>JAGFBE010000002.1:0-4800000 GCA_020226115.1 Colletotrichum viniferum | reverse complement strand
TTTTTATATTATTTTAAATTCTATCCCTCTTAAATAAATATTTAACTTTAGCTAATATATCTATTATTATATATACTTTAATATAATATCTAAGATAATTTTCTATCAACTTTCTTTTATAATCAATAATAAATATTAAAATTAGTTTTTATTCTCTTATCTTAAGCTTATTATTCTAGAGGAGTTTATACTCTATAAATTAAATAAAAACTAAAATATATCAATGTATTAAATACTTAAATATAAGGTTTTTAACATTAAGAAGTTTTATATTATTATTTAAAGATTTACTATTAAATATATTTAAAGTATTATTGATACTTTAAGTAATTATAATAATATTTAAGATTTAATAAAATTCAATATATTAGATTTAAAATTTATTAAACTATTTAACTAAATTTTAAATTTTCTAAATAAGCTAAACTAAACTTCTTAGATATTATTATTTAGCTAATAAATATTATCATAAAGTTTATAAGTTTATAGAAACTTCTTACTATTATTAAGTTAAAAAAGTAATTAGAAAATCAAAAAGTAATTAAATAGCTAAAAAGCTATAGAGGAAATAGGTTATAATAATCATTTATTATTAGAAATTAGTAATATACTATAATAATATAATTTATTTTTTATATAGTTTTAATATTTTAATTTAGATTTTAATTTCTCTCTAAACCTTTCTAGATATATTATATTTATAAAATAGATTATTATTTAAAACTTAAATTATAATCTCTATTTTATTTATATATTTAGTACTTAAATAAGAAAGTTCTATTTATTACTTATACTTACTTAGTACTTATATAGATACCCCTTTATACCTATAGAATATATAAGTATATACCTATATGGATATCTATAGATAGTTTGAAGCCTATCTATAATGGGATAGTACTGTAGAAGATCTCTCCACCTGAGGTAAAAAGCCTCGGAATCAGCCATAGTGGTCCATTCTACGCCGTAGACTAAATGTCTGCTGCTGTTGATACTCTCGAGATTCAGGCTTGAGTCACCAATCCAGCCGTCGTAGAGAGGTCTGGAGTCTTGCTTTCGCGTCTGTGCGCATATCCACTTGGAGTTATGTGTCCCAAAGTAAAGCACCCTAGGTGAGAGAATGGACTCTTGGAAGCACCAAGCCCGCGTCTCAGTCGGTTCCGGTTCACCGTTTGCCCTGCCAGTCCAGAACACGGCGGAACCCAGATCACCGTTCACACAGAGATATGGCATCCGGAATCCTCTCTCGCCTGCGATAGTCCGAGAATGCAGGAATCCTTCCTCGACCATTTTCGCCCGGGCGGCGGTGATAGTGAAGTGGGCCTGTTCGTATATGTCGCCCATGTGCGAGATCTCCTGTGCCTTATCATCGTCTGAATCCTGGATAATGCATAGAGCATCCACCCAGAGATGAGATAACCCAAATCTCATAGTGAAAGTTATCGCATCCTTGATTGTTTGTGGAAGGCTCTCATAGGGGAGCCCTTCGCGCCATTGGTCCATGTTGGCTTGACGCAGCTTGACTCTCTGGTCACCTCCCCAGCAGTAGCTCAGGGCTACATAAGAATGTTGGATTGCCTGGGACGACTCAACCACCTTGACTGCTAGTTTCGAGTCCACTCTAGATAACGATAGTAAGCGACGAGGCCCTGGCTGGACTTTGGATGCATCATCGAGCTTGGCCCTTGCAGCTTCTATTTCGATGCAGCTCTGGTGTGTGGATGCACATTCGTGTGACCAGTGTCGGAGTTTGGACAAAGCATCCTCTGATAGTGGATGGAGGGACGGCATCTTCGTTTTGATGTACTCTAAAGCAATATCTCTTGATACCAAGGAGTAAGCACATACTGCTTGTAGTACACCCCGCCGGCTTGCCTTACCCTTCTTCCGCACACACAACAACCTGACGAGAAGGATCTCCACCGTCAACATGATCATCCAGGTCATTGACCCAGTCAAGAACCATGTGAATCTCAGGCGGGCTCCGTGTAGTACGCACGAAGCTAGCTCTCGTCCCAGGTGTCCCGGCGGCGCAGCGTCACGAGCCATGCAAAGAGCTCGCGACCAGTCTGGGCCAACTCAAGCGCCTCACCGTAGGAGATGTTGAATGTGTACGCCCTGCTTGTGGCATATTAGTTGTGGTCCGATATCTCTTCCCACCACCCTTGGTTGAATTTGACGACATAGTTCCATGCGAATAGCAGCCTGTCCTGGCATGTCTCGCAGGAGTGTGCCTGAGCCCTGTGTGGCATAGCGGTTGCGCATAGACATCAAATTACTTATACTATGGATACCTATAGGTACCTATATAAATAGGTTAAGTTATAGGTATATTTATAATATAAGTAGATGGGTTTACTAGGTATATAAGTAGATATAAATATAAGTATAAGTAGAAACTCTATTTATACTTATAAGTTAAAAGTATATATTATTTAATAAATATAGTAAGGTACTATACTAACTATTCTAATAATTATATAAAATTCATTTTACTAGTAATATAAATAAGCTATCTTAAAATAAATAAGTTTATATTATAATAATTATTATAATAATTTTATAAAATTTACTTCTATATTTAATACTCTTTATATAATATAGTTATATTTTTATTACTAAATTCTTAACATAATTTATCTAAACTAAGCTATTCTTTACTATATAGTCCTATAATTATTATTTCTTATTATTATTAACTAAGTCTAAGTTTTATTTTTATTCTTATTAATTTAAAACTAGTTGTTTTTTTACTCTTAAGGAGTATTATAAAATACTGAATTATTAGTATTAACTTAATATATTATATTTTTAATTACTTTTTTAAGAATATCTATTATCTTAGTATTAAAACCTCTCTTATTAAGAATTTAGAGATTTTTAAAACCTTTAAGATTATAGCTATATATAGTAGTTTCTTCTCTACTATTATTACTTATTATATTATTATTAAAGAGGTTTTCTTTATAGGTAATAGAAGCTCTAAAGTTTCTAATATAGTTATTAATAGCTCTAATACTTTATTTTAAGTTATTAGTAGTTTTAGTATTTCTAGTAGAGATATTACTAAGCTAAGTAATTCCTTTAGTAGTATTAGTAATATTAGGATTTCTAGTAGAGATATTATTAAGTTTAATATCTTTAAGCTAACTACTAGTATAAGGCGTCTATATAGGATTATTATTAGATATCTTATTACTTTTATAATTAGAGCTAATAAGAGAAATTAATTTTTTATAGTTAGTTTTTCTCTTCTTTTTTAGCTTTAGTATAGCTATTCTTATTATAACTTTCTTTTTCTTTTTTATAGTATTTTTAGAGCATTAACAGGTACTACATAGTATACTATATACTATGTAGTATACTATAATACTACAGTTTATAGTATATACTATAACTACACTATATATAGTTATAGTATAGTTATAGTACTAAAATCTAACTTATAGTATACTATATACTATAACTATATATAGTATATAGTATACTATAAGTACTATAAATACTATAAATTATACTACAATAATATAATGAAAATATCTATATACATAAATATTTACTAATATATATTATATTTAATATATAATAATAACTTAATATAAAGAGTAACTATAGTTAATATTTTCTATCTAATTTAATCTAATTTATACTTAATCTCTTCTTATAAATCTAAGTTTTCTTAAGAATCTAATATAAAAGTATTAATATCTTCTATATTTTCTCTTTCTATAACTCCTTCTATACTACTTTCTAAATTTTCTATATATAGCTCTTCTTCTTCTATATTTATATTAAATAGATTATTATAACTTTTAAGTTTAATACCTATATTTTCTATAATATTAATTTTCTAACTTTTTAGTAGTACTAACTACTTTCTAATATTATCCTTTAAACTAGTATATTTTTTAGTAATAATATTACTAAATTAGTTAAAATTACACTCTACTATAGAAGAAGTAGAAGCTATAGCTAAATACTTTCTAGCTAAAATAGCTAAAATAAAATATTTAAACTTATTTAGCTTCTATTAAGCTAAAAGATCTATCTATAAAATATTATAATAGGGTAAGAGAGAAAACTCATCAATTGTACTAAGCACTCCACTCTAAGCAGAAAACCCCTAAAAATGCCCTAAACACTTATACATCGATTTTCTAGATAACTATAAGAGATAAGAAAGTGAATATATAAATATAAGCCTAACTAACTCATACTTTATCTATATTTTCTACTCTTTTTATATCTTAGGTTATATAATTTCTTAAGAGAAAATAGGCTACTAAGAAGAAATTTAGTAATATTATCTCTATAATATTCTACTCTATTATCACTTTAAATAATTAAAGAAGTATAGTAAGGATTAAGAGAGAGAATAAAAATAAAGCTAACTAAAGCTAGAAAAGCTTAAAAATACCTATTCTTATTTAATTTTTAAAAAGTAAAAATTAATAGGTTTTTTCTATAAGCTAAGCTAAAGAATCCTAAAAGCTCTTTTAAGAGGGTAGTTATTAAAGTTATTAAAGAAAAATAGGAAATTATATAAAAATAAGTATATTTCTTATTTATCTATTTAGTCCTTTTTATTATAGGCTAACTAGGCCTCTATTTACTTATATAAACCTTTTTCTCTTATAATAACACTTAATACCTATAAAAACGCTTATCTAACCTCTTATTTTTTAGGTTAGATTTACTAAAAATTCTAAGAACTCTACCTCTTTCTATATATTCTCTAAGTCTTTTACATACTAAAGAGAAGAAAACTTAAATACCTTTACTTTATATACTTAATATTCTATCTAACTTTTAACCTATATCCTCTACTATTTTAGCTAGTAGCTAGTCTCTCTACTAATTCTTTCTTAATATAAGTTTAATTATAGTTTTCTCTCTAGATCTCTTTAGCTTACTATATACTAAGTACTATCTATCCTTTTAGTATAGTTAGAACTAAGAAGGTATCCTAAAGTTATATAGCTTAAGCTATATTTTTAATTAGGTTATTTTAAGTAATAAAGAATTACTTTAAGGTTAAGTTACTAGGCTTATTTACTATACTAAGACTATAAGTCTAATAAGTTATATAAATAGAAAAAACTAGTAACCTAATAGTGACTTGAACCCTCAACCTTTAGGATTGAGAGTAAGAGTATTAATAACTAAGCTATTAAGCTGGATTGTTAAGGGAGATTAGTCTGAAACTAGCTTATAAGCTAAGGGTCTAGCGCTACGCTAACCTAACGCATAAGGGCTAAAGCTAAAACTAGCTTATAAGCTAGTATTACTAGTAAGCCTACTAGTTTTAGTTATTCTAAATAGACTAAAACACTTACTTAACCCTATAGGGACTAGTATAGGTTAATAACGTCTATATAATAACTAACTAGTCCTTCTAACTTTATGAGGAACTTAGATTAGTTAATACACATAATTAATATAATAATAACTTCTATAGCTCCTTACTTTACTATTACCTTTTACTATACTGAGAAACCTACTGTTACTCTTACTTATACTGGTTATTATAGAACTAACGTTTATTACTACTTCCTCTCTTTTAGTAGTTATAAGCCTAGCTACTCAGAAGAGTTTATAAAAGCACTTATACCTCTTTCTTAACTATAACCTTCAGCTTCTTAAGTAAAAAAACAACCTATTATTCAACTTAAAGAGTCTTTTTTATCTCTATCTCTTCAAATCGACTAATTAGAGCTTTTCTTTAGAGAAACTCTAAGAATAACCTTTGTAGAGAATAAGATTCTTACTTCTTTTTATATCTTTCTCTTTAAGAATTAACTTTTAAGAGACTCTATTTAATATAACTAATCCTATACTATTAACTACATAACTATTCTCAATAAACCTGCTCTTATAGTAGAATATTATCTTTTTAACTAACTTATAAACTTCTAAAAGTCTGATATACTTTTTTATATCTTAGATTACTTCTTTCTTAGTAGAGTTTACTTTACTATTAAGAAGTCTCTATCTTATATATTAAGAGAAGTTTTTTATAAGATTAGAGACTCTATAAACTCTTTTATAACTACACTAGTTATTTATAAATAGGATCCTCTCTTTAAAGACCTAGAATAATAGAGTTATTTACTCTATATAGTATAGTTTTAGACTTAACTAGTTATTTAGTTGTTAATATAACTCTATTTTTATACTATAGAGAAATATATTTCTCGTTTTTTAGGAAGCCTTAACTATTAAGTATAGGTAACCTGTTTTGAGGCTTTACTTATTAGTAAAGATATAAAGTCTAGTTTACTAGATGAGCTAATAACTCTAACTTAGAAGGTAGTAGACTTAAAAGTTTTAGTATATATAAAGCTTCTATATGAAGATTTGCCTTTAAGAGTTATAAAAGACTTAATAATAGGTTTTTCTGTTTAGTTAAAACTAAAGGATCTATATAAGCTTATAGGGTTTACCTCAGAATATCTAACTTATAAAGAGTTTTTTAATACTTCCTTAGAAGACTTTAACTTTATAGAAGATTACTTTAATAAAGTAAAAGAGCTAACTGACGATCTTGCTCTTAAAACTATAGCTTTACCTAAATAAGTTATTATAGCTTAGGTTTTAAATAGCTTAGATAATAGTTATGAAGGTTTTATAACTAATATTACTTAAGCTCTTAGAAAAGACTTAACTTCTTATACTATTAAGTCTTTATTTGCTAATCTTATAGATAAAGTAAAGAGAAAAGTCTCTATAACTATCTTATATATTAAGGTTAAGATGAATATATCTAAGAAACCTTAGAAAAAGACTAAAGGACTATACTGTACTAACTGTAAGTTGAAAAACTATAAGGTTGAAGATTGTTTCTTCTTAAATCTTAATAAAGCTCTAAGTAACTAGAAAAATAAGAGTAAAGTCTTTAAGACTGAACCTAATTCCTAGAAATAAAAGCTTTATAAAGCTTAAAAAGCTTTAATAGCTAAAAGGGTTAATATAGAGTTTTCTGATGAAGAAGATATAACTCAAGAGGTTAATATAACTATAGTTAACTCTATGAGTATTAATTAACTTGAAGAAGGTATAGAATAGGAGAACGTAAGTTTAACCTATTATAAAAACAATAATATAAGTACTAATAACCTCTTAGGTAATCTGATTATAGATACTATTAAGGATATAAAATATATAGATAATCTAAAGAATAAATCTGAATTTTATCTTGATACTAGTGTAACTATATATATAATATCTGATATTTCTCTCTTTATTAAAACTACTGTAGTTAAATGTAGAGTAAAATAGGGTGAAGCCTCTTATAGATATCTATATAAGAAAGGAGAAATTGCAGTTAAATTCCCACTTAGCAATACTATCTTTATATTAAAAGATTGTTACTATATGCTTAAGTTAGAAATTAATTTAATAAGTTAGAAAAGACTTAAATATCATAATATAGCTTCAATACTATACTAAGATTATACTGTATTATATAGTATAACTAAAAATAAGTCTTTATATAAAGGGATAATTAAGTCTAATCTATATAATATACTATTATAGACTTTATACCTTCAACAACTTAAGACTATAAACAGTAGTGAAGTTGCTACTCTGTCTATAAAAAACTTAACTAAATATAAACATAAAAAGATATATAAAGATATTATTAAAAATTAAGATAACTTATATATAACCTGGCATAATAGACTAGGTTATATCAGCAGTAAGGCTTTAGCTAAACTAACTGATAATACTATAAATAATATAGATAAAGCTAACTATAAAGAAGTAAGCTTAGATAGTTGTGAAGCCTGTAATAAGGCTAAGTTTACAACTAAAGCTAATAAACAGTCAACTAACTATAATAAGGAATACCCTTTATACTATAAAGTTGCTTCAGACTTATGTGGACCTATAACCCTAAAAACCTATGATAATTATTGATGGTTTATAATCTTTATTGAAAGGAAGTCCAGATTAGCTTATATAAAGCTATTAAAAACAAAAGAAGCTAAAGAAGTTAATACTGCAGTTATAGAATACTATAATAAAGTTAATATAAATAATAACTCTATAAAAGAGTTTGATACAGACGGTGGCCATAAGTTTAATAATAACAAAATAAATCATACCTATATTATAAAAGGAATAAATTATAATATTAAAGTTCCTTATACTCACAAACCTAATGGTATTATAGAGCGTATTATACGTACTATAGTTAATAAAATAAGAGCGTTTTTAATAACGTCTAATTTACCTCATTACTTATGGGGAGAAGTAGCCTTAGTAGCTGTATATATATATAATAGAACTCTACATACCTCTATAGGCTATAAAACGCCTTTTGAGGTAGCTTTTAATATAAAACCTGATATATCTAATATAGCTATATGGGGGAGTATTTGTTATTATAAAAACAAGAATCCTTCAATAAAAAAGCTAGATAATAGAGCTAATAAAGGAGTTATAATAAACTATAATAATAATATATATAAAGTATTTAATATAAATAAAAGAAAGTCTACTTAGACTAGAGATATAAAAATAATAGAGAATACTTTTATTACTTCTAAACAAAAAGAGCCTCAGATAATAAAGGACTCTAAATTATATAATAACCTATATATAAATCCACATGACAAAAGCAGATCAACAGACTTAAATCTAAGAAGTAATAATAATAATATAAATATAAATAATAATAATATAAATAAACCTCTAGAAAATACTACAAGTAATATAATAGTAGAAATTCCCACTATATCAAAAGAGAAGCAAGAACAATATAAATGGGTAGCAGATAAAAAAAGAGCTCTTATAACTATAAAAGACTGCCCTGTTCTAACTACAATATCCGCTATAAATAAAAATAAAACTAAAGCTTCCTATATTCTATCTATTAGTAATCTTTCAGATCCTTCTACATATAAACAAGCTATAATTCACGCTAAAAGCAAGAATTAGATTCAAGCAATAATAGAAGAAATAACTGAATTACAAAATATAAAAACTTAGATAATAGTATATAATATACCTATAGATAAAAAGCCTCTTAGAGGAAGATAGGTTTATATAACTAAATATAACAATAAAAAAGAAGTTATAAGATATAAAGCCCGTTAGGTTATACAAGGTTTTAACTAATATATTAGTATAGATTACTTAGAAACCTTTAGTACTACCTATAAACTAGAGAACTATAGAGCTATACTTATAATTGCAGTAGTAAATAACTAGTTTATAAGGCAATATGATATAAAAAACGCCTTTTGCCACGCTCCTATAGATAAAGATATATAGGTTAAACTACCTACAGGCTTCTTTTATAACCTAAATACTAAGCAGTTAGAATATAACTATAATAATACTAGTAATAATAATAACCTATACTGTAAACTACTTAAGGCTTTATATAGTTTAAAACAGAGCCCTAGACTCTAGTATAAATACTTAAAAAATGTCTTAAACAAATTAGGCTTTAAAGCTAGTCCTTATAATAAAGAGATCTTTATAGCTAATAATAAAATTATAAAGGTAGCAGTAATCTGTTATGTAGATGACTTTATAGTTACTGCGCCTAAAGAAGAGTATATAACTCTCTTTTATACTACCTTATTAAAGGATTTATATATAAAGGATATAGGAAATCCTACAACGTTTTTAGGGAACGAAATATACATTAATAATATAAATAAGACAATAAATATTCATTAGTCTCAATATATAAATAAACTATTAAATAAATATAATAAAGAATAGGTACCTAAGTTTGATACTCCTATAGACCCTAATATTAAACTATACCCTAATAAAGGACAAGCTACTGTTCTAGAGATAAATATATACTAGTAAGAAATAGGATCTTTAAATTTCCTAAGCCTAAAAACAAGGCCAGATATAACATATACTGTTAATTTATACGCTCGATATATAAGTAATCCAGCTAAAGAGCATATTTTATGCTTAAATAGGATATAGGGATACTTAAAAAGATTCCCTTATAAAGGCCTTATATATAACTGTAATATAGATCTACAGTTAGTAGGATTTTTAGACTCTAATTAGGCTAGAGACCTATTTAATAGAACCTCTACTTCAGGCTATATCTTTTGTTTTAGTTTATATAATATAATAAGCTAGAATAGTATAAAACAAAAAACAGTTACTTTAAGCACTTATGAAGCAGAATATATAGCCTTATATGAGGCTACTAAAGAAGCTCTATACTTATATAACTCTATAAACTATATAATAGAAAACTTAGGATTTAAATCTTTAGAAAAGCCTAAATTATTAATAGATAATGAGGCTGCTCAGTATGTAGCTGAAAATCCAGAATTACATAAAAGAGTAAAGCATATAGATATAAAATTTCACTTTACAAAGTAGTAATTAGTAGAAGAAAAGCTATAATTATACCATATACATACAAAAGCTAATTTAGCTAATATTTTCACAAAACCAGTAAATAAAGAAGTATATAAATACTTTATTAAGACAACAAACCTATATAATAAAGGGTTTTTACCTAAACATAATAATAATACCTCAGATCTTAAGCTTAGTAAAGTTAAAGATATACTATATTAGGTTTCCCTTATTTTTCCTCTTATAAAGAGGTTTTTATAACTCTATAATATATTTTTTTTTTTGAGTTTTTACTTACTTTTTTCCTAAATATAAGGTTTTAGTAAGTTATACATATACTATATATAACTTAAGGGGGTGACTAAGACTATAAGTTTAATAAGTTATATAAATAGAAAAAACTAGTAACCTAATAGTGACTCAAACCCTCAACTTTTAGGATTGAGAGTAAGAGCATTAATAACTAAGCCATTAAGCTGGATTGTTAAGGGAGATTAGTCTGAAACTAGCCTATAAGCTAAGGGTCTAGCGCTACGCTAACCTAACGCATAAGGGCTAAAGCTAAAACTAGCTTATAAGCTAGTATTACTAGTAAGCCCACTAGTTTCAGTTATTCCAAATAGACTAAAACACCTACTTAACCCTATAGGGACTAGTATAGGTTAACAACGTCTATATAATAACTAACCAGTCCCCCCAACTTTACGAGGAACTTAGATTAGTTGATACACACAATTAATATAATAATAACTTCTATGGCTCCTTACTTTACTATTACCCTTTGCCATACTGAGAAACCTACTGTTACTTTCACTTATACTGGTTATTATAGAACTAACGTTTATTACCACTTCCTCTCTCTTAGTACTATAAGTAGCTTAAATCTTCTAACTCTTCTTTTGATCTTTATATAATAGAGCTCTCTTCGCTTATTCTCTATCTTAACCTATATATCTTTAACTTTATTTAATACTTCCCTAAGGTAGTGTTTCTTTTTTATATTAATAATAAAGGTTATAAAATTAAGGTTATTATTATAAACTACGTTTTCTATCTTATTAGTCTCTCTTAAAGGGGCTAGGTCTTTAGCTTTAACCCTAATTAACTTTTAAGTAACTAATATCTAGTTAAGTATAGCCTTTTTAGAGCTTATATTTACTTTATCTTTTTATTATTCTTCTTACTCTTTTCTCTTTAAAGCCTTTAACTAGGTTTTAAACCTAGTTTTAGGTTTTAGTTTTAAGTTTTTAAGTGAAGTATAAAAGCTAAACTTCTTAGTAATAAGCTTAACTTAGTAGTTAAAAAGGTTCTTATAAAGATTTAAGTTAGCTTCTTAAGCTTTAGTAGTAGTTTCTAAATATAAAGTCTTAATACTAAAGATACTTTATTAAATAATATATCTAATAAAGTCTATAGTATAGATGCTATATTTCTATAGGTCTTCTTTTAATTTGATTTAGAGTTATAAGATAATAAAGGAAGTATAATTAATAAGTTTCTAAGTTTCTACTAATACCTTATAGATCTTATACTAATTATAAACTAACTTAACTATAATCCTAAAAGAGGTTTCTAACTTACCTAAGTAGCTACTATTAGTAACATCCTATATACTATTTAAGTAGAGGTATAAGCTATTTCTTTAATTAATAATTAGGCTTATATACTTTTCTCTATTATTATATTATAAAAAGATAATAAAGTTATATAAAGTAAGCTTATTAGTTAGAACTCTATAATACTTTATTATGAGGTTATTATAGAAGAAGACTTAAATAATAAGAACCTTTATATATTATTTTTTAATAATATCTCTAATAGTTAGATTATAAGCTGCTTTAATATAGCCCTCTAAGAGGAGATTACCTTAATATAGAAACCTTAATATATTATAGAGGTTAAAAAGAACCTTTATCTAGATACTTTACTTTTAGATTCCTTAAGTTAGGTTTTTACTATTATTATAAGAGAATCCACTTTACTAACGTTTAGTTAGAGTTATATTAGTGAGGTTATTATTAGTACTTATCTATTTAGGTACTAAAAAGGATTCATTTTAACTAAACTTTAGTACTCTATAGAGCTTTTAAAGTATAATAAGAGACTTAATAAGCTCTATAGTTTTAAAGATAATTTTAGGGAGTTTTTTATTAGATTATATAAGCTAGATATACTTAGTTTTACTTAGTTTAATATTCACTTTACTAAAGTAGTTAAAATAGAAATTAAGAGGATATAGAAGTAGTTCTCTTTATAGAGGTAAAGTAGATATATTTACTACTTATAAAGTCTCACTTTAAGAAATTAATTAGTTTTTATAAAAGTGTGTAATATAGATTATAAGCTTTTATTTAATCTTATTAATCTAATTAATATTCTATATAATTTTATAAGCTTTTTAGGACTTAAGATTATAGTTTCTAGAGGATAGAGACTAAGAAGTAGTAGGGGTAGTTTAGTAAAATATTATATAATGTTTTATAGTAATCTAGAGGAGCTATTAAGTTATAAATATATAGAATATACTAAATAGGTTTATATTACTATTTATTTAAGTTATAGTAATTAGATATCTTAGAAAGAAGAAAAGAGTTAAAAAGGTAAATTTATAGAGAGTAAGAGGGTATTAATTATAATATTAATAGTTTTTACTAAGAATTAGTAAGAGTAAGTGAAAAGAGAAAATATATAATTTTAGAATATAGGAGTAATAATTAGTTTTATTTAAAATATTATAGTTAAATATAAAAGTGTCTATTAAAGAAGGGTTATTATTATATATATAGATATATAAAGATGTTTAGTAGAAAGTTAGCAGTTTAAAGTGCTCCCTTTTATAGATATTATAAAAGTAAATTTAGCACTAGTAGTTAATATTCCTTCTAATTATATAATTTTTAAGTAAGAAAGAAGTTAGTTAAACTATAAAGTAGTTATTTTTAAAACTATAATTTATAAGATATAAATAGTAATTAGATAAAAGTAAAGTTTAGTAGTAAGAGTAGTAAGTAGAAAAAGAAAGAGCAACTAGTGTAATTTAGTAATAAGGAAAATAGAATGTAACTATAAACTACTTAGTTAAGCTTATAATTTTATGTTTTTAAAGAGGAATTAATATTTATAGCTATAGAAGAAGTGAGGTTTTTTTTTATAATTTAATTATAAAATATATAAAGTTAAAAGCTTTCTTTTTATAGATAGTAATATTTTAATTAATATATTTATTTTGCTCTTATTATTAAAACCTAAATAAATATATTCTTTTTAGTTTAGTTAATTTTAGATTTATAGTAAAAAGCTCTTTAAATTGTTCTTTTTTATTCTATTAATAGGTTACTATAGTAAATAAGTTCTTAAGCTTTTATAGTTACTATTTTTAGTATTAATTAACCCTTTAGTTAAGTATAAAAAGGTATATTTTTTCTATTTAGCTATATCTCTCTTTTCCTCTTCTTAATATATTATTTTTTATAATCTCTAGTTTAACTAATACTTTATAATAATAACTAGATAACTTCTAAGTAGTATAATTATAGATATTAAAATTAACTTAAATTACTTTTATACTACTACTTTAAACTAAGTATATAAGCTTTTCCCCTTCTCTCTTATACTAGCTTCTATAAATTATAAGGATAAAGAAAGAACTATTTATCTATTTAGATTTATCACACTATTATTAGTTATAATAAGTTATCTTTCTAAGACTATTTAGACTACTACTAACCTATATATAAGCTTCTCTTTCTCTTTTTTAGACTCCTATTAAAGGTTCTATTAGTTAAGTTTAATATAAAATAAGTTTTATCTATAAGATTACTATTAATAAAAGAGTTAAAGGAGTTATTCTAAGGTTTTAGTATTTACTTACTAAGTTTTTAATAATATATATAGAGCTAATTAATAAAGGAGAAATATTAGAAAAGTTTCTATTTTTTATAAAAGAGGTTTATATTATAGAAGGTTATACTAGCTTTTAGAGATAGCTATACTAGAAAATAGATAGATTAGAGGTAGTTAAAGCTTTACTAATTTATATATATAGTACTTAAAATCTCTTTCTATATAATAAATACTTTAAGTACTAAGTAAAGATATCTTTTAAGACTAAATAGAGTAGCTACTAAGTTATTATATTTATTTCTTTCTAAGAGTATATTTCTTATTAAACTAAATAGAAAGAGGCTTATTCTAACTATATTTACTATAAGAAGAGCTCTTTATACTTATATAGGCTTAACTATAACTAAAAAACTACTAACTAGATTAGGTATATTAAGAAAAGTAATAAGAAGAAAAGTATTCCTAATAGCACCCCTTATAAAGAAAGTAGAAGTATTAATATAATATTTTATTCTAAATATAAGTATTTTAAAGGTAAAACTATTATACTAATATATAAACTATTAATTAACTAATTTACTAAGTTAGCTCTAGAGTATAAATTCAAATTATAGTAGTATTCCTAAGTAGTTTTCTATAAGATCTTTAATAAAAACTTTTATAAATAGGTTAGCTTTTTAATAGTAGAAGTGAGGTTAAGGCGTAAGAATAAAAAGAAGAAGAAGGAGGCTACTATTCGTTATATTTAGAGAAGTAATTAGTCTATCTTAGGTTTGAATTTTTTAGAAGTAGTATTAGTTTTTTTTAAGTTTTTTAGTATTTTTTAGTCTTTTTAGTATTTATTAGTTTTTATTATTATATATCCCCCCTTCTTTTATAATAATATATATTAAGAGTAAAAGAAGTAATATAAATATATAGTTAATATAAATTATAGTATAAAGATAACTAAATATAAATAGATAAAATATTACTTTTTCTACTAAAAATAGATAAAATTTAATAATTATTATAGATTTAGCTATTTTCTAGTTCTTCTATATTTTTATACTAGCTATTAAATCTTTTATTTTTTATAAGGATACCTATTATAATTTTATTCTTTTTCTACTAAGTATTAACTTTAGCTTATAGTGTTTTGTTTTATTCTTATAATTACTTAATTTGTATTTTTATAGCGTTAAAGTTATTAGTCTTTACTTTTTTTAGTATAGATAACTTATTAAGGTTTAGGATTTCTACTAGACTAAGTATATTAAAATTAGGTTAATTTATAGTAAGAAAGACCTTATTAAAAGCTTACTTAAGGTTTAATTAAACTTCTATTTTAGAGATATTATCTAAATAGCTATTTTTATTTATTATAAATTTCTTTAAGTGATTACTAGTTATAGTTTGCTTAATAGGAATTTTAGTAAGGGTTTTAAGTAAATAGGATGAAGTTTAAAGAGATATCTACTAGATATAAAAAAGGCCTAATTAGTATGCACTAAGCTTACTAGAAGAGCTTTTATTAATAAATAGCTTTATATTATAAATAAGAATAATATCTCTAATTTATAGCTCTTTATATTATATTCTATATTTATTTCTTTAGGTATAATCTTTAGTAACTTAATAGTACTACTTTATAATATATTTAAGAGCTATTTACTAGTTAGAATTAAGTTATTTAAAGGTTTATATATATAAAAAGAGTTTAGTCTTAGTATTTCTAACTTTTAACTAGTTTAATACTTACTAAGTAATACTTTTAGTTTTAATTAAAGTAATTAAGTTATAACTATAAATAAAATAAAAAGGAGAGTATTTTATAGAAGATCTAATTAATATTTAGTTAGTAAATAGAGCTATATAAAGGATTAAAGTCTAGTTCTTTTTACTAAAGTCTAATTAGGTTATAAAAGTATAAATAAGGAGTTAATATTCTTTTTTAATAAATCTATTAGTTTTTAAATTATATATTAAAATAATAAAACGTTATCTCCTATAAACTTAATTAAGCTTTTTAATAAACCTCTTATTTTCTAGTCCTCTATTAACTATAAGGAGTCTATAGATCTTATAGTAGTAGATTATATCTTTCTAAATAAACTTAGCTATTATCCTTAAGTTAACGTTTTTAAGAAGTTAATAAGCCTCTATATAACTAGTAAGCGTATTATAAGCTTTAGCTAGAGAGTAATTACTAATCTTTTAGATATTAATATAAATATACTAGAATAGAATTACTAGAGGTATAGAAAAAGTGTGAGGGTTTTTAAATTATCTTAGTTAGGCTTATATATAGAGTAAATAGCCCTTTATTTTATTATTTATTATTCAATATATGTTTTCTTAGGCGTATTACTTTTAAAGTCTAATATATATTATATTATAGCCTCTATACCCTCCTTTAGTATATATATACTAAATTAACTTCTTCTACTCTTCTTTATTATTAACTACTTATCTTAGTATAAAGTTTAATTTTATTTTTTTTTAAAAGAGAAAACTATCTCAGAGTATATACTTTGCTATATATAACTTAAATTTCTTAAAATTAATCTAAGAAATAGTCCTTAAGCGTAATAATAAAGTTAAGTATTTAGTAATTTGTTATAATTATTAAGACTAAGCTTATTTAGAGCTTAGTAGATTATCTACTCTAGGTCTAAGATCCTCTTCTACTTTAAATATATAGATAGAGTTATTAATTATTTTATCTAAATCTTCTTTTTATTTAGCTTCTTAAATATTAGATTTCCTTATTAGTTTATATAAGAGACTGTCTATAGCTTTATTCTTTATGCTAAGTATGTAGTAAATATTAAAATTAAACATTTTAATCTAAGTAATCTATTGTATAAGAACTACTTTAGATAAATCTAAAGTAGCGTTACTAATTTAGTCTATAAGGACTTTTATATTAGTTTTAAAAGTGAATTATACACTATATAGGTAGTTTTTAAGCTTCTTAAGAGTAAATAAAACTAATTAAAGTTTAAGCTTTCCTATATTATAGTTAAAAGCTATATTAGTTTAGATTTCACTTTTATACTAAGTAATACATTTTTTACTTTAATAGTATTATCTAAATATAATACCCCACTTTTTAGTACTTATATTAGTAAATAGATAGATTTTACTAGCTTCCTCTTTATAATTAATAGGTTGAAGTAATAGAAGGCTAACTAAATAAACTAAGACTATAAGTCTAATAAGTCATATAAATAGAAAAAACTAGTAACCTAATAGTGACTCAAACCCTCAACCTTTAGGATTGAGAGTAAGAGCATTAACAACTAAGCTATTAAGCTGGATTGTTAAGGGAGATTAGTCTGAAACTAGCCTATAAGCTAAGAGTCTAGCGCTACACTAACCTAACGCATAAGGGCTAAAGCTAAAACTAGCTTATAAGCTAGTATTACTAGTAAGCCCACTAGTTTCAGTTATTCCAAATAGACTAAAACACCTACTTAACCCTATAGGGACTAGTATAGGTTAACAACATCTATATAATAATTAACCAGTCCCCCTAACTTTACTAGAAACTTAGAATAGTTAATATACGTAATAAATATAACAATAACTTCTATAGCTCCTTATTTTACTATTACCCTTTGCTACACTGAGAAACCAACTATTACTCTCACTTATACTAGTTATTATAAAACTAACATTTATTTTCACTTCTTATCTCTTAGTAGTTATAAGCCTAGCTACTTAGAAGAGTCCATAAAAGCACTTATACCTCTTTCTTAACTACAACCTTCAGCCTCTTAAGCAAAAAAACAACCTATTGTTCAACTTAAAGAGTCCTTTTTATCTCTATCTCTTTAAATTAACTAATCAGAGCTCTTCTTTAGAGAAACTCTAAGAACAACCTTTGCTAAGAATAAGATTCTTACTTCTTTTCATATCTTTCTCTTTAAAAATTAACTTTTAAGAGACTCTATTTAACACAACTAACCCTATACTTTCAACTATACAACTATTCTCAATAAACCTACTCCTATAGCAGAATATTATCTTTTTAACTAACTTATAGACTCCTAAAAGTTTAATATACCTTTTTATATCTCAGATTACTTCCTTCTTAGTAGAGTTTACTTTACTGTTAAGAAGTCTCCATCTTATATATTAAGAGAAGTTTTCTATAAGATTAGAGACTCTATAAACTCTTCTGTAACTACACTAGTTACTTATAAATAGGATCCTCTCTTTAAAGACCTAGAATAATAGAGTTATCTACTCTATACAGTATAGTCTTAGACTTAACTAGTTATTTAGTTGTTAATACAACTCTATTCTTATATTATAGAGAAACATATTCCTCATCTTATAGGAAGCCTTAACTATTAAGTATAGGCAACCCATTTTGAGGCTTTACTTATTAGTAAAGATATAAAGTCTAGTTTACTAGACAAGCTAATAACTCCAACTCAGAAGGCAGTAGACTTAAAAGTCTTAGCATATATGAAGCTTCTATATGAAGATTCACCTTTAAGAGTTATAAAAGACTTAATAACAGGTTTTTCTGCTTAGTTAAAACTAAAGGATCTATATAAGCCTACAGGGTTTACCTCAGAATATCTAACTTATAAAGAGTTTTTTAATACTTCTTTAGAAGACTTTAACTCTATAGAAGATTACCTTAATAAGGTAAAAGAGCTAACTAACGATCTTACTCTTAAAACTATAGCTTTGCCTAAATAAGTTATTATAGCTTGGGTTTTAAATAGCTTAGACGACAGTTACAAAGGTTTTATAACTAACGTTACTCAAGCTCTTAGAAAAAACTCAACTTCTTATACTATTAAGTCTTTATTTGCCAATCTTATAGATGAAGCAAAGAGAAAAGTCTCTATAACTATCTTATATACTAAAGTTAAGACAAATATATCTAAGAAACCCTAGAAAAAGACTAAGGGACTATACTGTACTAACTGCAAGTTGAAAAACTATAAGGTTGAAGATTGTTTCTTCTTAAATCCTAATAAAGCTCCAAATAACTAGAAAAATAAGAGTAAAGTCTCTAAGACTAAACCTAATTCCCAGAAACAAAAGCTTTATAAAGCCCAAAAAGCTTTAATAGCTAAAAAAGTTAATACAGAGTCTTCTGACGAAGAAGATATAACTCAAGAGGTTAATACAACTATGGTTAACTCTATAAGTATTAATCAACTTAAAGAAGGTATAAAATAAGAGAACATAAGTTTAACCTATTATAAAAACAATAATATAAGCACTAATAACCTCCTAAGTAATCTGATTATAGATACTATTAAGGATACAAAATATATAGATAATCTAAAGAATAAATCTGAATTTTATCTTAATACTAGTGCAACTATACATATAATATCTAATATTTCTCTCTTTATTAAAACTACTACAGTTAAATGTAGAGTAAAATGGAGTGAAGCCTCTTATAGATATCTATATAAAAAAGGAGAAATTGCAGTTAAATTCCCACTTAGCAATACTATCTTTATATTAAAAGATTGTTACTATATGCCTAAGTTAGAAATCAACTTAATAAGTCAGAAAAGACTTAAACATCATAATATAGCTTCAATACTATACTAAGATTATGCTGTATTATATAGTATAACTGAAAATAAGTCTTTATGTAAAGGGACAATTAAGTCTAATCTATATAACATACCATTACAGACTTTATACCCTCAACAACTTAAGACTATAGCAAGTACAAAAGTTACTACTTTATCTATAAAAGACTCAACTAAAGTCTCTAAATATAAACATAATAAAATATATAAAGAAAATATAACTAAAAAAGATAACTCTTATATAACCTAGCATAATAGACTAGGTCATATCAGTAGTAAGGCTTTAGCTAAACTAACTGACAATACTATAAATAATATAAATAAAGCAAACTATAAAGAAGTAAGCTTAAACAGTTGTAAAGCCTGTAATAAGGCTAAGTTTACAACTAAAGTTAATAAACAGTCAACTAACTATAATAAGGAATATCCTCTATATTATAAAGTTGCTTCAGACTTATGTAGACCTATAACCCCTAGAACCTACAATAATTATCAATGGTTTATAATCTTTATTGAAAGGAAGTCCAGACTAGCTTATATTAAGCTATTAAAAACAAAAGAAGCTAAAAAAGTTAATACTACAGTTATAGAATACTATAATAAAGTTAATATAAATAATAACTCTATAAAAGAGTTTAATACAGACGGTAGTCATAAGTTTAATAATAACAAAATAAATCATACCTATATTATAAAAGGGATAAATCATAATATTAAAGTCCCTTATACTCATAAACCAAATAGTATTATAGAACGTATTATACGTACTATAGTTAATAAAATAAGAGCGTTTTTAATAACATCTAATTTACCTCACTACTTATAGGGAGAAGCAGCCTTAGCAGCTGTATATATATATAATAGAACTCCACATACCTCTATAGGCTACAAAACGCCCTTTAAGGTAGCTTTTAATATAAAACCTAATATATCTAATATAGCTATATGGGGGAGTATTTGTTATTATAAAAACAAAAATCCTTCAATAAAAAAGCTAGATAATAGAGCTAATAAAGAAGTTATAATAAACTATAATAATAATATATATAAAGTATTTGATATAAATAAAAGAAAGTCTACTTAGACTAGAGATATAAAAATAATAGAGAATACTTTTATTACTTCTAAACAAAAAAAGCCTCAAATTATAAAGAACTCTAAATTATATAATAACCTATATATAAATCCACATAACAAAAGCAGATCAACAGACTTAAATCTAAGAAGTAATAATAATAATAATAATAATATAAATATAAATAATAATAATATAAATAACCCTCTAGAAAATACTACAAGTAATATAATAGTAGAAATTCCCACTATATCAAAAGAGAAGCAAGAACAATATAAATAGGTAGCAGATGAAGAAAGAGCTCTTATAACTATAAAAAACTGCCCTATTCTAACTATAATATCCGCTATAAATAAAAATAAAACTAAAGCTTCCTATATTCTATCTATTAGTAATCTTTCAGATCCTTCTACATATAAACAAGCTATAATTCACGCTAAAAGCAAGAATTAGATTCAAGCAATAATAGAAGAAATAACTAAATTACAAAATATAAAGACTTAGTTAATAGTATATAATATACCTATAGATAAAAAGCCTCTTGGAGGAAGATAGGTTTATACAACTAAATATAACAATAAAAAAGAAGTTATAAGATATAAAGCCCATTAGGTTGTACAAGGTTTTAACCAACATATTAGTATAGATTACTTAGAAACCTTTAGTACTACCTGTAAACCGGAGAACTATAGAGCTATACTTATAATTGCAGTAGCAAATAACTGGTTTATAAGGCAATATGATATAAAAAACGCCTTTTGCCACGCTCCTATAGATAAAGATATATAGGTTAAATTACCTACAGGCTTCTTTTATAACCCAAATACTAAGCAGTTAGAATATAACTATAATAATACTAGTAATAATAATAACCTATACTGTAAACTGCTTAAGGCTTTATATAGTTTAAAACAGAGCCCTAGACTCTAGTATAAATATTTAAAAAATATCTTAAACAAATTAGGCTTTAAAGCTAATCCTTATGATGAAGGGATCTTTATAGCTAATAATAAAATTATAAAGGCAGCAGTAATCTGTCATATAGATAACTTTATAGTCACTACACCTAAAGAAGAGTATATAACTCTCTTTTATACTACCTTATTAAAAGATTTATATATAAAGGATATAGGAAATCCTACAACGTTTTTAGGGAACGAAATATATATTGATAATATAAATAAGACAATAAATATTCATCAGTCTCAATATATAAATAAACTATTAAATAAATATAATAAAGAATAGGTACCTAAGTTTGATACTCCTATAGACCCTAATATAAAACTATACCCTAATAAAGGACAAGCTACTGCTATAGAAATAAATACATACCAGCAAGAAATAGGATCTTTAAATTTCCTAAGCCTAAAAACAAGGCCAGATATAACCTATGCTATTAATATATATGCTCGCTATATGAGTAATCCAGCAAAAGAGCATATTTTATACTTAAATAGGATATAGGGATACTTAAAAAGATTCCCTTATAAAGGCCTTATATATAACTATAATATAGATCTACAGTTAGTAGGATTTTCAAACTCTAATTAGGCTGGAGACCTATTTGATAAAACCTCTACTTCAAGCTATATCTTTTATTTTAGTTTATATAATATAATAAGCTAGAATAGTATAAAACAAAAAACAGTTACTTTAAGCACTTATGAAGCAGAATATATAGCCTTATGTGAGGCTACTAAAGAAGCTCTATACTTATATAACTCTATAAACTATATAATAGAAAACTTAGGATTTAAATCCTTAGAAAAGCCTAAATTATTAATAGATAATGAGGCTACTCAGCATATAGCTGAAAATCCAGAATTACATAAAAGAGCAAAGCATATAGATATAAAATTTCACTTTACAAGGCAGCAATTAGCAGAAAAAAAGCTACAATTATACCATATACATACAAAAGCTAATTTAGCTGATATTTTCACAAAACCAGTAAATAAAGAAGTATATAAATACTTTATTAAGACAACAAACCTATATAACAAAGGGTTTTTACCTAAACATAATAATAATACCTTAAATCTTAAGCTTAGTAAAGTTAAAGATATACTATATTAGGTTTCCCTTATTTTCCTCTTTAAGAAAGGTTTTTATAACTATAACTATATAATACTTACACCTTTTTTTTCTCTTATAATAAGAGTTTTTCACTTACTTTTTCCTTATATAAGGTTTTTTAGTAAGTTATACATATACTATATATAACTTAAGGGGGTAACTAAGACTATAAGTCTAATAAGTCATATAAATAGAAAAAACTAGTAACCTAATAGTGACTCGAACCCTCAACCTTTAGGATTGAGAGTAAGAGCATTAACAACTAAGCTATTAAGCTGGATTGTTAAGGGAGATTAGTCTGAAACTAGCCTATAAGCTAAGGGTCTAGCGCTACGCTAACCTAACGCATAAGGGCTAAAGCTAAAACTAGCTTATAAGCTAGTATTACTAGTAAGCCCACTAGTTTCAGTTATTCCAAATAGACTAAAACACCTACTTAACCCTATAGGGACTAGTATAGGTTAACAACGTCTATATAATAACCAACCAGTCCCCCCAACTTTACTAGGAACTTAGAATAGTTGATATACGCAACAAATACAACAATAACTTCTATGGCTCCTTACTTTACTATTACCCTTTGCCACACTGAGAAACCAACTGTTACTCTCACTTATACTGGTTATTATAAGACCAACGTTTATTTTCACTTCCTATCTCTTAGTAATAAAACTTAAAGGTTTCTATAGTTAGCTACTATTCTAGCCCCTACTTAAAAAGTACTCTTTTTTAAAGAAGTCTTATTAATAAAGTAGAAATAGTTCTATAATCCTTAATCTATACTTAATAGAACCTAATAATACTAAAAAAACTTTTAACTACTATAATATTATTATACTTTTCCTACTTAAGGATTTTAATAATTTTATTTTAGTTAAGCTTATATTTCTTACTACTTATTATATAACTAAAGAGGTTAATAGTAAGCTAGTAAATCTAAGATTTCTTAGGAGAAATCATAGTGCTAGTAAGCTTAAGGTTCTAAAGTATTATATTTAAGTTTATAAAGTATTTAAAAATATATAAATATACCTTTAGAAACTTAACTATATAGTTACTATTATATATTGTTTTTAGCCTTCTAATAGAGATATTATTAAGGAAAGGTTAGTAAACGCTTAGAATAAAGTTATAGAGGATTCTTATTATAACTTTTATAAACTAAGTAACTAAATTTATTACCCCTTAAAGTAGAGTATATATTCTAAATAGCCCTAAAGGTATAGTAAATATAGTTAGGTCTTAACTTAACTTATTAAATAAGACTTAGTTATATCTAGAAAATAGGTCTAAAAAGTTTATAATTTTATAGTTAGTGAAGTCTTCTAAGAATTTATTAGCTTCTAGAGGAATAAAAGTATCTCTAATACTAATCTTATTAAGTTTTATATATAAGTTAATTAGCCTTATATTACTATCCTTTTTAGTAATAAGAAACTAGAAGTTCTTATATAATCTATAGGATTTCTCTAAAACTTCTTACGTAACTCTTAATCTAAGTATATTAATAACTTTCCCCTATAAAGCTTTAGAAATAGAAATCCCTTTCTCTTACTATATAATATATAGAATAGTTTTAATTTTCTATAGTAGAGCTATATAAAGGTTAATATATCTATATTCTATAAAATCCTATATTAATACTCTTTTTTAATTTATAAAGATATATTTAAGTATTTTAATCTCTCTTAGTAAAAGGTATAGTTAGGCAACTTTAAGCTTTAAAAACCTTTCTAGAGTAAGGTAAGTCCCTTAGTTAAACTATATAAATTATAGATATATATAGTTAGTAAAAGAGAAGTTAGAAAGCTAATAATAGCTTTTTACTTCTTAAGTTAGAATCTTCTTTTAGTCTTTCTAACTATTAGAAATAGAACTATCTAAAAGTAGATTATTAACTAAATAAACTTTTTTATTTTTATATTTATATATTATATAGATACTAATAAAGCTTTAGTTAGGTTTAGGGTTTTTTTTAATTAACTTAAAGAATATTTAATCTTTTAGAACTTTAGGAAGGTTTTATTAGTTTTTAGTATTTTTAAGAAAGTAAGCTTAAATAGTTTCTATAATTAAAATAACTACTACTTTAGTAATAGTTCTTAAGATATTAAGTGTAGCTAAAAGTAAAATTAGAGTAGAGTACTAATTAGTCTTAGAAATAGCTTTTTCTTATTTAAAAAGGTTAGCTTTCTTTCTTTTTTAGATAAGAAAGCGCTCTTTTTTATAGTTTATTATAGTATTAATATAATAAGTTTAAACTTTATTATATATATCGCTAAAGTTTTAGTTAGTTTTAGGTTAGCTTTTAGTAGCTTTAGAGGTATTATAGATATCTTTTATATAGTTTTCCTATTTAGAGAAATAGCACTAAATCTAATATAAAGAATCTAATTATATAAAACTTACTAAAATACTAATCTTCTAGAATTTATCGTTTCTATAGTCTTTTACCTTTATTATAGTAGTAATAAAACGTTTTAAATACTTAAAAGTAAGTTTAATAGAAATAGTAAAAAGAAGTCTAAAGAGTAAGTTATAGTTAATAGTTTTAAAGTTTACTATTATTATAGTTATTATAATTTTATAGTTATTAATTTAAATAGATATATAATATATCTTAATAAAGTATAGCTTTAGGTTACTTTTAGCTATTATTCTTATTATTAAGATAGTAGTAGAAATTAGAATATTATAGTTTAAAACATATTAGTAATTTATAAAATTAGATTTTACGCTAGTATTAATTATACCTTATATAAGTAAGTAGTTATTAAAGCGCTTACTACTAATAAAGATCTTTAAAATAAGTTATAATATAATAATTATTAGAGCTATCTAGTTTATAGTCGTTAAGATAATAGCTTTAACTAAAAAGACCTTTAAATAGTTTTAAGTTTAAATAGCTTTATTATATTTAGAAACTTAGTTAGTTTATTAGGCTTTTTTTTTTAAAGTTTTAGTAAAGTTTATAAAGTCTATAGAAATAGGTATATAGATAACTTCTTTTAGATTATCTATAAAAGTGTATATCTTTTTAATAAACTCTTCTCTATATTTTAGCTAAATCTTATAGACTTTTTTAACTAGTAAACTAACTAAGCTATAAAGCTTATATAAGATAAATTTATTAATAAGTTTCTTATTTTTAATAGATTTCTAATTTTTACTATTAAGGAATATAGCTAGTTAGAAGTTACTTTTTAGAAAAAATAGTTTTAAAATAGGTTTTAAAAGAGGAATCTTAATAACTTTACTAAGTATTACTTCTCTTTTTATTTTAAATACTCTTTTTAGTTCTAAAGTATTAATAAATATAGAAGCTAGTTTAAAAAAGCTTTCTTTTCCTATTTTAATATCTAAGTTTTCTTCTTACTTTTTCTAGTTAAGAGGTGAATTTTTCTCTATAACTAACTTTTCTAATAAGTTTAAATAACTTTTAGAATAAGGTTATAAAGAAAAAAGTCTTTTTAAGATAGTTAGAATATTTTTAATATTTTATATAGTGAAATAGACCTTCTTAGAAGGAGATTTTAAAGCTTTCTTTTTAATTTTTCTAAAATTTAGTAGCTTTAGCTTCTTCTATAAGAATAGGTTAGCTTTATATGTTTTTAACTAAGTGATTATAAGCTTAGATACTGTGAAATTAAATAAATTACTTTTAGTTAAACTATTAAGTTATACTAGGTTATATAGGTAAGAAAGCTAGACTAAATCTTTATATTTCTATTTACTAATAGCTAATATCTAGAAAGCAGAAGTCTAACTAGATACTTTATTATTTAATATAATACTTCTTTCTTCTATAAACCTATAAGAAAATTTAATTAAGTTAAAGTTATTATAGTTTTATAAAACCTTAATAAGTATAGACTAAGGTTAGCTAATATTTTACTTAAGAATCTTAGTAGCTTAAGTTTTTATAGCTTTATAGCTATCTTAATTCTTAAGGTGAGTAATAATAGCTTCTTAGTTAAGTTTACTATCTTATTATAATAAAGTAATAATTATTTAAGGAATAAAAAACTTATTATTTTAAGGTCTATAAGAATAGCGTTTTTAGAAGTACTAAATTAAACTACTTCTTTTATTAGCTATTTTTTAAGGATAATAGCTTTCCTTAAAGTTATAATCTATATAGCCTATATATTAGTACTAACTATATAGGCTATAAGGGAAAAGCTTAGGATTTTCTTTATTAACTTTAACTAAATAGACTAAGGCTAAATAGTAGTCTTCTATAACTAGAGAAGAATAAGTAATCTTTTTAGTAAAGATTTTCTAGTTATTTATTATTTTCACTAAATTAGAAAATTACTAGTTTAAAAACTAGCTTTAGAGGTTTTTAATACTTTAGTTAGACTTAATTTTACTTCTTTTAGTTTATAGAGAGGGGGAAGCTTTTCTTTTTAGTACTTTTAGAAGTATAGGAAATAGAGAATAAGTAGGGGTAGTAATTTAAAAAGTTTACTTCTAAGTAGCTTTAGAGCTAAGCTAATTTATTAAGTTAACTTTAAATTTATTAAAGTTTTCTTTTCTAAATAACTTATAAATACTAGTTCTTATAAGTAGAGCTATTCTATTTAAAGCTAACTAATTAAATCTTAATATAGCTATATAAATAATTTAAAAGCTAGTTATAATATTAAGGTTATATTTTATAGCTTTAGTTTAAATATTATTAATCTTTTATAAGAACTATATAGCTACTTTATAGTTTAGATCATCTATTATTAGAGTTATAGAAATAATTTAATCAATCTAGTTATCTAGCAGTTCTTAGTAATCTTTATCTATAGCTCTATAGCGTTAGATAAGATATACTTTTACTTATAACTAAGTTTTTTTACTAAGTTTTATTTAATTATTAGCTTAAAAAGGTATATCTATATAGAAAATAATATTTAACATTTTTAAAGTATTAGTTATTTCTACTACTTCTACTATAGCTTTATAGCTTTTAAGAAAGTCTAAAATGTTATTTTTAGTAAAAAATAGTACTCTAGCTATTTTAGGTTATAGTATTTTAAATCTTTAAAGTTTTAAGCTATATACTCTAGAGACCTTTTAATAAGATTTAGTAAAGTTTAAATAGTTTTATATACTCTTTTTTTTTAAAGAATTCTTTCTAAGTATTATATTTACGCTAGAAGTACTACTTTTAGAAGCTATTACTTTAAAAACTTTAGCTTCTATAATTACTTTAGAACTTTAATCTAAATCTAAAATTAAAGGGGGTTTTTCTTATTAAAGTTAGTAAAAAGAAGAACTTATAAAAAGACTTACTAAAATATTACTAATAACTAAGTTAGTTTTATTATCTATTATTTCTAGTCTAAGTTATTTATTTTAAACTAGAGTTAAAGTTTTTAGAACTTTAGAGTTTAGTAATACTATTCTAAAGAAAATATAAGTAAATTAATAGAAGAAAAAGTAGAAGAAAGCTCTACTAAAGAAAGCTAAAGTAAAAAGATTATATAAGACTTAAATAGAGCTAAGAATTTATTAATAGAAAGAGTAATAGAAGAATTCTTATAATATAAGTTTAAAAGAATAATAGAAAGTGAGAGGAGAAATAAAAAAGAAAAGGAATACTTTTACTATTATTTCTATCTTTATTCTTCTCTTTTATCTAAAAAGTATATATATATTTATTATTTTTTCTCTTTTCTACTATCTTAATAGTAAGGTTATTTTATATTTTAAGTTTCTTTCTCTTCTCTCTATAAGGGAAGTCTAGCTATATTTAGTAGTATTTTCTATAACTTCACTTTATAACTCTCTTCTTTTATAAATTAAGCTTAAGATTTAATAAAGCTTATAATAAAACTATAGTATTAACTATAAACTTTAAAAGAAGTATTTTACTCTAGCTACTTATTTACTACTTAAAAATATAGAGGGGGAGAAATCTAAAGAAATATATATATCTTCTTTTCTATAGAGTTAATATAGAATCATTTTTAGAAGAGAGAAATACTTTTAGTTAAGCTTAGAAAACGTTCCCTTCTTTATTTTTCAAAAAGTTAATATAGTTATAATATTTTTCTTTTTTAGCCTTTTATACTTTTATACTTATAGTATTTTATAATTTAAGAAAACTAGATCTTAGTATTTCTATATATAAGTATAACTTAGATCTTAAGTTTCTAGGCTTTTTAGTATTTCCCCTCACTAGTTAATATATTATTAGAAACTTTCTAATAAGTTTAAGTAAAAGGAAATTTCTTAGAATAAATTAATTAATTTTATCTTTTTTAAGATTTATAAGAGGAGTAAAATAAATCTTATTACTTTTATAACTTTAGCTTTAGAAGTAAAAATAAAATAAGTTTATTTTATTTTAGTTACTCTTAAGTTATTATTATAGTAGTTTATAATAAAGTAGTATATAATGATTTTAAATAGGTAGATAGTAGGTTAATAAAGGGGTTTAATAAAGCTTATATAGAACTCTACTTACTTTTTTCTACTTAATAGAATACTCTTTTTTTTAAGGTTTTTTAGATTTCTATAGGTTTAGTTAATTTTTAATTCTAAATACTTAAGCTATTGCTCTTCACTTTAAGAAAATAGAGGTTAAAAAGGTGTTTTAAATAGGTAAATAGTAAGTTAATAAGGAGGTTTAATAAAGCTTATATAAAACTCTATTTACTCTCTTCTACTTAATAGAACACTCTTTTTCTTAAGGTCTTTTGAACTTCTATAAGTTTAGTTAATCTTTAATTCTAAATACTTAAGCTATTATTCTTTACTTTAAGAAAATAGAAGTTAAAAAGATATTAGCTAAATTTTCTTCTAATATAGTAATACTTAAATTACCTCTTCTTCTAAGCTTTTCTTATTTTAGTTTAGTAAAGTAATATAGAATAACTATAAAGGGAATTCTTTATAGTAGTTTAGTTTATACCTCTCTATATTAGTTACTAATTTTATAATAAAGTAAAGGAGAAAACTTATTAATTATACTAAGTATTCTATTTTAAATAGAAAACCTCTAAAAATACTTTAAATATTTATATATTAATTTTCTAGATAACTATAAGAGATAAAAAAGTAAATATATAAATATAAGCTTAACTAACTTATATTTTATCTATATTTTCTACTCTTTTTATATCTTAAGTTATATAATCTCTTAAGAGAAAATAAACTACTAAGAAGAAGTTTAGTAATATTATCCCTATAATATTCTACCTTATTATTACTTTAAATAATTAAAGAGGTATAATAAAGATTAAGAGAGGGGATAAAAGTAAGGCTAGCTAAAGCTAGAAAAACCTAAAAATACTTATTCTTATTTAATTTTTAAAAAGTAAGAATTAATAGGTTTTTTCTATAAACTAGACTAAAGAATCCTAAAAGCTCTTCTAAGAGGGTAGTTACTAAAGTTATTAAGGAAAAACAGGAAATTATATAAAAATAAGTGTATTTCTTATTTATCTACTTAGTCTTTTTCGTTATAAGCTAACTAAGCCTCTATCTACTTATATAAGCCTTTTCCTCCTATAATAACGCCTAACGCCTATAAAAACGCTTATCTAACCCCTTGCTTTTTAGGTTAGATTTGCTAAAAATTCTAAGAACTCTGCCCCTTTCTAATATATTAGTAAGTATTTATATAAAAAAAATAATAGTATAATAAAGAAAATATTTACTTTATTATCTTCTATTATATATTTAGTATAATATATAATCTTATTTTCTTAAGATTCTTTAGTTTTTTCTTTTTTAATTTTAGGGAAAAGTTTACTATTAAGCTTAAGTTTAGGTTTAAAACGTAGGTTATTATAAAGGGAATTATTAGGTTTAGTAGTAGATAAATTTATAACTAATCTACTACTACTAGACCTATTAATATTAAATTCTATATTATCTTTAGATTGAAAAAAGTTATCTTTTCTTAAAGGAATATATCTATTAATAGATCTAATATAGTAAGAGCCTCTTTTAGGTTATAAAGAAGTTATTACTTTTTATTTTAAACTAAATTATATAGTTAGTAATAAGTTATATTATATATAAGTTTACTAAATATATATAAATATATATTTATAAGAATAAATACCTTTTATATTCTTTAGTTAAATCGCTTATAATTATACTAATAATAGTTTCACTAATAATTCTATTTAGGAAGTTAGGATCTTCTAAAGTAGTTAAATTATACTTAAGATTTAATATAAAAGCTAATAAATAAGGTTTATAAATTTTATAAATATCTATATTTACTATAAGAGGATAGTATTTAGCTAATTTATTAATTTTTTTCTCTATAGTACTAGTAAAGTTAGAAGTATAAAGATATAAAGGTTTTAAGTTCTAATAATAAAAAATATTAGTAAATAAACATTTTAATTAAAATAAAATAATATTAAGTTTAATATATAACTTATATCTCTTCTAACTACTAATTTAGTATTCTTTTTATATAGATCTTTTAGATCTTTTAAAGAGTAATATATCTAACTAATATAAAGTAATATAATAGAATTAGTACTATAAGTTTAAGACTATAGATATTTAGTAGGACTATAAAAAATCTCTAATATATCTTTTAAGTAATCTAATTAGTCCTAGTTATTAAATAAAAGATAAATAGCTTTAAAAGCAGCTATTTTAGTATGAATCCTTAAGTAATCTAAAGTAAGCTTTAGTAGTATAGCATCTACTATTATCCTATAAATAGAATTCTATCTAGTTTTATTACCTATTAAAAAGTTAATTAGTATAAATATATATATATATATATATATATTAATATATAATATTAATATTAATAATAATATAAACTTATAGAGAGGAATCTTAGTTTTCTTTAAGTTAGAAAGAAGCTCTCTTTCTTCCTTTTTAATTTCTAAAGCTATTTTAAACTTAGATTATATAGTAGTATTATTCTTTAAGAAAATAATAACTTTTTTAAGACTTCTAATATTACTTATTAAAGAATTAGTTAATATATATAATATATTAATAATATAGTATATATTAATATAACTTAAAAAGTATAACTTACTAGCTAATAGCTCTAATAACTTTTTAGATTTAGATAAAGTTAATATTTTACCTAAATCTATATTAGAAATAATAGCTAGATTTTTAAACTTTAATATATCACTATCTTTAGTAGATAATTTAATAAAAGAATCTATTATATCTTTTATAGCTAAGTATAAAATATAAGTAAAGTAACAGTAATTATATAGAAGTACTATAGTAAAAGAATTTCTTTTAATATTAAAAGACTTTACTAAAATATCTAAAAAGATATTATTATTAAACTTATTATCTCTAGTAATACTATATATATATTAGTATATTATCTTAAAAGCTTTATTATTAATAATTAATACTTACTTAATAATTCTATCCAAAGGTATATTATATTTATTAAGAATATTCTTAATAAAAACCTTATTAATATATCTACTAATATAAGCTTAACTTAGAGCTTTAAACCCTAGTAATACATAGTATAGTTTAAATTCTTTACTAATAAAGTAAGCTATAACTTCTAAATAACCTTTAGAGTCTATAGAAGTTTATATATCTAGCTATATAGATATAAACCTATTATAGTCTAAGTAGTCTTTTATAAACTAAATTAAACCTTAAAACTTAGATTTATATAAGTTATTAATATAGTTAACTAGGTTTCTATAGTAAAGAGGTTGAAATCTACTATATTTATATATTAGTATATTAAATATAGTTTAAAGTAATATTATATATATTATTAACTAACTTAGTAAAATAAAATAATAAATTATTAAAGCTTTAAGAAGTAATAGTACTAAAAAGTAGATTAAACTTTAGTATAAAGTCTATAATCTTACTTAAAGCTATATCTTTAATAAATATTTTAGTATAATTATTACTAGTAATAGTAGAAGTTCTAAGTCTTTTTTTACTATTAGTACGTATAGAGGAAGGTATAGAGTTAGGAGGTATAAAGAAGTTATTAACTTCTTATTAAGTTAATAGCTTAGCTATATTCTACTAAGTAACTATATTTTAATTAGTATATATATATAGAAATATATATATATATTAAATATATAATAATATAAAGATATATAAGTTATTTCTACTTATAGTATATTTTTTTAGGGTTATTTTTATCTTCTAATATATATTTAATAGTAAAATATACTATTTTATAGTACTTAACTTTATTACGAGCTTAAAATCTATTAGCCTTATAGCTAAATGTACTTCTATAGCTACTAGCTTAGTAAAAAGAAGTAGTAGTTTGTTCTTTAGAAGTATCTATAGGGTTTAAAACTCTATTAAATAGCCTATTTACTATAATATAAGCACTAGTAGACTTTAATTTATAAGTAGGTTAATTTTCTTTAGTATTTTTATAATTGTTATTATTAGCTTGCTTTTTAGTAGTATATAAACTACTAAAAGTATCTAAAGCTTTAGAAGCTAAAGGGGAAAAAGTAGGGTTAGAGTCTATTTTTAAAGGTTTTTATAGTTATAAAGTTTTTAATATAGTCTTTTTTTATAATAAAATAATATAAAAGTAAAGAAGTTATATAATATAACTTATAAAGTTATAAGTTATATATTAAGTAGTAAGTTTATAAGCTAGAAAGTATAGCTTTAATTTAAATCTTATTTTTTAATTATTAAAGGAATATTAAAAGCTAAATAGATAAGTAAGAATAAATCTATTATATATATTTATTTTCTAGCTTTTTAAGCTTTTTATATAATAGTAATAATAGTAATATTATTAGTAGTAATAGTATTAGTAATAACTAATATTATTATTACTACTACTAATAGTATTATTATTATTATTAGTAGTAATAGTAGTAGTAGTAGTACTATAGTAGTAGTAGTAGTAGTAGTAATAGTAGTAGTAATAGTAGTAATAGTAGTAGTAGTAGTAATAGTAGTAGTAGTAGTAGTAGTAGTAATAGTAGTAATAATATTATTAATAGTATTAACATAATAATATTAGTATTAATAGTAATAATAGTAAACTATTATAACTATAATTATTATTATTTATTATTACTTATTAAGTTAATATTAATTTATTTAGATTCTATTATTAATTAGCTATTTTATTTTAATATTAATTAATATTAACTAATATCTTAGAAATAACTAAGTTTTTTAAATACCTCTAAATAACTAAATAAAAAGTAAAATTATTAATAGATTTTTACTAATAAATCTCCTTAATTAATTAATAATATTAAAATCATTTATATTATAAACTACTTATAGGATAAACCTTACCTCGCTTAGTATCCTTTAGAGTAAGCGTTTTAACTTAATAGTTTAGGTGTTAGTTACGTTATTTACGTAAAATTTCCTATATTAGTGTTATTGTTTTTATAAGAGCTTAGGTTTGAATCCTATTATAGCCACTTTTTTTTAAATTTCTTTTTTTACTTTTTTAGGTTTTATTCTTTTTTTTACTTATTCTAAATTTTTTAAAGAATTTTTAAGTAGTTAATAATACTAATACTACTAACTATACTATTAATATTACTAATAATAGTATTAATATTACTATTAATACTTTTAATAATAGTATTAATACTATTATTAGTAGTATTAATACTAATAATAATAGTATTAATACTACTAATACTATTAATACTACTAATAGTCTAATAGTAGTATTAATTCTATAAATACTATAGTTATTAGTAATACTACTAATATTACTATTGATAATAGTATTTATAGAATCAATATTAAATTCTAGCTTTTTATATTATATATATTAGTCTTAATAGTTCTTTAGTTAGTTATAATTCTTAACTTATTAACTATAGTTTAAACTACTTTATATTATAAAAGCTTATATATACTTATAAGATTATAATATATATAATATAACTTAAAGCTTTTATTATAAACTATATTTTTAGTTTATATTAGCTATAACCTATAGGCTTAAATAAGTATTAATATAACTTAATTTTATAATTACTAATTTATTACTAGTTAAAATACCTTCTTAAACTTTTAATACTATAGCTATTTCTATTTTTAATAGTAATAAAGATATAGTTAAAGCCTTTACTTATATTAATAATATACTTCAATATATTAAACTATATTATAATAATATATTTAATTAATTAGCTAAATATAATATTAAAGAGAAAGAAAATAAGCTTAAATATTATAAGTTAGGCTTAGAACCTTATTTTCTTAACGAAAAACCTTATAATAAGGTAGAAACTTTAAAAGCTATAATTAATAACTATAAAGCTATATATACTTCTAAACTACACTTAGAAATCATTAATAGTATTATATAGAAATTAACTTTAAGCTTAAATAGTTAATAAAACTTTAAATCTAAATTAAAGTAAATAAAAATAAGTAAATATTAATTATTAATATAAGTTATTATATAAGATTTGAAAACTAATTATTATATTTATATAGATTGATTTAATTTGTGAAATACCTAGGAATATTACTAATATAATTACTTTATATATTAGTAATTATAATTTATAGAATAATAGTTATGAAAAAGAATCTGTTTTAAGTCTTTAGAATAGTATAGATTATCTAGGAACCTTATTTAAAGATAGATTTTCATACTATATAACTTATATAGTTAGTTATAATTTATTTTATAATATATATATATATATAAGTTATAATAATTTTAATAAAGACTTATAATAAGCTTATAGTATTACTATAGTATATATAGTATATATAGTATAATATAGTATTAAGGTACTATAATATACTATTTTAGTATATTATATAAGTTTTATAAGTATATATATATATATTATACTACTATATTATTATATAATTTAGATAGTATAATATAAACTTAGGAAATATATATATATATATAATTATAGAATATAGAAAGTACTTTTTAAATATTTTAATATAATTTATAATAAACTTATAATACTACTATAGTATATATAGTATATATAGTATAATGTAGTATAATATAGTATTGAAGTACTATAATATACTATTTTAGTATATTATATACGTTTTATAAGTATATATATATATATTATATTACTATATTATTATATAAGTTAAATAATATAGTATAATTTAAGAAAATATATATAAATATAAATATAAAGTATAGAAAGTATTTTTTAAATAGTTTAATAAAACTTTTTAATTCTTAATATATTTTAAAGTATTATTATTATATTTTATATATAAAGTATATATAGAGTAAGATTATTATTTATCAAAATAAATATATCTAAAGTAGTATATATATAGTATATATTAAGTAAAAAAAGATATTAAAAAAACATTATTTATAATATTTACTAAGTAATTTAAGAGAATTATTTTAGTATTTTATATATTTATTTTAATATTATAGTTTAAATTAAAGAAAAAATCTAGTATTATCTCTATTACTAATAAGGGTAAAGTAGTAGTAAGAGACTAGTAATTAGAATATTACTCTAATAATCCTATTTTCTTAACTAGTTATTTAACATCTATATATAAAATAATCTAAGCGAAAATTATATTATTAGAATACTCTAACTCTAGAGATTTAAATAGTAGTATTCTTTTAATTTTTAGAGGTAACTTAGATTTAATATAGATTAAATCGTTTATATAAGCTTCTTTTATTTCCCCTTTAATATCTTTTCTAATTCTTAAATAATTCAGGCTAAAGTACTACTATTTAGTACTAAAATAGCTTCTCTTCTTGATTCTTTAAGCTTAAAACTTATTCTTTACTTTACTTCTACCCCTAAAACTTTCTATAATTAGCTATTTAGCTTTATTAGCTTTATAGTTAATTCTACTACTATAAAGCTTTCTTTTAACCCTTCTCTTACTATTTAGCTTTTTAAGGCTAAAATTAACACTAGTTAGGACTTTTTTAACCTTTCTAAACTAATTAGTAATTTTCTTAGATTTTCTAAGGATTTATTTAATATAAATTCCTTTAAAAACTAAGTTAACTTACTTACTAAGATTCTACTTTTTACCCCTCTTAGGCCTCCTTAAATACCTAAAAATAGGCCTATTTAGACCCCTAGAAGGTCTCCTAGGCTTAAAATTCAGATCTAAACCCTCTCTATAAGTTATTATTATTTATTTAATTAATATATATTTAAATATACTAATATTAAAAAGCCTTAAAGAAATCTAAATATATAGATTTTTCAGGGGAAATTCAAGCTAGATTTAAGTATAAGAAGTATAAGAGGGGGTTTTTAACCTCTATAGCTTTAAAAATGCATTAGAGATAGGTTTAAAAATAAGGCTTTTATAAGAAGTATTTTTAGTTATATAGGATAGGTTTAAAGTGCTGTTTTAGATTAAATAAACTATTATTACTACTCTTAGTACTTTATATACTTAATATATTAAAACTAGATTTTTCTTATATTTTTCTAAATTTTTAAATAATTATTTAGAATTTTATTAATATAAAGTGATATATTATTATTTTTCCTATTTAGGGGTACTTAGAATTACTTAGTAGTTCTATAGATATAATAATAAGAAGTTATATTTACTTAAAAGCTCTTATTCTATACTTTTATAGTTTTTTTAATATATAGTTATATAGTATGTAGTATACTATATACTATAACTATAGTAGTATATAGTGTAGTTATAGTACTAATATTTAACTTATAGTATACTATATACTATAACTATATACTCTATAGTATACTACATACTATAATTACATGTAGTATATAGTACTGTAGTACTATAGTAGTTAATGCTCTAAGTATTTTACTCTTTTTTATTATTTTTCTCTAAAAAGGTTATATTTATTTACTTAGGTTAAATAGTAAGATTTAGTTTTAAAGTATCTTTAATTATAGAGTAGAATTAAGTGTTTATAATATTCTTTTACTTCTATTTAATTTTATTAGAATAAACTAAATAAATATAAGTAGAATAAAATAATAAAATAAAAATAAAAAGTAGTACTTTTTATAATATTATTAAGCTATAAATATCCTATACCTTAGGATATTATATAAGTCTTCTTAATAAGGTTAATATCTTTAGGTTTAATAGTAACCTTTTTAGTATAAAATACTATATATAGAGATATTAGAAATAAGTTAATAAAAGAATAAAAAGTAAATAGATAAATATATTTTTAAATATAATTACTAAGGTTACTTTAGTAGCTTCTTAAAGAGCTATAAAACCTATAGTTTACTAATAAATTAAACTAGATTTACTAACCTAATTATATATAACTTCCTTAATAAAGCGCTAGAAGGACGCCTTAAGGATGAGGTTATTATAAGAAGCTTAGTATTAATAAATTTCCTATAAAATATAATCTAAAGGATATTAGTATTATAATAACTAAAGTAAATTATAATAATTTAACTTACTTTTAGACTTATAGTAATAGGTAGATGTATGCTTTCCTATAATATAGGTAGGAACTTTATAAGTAGTTTTCTAGCTAGTCTTTTTAGTAGTTATAATAGTAGTCTTATAACTAGTCTTATAAGTAGTCTACTTAGGCGTATTTTTAGTAGCGCTTATATTAAGTAATATAGTACGTAAAAGTATTATAGATTTAAAATATTTAAAAAGAATTAGATTCTAAATAGATAAAAATAAGGGAAATAGTAAAACTTATATAGCTAGTTATAAAACAAACTAAATAAGATTATAATTATAATATATTATAGAGGAAAAAGAGAGAAGAATATATAGGTTAGTAGATATTAAAAAGAGGAGTTATATATATATATCTAATAAGTAGTAAGAGTAACTAACCTATTTTTATTACTATAATAATAGCTACTTACCTTATAAAAATCATATAACGTCTAAAGGTAGTCTATATGTTAATATTAAGTGAAATTAATTTTATATTTATAATTAATCTTTTCTCTTACTATAATTAAAATAAAACATATCTTAAATAAAGATAAATATCTCTCTAAGTATTTATTATAAAATATCTTCAATTTAAACTATATAGTGCACTTTAGGAAATATTATTACTACTATATATTTATAGTTTATATCTATAATATTATTATAATAATCTATAAGGTTATTATAATAATCTTTTTTATAAGTTACTTAGTTAAATCTAAAGCTAGTAAGAAAAAAAAAGCTATTAGAGATTATTCTACTAATCTCTATATAATAAAAGTATAGAAGTAAATTTATAATATAACTAGTATAGAAGCTAAGTATTACTAATTAAAGTAATATCTAAATATTAGGATAATATATATAAAGAAAATAATAATATAAAAATACTAAAATTAGGATTCCTTAAGTAAAGTAGAGTAAAAGGCTATAATTTAATAAATAAAAGTCTAAGTTTATTAAAATATATAAGTTATTTTAGAAGAAAATACTTTAAAAATACTTATAAGAATCTAAAATAGAAAGTAGCTATTACTTAACTTAATTTAACGTTTATTTTATTTTACTTATTTTTATTATACTACTATAGTTAATATCTTTATTTAATACTAGAGTTTAAGCTAACTTTAAAATACTAAGAAGATCTATTTTAAAACTAAAGTATAGAATATAGATATCTTTTAATAGCTTATATAAAGTATTAACTTAGTTTAGAATAAACCTTTATTAATTTTCTATTATTCTATACTATAAGAATATCTAAGGTCTAAAAATTAACTTCTATAATAGTTAACTTCAATATATTATTAAAGATAATTATAAGCTAAGTTAAGAGGATATACCTCTATATAAACTAATAGAGTTTAAATAAAACCTCTTAGTATAGTTTATAAATAACTTAAACTTTAAAATTAAAAATAAAAATAGAAAAGATATATTAAATAAGTATTTTTAGAATAAAATAAAAGTTATCTCTAAAATGATTTAGTATATAAATATTCTATAAAGCTTTTTTTTAAGTATTTATACTAAAGTTTTATAGTAAACTTTAGTTATTAGTTACTAATAACTCTAAGTAATATAGTTTATAATATTTAACTTATTTTAGCTAAAGCTATTATATTTCTATTAATTTCTAGAGAAAATATAGGAGATTTTTAAAAAAGCTAATATTATAAAACTTAAGGGGATTTCTCTATAAGTATAAGACTTCTTTATACTTAAAGAAATATTCTTTTTCTTAGTTCTTTAGAAGTCTAGTACTATAATAGCTAGTAGAGAGAAAAAAAAGGTTTTATAGAAAATAGACTAAATATAGAAATAGAAATAGTAAGATATCTTAGAGGAGATATATAAGATTATAAAACTTAATAAGAGATTTCTAAGTTAATAGAACCTTAGAACTAAATATATATAAATTTTAAAAAGTTATTTTATTATAAACTATATTTATAATTAGTAATTTCTATTTTATATACGAATATAGAAGTAGATTTAAGATATTTTTAATAAAATTAGAACTAGTATAAAGAAGAATTAAGTTAAACTTTCTAATCTTATTAGAATTTAATATAATATTAGTTAGATTTATATTACTAATATAGAGGTTTTAAATATAGTTTAGTATTTTTATAAGTATAAGTTAGCTTTAATACCTCTCTAGCTTTAGATATTAGTATTTATAAATTAGTACTTAAAAGTATAAAATTAATTTAATAAGAAAGTAATATTTAAAGTATTTAGTTTTTCTTTTCTCTTAGATAGATAGAGTGAACTAATAAAACTTAATAGTTATAGAAAGAATATTTATATAAAAGCTTAAGATAGAACTTTTAATATATTATAGAAAAAAGAATATAATAATTAATATATTTTTACACTAAGTAGGTTTAATATTATAAGAGATTATTATAATATAATTATTATAATATAACTATTATAAAAAGCTTATTTTTTATAAATCTATATATCTATTATAGTTTTCTTATACTTAGTAATTATATTTAAGTTACTCTTTTCTTTCTAATACTAAAGTAACTTTAACTTAAGTCTTCTAAAAATATCTATATCGTTTTATAAAACGTAGTTTTTTTCTTCTATAAAGTTTAAGAAGTTAATAATATTATAAACTACTTTTTTAAGACCTATAATAGCTAAAGTAACCTATTTACTATTTATATATATATTTAACTCCTTAAGGTGTTTATTTAAAGTATTAGGTGTAATAGATTTATAATATCTAATTACTATAACTTTAAGTTTTTCTTTTATAGTTTATAGCTCTTAAGGAGAAATACTTTTACTTTTTAGATATAAAAACTTACTTAATATCTTATTAAGTTCTATTAATAATACTATATAAGTAAATAGCTATATTAGATTATTAAAATTACTAAACTAAATATTCTAAAGTAATAGCTTTCTATTTATAAATATTAATTTTAGCTAGAATATTCTAATTATCTCTAGTTTAAGAAAGTGAAAAAAATAGTTTATTACTTAATAAGGAGTAATTTAGAGATCTATCTTATTAATAGGATTAGTATAAATATCTCTCTTAAAGATAGTAGTAATTTAAGCTAAGTAATTATACTTATAGTAGGTTTTAAAGCTATTAATAATACTTTAATCTATAAGTTAGAATGTTAATATTATATTAAGTGAAAGAAACTTAATCTAAAAAGTAAGTAGTAGTAATATAAGTTTAACTATAGTAGTATATATAAAGAAGTTATCTATTAAAAGAAGAACTAGTTTATTAGGTTTTATAACTTAAATATAAGTATAAAAAGCTTCTAGCTAGTTTACTATAACTATAGTTATAAACTAAGCTTTTTTATTATTCCTCTATACTAAATTAAACGTAGAGAAGTTAAAGCTATATAAAGTATGTAGTACTATACTTTTATTAATAACTTAAACTTAGAAGGAGTTATTATTTATAGTATTAATAGTAAGTTTTAATAAGATTTAGGTATTATCTTTTTAGTTTTTAGGTATAGTAGAAGAAGCGAGAAGAGAAAATAGTATCTTTTTCTAGAAAAGACTAATTTCATTTATATTATATATATTAGCTAGAGAATATTTTTCAATTACTTAGTAAAGATTATAGAGATATATATTAATCTCTACTATTTTAATAATAAAAACTATTTTAACTATAAACTAGTATATAAGATTACTAATTTAGCAGAACTTTACGAATAATATACTTAAGTACTAAAAAATATTAGACTAGCTAAGTATTATATTATATCTTTTCTAGATATAGTTAATAATATTTTTATAGGATAGTTAGATAGATTATTAATTTATTTAGTAGTAGAGAGTAAAATTATTCTTTATATTTAATTTTACTATTTAGAAACCTAGTTATAATAGATAAAAGTAGTAAAGTAGCTTAAAAATCTTATAGAAGAGTTTTAAATAAATAGTAATTTAACTACATATTATAATTCCTATTAGGGCTTATTTTATAGCTAAGAATAAATTACTAGCCTTACTAAGAATATATATATAATAAGAAAGCTAAAAAAAAAAATACTTTATTAAACTTAGTGTATATATTAATCTAATTATTATAATCTAATTATTATAATCTAATTATTATAATCTAATTATTATAATCTAATTATTATAATCTAACTATTATAATCTAACTATTATAATCTAATTATTATAATATAAATATTATAATCTTATTATTATATCTTAATAACTATAAAATATAATAGCTAGATTATAACTTATATCTATATAAGTATATATATCTTTAATTAAAGTTATTTCTCTTTTATTAAAATTCTTATAATAGAAGTCTAAATAAGAGTTTTATATAAAGTAAATAGTTATATATTTAATATTTTTTAAACTATTATCTTTATTCTATATTTCTTTTTAAAAGTTCTCATATTAGTATTTTTATTTCTTAATAACTTAAGATATTAAATTTATAATATCTCTCTATTATAAAACTTTTTATACTAAAGTTATCTTTTATATAGAGTTAAAAATAGTTAATATTTTAATTTTTTATATTTCTTTATTAAATATTTCTGTTCTAAATATAATATAAACTAATATCTCTATTTTTATATTACTTTTATAAATATTTTTCTATTTTAAAATTATATCTTAGATATTTCTTTTATAAATATATTTTATTTTAATATTTTCTATTTTAATATTTCTCTTTTTAATATTTCGCTTCTTAATATTTTCTACTTTAATATCTCTCTTCTTAATATTTCCTTTTTTAATATTTTCTATTTTAATATTTCTTTTCTTAATATTTCTTTTCTAAATATATTTTATTTTAATATTTCTCTTTTTAATATTTCCCTCTTTAATATTTCTTATTTTAATATTTCTTTTTTTAACATTTCTTTCTTTAGTATTTTCTTTTTTAATATTTCTTATTTTAATATTTCTTTTTTTAATATTTTCCTCTTTAGTATTTCTCTTTTTAATATTCTCTTCTTTAGATTTTTCTTCTCTAATATTTTCTTCTTTAATATCTTTTCTTTTAATATTTATATTAAAGATTTTCTATTTAGAATTATTCTTTTTAATAATAGAAATTAAATATATTTTTTATTTTTATTTTCTCTATACTTCCTTTTTTTTACTTTTAGTTTATTTTTTATTTATTCTTTATATATTTTACTTTTATATATTTTAATATATACTATCTATATTTTTAATAAAGTTAATCGTTTTTATTTCTATTTAATACTTAAAGAAATAAATATATTTTAATATTAATTCTATTATAGAAAATTTTAAAAGCTAATATATATTCTTCTAAATAATAGAATAAAGTTATAAAACCTAAATAGAATTTAAGTTTATTAAGATTTTAGCTAAACTATAATATTTCTAAAAGTAGAGATATCTTTATAATCTCTTTTAAAAACTTAATATTAATATTTTTAATTATAATTTGTTCTATATAGATAGTTATAAGTTATATTACTAGAAATAAATTAAAAAGAAATCTATAAATAGAAAGAAAACCTATTTTAAAATAATATTACTAAAAGATCTTTAGTAAATTCTTAGAAAGCTTTAATTATATTTAACTAGAAATAAATAAATTTGATACTAAATTAGTATTTTATATTTTATATAATTTTATAAATAAAGTTTTAGAATAAAGCTTTTAGGATTAGTAATTTATAAGATTTCTAATAAGTTTCAATTTCCTTTAAAGCTTAAACTAAAGGATATTAGTATTATAATAGTTAAAAAAATTTATAACTATTTTATCTACTATTTAGTTTATATTATTTAGTTATTTTTAATTTCTAGTTTTATAAGCTATTTATTTTAGTTATATTTTAGTTAATCTTATAAGTAGTTTTATAAATAGTTTTACTATAATTATTATAAAAGTTTAATAGTATAATAGTTTTAGTTTAAGTAATTAGATAATACTATAAAATATTTATCTATATTTATATATCTTATAAGAATATAAAATATTAAGTATCTAGAATTAAAAATAATAGATAAAAGTAGTATATTAAAAATATTTCAAAATAAGCGCTAATATAAAATATACTTACTGTTTATTATTTAGATTTATTTCTTTTTTATAATAACTTCTTTATTTTATAAGTTATACTTATTTCATATCTATTTTACTCCTTTTCTTTATTTAGCATTTTTACTTATTTTTATAGTACTTTTCTAGTAAACTCTTTTATATTATTTAAATATAATCTTTTTATTATATTTAATCTATACTTTCTACTAATAACATTATTATTAATATTACTATACCCTATCTATATATAATAAAGTAGTAATAATAAACCTTTCCCTTTAAGAATCTAATTAAAAATGTCTTCTAGAGAGCAAATACTAAGTTAATACTTATAATATTATTATAATAATCTTCTTTATAAGTCGCTTAGTTAGATTTAGAGCTAGTAAGAAAAGAAAAGTAGCTATAGATTGTTCTATTAACCTTTATATTATTAAAGCATAAAAGCGTCTTACTAATATATTAGAGACCTAAAAAGAGCTTATTTATTAAAATAAATTACCATAGACTATTTTAATTTATAAATATATAAAAATACTAAAGAAGATTAATAAGTAGAGTTTTATAATCAAAAAATAATAAAAAGCTACTTTTAAACTATTTAAAGCTATAGTTTATAAAAAATAGTAAGTTATTTTGTTTATATTATTTTTATTTATTCTAATTTAAAATCAGAATAGATAAAAAAAGATATTTATTTTAGTTTAATATAGAGATATATAAACTATACTTATTAGTATTATTATCTCCCTCTTTTAGACTTTTAAGCTACTCTTAAGAAGTCTCTAGTTTAGTTACTATACTAAGTATTTCTATAATATATTTAGCCTTTAGTAACCTTAGTTAAATATTATTTTTTCTTTTATTTAAACCCCTTTTATCTTCTATAATATCTATTAATATAAACTTATTAACTTTAGGTTCTACTTTTTAGTATTTTTAACCTTAAACCTTAACTCTTTTAAATACTTAATATAGTAACTTAAATATCTATATATATAATATTAATATAAATCTAAATAACTATTTAATAGAAGATATAATAATAGATATAATATTATTTAATAAATATATAATAAAGATTATAGCTAAATCTATAGTAATACTAAACTTTAATATATAGATACTCTATATATATTTCTTTATCTCTATATCTAATATATATATATTTACTATTTATAAAATACTATAATTAGAAGTTTTCTAGTTTTTTAATTAAACTAAATTAATACTCTTAAAGTATTATATTAGAAACTATTAGTGTTTTATAAGTTCTTAGAGAATACTCTTAAAGTTTTTACTAAAATAAGTATTATAAAGCTTAAAGTAAGGTTTCTATAAACTTAGAATTTCTTTATTACTAAAGAAATCTTTTTTATCTATATTTTTTAAGAGTTTTAAAATAAGGATATTAAAAAAGCTAAGTTTTAGAACTTTAAAAGTTTATTTTTAATTTACTATACTATTTAATAATACACTTTTCACTCTATATTAGTTTCTAGTTAATATATAAAAAGATTTATAATACTATTTATAGTATTACTAAGTTACTTTGAAGAATTACTATAACTAATAGTATTTATATTTACTAATATTTATATAGTATTCTAGTATATAAATAGATTTAAAATATTATTAATATAGCTTAGTATAATAAGAAAATAAACTAAATAGACCTCTTCAGTTCTACTAAAATCTAATCTAATATTAAGTAAATCTTAGCTAAAAGTATAGAGATATTTAATATAGTTTAGTAATACTACAGAAAGAAACTAGCTTTAATTCTAATCTAAATAGAGATACTAGTAATTTAAAATATATATTTTAAAAAATAAGTAAAGTTTAATACTAGTATACTTAATAAGTTTATAATATTTAATTTCCTCTTTTTAAGTAGAAAAGATATTAAGTTTATAAATAAAAATAAAGATAGAGATAAAGAGGAGAGAGATTTATAGTAAGAGGATATTAAGATATCTAAATAAATATTACTATATAATAGAATAGATTTAGTTTATAGTGTTAAGAAATTAAGCTTTTTAGAATTAAGTAATAGAGTTTAAGTATACTTAAGATTCTTTTATTTATAATAATAAACTATTATAGTTAGTTATAAAAAGCTGTTATATTCATCTATTATAATAATCTATTATAATAATCTATGATAATAACTTAATATAGAAATCTATTAAAATTATTAGCTGTAATTATATATTAAAACTATAAGTAATAAGATATTAAGTATAAACTATTAACTTTTAAGTCTATATCTAAGGTTTTTAAAAACCTATATATCTAGTAAGCTACTTAACTAAGTCTATATCTTTCTTTTAAGGCGTAATATATTTTATATAAATAGTATAGAGATTTATATCTATTTATATTAGTAGAAACCTTTATATCTATAGTCTAATATATACTCTTAAAAATAATAATAAGATATAATTTAATAACTATCTATAATATCTTTATTACTTCTAACTAGAATTATAGATCTAAATATATAAACTATAATATCTCTCTTATAAGTCTTATAAATAGTTATTTCTATATAGCGTTATCTATTATCTTTTACTACTTTTTAATTTTATTAAGTACTTATACTATACTTATTAATATACCCTCCTTTTTTAGGTTTTTTAAAACTTACTATTTAAATAATATTAATATAACTACTTTTTACTAATAATAATATCTTTTTATAATACTTTTTATGTTTTCTATTTTCTTAGTAGAACTAAAATACTACTTATAAGCTTTTTCTTTATATTCCTCTTTACTAGTTATAGTAATATACTATTTTTAGTTTTTATAGTAGTTTTTATTACTAAAAGAGGTAGTAATTTAAGTTTACTAGTAATCTCTTCTACTATATTTAAGCTAGAGGATTACTATTATAACTCTATTTATAGATATATAGAGGTTTTAGAAATCTCACTATTTTTTAAATACTAACTTAATAGAGCTAGTATTAATAAGATACTCTCTAGTAGTTAAAATAATATTATAATTTTTAAAACGTACTAGAGAATTAAGAAATATATACTCTACTATAACTATAATAAATATTTATAGTTTAATTATATCTATAAGTAAACTAATAATTACTTAGACCTATTACTAAATATTATAATACTTTATATTTATAATAATCTATTATAATAATTTCTTTTAATTTAGCTTTTCTTTCTTTTTATTACTTTATCTATATAAATAAAACGCACTACTTAGCTATATACTATAAATAACCCTCTTAAGGATATATTCTCTCTTTTCTCTATAAACCTCTTTACTAAATATAAGCTTATTTATAATAACTTAATTATTCTTTTTAATAAAGATATTACTTTTATTAAATAGTAGTAAGAAACCTAATACTATAAGTAAAAAGCAGAAGATAGTATTAAGAGCTTTTAGTCTTTATTTAGCCTTAATATATACCTAAAGAAAGTAGATAAGATCTTTAGTAAAGGTTATAAATAAATAGATATTTAAGCTAATTTTTATAAAAAAGTAAAAGTTTAGTATAATATTCTCTATTTTATTTATAATATATATAATATTATTTTCATTTATCTTAGTATAGCTAGCTTTAAGACTAATATAATAAATAACCACTATTATAAGCTAGTATATATAAAAGTATAATATAGTGCTCTAGTGTTTTCTAAAATTTAACATAACAGAGAAATAATTTATTTATAAACTATAAAAACTATCTCACTTATTTATATTAACTATTATAATAATTATTATAATTATTATAATAACTATCTTCTGCTTTTTAGCTTATTAGAAAAGGAGATAAATCTACTTAACTAAATAAAGTATTTCTCTACTATTTTATTAATAGTAATATATTTTTTAACTCTATTTTAAAGTTAATTCTTAAGTTTTTTACTAGCTTTATAAACTTAAGATAAATACTACTATTTTCTATAATAATTACTAAGTATTTTAAAGCTAAAGCTTTAGCTATCTAAATAAAAGTTCTTAATAAAATTATTTCTAATTTAAAAATATCTTTAATAATTAATATATAGATAATACTTAATTAGAAGTATATATTACTTAATATTATAGCTTATTTTATAGATAAGAACTAGAAATACTATTATATTCTTTTTAGTATATTTAGTATTATAAAAAACTATACTTTAGAGAATATAGCTAGAGTAATTATTAAAACTCTTAAAAGTCTTTTAATAAAGAGAACACTTAAATTTAATTATATTTCTATAGATAATATTTCTAACTTTAAACCTAATATTCTATTTAAGTTCTAAAGGTCTATATTTAATAAAGTACTACTAATAGTTATTTATATTTAATACTTTATTTATATTATTAACTTTATAGTTTAAAAACTATATAACTACTTTTATATTATTTATTTACTTATAATAAGTAATCTTATATAATATATATTATATACTAATAATAAAGAAGTTACTAAAGATATTATACTACTATAATAGATCTTAAGAAAGTAGTAAACTACTTCTACTTTATAAAATAATAATTTTAAAGATTAGTTAGATAATAAAACTTCTACTAATTAATATCTAAATAAAATATTAGAATTAAAAAGCTAAATTAGAGTAAGAGGTATTTTAATACTTATAGTAGTAATAGCTAAAGTAAGCTACTCTATTTCTTACTTTTTACTTTTATTATAACTTATCCTCTTTTAAATTTAATACTTTACGTTTAAGATTAAAATTAGTTTAATATAATCTATATAATTCTTAGACCTTTAGAAGAATAATAAAAACAAAGACCTCAAAAAGTACCCTAAACGTTTAATTATTAATATAAAGATATACTAAAACTTAATTATATTAATATTAGTCTATACTTTTAAACTTTAAGCTCTAATTAAAGCTTAGTTTATAAATTATATTAATAATTATCTATTTAGGCTAAATAAAGCTAAATAGTATTAAGTTAAAGTAGTTTTTAATATCTCTATATACTTCTTTACTATTATATATATTCTAAGTTAAAACTAAACTATTAATATTACTTATATAATTACTTTTATAAAGATCTATAATAATTATTTAATAAAATACTTAAAAGTTATTAAGAAGCTTAATAATAATTAGAATTTTTGTTAAGTTCTAGCTTTTCTAGAAATAGTATAAATAGTAATTATAAAACTAAAGAAGTACTAGTTATTATAAAAGTAGTAATAATTCTTTTATATATTTTTATTATTCCTCTCTTTTTTATTAGTATTAGATATATTGAATAATAATATAAGATTTTATAGTATTTATAAAGCCTATTTAGGCTTATTAAAAGAGGCTACTAAAGTAGAGTTTACTTAGATCTATATTAAGAACTACTATAAAGAGGTTCTATAAAACTTAAAAGCTAATTTAGATAACACTTATAGATCTATTTATAGTTTAACTACTTTAATACTCTAAAGCTTTAAAAAAATATATATATTATTATATCTCTTATATTATTATAATAATCTATTATAATAACTCTTATTATAATAACTTATTATAATAATTAATATAATAATTTTATAATACTTATTATATTAATAAATTTCTTTAGAAATAAATAGAATCTTTATTTTAGAATAGATATAATATTATTTATAATTTCTTAATAAAGTATAAATTTTATTCTAGTTTTCTTTCTAGAAGTTCTACTAAATCTATATAAAGTTTATTTACTAAGTAATTAATTTAAAACTTCTAAAAAAAGCTAGAAAAAGAGCTAAAATATTATAATCTCTATAATATAACTTATAACTATCTTTATATTATCCTAAGTTTTATTCTTCTTAAATAAGTATTTAGCTTTAGCTAATATATTTATTACTATATATATTTTAATATAAAATCTAAAATAATTTTCTATTAACTCTTTTTTATAATCTATAATAAGTACTAGAACTAGTTTTTATTCTCCTATTTAAAGTTTATAATTTTAGAAGATTTTATATTTTATAAACTAAATAAAAACTAAATATATTAATCTATTAAATATTTAAATATAAAGTTCTTAATATTAAGGATTTCTAGACTATTATTTAAAGATTTATTATTAAATATACTTAAAATATTATTAATATCTTAAGTAATTATAATAATACTTAAGACTTAATAGAATTAAATTCTTTAAATTTAGAACTTATTAAGCTATTTAGTTAAATCTTAAACTTTCTAAATAAGTTAAACTAAGCTTTTTAAATATTATTATCTAGTTAATAAGTATTATAATAAAGTTTATAAGTTTATAGAAACTTTTTATTATTATTAAATTAGAGAAGTAGTTAAAAAATAAAAAAGTAATTAAGTAGTTAAAAAACTATAAAAGAAATAGATTATAGTAATTTCTTATTATTAGAAATTTATAATATACTATAATAGTATAATTTATTTCTTATATAGTTTTAATATTTTAATTTAAACTTTAACTCCTCTTTAAACCTCTTTAGATATATTATATTTATAAAATAAACTATTACTTAGAACCTAAATTATAGTTTCTACTTTACTTATATATCTAGTACTTAAATAAAAAAGCTTTACTTATTACCTATACTTACCTAATACTTATATAAGTATCCCTCTATACCTATAGAATATATAGGTATATACCTATATAGATATCTATAGATAGTTTAAAGCCTAGTTGCGCACACCTGTAGCACGATAGATATCTATAGATGTGTTAGCTGTAATAGGTATGTGGGTGAATTGCTCTAGTTAGAACAATAAAGTCTTCACAGATACCCCCATAGGTATAGACGAGCAGCAGTATAAGCGACTATGTTACTGTTATCTAATCCCTATTATTAGGGATAAACTAACCTCGGCCGTCAGAACTGTACAGCGGTCGATTTCAATCGCAAGTTTTCGAAGATCGCTTTGGATAAAGGGCCACTGGCTCTACTCCTATGTAAAACGGACTTCAACATGAAGAACGCGTTCAAGCCCGCAAAACGTTCCTCGGAAGCGTGCTCTTTCCAGCCTGATTTGGGTCCGTCGGAGTCTCGGGGGAACTGGGACCCACATCGCTCCGGCGTTCCCGTCCCGTCCCGGCCGAACAACGGGATCACAGCGCGTCGGAGCACCACTTACATGCCGATGCGTTGAGTGTGAAGCTTGGTGCGAGTGACCGAGGGTAGAGTAACGTCGAATCTTTTTGCGGTCGATTTCGCGGGTTTGCAGGTGCCCGGAATATCCTTTCAGTGCCCCATATCTGAAATGTCTTGCCGAACGTCCTGTTTGGGTCAGGTGCATGACGGACTTTGCTCTCGCCCGTCTGCACTTCCTCAGAGTTGGTCATTGGCCTCCTCAGATCAGCAAGGAGATCAGGTCTCATGAACAAGTCGTGATCACGATGGAGGTCAATGACCCAGTATTTGCAGACCAACTCAATTGCAGGTCATCCGTGCCGAAGCCTCGGTTTGGCGACACTGCCGAGGCACCGAAGCGCCCGGTCGCATTCTGCGGTCGCCTTGGCGGTTTTCGGACCATCGGCATCGCAGTGTCGGCCCTCACCAAAGCACCGACTCCGGTCATTCCGTCTCGATTATTCCCGGAGTGGGCGGGATCGGCCGGATTGTGGCTGTTTCCGGTTCTGCCATCTGAGGGAGCAACGGGCCGGGAGATGCCAATGTCCGATCAGAGTCCAAGTCTCCCGAGGCTTCGGCAGTTCATGGGCAGTCCGTTGTTCTAGAATCTAGATTTTGTTTTTCACGGCCCATTATCTTTTGGAGGCAGGGGTCCACCAAGGCCGCCAATGCAAGCGGCGTAAACCTTACCGCACTCAGGGCGTGTTTGTTGTTGCAACAATTAATATGCAAACGACGCTAATGTCAAAAACGGATTCTCTATGACGTTTAAGGCGAAGTGCGCGGATGAAAGCGGCTGGATACGATGGATGTGAGGGACATTTTTTTTTGATTACTACACGTGATTCCCCCTGGTCAGCGCGACGGGATTTGCTGATGAGCTTCTCAGATTCATCCAAACCTCATCGCGCCCGAATAAAACAACCCTCATCGCCCATTGAGCCCAGAAATCTAGCATTGAGGATTCGCATTTCGCTCGGTCTGTGGACCTGAGCTTCAATCCCCATCATGGCTCTTAGTCGAATGAAATCGAATGGACCGGGGCACATCGCGCTGCATGGTGAGAGGTCAGAGACGGCGACATCCGGCAATGTCGGCAACGATGGACGAGTCAAGGTCCGGTTCCACGCCAATCCCCAGAAACTCGCGAAGTGGTATCAGGACTTTCAGGGTGCATTCAAAGCTGGGCCGAATGGGGATGAGAATGAAGAATTGGAGGAGGCTCTGGCGCGACGCCGCACCAGTGTAATCTTGGAAAACCTGAGGAGGGAGCCCCCGCAGAGGAGTCCACGGCTGAACATCGCCATTCATATCGTTGGATCAAGAGGAGATATCCAGCCGTTCATCCCAATCGCGCAACTACTCATGAAACCGCCTTTTGGGCACCGCGTTCGAATATGCACTCACCCCGTCTTCAAGGATTTTGTCGAGTCGAATGGGGTCGAATTTTTCAGCATCGGTGGAGACCCGGAGGCTCTCATGGCCTACATGGTGAAGAACCCGGGGTTGCTGCCCAGCCGTGAGAGTGTCAAGGCAGGCGACATTGGGCAGAGGAGGAAAGAGATGGCGGAGATCATCGACGGGTGCTGGAGGAGTTGCATTGAGGCTGGTGACGGAGTGGGGGAGCGTGTCACAGCCGCGACCGTGAAAGACGCCGACGATCTTTTTGTGGCTGACACGATCATCGCCAACCCGCCATCAATGGCTCACATTCACTGTGCTGAGAAGCTAGGTATCCCGTTACACATGGTTTTCACTATGCCCTGGTGCCCGACACAAGCGTTCCACCACCCTCTTGCGTCGATGAGTTACGGCGAGGCGGACACGAGCGTTGCCAACTATCTGTCTTTCATCATGATGGAGCTTCTCACATGGCAAGGGTTTGTTCCCCAATGTTGTCTTGAGTATTCACACAGTTGACAGTATTATAGACTGGGAGACTTGATCAACAAGTTCCGCACTCAAACGCTTAGCCTCGACCCCATCTCCCCTCTATGGGGTTGTCAACTCTTACCCAGACTCCGCGTTCCCTTTACGTTCCTCTGGTCCGAATCGCTCATCCCCAAGCCTGCCGACTGGGACGACCACATCAACATCACGGGCTTCTCTTTCTTATCTCTGGCCGATAAGTACACACCTCCACCGGACCTCACGAAATTCCTCGAAGCTGGGCCGTCACCTATTTACATCGGCTTCGGCTCTATTGTCGTTGATGACCCAAAGGCGTTGACTCAACTCATCTTCGACGCCGTCAAGATCGCAGGAGTACGTGCTATCGTGTCAAAAGGATGGGGTGGTGTCGGCGGCGGCGACAACGTCCCGGAGAACATCTATCTAATCGGCAACTGCCCCCATGACTGGCTCTTCAAGCGCGTCTCGGCTGTTGTGCATCACGGAGGTGCTGGAACATCTGCAGCAGGCATCGCAGCTGGTCGTCCCACAGTGGTCGTACCCTTTTTCGGAGACCAGCCCTTCTGGGGCCAGATGATCGCGAGAGCTGGAGCAGGACCCATGCCGGTGCCCTTCATGGAGATGACAGCCGAAACACTGGCGGCGAGCATCTCATTTGCTCTGAAGCCAGAGGTGCAGGTTGCGGTGCAGCAGATGGCGGAGCGAATTGGAGCGGAAGACGGCGCTAGCGATACGGCGAAGGACATCCAGGAGCGATTGGTGCTGGATGGTATGCGGTGCGACGTCTGCCCTGAGAGACTTGCGACTTGGAGGCATAAGAAGTCCGGTGCACACCTGAGCAGTTTCGCGGTCGGATGTCTTGTCGACAAGGGCATGATGAAGCCGCACGACGTCAAGCTTCTCAGGCACAAGCACTGGTATGTCGACGAGGGTGCGGAGCATCCCCTCATCGGCTTGGTGGCGGCTGTTTCTGGCTTTTTCACTGCTATCGGGATAGCGACATCAGACTACTCCCAACGTCTGCACGCCCACCCTGAAAGGGAAGCTCCTCAAGATATAGAACCCACCCCAGATCTGCAGGAAGGACAGGCCCAGCAGGAACGAGAGAAGTCCGTTGGCGAAGGTACCGACACCACGAGCGATCAACAAACTGACAACACCGTCACGCAAAGCCAAGACGGGAACCTCAAGTGTGTCGTCCGCGAGAACACCTTATCACCCTCCCAGATGAACACTATTGCTCTCAAGATGGCCAGCAAATCACTCCAAAATGCCGATCCCCACGCCGAGATAGCGATGCTGGAAAAGACGCCAGAAGGCAGGCGGAAGTCGTCGGTCGTCAAGTACCAGAAGCGCCAGCGCGGCAGAGCGAAGGAAGTCGCCCGCGCAACGGGCCGTTACGGTCTCGAGGTCGCCAAGGCCGGGCTCAAAGCTCCTGGCGCGGTATTCTACAACGTCGCAAACGGTTTCCACAACTATCCGTCGTACGGTGCGTTCAGTCACGACGTACGGAGGCGAGACGAGATCACCGGCTTGGGTAGCGGTCTGCGAACTGCCGGAAAGGAGGCTGCGCTGGGGACGTGGGACGCGTTCCGGGGGATTGTCGTTAGACCATACAAGGGTGCCAAAGAGGGAGGCATCAAGGGCTTTGGCAAAGGTCTGTGGCAGGGTAATCGAGGGTTCACTTGTAACATTTTCGCTGGTAAGTTCAAAACTTCTCTTCTTTCATCGCGAAGAGTTACTAACAAGACCTTCAGCTGTATTTGGGTTGCCCGGATACACTCTCAAGGGCATAGAGAAAGAGCTGTCAAAACATCGTCTTACGAAGCTTAAGGCGGAGATACTACTAATTAGATTACGGCAAGGTATTAATGAGTTCAGAAGGTCAACGCCCGAGGAAAGAGATGAGGTGGTAGAGCGTTGGAAGAAATTTCGGTCAGGACATCATGCTTAAAGCTGGTTATACCCCATTTTCCTTTGTCGATACATGTACACATACACAAACGTTGCAAAGACACCATTACCGAAGCAATTGTAACTGTATTGTCTCGTTGAGATGTTATTTTAAAAGACGGAACGCCGAACATGATGACATTTCTCACTCAGCATGATCGTATTGCAAGACGCACGACTGGAACAGAGGATGTCTGCTTCTTACTATCAATAGTTGAAAGGAAATTATTGAAAGAGTTACTGCTTGGTTTGCTCGGCAAGAACCAATTTGGCCGGGGTGCGGACCGAATGTCCCAGCATCAAGTTGACTCCATTGAGACAGAAGTTGAGTCACTAGATCGCCGCATGGGCCATTGTATCTGTGGTTCGTTAGCTGAAAATGCGAATTGCTCAGGAACACAGCGCTGATCCCCGCCCCTGAACCTTGCACTGCACTTGTTGTCGGGCACTTCTTAAATTGCCGCCGTATTTGACCTGTTTTGCCGACCGACATCGGCAAGTAGTTTGTTTCTGCTAATCCGTACTTATTGTCGTCTGAAAATTTATTTGTCGAGAAAGTTTCTGGAGACAATCACGCAATGTTTGAGTGCCTGCACCATGTCCACCGACCGCAACATGTCGTCCACGGAGTCTCAGGTCCGGCCTGCGAGCCCCGGCCCCGTCCTCGGGTCCGGCGAAGACCCGGACCAGTCCCGAGTCCAAGTTTCTGTTTATTCCCGATTGAAGCCGCTGCAAAAGCGCATCGTCACCGGGATTGCAGCCGTGTGCGGCTTTTTGGCACAAATGTCCACAACAAGCGTCTTGGCTGCCGTTCCTGAGATTGTTTCAACGTACGAGACATCAGCTACGGTCATCAATATCAGCAACGCCGTGTACCTAACGTTTATGGGCCTGTCGGCGTTCATCTGGGGCCCGTACGCAGATATTTTTGGTCGCAGACCAGTATGTCAGACCACCACAAAAGGTGCAAAACTCCGTCGCTGAGAAATAATACTTGCAGGCCTACTTGAGCAGTGTCGCACTATTCTTAGTGTTCACGATCGGTACCGCGTTGGCGCCTCAACTTGAGGTTTTCTTCCTCTTTCGGGCATTGACCGCCTTCCAAGGGACGGCTTTCTTGATTCTTGGAAGCACATGCATTTCCGATATCTACCACCCAGTAAGTACATGCATACGAATGTCATCCCTTACCTTGATTCTCTAATTCCAACGTCTCATTAGACTGAACGCGCTACGTCTCTTGGATGGTTTCTTTCTGGAGTCGCCTTCGGTCCCGCTTTTGGTCCAGTTCTCGGTGGCATCGTTGTAACTTATGCGACATGGCGCGTCATCTTCTGGATTCAGGCGTCATTTGCACTGCTGGTCTTGCCATTCATCTACTTCGCACTTCCGGAAACCCATCATCAACTCAGGGTGTCGGAGCTGCAAGGTCTTGGTTTCGGGGAGAAGATCTCCAAGCTTTGGAATTGGGGCAACCCCACCAAGGTGGTGAAAGTTTACGGAAACAAGAATCTTCTTCTAGTCGTGAGTAGGGCTGAACTTCAAGCTACAAATGCGGCACTAAACCACCCTAGTTCCTCGCTTCTTCTTCGCTGGTTTGGAACATGTATGCCTTGCTCACCTCAATTCGATACGTCCTCAACCCGCGGTTTCACCTAACAACGCCGCTTCAGTCAGGGCTTTTGTACCTAGTACCAGATGCCGGATGTCTTGTCGGCTCGCAGATAGGCGGTCGATGGGCCGACAGGACTGTCAATAAGTGGATTCAGAAGAGAGGCTTCCGTCTCCCGGAAGACAGGCTGCGCAACTGCTTGATGTTTCTGGCCTTCATGCTCCCTGGATCCATGGTTATGTATGGGTGGACTCTGGATAAGCGCATCGGTGGAATCCCTTTGCCAGTGGTCTGCATGTTCTTTCAGGGGGTCGCTCAGATGGGAGCTTTCCCAAGCCTCAACTCATACATCTTTGACGTAATCCAACACTCTCAGAGCGGCGGATCTTCGGGTGAGTATCCTCCTTTTCGTCTCTGTGAAGAGCCCGGACTGACATTAAAAGCTGGACACTATCTTATGAGGTATCTGATTGCTGGACTATCGACCGCGGTTTGTCTGCCGCTGATTGGGACTATTGGTGTTGGATGGTCGTCTACACTATCAGGCGGCATTCAATTTGTTTGCGCCGGACTTGTGTACCTTACTATCAGGCTTGGTGAGACTTGGCGCAAAGGCCATCAGTTGCCTATCCCTCTATGAGATCGTTATTAGGTCATTATTCCCATCATTAGACTGCGGTTCTGGTGTTGTTATAGGTAGGAGTCCGAAAGTTTTGGACGATCTTATGTACATTTTCTATAAATACTCACAAATCCTACTAAGAACATCGATCGTGAAGAGAAAGACAACACAATGCTCTGTGCCATCAAAGCTTGTCATTTGCAATGCTCGCCAATCTCATGCATGTACGCGCTAAGTTTACTCGTCACCAGTCGCGAACTCTCCTTTCGCAATCTTGTCGCTCAGAGCCTTGTTCTCAGCAATGTACCGGGCAAGGTCGGTTCTCTTCTTGAGAAGGAGATCGGCAACCAAGCGGCCGAAGACCGTCTCACCGGCGACATTCAGGTGGGTTGAATCGCCAGATGCAAGGTCGTACTTGTGGCCGTTCTCGTTACCAATAGCATTGACATAGTTGGTGCTGGCGGTGTTGAGGTCAAGATAGATGGCACCGACGGCTTCAGCAGCCGCGATGGCTCTCTGTCTCTCTGTCTCGAGGTTCTGAATGACCTTGCCGCCGCTGAAGACTCGGCGAGTGAGGGAGGTGATCAAGATCTTGAAATGAAGTCAGTGCCAATTCTTCACGATCGTTCTGTAAACTTACCGGAGTTCCTCCAGCAGCTTTGACTTCGTTCGCAAGTGTTTCGAGGTTGGCTTGGAACTGGTCGGGCGAAATGCCGGCCGCCTCCTTCTGGTCATTGTGACCGAACTGAATAGTCACGATCGGGCTGAATGCATCTTTTTTTGCCTCGACTTCGCCAATCACTGTGTCCCAAATGCCTTGGGCTCTGAAAGAAACGGTCGTAGCGCCACTCTTGCCATAGTTCTTTCCATCAGCCGGTGATTGAACGTAGCGAAGGAAACCATCTCCCCAACCACCGCCAACGGCCACAGTTGAGTCACCGGTCAGCAAGAAGTAGGGTGGCTTAGTGTCTTGGCGGGCTTGAACCTCGGTGTTTTCGCCGAATGGAGCAGCGGAGACAGAAGTCAGAGCCGTGACCAGGGTTGCAGCGATGCTTTGAAATCTCATGTTGTCGACAGTGGAGATTTCGCTAACTCGAACGCGGGGAAATAAGCTTAAGAGATGGGGTGAACGGGAGGAAAAGAAACGACGATGATCAACAAAGACTTTTAATCTCACTCTCACGATATAAACACAATGGACAATCACCCTCATATGTATCCATGGGAAATGAGCGTCAAACCCTTCGAACAAAGTTAAAGTCGCATCTCGGCGGAGACTACGCCGAACGAAGCGATCACGGCAACCCAAGCGCCCATGCCGTGATGTCCCCACGTCATTCCACCAATGGATTTGACACCGTAAATGAAGACATCACTAAATGGGACAGGGCTTGATATCTCCCGCGATAACATTCGAGCGGAAACAAGATCTTGTTGTCGCAGATCTTTCCAGATTGGTTTGAATGATCTCGGGCCACGGGAAGCCAGGAGGGGGAGAATGCGGGGGAGCCCACGTCTGTCATTCGGCCTGTGCCGTGGGCGATTCGGCCGAAATAAGCATGAATTCTTGCGATCCCTGTTCCCGCCGCCACGATGTCGCTCAGGTGCGGCCACACCACATCGATTGCTGCCCTAAGTGCGCGAGAGAAGCTGGACCAAGGGCTGCTACAGAAAATTAATGGCACGCACTATTTGTGTCCACTAAACTTGAGCTGTTAACAGATGCAGGCTCTGAAATGCTGAGACGTTATAAGGCTTATAAGGCATTGTTTTCTTTCATCGGTCTGCCTAACATTCCTATCTATCCATCCATCTATCCATTAGCTAGGCGCGATCGTCAGCGGTATCGAACTGCCCAGTCGACGAACTACGACGCAGTCAGGCAACAACCTATCAGCTTGGCGGCCAGAACGCCTATTTGGTGCGCCAGAGTGACCAATCCTAACCAATTTCTGTTTTTGTTCTAATGCTTGACACTCTCAGCTGTCCTTATTCACATCTCATGTTGATAAACGATACTAAGAGCGGTGTCAGTGGCTGTCAAAGGATAGACAACCCCAATAAATGCTACAATAGAAGTGCTAACGCTACACCACATACAATGACGGAAGGTATGCAGCTGATTCGGCACTTTTATTTGTGCCCGCAACCTCAGGCTACACAGGTATTCTCGGTCCGGCACCGTATGCGGTGATCCTCCGCGTCATCCGAAGCTTCTTCATGACACATAATGGGGATGAGATGTCTGTTCATGCCTGTTGGATCAGTTCGAAAAGACTCTTTGCTGCTATCAGTGTTCTCACACACCTCTGAAACCATTTTCAACGTCTCGATCTGACATGGCATCGTCTGAAATATTAGTACGATTTGATCGTTGTCGGCTCCGGCTTTGCTGGGTGCATGGCCACCCTCAACTTCCTGGAGGAATGCAAGCGCCTGAACAAGAGCAGCCGTGTAGCTCTCGTCGAAGCTGGAAAAGAGGGTGAACGGTCAGGTGCTTCAAAGTGGACCATGGCATACCTTCGACTGGACAAGAACCTGGATTTCGGTAGGTCGACTGGCTCAATCGCTGTGAATGATCAAATTCTGATTGATCTTATCAGATGATCATTGGGTCAAGGAGATGAGACGTGTCAGCAATGGGGCAGCAGACGAAGACTACTGCGAAAAGCTCAGACAGGAGGCTCCCCTTTCAGCACGTTATCTTGAAGACCATGGCGTCAAGTTCGTACATCATGACGAACCAAATGTTCTCCTGGAGTTCAATACAGACCAGCACTTTGTCTTTCCAGCGGGCGGTGGTAACGCCATCATTCAAAACTTGTTAACCCACATCAAAGCATTCGCCCAGGCCGATATTCTGTATCAGACTGAGGCTGTTCGCCTTCTGACCACTGATGTGGGATCCGTTCGAGGCTTGAAAGTTCGGAAGACAGACGACTTGCTCCACGACCTCTTGGCTCCCACGGTCATGCTTGCTTGTGGCGGCTTTGAGGCAAACCAAGAGATGTGGGCCCGATATATTGGGCGTGATTCGCACAGGCTGCCGCTGATTGCCCCAGGCTTGAAGTATAACAAGGGAGCAGGCTTACGAATGTGTCTTGAGGTTGGCGCTGATACTGCCGGATCCTTCGATGGGATGCATTGCGAGCTTGTCGATACTCGGGCCGACAAGCCGGATGCTGTGATCTGGGGTCACAACTACGGCATTCTTGTCAACGACGACTGCGAACGATTCTACGACGAAGGTGAACGACATCTCTTTGCCACATTTGAAATGGCGGCCCGTCATACTTGGAAAGATCAAAACATGTCTTGCTACTTTGTTACCGACGAGGTGATTATGCAACGCTTCAAAGGCAGCTGGGTGTACGAAACCACAGACAAGCCACCGGAGAAATCAGACACGATCGAAGGTTTGGCAGAGACGCTAACCCTCGACCCGAAGAAACTCAAGAAGACAGTCGATGACTTCAATGCGGCTATCAATGACAAGGATTTAGATCTCATGAAGCTCGATGGCAAGGCAACGACTGGCCTCAAACCAAACAAGACCAACTGGGCGAATCCGATCGCAAAAGCACCATTCTATGGCTTCCCTTGCACGCCCAATCTCACCTTCACGTAAGCCAACAAGCCCCAACTACAGCTGTATCATAGCTCACAATCACACAGTTACGGCGGTGTGAAGACGGATCTTCACTCGCGCGTGCTTTCTCACAATGACATACCGATCCCAGGTCTCTATGCAAGCGGAGAGATGACTTGGTTGTTCTACAATGAATACCCACCAGCCACCAGCTGCCTCCGGAGCTTGACGTTCGGCCGTCTCGCTGGAACAGAGATTGCACAGAAACTTCAGATGTGAGGATTATTATGTTGTTTCTGTGGCTTTACAGGACCAAGGCGTCGTGAGGCGGGCCGGTGACATCCTGTAAGTCTCCGGTCCGGGCCTATCGATAAGCCACCCAAGTGACATATTCTTACGCCTCTGAAATGATTCATTCGAAGCGAGGTTTCTAAGAAATGGTGAATGTTCCTGGGAGACGATGGGATGCGGACACCTGGAAGCACCATTAGACCCAAAACCCAAACCCTATTCATGACCCGAACCTGACTTTCCTCTTGTCACATGTACTTTAGTTTCAGAACATAGTTCAGGGGGTCCCATCGGGTGCTAAATAGCACAACAAGCAACTTGTACTCAGTGACCGAGTTAGTTATCAACTCGGTATTAAAATAACACGATGTCCGAGTGCAATAACTAGCACTCTACACTTTGGGAAAAAATCTGGAAAGTCTGGAACTTCTGTGGGTCCGATCTGGTCTTGGCCGCTCAGAGCCCGGTGGGATAGTTTGTCGGTCATGATAGTAGTCATTTGCTACAAAGTTGACCTCTTTTCGCATCTCTATACCTCTTGCTCGATAAGTTACGAAGAAAAGTTGCCACACTCTCTCTACACTCTTACTTTGAATCTGGTGCCTTTCCATTTGTTCCATACTCGAAGACTTACTCGTAAAAATGGTTTTCGCGTTCACTTTTCTTACTTTCTTTATGGCTGTGGCAGTGGCTGTTGCTCCCCATCATGGCGACCTTGTCGCACGCGACTGCCGTACCTTTACCAAAGATAACCGAGTCGCGGTCCTCACTTGCAATATCCCAACGAGCTATGCTACACCTTCCTGTGGAACTGGTCAAACTGTGAGCGTTCAATCCTATACACAACTCGTCACCAAGCCTGGCGACAACAACACTACCTGCAGGATCACGGTATGTCCCCACCTCGTCTACCTGCGATTGGGAATATCTCACCTGCTTTCCATAGTAGCAATGCTGAACCAAGTAATACGCCTGCCAAAGCTTCTCAGAACGGCAGACATATGTCCTGTCACCGCATCAGTGCTTGAGTTCCATGAGTCTCCACGGCGTTGATACTTTGAGAGAGGTCGGTCTCCAACGACGGCAAATCCACCGGCAACTGCCAAACCAATTTTCTCAGTCTCATCGTCCACCCAGTCTTTAATCTCCTTGTAGAAATACAACTTGTTCTTCCTACATACCCCTAAAGTACCTTGTCCATAGTCCATCCATACTCTAGCTTGCTACATCTGTTAGAGAAGTGTGATAGAAAACCGTAAATGTATTTGAATTGGCTCATTCGTCTAGCTACTCAGTGAGAAAAAATGTCTCTACGCTCCGCAAACCATCACCCCTCATCCTCCTTCATGTCCATATGCTACTGGCCACTAAAATGACAGACTCCACTGCCATATGGCATTGTCACTTGCATGTTGAATGTTATGTTGAAACATGGATTTCAGAAGTTGCCTACGCGTTTCAAAGTTATTGGTAAATGCTTTAAAAGCCCGTCGTGGATGTTTGGCCGCTTAAAGCGGAAGATAGGGCCTACTCTACGCAACTCTTACGAGAAATACGGAGAACAAGGCTGTAACCAGTGCCTCATCCAAGGACTGAGACTATTGTGATTGCAGTACGACATCCAATTCCATAACATTTCACTCCGTCGTGGTGTAGGCTGACCAATCGACATGGGGGACACGGCTATCTGATGATTTTACATCCGATGCCATGGGAAAGTATCTTTTCATGGTAGAGTCGCGGCTGATTGTATAGCTGGCACATGCTGAGATGTTGGCGACTTCGGTTTTAATGATAGCCACGGGCTCATTTTACAGTCTTAAACCCGAGCCAAATTTCGCAGCACAAACGAGTCTTCTTAGCTCCATTGTGTTGTTATCCTTCCGCTTCCCCTTTCGAGTCATGGAAACATTGCCACTCGGTGGACATGTGCCTCGCCAAAGCCGTCAAGCCCACAGCCCGTACCCACGTGCCGGTGGGATCCAACGGTAGACTATCCTCACTTTAAGAGCTCATATCCGCAAGCCAAGTTTCGGTGGGATGCTGGTGCGCTTTGTCCCGCCAGAAAATGAAACACTCCTTCATATCCTCTCCGACAACTACAGTCACCATGGCCGAGTCGGTCACTATTTCAACACTACGAGGCTGTAGCCAAAGAGCGTTAGTGATTCGGCCTAATTAAAAGGATTCCCTCTGGCTTTGAGGCCCATATCTCTAAATCTTCAATGTCGTATGTTGAGGCAAGCTAGACCGCGTCAGTCAACTCACCATGTATACTGGAGCCATCGTTATTCCTTCGTTGCTAGAGGGTCAGAAGCTTGCGCTTCAGAAATCAAATAATTTAGATGCCCGTGGTCATCGGAGAGAGTCTAATATTGAGTCTATCGAGAGGATTCCTTACCAAAAACTTTTCTCCATTCGCGATTCGATATGCGTTTGTGTCGAGTCCTACTGATAGTGTTCTGTTAACATATCTGCTCCCCACTGAGACATGGAAGAATGGAAGTCCCGGCCGTTTGTGGTTCTATTACCATGCGCTTTCCACTTAGAGCCTCTTGTCCCAAGTTGACCGTCACCAGTAAGATAATATGTTAGAGGTCAGGCCGTGTTTCTGTATCCTAGCCACGGCACGGGTTGTGGGGAAACCTGACTTCCAGTCTCCACATGGTCTGGTCTGAGCAATCCGACTACGGATACTTGTCTTCCCTTGAACCATTGCCAGTGAAAGCAACCTCTTGTTAACCTAAGCCATCATCTTTGGAACAGAATTTCGACCTTAAAATCACATGTTTCTCTTACAACCATATGAACTAAGGTCCATCCGCATCATCAGAGCCTAGCGGCGGTAACAGGAGATCATGATAGTCTATAAAAGCCAAGGACAAGGACGTGATTCATGAATCATGAGCGTTGGGGGGCAATTAATATATCAAAAGGGGGCTGGCCTTGGTAGACGAGCTGCTTCAATCTGTTCTGGGTCGCAATGACCATGTGCTCCTTCGACCTCAGTAATCGCGGTCAAGATGTACTTCTCCAACCAGATCCTTACTGCGGTTACCGCCCTCCTGCTCGCCAGCGCTGGTGTTCAGGCTGGTTGAACGACCGAGAGCCCCCCAACTCAGGGCTTCTATGACGGCAAGTGCAACTCCGACAAGGTTTTCTGCGGCTACGCGCCCTCTGGTGGATATAGCATCACTTGCTGCGATACCAAGGCCTGCGAGTAGAAAAATAAGTTGCCACGAAGTGAAGCCGCCGGTAAGCCAACAGCCACACCTTGTCATTTCTGCGCAGCAACTCATATTCATCGTCCAGACATGATGATTTCAGGAAGGCAGAAATGAGTTAGGTGGAGAAGAACGACGCTCAGGGACGCCGCGCGACGGGCGACACAGCCGGACGATGACGGAGTTGAGGATACCAATTTCATGTCTCTCATACAGCGCTTAACTTTACAACTCATAGCCTTCAGCCAAGATCTGGAATTCTTCACCGTGCAAATAGAACAAAAATCCTGCTACCCGTGATGGTGACCTTCTTCCGCATGTCCCTCAGGCGGGAACGGTTGCTCTGCACCCTCGAGATTCGGATCCCACGCCGGATTGGCACCGGCATCCCGCCAACGTACCGATCTAGGACCGTGCTTGTTCCAATCCAATATCGCGTCAAAGTCTCTGCAAGTGTGCATAGATGACCAGTTGGGCAGCGCGTCTCTGCGCAGGGGATTGCTGAGCGGGTCCACAAATAGGGCCGGGGTGACGTCCGCGTAGCACATAAGGTTCATCCGGAGCATATCGATGCAGTGGTCTGGGTTGACGATGCAAAAGTCAATTTGGAGCTTATTTCGTTAAGCTTTGATGATGCAATATGAAACTTACCATAGTGAGTATAGATATTCTCGTCGGGAACACCTTCGTCAAGGAACTTATAATGCTCATAGTTGTAGAATAAGCCCATACGCAGCGAATTCTGAGAGTCGTGTCAGGCACAGGTCATCTTGACGCAAGCAACAGGTAATGAACTGACCAAGCAGTGCAGCAGATGAAAGACCTCGAGCATGGCCAGGTAACCCCCGCCGTGTTCTTCGGGAATCTTGTGGAAGGGAAGTTCTGCTGAGTCTGTCATGTTCAACAAATTGACTTCCTCCTCAGAGACCCAGATCCCACCCGCTCCCAGTTCGATCTCATGCCAGGCGACATCGACAGCGTTGGAATGATTCCCAGGCGGACCTCGCCACTTGTTCGTTTGCCTGAACTCTGCATTGTAGTGCTCTGGCGTCTTGTACTTGATCGCCTCAAGAGCCGGTGCTGTAGCAATCGTCAGTGAAAATAGTCTGTGATCTTGTTTATTGCTTAAACTCACATGGCGTGGAAAGTGTCTGTGTGCATCCCTTTGTCGAAGTGGTCGGCTCTCCCGTCCAGATAGTATAGATAAGCGCAATGAGCGTCACCGAGTTGGTGGTGATGAGAAGGATATTCGATTGTGGCCATCGGTGATTGAACCATCTTGAGCGCCTAGAAGGTGCACCAGCCTCTTTGCCCTCTGCTTGAGGGAGGCTTTCATATCTCAAACCAAATTTCCACCACATGGCGATACTCAGGATTGTGGCTGCTTTCTGGTTGATCCAAGGTAAAAGGTCAGAATTGTCCCAATAATCTCAAAATTTTACCATGGTAAAGGCAAGCTGGGACAAGCGTTGCGTTGTGGTCTTCAAAGCTGTGCTCGTTTCTCGGGCTACCAGCCTTCTATCGGAAGAAAGATCCGGCAAGTCAGACGCCCGCATGATGACTTGGTGGGCCTATGCACTGTGCTTATACAAAATGCTGTAGCCTATTCCGTCGGCCATCGAGCTTCTTGATTCGGCCTAGCACTTGCATGGGTGCCGCTTCAAAAATCCCCAGCAGCTCATCGTGGATCTCTTCCCGAAAAGCTTCGCGGCTGATATTGACCATTCAAGACGGCAGGATTCGGGTGTCCCCATCGAGAGCGTTTTACGTCTGGTCGTGAAAGTCCGAAAAGGATGCAAGCGCAGCCCTGCCACCGAAGGATTGGGTTCCTAGAACACGCCCAAAGATGGTCTGTCGTACTTTTGAGACAGATGGAACCCAATCTCAACTTTTGTTCTACCAATCATCTGAAGAACGACAAATGGGGGGTCAAGGTTAAGGTTGCACCGCAGAAGCCGGAGGACCTATCCAATAGTCTGGATCGTCAAAACGTCATGAGCTAGCTTACATACCTTCCTGTCTAGGACTTACGAATCGACACATGTGGCAAGAAACGGGTTGGAACAAGATGATACCTCCGGCTTGCCATCTCAGAAGGATGCGATAAGACCAGCTACTGTAAAGTCCTAGCCCCATCAACGATGTGAGCGCCCTCAAGCCTTACTCCTCACATAAAGACCCGCCTGTAACCTCCTTGCCCCAAGCAAATATCCCGCTTCTCCCAAATTGCCCTCCACCAACTCGCCCAAAATGCACTTCTCCGTCCTCACCGTCGTGGCCCTCCAGGCCCTCGGCACCATCGCCGCCCCCGTCGCCGCCGACTACGCCGACTTGGCCAAGGATTCGATCGTCATAAAGTCAGCCGGCACATACAAGAGGGGCGAGGAGAAGCGCGAGGCCGACTACGAGCAGCTGGCGAAGGACAGCATTGTCATCAAGTCTGCTGGTACATACAAGCGTGGCGAAGAGTACGCCGACTTGGCTAAGGACTCTATTGTTATCAAGTCCGCTGGAACCTACAAGCGCGGCGAGGAGGTAAGTTGCCTTTTGCGACCTTGAAGAGAAGAACAGGCCCTGACTTCGGACTACCAGTATGCCGATCTTGCCAAGGACTCGATTGTGATCAAGTCGGCTGGTACCTACAAGCGTGACGAGGAGAAGAGGGACGCGGAGTATGCCGAGATTGCTAAGGCTAATATCATCATCAAGTCTGCGGGCACCTACTAAGAGATCATGTACGCATAGGCTAGCTGAAGCATGGGGCCATGAATTGGACAATGTATTTGTGAACACGATGGAATTGACTTGATGTAGTTCGTGGTCGTCTCTTTGAGACGTCGTTCAAGCAAGGTGACAAAAGCCCCTTACTTCCTGCAGCCCAGCCGACCGGGTTGCTTGGCGGCCGTTGGCACAAGTCTTGGCAACACACTCAACATCCATCAGCCAGGCTGTTGGAAACGCCAGCGCGAATACCAAGACTCTTGGTTACCCATCTGATGCTACGTATATCTACTCGGGGAAGATGGAAAGCGCCTTCACCGGCCACTGATGCTTTCGCTCATACTCCACCACGAAAGACCACTCACCTGACCCGACAACCTCGACTTTTGGTCCATCCTTGCCAGGCAACACCACTTCCATCTCTGTCAATGGAGGAACAGCAACTTGAACCTTTAGCTCCGAAGGAGTAGTGTCGCTGCCAGTCAACTCCCATTTGCAGGAAACTTTGCCATACGGAGTGAGATGCTCAGCCGCCGCATGCGTGAACTCGCCGCCGAGCACTGGCTCAGCCCTTGACCTCTTCCAACCAGGACCCAGTCGTTTCAAACCAGCCAACCACTCAACCATGAACTTGGCCACAGCACCAAACGCGTAGTGATTGAACGACGTCATGTCGCCGGGGTTGATCGAGCCGTCGGGCAGCATGCTATCCCAGCGCTCCCAGACCGTTGTAGCCTCCATCTTGACGGGATACAGCCATGAAGGGCACGTTTCGTTCAGCAGCATCGCGTACGCCACGTCGCTGTGTCCCGTCTGCGTGAGTGCTTCGCAGATATACGGCGTGCCAGCAAAGCCTGTGCCGATTTTGAAGCTGTTGCGGCGGACGATCTCCGAAAGACGGTCGCCTGCGCGCTGGGTCTGCTTTGGAGAGAGAAGGTCGAAGGCGATTGCGAGGGCGTAAGCTGTTTGAGAGTCGGAGGTCAGGCGTCCGTTGGCGCTGACGTACTCATCAAGGAATTCTTGTCGTGCTGCGGCAGATTCTTTGCGGTAGTGCTCTGCGTCTTCGTTCTTTTCAAGAATGGTTGCGACTCGGATGAGTAAGTCTAGTGACCGGATGAGGAATGCGTTGGCGACGAGAGGAGGATCAGTGACTGCCTTCATCGGCTCGTCGGGGGGTGCGTTCGGGTCCAGCCAGTCCTAGGGATGTTAGTCATTTCTTTGTCAATGGCAGTACTGACACCTGCGACTTATCGAAAGACTCCAAGCAAGAAGAATGGCCAATGCTGCAGTTCGACACAGGGTTTTACACCCACAGGTCGCAGGAGCACTGCCAAAGAGATCTAGGACGGACATAGTTAGCTCACTCATATATGATGTTGAGGTAGTAATAGATAAATAACTTATATATACCCTAATTACTATAAATATTTAGAGCGCCTTTAATTTAGTAGTTTATATTTATCTCTACTTATATATAAGGGAATAAAGCTAGCTATTAAATTTAGTTAGATAGGTTAAGTCTTTTATAACTTAAAAATAGGCTAAAGTATATTTTAAAGGTTATACTATAGAGATAGAGCTACTTAAATATAGGTTACTATAAAGTTTACTTACTTCTTCTATTCTCTATTTTATTTATATATCTCTAATTTATAAAATTAAGTTTTAGGAGTATAGATTTAGTTATATAGATAACTATAGAATCCTCTATATTAAGAAAACCTTAGAGGAAAGCTATAGTACTATATAAGAACTTCTAAACTGAACTATAGCTTTTAAAGAGTAGTATAATATATATTTTAACTTGATTAAAATAGAGGTATAATATTTCTCTTAATAAAGAGAAGACTATAAACTTATAATTACTTATAGGGAGTATATAATTACTTTAAAACCTATTATAAGATAACTTAAGGTCTAGCTAAATAGTAAATTAAGCTTTAAACACTATATTAAAAAAAAAGTAAATATAATATAAACTACTACTAACTATATTAAAAGCTTAAATAAGGTTTATACTAATATATTACTTTATATTATAAGAAAAGTAATATATATAGTAGCTATCTCTAAAGCTTTATTTAGCTTAAGAAAATATAGTATTTTAGACTAAATAAGCTTATAGTAAAACAGAAGAATAAGATATAACTTAAAATATAATATAGTCTATAAAACTAAGTAAATAAATTTTAAATAGCGCTTAATATTACTATAAGAGGATATATATTAGCTTAGAAAACTACTCTAATTTCTATATTTATATAAGAATCTAATATACTACTAATAGAACACCTCTTTAATTTAGCTTAATAGAGATACTTCTTAAAACTTAGAACTTTAAATAAAAACTACTTACTAGTTACTTAAGTAGCTAGCTATAAGCTATAGAGAAATAAAAATAACACTATATAACCTACTAACTTTATAAACCTTCTACTAGAAATTATTAAATTTTTTAGATTAATTTTCTACTTATAAGTATATAGTAATAAACCTCACTTACTAAAGCTAAATAAAGAAGAAGCTATTATAGAGTATTAGAAGTAGCTAGAAACGCTTAATAATAACTAGTTAGTTATCTATATAGATAGATTATAACTATAACTTATATAAATAGAATATAGTTATACTATATTTTATAAAAGTAAAGTTATCTATATAAACTACTACTTATTATTAAATATAGAGGTATATAATACTAAAGTAGAAGCTACTAAAGCTAGATTATAGGTTACTATATAGCTAACTTTAATAGATAGTATTATAATATATCTTAATAATAAAGTAGTAATATACTACTTTAAAGAGGTTTCTACTACTTCTTTATAGAAAGCTATACTTAACTTTAGAGAGATTATAGTAATAATATTAATACTAATAAGAGTTTAATAGGTCTTAAAATATAAAGATATTAAAAGAAATAAACTAATTAATAAACTTACTAAAAAAGATATAAAATATAAATAAATAGATCTTTTTATATATATAGCTACTTTTAGCTATATAAAGAGACTTACTAAAAGATTAAAAACTTATACTTTTAATATCTAATAAGCTATAAATAGCTTAGCTAGTTATAATAAACTAAAGTTATATATTAATTTAAAACTAACTCTTAAAATATAGATATTATACTAATAAAACCTATACTATCTTATAGTAGCTAGAAGTAGTTATAGAGATTTTCCTACTTATTATAAATATTTCTAATATAAAAATATAAAGCTCTACTATATTTATAGTAAATATTAAATATTAATATACTTACTCTTCTATAGAAAGAACTAATATAAAGCATTTTAGTTTAGCTAATATAAATTTATCTAAAAATAACTTAATAAAAACTAAGAGAAATTTATTAAAAATACCTAACTACTATAATAATAAAATTATATACTATATAATATAGTTACTCTACTTAAACTTCTTAATACCTCTAATCTCTATATAAAGCTTAAACTAGTTAGATATAACTAAATTTATTAGTTACTATATAAACCTATTTCTTTTTACTTTAAGAATATAGTTAATATAGAGGTTTACTCTCTTTATTTTAAGAGATAGAAGCTCTAATATAAAAAGCTAATTATAATCTAAACTTATATACTATATTATATTATTAATACTACTTTTATTAGCTTACTTAAAACTACTAGTATTAATCTTATATATTTTCTCTTACTTTAATAAATTAGAGTAAATAGAGAATATATATATTAATACTAAATATTTCTTCTCTATATATTATATATAGTATAAGAAGGTATCCTCTATTTACTCTATATAATATATAAAGTACTAAGATTATTACCTCTAGAGCGTTTAATATACTATAGTTTAAAAATAACTACTATATTAATATTTTATAGATCTACTATTAGAGTATACTATATAGTATAAAGATAAAATAAGTTAAAATAATAGGATTTTACTTTATTTTACTTTTTAAATCTCTTTTATTATTCTACTTTAATCTATATATATACTTAGAATAGATAGATACTAGAGCGTCTTTTACTTAGTTCTAAGGCACTACAGATATTAAATAAATACACACACACACACACACACACCTGCGACTTACTCTAAGTTGGAACAATCTAAAATCCCAAAGATGAACTGGTCCACTTTTGCTCCTTGGAATCTTGTGAATCCACGTTGTCATGGATTCATACTGGTCCTGAAGAATGCTTGTATTACCCGTCTCTTCATAAAGGGCCCATGGCGCGAGGACGACAACATCATGCCAGATGGCGTTGGCTCCAATCTTGCCCCAGTTCCAATCTTGCCCCAGTTCTGATGGCCCTTGAGGACATTCGGAGATACCATAGGTGGGATCCCCTCCAGCTCCTTTTGATCAAAGGCGACATCTGCCAGCCAGTTCTTTAGGATGCCAAAGCAGTCGTAGACGTAGGTAGCAGTGGTCGCAAAGAGCGCAAGGTCTCCCGTCCATCCCAGCCGCTCATCTCTTTGAGGGCAGTCGGTGGGCACAGACAGGAAGTTGCCCCTCATGGACCAGCGGACATTACTGAAGAGCTGGTTCAGCCGCCTATCTGAGCAGGAAAAGGTGCCTGCTTCTTGCATGTCCGTATGACAGACGACAACTTTAAGCGCTCCTCTGCAGGGATTGAGATAACCCGGCCAGCCGTCAATCTGAAGGTAGCGGAAGCCGTGGAAGCTGAAGCGCGGTTCCCAGCTCTCGCCCTCCGGATCGCCCTTGAAGGTGTAAACATCCGTTGCTTGACAATCACGCAGAGGCCTAGTGCCGAGCTCTCTGTTTTCGAGGACTTCTGCGTGACGGAAGGTGAGCTGGTGGCCGCGCTCGGCCTCGACGTTCTTGAACCGGACATATCCAACAAGGTTCTGGCCAAAATCAAGGATGATTTTGCCTGATGGTGTCGTGATCAGTTCTTTGGGCATCCAGGATTCCATGCGCCGAACTGGCTCTCCAAACCCTGCGATGAGGTCCACGTTACTGGGCAATTCAGGCAGAACCTCTACCGGCAACCAGTCGCCGCTCGTCGATGTGGTAGACCAGCCGGCAACTTCTGCAGTGGCGTCGTACTTCTCTCCGTCATAGATCTCGGCAAGCTTTGTCGGTCCACGGGTAACCTTCCAAGTATAGTCTGTGATGACGGTCTCTAATCTTCCGTCCTCGTAGGTGATCTCAAGCTGAGCCATAACGGCAGTTCTGGTGCCCCAGATACTGCGACGGCCTCCCTCGAACCCGATGCGGCCGTTGAACCAGCCCTCGGCCACGCGAACTCCGATGCAGTTGGGAGAAGATGAGATGTGCTCGGTGACATCATATGTCTGATACTGCAGTCGGCCGTCGTAGCTCGTCCAGCCGGGTGCAAGGAAGTAGTCCCCGACCCTCTTCCCATTGATCTCGGTCTCGTAGATGCCCTGGGCAGTTACATAGAGCCGTGCAGATTGGACGCGGCCCTCGGACTTGAACTCTCTTCGGAACAGATCCTCAGGCTGCGGAGCATCTTTGCTCTCTTCCGCCCACGGTGCCGAGATGAGCTTGCTGCTCCAGTCGCTACGACTAAGCAGGCCGGTCTCGAATACGTAGGGCTCACTCCACGGTGACAGCTCCGTTTGATCCGCACCGCGAGCGCGCACCTCTATGGAGTACTTCTCGCGAGAGCCGATGGCTTCGCTTAACGGCCACAGGACAGCTTGGGTGTTTGTGTCATTTCCAGAAAACTCGCCGAGGACAGTGGGGCTGGAGCTTGATAGACGCGAGATCCGGATGATCCGCTCGCCGGGGGTGAAATTTGGGGGCGCGTCACTGTACTGCCATGAGATGCGAGGTCTTTCGACGTGGATTCCCAACGTGCTTTTCGGCCGATAATGGTCAACGCGAACATCGATAACTTTGAGATTCGCCATCGTCGCTTAGCATCCGATGCTGCCGCCAGTACATTTAGTTTGGTGAACCACCCAGACTTGGCTGGGCTGTCGAGGAGTAGAACGGGGACTTGTCTGTTTTACACTTCATCTGACCCCTCTATTAAGAAGAGCATAACGCCACATTTCAATGTCTATCGGTGTGAAGTTTATACGACCGGACCAAAAGAGCCCGAGATGGTGTTTGAGATGAGTCTGGTGATGGTACAAGTGGAGATACACTTGTGCGTGGTGAGGGGAAGACCCAGAAGACTAGTCTTCAACCAGTGATATGATCCATCATAGCCGGAGTAATGCCATCGTCGTTTGGCCGGAAGAGAGAAGCCAGTCACGCAAAAGTTAATTCCGGGCAATGGCCGGCGTTTAGCCTGGCTCTTGACTCTGTTGTGATGGATGAAGATTGCAGTGCAATGGCTGCACGGAGCGCCGGAAGGTCTAGATCATCAGCATCCCGGTCTTTACGTACCAGGTAGACATTTCGGCACCAGCTGTGTTCTCAACTGTGATTGTCAACCTTGCGATGATGCGCTTTTCAACTTGACAAATTAAGGGTGGTCCATCTTGGCCAACCTGTTGGCATCGCCTGTTCTGTCGTTGCCCCCGCCCTTTTCCGTTGGAACATCTCAAGTCCATCCTTCCTTGTCGTGGGTCTATACTGGGCATCGGGCAGCGGCAGCGCCATGAATTTCCCTAAAATCCATTCCATGCCGCGCTCTCTCAGGCAGCGCAACTCATCCTCGATGATCCGCTCCCTCCCGATCTAGTAGGCTTCATCGCGTGAAAGCACCGGCGTTTCGCCTTCTTCCACGAGTCTGATGACGACGGCCGCCTCCGGCTCCGACCCCGTGCTGTTGATGATATTGGCATCGTCCAACCAGTGGAACAGCAAACTTTCGGATCCCGCATGCGCACCCCATAGGTTGATCTCAATCAAGCTGACGACGAAGTCGGGGTTCTTTACCTCCGCGTAAACATCCAGTACGAGGGCGTCTTTGATCGTAAACACAGGTCGCAGCGTTCCTGCATCGGCATCTTTGGGGCTGCAGTGGCTCATGCGGACGAAGTACCCTTGGGAGGAGTTCTTGCCGAAGCCGTCCAAGTTCGCATTAATGCTGCCGGCAAGAGACTTGGAGTCTCTCGTCCTTTTCTGCCTTTGACATGTCGTACTGCGCTTCCGAAGCAACCTCGAGTAGTGCAACGACTTCCGTCTTGGACAATCGGTGGACAGCAACTGGCGGATGCAGCATGGCTGCATGTGTCGCTGGCATGCCGGCGACAGCCACTGCCCCATATTGCAAGGCGCGATCTCCTTCTCTCTCCTGTGAAGAAACAAGGGCGTCAGATAGCCTGTTTCCTCAACCCATGGTGCCAAGGCGTGGTGGTTGTAGGAGTTCAATGGCGCGGCAGGTGATGTGTCGAGTGGACGACGCTCAATGACGACGGCACTCTCTCTGGACGCTGCCATCTTGAACTTGGATTGGCAAGCGCAATGTCTCTGAATTTTGATGGGCGGTAGAACAGTTGCCTCTTTCTTCCCCTTCCATTATGTGCCTAAGTACCTGCACTTCCGTTGCTTATCGTTCCTTCGCTTCCGAGTCACACCGACAATCATCCCGCGACAGAAGGTTCACGCCAAGATCCCTCCCGGCCTTCCTTTTCTTCTCCGACATCTGACTTTCAAGCATGCACAGCCGTTGGCCACCTTCTGTCACGCCGTTGAAGGCATGCGAATCTTGGCAATGGAGGCAGCCACATTTGAGCACCACAGCGAAACCTCCAGAACCGAATCCCGCCAAACCTTCTGGGTACCCGAAGAGGCAAGTACGATCTTGCCCACGCATTCGAAAATGACTTTCCATATCAAATTGAAGCCACGATGGGAGTGGAAAGAGCCGCGGATAAGGTACTGCTGGAGCATCACGTTGTCCACTGTCCTCGACAGACTTCGTCCCACAACAACCTCCTTTCTCCAACCACGCATCTTGAATCATCGTCTCATTCATCCATAACGACTGTCATACGCCTATCGCTAGCCACTATCGCTACAATCATCATGCCGACCCTTCGCTTTTCTTTACAACTAGACAAGTACAAGCCAGCTCCCGACACCACCGCCGAGCCTTGCCCGACTGACGTCGCCGCTGAATGCAAGCCGCGCTGGGCTCTCCACGAGTATGTGAAAACTGCCTTCTTCAGCACACCTACGCCAGAGAAATGGCAGGAAGATGAAGATACCGACGAGAAAGCCTGTGCTATTTGCAACGAAATAACAGTCCCTCGCAATTTTAACCGCTGCTCAACTTACAAGACTACGTACTGTAACGAAGTGTGCTACAACGAGTCCACTAAACACGACCGACTCTGCACAAAATTTGCCACCTTCCCCATGAAGAAACGGCCTTCAGAACACCATTACCGCGCTCTATTTCTTTCCTGTATCGACGACCCTCAGTTCGTCTGGCTCAAAGTCACATTTGACGGATCCATCGGGAAGCTCCACATCGAAACAGACCGCCAGGAAGCCTTCGAATACGTCAAGGAAATGAAGCTCCCCGCCGCCGCATGGACTGTCAACAATGAATGGAGCGATCCCATTACTCCTTACGGAATCGACCTGATTACTTTCAACGCCAACGAAAACGCCGTTAGACAAGAGAAATGGATTAACCATAGCCTGTTGGGCTTTGCGCCGCCTGGCCACCTTGGGATCGTGTCTGGTCCAGCCTTTCTCATTTCATACGACGTTGGCGATCCGCCAGAAGTAATTGATATTGGTGTAAGCAGCACCACCGCAGGCAACGAAAAGAGTGCCACAGATGATGTGAGCGGAGAAGCTTATGAAGGGGATGAAGGCGAGGCCGGAGATGAACAAGGTCATGAAGAAGATGACAACGAAGTGGAGAGAAACGAGTCCAAAAGTGGCAAGCAGAAAGCCAAAGGAGGCTCAGCCAGAAGAAAAAGGGGCAAGGGCAAAGGCAAAGGAAAGCAGAAGAAGCGCATATCCAGACCCAGGCGCGCAGCTGATGGCAACAACGCCGACAAGGAGAATGCGCAGAATGAGAATGAAGCTCCCGTGGACATCCCTGACGCCAGAGGACCATTCAGGATCTGCCGAGACATCGGGATTCGAGAAACCGATTTCGCCATCAAGTGCTACATTGCGAACGGACGTAATCCAGTCGATGGAGTTCACTGGTTACCTGTCCGTGCAGGCTGTTTTGGACACCAGATGCACGCTATCAAGATCAACAACCTCAAGGATGAAAGGCTTGCAGTTTTGGGAGTCGAAGACACAGTGGAGCAGACATCACTGTCGCGTGCGAAATTTATCGACCGGTACAGTCCATTTCCTTGTGCGGCAATGTATTCACTTGGGCTTCGATGGCATGTGGAAAGCACTATGCCCTCGGGTGCTCCCTTGGACCTTTCCGGGGCAGACGAAGACCCCGACTATGTTGCTTCTGAACGTATTTTTGGGGCCGTTGTTGAGCCTGTTACAGAGGGATCATTGAAACAGCTCGCTGTCAATAGACTGGAGCACATGGGCAGCTTCACTCTTGCGCAAGTCAACGGCGGGGAAATCCTGCCCGGCCATATCAAAGCAGTAAGAGCATATCATGAGCATGCATTCCTCCATGATTGTGAGGATAAGATGTCAGAGCAAGGGTTCAGAGAGTATTGGGAGGGCATGAAGTAGGATGGTTTTATCAATCCAGGTGTACCGTCACCATACGACCTTGAGCGGGAAGACTACGGCCTCTGGAACTGTTCAAAGGAAATCAGAGCTCGGATACAAAGGACGCGTCGGTCAGAATGGGGAAAAGTACCACTCGTCGAAACTTACGGTTACGAAGTAACGAAGTAAGTCTTGACAGAGTTTTGGACGAGGAGAGAAAGCAGCGGCAATAGGGCGTGTTGTATTTATATGTACAGCGACAGAAATAGCGGTCGTTTGAAATGTGCGATACCAATCAAGAATCATTGATGGGCGGTGTGGTGATTCAAAACTTGATGTTTCCTAGGAAGACTTCCGAGAAACTTGTTCTCCCCATTTTGTTGCTTGAACGTGATTCAGAGGCTCCAACACCTGTTTGAACTCAAGCCAATGTTTACGTGATTAGGTGAAGAATCTAGACCGGAAATCTCGCATAGTAAGAGAACGGCAGTGGTATAGGGGTGTGTGGCAAAGGTGATGAAGTGCGGAAACTAAGGAGGTCCATGGGTAATCTAATTTTGGAGGGCAACGCGGGGGGCGACACCTGCATGGCTCGTGGGCGAGCTAAATAATGCGGAGACAACGGAAGAGGCTGGGCTGTCCATTTATTACGTGGACAAACCGAAGAAACGGAGCTACCGCAAGTCTACATTCTTAGTGTCGGGGATTCTTGATGAATGACCTGCGCAGGAGGGGCTGTTCAAATTGGGAGTCTTGCTGTGCTTCGGGAGCGATTCTAGATCAATGATTGAAACAATGATCAGGTCGACCTGTGTGTCGTTTGGAGGATGAACGGGATTGGAGACTCACAAGAGGCCTGAAATATTCGCGTTTTCAGAAAAAAGCCTACCTGAGATTTGCTAAGCAACGGGAATGAAAGTGAACGCACAACGTCGGATGAATGCGTTTAAAGAATTAAAGAAATCAACTAGTCTCTACTCCTTCCATTACGACAAGATACTGTCTTGTGAAATTCCATGCCCAGGCCAAAATGGGGTTGTCTCCTGCACGAGGAAGAGTTCAGCAAAATGTCGGTTTCTTCGTGTAAATAAGGTGACCCATGAGCGCAGCTCTCTGTCGTACACCCTTGCAAGCTGTAATGACGGCACACCCTCTTCGAACGGCTGGATACGGCTGCCCATCGTGGATTGAAAAGCTCGGTGTGAATCACGACTTCGTACGAGCTTGCCTGCAGTGGCAATTGCATCCTGATGTCGTGAAACCGTGTCATCCATCTCGTGTGAGTCGATTCTGGCTGTTTGCGTCGAGCTTTTCGATGACAATTGAGCTTTTCTCGTCTCCGTTTTAGATTACTTGTGACCTACACAGTCGATGATTTGTTTCTCAAAACTTCTCATAGAACATCTCCTCACACATTAGGCCCACTGCCAAGTCGGCGTGCCCGTTGTTGGTCCTACTCACTCAAAGACAAGCTTCTGTCCTTCGCGATGTACGTCAAAACGCCAAACTCAACCGCGGCGATCTCGGGGCTTCGGATATGACTGCAATTTCTTTTACATCTTCATTGTCGGCTTTGGCATCCACGAAGAGCCTTGGATGTGGCTCATCCGTACCGGCACCGAAGGCGGAGCGGAATGTGGGTGCGGACCGAAAGCACCAAGGCGACCGAGTCCGCCCCCTTTCTCCACCTCCCACTCTCCGCAAGAGATCGACAACAAACACAAAGTTGCCAAAGACAACGGCTTCTGGATTAGCCTCCCGAAGGGGCCAAGACCCCTTTCTAAAATGTGGGACATCTTTCCGATGCCCAAAAACTCGGCAGGGGGCGGCAAGTTCCCGCCCTAAAATCAACTCCGATTCATGAACCGGAGCCATATCGAGAGTTCATCCCACTCTAAAAAGCCTTGTGGGGGTGATGCGAGCCAATCATCAGAGACGCTTGTTTTCCAATTACAACATCGCTACCCAAGCCTGCTCCGCCGCGCTTGTTTTTCGAGATGTTCCTTAATGATGAACGCAGGGAAGCATGACGATTGTAAATGAGACTCAGAGGTGCGCTACCTTACGCGGCTCGGACGATTGTAAATGAGGCTCAGAGGTGCGCTACCTTACGCGGCTCGGAGTACGCGTCGTGCTCACCGGTGAATGCGGAGAACCATGAATGTCGTTGACAAGACTTTTCAACAAGATGAATGATCATTATATATATCGGGCTTTTCATGGCCTCGATGTCGTGTATTATGTTTGGAAGCATCGCAACTCACGACAACATCCGATCGCTACCAACCTTCGCTCAAGATACCCAACATGAAGTTCCAATACTCATCGCTGCTCATGGCAGCTTCGGCAGCCGTTGCCCAGACCACCACCCCGGCCCCGACCGCGACCGCCGGCTCCGGCACCATGCCCTCCGTCACTCTCGACTACTGCACGGTGGTCGCCACCGCCGGCAACGAGTCTGTCGGATACTACAAGTACCAGAACATCCGCTTCGCCGCCGTCCCGACCGGCGACCTCCGCTGGGCCAAGCCCCAGGACCCTCCCGTTGAGACGGAGGTCAACACCGGTGACCTGGCTTCCGCCGATGTTGCTTGCAGCTCTGAGGAGGACTGCTTGTACATGGATGTCTGGGCCCCTGCCAACTCCGAGGGCAAGAACCTGCCCGTGATGGTCTGGACGTACGGCGGAGGCTTCACCGGTGGCAGCAAGTCGGAGAACACCCCCGAGGGTCTCTTCGATCTGTCCCAGGACTTCGTCTACGTTGCCTACAACTACCGTCTCGGCATGACTGGCCTGGCCAATGGTCCCACCTTCTTGCACGAGGGCGGTACCTCCAACACCGCCATCTGGGATGTCGAACACGCCTTCAAGTGGACCAAGAAGTACATCTCCAAGTTCGGCGGTAACCCCGATGAGATCACTGCAGTTGGTTTCTCCGCCGGCGCGTCCCAGGTCCTCTTCCAGATGACCCGCTTCGCCGGCCACGCCGAGCAGCTCTACAGCCGCGCCTATGTCATGTCCCCCGGCTTCGTCCCCGGCGCCGGCCACCAGCACGCCGACGCCTTCTGGCTGAACGTCTCTTCCGAGGCCGGCTGCGCCGGCGGCAGCATCGAGTGCATGCGCAGCGTCGACTTCGACACCCTCAACACCGCCGCTACCACCGTCCAGGACGCCTACACCTACCAGTTCCAGCCCCGCGTCGACGGCGACATCATCGCCGACACGTACGAGGCCCAGCTCTATCAGGGCCGCTTCAACTTCTCCGGCCCCGTCGTCGCCACCCACGAGCTGCACGAGGCCAACTCCCAGTCCTACTCGGGCGTCAACACCACCGAGGACGTCGCGACCTACCTCCGCATCTTCTTCCCCGCCATCGCCGACTCCGTCGTCGACGAGATCCTCGCGCTGTACCCCGAGGACGACTACACCGAGCCGGGCCTGCGCTTCGCCGACATGAAGCAGCACTTTGATCTGACGGCCCACAACCTCGCCCTCACCCACGCCATGAACAACCAGACCTGGAACGGCCTCGTCGCGCTTGACCAGGCTACCCACGGCACTGACCAGAGCTACTACTGGTACAGCACCTACACTCTGTCTGACTCCTCCGACAGCACCACGACCACGGCCTCGGCCGCCTCCAACGCGACTGCTACGTCTGCCGCTGCCTCTGCGACCGCCTCCTCCAGCGCGGGCGGCCCTCCCAGCGGTGGTGGCATGGGCGGCAGCACCTCTGTCAACGCCACCATCGCCGTCATGATGCAGAAGTACCTCATGTCCTTCGTGCTTACCGGCAACCCCAACACGATGTGGGCCGAGGACAAGCTCGAGTGGCCCCAGTACGGCAACGACACCACTGCCGGTACTCAGATTGTCTTCAACACCACCTTCTACCTCGATGAGGATGACCTTGCCAACGACAAGGCCCTCTTCTGGAACAAGGCCACCTGGTACTAACCGCCAGTTGGTGTTCTTATCTGCTTGTATTTTTCATGTTAAATATTGAGAACGCACATGTACACGTAACATACCCCTATAGACAGTTTTAGTACGCGAAGTACAACTCATTTCTTGCAATAAATCCGCTAGTTCCGGTTACGAATGTGGTGATGTGACGTGACGCCTGAACTTGGCGCCTGGGGTCGAAAAGAAACGTGGTATCATAAATTAGTCTAACCGATTCGCTGCTTCCTCCTCACCCAAACCTCCGTCTCCGGGGTCTCGGGACTTCCGTCATCTACATTGACCGTAGCCGCAGAGCCTGTCGCATCGCGCAGCTGCACCTCCCAGACTCCCAATTTGTACCTCGCCCGGTCTGACATTCCTGTCGTGAGGTCAAAGGACCAGCTGTGCTTTGGACACGTCACTCCAGTGCTGAGCACAATGCCGAAGTCCTCAATATCAAAGGGGACTCCTTGAGATAGAGGGTACGATGAATGAGGGCATTTCTATCCACTCATGTTAGCACGGTCGAGTCGTAGCATTACATCCGCCAGCTCACATGATCAATCGCGTGAAATTTCCCCTTGAACCGGAACACCATCACCTGGTCCTTCAAGTCGCCCTCCATCTCGGCACTCTCAAACGCATCAGGCGAGATGTCCACTTCCGTACTCTGCTGCACCGAGCCGGCCGCTTTCGGCGCGTGGAACACCTTGCATCCCGGCTTCAGGTCGGTGTTGCAGAAGCGAAGATCTGATAGGTTGCCGTCGTCGGAGCCGAGATCGGGAAATGAGGAGGTGAGGCCGACCGAGAACCAACCTGCGTCTGCCCGAGACCGCCTGAAATTGTTCATCTCGGGAGCCCGCTGCAGTGTGTGGTCTCGGCGCGTCTCTTTTGCGCGACTTGTTCCCGACGAATGCGTGGACCGGATCACTTGTGAGCTCCTGAACGCCGCCGGATTGAGCGTAAAATTGCGATCGCAGAATAATGATCACGTGCATGGTCACATGATACAACTGATACGCGAGGCAATCGAATCGCTTTCTTTCACGCTGTCAAGAGTGATTTATTGTTTGCTCCATCATGAAGATATTCAGACTATTGACTATTTGATTTTTCCCAGCCCGTTACAAACATGTTCCTGTTGTTGAATGTTGAACTCCTTCAGCGCTTCTTCAAACTTGGCTCTCTTGTCTCCACCGATCGCCGCCTTCACGCTCTCCTCGCTGTCCCAGCCAGTCACAACCATGAACACCTTCTTCTTCTCGCCCTTTTGTAGGACTTCTCCAACAGACCATCCATGCACACCGGCTAAGAAACCAGCTGTGACACCACCCGAGCTTGCCTGGGCACGCATCAGCGACTGCCACTTCTCCTCGAATGCCGCGGTGTCGGCGTCAACTGGCAGATACGACCCAGTGAGAAGAACAACATTCGATGCAGCGACTTTCGCGAAGTCCCCGCCACCCAAGTTGAAATATCCTGTCCATGGTAGTACAGGGCCTGAAGGGCTGGACATCTCAATGACTTGGCCCCAGAGCTTCCTCATCTCCAGACCATCTGGGGATTGTTTCGCAGCATCGGCAGCTTCGACGGAAGTCCAGACTAATCACAGTTAGCCTATACATATTGAATGCTTTGGCTAGTCAACGCATCTTACCTGCAGCCAGATGGACGCTCTTTACTGGGCTGCCATCTAATCCGCCGGGACCTTGGACGCCTTCCCATTGGCCTACCAGATCGGAGCTGCCGATGACCTTCGAGTGCAGTTCCTTGATAGACTTGGTGACGGGAGAGTCCTCGTAGTCCTGTTTGACAGGGAGCCACCCAAGCTCGACAATTTGAGTCATTGTGATTGATGGGGCTCTGCGACTTTTGAACTTTTGAATTCCTAAGGGCAGGTGAAATGTTTGATTACGTGTATGGAATTGACAAACCAAGCGGGAGCAGTACGGGCTTATCAATGAGTACAAGGTGTCTCAAGAAGCTCAAAACCAGAAGCTTTGGCTCTGAACGATTTCACACGACATGATTTGTTCCGGCGGAAACAGTAAAACCAGTGTTCAATCATGCCTTGAACTCTTGGTCGGAGCTGCCAAGTCTCCGTTCTTCTGCCGCAGGCCGGCAGAAACTCATGATCCTTCGATGGAAGTGCCGACTGCCGCGTTCCACGAAACCGAGCCCTAGAATTGCGGTAATGCGCGGCACCCCTCCCTACTGAAATAGGATCTCCGGCGGACATCGGCACCCATGGGGCTGAACGTCGATCAAGCTTGACAGGTTTCATGGGGCTCTTGACTCAAGTATCTCATTGTACGGCTTGGCGTGTAAAGGCACTCCCCAGATGTGTTACGTGCATAATTAGAATTGGAGCGTGCGGTTACTGACAAGCATCAGGGGCGAAGGTCGCATTGTCGATTCCGCAGGTCTCGAACCTTGAGGGCGGGCTGTGCTTTTGATCGAGATCGCTAAATCAAAAGTCCACATCACATTGCCGACTTCATTGCCCGAAGGAAAGTAAGTTCTTGCGGAAGTGCAATTGTGTCGATTCCAGAACTTGCCTCTCGTTCCTGTGTCGCCTACAATGCAGCCACTTCAGTTATAACGAAGATCTCCAAGCCAATCACTTCGAAAAATGGGAGCCCACCAAATTCATTGTGTCAACGTACGATTGCAATTGGGATTGAAGGGCCATTTTTTTGTCATGAACACCAGAAGTGAAAACCGATGAAGTATTGTTGGACCAATCTCAATACAACCAGAGTCTATATGGAAAACTTGCATTTCGTACGAACTAGAAACATCTTGATCGCTTATTGCGATTACTTCCTAATTGCTCGGAACTCAATCGGCTTCCGCAAATCAGGTGTCCATCCCATACCGCCCCTCTGAGGCTTCATCACTTCCTTGACTCCGCCAGGCATTCTGATGTCGTAACGCAAAAGCATACGCGCTAAAATCAATTTGATTTCATTGTTGGCAAAGTAGCGGCCAGGGCAGACATGAGCTCCATAGCCCCACGCCAGATTTTCCTTGGTCGCATGGCTGAATGTGTACTGCTCCTTGTTCTTGTAGTGATTGGGGTCCGGAGTCTCTCCTCTGCGAAGCTTGAGAAAGCGATACGGATCGAACTCTTGTGGGTTGGGGAAGAGGATCGGGTCGAACAAGGGGGGCGCAAAGATGGCTTCTACCGTGATGCCTTGGGGGATGAGGGTGCCGTCTTTGAGGGTAATATCCCTCTCAACAACACGGTGGAAATGAGAAGGTGTTGTGGGATTAAGTCGCTGAGCCTCTTTCATGACACTGTCGAGGAGCTTCAACTCATGCAGGGCAACAGGACTCAGCTGTCCGTCGAACTGGTCGCAAACCCTCTGTGCTTCTTCGCGAAGCTCTTCGACCAGCTCTGGACGAATGGCCAACTGGAACAGCGTTTGGGCAATTGTCGAAGATGTATTGTGGGTCGAGGCAACACCGAGTTGAACCATCGAACCTGCTACATCGTCGTCGGTCTGCTTCCACTCACCTTGCTTCGCCATCATCCAGGCGAGCATGTCGTCGTAGGAAGCCCGGCCGGCCTGAACCTCTTCACGTCGCTGTTGGATGATTGGCACCACTAGCCTCTTTGAGGCTTTCAGGTGGTTCCATGACTTGGCTAGTTGGGTTCGCTCGCGCTTGAAGAACCGGGCGATTGGGCGCATCCAACCCGGATACATCTGAAGCATATGTACAGCAGCCAAGACATTTTCTGTGAAGTGAACTGGACTTTTTGTAAGCATTGGTACACGAGAAGATCAGAGGGGAAACCTACTGCTATCATGGATGAACTGTTCGTTACGGCATACGTCTGGCCCGACATAGACAGAACCGGAGACGATGGCAACGATCCGGAGTGAAGTCCGATAGATCGGGTGGGAGGTCCATTCTTCGCATGGGCCAATGACCTCATCGACGGTCTTCTCAACCTCGGAGACCAGATGATGATTGATGCGTTCTGCGGCAAGTTAGTCATTATGGTCGGTTGGCCATTGAGACATTGGACATACTGAGATTTCTGGTTAGGTCTGAGCGGATGCAGTGCACCAGAAAGGGGTTGCCGGATGGCAAACCCGTGTACTGTCTGAGTACCCTCTGTATAAAAGTGGCATATTAGTATTGCGTCTGATTGAGGTCTCACAGTGCACTTTGACTCGTGATCTTACCTGATCATATGCTTTATTCTTATTGAGAACAGCTTCCGACATATTCCAGAGCTCGTCCAGCGCCGCTCCTGGGAGAACAATCCGTTCACCTGTGATTATGGTTAGGGACTTATCGTTGAACACGCAAACAGAGATAGCCTACCTTCATAGTGTGTCACTCGGAAACACTTGTTCTTGCACTTCTGATAACCTTCCCAATAGAATCTCATGGGATCCCTCAAGAACTCGTTGCGGCGCTTATAGTAGCCCCCGAGCTCTTCTCCCATCAAAGGAATCTGCTTGAGTCTTTGTCTGACACGCAGCCGAGGGTAGATGTATGAAGCAGAAAAGATGACGGCGATGAACAGAAGCAGAGCACCGCGCTCGTGCAGAGTAGAAATGAACATCTCTTTGGCTGGAGACATGTTGATAAGTTGGAGGCTAAGGTCCCGCTTGGCAATTCGTATTTTGAAATTGATCACGAAAACCACCCATGGAGCGGTGCAAGTAGCGTGACTGTAACTATATGTGAACGATGTGGAGATGAACCTCTCTGCATCGCCTCAAAGGCCTAGTCAAGATTACCCCACGCCGTTTCTTGGCAAAATAACTGGTGCCGAGCGCCCAGTCTCGGCGGCAGCCCCGACATTTTGGGAACCGCCGTGCGGCCATCAATGGTGGGACCGGAGCCGGGACTTATCGATCAGGTACCCCGGTTCACATGCGAAGGATCGCGAGAACGAGGAGGGGCGGGTCGAGGTCGTCGGAGACACGTGGGTTTGTCTGAAGTGTTACCCGCTCAGCAGGCAACCCATTCGCTCAGGGTTTCAAACTCTTCTGCCCGCACCGGCGACTTTTAGGGTGGGTAGAATATCGGATTGAGGACGTGCACAAGTTTTACGGGCTGAACTACCTCGATAATGTCATTCTGGATATGTGCATCGAGGCGTGATGGTCCCCGGTGCTATTTACGGCGATTGATATTTTGCCTTGGCATGTCCACACCCAAAGTTTGACGTGAGCAGGGTAAGCTGGACAATAGGCTGATCACTTGTCGGTGATGGCGATGCTATCCTTGGACCTTTTTCTAAGATCTGCGCCTAGAATATAGTAATGTTGCCAACATTTTTGTCTGGCACGTTACATTGACAACACTCGTGCTGCCCAAACAATTCTACATTCCACCGACTTTGAAAGTTATCGAGAAGAATGAGTAAAGTCATCGACATGGCATCGCTTACGCAGCAAGATCGCGATGCCCAGCGCAGGTCACCCTACGAGAACTTGCAGTCTCCCGTGGAGTCTGTCAACAGCCTTGCCTTCGAGAAAGCAAATAGCGACCCGTCAGTCGTCGATTGGGAGGGCCCAAAAGATGTTTTGAACCCTCAAAACTGGGAACCGCGAACGAAGCTTGCGCATGTTCTCCTCGTCAGCTCGTTCACGCTGTACTCGTATGTCAATCTTTCACGTCAATGTCAACAGCCATGTCATACACAGACCTCTAATTGAAATTTCTTTCCAGAAACTTGGCAGCTGTTATGTTTGCGCCTGGAGCTCAGTACCTTGTCAAAGAGTTTGAAATCACTAGCTCCATGGTCGCATCTTTAACTGTGTCCATCTACGTCTTGGGATACTGCGTAGGCCCGTTTCTCATTGCTCCCTTGTCAGAGATCTATGGCAGACTTGCCGTCTACCATGTCTGCAACATAACATATGAAGCTTTCACAATTGGATGCGCTCTCAGCTCAAACGCTTCCATGTTCCTCGCCTTCAGGTTTCTGGCTGGCTGTGCCGGTGCAGCACCGATGGCTGTTGGAGGAGGCACCATTGCCGACATGTACAAGGCAGATGAGCGCGGCAAGGCGATGGCGCTATTCAGTCTTGGTCCTCTACTCGGTCCAGTTGTTGGCCCTGTCGTGGGAGGCGCACTTACGCAGTACAGTGGTTGGCGATGGACATTTTGGGTGATCTTCATCCTGGTAGGTCTCAGGTACTTCTCCGAAGCGCACACACATCTAATAACGGCTTCCAGGCTGGCGTAGTCTCTCTGATTGGTGTCGTCATTATGCGCGAAACCTTCGAACCCATTTTACTCGAACGCAAGGCCGCATACCTACGCAAGACCACCGGAAACGATCGTCTACGAGCCCGAACTGCGAAGAATATTACACAAGGACAGTTGCTTTGGAGAGCTATCGCGCGCCCGACCAAGATGCTTATGTTCTCGCCCATCATTTCTCTCATCTCCCTTTACTGCGCCTTCATGTTCGGCCTCACGTACCTTCTTTATACAACCTTCCCCGCTGTATTCCAGGTGAAGTATGGCTGGGGCCCTTCTCAAGCTGGACTAGCATACCTAGGCCTGGCAATTGGAATGATATTTGGAGTCGGACTAGTTGGCGCAGTGAGCGACAAGCAAGTCAAGGCGGCCAAAGCTACTGGAGTGCCAGCGCGACCCGAAATACGCCTCCTGCTGTCGGTCTGGATGGCTCCTGTCGTCTCAGTCGGCTTCTTCTGGTATGGTTGGAGTGCTGCTGGTGATACTCACTGGATTATCCCAGTTCTCGGCACATTTGTTATCGGCTTTGGATCCTTCATCATTCTTATGCCGTCTCAGATTTATCTCGTGGATGCATTTGGCGCCGAGGCGTCTGCATCGGCCTTGGCCGCGAATACGTTCATGAGAAGTCTGTTCGGGGCATTTCTACCTCTTGCTGGGCCGCCTCTGTACAAAGGGTTGGGGCTTGGATGGGGAAACAGTTTGCTTGCCTTCATCGGGATTGCGTTTGTTCCTGTGCCATTCCTGTTTTACAAGTATGGCGAACGTCTCAGAGCTCGGTTCCCGGTGGACTATTAGGGACGGATCAGCTATAGGGGACACGACATTTGTGACCGCAAACATTCCATTCACTTGGCGTCTTCAATTCTGTGTTTCGATTAAGAATTGAGCATTAACTTATTGCGCGTACACAACCAATGTCACTGCACATATCACTACCTAGTGGAATTGCTGCCAAGGAACCGAGTCATCTGAAAGTTGTGAATACGGGGACCAAAGACTTTAAGTAATGAATAAGAATATATTTAGCTGTTCAACCGCCCGGTCATTGCCGCTGAAGTCTCTGAGACATATTGCATTCAGAATTCAATTTCCTTCATCTTTGCCAGGAGAGGGTGACAAGACAAACTGCTCTTCTTTTCCTTCATCTTTGCCAGCAGATTGTGACCAGATAAACTGCCCTTCACTGCGCCGAATCGTCTGTCCCATTCAATTTCGGCTTCATGTTTCGCCGCCTTACCAGGTTTGATCCCTGCAACAGCACCGCAACAAAGAGCAGCCACGGCGCATCCTATAGCGACTGTGACTAGCAAAGGAGGACAGCCAACAGCTACGGGTGCGGCGAGAAGTCCACTCAGCGCTCTGCAAGTAGCCATATGCTTAGCAGCCGCAGGCGCGCCTACTGCGGCTGCTCGAGATATCGAGTAGACCTTTCGGCGCCAGTTACCATGAACGTTTTGTTGTCGGGTTGCGGCTTTGGCGTCACCGTCGGTCGCGCTAATCTTATTGATGTTCGCAACATTGTATAAGCAGTCCCGCTGAAGTGGTGAAATGTTTCTTATGTTGACGTGGACGTAGGGGTTACCACTTTGGTGAAGCTCTCCTCTGATGCGAAGAGGAAACAAGTCCGATGGGATTTCGATCTCATCCGGTACAACGAACAAATGGACAGCTGGGACCAAAATGTTGATCGTAGGGTCTGGTCCAACAACCAGCCGAAATACTTCGAGGAAGACTGACATTGCCCCAATACTGTGAAATGTGCCACAGAACTTGGGAATTGGATATTCTTTCAACAGGCGGTTGAAGGCCGGGTACCAGTCGGTGCCAGGATGATATACGAAGAAGTACTCGTCTTCACCAGCTTCGGAATTCTCGTCATAGCAGAAGGCGATGAAGTCGTGAACGTGCTGAGGAAAGCTGTGGCTTTTTTGGTTTTGGTGATTGTTGAGCGAATCAACTCCGTTGGAGATTTGCTCCACGTTCCTCTGGATCTGGCCACCCAGCTTGACGAGCTCGCCATGTGCCTGGCCCCCGGAAAGTGTTTTGACGGCCTTGAATAACGAATCAGAGCACGCATTGAAAGACAATGTCTTGGCAATGACACCGGCGGTGTTTAACACAAGCTTTGCCGGGTCTTGTAGATCAGTGAGTTTAGCGTGGAGTTCTTTGCTTTGCTTCGCAAAGGCATTGATGGTGTTAGCCGAAGTGGAGACAAGAGAGATAACGTTGCCCATGTTGATGAGATTAGTTGATTTGAAAGCTTGAGCGAGAGCCAGGTGTAGTGAATGATCAAATATTGTATAGGGTATGATGAATGATCAGATCGAATGTTGTAGCTGTGGTAGCGGATGTGATTGAGTGCTTAGGCGTCGAGATGGAATGTTTACCGATGAATATATATTCGATTGCCATGGGCTTGTGAGAAGCCATTCAATGGTTGAGCCGAAGCCATCGTTGCGTGCGAACTTGTTTGGCGCTCCGCCCACGGTCTAGCCCGTCGAGTCATCGACTATGGTATCAAGACTCTTCGTAAGACAGCAAGTCTCCCAAAGCGTCAATGGGAACTCACTTTTGCATGTGCTGTCTTGGAGATAGCTCTGTGTTGACGGATCAGTCAGCGAGAATTGACTGCGGAGAAGCATCCCTCAATTTCGCACTTCTACTCAGATGTCATGTCTTGACATGTTTCTGCAGTCAAGGACAGGAAACGCTAGTTGGTAAATTAAACTAAGATACTTCTGGTTTAGAGGACTTGTCACCTCAGCCCAGAGGCTTCTAGCCTCCCAAAAAGACGACCGGTTAGAATTGAGACGGTAAGAATCGGCCGCTTGTGGTTAGGACATCTGCCAATTGGGAGTCAAGGCACAAGCAGCTTGCGTTGAACGACACAGGAACGCAATGGTATCGAAAATGACGTAGGTGTAAAATGTAAAGCTTTTGAGCTTACATTAAGTTTACACTGCCAGAAGCGGCGATGCCAACTCTGGAAGTCCGCCTCAGCCCTCCGGCCGCATACTACGCAACGGCCACACAGATGATGCCTCGGCGACATTTTTCGTTCCAACGGTGCACGATGAAGACATCCCTAGAAGAAAAGCTTAAGTTTCCCCAATACCAGTCAATTATTACGCGAATGGAAGTCCCGGCGATGACCGAATGCTATTCTAGGCCTTGAGGCAGTATCTTGAACACATGTACTTGATTTCTTGATGCCTGGCCTAGAAGCATGACGCGTATCTCTGGCAATTTCACTTGCACAGCCATATATCTGAGTTGAAACTAATTGCTAATGGCGTCTTCTCCGAATGGAGATCTTTGCCTTTGGGTCAGCTACAAGCGACCACATGAAGGTTCGCGTCTGCGGCACGGTGCCTTCACTGAGCTTCCAGTCGTAGTTCAAGACAAAATGGCACAGAGCTACCTTCACCTCATGCGCCCCAAAGAAACGGCCAGGGCATGCGTGCGTTCCAATGCCGAACCCCATGTGGTCGGGGGAGGTCGATGAGACTAGCTGAGACCGGTGCTCCATTCCGGGCACCTGGCGTAGATTGTAGAAACGCCAGCCATCCCATTTGAGCGGGTCTTTGTAGATCTTCTCGTCCCAGTGCAGATGGGACGATACAGCGATGGACGTTCCCTCGGCAAGACGGAGTCCATCAGATAGCGTAACGTCCGTGTTCAGGATTCCCCGCAGGCCGCTAATGGCCGCTGGTTTCATTCTCTGGCACTCCTTCAACACACTATCGAGGAGCTTCATCCTGTGTAGTGCTGCCTTGGTCCATCCGCCTTCTTCGCTGAGCACTGTCTCAATCTCTTTACGCAGAGGATCTAGCATCTCAGGATGAGCTGCAAGATCGAGAATAACTTGAGTAAGGAGGTCTGTGGTGGTGTGCATAGCGGCCATGGAAAACAGAAGTTGAACAGCAGATGCATCATAGGGCGTGCCTTTAGCAGCCTTCTCGGCCCACTCGACAGTGTCATCAAACACGACGTTCGGGTCTTCTGCCTTGGCTCGGCGTCTTCGCTCAACCATGGGCTCGAATAATCGGCGAGCCAGACGGACCTGAGTGCGCGCTTCGCGACAAGACGGGAGCACCCAGTGGACCAAAGGACGAAGTGCGCGTGGCCATAGTCGGAGCATGACTGCTGCACGATTGACTGTTCCAGCGTACGTGGTGGTGATTTTGAGCCAATCCTCATTTTGATACAATGGATCCCCGCCGAGAAATGCCTTTGACGATATCCGTGAAATAAGATCCAGAAGAGAAGATCTGAGTTCGATATCGTGGTATTCTTGGAGTGCATATTAGTCGTGATTTATAAATCTGGAGAGACTCGAGATAAGCTACCCTCATTGTCTGTGAATATTCTTTGCATAGAGGCCGTGCATTCGGACGATAGTAAGTCGGTGATCTTGCCTAATTCAACTGTGATTACATGTCCACACAACGCGTCTCAATGTGTCTTACTCAATTGATGTGTTAATTGGCTTTTAGTTACTTCTCGCAGTATCTTCGCGTCCCGAGCACCTTGCTGGGTAAAGTCAAAGCCTGGTATCCCCTCGTGGAAGTCCTATTCTCTGTGATCAGACCTAGCACAGCGCATTCGTATCTCAGGAATAGAACTCTTTACCTGTAGAAACAGCTTCACAAAGTCGACTCTATGGTCGTTTTTCAGCTCAGCCGCATATTTTGGCGCGAGCATCACGATTTCACCACCGTCAGCAACCATCCGGAAGCCGGCGCTGTCAGGAAAGTCCGCAAATCCCTGAAGAACCATGTCTCTAGCTCCCATCAGAAACCTGTATTTGGCCTTCATTCGAAAAATATCGAAAGGCCCAGGCTGATTTACCCATGGTAGAGGAGTGCATTTGGATGATTTCTTGAAGTAGGAAAAGAGTGCAAATAGAATTGCAATGATTGTTGATGCCAGGACGTAGCCTCTCGAAAGCTCATAATATTCTCTACCCATATGCGTTGAGCTGTTGCTTTGGGCATGATGGTTGTCCAGATGGTTGATTGTGGCCTCCATGTTGAGTATGGCTGTCCGAATAGTTGCGAGAACACGCGCAGCTGCGAAAAGACTATCTGGCCAAGTTTCTCGAACCCGAGGATCGCGCGATCGGTCATCCCTTGCGCCATCATTATCATTGCAATCCGTCTTCGAGATGAGGTAGTTCTCGTTCTCGTTATCTGCGGTCCCCGATATAACGATGAGTTTCAACACAGGGGTCCCTGGGAACCGGGATCGCCGACGGACCCCCAGCGCCGGTGCGGGCTGCGGGGTGTGCGGTTAAGACCCCACCTCCATGCCGGTGCCTTTGTCTCGTGCCTTTCTTTGGGGCGGGCGTAGCAACGAGACGCTGTGTCTGTTGCAAAAGGCCTTCTGGTTCCTCAGGGCCAAGGCTGGGCGAAAACACACTGCGTCCACATGCCAAGGCAGATATTTCGGCAAAAGATGACTACGTGACGCATCAACTGAAAGTTCCCGGCACCAGAATTAGACCCCTCGTTCTCGTCTTGGCGCTTCGAAGCCATACCGATTTGCAACGCCTCGAGCCGTCTCAAGTTCTGGCTGTCAGAATTCCAAGTCCGTAGCTTTGGGGCTATGAGCGTACGCCTTGGCGGTTCATGACTTTTGCATTTCGTCTGAAGTGATTTGCCGGAAAGCAAAAGACTATGTGCTCGGGAAGTTGGCGGGATGACGTGCAGTGGTTTGAAGTTTCTAACGCTGTTCTACGCCATGAATTTCTAAGCGACTTAGTCTCTCATTGACATCATGGCTGAGGTTCAAGTTTGGATAACGGTCGTCTGTATCGGTCTCGGCTGTATAGTTTCGGTACGGGGTGTACCAATTTGGCAAATTTCCGCCGACTGCCCACTTGTAAATAACATTATAGACTTAAGTCATCTGTGATAGAACTCTTCCAACAGCTTGGGACCTAACGACTGTTAGTTCTAGGTGTGGAGCGACACAAGTATAGTCACAACATCAACCACCTTTGCCACCACGATAAGATGATCACGAGCTGATCGCAATTTTGCACAAATCTCATGCATTCAAAACACGTAGTAATGCATTGAAAGGTCAATCCGCTAAACTCCTGGCGCAAACCTCACCCGACACGGGTAGCCATCCGCCGGATGACTTCCTCCACCTCCAGTAGTCTGATACACGCGATCGCCGTTGACATGCTTTGGTGCACTGCCTGGAAGCAAGACTCCCAACCCAATCTTGTTCTCCCCCACCGCCTGCTTAGACTGTGACGCCTCCCATTCCTGATAAGCAGGTGTGAAATCGAATTCCCGAGCAACAAGCATGATGACAGCCTTGATCTCGACCATTGCAAGCTCCGAGCCCATGCATGCCCGAGGTCCTTTCTCGAACTAGAACATGTGAATGTTAGTTTGGTCCTGTGAAATAACGAGACAGTTTCAGCTGACTTACCGGACGCCACGCATCCTGGAGTGGATGTAAGCCCGAAGGGTCACCCGGGGCTGTGAGAAAACGCTCAGGAAGAAACGTATCGGGCTCTTTCCAGTATCTAGGGTTGTGATGCAGGCCATGGTGATTGCCAAAAACAATGCACCCTTCTGTGGGGTATCTAACCGTAGAGCCCGGAGTTTCTCGATCATAGAGGTCAAACCCCGGCTTTCCGTTCCGAAGGGTTGACGTTGGTGGGTACATGCGCAAGGTCTCCTTGATCACCGCTGTAGTATATGGAACACGGTTGACAAGGTGCGGGTTTTCTTTGAGCTGCTGTGCGGCGCGGGACACATTCGAGCCTAACACCTCGTCATGCTCTTGTCGTACTCGGGCCAGGACCTCGGGGTGCTGGGATAAGATATGCAGGACGTATGTGATGGTTGAACCCGTGGTGTCGTAGCCTGCTAAAAGAAGAAACCTCATTTGGCTCTTAATGACTTTGTTGAAATGAGCCTCGCCTCCGAGTTCGCCAAATGGGTCTGTAGAGAGCTTTTTGTCCGTGTGTCGAGCGCGAACCTTGGAGATGGCCCGGCTAATCACGCAGTCGTCATCGTCCTTGTTGGTCTTCTGCCTGTGCTGCACGCCGGCGATGTATCTCTCCATTCGAAAGCCGTTATACTTGTGTACCAAAGGCCTAATGAAGTTGAGGCTTGCAAATGGCATGAAGCCTTCGACAAGTAACCACCTAAGCTGTGAAACAATGGCGTCGGCCATGTCGTTGTAGGACCTCTGGGTGTTCATATCGTGGTTCCATAGAGCTTTGCCGGACATGTCCATAGCCAGGTTCAGCGCAGAGTGATGCAGTTGAAACAAACCACTGTTCCCTTTAGCTCTGCCAACAAGCTGATCCCGGAAGACGCAGATTGTTTCCACGATATTGGGCACAAGCTCGGTTGCGCGACTGAAAGCTGGACGAAACACATCTCTCCAGCGCTTCCACTCACCGCCTTCCATACTGACGAGGTCATGTCCACCGCTCAGCGGCTTGATGTAGTTCTTCAAGAAGGCTACCTTGGGCAATGAGTTTTCGCCCTGAGTCGCTTGACGCATGAGATCCGGTGAGATGATCATCAACATCGGTCCAGTAAATGGCCACATGTCTAGATAGAAAGCTTTGTCCAGGTGTGGATATCGTCTGCGAACTTGATCGGCGAGAACCACAGTTGGCATGACATCGCGCGGGAGAGATATCATGATGCTCAACATCAGACCAAGGTGTCCCAATATGGGATGATGAGGAGGCATGGGGATGTCGTCCTTCTGAAGACGACGAAAGAAGCTGCGCGCTTTGAATAACGAGAAGGCGAAGTAGACGATGCCGGCCAAGACTGTGGCGACTAACCCCATGTGTATCGTGGTGAGATGCATTGTGTTTGTTGTGGTATCAATGATGGTTGTGTTTGTGTAGGTGTCTGTGGTGATGGTGACTGTGAAAGTCGTTTGTCGACGAGGTTGATAGACTGTAGCTGACCAACCCTGACAAGCCACAAAAAGGCTTCTAGCTCTGAGATATATCGAATGAGCCAAAATTGACAAGAGTAAGATGAGTTTGAAAAAACGAGGAAGAAAAGTTATCACTGAGCAATCCCCCAAAGAGTCGTTAACAAGACACTTCTTCAGGTCTGAGACTAGGCGAAGCATGAGTACCAGATAATGTGGTGATCCATAGAGAAACAAAAGATATGCCAGAAAGTATTTGGCTCATGGACCATAGGCTATCTTACGTTGCCAGCTCTCAAGATATGTCAATGGTGTTCATGCATGACATCTGCATAATCTTTATGTTCTGGTATGAAGAATGGCGATTCACATCTGCGGTGACATATCGTGATCACAACCCCCAAGCTTCTGGATTGATGCCTGTCTAATTTCAGCGTTACTGCCCAACAACACGGTAGCTTTCTGGCCAAGGCGTTAGAGAAGGTGTGACCGGCCACGTGGGACCACATCAACAGGATATCCATGGCTTTCCAAAAATTGACGACACGCCTTTGACCCGTAGGAAGGTACAGCCCGGTGGTTTCTTGGCGTTGAGCCGGCCGACAGATGGGACTGACAGCAATGCAGGGCGTGCGTGCTCTGACTCCGTAGTCTCCGTCTGAATAAAGCGGTGTTATTCAATTATCAGGTTCAGCTTATTTCCAGATTGGGTTTCTAGACCTTGACTCGTGTTTCCTACCGGGGAAAGATCGGCTTTGGCGCTGTAGAACTGTAAAACACGGCCTGTTTAGTAGTTCTCTCATGCGGGAATTGTAACCCCGCATAGTCGATCGCCGCAGGGGAGTGTGCGATGGATCGCCTCCATCCCGATACCTTCATCTGACGTCTTGGCGCAAACCCCAATGCCCCAATAATAGCATGCCAGGGAACCTGACATAGAAAATCGATGCACACGTTCACTACTCAAGCAAAGGTCTCGATACATACACGGCAGAATGCCGGGGAAATCCAGTTCTATTTCTCCGTACTACGAAGCTCTTGGCAGAGAACGGCTCGGCAGGTGAGATGCAGCAAAGCTAACAGTGAGATGATATGCCAAAACAATCCTTGAACGCGCTTAAGGATGTCCTTGTTTTAGAAATGCGTCTACCAGAGAACCTCGTGACGTAACAGACCATGAGCAGGTCCACTCGAGAAGTCGCCTGCGGTGCTTGGTATCTCATGGGGAATACATCTCGATGGCTGCAGGGGCTTCTGGTCAACGCTTAGCTAACAGGCATTCTCAGGATATGAGCTCGAGATATGAAGCTGGTCACTCCTTGAATGTGGTATCATTGTGAGCTTCAACATCATCAAACAGAATCATGGCAACAAACACCATTCTTCTCACACAACAAGACAATGATCTTGCGGAGTCTGCGACAAAATGCATTCAGCAGGCTGCCGAACATGCGTACGACCAGATGAAGCCTGATGGCCACTGGTATCTGGAAGTCCGCAGCAGCATCTCCTTTACCGTACAATGGCTATGTATTCGACAAATCCTCGGCATGCCTTTGTCCGAAGATGAGGCAGACAAGTTCCGACGCTGGCTTCTCTCCCAACAAAACACCGACGATGGCTCTTGGGGCTTAGCACCGTCCGTTCACGACTGGGACGGTGATGTTTCGACCACAGTTGAAGCCTACTTTGGGCTGAAGCTTCTCGGTACCAATGTCAACAGCAAGCCCATGCGCAAAGCAAGAGCTTTCGTTCTACGCCACGGTGGTGTTGCAAAGATCGGCGTCTTGACACAATTGGTGCTGGCACTCTTCGGCATCATTGCATGGAAAGACATGGCTCAGGTTCCTGCTGAGCTTATGGCTCTTCCTGCCGGCCTTTCACCAGTCAACATCTACTCTTTCTCGTACTGGTCACGAGTGTCAGCAGTGCCCGTGATGCTGCTCAAGCACCACCAACCGATATTTCCTTTGCATCCCTTCGGAGCCGACGACAGCGAAGAGACCTTGGGAGGCAACTTCCTTGACGAGTTGTTTCTGAACCCGTTGGACCGGACTTTGAAATCAATCCCGCAACTTTCCACCTTATGGAGAGACGGTCAAGTTGGTCGCTTTGCCTGCACTTTGATTGATAAGGCAGCTAGCGTGGTTGAGCCAGTCTTGAAGAGGTCCATGTTGCGCAGCTACTGTCTCGACCAATGCGTGCAATACATCGTCAACCATCTCGACGCGGGAGGCTTTGGGTCTCTCACTATTTCCAACTTCCTTTGCGTGGTTGGCCTGCACGCCGCCGGTTTCCCAGCAAGCCACCCCGTCATGGGTCACTTGACAAGGGCTATGGAAGACGCGCTTTGGGAGGACGCCGATGGCCTCCGTATGCAAGTAACGATCGGCCCTGTGTGGGATACGGCGCTCATGACTCTGGGACTACTCGAGACGGGGCTGGCCGATGATCGAACAGATCTTTCCATCAAGTGGTTCAAAGATCACCAGATTCTCAAAACACACGGCGACTATCTGGTGACAAATCCGCGAGCTTCCCTACCTGGTGGTTGGTCATTTCAATACTGTGTGAGTACAGCCCTGATTGCATACCTTACCTGAAGCATTAGCTAACGAAACCATACAGAACGAGTACTTTCCCGATAACGATGATACCCTGGTGTGCCTTTTCGCGATCGTCATGAGAAACCCCAAAGAGATCAACTCTGCCAGTGGAGCTCGAGCCTTGAACTGGCTTCTATCCATGCAGGGCGGAGATGGCGGATGGGGTGCCTATGACATCGACAACACTAGCAAAGTCGCCAATCTCTTCCCGTTCGCAGATGGTGTCGAGTTCTTCGATCCCAGTGTTCCCGATATCACGGGCCGTGTTCTGGAGGTCCTCGGCTACATAATCACGGAACCAACCTGCTCATCCATCATGCCCCCTGCTGTACTTCAACGCGTCCGTGAGGCTTGCAGAAAAGGCCTCCAGTACATTGCGAAGTCACAAGACAAGCTCACAGGAACATGGTGGGCAAGGTGGCATGTCAACTACCTGAACGGAACAAGCAGTGTTCTCTGCGCTCTTCCGTACCTGCAGTCGGTCGAGCAACCAGCTGAAGGAATTCTCATTTCCGAGCCCATCTCCTGGATCAAGGCTGTCCAGAATGTTGATGGTGGCTGGGGAGAGAGCCTCGGCACGTACAGGGATGAGTCACTAGCTGGCCGAGGACTCATCTCGACACCCACTCAGACGGCCTGGGCGGTGATGGCTCTTCTTTCGCATTTGCCACACACTGATCCGGCGATCGAGAGAGGAGTTCGGTATTTGCTTCGTACACAAGTCGGCTCCGAGAAGGGCGTAACTTGGGATCAGGAGGCGTATGTGAGTGTGGGCTTCCCAAACACTCTTTGGTTGGACTTCGGCTGTATGCGACATGGCTACCCAATGGTGGCTCTGGGGCGGTATCTGCATGCTTGCAAGCAACACTCGATGTAGTGATGCCAAGTTGTCAATTGGATTCCGTTTTCGTTCTTGGCGTGGCAATAAGCGGGACTTTATGGGCTGTCATTGATACGAAATATTCGCAAATACAAGTTTTTGCTAAACTTCTGAATACGCTTTTGACATCTGGTGATCTGCCGTAAGTTCTCCGGTGCGCTTGCCTTGTTTGAAATGCGCCCGACCGCATTCGACACGAAGCTTCCGCCCTTCGAGCTCATCCCAATACGATAGTTCAGTCTTTACCCGCGTTGATGGCAAGCGAATAAGTTTAACGCCCTCAGTGCTTTCAGATTCATTTACATTGCATGACTTGGCAACCAGGCTTTCGGAACTGTACTGTGCCTGTGTACTCACGGCCGGCATCACCACTGAAATCTACGGCCGCGTAGCGAGAATACAGACTTGATGCTGAACAGAGAGTTCCATGCGCACCAACCTTAGCCAACTGTAACACCCACGTGGGCCTATCTGTTACTCTGTGAGTTCCCAAAGGTGAACTTGAAGTTGTGGATTGCCAAGACTCGTGGCTGATTCAGAAATATGGAGAGTGCCATCCCAAGATGGCGGGGGTGTCCTGTGAGAACGTTGCCGAACAGGGAACTCAGCTGTTGCAAAGGACTGCCTAATCGGTACAGGTTTCAAAAGTCAATCTCACAACCATGGGGGACTGACTTCTGGAAAGTCTCCGGTCGATGCATTTTGTCGCTTAAGATCCTGGAAGTTTCCACCTCCAGACAGCATTGTCACAAACGAATCATGACAACAATAGAATAGACCTTACCTGTGGGGCACGGCCCAAACAACAGCTGCGAACATGACATGAATCAATGGCAGCCCCAGCTTGGCAAACCACGTAAGATGAATATTCTGCGGCCAACCAGGTCGAAGGTAATCGAGGTCCGCCTCGCCAAGACAAGGCGACAAAGTCACCGTGGGAGCTTGAGCCTCCTGAAGCTGGCTCTCGACCGGCCCCAGTCTTGGGTCTCCATAGCAGGGCCAAGCCGGGCTTGGTCTGGCACAGTCAAAACGCCGTAGGCGCACCGGCTTCCAAGCGGACTCGGGGCTGCACAGCCTCAGAAACAGCAGCTTGGTGTTTGGTAGAAGCATAATGATAGCGACTAGGTACTACACGCTATTTCAAGAGACTGCAGTCAAGCACGAGGTTTGCCCATATATGTTCGTGCTCGACCAGCAGAGTTGTAAACGAAGAATTATCATCAATCTTACATGTTCAGGAACATACACACACTTCTACATAATACCCATCGTCACCCAGATCGCCCATCTCTACTGTCATCAAAGCCCTTCCACCTGTTCGCTCCTGTTTGCAGTGTTTGGTACCGTCAACCTTCATCATGGCGATCACACACACCGTCGCGAGCTCCGTCATGAGCTGTCAGCCAACAACTCTGTTGGCCATTGTTCTTGCACTCGGTGCAGTCACATACTATTCCTTCTTCCGGAAGCCGAACCTGAACATGCCTGTTGAGATTCCGGATCCTGGTCCAGAGGGCGTGTTCAACACTTTGACGCGCATGTATGAAAAGGTGAGTCTCAATCCATCGGCATCGTTTCCCCAAGAACATGAGTTCTGACCTGGAAACAGTATCCCGACACACCATTCATCCTCAAGACGTCAAGACCCATCGTCATTCTTCCTGGAAACCTCGTCGATGATGTGAAGAACATGCCCGAGGAAAAGGTCTCTTTGCACGCCGAAGTCAAGATTGACCATTCGATGGCCGTCACCAAGGTTGGCGGAGGCACCTACGGCACAGAGCTCCTTCCCACTGTCCGCATAGATCTTACCAGACACACCAACGGTGCCATCCCCGCCATCTTGGACGAGCTCCGCTTCGCGATGGACATCGAACTCAATGACGTCGGCAGCGACAAGTGGTCCACCAAGGGACTTCACATGAGCGTCACCAAGATTTCAGCCCTCATGCTGTCGCGTATCTTCATCGGTCGCCCCATCAGCCGCAGGCCCGAATGGCTGCGGTCTTCTATCGGCTACACCATTGATCTGATGCGCGCCCGTCATGCGTTGAACAAGTACCCCTACTGGCTTCGTCTTTTCATTGGCAAGTACTTGCCCGAAGTCAAGCAGATGCAGTCTCACCTTGAGAGCGGCAAGAAGATTCTGATGCCGATTGTCGAGAACCTTGTCAAGGAAAGAGCAGCCATGCAAGACCCCAACACTTGGATGGACGAGAAGAAGCCTCTTCAGCACTACATGTCGGATGAAGAGGCCCTAGAGTTCGATGATGCGCAGGGAACCTTCTGCTCATGGTTGCTGAAGTACACCATCATCCCAAAGGGTGCCAGTCATGAGGACATTGCTACATCGTTAGCTCTCAACCAGCTTGCCCGTAAGTCTACCTAAGAACCTCTATACTACAATAATACTGACTTGCATGCTAGTCTCGTGGGTCTCTATTCACAGCGTCAGCTACACCGTTACCCGCGCAATGTACGACTTGGCCACGAGGCCAGAGTACTTCGACCCCCTGCGCCAGGAGATCGAAGACGTCCTACAACAGGATGGCTTTACCATGGATGACAAGGGCCGTCGCATCATGGGCCGCACATCGTACGTCAAGCTTCGCAAGCTCGACTCGTTCCTTAAGGAGAGCATGCGTCTGTGCCCGAACAAGCTCATCAACATGGCTCGCATTGTGCAGAGTCCCGTCACCCTTTCCACCGGCCACACCCTCCCTGCCGGCACTCGCATTGGTGTTCCAGTCTACCACGTCATGACCTCACCAAGCACCCAGCAGAGCTACGCCGAGGTTGCCGACCAGGCTCCTGCAAGCGAGTTCGACGGCTTCCGCTTCTACAAGCTGCGCCAGATGGATGGTAACGAGAACAAGTTCCACTACATCACGACGACATCCGATTACCTGGCCTGGGGGCTCGGCACCCACAGCTGTCCCGGCCGGTTCTTCAGCAGCACCGCTATTAAGGTCTTGTTTGTCGAGATGCTGCGCTTCTGGGACTTCAGGCTTGTAGGCGATGTTGATCGTAAGGGAGGTCCACCTGTTGGTCACAGGCTCAATGACTTTACTCTCACGACTGATGTCACTGTTCCTCTTGAGATCAAGCGCCGCGAGGGTGCCAACTAGCCTGGTTTAGGGATCTGCACCTCGATGCTTTGAGAAAGCGTTGTCTTAGGGGCGACGACCCTTTAAATGATTTTTTTGTCCAGCAATTTGGTGGAGCTTGGAAAGTGTATTTCTTCGGGGTTGAAGGAAGACAGTGGGCATCAATATATGTAAAAGTTGAATAGAAAGCTACTTGCAAACATTTTGCTGCAATTGCCATGTAGCTGCGCCTGTCGCAGAGATATTTCAAAGACTCAATGAACAAGGGCTCGTCTTGACCAACAAAGTTTCTACTAGCATGATGTTGATGTCACAAACAAGACTCGGAAAGCCGATTCGGTGCAGTGATCCGTGATTGCCATACGTTCGGCGGCGTTCGGGTTCGGCGACGTTCGGCGGTAATCGGCCGAAGACAAAGGATGCACGCCTCGGGCGCGTCCACCTGTCAATGATTGTCTGTGTACAGTTTTCCTTGTCTCCCAAGCAGTCAGGCAGCGAATTCAGAGACGCATCTAGCCAGCGGACGCAGCCATCATCAGTTCGCATCTCGAAGCGAGATACTAGACCTTCGTAGGTAAGGATTCTTTGAGAATCAAGACGCGAGCTCTTCGGCTGTTGGCATGACGCATCGAAGATTGTCTATCCGATTTATCGGGTGTCTTGGCGCGGGCCTACATTTCGGGCATGAGAAGCGTCTTTGTGTCCCGCTGTCGCATCATGTTCACATGCGGGAACCATGCAGGCTAGTCTCAAATGCTCATCCGCCTTCAGTAGTCTTGCTTGCTGATTCGTCATGTTGCGAGTGCGAGTGTGCCAACGAGTGCGGTCTACGCTACTTGCGAGCCAGCTAAAATAGAGCCCAAACTGTCGGGACGTCGATCGGGCTGGCCGTTCAATCAGACGTGCCAGTGCCAGGATATCCGCAAAAACACATGGGGTGGCGCTCACCTTGCCCATCGCGAGATCCTCCACGTCCGAATATGGTATAGTTTACGGCCGGTCGTAGACAAGGGGATTCCACAGGCCGCACTCTTCGAATCCAGCCTCATGTTTAGATAGGGAGAGCCATGAGAGCCAAGTGCACTTGGCAGTCTCTAGACGTGGAAAAGGGTCAAAATAAGCGAAAGAGAAGGATCCAGCCACTCGTAGATCATGGCCTGTTGTTCGTTAGGGGATAGCTAAGGATGTCTTAGATTAGATCCCGCTCCCGCCACGAAAATAGTTGGCAGGCAAGCAAGTTCCCAACGGATTACTTCTGTGTTTACGGCCGACCCCGCTGTTTCCTCTCGATAAGACATACGCATGCGGTCGTTCCTCCCTTCAACATCCATCGTATCCTCCAATATTTAAGACTTCTCGAGACCCGCGATCTCAACGTCTTTCTTAGCAACGATCAGATTTGTCTCTTCCCAATTTGACCCATACGACAGGCGTCAATCTCGAGAATCCAGCCCGACATGTCTGCAACAAAGCTTCCGAATGGACTCAGGACTTTCGGTCCGAAGGCCAACTGCACTCTCGAGCTCTGTCCTCTGGAGGCCAGTCTTCTGAAGTATCAGCCTTCCATACCTGCCAACAGTACCTTAATCGCTCTTTTCGCCCTCGCTATGATCATCCATAGTGTGATCGGGTTTCGGGCAAAGACGTGGGGATTCACTGCGAGCGTCATTGGCGGATGTTTGGTGGAAATTGTCGGCTATGTTGGACGACTCATTCTACATGACAACCCCTTTTCATTCGGCGGCTTCCTCATCCAGATCAGTAGGTGATGCAATTCCCAGCCCGCCATATTTGTCTAACCATGAAATAGTTTGTATTACCGTCGCCCCTGTCTTCTTCTGTGCCGCCATCTACGTGATGCTTTCTAAAGTGTAAGCCTACTTGCTGTCCCACGTCGATGAATCCTTCGCTAACATGTGGGCAGGATCATCACTCTCGACCGATCGATATCCCGCTTCAACCCGCACCTCTTCTACTACGTCTTCATCCCTTGCGACATCATCTCCCTCATCCTACAAGCCACTGGCGGTGCGTTGTCGAGCATTGCGAACGATAAGAGCCAGGTACAAAAGGGCGTCAACGTCTCCCTAGCAGGTCTCATCTTCCAAGTGGTGACTCTAGTGGTATTCTGCATACTCTTCGCAGATTATCTCTTTGCTGCCTACAGGTCGGGTGCGCGTGAAAGAATCACCAAACACATGAGTGTATTCTTGGCGTTCCTATTCGTGGCAACCATCCTGATTCTGGTTCGATGCTCGTACCGTATTGAGGAGTTGAAGGAAGGATATTTCAGTGTTCTCTTCCGGAACGAGCCGCTCTTCATCGGGCTCGAGTCATCGTAAGTGGTCATAGATCCCAACCTTTCTCTGGTACTGGAGCCTAACATCAATCAAGGGTCATGGTTATTGCAGTTTTCTGCCTCGTCATCGGAAATCCCGCAATCGGGTTTAAAGAAAGCAACAAGAGAATGAGTACCATGTCTGCCACAACAGATGTCGAAAACTTTCACGCGCCGGAGAGGGGAATGAACATGGAAAGCGTTGCTACGGGAAAGTCTCCCGCGGAGGACACCAGAGTATGACGTGGTGCTACGAAAAATACTTTGAGTGGTTTTTGCGACCCCCGAAAGGCCGACCCACCAGCATTAGTGGGGTTAGAGATGGATCACGATGGATCCACGTCTTGTTCGGGGGTCGCAAAAAGACAGCAAATTTTGCATCTGGGCATTTTCTTTCCTTCTGGGGCTGAAAGCGGTTTATCAAGAGTTCATGGGCCTCACTGGAGAATCATGCTGGGACGTTATTGCTTCTTGTATTTCTGTCTCGTCTGTTCTCGTACCAAGATACCATTTTTCTGCTTTATACAAATATGTAGCACATAATCATAAGCCTTTTACTCTATCTTCTCCCGCCAGCGCTGTCTTCAAGAGCGATATTGTCGCTTTTCAATAGTGTGTTCGGCGGTTAGGCAGCCTACTCCCTGGAAAATACCTCATGTCTGGTCTTTCGGTTGCCTTGGTATTTTCCGTGGCGATTGTGCATGCAGCAATCGCCTCTCGACTTGAAATTGTAACCGGCGTTTCGCCTGTGGTCAGAGATCGTGGGTCAATTTGATCATGGGTACGTTGCGATGCTACCTAGCCTTCTTCCCTCAACTTCTTTTTCATGGTTTGCCGTCTGTGAGCACACCTTTTTGACTGCGGTATGACTCTGGCGGGAAAATATGCGAGGGCCAAGATGGCCTCCAGGCCGCCTCACAAACAAACCTCTATGACCACCTACGGTGGCAAGGCTACTCGTGAGGATGTGAATATATATGTGTGTGTGTGTGTGTGTGTGCTGTCGTTCACGCCGTTGCTTCCCTACTTACTTACATAGGGCAAAGGGTGTCCAGCCGTCAGACGAATCTCGTGTGGACGAGTTCAGGTGAATCCGGCAAGTAGCCAGGCATGCGGCCAAAGTTGCTGAAGTCAGTGCGAGGACGTCTCCTTTCGCTTTCCAGCCAACGACCTGCTCCATCACTGGTCTCGTTGCCGGCCTCGCACCTTGGCTCTGCAATCGAGCGCACCTTGCTTCTCCTTCTCATGTAGCAAAACGTCAAGGCGATTGAGATGGACATGAGCGCGAGAGCCGAGAACACGAAAATTACAACGATGAGTCGCATTTGTTGGCTCCAGTCGCTCGGGGCATTTCCGAGTTGTTGGACAAGGCTTTTGTACTTCTCCTCCCAAATGTTGGACATGGTGTCTGGGATGGTGGGGATGTTTTCCATCTTGGAATGTGAATTGATAGTCTTGACTTTGAAGAGTTTGGATCTTGAGATACTGTTTGTTGGGTGAGAGTGTGCTGCTACGGGAGGAAAATACGCAGCAGTCGGGGTGCACAGAGCGATGATAAGTGATATCACAACTGTAACTCCGAAAGCGAATGAAATTTCATCGCCTGAAAGTTCACAGTCACTGGAAAGTCGAGCCTTTTGGTAACAGAGGTCCACAAAATCGTGTCTTACTTTTGCTTTCTCCGAAGGCAATGGTTAGAAAGCCCAGCCTCCGTTGCGACCAGCTCGAACCAGTTGCAATATCTTACAAGATAGAACATAGTGGCCGATGTGCCCATTCATCATTGTCAGACCATATGATGCAGAGGGTATTCACTCTAAACACGCACTTCATGCTGCCAGATTGCTCAATGTATTTATACAATAGTAACGTTAAAATGGTACGTGCTAGATAGCACAGCTGGAACCCTGAGGGCCAGCATTGAAGAATCGAACAGTTTACACTAATCGGCAAGCTCTCCTCTGTAGCTTCAGGCAGGCCTAATATTATGTCAGTAAACAGAGACGCACAGCTCCACATGATGGAAAACTCACAATCTGAAGCCCCCAGTCCTTTGCTGGAACATGCCCGTTGGGTCAACCTCCGCTCGAACCTTTTGAGCAAGCTCTCGCTTCTCTGGCTTCAATCTCCCCCAGTAATCCTGTCGGAAGTAGCCGTCGTTCATGAAGAGTGGCCTGTAGATGTCCGGAAGGGTGCCGTCCGCAATGAAGCCATCCACCCGAGTCTTCATGCCGGAGTACAGGTCAACCATGGTCTTGTCAATCGTGGCGTCATCAAGCTGTGAAACGTAGGAGTAATCAAACTCAAAGATGATTCTGTCGACATCATCATCGAGGTCCAAGAGATCGCCGCCATTCTCACGTGCGATGCGGGGCAGGGACTTTGGAATAGGCTGGAAGGCAATGGATGCAATCATTCCGAAGACGCCAGCCTTCGCGGATGACGTGTTGTACCAGTGGTCGTAGTACGAACGCATAACCCTCGCTCCGTCGGCAGCGGAAGGAAGGGGGGTCGTCTCGGTCGCGATGGTGTAGACGCTGCCCTTCAGGACGAACTGGTTGTTGGATGTGAGAAGGTCCGTGTAGGATCGGGTCTTGCAGCTGTTGATGGTCGGGCCGATGTCGAGGAACTCCTTAAACACGTTGGCAGGGGGTTCGGGGCCGTCGTAGAAGAGAAACAGGATCCAGATGTCGACGACGTTCAGCACGGTAAGCTCGGAGGTGGCGATGATGGCTGCCTTCGGGTCGTCGTAGTTCTCGGTGAAGTTGCGAATGGCGGCGAGAATCTTGTCGGTCTTGTCGGCACCGAAGACCAAGTTACCGCCCCAGATCTAGTGTTGTGTCAGACCGTGCCAATTCCAAAGTCCCAGCTGATGAGTGTGTCCCTACCTGACCGATGGGATGAGCTTGCAACACGTATCGGGTTACGATACCGAACGCATTGCCGCCACCCTTGATAGCAGCAAGAAGGTCGGGGTTCGTCGTGTTCGATGCGGTGACAATCGTTCCGTTGGCCAGAACCATCTCGACCGACACAATGTTGTTTGATGCCCAACCATACTGAGTGCTCAGGAAGCTGAGTCCGCCTAAACCAAATTAAAATCAGCATCAATCCTCGTTCAATATCCTCAGACTTTCCGTCGTACCTCCAAGCAAGTATCCACCGACGCCAACGTTTCCAATACGGCCGCCGACGACTGTTACTCCGGTCCCGTCGAGAGCGGCGTGGACATCCTCCCACTTGTTTCCAGGCCCCACACTAACGGTGTTGCTCGCCTTGTCGTAGATGACCTCCTTAAGTCCCTTGGTGGAGATGAGCGGGCCATCCTTCACACTGGCATAGTAGTTATTGGGGTTGTGTCCTCCCGACTTGACGGCAAAAGTCTCGTTGTTGGTTCCCAAAACCTTGACGATGGCGGAGACCTCTTCGGCACTGGTAGGGACCAAGATGCATCCAGGTTTAAGGTTACCGCAAGCCGTGGACCTATGTCTCCCGTCAGAACAAACAGAAAACAGACACCAGAAACAGTGTTAACTTAACCTACCAGTAGTTCAGCTGTTCTGAGGTGTATCCGATGTCGAGTCCCTGGAACTTCTGGATGCTAGTGCCGGTTGAGACTTGGCTGCATGTTGCGGATTCCGCCCTGACGGCCGTCAGGAGGCCCAAGAAAATTCCCAGGGTACGGGAAAGGGTGGTTCCAACCATGACGGGCAAGTTGTCAACGAAAGCGAAACCCTCCAGGAAACCCGCGCAGAAAGCAAAATCCCGCTTCCCAAAGAATTGTCATCCCATGGATGGTCTTATATTTCAAACATTTGAGATTCCATCAGATCAACGTGGGTGACATGAGCATCAGCGCGAAAAATTGGACACGACGGGGGCCTGCCTTGCATTGCAACCTTGCTCCACAAGCGAGGGCTGAATTAGGAAACAGGTTCGCTACCGGCCGATAAGCCCATGCACCATGGGCCGTGGGCGGAGCAACTTCACAGCCAACTTTTTCTCCTTACTTCGTCCCTTCTCAGATGGAAGCTTTCGTTTAATTTCGTAAGCTCGCCTGTGGCTTTCTGGCGGCTCGTAACGCTCGGATATTGAAAAAGTGGCAAGGTTGACGGTCTGTCTGTTAGCGCCATCCTTGTGCTATGACATCCCATTTGCCCTTTGACGTCTCTGTCAGCTGAGGTTCAGCTCCAAGCAAAAGAGGGCGCGGCCACATGGCGAACAGGGCCAATGACAGCACTGCCCCGGATTCTGCGTTGAGATTTTGTGCACAGCCATGCTGCTGAGTGGTCGGGTTCAGATTAAGGCCAAGGACGGAGAGTTTGCAGGCCTTCCGCCTTTCGTTAAAGGAGGCCATCGACAGGGGCGAGTCATGATAGCTAGCCGAAGTGCGGGTCTACTTTTTGGGCCCCCACGCCGACACATGCATCGTGCCTTGGCTCCGAGGAATGAAGCCGTGGCATCATCGTGAAGATGGCAGCAGTGCAGCTTGGCTTGGGCTGCAATGTATGCGCGCTTTTCCGTCCATGTTTGTTGTTTGTCCTAGAAGCCAGGGGCAATGTTGAGATTCCCGGACAGAAATTTCCCATGCATATTGGTCAGTTAAAGGCCTCAAACGTGGCTCAACCATACCTGTCCATGTCCGTGGGTCCGCAAGAAAGTCACGAGACGGCACCAGTTCCCTGTTCTCCCGTAACATTCCCCCGACTCGAGTGCCATTGCCCCGTCCGTGATATCGGAGATACCACCGCGTGTTCCACGGAGGTGAGAAACCCATGGCACAAGAAAACTTGACCGTCCTTGCTTGCGGGCATGCTGCACACGATCTGCCGTGAGCAAACAAACATGAAAAAACAAACACAACGAAAAGCCCGAGAATGTCTCGGATTCATCTCGCGATCGGACTCGTCGGGCGAAATAGCCTGCAGAAGATCATCTCTTTCCGCCCTGAACTTGTGGATCTGCGAAGTTTCCACGTTGGTCGACCGTCGATCCCACTAACGGTCGCGGGGCCGCTGCGGGACCGTCGGCGTTCTCGCCTGCCGCTGACTGGTTTCCCGGGGTCGGTGACTCGGCTGGCAGAGTTTAGCCTCAAAGGCTCCAAATCAAGTTGCGGAGGGAGATGAATCGGCCCCATTCAGACGCGCGTGGCTATCAAAAGAGCTGCAACCGAGCCACGACTAGTATCCGTGTCTGTGATGACATTGAGCCGTGCACATCTGTTCCGACGGCGAGAGTTTCCCCTTTCTGGAAGTGGATGATTTAAGCATCCGTAAGGATGTGGTGGAGACATACAATGATCTGGCCCGAGCAAGCCGGTTGTGAGACAATCCCGGAGCGTCGCCGTTTTCGACCATCCCGTCGACAAAGACGGACTAACAGTAATTAAGCATAAATAAATACCCGCATATTTATATGCATAGATATGTACGAATACTGATTCTTGCTGTGCTTGACGAAATCTCGCTGCCCGGCCTATTCTTTCAATAGCATCCATAGTAGTGCATCTGCACCGTCACATCCACCGCCCTGCACCGATACCGACATGCAAGATCCTACGTCTTCCCGAGGTTGAGGCTGAAAAACACAAAGTGGGCCAGGTCGCACAGAAAAATGACATCGAAACTCGACCAACAGAATATAAGTCATGGTAGCACAGAGTCTGGCACCCGAGGCAGACCCTCTCTTTGGGACGGTACTCTTGTACGCCGTGATCGGGGTAAAAGGTGCCGACAGAAGATAGCGGTTGATGCAAGCTCTGGCCCATCAGAAACCATTCGACCCATACAGACACAGGTGGATTGGAAAAGACAACCCTATGATGACCACCACACTTTTATCGGGATGCGAATACTCCACTCATTCTATCAAGAGTGTGATCCCCCCTTCGGCCAACCAAACAGGCGGTGTGATCTTCTTCTGTTGGTTCTATCGGGAGACGGGCGGTCCTCCGATGGCCAGTGGAGCCTGTCAAGCCCAAATTCAGCCGTTTGCAGCATTTCGGCTGGAACGCGCCGCAAAGGAACTCGCCTTTCAGTGCAGGTCGATGTACCTCGCCGCAATCGTCACCCCATTTTTAGCAGTCTTCATCCTATCATGCTCGGGCACAACCCAGGCACCGCAAATACCGGCCAATAAGCATTCATCGTCGGTTCGGGCTCTTGGCTGTTGGTGCAAGTTGAGCGGGAACCCCGTGAACAAGTACCTGTAGCTTTGCGGTAGGCACATTTAAGCTCTGTACAACGTCAGAAGTACAATCTGTTGCGGGCAGGTGATGTCGAGAGGAAAAGAGAGAGACGCAAGATGGGACAGTTGTGCGTGGGATCTGGAACCCTGCTCTGGTGCTACAACGTATAAGCAATTAAGAGCCGTCGTCGCCGCCACATTACTTCGGTTTCCGCTAGTCCACTCCCCCACCATTAGTTTTCTTCTCGCGCCTTCTCCGTTCTTACATTCAATCGGGTGTTGATTTGCCTTATCCCGCTTGCGTCCAGTGAGCTGTGCGTCGCTGTTGAACAATGTGAATTTGACTTTTGATACCATACTTACAACATTCCTCCATTGCGTCTGTAATCCCATCCATCAACCACACCGTGCGATCATGCAGACCTCAGACATGCAAGATGTAGATGGGCTAGACCCTGACTTTGTAAGCCTCTAGGTGCGCAGCGCAAAGATATTGAAATGTGCAATTGACGCGAACACGCGCAGAATACTGAAGTGGACGAAGCGTTGGGTGTAGAAGATGTCAGTATTTTTCTCTTGGACTGACTCTGTGTTGCGAATGCATCCACCGAAAATGGGGATATTTTCGTTAACACTTCTTCTTGGGCTGCAGGACTTTGAGAGGGCGTCGCTGTATTCTGTTAAGTCGGAAATCAAGAGGTTCCAGTTTGAGAATGGCAGGACCTACCATTCCATGAGTGAAGGGAGTGCGTCTTCACTTGCTTCACTATAAGTTTGCTACGCTAATGCTTGATAGAGTATAACTACCCAAACGATAATGTAAGTGATTACTTCTCGGAAACCTGATCGTAACCAAGACGCTAATTGGTGTGATCAGGAAGAGAATAGCCGTCTAGGTATGTCTTCTGAGCCCCGTGGTTCAATGTCGGTGTTCTGATGAAAACAGAGTTACAGCATCGCATCTGGAACCTTACACTTGACGGTGAACTAGCGCTATGTCCAGCACACAAGACAGCTAAGAACGTCTTGGATATGGGTACTGGAACTGGTATTTGGGCCATCGACTACGGTAAGTTCCTCTCTAATATCAATTACTACCTGTTTAGAGGGTCTGCGATGTCTGTCATCAAGAGTGTTAGTATACTGACAAGCTCGTTACAGCGGACGCCTTCCCATCTGCACAGGTTCTAATCGTCTGCGGTACGTAAACAGTGCATTTAGCTAACCTACAAGTAGGTCATTGGCGTGGACCTAAGTCCGATCCAACCAGAATGGTAAGCGTACTCTTACATACGTCCGCGAGGTTTGAAGCCATGATCTCACTGAAGCTGTCCAGGGTACCCAACAACTGCAGCTTTGAGATTGATGATCTGGAGAAGAGGTGGGCCTGGTCAAAACCTTTCGACTTCATCTTTTGCCGGACTATGGAAGGTTCATTCTCTCACCCAGTCAGCATCATCCATAAGATTTATGAGTGAGTTTGCGGGTTCCTGCAGCCCCTTCAACGCATTTGCTCACTTGCGCTACTAGGGCTTTGGAACCCGGCGGCTGGTTCGAGGCAGGAGGTTTCGTGCTTCCAATCGGCTGCATCGACCAAACTCTCTTCGAGTCCCCGGCTCTCATGCGCTGGCACGAAACCATGTACGAGGCCGGCAATGCCATCGGCCGTTCCATCGAGAGTCCATCGAAGCATGTAGACGCCATCCACGCCGCCGGCTTCGTTGACGTCACTGTAAAGAGGTTCGCCTGGCCGCTAAACTCATGGCCTAAAGAGAAGAAGCTCAAGGAGATTGGTATGCTGCATTACGTCAACCTCGACTTGGCACTAGAGGGGCTGTCCCTGGGCTTGTTTACACGCGCCCTTGGCTGGACACGACAAGAGGTTTTGGACCTCTGTGCGGAAGCGCGTATGGACTTGAAGAACAGGAAGATCCACGCATATTGGAATGTGTAAGTCTACCTATCTATTGTCCAACTGCTTTCCTTCAGAATAGGTGTGTTGAAATGTAGTCGCTTGATCGTTGGTGGAACAGATAAGCATCTCGTTACTAACCTTTGCAGGCAAGTTGTGTATGGTAGGAAGCCAGGAAAGGCGTAGAGCATGCATAGTTAGAAGGTTGGACTTTATCCCTCAAGACACACTCGCTAACCCAAAGGTTGCAATGTAAGTACGTAGATGTACATGAGAGTTCTATTACACAAGTTCTAGTTTACATACGGGAAGAGAGCACTATTTCCATCGTCTAAATGGGTGTGCTTCTGTGTTGAAGACAAACTCATCAAGACTTACCAGTCCCGGCTCGCTGAAGATGAGGTAGAAGTACTTTAGCGTCTCGCCCATCCAGAACGACTCCATGGAGTCGCTCGCCGGCGGTTTCCCATCCGCCGTCACGTCCCACACCGCAGTGTTGGCGAGATCCGTGCTCGTCGCGTTGTCGATGGAGGTGAACATATCCCACGCGGACTCAAGAAGCGCCGCGTCGCCGCTGGTGCGGTACATCACAAAGACGCTCTCAATGGCCTCGGGGCGGAGGATGTACCGCCGGTCCGGCACCTCGGAGAACCCCTTGACAAGCCTCTCATCCTTGATGATCTGCTCGACGTCGTCCCCCTTGTCGTTGCGCTGCTTGACGTGCTTCTTCCACAGGGACTCGTCCCACGCGCACTCTTCCTTGGAGGGGCAGGGGACCATGTAAAATGTCTCAGGCATGATGCCGTGTGGGAAGACTTTGTAAGCATAGATGCACCCGTCCACGAGCTTCCTGGCGACGTCAATCTCGGACGCGCGGCCGTAAAGCTTGCTGCCGAGCGCAAAGAGGCCGCCGAGGAAGCAGACGAGATGCTGGCCTTGTGGCTCCAGCTCCACACCGGAACCGCGGGCGTGCGCCTGGCCCGCGATGAGAATGTCGTCATTCGTCGGCGTCATGGGCCGGAAGAGGTTGTGGGTGATCATGGGCTCGACGGCGGTTTCCCACATGGTGCGGTACATCTCGCTGCGGCCGCCGACGAGGGCGGACATCTTCGGGAAGTACTCGTAGAGGGAGTCTGCCATTGCGCCAAGGGTGTAGTCGTCGCCCTCGTAAAAGATATTTTTCTCAGGGTTGACGACCAAGGGGAACAGCCCCGGGATCTTGGTCTTGTTCTGCTGCGACTCAAAGATTTCCATGATTCGCTGTGTTGCGTCCCACCATTTCGGATCGCCGGTCAAGATAGAAAGGCGGGTGAACTCCATGCACAACGACCCAATTTCAGCCACGAGCTCGCCATTCGGCGTGGACTGGTCCTTGCCGTCGATGGCGTCCTTAATCTTCCAGCGCGTGATGGGCATCCTGTTTGGCGTATCGAAGGCCTTGTAGAGCATCTCGCCGACCTCAACGGCCTTGCGGAGGAGCCGCACGTCGTTGCTGAGGTCAAAGGCGGAGAGGAAGCCACCCAGGTAGCGGATGGTAGTCTCAAAGACATTGACCTCTTGGAGGTCCGTCATCGTGAAGTTGATGGTCTCGGCAGCGGTGACGGCGTCAGCGAATTCGTCCTTCATGCCCATGATCCACAGCGTGTCGAGGGAGTCAACGAGAGTGGCGGCCCAGCCGCCAAAGGTGTTGCGGCGCGAGCCCGACACCGGGGTGAGTTCGTCGGAGAGCCATGCGTGCGCCTTGTACGAAGCCCAAGCCTTGGAAAATGCTGCTTTTACGGTCTGTTGGCGCTCTTCACGGACGCGGCGGTGGTCGCTTGATTCGTGGGGGAAAGTCGCCTGGACCTGGAGGAAGCGGACGGATGGTGATGTTGGGAGAGGACGGAGCGGTTGCGGGGCTGGGTGGTGCACTGTGACGGTTTTCCAGAAGTAGGAATCTGATGATTCTGTCTTCCAGTCTATTGGTGTTGGCAGCTGAGCTGAGGATCTGAGGCTGGGGATGCCGCCGTCTGTGTGCCAGAGGAGTAGGAGAATGATGGAGACTGGCAGACCGATGAGGACGATGCCTGGCATTTTGCGCCTTGCGAGGAGCATCCTGTCTCGGAGGATGAAACGAAAAGGAAAGAGTGTGTTTTGTTCAAGACGTTCGAGCCGAGCGGCCAGGCCGGATTTCTGTCCTTATCAACCCTTCCGGTCGGTGTTTTTGTGTCTTATTTTTGGAGCAGGAAAACGGAGAGAAGCGAAGGTTGGGGGCTCGGCGCTTAAGGTTCGGGGTGACGGGGAAGTTGGGGGAAGACGCCGGCTTGAGCCACCCTTGCCTCAGGACGGTTGGTTTGCAACTCTGGACAGGACCCCTGCGGGAATAGCCTTGGCGGGGGAACATCACTGGCTTAATAGGGAGGCGGTGGCATGAGACGAGGCTCGGACCCTGGTCTGTTAAGATCGTTCCTGGTCTTTTGCCCGGTCCTGGGCGCGGAACCAACGGCTGTGTTGGTGTTGGATACATTGTCTTTTTCGGGAAGGCGCGTTGGCGTTTGCTCAGGGGCAGGCCAATTCCGTTTCTTCGTCATGATTGGAGCTAGTGCCGTTGTGCCGACTTAAGAGAACCGTGTACTTGTCACAAACTCTCTTTGCCTGACCAGTTTACGTGAGACGAACTCGGCAATCACCTGATGTACTTCGAGCTGTCGTTCCCAGTAGACTCAAGGCTGCAGGCGAGGAAAAAAAAAAAAAAAAAAAAGAAGCATAAATCAAGGTGTCACCTCCTCCGCCCGATCGATTGCAAACGCGCTCCAACCGCCGGATCAATTTCGTCTACATGCAAGTTAACGCCCGAACCATATCCTCGGGATGGACCGCTGGCTTCAATTGGTCTTCAGCCGTATCAGCCCCATCGTGTCGACATGGATGCTGTCTTGGCTGGCCTATCACGGGGTCGGAATCGTATCCGTTGCGCCTACAACCAACGACAGTTATTTTCTAGCAGAATGCACTGTATTTGGCTGGAAAAGAGACAGTGCGAGCAGGCTTTCTGGCAAGAAATTGTTTGTGACTTGGATCGCTCATTCAAGATTCAGCAGGCGGCCGAGGTGGGTTGAGCAGTCACACAGTTGGTTGCGTGGTGCGACTAGGTCAATGGTCCCATCCGCACCAACAGCCCCGACGCAAGGGAAAGATGCTCATAAGCTAGTCATGTCTTTGTGAGGACGTTGGCTTCCGTGTCATCGATTCCCTCTGCATTTTTCCTTCCCAACTCCGGCAGTTCATGGTATTCGCTACTCGTTGAATCAGAGTCTAGGCCCGGGAGTTCTGGACTTCTTGATTCCTCAAGATGATTTCCGTCATTTTGCTGTCTTACATCTTAATCCTTTCATTTTCATCTGCTTTTATCGAGGCTGCCTGCTATTATCCCAACGGTAGCATTGCCCCCAACGATACACCATGTCGAGACGATACAGCCGAGTCAACTTCGATAGCGTCCACAACAACAACATCCGAGCTCAGCGCATCGGCATCAACATCTGCAGTAACCTCAGCTGCCACATTAGACCCGTCGTGACTACCGAGCCAGAACCCCATAATCACAAGCAGTGCCGCGCAGAGCCCGACAAATAGCCCAACAAACCAGCCAGACGCAGAGAGCGACCGCGGCGTGACGATTGGGGCGGCCGTGGGCGCATCAATCGGCGGCCTAGCACTCGGGGCTTCTGGTGTGTGGCTGTTCTTTTTCTTGCGCCGACGGAGGCGGGCTAGAGAACAAGCCGTCGGAGACAGGGCTCCTTCGTATGCTCCTTCATACGCTCCTCAATACCAAAGCCCTCCACCGCATCAAGTCTATGAAGCACCAGTCGAGTGGAAGCCTCCGGTCAGTCACAACCAACATTTTAGCCCGCAAGAGCTGCCGGCATGGGAGCACAACAGGAGGTGAACAAGGCGTATATGAAGTAGCAAATTAGATTGGCACTTTATAGACTGTTTCTTGATGACCACACACTCGCCATCTTACTGTTTTGAAGTCTTGGTATTTGGACGGGTGTTGGCTGCCTGAGTGGACTGGGTGGATGGTAATTATATGCAACAACGATGACGACCATGATGACAGAAGAGTCGAATACGGTAGCAGAGGCAATGGCCATAGAGACATCAGTAGATGTTTGTTGGGCGGGGATGATCAATATCCTTCTGCCTGTCAACGAGCGCCTGCTGAAAGACGCGAAGATTGGGTTGTGTTGATGATCATCAAACGCTTTTACTTCATATACCTAGTAGACATCCAATATGTTTAAGGGGTTTTCACTATAACCCTTCGCAAGAATTTCATGTGCTAGATTATACAGGCTGCTGCCTGACCAAACCCAGTCCTACCCAATGGGAACGGAACATGAGAATACTCGCAAATCAGATTGTGGCAGCCCACCTCGGTGTTACCTAAGATCTTCGGTAATTCTTCCGCGGCCCGACAACTATCCTGGCCACGCCCAGCATTGAGTAAGCACCTTGATCCTCGGTTCCATAGCTGATCGTTTTGTCTTCACCTCCGTCCTGTGTGAATACTGCATCGCGTAATCTACGCCATTGAAGACTCAAAGCAATTCCATAAATAGTGAAAGTTCAAGATGCTGGCAGCATTTGGCCATATACGCTGTGGCGCATACTCGAGAAATGTTTCCGCTCTGAAGCCCCGCAGGCGCTGGGTTACCCCTAATCTCCTTGGGCCATCTCGATATCGAGCCTTCAGCTCCTCGTCCAAGCCTATCCCTCCAGAAGGGTCGTGGGATAGTCATGTCCACATCATCGACCCCATCAGATATCCGTTCGCCGCTAGCATCAAGCCGCCTAAAGAAGCGACGATGCGCCAAACACTCGAGAACGCTGACCGCCTCGGGTTGCCGAACATGGTCTTTTTCCAGCTATCGACGTACGGCAGCGACAATACGTGGGTGCTAGAGTCCCTCAAACATACGGGGCCGGCTAGGGGGCGTGGTGTCGTCGCTTTTGACCCGGAGCGTGTCGACCTGCAGACTCTCAAAGAGTAGCATGATCTTGGTGTCCGAGGTGTTTGAGTCAACCTCAGATCTTCCAAGACTGTTCTCTCGAAGAGCGAGATCCAGAACGTGCTACGCAAGTACGCCGAAAAGCTTCGGCCCTTGAAAACATGGTCGATCGGATTATACGCCGACATGGAGATCCTCGACCACGTCCAGCCCTTGATCCCCGAACTCCAGGTGAAGGTTGTCCTTGAGCACTTCGGCTCTCCAGCATTCCTGCCACTGGACCCGTCGAAGCAGCCAGGCTGGGTGGAAGACCCTAGTGTCTACGTCAAAATATCCGCCCCGTATCTGTTCTCTGCAGATGCAAACGTCTCCAACTTGGAGTCGTTGACAAAGGCGCTTTTTCGCATGCGTAACGGAGCGGGAGTTGTCTTCGGTTCGGACTGGCCTCATACGAAACCGCGGGGATGGGATGCGAAGCCGTTTGAGGAGAAGGTGGTGCGGTGGTGCGATGGGAACGAGGAGCTACGGGAGAAGCTTTTCCGGAGTAACGCGCGAGAGCTATGGGACATTGAATGATGCCGCTTCAAGATTTAAGCATGAGACAAGCTTATGAGGTTCAAATGTCTTCATTCATGAAGGGAAAGCAGATACAAAAGTCAAGCGTAAAGATAGACTTTCCTTCTTCGTCTTTTTTCCGAGTATCGACTACGAGCTTCGCTATCGGGGCAAATATTCCTTGCTATCCGCGCGGGTAGCGGGCAAACCAAGACGACAATGGGAACGACGGGGACGATAGAAGTAGTAGAATTGTTTAGATAAAACAAAATGTTGACTTGATGTAGGTAGTTCTCCTCCTGATTAACTCCAAAGCATCCGCCCGAAAAGCAAGACTCTCAATTATTTATAAATGGTTCATAAATGAGACTTGACGAATATGATATCCATTCTACTGCTCATCTTAAAGCTCCTCTCTCTTCTCATCCAGCTTCTCACAAGGCAAAAGACACTGCCACTCACTTCCATCCCACACCCCCTCCCTCGGAAACATACAAACCCTCCTAACCTCTTCTCCAAACACTTTCCTCCCGTCCTCCTCCTCGATCGTCCTCGCCTCGAGATCTTGCGGCGGAACTCCCTCCTCAACCCACTTCCGCAACCTCTCCATCGCATCCCACGGATACGGCCCGCCGTAGAGCGGACTACAATGGTTCATCCCCGGAACCTCGAAATACCTCCAGTATTCCTCAATCTCAACTCCGCGACTCTGCTCAAGCTTCCTCGCCCGTTCGTAAAACGCTCTCGCCGCCAGCACCATCACCGTCTGGTCCGCCATCCCATGCCACATCAGCATCTTCCCCCCGCGCTGCCTGAACCTCCGCAAGTCGTGCGACGTCCCAATCGCAGACGTGAACTCCTCCACGCCCTGCCTGAACACGTCTCGAAACTCCTCCATCGTCATATTCCCCACGTCAAACTCGGCATCCTTCTTGACGAAGTACTGAATCCAGTCGTCAGCAACCTCAAACGGCTCCCCTTCACACTCCCCATCGTCATCACACCTCACATTCATCAACCCAAGCAGTCCCACCAGCGGCGCCCCAGGAACATACCCATACCCGCCCTCCACAATCCTCCCCTCCTCATCCTCCAGCCCCCTCATCACCCTCCGCAAAACCTCCACCGTCCGCCCGTCAACTCTCCCCTTCTCATCACCACACTCGAACCCTCGTCCCTCCAACGCCTCAAAAATAACCTCGCACTCCCCCAATCTCCCAATAACCCCATCCACAACACCATCCGCGGCATCACACCCCTCAACCACCCCCCTCACGACCTCCCTCACCTCGCACTCGCCCGGCCACCACCCCATCTCCGTCATCACAACCTGCGGCCGCATCATCCCTCCCACAACAGCAGGAAAATCCACCGCGGGACACATACTCAACACCCCATCCCACTCCCCCTCATCCCTCGCCGCCAGCACCAACCCCTGCCGTCCCCCCGTCGAACACCCAGCAAAATACCTCCATCCCTCTCTCTCCCCATAAAACTCCCTCACAATCCAGCCCCCAACGTCCCCCATCTCGCCCACCCCACGGTACGCAAACTCCACAAACCTATCCCAATCCAAATTCCCCCTCCCCTTCAGCGCCCACTCCTTGACCGGCACCCCCTTCCAATGCCCCCCATCCGTCGCCGCAACAGCATACCCTTCCTGTACCCCAGCAGCCGCGAAATCCCCATCAACGTCCCCCGCCACGAACCCGCCCCCTCCAACGCCCAGCAACCTCCCGTTCCACGCCTGCCGGTCCAGCGGGAGCCAGACGTGCACACTGACTATAAAGTCATACCCCGGGTGCGCGTACGAGACTGTGACGTTGCAGAACGGCGCCACGCCGGACGGGGGCACGGACACGGCCGCATCGGGCATCCAGCCCGGGTGTCCGGTGTAGTCCCGCACGACGGCGGCCTTGGTGCGGACGTGGGATGCGCCGGGGAGACGCGGGAAGGTGAATTCGGAGGGGTGGCATTGTGAGATGCCAGCACCGGCTGCGTTCGTGGGTAGGGAGAGGGTGAGCAGGGATATGAGAAGGGCGGCGTGTTTCAGTGATATCTCCATTATTGCGGAAACATTAAACAGTAAGTTTTTAATTCAGCGAGGTAAGAAGAAAATGTTTCAAGAAAGTATCCAGATATGTTGACCTAGTTCTCGGAATATCTAGCACAACTGCACAATCCTCACCGCCTTCCCACCCCCCGCGGCATCTCACATCAGCAAGCACCACATTCCTCACCAACCCGCATATCCCATCACCTCTGCATCATCCCAGCACCAAAAGCGCTTCCTGAAACACAGCGCTTGTATCTCAATCACCCACGTTCCACGGAACACCACCCCTCTCCCGGCGGTCTCAGCCCAAATCCCAGACCAACTCCGAAAAGGCCCCACAAACGGCGCGGCAGGCGGGGGTGGAACCACGGGACCGATCGGCGTTCCCAGCAGGCCGGATAACACCCCTCATCCGCCACCAGTTGCAGCCGGGGCGTCAGCTAATCTAGCGCCCTGACCCCGCGACAATCTCTGGGATCGCCCAGACGCCAACGCCCTTGATTGGTTCCAGAACAATCCACTACCACCGACGCCAACATCATCATGCATAAGGGCTGGCAGACCTCTGGCCATCTTCTTCAAGCCTAGCAGAGCCCTTGGATCACAAGCAAATAAATCTTCCGATAAGCACTATGACGGCACGGATTACACCACTATCACGGAAGCATGTGTTAAATGGCACCTTTTCAAAGCATATGCGTCGTTATTCTTGCCAATTGTACGCCCTACAGACAGATGTATGCCGCCCTCGTGCGATGGCCTCGGAACCATCCATCAACCACCAAAGAAAAAAAGTCTTGAGCATCATCCTGGTCTCGCAAACTAGAGGAAAACCAAGCTCGGGTATCTAGCCCACCTGTCCATCCTTCCAGTTCCCAGCCCAGCCAGGCTCGCAGGCGGACATGAGATGCCCGACTCCAACCGCCAGAAGAGCGACATATTACTATCCACCACCTCAGCATCCCATAATGAGTGGGTATCTCATTGATCGTGAGCAAGCGTTACGGGGAATCAAGAAAAGGCCAAACAAATAGCTCTAGATGAAACTGTAAAACTGAGAAACATTCGCAACCGGCCCCGAAACAAGACAGAAAGCGGACAAAAGTCCAGATATCAAGATATACCATAACAGAAATAAGCGACAGAAACGGGGTGAGCTGAGAGATGCGGGCGGCGACGCCCCAACGAAAACATACCAAAGCAACGCTATGTAACAACGCCAACGGAGAAAAAGATGCAAATTGCCCACCAACCGGTAAAACGGGATATCATGAGTGAAAAGCGACCGTATATCGTGCAGAGTGTTCGATGCTCCTTGCCGACATGTAGATATGAAAAAGTCATCAGTCGTAGCATATGTAAACCATGCCGTGGAGGATGGTAAGAGATTCGTGATATGTGATGGTTGGCCGGCCTAGTAGGCCGCGGCGGTTGTGCCTTCGCTGGTGGCGACGGCAACCAACGCCTCCAGACGCCTCAGAGGATCGGGGTTGCCAGTCCGATCGGCGCCCGGCTGCTGCTGCTGGGGTGGCTGCGGCTCGGCCTGCCTGGCAGGGAAGCCGGTGAAATGGTTCATGTTGGGGTGGATCATTCTGTTCACGTGCGGACCACGGGGCTCATGGATAGGTGCCTCGGGTCGAGGGCCATGAACGTGGCTGTTGGTAGGTCCATGGTACCAACCATGTCGCTTGGTCTCTCTGGATGCGATTGAAGGCATCGACATGGTGTGGTGGTGGTTGCGAGTGAACGCGCTAGAGTTAGAGTACGACGGCGGTTCGACTTCAAACCGCACAGTCGGTGGGTTCAGCCGCACTTGCTCTGCCTGTGCCTGCACCGCCTGGTTCACCTCATTCGCCCACGCACCGGCGCTATCGCGAGGCGGCGTCGTGTTGGTGATGTCCAGTCTCGTGAGGCCACGATGAAGCCCCATGTCCCACTGTGCGACGTTCCTTCGGCCATCGGCAGCCGCATCGGATCCCGGAAGAAGCGCCGGCGGGTGGGCGGCTTCATCAACCATCATCGGAGACGGAATGCGCCTCGGCGGCGAAATCTGTCGGGATGGCAGCGGGTCAAAGGACTCAATACCAGGCAGTCGCAGGGTCTGCTGTTGGTTTGTCACATTGGCGATGGGCGGTGCCGGGTTTGGCTGGATCTGGCCGGGCGTCAAGACGTTGCTGAGGTGGCTGGTGTTCGTGTTGAAGTTCCTGGTATCAGGGTGCCAGGTGCGGCGGCGCCAGGCTTCATCGGCATTGGATGATGTCGAGTCCCGTCGGCCAGACCAGCCCGAAGTCGGTGTTGTGGGAGAGGCCAGATGGCTGCTTGCGGCCGGGGAGTAGGCACCGTTGTTGGAGGCGTTCACGGGGCCGCCGTACATGACCCGGTTGACCGGTCCTCCGTGAGGCGACTGGAAGGGGTTTGCACCCGAGGGAACGCTGAGACGACGTCCTGGAGTCCTGGAACCCGAAGAATACATACTCTGGGAACGAGAATGGGAGGTGGTAGGAGACGCAATACCAGACCATCGTGGGCTGCTCTGCCCAGTCGTCGAAAACGTTGCGGAAGTTGGCGTGCCATACTCGGTCGGCGATACAGGGCGGTAGCCGTAAGGACCATCGCTTCGGTACGACTCAAGGGAAAGTCGAGCCCGGGGGTCGGTGGCCATGACCAGGGGAGGGGGCCGCCTGCGAAGGTCGTCCCTCACACCACCAAAGGCAGGGCCGATGGAGCCGACGCTGGCGATGCTGGATGTCGACAGGGACTTGGAGTGTCCTCTTACCGGGCCAGATGCACTGCCGGCGGTTGACGAGCGGGCTCTACCACCACCCTGCTGACGTACGCGCTCGGTGCGCATTTGCCTTTGGAATCGCGCGCCGGTGGCTGCCAGGGAGTCGATCGGGATGTCCTCGTTAACGTGCACCGTCTGTGCGTGTTGTCGCAGGTTGTCAAGCCGGGAGAACCGTCGCGAACAGTGGCATTGGAATGGTCTCTCGCCAGTGTGTTTCCTAAGTAGATCGATCAGCAACTAGTGCAACTAGAGGGTGGGGTTATTCTCGGTACCGAATATGTCTCGCCAAATGCTCGCTTCTCGTGAAGCTCAGGTTGCAGGGTGGATAGTCGGTGCAGTAAAATCGCTGCGACTTCTTCTTCTTACTGGACCTAGTACCGTCGGCATTGACGCTGTCATCGTCTGACCCTGCGCCATCCTCGCCAGCCTCGCCATCTGACTCGTCCATGTCGACGTCCTCGGAGTCTCTTGATTTCCTTGAATGCTGCGAGTTTGCTCTCGTGGGTGTCTTGACCTTTTCGGCACTCTCGGGGACCTGGACAGCCTGCGGAAATGGTGAGCTAGGCAGCGGCTTTTGTGATGCCAACCCGCCGCTGCCACTGCCAAAGGTGGCCTTCGTTGGCGTCTTCACCTCCTCTGGGATAGTCTGCGGCGTCTGGGGGTGCGGTGCGGTGCTGGGTCTCGGGGTAGTGGGCGACGTCGTCATTTTGTCGTCAGCCTTGGCTTCAGCGGGAAGCGGCGAATTTACTGGTCTGAATGCGGCAGCCATGATTTGTATTGAGGAGCCTGCGTGAGCAAGCAGTATGGGCGGCGATCCGGTGGGATATCGCAACCGTTAAATGAGTGTGCACGCAAGCTTGCGAGGCTGGGAGACCACTCGAATACGCAGCGTGCGGAGAGAAGAGCCTGCGGAGGCTTGGTTGAGGGTTATTTCAGCCGAAGTTGTGCGGGCGGAGAAGGCTGGAGGGCGGAGGTGAGGGGGAGAAGAAGAAGAAAGAAAAAAAAGGAGAGAATGAAAAAGGTTATATCAAGTCATTCAGGTATCTCCGGAAGCGAGGGGTTCTTCTTCCAAACTGTGGGCGGTGCTGGCGGCAGCTTAAGTTCGAGGAGCGACACACAAAGATGTCGTGAACCACAAAGGTGAAGAGGTAAAGTAAAGGTGGACGAGTTGTGGTAGAAATGCGACGGCGAGTCGATAATGAATCCTGGGCCTGGGTGGGGTGGTTTGGTTTGCTGGACAAGGTGTAAGGCCAGTATGAGTACTCTTTACGGTACGGTCGGTAAAGGTAAGCGTGGTTGAGTGGAGGACGAAGAGGAGAGAGACAAGTTGGTAGGGCGAGGGGCAGGCGGCTCTAGAAAAGGACTGCCAGGGGAGTGTGGCGATGAATGGTCGATGATGAAAGACGTGCCCTGATCTGACCCTGCTGGCTGCAGCAAAGTGGTTCCCAGCGGTTCTTCGCTGACTTTTCTTCCCTGCCTCTGGCTTTGCGCCTGCTTGCGTTCGTTCACGTCTAGCGGGACGTAGTGTCGAGAGCTGGGCGGAGTCTGTTCTGGGTAGGTTGGAGTAGCCAGCCAACCAGCCTCCTCTGAGGGGGGGTGCGTATTGGGGGGATCCGGCGCACCAGGTCGGCGAATTTGGGTGGGAGCGTCTGTGGGCTATCGCAGAGCCAATGCAGTCCGTTCCAATGCCAACCAAGATCCGAGGTGACGGGTTCCCGGCCTTCTGGAGGAGCTCGATTTCAGGAGCAGGAGGAGGCGAAGATGCACAAAACGCTTTGCGTCTGTCCCGTTCCTGGTTCTGCGATTTCGAGAGTTGCCGGTTTACAGTGCGTTTGTTGCGCTTGCTGACCGATGATCGGTTGAATGCCGAGCGCAAGGCGGCGGAGCGCTGAACGCAGACTTGTGGGGAAGGTATTCAGGTATTCAGAACCGTTGTGGTTGTTGCTGGGCCGATGTATGATCTGCCGGTCAAGAGAGCTCAAAGAGGTCGGCTCCGATAGAAGACGGAAAGGTGGACGAATGTCGAGGACCTGGAGAGGGAAAGAAAGAGGAAAAGCGTCGGCTGCGAGGTGCGAGGGAGGATTGGTAAGTAGTTGACGATGGCCGTTAATGGCACTCAAAGCGAGCAGAAGGGTAGGCGGTACGAGACGGCCTTGGGTGGACACAAGGGCGGCGGGCGGGCAGGCCAGGTCCAGGGCCACAGTCAGGGCCAGGCGCCAGGGTCAGGGTCAGAACCAGGAGCTGGCGGCGGTAGTGGTGTCGGTGGAGTCGATTGGCGGGAGGTACAAGGGGAAGGGGTACAGACGGTACGGAGTACACTCCTGCACCATCAAAGTCGGACGGTTTGATTGTGGAATCCCAGTCAGCCGGGCGGTTGGGGGGCTCGCAGACTGAGACGGACTGACCACGGACGGGAGGCGATAATGCTCGGGATGATGGGAAATGGGAGTGCTTGCGGTCCGTGAGCGGGAAGCTGTCGACGCAGTCGGCGGCTTTCTGACGGACTCGTGGAAAACGGAAGAGGCGGTGGTGTCGGTTGGCGGTGGTTGTGGTGGAGGAGGAAGCGTCGAAGGCATCCGTAGCGCAGACCGTATACATCCAGCGCCGCCGTAAAGTACCTTGCCTGGTGGGCTGGCTGGCTGGCTGGCTGGCTGGCTAGCGGGCACAGCAAGCGACGAGGCGTCTGCGAGGAGGAGGAGGAGAACGTGGTGACTCCAAAGCCGGGGCCAGGGGGGTGGTTGGCAAAGGTGACAGGGCGGCCAGGGCGGCCAGGGCCAGACGTAAGGTACCGATTCTGGGCTGGGCTGACTGGATCAGGTCCGGCCAGGATGTATCTCAGGTCCAGGAGATGTGATGTTCTGACTCCTGGATTAATGGCCGTCCGTGGGTTCGAGAATAGCCAGGCACACGGGATGAAAGGTCGAGGGACGGACGGCGATTGGCAGAAGGCTGGGGATTGATGGTCGAGGTTGACGAGGTCAAAGTCAAAGGCAGTGGTGGTTAAATGGGGAACAGGCGTTCTGTGACTGTGACTGGCCGGGCACCCGAGGATGCGATGGAGGCTTCTGGTGGGTTGACTTGACTTTGAGCAGAGTCGCATGCTGATGCTTGTTGCTGACGGCGGATATTGTTGGTGCGGCGGTTTCCATCTGTCTGTCGCTCTGCGCAAGATGGCAGCGGGTTTCGGTCAAAAAGGCCATGGATCCAGATGTAGTGCAGTAGGGCAGACACAGAGTGACAGATACAGACAGCCAGACAGGGCCAGGGCCGACGACTGACTGCCAGTAACCTGTTGGCAGCGACTTTGCAACTTTCAGTTTGGGCAAGCCAAGCCCGCCAGGAACCTTGCCCTTCGTTCGCTGGCTGGCTTTTCCTTGTCTGTCTCGTGCCGTCGCTGGCGCCTTGTCTTGCTGCCCTGACATGACTTGCGACCCTCCGCAGGGGTAGCAGTACTGAGCAGCAGGCGGAGACAAAAGACAGAGTTGGACGGATACGGACGGACGCAGAGAGAACTCGGCAGGATGCATTCGGTGCCACGAAGCCTGCGTAGCTAGATCCCTGGGTCCCTGGGTCCCTGGGTCCCTGGGTCGGTCCCTGGGGATGGCTGTCTTGAAGCTGTTTGCTTGAGGAAGCAAAGTGGGCGCCAGCGACGGAAGATGGAGGGGCGATGACGGAGCTGTTTCCATGGACATCCGTGCTAGGAAAACCTCGAGAAGGTGGTGGTGAGCGTGCGTGTCGGCGACGACGGCAGCCAGGACGGTGGTGGAGGTCGGTGTCCAGGCGAGAGACGGGAGGGGTGTTGGCTGTGCAGTGATGGTGGTGTTGGCGGTGACGAGGAACCTTCCATGGAGTTGACGTGCACTGGCGACGACAGCAGAAGAGAGGAGGGGCCCAAAGACATCCGACATGACCGGCGGAGACGGCATCGGGGAGGCGACGGCGACGGCGATAAGCACACGAGCGAGGACCGGGCAAATACGACGACATCGGGAACCTTCTGCTTCTTTCCATCTCGGGCAGAGTTCATCTCAGGTCTATCTAACGGCAGTCGCGAGGAGAAGCCGCAGGTTCCGCACCTGCCTCAACAACATAACATCCCGTCCCAGATAGGTAGGCAGGCAGGTAGGTACCTAAGGTACTCAGTCCCTTCCTCCGAATTCTGCAAAGAACAGGAAGCGGCAGACGGGCGGCAGATGGCAGGAAGCAGGCGCGGACACACACGAGGCAAGAAGCAGCAGCAACAGCAGCAGCAGGAAGCACCTTACTTGAGGCAGGCAGGCACTTGCTAGTTTTCTGTGGCTTCCTGGCTGCAGCAAGCAGTCAGCGCAGAAAGCAACGTTCGTGGAAGGCACGGTGAACAATGCCCGCAATACTAAGTGTGTACCTACCTTAAGTAAGGCAGGCAGAGTGGAGCATGCACGGCAGGTACGGCAGACGGACAGCACGACGACGACGACGACGACGACGACGACGACGACAACGACAACGACATCCTTGCCCTTTCCATCCATATCTGTGTGCTTTCCTGAAAAAGCCACACAGAGAACACAGAGGGGAAGAGGGAGAAATAGAGTGGTCGGCGACAATCTAAGAAAAAGGTACCTAGCAACAGACTGCACGCTCCACGTCTGCACTGCACTGCATTTTGCAGATGCAGACGAAAGGCAGGAAGGAGCTCAGGTTGAGGCAGGCAGAGGGAGGCAGGTACCCCTCTGCCCCTCCTCCACCGCCGAGGTACCTTTTTTTTTGTTTTTTTTTCCCTCTTCCTCCCGTGCCCCTCCCCCTCCCCCTCCCCCCCCCCTCCTCAACCCCCTCCATTGCCCCGCCCCTCTTTTTTCGCTGCATCATGCGAGGGGTTGGGCGCACTCTCACAGGTTCACGGTCGTCTTTTTCGCAGCTGGGAGCATCTGCTAGCGCGGCTTAGGCCAGGTACATGTCAAGGCACCCAGGGACACACCGTCGAGGTACCTTGCCCAGGTTCCTTGCTTGCGCTGCACCCAACGGCACCTGAGTAGGTACTGCGTACTACCTACGCAGTAGACCAGGCCAGCTGCTGGCGTCTATGAGCCCCCGTCCCCGTCCCCGTCCCCGTCCCTGTCCCTGTCAACCATCAACCTACCTAGGTAACGACTTTTCTTTTTGCGCTCTCTTCTGCGCCAGGGGGGCCACGGGGGGTTCCCTTCTATAAAAAGCCACTCACTACTTGGATCACCACACGGGCGGGGACGGGTGCTGGAGGACGTGGACGGCTAGGAACAGGAAGGGGCCTGTGCGCCGCCGTCAACCCGCCAAGCGACGAATCCACCCCGCAATCGAGGCGCCGCCGGTCCAGTCCCGTCTCCGTCCATACTGCATAATAGTAGCTATGACACAGGGCCCGACCTGGACCTGGGATCGGCGAGCTGCCCGTTTGATAGAAAATGCCCGTACCAAGATACGCGCCCTCAGGCGAACGGGTGCACTCTATCCAAAGAGGAAACCACGTCAAGTTGACGAACTGGGGCCGGCACCGGCTCCAAACGGCTCGGAACACCTGGAACACGGGCCACTGCCTGCCTCCGTCTGCCTTAAGGTGCCTTTCCTTGACCCTTAGCTCGAGGAACCTTAGCTCGCCCGACCTGCGGGACGCCGAACGGGAATGAGAGAGAGCATGAACCACGCGGGTGCCAGATTGATGGCCGGCCGAGGTGAGCTTAATTGCTGCGTCCACCTGGACTTTGACCCAAACACGAACCCAGACATGGACCTGGACCTTGACCCTACGTCCGTCTCCTTCCGTGGCTTCCGTTTTGCGTAAAGACATTTTCGCCGAGTCGCATAACGATGGACGACTGAGCGCGGAAGCATCTTGATGAATATCGGCTGGCCCTGGCTAACCGAGGGCATCATGAGTCTCTGGTGCAACAATAAGTGCATCTGATATTGTGTCTTGTAGATGGTTGACGCGGGATGAAGAAAATTCGAGACAAGAGTGTACTTTCCGCGTCTAAGGTACCTCCTCATGAGAGGATGGTGAGGTGAGGTCCTTCCTCGCCTCCCTGCCTCGTGCCTGGCGTTCCTGAGGCTTCCATGTCTGATATTGAAAGAAGGAAGGAGCTGACCACCTCCCTGGGAAAAGGAGCAGGAGCATCGCAAGACGCCATTGCCGTTGCCGGATGTTTGACGGGAGGTGGGTTGAGTGAAGGAAGCCACGGCCCACGCCTGCCTGCCTGCCTCGCGCCTTCCCTTCCCTGCCAAATAAGGAATGTGGAAGGAAGGAATTCGCTGTCTCTGCCTTCCCTGTGGTGTTGCACTCGCAGTCACACTTCTTCGCAAGCGCACCTCATGTCTCTTCTTCTCTCCCTCCATCATGTCTCGCCGCCGTGCTGCAGATTCTCAGGGAGTCACCGAGTCCAGGTGCCATCGGTGACACACAGAACACAGCCCACAATCACCCATTCCACCCGCCCGTTGACCACGTTTCCTCCTTGTTCATCCGCATCCCCGTCGCAATCGGCATCGGCACATCTGCCATCTCTGCATCTCGGAGCCCATTCTTCCATTCCACCACCCAACATCCCAGGTCACGGTATCACGGCGTCGACATATCTACACATTCTTCGCCATCCCACGCTCCCGGGGCCCCTTTTAGCCTGCAGCCTCTGGCTTTGGTCGGTACCTGGCTTCGAAGTAGCCCAAGGGATGCCGCACGCCAGACGCACACCTCCACACCACACACACACACACACACACACACACACACACACACACACACACACACACACACACACACACACACACACACACACACACACACACACTCTCTCTCTCTCTCTCTCTCTCTCTCGACATGGCAGGCGCTAGACAAAGGACAATCAATCAACCTCTTACCAATCATCTCTCTGATGTTCCGGCACTGTTTCTGACGATTTGTCGCGTCTGTCTGCACATCCTTTCTCGGTCTCTTCGGTTTCTTTCTCCCTGGTCTCCGCCCAGGAGCTCGCGGCGATATCGAGTGCATTTCTCCCTTCCCCGGCCACAACTGGGCCCGGCGTGATGCAAATGATACGGCATCGAAACGGTGCTCGACGGTGACAGTCGACAGACGTACGCTAGAGAGCTGCATCCTAGCTGCTGGGCTCCGACCAGGTCCGACCCGGCACAGGAACCACACACCACCACCATGGCTGCCAACACCTACACCAACACCGGCGGAACACCAAGTCATCACCGTCACATCTCACTACCGCGATGAACTCCGCCTTCGTCCCGTGACAACCACCACCATCACCGTGATGATGTGAGCATCCCCTGTGCCTGGATCCGGCCCAATGCACACTCTACAGCTCTCCCTTGGTCAAAGAGTTGTCGCCGTGCCAAGACATTCGCCAGAGGACTCTGCTTTGCACTACGGATTTCGGAAGCAAATGTTTGGCTCCTCGCCTATCCCAAACGCCAAGGCTTCTTACAGCTCGCAAACTACCCGTGGATTCGTCGTTTTCGAGTGCTTGAAACTCCGAGTTCCCAGATCGCATTCGCGATTAAGCTAGCGAGGCTCCGGGCCGAGAGAAGGACAAGCGCCACCTAAACACCTTCCTCCCGACCAGTAATTTCGGTCTGCGTTGTCTTTCATCGCCGTCGTGCAACCGTCGACGGCTTCAATTATTACAGCCAGATGTCGATTCCAATGTTTCGGTCCCGGCCTGGGTCTAGCGGGTCTAGGACCGCCACATCATTAGGCTGGCATCCCTCGCTAGCCTTCAAGCCTCAGCTCCAGTCCCGACCTGATCCAGCCGCCCTCGTCACAAGCTTTGCGGTTCTCCCTGGCAATTACTGGCACCGATACTTGGATAAGGACGATTGTAGTAGAGAAAACGATAACGACGGCGACGACGACAATGAACAACAATGATGGACAATAATAGGCGACATACGGAATACACGCGTTGGTGGACATTGCCCGGCTAGCAAAACTCTTCTTCAAATCTTCCAACCTTCCTGCTCGTCGCAACACCGCATTTACTCGCACATCCGCTTCTCCTGTCAGACAATTCCTCAACAAAGTCCCCTAACACCCTACGTGCGCGCATGCTCTCACGTCTCTGTCTACCGTACATGGCACTCGGGCTGAAAACCTGCCGATGGTGCCCCGCCCTTGACCGAACGCGGGGGGCTGGCAGGCAGTCTGCCACTTTCACCCTTGCCCGCGCGCTGGGGGATGGTCGCAGGGACATGATGACAATGTCCTATTGCGCACCGTTGTTGGCGCTTGCCGCCCTCTGAAAGGCTAGGATATCCACTGATCTGCAGCGCCGTATCGCAGAATTCCTCCAAGATCAGAGTTCCACTGTTGCGCTGAAGATCACCAGGACCAGATGTCATCATAGGCCAGGGGCATCAACAACCTCACCGCCAGGCTTCCTGGTCCTCGTTAAACATCAAATGGCAGATTGATGCTTACCGCGTCAACCGATGCATAACTACTCCAACGCTCTTCAGTTGTCTTGGGGCAACTGACGTGCATGCATCGACCGCGCCCGTCGTCGCTCAACGCACAGCATTTTGAAGACGTTGCGAAAGACCATGGTAGGTAGACGGTTCAGCTGCGGATGGAGCAACTTCACGATGGCTGGGCTACATGTCGCCGACATTAACCGCTCTTCAACTTTCCATGAGCTGTCATATCACACGGCGTTGTCTATTCACAATGGGTTTCCTGCTGCAGGGCGAAAGACCATGTTCTTGGCGCCACCGAGGCTGCAATGCGATAATGGCGAGCTGGCCCAACATGAGCACAAAATCTGATTGATCGACGCGTGGCATCTTACGCCGTCGAAAAAGGGACTGCTTCGCTCATCGGGAAATGGAGAATTTAAACTCTGCAAGGGTGAAACGATGCATCGGAATCCCCGTCCCTGGCTTCGCGTGTCCCATCAGATGCTGGGAATATGCTGGCACTTCGACGTCTTAGCGGCATGCTACTGCTGTCCGTCAGCAACGAAGAAGAGGGCGCAAACTCATCAGACCGCTGATCAAGACCTAGGGCCAGATCCTTCCATCTCACTACGAATGACAGCGTTTTGGTGCCTTCTTCGCAACGACACATTCATGGCGTTCAGCATCAAACAAGGTCTTCCTCAGCGGACGTTCGTGGTCCTCATACTGTCTTCCGATGTCCATCGTCATTCAAAGAGTTTTTCATCGCATACCCGCACTTCGCCAGACTTTCCCCAAACCATACACGGAATGCTCGTCTTGTCTGCTGCGAACGGAAGATGCACAGCAAACCAGGGAGCTTGATCTAGAATCGCCCACAGGACGCGCAGCTTGGCCCGTTTCAGATGACAATACACACAAGGTCAGAATCACACACCCCATGTCAGTCCAAAGGCCCATCCCAATTCATTAGAGTCTATACATAAGGTCAGAATCATACACCCTATGTCAGTCCAAAGGCCTATGCATAGGGCGGTGCAGAGGTTAAGTCTAAAACCAGTAGATCTTGCTTAAGTAGCTAATTAAAAAAATCAGCTCTAGTACTTAGCTAGAAACGTTTAGAAGATCCTCCCTAGACTAACTAAAAATAATCTAAGATTAGCTATTACACCTACTAGCTAAGTCCTAGAAATAATCTAAGTCTATTTTCTTTCTATAATATATCTCCTATTTAGTATTTCCCCCACTATTACTATAAATCTTTATAAAATAACTAACTCTAACGCTTTATATAACTTTTATAATATTAGAAATATTTCTTAACTATTTCTCACTATAATACTTTCTAACTACTAAAGTTCTAAGTAGTTTTAGTAGTATATTAATAGTGTGAACAGTAAGCGCTAATTATACTTTCTAGCTTTTAAAACTAATCTTATAAATACCTATTAATAAAAGATTATATCTCTTATAAAAAACATTTCTAGTATATTTAAACTAATAATTTAAATAATAAAATTAAGTTATTATTACTACTAGAGAGCTTTTCTATTATTACTATAACTTTAATACTAAAGATCTCTATTATATTATATAAAATAATTCCCTTATATTTAGTATTTTTATTTAATAATTTCTAGAAGTATAAATAGTTTTCTCTTAGTACTTTAAAAAAGTATATTACTAATAATTATAAAATTAAAGTTACTTTTTCTTATAGTAGTACTTTAAAAAGTAATACTAATTATAAAACGAATAGTATATTCTTTTTAAATTATTTCTATTTTAATTATATATTAACTCTAGTGATTTTAAGCTTCTATTATAATATAAAGCTACTTATAATTAGTACTAACACTTTATTAAACACTTTTTATAAGATAAAAGTAATTATTAAGGATTGCTATATTTTTAATATCCCTACCTTAAAGAACAGTATAATAAATAGAAATATTTTTAGATTAATTCCCTAATATATTGCTAATAGTTTACAGCTAAACTTTATTACTATAAAGGCTAATATTAATATTAAAGCAGATAAGTAGTACTATAATTACTTATTATAGAATAACGAGAGATAAGGTAAGTTTAGTTTTATCCTTAGTTAATATTTTACTGACTTACAATTTATAGTCTACTCCCCCCTTAAAAGATTTAATTTTATGTGTAAGGTTTAGTATACCTATTACTACTCTAACTTTAGTGAAGATAAGGAGATTTCAAGTAAGTATTAGATTTATTTCTTAATTGTTTTTTATACTAATACGTTTTATTTATAGATATACTTATAACTTCTTTTTGCCTTTTCTATAGTTACTATATTATTTAAGCCTATATAGCTATACTTTAAATAAGATATATTAGAATAAAATTAGCTAGTTAATACCTAAGAAACTAGAGGTGTTTATAAGTTAACTTAAAGATTGTTTCACTTTATATATATATATATTTATATACTTATAATAGATAAATAACAAATTATATTCTATAATTATGAAAAACATTTCTAGTAAATATGAATAAAAAATAATAATATTATAAGAATAAAAGAGTTTATTTTTATAATATGATATAATAAGAATAATCTTATAAATAGTTTAATAGAATTTTATATTAAGTTTAAAATTATAAAATACTTTCTTTATATAAACTTTATAATATAATTTATTTTATATTTAAATATTATTTTAAGAATATTATATATATATAAATAAATATTATAATTATATATTATAAACTTTAATATTATTAAATAAAAGGTTTTAATATTAAATAGTAGTTAATAAATTATAATATATATTAGATTAATAAATTAATATAATATATACTTTATATATATATTATTTAATATATTACTTTTTAATAATATTAAAAATAGTATTAATATTAATAAAAGTAAGCCTTTTATTTTAGCTTTTTTAATAAAGAATAATAATTTTTAATTTATTATTATTAATAATATTATTATTAAATCTTAATAACTAGTTAATAATTAGTTACTATTTAGATTTTATTATAAATAAAGTTTTAATTAAAGTTTTATTTTTATAAGTTAAAGATTTAATATTAATAAAACTTAAATATTATTAGTATATATATTAATAACTATAAAATTAAAATTATTTATAAATAATAATTAAAAGTAAAAATTATAGCTTAAAATAATTATTTAAAACACTTCTCTATAATAAATTTATAATTATAATATAGCCTCTCTATAAAAGAACTATAGTAAAATTCACTTTATATATAAATATAATCTTATAAATACTATATAAATATTTTAATTTATTTTTTTTATTAATTAAAAAGAATAATATAAAAACCTTATATATTTTTATAAATACTTCTAGCTATTTATTAGAATCTTATATATTTAATATAATAAACCTCTTAACTTTATATTTTCTAATAATATATATAACTTTTAGTTATATAATTATAACTTTTTTGATTTCAGCTATATTTATATATATATATATTAATTAATAATTTTATAATTTTTATTTTAATTTAATAATAATATAATTTAAAATTATATTTAATTATTATAAGCTACTAAATTATTAAGTTATTCTCTTTTTTATATATTATTTATATTATTATTTTATTTAATTAAACTAACTAACGTTTTTAATATATTTTATATTACTTATAAATAGAATAATATATTAAATTAATAAGTTTAATAGTAGTTATATTATAATTAGTAATTAGAGATTAGAAAAAAAGTATAATATAGATTAAATATAATATATCTATTTATAAATATATATATTTAAGAGGGTAAATATAATTTATATATTATATTATATATTTAAAGGGATTTTACTATAATATAAATATAATATATATATTATATTTATATATTTTATATTATACTTATATATTTATATATATATATTAAGTTAAAAGCTTTTTAAAGTAACTACTATTTTTAATAACTTAATATATTAATTATAAGTAATAATAAAACTACTATATTTAGGTATACTTAAAAAGAGCTTTTAATGTAAAAAGATCTAACTGTTAATATATAACATTCTTTTATAATAATAATAATAATATAAGAATAATAATAACGCTTAACTTACTTTAATAACCTATATTAAATAAACTAATAAAGTTAAAGGTATAAAACTTTAACTAAAAATACTCTATTTATTATAATCTATAACTATAATATTGATTATGTAATATGTATAGTTATGCAAGCACTTTATGTAATTAGCAGTTTAGTAGGTTACGTTTTAGGTTATTTTTCCCTTCACTTTTCCCTACTAGGGGATGTAACCTGCTAACTATATTAATAGGAATCATCATAATACATCACTTCCCTTATTATTATCTATATAATTAAATGCCTATTAATGCTTAAGATTATCACTTTTCATCATAATATATGCCTATCTATAACCCTATACTATATAGGCATATATACTACGCCTCTATATATACTTATATTTGTACTAATAAGTTATAAGCTTAGCTTAGAAATAACCTCTATTCTTTTTACCTCTTTACCTCTCTCCTACTTACCTATAAAGCTTTACTTTTACTTAAAGGTTATATATACTGAAAATCAATCTTTTAAATGTTTTTCTATCTATACTACTTTTATAGAACTAGAAATACTAACTGGACTAGTTATTTAGTTCTATGAGATCTACCTCTTTTGAATCTCTATATTGAATCTTATTTAAATTAACTATACCTCTATTAATTCTTCCCTAAGTAGATAAGCTCTTACTACTGCTTTATTTAATTTATATTCCTTAGATTATCTTTTTAAATTATCCTTTAGTTTATTACTAATCTGGTTTAGACCTATACTTATGGTATAATAGACTTCTTCTCAACTGATCTACTATATAGAATATATATCTCCTTAGTTAGACAATAGTTTAATTAAAGAAGATCTTAATTAAAGAGAAGGAATAAAAAAACTACCTTTTTTTCTAGTTAAACCTTAATCTTCTGGGTTTATAACTGTTATAACTTTACTATAAGAACTACTATATTATATATATAATAGCTCTTTAGTTAATAACCTTACTGTTATTAATTCTTTATAAAGCTTATAATTACATACTATATCTTATTAAGGTAATAATAACTAATCTTAAGGTCTAGTTCCTTAAGCTTATTAGCTTAGAGAACTATAAAGTATAAGCTATACATATTAAAGCCTTACTATATAGTAAAGATATTATTATAGACCTTATTAGGCTTATATCTAAAGATAATTTAGATAAAAACTATAAGGCTTTAAGTTATATATAGTTATTCTGTAATGATAGTCTTCTAAGAGTTATAAAAAATAATAAAGATACTTATACTACTTAGAAACATCTAAAAGCCCTATATAAGCCTATAGGTTTTATAAATGAGTTTTTAACCTATAAAGAGTTCTTCAATACTTCTTTAGATAACTTTAATTTTATAGAAAAATATATAAATAAAATAAAAAAACTTATAAATAACTTATCTTATAATAAGCTTAAATTATTAGATTAAGTAGTTATAGCTTATATATTTAATAGTCTAAATGAGACTTATAAGGCTTTTATAACCTCTATAACTTAGTCTCTTAGGACTAACCCTACTGCTTATAACCTTAACTCTTTATATACTAGTCTTATAGATAAATATAAGAGAAAAGGTAGTAATGAAGTAGTTAATAATACTACTATAAAGGGTAATAATAAAAAGAATAAAAAACAGAATAAAAACTAGGAAAATCAAAAAAACAAAAATAAAATAAATAAAAAACCCTAGAAAAAACAGAAAGGTTTATACTGCAAAAATTACAAGAAAACAAACCATACTAAAGAAAACTGTGCTTTTCTACATCCTGAAAAAGCACCTAGCTAGTAGAAAAAGCCTTCTACTAGTACTACTAGTACTAAAGATAAAGAAAAAGAAGTAGTTAATATAACTACTACAGATAATATTACCCCCTATATATCTATTAATAATCCTAATAATCCTATAGATTTAATAGATTTATCTTCTAATAAAGAAGAAGAAGATATTCTCTTTAAGAATATAAGCTATACTACTCCTAATAATAATATAAATAATACTAATAATCCTTCTTTAGGTTATTTAATTAACTAGTCTATTATTAAGGAAAAAGGAAAAATAAGGAGTTATAATAATAAGAATGAAAATATAGTTGATATTTATATTAATACTACAGCTACTATTCATATAGTTAACAACTATAACTTTATAAAAAATCCTATAAAAATAAATAAAACTATAAAATAGGGAGAAGCAAAGACTCTTACTTCTACAATAAAAGGTGATTTAATAATATATTCTAATAATAATAAAATAACTTTATAGGACGTTTATTATATACTTAAACTAGGTATTAATCTACTTAGTTAATCTAAGTTAGATTCTTTAGGTATTGCTTCTATTATATGGAAACAACCTATTTTATATGATATTAATAAAGATTATATTATTGCTATGGGGGCAAAGAAGAATAATTTATATTTCTTCTAGTTTCCTATTAATAATAACAATCAATATATATATAATACTAATACTATAACTAATAATAATAATAAGAATAATATAAACAATAATATAAATAATAATATAAATAATAATAACAATAATAGCCTATAATTATGGCACTAACGTCTTAGTCATATTAATATAAATAATAATAACAATAATAGCCTACAATTATAGCACTAACGTCTTGGTCATATACATTTATAAAGTCTTTTAAAATTAAAAGATAATACTATGATAAATATAAATAATAATAATAATAATATAACTTTACAGCCTTGCGAAGCTTGTTATAAAGGCAAATTTGTAACTAAGGCTAGTAAGCTATAAGTTCATAATAAAAATCTAGATTATCTAGATTATATAGCTTTAGATTTATGTGGGCCTATTACGCTTACTACTTATGATAAATATAGCCTTTTTATTATCTTTATAGATAAATATACCTGTTTTGTATGGGGAAAATTACTTAAAGATAAAGAGAAGCATACTATTAGTGAAGCTTTTCTTGAATTTCAAGCTGAAGTAAATAATAATAATAATAATAAAAGAATAAAAGAAGTCTCTATAGATGGAGGTATAGAATTTAATAATCATCGCTTTAAAGCTATATGCACTAAAAGCGGTATAATATATAATAAAAGACCTCCTTATATATATGAACCTAACGGTCTTATAGAGCGTACTATACGCACTATAGTTAATAAAATAAGAACAATATTATATAATTTAGGTTTACTATACTACTTATGGGGTGAAGCCTTTTATGCTACTCTTTATATGCATAATAGGACTCTTTATAGCTCTATTGAGTATAAAACGCCTTATGAAATAAAGAATAATATAAAACCTAATATAAATAATATAAAAGTGTGGGGTAGCATATGCTACTATAAGAATAAAGATCCTAAAATGAAAAAACTAGACGTATGAGCACGTTAAGGTTATATAATTAATTATGGATCTAATGGGTATAAGATCTGGGATATGTAACTAAGAAGAGCCTTATGGTCTTGAGATGTTGAAATCTTAGAGAATACCTTTATTTCTTATTATAAAGAGCTTCTTTTAAGTATAAATACCTGCTATAAGGATATAAATAGTAGTATTATGCTGAACAATGATAGATATAATATTGCCTATAATAGTTTATAAAGAGATATTTCTAGTTAATCTATCTCTTATAGGAATAATCCTACTATAAGTAGTGATATTTCTATAACGAATAACGCTCTTGTGAATCTAAGTGATGAGACTAGTATTAATAATAATAATAATAATAATAATAATATAAATAATAATATTAATATTAGTAATAATAATACTAATACTAGTATGATTAGTTTACATAATGATAGTATGAAAACTACTAGTATTAATAATGGAGAAATAAATAAAGAAAAATCTAAGTTATTAATAGAGATCCCCTCTCTATTAGAAGAAGCTAAAAAAGACTACTAATGGGTTAATAATACGGTTTATAATACCGAAAGTGCACTATTATATACTATAGTAGACTGTCCTGCTCTTAGTATTTATAAAATAAATAATAACGTTTTAACTGATAATAATAGTATTGCTGGAACTAGTACTATCGATAAAGCTTCTTATATTCTATCAGTTATTACATTAAACGAGCCTTCTAATATATGGCAAGCCTTAAATTCTCCTTATAAAGATAATTGGATTCAGGCTATGCAACTAGAAGTAACTCAAATAGAAGATATAAAAACTTGGGAAATTATAGAAAAACCAGATAATATTCATCTATTAGGCGGTAGATGGGTATATTCTATGAAATTAAAAGATAAAATAAATAATATATATAAATATAAAGCAAGATGGGTTGCTCAAGGTTTTAATCAATATATTGGTATTGATTACTTAGAAACCTTTTCTACTACCTGTAGACCTGAAAGCTATAGGTTTATAGTTATATTTGCTATAAAAGAAGGTTGGACCCTTCTGCAGTATGATATTACTACAGCGTTTATACACGCTAATATAGATATGGATATATATATAATTTTACTAACAGGTTTTTTATATAATAAAACCACTAATAAGTTGGAATTTAATCCTAATTATAACTATAAATCAAATAATAGCAAATATTGCTGTAAGCTTCTTAAAGCTTTATATGGGTTAAAACAAAGCCCTAGACTATGGTATAACCATTTAAAAGCTATATTAATAAAATTGGGATTTATTGTTTCACCTTATGATGAAGCAGTATTTATACTTAATAAAAATAACTATAAAGCTATATTATGTTGCCATGTGGACGATATGCTTTTAGCAGCTAATAATACTGCTACTAGTGACTATATATATAATATATTAAGGCAACAGATAAAAATACAAATATTAGGGGAGCCTAGTACCTTTTTAGGCTGTGAGTTTGAGATAGATAGACCTAATAAGTCTTTCTTTATACATCAAACTAAATATACACAAAAGATATTAAATAAATATAATAAAATAAATATAAATCCATCTATAACTCCTATGAGAGATAATATAAAACTATATATAAATAAATATTATGCTTCTAAAGAAGAAATTCTATAGTTTCAATAGCAAATTGGAGCACTTTTATATCTAGCTTTAAAAACTAGATTTGATATAGCTCTAGCTGTTATAATATTATCAAGATATATAACAAACCCTTCATAAGAGCATTTTATAGCTCTAGATTATTTATGGGGTTACTTAAATAAATATCCTAATAAAGGAATATATTATAACTGTAATAATAATATAATATGGGATTTAATAGGTTATTCAGACTCTAATTGGGCTGGAGACCTAGATAATAGAAAATCTACATCAGCTTATATATTTTGCTGGGGATTATACAATATAATATCTTATACTACTATAAAACAAACAATAGTAGCACTGTCTACTTGTGAAGCTGAATATATAGCTTTAACTGAGGTAGTAAAAGAAGCCTTATATCTATATAATAGTTATAATTTTAATTTGACTAATCTGAGTTTTAAAGCTATAAATAAGCCTAAGATTTTTATAGATAATTTAGTAGCTAAGAAGCTGACTGAAAATCCCGAATTTCATAAAAAATCTAAGCATATTGATATAAAGTATCATTTTGCTAGAGAATCTTTATTAAATAAAGATTATTTGTTATTTCATATAGACTCTAAGTCTAATATTGCGGATATATTAACTAAGCTAGTTGGCAAAGTTATATTTAATAATATACTTAATATAATAAATAACAATAACGATAAAGAAAATAATAATAATATACATAATAATAATAACCGCATTAAAGAAATAACTTACTAGTTTTTCTCTTACCTTTTTACCTATAAGGTTATTTTATAAGAGTTTTTTAACTAGTTATAAACATATTATATATTATAGGAATATTTTTCTTATTTTTCCCACAGGGTTTTTAAGTTTTTTATACCTATAACGTATATATATGTTAAGTGAGTAAGCTATATACTATAAATCAACCGTATATACCTTAAGGGGGGATGTTAACATATAACATTCTTTTATAATAATAATAATAATATAAGAATAATAATAACGCTTAACTTACTTTAATAACCTATATCAAATAAACTAATAAAGTTAAAGGTATAAAACCTTAACTAAAAATACTCTATTTATTATAACCTATAACTATAATATTGATTATGTAATACGTATAGTTACGTAAGCACCTTATGTAATTAGCAGTTTAGCAGGTTACGTTTCAGGTTATCTTTCCCCTCACTTTTCCCTACTAGGGGATGTAACCTGCCAACTATATTAACAGGAATCATCACAATACATCACTTCCCTTATTATTATCTATACAATTAAATGCCTATTAATGCTTAAGATTATCACTTTTCATTATAATATACGCCTATCTATAACCCTATACTATATAGGCGTATATACTACGCCTCTGCATACGCTTATACCTGTGCTAACATAACTTTATTAATTTCTTATATAATAGAAATTTAATTCTATATAAATTAAGAAGAATATATAAATATATATATATAATTATTTATAAAATTTACTTATTAAACTTAATATCCTCTTATTTAATATCTTTTTTATCTCTATTACTATAATCTATATCTATCTTAGAATTACTATTATTAATATCTTCTACTATAAAATCTAATTCTAATTTAAATAAAAAAAATAAAAAGCTATTAAATAGATCACTATAAACTTTAGAGCTAAAGTTATAAGATTTTTTTTTATTTAAATCTTTATTTTAACTTTTAAGTAGTATTAATTATTTTCTTTTAAAATAGGTTAATTTAGTTCTTTTTTAGTAATAATATTACTATTTTAATTAAAAGTTAATAACTAAATACTTTTTAGTTAATATACTAAATATAAAGGATTTTTCTTTAGTCTTTTTCTACTATATAAATAGATTAACTTATTAATCTAATTAGTAAATATATTAAATATATTTAATTTAATAACTTTATATAGTTATTAATTAATAAATAAAAATTAAAATATTATTTTATATCTTTAAATATCTAGCTTAAAATAGCTTTCTAGTTCTACTTTTTAAACCTTTTTATTTTATTTATTACTTTTAATTAGCAAAAGCTAATTAATTATTTCTTCTTTAAACTTAAGTTAAAAGTTTTTATACTTTTTAAATTTAAGTTTATTTTATTTAAATCTATAATAAAATTTATTCTTAAAATATCTACTTTAGATTTCTTTTTATTAGTAGAACTAATATAGTTTTTTTTTTATTACTACTATTATTTATATTAATAAAGCTATTAATAACCTCTAAATATAACTAAGATTTACTTAAAATATTTAACTATACTATAATATTAGATTTTAACTTATATATTAATATATTAGTATTAACTTATAATTAATAAATATATAGATATATATTTAATTAAATTAAAGAACTTATAATTTATATTTTTTAGTTAAATTCTTTTTAGCTTATTTAATGTAAACTTATTTAATAAGCTTTTCTATATTAAATTTATTAATTAAACTATTAATATTTAACTTAAAATCTAAAATAAACTTAAATAGATAAGGTTTATATATATTATAGTCTCTTTTAGTAACTATAAAGCTAAAAAAATAGCTCTTTAGTTTATTTAATTCTATTTTAATAACTAAAGCAAAATATTAAAAATAAAGATATAAAGATTTTTTAAACTAATTAATATAAATTAGTATATACTATATAATAAGATATTAAAATAATATATATATATATATATATATATATATATTTAAAAAGTTATTTTATTAGTAAAATTAAAAGAATTAATATAAACTTCTAATTTATTTTTTAAACTATTATAAATATTAGCTAGTAAAAATATATTAATATTAATAGTTTAATAACTATAAGATTATAAATTAAAACATTATTCTCTAAGTTAATAATATTAACTATATTATAAGTTATAACTACTATTATATATAGTTTATATTAGTATAAGTATAAATATATATAAAGGTATAATATATATGCTTATATAGTATAAAGTTATAAATAAGCTAATATTATATTAAAAAGTAATAATCTTAAATATTAATAGGTATTTAATAATATAGATAATAATAAAAGTAGTGATATATTATAATAATTCCTATTAATATAGTTAGTAAGTTATATCCTCTAATAGGAAAAAATAAAGAGAAAAATAACTTAAAATATAACTTATTAAACTACTAATTATATAAAGTATTTATATAAATATATATATTATATAATTAATATTATAGTTATAAAGTATAATAAATAGAGTATTTTATATAAAGTTTTATACTTTAAATATTATTTATTTATTTATTATAGAATATTAAAACCTTAAGTTAAGCGTTATTATTATTCTTATATTATTATTATTATTATAAAAGAATATTATATATTAATATCCCCTTTTAAAGTATATACTATTATAAGCTATATTTATTTATTATATCTAAGCGTTACTATAAACTTATAGAAATTCTATTTTTAGTAACTATATTTACTTAATAGGCGTTCTATATCTGTTTTTCCTCTATATAAGGAGTGTTTTAGAAATTTCTCTCTTTTAGTTTAGATTACTATAATTTAAGTACTTCTAAGTTAAATAAATTATAAACTAGTTTTTTATATATCTAAGTTTATATTAAATGCTTATTTTACTAGTTATATAGCGTAATAGATAGTAAATAGAAAATAGAGCTAACTAAACTTAAAGTAATAAAGTTAGAAGTAGTATTAAGAAATATATAAATATTTAAATTAATCTATATTATAATTACTAAGCTAAATAACTAACTTAATAATATATTAACCTCACTATAAGCTATTAATAAGCTAGTTATAAAGTTAATATAAATAGTAATAAGTAGTAATACTTTAGTATTATTAGTATTATACTTTATAATATCTCTACTATTAGTATTATTAGTACTACTACTCTTAAAACTAAATATTACTTAAGAAATAAATAGTATTTAACGTTTAAAACTTCTCTTTAACCTCTTTAAGTTTAAAAATAATTATAATAAATATACTATTTAAGTATAATAGATATATAATAAAATTAGAATAAATTAAGCTTTCTATTTAAATAACTAAAAAGCTTAATATTTAATTAACTTCTACTTAAAACTAAAAATATAGTTAGTAGTTATAGCTTTTTATAAATCTAATAGTAATAATAGCTTATTTAAGCTAGATACCTTTTTAGTATATTTAAACTATATTTATAGTAACTTAAATATTAAAAATAAAGCTTTTAAAAAGCTATTAAAGCTTAAGATAAAGTATAATAAATCTTTTATTTTATTTTTATTTTACTTTAAATATACTATTATAAAAGTAAATAGTATAATATAGCTAGATAGAGTTTAAATTAACTATTTATAAAAAGTATTATTCTATAAGTTTTTTAACTACTTAGTTAATTATCTAACCTCTTATAAATATATTAAATATATAAATCGTATATAGAACATTATATAGAAACTAAAAAAATTATATTATATTTATAATATTATATATTAACTTATAGCTTTTAGAATAAGATTATTACTTACTAAAGTAGATATAAATAGAAATATTAAAATAATAGAGTTAGTATATATTTTATATAATAAAATAAATAAAAGCTCTAATAAAGAAATATACTATTATTTTAAATATAACTAAATTAGCTATTTATAAAGAGATTATTAGAAATTAAAAAGATTAAAAGATAGTTTTAGAGTAGTAAAAGCTATTAAAGAAGCGCTATACTAAGACTTAAAAGAAAATAAAAAAGAAGAAAATACTTCTAACTTAAGAAATAAATAACTTTAATATAAAATTAAATATTAAAGATAATAAAAAAAGAGTAAACTAAATAGAAGTAATTTTAGTTAAAACGTAGTATAAATAAGCTTTTTATAATATTAGTAATTAAAGTTAATAAAAATACTTCTACTAACGCTTTAATAAATTATAGTTATAATATCTATATAATAATAGACTATTAATATACTTATTACTTCTATTTATTATATATTAACTACTAAGTATAATAACTATATAGCTTTACTAAAAGCTTAGCTTAAGCTAAAATAAAAAATATAGCTATACTATACTTTAAAATTAAAAGCTATATATAGTAGCTTTTTACTTATATAGTAAAGAGGTTAGATATTAATTTATTTTTAGAAAAACTATAGATAAAATAAAATAGTATTATATATAATATAATAGAGAAATAAGTATTCTATAGAAAAATAGAAGTTATTATTACTTTATAAAAATAAAATAAGTTTTAAAAAATAAGAGAAATTTAAAAAGCTTACTAACTAAATACTACCTCTTTTATAGTAATCTACTAAAAAGTTATTAAAAGTTAAATATCTAAAATAGCTATAGAAATATAAGTAGTAAGCTTAAAAGATATTAAGAAAGTATTTAAAATAAAAAAACTAAAAAACTATTTAGAGAAACTACTATAGTATATTTATAATAAGTTTATAAAGCTTTTTAAGCTTACTAAGTTATATTTTTTACTTTTAAGTTACTCTAATATAAACTATAAAATCTACTTTAAATATAATACTTCTAGTTAAAAAGTACTTTTACTTTAAAACCCCCTCTATAGTATATTAAAAAAAAAGCTTTTAATATTTAAAAAGATACTTATTAACCTACTTAATAAAAGCTTTATTTAAGCTAATAAGTCTCTTATTAGTATATTAATACTCTTTATTAAGAAACTAAATAGAAGATTATAGTTCTACTATAACTATTAAATATTAAATACTATTACTAAATAAAATTACTACTCTTTATTTCTAATCTAAAAGACTTTTTAAAAAGTTAGTTTAATAAAATAATATATAAAGTTAGATATTATTACTACTTTTTATAAGATTTATATAGTAAAAAAATACTAAAAGAAAACTACTTTTTATATATAATATAAGCTTTTTAAGTAGCTAGTTTACTTATTTAAACTAAATAAAGTTTTAATAATATTTTAGTAGTATATTAATAGTATACTTTAAAAGTTCTTTAATAATTTTATAATAATATATATTAATAATATATTAATCTATAGTAGTAGCTTTTAAGTAGACTATAAATAGAAAATTTATAAAGTTTTCTAAACTTTTAGAGAGATTAACTTTAACTTTAACTTTATAAAGTATAAATTTTTAGTAAAAATAGTATAATATATAGGATTTATTTTAAAAATAAGTAAAAATATTACTTATAATATAGAGAAAGTATAAGTAATTATTAAGTAAGAAGCACTTACTTTAGTAAAAAAGTTATAAAGTTTCTTAAGGTTTACTAATTATTACTAAATATTTATATTAAAATACTTAGAAGTTATAAAACCTCTTACTCTCTTTATAAAAAAAAAGTACTATTTATCTAAAATAAAGAATAAAAAGAAGTATTCTAAATACTTAAATACTATTTTTAAACTATATTAATACTATATTACTTTAATTTATAAGCTCTAATAACTATTAAAATAAACTATTTAAAGTTTACTTTAAAAAGTATATTAACTTAAAAAGATATATAAAAATAACACTATTTTATTACTTTTTACTTATAGAAGCTTACTTCTACTTAATATAACTATTTAATTTATAATAAAAAACTATTAGTAGTAATTACTTATTTAAGTATATAAAATACTAAATTAAAAAGCTACTTTAAGTTTAAAGTCTTAACTAATTATAAAAACTTTAAATACTTTATATAAAAATAGTATTTAATAAAGCATTAAAGTTATTAAATAGAATAGTTATTAAAATATAACTTCTATCTAAAATACTAATTAAGCTATTTTATAGCTATACTTAATACACTTTTATATTATAAATAAAACGCTCTAAAAAGTTAAAAAAATAAATAAGAAAAAAGAAAAGTAATATAGATAATTTCTAACTCTACTTCTAGAAAAATATATAAATTAACTATAATAGAAGCTTCTACTATAATAATATTTAAAAACCTAGCTTTATAGTACGCTTAAAATAAAGTATAAGTAGATAACGCTTAATATTAAAGTATTTATTTAGTAATAAAATAGAAAGATTAAAGCTTTTCTTTTTAGTTAGACTTAAAACTATAGATTATTAAGTATAGTATAAACACTTTTAACTAATTAATATTTAGAAACTAAATCTAAATATTAAGATTAATAAATAAAAACTACTTTTAAAACGCCCTCTAAATATAGTTAATTTAAAAATACTATAATTTAGTAATAATAAGTTACTCTAGTTAGAATAATATATTAATTATTTTAGCTTAATAGTATTTCTAGCTAAAGTAGTTATTAACTATCTACTAATTTATAAAAAACTATAATAGTTATAGTAGAAGAATAATATAGTAGTAAGTAAAATATAAGCTTTTTTAGCTATTACTAATAATAAAATAACTATATTATAAATTTACTATAAACTTTATAATAGATCTTTTATAAGTAGTAAATATAAAGTTTTAATACTTCTAAATAATAGTAAATAGACTTTTAAAAATAATAACTTTAAAAAGAATAATATCTATAAATATAAAAGTATATATAGAATACTTTATTAACTATTATTACTAGTTCTATAGAGTATTAAAGTTTATTATTAATAATAGAAATAATAACTAAATAAGCTAGTTCTAGTAATAGTTTTATATATTTATAAAACTTAAATAGTACTTAAGTACTACTTTCTATTTATAAATAGATAGAGTAATTAAACACTTTAACTAAGAAATCTAAGTAGTTTTATAGATAATAATTAACTTTACTTAAGATAACTAAAAAGTTTATTTACTTTCTATTTAATTAGTAATTAATAGCTATAATATAGCTATAACTAAAATAAGTTTTTTGTTTTATTTATAAATACTATATTAACTTAATATTTATAGTTTAGCTTATATTAAAGCTAGTAAACTTATATAAATTAGCTACTAATAAGTTTATTAATAAACTTAAGTTAACTATAAAGCTAATATAAACTACTATTATAATAGCTTAATAAATAATAGAATAATTAGTAAATACTAAAAGAATACTAGCTAAATATTATAAAATAAATAATAAAGTTTAATTATTATTAATAAATTTCTATATAGAATAGCTTTATAAGAAGTTAAACTAGTTATATCTAAAGTATAAAATAACTAAAGTAATCTTATTAACTATAGTTAAATTAAATGTTCTAAATAAAGTTTATAACTATTTCTATATTAGCTTATTATACTATACTATAAATAACTTACTTTTAAACTAAAAAATTAATAACTTCTAACTACTATCTATCTTTAAAAATAGAGAGAATAAATAAGAAGTTAAATCTATTTTAGTAATATAGTAGAAATATATAAATAAGAGAAAACGTTATAAAGTATTAATTAAATAAATAGAGTATAGCTAGTTTACTTAAAAACTTTTATAATCTTTATAAAATAACTAGAGTATTAATAAATACTACGTAGTATACTATATACTATATAGTATACTATATACTATATATAGTGTAGTGTAGTTATAATACTAAAAATATTTTTATAGTATACTATAGCTCTACTTTTTATAATATATAGTATACTATAGCCTTACTTTTAAATCTATAGTACTATAGTATAATACTATATACTACACTTAAAAAACTAGTTATTTAATTCTAATTAATTAACTAATAATTATTTATAATAGGTTTTTAGTTATATAGTTAATAAATTAGTAATTATTAATTATAATATTAATTAGTATAATATTAATTATAATATACTATTAATAATAATTAATATATATATATATTATTATTTTATAAATTAACTAATAAAGATATCTTAATAGTTTTATAATATTAAATTATATATAAGCTATAATAACTAGTTATTAAAAACCTATAAATATTACTATTAATATATAATATTATATATAATATTATAGTTAAAATATAGTATAATTTATAGTATGTAGTATACTATATACTATAACTATAGTAGTATATAGTATAGTTATAGTATTAGATTTTCTGATATAGTATACTACATACTGTTAGCATAGGTATAAGCGTATACAGGGGCGTAGTATATGCGCCTATATAGTATAGGGTTATAGATAGGCTTATGTTGTGATAAAAAGTGATAATCTTAAGTATTAAAGAGCATTTAATTATATAGATAATAATAAGAGAAGTGATATATTGTGATGATTTCTGTTAATGTAGTTAGCAGGTTGCATCTTATAGTAGGGAAAAGTGAGAGGAAAGATAACTTAAAATATAACCTACTAAACTGCTAATTATATAAGGTGCTTACGTAAGTATACATATTATATAATTAATATTATAGTTATAGAGTATAATAAATAGAGTATTTTTATATAAGGTTTTATACCTTAAATGTTATTTGTTTATTTATTATAGAATATTAAAGTAAGTTAAGCGTTATTATTATTCTTATATTATTATTATTATTATAAAAGAATGTTATATATTAACACATACTATAACTATATATAGTCCTATAGTACTATAGTATATAGTTGTTAATGCTCTAAAAATAATTAAATAGTTAATAAGTTTAAAAAGAAGTATAGCTCTATAGATAAAAATAATAATAACCTTTAGTATATATTATTATAAATATATAATAATAGGTGAATAGAAATAAAATATAAAAATAATAGTAAAATAAGTTATAATTAGAAAGTTAAAAAGAAATAAAAAAGACTATTATAGTATAAAACTATAAAAAAGTATAATAAAGCTAAAATAAACCTAAAATAAGTAAATAATAAATAGAATAAAAACCTTAAAAGTAATCTTTTTATTTCTCCTATTTAGTATAAATAGTAATAGTAGTATTAATAAACTAAAAGATAATTAGAATTTATAAATAGAAGTAAAATAGAGGTATAATAAACCTTATAGAGAACTTTAGCTATATTTAAATAAATTTAAGTAAAATAGTATAACTAAACTTTATTAAGCTTAATTAAAAAGAATATTAGAGTAGTAGTAATAATAAAAGTATTAAAAATAGAAATAACTAAAGAACTAGTAGAAAGTATAAGAGAAGTATTAATATTAATAATAGCTTTAGTAGTAATTTTAGTAATATACTTCTCTTTAGCTTTAGTATAGATCTTATAGCTTTAGATAGAAATAGTATAAAGAAGCTTTATATAAACTTTAATTTATAGAGAAAGCTAATAGAAAAGTTAATATTTATACTAAAATAATAAAATAATAGAGATTTACTAAAGTCTATTTATTAATACTATAGTAAATAAAATAGTTATAACTAAAAGAAGTAGATTTTTTAAATAATAGATAATACTTTTATTACTTTAGTAAAATATTAGCTTTATAAAATTAAAATAATAAAAGAATAATATTTATATTAATATAAATAGACTTAATAGACTTATTAGAATAATAAATATAGTAAGTAATATTACTTAAAAATAGTTAGTTTTATAATAACTAAAAAGTAACTAATTAATATATTTTACTTAAAAATATTATAATAAGCTATAATATTACTAAATATTTTAGCTTTAGTTATAATAGATATATACTTTAAGTAAGAAATCTAATAAATAAATCTCTAGGTTTTATCTAAAAGAATATTACTAAATATAAGCTAATATTTATAAAAACTTTAATAGAATATTAGAGAAATAATAAATAAGTAACTAGAAAACATATAATAATAAACTTCTATATAATAGAGTAAATAGAGAGAAACTAAAAGAAATTATAAAAGAAGTTATCTTTAAAGTTAAAGTCTTTAAAAATAGACTTTTTAGTACTAAAGAAACTAATAAACTTAAAATAGTTAGAAAGTAAACTCTTAAAATTAATAAGAAAAAGAAACTTTATCTCTTTATTAAAGTTAGAGAGAGTAAGCTATATAGAGTTAATTATAGTGAAATAATAAGAAAAAAATAAATAATAATAAATAAAAAATAATATTATCTATAGAAACTAAGTAAATAGTAGTTAGATCTATATAAATTAGTAATTAATAGAGATTTAAGTTTAATTAATTTATAAAATAAATAAACTAAAAATATAATAAAAATATAGTTATAATAATAATAAATTAGTTAAATAATAGTATAGAAAGGTTAAATAACTTACTACTATATAGATTAATAAAAAAAAGAAAAACTATTTCTATTTTATTTATATTATAAAAGTAGTATAAAAAGAGTATATTTATTAATATAATATAAAAAGTAATAAGACTAAATAATATAAGAACTTTAATAAATCTTAATAAATAGATAGAGTTATTAAAACTAAATCTAATAGTAGTTATTTTTATAGTATTAATTTTAAGGTTTAGTATTAATTATTAAAATATAAAGGTTTAAAGTTAGCTTATTATTAAATATTTAGAAATATTAGTATTAAGTAAGATATATTAGAAGATTATTAACTTATATTTTCTCCTAAGTAAAAACTATAAAATATATTCTTTAACTTTAATTATAATATATAGATTTTATTTAGTAATAATATAGAAAATAGTATTATTACTTAATATATTAGTTACTTTAAAGCTATTAAAAGTAATATTAATGAAATAAAAAGTGAGAAATTATTAATTTTTATTATCTAAGCTATTTAATCTATATAAGCTATTTTTAGCGTTAGAGTTTTTGATATTAAAAGTATTAAAGTAATTTAATATATTTTTATTATAGCTATTAATAATAAAGTTATTAATATTTTTAATACTTTAATATTATACTAGAAAGTAATTAAAAGTAGAGATAGAGATGTTTTTATTAATATATAAAGCTATCTATTTTTAAATAGTAATATTTAATTTTATATTAATATTACTAAGTTTACTTTAAATATTATAGTTAACTATACTATAAACTTTAATAAGAATAAAAATAAAGTAGTTATTAACTAGAAGTATTAGAAAAGCTAAAGAAGTTAGAAAGTTATTTAGAAAACTTCTTAGAAGAGCTTAAATAGCTAAATTAAATATAATTAATAAAGCTTAATAATAGTTATTTAAGAAGTTATATAAGTTATTAAAGCTATAGAGGGGTAGATATTAATATTTCTACTAAAGTAAAATATTAAGTTAAATTATAAATAAGAATTATTATATTATAGTTATAAAAAGCTTATTAAATATTATAATAACTAAAGTTTATTTATTTAGTAAATAACTTACTACTTTATTATTTTTATTTAATTTAATATAGCTTAATAGTAGTTAAAAATAGAAGTATAGAAGTTAGAAAAAAACTTCTATAAAAAATAAATAGGTTTAATAAATAATATTATTAATAAAGTAGTTAGGTTTTAAAAATAAAAAGATAGTATAATAGTATTACAGAAGAAGTAAAAAAGCTATATAATAGTGTTATAAAAAGAGTATAAGTTATTAAGAGTAAAAAATAGTAAAAAATTCTCTTATAACTAGTAGTTAGTAGTTAGTATTTAGTAGCTAAATAATAAGAAAAAATCTTATAATAAGGTATACTACATGCTATATATATAAATAATTACTATTAAATAGGTTTAAAGTAGCTATTTATTATTAATACTAACTTAGTAAAAAAAGTAGTTAAAAGCTATTAAAAATAAAGTAATCTCTTATTTATTTATATAATATAAAAACTCTATTTATAAAAAATAGAGGGCTATATAAGTTAGTTAAAAGTGAAGTAAGTAGTTAATTTTACTATTAATTATAAATTAATAAGTAGAGTATTAACTACTATATACTATAGTATTATAGAACTATATATAGTTATAGTATATAGTATACTATAAGGAAAAATCTAATACTATAACTATATTATATACTACTATAGTTATAATATATAGTATATTATATACTATAAATTATACTATACTTTAGCTATTATATTATATATAAAATTATATATTAATATTAATATTAATAAGTTATTAATTAAATAGTTATTTTAATTAAAATATAATTTAATATTAAAAAACTATTAAGATATATTTATTAATAAAATATCTATATAATTAAATATATATATTAATTATTATTAATAATAATTAATATATAATACTATTATATATATTATTATTCTTATTAATTATTAATTAGATAATTATATAACTAAAAACTACACTTTAATAACTACTAATTAATTAATTAGAATTAAATAACTAATTTTTAAAGTGTAATATATAGTATTATACTATATTACTATAGATTTAAAAGTGGGGCTATAGTATATTATAAAGTTAATAAGTAGGGTTATAATATACTATAAAAGGTTTTTAAATACTATAACTACACTATACTATATATAGTATATAGTATACTATATAGTTATAATACTACTATATAGTACTTATTATAGCTCTATTAATAAGTTAATATTAATATTAAAAGTTAAATATATAATAAACATTTTTTAAATAAAAAATAAGAGTAATTATTAAAAGCGTTCTAAGTAAAATAAACTATTTCTTAAGTTATATTATAACTACTTCTATTAAATATAAAATTAGAAGCTATAAAAGCTATTATTATAATCCTACTATTATTAATATTATAAAAAGATATTTTTTAATCTTACTAGCGTTAATAATATTAAAATTAATATATTTTCCTTAAAAATTAAAAGAGAGTAAATTTAAAATAGCTTTAGTAATATAAATTATTTTTTCTTAAAATTATAGCTACTTTATTAGTATAAATTAATTAATTAAGTATTTCTAAATAGAATAGATCTAAATAAATATTAATAAAACTACTTCTTTTAAAGCTTTACTAATCTATAGTTAATTAATATATTATATAGTAATAACTATAAAATTAACTACTAATTAGTATTAGTTTTATAAAACTAGCTAACTAATAGAATATTATAAGTAATAAATATTATATTATATTAACTATATTAGTAGTATTATATATATTAACTATATAAGAGGTAGTAGCTATAATTATAGCATTAATTATAAATATTAAAGCTTTATATAATTACTAATTATATAAAGCGCGTCTAACTTAATTAACACTCTAATAGACTAATATTACTAATATAATATTAAATAAATAATATCTACTATATTTTACTTATAAATTAATTAATAAATAGCAAAAATTAACTAAATCTTTAAAATATACTTCTATATTTATATTAATTATAACTAAAATAATTATATTATATTACTACTAATTATTTAGTTTATTTATAATAATATAATTAGAGATAATATTAAATAATCCCTTTTCTATTTTAACTATAATAAATTAAAAATATTTAAAATAATATATATAAAAACTTAAATTTATATAGTAATAAATAATATAGTTTACTAATTAATTAAAAATTAAAAAACTAACTTTAAAAAAAAATATAATACCTATTTTATACAGCAAAATATTAAAATAAATTAACTAAATAATAAACTTAATTTTAAAAAACTTAAACTTTTTAAGATTATATAAATAATTTTATTAGTTAATTATAAATTTAAACTTTTAGAAACTATAAAATATTGTTTATTATTTTATATTTTACTTTTTAAACTAATATTATTATTATAAAATATAATAAAATAAAATATAAAGTTAAATAGATTATTAATTACTTAAAAGAATTAAAAGATTATTAATATTTTATTAAATAGAAAAGATATAAATATAAAAATAATATATAAAGACCTACTATATATGTTACTAATATAATAAAAAGACTTATAATCTATAAATAATAATATTAAAAATAAGAAATAATACTTATATTAACTAAACTAACTATTTTAATAAACACTTCTAGCTATTTATAAATTAAATACCTTTATAGATATATTAAATTACTAATAAAAAATAAATTAACTAAGAAAATAAAAACTATTTATTTACTTAAAAATATTAAAATATAACTAAAAGTCTTTTAATAAAAAGTTTAATATATTTAGATTCTAATTAAAAATAGAATTTAAATTAAAGATTTTAGAAATACTTATTAACTATACTTCTAAAACTAAAAGAAACTTAATTAAAAGACTTTTTACTACTTTACTTTTTTTTACTACTACTAGTATCTTTTTATAATTTTTCTTAAAAACTATTTAATTTATTTTATAAATATAATTTAATTTTATAAATATTTTATTTATTTTAATTTATATTCTTTATAATATTTCTACTTTTTTTTAAAAATAACTCTTTAGTTTTCTCTTTTTTATTATTTAAATAATAAGATTTTATTATTAATTACTTTATTATAATATATTAATATAAAAAAAGAAATTAGATAAAAAAAAACCTATACTAATAAATTATATTTTTAAAAGTATTATAAGAATAATAAATACTACTAATAATAATATACCTTTTATAAGCTAATAGGTTTTATAGTATTTTATAATATAAACCTTTTAAGTAAGAATAGTAATAAAATATAACTTTAAAACTGTTAATATATAATATTCTTTTATAATAATAATAATAATAATATAAAAATAATAATAACGCTTAACTTACTTTAATATTCTATAATAAATAAATAAATAACATTTAAAATATAAAGCTTTATATAAAAATACTCTATTTATTATACTTTATAACTATAATATTAATTATATAATATATATACTTATATAAACACTTTATATAATTAGTAGTTTAGTAAGTTATATTTTAAGTTATTTTTCTCTTTATTTTTTCTTATTAGAGAATATAACTTACTAACTATATTAATAGAAATTATTATAATATATTACTTCTCTTATTATTATTTATATAATTAAATACTTTTTAATACTTAAAATTATTACTTTTTATTATAATATAAGCTTATTTATAACTTTATATAATATAAATATATATATTATACTTCTATATATATTTATATTTATACTAATAAATTATAAGCTTAGTTTAGAAATAACCTCTATTCTTACTACTTCTTTACTTCTCTTTTATTTATTTATAATATTTTACTTTTATTTAAAGGTTATATATACTAAAAATTAATTTTTTAAATACTTTTCTATTTATATTATTTTTATAAAACTAGAAATACTAATTAGATTAGTTATTTAGTTCTATAAGATTTATTTTTTTTAAATCTATATATTAAACTTTATTTAAATTAACTATACTTTTATTAATTCTTCTCTAAATAGATAAACTTTTACTACTACTTTATTTAATTTATATTTTTTAAATTATCTTTTTAAACTATTTTCTAAGCTATTACTAATTTAGTTTAAACCTATATTTACTATTTAATAAACTTTTTCTTAACTAATTTACTATATAAGATATATATCTCTTTAATTAAATATAGGTCTAACTAAAGAAGATATTAATTAAAAAAAAGAAATAAAAACTACTTTTTTTTATAAATTAAACTTTAAACTTCTAAGTTTATAACTATTATAACTTTATTATAAAAACTACTATATTATATATATAATAGCGTTTTAGTTAATATTTTTACTATTATTAATCTTTTATAAAGTTTATAATTATATATTATATTTTATTAAAGTAATAATAATTAATCTTAAAGTTTAGTTTTTTAAGTTTATTAGTTTAGAGAACTATAAAGTATAAACTATATATATTAAAGTTTTACTATATAGTAAAAATATTACTATAGATCTTATTAAGCTTATTTCTTCTAATAATAAAGATAAAAACTATAAAGCTTTAAGTTATATATAGTTATTCTATAATAATAGGTTTCTAAGAGTTATAAAAGATAATAAAGATATTTATACTATTTAGGAATATCTAAAAGCTCTATATAAACCTATAGGTTTTATAAATAAGTTTTTAATTTATAAAGAGTTTTTTAATACTTTTTTAAATAACTTTAATTTTATAGAAAAATATATAAATAAAATAAAAAAACTTATAGATAATTTATTCTATAATAAACTTAAATTACTTAATTAAGTAATTATAGTTTATATATTTAATAGTTTAAATAAAACTTATAAAGCTTTTATAACTTCTATAACTTAGTTTTTTAAAACTAACTTTACTATTTATAACTTAAACTTTTTATATATTAGTTTTATAAATAAATATAAGAGAAAAAGTAGTAGTAAAGTAGTTAATAATATTACTAAAAGTAATAATAAAAAGAATAAAAAATAAAATAAAAACTAGGAAACTACTAATAAGAAAAATAAAAATAAAATTAATAAAAAACTTTAGAAAAAACAGAAAGGTTTATACTATAAAGATTATAAGAAAATAAACTATACTAAAGAAAACTACACTTTTTTATATCTTAAAAACGCTTTATAAAATAAAGAATAATATAAAACTTAATATAAATAATATAAAAGTGTAAAGTAATATTTATTACTATAAAAATAAAGATCTTTTTATAAAAAAACTAAATATATAAATATATTAAGGTTATATAATAAATTATAGATCTAATAAGTATAAGATCTAAGATATATAACTAAAAAGAGCTTTATAGTTTTAAGATATTAAAATCTTAGAAAATACTTTTATTTTTTATTATAAAGAGCTTATTTTAAGTATAAATACTTACTATAAGAATATAAATAGTAGTATTATACTAAATAATAATAGATATAATACTACTTAAAAAAGTCTATAAAGAGATATTTCTAGTTAATCTATTTTTTATAGAAATAATCCTACTATAAGTAGTAATATTTCTATAATAAATAATGTTCTTATAAATCTAAGTAATAAGATTAGTATTAATAATAATAATAATAATAATAATAATAATATTAATACTAGTATAATTAGTTTATATAATAATAGTATAAAAACTATTAGTATTAATAATAGAGAAATAAATAAACAAAAGGTTAAGTTATTAATAGAGATCTTCTTTTTATTAGAAGAAGTTAAAAAAGACTATAAATAGGTTAATAATATAGTTTATAATACTAAAAGTATACTATTATTTACTATAGTAGATTATTCTACTTTTAATATTTATAAAATAAATAATAACGTTTTAACTAATAATAATAATATTATTAAAACTAGTACTATTAATAAAGCTTTTTATATTCTATTATTTATTATATTAAATAAGCTTTCTAATATATAGTAAGCCTTAAATTCTCTTTATAAAGATAATTAGATTTAAGCTATATAACTAGAAGTAACTTAAATAGAAAATATAAAAACTTAGGAAATTATATAAAAACTAAATAATATTTATTTATTAAGCAGTAAATAAATATATACTATAAAATTAAAAGATAAAATAAATAATATCTATAAATATAAAGTAAAATAGGTTGCTTAAAGTTATAATTAATATATTAGTATTAATTATTTAAAAAGCTTTTCTACTACTTATAGACTAGAAAGCTATAGCTTTATAATTATATTTACTATAAAAGAAAGATAGATCTTTCTATAATATAACGTTATTATAGCGTTTATATATACTAATATAGATATAGATATATATATATAATATTACTAATAGGTTTTTTATATAATAAAGCTATAAATAAATTAGAATTTAATTCTAATTATAACTATAAATTAAATAATAGCAAATATTATTATAAGTTTTTTAAAGCTTTATATAAGTTAAAATAAAGCTTTAGACTATAGTATAACTATTTAAAAGCTATATTAATAAAATTAGGATTTATTATTTTACTTTATAATAAAGTAGTATTTATACTTAATAAAAATAACTATAAAGCTATAATTTATTATTATATAGATAATATACTTTTAGTAGCTAATAATACTACTATTAGTAACTATATATATAATAAACTAAGGTAATATATAAAAATATAACTATTAGGAGAGCTTAGTACTTTTTTAAGCTATAAGTTTGAAATAGATTGATCTAATAAGTCTTTCTTTATATATTAAACTAAATATATAGAAAAAATATTAAATAAATATAATAAAACTAGTATAAATCCATTTTTAACTCTTATAAGAGATAATATAAAATTATATATAAATAAATATACTACTATAAAAAAAGAAATATTATAATTTTAGTAGTAGATTAGAGCTTTTATATATCTAGCTCTAAAGACTAAGTATAATATTGCTCTAGTAGTTATAATATTATTAAGATATATAATAAACTCTTTAAAAGAGTATTTTTTAGCTTTAGATTACTTATAGAGATATATAAATAATTTTCTTAAAAGAGGAATTTATTATAATTATAATAATAATATAATATAGGATTTAATAAGTTATTTAGACTTTAATTAAGCTAGAGACCTAAATAATAGAAGATCTATATTAGCTTATATATTTTACTAGAGATTATATAATATAATATCTTATAGCACTATAAAATAAAAAATAGTAGTACTATCTACTTATAAAGCTAAATATATAGTTTTAACTAAAGTAGTAAAAGAAGCTTTATATCTATATAATAGTTATAATTTTAATTTAACTAATTTAGGTTTTAAACCTATATATAAGCTTAAGATTTTTATATATAATTTAATAGCTAAAAAGCTAACTAAAGATCTTAAATTTTATAAAAAATCTAAGTATATTAATATAAAGTATTATTTTACTAGAGAATCTTTATTAAATAAAGATATAATATTATTTTATATAAACGTTAAGTCTAATATTATAGATATACTAATTAAGCTTTTAAGTAAGGTTATATTTAATAATATACTTAAAATAATAAATAATAATAATAATAAAGAAAATAATAATAATATATATAATAATAATAACTATATTAAAGAAATAACATACTAGTTTTTCTCTTACTTTTTTACTTATAAAGTTATTTTATAAAAGTTGTTTAACTAGTTATAAATATATTATATATATTATAGGAATATTTTTCTTATTTTTCCTATAAAGTTCTTAAGTTTTTTATATTTATAACGTATATATATATTAAGTGAGTAAGCTATATACTATAAATTAACTATATATACTTTAAGAGGGAATGTTAATATATAATATTCTTTTATAATAATAATAATAATATAAGAATAATAATAATACTTAACTTACTTTAATATTCTATAATAAATAAATAAATAACATTTAAAGTATAAAACTTTATATAGAAATACTCTATTTATTATATTTTATAACTATAATATTAATTATATAATATATATACTTATATAAGCACCTTATATAATTAGCAGTTTAATAAGTTATATTTTAAGTTATTTTTCTCCTCACTTTTCTCTACTAGAGGATATAACTTACTAACTATATTAACAGAAATCATTATAATATATCACTTCTCTTATTATTATCTATATAATTAAATGCTTTTTAATGCTTAAGATTATTACTTTTTATTATAATATAAGCCTATCTATAACTTTATACTATATAGGTATATATACTACGCCTCTATATATGCTTATACTTATACTAATAAAAACTATTCTTAATAGTCTTAAAAGAATAATAATAATAATAAAATATAGAACTTATAAAATTATTAGTAATATAATCTAATATAGTATTAATATTATAAATAAATTAGAAAATATAATTAATAGATCTCTAACTTAAAGTTAATAATCTATTTATATTAAGTTTTAAAAATAAAACCTTTAGAGAGAAGATTTAATATTATAACTTATAAATAAGAATAATAAATAACTAATCTATTTAGGGGTTAGATAGCTAAAATAGAATATTTATATTATATAATTATAAGAATAATAAGGATTTATTTAGAATAGAAAAATTATAATATAAATTATATAATAATAAAATAAGACTGAGTAAATAATAAAGATTACTAAGTATTTAATAAAAATTATTAAGTATTTATTAATAATTACTAAATACTTATTAGTATTTATAAGAAGATAAATAATAAAATAAAAAAACTATTTAAAATTATATATAATATAACTTTAAATTTAACTTATAATTAAACTTCTATAGCTTTTTAGTAATTAGTTTTATATTTATTCTCTAAGATATTTTTAACTTATTTTTACTATAAATAACTTAATAAATTTAAAACTAGTTATTTTAGCTTCTAAAAACTAATCTATAATAAAGCTTATAACTTATAACTTAAACTATAACTTTAGTATATTATTACTATATATTAATATTAATATATAATATTCTTTTATAATAATAATAATAATATAAGAATAATAATAACGCTTAACTTACTTTAATATTCTATAATAAATAAATAAGTAATATTTAAAGTATAAAACCTTATATAAAAATACTCTATTTATTATATCTTATAACTATAATATTAATTATATAATATATATATTTATATAAATACTTTATATAATTAGCAGTTTAGTAGGTTATATTTTAGGTTATCTTTTCTCTTATTTTTCTCTACTAGAGGATATAACCTATTAACTATATTAATAGAAATTATTATAATATATTACTTCTCTTATTATTATCTATATAATTAAATGCTTTTTAATACTTAAAATTATCACTTTTTATTATAATATAAGCCTATCTATAACTTTATACTATATAGGTATATATACTATACTTCTATATATGCTTATACTTATACTAATAATTAATCTCTAGCTTCTATTAATAGACCTTACTATTAGATAGCTAACTATAATATATATCTTTAACCTATTTAATATATAATAGTTTTTCATTCTTCCTAATAAACTTTATTACTAACTAGTGAATTATAATATATAAGTAATATATTTTTATTACTTATTTGCTTATTCTAATTTTAATCTTATTTTAAACTCTATAAGTTCTTTTTTTATTTTCAGTTTCTCCTTTATTCTATAATTCTGTTGTTTAATTTTAGCTTGAGATTTACACTCTTTATGCTCTTTATCTTTTTCTTTACTTTTTATTTCCTTTCTTAACTGCTCTATATAAAGCTTTTGCTCCTTATTAGTAAGGGATGAAGCGCTAATTTGCGTTTATGTTTAAACAGCTTAGCGAAGAAGTTAATTATTTTGAAAGTGTAGTAAGCTTCAGTTTAAATAGCTTTGAGGAGTAGTTATTAGTACTCTAGATGATAAAATGCTACTAGACTGTAAAGATCTCTTATTATTTTCACTATTAGAGAAACTAAAGTTGCTATTATTATCAAATAGCAAGCTTCTCTGATTGCTTACTGATAGTTTTTAAGTTTTTAAATAGCTTAAAGACTAATAGGGTTAGTCTTTGTTATTATTATCTAATGATTTCTGCTATTTTTATTCTAAAATAATAATTAGATATTAGTCTTTTAATATAATATTAAACTTACTATTCTGTTGTATTATTAAGTCTATTTGACTGGAAATTCTAGTGTTATGGTATAAGCTTGAGATATATTGCTTGTAAGTTATATAATTTTAGGAGATTATGTTCTAATCTATTTCTCTTAATCTATATAAATAAGTAAGAGTATTTTCTAAGTGAAATAGTATACTTACTTATTAACAACATAAAGAATAGAGAGAAACTGCTTAGTCTATTAGTAGGATGCTTAGTAGTAGATCTTAATAGTATTTATATTGCGTGGGATTTATTTCTAATCTGACGTTAGGATCTTTGATATTGCTTGATAAAACTTTATAGCAATAGGTGATAACTGCTTATAGTCTGCTTAAGCTTTAAACGCTAGGAATTTCACTATACTTTATATAAGTAACAAAAAACATTTTGGAAATGTTTCTAGATGAGGTATAATAATAATATACTTCTAATTGTATTATAAAGTTTATTATAGTTCTTTTGGGATTAACAGCTTAAAAGACTAGTTATAATGTTATATAGTGTTCTTAGTCTATAGGGATAGGTATCGCCTAAAAGCTTCTCAACACTATATTAAAAATGTATATAATAGAGGTAAACGCAGCTTTTAGCTTGAAATTCTTAAGACTTTAGGTGTTAATACCTTTTCTTAAGGTATTAGCTAAAGCCTTTAATAACACTCTATTCTTAGTTGAAAGTAACTTTAAGTATACTAGATCTATAAATAAACTTCTACTGAACGTTAATTGCATACTTATAATATAGAATATTAAAAACAGCTTGAAATATATATTGATATATTTTTGTTGTCTTAGTATTTATATAGTAACATGCTAGGGGGAGTGCTTCACTAGGTTAGAAATAATTTAGAAACATTTTAGCAATAGACTTCTACTTTTCTCTGATATATAGCTATACTAAGCCTAGATAATCTTGTAATGCTTTAAACTATAAATATGTTTGTAATTTGCATTAACTATAAATAACTTTATATTATTAAATGTCTACTATATTACTTATTTATAGAAGAAATAAATAATAATGTAGTTAGAAGATAATTAGAATAAATGTTAGATATACTGATAATAGTAAGCTATTAAAGTCATAATACTATAAAGAAGGAAAGAGGTTTATATGTAGAATCGCTTGTTTTGTTTTTTTGTTTGCTATAAAGCGAGTGTAATTGCGCAGACACCTTAAGGAAATATTAAGATTTGCTGCTTTTGAATAATATGTTGAAGGTAGTTAGGATTTGCAAGGCTTTTGTGAATATCTATTATAGATTTCCTATAGTACTCTGCAATATACTCTTTTAACTTATTTGAGTTTAAAAATAAGTCTATAAATATTAGTATATTTTAACGAAGTGAAGAAGTAAAGCTTATACTTAATATTATGTTAGGCTTATTAATGTGTAGGATAATACGCATTAAACTATTCATAATTAAGAGAGGCATTTTTGCTGTAGGTAGAGGAAGGTGTGTATAAGTACTATATGATGTAATCATAATATATAGCGTGGTTTTTAGGTCTTATGGGATAAAAAACCTATAATAGATAGAGCATTCAACTTGCTGAATTTAAGTAAGTGGACCCTAATAGGTTTAATTGCATATTAGTTATCTTTATAGATTACTTATAAATATAAAGCATTTCTAGCTTGTAATTACTTCTTTTAGAAGTTTAGTCTCATAGAATGTTGACGTTATAATATCTTAGTATAGTTACTATTCAAAAGGAACTAACATAAAGTAGTATTTCTTTTAGTTTTAAGCTGTAATACTATTTGAGCATATAATTACCTACTGCTGAACGCTAACAATAAACTAGATTATAGTTAGTAGATATATTATATATAACCCTCAGAATAGATTTATTTTATGCTTTAGTCTATTACTTATAGAATAGAGCTATATATTTCACTTAAATTAGTATATAATTACTTTTTGCGAAAACGTTTATATATTATCTATAGTGTTCTTTATATATATTAGACTAGATGCAAAATATTTTAGAAATGTTTTTAAACTGATTTTATTTATACTATAATGCGCTTCTCTATTATTAGTGTAGTAACCCTCTCTTTAAGCGTTATAAGTTATGCGTTAAGAGATAGTGTTATTATATTATAAGTGAAATCTTAATACTATATATATTAGTATGCTTTTCTATTTATATAATCTTAATCTATACACTATATAGGTATATCTCTAAGAGCATAATAAGTTATGCTGAATTTGCTTATCTTTTTATATATTTAATATTAGATTATATTCTAAAGCTTAACAATCTCCTCTATAGAGAGAGCTTCTATTAGAATAATAAAAACTACTCTATTTAGAGATATTATTAGGTATTCTAAGATACTAAGTAGGTAGCTAATATTCTCTATAACTATTATATCTCATATAAAGAGGTTATTACTTTATGAAGCTAGAGGATAGCTAATAATTATTAGCTTAATAGGTGCAATAAATGTTTCTAGAGGTAGCTACTGCTATTTATTAGTAAAAGATATAAAAAGAGAGATAATCTGATAGTTATACTATATCTTATAGTTATTTTTAAATTAGTATTAAGTTTATTTTAAGGCTAAGATATAGTATGATGTTGCTTAAATTATTATAAACTTTATTTATATTATTTAAATTCTTAAGTTTATTTATAGGTTTATCAAAAATAAGCATAACAGCTCACTTTTAAACTTCAAAATAGTTATTATATATTAGTAAATCTATTGTTTCTAAGAATGATATAGGCGGAAGTATAATTAATTAGCATAGAAAAATAAATATATCTAATTTAGTCTAAAAACATTTCTTATGATACTAATAACTTTTAAGGTTACCTCTCACTTAGAATATTTCAGTTTACACCTTAGGTATTAGTTATTATATAAGCTGCATAGTGGTGACTGCTATAATTAAATAGATAATGTAGGGTGAGATCTACTAGTTTTAGACTTAACTTCTGCATTGCCCTAATATATAGGCCTTTAGACTAATATAAGGTGTGTGATTCTAACCTTATATGTATTGTTATATATTAGAGCAGTATAGAGGTTAAGTCTAAAACTAGTAGATCTCACCTTATATTATCTATCTAATTATAATAGTTACTACTATGCAGCTTATATAATAACTGATACCTAAGGTATAAACTGAAATATTCTAAGTGAGGAGTAACCTTAAAAGTTATTAGTATCATAAGAAATATTTCTAGACTGAATTAGATATATTTATTTTTCTACGCTAATTAATTATACTTCTGCCTATATTATTCTCAGAGATAATAGATTTACTAATATATAATAACTATTTTGAAGTTTAAGAGTAAGCTGTTATACCTACTTTTGATAAACCTATAAACAAACTTAAGAATTTAAATGATATAAATGAAGTTTATAATAATTTAAGCAACATCATACTACATCTTAGCTTTAAAACAAACTTAATACTAATTCAAAAATAACTATAAGATATAATATAACTATTAGATTATCTCTCTTTTTATATCTTTTACTAATAAATAGTAGTAGCTACCTCTAGAAATATTTATTGCACTTATTAAGCTAATAATTATTAGCTATCTTCTAGCTTTATAAAGTAATAACCTCTTTGTATAAGACGTAGTAGTTATAGAGAATATTAGCTACCTACCTAGTATTTTAAAATACCTAATAATATCTCTAAATAGAGTAGTTCTTATTATTCTAATAGAAGCTCTCTCTATAGAGGAGATTATTAAGCTTTAGAATATAATCTAATATTAAATATATAAAAAGATAAATAAATTCAATATAACTTATTATACTCTTAGGGATGCACCTATATAGCGTATAGGCTGAGATTATATAAGTAGAAAAGCATACTAATATATATAATATTAAGATTTCGCTCATAACATAATAATATTATCTCTTAATGCATAACTTATAGCGCTTAAAGAGAGGGTTACTATACTAATAGTAGAGAAGTATATTATAGTATAAATAGGATCAGTTTAGAAATATTTCTGAAATGTTTTATATTCAGTTTAACATATATAAAGGATACTACAGATAATATATAAATGTTTTTGCAAAGAGTAATTATATATTAATTTAAGTGAAATATATAGCTCTATTCTATAAATAACAGACTAAGGTGTAAAATAAATCTATTCTGAGGGTTATATATAATATATCTACTAACTATAATTTAGTTTATTGCTAGTATTTAGCAGTAGGTAATTATATGCTCAAATAGTATTATAGCTTAAAACTGAAAGAAATACTACTTTATATTAGTTCCTTTTGAATAGCAACTATACTAAGATATTATAACGTTAATATTCTATAAGACTGAACTTCTAAAGGAAGTAATTGCAAGCTAGAAATGCTTTATATTTATAAGCAATCTATAAAGATAACTAATATGTAATTAAACCTATTAAAGTCTATTTACTTAAATTTAGCAAGTTAAATGCTCTATCTATTATAGGTTTTTTATTCTATAAGACTTAAAAACTATGCTATATATTGTGATTATATCATATAGTATTTATATATACCCTCCCCTACCTGTAGTAAAAACGCCTCTCTTAATTATAAATAGTTTAATACATATTATCCTATGCATTAATAAGTCTAATATAACATTAAGTATGAGCTTTACTTCTTTACTTTATTAAAATATATTAATATTTATAGACTTATTTTTAAACTTAAATGAGTTAAAAGAGTATATTGCAGAGTACTGTGGGAAATCTGTAATAGATATTCACAAAAGCCTTGCAAATTCTAACTACCTTTAATATATTATTTGAAAGCAGCAAATCTTAATGTTTCTTTAAGGTACCTGTGTAATTACACTCGCTTTATAGCAAATAAAAGAATAAAATAAGTGATTCTATGTATAAACCTCCTTCCTTCTTTATAGTATTATAACTTTAATAACTTACTATTATTAGTATATCTAATATTTATTCTAATTATTTTCTAACTATATTGTTATTTGTTTCTTCTATAAATAAGTAATATAGTAGATATTTAATGATATGAAGTTATTTATAGTTGATGCGAATTATAAATATATTTATAGTTTAAGGCATCATAAGATCATCTAGGCTTAGTATAGCTATATATTAGAGAAAAGTAGAGGTCTATTGCTGAAATATTTCTGAATTATTTCTAACTTAGTGAAATACTCCCCCTAGTGTGTTGCTATATAAATACTGAAACAGCAGAAATATATTAATATATATTTCAAGCTGTTTTTAATATTCTATATTATAAGTATGCAATTAATGTTTAGTGGAAGTTTATTTATAGATCTAGTATACTTAGGGTTATTTTTAACTAAAGATAGAGTGTTATTAAAGGCTTTAGCTAATATTTTAAGAAAAGGTATTAACGCTTAGAGTTTTAGGAATTCTAAGCTAAAAGCTGTATTTGCCTCTATTATATGCATTTTTAATATGGTGTTAAGAAGCTTTTAGGTAATACCTATTCCTATAGACTAGAAACACTATATAATATTATGACTAGTCTTTTAAGCTGTTAATCCTAAAAGGACTATAACAAACTTTGTAATGTAATTAGAGGTATATTATTATTATACTTCATCTAGAAATGTTTCTAAAATGTTTTTTGTTACTTATATAAAGCATAGTGAAATTCCTAGCGTTTAAAGCTTAGGCAGACTATAAGCAGTTATCACTTATTGCTGTAAGGTTTTATTAGGTGATATTAAAGATCTTAACGTCAGATTAGGAATAAATCCTATGTGACATAAATACTATTAAGATTTACTACTAAGTGTCCTACTAATAGACTAGGCGGTTTCTCTTTATCCTTTATGTTGTTAATAGGTAAGTATACTATCTCACTTAGAAAATACTCTTACTTATTTATATAGATTAAAGGAAATAGATTAGAATATAATCTTCTGAGATTATATAACTTATAAGCAATATATCTCAGGCTTATATTGTAACACTAGAATTTCTAGTTAAGTAGACTTAGCAATATAATAGAATAGTAAGTTTAATATTATATTAAGAGATTAATATCTAATTATTATTTTAGAATAAAAGTAGCAGAGATTATTAGATAATAATGATGAAGACTAACCTTATTAGTCTTTAAGCTGTTTAAGAACTTAAGAACTATTAGTAAGCAATTAGAGAAGTTTGCTATTTAATAATAATAGTAACTTTAGTTTCTCTGATAGTAAAGATGATGAGAGATCTTTATAGTTTAGTAGTATTTTATTATCTAGAGTATTAGTAACTACTCTTTAAAGCTGTTTAAACTGAAGCTTACTATACTTTTAAAATAGTTAACTTCTTCGCTAAGCTATTTAAATATAAATGTAAATTAGTACTTTATCCCTTGCTAATGAGGAGTAAAAGCTTTATATAGAGTAATTAAGAAGGGAAATAGAAAGTAAAGAAAGAGATAAAGAGCGTAAAAAGTGTGAATCTTAAGTTAAAATTGAACGACAGAATTATAGAATAGAGGAGGAACTAAAAATAAAAAGAGAACTTATAGAGTTTAGAATGAAATTAGAGTTAGAACAAGCAAATAAGTAATAAAAATATATTACTTATATATTATAATTTACTAGTTAGTAATAAAGTTTATTAGGAAGAATGAAAAACTATTATATATTAAATAAGTTAAAGGTATATATTATAGTTAGCTATCTAATAGTAAGGTCTATTAATAGAAGCTAGAGATTAATTATTAATATAAGTATAAGCATATATAGAAGTGTAGTATATATGCCTATATAGTATAAGGTTATAGATAGGCTTATATTATAATAAAAAGTGATAATTTTAAGTATTAAAAAGCATTTAATTATATAGATAATAATAAGAGAAGTAATATATTATAATAATTTCTATTAATATAGTTAATAGGTTATATCCTCTAGTAGAGAAAAATAAGAGAAAAAATAACCTAAAATATAACCTACTAAACTGCTAATTATATAAAGTATTTATATAAGTATATATATTATATAATTAATATTATAGTTATAAGATATAATAAATAGAGTATTTTTATATAAGGTTTTATACTTTAAATGTTACTTATTTATTTATTATAGAATATTAAAGTAAGTTAAGCGTTATTATTATTCTTATATTATTATTATTATTATAAAAGAATATTATATATTAATATTAATATATAGTAATAATATACTAAAGTTATAGTTTAAGTTATAAGTTATAAGCTTTATTATAGATTAGTTTTTAGAAGCTAAAATAACTAGTTTTAAATTTATTAAGTTATTTATAGTAAAAATAAGTTAAAAATATCTTAGAGAATAAATATAAAACTAATTACTAAAAAGCTATAGAAGTTTAATTATAAGTTAAATTTAAAGTTATATTATATATAAGTTTTAAATAGTTTTTTTATTTTATTATTTATCTTCTTATAAATACTAATAAGTATTTAGTAATTATTAGTAAATACTTAATAATTTTTATTAAATACTTAGTAATCTTTATTATTTACTCAGTCTTATTTTATTATTATATAATTTATATTATAATTTTTCTATTCTAAATAAATCCTTATTATTCTTATAATTATATAATATAAATATTCTATTTTAGCTATCTAACCCCTAAATAGATTAGTTATTTATTATTCTTATTTATAAGTTATAATATTAAATCTTCTCTCTAAAGGTTTTATTTTTAAAACTTAATATAAATAGATTATTAACTTTAAGTTAGAGATCTATTAATTATATTTTCTAATTTATTTATAATATTAATACTATATTAGATTATATTACTAATAATTTTATAAGTTCTATATTTTATTATTATTATTATTCTTTTAAGACTATTAAGAATAGTTTTTATTAGCATAAGTATAAGTATATATAGAGGCGTAGTATATATACCTATATAGTATAAGGTTATAGATAGGCTTATATTATAATAAAAAGTAATAATCTTAAGCATTAAAAAGCATTTAATTATATAGATAATAATAAGAGAAGTGATATATTATAATGATTTCTGTTAATATAGTTAGTAAGTTATATCCTCTAGTAGAGAAAAGTGAGGAGAAAAATAACTTAAAATATAACTTATTAAACTGCTAATTATATAAGGTGTTTATATAAGTATATATATTATATAATTAATATTATAGTTATAAAATATAATAAATAGAGTATTTCTATATAAAGTTTTATACTTTAAATGTTATTTATTTATTTATTATAGAATATTAAAGTAAGTTAAGTGTTATTATTATTCTTATATTATTATTATTATTATAAAAGAATATTATATATTAACATTCCCTCTTAAAGTATATATAGTTAATTTATAGTATATAGCTTACTCACTTAATATATATATACGTTATAAATATAAAAAACTTAAGAACTTTATAGGAAAAATAAGAAAAATATTCCTATAATATATATAATATATTTATAACTAGTTAAACAACTTTTATAAAATAACTTTATAAGTAAAAAAGTAAGAGAAAAACTAGTATGTTATTTCTTTAATATAGTTATTATTATTATATATATTATTATTATTTTCTTTATTATTATTATTATTTATTATTTTAAGTATATTATTAAATATAACCTTACTTAAAAGCTTAATTAGTATATCTATAATATTAGACTTAACGTTTATATAAAATAATATTATATCTTTATTTAATAAAGATTCTCTAGTAAAATAATACTTTATATTAATATACTTAGATTTTTTATAAAATTTAAGATCTTTAGTTAGCTTTTTAGCTATTAAATTATATATAAAAATCTTAAGCTTATATATAGGTTTAAAACCTAAATTAGTTAAATTAAAATTATAACTATTATATAGATATAAAGCTTCTTTTACTACTTTAGTTAAAACTATATATTTAGCTTTATAAGTAGATAGTACTACTATTTTTTATTTTATAGTGCTATAAGATATTATATTATATAATCTCTAGTAAAATATATAAGCTAATATAGATCTTCTATTATTTAGGTCTCTAGCTTAATTAAAGTCTAAATAACTTATTAAATCCTATATTATATTATTATTATAATTATAATAAATTCCTCTTTTAAGAAAATTATTTATATATCTCTATAAGTAATCTAAAGCTAAAAAATACTCTTTTAAAGAGTTTATTATATATCTTAATAATATTATAACTACTAGAGCAATATTATACTTAGTCTTTAGAGCTAGATATATAAAAGCTCTAATCTACTACTAAAATTATAATATTTCTTTTTTTATAGTAGTATATTTATTTATATATAATTTTATATTATCTCTTATAAGAGTTAAAAATGGATTTATACTAGTTTTATTATATTTATTTAATATTTTTTCTATATATTTAGTTTAATATATAAAGAAAGACTTATTAGATCAATCTATTTCAAACTTATAGCTTAAAAAAGTACTAAGCTCTCCTAATAGTTATATTTTTATATATTACCTTAGTTTATTATATATATAGTTACTAATAGTAGTATTATTAGCTACTAAAAGTATATTATCTATATAATAATAAATTATAGCTTTATAGTTATTTTTATTAAGTATAAATACTACTTTATTATAAAGTAAAATAATAAATCCTAATTTTATTAATATAGCTTTTAAATAGTTATACTATAGTCTAAAGCTTTATTTTAACTTATATAAAGCTTTAAAAAACTTATAATAATATTTGCTATTATTTAATTTATAGTTATAATTAGAATTAAATTCTAATTTATTTATAGCTTTATTATATAAAAAACCTATTAGTAATATTATATATATATATCTATATCTATATTAGTATATATAAACGCTATAATAACGTTATATTATAGAAAGATCTATCTTTCTTTTATAGTAAATATAATTATAAAGCTATAGCTTTCTAGTCTATAAGTAGTAGAAAAGCTTTTTAAATAATTAATACTAATATATTAATTATAACTTTAAGCAACCTATTTTACTTTATATTTATAGATATTATTTATTTTATCTTTTAATTTTATAGTATATATTTATTTACTGCTTAATAAATAAATATTATTTAGTTTTTATATAATTTCCTAAGTTTTTATATTTTCTATTTAAGTTACTTCTAGTTATATAGCTTAAATCTAATTATCTTTATAAAGAGAATTTAAGGCTTACTATATATTAGAAAGCTTATTTAATATAATAAATAATAGAATATAAAAAGCTTTATTAATAGTACTAGTTTTAATAATATTATTATTATTAGTTAAAACGTTATTATTTATTTTATAAATATTAAAAGTAGAATAATCTACTATAGTAAATAATAGTATACTTTTAGTATTATAAACTATATTATTAACCTATTTATAGTCTTTTTTAACTTCTTCTAATAAAAAGAAGATCTCTATTAATAACTTAACCTTTTGTTTATTTATTTCTCTATTATTAATACTAATAGTTTTTATACTATTATTATATAAACTAATTATACTAGTATTAATATTATTATTATTATTATTATTATTATTATTAATACTAATCTTATTACTTAGATTTATAAGAACATTATTTATTATAGAAATATTACTACTTATAGTAGGATTATTTCTATAAAAAATAGATTAACTAGAAATATCTCTTTATAGACTTTTTTAAGTAGTATTATATCTATTATTATTTAGTATAATACTACTATTTATATTCTTATAGTAAGTATTTATACTTAAAATAAGCTCTTTATAATAAAAAATAAAAGTATTTTCTAAGATTTTAATATCTTAAAACTATAAAGCTCTTTTTAGTTATATATCTTAGATCTTATACTTATTAGATCTATAATTTATTATATAACCTTAATATATTTATATATTTAGTTTTTTTATAAAAAGATCTTTATTTTTATAGTAATAAATATTACTTTACACTTTTATATTATTTATATTAAGTTTTATATTATTCTTTATTTTATAAAGCGTTTTTAAGATATAAAAAAGTGTAGTTTTCTTTAGTATAGTTTATTTTCTTATAATCTTTATAGTATAAACCTTTCTGTTTTTTCTAAAGTTTTTTATTAATTTTATTTTTATTTTTCTTATTAGTAGTTTCCTAGTTTTTATTTTATTTTTTATTCTTTTTATTATTACTTTTAGTAATATTATTAACTACTTTACTACTACTTTTTCTCTTATATTTATTTATAAAACTAATATATAAAAAGTTTAAGTTATAAATAGTAAAGTTAGTTTTAAAAAACTAAGTTATAGAAGTTATAAAAGCTTTATAAGTTTTATTTAAACTATTAAATATATAAACTATAATTACTTAATTAAGTAATTTAAGTTTATTATAGAATAAATTATCTATAAGTTTTTTTATTTTATTTATATATTTTTCTATAAAATTAAAGTTATTTAAAAAAGTATTAAAAAACTCTTTATAAATTAAAAACTTATTTATAAAACCTATAGGTTTATATAGAGCTTTTAGATATTCCTAAATAGTATAAATATCTTTATTATCTTTTATAACTCTTAGAAACCTATTATTATAGAATAACTATATATAACTTAAAGCTTTATAGTTTTTATCTTTATTATTAGAAGAAATAAGCTTAATAAGATCTATAGTAATATTTTTACTATATAGTAAAACTTTAATATATATAGTTTATACTTTATAGTTCTCTAAACTAATAAACTTAAAAAACTAAACTTTAAGATTAATTATTATTACTTTAATAAAATATAATATATAATTATAAACTTTATAAAAGATTAATAATAGTAAAAATATTAACTAAAACGCTATTATATATATAATATAGTAGTTTTTATAATAAAGTTATAATAGTTATAAACTTAGAAGTTTAAAGTTTAATTTATAAAAAAAAGTAGTTTTTATTTCTTTTTTTTAATTAATATCTTCTTTAGTTAGACCTATATTTAATTAAAGAGATATATATCTTATATAGTAAATTAGTTAAGAAAAAGTTTATTAAATAGTAAATATAGGTTTAAACTAAATTAGTAATAGCTTAGAAAATAGTTTAAAAAGATAATTTAAAAAATATAAATTAAATAAAGTAGTAGTAAAAGTTTATCTATTTAGAGAAGAATTAATAAAAGTATAGTTAATTTAAATAAAGTTTAATATATAGATTTAAAAAAAATAAATCTTATAGAACTAAATAACTAATCTAATTAGTATTTCTAGTTTTATAAAAATAATATAAATAGAAAAGTATTTAAAAAATTAATTTTTAGTATATATAACCTTTAAATAAAAGTAAAATATTATAAATAAATAAAAGAGAAGTAAAGAAGTAGTAAGAATAGAGGTTATTTCTAAACTAAGCTTATAATTTATTAGTATAAATATAAATATATATAGAAGTATAATATATATATTTATATTATATAAAGTTATAAATAAGCTTATATTATAATAAAAAGTAATAATTTTAAGTATTAAAAAGTATTTAATTATATAAATAATAATAAGAGAAGTAATATATTATAATAATTTCTATTAATATAGTTAGTAAGTTATATTCTCTAATAAGAAAAAATAAAGAGAAAAATAACTTAAAATATAACTTACTAAACTACTAATTATATAAAGTGTTTATATAAGTATATATATTATATAATTAATATTATAGTTATAAAGTATAATAAATAGAGTATTTTTATATAAAGCTTTATATTTTAAATGTTATTTATTTATTTATTATAGAATATTAAAGTAAGTTAAGCGTTATTATTATTTTTATATTATTATTATTATTATTATAAAAGAATATTATATATTAACAGTTTTAAAGTTATATTTTATTACTATTCTTACTTAAAAGGTTTATATTATAAAATACTATAAAACCTATTAGCTTATAAAAGGTATATTATTATTAGTAGTATTTATTATTCTTATAATACTTTTAAAAATATAATTTATTAGTATAGGTTTTTTTTTATCTAATTTCTTTTTTTATATTAATATATTATAATAAAGTAATTAATAATAAAATCTTATTATTTAAATAATAAAAAAGAGAAAACTAAAGAGTTATTTTTAAAAAAAAGTAGAAATATTATAAAGAATATAAATTAAAATAAATAAAATATTTATAAAATTAAATTATATTTATAAAATAAATTAAATAGTTTTTAAGAAAAATTATAAAAAGATACTAGTAGTAGTAAAAAAAAGTAAAGTAGTAAAAAGTCTTTTAATTAAGTTTCTTTTAGTTTTAGAAGTATAGTTAATAAGTATTTCTAAAATCTTTAATTTAAATTCTATTTTTAATTAGAATCTAAATATATTAAACTTTTTATTAAAAGACTTTTAGTTATATTTTAATATTTTTAAGTAAATAAATAGTTTTTATTTTCTTAGTTAATTTATTTTTTATTAGTAATTTAATATATCTATAAAGGTATTTAATTTATAAATAGCTAGAAGTGTTTATTAAAATAGTTAGTTTAGTTAATATAAGTATTATTTCTTATTTTTAATATTATTATTTATAGATTATAAGTCTTTTTATTATATTAGTAACATATATAGTAGGTCTTTATATATTATTTTTATATTTATATCTTTTCTATTTAATAAAATATTAATAATCTTTTAATTCTTTTAAGTAATTAATAATCTATTTAACTTTATATTTTATTTTATTATATTTTATAATAATAATATTAGTTTAAAAAGTAAAATATAAAATAATAAACAATATTTTATAGTTTCTAAAAGTTTAAATTTATAATTAACTAATAAAATTATTTATATAATCTTAAAAAGTTTAAGTTTTTTAAAATTAAGTTTATTATTTAGTTAATTTATTTTAATATTTTGCTGTATAAAATAGGTATTATATTTTTTTTTAAAGTTAGTTTTTTAATTTTTAATTAATTAGTAAACTATATTATTTATTACTATATAAATTTAAGTTTTTATATATATTATTTTAAATATTTTTAATTTATTATAGTTAAAATAGAAAAGGGATTATTTAATATTATCTCTAATTATATTATTATAAATAAACTAAATAATTAGTAGTAATATAATATAATTATTTTAGTTATAATTAATATAAATATAGAAGTATATTTTAAAGATTTAGTTAATTTTTGCTATTTATTAATTAATTTATAAGTAAAATATAGTAGATATTATTTATTTAATATTATATTAGTAATATTAGTCTATTAGAGTGTTAATTAAGTTAGACGCGCTTTATATAATTAGTAATTATATAAAGCTTTAATATTTATAATTAATGCTATAATTATAGCTACTACCTCTTATATAGTTAATATATATAATACTACTAATATAGTTAATATAATATAATATTTATTACTTATAATATTCTATTAGTTAGCTAGTTTTATAAAACTAATACTAATTAGTAGTTAATTTTATAGTTATTACTATATAATATATTAATTAACTATAGATTAGTAAAGCTTTAAAAGAAGTAGTTTTATTAATATTTATTTAGATCTATTCTATTTAGAAATACTTAATTAATTAATTTATACTAATAAAGTAGCTATAATTTTAAGAAAAAATAATTTATATTACTAAAGCTATTTTAAATTTACTCTCTTTTAATTTTTAAGGAAAATATATTAATTTTAATATTATTAACGCTAGTAAGATTAAAAAATATCTTTTTATAATATTAATAATAGTAGGATTATAATAATAGCTTTTATAGCTTCTAATTTTATATTTAATAGAAGTAGTTATAATATAACTTAAGAAATAGTTTATTTTACTTAGAACGCTTTTAATAATTACTCTTATTTTTTATTTAAAAAATGTTTATTATATATTTAACTTTTAATATTAATATTAACTTATTAATAGAGCTATAATAAGTACTATATAGTAGTATTATAACTATATAGTATACTATATACTATATATAGTATAGTGTAGTTATAGTATTTAAAAACCTTTTATAGTATATTATAACCCTACTTATTAACTTTATAATATACTATAGCCCCACTTTTAAATCTATAGTAATATAGTATAATACTATATATTACACTTTAAAAATTAGTTATTTAATTCTAATTAATTAATTAGTAGTTATTAAAGTGTAGTTTTTAGTTATATAATTATCTAATTAATAATTAATAAGAATAATAATATATATAATAGTATTATATATTAATTATTATTAATAATAATTAATATATATATTTAATTATATAGATATTTTATTAATAAATATATCTTAATAGTTTTTTAATATTAAATTATATTTTAATTAAAATAACTATTTAATTAATAACTTATTAATATTAATATTAATATATAATTTTATATATAATATAATAGCTAAAGTATAGTATAATTTATAGTATATAATATACTATATATTATAACTATAGTAGTATATAATATAGTTATAGTATTAGATTTTTCCTTATAGTATACTATATACTATAACTATATATAGTTCTATAATACTATAGTATATAGTAGTTAATACTCTACTTATTAATTTATAATTAATAGTAAAATTAACTACTTACTTCACTTTTAACTAACTTATATAGCCCTCTATTTTTTATAAATAGAGTTTTTATATTATATAAATAAATAAGAGATTACTTTATTTTTAATAGCTTTTAACTACTTTTTTTACTAAGTTAGTATTAATAATAAATAGCTACTTTAAACCTATTTAATAGTAATTATTTATATATATAGCATGTAGTATACCTTATTATAAGATTTTTTCTTATTATTTAGCTACTAAATACTAACTACTAACTACTAGTTATAAGAGAATTTTTTACTATTTTTTACTCTTAATAACTTATACTCTTTTTATAACACTATTATATAGCTTTTTTACTTCTTCTGTAATACTATTATACTATCTTTTTATTTTTAAAACCTAACTACTTTATTAATAATATTATTTATTAAACCTATTTATTTTTTATAGAAGTTTTTTTCTAACTTCTATACTTCTATTTTTAACTACTATTAAGCTATATTAAATTAAATAAAAATAATAAAGTAGTAAGTTATTTACTAAATAAATAAACTTTAGTTATTATAATATTTAATAAGCTTTTTATAACTATAATATAATAATTCTTATTTATAATTTAACTTAATATTTTACTTTAGTAGAAATATTAATATCTACCCCTCTATAGCTTTAATAACTTATATAACTTCTTAAATAACTATTATTAAGCTTTATTAATTATATTTAATTTAGCTATTTAAGCTCTTCTAAGAAGTTTTCTAAATAACTTTCTAACTTCTTTAGCTTTTCTAATACTTCTAGTTAATAACTACTTTATTTTTATTCTTATTAAAGTTTATAGTATAGTTAACTATAATATTTAAAGTAAACTTAGTAATATTAATATAAAATTAAATATTACTATTTAAAAATAGATAGCTTTATATATTAATAAAAACATCTCTATCTCTACTTTTAATTACTTTCTAGTATAATATTAAAGTATTAAAAATATTAATAACTTTATTATTAATAGCTATAATAAAAATATATTAAATTACTTTAATACTTTTAATATCAAAAACTCTAACGCTAAAAATAGCTTATATAGATTAAATAGCTTAGATAATAAAAATTAATAATTTCTCACTTTTTATTTCATTAATATTACTTTTAATAGCTTTAAAGTAACTAATATATTAAGTAATAATACTATTTTCTATATTATTACTAAATAAAATCTATATATTATAATTAAAGTTAAAGAATATATTTTATAGTTTTTACTTAGGAGAAAATATAAGTTAATAATCTTCTAATATATCTTACTTAATACTAATATTTCTAAATATTTAATAATAAGCTAACTTTAAACCTTTATATTTTAATAATTAATACTAAACCTTAAAATTAATACTATAAAAATAACTACTATTAGATTTAGTTTTAATAACTCTATCTATTTATTAAGATTTATTAAAGTTCTTATATTATTTAGTCTTATTACTTTTTATATTATATTAATAAATATACTCTTTTTATACTACTTTTATAATATAAATAAAATAGAAATAGTTTTTCTTTTTTTTATTAATCTATATAGTAGTAAGTTATTTAACCTTTCTATACTATTATTTAACTAATTTATTATTATTATAACTATATTTTTATTATATTTTTAGTTTATTTATTTTATAAATTAATTAAACTTAAATCTCTATTAATTACTAATTTATATAGATCTAACTACTATTTACTTAGTTTCTATAGATAATATTATTTTTTATTTATTATTATTTATTTTTTTCTTATTATTTCACTATAATTAACTCTATATAGCTTACTCTCTCTAACTTTAATAAAGAGATAAAGTTTCTTTTTCTTATTAATTTTAAGAGTTTACTTTCTAACTATTTTAAGTTTATTAGTTTCTTTAGTACTAAAAAGTCTATTTTTAAAGACTTTAACTTTAAAGATAACTTCTTTTATAATTTCTTTTAGTTTCTCTCTATTTACTCTATTATATAGAAGTTTATTATTATATGTTTTCTAGTCACTTATTTATTATTTCTCTAATATTCTATTAAAGTTTTTATAAATATTAGCTTATATTTAGTAATATTCTTTTAGATAAAACCTAGAGATTTATTTATTAGATTTCTTACTTAAAGTATATATCTATTATAACTAAAGCTAAAATATTTAGTAATATTATAGCTTATTATAATATTTTTAAGTAAAATATATTAATTAGTTACTTTTTAGTTATTATAAAACTAACTATTTTTAAGTAATATTACTTACTATATTTATTATTCTAATAAGTCTATTAAGTCTATTTATATTAATATAAATATTATTCTTTTATTATTTTAATTTTATAAAGCTAATATTTTACTAAAGTAATAAAAGTATTATCTATTATTTAAAAAATCTACTTCTTTTAGTTATAACTATTTTATTTACTATAGTATTAATAAATAGACTTTAGTAAATCTCTATTATTTTATTATTTTAGTATAAATATTAACTTTTCTATTAGCTTTCTCTATAAATTAAAGTTTATATAAAGCTTCTTTATACTATTTCTATCTAAAGCTATAAGATCTATACTAAAGCTAAAGAGAAGTATATTACTAAAATTACTACTAAAGCTATTATTAATATTAATACTTCTCTTATACTTTCTACTAGTTCTTTAGTTATTTCTATTTTTAATACTTTTATTATTACTACTACTCTAATATTCTTTTTAATTAAGCTTAATAAAGTTTAGTTATACTATTTTACTTAAATTTATTTAAATATAGCTAAAGTTCTCTATAAGGTTTATTATACCTCTATTTTACTTCTATTTATAAATTCTAATTATCTTTTAGTTTATTAATACTACTATTACTATTTATACTAAATAGGAGAAATAAAAAGATTACTTTTAAGGTTTTTATTCTATTTATTATTTACTTATTTTAGGTTTATTTTAGCTTTATTATACTTTTTTATAGTTTTATACTATAATAGTCTTTTTTATTTCTTTTTAACTTTCTAATTATAACTTATTTTACTATTATTTTTATATTTTATTTCTATTCACCTATTATTATATATTTATAATAATATATACTAAAGGTTATTATTATTTTTATCTATAGAGCTATACTTCTTTTTAAACTTATTAACTATTTAATTATTTTTAGAGCATTAACAACTATATACTATAGTACTATAGGACTATATATAGTTATAGTATGTGTTAATATATAACATTCTTTTATAATAATAATAATAATATAAGAATAATAATAACGCTTAACTTACTTTAATATTCTATAATAAATAAACAAATAACATTTAAGGTATAAAACCTTATATAAAAATACTCTATTTATTATACTCTATAACTATAATATTAATTATATAATATGTATACTTACGTAAGCACCTTATATAATTAGCAGTTTAGTAGGTTATATTTTAAGTTATCTTTCCTCTCACTTTTCCCTACTATAAGATGCAACCTGCTAACTACATTAACAGAAATCATCACAATATATCACTTCTCTTATTATTATCTATATAATTAAATGCTCTTTAATACTTAAGATTATCACTTTTCATCACAACATAAGCCTATCTATAACCCTATACTATATAAGCGCATATACTACGCCCCTGTATACGCTTATACCTATGCTAACAGTATGTAGTATACTATATCAGAAAATCTAATACTATAACTATACTATATACTACTATAGTTATAGTATATAGTATACTACATACTATAAATTATACTATATTTTAACTATAATATTATATATAATATTATATATTAATAGTAATATTTATAGGTTTTTAATAACTAGTTATTATAGCTTATATATAATTTAATATTATAAAACTATTAAGATATCTTTATTAGTTAATTTATAAAATAATAATATATATATATATTAATTATTATTAATAGTATATTATAATTAATATTATACTAATTAATATTATAATTAATAATTACTAATTTATTAACTATATAACTAAAAACCTATTATAAATAATTATTAGTTAATTAATTAGAATTAAATAACTAGTTTTTTAAGTGTAGTATATAGTATTATACTATAGTACTATAGATTTAAAAGTAAGGCTATAGTATACTATATATTATAAAAAGTAGAGCTATAGTATACTATAAAAATATTTTTAGTATTATAACTACACTACACTATATATAGTATATAGTATACTACATAGTATATAGTATACTACGTAGTATTTATTAATACTCTAGTTATTTTATAAAGATTATAAAAGTTTTTAAGTAAACTAGCTATACTCTATTTATTTAATTAATACTTTATAACGTTTTCTCTTATTTATATATTTCTACTATATTACTAAAATAGATTTAACTTCTTATTTATTCTCTCTATTTTTAAAGATAGATAGTAGTTAGAAGTTATTAATTTTTTAGTTTAAAAGTAAGTTATTTATAGTATAGTATAATAAGCTAATATAGAAATAGTTATAAACTTTATTTAGAACATTTAATTTAACTATAGTTAATAAGATTACTTTAGTTATTTTATACTTTAGATATAACTAGTTTAACTTCTTATAAAGCTATTCTATATAGAAATTTATTAATAATAATTAAACTTTATTATTTATTTTATAATATTTAGCTAGTATTCTTTTAGTATTTACTAATTATTCTATTATTTATTAAGCTATTATAATAGTAGTTTATATTAGCTTTATAGTTAACTTAAGTTTATTAATAAACTTATTAGTAGCTAATTTATATAAGTTTACTAGCTTTAATATAAGCTAAACTATAAATATTAAGTTAATATAGTATTTATAAATAAAACAAAAAACTTATTTTAGTTATAGCTATATTATAGCTATTAATTACTAATTAAATAGAAAGTAAATAAACTTTTTAGTTATCTTAAGTAAAGTTAATTATTATCTATAAAACTACTTAGATTTCTTAGTTAAAGTGTTTAATTACTCTATCTATTTATAAATAGAAAGTAGTACTTAAGTACTATTTAAGTTTTATAAATATATAAAACTATTACTAGAACTAGCTTATTTAGTTATTATTTCTATTATTAATAATAAACTTTAATACTCTATAGAACTAGTAATAATAGTTAATAAAGTATTCTATATATACTTTTATATTTATAGATATTATTCTTTTTAAAGTTATTATTTTTAAAAGTCTATTTACTATTATTTAGAAGTATTAAAACTTTATATTTACTACTTATAAAAGATCTATTATAAAGTTTATAGTAAATTTATAATATAGTTATTTTATTATTAGTAATAGCTAAAAAAGCTTATATTTTACTTACTACTATATTATTCTTCTACTATAACTATTATAGTTTTTTATAAATTAGTAGATAGTTAATAACTACTTTAGCTAGAAATACTATTAAGCTAAAATAATTAATATATTATTCTAACTAGAGTAACTTATTATTACTAAATTATAGTATTTTTAAATTAACTATATTTAGAGGGCGTTTTAAAAGTAGTTTTTATTTATTAATCTTAATATTTAGATTTAGTTTCTAAATATTAATTAGTTAAAAGTGTTTATACTATACTTAATAATCTATAGTTTTAAGTCTAACTAAAAAGAAAAGCTTTAATCTTTCTATTTTATTACTAAATAAATACTTTAATATTAAGCGTTATCTACTTATACTTTATTTTAAGCGTACTATAAAGCTAGGTTTTTAAATATTATTATAGTAGAAGCTTCTATTATAGTTAATTTATATATTTTTCTAGAAGTAGAGTTAGAAATTATCTATATTACTTTTCTTTTTTCTTATTTATTTTTTTAACTTTTTAGAGCGTTTTATTTATAATATAAAAGTGTATTAAGTATAGCTATAAAATAGCTTAATTAGTATTTTAGATAGAAGTTATATTTTAATAACTATTCTATTTAATAACTTTAATGCTTTATTAAATACTATTTTTATATAAAGTATTTAAAGTTTTTATAATTAGTTAAGACTTTAAACTTAAAGTAGCTTTTTAATTTAGTATTTTATATACTTAAATAAGTAATTACTACTAATAGTTTTTTATTATAAATTAAATAGTTATATTAAGTAGAAGTAAGCTTCTATAAGTAAAAAGTAATAAAATAGTGTTATTTTTATATATCTTTTTAAGTTAATATACTTTTTAAAGTAAACTTTAAATAGTTTATTTTAATAGTTATTAGAGCTTATAAATTAAAGTAATATAGTATTAATATAGTTTAAAAATAGTATTTAAGTATTTAGAATACTTCTTTTTATTCTTTATTTTAGATAAATAGTACTTTTTTTTTATAAAGAGAGTAAGAGGTTTTATAACTTCTAAGTATTTTAATATAAATATTTAGTAATAATTAGTAAACCTTAAGAAACTTTATAACTTTTTTACTAAAGTAAGTGCTTCTTACTTAATAATTACTTATACTTTCTCTATATTATAAGTAATATTTTTACTTATTTTTAAAATAAATCCTATATATTATACTATTTTTACTAAAAATTTATACTTTATAAAGTTAAAGTTAAAGTTAATCTCTCTAAAAGTTTAGAAAACTTTATAAATTTTCTATTTATAGTCTACTTAAAAGCTACTACTATAGATTAATATATTATTAATATATATTATTATAAAATTATTAAAGAACTTTTAAAGTATACTATTAATATACTACTAAAATATTATTAAAACTTTATTTAGTTTAAATAAGTAAACTAGCTACTTAAAAAGCTTATATTATATATAAAAAGTAGTTTTCTTTTAGTATTTTTTTACTATATAAATCTTATAAAAAGTAGTAATAATATCTAACTTTATATATTATTTTATTAAACTAACTTTTTAAAAAGTCTTTTAGATTAGAAATAAAGAGTAGTAATTTTATTTAGTAATAGTATTTAATATTTAATAGTTATAGTAGAACTATAATCTTCTATTTAGTTTCTTAATAAAGAGTATTAATATACTAATAAGAGACTTATTAGCTTAAATAAAGCTTTTATTAAGTAGGTTAATAAGTATCTTTTTAAATATTAAAAGCTTTTTTTTTAATATACTATAGAGGGGGTTTTAAAGTAAAAGTACTTTTTAACTAGAAGTATTATATTTAAAGTAGATTTTATAGTTTATATTAGAGTAACTTAAAAGTAAAAAATATAACTTAGTAAGCTTAAAAAGCTTTATAAACTTATTATAAATATACTATAGTAGTTTCTCTAAATAGTTTTTTAGTTTTTTTATTTAAATACTTTCTTAATATCTTTTAAGCTTACTACTTATATTTCTATAGCTATTTTAGATATTTAACTTTTAATAACTTTTTAGTAGATTACTATAAAAGAGGTAGTATTTAGTTAGTAAGCTTTTTAAATTTCTCTTATTTTTTAAAACTTATTTTATTTTTATAAAGTAATAATAACTTCTATTTTTCTATAGAATACTTATTTCTCTATTATATTATATATAATACTATTTTATTTTATCTATAGTTTTTCTAAAAATAAATTAATATCTAACCTCTTTACTATATAAGTAAAAAGCTACTATATATAGCTTTTAATTTTAAAGTATAGTATAGCTATATTTTTTATTTTAGCTTAAGCTAAGCTTTTAGTAAAGCTATATAGTTATTATACTTAGTAGTTAATATATAATAAATAGAAGTAATAAGTATATTAATAGTCTATTATTATATAGATATTATAACTATAATTTATTAAAGCGTTAGTAGAAGTATTTTTATTAACTTTAATTACTAATATTATAAAAAGCTTATTTATACTACGTTTTAACTAAAATTACTTCTATTTAGTTTACTCTTTTTTTATTATCTTTAATATTTAATTTTATATTAAAGTTATTTATTTCTTAAGTTAGAAGTATTTTCTTCTTTTTTATTTTCTTTTAAGTCTTAGTATAGCGCTTCTTTAATAGCTTTTACTACTCTAAAACTATCTTTTAATCTTTTTAATTTCTAATAATCTCTTTATAAATAGCTAATTTAGTTATATTTAAAATAATAGTATATTTCTTTATTAGAGCTTTTATTTATTTTATTATATAAAATATATACTAACTCTATTATTTTAATATTTCTATTTATATCTACTTTAGTAAGTAATAATCTTATTCTAAAAGCTATAAGTTAATATATAATATTATAAATATAATATAATTTTTTTAGTTTCTATATAATGTTCTATATACGATTTATATATTTAATATATTTATAAGAGGTTAGATAATTAACTAAGTAGTTAAAAAACTTATAGAATAATACTTTTTATAAATAGTTAATTTAAACTCTATCTAGCTATATTATACTATTTACTTTTATAATAGTATATTTAAAGTAAAATAAAAATAAAATAAAAGATTTATTATACTTTATCTTAAGCTTTAATAGCTTTTTAAAAGCTTTATTTTTAATATTTAAGTTACTATAAATATAGTTTAAATATACTAAAAAGGTATCTAGCTTAAATAAGCTATTATTACTATTAGATTTATAAAAAGCTATAACTACTAACTATATTTTTAGTTTTAAGTAGAAGTTAATTAAATATTAAGCTTTTTAGTTATTTAAATAGAAAGCTTAATTTATTCTAATTTTATTATATATCTATTATACTTAAATAGTATATTTATTATAATTATTTTTAAACTTAAAGAGGTTAAAGAGAAGTTTTAAACGTTAAATACTATTTATTTCTTAAGTAATATTTAGTTTTAAGAGTAGTAGTACTAATAATACTAATAGTAGAGATATTATAAAGTATAATACTAATAATACTAAAGTATTACTACTTATTACTATTTATATTAACTTTATAACTAGCTTATTAATAGCTTATAGTGAGGTTAATATATTATTAAGTTAGTTATTTAGCTTAGTAATTATAATATAGATTAATTTAAATATTTATATATTTCTTAATACTACTTCTAACTTTATTACTTTAAGTTTAGTTAGCTCTATTTTCTATTTACTATCTATTACGCTATATAACTAGTAAAATAAGCATTTAATATAAACTTAGATATATAAAAAACTAGTTTATAATTTATTTAACTTAGAAGTACTTAAATTATAGTAATCTAAACTAAAAGAGAGAAATTTCTAAAACACTCCTTATATAGAGGAAAAACAGATATAGAACGCCTATTAAGTAAATATAGTTACTAAAAATAGAATTTCTATAAGTTTATAGTAACGCTTAGATATAATAAATAAATATAGCTTATAATAGTATATACTTTAAAAGGGGATATTAATATATAATATTCTTTTATAATAATAATAATAATATAAGAATAATAATAACGCTTAACTTAAGGTTTTAATATTCTATAATAAATAAATAAATAATATTTAAAGTATAAAACTTTATATAAAATACTCTATTTATTATACTTTATAACTATAATATTAATTATATAATATATATATTTATATAAATACTTTATATAATTAGTAGTTTAATAAGTTATATTTTAAGTTATTTTTCTCTTTATTTTTTCCTATTAGAGGATATAACTTACTAACTATATTAATAGGAATTATTATAATATATCACTACTTTTATTATTATCTATATTATTAAATACCTATTAATATTTAAGATTATTACTTTTTAATATAATATTAGCTTATTTATAACTTTATACTATATAAGCATATATATTATACCTTTATATATATTTATACTTATACTAATATAAACTATATATAATAGTAGTTATAACTTATAATATAGTTAATATTATTAACTTAGAGAATAATGTTTTAATTTATAATCTTATAGTTATTAAACTATTAATATTAATATATTTTTACTAGCTAATATTTATAATAGTTTAAAAAATAAATTAGAAGTTTATATTAATTCTTTTAATTTTACTAATAAAATAACTTTTTAAATATATATATATATATATATATATATATTATTTTAATATCTTATTATATAGTATATACTAATTTATATTAATTAGTTTAAAAAATCTTTATATCTTTATTTTTAATATTTTGCTTTAGTTATTAAAATAGAATTAAATAAACTAAAGAGCTATTTTTTTAGCTTTATAGTTACTAAAAGAGACTATAATATATATAAACCTTATCTATTTAAGTTTATTTTAGATTTTAAGTTAAATATTAATAGTTTAATTAATAAATTTAATATAGAAAAGCTTATTAAATAAGTTTACATTAAATAAGCTAAAAAGAATTTAACTAAAAAATATAAATTATAAGTTCTTTAATTTAATTAAATATATATCTATATATTTATTAATTATAAGTTAATACTAATATATTAATATATAAGTTAAAATCTAATATTATAGTATAGTTAAATATTTTAAGTAAATCTTAGTTATATTTAGAGGTTATTAATAGCTTTATTAATATAAATAATAGTAGTAATAAAAAAAAAACTATATTAGTTCTACTAATAAAAAGAAATCTAAAGTAGATATTTTAAGAATAAATTTTATTATAGATTTAAATAAAATAAACTTAAATTTAAAAAGTATAAAAACTTTTAACTTAAGTTTAAAGAAGAAATAATTAATTAGCTTTTGCTAATTAAAAGTAATAAATAAAATAAAAAGGTTTAAAAAGTAGAACTAGAAAGCTATTTTAAGCTAGATATTTAAAGATATAAAATAATATTTTAATTTTTATTTATTAATTAATAACTATATAAAGTTATTAAATTAAATATATTTAATATATTTACTAATTAGATTAATAAGTTAATCTATTTATATAGTAGAAAAAGACTAAAGAAAAATCCTTTATATTTAGTATATTAACTAAAAAGTATTTAGTTATTAACTTTTAATTAAAATAGTAATATTATTACTAAAAAAGAACTAAATTAACCTATTTTAAAAGAAAATAATTAATACTACTTAAAAGTTAAAATAAAGATTTAAATAAAAAAAAATCTTATAACTTTAGCTCTAAAGTTTATAGTGATCTATTTAATAGCTTTTTATTTTTTTTATTTAAATTAGAATTAGATTTTATAGTAGAAGATATTAATAATAGTAATTCTAAGATAGATATAGATTATAGTAATAGAGATAAAAAAGATATTAAATAAGAGGATATTAAGTTTAATAAGTAAATTTTATAAATAATTATATATATATATTTATATATTCTTCTTAATTTATATAGAATTAAATTTCTATTATATAAGAAATTAATAAAGTTATGTTAGCATAGGTATAAGCGTATGCAGGGGCGTAGTATATACGCCTATATAGTATAGGGTTATAGATGGGCGTATGTTGTGATGAAAAGTGATAATCTTGAGCATTAATGGGCATTTAATTGTATAGATAATAATAAGGGAAGTGATGTATTGTGATGATTCCTGTTAATGTAGTTGGTAGGTTACATCCCCTAGTAGGGAAAAGTGAGGGGAAAGATAACCTGAAACGTAACCTGCTAAACTGCTAATTACATAAGGTGCTTACGTAACTATACGTATTACATAATCAATATTATAGTTATAGGTTATAATAAATAGAGTATTTTTAGTTAAGGTTTTATACCTTTAACTTTATTAGTTTATTTGATATAGGTTATTAAAGTAAGTTAAGCGTTATTATTATTCTTATATTATTATTATTATTATAAAAGAATGTTATATGTTAACATCCCCCCTTAAGGTATATACAGTTGATTTATAGTATATAGCTTACTCACTTAACATATATATACGTTATAGGTATAAAAAACTTAAAAACCCTGTGGGAAAAATAAGAAAAATATTCCTATAATATATAATATGTTTATAACTAGTTAAAAAACTCTTATAAAATAACCTTATAGGTAAAAAGGTAAGAGAAAAACTAGTAAGTTATTTCTTTAATGCGGTTATTATTATTATGTATATTATTATTATTTTCTTTATCGTTATTGTTATTTATTATATTAAGTATATTATTAAATATAACTTTGCCAACTAGCTTAGTTAATATATCCGCAATATTAGACTTAGAGTCTATATGAAATAATAAATAATCTTTATTTAATAAAGATTCTCTAGCAAAATGATACTTTATATCAATATGCTTAGATTTTTTATGAAATTCGGGATTTTCAGTCAGCTTCTTAGCTACTAAATTATCTATAAAAATCTTAGGCTTATTTATAGCTTTAAAACCCAGATTAGTCAAATTAAAATTATAACTATTATATAGATATAAGGCTTCTTTTACTACCTCAGTTAAAGCCATATATTCAGCTTCATAAGTAGACAGTGCTACTATTTTTTGTTTTATAGTAGTATAAGATATTATATTATATAATCCCCAGCAAAATATATAAGCTGATGTAGATTTTCTATTATCTAGGTCTCCAGCCCAATTAGAGTCTGAATAACCTATTAAATCCCATATTATATTATTATTACAGTTATAATATATTCCTTTATTAGGATATTTATTTAAGTAACCTTATAAATAATCTAGAGCTATAAAATGCTCTTATGAAGGGTTTGTTATATATCTTGATAATATTATAACAGCTAGAGCTATATTAAATCTAGTTTTTAAAGCTAGATATAAAAGTGCTCTAATTTGCTGTTGAAACTGTAGAATTTCTTCTTTAGAAGCATAATATTTATTTATATATAGTTTTATATTATCTCTCATAGGAGTTATAGATGGATTTATATTTATTTTATTATATTTATTTAATATCTTTTGTGTATATTTAGTTTGATGTATAAAGAAAGACTTATTAGGTCTATCTATCTCAAACTCACAGCCTAAAAAGGTACTAGGCTCCCCTAATATTTGTATTTTTATCTGTTGCCTTAATATATTATATATATAGTCACTAGTAGCAGTATTATTGGCTGCTAAAAGCATATCGTCCACATGGCAATATAATATAGCTTTATAGTTATTTTTATTAAGTATAAATACTGCTTCATCATAAGGTGAAACAATAAATCCCAATTTTATTAATATAGCTTTTAAATGGTTATACTATAGTCTAGGGCTTTGTTTTAACCTATATAAAGCTTTAAGAAGCTTATAGCAATATTTGCTATTATTTGATTTATAGTTATAATTAGGATTAAATTCCAACTTATTAGTGGTTTTATTATATAAAAAACCTGTTGGTAAAATTATATATATATCTATATCTATATTAGCGTGTATAAATGCTGTAGTAACGTTATACTGCAGAAGGGTCCAACCTTTTTTTATAGCAAATATGACTATAAACCTATAGCTTTTAGGTCTACAGGTAGTAGAAAAGGTTTCTAAGTAATCAATACTAATATATTGATTAAAACCTTGAGTAACCTATCTTGCTTTATATTTATATATATTATTTATTTTATCTTTTAATTTCATAGAATATACCTATCTACCGCCTAATAGATGAATATTATCTGGTTTTTCTATAATTTCCTAAGTTTTTATATCTTCTATTTGAGTTACTTCTAGTTGCATAGCTTGAATCTAATTATCTTTATAAGGAGAATTTAAGGCTTGCCGTATATTAGAAGGCTCGTTTAATGTAATAACTGATAGAATATAAGAAGCTTTATCGATAGTATTGGTTCTAGCAATACTATTATTATCAGTTAAAACGTTATTATTTATTTTATAAATACTAAGAGCAGGATAGTCTGCTATAGTATATAATAGTGCACTTTTGGTATTATAAACCGTATTATTAACCTATTGGTAGTCTTTTTTAGCTTCTTCTGATAGAGAGGGGATCTCTATTAATAACTTGGATTTTTCTTTATTTATTTCTCTATTATTAATACTAGTAGTTTTCATACTATCATTGTGTGAACTAATCATACTAGTATTGGTATTGTTATTGCTAGTATTAATATTATTATTTATATTATTATTATTATTATTATTATTATTACTACTAGTCTTATTACTTGGATTTGTAAGAGCGTTATTCGTTATAGAAATATCACTACTTATAGTAGGATTATTCCTATAAGAGATAGATTGACTAGAAATATCTCTTTGTGGACTATTATGGGCAATATTATGTCTATCATTGTTCGGCATAATACTACTATTTATATCTTTATAGTGGGTATTTATGCTTAAAGGAAGCTCTTTATGATGAGAAATAAAGGTATTCTCTAAGATTTTAATGTCTTGAGACTATAAGGCTCTTCTTAGTTGCATATCTTAGATCTTATACCTATTAGATCTATAATTAATTATATAACCTTGACGTGCTTATATATCTAGTTTTTTTATTTTAGGATCTTTATTTTTATAGTAGTATATGCTACCCTACACTTTTATATTATTTATATTAGGTTTTATATTATTCTTTATTTTATAAGGCGTTTTATACTTAATAGAGCTATGAGGAGTCTTATTATGCATATAAAGAGTAGCATAAAAGGCTTCACCCTATAAGTAGTGTGGTAAACCTAAATTATATAATATTGTTCTTATTTTATTAACTATAGTGCGTATAGTACGCTCTATAAGACCGTTAGGTTTATGTGTATAAGGAGGTCTTTTATTATGTATTATACCGCTTTTAGTGCATATAGCTTTAAAGCGATGATTATTAAATTCTGTACCTCTATCTGTAGAGACTTCTTTTATTCTTTTATTATTATTATTATTATTTACTTTAGCTTGAAATTTAAGAAAAGCTTCACTAATAGTATGCTTCTTTTTATCTTTAAGTAATTTTCTCTATACAAAACGGGTATATTTATCTATAAAGATAATAAAAAGGCTATATTTATCATAAGTAGTAGGCGTGATAGGCCTACATAAATCTGAAGCTATATAATCTAGATAATCTAGATTTTTATTATGAACCTGTGGCTTACTAGCCTTAGTTATGAATTTGCTTTTATAATAAGCTTCGCAAGGCTGTAAAGTTATATTATTATTATTATTATTTATATTTATTATAGTATTATCTTTTAATTTTAAAAGACTTTGTAAATATATATGACTAAGACGTTAGTGCTATAATTGTAGGCTATTATTGTTATTATTATTTATATTAATATGACTAAGACGTTGGTGCTATAATTGTAGGCTATTATTGTTATTATTATTTATATTATTATTTATATTATTGTTTATATTATTCTTATTATTATTATTAGTTATAGTATTAGTATTATATATATATTGATTGTTATTGTTGATAGGAAACTGGAAGAAATATAAATTATTCTTCTTTGCCCCTATAGCAATAATATAATCTTTATTAATATTGTATAAAATAGGTTGTTTCTATATAATAGAAGCAATACCTAAAGAATCTAACTTAGATTGACTAAGTAGATTAATACCTAGTTTAGGTATATAATAAACGTCCTGTAAAGTTATTTTATTATTATTAGGATATATTATTAAATCACCCTTTATTGTAGAAATAAGAGTTTTTGCTTCTCCCCATTTTATAGTTTTATTTATTTTTATAGGATTTTTTATAAGGTTATAGTTGTTAACTACATAAATAATAGCTGCAGTATCAATATAAATATCAACTGTATTTTCATTCTTATTGTTATAACTCCTTACTTTTCCTTTTTCCTTAATAATAGACTAGTTAATTAAATAACCTAAGGAAGGATTATTAGTATTATTTATATTATTATTAGGAGCAGTATAGCTTACATTCTCAAAGAGAATATCTTCTTCTTTTTTATCAGAAGATAAATCTATTAAATCTATAGGATTATTAGGATTATTAATAGATATATAGGGGGTAATATTATCTGCAGTAGTTATATTAACTACTTCTTTTTCTTTATTTTTAGCATTAGTAGTACTAGTAGAGGGCTTTTTCTACTAGCTAGGTGCTTTTTCAGGATGCAGAAAAGCGTAGTTTTCTTCAGTATAGTTTGTTTTCTTGCAATTTTTGCAGTATAAACCTTTCTGTTTTTTCTAGGGTTTTTTATTTATTTTATTTTTGTTTTTTTGATTTTCTTGGTTTTTATTCTGTTTTTTATTCTTTTTATTATTACCCTTTGTAGTAATATTATTAACTACTTTATTGCTACTTTTTTTCTTATATTCATCTATAAGACTAGCATATAAAGAGTTGAGGTTATAAGCAGTAAGGTTAGTCCTAAGAGACTAAGTTATAGAGGTTATAAAAGCCTTATAAGTCTCATTTAGACTATTAAGTATATAAGCTATAACTACTTGATCTAGTAATTTAAGCTTATTATAAGATAAGTTATCTGTAAGTTCTTTTATTTTATTTATATATTCTTCTATAAAATCAAAGTTATCTAAGGAAGTATTAAAGAACTCTTTATAGGTTAAAAACTTATTTATAAAACCTATAAGCTTATATAGGGCTTTTAGATGTTCTTAAGTAGTATAGGTATCTTTATTATCTTTTATAACCTTTAGAGGACTGTTATTATAGAATAACTATATATAACTTAAAGCTTTATAGTTTTTATCTGAATTATTTTTAGATATAGGCTTAATAAGGTTTATAGTAATATCTTTACTATATAGTAGGGCTTTAATATGTATAGTTTATATTTTATAGTTCTCTGAGCTAATAAGCTTAAAGAACTAGACCTTAGGATTAGTTATTATTGCTTTAATAGGATGTAGTATATAATTATAAACTTTATAAAGGATTAATAATAGTGAGGTTATTAACTAAAGAGCTATTATATATATAGTATAGTGGTTCTTATAGTAAGGTTATAATAGTTATAAACTTAGAGGGTTAGGGTTTAACTAGAAAAAAAGGTGGTTTTTTTATTCTTTCTCTTTAATTAAGATCTTCTTTAGTTAGATTATTGTCTGACTGAGGAGATATATATCCTATATAGTAGATTAGTTGAGAGGAAGTCTGTTATGCTATAAGTATAGGTTTAAACTAGATTAGTAATAGACTAGAGGATAATTTGAAGAGATAATTTGAGGGATATAAATTGAATAAAGTAGTAGTAAGAGTTTATCTACTTAGGGAAGGATTGATAGAGGTATAGTTGATTTAAATAGGGTTTGATATAGAGATTTAAAGGAGGTAGATCTTGTGGAACTAAATAACTAGTCTAGCTAGTATTTCTAGTTCTATAAAGGTAGTATAGATAGAAAAACGTTTAAAGGATTAATTTTTAGTATATATAACCTTTAAGTAAAGGTAGAGCTTTATAGGTAGATAGGGGAGAGGTAAAGAGGTAGAAGGAATAGAGGTTATTTTTGAGCTAGGTTTATAACTTGTTAGTATAGGTATAAACGTATGTAGGGGTGTAGTATATGCGCCTATATAGTATAGGGTTATAGATGGGCGTATATTATGATGAAAAGTGATAATTTTGAGCATTAATAGGCATTTAATTATATAGATAATAATAAAGGAAGTGATGTATTATGATGATTTCTGTTAATGTAGTTAGTAGGTTATATCTCCTAGTAGGGAAAAGTGAGGGGAAAGATAATCTGAAATGTAACCTGCTAAACTGCTAATTACATAAGGTGTTTGTATAACTATACGTATTATATAATTAATATTATAGTTATAGGTTATAATAAATAGAGTATTTTTAGTTAAGGTTTTATACTTTTAACTTTATTAGTTTATTTGATATAAGTTATTAAAGTAAGTTAAGTGTTATTATTATTCTTATATTATTATTATTATTATAAAAGAATGTTATATGTTAATAGTTAGATCTTTTTATATTAAAAGCTCTTTTTAAGTATACCTAAATATAGTAGTTTTATTATTACTTATAATTAATATATTAAGTTATTAAAAATAGTAGTTACTTTAAAAAGCTTTTAACTTAATATATATATATAAATATATAAGTATAATATAAAATATATAAATATAATATATATATTATATTTATATTATAGTAAAATCCCTTTAAATATATAATATAATATATAAATTATATTTACCCTCTTAAATATATATATTTATAAATAGATATATTATATTTAATCTATATTATACTTTTTTTCTAATCTCTAATTACTAATTATAATATAACTACTATTAAACTTATTAATTTAATATATTATTCTATTTATAAGTAATATAAAATATATTAAAAACATTAGTTAGTTTAATTAAATAAAATAATAATATAAATAATATATAAAAAAGAGAATAACTTAATAATTTAGTAGCTTATAATAATTAAATATAATTTTAAATTATATTATTATTAAATTAAAATAAAAATTATAAAATTATTAATTAATATATATATATATAAATATAGCTGAAATCAAAAAAGTTATAATTATATAACTAAAAGTTATATATATTATTAGAAAATATAAAGTTAAGAGGTTTATTATATTAAATATATAAGATTCTAATAAATAGCTAGAAGTATTTATAAAAATATATAAGGTTTTTATATTATTCTTTTTAATTAATAAAAAAAATAAATTAAAATATTTATATAGTATTTATAAGATTATATTTATATATAAAGTGAATTTTACTATAGTTCTTTTATAGAGAGGCTATATTATAATTATAAATTTATTATAGAGAAGTGTTTTAAATAATTATTTTAAGCTATAATTTTTACTTTTAATTATTATTTATAAATAATTTTAATTTTATAGTTATTAATATATATACTAATAATATTTAAGTTTTATTAATATTAAATCTTTAACTTATAAAAATAAAACTTTAATTAAAACTTTATTTATAATAAAATCTAAATAGTAACTAATTATTAACTAGTTATTAAGATTTAATAATAATATTATTAATAATAATAAATTAAAAATTATTATTCTTTATTAAAAAAGCTAAAATAAAAGGCTTACTTTTATTAATATTAATACTATTTTTAATATTATTAAAAAGTAATATATTAAATAATATATATATAAAGTATATATTATATTAATTTATTAATCTAATATATATTATAATTTATTAACTACTATTTAATATTAAAACCTTTTATTTAATAATATTAAAGTTTATAATATATAATTATAATATTTATTTATATATATATAATATTCTTAAAATAATATTTAAATATAAAATAAATTATATTATAAAGTTTATATAAAGAAAGTATTTTATAATTTTAAACTTAATATAAAATTCTATTAAACTATTTATAAGATTATTCTTATTATATTATATTATAAAAATAAACTCTTTTATTTTTATAATACTATTATTTTTTATTCACATTTATTAGAAACATTTTTTATAATTATAGAATGTAATTTATTATTTATTTATTATAAGTATATAAATATATATATATATAAAGTGAAATAATCTTTAAGTTAACCTATAAATACCTCTAGTTTTTTAAATATTAACTAGCTAATTTTATTCTAATATATCTTATTTAAAGCATAGCTATATAGGCTTAAGTAATATAGTAATTATAAGAAGAGTAAGAAGAAGTTACAGATATATCTATAAATAAAACGCATTAGTATAAAAAATAATTAAAAAATAAATCTAATATTTACTTAAAATCTCCTCATTTTTACTAAAGTTAGAGTAGTAATAGGTATACTAAACCTTATATATAGGATTAAATCTCTTAAGAGGGGGGTAGATTATAAATTATAAGTTAGTAAAATATTAACTAAAAATAAAACTAAACTTACTTTATTTTTTATTATTCTATAATAAATAACTATAGTACTACTTATCTACCTTAATACTAATATTAGCTTTTATAGTAATAAAGTCTAGCTATAAACTATTAGTAATATATTAGGGAATTAATCTAGAAATATTTCTACTCACTATACTATTCTTTAGGGTAGAAATATTGAGGATATAATAATTCTTAATAATCGCTTTTATTTTATAAGAGGTATTTAGTAAAATATTAGTACTAGTTATAAGTAGCTTTATATTATAATAGAAGTTTAAAATTACTAAGGTTAATATATAATTAAAGTAGAAATAATTTAAGAAAGATATATTATTCGTTTTATAATTAGTATTACTTTTTAGAGCATTACTATAAGAAGAGATAACTTTAATCTTATAATTATTAGTAATATACTTCTTTAAAACGCTAAGAGAAAACTACTTATATTTCTAAAAATTATTAGATAAAAATACTAAATATAGGGGAATTATTTTATATAATATAGTAGAGACCTCTAGTATTAAAGTTATAGTAATAATAAAAAAGCTCTTTAGTAGTAATAATAATTTAACTTTACTATTTAAATTATTAGTTTAAATATACTAGAAATATTTCCTATAAGAAATATAATCTTTTATTAGTAGATATTTATAAGATTAGTCTTAAAAGCTAAAAAGTATAATTAGTACTTACTATTTATACTATTAATATACTACTAAAACTACTTAAAACTTTAGTAGTTAGAAAATATTATAGCGAGAAATAATTAAAAAATATTTCTAATATTATAAGAGTTATATAAAGTATTAGAGTTAGTTATTTTATAAAGATTTATAGTAATAATAGGGGAAATACTAAGTAGAAAACATATTATAGAAAGAAAATAGACTTAGATTATTTCTAGAACTTAGCTAGTAAGTATAATAGCTAATTCTAGATTATTTCTAGTTAGTCTAGAGAAGATCTTCTAAATGTTTCTAACTAAGCACTAGAGCTGATTTTTTTAATTAGCTACCTAAGTGAGATCTACTAGTTTTAGACTTAACCTCTACACCGCCCTACGCACAGGCCTTTGGACTGACATGGGGTGTGTGATTCTGACCTTATGTGTAGACTCTTTCAGATTGAGTGCAACCACCTGTGGGATTGAGGCGAGGGCACAAGAAGCCATTGTTGCCAACAAATGGGATGCCATTTTGGGGGACGCGCGTGGGAGGCTGCAGCAATATGCAGGTTACTTGGACTGAAGCGGCGCGGTTGGCGGCACCCGCACACAGCTGCATGGGCCCTGGTCGATTTTCTTGGGATAATCTGCGTATCCGTCTTGACTGCGACCCTGTGAATGCAGTTCGGGATGAAGGTTAGCGGTAGACCTTGACTCGGTCGTTCTGCAGGACATTTCACGACTCCCCGCCAAGTCACTGACGATGTCAACGCCAGCGGCCTTGAAAAAGGCCGACGCGACCACGAAACGGCATACATTCATCAACGCACACAATGCCGCTTGATATGCGATCGAATACCTTCTGAGTCATTCAATGTTGCTCCCTTGGATGGGTTCTTGAGCCCTGTTCTGAACGCGGCAGGTCGTGGCTCACGGGTACCTTTCTCGGGCCTGAGACACGGCCAGCCACGCTCGTTTTTGTTGCTCATGAGGGTCCCGAGATCTGACTTGAAGTGGTTCAAGTGACGGCGCCCTGATCTCACCGCTACAAGACTGAGACATGATCGAGAATGACACAGGCTCTGGGGTATCCCCAATCGCATAAGCGCCGGCTGGCCAGTCAAGTTTAGAGACAAATTCACGGCCTTGAGCCAACGACAGATTAAATCGAGACCCGTTCGAACATATGTGTGAGCAGGCACATATCCACCTCGGCACCGTACCGCTCAATTCGCTTCCACCAGTAGATGCTAATACAGCAACCACAAACACCATTGAGACCGGCTATTTTTCCTGTGCTAATGCGACCACTTTTCCTGTGTACTTGGTGACTTTGATGACGACGGCGATTGACGATGATAACGGGGGCGAAGACGAAGGACGCAGACGATAGACGACAATGACAGTAATAATAATAGTAGCGACTACAACAGCAACGACGATAGAGAGCACACAGGAAAAGCAGTCGCTCTAGCAAAAATGGGCGGTCTCATACCATTGATGGAGTGAAGCGAAACGATCCGCAAACTGCCAACTTTGCTGGTGGTAGTGTTGCGCCAGATGATGCTACATGGCGGGGGCGACAGCGTGAAGTTGGCCCTAGATCTTATCTGGGGTGGTCCCTGTTGACCGCTGGCTGTGTGAAGCTCCATCAACGGCCATCGTGACAGCACCGTCTCTGTACCTGGCAGCCAACCTCCAGATCTTCCGCGGCTTCCCAAAAGTGAAGCTGCACGATGCAAGGCACGGTGCAGACAGCAACTCCACACCCTTCAAGACTGGATGATTGCGACTGAGGACAAGGGCCCATGGTCCAGCAATACCTAGTGCCCATCGCCTTCGCTTCGTTGCACATTGCGCATGGAACGAGGGCACCCCAAGATCTGCTCTGTTCTTGGCGTTGGAGCGTATGTCTGTACCCTCTCTCATTTGATCGCTAACAAACTTTGTCAAATGTTACTCCCGACTCAGCAGACAACGAACTTGAGCGGTGCCAACTGCAGGGTGAGGGAATAAGTGTTGCTGTTGACCAATCTTTGCCCCTCATTCCTCGCCGCTTTAACGACTCCTCAAAATCTTAGCGTCAGTTGGGACAGCAGACAGACAGCCCGAGTTGATGGCTCAACTGACGATGAGCGAAGCTACTCTCAGAACACTATCAATTTTTACCGTTCACGCTTGGTCAAGGCACCGAGCTCGCTAGCGTTGAGATTTCCGCACCATGAGAAGCCATCTGCAGGCAGAGTGACAAGCCACCCACGGGAACGATAACGACAGCGGTCATTAACGTCCTAGATGTCAAGGCCATCCGACCATCTTGCGAGCAACTACGATTTGAGCTCTTTGACTTGGTTCCAGTCCTCAGCTAGGCCTATCCCTGAGGCTTTTGTTCTCCAAGCCGGCGGGCCTCGCCCTACGCCCCGTCCTAAACACCTGTCTCTGTCATCGGCGTCCTTCACCGCTCTTTCGACGGGCTTTACCTCGGTGTCATCCAACCTCACCCGCGCAGCCTTCCAGCGAACTATGATTCCCGCTCGCAACACGGATCCCCTGGGACCTGAATCGCAACATTTTTCGAACCACCTGCGGCCGAACAGTCTGCGCTACGCACCGTATCCTCTCCGTATCGTTCGTCGGGGCGGAGGGACAGGGACGTGGGAGCAAGAGCGCATCAAGACGCATGAATAGCGCCATGCATGGCACGCAGTAGCTGCGAGCTTTCTCCGTCGCAGCGCACAGCATGAATGTGCGTGGGCTCGCATCCGAGGGACTAACGTGAACTATCTGATCGCTCCATGGCCTCTTCGCCGCAGCGGGAGCCGCACGCAAACAGGCCTGGTTGGTCGGATTGCCGTTTGTACAAGTCTCCCATCAGGCCATCTTATTCGGCGAGAGGCTCTTCTCCTGGGCGACTCCCTGTCGTGCCATGCAGACAACGCATAGAGGCGGCCGTGGCTGCGTTTGTTCCAACGCAGATGCCAGCAACGCACTCGTCTGCCAGTGGGAGACGGGCATTTTCTCAGCTGTCGGGCTGACACACCGGATGGCCGACCTGTCGATAACCCAGGCGAAGACACCTCCTCGGTGGCTGAATGGGCCGGCCGAAATAGAGGATGTCTAGATCGGGACCGAAGCCACTGGCCTGCATCTTTAGAGACGGGCATTTTTGTCAGCCATTTCGAAGGCCCTCAGTCACCTGGACCGGTCCAACGCCGGGCCTAGCTTTTTTTTTACCGCACCTGTGGCCTGCCTCTCCCGCCGCCCTGCCGGTCGCCATAGACGTACCTCGCCCAAGTCTCACGCCAGCGTTGCTTTTTCTCCGCTTGGACTAAGATCTGTTCCTGGGTTATCTGCCCGCTGCCATTGGATGAACGACACGTCCCGCTGCTTTGACTCTGCTGGTGGCATTTGCGCGTGCGATGAGATGGCCGCAGGCGAGTCATTGGCTCGCAACTTTGCGTGATGGTGCTTGGGCTTGCGGGTATTCACATGTTGCGGCGACGGTGCGGGAGAAGAAGAGGGAAAGCCAAGTGCCGTGACTGGCGGACGACGGAGCCCACGACGTTGCAGCCTTGCTGATCCATTTTCCCATGTGAGGTGAGGTGCCTCTGCACATGGGAATCGTCCATGGCAGACGACGGCTCGCCCGTTCGGAACAATACGACGCCGTGACGAATGGGCCTCGTCTGGACGCATCAGACTCTTCGGCTCAGGAGCTGACGAGCGCATTGGACATCTAACCCGAGTCGGGATGCTGAGTCGGACGGCCGGTTATTGCAGCCGGCGGATGCCCCGAGCGTCCACGGTATGTACTCGGCAGAGGCCGCAGACGACGGGCGACCTGTTTTGCTGGCGCCGGGTGGTCTCTCCGTTGAGACTACTTCTTTGAGTTTTTGCCAGCCAGGCAGTGAGCGACAGTCAGCTCGCCAGGCAGCGTTCCCTACAACTTGGATCAATATACGTAATACGTCTATGAGGACAATAGCAGTAGAGAAAATCAAAGAGGTAGTGATGAGTATGACGATAATGATAAACGACGGCGAAAGCAATAAAAGTAGTGACGACGAAAGCAGATACACGGGAAAGAGTACAACACTGCACGGATAGCCAACTGAAACTGCCCAGCTAGCAAAGACTCACTTCTTCTCGTCTGTGGAAGTACGTACGTGCTTGCGAGCTTCATAGGCACATGAGCTGTCACGTCCCGACACGCAGACGGCCGGGCCGCGGAGTGGGAGCACGGCAGGAGGCTGCTGAGGCACCTCCGTCGTGGTCCTCCAACTGCACGGTACAGGTGACGGAGTCGACCGTGTTTGTACAGCGGCAGCAATGGCTAGGCATCTTGTGGCAACCTCGCTGATGGCTCGTCACTGAGATTCGCCGTCAACGTTGACTATTCGTGCTATGATATTTGGGCTGTTTCTACGGCTTTCGGGCAATTAACAAGTCTCATGTGGCGATTTGTGATCGATATAGAGGTTTAATTATACCATTATGCATATAGTACAGTCTGCCTACTCCGGATTCAAAGTCCGGCTTACAATGCCCCGAACGCCGTTCCATACACTACATCTGTCGTCATTGCTCATGAGCTTTAAACGTTTGGACCATTTCCATCTCTTACACACTCCCGCTCATTCGGCGGGCTGGTCACCTCACTGTTTACACATCAAGCATACTCTTCACCTGCTGCGGCTGCCCCGAGACAGAGACGGCCGTGCTGGTGCTGTTGCTCCGCTCCCCGGGGTTGAGTGAGTTGAGGGAGACGTTGTCCGACCTGCCGCGGGTCTGGGCGTCGGTGTACGAGGGCGGCGGGCCGTCTTGCATCAGCTCCGACGCGCGGTCCGGCCGGCCGGCCCCGGAGCTGGGGAAGAGCAGCTCCGCGGCCGCGTTCATCGTCCGCTCCTGCCGCCGTCGGTCGGACTTGCCGGCGTACGAGGAGAATGTGGAGCCCTTTGCGGCGTCGAAGCCCGGCCGTACCGGGGTCGAGGTGTTGGAACTGCTGCCGCCCATGTTGCCCATCTCGATCTCGCGCTGCTCCTGCTCCGGCGGCGCGTCGTTGTAGGCTTGCGGCTGCTGCTGCTGCGGCTGATGGGTGGCGGGGGCGCGGACGCCGCCTACTTCGCGGACGTTGCGGGCGATGCGGTCGCGCATGGACATCTTGCCGACGAGGTGGTCGTCGCGGGTGACGCGCTTCCACCAGGCGGGCTTGGCGACGATGCCGAGGTCGTGGTCGATCTCGACCTCGCGCACGCGGCGCTGGCGCATGAGCTCCTTGTCCTCGTTGGGCGACATGAAGCCGTAGGCGATCTGGATGCAGAGGATGAGCAGGGCGGGGCCGTAGCCGCCGGCGTAGACGGCGACGAGGTTCGCCTGGGTGTTGAGCACGGAGTAGTCCCAGCGGAAGGAGACGAGGCCCTGGTAGGCGATGAGGCAGGCGGCGAGGGGGATGACGAGCTTGAAGCGCAGCGGGGTGTAGCGGATGAAGCCGCGGGCTTTGTTGAGGACGCCGCGGTTGCGGGGGTAGTAGTGCAGGATGGAGTGGCGGAGGGAGGCGACGATGGTGAGCCAGCAGATTACGAGGCAGAAGGTTGCGACTTTGAAGCGGACGTCTGTTGCGTTTGGCTCGGCGCGGGCGGCGGTTTGGTCTGGGGAGCGCTGCTTTTCGATCTCGCCCCAGTTGCGGGGGATGATGAGGAAGACGTTCTGGGGGTTGTTAGTTTAGGGAAGCTTGGAAGGAGGAGGAGGAGGGACTTGCCAGCCATAGCCAGAGGTAGTACCACAACGGCAGCCAGAACTCAAACTTGTCTCGCTTGTCGCCCTCGCGGAGGATGAACGGGTCCGGGTCGATGTACTGTCGCTCGCTCCAGCTGCCCCAGTGGCGGACGGCCTCCCACACGAGGGCCATGGTGAACTGCTGCAGGAGGTACCAGAAGAAGCTATTGATGATGATGGGCAGGCCGACGACCCAGAAGCGGTCGACGTCGATGGTCATGAACAGGCTGATGAAGGCGGCGACGCAGACGAGGATGGCGTAGTACCATTGCCAGCGCTTGCCGACGGGGTAGAAGCGCTTCGTCGTCGGCAGATACTGGCGGCCGTGCTTCTTGAGGCAGGCGAGGATGAGCATGAGGGCGACGGCGTAGACGACGCCGATGGCGACGCCGGCCTTTGCGCGGGGCCCGATGGAGCGGATGGGATCGTAGCACCATGTGGAGTTGACGAAGGAGCCGTTGGGGAGGAGGGCGACGGGGGTGTAGGGCTGCTGGGTGAGGAAGCAGTTTGAGCCGTTGGAGAGCGTGTTGTTGGAGTAGAGGGTGTAGTTCCAGAAGTCGAGGACGGTGCGGTTGAAGTGGACGCCGCCGAGGACTGTGTCGGAGGCGTTTGCGCCGTCGGGGAGGGGGAGGAGGTCGCGGAGGGAGAGCGGGAGGAGATGCATTTTGGACGGTTCGGAAAAGGTTGCTCGTCGTTTCGGGGTCTTCGGAGGGTTCGGATGAGGGATAGTCGTTCGGGCGGCGGTGCGCGAAGGTGATCCGTGAGGGGGGAATTGAAGGGCCGTCGGGCGCAGAGGAGATGGTTGAGAGGTTATGACATTGCTGGCGAATTGGGAGCGATTGAAGCGGACGACGACGACGGCGGCGAGGAGGGAGAGGAAGGTTGGAGGTCGAGAGATGTTAGATGACGAGGTGGTGGTGGTGGTGGTGGTGGAATTATGATTATTAGGTGCTAAAGAGTATGGATGACAAGGTATATGGAAGCTTCGGAAAGACGGCGTAGTAGCGCAACTCTTTAGCGACGTATCCAATGTTTTTTTCTTCCTTTTTCTTTTTTCTTTCTCGACTAATCGCGCGAGTGCGTAGTCAGCGAGAATTCGCCGGTGCCAATCCCATTCGCAGCTTTCGAGTCCGTCGTCCAGTCCGGAGGAGGGAATGCGCTGATGATCAACAAGGTCGAGTAGGAGTGGACGCGGGTGACGGCCCCATGCGGAATGGGCGGATGGGCAGCTTGCCTTTTTTTTCTTTTGCGTCAAATTGTGGAGATGCCGAAGGTCCGGGAGGAAAACACAGAGAAACAAGGACCGGGGGGAGGAGAGAAGAGTGACAAACAATGAGGCGGGTTGGTGGGCTGGGACGGGACCCCGGGAATATCGCGCAGTTTGATCTCATTCCTCATTTGCTGACTGTTTTTTGTTGGTTTTAGTGCCGCTTGGCGTCATGGGCGCTGCGGAGGCCGTGCGCTGGGCTGGTGGGTGGCTGGCTCACGAGCCACAGTCTGAAGGATGTACCAGCCACATCTCAGCAGCCACGACCTCTTATGTCAGCGGAGCTTGACGGTACGTACCCATTGCATCAAGCAGAGGGAGACAGGACACTTGGAGCTTGGTTTCCCTCCAAAGCTGCCACCAGCTCAGGCTCACACCCACGCAACACCATCACCTCCCTCGACGAAACACCACCCATTGCGCCTACAACAACACACAACCAATGGCCCCCATCCGCCCATCATGACCACCCAAGACGAGCAGGAACCCTCCTACATCGACTACGAGACCTTCCTCTCCCCCGACTTCAACCCCGCCTCCTTCGCAAACACGCTCGTCCTCGCGACCAACAACCCCAACGATGCGCCCCTCGACCTCTCCACCCCGCTCTCCCGCGTCCTCTTCGACACCCAGGAGATCGACTCCCACATCGACGTGCTGACCACAAAGTCCGCCGCCCCGCTGCTGCAGTACACCGACGAGCAGAACGCCGCCAGCAAGCGCATCATCGGCGAGCTCGACGCCCAGATCAAGAGCCTGAACGACAGCTACCGCCAGCTCGAGAAGGAGGTCATTGACAAGCACGCCGAGGCCGAGGAGGTGCGCCAGGTCGCCACCCGCCTCTGGGAGACGCTGAAGCTCGGCCGCTCCGTCGGACGCTGTCTCCAGCTCGGCAGGCAGCTCGAGGTCCAGCACGCCGAGATTGCGGGCGGCAGTGTAAGCGCTGCGGCTGCTGCGGCCGGGAAGAAGGAGGACCACAGGGCGCTGGTGCGCTGCTCGCACACGCTACTCTCTCTGAGGGAGGTGCTGGATCGGTCGGCGCCCGGGGAGGAGGGCTACGGGCTGGGCAAGGTGGACGCGATCCGCACCCTGCGAGAGGGCGTCATCGCGCCGATTGAGCGGTCCGTCAGGGAGACGGCGGAGAAGATCATCCGCGACTTTGCGATCCCCAACTCGGCCACCTTTGCGCAGGGCGAGGAGACCAAGGCGCGGACCGTCTCGGCCATGGTCACGCTGTTCCTGCTGTCGCCGCAGCCCGCGATGAAGGGCGAGCGGTGGACGCCGACGCTGCTGCTGCAGGCGCTTGAGGTGTACTTCCGCTCGGCGCTGCAGTCGTCCATCGCGTCGCTGTCGCGGGCGCTGGGCCAGCTGCCGTCGCTGGACCGGACGCTGGCGGAGATCTCGGCGCGGTGCCAGAACATTGTCGCGCTGGAGGTCGTGCTCGAGTCGACGAAGCTGCCGACGCATCCGCTGGCCACGACGCCGCAGAAGCAGACGAACATGCTGCAGCCGCTGCTGGCGTATCTCGAGACGGGCAGCCTGGCGAGCTACTTTTGGAGGACGATGGCTGGCAGCCTGGGCACGCGGGTGCAGGAGATTGTGAACCGGGGAGGCGTGTCGGCGAGGACGCTGAGGACGAACCGGGCGAGCGTCGGGGAGGCTGTGAGGGAGTGCGTTGTCAGGGGGTGCGAGATGCCGAGCGCGCTGAAGGGGAAGGGGAGGGGCGAGGGCAATTGGGAGAGGGAGGTTGCTGTCATGGTTGGCAGCGTTGTGAACAACCTTGGGAGGTGAGAAACATGTAACATTTCTCTGGAGTCGGGTCTTTACGATGATGAAATGCAACGAATGCATAAGCGGTCACGAGGAAAAGTTCGCATGCTTCACAAAAGCTCAGGTCTGGCTGGTCATAGTGAAGAGTCGCAGCTCAACCACTCTCAATTCGCATCATCGACTTTTCACCATCATTGGAGCGCAAAAAGGTGTTTGTCGCATTTATCAAGAAAGGCAAAAAGGATGTCATTGAAAGGGACGAGACTCGAACTCGCGCGGGTTGCCCCACCAGGAAACAGTTGTTAAGCTGACCTTAACCTGGCGCCATAACCAACTCGGCCACCCTTCCAGAGGATGTTGAAGAACCTCCACGTAGGCGGGCTCATGCAGCGCAGGCGCCGTCGACGAAACCCGCGATGTCCACTTCCAGCTCCAATTTTGTGGATTTTCTGTGGCTCTGTGTAACATTTGCAACTGTCAACGACTCCTCCTCGAAATCGGAGCAGTGTGAGGGACATCGGGACAAGGGACTTTATTCTCAACAGGTAGAGAGAGCCTTGGAAATGGGTAATCTCCTGAACGCCAAGTAGCGACGGAGTTTCAACGTCGTTAACATCTTGAACGCACATCACCGGACAACCAAGTCCGTCCTCTCCGTCTTGTCGTTGAGACGAACATAAGCCCCGAGTCAGGGGAAACCACTTTTCCCGCAGCCCACCGACTCGTTCTCGCAAACTCAACTGCCGCTGCACGTACGGCAGTCAGAGTAAACCCTCCCTCCCCCACGTTGTCCGTGCCCCTCCCTTTGCTTCCTATTGACTGGCACTGCCGAAACCACGGCGCTGTTAGGTTGCCTCGGCCGAACCATGATCTCCCTTCCCGTGGACAGCAACTCGTACCGGCGGACGGTAGAGAGGGAGGAGGTCCCCGATATTGTATTCCAACTCTAAGCAATCATGCTCTGACGTTGCTTCCTGTAAAGTCCTTGGCGCCGCCCTAGGTGCGACGCGCTAATGCCCATAACGAATGCGAGGGCAACGTAAAGACGACGACCGCGGACAACTCTCTACACATCAAGCTACGAATCACGCTGCTGACAAAACACATGCTACCCTATGGCTGGAATATGGACTTGAAAAGGCCCTAAATCGCGTAACCGTCGCATCAAACCGGGGCGACGGGGCCAACCCCTTGACGATCGTCCTCGAACTACCCACATCGTGAAGGCCTCATCGCAGGATAAAACCCTCGAGCCACGCACCTCGATATCTGGCAAACTTCCAGCATCAAAGGACACACCCGCGCCCAACAGCCGCCTACAATGGCGCTCCTCTCCCTCACAGCCCTGGCCTACGCCATCCCCTTCACCCTCCTCTACTACGCCCTCTCCCGCTACCTCACCCACCGCCGCCTCCTCCGCTTCGCCAAAGCCCACAACGCAACCTTCCCAAAACACATCCCCTCCCGCCTCCCCTTCGGCATCCAGTACGTCTGGCGCACCATCACCACCGCCCGCCGCGGCGGCGACGTCCTCGACGACATCGTCGAAAAGTCCTACGCCGCCCACGGCGCCACCTTCACGCAGCCGGGCTTCTTCGGCCCGCGCGAGGTGTACACCGTCGACCCGCTCAACATCCAGGCCCTCCTCGCGACAAGGTTTCAGGATTTTGATCTGGGCGAGCGGCGCATCGCGCAGTTCAGCCCGCTGCTGGGGCGCAGCATTTTTACGGCCGACGGCCCGTTCTGGGAGCACTCGCGCGCGCTGTTCCGGCCGCAGTTCTCGCGCGAGAATATCAACGATTTAGCCAAGACGGAGGACGCGGTCAAGGCGCTGTTCGCGGCGCTGCCGATGGTGGGGAAGCCGGGCGATGGCAGCGTGACGGTGGACATCATGCCGCTGCTGTTCCGCTTCACGCTCGACACGGCGACGGGGTTCCTCTTCGGCGAGAGCGTGGACAGCCAGACGGCCGCCGCGACGGGGCGTGTGGCGAGCACGAGCGCCGCGGCGGCGATGGCGGCGGACTTGCAACGCACCGGCGGGAAGGAGGACATGAGCTTCGCGGAGGCGTTCCACGAGGCGCAGATGTGGATCACGATGCGCGTGCGGCTGCAGGGTCTGTACTGGCTCGCGCCGAGCGGCACGGGGAAGCGCGCGGCGGGATACATGCGCCGGTACGTCGACCACTACGTCAAGCTCGCGCTTTCCGCGGCGAAGCCGAGCAGGGAGAAGTACTCGCTGCTGGACACGCTGGCGGAGGCGACGCGGGATGAGGACGAGCTGCGGGACCAGATCCTGGGGATTCTGCTGGCGGGCCGGGATACCACGGCGACGCTGCTGTCGTGGGTGCTGCTGCTGCTGGCGCAGCACCCGGCCGTGTTCGAGAAGCTGCGCGGGGAGGTGCTGAAGGAGTTTGGGGAGTACAGCGAGGACGCGGAGGGGATCGACTTTGCCGCGCTGAAGGAGGCGCAGTATCTGCAGTTCGTGCTGAGGGAGACGCTGCGGGTGTATAATGCGGTGCCGCTGAACCTGCGGATCGCGGCGCGGGACACGGTGCTCCCGCGCGGGGGCGGGCCGGACGGGCGCCAGCCGGTGGTGGTGAGGAAGGGGCAGACGGTGAATTTCTCGCCGTACGTGCTGCACCGGCGGGCGGATGTGTGGGCGGAGCCGTTGGCGTTCCGGCCGGAGCGGTGGGAGGGAACGAGGCTGGATTGGAATTATGTGCCGTTCAGCGGCGGGCCGAGGATTTGTCTTGGACGTGGGTTGGAAGAGTTCTCATGGTGTGTGTGTGTGTGTGGTTTGCTAACGTGTTGATGACAGAACAATTCGCGCTTACGGAGGCTGGGTTCCTGATTGTGAGGTTGTTGCAGCGGTTCAAGACCATGGAGTGGGTTGGGCCGGTGGGCAAGCCGCGGAAGGATATCCATTTCACGATGGCGCCGAAGGATGGTGTTCCGGTCAGGTTGGTGTACGCAGATTGATGGGTGAACTTGTGGATGATGGTGGCTTGGGTAAGTCAGGTTCTGGAATACGGATCTCGGTTTGGAGTTGTGCTGCAGTAGAAACATTTCGTAGAGGTACGAGTTACGGTTCACTCATATTCCAGCTACGTTTTGGCCATCAATATACCCTCCCTTGTAAACACCACGACCAGCTTGTTCGAAACATCTCCAAATCTTTCCCATCTCTACCACGCAGTACGCTATCGACGCCGTCTTCTGCAAAATTCAGAACGCCGCTTGCAATTTCCCAACAACCACTCCATCACACAAGCCCAAAACTCATGGACCAACATATGGCCGGCCTGGCCGCGGCCCTCGCCGGCACCAACTTCAGAATCGCAGTTTCCAGGTTCATAATGGGTATGTGCATCAACCTGCCGCTGGTGACCATCGGCGCGGCATTTGTTGCGGCTCGCTTGGTGATTTACCACTGGTACACCGCACTTCGTATAGAAGGATCCTTCTTCCTTGAACCACGAAGTATTTATCGCAAGCCTCTTTGCGAAGGCGAAGACTGGCCATAGTCTGGGTAATTCACCTTGAGGGGATATTTCAAATGCCGTACGGCATTGGCCCCGGCCTCCGTGGTGGATCGATCCCATGGCACAACATACCGCCTCCCTTGAGGTCTCTCGCGTCTCGACGCGTATTCCCGCGGCACCGGTTTGATAGATCAAGACTTTTAGGGAGGGGGTTGGGATACATTACTCAAGCTGGACTATCCTCGATCAGAGGGCAAGGAAAATATCGATTTCGAGCCTTAGCTCTAGGTATCTATTAGTCGTGTCAACCTTCGGGGTATTAGTGATTGGAGTTCAAAACGAAGATGTCGCGTGATTTCCGGTGTCTCCGCGGTCACACTTCCTGTGCACTTCACTGCTTTGTGGTTGTTCTCCAGTCTAGAACGACAGCAAGTGGAATGAGCAGTTAGTGGAGACAATAATGCCGATAGAAGCGGCGATGGCAACGATAATAATGACAATAACGACAACGACGACGACGGCAATCAGGCTAGGTATGTAACCACAGAAGAACTTCAAAGATGGGGGATTTTGAATTGGGGACCTTGACTACTGAAAGCCCTTGGTTGAGTCTACCAAGAAACTAAGAATAGGTACTTGAGAGATACTTATCTTTGTGTATTAATTTGTAATTACCACGCAGCCTCGTCGCAAAAAGACTACGGCAAATACCTATTCGCGGGCACAATTCGGGGAACACTATACGGGCACTTCTTTGACCTGTGTCCTCTACCGTTCATGGAAAATAACACAGAAACCCCATACGTTCATTATGTTTATGTATAAGTATTAGTACCTAGCTCCAACGTTAGAGCATGGCCTTCATTATCAGCCTTCTCCGTCTGAGATGGCCCTCGTCAAAGTACCGCATATATGTTAGGTATTCAGTGATATCGCTGTGCCGCAACAGTGATACTATTCGTCAAAGTTCAGCAATATCGATGACGACAAGTCGAGGACGGCCATTGTAGACGTGCTGCTGTTGTCCAGCTTCTCCGGAGTTGTCCTGTCACAATGACCAATCATCCATCAATAGAACCAGGCAGGGCGGTCCCACCAGGGAACCCTTTTTGGTCTCGCAAAGCGTGCATACTCCTTGTCCCACTGCCCTTTGGACACACGATCCCAAAACATCAGCACGTGTTTGCAGTCCACCAGCATCCACCCCTTGTCCTCTCGAATCTCGCCATCCTCCATCTCCTCAGCGTTGATAACCACGCCGTTGACGTCGTCGTCTTCGAAACACCTGATGGCCTTGACAAACGCCACAGGCACCTCGCCCTCGCCCTCCGCAGCCATCGCCGTCTCGTGTTTCTGAAACGACTCGAGGCACTCGTCGTCGACGTAGAGCAGATACTTGAGCATGGTCGGGTCGCGAGGCCCCTGGACTCGCTCGCCATCGTCGTTGAAAAACTGTGCCCGCGCGAACTTACGTCGCATCCTGTCAACCGACGCATACTGTGGCGGTAACTTCATTTTGATAAGATACGGCTGCAACAAGTCGGTCTTCTCGTCTGGCTCGAGCGCCAATGTGACGGCCATGCCATCCCTAATGTTGTTCACATAGCGGTCCCAGAGGGGCTTGTCCTTGTCGTCGAGTCCTGTGTGGGCGATGAAGAAGCCGAAGAGATGGGGAAGAGGCTGCTGTGGATTGGATCGAATTTCTCGTAGAGCTGCTTCAAATGGGGGCGCCAATTGGAGTGGCGCCTCGCTGACGAGGCTGTTGATGAGGTTGGTGTCGTTGGTGACGCGGCCGGGCAGCATCAAGGTTGCGAGCAGGTCCATGTTTGCGTCTATGTTGGGAAATGTGATGATATCGATGATGAGGAGGCTCAAGCCCGCATCTCGACGAAGCCAATAACTCTTAATATGGCGACCGCCTCTTTCTCCGAACGAAGCCATATTGAACCTTGCAAAAAATCAAACTTTTTCCTGGATTTCATCAGGGTTCTGTGTGCTCAATCTGGAGTTTTGTTTCGCCGCGTGACCCTCTTTATACAAACCATCGCCCGCCTTTTCAAACACCCTGCAAGAGAGCTCATTCTATCAAGGCTATTCTCATCCACTGCCACCCATGCCTTCGGAACCTCTCGACAAGGCAGTCAAACAGTTGCGCCAACGGGGTAGAGAGATTCGAACCTGGCTGACCACAACGTGAAGTACACAAAGACCACAAAATGACGATCACAACACCAAGCAATAACGGACAATTCGCCCGCTGGGTCAACAGAAAAGGAGATCTATGTTTCGAAGTAGCCTTCTTCGCGGCTGCCGCATTCGTCTTCATCGCCTTGGGCGCCGTGATTGTCGCCCTCAGCTTGGCCGTCGGAGGCCTGCTCGTCGCGAGCGTCATATTGTTCGGCGCGGCGGATACGATGAGCGAGAAGGTCAACAAGGTCGCCTCGCCAGAGCAGATCCAGGCACAGACGAAAGAAATGATGAAGCAGAAAGACACCGAAAAACAGGAAAGTGCCATGGAGCAGGATGACGTTCAAAAGATGGAAGAAGACGCTCAGGAGAACGACGACGACACTCAAAACAAAGACGGCCCCAAGAAGATCAGATGGAAGAAGGAGCAGCAGCAGACGGCACAGCTAAATCGTACCTGGTCCCTGACACTGAAGTGAAGGCCCACATCAGAATTGATACGCATGATGTGGCCGAGCAAAGGGCAAGAGGTGAAGCGGATGGACTGTACAGGACGGAAGAGCAACATTGACAAAGGTGGAACTTCAGAAAGTGCCTTGCGATTAGAGACTTTGATTTGGTCATCGACAAACGACCAACTTACTAAACGATGAAGGCCTTGGTGTCAAAAGACTTGACAGCCTTGCGCCGAAAGCAAAAACCTTGAGATAGGCTCGATGACCTATTTGCGTCACGGTCAGGCCCAGAGGTGTGGATGAGGATACTGTCATCATGGGGGCTGAACTACGCTCCCGCCATTTTAACCTTCCCGGGTTCATGTAGATCGCTTATGGAGAGTAGATGACAAAATCCAGCACTGCGACTTAATGGGATTTGGTCAATTAATGTCATCACGATCGCCGTCGCATGTTCTGTGAAACACTCATCCGCCTGGTTGTTGGGATCACCGAAGCTGACGAAGTTTTCTCAAACCCGACGATATGAACCTTACCGGAAGCCGCTAACAATCCGAGGGTGATCTTGTTGCCGCCTATGCAAATCAGAGTGTAATAGAGCCTGAGGCTGATCATCATCGGCGCCGTGTTCATGCAGGTTCAGTCAAGTACCTTATAGATCTTGTGTGGCTGAGTGTCAAGCTGCTTTCCGAAGAAGAACCAAAGGAAGAACCAAAGAAAACGGCCACCGTCATCGGTCTCATCGAAAGCAGCTTCCTTGCCGACCAGACCGCATGTCAAGACGAACTCGGGCAAATATTGAATGCCGTACCAGACGCCTCTACGTTCTAGCGAGAGAACGTCTCGAACGCCTAGCCAACCCCTTTACAACTGCCGGTGGCTAGCTGGACTCAGCCTCTAAGGCGGACTCCTACGGCTCGGTCTCCGTCCATACGGGTGGGATGACGGCGAGACCTAGCCACTGCGCCAGCGCCGAGAAGTGAGCTACGGCAGATGAGCACATCGGCGACCAACTTTCAGCTCCCTCTGCTACCCCGGACGCATTCGATCGAATCCGTGGGTCTCTCTAGCGTCTTACACTTACACGGCGTTTCGCTTCTCGGATACGGGAGATACATGCCGTTTCCAAAATAGCGTCTCCAGGGTTGAGTCTCTGCAAATAAGCTTCGGCCAACGCCGCCGTTCCTTCCAAACTAGCAGAAGCGCTCCAAGTTTTCGGAAGGATTACTGAGTGCGGCTAGAACGTCATGGACGAGCCGGGGATCGTATCGCACTGCATGTTCTGCACAGCCTTGGCCTTCATTGTCATCCTAGTCGTCGACCTGGCCCTCAGCGCTCTCTTTTACGTTGGGTTCTACGGGACGTTTGGTCTCATCAAGGGCTTTCGATATCTTTCAAGCCAAATGAAAGAAAGGAAAGCAAAGGAGGAGGACGCGGAGGCAACCGCGGCTGTTCCTGACGTCGCTGCCAATAGTGGTCAATCTGTGTGAGATGTGACAACCATCTCGGTGCGAGATGTGGTGTTTGCACCGGTGATCAATTCATGATGATCTTTAGAAAACATCTTGACATGGCGATAACACAACTCACGAAGTGAGAATTCAAGCATAGTGCAGCAGAAAATATCTAACAACCGCTGGCTTCGTGCAGTGATAAACAGTTGAAATCTTGTGCAAAAATTCAAGGGTGCCTGTTGTTTTGATCACTACTAGGCATCATGCACATCAAATCTTGGACACCGGCCTTCCGTCTGTCTTATATTGATCATTGATGAACCATCTGATGAGGTTCAATAAGTAGACGCAAAGGCCTGTTGATTTGTAGGTACGCTTGCTGAAATCCTGCGAAGGCTGCTGGGTTAGGCCATCCAGTTGGATGAACCGTGCTGATGATCCTTCACAGCCCACTGAAGCATTGGAAAGGGCTAAAACTCTAATGAGTTAAATCTCTAGAACTCGGATAAGCCTGGTACAGGAACGCCGACATCCTTGATCCCCTAACGAAAGCCAGGGTCACGATAGAGACCCTTCTTCTACCGGAAACAATTGACTCCTTGATGAACCATTGTCAACTCGCACTACATCGGAGACTTTCCTACTTTTTCTGCACAGGAAATGAGGCTTACCTTTCGGGTTTCCTATCGTTTGAATATGCGATCCAGAAGAACACCTTGATAGTATAACACCATCTACTGAGGCAGCAACACGTTAGGGCTGAGTCCCAAACAAATGGAGACTCTTTGATAGCACCGTCGCAAAAGGCACACACCTTCGTGCATAATACAAGTCTCATCGCAGAGGTTTGCCAACACAACATCTCTAACCATTTTCAACTCCGACTTGACTAACTATCGGGAACGGCAATTTCCTCTCAAAACCAACATGCTCTTCTCATGCGCAACTAAACAGCTTATGTGGAAGTGGCATAAAGACATAGAGGAGGACGCTGCCGTACTTGGAGGCTTCCTCATGTGGATATTCTTCTTTTTATGCTTCCTCTTCGTCTTGTTTCTTCTTCTTCTTTTACTATACGGCGTATGCTATCTTATCACGAACACTGCCATCGCTTTATTCAGGGACTTGTTTCCTATCACAGTCTCCATCAACTGCACATGTCACGCAAAAGAGTCTTCCCAGAGCGTTGAGAAGATTAAAAGCAACAGTGAGCCTACCGGCGATGGATCATCATCCGTAGGCGGCCGCCGAATCTACAAATACATGTAGGCAGAAGCCTCCTAATTTTCCATCATGGCAGCAACCCGGAGGGGGCACTGCACGACTTCTCTTGGGGCACATGAGACTTTTCGGATCGCAGACTAAACTTCGGGTCGGCCATTCTTTTGGGTTTCCCATTACGGTCCGGTGTGTCAGTCGGAAGCGGGAAAACAAGATTTATGAAGTAAGGAATCAGAAGACAGAGTGGAGAAAAACTTGGTCAGAGAAGCTTACAATTACGCGTCAGTTCAAACACACAATCTTGTATTCCACACCGAACGCATGTGTGAGCTTGCCACGCTATCTCCAGGAGGCTTGAACACCATAGACCGCGACACGGCACGCCACTGTCGACGAGTGATAGTTGCTCTAGAACTCATGGGTTGCGCATAAAGTCAGACATTGCATGCTCCGTATGACACTTCTCGCTAAGACCGTTTTGTGATTCGAATGGCCTCGATTTCTCATGGACAGCTACACAGCGTAGTTGAACACAGAGCGAGTACAAAAACGGTGACCGATTCGGGCAACAATGGGAGCGTACTGCAAACTGAGAATCAGGTATAAAAAGGTGTATTGATCGTCTCAATATCTGGCAATCCAAACACACTCAATCTCAATTTGATTATACTCAGCTTCGCGGCCTCTGCCTTCCAATGCGTCTTCAAAATCATCTCATCCTATTCACAACCTTGTCGCATGGGGCATACGCCACATGCTTCTGGTCAGGCATAAACTGGGACAACGCCCAGGACTCCGCTCGTGGTGCCGTTGAATACTGGTGCCGTGATGCCTCCGATTCGGCTCGACTCACCGGCGTGTTGTACGTAATAGAGGAGTGTTCCTTTGTTCATCTTCAGATTGGCGCGCTAATTCTGCCACAGCCACTCTGGAGATAGCAAGGCCCGATGCAGCAACCTCTTGCTAGAAGGACAAACAATTGGGTAAGTCTTTTGCATTTTGTTTTCAATGAGTCGCTTAACTTGCGTAGAAAAAGATTGGATATCACAGTGCAATGGCTTGGCCAAGATGAATCGGTCCTCGAGGTGGATCAATGCATCCAGAGACTCAATGATGAGATTGGCTGCGATTTAGGAGGCTCAAAGGTCACCGACGAATGGAGCTTTACGTGAGTATTCATAATTCCTTGCCTGATGCGCGGAATTTGAATGTCCTTGCATTCCATTGCGAATACTGATAATCTCATCAATTCAGATCCGATCCAAACACTGGTCTCTGCGCTAAAGTCAGTTGAAGGTCGTGTGGCATACGCGCGTGCTTTGTGACTGGACATTTCTCATGAACAAGCTACAAGATTTGATTTTTCCTTTTTGGAGGAAATAAGACGGGTGAGATAAGAGATTTAATCTCGAGCTGGTGAGGTTTTGTTACTGTTACACAATTGATGATATTCACGTTTGGCATGAAAAGGCAGTTATTGATATGTAAAACCGGTAAGAGTTGCCGGGCCGTGATTATGATTGTGGCAAAAGTATGTGCCATGCCCGAAGGCCTATCATGATACATTAAGGTTATTATGTTGGGTTCCAATTATTATTTCCTCCAATCAACCATTATTTTCTTCCATATTATGTCCTTCTCTTCATTATTATGTCATTACGTTTTTGTTATCGACATTAGGTGGTTCGTATGTTTTGGCGTTGAAATATGTTGCGTGAATCGTGACTAATCTTTGCAGTCTCTCGATACTCGTGGTCTGAGAATGTGTCTGCATTCTTAGGCGGTGTTGTAGTAGATGTCGATCTCCTTGATCTTGAAGATGGCGTCGACGGCAGGAGGTCCGCAGCTCCAGCCCTTGTCGCCGTTGGCCCAGTTGTTGAAGACCCAAGGTCCGGCAACGGTGGGGACATCCTTGGTCGTGCGCCAGGACTCGACGCCGTCGATGAAGAACTTGACCATGGCGGGCTGTCCACCGGCAGCGGCGACCCAGTCGATGCGGTACTCGTGCTCGGTGGTGGTCGGGTTGGCGGGGGCTCCGACTGCGGTCCAGGTCTTCTGGCCATCGCCGTCGTTGTCCTGGTTAGCGAACCAGATTTTGCGGGTAGAGCCGCGGCCGGTGTTGCTCTGGGTTGCGGAGTCGGAGAGCCATTCAATGTCACTCTCCTGGTTGTCGTTCTTGTAGAAGAACATTCCTGCGCATTATGTTAGTCTGCCATGTCGTCTAATGACACAATGTTGAAGAGACTTACCATTGCAAACTCCAGGGGCCTCAGCAAAGACAGCAACAGTGCGGACAGAAGCGTACTTGATGTTCTGGACCGATGTGACGACTTCGGCGCACTTGTAGGGCTTCACCTTCTGACCGCCATTGACTCTCAAGTTGAGGTAGCCACCCTGGATGTAGGTGTTGGTCGTGTCGTACTTGTGAGTGCTGGCGACCTTGTAGCCGCTGACAATGAGACCCTTGGGGACTGAGGCGTTGTCCTTCAAACTGCTGAAGTCGAAGTAGGCCCTGTTCTTATAGATCGCGTTGTTGATGGTGTAGACTCCATTGGCCGCCGTGGGCTTCGTGGAGCGTTGAGCAACGGCAGCGCCGGCGAGGAGGACGGTGAAGACTGAGAAGCGCATCTTGACTGAGTGTCTATGGTTGAGATTGTCTGATCTTTGAGTGGTTGTCTGTGATGAAGATCGTTGCTGCTTGGAGTGCCGTTATGTCTCATTCCGAGGAATGGAAGACGTTACTTATAACATCCAACATTCGCACTCTTCTTGTTGACATTCTCATCGACCTTCTTGAGAAAGCGAGCTTGCGGGAGCCTCCGTGAAGGCGCGCCGGCCAGATCTACCATGTGTACGCGGCAGTGGCTAGTGGCTGGGCCCATGGCTATGGAACCGAAGCCCAAGCATAAAATAAGTGCATGCCGGATTCTCGGGGTCATGTCTTGAATTGGGATAGCCTCATCGTCTAAGGATCAAGTCACAATCTCGGCCGAGACCACGGTAGGTAGAGTATCTGAATGCAGAACTTACACTCTCGATGGGCAATTGCTGATTGATGGTAGGCGAGCTTTTGGCGGACGACCAAGCGCTCAGTCTAACACCAAAAGCGGCCTTTCCCAAGAGCTCGGTTCTGTAGTCAACGGCCTGTGGGGAATAGACAACCAATGATCTTTAGAGGATCTGGTTTGTTCCTGGACGTTAGCTTGATCACTTTGCTGAAGGGCCGTGAGGCTGGACTCATAGCCCCAAAAACGTGGCTGTGTGTGCATGTACGTTTGCGGTCAACGGCAATTGAATCCGTGTCCCCGGCCTGAGAGCCTCACGTCATCAACGGGTCCATCGGACCCTTAGCGCCACCGAACCAAAGCCATAGCTCCGCTGTCACTCTTTACCGAGGGCTCTAAGCTCTTAGACGATGAGAGGGGGGGGGTTCTGTCCGTCTCGCCGATTCGGGAGCTGTGGCCCACGGCCGCATTCGTCAAGCGGCCGAAAGCAGTCCCAAATGCTCAGGGCCAGCTTTTCGGCAAGACATCTTGAAAGAAGACGACGGGAGCCATGATTTTTCCCCTTCCCACTTGCCGTGAAAATTTCTTCTGCCCCTGGTTAGCACAATGGCAGATATGTTGCTACTTGTTTTCCCCGCGTGGAAGACACGAATGTCTTGGCCGTTGCAGAGGTTTGCCCTGCCAAGAAAAGCAACACAGTCCGCAGTTGTTCACAAGGAGTGAGACATGACACCTCATTGTGTCTCACTTGAGAGGCAGTGAACAGTCTCAGACAGCGGGGTGACCGGCGAAGATGCTGGCGGGAGGCCCGGTGGCACTCCCATACGGGCTGTGACCCGCACCTGTCCGAGACATAGCACGGAACGCGGGGCGGTGCAGCTGGCGGAGCCGGCCCGGGGCTCGGAAGGGCCCGCTCGCGGGGAATCTTGGTTTTCGGTGGGTAAGCAGGCCCGACGAGAAATGTTCAAAAGTCAGCATTGTGAATTTTTCAGATTTGATTTTGAAGAGGATCGAGTCTCGGAATTGTATGTTACAGTGAGGGATGTTAGAGTAATCCTCCTCATCCTAGATTTTCGAGGGTCTTGGTTGTCATCCCCGCGCGGCCCACCCGAGATCTCCTTCCCCACGCTTCAGACCATCTTTGTGTTCCAAAAGCCACTGTCTCACAGTCACAGGCTTCCTTCCAATCGTTCTCCCAACAAAATTGTTCAGGGCCCAGACTTCCTCGTGCGCCTCTTCGTATTTGAAAAAATTCCACAGGTTTTGCGACAATTGAGGGCCCATAATTTTGCCGTAAAATCCAGCAAACGCTTCAAAGCTTCCGTCGTATCCAATAGGTTCGTCAAAGATTTCCGACATGATCCCTGACAGCTCCTTGAAAGTCATCAAATCGTGTCCGTTGTTCATGGTGTGAAAGGCGCCAATGTGCTTAGCATTCGTAGAGAGGAAAAGCCTCCCAACAACCTCAGCAATGTCCCTCGGATCCATCCACGGCACACGATGCTCAGGCCAGATGACTGTCTTCTTCGCTAAGACGGCTCGCATCTGGATTGCAAGGTTGTCCATAAAAGTGGCTCCGCAATTGACATACGTCACAGGAAGCCCGCTGTCGTCGAAGATCTTCTGCGCTATCCGGTGCTCGACGGGTAGGGGGCCAGGGCCAAGCTCAGGGGGGATCTTCGACGATGGGAATTCCGGGAACAAGCCCAGGAAGGGGATTATCTGAGTTGCGCTGCCCGCTTGCTTCAGCGCAGAGACCAAGTCCGTCATGGGCTTTTCCTCGTGAAGTCCCGGAGGCGTTATCACGAAGACTCCCTCCGCACCGGCCACAGCAGCTGACAGAGATGCAGCATCGGCATAGTTGGCAACAACAACCTCGGCGTCTGGGAAGGAAGACTGAAGTTGCGCTTTCTTCGAGTCGTTGCTGGTGGCCAGACGCAGTTTAGTCGTGGGCGCTTCGCGGGCTAAGAACTGTGCGAGAGGTCAAGTCCTCCGATGTGCCCAGAAGCCCCGGAAATGAGGATCGTGGAAGGGACAGCTTTAACAAAGGTTGCCATTTTGGGGTTCAGGGGTTAATTGAGGTAACTGATTGGTTTGATTTGCTTGCTTGACTATCAAAGCAATGCTCTATCAATCTGGAAACCTTCCGCTTTTATACTCAACGATTGGAGACGACCGGTCGGTGTGCGTCAGGGGACGGTCCGGTCGGGCCTCGTACAGTCGGCGACGAGTGATCCCGAAAGCCCAAACCCTTCTGCCGACTTTGACTGGAGCCATTGCGGAGAGAGTTGTGCCTGGAGATGTAGTGGAGTTCGTCCGGACTCCTCCCTCGGCATCTAATTTCCCAATCGGTCGAAATGACGCCGTGACCATATTATACATCCGCTGAGAAAAGCAACATCACCGCTAATTTGTTATGTTCAATTGAGTCCGCCACGACATTCGCTGATTAATGTCTTCAGTCCGGATGATTAACACTTGTAGAAGATAGTCAGGTGATTTCGCGTTGGCTGTGAGACTAATGTACCGATGTGATATGCCCTGCTATGCTCGCTGCCTCTCCACTGGCCACTGTGTTCTTTGGAACTTCAAGGAGACATACTTTGGAAGTTCCTCAAGGGAATAGCAAACGAATTTGATGTTACGTGGCCAATTGCGCTAACCGAAGAATAATGACAGGCCATGCCAATTGCCGTCAGGTGTAGTTTAGTTTGGAATTCATCTTTAGTTCTTCTCCTTTAGATACATCCATGCGAAAAAATTTCTTGTGAATAACGAATGGCATTAGTTGGTTACCTAAAACGAGCGACATCCAAAGTCCCTTGGCCTCAGCTGTGAAACACCATGCTTTCCGTGTTATTGCCAACGTACCGCAAACAAGCGAAATAATCTGCCAAAACATCACTTGATTCCTACCGCCGTTGACATGTCCAAATTCCTCCCCTAGGATCTGGGAATCATGAAAGGTAGGCTCTCAGCTACAAGGGTGAAGCGTTGTTGTTGCGAGGAGGACCGAAGTTTTTGTTGCAGACCACGCTGTGGTAGCATTCTTGCGCAAACCACCTGAATTGATCCGCGTTCGTTCTGGTCACAATATTCTTGTTGTCCTTCAGCTTCCTGGTCTGAAGGGTTCCATAGCCGTCGAACCCGTTTTGCTCGCTGCTGTAGTCCCGGACGTGAAGCCCTGTGCCCTCTCTTCCGATCGGGTCCATGTGCCTGTGAGAAGTGATTAGTAATGGGTCTCAAAGGAGGGTTGTAGCTGGAGGCAAGATATTCACATTAATTTGTTGTTGCGAATATAAGGCGCAATTGCTGCTTAGCAATTGTGGTTCCACTTTTGCAACAGTTATGAGCCCTTTGACTCTGCCAGTTATCGTGTTGTTTTTGAGCAGCAAAGACCCGCGTTCGAATCCCGACTCCGGCGTACCCGGAGGGGATTTTTAACCTTTAGTAGAGACGATCGTAGAGGGACGTAGATCCAGTAGACGAGTCTCTAAGATCTAGGGGGTGTGTTGCGAATATAAGGCGCAATTGCTGCTTAGCAATTGTGGTTCCACTTTTGCAACATTTGTGCAAGATTAGGCCGGGAAAAGAAGCCATTTTGCCGCTCACCCTGTCCCCAAGATCATCGCAATCGAGGTCGCCGAGAAGAGGGTACTTCCACCCTTTGTCACAGATCTTCATCGCCCAAGTGCCCTGTGACTCCACATGGCGGATCCAGGCTATATCAACACCTTCGGAGCTCTCGCAGTCATTGTTCTTGAGATTAGGTTGGTTGTAAAGAAACACCTTCCCAAACACTTCGTTCCCCAGACCGTCCTCATCGGCTCCAATAATCAGTCGAAAGACTCTCTCCACATAGTCACGATCTTGTAAGTCGAAATAGTTTGCGAATGCTCGATTCTACTTCTCGGGGTCAGGTTTTTGATCAACAAATTTGGCCAGAACAATGACCTGCGGCCATGCGGTTAGAAACCTCTTGTGACGTTCATCAGGATGAGGTAAGTCTTTGTCGAAGTATGGTACCGGAATGCCTCGTTTTTCACTTTTTGAATTCCGCAAAGTCAGCCAGACAATTTCAGGCTCAGGCAATGGACAAAAGAAAAGGAGGATGAATGAGTCATCGGCGCATTCTTATGCACTATTGTTTACTTACACGACATTAAAAGTCATGTTCGCAGCAGGCATTGCAACGGCTGACTCCAAGAAGGTCGTCAGGGTTAAAGTACAGAGAAGAGAGGTGACTCGGGCAATCATGTTGACGGAAGCGTGTTGAGTCCGGACCTAATGTGATTTACAAGAGAGACGGAAATTGCGGCTGGGCGGTTGAATAATGATGAAGTAGATTTGGGTTATTTTGCTGTGATTCTGGAGCTTGTAGGGACTATCGACATGAATGGAAAACACTGCATCTTATAATCTTGACTCTGCAGGCATTTAGGTTATTTTGGGTATTCGTGCTTTCCAAAGCAGTGAGTCGCGTTGTGATGGACATTTTCATCACCCCCAACCTGAAAGTAAGTGCTATTACACCACAAATTGGGGGCTCGTTGGTCGCAATTCATAAATGTGAAGGATTCTGAGAACACAGTATCATCCGTCTTGAGGCATTTTCATCAATACTCACCAAGAACGCATAAATGATACGCCTTTGGCCCCACAAAGACCAGGCTCTCGGCTGTCCAGTGACCGCAGTTATGCCGATCATTGTTGGTGCTGACCTCGGACATTCTGAGACCGCGTTGTGTGAAGATCGTGATCTAATCTGGGCTAGAAAAGGCGAATTTTCTGCTGTTGGCTGTCTTGAATAGACGGCGGTTGGATGAACTTGTGTTTCCCAATAACCCCCACAAGTAAAGGGCCCTCAATCACATCTCTCGCAAAGGCAGACGCCTATTTCCTGCCACCATTCGCCTCAATGATACAATGCTTCACCGTTTGGGCTTTAATCTGCCTTGAAACTCGTACGATTCATGTATTAGCCGCCCGTTGGTTGAAAATCCCCCAATTTAGCCAAGAGGACCATATTGATGAGCTGAACCTTTGATATAATTCCTTGAACCTGGTGACGCAAGTTATCGCGCAAGGGTTGCATGAAAATCCCGTGTGGTATACTGTTTCTGTGATCTGATTCTTCTTGCGGGCTTTTCTTTGGCTGAATCCTGCAGCGGCCCCCGAAAGGTTGCTGCACCAACTTGGGGTCTTTGTTGGTCATCAACGCCTAGCCAAGGATAGCCCCAAGAGATAACTGGCGTCTACATTGATGATCATTTTGATATCCGAATCGACATAAATTGATCCGAGGACCAACAGCACGTGGCGGCGATGCATTGCCGTCTGCAGGAGCAGATTGGAGTGCTTAAGGTGGGGTCTGCAGTACCGACGCTTCGAGAGCAATCAAGTTGATTTGTTTGCTATTTATGTTGGCTGCGACCAACGGAACGCTTGATGTAGCCAACCGTTGGGGCTATGATCCTGTGACGTAGCAAACGCGTCAGCTAAGGCCATCGGTGACCGATGCAACAGGCAGAAGCGTGAGGTGCTGCGTGAAGTATGTGCCCCCTTCTTAAAAACAACCAAAAGTCTTGGGGTCTTGATACTGAACCAAACAACCGTCGTTGACCTGTGCCTGGCAATTGAATCCCACCTGAATCACTTCGTTTCTTCCAGCACAATTTCTCGTTGCCGTCCAAATACACAATAGCACACAACCATCTTTCAAAGTCGATGAAAAGCTTTCCGCGATCATGGGAAATGCTATCACATCTCTCTACCGTTCAATCTGGACTCAACCAACACCACACATCTCGGTTCGCATCTCAGCATCTTCCGATCAGCTGAATATGACCGACGGAATCCCTCTGACCTTTTTCATCGAACTTACCTTACATCATTCTCACCCCATCACATGGCGATCAGGTGGCGTATTCGACGCCTCGACCGTCTTCCGTGACAATGGCTTGACCTTCAGAGACACGTCAACTGGCCAACTTGTGCCGAGGAGCTGGATCTGCATTCTTACCGAACCCGACGATGGGAAAATAACTGAAAAGAACAAAGGAGGCTGGACAACACTGTACCCTGGAAGACCGCATGTCTTGAAGCCGAAGCTCGAAGGGACTTTGGGACCTCAGTACTGGCCGCCGCCCCAATGGACAGGTGAGACGGAGGAGCAATGCAGAAATCGGCCGCATATTGTGACCTGGCGAGATGTGGGAGAGTTCAAGGATGGCGAAACCTATAAGGTTGGCATCAGCGACAGAGCAAGGATTGGACACTACTGGAACGGGACTAAAGACGACTTCTTAAGCGGTCGAATGGAGCTGTCTGAGGAGACTGGCAGGTCCGGCCCAATCGAATACAAAATTGAAGAGACGATATCCTTCACAGTCAGTCGGCCAGACGCGGACGGAAGTTTGAACTATTTCTTGGACTAGGATCAGTGTCTATCTAGCACTATCAATGATGCCTTTTGCAGCATCACAACGTTGGGGGATGTGACATCATACAACTTCCACCGCGATGAAATCGTTATCATTCATTCTTTGGCATCATAGTATGCGAGCCGTCTCAGGTCATGAATCATCCTAGGATCATCACTGATGCAAACAACACTCCGTCCCATTCATGTTTAACAGCCTAGTTTCGGGCAAACCTCGAGTGGTCTCTCGGAACACTTCGATATACACCCATATGACCTCTGGGTCTCAGAAGCGCAATCCATCACGCAGGACCAGCCTTCTGCTTTGACGCACTCGTTCCATCCGCCGTAGGTGCATGCGCGGGCACCAAAGTTGGAGCGGGCGATGATGGGGCTGAATTGGGCTTCTCGGTTTAGCTCTCCGAGGACAGTCCAGATCTCATCGGCCGTGGCTGGACGGTCGGCGCCGGCAGCGAAGACCGAGATTGCGTGCGCAGCGAAAAGGAGCTGTATCAGTCCGTCAATATCAGTAGCACACATGAGTTATAAGTGAGTTCGAGGATGTGGGCAGGTAACATACGAGTGAAGAGAGCTGCATGATGGTCAGTGTTTTGGACAGCACTGAGCGTTGATAGATCACCGTCGTTTGCTTGAAGATAGTGAATATCAGCCCAGAGAAGTGGAAGAGACTGTTGTATTTGTAGATGGCCACTCTGCGCAAGTTGCTGCGGGTAGAAATTGCATCTGGAGTAGTCGAGCTTTGAGTTTCTAGGCATCCAGGATAACCACATCAAGGGAGACGTTTCCTACGATTCCGGTTCGACGGGAGTAATGAGTAATTGACCTCGAAGGAGCCCTCGCGGGACTAGGCCGTCTTGGCGGCGGGTCGATGAACAGATACCCCATGCAGTGACCCGCGGTCAGCCATTGTCGGATGTAAGCACAAAGTCCGGGGTCAGCACCAATAACCAACAGCCATCGGAGCAGCTGTCTTGTAATGATAACACCAACGACCCTATTGTAAAAGATCCCGGGAAGTGGAAGCTAGACCGGTTCGCAGGTAAAAAATTATTTCACAGAGATATTTCTTTAGCCGGGTTGGCAAAGATACTACGTGGCATCCGGTCTCCCACCGGGCTAGACCTTTTTAGATCTCCAACAGGAATGATTGCTTGGTGCATGCCATTGAACCAACACGAACATACTTAAGCTTAACACAGGCAGCTATTTAAAAACAAGTAGCAACTCATGGACGCGCAGCTTCACATCCACAATCGGCTGTGCCGCTGCCCGATGAGTACGCGTCTTTGATCTGCGTTCCGCTTGATGTTGGTTAGATCTTTGGATGTTTCAGAGGTAAGAGGCGAGTCTCCAGACTGCACGTTCTGGTTCTGAGTGAGAGAGTCCATTGGAAAAGAACGGAGCTACAGGTTGAAAAGGCCTACGGAACTTCACTGGCGACACTTGGTGGGCCAACCTTCCGTTTTTGTGATAGCCGGTGTGCGACTCCAAAGTGGCTGCTGTCGGCGGTTGTTGGCATTCTCTCAAAGTTTTGCAGAAAGCCATACACCTTTTGTCATGTTCTTGAAGGTCACATGTTGGATCAGTAAGGTAGAAAGATTCAGAGAACAGACTTGAGAACTTGAATAGTAGACCTGTGTAGCTCTGCGTAGAAAACCTCAACTCGGTGACTGTTTGAGCAACTTGAAGTTGCAGCTTCAAACCTAACAGGGTGATCAGAGTTAGGCTCAGTTGAGCTATAACTAGGCCATCAACTTCGATAATCTAAGCGTACCTTGGTTGATGTTCTTCCCCATATCGCATCACACAACTACAACCCGAATAACTTCAATATACACATCTACACCATTTATATCTACACCATTTACATTTACTGCACAGACATATGTTGCATCTGCGCACGGCTGCCAGTAATAACCAAAACTACCAGTGTCGACAGCCGACAATCATAACGACCAATTTTTCAAAATGGCCGCTATCCAACCCGACAAGATCACTCAGTTCACCAACCGCTCCGCGGGGCCTCTCCAACATATCGGCGAAGGCGCATGCGGTTCTGTCTGGTGCGCCTCCTCCAAATCCTCTCCATTCAGCGCCAACACGCCCCTCGTCATTAAGCGCGAAGACATGTCCGACGTGCGCTCCATCACCCACGAGGCCGAAATACACCACCACATCCTCCAAGCCCTCGCACACCCCCTCGTGGCTTCACCACCTTCCGCGTCAACATCCCTCTCTCTCACGGACTCCTCCACCACACCAACATCTCAGCCTGGTCCCAGATCCTGCCCAGACTGCCCGCAGGCTACGCAGCCTGTAACGCCCTCGTCAGCGAGAAAATCCACCCCTTCCCCTTCCGCGTGCGCAAGCTCCTGCTCGAGCAGTTGACGGCCTGCGAGAACCCGCAGGCGGTTGCCCAGGGGCATATGAACACGCACTGCCTGATCAGAGTGTACCTGGGGCAGCGCCGGAGCGACAAGATTCAACAAACGCTGCCATGCTTGGAGAGAAGGACTTTAAGTCTGCGGCGCTGGGGCCGCATGCTTTATGGATGCTGGACTTGGACTGCTGTCGTAAGATGAGTATGGATGAGGAGGGGATCAAGACGGCTTGTAAGAGCTTTTGGAGAAATGATCAGTATTACCCGAGGCCTGGCAGCAACAACCCTTCTGATCAGAGTCTTTGGGCTGTTTTCAGGGGATAGTTCCTGAAGACGAGCGAAGGATTGCTGGAGGGCGAGAGCGAAGGGGTCAAAAAGCTGCCCGTCATACTCATGGACATGATTAAGGAGACTAAGGGAAAGTCTCTGAGGGGAGGCTTAGTGTCGGAGGATCGCAACGAGGGGCAGAAGTGAGAGAGGGTTCACTTCCACAAATGAAAGACTCATGTGAGAGATCTGGTAGCTTCAATCTTCCGCAGAAGATTGGATAGCTTATGAAGATGTCTGGTGTCGACACACCGATAATGAAAGCCATGGACAGCACAAACATGCAATTGAACCACTTGGATATCTTCAAGATAATCAAAAGAAGTGCACGAACAGATGTCCCAGCCAGCAAGATTCTACCAGTAACCTACACCAGGCACGTCCCACCCCAAAGCACAATCAATTACCCTCTCTATTCTCACCTCCCATCGTACCGTTCCCATCATGGACATCACGCATCCCCAGCCAGACACCAGCATCATCCACAGATTCGCGACGCCCAGAATCCGTCACGACTTTCCTCTTTCCTTTTACACGCGTCGATCACCAATGCCCACTCGCCTCCTCCTTCCAAACATTCATCCCACCCCGTGAAGGGGAATGTTTACACGAGCGACTATTTTTGGTCAGTGAGGCAGGGGTCAGACAATTCGTCCGTTTCAGCACGCGCAAATCCCCTCAAACCCGCAGAACGGGACCCAAAAGCCCGCCCACCTCATCGGAAGATAAAGAAAGAAACAAAAAGTGACAGGTTTTCAGACCGGCGGCTGTTTGAAGGAATTACGTAAATGATGTCATCTGTGTGGTAGAGAGGGTGCTTGTGTCTTGCAATTTGCGAGCGTTCATCATTAGCCGTGATAATTTGAGTATTGTACAATGGTATCTTAACCAACCTCCTTTGACCTCCCTCCCACTCCCGTCCGGTATGATGAATCTGATAAGCAAAAGGAAACAGGAAGGATTGTCGGCGGGTTTTGACAGGTAAAATGCCATCTCTAAGTGAAGGTTTTATGCTTGACGCATTGTTCGGCCGACCCATCATCCGATCCTTGGACGGGGCCATCCCGGCACGAGCTTAAAAAATGTCGCCGTGTTTCTGATGTGTGCACGCTGTAAGGACTGTGGGTATTATTCGCGTTGGATGTAATAAAAGCAAGGAAAACAAAACAAAAGATTCAGCTTCATCCAGGGCCAATGAACTTCCTATCAGGACCCCTCTCAGCCCGCGGCAGCTGTCCCGGTAGCGGGTTATACTGCGGCGAGTATTGTGGCGAGTATCGCGATATGGCTTGGGCAGGGTACTGCGGCTGTTGCCGAGGCTGGAACTGAGACTCTTGCGGCTGGAATTGAGGCTGCGGCTGCACTGGTTGCTGAGCCGGCGGTGGCGGTTGGTAGGTGTCCGGGTTATACGGCTGGTACCCGATGTTGATCGACTCGCGGTACGGTCCCTGGCCGATGCCCTGGTACATATCGTACGTGGACGGCGGGTACGGCACCTTGGGGTACTGCACGGCCTGCGAGGACGGGCGCTTCATCGTGCTGATGCGCAGCGGCTCCGGAACGAACGGCGGCTCGTTGTTGGCGGTGGCGGGCTCGTTGATTGATTTCTCGTAGTAGAAGCTCGTCGTCGACAGGTTCCTCGGCACGGCGGCGGATTTGTTGGGAGTGTTGTCCTTTGCGGGCAGGGCCGGGATTGCGGCGTTGGCGGCCATGAACTGCGCGACCATCTGCTCCTCCATCTCGCGGGTGGTGCGGTTGGCGATCTTGGTCTGGCGGTAGGTCGCGACGAGGGTCTGCTCCATCTCCTTGGTGCTGCGCTTCGGCTGGCGGAGGATGGCGGACTCGCGGGGGAAGCTGGCGGCGGCGGCGGCGGGCGGGTTGGACGGGGGCGGTGCGTTTTGCATGTTTTGGGAGACGGCGTCCACCTTCTTCCTGCGGTCGCGGCGTCTCTTGAAGAAGATGAAGGCGCCGATGAGGAGGCCGATCAAGGCTGTGGATATGTTAGTGGTCTCATGAGGAGATTGTGATGCAAGGGGGGGATGACGTACCGACGATGCCAAAGGCGACTCCGATGGCAAACGGGCGGTTGGAGTCCGGGGCGGGCGAGGGCGTTGCTGAGACGGCGCCGTTGCTTTCTTGCATCTGCGCATTGGAGGGCACGATCTGCGGGTCTGATGTCCCCGAAGCGGCATTTCCAACTGTTGGTGGTGAAGGAATCGCTGACGGGGTTTCTGCTGCTGGTGGCGGTGGCGGCGGTTGGGTAGATGGTTGCACAGCAGGCGGAGGCGGCGTCTGGGAAGTCTGTCTTGACGGAGGCGGTTGCGGAGGCGTTGAGTTCGGGGCGGCGGACGGAGTCGCAGCGGGCGGATTTGATGGTGGCGCCGCCGGAGGATTTGACGGGGGTGGCGCGCCGGGGACGAGCGTGATGAATCCCCTCGCCGGGGGGAAACTCGCCGGCACGGCCGGGTTCAGGGCGGCGGGCGGCGCAGTCGGCAGGATCGTCGGGTTCGTTGCTGCAGGCGGCGCGCCCGGAGCCGGTGACACGGAGGGCTTTGGTTGTTCTTCTTCCGAGTCACTGCTGGCGCTCGATTGGGCTCCCGGTTGTTGCTGCGCATCGGAGTCGCTGGCGGAGCTGTTGGACTCGGCCTCTTGCTGAGCGCCGTTGCCCTCTTCCGCTCCGGATTCCTCTTCCTTTTCCTGTTCTTCTGCCTTCCTGTTGTTTCCAGCCGGGCTCTCCTTCTCTTCTTCTTCTTCTTCTTCTTCTTCTTCTTCTTCTTCCTCCTCTTCCTCTTCCTTCTCCTGCTCGCCCTCCTCTTCTTTCTCTTCGTCCGCCTCCTCGTCGTCGTCCTGTCGAATAGCTATCCTCGGCCCTTGGCGACGGATCAAGTTGTGACGCGGTCTGCCGGGGAACTTGGGCTCCGTCCTCCTCCTCCGTTGTCTACCCAACACCATCAGCTTCATCATTCGGGTCGTCGATGGCCATGTCTAACCCACCTGAAAGTCGACCAAGTCGTGGTGCCCTCCATCGTGAAACCTCTTTCTCCACGTCTTCCTCAAAATTACCAAGACTTTGACGGGACGGACAAAATAAGACGGTAATGCGGCCAGCGGTAATCAAGAATGGGATAGAAAACAGCACAGCTGTGGAGGTCTAAGCAGAAAAGAACAAGCGCAAGCGCTTCATGGAGAATGGAACTGGTCGAACCCGCCGAGCCCTTGAAGAGAAAAGACCAAATCAAGAACTAGCAGAGAAAGCCAAGGAAAGAGAAAAAGGGAAGAGAAAGAAACCCTCCCGGGAGTTACCACCAGCGCCCTCGGGGGATGCTTCGTATTATTCGAATGTCGCCTACGGACACCCGCGTAGACCTACCTTCTCCCGCTGTCTCCTGCCCGGCACTCGGACATGAAAGAAATCCCCAAAGCTCCTCCCCTCCAACACCCCCCATGTCCTATCGCAGGCCTCACATCAAACATCTTCCAAGAAAACGGGGAACAAGGGGGGCTCCGAAGTGATGAACGTTCGCTGCCTCCTGCGTTGTCGAGATGGGTCTCCCTCCACGTCTGTTGTGTGTGGTGCGACAGGTGCACGCAAGTAAACCTCGGTCATGACAAGGGGCCATGAAGCGTCCATGTGTCCAATCACAGAACACCGTCAACCGGACATCCAGCGCAGTTTGCCTCCTCAAGCAGCGCCGGCGGCCGTTCGTGTTCACTGCTCAGCAGCGGCTGGAGCCCTTCTGCCGCGAAGAGTCGCACCCAGGGGCTGGGCTGGGGTTTCAACTGTCGAGAGGACCCATGCCGCTGTCACCCGCATGCCGCACCAGAGAGGCCCCCCCTCGGCCGTGTTTGACGCGCACCTTGGCGCTTGGCCTGACGGCGCCTGAAACCTGGGAGATGCAACTGCGCTGGAGGTGTCCGCACGTACGAATAGACAGGCAGTTTTGCTGTGCTTTTCACCATCTTTGGCCGCCGGGTCAGGGCTTTTCTGTTGCTCGACGGCATCCATCTCCACTTGGGCGCCGCGAGAACGGGGTAGACAGGGCTCGAGGCGAGGAATGAGCTCGCGTGGGAGAGGGACTTTTTCGTTAGGGTCCCTGTCGGAGGTTTAGAAACATTGCTCGTCTTTTTTTGATTGTCCGCCCCGACTGGCGTCGCACCAGGGCCGCTCAACTCTCACGATCATGACCGCATTCTCCTTTTGATCGGGTCATCGAGGCCGCTGCGTCCAGACTGTGTTGTCCACCGGGGATGACAGCATGCATGAACACAGGAACCAAGAAAAACGCAAGCTTAGCAGGTTGTGCCGAGAGATTGACGCCTTCATCGTCGTCACCACGAACACGGCCCGGCCGGAGACGAGTCGCGATCACCGCCAGGATGCGCCGCCGGCCGTCTTATCAATCAGGTCAACTCTTGCCGACGCCAACAAGTCGCGGGACTCGTCAGGTCTGAGGACCAGCCAAGTCTCCGTCGCCGGCCGCTGCGCTCTGCCAGCTGTTTGGTCGGTATCTGGGGTAACAAACGGGCCACGGGGTCTTCTCGTCCGGTTGGTGGTTCACTCAGCGGCGAGGATGCCGTGGGCCGCCCACCACGGGGTCGTCGATGAAACTGGAAATGCATGGGCGCCCTGCGCGCATCCCTTTTGTCTTTTGCGATTTGTCTCCTGACGATGACGTTGGGATTCAGCCTTTCTTCTCGTGTCTGGTGTAGTCTTGGTATTTCTATTGATACGGCCGAGTTGCCTCTCAATGTCATTCTGCGCGCGCGCCTGGTGTTCTTCGAGCCGTCCTCGGTTCGACTAACCTTTCCGGCTGCGATACCCTTCGAAGGCCATGCATCATTCTCACAGACGGGTGGTGACTGAATGATCTGCGTCGGCTGGGCGGTGGATGACTTGCGCATAAGAATCATCTCGCTCTGGTGATTGCACGATGGCAACCGATCAATACAAATTTCGCCACCGTGGTTTTGTTGAGTTGAGCCTGTCGATAGCTGCGATGCCTGGTGATATCGCAAGTGGTGGCTGAAGCTCCGCCTGATGTTCAGACAGCGCGGTCTGTCAGTCTGTCCCTTCTTCGCTGGATCATCGGCATCTATCCAATATTGGAGCCATGACCATGTGTCGGACCAACTGTCTAATGCGTGAAAAACATTTTGGAACCGCCAAATCATCGCTGCCAATGCATCAGCAGTACTTGAGGCTCTGTCAATACGGGGGAAGTGGGATGCCGGTCGCAACACTGCGTCCCTCTATCGGGCCCCGTAGCGAATGACACGGCTTCTTGGCATTGGTGTCACCGACGCCCACTAATCATGCGCATCTGGGAATCCGCAGTATTATCTCTGGGTATCAATCAGCAATTCCAAGTGTTTGATTCCCGTTCGGATCAAAATGCAGCAGGACGTGTGCTTACTGCATCTGCTGTTGCTAGCCGAGCTGTTACTCAGCGATTTGTTTTCGACTAGGCGAATTCCTCTTTCCACTAGCTGCGCCGCGGGCTGGCTTCGCATGCTGAAATTGAGACCTGTCTTCTACTCTGAATACCTGATCACATTTCTAATCAATCTACTCCTAGGTAGTGTACCAGTTTCCCAACTGCATGAGTAAAACGGCCGCCAAGTTATCGTGCGATGAGTTTATCGAGCTTGACGCATCAGTGCAGCAATTGGCGTACGGCTTTCACAGCGGCTGTCCATCCCGAATAATTATTGACGTTGTCAGCATTCGGCCAACGCAACCAAAGTTTCACTGGCTGTTGGCCCCATTCCCTAGACTCTAAAGAAACATCATGCCCTACATACAACCTGACTAAATTAAGCCTGGTCTTCATGATGGGTGGTGCCATACATCTAATCTTGCCGGGAAAGGAAGACTTCTCTTATTAGCAGATGCTGTGCTTGGTGAATCAGATATTTGACTGCCCGGGCTTCATTCTCAATCAGTGATGGCCGCCTAGAGGTACAAGCGCTCAGTTGATGACATGGCTACGGCCATCAATAACCGAGCTGGTATCCTGGATGAACGACATGTGCCGATGGAAACGTCCCAAGGGCTCAAAACCCTCACGTTCTTCCCGGTCGCATCATCGGCATCTCGTCAATCAAGTTTTCCAATCTAACAGAATCTCAGAAAACCCTCAAGGTACTCAGGGTCCTACTGTCATTAGTCCCTGCTTCCCTGGAAACTTTCCCGATTCGGGGAGGGCGTTCCTGGGAGAACGGCCTCGGTGGATGTCCCCTCGCCCAATCACAGAAGCCCCGATTCCTGATGACCGCCCCGGACTCAAGCCAGCCAATCCCGTGTTGCAGCCCCCGTGGTCATATCATCAGCACCCGGATGGCCCGACTTACACGACGCATGCTCGAGACACCTTGATGGCGCTGCTATCTCTTGGGAAAGAAGATCAGATATCAGTCGAGAAATTGTTAACAGAGAAGATATAAATAGGTTTATTTGGGTGAATTGGGACTGGCTTTGCATTTCACCCGGCTTATCATCTTTTTCTTTTTCTCTAGCCAGCAGATAGGTTTGCACGATCATCATGGGCAAGAAACTTTCCGCATCTTCCACGAAGCCCAAGCCGGGTGGCGTCGTGGTCCCAGGGACAGCTAACACGAAAGCCAATGGCGACGCCGTTGCGCCCAAACTCACACGTGCCGATTCTGGTGTCGATGTATCGAAAGCAGCCCAAGGCAAGCCACTGCCAGTCACTCTACTCTCTGGCTTTCTTGTATGCAATCTCAAAGCTTCACTGCAGGCGGTCTTGACTAACACCAAAGCAGGGCAGCGGAAAGACAACCCTCCTCCAGCACCTCCTCAAGAGCGACCACGGCCTTCGCATTGCCGTGATCGTCAACGATATCGGAGCGTGAGTCCTCATCTTCCCCCACCCTTCCCGGCATCTCACTAACAGTCTTCCCCGTCCAGCGTTAACGTCGACGCATCCCTGATCAAGAAGAGCCACAAGATCACAAAGACAGAAGAGAAGGTCATCGCCCTGCAGAACGGCTGCATCTGCTGCACCCTGCGCGGCGATCTCCTCGAAGAGCTGGTCCACCTCGCCGAGCTTCACGAGTTCGACTATGTCGTCATCGAGAGCAGCGGCATCAGCGAGCCGGAGCAGGTCGCCGAGACCTTCGATGCCCGTCTGGCCGAGCAGATGCAGGCTATGGGCGAGGGGCCCGAAGGGCTTGATGAGGATACACTGAAGCTTCTCAAGAGGCTGTGAGTTCTTCTGTTTATGGACAAAGGAATGACCTTATAGACTGACACGGTGTCTGCAGGGCTGATGCCGGCGGCGTTGACAAGTTCGCCCGCCTCGATACGACCGTCACCGTAATCGACGCCTTCACAATCTTCAACGACTTCCACACGAGCGACCTGCTCTCCTCAAGACGAGACGATGTCGTTCCCGAGGATGAGCGGACGGTGTCGGATCTCATGGTTGACCAGATCGAGTTTGCCGACGTGATTGTACTTAACAAAGTGGACATGGTATGCCCTACCACCGGCCTCATGGCGGTGTCGACACATGTACTAATGAGACACGATATATGCAGGTCACGAAGACCGATCTCGCCCGCGTCCTTGACTTGATCAAGAAGCTCAACCCAAGAGCGAAGGTCCTCGAGGCCAACTACGGCAAGATCGACGTCAAGGAGATTGTCAACACCAACACCTTTGACCTCAAAGTCGCCCAGTCTGGCGTTGGCTGGCTGCAGGACCTGCATGCCATGACAGTCCGCGAAGTCAGTCTTCACTCGCATCCAACAGAACCTCACAAAGCACGTTGCTAACTTACATCATCGACAGGTCAACGGCCGCAAGAAAATCACACCCAAGCCCGAAACCGAAGAATACAACGTCCGCAACTTCATCTACACAAGAACACGCCCCTTCAACCCTCGCAGACTATGGTCCCTCCTCTACGACAAGTTCATCCTCCAAATGGAAGCCCCCGAAGGCGACGAAGACGAGATGGATGAGGATGAAGACGACGCCGACATGTGCGATGTCGAGAAAGAAGACGAGGAATGGGAAGACGACGAGTCCGAAAAGGACGAAGACGAGGACGAGGACGCCGACATGGAAGACCCCCTCGAGCCGCCCTCAAACGACGTCATCCTTGCCAACAAAACCGCCCACCCGCTCTTCAACCGGCTCTTCCGCTCCAAGGGCGAGTTCTTCCTCGCGACGCGACCACACCGCGCAGGCGACTGGTCGCAGGCCGGCGCGATGCTGACCATGACCGGCGGCCGGCCGTGGTTCTGCACGCTCGCGCCGGAGGACTACCTGACGGGCGACCCGGAGGTGGACGCACTGGTGCAGCACGACATCAAGAAGGGCGGAGAGTGGGGTGATCGCCGGCAGGAGCTGGTGTTCATCGGGGAGAACCTTGATATCAAGGGGCTGGAGGCGGCGCTGGATGAGTGTCTGCTGAGTGACGAGGAGTGGAAGAAGTGGCAGAAGGTGATGAGGAATAAGAAGTGGGATGGGGAAAAGAAGTTGGATAAGTTGCAGGATATGTTTGATGACGGGTTCCCCGATTGGGCGGATGATGAAGAGGACCATGAGGGACATGACCATGCATGAAGGATAGACAAAGGTTCACAAAAGAGTATAGAAAGACTTCAAAACACGTTATGTTATGACTTTTTCCTGGCGCTTCACAAAGAATTGATTCAGTTGAATGTTGCCAGGTATTTCATCTCTCTCAATATTGCGTTTGAGTAGACACACTGGATCCATCTATCTCTCATAGAACCTTAGTCGAAAAAGGTCTCCGCCTTGTAAAGGTAGGACTTGTTGTCCACTTAAGGGCTCTTCATCTTCAATATCACACTCAAAACAGGTGGACATTCTTCAGGTTCAGCCTTCGCCATTAGACAAGACACAAATATCACATGGCAGCAGCAAGCGGAACGTATAGAATGATCTCATATATCAAACATGAGGACGCCTCGGCACAAAGGATCGTCCGATATCTAATCGCATTTACATCCAGTGTCTTTAAGTCATACTTATGTACAAGAAATGATGGTGTGAGCGAGCAGACACCCGAGTGGGCATCGCAAGCTCCGGCTTATCAACACAACTACTTCCAACTTTTGTCTATCCACATCCTGCTCCACAGTCTCTCAGAGAAGAGACGCTTAGTAGGCGGCGCGGGCAAGGTGGCGGCGCATGGAGCGCGCGCCGCGGCGGCGAGCAGCGGACTTCTCGCAGTCGTCAGAAGCACCGGTGGGCGCGGCGCTGGGCTGGGCGGCGGCGCTGGGGACAGTGGTGCTGTTGCCGCCGCTGTAGTCGGGGATGCCGGCGGAGGGGGCAGCGGAGGAAGAGGGAGAGGTGGGGGTGGAGGGAGAGGGGGTGGTGGCGCCCTCAGAGCCGGTGCAGTCGCCGTCGGAGGTCTGGCCGAGGAGGTTGGCGGTGTGGTCCTCGCAGGCGTTGGGCCAGGTGACGGGGCCAGGGGCGGTGTAGTTCTTGGGGGCAGGGTAGTAGATGTTGATCAGGACACCGGGCTCGTTGCCAGTGTAGCCGCCGGGGAACTTGATGGTGGGAGCAGGAGTCTCAGAGCCAGTGCCGGTGACGGTGACCTGGGCGCAAGCAATGTAGTACTGAGCACCTCCGGCGGTGCCAGCTCCGTGAAGACCAATGTGCTCAGCGCGGATGAGGTAGTCTCCGGAGGGGGTCTCCTTGGGGACGGTGAAGGTGAAGTTGTGGATGCCGGCGTTGTTGACGTAGGTAGCCCACTGGAGGCCGGCGTCGGTGATGTCGGAGGTGGTGAGCTCGTAGACCTTGAACCAGTCGCCGTCACCCTTGTACTCGGCGGCGGAGGAGGGGGCCTTGGACATGTAGACCTGGAGGGGGCCGGGGTGGCCCATGTCGTTCTCGACGACGAAGCCGACCTCGTCGCCGGCGTTGATGGCCTTGGTCTTGGTCTTGGCCAGGACGTCGTCGTCGTTGCCGCCCTTGTTGCAGACGAAGTCCTCGGAGGCGACGTCGGTGACGGGGGAGTTGGAGTTCTTGGCCTCACGGACGAACTCGTAGCGCTCGGTCTCCTCACCGTTGACGATCAGGGTGGGGAAGACGTAGTGGGCGGTGGCCTGGGACACGAGGGCCGCGGCGGCGAGGAATCCGTAGGTACGCATTTTGATCGGTGTGTTTGGGGTTGTGTTGGTAAAGAGAGTTGGTGGGTGGTTTGGTGGTGGTGGAGAAAGATTGGACGGGAAGAAAATGAAGCTTGATTTTCCACCAGGGAAGGTAAAGAATGAATGGTTTCAAAGAAAGAAAGTGGTTTGTACAATGACAAAAGACACAGCGATGGATGGTTGAGAACGAAGAAGCAAGAGAGACTCGGACAGGATGGTGAAGAAGAGGTTGTCTTATATCTCGAGCCAACTCACTCACCCCTGGCCGCCGTTGGCTATTAACCGCTCATGGTATCCCCATGCATACGAACTTGACGAGAATTCTCCAGCCCCAGGTCCCTGCTCATTTGGCTTCCTAATCCTGGGCATCGTGAGTCGTTGGCGCGAAAGGGGGCGCTTCGCTCATGTTGTCTGCAGCCAGGGGCCCCGAAAGAAGCTGACTTGGACGACCAGAATCGAAAGGGCGAGGTTCGTTTGAAACATTGGAGCGACCCATACGCAGGATCCAATTCCACCAAACACGGTCCTCGCCGCCGGGGATGGGTCCCTGATCGGGTCACAACTAAAGTACGGTTGACGACATCGACCCCTGGAGGCGCCGCCCACGTTGGGGGCATCACGGTCGAGATGTGGTCGCCAAGCTTGGCTCATGCGCCGATTCCCATGTCATCCTGTTCATCTAAAGTTGCCTGGACAGACGCTCGCGTAGCGGACTCCCCTGCAGACCACAGCTCCTCGGCTGCGTGAGCCTGGCCTCGGTGCCCCGAATCGGTCGCTCATAGATTGCCCTACATCCACCCAGCGACCTCTTTCGAGTTAGCCGCTGGGCGGATTTCCTTACCTGCATGCCCGTCAAGGCTTGTCGCGTTTGAGCGTTGGCAAATGTCAATTTCGGGCGACAAGCCGAGTTTGCTTGTCAATCCCCGGCGCCAGTCATCGGTTGCCGGTGGATAAACGTGAAGAAAAGAAAAAAAAATCGATATATGGCTTTGAGGCCTGTCAATATTGGTTTCCGCTCATCTGAAGAATAAAGACAACCTTCCTTTGCGAAGAATCAACGCCAAGAGACATGTTTCCCCAGATCCAACATGTGTGACTTTCGTCTGAAGAAGAAGATCGCACCGCGGCAGTGATGCGCTGAACTCTGTCATGGTACCTGATCGACGCGCCCGTGGTGGCATTTCACCTGAAACCTGGGTCAACCAGGGGGGGGGGGGCTCTGCGATGGTGAAAAAAAGCGCTGGCTGTGTGTTCCCTGCCGCAGATCACTTTACACGGGACGAAATTCCCACCAGAAAGAAAAAGGGAGTTCCACAGCTGTGCCGTGCCCACTGCCCAGCGCCATCAATCGCCAGCCCTTGGCAATCTGTGGAAAGTTCGGTATCATCCAGAACGTGCCAGTCAGCTCAGGTTGCCATTTGCGAATCTCTCGGCTGTTACAGCCGAGGCTTTCCTGCACCTGGTAGGCTTGCAATTGGGCACTCTACGTTGCGCGAAAGCAACGTGACGGCCAGAGATTCAACCAGCATGGCGCCTGGTTGGAGGCATTATGTCAGCCCTGTCCAAGAACAATCCGGCGCTTCGCATTTAGAGTGAAAATAAAGAAAATAAAGTGCAGGTGCTAAGTGCCGCCCATCCGAAATATCATAACAGCCTTCGGTAAGAGCCGGGTCAGCCAGCTGTCCGGTGCTCCCATCCCACGTTGATAGGCAACATGCCTGTCGCAGCTCTCTCAGGAGCCGCTAGGGGCCTTAGTCAGACTTGAACCCAAGCAGCCGTCCCCCTTTCCCCCCTCCCCTATCACGGAGGGGGGGGGGGGTTTGAGAAAGACAACGTTGGTCCCATCCGCAATCATCGCTACTATCGGGCTCCATGGATGCAGGGAAGAGCCGATGGGATGACCGAGCGAGAGGAAAGATTCCGTCCAGCAAAATCACAGTCTTTCCGACGGTGTCGCAACCGCACCGTCATAGGTTCAGCAACCGATAGCGACCCAGGGTTTAAAAGCTCTGCCGGAACCCACCGATCCTGCCCATTTGCCTGCTCCGCGCTCTTCGCATCGTAGACCCGAAGACAGCAATGATATGCTTATCGTGGGGATGCGATTCATTTCACGCAGAGGTTGGGCCGTGTGGTTTCAGGGCTATCATCAGGTTGATGAAGCTGTGGATGAGAACTTGACCGCTTGTCTTTTCGTCTTCTTCTCGCGCCAAGCTCCGCTCTTTGACTGGCGACTTGGGGAAAATTAACCAACGATGTTGTAAAAGAATTGCTAGAAAGATTGCTTCACAAGTTCAGCGCTCCTTTGCTGGGGTGCATGTAAAGGAGAAAGACTAGAGAAATAAGCATCCGTCAAACCCACTTCGTGTTCAGTCTGGAGTTCCTGAAGAAGTCAACAGGATACGCTTAATCGGAAATCGGACCACCAAGCGAGTGTCGGGTCCGCAGCGGAGCCGGCATCGATGGCGTTGGACTTCGGGAACGCGGGACGGTGCCAATGGCGAGAATGACGCATACAGTTATTTGGCCCGCCGTGGTTAGTGTGACGTGTGTGTGTTTCTCAACCGCCTGCCAAACCCGTGCCACCATCGAGATCAATCTCTGCAGAAAAATAATAATACACGGAAGAAATTGGGCAATATCGTAATAATTCTATTCTCCTGGCTGTCTGGGTATCGTGTATGCTAGACAAAAACCAAAACCAAATACCCAAATGAACTATGACGCTTCATCAGTCTTCCGCGCCTCTGCAGATGCGCACCTTGGTCCTCCGTCATAATGGTCGCGTTGTCGATATGGATGCATTTCCCTCCTCAACTTGTAATATACCCGCTGGAAATTGAATATTCATGCTTGGACGGAGCGATCCGCTCGCTCTACTCGTGATCCTTGTCTCCCCCGGCGGCCTGCGGCTGTCCCTTCTCAGCCTCTTCTTTCTTATCTCCTCCCAGTTTGTACCACGGCCCATGTATCGCACCAGCGCCGACGCCGACCAAGAGCCCGACTGCCGTCGTTGGGATGGCCGCGACGCCGCCAACGACCCCAGTCACGACGGTTCCCACACCGGCACCCAGCCCAACGCCCACTGTGGCACCGATGCCTGCGCCACCCAAGCCACCCTGCCAGACGCCGCTCTGCAGTCTTTGCGCGTCCCGCGACAGCGCCTTGGCTTTGTGGTCGTGCTCAGACGCCTCCGCTAGTATCTTGTTCTTCTCGTCGGCGTCTTCGACGGCATCGCCGCGCTGGCGGGCCTCGTTGGCGGCTTCGGCTTCTCGTTGTGCCTTTTCGAGCTTCTCTGTGGCTTGTGCAAGGATCTGGTCCTTGCGGCTTTGCTTTTTTTCTTCGGGCGATGGCGAGGAGGACATTGGACAAGAGGGGGGATGGGTGCTCTGAGGTTGGAATGTGAATTTGTTAGGACGGGTCTGGGAATTCTAGAAGTTCGTCTGATTAAGGTAGCTCGTAGTACTTTGCCTCTCTGGATATCAGAAGAGGAGTCCGCGTTGTTTTAGAAGTCTTTGGTATCGTTAAGGTTTTAGCCACATTGACACCTGATCGCTGACATCACTCGCTTATTAGTGTCTCTTGCCCACCTATGATGTGGCTATGATCCGCCACACGGTGACGCCGTTTTCCTCTTTAAATGCATATCAGGGGTAGTGTTGCATAGATACTCGAGTTTCATTACAGGAGTCTGCGCACATTGAACAGATGCACCGATAACATCGTTCAATCAATCTGCATACAATCAGAGTACACACTTGGGTTTGTTTCAATAATGAGGGCATGGAAGTAGTGAGAAGGTGGATTTTCGGCGGTATACGAATGACTCTATTCTTTGAGCCCTGAAAACACTGCGTAGAGTACGCCACGGTGCTCCAAGGGTTCGAAGTCGAATTCTGGCTGAGAGAGTCTTAGTCAAATTCGCTCAAAACTACCATTTGACGTGTCCTCCATTTCTTCCAGGCCGTTGTCCACCAGTGAAAGCCCAGTTGATCCAGCCGCCATCTTCTCTGGTATGGTCAATCTCCCCAGACCTAAATACCCACACCGCAAAATCATGCGCGTCCAAGCCTTGTGTCCGAAGTTAGGGTGGAGATTGTGATGATATGTGCTCTTCACGGGTTAATAGCTTTTCACATTTATTTTGGGTATTTTAGGGGGGCCAGGTGTCAGCTACTTATGTTAGTTTCAAGCATAATGCATTTGGAAAAGAGGCACTTTCTCGACACGCATTGCTGATTTGGACACGTCAACATAATCCCGAAGCAGTCTCTTGCGCAGCAAATGGATGAGACCGGCTTTACCGACACATGGGCTCCATTACGCAAGCCTGACATGTCTGTCTTATTTGACAACGCCATGTTTGATTCCGAACTTTCATAGAACCCTTTATATTGGCTAAAGCTTTGCATCGGGCCGGCTGTCGTTTATGCCTACCACTGGATGGGCAGCAGCCACGCTGAGACGGTCTTGCTTTTGACCTCATGGCTGGCTGAGATTTCCTTGGCAATTCGGAGCCAAATGTAGTTGGCTTGGGCGCATGCAATGCGGCCTATGAATGTCTGTAGGCCCCTCCGCCGGAGCCGCCCGGTCTCGGAGCCACCCTAACTTTTGTCCAAGCCTTATGCCAACCAGACGCGTGGTTTCCTGATCGCATATTCATTGAGCGACGATGAGAACGGACAAGACAAGTTGTGGCAGAACACATTCTCCTCTCAAACAGAAGCTGATCCGCGTGCATGACCACGCTGCGCATATCAATGATTACGTCAGACCAAACCACACGTCTTTACCGCCTAGTGCTGACGGGCTGAAAGAGAGGAATTCTTATCCTTTGTGGAAATTTGAGTGACATTTCTGAAGTTATCTAGATGAGAATGCCGAAGAAGTTAGAACTCCTTCGCGTTGTACTAGCCCAACGAGAAGAGAGGAAATAATAAGGGAACTAGAGGACAGAATTAGAAGAGAAGCCGAAGCCACTATCTCAACACGGATGGAAGAAATGCGGAATGCGTAGGGAGAAGCAAGCATACCTAGAGATAGAGAGAGCAAAACGTGAAGTTGAGCAGGCTGCCAGCGAGATGTTAGAGGCAGAGAGATTGGGGCCAGAGAGGAATACAGAAGAACAAGGACAAAACCTCCATCAAGAGGCGATGAGTCGTGCCGAAATGGATGCCAGGCAAAAGATTGAGAACGAACACGACACAAAGACAGCTAGAGAAAAGTGCGAGGAAGGAACTTGGACTGCAGCAGAGGGAAATTAACATAACATTTTGTTGAAAATATTCAGCTGAAAACAAGTCGATCAAGGAAAGCGGTAGATTAGAACCAAGCAGAGACGAGCGGGATATCTTAACAGGACGCCACCTACAGCCCTGATCTGCCACATTCTTATGTTTTTTAACCCCTTAATGTCACAGGGCGTGGCGCTCGCCGCTAAGTGGCGCCACTCTAGCTAACAGCTGGGGAAACTCCAGCTGTTTCAGGAAGAGGGGCTTACTTCTAGCTACTATTTAGCTACTAAAAGGTAAGCTAAGATTTAGTCCTTGTTTAATACTACCTTTAATTATATTATTATCTTAATTCTAACTACTTCCTATAATAATTCTAAATTTTCTATTTTAGTTACTATTAAGATAATAATATAATATATTAATAATTAAGTACTTATTAGTAAAGGATTAATTATAAATAATACTACTTTTTTAGAACTATTAGATATTAGATAAGAGGTCTTAAGTTAAGTTTCTAAAGAGTTTAACTTATTAAATCCTAGTAATAAGATTATAGATATAAATTTAACTTTATATTACTAAATTAGTAAATTAGAAGTATAAGTAGAAGTAGAATATTATATTATTATAAAAGTAGCTAAAGTAGTAGGGAAATATTAATCTTCTTATAGTAATTTCTTAAATAATAGCCTTAAACTAAAGATTAAAAATATTACTAAATTTATTAATAAATATTTATTTTATTACTAAGACGATTAGATTGCTAATTTATATTAAGTATATTTAGGTACTTCTAAAAAGTTTAAAAAAAACTAAAAATAGATTCTTTATATATTAGAATATATAGATATAGATTATTATATTTAATAGGACTAGTTTATTACTAATTTTCTAGTAGAACTTATTAGAAATAATAAGAACTACTTTAAGTTTTTAGAATAGACTAAATATCTTTTAAAGGATATAGTTTTCTATAAGCTAAAGATTATATAAGATATTATTAACGCTAAATAGAGGGATAATTAAAACCTTATTAATTTTAATAATTACTTTTAATTATTAAAATATAAATTTTTATTTTAATTAGAAAAAGAGTAAGTATATTTATATTATACTAAACTTCTTAAAAAACTCTAGAGTAATATAAAGAAAACTTCTATTACTCTACTAATTATTTATACTAAAATAGTTATATTAGCTAATTAGATATAGTAAGCTATAAAAAAAAGGAGAAAGTATAAAAGTGAACCTTAAAACTATTATAAATCCTCTTTAAAATACTACTATTTAGATAGCTAATTATATAATTAGAGTAAATTTTCTAACTCTTTAGTACTACTTAAAACTAGAAATAGAATTAGTAAGGATAGCTAGTTTCTTAAGTATTATACTTATAGAAGTTTTAACTATTTATTTCTAAAGTGTTCTAAAAAAGGAAAGAAAATAGAGAATAAAAATAAGAGATCTTTTTTAGTTTAGTCTATAGAAAACTTTTCTATTTTTAAGCTAAAAAAAGTTAAAATTTTAAAGTAAATCTTTATACTTCTCTTTAATTACTATTAGGGATTACTTATTATTTCTATATTTTAATTTAAGTAAAAAGGTATTAAGAGTTATTATAAATATTTATAGATTTAGATATTACTACTAAATATAATTTTATTTCTTTTAAATTTATAAGATTTTATAAGTTAAATTAAGTAAAAGTTTTTACTCTCTTTTTAAAAGTAGTAAATTATTTTTAAATTCCTACTTATAAAGTGTATTAAGTTTTTATTATTATTACTAATTCTTAAGAAACTATTTATATTTTTATATAATTTTATATTACTATTAATAGAAACCTCTATTTAGAAAGTAGTTTTATTCTTTTTTTAATAATTATAATAAAAAATTTAAATATCTATCTAAGAGGTACTAAATACTATTAGTAGTTTTAAACTTTATTATAGAAAACCTAAAAAGTTCTATAAGGGTTTTAATTTACTAAAAAGGCTTAATTTACTATATATATTTATATAGTAGTTATTTTACTAGAACTTATTCTTTTTTTAGATAAAGAAAATAAAAGAAAAAATAAACTTTTACTTAAGATTTCTATTTTTTTTAAGTTATTATCTACTATCAATATATTAAAATTATTAAAAATAACTATTTTTCTTTTTTAAAGATTATATAATTATAAGATTAATATTATAGAAAGAAAAGAGCCTCTTTAGGGCTTAATTTATCCTCTTTCTTTTAAAGAATTAGAGATACTAAAAGTATATATTAATAAGAATCTATAAAGTAGTTATATCTATTTATTATAGAGCTTTATTAGTTCTTTAGTGATTTTTATTTTTAAAAACAATAAAGGTTTATATTTATATATTAATTACTGAGGTTTTAATAAGGTTATAGTAAAGAATTATTACTTTTTACTTCTAATCTCTAAGATTTTTAACTATATTACTAATACTTAATAGTTCTCTAAGATTAATATAAAAGAGGTATATTATTGAATTTATATTACTAAGAGATATAAATAGAAAATAGCTTTTTATATCTAATATAAGCTATATAAGTATTTAGTTATACTTTTTAGTTTAATTAATACTTTAGTAACTTTTTAGAATTATATTAACTTAATTTTTAAAGAGATTATTAATATTTTTTATATTATCTATTTAGATAATATTTTTATTTTTTTTTAAAGATTAGAAGATTTATACCTAATATAATCTTTAAATATTAAATTAGATATAAGAAGTTTAGCTTTATACTAACCTCTCTAAATGTTTATTTTACTAAAAAAGTATAGATTTCTTAAGGTTTATTTTATTTTTTAAAGAAGTTTCTATAGCTTCTAGCTAAGTAGTAGTTATTATTTTATAGCTAATTTTTAAAACTTATTATAACGTTTAAATCTTTTTAGGATTTTATAATTTTTATTATTAGTTTATTTTAGAATACTTTTAAATTACTAAACTTTTAATAGAGCTACTAAAAAGTAGTAAAGAGGGCTAAAAACTAAGCTTTATAGAATTTAGCTAAATAGAGTTAATTATATTTTAATTACTCTATTTTATATTCTAATATACTTTAGTTTTATAGTATTTTAATAGTAAAAAACTTATTAAAATTAAGATAGATATATTATAATTTACTATTTTTAGTATTTTATTTTAGAAATATAAAGATAGCTATTAGTATTTTATAGTGTTTTAGTTTTAAAAGTTTAAAGGAGCTAAATTTAACTAGTATATATTAGATTAAGAGATATATATTATTATTAAGTTTTTTAAGACTTAGTAATATTATATAGAAGGATCTAAGTATTCTATAGAAGTTCTAACTAATTATTAGAATTTAAACTTATTTATATTTTAAATCTATATTATAAGGAGATAAGCTTAATAGTATATCTATTTTATATTTTATAATTTTATTATTTAATATTAATAAAGTAAAAGTAACTTTACTAATAAGCTATTTAGATACTCTAATTATTATAATAAAGAGGTTTTAGATCTAAACTTTTTATTAAGTATTACTAAAAAAGTTAAACTACTATAGAAATCCTAGCTAAATTAGACTAAAGTAGAAGAGGTATAATAAGTTTAAGTAGTAATTTAAGCGAAAGCTTATTTTATTATAAAAGATAAATAAGTTTATAACTTTAAAATAACTCTAAGTTTAGAGGAATTAATTTATAACTTATAAGTTATTAATTTTTAGTACTAAAAGTAATATTTCTAATTTAAAGGAGAAAAACCACTTTAATATTAGAGTTTTAATATTAATCTACTAAAATATAAAAGTAGAGTGTTTATTTTAGATAAGATATTAATTTAGATAGAAATCTTATCTTTTTACTATAATAGTCTTTTAGTTAGTTATTTTAGTAGAAATAAAACTATTAAATTTATCTAAAGAAAGTTTTAGTAAATAAATCTTAACTAAGATATTAGGGAATATATTAATAGTTATAAAGTATATAATATAACTAAGACTAAATAATATTATCCTTATAGCTAATTATAACTATTATTATTATTTAGAAGATTTTTTAAAGAGATCTTAATAGATATAATAATTAGACTTTTATAACTATAGAATAGCTAAAAATTATATAATTTTATTTTAATAATTATAGATTAATTTACTAAGTTCTATTTATTTTTTAGTATTAATATAACTATAACTATAATAGAACTAGTTAAGTTTTTCTTTAAAAAGGTTAAATTACTTTATAGATCTCTAAAAGATATTATTAGTAATAGAGGACTTCTATTTACTAGCTAAATTTAAGTAGATTTTTATTATTATAGTAAAATAAAATAAAGACTTTTTATAGCTTTTTATTTATAAATAGATAATTAAACTAAAGTAATAAATAAAACTTTAGAATAGTATTTATATTACTTTACTAATAAGTCTTAATCTAATTAAATTAAACTACTTCTAACTATAATATTTACTTATAATAATATGAGAAACTTAATAACTAAAGAAGTATTTATAAAAAGTTTCTTTAAGTATTATCTAAAGTTTTAAAGAGATCTTAAGAATAAGATCTAAAAAGGGGAGATATAAAGAATAAGAGACTATTTATAAAAACTTAATAAACTTTAAGATAATATATAGAAGTTATAATAAGATTTAGTTAAATTCTATTAGAAAAAGTATAATAAATACTATAAAATATAGAAGTTTAACTAAAAATAGTTAGTTCTATTTTCTATAAAGAACTTATATTTTAAAGTAGGAGAAAAGAAGTTATTTCTCTACTTTATTAGGCTTTTTTAAATCTTAGATTAAATAAGAAAATAGGCTTATTATTTAGCTCTTTCTAATATATATTTATAGCTATATAATATTTTTCTAGTTAGCTTTTTTAAACCTTAGAAGAGTAATACTAGAAGTAATTTCTTATTTATTTTAGACTTTAAAGAAGATAATATCTAATAAGAAATAAATTAAGTTATAAACTATTAGAATATAAAAGATAGATATTTCTATTTAATTAAATAGATTAGATAGTTATTAGAATATAATTCTTAAGTTAGTAAAGATAAAATAAGTAATACTTAAAAAGCGCTATAATAATATAAAAAAATATAAAAAAAGCTAAAGTTATAAAACTAAGACTAAAAAGAGAAAAGAATTACTACTAAATTAAAGCTAAAACTAGTTAAAAGAAAAATAAAAGAGTTATAAACCTACTACTTTCTTTTTACTCTAAAGGATTAAAAGTATAGATAACTTTTTTAAATAGATTAAAGTTATAAAAAGAAATTAAAAAATAAGCTAAACTTATTTAAAAAATAAAAACTTAAAATTATTAAACTAAGGATTTCTAACTACTTATTAAACTAGAGTAAATATAAAAAATAGAAGAAAACCTTTTAAAAAAGCTTTATAATAATTAAAGATCTACTTTAAGAACTTTATAATATACTAATTAGTAACTATATTAGGTATATACTTATAGATAGTATAATAGAAGCTTATATATATAACTTAGTACTTAAAGATATTCTAAGCGATATATCTTATATTATTAGTAATTAAGTAGAGGTTTATATAATATTCCTTAAAATTTATTAGTTTAATTCTCTAAAAGGTTTTAGCTAATCTATAAGGAATCACTAGGACTTATTATATCTCTTATAGAAGTATAAAGATAGAGATTTTAAATAGAAGTGAAATAATAATAAGTAGAGTAGTAATAATTATTAAAAAACGAGGTATACTCTTTTTAGAAGTGCTATATAATAGTTAATAAATAATATCTAATATATTAATAAAAAGAAACTATATTTTAAAGATCTTTTTAAATATTAAGAAAGAGAATTCTTAATAATAAGTAATATTAAGCGTAGAAAACATATCTTATAGTTTTTTAATAAGGTTATATAATGCTACTTTAATATTATTAAATTCTTCTAAAATAATAAACTTATAAAGTTCTACTATAATATAAAGTATATTTTAGTAATTATTTAGGATTATAAAAGTATATTTTAAGCTAATTTATTAGCTAATTCCTCTAGAAATACTAGAGATAGTTAAGCTTATTATAGTATAAAAAGTACTATATAAGTAGTATTATATATATCTTATACTACTATCTAAAGTATAGTAATACTAAATAATAAGAAGTTTATTAGCTAAAGTATTACCCTCTTTTTAGGCTTTTATAGTAGTATAGATATAATATAAATAAGGCTAAATGCTAAGATAAGCGTTATATTTAGGTTTATTAAGGACTACTTCTAGTTCTTTAGGTATAAGGCTACTATTCTCTAGCTGAACTCTAGCTAAATTATTAAAGTAGGAAGAACTAACTAACTAATTATTATTAATACTATTATTCTAAGGAGTAAAGCTATTACTATCTTTAGAGGAATTATCTAAAGAACTATCTTTATTTAGCTTATTATTAGCTAGAATAATATTACTTATAAAAAGCGTTTAAAGCTTAAGAGCTAAGATATTACTATTTTTAAAAGCTTCTTACTAAAAATAAGTTAGAAATACTATAAAACCTTAAAAAAAAGCATTATATTAAGTAATCCTAGAAATCTTATTTAGTAGTTACTTTATTAGTTTCAAAATTATTAACCTAATTATTATCTTAAATACTTTAATTACTAGTTAATACTTTAATAAGAACTTAAAGATAAATAACTCACATTAAACTCTTTAAAAATCTACTAAAATCCTCTAGATCTTCTTTATACTAAGGACTAAAAGAATTATTAGTGAGGTTAGAGTTATAGTTAGATAACCTATAGTTAATAGCAGAATATATCTCAAACTTTAGTAAAGGAATATAATTCTAATCGTCTTTAACTATAAGGTTTATAGGATCTTTAGGGATAATAGCCTTATACTAGTACTATTAGCTAGAGAAAACAGACCTAATTATTATATATATTTTATTTAAAGCTTAATTAATAGGATTAATAAGAATGTTAATGCTAGCTTAGTTATTATTTACTACACCTTTAATTGAGGGAAGAGGGTAATTAGTAGTAGTATAAGTATAATATAAAACTTAATCTATCTCTATAGCTAGAACTAAACTATAAGGTCTTATATGATAATAAGGATATAGTGAAGAACTTATATTTAGTAAACGTCTACTAATATACTCTATAAAGTACTAGTAGTAGTAAGCGTTTAAAGTAGGTATTATTAGATTATTAAGAAAACTAAGATCTAACGAATAGTGCTAGTAGTAAAAGTAGATTATAAAACTATTATAAATAAAAAGTAGAAGAATAGCTATAAAATTTTTAATAAGGAAAAATCTACTAAATATAGTAAATAAAATATATAGGTAAAAAATAGTATAGATCTAATTTTTCTAATTAAATAGTTAGTAAGTAAGGTAAGTAGGGCTTCTACTTAGTTTTTAAAAAGGTGCTAGACTAGTTAGGATTAGTTATACCTTATTTTAAAACTAGGGATAGTTTCTTAGAAGGGGAATAGTTATTATAGGGCGTAGCGCTTACTACTAAGTGGTGCTACCCTAGCTAATAGCTAGGGAAACTCTAGCTATTTTAGGAAGAGGGGCCTACTTCTAGCTACCGTTTAGCTACTAAAAAGTAGGCTAAGATTCAGTCCTTATTTAATACCACCTCTAACTGTGTTATTATCTTAATTCTAACTGCTTCTTATGACACTTAAAGGCTTTACTTTAGAGGCGTAGATATAGCATATATACTGCTACTAAGTTAATATTAGCTAAAAGTATTAAAGTAACTGCAAATAACAAATATCTTATTAACCTCTTATACTTAAGTAAATATAAAATTACTAATATATAGCCCTAGTTACTTAAATTTACTAATTTTAATATTAAATACTTAGATCTTATATTTTCTAGGCGTATTTTTATATATTAGAGTAATCTATAAAATAGACTATAATTTTAAGTATTTTAAAGATAATAAAAGCCCCCTTAGTATATAGGAAATAGTACTTAATAAGATCTAAATAGCTAAATCTTCCCCTCTTAATTTAGAAAATAAAAAACCTCCTATTAATAAGCCTTTATCTCTACTAATATTTAGCTAATCTAACTCTAGTTAGTTAACCTAATAAAGTTAAATAAGTAAAAAGATATATTAAATACTAGCTTTCTATAATAAGTTCTTATATCTCACTCTTAAGTATTAATAAAGTAGTATTATTATAAAGATAGTAATACTAGAGAAGTTAATAGGTATTATTCTATTTATTTTAGTAATAAAGTTTTTAAAAGACCTCTTCTCTATTAAAGCTTTTATTAGTAAGTATAAAGCTATTTATACTCTATTTAAGAAAATTAAGGTATTAATAAAATTCTCTAGCGTTAAGTATAATAATAAATTAAGTAAAATCTTAATAACCTAAAAGTACTAATATAACTAGTATACTATATACCTAAGCTACTAATAAGTAGAGTAGTATAGTCTATTTAGTATAGAGATACTTCTAGAGTTAATCTAGCTATTAGAGTTAGTAATTAGTGAGAATATTATAGAAGTAAGAGATATACTCTCTTACTAACCTACTACGCGCGAGGAGTTAAGTAGGCCTATAGAGTAGTTAATATAAGCGTTAATAACTAGAGCAGTAGTATACTTACCCCTCTTATAAACCACTATAGTATTAAGCATAGTACTACCTATTACTACATAAATACTTATTATAATATTAAATAATTATAGCTATAAGCAAATAAGTTAATAATAAGATCTAAATAAAATTAAAGTAGTAGATAGTAATATTAATATTTAGCTAATTTTAGAAAACATTATAGCTATATTACTAGTAAAAAAGAAGAAGAATAGTTATATATTAGCAGTAGATTATATAAATAAGTATATAAAATAGATTTTCACTAATAGATGTTACTAACGCCCTACTAGCTCTAATAATATTCAGAAAGCAATTAATATATATTAAACCTCACTTAAAGTTAACTTTAGGTTAAATAGAGTTATTAACGCCTTAAACTTCTTCTTAATAGTAATAATAAAAGTAGTAGCATTTAACAATCTATATAAAAAAAATAATAAACTGCTATTTTTATAGAATAATAGTATTAATTAGATTAATCTTAGTAGTAAGGTTTTTACGCTTATAAAGTGAAGAAGAAAGTTATAGAGGTTAACGTTAAAGTAGAGTTAAAAGGAGTAATAAGGTTAAAATTAATATTAATATTGAGAGGGTTAGAAGATACTAAATAAGCTAAATATTCACTTATTTAAGAGTAGTAACTATTAAATACTGTAAAATACTAAATTAATTAACTATATAGTAATCTACTCTAATTTTCACTACTATAACCTATCTCTTTACTTCTTAAGATATTATTAATATACCTCTTATAGCTATATAGTAAGATTAAAGCAGACTTTATATCTAGATCTTTCGCCTACCTATAATCTTACCTAATTTCTAGCCCTCTTAAGAACTTCTACTTACTATATATTAATAATACATAAGCTATTAGATTTCACTAAAAAATTCTATACTATTATTATAGTATATATAATATTAACTTAAGTTATAAAGTTATACTTAGCTGCATTTTTACCCTTTATAATTTTAAATTTTCGCTTTACTAAGCTAAAAACCTTCTTAATAATACTCCTTAGCTTTATATAAGTGAGGTTATATAACTCCTTTTTTAACTATAGCTTTATATTCAACTTAAAGTAGTTATAGAAGTAATATCTCTACCTAATAAATAATATAATAATATTAGTATTACTTTTACTAAAACTAGTATTAATAAGATAAAATTAACCTACTTCTGCTCTAAATAATCTTATAAAGATATAACTAAGTAAAGTTTTATTATTTATATTACCCTCTATACTAATAAGTATATATAAGAAAATAGAGTTAAACTTCACTATAGTAAAGATATTCTATAAGATATTACCCTTCTAATTAAAAAACCTTCTCTACTAACTAGCTAATATATAAATAGGAATTAATATTTTATTAATAGTACTAATATACCTATTAAAAATAGTATTTTTAGCGTTAAGCTTAATATCTAATAAGATATATAATTCTAATAGTAGAGTTACTACCTCTTTATAAAGGCTAATAAGAATATTAATTATAGTATAAAAGCTTCTTAATACTACACTTTATAATACTTTAAATTAATAAATAGTATTACGCTAAAGCTCTCTAAATACTAAGATATATAGTATAATTAATAACTTATATTTAACTAACTAGTATTAAGTATTATTAACGCTATATTAGTATAGCTAGTGTATTAATAAGTTAAATATTTACTTTAATAATTAGAAAGTATTCTTAAACTTAATATTAAACCTAATAAGTAAGGCTTTAGTAATTTAAATAGCTTTAGTAGCTTCTCTTAAGTAGATCACAATCTATTTAAATATTACTAAGTTAACCTTATTATTATTATTATTATTAATAATATTATTAAAAGTAATAATAATAAAAATAGCTATTTATACTTTATTAGAGTTATTATTTATTACTAACTTAAGAAGCTTATAAATATCTATCTTAAGCTTACTATATTCTATAGTAAATAAAAGATTAACCTCTATTTAAAGCTTCTATATTAATAGACTTATTAAGTATCTTATAGTAAAGAATATTCCTCTCTAATATCCTCACTAACTTCTTTTTTACTATTATAACTTTAAGATCTTATTCTATAAAACTAATACTACTTTTTTTATTCTATAACTTTATAAATAGAAAGCTAAGTAACTAAGCTTCTCTAAGTAATAAGAGCGTTAATCCTACTACTTAGTAGCTAATTTTTAGTATAGTATAATAGCTAGAGGGATCTACGCGTCCGTATATATCGTTTTAGCTTCTTCTGAAGTTATGTAGCTAAAAACGGGCCTAAAGTAGTATAGCGCGGTAAAAAACAGCATTTTTGCTTATTTTATATAGCTGTGGCAAAGGCGCCAGAAACACGAGAATGTGGCAGATCAGGGCCTACAGATTCGATCAATAGTTTATCTTATCTCTTATTCGAGTACGTCTCTACCAGATCTACAGTGATATTATTAGAAATCTGGCAGACAGTATAGTAATCGGACCATCTCCAGATTTGTTCCAAGCTTTGATTGGAGCCCGTCCTGTACAGGAATCGGGCTTCGGGGCGGATCGGTGCCCCACTATGGGGTCAAGACGGCCCGGGGAGCCCAAAAACCGAGAGGGCCGGCAAATCATCCGTACATCTACGGCGTACTCCACAAGCCGCTAAGCGGAAGCGACTTGTTGAGACATCACTTCTGGGCGAAAAGACTTTGTACATCTTCAAAAACAACCCCCTGGCATCGCAATTAACGATCATTCGTCCACGAGATCCTTTTGGCTGTAGGTCTCCCAAGAAGGGCCGTGTGAACATGGTCTGCAGGAGCTATTCAGCGGTCTGACTGACCAAGTCCTGAACTAAGACAACTCTGACTGAGAAACTCTGGCTTCCTTTAATCCGACAAACTCTGTCAGCTTGCTACTCGAGCAGTTGGGTTATGAGGATCTTGAAGATACGGAAATAGCGCCCGAAAACAGACCGTGTCGGGCTTTTTCCTTTTCCCCGGATTTTGTTAATGCACGTCGCCGTAATCCCCCCGCACTCAACCCCACCGATGCCGACATGGTGATGGCATCGGCACCCTCTTATGTATCTCGTCTCGAATCTGGTCACTTTCTACGGAGTCATGGACAGTTCCAAATCACTGCTGAATCTAACACAAGATCTCTGTCAACATGCCAGATTCAAGATGAAAGTAACCCAACATTGACAGTCTTGGAGAATCTCCAAGAAGCAGTTCAGCCCAAGCAAGCTCCCTTGCTCGACCCCGCGATATCAAGTGCGGAGAAGCAGGCAAACTAGCAGCGTGCCACCCGCCCTGCGTTAATGCACCCGCCCCCCAATCTGGGGTAATTCGAGCCGCCAGCGGGTCCCCGAACTGGCCGTATCAAGGCATACCTTCAAGCTGTTCGAGCAAGACGCATCCCTTCCTCTTAGGCGTCTCCAACACAGCCGCTTTTGTGATTTGCCCGGGACATTCCCCGCGAGACCCGCGTCGCGGTTTTGGAACCCCCGCGCGCGCCCGCCCAAACGGAAGGCAGCTGCTTGCGCACTATCGTCTGCAGCTGAGAGACAAGTTGAGACAGAACCCTGCGGGGGGACAGGCAGGCAGCTCTGGTTGCCAACCTTGGTAGCTCCGCGGCCAACGAAACTCCACAGATTGGGGAAACTTGTTGAGTCGGACAGGGCGGACACCCGCATCTTTTGGCGCGAATTCGCACACAGAACTGCTTGTCTACGGGCGTACAGCAGCACTGAGGCCGATCTATCCCCGGACGAACCCCTCATCCTACGTGTCGCGATGAACCCCGTCAGGTGATGTCACGACTCAGCCTCCGGCGCGGAGGAACGGAAAGCTCTCTCTCTCTCTCTCTTCTTCGTGAGGGGTAGCGTTGTTCATAAATGTTGCTGCTGGACCTCCAAGGTTGACGTTAGCTTCGATTATCCCAGGCCCGGACTTCTCTTTCGTACGCACGCACGACTAGATTGTCCTATCCGCGAACACTTCACACACGCACGCATCATGGCTGGAGCATTTCCTCACAATGATCGGATCGAGCCCGGCTCGGTAAACCTTCCTGCCCGCCCTTATCCCCCATCAGTTCGCTCGACATCGGTTGATGCGGGGAAGGTGGCGGCGGGCACCATCAACGCCTTCAACGCCGCGCTGCGATCTAAGAACTACAAGGCGCTCGCGAACCTGTTTGTCTCAGACGGCTACTGGCGCGACCACCTCTGTTTATCCTGGGACCTACGCACTCTCAAGGGGAGGGAAAAGATCCAAAAGCTGTTGAGCGATCGTTGTCGTCTTACCGAGGTTGCCGTCGACACATCTACCGAATACCGAGCTCCCCACCTGGCTGCCCTCGACGCTCACGGCAAGGTCCAATGTCTGCAGTTCTTCATCAATGTGAACACCCAAGTAGGCCCTGGCCAGGGTGTCGTTCGTATGATCGAGTCTGATGGCAAGTGGGAAATTCTCAGCTTCTTCACCGCCCTCAGAGAGATCAAGGGTCATGAAGAGCCTCTCCGACACCGCCGTGAGAAGGGAGTTGAGCATGTCGGTATCCGAGACGGAAAGAATTGGAAGGAAAAGCGAGAAGATACAGTCAATTACACTGACACTGAGCCTACGGTTGTCATCATTGGTAAGTAGGCCTGTACCTCTTTGCGGCGAGGAGATTGCTCACACACATAAACAGGCGGAGGTCAAGCTGGATTGACTGTTGCTGCTCGGTTGAAGATGCTCAATGTGAATGCATTGGTAGTTGATAAGCACGGTCGGGTTGGCGATAGCTGGCGCAAGAGGTATGAAAGTCACCACATTAGGACTGAATCTTGCTGACTTTCGTGAACTACAGATACCATCAGCTCGTTCTCCACGACCCCGTCTGGTACGACCACCTACCGTACATCAGCTTCCCAGCAAACTGGCCCATCTTCACTCCGAAAGATAAGATCGCCGAGTTCTTCGAGTCCTACGCCAATCTCCTCGAATTGAACGTGTGGACCTCAACGACAATGACCAAGTCATCCTGGGATGACTCCAAGAGGCAGTGGACCCTGACCCTCGACCGCCAAAAGGCAGATGGCACGAAAAAGACTCGAGTCCTGCACCCGAGACATGTCATCCAGGCAACGGGTCACTCCGGGAAGATGTTCTTCCCCGACATCAAGGGGATGAGCAACTTCAAGGGCGACCGGTTGTGTCACAGCTCTGAGTTCTCCGGCGCGAAGCCTAACTCTAAGGGCAAGAAGGCCGTGGTAGTCGGATCATGCAACTCCGGTCATGATATCGCACAGGACTTCTACGAGAATGGCTACGACGTGACGATGGTGCAGCGCAGCTCGACCTGTGTCGTCTCTTCAGCCTCCATCACAGAAATCGGCCTCAAGGGCCTCTACGACGAAGACTCACCACCAGTCGATGACGCAGACCTCTGGCTATGGAGCTTACCAGCCGAACTATTCAAGTCTCTCCAGATCGGAACGACAGAGCTGCAAAACGCCAACGACGCCAAGCTCCTCCAAGGCCTGCAGAAGGTCGGCTTCCAGCTCGACATGGGCCCCGGCGGCGGGGGCTTCTTCGTGAAGTACTTCCAGCGGGGCGGTGGGTATTACATTGACGTCGGGTGCAGCCAGCTCATCATCGACGGCGAGATCAAGATCAAGCAAGGGCAGGAGATCACGGAGATTCTGCCTCGCGGGCTGCGGTTCGCCGACGGCTCCGAGCTCGAGGCGGACGAGATCATCTTCGCGACCGGGTACCAGAACATGAGGACCGAGGCGCGCAACATCTTTGGCGACGAGGTCGCCGACAGGATCGGTGACGTCTGGGGCTTCGACGAGGAGGGCGAGTTCAGGACCATGTGGCGGCGGAGCGGGCACCCCGGATTCTGGTTCATGGGGGGTAATCTCGCCATCTGCCGGTACTTCTCTAAGATTTTGGCATTGCAAATCAAGGCCGTTGAAGAAGGCATCGACCAGGCTGGGCAGCCCGACCCCTCGCCCAGGCTCTAGGTTCTGATACCCGATGGAGTTTGCGTAGGGTGCTGTGATTAGATGCGGGCGCAGAAGATGTAATTATTCCCTGTCAGACAGATTCAATGGACGTTTTTTCTCGACGCTCGCATGACCACTAGCTCTCTGTCGGTGAACCATCTTGCGGGACCTGATATCATCTCGACCCCTCAGTGCAGGCTCGGATCTACGGCGGGAATGGCGAGTCGAAATGAGTTCCCGCTCTTCGTGCTAGACATACCCAAAGACACGTGAATTTCTGCCCCCAATTCGCGATTCCACGTCGCCATCACCAAGTCGGCACTACAGGGGCCGCATCGTCAGCTTCAGGAAATTGATCAGCGCCGAAAGACGGATTGGGCCAAGTGAAGACACGGTGAAATTGCACAACTCTCATAAAAAACCCTCTTTGGTCCAGCAACGCAGAGCTTAAGACCCAGCCTTATGCCCATCTGTTGATCGCATCCCTGGCCGATGTAACGTGAGCGTCTCACGTCCACTCATTCCGATCGCCGGCCACGGTGCCCTCGTGGCCCTCACAACAGGCCTGACTGCCACCCACAAGGTTCTCCATCCTCCAACACAAATCTTCTTTTGCAACCCGGGAACATCGGAGGCCTGAAAAGGGTCTTTTAACCTCTGTGGATCTGCTCAATTGCGCAGGCAGCCTGGGCTATTTTGCCCTGTTCGCCGTGAGTGATGGCAATCCCATCGGCACCTACCGGCCGATTTCCTATCCACCCTGCGGGCAGAAGATTTTCGTCGCAATGCCGATCACTAGGAGAATATTGGGAACTATTGAAGCTTCTAAGAATTTAGTTTTATCTCTCGTCCTCTGGCTTGCGAATTTTGGTTCTCTCCGGTGAATTTAATGGGGATTTTTGCATCATCAGAGAACCGCGCGGTGGTTCCGAGGTGGGCTGATCGTCACTGTCAGAATGTCAGTTGACATTTAGCGGCTGCGATCATCGACTCGTTCGCACTGACAACGCCACAAATCTATTCTCAACTGCGCCGGCTCGTTCGTCGGCTCGCCGGAGCACCGGAAAGAACTCTTCCAAGCCGCACGTTCTTCTTCAGCCGTTGGAACTAAAATGAGTCCCTTTTGCAACCGGTTTTCAGGAGCATCGGAACAGTGGGCCGTGTTCCAACACGAGGCAATAAGCCCGCTGCGAAAAAAAAAGCAATGTTCAGTGGTTCACCGAGGTCGCGCAATGTCTCAACGAGAGGTTTTCCAGAAGGAGAGAATAGAGCGAAATGTATGCACATGCGCCGCAGACAAGGATCGGAATCCCATATCCATAGTAAGCACCTCCACCACACGCCGAGGTCGTACCGCCGGTAATGTTCCTCGATTCTGTGGCCCTCATCACGTCACTCATCACAGCATCTTCCACAACCCGGCAGGGTCGTTGCAAATTTACCAAGTCTGTCGGGAACTCACAAGTCCGCCCGACATGAAGAAGAAAACCTAAAAAGCGTTATCCCGCTGGCGAGCGTTGCGTTTGACACAAGTCCCGAGATGCAGCCCTCGCACCTGCGTCGAAGCTGATTGGAGAGCCCATCAACACGCTACGCAAGCGATCGTCTGCTTCATTCAGGGGCCGCCGTCTGGGCAGCAGAGAAGAATCGGCCTGGTGTTCTGCAGCAGCAGCAGCAGCCAACTGAAGGATTCCCTCCCGGCACAAGCATCTTTTCGATTTGTAAACCCCGGTCGGCGAGCTGCGTCTGCAATTGGCCCGCGAAGAAGGTCATCTCACACTGGGGAATCATCTGTTGGGGCAGAAGCCTCGAAACATGGGAGGGCCCCCCTGGTCATCGGGCTACCACCCTACGGCCTAGGGTGTGGTCGATTCTCACTCGTTGGTGGGCCTGGCGGGATGCTCATCTCCTTTCCCCGGACTGGAAACTATCGGAGGCAATCCCTGCATGATGGCCTTTCTCAGGGCACCAATGCCACTACGCGAGGAGATCGAGTTGCCCTCGACTAGCGCACTCAGCCTCTATTACGACGTTCAACCGAGGTGAGGTACACCCCATGCCGATGCAGAATTTCTCGGCCGGCGCTGTCCTATCCCACCAACGAGCCTGAAGAAAGACATTGTCTTGTGGAGAGACGTCTTATGTGTCTGGGTTGTTTCGATCTGGCAGGGCTGCAGGTGTGTGGCCCGGGGGAGGGAAGACCAGCGGGTGCGATGATAAAGACAGAATGTTTGTCTCGTCTGCGGCATCTTGTCTCCCCTTTCTTGGTCAACTGTTCTTTTCTCTTACATCAGCCAACACCACTACCATGGCGGCGATACTACCGACGGCATACCCGGATGCGAGGCAGCAAGCCCAGAATGGGGCGGCGGTGGAACACATCGACCATTCTCTCGATGGAGAGTCCAGATTCGGCGAGATCGTTGCCATCCTCATCGTTGTCTCGGTGCTATCATCAGTTGCGGTCGGGCTTAGGGCATTCACGAGACTATGCATGCTTCGGACGTTTGGTATGGATGACATGGTCATGATAGCGGCACAGGTAGGTCGAAGGTTCTCAATGTCGACCTGTACAGGACGAAGAAGCTGATGGAGTTTGCTAGGCACTTGCACTTGGTTCTGCAGTAGCTATTGGACTGGGTAAGTCGATTTATGGTTCGGTATGATGGTCTGCAGCATTCTGATGATCAACCAATAGAGGGACAGTACGGCCTTGGATCTCACTCATGGGTACCACCTCCCGAAGACTACGTCCCATACATGAAGGTACATCACCTCGCTCTGACATCTGCTTGGAGACAGTGTACTCATAGTGTTGTTAGTCCTTTTACAGCTCCGTTGTTGTGTACAACATCGCCATCTGCCTCGTCAAGATTTCGATTCTCTTCCAATACCGCAGAATCTTTGCCAACGAGATCATGCAAAAATTAACCATGGGAGGGCTGATTTTCATGGGGCTCTGGACCTTCACGCTTTCCATCCTTCTGCCTCTAGTGTGCTACCCAGTCGCCAAGTTCTGGGACGACAGCATAGACGGCAAATGTCTGGACTACCTGACGATATGGTACGCAATGGCAGGCGTCAACCTCGTGTCCGACTTCGTCATCTTCAGCATGCCCATTCCCGTCATCAAGTCGCTCCAACTCCCACGCCGGCAGAAGCGCATGCTGCTCCTGGTGTTCGGCCTCGGATTTTTGTAAGTCAGACGAACCAAGCAGCTGCAGGTGTGAGCGCACAGGATGTATGCTAACGTCGATCTGTGTCACAGTACCTGCATCATCTCCGCCCTTCGGATCCGAACCCTCCGCGTCGCAGCCGATACCAAGGACCCGTACTGGGACAACGTGGATGCAGCCACATGGTCGTTCCTGGAAGTCACCATTGGAATCTTAGCAGCATGCCTGCCGACTCTCCGACCAATCTTCGTCTCCCTTCTGCCTCGAATCTTCAATGGGTCCTCATTCCATGGCAAGAGCAGCGGCAGACCTTCGAGATACGCGAACCCCTATGTGCAAGCGAGCCACAACGACAGAGCCACCGGTCCGTTGTACAAGAGCCAGCAGCCGCCATCATCAAGCAGCACAGAAGGCCTGAACCACAATGAGGACATCGAAATGGGCGCCCGCGAGGCCGAGTCATCGAAGGACTACACAGTCACCGTGACTGCCAGCGGATCAAAGAGTCCCGAGAATAAGCTCAACCGGCTGAAGAGCCAAAGAGACTCTGCTGAGAGACAGGTTATCGGACAGATCATGACAACAACAGTTGTGACACAAGAGGTGACGTTTGAGCGACCGACCAAGTCTTGAAGAGGACGGGAAGAAGAATGAGCATGATGTTGAATGATTGAAGCCAATGAATAGAATAATTAACAATAATAATTCCTTGTGTTGATCGAACTGCCGCAACACCACGGTAACGTTACGGCGAGCCTCCGTGTGCATTCCAATTTTTTTCGTCGCGGCTAGATAACGGAGATGGCCTAGATTCTTGTACGAGCTCCCCAATGCGGGTGCCTAGTTCATTCCCGAAACCGACGATGAAAGAAAGACATTGCGATATTCTGTAGGAAGAACTTTGGGAAGAATTGTGGGTAAAGCGGACAGAAGAACAGGCAGCCATTTTTGGGCCAATTAAGCTTACATCAACAGCGAGCAGCCCACTTCACCTTCCATGTCCAGCTTGGAGAGCGAATCCCACCAGCAATAATCCGGCATAAAAACCCAGTTCCGTGCATCGCCCCGCTCCGCCTGCACTCCGCCAAGCACACCGGGCCGAGCTGCTTGGCTCCCTCCGTCTCCCGACCCGGGGTTCGGATTCTGATGCAGGAAATCAGCGGCAGAGGGAAAGGCTTAACTCCCCAATTGTTGACGGTAGTTGAAGGATCGCGACCAGGGTCGTTGAAGAATCATCTCTGAGGACTTCGCGCTAGACATTCTGGATGCCCTTTGCGGCTTTGGCTGTTCCCCACTCCCCCTTTCATAAGTCCCATCAACCCTGGACGTTCGGGTCCACGATTACTTCATGCACACTTGACGGGTGCCATAAGGGCACTTCACTTACTATCCTCATGAGTCTAGAGTCCTTAAGACTTAATCTTAAAAAAATAAGCCCAAGTGATCATGAGGTCTTCGGCTGGAGCAATCCGTAAACAGGCAGCAGTTAATGGTGGTGGGTGGGTTCTGTTGATTCTTCACACCACTTACCTTAAGCCGAGGTCGACATGATCATATAAAAATGTTTGACCGTATCATTTAGCAGTCTTCTTTGATGCCGTGATCGACACCGACGACAAGCACGCACATACAACACCATGTATTGGTGGACAACCGCTCTGCTTCTTGCGGGCTCCGGCTTGCTCACAGAGACCGTCGCGTTTCCCGCAAACTTCGACCACCGTCGCGATGACTCTCCCATCGAATCGCATCCGTTCGCGGACTTTGGCCCAGTCGGACCCTCTGTCGTGAAGCGCGCTGACAAGCCTGATTTGCGCATCTTGCCTCTCGGAGCTTCCATCATGAGCGGTGTTGGATCTAGCAATGGCAATGGGTATTGAGAACAATGACCCGTTAATGATTCTCGTCAGCTAATATGTTCCAGCTTGAGGAAGCCTCTTAGAGATGCACTCCGGTTCGACGGTTACGAAGTTGACATGGTCGGCGGTAGAAACTCGGGAACCATGAAGGACAATGTGCGTTACCTCAGATGTTCATCGCGACTCAGCTACTTATGCTGCAACAGGACCATGAAGCTGTCCCAGGAGATATTCTCACGGAAATTCGCACGCGGCTCCAGCACGCTCTTGGATACAAGGTACGTGCTAACACTGAGTCTTTCGTGGACGTGCAATCAGCTAATACCCGGCAAGGCCAACGTGATCATTATCAACGGAGGCACGAACGATGCGGTGCGAAACATCGACACAGGAAACGCGTACAGTCGAATGAACGATATCCTCAACGACATCTGGAACTCCGAAGACATGGGCGAATCCTGTGTTATCCTGTCCACTCTCCTTGACACATCGGACCCAACCGGCACTGTCCAGCGAATCACGATCAACAACCAATACCGAACACTGGTCAACGACAGGAAGGGCGATGGCAAGTGCATAGTCTTGGCTGATATGGATCCTGAGGAAGGATCGCAGCATGGATGGATCGACGCTTGGGACACTTGGGGAGACTACACCGACAAGGAAGACCCTCATACGCATCCCAACGTAAGGCTCAATCACGAACCAGCTCTTGTGACTTGGCTAACAGCAAACTTCCAGGACGAAGGGCATCGAAAGATGGCGTACATCTTCTACAAGGGCATTCTCAAAGTTCTTGCGACCGGCCAGGTTATGCCGCCATCTACTGAGTTCGAGGTGGCTGATCCAGTCTGCGACAAGTTTTCTGGCACCGGCCTTAATCCTGGTGGAAAGACCCAAAGAGGCACTGGCAACGACGACGATGTCTACCGTCACTACAGCGAAGAGATGGGGGTGAGTGAAATTACACGAAGCCTTTATTTGAATGTCGGCTAACCCGAGTAGATCGTCTGGACTGCCGAAAGCGAGTGGGATCGAGACCAATGGCGATTCGCCCAGCTGTACTCCAACAAGTACGACGACTTCGTTGCATGGGTCAAAGTCAGCAGCACCGAGAACGTGTTTGCTGTTTGGTAAGTTGGGACGAACTCCTTCTTTTGGATGTTGTCGGCTAACACCCTACAAGGGCAAACTCGGCAGACGGAAAGGGCAACTTCGCCCAGGTTTCTGACCTTTCTCCGGGCATGTACTGCGAGCCTGCCGGCCAATACTTCATCGACATGAACGGCGACGGCCTGGATGACTTCGTATGCATTGACAGCAAGGGCAACGCACACCTATCCATCAACAACGGCGACGGCAACCGATCAGCAGGGAAGCCACCTTCCTTCAAGGCTCTCGGGCAGATCAAGACTGCTGAGACTTCGAGTCGATCCAACGTGCGCATGGGTGACATTGACGGCGACGGACGTGGCGACTACATAGTCATTGACAAGCTTGGCACGGTTAGTGTCTGGCGCAACGGCTGGGTTGACGATAAGCCAAAGTACTGGCAGGCCTTGGGTACTCGATGGACAGACCAATACACCCGCGACATCACAGGAGTTCAATTCCACGACATCAATGGAGATGTAAGTTCAGCCCGCCTTTGATATGAGAACATGTGAAAGGACTTGGACTAACTGGTCCTTTAGGGGCGCGACGATTGGCTTTGGACCGACAAGACTGGTGCTACAACAACCTTCACCAACAGCCGTTCTTGCAAAAAGGGAGTGGAAGGAAACGGCCTCAACGTCGCCTGGCGCCAAGGCTTCTTCGAAACTGAAGGTACCGGTCCTACTCACAAGGGTGTTCCTGGCTATGTCACCAAGGACGAGTCCGATCTGCGCAAGCGAGTTCATTTCGCCCGAGTCTACGGTGGCTCCTCTTCTTTCGGCAACCTCTCCCTGAAGGATTACGTCTTCCTCGAACATACCAAACTCTCGAATGGCAATCACAGCTTCAAGATGCGCATCTGGAAGAACACTGGAGGTGGCGCATCCAAGCTGAAGATGGACGGTAACAAATACTGCAATATGGTCGGGCACGAAGACGGCCGTTCTGATTACGTTTGGGTGTGGTCTAACGGTAAGATGGAGCTCTTCATCAACCGAGGCAAGAAGGCTATCTCCGACAATGACGCTGAAGGGTTCTGGGACTGGTCGCCCGGTGTGATTTGGACGCCCCCTTCAGCGATGCATCGACTGGACCTACACCTCGCGGACTGGGATGGTGACGGCGCATGCGACATTATCTACGTCAACCCGGAAACAAACGCGCTCAGAGTCTTCATCAACAACTATCCCAAGTCAAACAAGTGGGAATTCAGCGAGACCTCCGCCCCAAGCCCAGGTTGTGGGGAGAAGAGAGGAGTTGGTGTCAACGACTGTAGGTTTTCAAAAATTCTGTCTGAGATGGCAATGGGTGCTAATTATACTAGTGGCCGTCCGTTTTGCGGATTTGACGGGCAACAAGCGAGCCGATTTCCTGTGCCTCCGTCCAGATGGGTACGTCTCGGGGGCTCTCCACCAAAACGACGGCAGCTTCAAGGACGTTGGCCAGATCAAAGTCGCCGAGGGACATGACCGAGCCATGTTACGCTTTGCCGATGTCAACGGCGATGGTAAGGACGACTTCCTGTGGATCGAGAAGTTCTCGGGCGACACGTTTGTTTGGTACAATGGTGGCGAAGACAGCAGCCGGCCTCTGGGATCTGCCTTTTACTGGCGCCAGCAGACCGAAAAGGCTTATGCTGGTCTCGCCGCCGGCACTTGTCTCTTCTACACCGACCTTTCGGGCGACTGGCGCGCTGACGAGCATTACGTGCTCGAGTCCCTCAACAACATTGCCGAGACGTCGTTCAGCCCGGCGTGTGGTCTGAGCAACGTCGAAGGCGATGATCCTGAGGGAGTGGTCGACCCTCAACTCCCTGTGAGACCGGACGACGATGGTGATGACGAGATTCCTGATGGCGTTTGTGCCTACCCCATCCTTGGCACGACGCAGTTGACGCTGAAAAACACCTGGGAAAATTCAGGCGCTGCTGACCATCTGAACAAGTATTTCAAGACGCATGGCACGGATGGCTGGTCGACAAACTACCTGTACGACATTCTTGGCACCCAGCATGACTGTGGCGGCATCTTCTCGACGACTTGCACGCCGCCAACGTCGCAATGTTCCACATACGACCCCAACGAGGCATTCTTCGTCCACCAGCAGATAGCCAACTTGCACAGCGGAATGTTCAAATGGTGGGGCATGATGGTCAACGACAGCGTGAGCGCTCTCGGCAGCGACATCACGGACATAGTGGACACGTACGGTACTCCCAGCGAAGATCCCGTCACCACGCTGAATATGCTCGTCGGCCTCTTCACCAGTCTGGCGGGAATAGCGGGAACAATCGGTGACGCTTTGCCTGGGACCACGGCAGCCGGCCTCGGGAAGTTTGTCAATCCGATGACTTTGATAGCCGGTGTCATTGCCATCACCGCTACCAACGACTTGAACGAGCCCACTATTGACCCCGAGGATCTCGAGAAGGACCTGAGGAAGAGCTACACCAAGATGTTCTCGGCAATTTCAGACAGGGCGAGGAGTACTCTTGAAGCCACGTTGAACGGAAAGCCGCTTTCCGGGGAGATGCTCGAAAGAGCCGGTGTAGCTTCAATGCAGGAGTACATCCAGCACCAGTTCGCTGATGGTGCATGGCTGAGTTCAGAGTTGATTGGCAGCTTGGTGGATGCAATGGCGCAAAACGTTTTCCAGAAATTTGTAAGTTTCTTCCCAGCAACGTTCCTGTATGTGGGGAATCGGTAGCTGACATGTCGCGCAGAGAGAATATGCTTTGGTCAAAGCCATCAAGACCAACAACAAGACACAGTACATCTTCCTCGTCACTGGGCCGAAAGCGAAGGTAGTATACAACGTAAGTCATGTTTGCGTCAACGGACGGGCTGGGAAGCTGACCACATGCTGCAGAATGAGCTGGTCTACATGAGTCAAGAGGCTTGCGAATCAATGTCAGCCCGTGTTTGGCACGATGATGTGAGTTGCTCCCACAAACACGAAGTACGCGCGATTCCTAACCATCTTTCAGTTGTGCCTTGCGATGGGCTACACTGAAATCAACGTTGCCGACAAGCAGGTATGGAAGACTGTAGGAGACACGGAAGCCGACGGCATGAAGCAGTGGATCAAAGACTTCCGCGCGGCCATGGTCAACAACTACGAGTGCTACAAAAAGAAGGGGTCCGATGGCAAACTGGATGATCCGGAGTTTCCGGCGCCTTTTGACGCGGCTGCCACGATCGAGTATCCGCAATGCTTTTGGAACATTTGGTCTCATGAAGACCTTGACTAGAGGAAAAGGGATGGCGAATAACAGCTAAACGCTTTTGGTCTTCTTTGTATATATTGGAACTCTGCTTCTGTCACTCTTTTGAGTTTCCTTTGTCAAATAATTCGTAATATCCATGTCTCATTTACACAGGACATGCTAAAATTCTCCGGTTCTCGCGTCCAGTGACACGGCAGCGCCGTATCCACGGCCCTTGATTTCTGGTACTTGAGTCTGGCTCACGGACCAGCTCATCATCAAAAAAGACTTTAAGACTTGTGCAATTTCACAGAGGCCTCTCGGGAACCAAGACTGTGGCTCGTTCTTCCGCCATTCCGTCTCACCCCGGCTTTCTGCTAGCGAGTTAAGGGTCGGTCGTGTCTTGACAACCTCGACAATGACCTGGGTAGGTAGGAGCCGTCGCAAGTTACCCCGAAGATTCCCCTGCGCTTCCCGAAGATGTCCCGACATGGCTCGTGTGTGATCACGTCTGGTGATGACCGACACGACAACCAACACGATTACTACAAAAGAACTATATTTGGCTAATGTTTTGTTTCAAATGGCAATGTTAAGCCTACGAATATTCTTATCCGTGCCACATAATGGTATCGGGAACGAGTGCCGCAGTCACCGAAACTGCGGAACCCCTTTCCGGCGATGTAGGGCGTCATGTAGGGCGTAAAGACTACAACAAGATGCTGTCTGGTCAGCCGTGAGTTCCACATGTAATGCATCTGTCGTCTCTGCTGACAAACACAAGGCACGATTGTCTAGCCCCAGCACTGGTCGACTTGAGAAGACGTGCGTGTCGGAGAATACTCAAGTACAACAGCACCCTCTCTCCAGAATCTTCGCCTGTGGCAGAGTCTTCCTTCCGAAATACTCTGCTTCGAGAGATTTTTGGGAAGACTGGCGAGTCCCCATGGGTTGAACCTCCTTTGACAGTTGGGTACGGCTGCAATATTGAGGTCGGAGATGGCTTTCATGCTCAGTCGAAGTAAGTGACCCCCTCAGCCATTTCTTTCCAGCATTCCATGAATACTGACCATGACAGTCTCGTGATTCTCGACAGCGCAATGGTCAAAATCGGCCACCGCGTTTCTATCGGTCCATCTGTAACGATCATGACGGCGACGGAAGGCAAGGGGTCCGGCGATGCATGGCGGCGGCAGTGTGCTCAGCCAGTCTTCATCGGAGACGACTGTTGCATCGGCGCAAACGTGACCGTCTTCCCAGGAGTATCAATTGGAAGAGGCTGCAAAATTGCTGCTGGAAGCTTCGTGCGAAACGACATACCAGATTTCTCAGTTGCATTGGGAGGACCGGCCAAAGTTGCGCCAGAGACGTCGAATTTGGGTTGTCGATGACTCTCAGAAGCTGTCTTTTCTACCACCAAAGAACTTCATGGTAGCTAACTCACGAAGCCTAGTCGGATGCGACAGTTGACGAAGCGACAGCCGATGGACCTTGATCGCGTGACGACTAAGGAAATCCGCTGGCATCGGCAACTTTCCAGAGCCTCCATCGCGGGTTTCTCCCCTGTTGAGCTGATGCGGTCATGCCGACATCTGGGCTGATCAAGAAGCTCTTGACATTCGGTTGATGGTGGGCCTCCCAGCGAGTCTGTCGGCCCTGCATCCCGCCAGAAGTGGGCCAAAAGGAACACGGAGTTCTTCCCGAGCACTTGTCTTCCGGATTTCAGCCGAGACAGACGCGGTCCTGACCAATAGCTACCAGGGATGCTTTGTCTTGGGCAATTCTCCGCTTGGTTCTCGGTTGGCTTTGGCGGTCAGGGGTACACGGTCTTTCTCTTGACCGCGACTCACGCGTCTCTTGGCCTCGCTGGACAGATGCCGCGACACCCAGCTCTATGGCCCGTTCTATCTCCGGATGTAGCTATTCGAGTACGAAGAGAACGGCGCTGTTCCGAGGGCTGCTTCCGAGCCTGATTGTCCATGACATCCCCGACCCGACCTGACGATTGCTTGGCGCCGAGTGGCTCGATGTCGCCAGCCCAGTTTGGAGAAGTTAAAAGTGGAACATTATGTCTTCTTGGGCATGAATGCCCGCTTGAGCGGATGATGGCCGCATCACTCCAGGTAAGTCACAGTATTTACGATGAGGCTCGCATGAAATGTTTCGACCTAGAGCGCTGACTATGGGGCTTCAGGACAGCAAAAGCCGCCCACACCAGCCGCGTCGGATGAACGCAGCAATGTACCAACATCATGATGGTCTAGCTAGCTACCATTGCAGCCGTCGCAACATTTTATCCACTGGCAATGACACACGAATCTTGCGTACTCATTCTCCTCACATGTCGGACTCCTGCACAACCCGCATCAACGGTTGCTGAGGGCGACAGTCCTCCGACCTGACCATGTTGGCGCTTCCAGCTGCCATTCGATGCTACGCCAAGCTAGAAGGGCCGTATGTCAACCCCGGTCTGCATCGCGGAGACCCCACAAGCTGACATCCACACCTAAGGTGAGCGGCATGGCATCGTTCCCCTTTTACCGCAGTCCGCGCGCAGCAATTGCGATGTCTAGAACCCGTGTCCCACTGAAGTTGCGATGGGGGTGGAATCTCTGGGGTTGGATGGATTCTCCGGGGCTGGGCCACAGTGTTTTGGGCAACCCACTCGCTGGTTCAACTCTGACGACATGAAAGTCAACAGTGGTACGGTTTCTTGGCCTCGGCCGCGTCGTGACCCAAGAGGCGGTTGCGATTTAAGTCCCGAGCGCTCCCTCGAACTTCAAGCCGACGCCGTTTCGCTTGTCTCTCACCAATCTTATCGACTTTCCAAAATCCTTCTGTGTTGTTTGGCGACCCCACATCAGCGTTGACATGAAGCAGCCGTCAGGTGGAGAAGCCAAGGCTGTTGGCCATGAATTGGCCAGTGTTCTTCCCAACGATGGCATTCCATGGTGGAAGAAGAGCCATCTGATCAAGCTCAACTTCTGCATCGTCTCCTTCATGCTGTTCACTAGCTCAAACGGCTTCGATGGCTCTGTCATGAACGGTTTCCTGGCCTTGTCTCAGTGGAAAGATTTCATGGGCAATCCCACAGGGGCATGGCTCGGGTTCATCAACGCCATGTACTCTCTCGGAGCCGTAATTGGCTATCCGCTCACCGCGATGCTTTGCAACCGTTGGGGCCGCAAAATTGGCCTTTGGCTCAGCGTGTTCATCTCCTTGGTCGGCACTGCTCTGCAAACTGCTGCTCCTAACCAAGCTGCGTTCATCACCGCCCGTTTCTTGATGGGTGTTTCCCAGGGTCTTTCTGTTGGGGCACCTCTGTTGATCGCCGAGAACGCGTTCCCCACACACCGTGGAATCGCATCAAGCATAGTAGGCTAAGACGTCCTTGGACTTCATCTTTTGAGTCACCTAAGCTGACGAGACAAAAGTACAATTCGGGTTGGTACGTCGGTGCAATTGTTGCTGCGTGGGCGGTACGTCGTGAACTCTGTTCATTCTTCTCATGCGGCTGAAGACTAACGCGTGGCAGACCTTTGGCACAAGGAACATGGAAGGCTCACCATCCTGGCGTATTCCCTCTGGCCTGATGGCTCTCTTACCCTTGATGACTGTGCCTGCCCTGTTTCTCATGGACGAGTCTCCCCGGTGGCTGGTCTCTATGGATCGTGCGGACGAGGCAAGAATGAACCTTGCTAAGGCCCACTGCGGTGGCGACATCAATGCACCTCTTGTCACATTCGAAATGGTCGAGATTGAGGAGACTCTGAAGGCCGAAAAGCTTGCTAATGAGAGCACTTCCTGGGCTGACTTGTGGTCTACTCCTGGAAATCGTCATCGCCTTTGGATCTCTGTCTCGCTGGGCATCTTTGCCCAATGGTCTGGTAAGTCAAGTACCAGTTCAAGTCACTACATAGAATGGGACTAATAAGAGCATCGTGTAGGAAATGGAGTGGTATCGTATTACTTGGCGATCATTTTGGAGTCTGTCGGTATTACCTCAGTCACGGATCAGACACTCATCTCCGGATGCCTTCAGATCTGGAATCTTATTTGGTCCGCGGCGGCTGCCATCTGCGTCGACAAAGTTGGACGCAAAGCTTTGTTCATGGCTAGTGGTATCATCATGCTCGTCTCGTACATCATTGTCACGGGTCTATCGGGAAGCTTCGCGACTAGCGGGAATGGTCCCACTGGAATTGCAGTTGTTCCATTTTTGTTCATGTAAGTCTTAACGCGTTCTACCTCTATTGTTGTTCTTTGCTAATGTTTCTACAGCTACTTCCTCGGATACGATATTGCCCTCACACCCCTGGTGATCTCATATCCTGTCGAGATCTGGACGTACCAGATGAGAGCTCGCGGACTGGCAGTCTGCCAAATGGTCTCGCTTGGGGCCATCTTCTTCAACACCTTCATTAACCCCATCGCCCTGGACGCCATTCAGTGGAAGTACTATTTTGTCTTCGTTGCGATTTTGGTCGCAATGCTGGTGACGGTATGGTTCACCTACCCTGAGACTCGAGGACGAACACTCGAAAGCATCGCCTGGCTGTTTGATGGAGACGAGGCAAACGTTGGTATTGCCACCGCTGAGAACACACTCAAGAGCACCAACCAGCATATTGAGGACCATACTACGGTCGAATCTCAGGAGAAGCAGTGATTGAAACTGCGAAACGCTCAAAGAACTAACACATGCAACCACGCACGACGTGCAGCAATTACAAATCAGAGTTGGCGATGTTTCTGTAGAAGGCAGAGTCAAGAAAAAGGCTTGATTAAATTCCATTCTCCGAATTCCTCTTAACAATGCGTCTATGACACGGCCAAGTGTTGCAGGTCTTTTTGTAAAAGGACTCAGGCTCTAATCTCCCTATCTGAATCTTCCTTTCCCTTGTTCGCGCCTCTGAAGTCGTCAGCTTGGGAGAACCAGCTTACCATCAGCATCTAGATATTCCTTAGCAATCACATCAACTGCTCGTCTCAGCCTCTTCACAGATTCTCGGATCTCTTGCTCGGTGACAATGAAAGGTGGCGATACCACAACTGAATCCATCTTCCAAGTTCCGGGGAACCCCATGTTCTTCAGCACAAGAACGCCCTGGTTCTCGACCGCTTCATCCACCACTCGATGTGAAAAGTCGTCACCCATCGGGAAAGGTGTGCGCGTCGCCGGATCGCGCATGAACTCAACAGCCCACAGGAGCCCACGACCGCGGATGTTGCCTGTGAGTGGGTGTTGGCCGAGCTCTTCGTGCAACAGCCTCCCAAGAAGCTCGCCCTGCTTTCTCACATTTGACAGAAGGTCTTGATCCCTGATGATCTTCTGAACTGCGAGCGCGGCCGCACATGATGTCGGATGCGCCTGGAATGTGTGTCCGCCTGCCAGCGCGCCTTGTGGCGTTGCAATCGCGTCGAAGATGCGTTGGTGAACTAAGACTCCGGACACCGGAATGAACCCGCCTCCAAGCGACTTTCCGATCATTTGCAGGTCAGGCCCGCTGATTTGCTCTTGCTGCCAGGCGTGGAGAGTGCCTGTTCTACCCATCCCACATAGAACTTCGTCAAGGACCAGCAATGCCCCATACCGGTCGCATATTTCTCGTACAGCCTTGAAGTAGCCCTTGACTGCAGGAACGGAAGCAAGTGTTGATCCTGCAACGGTTTCAGCGACAAAAGCTGCGACCGTGTCAGGCCCAAGACGCTGGAATTCTGCCTCAAGCTGGTTTACCAGTCGCTCGAGATATGCTTCGTCAGACTCGTCATTGAGCTTGCCGCGATAGGAGCAGCAGGCATCCACGAACGACACATTTTCAGACATCCAGTGCCGATAGATGTCACGACGGCCCTCGTGTCCTGTGATGCATAGAGCACCGAGGGTATTGCCGTGGTAGCTCTGCTTCCGTGCGATGAAGTTGATACGTTGCTGTTCCCCCTTTGCAGCCCAATACTGAGTAACCAGCTTCAGCATAGCCTCGGTCGCTTCACTGCCTGAGCCTAGGAAAATTGCCTTGCTGAGACCACCAGGATTGCCTTTAAGAATGTACGAGGCCAGCTCTTCCGTCGTATCTTCACAAAACCCGCCACCTGAGAACAGGTAGCCTATTTTGTTGAGTTGTTTGGTAACGGCTTCAGCTACCTCAGGTACATTATGCCCAAGACAGGCTACGCCAGGCCCTCCCGTGGCGTCGATAATGGTTCGCCCGTCATCGAGGGTCAAAGTCGTTCCCCAAGCTGAGACTATGCGCAGAGGCTTTTGAGAGAAGGAGCGGTGGAAGATGCTTGAGGTTTGGAAAAAGTCGTTCAGAGCCATTGTGGAAGAGAATATAGTTCATGAATGCCGTTCTGTTGCAAGTCAAGGGCTTCGGCCTGAGTATGTGGCCAGGTTTGGCAAGTTTTAAGGAGAAAACATGGAGCATGACAACCTCGATGCCAGCCAAATTTATCATCTGAAAGGCATAGCGATGTCGGTGAATGAACAGAAATGCCGTAAGGCTCTATCAACAACAAAGTCATAACTTAGATGGAAAGTTGCTTCTGCCACCGGCATTCTTTAGCCCCCCGACAACAGCCAATTAAGAAATGCGCGCCGGAACCGCTCTAGATCTGGGGTAAGCTCTTAGTGTTGGGCACCTGTTGGCAAGGGGGGCCTAGTCGCTGACATGCTTTATCGGGCGAGATACGACCCCAGCTATGCTTTCATTGCATGGGCCAATTAGAAAATGCCCGCCAGAACCGCCCGGCTAAACGCAAGCGGGAATACCCTCAATTCTGCAGCTCTTGTACCCTAGGGAAAAGTCGTAATCGCAGTATGATGACTGCTTTGACCGCTTTTGAAGATGCAGGGTCGTTCCAATCCCAGGTTCAGAGGATGAGGAACTGATATGGCTACGTGATGTAAAGGAGGAGTGTCGGTACTGTTGAGGAAGCATCTCCGATAAAGCGGAGGAAACTTATCTGTGCAAGGAAGGGGCTTCGGTCTGGTCAATACCGAGAGATAAGACTTAGGACCACACCACACCATGTCGTTCAACACTTCAGTCACTTATCCAATTGTCCTTATGAGACGTAAATTCCGCAAAATCCTGGACGACCCATTTGTGGATGAACACTTTGGTCTTCTTTCTTTTTGACCGTTGCTTCGGCTTAAACGACTAACAACGTCTAGGTGTCTTAGTCCATAATACAAATCAGGTCGTTGCTTGACGTCCGTCGATATGTCTGACTCAGTGCGAATTCCGCATGGAGGTTCTTTTGAACGGAAAAGAGCAATGGACAACGCAGGGCCAAGAGTCGACTTCGAAGACAGCGACGTCCAGAGTGGCCATGTGGACGCATCCGACCACACCCACCGAAGACTGAAGCCCCGACATATCCAGTTGATTGGAATTGCTGGCACGATCGGGACTGCGTAAGTGCCTACGAACTCGACTTGGCAGAAAAAGACAAAGTTCTTTCTAACATGTCTGATGGGTTCAGACTATTCGTCAACATTGGAAAGGGCTTGCTAAGCGGAGGTCCAGCAAGTCTGTTCATTGCTTATTGCTTATGGTCAGAGAACACCACCAACTCGTTGTCTGCAGACTCGGGCTGACAGATACAGGTGTCCCGTTGTGCTTTCCATTTCCCTCTGCATGTCGGAAATGGCGACGTATCTCCCAGTCTCTTCGCCTTTCATCCGCTTTGCCGGCCGATTTGTCGACGAGTCCTTCGGTGTTGCAGCGGGTTACAATTTCTTCCTTTTCCAAGCGTCGCTGTGTGAGCAAAGCCCCATGATCAGCCCCCCTGACTGCTGCTAACGTGCTGTCAAAGTGCCATTTGAGATCACCGTATGCAATGTCGTGATACGATACTGGACGGAGGCCATACCTGTTTGGGCCGTCTGCCTCGTTTTTCTCGCGTTCTACGCTATTCTCAATTTTGTCGCGGTTAAGTTCTTCGGCGAAGCAGAGTTCTGGCTTTCCCTCGGAAAGGTCATTCTTATTGTCGGCCTAATCTCCTACACATTTGTCGTTATGGTTGGTGGTAACCCAAGGCATGATACGTTCGGGTTTCGCTACTGGTACGACCCTGGTGCATTCCAGGAACTCTATCGGGAGGGCTCTCTCGGCCGCTTTCTTGGGTTCATGTACTGCCTCATCCAAGCTGCTTTCGTCATCGCTGGTCCTGAGTACGTCTCGATGACCGCAGGTGAGGCCGAGAACCCAAGAAAGGTCCTTCCGAAGGCGTATAGGTCGATATTCTGGCGGCTGACAACTTTCTTCGTTCTCGGATCTCTTGCTGTTGGAATCGTCGTGCCGTCTGATGACCCAAAGCTGAAAGAGGCGTACTCGAGCAGCAAGGGAGGCGCCGCTGGATCGCCATATGTGCGCTCGATGGATATCCTAGGCATTCCTATCCTGCCTCACATTGTCAATGCCTTGATCTTGACATCCGCCTTCAGTGCTGGCAATAGCACAACATACTGCGCAACACGAACCCTGTACGGCATGGCTCTTGAAGGCAAGGCCCCTCGCTTCTTATCCAAATGCAACAAAGCCGGCGTGCCTTACTACTCCGTTGCGGTTGTCATGTGTTTCGGCGGTCTCTCTTTCCTGCAGGTTTCCAACTCGACAGCGGTGGTTCTCAATTGGTTCGTCTCTTTGGTCACAGCCTCCCAGCTGATCAACTTCTGCGTCATCGCCTTCACCTTCACACGTTTCATGAAAGCATGCAGCGCCCAAGGAATTCCCAGAGACTCACTGCCTTATAAAGCACCGTTTCAGCCCTACACGACTTGGTTTGCGTTCACTTGCTGTTCTGTCATGGTCCTAATCGCTGGATACAGCATCTTTATCGACGACAACTTCACTGTCCCAGATTTTCTCTTTCAATACATGATGGTAGGCGTGTTTCCGGTGGTGTTTGCTCTCTGGAAGGTATTGAAGAAGACGAAGTGGCTGAAGCCCACCGAGGTCGACCTTACGACCGGCGTGTGGGAGATTGATGTTTACACGGAGAACTTTGTACCCACGCCTTCAAAGACGGCGTTTACGCGGGCGCTGGACAAGGTATTTAGTTAGGTAAGCGTCTGGATAGAAAGGTCTCGAAGATGTGGTTATTTGAGGTAATGTTGCAACAATTGCTGACAAAATGAAGATCTCTCTATCGATAGCCGTCGGTGAGAGATGTGATATCAAACGATGGAAAGCTTCCACTGCCTCCTATCCAAAACATCGCGCCAATCGACCTCCTTATTTGATAATCGAAGTTGCCAAAGCTCTTCAAGAACTCTCAGCGCGCAGTCGTAGTTGTAAAGATGCCGGGATACCACGATTGACTTTATCCTCGTTCTTATCGCCTCGATGTCGTCCGGGTGGCTGATCTCTCCACCGCAGATGAAAAGGGGAAAGAGCAACGAGCTCTCAACAAGGCTCTTGTGGGGAATCTTGCGTAGTCTTTCAATGATACCATGAGCCAGCGAGGGGGCCTTGGTCTGCAACTCAGTGCTGCCTGGAAAGTTGCGACGCACTACTCGATGAAGATGAAGTAAGGCGGCATTACGGTACATCTCGGCAAGGTCGACTAAGCCCTCAGACTGGTCAGCGGTGTCGCATTCCCAACACAGCAACTCTTCTTCCAGCCTCAGCGCCCTCTCCCGAAAAGCACTCTGGACGAAGCCCTCCTGAAGGTGCGATAGCATCATATCGGCATTGAGCACGCTTGCCTCCGAGATCAGGAACAGTAGCCGAGACCCAACTCCGAATAAGCTGTCTGGGGGCTCCCTCTCTCCAAAGAACCAATAATGCCCTGCCACCAGGAGAGGCCGAGTATCTGCGGCCACAGCCGCCATGATGTCGTGGTAAGCGAAACTGCGTAGAAGCCATTGGCCCTCGAAGGAGGAAAACGAAGTGGTATCCCATGTTGCATCTCCCTTGTCGCAAACAGACCGCATCACTTCATTCGCGCCGATGAGATGTGTAAACCATTGCCTGGTGTCGCCAGATATGCTTTCCAGGGCACACTGTACCAGACAACAGGCCATCTCAATCTCCGGCTCTCGTTTAGCGGATGAGATCAAGGTTGAGAGTGATCGCAACGCCCTTCCCCGGCATTGCAGAGCTAGCCTTTCGTAAGAAGCTTCCAACTGGGCCAGATGGGTGGATGACCAAGCTATGATAGTGTCGAGGAAGGCTGGCGAGTCCATGGCAAGTGGCAGGAAGACCGATATGAAGCAGTTGTTCTCCAGGTTTGTAGTGATCAATGCAGCGAGGGTTTGGGTGTAATATCGCAGCACCACCCTTCTTTGAGCCGCGAAATCTTCCGGAATCTGGGCGCCTCCATGTTGCAGCCAAAAGGCTGAGATGTCCGGGGTCTTGGTAGTCAAAGAAGCAGACGGGCCACGTGGTTCGGCGGAGGGGTCTTGAGGGACCGACTTTCGTGGGCGACCGCGTTTTCGCGGCTGTTTAAGATCCTCTCTGCGGCAAATGAAATTCAAGCGGCCACATGCGCCGCAGATGGGATAGACCTGATCGCATTTCTTCTTGCTGTTCACTCATGTTGGCCAAGTCGTCGACGCGGGGAATGAACACTGAGACCCACCGATCGCGACACGTCAGACAGCCGTTGCGTAGGCGTTTACGCGACATGCTTGCTTCAACTTCGCTAGTCATGGTCTTGACCTATTATTGCGGAAAGCTGATGATGCGACTGCCAATTGAAAACCAAAACTAAACAGCCAAAACACCAGACTCTGGAGGGGTAAAGTTGGGTTCATGCAAGCTTTATCATCAGCAGCCTTCGGGGCTTATCTATCTAACTAAGCGACATTGCAGCTACTGAGTCCTTTCTTCTTACTGCGTGAGGAGTCGAGCCCTGAACCTTGCGCACCTTGTTAGCTTCCACTATTGAGAGCCCACGTCGAAACACATTTGCTATCGGTAAAAGTTCTTCGCCATGTGTTTCTTCTTGATAATGCCATTCTAATTCTTTTCACCAATTATGACGCGTGGAAAGCGTTCACTCACCAGCCTCACCTAAGTACCGGACGCAGCTGGCAGGTCTTCTGGCACGCGTCGTGGCTCATTCCGGTCGACCCTAAATGGGCCTCGCCTTTCTACGAACCGTTCTCGCACAAGTCACGGGAGATGTGCAATCCACGCTATTCTAATTCTGACGTTCAATTACCGAATCAGCGGAAGATCTACTGTCTCACGTCCGGTGGCTTTCCACTAAGACAAGTTAGTGCCAGCACGCCCCTGGCCTTGACTAAACCAAAGTACAGCTGAGACGCCGGGGGCCCGAGGGATGGCATCATTGTTTCCTTGGTCTCCCTTGATATTCAAACCTTTATTGTCAATCTTCCTTGTGTTCCTGCCAATGAACACCTGAAAGGCCCATCATCCATGTCGTGATGCCACACTCCGCCGCCGACAGAAACCTCTGGCTGGCCTATGCCAACGCAGTCAAGGAGGCCATCCAATTTGAGCCAACACATGGTACTGCCCTGTACCTCTCCAGCAAGGCCCAAAAAGGACCCTTTGCTTCGCCACGGATACCTCTGGAATACACCAATGCCGGCATCTATGAAGCTGCGAATAATCATCTGCGAACAGGAGACCTTTTCTATCACCCTGATTCTCGAGATTCTTATGTTAAGTCTCTCAGAACGTGAGTCGCTTGGCACTGAGAATAGGTGAAACTGCTCAGCTGATCGCATTGTTATAGCTTTCTCCAATCAGTTGATGCCGTAAGCGAGGTCTGCCAATCCGCTGCTGAGTGCGCGCTTCAACTGACATACACATCTACAGGGTGCCAGGGGTGACGTTCACATCGGCATCGAGAGTTGTATTAGGGAGCTCGAAGATAGCCTTGAAATCTACGAGAAATCCGCTGATAAAGCTCGCCGGACATTCAAAAAGCACTCGGATGTGGGCATGACTGGTGATTCGACCTTTTCGCAATGGCACCAGACTAATGCGCCGGCGTTTTGCAATTCTATTCGAGATGTCGAGGTTGCATCTGATGCTCTTCTAGCTGCAGGAAGCGTGCTCATCGGACCGCGAGCGCAGAAGTGGAATCAAGACTTGAGAAAGCTCCTGCATGCAATGATGTCAGAGCAAGAGATACCAGGGTGAGCCAAAGCCAGATAGTCTAGATATAAGCCCGAAAACTGGGGAGCTGACACAAGGAAGGATGACAATGCCCATTGACATGGACTTTATCCTCAGATCAGGCGATAAAGCTCAGAAACTTCTCAACAAAATCAAACTGCGTAAGAAGGCAAGTCCGTCAAAAGTTGTGGCTTGCGTTCCTGCGTTCTATTGTCCCGACTACGAGAATGTGGTCAGGAATTGGATCGGAGCGGGCCGTCGCGATGAACCGGGTGATAGATTATACGTCCGTTACGCAGAAGGAGAAATAGCCGACGAGGGTGGGTTCGGGCATGAACAACAGGGCGACAGTTTCAAATTCACCTATCCACCATGGCTCTCATTCTATGTCGACGGACACGAGTTGCCTTTCAAGGCCGTCATGCAGGACAGCGATGTGGACATCACCATATCTTTCGACAACCTGAGGATTGTTAAAGTCGCCCCAGGCGCATGGTAAGTTCTCGTTGATCCGCTTCCTCTTTGGAAAGACATGGTCTGAATTATCTCAACCAGGAATTTAGACAACCTTAGTTCATCATATCCTCGGATGAAGGCAGGCCTTTCTACGGACACATATAAAATCGCACAGCCTCACAGACTCGTTGTGATCAATAATTTGGTCTTGAGGATTTCATTCAGCGGTCGAGTCGTCGCAGAGGTTGCAAAGCAGCTGAAAAGAATACAGTACTACGGGGGATTTTTGAATGTCTTGGGAGTCTCTGCAGCAATAGACCAAGACAGGAGCACGGATCAGACATCACATACAGCCACGTGGAATGCTGAAGATGGTGTCCTTGAGGTCATCCCAACCATCGATGGAGGCTTCGCAACATTCATTGGGACGGTTGGCAAAGCGCTTTGAACATAATCTTATTAAAGACGACATTACATCTACGTAGTATACTCTTGTATAACACTGCGTGGCTCGACATACTTACCAAGGGGCTTGTAATCCAGATCATATCCAAATGCTCTTGGTCCACCAATGTCTAAACCGGCCTGAGTCTCTGTCCATCTTGGCGAACAAGTGATGCCGATGACCGTGACTCGATACCCGTACTTGAATTCGGGAACTCCAAGGGCTCTTCCTGACTCGTTGTCCAAGATGGAAATCAAGTCCGGAACGGCCGCCAATATGCTAGTCTTCCCATCCTCACTTGTATGCTCAGCCAGGATGTTCTCGTTCTTGAAAGGAACCTTAAGCATTCCGCCTTGAGCTACGGCAGCAGCTCGATCTTTGACACTAGCTGCTTCATCCTCGTCGCCGCTTTCGAAAGCAGCAATGTGAACCTCGCCGTAAGAGTGGCCCTTGAAGAGACGACGCTCAACACGCATGATCTTGCCCCTAAACAAGACCTTGGCTGCTTCCGAGCCACCGGCTTCCTTGATGATAGATTCCGCAACCGTGCTCATTGTATTTGTTGCTTGGCATAGGGATATGCATCTTCCGATCCGCCAAGCGAGGGACACGGTGTTGAGGACGCCGAACTTTTTGACTTTATCAGACGTGGTCGGCTTAGCGGCCATTCCCACCCGAGAACCCATCTCGGAGCAGGATGCACGGAGAGCACGGTCGACGATCTCGTCATTGGGAGCCCTCGTCATAATGATTGTCTTGCCATCACCTGAGTCAATCGCACACGGAACCAATTCCAAAGGTGCGTGGACTGCCAAGGTCGTTTGCCAGTAGGTCGGGTAGGCTCGCCCCATCCAGTCTCCATCAATGATGGGGCTGTCAAAGAACCTCGAGGAACCTACCAGGAAGGGCTCAAGGCCGTTGGCACCACCGATCTCGAGACCCATCACTGCATCGAACTTGTCATGGCGCATGTACTCCATCAATGCTCGAAACGCGTCTACTGTTTCAATAGATTGTAGCCGTTCGATGGAAACAGCAGGAGATCCCATGTGGCCTTTCATCGCAGTTAGCATCGGTCTGTAGGTATTGGCTGACGTTGGAGTCAACTTACCACCCCAGTAAATAAGGTCCTTCTCCTTCAGTGAGGAAGGCTCAATGACGCGCATCGTGTGTCCTTCTCGAAGCATATTCCGCAGTTGTATCTTTGAGGCTGCTGGACTTCCACCCCCAGCACAGCCAAGGACGTAACAACCGTTGGCGAGGTAGTCCAAGTCAGTTTCGCTGATGATCCACTCCGCGATTGCGTCCTTGTTGACTTTGATGTCGGGCTTGTACGAAGCCGGATCGACCTTCTCCTCTTCCTTCGTAGCCCGGGTCAAGTCTTTGCTTGCCTCCGTTTGCTCATCTCCAAAATCGTCGTCCACTATTTCACCAGCATCGTCCAGCTTCGCATGTAGATCGATATCCCCAACTGCTTTCACCAAAGTTCGGACTTGGTTGGCCACATATTGCAACGGCATTGTCTCGACCTCGGCAATTTTGATGCTTTCTGGAATAGCTCCAGCAGCAATAGCCCGCTCAATCGCTATCTTCTTGGCGTTGTCAATAGCCTGGCCTTCTGTCTGGTGCGTGGTGCCTTGCACAATGTCAACCGCACCGCAGACTCTGGCAATGGCGGCACCAACGGCATTGGCAACGTCGTGGAATGGTGGCCGAATCAACTTCGACGCTCCCTTGAGACTGTCCGGCGATAGTATGGCGCCGCCACCAACGAGGAGGACGGGGACGGGATCCGGCGACGTCTTGATGACGTCTACAGCCCCTTCAAGAAGAGCTTTGATCCGAGATATTGCCTCTTCGACAAAGCCGACCTCCAACCCCTTCACCTTCTCAGTCGCACCAACGACTGCCTTGCCTACGGCTACTGCCACGTCCGTTGTGGTGCAGACGTCGCCTCCAAACACAAGTGCACGACTCAAAAGCTCAAGTCCCACAGACTCTGGACCGACTTTGACCTTGCCATCCACAGTTCTGACAATGGAGCCGCCACCAAGACCGATTGAGTGAAGATGTGGCATGGAATAGTTGACTCGGACGCCGGCAACAGTAACGTACGCGGAAGCTTGTCTCGGCATGCCTGAAGGAAGTAAGACGCCGACATCCGACGTCGTGCCACCGATATCTACAACGATCGCGGAACTATCACCGCCAGAATCCAAGCCGGCAAGGTACGCCGCGCCTCGCATCGAGTTGGTCGGTCCACTCGAAAATGTGCGGATAGGAATCTTCGCCGCTGATGCAGCGTCCAAGATAGTGCCGTCATTTTGGGTGAGGAATAAGGGACACGTCAGGTTGAGTCTCTTGATAGCCAAGCGGAACCGGCTAACCGTCTTTCTTGCGTATCGCAGGATGGCGCCGTTCAAGATAGCTGCGTTCTCCCGCTCGATAAAGCCGATGCTAGCGCTGGCCTCTTTGCTGCACACCACATCGATCCCGGGAACCTCGCGGAGGATGATATCGCGGGCCTTCTCCTCCTGACCGAAGACCTCGTCAATGGGCGAATAGACGCCCGAAATGACGACGGCCCCAACACCGCTCTCGCGGATCTTGGCGCACTCGGCGACAACCTGAGCTTCGATGACCGGTGCTTCCTGGGAGCCGTCGATGTGAAGACCTCCATCGACAATACCGACATACGACTTGAGCACGGCTGCCAGATCTGGCGGGAACTCGGCAAAGGCTGGGACCTCACGAAGAAAAGACTTGCTCAGCCGGAGGACACCGACTTTTTGGAGACGCCGGACATCGCGCTCGATCACAGCGTTGATGAAATGCGTAGTTCCAATTGTGACGCTGGCTATGCGCTCCGGGGAGTTCGTGAGATCGGCTGCAGCGAGAACAGTGCGTACTGCAGTCTCGATACCGGAAGTTGCGTCAGGGGTTGTTGGGGTTTTGAAGTGGGCTAGAACGCCACGGCTTTCGGTGTGTTGAAGACTCAAGTCTATTGCGACAGCATCGGTGTTTGTGCCTATTCTCAAGCATCAGCTAACATTATTCATTTGTTGTGCAGTTCACAAAAGAAAAGCTTACCGCCAACATCGACGCCGATGCGTACAGTTCTGCGAGAGGGGGGCATTTCTCCCATGATGGTGGTCTACTTCAGAGATCGATGGTCGTACAGCCTTCTGTTACGGTGGTTAGAGAGCTTGGTTTCTCATTTAAACCCATGCGGTTTGAAACAAAGATCTCGCAGAAGAATTACCCCGAAGATGTAATTACGTGACTTGTTTACAAGATGTCGTGTCGTCGGAGATCATCCAACCGGCCACGCGGGTCTGCCAAAGCGGATAAGCGGGTAAATGGAATTGGGAACAGAACCGTTAGCCTGGGTTACTAGGTCATTGTCTGCGTAGGCTTGCAACATCAATCATAAGAGAAGAGATTCTGAAGGATATTCAGGCAGGTACAAGCGCGATGGTTCTCCAAAGGCATGCAGCTAATCATCCCGGCTGTCAGATGCCGAGGGGAGCCATGCGGGGTAGACTGGGTTATCCTGGGATCCTGGTGTTCGACAATTGCCTGAAGTTGCTCTTATCACCGGTGACCCCACAGACGGCGGTAAACTATGATAACAATCGCACAAGACGTTTGGTCTGAGGCTTCAGAGTTGGAGTCGTGACCCCAATGATAAGAGCCCATTCATCCGTCATTCATCCGTTATCAGGGCATGCGCGCGCGATGCGAGCTTTATCTGTGGAGGCATGATGGCAGTGGCCCGGCATCAGGTGGGCGCGAATGCAACGTCCCCTGAAGTGATAGCGTGCGGTCATGGTAGAATACCGTCCGAAGTGTGTGGGTGGGTGCTTGTGATCTCTTGGTGAAGCAGTTCCATTAAACTGGGCGCATGTCCTCCGAATTCCTTCAGAACGACCCAACCTGTCGGGACTACGAATTGCAAAATGGGCCTCAATGGTGTTCTCCGATGGCTGCGGCTGCCCGACTCAGATGTGGCCGAGTCCAACATCTGGATCAATGAGGATATTCGGCCAATGCCTCCGGATCGTCGGAGATGGACAACTTCAACATTTATCTCTTTCTGGCTGACCAACCAAGTTGCCAGTTAGTGTTCCCTGGCTACCGCTGTGTGTTGACAGCTGACTGATCTGATGTAGTTTCCAATTGGCAACTTGGTGCATCTCTCGTTGCAGCTGGTCTTTCTGTCTGGCAAAGCGTCATCGCCATTATTATTGGTAAAATCATCATCGCTGTTGTGGCCATTGCGAACGGATGTGTAGGCGCAGAATGGCACATTGGGTTTCCTGTTGTGTCGCGTTACATCTGGGGTGTCTATGGACAGTATCTCATTCTGATTCAAAGAATCATCTTGAGTCTGGTATGGTTCGCCGTCCAGTCATGGACCGGTGGTTTAACCGTGGTCAACTGGTAAGTGTTGGTACGTATAACATCAACTTCATCGTTCTAACTGGAGAATTCAGTCTATCAGCAATCTTCCCCTCCTTCGAGTCCCTCGGCAATGTGTTTCCAGAGAACTCACACCTCACAACCAAGGACTTTATTGGGTGGATCATCTTCAATGTCCTGCTTATCCCAATTCTATACATTCGACCCGAGCGTATCCAGAAAGTTCTCCTGGCGTTCAACATCATCTCGTCGGTGACTCTGGTGTCAATCATGATCTGGGCCCTAGCAACTGCGGGTGAAGCAGGATCCTTGGTACGACAAGGCTCAAAGTCAATGACATCTAGCGAGCTTGGATGGCAAATCGTCCACGGAATCACAACCGTTATCGGGAGTATTGCCGTGGGCTTGACGAATCAGCCTGACTACTGCCGTTTCGCCCGTCGCCCAGGCGATCAGATCTTTGGGCAGTGGTTCAGCATCATCTTCTTCGGAGCCATCTTCCCAACATTCGGATGCCTTGCTGCTTCCGCAACTGGTGTCATCTATGGCGAGCCTATCTGGAACCCACCTCTGATTGTCCAAGCCTGGCTTGATAACAACTACAATGCCAAAAGCCGGGCTGGGGCTTTCTTCGCTGGCCTCGGTCTCTTGTGCATCCAGCTGAGCATCAACTCCGTCGATAATGCGTTCTCAGCTGGCATGGACCTTGCTGGCTTGTTCTGTCGCTACATCAATATTCGGCGCGGCGCTTACATTGGCCTGGTGCTCAGCATCGCGTTGTGCCCCTGGGAGCTTTTGTCCTCTGCGTCCGTCTTCATTTCGGTGCTCTCCGCGTACAGTGTTTTCCTCGGACCTGTCATTGGCATTCAGATCTGCGACTACTTCATCATCCGCCGGCGCAAGATCAAGCTGTCCGACCTCTATCATCCCGGGTCAGATGGATCCTTCTACTACTGGAAAGGCATCAACCCGCGCACCTTCATCGCCTGGGTGTGTGGTTTCGCGACTCAGTTGCCTGGTTTCACAGCCAGTGTCACTCCCAACAGCGTCCATGTGGCCGATGCTTGGATCAATCTTTACTATCTCGCCTTCCCTCTTGGCTTCACCATATCGTTCCTGCTGCACCTCGCTATCAACACCGTCTGGCCACCTCCAGAGGCCGGTGTGATTGATGAAACGGACTACTATGGGACATTTACTGAGGAAGAAGCTAGAAAAATGGGCGTCGTTACACTGGAGACGGAGGTTATTGAGGGGTCACCGAAAGCCGTCGAAGCAAGTGGTTTTGACCAGGGTGCACGTGGGTGGCTTAAGTCAATGCTGAAGTAGTTGAAGAAGGCATAATATGTCTTTGCAATCTTAATGCCTAAGTAGACTTCTGGTTAGGTTCGCACCAGATAATTGAATTGAATTGAAGCAACACACTCTGCGGCCGCGTTGTAACTATCTCTCTTTGACTCCCGTGTCCATGCCTTATATACAAATGTACAAAGATATATCTCATTGAAAACCCCAGCCTCAAGTCTTTTGACAGACGGGAATCTCCATATCCGCTAGTACTGGTCGATGATCCGAGTAGAAGACCCCATCGTCAAAACGATTGGACAGCACACCAAAGTTGTGAAACTCAATCCCTGTAGGATTCAAGACGAATAGGTGGTCGATAATCGTGGGCTCTGCCTCCCCAAACGTGGTATACGTAATAGCATTTCCATAGCGATGGGACTTGGGAACGAGGTTCTTTAAATCTGACATGCCGTCAGGTTCCGCCGTTAACAGTCTGTGTGGCTCTTCGGCTGGCCCGCTATTGAAGTCTCCTCCGAGGAACACAGGAACGGCAGCTTGGTTATCAGTGGAAGCCTCTGTCTGCCACTGTCTGGCAAGTCTGAGGAGTAGCTTTGCGCTTTCTGAGCGTGCCTCGGCGCTGCGATGGTCGAGGTGGGTGCTCATCACGACAACCTTTGTAGAAGAGACCTTGTGGCGGAAAAGTCCGATGGTGACTATACGATTTATGGTTGCGCCCCAGGCGCTGGAAGGAGCCTCTGGAGTTGGGCTGAGCCAGTACGTCTGAGTCTTTTCCAAATCCCAGTGGTCGGTTCGATAGAATATGGGCGAGAACTCTCCGTCAACCTCCCCGTCGGCTCTTCCGCGGCCGATGTAACTCGATCGTGAACCTAGCTCAGAGTGCAGGTCAAGGAGTTGCTGGTACTGGGCTTCTTGGATATAAACGAAAGTGTTCGCCTGTCCAAAAGTATGGATTCTCAGCTGGGCCGCCAGCTTTGGACAGCGCACATCCCAGGATTCCTCATTGCGGACAAGCGTTCTCTTGACAGCGTATCTGACGTTAAGAGTGATGATGCGGAGAGGTATTGTGTCTTTGACGGTCTTGGTATCCATGATGTTGGCTGAATGACATCCAAAGTGTTGAAGCTGCTTTCGTACTGCCTTCTTCCGGCCGACCAGGCAGATTACTGCGATGGTGGCCACAGTTGGGAAGTGAAGACTGTTTGCAGGCGGGTGAGATGTTTGAAAAACGACTTCCGATCGCTCAAGAGGATCTTTAGGAGTCAACGGATAACATTACATAGTTGCCCGTATAAGACAACGTGGCTTTGTTCCCATTGAGAATAAACCAATTCCTCAATAAGATGGAGTCATTAAGCAAAATTACAAATATTATTTCCAGCTTTCGGGGCCAGCTGACAAGTCAGTGCATCCACTGACGTTGGCGGTCTGGGTATCTAAGGTATCAAAAGATGCTGAGCTGGAGGAGGTGAACTCTGCGGATTGACCTCTGCAACTGCTTGCGGCTGAGTAGTGCTGCGGGCCCAGTCCCAGCCCCCAAGGAATATGTATTCCGGGAGAAGGTCCAACTTGTCCGAATCCAGTATATGTTCCAACCGCGAGCTAATGCACGCTTAATTTTTAGACGGGTAACGTAAAACGTCTCCTTCAATCGGATCAAGACTGACTAGAACATCCCGTCACATCACGTCACCTCCGCGGTGTATCGTTCTTCGGGGAGCCTGCCGCTGAGTTCCACATCGCCGTCCCCCCGGACCGGGTCTAACGCTACCAGCAAGGCTTAGTCCGGGAATCGGGGTCCTTCACTGAGTCACTCGGCGAAGGCATGTTTGCAGCTTTGATCAAATTTCTCCTCCAACGTTGAGCTTAATCAGCTCATGTTTGTCAGCCGGGAAAATTGCCTGAACAACAAGAAATTGAAACCGGTGGGCTTAAAGCGGGAAACGATGCCGAGATCCCTGTCACCATGCCACCCTTGCAGCAAGTTGTCGCTATTACCGCATTAGGAAGCCCGACGCTGACCATTACCTAAAAGTCGGGCCCAACTGACGGAGCCTCTACCGGATTCCCATTGGGACGCACATGTTTTCCGGCTGCTAACCGGCGTTCAGCCGTTATTATCGGTTGATCGTCTCTAGGTAATTGATGGTTTGCGGTTTGTATGCGTTCAAACCCGTCAGATTTCCTCCTCGTTGTAACCCCTGCTCCAGCACTCGAAGGCGAAAGATGGGTCCAAGCAGCAGTGCACAAACCATCGAGTTGCAACAGCTGCCACCTGGTGCTGGATTGCATGCAACAACAAACCTTGCCGACGATGATGTTGCGATATCGCCTTTAAGAGAAGTTCAGAGAGACTTTAGTCCAGTGAGCCCATATCCCAGTGGCGGATCTCCTCATTTCACACCTCCCGAGGATGCTGTTGAAGTTTTCCAGAAATGGAACTACCCCCGTTCAAATATCGCACGGATACTATCCATCTTCTGGAGTCTAATGGTCATGGGAGCAAATGACGCGTCGTACGGAGTGAGTACCTTACTTACTTTCTGAAACAAACTTGCCAGGCACTCTGATGGTACTTACATGAACTATTTAGGCTGTCATTCCCCATGTAAGTTGATACAGGACCTCCTATGCGTTGACTGGTGAATCAGGCCAGAGACTAACAAAACGACCTCAGCTGGGTAAATACTATGAGTTGCCCTACTCTTTCACGCCGCTCATCTTCCTCGCGCCTTTCATCGGCCATACACTGTCGGCAGCCCTGAATACCAGTCTCCACGAGACCGTCGGGCAAAGAGGAATAGCCATTATTGGCTCTGGATGCCACCTTGCAGCATACATTGCCATATCACTTCACCTGCCCTACCCAGCCCTGGTGTTCATCTATATGCTTGCCGGATTGGGCAATGGTATTGGTGATGCTGCCTGGAACTCATGGGTAGCCAGCAACCTGGCAGATTCCAATGTGGTTATCAATTCCATGCACGCTTGCTACGGCCTCGGCGCCGTTCTGGGACCGGTGACTGCAACCACTATGGTCGTCAAGGCTGGCCTTCCTTGGTACCCGTTTTACTACTTCATGGTATTTATCTGCATTTCGCCCACACTGTCTCAAGATTACAGTAGCTGACACAAAATCTAGGCTGGCTTAGCAGGCATAGAGCTCGTCGCAACATCGACCACATTCTGGTCTGCAACGGGTAAAGCTTACAGAGAAGCCAATCCTAAAGTTCCGGAACCAAGAGAGTCGATCGTTCATGAAACGCTCTTCAAGTTACCCAACGCAAGAACAACATGGGTTTGTGCCATATTTGCACTGGGATATGTTGGACTTGAAGTATCGTTGGGCGGGTGGATCGTCACCTTCATGTTGCAGGTCCGACACGGCGAGGAATTCGCAAGCGGCATGACGGCAACGGGTTTTTGGGCTGGGCTAGCTGTAGGCCGCATAGCCCTAGGTTTTGTCACTCCACGTGTAGGAGAGAGATTTGCCGTGGTGGTATGTCTAGTATGCAGTCTCGGTTTCTGGGAAAATGCTGACGTATTTCATGCAGGCTTATCTCGGAGCCGCTATATGTCTACAACTTCTCTTTTGGCTGATCCCGCAGTTCTTCATATCAGCCATCACGGTTTCGCTCCAAGGCTTTTTACTAGGGCCGTTGTTTCCAACCATCATGATCGCGGTAACAAAGTTGCTCCCAAAGCACTTACACGTTAGTGCCATTGGATTTGCCATCGGTCTTGGAGGTAGCGGTGCCGCGATTCTTCCGTTTGCGATTGGGGCTCAAGCTCAACGACACGGTGTACAAGTATTGTCACCCATTGTTTTGGGAGCTTTGGTATTTTTGCTGGCAACGTGGTCTTTCTTGCCTAGCTTTGGTCGAAAGCAGGATTAGAGAAGGGATGGCTAGTAGCTAGACTTTTCACAATAACTAGCTTCAAATGGCCATGATATGATGAACACCATACCTCTAATTTTGTCTTTTCTAACAAGCTATTTATGCGAACAAACAGTAGATCAGCTTGAGCATACACGCAGAGCCGCTGCACAGTAAGCATCTAGTTCGTTTGGGTCTTAACGAAACCTTAGTGCATCAAAATGAATGTCCAACTTGATAGATTATTCTAGCTACAAGTGATAGAGGAGACACTTGGTGGATTGCTGCTGTCACTCCTCTCCAGCATTTCATCGTCAAAATGGTTTCCGTACTCGGGAGGCACGTCCAACCCACCGTCAGGCTCCAACAACTCCGCCGCCTCCGGGCTTTTGGGCCACACAAAATTGTCAAAAGCATCAATGGGTATCTTTGGGGAAACAAATAAAACAATAGGTAAGGTGGCGTGGTATCGGAACTACGGTCCGGTTAGCATTCAGTTTGAAATCTATCTCCTCGATCGACACTGACCTTTAGCAAGTTGTCGTCGGGCTGAGCAACGTCGACGGCTATATGAAGCGTGTGTGTTGTACCGAGTCCTTCTGTGTCCATATCTGGAGAACACTTCTTCGGGTCTGTTGGTAGTGGTAGGTTTTGTATTACTCGATACACAGGCTGGGCGCAATCTCCCGGGTTTTCCACCGGCGCAAACCATTCCGCAACTTGGCGATCCCCATCGAATTGCTGCAGGGGCCGAGCAGTATTGATGGCAAACTTGTGAGACTCCAAGAGCTCGCACTTGATCTGCTTGATTTGCAACTTCTTGTTCAGCGGCGTCAGCTGTATCTCGAGGGGTACCGTTGTCCCGAGGGCTACAGCCTTGTGTGCTATCGATATGCAGTATCGGATGTTTTCTGCCCAAGTCCCTTCCATGTACATGGGATCCATCAACTCAAAGGCCGAGTTCTGCACCGTTCTGTTGATACGAATCGGTTGATAGGCGGTGGGCATCGATGTCGACGTCTTTCCTCGGATTGTCGATGCAGAGAGCTGGTATGATATGCTGCAGCAGCTGCACCCTCGGAATGTCTCTGGCGTGTTGCCGGGTATGATCAACTTGAAGGGCCACTCGTGGGTTTCGATGTCACCCGATGCGGACGAAGAAACCTTTTGCCCGTGGTCGATGACGAATGGAGGCAACTCGTCTTCATATATCGGAATGGTACGAAAGTCGGGCCTCTTTGTGCTTACATCGTGATCTCTAGAAAGCACATGTTTAGTTTCAAGATACTCAATTGTGTGAATTTCATACGCACCTGCACCGGAGAAAGCCAACCATTCGAAGCCGTACTCCGGTGGCGTGCTGCCCGCAAGGCAGGCGCAAACTGAGCACTCCGCTTAGGGTTTGCTCGCTGGCTTCATCAACTGGCCCTCTCAAGAAAACAAAGTCTTTCTTCAATCTGAATGGTTCAGTCATCAGCGAAAATATAGCTTCAAAAAACTTGGTGTTCCATACCGGATCTTGAGGCAAGCACTTCCGTCCCCACCAGTAATTCGAGATAGGAAGGACCGCATTGTTCAGAAACTCCGCTTCTCAAAGAGGTAGTCTTTTTTGATATGGCCAACGAGAACCCATGATGTTCATGATGATGGGAGGCGGAACGAGATTAAATCAAGAGATCTAGTGAATTGAAAGTGGAAGTTTCTCGTCCATGTCGCCACAAGCTGATCAATTGTCCGCGGCAGAGTAACCTTCGGACTGCTGATACAGACCGACATACGGTCATGTTCAGCCCTAAAATGGAGGCATCCGCGAAGGAGTCAGGGGCTCACGCGAGATGGAAGCAAGGTCCAAGCTAGTTGCATGGTGCCAATGCCGGTGGGGAGTATTTCCTAGATAGGAAATCGCGGTTGGTTGGGGGCAGTTTTCCGAGCTCGGGTTTCCTCCGTTGATGACATATGGCAAGAAAATTGCACATGATCATGAGAGAGGAAAAGCCATTTTTGACGTCGTGGCGTCGCCTGATTCTCACTGAAAGAATATGGCTGCAGACTGGACAATTCTGCGCGTATGAATCGCGCTGGGTTGACTCATGCGTGAGCGTGAGGTTCTGGCTTACAAGATCTGCGAAACCAAACCTTCAACTTCCCTACGGCGGGATTTGTATTCCGCCGTGCAATAACCGCGAAGCTTAGAACGTGTTCAGGGTCTCTTACAAGCAGTTTTTCGTGACGCATGTTTGGTTCTTGTTTGCTAATGAGACTCGTCCAAGTCGTGTAAGTCGTGGAACGGGCCGTACTCCCTGCGAAACGATGCGGAGTTAGGCGGAGTTGGTCCGGAGATGTCCCTTGGAGTAACTACCGGACTTGCCTGATTCACGAGATCTGCTTGTGTGGATAATCCTCGGCTAAGATGCCATCCCAACGGCTTGACGACGTCAGTGTCTCGTAGGACGGAATTCAAATTCCTGGACGAATCAGCGGCGAGAATTCCTCTGCTCGTTGGACTGGACTAGCTAGCCGGTTGCACCACAGAATGCACGCCAGTTCATCGACGATCATATCATCTGACGCGGGTCGCACATAAACCTGCTGGAGCTATTTCCACTAACATTTTTAGCCCCTGGTCGAATGAGACATGAGTGTTTGCTCTGGTCGCAGTACCGGTCACATGCCTTGGCGTGGCCTAGAAATCTTACCCCGCCGGGAAAGAGTCATCAAATCTTGCTGCCAAATCTTCTCGTTCTGGCTTCATGGAAAACTCGCGATGTGCTGGCCGATGATTTCCCGTCGAACAAACAGCATCTAGGCGGCACACCACGTCCATCCTGAAGCTGAGAAAACGACATTTAATCCTGTTCCTGCCGTCTTTCATCTCGTATTGTGTGATCAGTGAATTTCTCGGTGATAAGTCGTCGCCTGTTGCCATCCGTCTTCTCTGGATTGCGCCGTCATCGTCTCCATCATTCAGCCTCAGCTGAGATTTTACGCACCCCGTTCACAAGTCGCCTTGGCATTTCCAGCAATGTCGCAGGCCTTACTGTCTATGTCCACCATCACGAACATGGCTGCGCTCCCCGCATTTGGGGGCCCCAGTCTGGTCCAGCTGAGTGAGATCCTCGATCGCTCACTCGATACAAGACTTGGACGCGACCTATCAAGCACCCCTGCAAGCCTCTCACGGGTGGTCTACATCCCCAGATACAGGGACATCACTGTCCATCTTCCACTGTACGATGTGTCGAACACCTACTTTGATGCCGTCAAGAAGGAGCCGATAGGAAGCAGCAAGTATAAGCTAAACCTTGCCATGATGAGGAGGCCAAGCGGAGACGGAACAGATGGCGAGGTGCGCTACCTTGTTGACTTCCAGGAAGATACCAAAGAAAAGACTGTGGTAGTCGAGCGCAGAGTGCCCACACATAACGGGGAAATAGTCAGCATGTAAGTCAGCTTCATGGGTACTTGTCTTCTCGACAGAGATGCTAATGCCTATCAAAAGGACTTTACCGAAGGAAGGAGACGGTAGCTTCCGAGTCGAGCCATTGAACACAGGCTCTAACGCCCGCCTGTCACTCCACAGCTCATTCCCTGTTCCCGACACGAAGATAGTGGAGCAGCAAGTTCGGCACCCCTGGTTCACGATATCTCATCGGACAAACGCTAGTGCGAACGCACAGCCTTCGAACCTGGAATGGCAGACATGTCCCAGAGAGCACGGTGCTCTCCGATACACGCTCGTCGACACAAGCGTAGAGCCTACAGATGGCAAGCCAGTGGTGCACGCCATTTACCACCACGCTGGAATCGCTTTTGCCCTGCCTCACGACTACAGCGAAGGCGTTCTTCTTCTGTCGGGGGATCTCAATGATGAAGCAGAGGCGTTGGCTGTCACGACCCTGCTGGGTCTGCTAGAACGAGTTCGCCAGGTTAACCGGCCTGCACCCCGACCGAGAAAGAAGTCTCTAGTGAAGAGGGTCCTGGGAAAGATTTGAGGCAAGAAATGCTGTATGGAAAGGACTTTTGCCAAAAAGGGAGATTGTTTGAAATTGTGTGGGACAGAAGATGCTGCATTGGAAATTTAATTACTACGAACATTCTGCTGGGATTTTGCAATAAGCGGGCCGGCAAGACCGAAAACCTCCCTGGCCATGATACCCTCAAAATCTGTATTATCAATTTTCTTATACCACAGTCATAGCTTAATTACCGCTCACTCTCCTTTCTACTGGATCCGCGTTTCCCATCTCTACCTGAAGTCAAGAACCTTGCTACTATGCTCTATCATGCAGCGGGTAGCGGACAGCGCTCTCAAGTCACCTGCCAAAATGCCCGTGCATTCATGAAGTCTAACGTCGTTTCCTCGCCTGAACACAGACGTCTATGGATATGCACTTAGTGTGATATCCTGCTGATCTGTTTTGCCGCGTCGGAGCACAACTGCTACTTCGTGACAGTCTCGTGGCCTGCTTAAGAGGAGCTTAATAGCCAAACTCGGCGCGAACATCGGCCATGATTGCCTTGAGCTTTGGAAATTATTGTAGTCGAGTAAGCGATCGTCTTACAATGTCAGAGTTCCGAAATATCAAAGCTGTATGCCTACATGTAGATCCCATCAAAATTTATGTTACAAACTCGCACCCCGAACTTCAACTCATGAGTAGATAACCCAATGAAACCAACCCAGTCCGTGCGCGCCTTCAAAGGCGTTGTGACTGACATAGCTTTCAATCTCGAACTTGTACCTCGTCTGTTGATTGTTTGATTATGGCTTGCAACAATATCCTACTGTCGATATGGCATCGTATGCCGTCGCCGATGCGCACATCCATGTAACGTCGGGAATATCGAACTGCGTTCTTTTGAGAATCGAGAAACACTTCATTGCAGACCGAGCGACATCCTAAAAAGGTTTTCCCTCCCCCAGGATTCGCCCTTAAGCCACCGGAGGGGTGAAGTCTGGGTCATCAAGTCTTGACTCAAACGGTTGGTAGTGACTGAACGAATTGAATAATCATATCAATTCTTAAAACATCTATAACTACGATTCACATTGCAACTCCGTCAAACGTTCCGATGTCGGGTGTCACACCCAGAAGTCGCCGTCTTGAGTTTCACTTGGTGGTGGTGCCGTTGTCGGGATGGTCACCCGACATGATAAGACCTTTCCGATCCGACATGTCGGGACCGCGCACCGACTAGCCCTTTCCGGGGTCACCCCCCATTCCTCGCCTCCGACACTGGAGAAAATGGTCATTCTTATCTCAAGAAACTTAATTCAAAGGATCCGATAACGCCTCTTCTCCAGATTTTGGGTCGCGCGAGAGCCAATCAGTGCCAGTAAACCGTCTTGTTTGCATCTTCAAGTCCCGTCCGTCTTATCCACCTGGTGGAGCTCTGGGAATTTTGGACGAACGCCGCCAGAACCCACGATGGAGCAGAGCCTCAATGGCACTGACTATCTTTAGTGCGTATCTGGGGTCTGAGACAAATCTCGGAAAGCCGGTCGGTGGGAGGGGTGGTGGGCTCGGCGAAGCTGCTCGACGATACCCCAAGTCATGCCGCCACTTTGACACATCTAAGGTTTGTGCCGGCCGTAGCCGTCCATAGCAACTATATCTAACCCTCCCTCATCTATCTCGCCCTCCTTCGTGACTGAGCACACCTCGTTCGTCCAAACTCTGCAACTCCTCACGATGTCTTCCTCTGTTATGTGCAGGCGCGTGCCCGTGCCTCTTTGCAGATCTCTTCGTCTGCAGGGATCACCAAGAAATGTACACACCACGGCGGCGAACCGTACTAGTACCGCTGTGCCAAAGCCTCAGACTCTAATTCCCCAGACCACAACAACAACAAAAAGGTCGGCCCTTTCAAGATTACCAACACCAACCCTCCTCCGATCGCTATTCCTCACACGATTCACATCTTCGCCACTATTGATGAGGCTATCACTACCGATCCTCGGCTTTATCACAACATCAAAATCACTACTATTCAACCCCGACAGAAACCCGCTTCTAAACAAGCTGTTGAGATGGACGATATACGACCACTTCTGCGCAGGAACGAACGTTCCGGAAGTTAGGAAGGCAGTCGCAAATGTTAAGCAGATGGGTTACCAGGGAGTCATTCTCAACTACGCTAGAGAAATCGTTCTCGACACGAAGAAGGCACAGGCAGGATCGAAGGAGGGAGACTACTTACCGGCCTTTTATCAGATGGTGCAGGAGTGGAAGAAGGGTAACCTCGACACGCTCCAGATGATGGAGCCTGGCGACTTCATTGCCGTCAAGTAAGTCTATCCCGTCTCGAGCCCTAGGAGCTCAACGACTAACATAAGATGCTCAGAGTTACTGGCGCTGGTCCTATCGCCGTGGATGCTATGCGGAGTTCTGCGGCCGTTCCCAAGGTTCTCAGCGAGGCCCTTGATGAGATTTGCGAAGCCGGAAGACAGAAGGGTGCCCGTGTCTGGATCGACGCCGAGCAGCAGGCTCTCCAACCGACACTGGACGAGTGGACCATCGATCTCATGAGAAAGCACAACCGCGAAGCCCGCCCTCTAGTTTTCAACACTATCCAAGCATACCTCAAAGGCTCCACCGCCAACGTTGAGCGTCACATTGCCCTCGCCGCGAAGGAAGGCTGGAGTCTCGGCATCAAGCTCGTCCGCGGCGCTTACATCGAGCACGAAGTCCGGTCCCTGATTCACGACACGATTGAGGACACCCACAACTGCTTCGACGGCATCGCCGACATGTTCATCAGCCAACGACTGCCCAAGGGATCTGAGGGTCTGCAGTTCCCCCCGAGCGCGCTGTTCCTCGCCACCCATAACGCCAACAGCTCCACCAAGGCCATCTCCGCGCACCGACGCAGGCTGCTTGAGGGAAAGACCACGACGACTCTGGAGTGCGGCCAGCTCATGGGATTGGCGGATGAGTTGAGCTGCGAGCTCTTGGACAACTACGACACCTGCGTAACGGACTCTGGGTTGAAGAGGGATGACATCCCCAAGCCTTTCAAGTACATCCCGTGGGGTTCTGTGGCGGAGTGCATGGGCTACCTGCACCGCCGGGCTATTGAGAACAAGGGCGCGGTTGAGAGGACACGGCATGAAGCTGTCATTCTGAAGAATGAGCTGCGCCGGAGAGTCTTTGGTTAAGGTGTTGGCTTAAGCGATGCATCAAAGTTAGATTATATCCCTAGATAATGACAAGCGAATTGATATCCTTTCATATGTTAATTTCATGTTCATTTTTTCAGCCATTATGTGAGGTTCATGTGGATGAAAGCAAGGGCTCGAGATGTGTCCCCTCGTCATGAAATCTTGACTGACATAGGCGGCTTGCCCAGGTGTAAGTCACTTCTACGTTTCACTTGGAGTCCCCAGTCCCAAGTTTGCAGAGTAATCGCTTGATTGAACCAATTTCATTCCCAATTTGCAATCAACAAAAAAGAATCAAAAACAACGACCTCGCTGCGTTCTGTGCGCCCTGCAGAAGAACGCTCACATGGACACCGCAATCGCATTCGATCCCTCTGCGGCCTGTCCGGGACAAGCCTCGCGGTCTGTCCGTCGCGGTTGATAACAACAACAGCACTGATTGGCCGAGAAAGGTCGGGATGGCTTTCCGACCTCCACTTTGACCATCAGCTCGGATGTCAGGAATGTCGGAGTGTCCGTCCGACATTGCGTCAACCCTCAGCTAGCCCATATCGAGCAGGAGCCGAGTGATCGAGTGTCGTCCTCCAAGAGATCGGCTTGTATCCCCTTCAATGCTGATATCTTCATTCTGATTGCGGTGTCTTTTCGGCTTGAATCTGCATGCCGATGTGTTCCGTCTGGGATTACAACCCAATTGCCTCTGCGTCTCCATATACTTGGCATTTTCGGCTGGGATTATCTATCTTTGGCTCTTCCAAACACCCTCGTGATCTATCAACAAAAAGTCAATATCGAAAGGGGCTTCTGCAATTGCACGGCCGAAATCACAACCCCGTTCAAGCATGGCCAATGCTTTCTCCCAGCCCCGTTTTCCCCGCGAACAATCTTGACTGAAGTGACGATCGTTCATGTCATCCAATGGTCACCGAGCATCCGAGCCCCGGACTCCGCGTGCTCCCTACATACACAGACGCCTCTTGCGTTGACATGACACAGGCTCAGCATGGCCACATGACTTTGTATGCGTCAATCCAATGTAACCATCTCCAGACACACTCCGATGCCAGGAAGAACACAAAGTGTGGGGTAACAAGGCATCCCCTCCCTCTGAGTCTTCTCCCTTCTGCCGCACTGATAAGACCCCGGAATACGGAGCAAAAAAAGCCACTCGGCTATCTGCGGTGCGCGTCAGCTACTCGCACCCCAGCGCTGATAAGCCATCCATGAATGCGCTAAACCGCTTGGCCTGCGCCGTGGCAGATACCTAAATAAAGACAACGCGCTGCCGCAGCCATGAGTTCCGTTGTCGGAAGCTCGCTCCGACAATATCTGCAACGGCGAACGAACAACACCAACAAGAGCCCTCGCTCAGCGAAACGACATGGAATTCAGTGACGCGAGCCCTGGAAACCGTTCAAGATGCCGCAATTAACCCAGGGACAGTACAAAGTGACGAAAAAATGTCAAAAAGCGTGCGTGCGGGGAACCCCGAAAACGGAATGGGAGGGCTCACATGACTAACATTTTTTATTCTGTGTTGCTGAAATATAGTTGCGAAAGATGCAGAGTGATGAAAGTCAAGTGCTCGGGCTCACAACCGTGCACGAGATGTGACCGGAAGAAGCATCGGTGCATCTTTGCGGTTGAGGATAAGAGAATATCGGTCCCGGAGAGGTGAGTTGTCGGTGAGCGGGCGGGCGGGCGCGTGTTGTCGGGACTCTCCAGTTGACCCACTCTACCAGTTACCTCCGTGAACTTCAGAATCGGAATAGCGAACAGGCCTCGGATCGGTCGGTCAGGGCGGTGAGCCGGGGCAATGACATTGACGATGGTCCCTCGCGGTATAGCGAGCCTTATGGGACGCCGCATCGTCAAGCCTTGCCTCGGCGTGAAGAGGTGACTGGGCAATTGGAAACTCCAAGTCACGGTTGGTTCTTGAATCCGATGTGGACGCCCTTCTAGGTTGGGCATCCAGACTGACCTAAATACACAGACAGTCCACTACTTAGCGGAGACCAGCAGTCTGAACCAGAGTCTGAGCCTGATGATCGTGGTGATACACCTGCACACCACGGTGACTTTGGGCCCGGGTTCCGACAGAACCCGTTGGTTGACAATGACTACACGTTTGCCAAAGCAGGCGGAAAATACTGTAAGTCCTCCCTCTGACCGTTCCCTCGAGCAAGAATGCGCTGACGGGGGCTCTCAGGGTACATGGGACCAACCTCATCATGGTCCTTTTGTCGCAGAGTCCTAGCCCTGCTTGGGAAGAGAATCCCAGAAGCAGCGCCAGATCCATGGCATCTCCCCCACGAGGGAGCCTTCCGGATGCAATGGAAGCCGCTTGGCCTCAATGAGGAACCGGATGTGTCGAATCTCCCGCCATTAGACTACGCCATGTTCCTCTTCAACACAGCCAAGTTCTACCTCGGCGCGGTGTTCTACCTCATCGACGAGAAGTCGTTCATGAAGAATCTGCATGAGTTCTACGATGACCCTGCTGCAAAAGCAAGCTCATCAAGGCTCTGGTACGCACAGTACCTGTTGATACTGGCCTTTGGCAAGGCATTCGTGGTGAATCAGAGCAGCTCCCATACCGGTCCGGCGGGCGTCCAGTATGCTATCAGGGCCATGTCATTGCTGCCGGACCTATCTGGACTCGAACCTGATACGATATCATCAATACAAGCTCTTGCTTTGGCGGCTGTCTACTTTCAGTGTCTAGATATGAGACTGGCGGCATTTCAACATGTGAGTTGAGGGTGACGCACACCTGGAAAACAAGTACTAATTCTGGCCCAGATCGGACAAGCGTTGCGTATCAGCATCGTCGAAGGCATATACCGGCACATGCCGGAAGAGGTCGTTGGCGTGGAACATTCGCGACGCTGTAATATTGTGTTCTGGGTGGTGTACACGTTGGACCGGGAGTTCTCTGCTCTGATGGGAGCGCCTAGTTCTATTCGAGACGAGGACATCACAGTGAAGCTGCCTTCACAAATGGACAACTCCTTAGACGCCCTGAACATGACGCTCCACGTCCGGCTCTCGCGCTTGATGGCGCGCATTCTTACCAGTGAGTCTTTTATCGCGCGTCGTTTGAGCTTCCACTCGCTGACTTGAGACCTTAGCGGTGTACGGTGTCGGCAAGTCGTTCGACGGGTCCCTTGTGTCAAATACCCAGTCCATCCTCCGAGACCTTGCACGGCTTTCTCGAGACTTGACGGCGCTTCTTGACACTCACTTCCAGGGTTCGGTGAGCAGAGCTTCGAGGATGGCCTTGAGGCTCATCCTCTCGTACCACCACGTAAGTCGACACCCTACCCGGGCTTGAAGACATTCAACTTAGATGACCAGTGCGTTGTTCTTACAACCCGACCTCTGGTTATGTGCGCTTTGCATATTCACATCGAACATTCCGATCTACGAGCTACGCAGACAGTCTCTTTGACGCCACCCGTTGCGTCACTACTACAGTCATGCGTCGATTCCGCCCAGACAGTCCTCAGGACACTCCGAGTGCTAGGCGACGAAGATCTGCTAGGTCAGCCAACATTACCCAGACGCCATCAGGATATCCCAACATAGCGATCAGACTGCTGACTGCCCATCAGAGGCCTTCCTCCCTTTCCAACTCGAAGACGCCTTCTCCTCCGCCTTCCTCCTCTACCTCGTCCGCGTCATCGACCCCTCCCTCCTTCACGACGACACCTGGTGCGAGAACATCAAGTGCGTCCTGGACAAGATGATATCCAAGGGCAGCCTCGTGGCCCCGCTGCGCAAGCTCGAGCTCAGCCAGCTGGAGAACATCATGACGGCCTTCACCCCGGCCCCGGAACAGCCCCCGACGCCGTCGCCGAGCACGGCGCATCCGCAGCACCACGACCACGGCTCCTTTCTGGACCAGATGGATCACGAGGAACCTGGCTGGGACATTTTCGACACGAGCGGGATGGGCGGTCTGTCGCCGCAGGCGCTGCTGGACCTGGCTGAGAGGTTGGACGTGGAGGATTTGATGCAGTCTGTGGACCATGACGTTTCATGAGTTTCCAGGTTTCACGAGAATAATGATAGTCATGTAGTAATGTCAATGGGCGATTCCCAGGAGCAAGTCATCATGTAGCCCCATCGGCCGTGTCATCTATTTCATAGAGAAGCTTTCGCTTCTTCGTTGGACGGGCTTGCTAGTCATTGGAGTCCTTGGCGAACTGCAGACATGAACTAGGCGAGGACAACCACATCAGCTCGAAGTTCAAAATGTGTCCCTGTGCATGAAGAGGACTTACGGGAATGACCTGGGCCTTCTCAAGGTCCCAAACGCCGTTCTTGGCGTACACATCGTTCTTGATCAACTCCCACGCCTCATCGGCATCCTTGACAGTGTAGATGATCATGCTGCCCTTGAAAGCGGGCGTCTTGCCTTCTGAGGGATGCTCAGACTCGAACATGGCTCCTGGGATATCTCAGTCAGACCTAAGGTAGCCAAGCATTCATACTCATGAGGTCACGCACCGCCGACAGCCACCTTGCCCTCTGAAGCAGCAGACTTGGCCGCAGCCAAATGAGTCCTTGTGAACCGTCAGTTCCCTTATCGCAGCACCATCGCCTATCTCATGAGATAGATACTCACGGTCTAATCTCCAAGCGCTTGGCGAGTGCGTCGGGCTTATCCGGGAGGATGCAGAGGAACTCCTTCTTTGCAGCGGTGGCCATTGTGCGATATGTGAAGGTGAACGGCGAAGTCTGGGCTACGAAATGGCTTCTTCGGGTTACGTATCGAGATGCGGGGATGAGAGGCGTCCGCAAGATGCGTGTGGGGATGGACATTGTGGGTTGAACGGAGGGGGTTTGCGGAGATGGCTGCCAATGAGTCGCTGACTTTTCAACAGTTCCGTTGAGTGAGAGGGTGTCATGTGATGTGCGGAGGGTGAGAGTCGGGGAAGGCGTGTTCGAATGCTCCGACGTCGGACCCGACAACCGAGACTAGCCGGCGTTGGTCGGTGCTGATGAGGCCGGGTCTTCCGGCCACGGTGTTCCTCCCGGCAACGTGGAGAGTGGGTTGAGGCTCTATGAAGACGGTTCAGAAGCATTTCAGCGAGATGAAGTGCTCTTGGATTACTTGCCTGCTGTCATCAAAAAAGAAAAAGAAGCCAAAAAGATGAGGTCGAGCCCGGGTTCGAACCGGGGTTGCCGGAAGACTTTGAGGTGATCAAAATCCGGCTGGTTGGGAGTCAGTATGGGAATGAACAGACGCGCTGTTGGTGAGGAGAGCTTACAGTGATAACCACTACACTACACAACCGACTGTGCATCAGAGTGGAGGCACGCGATGCCAGATTGACACACGAATCCACATTATGGATGACGATGACACGTCGCGCTTGTCCCGAAGCGAGAACGCGAAGATGCAAGGTACTTGACGCGTCATGACACGGCGAGGGTAGCGTAGACTCAGAAGCAACACAACCTGCTTTGTGGTCTTCGAACATTGAACATGAAGAAATCGTCTATACATACGCATTGGCTAAGATTAATTACGATAGGTCTATCTAACTATCCAACTATCTAACTCCAACACCTAGACTATGCCCGCTTCAAGCGCCGCATCGACATGGAACTCGTAAACCGACCGCCCATACATCTCAATGCTCTTCCCCCCATACACAAACCTCCCCTTCGTCGTCGTCGGCGCCCGAATCGTCACGTAGAGATCGTCACCCTCAACCTTCCACTCCGCACTCAAGTCCCCATGCGCAGTCACAACCTTGGCCCTCGCCGTCTTCAACCCCATCTCGACACCGGCCGCCGGCGCAACCACCCAATTCCTGTACCCGAACCCGTCCGTCCCCGCAGCAGGCTGCACGCCCGCCGCCCACTCCGTCAGCACATACGTCGCCGCGCCTCCCCACGGGTGACTCAGGCTCGTGAACAGCCCTAAGCCGGGCTGCAGCGTCGCGGCGTTTACGTACTCCCAGCTCGTGCCGACGGCGCTCTTGTTCGCGGCCTCGGTGCCGGGCAGCATCGCGCCCCAGAGGCTCTCGATGAGCGCCTTCCCCGTGGCCGTGGCGTTGCCCATGAAGAGCGCGTGCAGGAGGAAGCCGTTGGTGTTCGGGGAGATGTTGATGCTGCTGTCGTTGGAGGAGACGAGCGAGGTGTCTTTGTACCCGGGGCCGAGCTTCAGCAGCGAAAGCGCCTCGATGGACCGCGCGGTGCGGTTTGGTGATGCGACGCCGGAAGTGATGCAGAAGGCTGTTCCCGCGACGGAGGTGTCGTTCAGGGAGGCGAGCGAGTATCCATACGCCCCGATGTCGTCGTTCCACAGCTTCTCGTTGATCGCGTCGGCGAGCGAGGACGCGGCTGTGCGGTACCTGGTCGCGGATGCCGTATCGTTGAGCATGGTAGCCACGTCGGCGGCTCCGTTCAGGCTTTGCACTGCTTTGCAGGAGATGGCCGAGCCGCCGTCCGCGGGGCCGGTGAAGGCGAAACCGCCGTCAAAGGTGAGTAGGCCCGTTGTCGTGTTGATTTGCGGGAGAAGCCAGTCGATCACCTTCTGCCACTGCGCCCAGGTCGACCGCGCCCAGTCGAGGTCGTTGGTGAGGCGGACGTGGTCGTTGAAGGCCATGAGGCCGAGGAGCTGGTAGTCCTGCAGCCCGTAGCTTCCGGATGGCGCCAGGGCCTTCGCGATGGACTTGAGGTCGTAGCCCAAGTTGGGTGAGATGCTCATTTGGCCGTTGGCGATCTGGGTATCGAGCAGCACCTGCAGGGTTCCCCGAGACTGGTCCGTTCGTGATGTGCTGATGGCCGAGATGCGGGCGGTGTGGTAGAAGTCGCCGAGCCAGACGAGTCTGTCGCGCTTCGGCCCGTCGAGGCAGACGCTCTCATAGTTGGCTCGCGTGCCGTACTCGACCAGCACGTCCTGCGTGGTGAGATTGTTCGAGTAGAGGGTTGAGTTTGGCCGTATAGTATGCGTGCGTGTTCTTGAAGTAGGCCGCGTGGTCTTGGTAAGCACCGAATCCGAAAGAGCCGGTGAAGTCGGGGGTCCCGGAGTACGAGGCGCCTGATGAGATCAGAGCCCAGGGGTAGTCGGAGCGTGAGATATTGAAGACTTGCGTATCGTTAATCGAGACCGCGAGGTGACCGCTTGGCGACATGGATGTCGAGATGTGGTACCAAGTATCCTCCTTCACGGTGAAAGGAACCTTGAAGACGTCCAAGAGGTAAGATGTCAGGGTCGTCTGGTTCACGAAGTCCGGGCCGTATGAGAGCGAAATGGTGTTCGGAGGTGTAAGAGTCTCATTGACATTGGCAAATCGGTTTGACTCGGGGAGTTCGCCGGTGAGAAGGATGGTGTATCCGTTGCCCGCGATCGCTCCACCCTGGATGTTGGTCAGCTCACGGGCTTCCAAGACCACCATGATCATCCTCGTGCACTCACCGTAACCCACCAACTACCTCCCTTATTGATCTTGGTATCGAACTCCACTGTGTAGTTCGTCCACGCAGTCGCCTTCCACGTCATTGAGGGTCTCGTGCTCTGTGCCAGCACACCATTCTCCTCATCAACCGTCCAAATAGCCGGTTGACTTCCCTTATCAACACACGCAGCCGTCGCAGCCCTGGCGCCCAGCTTCCAAATTTCATTCAAAGCCTCATCGTCGCTGGAAAACTGGCCCGGAAGGCCCTCGGGCTCAACGGTTGGGATCGTCGCTTCGAATCCCACATTCGAGAACGTGACCGTGGTGTTGGTCAACAGCCTGACGGATTGCCATTTCTGTCCACGCCGTCGAGAGCGGAGACCTCAAAGACCGTAAATCCCGCTCGCTCGGCTCCATAGTCAAGGGTGGCTATCGGAATATCCGGTGTGAGGGTGAAAGGGGCAAAGACTTGAGTTTTAACTTGGGCTTCCGCGCCGAGAGCAACGCCATGAGGTGTGAAGATGCTAATCGCAGGAGAGAAGAGTTAGCAAGTAATTAGGTGTGGACAGAATGGGATATTGAGTTGAACTCACTGAGCATCGGATGACTGGTTGGTTCCTGCAGCTGGTGCACCTTCGGCTGCAGCCGCAGCCAAAAGCAGCAGGAAAGACAGTATCATAATTCCGATTTCGTTCCGAATGGCTGAGGCCCAATGCAACGCAGCGAAAGCCGAAGTAAATCAAAATCCAATCTGCCCAGTGGTTGGGCAGAATACCAGCAGCACGGTTCCGGAGTGAGATGTAAACAATCTGAAGATTACACAGCCATATCGAACAGCTCAAAGTCTTTAAGCATGACCCCGTCGGGAAATTGGACACCGAGAGGTCCAAACATCGCTCGTCTCGTCCTCCATTACGACGATGTCGTTTGTCAATATTTCGATCGTCCCTGAGATCGCGTCTTCTCCCCCCAGAATCCGATTGGAACGCGAAAGCAACTAACCCAATCCTGCGCGTGCGTGGGAATTTTCTCGCAAACAATACGACCCTTTCGCGTTGTAGTTTGCGGGGAAGATTGCGGGGGAGTTACCATGTGGTCGTATCCCGAGTGCATGAGTCGCTTGGCCGGTAGTTCGAGTCGGTGAGGTGTCATTGTCAGCCGGACCGAGTCAGATGCCGAACCGAACCGACTCAGCCACGAGGTTATTGTTGAGCCTCAATTGACAATGTGGACTTCGAAACATATACACAGCCAGTGAGCTAGTTAGCTGGTGTTCATTAATGTGATCATCTCGGCTGGAATTACGATTGAGGTATGACAGGGCTCTCAATAATAAAAGGACAACTTTACACCAAATGCAATAATGAGTTGAGTATCAGGGTGTCTGTCAAATCATTTGCTCACCATGCCTGTGAGAAATGTTAATAGATCGCACATGAACGTTTCATCCGGGATTCACACATGCGTGATAATCGTTAATCATTAAATTCTGAGTCCTAGGTATCAAGAGAAAAGCTTCCTGCGACTCAAGCCCACAATCTCCGGCTGAATAACTCCCACAAAATGACTGACGTTCATGTTGTTGAAGGATCGATAAGAAGGATACTTCTAACCGTTGTTATCGTTCTTCTTCTCGTCCAAGCAGATACATAGTGCAGCCATGAGCGCCATGTCTACTCCGGGGGCTACTGTGAGTGCGTATGTCTGCTTGCCTCCGAAAAAGTCCCGAGCCCTCAGCATGTTGCGGTCAATCCTGCCCAAGACTTGGCCGGTACTGGAGTCAACAATATCTGCCTGAGTTGACAGCCAGTTTCCTTTCATTTCCAAGGTCTCTGTCTTGCCGGTGCTTGGTGAGATGAAGGTAGCAGTTGCCTTGGAGCCAATCACTGCGGACCTGGTCAGTTTGATATTTCAGGGGGAGGTAGGATGAATGTCTTACAGGCGAAGCTGTTCTTGACTTCCATAATTTTCTTATCGTGTGGGTCGATGGCGGCGAAGGTCGTGTGAAGGTGGAAGTGTTCTTTTACGATGTCGAAGAGATGGGTTCCGCTCATATCGTAGACCGACTTGCGCCCCGAGATCGACATGACCTTTCCTTTTACGCTGAAAATCGGTGTGCCGTTGACGAGTTTGATGTCGAAGTTGTCGCCAGTGATAGAGAGCATCTTCTCCTTCAGTATCAAGGTCTCCGTCTGTCGCGCGGTTACTTGCGGGAAGATTCCGACGGAGTTGCCCGCGGGTGCTAGTTGATGGGCTGCCATTTTGAGTATTTCGCTGTCTAAGATGTGACGTGCAATTTCTCTAGTGTTGCTATTTGATGCTATTGGTACCAAGATACTCGACGGTGTGCAGGTGTGAAGAAACAGGTTGTGCTGCCAGGGTCACTAGTGAGTGAAGGGAGGACGTCGTAGCTTTTATTCAGCTCATAAATAAGCAGGCGCTCTTCCCCTTTCGTGCCACCCTCAACAATGACGCTGATCATTGGCTCGGGAAGAGCAGCACATTCCTTCCTTCCGTCCAAAGTCTCACAGCGATGGGCATGATCCCCGCGCACCGGCTCCTTCTCGTCACTGAAGCCACGACGAGGTTTCACCCAGTGACGTCACGCCCGAGCTTAATGAGGCCTTACCTCACCCCAAATGCGCGTTAGGCTGCTCCTTCCCAACCGTTTACCGCTTAGTGAGGGGTAGTTAGACAAAAGTCACTTTGGGGACCTGGCGCCAGTGGCGTTGACACCGCCATCTGACGGTTACTCAGCCGCACGCAAGTCGCGGACGAGCTGTCGGCCTTGGAGACAAGTTGATAGATAGACGCGATCTCCAATAGCCTCTAGTCGTTTAGCTTTCACATGGAAGAGAACATCATTTCACTGGGATTACCTCGCTCAATGGACGGGCGGGCAAGCTAAGACATGCTCGCTTTGGGATAGAGCGTGTCGCATTGTCGAACAGCCACAATGATCTGAAGTTTGCTCTTCGCACAGCCACATCAAGGCTTTTCACTGCAGAATCACCACATTCTGCCTAGGGCGTCAGCCAGGACCGCGCGCCACGACGAGGGGCGCAAGACCGAAGCTTTGTGGGGAGAGCTCCAGCCACATCGCTCTGCTGACTACGCGAAGCATCTAAGGGAAGAAGCCAATAATCATCGGAGTTACTGTCGGAGATGATGTTTCCGCACCCATTTGGAACACGTTCTAACTGAAGCACGCCAGCCGATTCCCATTTGTCACAGTAATCCAGGCCGACGCGCCGCGCTTCGGCGAACGTAATGGCATGATGGAGCTCAGGGAAAAGAGTCATTCAGGGTCCATCGCAGAAGCAGAAAACAAGCAAAAGTCCAGCCCTTCTTCTCCCTCCCGAACACCTCGGGTCTCGAGACTCAACCAGTCAGATCAAGGATGTCTCGTTGCGAAGATCGACCAAGGATATATTGGGGTTTATAGGAGGACAAATTATTTCAGGGTCGATGGCGAAAGGCAGAGAACATGGCAGCTTCATCCTTGCTCCATTCTCCCGCGCTCCAATCACGGGACTCGCCTCCATCGAGAGCGTCGTATCGGGGTTTCCTCACCAAACGCGTCATAATAGGCTCAAAGACGCGTTTTGGCGACCACCGGCCTAGACTCTGGCCACGGGCCATAATGCCACCGAAAGCACACCAGCCTTACCATGAGGACGCGTGTTACCAGCGGATCTAACGGCTTCGCTGGCCCTCACCATCGGCGGCGCCGAACACCTTGCTGCCTCCGCGATCTCCGCGGGTTTCCGGGGGCTCGGACCTTTTCCGTGAAGCCGGCCGAGTTCACGTCTGCCATCCTCTGGTGGGGCCAGCGTGTCCGGGGGTCTCCTCGTCAGCACCGCCCCGCTGCACGTGGAACGATTGTCTCCTTTCTGCCCAAGCCCCGAGCTTTGACGGATTACGAGTAATTGCCCGGCGAGAGAGCAAAGACCACGCCTTATCATATTAAAACACTTTGCAAGTATTGATGTTTGTCTCCATGTTTCCGTTGCAATGGTAACCACAACTCAGGGAATGCCAGTATCGGGAAATATAGATGACCATAGCATTGCTGTTAATGCTCGTGCAAATCCTCGGGGGCCATTTGGGCAGTATATTAACTACCACAGCCTACCAAGTCACGAGGTTGTTCAACGACACCACACGTTGCATCACTCTCGGAAGGTCATTGGTTGGGATGGATTTCTCGCCAAGCAAACTTCCCATCCAGGTTCCCATCCACGGCAGATGAAATCATCATGACCGCATTCTTCACATTTTTGGCGGGTATCATGGCGAAAAAAATCACAGATTTGCAGGCTGGAGGGGCTCGACATCAAGGTAAAAATAATTATATCTGGAACAATGGTTCCAATGCACTTCTGCAAGCTGAGTCCACACAAAGCAAGCAAGCTGTCTCGTGCCAAGGCAACCCTGGTCGGAGCTTCGTGGAGCTGAACAGGGACATCTCAGGGTCACTCGACAGGGCCCCATGACGCCCCCATCGTGGCTGGGGCACGGTTGCAACCGTAGAAACCCCCTTAATTAGAGTTTCACCGAAGAGGATCAACGATTCCCAGTTGGGATAGCTCTTCTCCATCGTCTCCATTGAAGTGCGGAACGTCAACGTAAGAAGATCTTTTGCGATGGAGAATGCGTATCACGACATTCCTTCCAGAATGCCCGCTAACGAACCCTACATCGCAACATCAGACGGAAAAGCCCTATGAATAGACACGATGCTTGCTTGACAGCGCGGCTATCGGCCGCTATCTCTTCGCTAATAACATGCAAGATCTTTTGGGCTGATGGTCTCGTACACGAAAATAACCTTCCCGGTGGGATGTAGCAGCTTTGCTCCACGTGAACCTGACAGTCTAGTCTAAAGTGAGGCTAGCGAACATGCGCAGAGCCAACCTGTTTGTATCTCATCACACATCATATAAATTCATTTATGAAAATGATCTGACACGTAACCCGGCGCGGAGGGCGCCCATACAGGTGCACATGCGAAAAACGTGCTCTCTCACAGGGACGGGGATTTGAGCGTTAAATCCGGTCATGTAAGAGCAATTGTGACAAGTACGATAAATGCGGTTCATGACTCTTGTTTTCGTCTGGGCACGAAGACTTTGGACTTAAACAGTTCGTGAGCTTGTTTGATGCGGGGCACCTCACTATCGTGAGCCGGTCTGGAATACAGTGGTCGCATCAGACTCACGCCGACTTGGTGTGCGTTCCGCCGTAGCATGGACGGACTTAGCGTGCACCAACCGCCATCACGTTGTCGCATCACTGTCGAATCGCTCGACTCGAGTGACGGAACAACTATATTGCCCTATATCGCATGACATGGGGCAGCAATATAGGAAATTGGCGATACGAAAGCTGAAAATCAACGACGCAACCTTGTGATCACACCATCGTCGATTGATAGAGATAGAGTAGCTAGATTGTCTGTCGTCACGGAATGGGGCCGACATGTCATGGAAAGTGAAGATACGAAAGCTGAAAACCAAGCATTATAGCAGAGGGACCAATGAGACAACATCATGCTGATGACAAGTTCCGCTGTACGTGGTTGAGTGCATATCAGTGCGATTTCAAAAATAGTTAAGTGATGAAATCGTAGTGTCATGAGCAAAGTCGAACCAGGAGTAAGGTACATCGCCACAAGTAGTGAGAGTCAAATCATGATCGCATAGCAACGAACATAGAGCACGGTGAAGAATTATGCTGGACACAATGCAAGTCTATAGTCATCTATGGGACAAACTGCGAACAAATAGACAATACATGAGACACCACAGTACAGGTATATGATACGAACACCAACAACGCCTAGAGTTTCGTAACTAAACGGACCAAATTCCGCTGACGATTTGTCAAAAGCCACTTCCTGGTCAAGATGCCATTTCTCTGAAAATCTCCTAGGCACCACGATCCAGAGAGCCGGCTAAGGATGTGGGTGGAGCAATGATGAATGTTCCCAGCCAGCCTTACGGACAGGCTTCGGCCGGTTCGCTTCGTGTGTGGTATGTTGTTCAAAGGAAAAAGGCAGGACTAGTGTGAAAAAAGCCCTGTGGTGATCTGGACCCCAGCATCTCCACGAGACGCTTAGCAGCGGCCGCGGACGGAGTCGGAGTCGGCCTTGCAGTAGAGACCCTTGCCGTCGGCGCAGGCGAAGCCCTCGACGGTGGCGACCTCACGGCAGGCAGCCTCCCACTGCTTGCCGGCAAGCTGGTCGTTGTCGGTCTTCTTGACGCACTAGGGGGCGGGTTAGCGAGATTGATGGGATAGGCGAGCCGCGAGCGGCTGGCTGGGGAGGCAGGGGAAAAACTAACGCGTCCAGAAGCCTCGTCGTAGACGCCGACGCCCCACTCGTAGGTCTTGGAGCTGTAGACCTCGCAAGCCTTGGTGGTGATGCGCCAGTTGTAGCTGTCGCCGTTGTGGCAGGCGCAGTTGTCGTGCAAGGCCGCAGAACTTCAGAGTCTGTTAGCCATTGACAATCGGTTGATGCCGGGACTGGTCGAGACTTACACAGCGGAAACGAGCACGAAGAGGGAGGCAACCTTGGCAATGGAGAACTGCATTTTGGCGGTGTTGATAGTGGTTGTGTGGGATGTGTTTGGAGAAGGTAGTGACTGTAACGGAGTTGGTGGTGAAATGAATGAACCGAGTTGGTTCTGATTACTAGATCGGAACAAGAAAAGAATGTGGTGGGCGTGGATGGAGCTGGAAGTGAGATATCATGATCCTGGGGCGGAGGCTCTGGTGGTTTATATCCACGGATGACTTCCACGTGCAGTACGAGTCAAGTGCCTACTTTGTGATAAACAACTGGACACCTCCATGCGCACCCGTCGGATACTGCACATACCACAACCACGCGGATGACCAGGACGTGCCAAGTTCCAACGAGCGGTAAAGGTCATCCGACTGGTCTCCACCCGAACCGCCATTACGTCCGGCGACCCTTTCACCGAGTCCGACGACCCTGTGGCCTGTCCAGGGAGTTTGATCTTCATCTACTGCGGACGCGCCGGTGGATGCCATGTCACCTCTCGGCGCCCCTCCGGGCGGTGCTGGAAATCCCTTGATGGCATCGTGGGCTAGTCTTCTCGCTCCCGTTATTAGACTCCATGCGCGCCCTAAAGGGGAAGCTAGGCGTGAGGCGAGAAGCGAAGCAGGGCATCGTTCAGCCCTTTGGGGCTTCGGTGTAGGTGATTTCCAAGCTAGCTGGGCTGATGGAGGAGCATTCGCGTCTGATGGACCATGGTGGGCTTCCTGGTCCAGGGGTGGAAAGACGGGATCAGCAGGGGGCCCGGGATTGCATGAGTAAATAATCTCTTGCCTCATTGGGGACTGCAGGGGCATGGATGATGTCGCATGAAACGGTGAGCCGGGGCCGGAGTGAGGTTGTCATGACTCGGTAACCTTCCCGAAAGTCAATTGGGCAGAAACGACCTCAGAGCCGCAAAACCCCACGCTCTGCGCACCTTGAGCTCCCTCCTTAGCCCGGATCTGGTTGGACGCTTCTCAACGTGAAACCGGGAGACCCCAGTGTTGCCTTGTTCGTGTTCGTGCTATTGAATGCCATCTGATATCCATCCGCGCCTCCCCCCACTGCCGGGACCGCACCGATCTCCGGTTTACAGCTCTCGAGTCATTGGAAAGTCGCACTGCAGTTGGGCCTGCCCCAGTCATAGTATGAAGCCGATATTATCTCCTCTCCCCATTAGGGAGTTGGATGACATTCCGCCCTGGAAAGCACCTGGCAAGCTGACCTTGTCGATGTGATCACAGGTGCTTCTCCTGCACCGGCATCCCCGGACTTGCGCTTGGCTTGTGCTCGACTGTCTGTCGGCCGACTATCTTGCGCGCGGAAGTGCGCTTGTCTATGCTGGGACAAGGGACATTGAGGCAGTGGAAACATTCGAGCGCAGCGGCCAGGCTGCGGCTTGTCAAGCAACGAACAGACATCCGATAGTCTAAAGGTTCTCAGACTGGGGATGACCTTCCACAGCCGCCGCTCGAGATGCAACATGTCCCTGTTGTATAAAGACAGCCGACTCCCACCCACAATCTCGGAATCATCACCTTGAAAGGCCAGTCCATTCTCCGTTACCATTCGTCCCCCACACTCTTTTCCCACATCAACCTTCACTCTTTACTTCTCAAAGATACTCCTTTGCAAGAGACCCATTTGCACTCTTTTCAAACCCTCAAAATGCGCTTCTCCATCATCGCCCTCTCCGCCATCCTCGGCGTTGCTGCCGCCGCCCCGGAGCCCGTCGCCCTCAATTACGATGACGTCGTCGTTGTTGGCGAGGATGACTCCTACACCGTCATGAAGGACTACGAGTACGAGGCCATCAAGGCCCGTGACCTCCAGATTGCCCCCAGAGCTCGCGTCGCCTCTGCCCCTGAGCCCAGCCTCGAGCGCCGCGGCTGCGAGGAATCCACCGAGTTCCAGATCCTTACCGACGACACCTTCCTCAACTGGGACGTCGCCATGTCTCCCGTCGTCAACTCCGTCGGCAACGACGTCGCTGTCTCTATCGACAAGGGCTACTCCCTTGCCAACTCCGTCGGTGTCACTGCCGGCGTGTCCTACACCATCCCCTACGTCGCCCTCGGTGTCTCTCTCTCCGTCTCCTACACCAAGACCTGGACCTCCACCGAGTCTCAGAACCTCCGTTTCACTGTTCCCGAGGGACAGTTCGGTCTCGTCGTCTCCCAGCCTCAAGTCCGCCGCATCACGGGCAACATCCTCGAGGGCTGCACCGACTCCCCCAGCTACACCCCCTTCACCTCCGACACCTACACCGACCAGTCCTACGGCAACCTCAACTGGGTCAAGGGTGTCATCCGCCTTTGCAACAGCACCACCTACCCCGTCCCCTTCTGCATCGGCGAGGGCTCCCACAACTAAGCGCGTGCGCGTTAATCGATATGGACCGACGACATCGCCATTGAGAGCGCCTCGTAGACGAGACCTGGCGAGAGTCATGTTTGTGAACTTTGCGAAATTTGCGAGTAGCCGTTACCCCTCAGGGACGTCTGGAACGGAAAGGAGCTTTAGAGGTCTCCTCTTACAACCCCCCGGGACACTGCCACACACGAGTTAATGTCAATACACTTTGTCCTCTTATACCACCCTCTGCATCTGTTATCACGCGAGTTATGTTTGTTTCCTGGTTTTGTGTACTATTAGACTTTGGGGATAGAACTGGAGTAGACTAGCAACATGCTATGTTAAGATCAATTACTGCCTTTACACACGTGAATGCCTACTTGAATCCAATGCTTATTTGATTATTCATGTATGCGATAGAATGTCTTCATCTACATAGTCTCTTTTGATGTTGATCAAGTAAGCTTAATTGCCTTGCGTTGTATTGACTCATTCACGAGACGTTGTCACAAGACACTTAGCCATTATTGAATGTGTTTGCATAGTCTTGAGTCAGATACCGCATTGCAACTGCCGTTGCGGCTTGCAACCTCGCGGCCCGATGCCTTCACGACTTGCTGACTAGCCGACTCCATGTTGCATACCACCTCATGTGATTGCTGCCTCACCTGAATTCTCATCCCCAGCTCATTTGCGTATTCGGATGCGGGTTCTCGGATCCGTCAACTAATTGACGACTCATCATGCCTATCACCTCGTGCATTGTAGTTTATAATCGGTAGTCAGCCCCGAGATCCAATATAAGTCAATTGAGTCAACACGCGTCGAACCTCCGCCAAGCCACCTTTCGACCACAAAGCTTGGTAACGGCGGTGTCTGTAATATTATTCGTACGAGTTGTCCAGAAACCAGCCCCGCCAGTTCCAAACGTTCCCATATTCTGAACATGGTAATATTTGGGGCCAGTCGGAGCCGAATTCTTCAGCTCAGGAGATCTCTGGCGAGTCAGCTTTGCGGGATGGCACGTCCCGAATGCAGCTGCTGAATGCTCACCTGATGCTCACTGCCCCTGTCAGTGTCACGAGAGTTTCGGCGAGCTTTCATAGACAATCGTGAATGCCCATGGACACCTCGGCGACGTCTAGGTTCTCTCGGCGACACGTGAAAAGGGTCGTCGTCAGCACCCTACAGCCCCGTTGGGCTGTGAAGTATCAGTGACCACGTCGTGTGTCATCGATATTCAATTGCTGACCGACTCGCGGCCTCTCAAGGGTCGAGTGGATCCTTTTGGATGCCTCCGCGGCACTATTGTCGCCCAAACTTGGTACGCCCAATCTCCCGATTCCAAGCTTCGAAGCGCAACTAGCCTTCAACAACTAACAACCTCCGTTCATCCGCAACCTCACAGATATATAACCCACGACGCACCATTTTCGAGCCACACCTACACGAATATTGGCCTTTTTGCTCGTTGTACGTTGAACGAAACTCAGCATGTGGAGCATTCAGGGACTCCCTCACGACGCTGAGTCAGTATGCAATTTGGATGAGGTCAGCACCGACCACTTTTGGAGCAGTGCAAGCATCCCGCTCACGTGGGAAACAATCAACAGAGTTTACCGAAGAGCCCGCCTGCTCCATCACGGGAGATGTTGCACTGGAAGTTAAAATTGTGGCATTGTGTCAAGTTCACTCGACTCAGTCGAATGCAGGTGATCGGTTGAGATCCGTGATGGACCTTTCACAAGTTTGTTTCCCCGGGCCCGCTCCCCGAGATCTTGACATATCCTCCGAAGGAGAGTTCCGCTGGACAACTCCGGAGCCCGGGCCACCGAAACACTTCGGCCGCGTTGCCCACCTTCCGTTGTGATCAACACAACGTTCGCCGAATCGGGATGTCAACTTTCCCACTCTGTCCCGGCAACAAGAGTTGGCTTATCTGTTCAGTTGACTCGTGCTCCATGCCGCTGAGGGGAAAATATGTGGTGTTGGTGAACTTCCCGTGTCAATGTGTTGAAGCGGCCCCAATCAACTCAACTCTGAGACTCAAGACTGATGTACCATTTCTCGGTGAGCTACTCACACTGCAATCGCGACCGCGTCATATGGGATTTTTTTGGTCAAGCTAACGTGCAGTATAGGTCATGAACATTGCAATCGATCGAGCGTACCAAAAGTTGAAGTGAGGTTGAAGACCAATTGAGGTTGAAGCGCTACACTCTTATCGAATGCAACCTCATCAGACGAACGCCCGCAGCCAAGGAACCCATGCAAGTCCAATTGTCGGTGCAAACTCAATCTAGGGTTTCCTTGGCATATATTCCGATCCCAAAGTTCCGGATTTAAGCTGCGATTGTTTCAAGTTCGTAGTGGAGTGGTCGATCGGCAACTTTCTTTAACACACGACTCAATCACTGCTGAAGGTTCACTGGGGGGCCCATGCCAAGAGGTTAAGAGAAAACAACTAAAGTTCTTTGACGTGAAAAGAAGCAAAACAAAGGCTCATGGCATTTCTTGGCCGTCTTGGCATAGTAGATCGCATTAATGCCCGCTCGAACTATTTAAGAGATGGAGACATTGAGCTTTGGGCTGTCAGCTACGCGAATGTCACTTTTGACGAAAGCGACACGCACCTGCTACCGTCCACCGCTGCGAAAGCAGTATCAAAGCTTCCATAGCCAATTGCAGAGTCGTGTCTGCGCCATCGGCAACATCGCCCTCGCGGACAAACCACTGGCATTCAGTTGCAATGTCGTACAGCACTTGGATCACAAGTGGGCTCAGACTATTGATGTCAATTGCCGCTTGCTGAATGACAAAGGTGGCGATCATAGGGCCGCGTGTTGAGATGATTTGTTTCAACCCTCTTATCGAAGCATTTTGCATGTCGCTTTCCTCCGGTAGTCTCTCTCCTCTGGCGCCGGGTTGGATGCATGCATAGCCATGATACAAAGTCAGCCGTGCGACTGTACAAAGAGCTAGGTCGACAATTGCCGATCCGCCGTCCGTTGACTGAGAAAGGTGAGAATCGAGAGCGCCCAGCGTTGCCTCCAGCTGAAGTGCCTGATCCAGAGTTTCCTTCTGAATCACGGGGTCTTTTCGAGAGTTTCTATGCGCAAGCACTTGACCGAGTATATGGGAGGCCTGGCAAGTTCGCGCAAAAGGACCAATCTCCGAGTCGGTTGAGAAGCCTGTCGTGTAAAGCGGTTGGCTTGTTCCTATTGACCCGCGAAACCATTCCGTGTCCGATATAGGCAGTAATTCGCCTTGGACTGGCTCAGGGGTAGCTAGAGGAAATCCTGTAGGGCCAAGGTTCATGTAACTATGATAAGTTAGTTGCCTATGATTGTTTGTCTCTGCTCTGTGAAAGCCGTGCGGCTACGTGTTTGCTCGTTATACATACCGCTCCAATATGGAAGTCACCCACCATGTCCTTCGCTCCTCTTCCCAATGAGTCCAAGTTGGGGGAGTTTGGAAGAGTTGCGTGGCATTGTTGCGATCATGCACCCCTCTCAAAAGGCCGAGTCTAGCAGCAAGACTAATCGTAAGGTAAGCGGTGGGACATATGCCGTGGCCAATCTCGTAGAGAGCTATGAGCACGAGAGACTGGAAAAGACGCATAGACGTCGGAATGACGACTTCCAACGCATTTGCAAATCTCCGAGCGGCTTGATAGGTGGGTGATTCAGCAGCGGATTGATTCATATTATCAGCTGGGGTAGATCCCGATACAAGTTTCATGCAGAGCAGGAGTAGGGCCAATTCTGCCGAGACACCCGCTTCTAGGTCTTGCCTCACCTTCTTTCTGCTGACGAATGGAAACCAGAGGTCGATAGAGCCGAAGTACGATTCACAGATAGCCATCATGTTGGGACCAAGAAGCTCGGAGATGTAAGGGGGCACTTCCGATGTGCATCTCAAGGCGTCGTGAGAGATTGGCTGGAATAAATCTGCATCGAGGAAGAATGCTGCCGGAAATTCGGAAGCAGATGGAGCTACAAAGGTTGAAACTTCAGATGCCGAGGTTGGTGTTGACATTGAAGCGAAGTGCATATCCTCCAAATCTTCTTGCGGCGAGCCATAGGCCTTGCGTCCTGCTGGGTACTGACATTTCTTGCCGAGCCGAACGCACTTCAAGAAAGTATCATCAGCATCGAAAATAGCTAATGGACCGCGTCAAAGACATACTAGAGCACAGGAGGGAAGCTCTTTTGGGCACTTCCTCTTGAGGCGCCTGAGCAGAAGTTAGGCACCCCCGGCTCATCTTGCAGCATTGTGAAAACTTACCTGCATTGACGGCATGATTGAGGTGCCCGTTCCGTCGGGCCATCCGAATGGACATTTGTCTCGGAAAGGGAAGATGACATAGTTGCGACAGGAGCGAAAGAGAAATTCACCGGCAGGCAGTACGGCTTGCCCTCCTGGGCTTAGGGATTGGAGTGAAGTGAAGGTGTGGTGCGAGGTCCGCTGCTACGTCCGCTCATGCTTTTGGCATCGCTTATGAGATAAACGAGACGAGCATCGGGCAAACTCTTCCGCTTCACGTCAAACGGCCACAGCGAATGCGGGATAATGAGAGAGCGAGCTTTGCGGAACCTCAGTCTGACATGCAGAAAAAGCGGCCGTCGCCGGGCCGCCAACCACGTATGGCATCTTTATCGGCGCAACCTCAAAGCCGTTGTGTTTCCTCCACTATTTCCGTGTTGCTTGCTGCTGAAAAGCGCATTCGGTGGTGCCTGAATCGGACATAAGCTCAAAAGTCCCTCGAAGGATCGGGACTAGCGACGCCTCCCGGGCTCGTTCCGCTAAGCCCTGTCGATTGCCCTATCCAAGAAAGTTGGAGCGGACAATTGGAAGCTCCTGGGCGGACATTTCAGTACGCCTTTGGCTTGAGAAAAGCCGCTTTCCCCGCATTTTTGGGCGGAAATTGTGAGGGCATCGCGGCGACGTGGTATCGACGATAGCTACGAGCGGGCAATTGGGGATGCAGAATACGGAAAATTCAGCATGCATGACATGCAGTTGTTTCAAAATTCGAATGGAGTTAACGGAGGGAAAAGGGAATCTCAAAGATATAAAAGAAGGCTGAATTCTCTGCATCGTGTCTTGAAAAACAGATCATCATCACACTTTTCACACATTCATACCAGCAAACTCCCCAGCAATTACAGTTTTCAAGTCACTATAAAGCAATTGATCAAATCTTATATCAAGAGTCGCATCAAAAGTCTTTGAAAATGGACGCCTTCCACCCCTACGCTGATCTCTTCGCCAACCCCAAGGGCCCTGGAGATGCCCGCCCCACCGCACTTCAAGTCATTGAGGATAGCAAGCTCGGCAACAAATGGACGGGCCGGGTCGTCCTCATTACCGGAGGCACTTCCGGACTCGGTCTTGAGACTGCTCGAGCGCTCCACACTGCCGGGGCCGACGTCTACATCACGGCTCGAGATTCAGCGAAGGCCAAGGGTGTCGTTGAAGACATCACCAAGTCTTCCAAGGGTAACGGAAAGTTCGAGGTCATTGACATGGACTTGAGCTCCCTCGACTCTGTCAAGAAGGCTGCGCAGGCTTTTTTGGACAGATCGACGAAGCTCAACGTACTTATCAACAACGCTGGTAGGTTGCATTACTGAAACTCACTTTTATCTTTCAGAGAAAGAAACTAATCCTTCCTGCAGGCATCATGGCAGTCCCTGAGCCAACCAAGACCAAGGATGGTTTTGACGAACAGTTCGGCGTCAACCATCTGGCCCACTTCACCTTTACCACTCTACTTCTTCCCATCCTCATCAAGAGCAGCACAACTGAGTTCAACTCCCGTGTCGTGGCCATCACCTCCTCGGGTCATAGATTCTCCCCCATCAGATTTGACGACTACAACTTCACAAAGGGCGAGTACAACCCTTGGCTCGCATACGGCCAGTCCAAGACTGGCAACATCTGGATGTCCAACTACATCGACCGCGTCTACGGTCCCCGCGGAGTGCACTCCGTGAGCGTCCAGCCTGGAATCTGCACGACTCCTCTCCACGTGCACATCGACCCTGCGCAGGCTGAGACTTGGCAGTCAGACCCGGCGGTCGCAGCTGGCATTAAGACGCCGGAGCAGGGCGCCGCGACGCCTACTTGGGCTGCGATTGCTGACGTCTGGGAGGGCAAGGGCGGGAAGTATTTGTTTGACGTCGCTCTGGGTGGTCCAGCAGCCGCTGAGACTGCAATGTCAATGGCTGATCACGGATATGGGCCCCATGCTTTTGATGAGGAGGGAGAGAATAAGCTATGGGAACTTAGCTTAAAGCTTACTGGTGTCAAGCTAGAAGTTTAGATTTTCTTGGCATGCTTTGTATGATATAGAGGCTCTAATTTTGTTTCATCTCTTGCGGGTTTCTTTGATAGACTGGTTTCCTATGTTCAATAGCAAAACACTACTTCATGTTATTCAACAGTTCCACTAAGAATAGGCTCGCGGACGAAAGCGCTCCTTTGACTTACCACTCAGGTAGTTTTGATTCCAACTTACGCCGATAAAGGACATCCAAAAACCCGAACAAGTCATTAAATCATTAAGTGATGTCAATTTCTCATTCATTTGTCGTGAAAAGTCTCTGAGTTGTCGGTTGAAGTGTCTCAATTGCCGACGTAGCGTCACATTGGCGTAAAGTAGCGCAGAGCAGCCGGTGGGATATGCATGAACGTACCATTTCACGCAGGCTTTCATCAATACATGCGCTTTTAATCAGAAATGAATGACTCTAGCACCTGCGTCCAATAAAAATAGCGCACTAATTATCCATGAGTTCATCACCACAACCGTACTAAGCATTATTCGATATCTTACGAGACACCTCTAACAGACAACAATCCAGTATCCCCAACGTGCTTGCTTGGAGTGATTCGGAACCAAGACTGCTTGCGAATAATCATTTGTATTCGTCGGCCTCGGAAGCCAAAACTCGAGAAGATGCGAACCGGTCGGGTTGCTCGGCCTACGAATGCACCGGAGTCTACGGATCAGTGCCCTTGCGGTAGTTGAATTGAGTTTGATTACTAGACCGAGCTACTCGGGTCACCTTAGCTCAACTCTTGTGCGCGTGCAATCCGGTGGGAGATGTTTAAAATGCGGGGGATTCGCCGTTCAACACTGTTCTGATTCTCTACTTCTTCTTCGCTTCATTTGGACCTCACATCATTGTTTATCCGACGTCAATTTGGGGGATGATGTGGAGCAGCCTGGCCCAACAAATGCGCCACACATTACTGTTAGGCCTCATAATGTCAGTCCTGCTCGCAGTAGAAGGCGTTGCGTCCTCGACCGCTGGTGATGTTTGTTCAGCTCTTGCTGCGACGTTACCAGCCGAGGCGTTCCTGGCGCCGAACACAACCGGATACCGAGCTATCAAAGATAACTACTGGAGCCAAACTGCCGGCAGTCTGAGCCCGATTTGCATCACTCGTCCCAAAGACGCACAGCAGGTGGCATCCATCGTCAAGATACTGTCTTCCTCCGGCAAAGATGTCCGACTAGCCATCAAGAGCGGAGGCCATGGCTCATCGCCGGGTTGGTCAAACACCGACGGGGGCGTCCTCATCTCGCTTGACTTGATCAACGGGACCCAAAATGTGGCCGACAAAGGCCATGCTGTTGTGGGAACCGGTGCACGTTGGGTGGATGTGTACAAAACATTGGAAGCCGAGAAGGTGACAGTTATAGGGGGTCGGTTCTCAGCAATCGGTGTTGGCGGCCTTCTCGTCGGAGGCGGTCTCAGCTACTTCAGCGGGTTAAACGGACTCTCATGCGACAACGTCCTCAACTACGAGGTTGTTCTTGCCGACGGAACTATCGCCAACGTCAATCAAACGTCCGAGCCTGACCTTTTTCGCGCACTCAAGGGCGGCGGTAACCAGTTTGGCATCGTGACACGCTTCACTCTCAAGACCTATCCTCTAGAGTCGGAGATATGGGGCGGCATTCTGTCCTTCTCCATCGACAAAGCTGAAGAGGTCTTCAACGCTACGCAGACCTTCAGTGCGAAGTACGACCCCAATTCACATATCTACCTTAGCATGGGAGGCGGCGCCAATCCACAGTTGTCCTTCCTCAACGTGTACGTCTTTTACAACGGCCCTTCTCCACCTGCTGGGGACGCCAGTCCCTTCGCCCCTTTCTACGCAGCCAAGCCCATGGCAGACAGCACCGCCGCACAGAGTTATTCAGCCCTCATTGAATCAAACAACAATGGAAATCTGCCTCTCAAGCGCTGGCTGATCGGTGGTTATACGTTCCCGAACCTTGAGGCGCCGCATGGGGGCAACCTATACTTCAAGCACTGGCAGAGTTTCCGGGACAAAGCCAACGTCACGGCGGCCGGGGACGTAGGTCTGCTCTTCTCCATGGCACTCGTCCCAGTTCCCGCCCGCGCTCATGAGCGCGGGCGAGAATGTGACGGGCGTCAAAAATGTGATGGGTCTCGAGCCAGACGCTGGCGACACTGCGTGGATCGACTACTCATTAGCATGGGGAGAGTCGAAAGACGACGCAAAGATGTTCGGGTTCGTCGAAGAAATGAGCAAGGAGGGTGATTCGATGGCGACGACCTTTGCACCCGGCGTGCTCAGTTCGAATGCTGTCACTGGATCTGCAGCCGTCAAGAACGCAGACTTCTATCGGACGAACCCAAGGTACATGAACTATGCACTGCTGAATCAGCCTGTGCAGGCAAGTTACGGCCCGGAGAATCAAAAGTTCTTGCGGGATGTGCAGAAGCGATATGATCCAGCTGGTCTGTGGAGGCGGAACGGCGGGTTTTTATGGGATTGATGAAATTGCCTTGGTTAATTCTGTTTCCAAAGACCGTGTAGTAAATGACCAAACCTAGAAACCAATGTTCCCAATCACCTCTCGACGAATGTTATCGCTGGCCTTGCAATGTTTGTATCTTAACGTGCCCGACCACCTTCATCGCGGATTCTATCCAGTTGCAACTACTATGAACGCTAGCAATCCAGTGATAGGGCTGTGTCCAGCTACACATCCTGCTGAGATGCAGTCAACGATACACAGGTCGCACGCTTTCAGACTTTTGCGGCTCAGTGAATCGATTCATACTCTGACGTCTATCCACTCAGACGTGGCAAGTCTCGCCAAGTATGTGTGCCGCGACGCAGCCCCTTTGTGCGATGGAGAAGATTACGGTGCTCGCTGATATGAATTCCTTGATCGATGTTCTGGCTTCCTGGTCCAATCAGGTCGCAGAGATTTCCGTCCAGCCCCAAAAGTCCCCTGCATTGCTGCGGGAGACTTTTGGCACCCAAGCCATGCAGGAGACCCTTGGCAAGCTATGCAGGAGACTTTTGCCTGTCGATATCTTCAACCTGAGGAACCAAGAAAGCCGTGATAAATAGGGCTCACATCCCGGACTGCGAGATAGGAATGTTGGTGCGCTGCTTCGGTGTTTCTCAACGGCCACCATGTTTCCAAATGACATTACTGATCCGATATTCGACCTCGAACTCGAAGAATTTCACAACAATGTCTTGCTTTCAGGCCTCCACAACACTTGGCAGGCAGGGCCCGATCTTGACAACACCGATTTTAGCACTGCCGCATCACAGATACCCACTTCCTTCACGCCTGACACGTCCTTCTTCGGAGCACAAATGAGTGTAAATGACTTTGACTTCGGCCATCAGGTCTCGCTCCAGCAGGACTATGTGGGTCGTTTCACGCCACAGGAAACGGCAGCCCAGAGTTTACCGGAGTGGCAAGGTCTACTCGCCAACCATGTAGGATCTCACAATACCATAACCAACGTCGATATGTCACAGGAGGGATTTACGGTCGCTCAGACCCAGGCTATGCCAATACCCCACATAACAAAGAAGCGCCCAGTATCAGCCAGCGATTGGGACGACAAGCGTGACACAATCGAATATCTCTACTCGATAGAGGGCAAGAAGTTGTCTGCGTTGATGAGTATCATGGAGGGCGAGTATGGCTTCGTCGCTACGTAAGTCAACACTCTCCCTTTTAATCAGATAGATGTCGATGAAACTCACATCCGCATGCAGACAAAGACAGTATAAGCGTCAATTAGAAAAGTGGCAAATAGAAAAGAAGGTGATAAGAGACGAGATGAGAAAGATCCTGCAGATCCAGAAGCGCCGACGGGATCTGGATGGCAAAGAAACAGCTTTTGTTGTCAGAAATCAACCGGTAACAGAAGAGAAGATTAAACGTTTCGTGCAGCGAACACGTATTGCAGCAAGTCTACGCAGCCCTGCATGTAAGTTAAACTTGTAAGACGGCTAAGAGAGCCTGTGTCCTATTTGTATTCTGACCGCTTACAGGGCCAACTCCACATTTCATGTTGTATTACACACCGCGCATTCGCATGCCCCCTTCGAAAAGTGCGACGCAACGGACCACGAAAAGGCCGTCCGCAGAATCAGCAAAAGGGACCGTAAGGTCCGTCAAGCCCCCCAAGAACCCTCGCAAGGGCTTGGGGCGTTGCCGCAAAGGGCCCGAAGTTGCCTTCCAATGTCGCTTTCGCGTATTCCGGAGACAGAACGTTATCCGATCGTGCGTTGGATGTAGAAAGAAAATGTGTTGGTCTTTTCCAGACACATAAGTCTGCTTCTGGTGCACGCAGAAGTACTCAGCCCCAAAAGTATCGACGATGAAGCAGGCCTGTGTCAAGTGTCTGCCAAACGGGGAACGGTACCTTGCGGAATTGCCCAGTTGGCGCAGTTATCTTCCGCGGCGATCTCACCGTCGGACGTCAATGCACTGGTAGGTCCGCAAATATGAGTAAAACTCTCTGGAAGTTGTATGGTTTGTCCGCTAGAGAGTATCAGAAGACATTGATGAATGTGGTTCTAGTGACACAAATATTAGTTTCAAATCCAACTTCAAGCCTCAGGCCTGCTGGTGTTACCTGGGCTTCATCCGATTTGCACCTCGTAGTGCAAGTGATGCATAACTCGACGAATGCCAATGATAGAGGCAGTCCCTTTTGAGCCGCAGTCGACTGGCTTCTGCGCTTCGAAACTTGGTAAATCATGCAGGAAAGGCTCATTTCAGTTTTCACACCGGAGAGTCAAAAGTGCTTTTCCCCTTGACTTCAGGAAAAATGAATGCAAGTTCGAGGGAGATGTAATGCTGATGTCTGCAAAATGTTTATTCACGCGGCCATTTCATTGGGACACAAAAAATCAAAACTTCTTCGCAGTGTATGACAAAAAGGCATGCTACCTAACTAAAGGTAATCATCACCCGTCTTTGGGTTCTATACTTTCATAGAGTGACTTCTCAGGAGCTAAGGGCAATGTGGGGAATGACTGAGAAAAGACACGCTGGACATTCAATCTCGCCGTTCGAACAAGAGAGAATTTCAAGTCCATCTATCGTAGTATTCCCAACCGAAGTTAGCAGACGTTACCGTAGCTGCAGGGAGGGTTCCATTAACTTAGCAATATACCTAATAATATGTCGACTACCCCGCTGTACTCGTCTACTAGCGAAATGGTACCCTTCAGAAGTGGGAAGTGGGTTCGTGACTCAAATGGCACGTGAATCCTGAGAGGAGCGCTGAAGATACTGGGCAGGTCTATGTGGTCAGCAAGCTCAACAAGACCAGCAACGCAGCCGTGTAGGAAAAGTGGTCAAATGTCGAGATACGTGCCGCCAGGACTGGACGAAAGACAAGTCCGACATTCCGAATCTAAAGGCTACGAAAATGAATCAACGCTGGCCAGCAATGGAGTTGCGAAGCACACTAGATCAGCAACATACAAGGAGAAATGGACGGGACTAGAACTAGGGCATCAGCAGGAACTGGGGACAGATAAGTTCTCAGACAACAGTCGAAGTGACGTCACGGTGTTCGACATAGAATTGGACAATCAACAAACGAATTGTGTCACCCAGGTTTCTACAACGGCTCCTAGGAAGGCCTCGACCATGCTATGTCACTCATACGTAAGTCTGACCCGTGCTTCGAAGACGACGCTCAACTCAACTCAAATGCAGACACAGAACGTCGTTTGCACTTAATGCGGGTCTCATGACATCAACCTGCGCAGGCAATACAAGGAAATCGACTGCATCGGCAGTTGTGTTTGCGGGTTAGGCTGCTGGTCTGATCGCAGGTCCTCGTGAGTAAGCATGGAAGGGTAAGAACAAGAATACTAATCAACTGACGAAGCGATAGAATTCATTTTTTGGAGAGCGAGGCCCCGACATGTAATATGGCTTTCAAAATGTTGGGCAAGTGGCCCGCGCCTTTCGTCGACTCACGCTCATCTGAAGGACTTAGTAGTTTGCTACGTTTTTATGACATGATTGTAGTGCCGATCTGCCAGGGAAGTGAAAATTCACGGTGTCAGAGATGTGTTGAAGAACAGAACTTCAATATCTTGCTTGGCTCAGGGCCTGAGTCTGCGGATAAGATGGAGTTAGAGCAGTTGGATACCTTTAGATACGCCATGTAGTGGCCCGAGGGAAATGGGTTGGGGGTACCCACAATCAATCATCCAATGCACGATGCCGTGTGGTGTTACACGATGGTTACCCTGAGCTTGACTATCCGAACTGACGGAGAATTCGATCGTTAAAGGTTATATTACAAACCTTTAGCCGTCATCCTCTGCAGCGTTCTTACGACGATTCTTCTCGTCGCGCCTACCACTTTCCCCAAAGTCGTTGTTCTCTCGATGGTATTTGACTATTCGCCTGATTACACCTCCATTATCTATCTATAGTAATCAATACTCATTGACAGTGTCTTCTCGCTCAGCACGGCGCAGCACATGCCACGGTTGAAATGAGTACAAATTTACGAATGTCACCCGAAATTAAAGTAGCAAGAAAAACGAAAAACGAACCGTTGACAGACCGACTTAGAGCGGGTTGTCCATCAAAGTTCTTCTAGATAACTACAGGCTCCCCGAGTGTCAAGAGGACCGGCTACCCGCAGACGTATCATCAAGGATGACACCGGTGATTAACCACCTAGGGGCATAAGAGGCATAGCGCATGCGGGGGCAGAGGTCATGTAGCTATTAATACCGGCCGTGCTCGCTTTCGGATTGCCAGTTACACTCGTTTCACCTTTGGCTGACCAATAACAGGTAAGGAGAAACAAGGAGTTCCTTAGAATTGACTAATGCCACGAAATATCTTTCTGCATCCGTATCTTGAGGGCTATATGTGAAAAAATATCACCATCATTGTTCCCTTTCATCACCAGTGAACTGTTAGTTTCACTGCCCGAAAATGACCATCGTGAGGAAAAGCCCACGTGCCGGTAGGTTTTTTTTGAAAGATGAGCCCTCCGCCTTAGCTGACACCAGCGTAGTATGTTACAGGTGCGAGACACGTAGGATTCGTTGCAATAAGGCCGATTCAACACCATACATAGAAGCAGATACGCCTTCATCATGCTTCAATTGCGAACGGCAGGGATTTCAATGCCAATGGCGTGCACCAGAGTCTGGCGAGGATCACGATCCACCACCAAAACGAAGGCGGACGATTGGTCAACGTCGGCAGAAATCGCGAGCCGAAGAGCCCAGAATGCCGTCTTCAGTCAATCCCTCGCTATGTGAACCCGAGACAAACGACGAGAATATGGCACCTGTGTCTACGCAATCGACACCAACGATTACGCGAGATCGCCCTGCAGATGATATTGATCGCGTGTCTCGTCAGTCTCCCAGCACTCCCAGCACTCCCAACAGTCATCCCGCCACTCTTGGGTTGGATTTCAGCATCGAGACCACCTACTTCGGTTTCGATCTCGCAGGCGAGAGCTTCGATGACTTCTTCCCTTTCCCAACTATCGACAATTCTCTTGGGGGCTTGGCAGATTCGACAGGCGTTGGCTCAGCCGCCGTTTGGCAGTCTGGGGCAGATAGTTCCAGCGCTCTTGGTGCCGAGTCTTCTGTTCAGGGCCGTGGCGACGTGTCAGACGTCATCAACGACGACAACCGCCACTTGATCCAACATTACTTGGAGGTCATCAAGGGCTACTCCAAGGTAGACGACCGTTCGAAAGAGTCCAGCAATCTATTCGTCTCGGCGTTCACGCAGTCGCTGACATTTCCGCCTCTCCTCTACGCTACACTGGCTTTTTCGGCCTCCCACCTCTCAATCAATGACCCGAGTTATTGCGATGGAGCCTCCAGGTTCGACCAGTTGGCCAAGGAAACCTTGTTTCAATGTAGAGAGACTCATGCAAAAGAGACAGCAAGTCTTCTCTCAGCCCTCTTTATCCGGATCAAACAGCTTCATGTCATGGGTAGTAGTATCGACGCTCTCTTCGATCTCATGACGGAGGTCGTTGAAATCGTATCGACCAAAGAATGTCAAAGGGCGCTAGCTGACCCAAATAGTCTCGTCCGAAGAATAGTCCTTCGTCTCGCTCTTCTAGACGCGCGCGGCACATGCTTTAGATTAGGGAGTGGTAAGCTTGTGAGAGCTCTCGAAAGAATACCAGCTTTGTCGTTCCTTTTCGCCTTCAACACCTCCGTCGTCTCTACTCCATCTTATAGTCTACTTCGAGCAGACATTCTCCGTCACAAAATTGGCGAGATTGATGCTAGACTCCACGATCAACTCGAGGCAGAGTTCGCCAGTAGCGCGCCTGTAAGAACTGCGGAGATCAAGTTACTGTATGAGAGCATTCGGAGGGAGCTTGAGCGCTGCGATCGTGATAGGCCTCAGTCGACGGGAGCCCAGGCTTCTGACATCATGGCGAATGAGGTTCTCGGCACAGCCGAGTATAACTATCACATAATTTCATCGGCTCTACACTCGGCCATTTTGTACCTCTCACAAATCTACGTAAGTCAACTCCTATGTTACCTTGAATGAGTACGTCCTCACGCAGCGCAGCCGATGCCAATCTTTGACGTAAACCAATCAATATCCAAAATCCTACGGCATCAACTCAGGATCCAACACGACCCATCGCGAGCCAACTCGCCGCCGTCTATCCTGCCTTCATCGATGTTCTTGGCCGGCTTGTCTACCACGGACCCTATACACCGTGACTGGGTCATCAAAACGTTACGGGAGGCAGAACCTTGGGGTGTTTACATTAAGAAGATTAGATTGCTTCTGGAGGCAGTTCACACTATGCAAGCTGGCGGAAAGAAGGTTAATATTTCTGACGCCATGGATCAGGTCACTGATAGGTTTTTGATGTAAGTCATGTTTAGTCTCAGGCGTGTGAAAGACGGGTTCAACCTTCGCATGGACTTTGAGGCAAAATCAACAATCCTACATATCAACAGATCAACAGGCAGGTCCAGTCCTAACAATATCCAACACGTGACTTCTTGTTGGTTATGAAACTGTTCTTGCATCTCGAGATGGCCTCAATACCTTATCGAGAGTGGACGCTTGTCGCACAAAAGTCGGCTCTCTCCGCACTCTGGGAGATATTCGGTACGTATTTGGCAGAGTAGCCAATTTGAAAGTCGTTCACATTCCTCGGCAAAATAATGTTGGAGAGTGAAAACAGTACCGAAGCCACCTGCAACTGTCATTCAATCGCGACCAAACAACATGGACCCTGTGCAGTTGATAATAGGTCATTTGAGTGTCAAGTTTTCCATCCAGCTCGCATCATCCCCCCGATCACTTACGTATAACATCTCGGTCACCGAACGGTCTTCGAGAATATGTGGTTCTCATGTGACACATCGAATGCGAAGAATGTGATGTCATCTCGGCCTCAGATCTACGTGCTCCCGAGAGAACAGTTACTTAAGATAGCACTCGTAAGATGGCCGAACAGGCAAAAGCATTATCCTTTATTTGTACTTAACATGTGAGATCATTGAACCGCAAAAACAGAATATTTGAAACACCCCATAGCCCCAAATCTCAATCATGGCCTCCGACGTTGCATCCCGATTAGCCAGCCGATCGGCCCTCCGACCGGCCGCATCCGCCCTCCGCACGGCATCAGCGATCTCCACCCCGCTTACCCGGGCTTTAACGGCATCGACCCCCTCGGCCTCCACAGCCGCCGCGCGACCGAAGGCCATGCTTGAAGATGACAACGGCTACGGCTCCATCAGGCACAATCCGCGGGACCCCAAGGCCCGCACAAAGTCGGTGACAGAAATTCGAGGTCCTTACTACTCCGTCATGGGCAAGCGGTATCTTGAAGATGTTCTCGAGACGTGAGTGCACGCCCGACGTATCTCATGAAGGTTCTGTATCTCACACTCGCTCCCAGGGTGGGTCACTACGTAGACGGCCTCAAATTCGCCGGCGGCTCCTTCTCCCTATTCCCAGAGGACAAACTCAAGGAACCCATCGATCTCGCCCACCAACATGACGTCCACGTCTCCACGGTGCGTACCATCTCACTCCCCCAATACCCTAGTCGGATGAAACAAGAACACTTGACCTGACAAAACCACCAGGGCGGCTGATTCGAGCACGTCCTAACCCAATCCGCCCCCCTAACCGCCGTCGACCGCTACCTCGAAACCTGCAAACGCCTCGGCTTCGACGTCATCGAGCTCTCCACGGGCTTCCTCTCCCTCCCGCCCTCCGACTGGCTGCGCCTCGTCGAGCGCGTGCAGTCCTTCAACCTGACCCCCAAGCCCGAGATCGGGATCCAGTTCGGCGCCGGCGGCGACACCGCCGCCGCGGACCTGCAAAGCATGGGCAGCCAGTCCGACCCGTCCAAGGTCGTCGACCTCGGCAAGCGCTTCATCGACATGGGCGTCGAGCGCATCATGATCGAGAGCGAGGGCATCACCGAGAATGTCGCGTCCTGGCGGACGGACGTGATCCAGAAGATCCTGCGCGACCTGCCGATGGAGAAGGTCATGTTCGAGGCGGCGGACCCGGCGGTGTTTAACTGGTATGTGAGGGAGTTTGGGGTTGATGTGAATCTGTTCGTGGATCACTCGCAGATTGTGCAGTTGAGCGGGATGAGGGCTGGGATCTGGGGGATGGCGGATACGTTTGGGAAGATTACTACTTTCCGATGAACGAATTCCAGTCTGGAAGGTTTCTTGTCAAATACTCTGCCATGTGAAGCAAGTTTCACAGTGAGAGATTTCACAGCAGCATTCTCCGATGATACTGTCGTAGAAGCTTAATCAAGCACTCCTTAAGGCTGCCTGAAAGCTTGCTGCCAGTCGAAGGTATCACCTCAGACTCGGCTCACCACAATCCGAATGATGCGGGCCGCTCGCGACCGCACACGCGTTTGACTTTCGAAACCGAAGCTGAGGTAATAAAGCCGTTCACGATGTTGAACTTATTATATACGGCAAAAAACGAGCCGTTCCTCCATCGTGTGCGCATATCGAAACCAACGAGTCCACGCGGCCGTCGACTGGTGATAGTTTCAACCCCTAAAATGCCCCCGCCTCGCACTCCTCCACCTGAGATTCCTATCATACAAAATTTGGCGCTCAAAATCAATATGAATGTGTGCAATAAGCATACGCGTTCACGCCCATCAAAACTCCCATCCGGCACGCCTCTCCCGAGCCCGGTGCGGTATCGCTAACCACACCAAAAGGCGTCGTCATCACGCCTCCCCTTCCCGTTCCGTGTTATCCGGCGCCTCACCGGACCACTCGGCCCCGAACGCCGCCTCCCGCACATCCGTCGACCGGCCAGGCTCCCACAAAGTGAACCCCGGTCCCGACTCGGCCAACCCCAACCCCCCCTTTTCCTCCCATTCTCCATCGTAGAGCGTGTTCCAGACGCGCATCGCACAGGAATCTAGACTGTTCCTTGCTCTAAACTCCTCCACCGGTCGGTCCCCAGCAGACTCCAAACAATCCACACCTCGGCATATCACGATCTCATCTGCACACCCTTCGCCGCAATACAACAGAAACGTCCCCCTCAGGGTCTCACAATCGTTCGAGACGGTGGATTCCCGTTACATACAAACCCTTTCCAGTAGCGCCGCTCCCCGTGGAACAAGTCCAGAACGAAGCCAGAGGACCTTCGCTCAAGGGCTGAAATCAGGCCAAGCTTTTTCGGTCCGCCAATGTCACTTTTTCGGTCCGCCAATGTACTTGGCGCACTCGCCCCAGGGGGAGAAGAACGGAAAGTCGCGACATCAGGCACGATGACGTAGCGACCAGATGAACATAAGACGAAAATGTAGATAAAACGAGCAGACAACAAAAAAAAAACCCCCCACACAAACATGGCACCATGGGCCCCCAAAATCTTCGATCGATTCATGCCCGCCAATAGGAACCCGTCGGAGCATCTAACCGGGGCAAGCCTCCGTCGCTTTGCAAATTGGAATCCAAATAAGCCGCCGTTTTACTACCACTACCGTAGAGACTCGGAAAATGGAGAATCCGCACACCCCCCCTGGTCCGACCAATCTAACTTTTCACGTGAGCTCCGCTCGCTGGTTTAACGCTGGACTATCCAACTGACTCTTGAGGTGACCCTTGCAGACAGGGGAGTGCGGATTCTCCTGTTTCCAAGTCTCTACGGTACACCAAAAAAAAAAAAAAAAAAATCTAATCAATCACAAACAGCCGTCCACATTGAAACAAACCCTCCCAAAAAGATCATCATCATCCAACCCTCAATCCTCCCGATTCGCCCCCAGATCCATCATCCTTCCCCTCTAGTGAAGAAAAGAACATTCTTCCAAGACTCCAGTCCCAAAATCCCGCGTATTGCTTGCTTTTCCTTCAAGAGTGGCACCCCGAACCACCGTTGCGATATTGTCACACCCGCTTTTATTCAAATAGAGTTGGGCAACGTCCCCACCCTCATCCAACTTCAGATAAATTACCACACCTTGGCCACCGCAACAGGGGACCGTCCGTTTGTCGAAAGCCCGCACAGTCTGCGACGGGGGCGTGACGCGCAATCACCCCGCGGCAGGCCACAGTGGATTTGCTTAGGCTCGGCGAGAGAATTGCCGACAGGAGATCCTCGTCGAGCTGGCTCGTTGGTCGCTGACTGAGGTGGTGACGGATGCGAAAAAACATGTTTTAACGGCTTATCTTGGTTGGTGATGGCTTCACTTACGTCGTTAGTCACAATCATTCTTCATCACTTTCAAAAGCCCGTGGTCAAAGTATTTAGAACGTGTAAAGTTGGGTATATTTATCCCAGTATCAGCGAAAGCTTTCCTGCTCTACCTCTCGGCAGTTTTTTGTGTAAAGGCCAGAATTACAAAGGTGGCTAGACCCAAAATGTTTCTCCAGCATGGGGAAGTGAAAGCGAATGGTCTAGGGAATCCAAAAGTCGGTCCTCTAGACATCAAGAAATAATAATGTACGCCGCCCATTGCCCGTTGCCCTTTCCTGAACGCCTTACTGTGCAGCATAGTACTCATTTAATGTACGTGCGGCCGTGAATGCTTGTAAACATGCAAAGCATCTCCCATGTCGCTCCCGACTCCGCTTCTCTTGATCCGTATGCAGTGACTCCACGCCAGCTAGAGCTCAGATGACGAGTCCCTTGCCGATGCCCTGTACTGTGAAACCCAGCTTCTCAAGCTCGGGTCCGGAGACGACGTTACGTCCGTCAAGCACAAGGCGAGGGCGCTTCATGACAGAGGCGGTCCACTCCCAGTCGATGGGGTCGCCGAGGTCTTCGCTCGCGGCGTCGAAGTTGCAGCCCTTGCAGTTTTTGGGGCAGGCATTCTCGGGCTTCATGCGCTTGAGGGGGTCGACGGGGGTGTGCGAGGCTCCGCGAGAGACGAACTTCTCAAGCTCGACGACGTCCATCTCAGACAAGGGCGCCTCCTTGATGAAGGTAGCAGCCTCCTCCTTGGAAGCCTCATTGCTGCTCCACATGGAAGAGCGGCGAGCAGAAGCCTGAGCCTTCTTGGGGTAGCGGAAGTGGTACCAAGGGGTCAGAATGCACATGGCGCTGGAGCCGTGGACAGTCTCGCGCCACGTGGAACGGACCTTGACGCGATCCAGAACGCGCTGGTCCTTGATAGAGTGGCGGACCTCATCCATGACCTCGACGGGGTCACAACCGGGGTCGAAGATGGCGATCTCGCTAGGCATCTCGTGGGCGAGCTCCGCAATGATGTGGACAGCAATGCTGTTGCGGGTGTCGTTGGTGTTCTCCTTGAAAGCGAAACCAAGAATGGCGACCTTCTTGCCGCGGAGATTGCCGTTCAGAGCGCGGTGGACCTTCTGAGCGAAGCGCTCACGCTGGTACTTGTTGATATCAAGGACGCCCATCCAGTAGTCGGCAACGGTGTCCAAGTGAAGAGTGCGAGCCATGTAGGTCAAGTTGAGGATATCCTTCTCAAAGCAAGAGCCACCAAAACCAACACCAGCGTGGAGGAATTTCTTGCCCAGGCGAGAGTCAGCGCCAATACCTTGGCTGATCTCCGAGACGTCGGCACCAAGCTCTTCGCAGAGGGCGCTGATGCTGTTGATGCTGCTGATACGCTGAGCCAGCATAGCGTTGGCAACGAGCTTCGTCAGCTCGCTGGACCAGGTGTTCACGGTCAGAATCTTGGACTCGGGAACCCAGGAAGCGTAGACGCCCTTCAGAGCGTTGGCAGCACGAATACCAGCAGGAGTCGTAGAGCTGCCGATGAGCATGCGGTCGGGGTGCATGAGGTCGCGAACGGCCGTTCCCTCGGCAAGGAACTCCGGGTTGGAGACAATCTCGAATTCGGCATCGGGCTGGTACTGGGCCATCTGTTCCGGAGTTAGTCACTGCCACAAACTTTCCTGCATCGTGCTCCCTTGCGGCTCTGTCCCGAGAACGCGGCTTGTGGGGGGAAATCCGAATGCTGTGCCGCAAGGGGCTGACTGGCGCCCATTACGATCGCACGTGGGAAAAGCAACTTTCTCACATCATCGCCGGTGTACTTACAATTTCCTTGATCATCCGGGCAGTTCCCGTAGGAACGGTGCTCTTCTCGACAATAACAGCGCCGGGTCTAGCGTACTTGGCCACGGTCTCGCTGGCACCCTCGAGAGCGCTCAGATCGGCGGTGTAGCCAGCTCCGAGACCATAGGTCTTGGTAGGCGTGTTGACGCAAATGAGGACAATGTCGGCCTCACCAATGCAGCGCTGAACGTCGGTGGTGAAAACAAGGTTGGGCTTGCGGGAGCCGAGCGTGAGGGACTTGCCAATGGCGGGGAGGAAGGCGGTCGTCTCGTTGGTGCCATCGCGGGCAATGCGAACAATCTTCGGGAGGCCGGCCTCGTGAATGGGAAGGTGAGGAGAGTTCCACGCAGCAATGCGGTCGGAGTTGAGATCGACGACGTTGACAGTCAGGTCGGGGTTGTGGAGAGCAACAAGTGCGGCAGTTGGGCCGCCTGCGAATGTGGTTAGCTCGATCTTGACTCAGTCGAATACGAGTTGTCGTTTTGACGACGGGGAAGCGGCTGCGTGTGTAAGTCGCTGGCGCGGCTGCTCGCGGCTCAGACTCGCAGAGCTCATGATGATGACTACGGCCACTGGAGATGCGCTGTAGATGATGCAGAGCAGTCCTTGTGTGCAAAGACCTAGCGTAGCCAGGATGAAGGGTCGACGAGAGTCATGTTAGGGCAAAAGAAAGGAGAGTGAAGCTGACAGCTGCCACCCGTGCGTTACTTACCAACGAAACCAGCACCAACGAAGCAGATGTTCTTGACGTCCATGGGAGGAAGAGGCTCGAGGTCGGCAGAGCTCGTCGTCGCATTCTTCAGCTCAGGGCTGCGAGGTCTGGAGGCGGGGGGAGAAGAGTTGGGAGTGCCGGTGCCCGAGCCGGCATCAGAGTGGCCAGGGGTGCCGTCGGCGGGTGATTGGGAAACCATGCTGCCGATGGTTGAAGACGAATCTGCGGTAACGAGGCCTGCGCGCGCGAAGCTGGCAGCCATCGATTAACTAGCTCTGCTGGACAGAGCCGTCGGCGAATGCAGTGGGCAAACGGGTTGTGTTTCCCGAATGGCTGATGGTAACGACTGGCGTTGTGTGCGAGACGAGGCGGCGGTGGTGTGTTGTTGATTGTGTGTTTCCGAAGAGGAAACCGGTGGATTAGAGAGGCTTTTGTGTAGACGTCGATGTTGTTTGGGACTGGAGAGCCAGGTGTGTGGGCGGATATTCCGGTCTAAGTGAAACGAGCGGAATGATGATTGACGTTGGGTGATTGTGCTGTCTATTTGAGGCGGCGAGAGTGGCCTTTTGAAGTGTGGAGAGCTGGTGCTGGGGATTGATGAAGTCCTGCGGACCAGGTGTGTTGCGGATAGGAGGAGAAACCGGTCTGGTCTGAATCCCTGGTCGATGCCTGAGAGGGGAGGGGGGGGGTTTAGGAAGAGAGAGAAAAAAGCGAGACGGGTTTCTGAAAAGTCGAGGAGCTGATTTCCCTTGCTTGGCTTGGCAATCGATCTTTGCTTCCTTTTTAAAGTGGCTTCTCAGACGGGGTCTCTCGCTCTGGTGAATTGAGGGACGTGAGTGACGGCCGGAGCAAATTCACTGGACTGGGCGGGAATCGGGAGAGTGGGTGCGGCGGGTATTGTACGTATTGGCGTATGTAGACGTAAGACGCGGTACGGCCAATGTAGTAGACGTGGGAGCGAAAGTGGGATTGGACAGTGACACTAACGCTCAAACCGGGTTCACATGGAGGTGGCGCCCGTTGTAAGAGGTTGTAGATGCTGATCTGGATCTGGAGCTGGAGGTAGCGAGCGATGCGGCCGGAGAGGTGAGATCAGTGTCTTGCGCGCCCGAGGTGAATTCGAAGGGAAGGGCGGGATGTCCGGGTTTAAAGTGTTGTTGATTGATGCGCCTGAAAGGTGGGCAAAAAAAAGAAGAACAGTTCAGGAGGGAGGCGTGGAGCGAGCGGCAGGTTTATTGAACCCGGGGAACCATTCAATCTCCAACGAAGGTGACGGGGTGGTACAGAGTAGCAAAAGCAGCAAGCAGGTGGACGTCTAGACGAGTACACGCGGGTAACAGCAAGCAACGAAGCGGGCTGGGAGTGGGAGAGGGCGGGCAGGGCCACAGGGTCTCTTTCTTGATATATCCTTAAGGTCTTGGCTCTTCTTATTTTTGCCTGCGTCCCTCCTTCTCGACAGTGTACTCGGCGCTTTGCAGAGTGTACCTACCGTATTGCTGTAGTACTGCGAGTAATACGCAGTAAAGTACTCTGTAGGAGAGTAAGTACCTTATTCAGTGTACGGAGCAGATACTGTGGGTTGCGGGCCTGGGACCGCTGAATTGGACGGTGGGAAAGGAGACGAGGGGGCGGGACGGGATGGTTTAGGATGGGATGGGCAGTGGACAGGATGGGACGGGGAACGCAAGTGGATTGGATGGGCGGGTGGTGAGAGAGAGGGCGGCATGGCATGGAGAGAGAAGGAGATAGGCATAGCCATGGGCATCAGATCCTTGTTCGACGAAGCAGGAGGGGAGGAGCAATTCGCATCCTATCCCCAGTGATCCCAGAGACCAGACAGACCAGTTGGCCACAGAGATTCGATCATTGGAAAGAGGGAACCAGGACAGGGGAGAGGGAACGGCCGGGGGGTGGTGGCCAGGAACTGAGGACTGGGAGTCTGGGACTGGGACTGGGTCCGGGTTGATGGGCTTTTCCACTCCCAGAATAGTGAAAGTCATATGGGCAGTCATTCAATGTGAGGTGAGGCACCTGACGGATACTCCATGCATCCATACAGCTTGCAACTGCTGCTGCGTGGCAGTGACTGGCTGACGGTGACGGCGACTCCTGATGACTGAGAAAGGCCTGCCTTCATTCAATGCCTTGCCTGCCTTGTGTTGATGACAGACTCAAGAAAACAGTAGGGAGATACACGAAGGTGAGATGTTCTTACCCAGACATGATACTAGGTATGGGACAATCAAGCAGTTACTTGGCCAGGTGGAAGGAAGCTGCAACAAGAGAGCAAAATAAACAAAAGGGCAACTGCAATGTGTTCGGTACGTATCTCGGGAAGAAAAAGACGAAATGCAAGAGCAGCCGCCTCGGTGATTTGCAATGTGCGCACCTTTCGCCTTGGAGACTCTTGGCCTTATCGCACGGCAACGTTTCCACCGCCTGAAGCTTGGCGCTCGGTACGGCAGCCGTGTCGAACCCAGCACACCTTCTTTTTCTTTGCCTTGCAGCAGAAGCAGCACGGAAGGATGAATTGTCAAAAATAAAAAAGAATGAGCCCGGGGATGGCAGCCGATAGGCACGCATGCATGTACTGCAGCTGGATATCAAAGTACATACCTCGCGGCTGTCATCCATCGTCAGGTACAGTCACAGACACCAGGCGACAGCATCGTACGCTGTGGCCACTGGGCAGGGCAGGGCAGGGCAGGGCAGACGAAGAAGAAAAAAAGAACACACACGCGGGGGTCTCCGGATGGCTGCGGCTCCTGCGACGATGGCGGGATGCCCCGGACACTTGCAGCATCACGTACAATGAGGACGGCGTGGAAGGGAGGAGTTGCGTGTCCTCCGTTTTGAAGTCGAGGGGCTCAGGGCCTGAGTGTAGGACGAACGACGGGAAGGGCTTGGTCCGGTCCCTGAAGTCGAGCTTACCGACTATCAAAGGCGTCAAACCTGCGGTGTAAATCTGGCCCCAAACGTGCAGCTAATTGACTAATGACAAGACTTCCATTACGCGGTCCCATGTTTCCAAAATGAAAAAGAAAATGACGGCGAGGAGGAAAACGCGGCCAAAATTCAAAACGGACCGGCGGGACGGCAGCACTAAGCACCCCAACTGCGACTGCTACAAGTCTGCAAGTACCTCACACTTCGCTCACATTACACGACATGTTCCTCCCGCTGGGCTCCAGTTTCCCCAAATTCGCAGTGGCTCCAGCAGTCCCAGCCGTGATATTGCCTTCTCTCTTGGTGCCCCGTCCGTTGTTGGGGGCCATGGCATGGTACATGTCTCCATCAGCCGTCACCGGTGCCGGAGCATGTACCACCACACAACATTGGAGACTTGGAGATTGCAGATTGGGGCTTCGTTACAGGGACAGAGCACACGGTGCCTGCCAAACTAAGCTCAAGCTCAGCAGGAAGCGTGGAATCTAGCGGCAGTTACGGATACACTACTCATGTAAGAAGACTGCTGCAACATGCTGCTGCTGCTGGGGACACACAACAACACGGCGTGTTCAATGAGTCTACACATAAGGTCAGAATCACACACCCCATGTCAGTCCAAAGGCCCATGCGTGGGGCGGTGCAGAGGTTAAGTCCAAAACTAGTGGATCTCACTTAGGTAGCTAATTAAAAAAATCAGCTCTAGTGCTTAGCTAGAAACGTTCAGAAGATCCTCCCCAGACTAACTAGAAATAATCTAGGATCAGCTATCGCACTTACTAGCTAAATCCTAGAAATAATCTAGGTCTATTTTCTTTCTATAACATATCTCCTACCTAGTATTTCCCCTACTATTACTATAAATCTTTACAAAATAACTAACTCTAACACTTCACATAACTCTTATAATACTAGAAACGTTTCTTAACTATTTCTCACTATAATACCTTCTAACTACTAAAGTTCTAAGTAGTTTTAGTAATATATTAATAGTATAAATAGTAAATACTAATTATACTTTTTAGCTTTTAAAACTGATTTTATAAATACTTACTAATAAAAAATTATATCTCTTATAAGAAATATTTCTAGTATATTTAAACTAATAATTCAAATAGTAAAGTTAAGTTATTATTACTACTAAAAAGCTTTTCTATTATTACTATAACCTTAATACTAGAGGTTTCTACTATATTATATAAAATAATTCCCTTATATTTAGTATTTTTATTTAATAATTTCTAGAAGTATAAATAGTCTTCTCTCAGTGCTCTAAAAAAGCATATTACTAATAATTACAAAATTAAAGTTACCTCTTCCTATAGTAGTACCCTAAAAGATAATACTAATTGCAAAATAAACAGTATATCCTTCTTAAATTATTTCTACTTTAATTATATACTAACCTTAGTAATTTTAAACTTCTATTATAATATAAAGCTATTTATAACTAGTATTAATACTTTACTAAATACCCCCTATAAGATAAAAGTAATTATTAAAAATCACTATATCCTTAATATCCCTACCTTAAAGAACAGCATAGTAAGTAGAAATATTTCTAGATTAATTCCTTAGTATATTGCTAATAGTTTATAGCTAGACTTTATTACTATAAAGGCTAATATTAGTATTAAAGTAGATAGGTAGTACTATAGTTACTTATTATAGAATAATAAAAGATAAAGTAAGTCTAGTTTTATCTTTAGTTAATATTTTACTAACTTATAATTTATAGTTTACCCCCCCTTTAAGGAATTCAATCCTATATATAAGGTTTAGTATACCTATTGCTACTCTAACCTTAGTGAGAATAAAGAGATTTCAAGTAAGTATTAGATTTATTTCTTAATTATTTCTTATATTAATGCGTTTTATTTATAGATATATCTATAACTCCTTCCCACCCTTCCTATAGTTACTATATTACCTAAACCTATATAGCTACACCTTAAATAAAATACATTAGAATAAAATTAGCTAGTTAATACCTAAAAAGCTAGAAGTATTTATAAGTTAACTTAAGGATTATTTCACTTTATATATATATATATTTATATACTTATAATAGATAAATAATAAATTACATTTTATAATTATAAAAAACATTTCTAGTAAATATAAATAAAGAATAATAGTATTATAAGAATAAAAGAGTTTATTTTTATAATATAATATAATAAGAATAATCTTATAAATAGTTTAATAGAATTTTATATTAAGTTTAAAATCATAAAATACTTTCTTTATATAAACTTTATAATATAATTTATTTTATATTTAAATATTATTTAAAGAATATTATATATATATATATATATATATATATTAAATTTATATAAATATATATTAAATTTATATAAATAAATATTAAATTTATATAAATAAATATTATAATTATATATTATAAACTTTAATCTTATTAAATAAAAGGTTTTAATATTAAATAGTAGTTAATAAATTATAATATATATTAGATTAATAAATTAATATAATATACACTTTATATATATATTATTTAATATATTACTTTTTAATAATATTAAAAATAGTATTAATATTAATAAAAGTAAGCCTTTTATTTTAGCTTTTTTAATAAAGAATAATAATTTTTAATTTATTATTATTAATAATACTATTATTAAATCTTAATAACTAGTTAATAATTAGTTACTATTTAGATTTTATTATAAATAAAGTTTTAATTAAAGTTTTATTTTTATAAGTTAAAGATTTAATATTAATAAAACTTAAATATTATTAGTTTATATATTAATAACTATAAAATTAAAATTATTTATAAATAATAATTAAAAATAAAAATTATAGCTTAAAATAATTATTTAAAACACTTCTCTATAATAAATTTATAATTATAATATAGTCTCTCTATAAAAGAACTATAATAAAATTCACTTTATATATAAATATAATCTTATAAATACTATATAAATATTCTAATTTATTTTTTTTTATTAATTAAAAAGAATAATATAAAAACTTTATATATTTTTATAAATACCTCTAGCTATTTATTAGAATCTTATATATTTAATATAATAAACCTCTTAACTTTATATTTTCTAATAATATATATAACTTTTAGTTATATAATTATAACTTTTTTAATTTCAGCTATATTTATATATATATACTAATTAATAATTTTATAATTTTTATTTTAATTTAATAATACTATAATTTAAAATTATATTTAATTATTATAAACTACTAAATCATTAAGTTATTCTCTTTTTTATATATTATTTATATTATTATTAAATATTATTTCTATTATTATTTTATTTAATTAAACTAACTAACACTTTTGATATATTTTATATTACTTATAAATAGAATAATATATTAAATTAATAAGTTTAATAGTAGTTATATTATAATTAGTAATTAGAGATTAGAAAGAAATATAATATAGATTAAATATAATATATCTATTTATAAATATATATATTTAAGAGGGTAAATATAATTTATATATTATATTATATATTTAAAGAGATTTTACTATAATATAAATATAATATATATATTATATTTATATATTTTATATTATATTTATATATTTTATATTATATTTATATATTTTATATTATATTTATATATTTGTATATATATATTAAGTTAAAAGCTTTTTAAAGTAACTACTACTTTTAATAACTTAATATATTAATTATAAGTAATAATAAAACTACTATATTTAGGTGTACTTAAAAAGAGCTTTTAATATAAAAAAATCTAATTTTATTAATTTCTTATATAATAGAAATTTAATTCTATATAAATTAAAAAGAATATATAAATATATATATAATTATCTATAAAATTTACTTATTAAATTTAATATCCTCTTATTTAATATCTTCTTTATCTCTATTACTATAATCTATATCTATTTTAGAATTACTATTATTAGTATTTTCTACTATAAATCTAATTCTAATTTAAATAAAAAAAATAAAAAGCTATAAAATAAATCACTATAAACTTTAGAGCTAAAGTTATAAGATTTTTCTTTATTTAAATCTTTATTTTAACTTTTAAGTAGTATTAATTATTTTCTTTTAAAATAAGTTAATTTAGTTCTTTTTTAGTAATAATATTACTATTTTAATTAAAAGTTAATAGCTAAATACTTTTTAGCTAATATACTAAATATAAAGGATTTTTCTTTAGTTTTTTTCTACTATATAAATAGGTTAACTTATTAATCTAACTAGTAAATATATTAAATATATTTAATTTAATAACTTTATATAGTTATTAATTAATAAATAAAAATTAAAATACTTATTTTATTTCTTTAAATATCTAGTTTAAAATAGCTTTTTAGTTCTACTCTTTAAACCTTTTTATTTTATTTATTACTTTTAACTAGAAAAAGCTAATTAATTATTTCCTCTTTAAACTTAAGTTACAGGTTTTTATACTTTTTAAGTTTAAGTTTTTTTTATTTAAAGTTATAGTAAAAGTTATTCTTAAAATATTTACTTTAGATTTCTTTTTATTAGTAGAACTAATATAGTTTTTTTTATTACTACTATTATTTATATTAATAAAGCTATTAATAACCTCTAAATATAACTAAGATTTACTTAAAGTATTTAACTATACTATAATATTAGATTTTAACTTATATATTTATATATTAGTATTAACTTATAATTAATAAATATATAGATATATATTTAATTAAATTAAAGAACTTATAATTTATATTCTTTAGTTAAATTCTTTTTAGCTTATTTAATATAAGCTTACTTAATAAGCTTTTCTATATTAAATTTATTAGTTAGACTATTAATATTTAACCTAAGATCTAAAATAAACCTAAATAGATAAGGTTTATATATATTATAGTCTTTTTTAGTAACTATAAAGCTAGAAAACTAGCTCTCTAGTTTATTTAATTCTATTTTAATAGCTAAAGTAAAATATTAAGAATAAAGATATAAAGATTTTCTAAACTAATTAATATAAATTAGTATATACTATATAATAAGATATTAAAATATAATATATATATATATATTTAAAAAGTTATTTTATTAGTAAAATTAAAAGAATTAATATAAACTTCTAATTTATTTTTTAAACTATTATAAATATTAGCTAGTAAAAATATACTAATACTAATAGTTTAATAACTATAAAATTATAAATTAAAACGCTATTCTCTAAGTTAATAATATTAACTATATTATAAGTTATAACTACTATTATATATAGTTTATATTAGTATAAGTATAAGTATATATAAAAGCGTAATATATATACCTATATAGTATAAAGTTATAAATAAGCTAATATTATATTAAAAGGTGATAATCTTAAGTATTAATAGGTATTAAATAGTATAGATAATAATAAAAGTAGTGATATATTATAATAATTCCTATTAATATAGTTAGTAAGTTATATCTCTTAATAGGGAAAAATGAAGGGAAAAATAACTTAAAATATAACCTATTAAACTACTAATTATATAAAGTACTTATATAAATATATATATTATATAATTAATATTATAGTTATAAGGTATAATAAATAGAGTATTTTATATAAAGTTTTATACTTTAAATATTATTTATTTATTTATTATAGAATATTAAAATAAGTTAAGCGTTATTATTATTCTTATATTATTATTATTATTATAAAAGAATGTTATATATTAATATCTCCCTTTAAAGTATATATATTTAATTTATAGTATATAGCGTACTTATTTAATATATATATACGTTATAGATATAAAAAACTTAAAACCTTATAAGAAAAATAAGAAAAGTATTCCTATAATATATATAATATATTTATAATTAGTTAAAAACCTCTTATAAAATAACTTTATAAATAAAAAGGTAAGAGAAAAACTAATAAGTTATTTTTTGAATATAGTTATTATTATTATATATATTATTATTATTTTTAGTATTATTATTATTATTTATCATATTAAGTATATTATTAAGTATAAACTTACTTAAAGGCTTAGTTAATATATCTATAATATTAAACTTTATATCTATATAAAATAATATAATATCTTTATTTAATAAAGATTCTCTAGTAAAATAATATTTTATATTAATATACTTAGATTTTTTATATAATTTAAGATATTTAGTTAGCTTTTTAGCTACTAAATTATTTATAAAAATCTTAGGCTTATTTATAGCTTTAAAACCTAGATTAATTAAATTAAAATTATAACTATTATATAAATATAAAGCTTTTTTATTATTTTAGTTAAAGCTATATATTTAGTTTTATAAATAGATAGTATTACTATTTCTTATTTTATAGTATTATAAGATATTATATTATATAATTTTTAGTAAAATATATAAACTAATATAGATCTTCTATTATTTAGGTCTTTAGTTTAATATTATAGTATTTATATTAATAACTATAAAGTTAGAGTTAATAGTAAAAAGGATTAAAAAGTAAGAATTATAGCTTAAAGTAATTATTTAGAAAACTTCTCTATAATAATAGCTATATATAGCTTACTAGTAAGTGCTAGTTTTAGTAATATTATAGAGTAGCTTAATAACTCTTATAATAGTACTTTTAAAGTATTAGTTATAAATCTAAATAAGTAAGTATATAAGGATTATTTTATTAAGCTTTATTATTAACTAGATATATATTTATATTATATTATAAAGCTAGAGGATTTTACTTAAAAGTAGTAATTATAATATAATAATAAAGATAAGGTGTTAGCTTATATATTATATTATTAGAGATTATATTAAAATTACTTTCTTATTATTATAATAAACTTTAATAGGGATTTCTTTAATAGTAATTACTAAAATATAAGTAGTACGCTTAAATCTATAGCTATAGAAGCTAGTATTAATATCTATAGTAATAAAATCTAAAAAGCTTTAGTATATATTAATTTAGTATATATATAGAGTTTTTTAAATATATTAAGCTAATAGATCTTTAAAAACATAAGCTATATTAAAACTAATAGTACTATTAATAATATAAAGTATTAGTTTATTATTATTAAGATATATAATATCTATAAAGATCTTATAATTAAACTTATAGTTATTATAAAAAGTAAATTTAAACTTTTTAGGTTAATTAATATAAAGTTAATAATATTAGTAGACTTTAGTTAGATAAGTAAAAAAGCTTTTATTAACTTTATATTTAGCTTTAATAAAGATATATTAAAATTTAATAACTAATAAATAGCTAAAATAGTAATAAAGTTATTAAAATTTAATTTTATTAAAATAGTAGTAGATAATTAGTTATTTCTATTAGAGAAATATCTAAAGATATCTTTATTTATAGATAATTAAAACTCTAAGATCTCTCTACTTTATAATATTATTAAGGTTATTAAATATAATTTCTATTTTATTTATATTATAAAAGTAGTATAAGAAGAGTATATTTATTAATATAATATAAAAAGTAATAAAACTAAATAATATAAAAACTTTAATAGATCTTAATAAATAGATAGAGTTATTAAGGCTAAATCTAATAGTAGCTATTTTTATAGCATTAATTTTAAAGTTTAATATTAATTATTAAAATATAAAGATTTAAAGTTAGCTTATTATTAAATATTTAGAAATATTAGTATTAAGTAAGATATATTAGAAGATTATTAATCTATATTTTCTCTTAAGTAAAAACTATAAAATATATTTTTTAAGTTTAATTATAATATATAGATTTTATTTAGTAATAATATAGAAAGTAGTATTATTACTTAATATATTAGTTACTTTAAAGCTATTAAAAGTAATATTAGCAAAATAAAAAGTGAGAAATTTTTAATTTTTATTATCTAAGCTATTTACTCTATATTAGCTATTTTTAGCGTTAGAGTTTTTAATATTAAAAGTATTAAAGTAATTTAATATATTTTTATTATAGCTATTAATAATAAAGTTATTAATATTTTTAACGCTTTAATATTATACTAAAAAGTAATTAAAAGTAGAAGTAGAGATATTTTTATTAATATATAAAGCTATCTATCTTTAAATAGTAATATTTAATCTTATATTAATATTACTAAGCTTATTTTAAATATTATAGTTAACTATACTATAAACTTTAATAAGAATAAAAATAAAGTAGTTATTAGCTAGAGGTATTAGAAAAGCTAGAGAAGTTAGAAAGTTATTTAGAAAAATATTTAAAAGAGCTTAAGTAGCTAAATTAAATATAATTAATAAAGCTTAATAATAGTTATTTAAGAAGTTATATAAGTTATTAAAGCTATAGAGGGGTAGATATTAATATTTCTATTAAAGTGAAATATTAAGTTAAATTATAAATAAGGATTATTATACTATAGTTATAAAAAGCTTATTAAGTATTATAATAGCTAAAGCTTATTTATTTAGTAAATAATTTACTATTCTATTATTTTTATTTAATTTAATATAGCTTAATAGTAGTTAAAAATAGAGGTATAGAAGTTAAAAAAAACTTCTATAAAAAGTAAATAGGTTTAATAAACAATATTATTAATAAAGTAGTTAAGTTTTAAAGATAAAGAGATAGTATAATAGTATTATAGAAGAAGTAAAAAAACTATATAATAGTGTTATAAAAAGAGCATAGGTTATTAAGAGTAAAAAATAGTAAAGAATTCTCTTATAACTAGTAGTTAGTAGTTAGTATTTAGTAGCTAAATAATAAGAAAAAATCTTATAGTAAAGTATACTACACGCTATATATATAAATAATTACTATTAAATAGACTTAAAGTAGCTATTTATTATTAATATTAACTTAGTAAAAAAGTAGTTAAAAGCTATTAAAAATAAAATAATCTCTTATTTATTTATATAATATAAAAACTCTATTTATAAAAAATAGAAGGCTATATAAGTTAGTTAAAAGTGAAATAAGTAGTTAATTTTACTATTAATTATAAATTAATAAATAGAGTATTAACTACTATATACTATAGTACTATAGAACTATATATAGTTATAATATATAGTATATTATAAAGAAAAATCTAATACTATAACTATACTATATACTACTGTAGTTATAATATATAGTATATTATATACTACAAATTATACTATATTTTAGCTATAATATTATATATAAAATTATATATTAATATTAATATCAATAAGTTATTAATTAACTAGTTATTTTAATTAAAATATAATTTAATATTAAAAAACTATTAAGATATATTTATTAATAAAATATCTATATAATTAAATATATATATTAATTATTATTAATAATAATTAATATATAATACTATTATATATATTATTATTCTTATTAATTATTAATTAGATAATTATATAACTAAAAACTACTCTTTAATAACTACTAGTTAATTAATTAGAATTAAATAACTAATTTTTAAAATATAATATGTAGTATTATACTATATTACTATAGATTTAAAAATAGGGCTATAGTATACTATAAAATTAATAAGCAGAGTTATAGTATACTACAAAAAAAATTTAAATACTATAACTACACTATACTATATATAGTATATAGTATACTATATAGTTATAGTACTACTATATAGTACTTATTATAGCTCTATTAATAAGTTAATATTAATATTAAAAGTTAAATATATAATAAACATTTTTTAAATAAAAAATAAGAGTAATTATTAAAAGCGTTCTAAGTAAAATAAACTATCTCTTAGGTTATATTATAACTACTTCTATTAAATATAAAATTAGAAGCTATAAAAGCTATTATTATAATCCTACTATTATTAATATTATAAAAAGATATTATTTAATCCTACTAGCGTTAATAATATTAAGATTAATATATTTTTCTTAAAGATTAGAAAAGAGTAAATTTAAAATAGCTTTAGTAATATAAACTATCTTTTCTTAAAATTATAGCTACTTTATTAGTATAAATTAATTAATTAAGTATTTCTAAATAGAATAGATCTAAATAAATATTAATAAAACTACTTTTTTTAAAGCTTTATTAATCTATAGTTAATTAATATATTATATAGTAATAACTATAAAATTAACTACTAATTAGTATTAGTCTTATAAAACTAGTTAACTAATAGAATATTATAAGTAATAAATATTATATTATATTAACTATATTAGTAGTATTATATATATTAACTATATTAGAAGTAGTAGCTATAATTATAATATTAATTATAAATATTAAAGCTTTATATAATTACCTATTATATAGAGTGTATCTAACTTAATTAATACTCTAATAGACTAATATTACTAATATAATACTAAATAAATAATATCTACTATATTTTACTTATAGATTAATTAATAAATAGAAAAAATTAACTAAATCTTTAAAATATACTTCTATATTTATATTAATTATAACTAAAATGATTATATTATATCACTACTAATTATTTAGTTTATTTATAATAATATAATTAGAGAAAATATTAAATAATCCTTTTTTTATTTTAACTATAATAAATTAAAAATATTTAAAATAATATATATAAAAACTTAAATTTATATAGTAATAAATAATATAGTTTACTAATTAATTAAAAATTAAAAAACTAACTTTAAAAGAAAAATATAATACTTATTTTATATAATAAAATATTAAAATAAAATAACTAAATAATAAACTTAATTTTAAAAAACTTAAACTTTTTAAGATTATATAAATAATTTTATTAGTTAATTATAAATTTAAACTTTTAGAAACTATAAAATATTATTTATTATTTTATATTTTACTTTATAAATTAATATTATTATTATAAAAAATAATAAACTAAAATATTATTATAAGCTATACTTACTTATTATATCTAAGCGTTACTATAAACTAATAGAAATTCTACTCTTAGTAACTATATTTACTTAATAGGTATTTTATATCTATTTTTCCTCTATATAAGAAATATTCTAAAAACTTCTTTTTTTTAGCTTAAATTACTATAATTAAAATACCTTTAAGTTAAATAAACTATAAGCTAGCTTTTTATATATCTAAGCTTATATTAAATGCTTATTTTACTAGTTATATAGCGTAATAGATAGTAAATAGAAAATAAAGCTAATTAAGCTTAAAGTAGTAAAACTAAAAATAGTATTAGAAAGTATATAAGTATTTATATTAATTTATACTGTAATTATTAAGCTAAATAACTAACTTAATAATATATTAACCTTACTATAAGCTATTAATAAGCTAGTTATAAAGCTAATATAAATAGTAATAAGTAGTAATACTTTAGTATTACTAATATTATACTTTATAGCGCCTCTATTATTAATATTACTAGTATTACTACTTTTAAAACTAAATATTACTTAAGAAATAAGTAGTATTTAATATTTAAAGTCTCTTTTTAACTTCTTTAAGTTTAAAAATAGTTATAATAAATATACTATTTAAGTATAATAGATATATAATAAAATTAAAATAAATTAAGCTTTTTATTTAAGTAACTAAGAGGCTTAGTATTTAATTAACTTTTATTTAAAACTAAAAGTATAGCTAGTAGTTATAGTTTTCTATAAATCTAATAGTAGTAATAGCTTATTTAAACTAGATACCTTTTTAGTATATTTAGACTATACTTATAGTAATCTAAATATTAAAAGTAAAGCTTTTAGAAAGCTATTAAAGCTTAAAATAAAGTATAATAAATCTTTTACTTTATTTTTACTCTACTTTAAATATACTATTATAGAAGTAAGTAGTATAATATAGCTAGATAAAGTTTAAATTAACTATTTATAAAAAGTATTATTCTATAAGCTTTTTAACTACTTAGTTAACTACTTAATTTCCTATAAATATACTAAGTATATAAGCTTTATATAAAATATTATATAAAAACTAAAAAGATTATATTATATTTATAATATTATATATTAGCTTATAACCTTTAGAATAAAATTATTATCTACTAAAGTAGATATAGATAGAGATACTAAAATAATAGAGTTAGTATATACTTTATATAATAGAGTAAATAAAAACTTTAATAAGAAAATATACTATTATTTTAAATATAACTAGATTAGCTATTTATAAAGAGATTACTAGAAGTTAAAGAGATTAAAGAATAGTCTTAAAGTAGTAAAAGTTATTAAAGAAGTATTATACTAAAACTTAAAAGAAAATAAAAAAGAAGAAAATACTTCTAATTTAAGAAATAAGTAACCTTAGTATAAAATTAAGTATTAAGGATAATAGAAAAAAAGTAAACTAAATAAGAGTAATTTTAGTTAAAATGTAATATAAATAAGCTTTTTATAATATTAATAGTTAGAGTTAATAAAAGTATTTTTATTAATATTTTAATAGATTATAGTTATAATATTTATATAATAGTAGACTATTAGTATATTTATTACTTCTATTTATTATATATTAACTATTAAGTATAGTAACTATATAGTTTTACTAAAAACTTAGCTTAAACTAGAGTAAAAGATATAGTTATACTATATTTTAAAATTAGAAGCTATATATAGTAGCTTTTTACTTATATAGTAAAAAGATTAAATACTAATTTATTTCTAGAAAAACTATAGATAGAATAAAATAATATTATATATAATATAGTAAAGAAATAGATATTTTATAGAAAAGTAGAAGTTATTATTATTTTATAAAGATAAAATAAGCTTTAAAAAATAAAAGAAATTTAAAAAGTTTACTAACTAAATACTATTTTTTTTATAGTAATCTACTAGAAAGTTATTAGAAATTAAATATTTAAAATAGCTATAGAAATATAAATAATAAGCTTAAGAGATATTAAAAAGATATTTAAGATAAAAAAACTAAAAAACTATTTAGAGAAACTATTATAGTATATTTATAATAAGTTTATAGAGCTTTTTAAATTTATTAAGTTATATTTTTTATTTTTAAATTATCTTAGTATAAACTATAAAATCTACTTTAAGTGTAATATTTCTAGCTAAAAAGCGCTTTTATTTTAAGGTTTCTTTTATAATATATTAAGAGAAAAGCTTCTAATACTTAAAAAAATATTTACTAACTTATTTAATAAAAGCTTTATTTAAGCTAGTAAGTTTTCTACTAGTATATTAGTACTTTTTATTAGAAAACTAAATAGAAGATTATAGTTCTACTATAACTACTAAGTATTAAATACTATTACTAAGTAGAACTACTACTTTTTATTTCTAATTTAAAAGACTTTTTAAAAAGTTAATTTAATAAAATAATATATAAAGTTAGATATTATTACTACTTTCTATAAGATTTATATAATAGAAAGATACTAAGAGAAAACTACTTTTTATATATAATATAAGCTTTTTAAGTAGTTAGTCTATTTATTTAGACTAAATAAAGCTTTAGTAACATTCTAATAGTATATTAATAGTATACTTTAAAAGTTTTTTAATAACTTTATAATAGTATATATTAATAATATATTAATCTATAGTAGTAACTTTTAAATAAACTATAAATAGAAGGTTTATAAAATCTTCTAAGCTTTTAGAGAAGCTAGCTTTAATCTTAACTTTATAAAGTATAAGTTTTTAATAGAGATAGTAAAATATATAAAATTTATTCTAAAAATAAGTAAAAATATTACTTATAATATAGAGAAAGTATAAGTGATTATTAAATAAGAAGTATCTATTTTAGTAAAAAAGTTATAAAGTTTTCTAAAGTTTACTAATTATTACTAACTATTTATATTAGAATATTTAGAAGTTATAAAGCTTTTTACCCTTTTTATAAAAAAAAAAGTACTATTTATTTAAAGTAAAAAATAAAAAAAAGTATTCTAAATATTTAAATACTACTTTTAAACTATATTAATATTATATTACTTTAACTTATAAGCTTTAATAACTATTAAGATAAACTACTTAAAGTTTATTTTAAGAAGTATATTAACTTAAAAAGATATATAAAGATAATACTATTCTATTATCTTTTATTTATAGAAGTTTATCTCTATTTAATATAACTACTTAATTTATAATAAAAAACTATTAGTAGTAATTACTTATTTAAGTATATAGAATACTAAATTAAAAAACTACTTTAAGTTTAAAGTTTTAACTAACTATAAAAGCTTTAAATACTTTATATAAAAGTAGTATTTAATAGAGTATTAAAGTTATTAAGTAGAATAGTTATTAAAATATAACTTCTATTTAGAATACTAACTAAACTACTTTATAGTTATATTTAATATATTTTTATACTATAAATAAAACACCTTAAAAGGTTAAAAAAATAAATAAAAAAAAGAAAAAGTAATATAGATAATTTTTAACTTTATTTTTAGAAAAATATATAAATTAACTATAGTAAAAGCTTTTACTATAATAGTATTTAAAGACCTAGCTTTATAGTATATCTAAAATAAAGTATAAATAGATAATATTTAATATTAAAATACTTACTAAATAGTAAAATAGAAAGATTAAAGCTTTTCTTTCTAGTTAAGCTTAAAACTATAGATTACTAAATATAGTATAAATATTTTTAACTAATTAACGTTTAGAAACTAAATTTAAGTATTAAGATTAATAAATAAAAACTACTTTTAGAACGCTTTTTAAATATAGTTAATTTAGAAGTATTATAACTTAGTAATAATAAGCTACTTTAGTTAAAATAATACACTAGCTATTTTAGTTTAATAATACTTCTAGCTAAAGTAGTTATTAACTATCTACTAATTTATAAGAAACTATAATAACTATAATAGAAAAATAATATAGTAGTAAGTAAAATATAAGCTTTTCTAGCTATTATTAGTAGTAAAATAACTATATTATAACCTTACTATAGACTTTATAATAGATCTTCTATAAATAGTAAATATAAAGTTTTAATACCTCTAAGTAATAATAAATAGACTTTTAAAAATAATAACTTTAAAAAGAATAATATTTATAGATATAGAAGTATATATAGAATACTTTATTAACTATTATTACTAGTTCTATAAAGTACTAAAGTTTATTATTAATAATAGAAGTAGTAACTAGATAAGCTAGTTTTAGTAATAGTTTTATATATTTATAAAGATTAAATAGTATTTAAATACTACTTTTTATCTATAAATAGATAGAATAACTAAACGTTTTAACTAGAAAATCTAAGTAGTTCTATAAATAATAGTTAACTTTACTTAGAATAACTAAGAAGTTTATTTATTTTCTATTTAATTAGTAATTAATAGCTATAATATAGCTATAATTAGAGTAAATTTCTTTTTCTTTACTTATAAATACTATATTAACTTAATACTTATAGTTTAGTTTATACTAAAGCTAGTAAACTTATATAAGTTAGTTACTAATAAATTTATTAATAAACTTAAGTTAACTATAAAGCTAGTATAAACTACTATTATAGTAGCTTAATAGATAATAGAATAACTAGTAAATACTAAAAAAATACTAGCTAAATATTATAAAATAAGTAATAAAGTTTAGTTATTATTAATAAATTTCTATATAGAATAGCTTTATAAAAAGTTAAACTAGTTATATTTAAAGTATAAAATAACTAGAGTAATTTTATTAACTATAGTTAAATTAAATATTTTAAGTAAAATCTATAACTATTTTTATATTAACTTATTATATTATATTATAAATAACCTACTTTTAAACTAGAAAGTTAATAACTTCTAATTACTATTTATCTTTAAAAATAAAAAAAATAAATAAAAAGTTAAGTCTATTTTAGTAGTATAATAGAAGTATATAAATAGAAAAAAGTGTTATAAAGTATTAATTAAATAAATAAAGTATAGCTAGCTTATTTAAGAACTTTTAGAATCTTTATAAGATAACTAAGTAGTTAATAAATTTAAAGAGAAATATAGTTTTATAGATAAAAATAATAGTAACCTCTAATATATATTATTATAAATATATAATAATAGAAAAATAGAAGTAGAATATAAAAATAATAGTAAGATAAGTTATAATTAGAAAATTAAAAAGAGATAAAAGACTTTATTATAGTATAAAACTATAAAACAGTATAATAAAGCTAAAATAAACTTAAAATAAGTAAATAATAAATAGAATAAAAACTTTAGAAATAATTTCTTTATTTCTTTTATTTAGTATAAATAGTAATAATAGTATTAATAAGCTAAAAAGTAGTTAGAATTTATAAATAGAAGTAAAATAGAAGTATAATAAACTTTATAAAAGACTTTAACTATATTTAAGTAAACTTAAGTAAAATAATATAACTAAGCTTTATTAAGTTTAATTAAAAAGGATATTAGAGTAATAGTAATAATAGAAACACTAAAAATAGAAGTAGCTAGAGAACTAATAAAACGTATAAAAGAAGTATTAGGTTTAATAATAGCTTTAATAGTAATTTTAGTAATATACTCCTCTTTAGTTTTAATATAGATTTTATAACTTTAAATAGAGATAGTATAAAAAAGCTCTATATAAGCTTTAATTTATAAGAGAAGTTAATAAAAAGGTTAATATTTATATTAGAATAATAAAATAATAAAGATTTACTAAAGTCTACTTATTAATACTATAGTAAGTAAAATAAGTATAGCTAAGAGAAATAAACTTTTTATAGTAGTAAATAACACTTTTATTATTTTAGTAAAATATTAGCTTTATAGGATTAAAATAATAAGAGAGTAATATATATATTAATATAAGTAGATTTAATAGACTTATTAGAATAGTAGATATAGTAAGTAATATTACTTAAAAAATAGTTAGTTTTATAATAACTAGAAAGTAAGTAATTAATATATTTTACTTAAAAATATTATAATAAGCTATAATATTACTAAATATTTTAGTTCTAGCTATAATAAATATATATTTTAAGTAGGAGATCTAATAAATAGATCTTTAGGTTTTATTTAAAGAGATACTACTAAATATAAGCTAATATTATAAAAGTTTTAGTAGAATATTAAAAGAGTAATAAATAAGTAGCTAGAAAATATATAATAATAGGTTTCTATATAGTAGAGTAAATAAAAAGGGACTAGAGAAGGTTATAGAAGAGGTTATTTTTAAAGTTAAAGTTTCTAAAAATAAGCTTTTTAGTACTAAAAAAGCTAGTAAACTTAGAGTAATTAGAGAATAAGTTTTTAAAGTTAATAAAAAAAAGAGATTTTATTTTTTTATTAGAGTTAGAGAGAGTAAACTATATAAAGTTAATTATAATGAAATAGTAGAGAAGAAATAAATAATAATAAATAAGAAGTAGTACTATTTATAGAAGCTAAATAAATAGTAGCTAGATCTATATAAATTAGTAATTAATAAAAATTTAAGTCTAACTAACTTATAAAGTAAATAAACTAAAAGTATAATAAAAATATAGCTATAATAATAATAAATTAGTTAAATAATAATATAGAAAGATTAAATAACTTACTACTATATAGATTAATAAGAAAAAGAAAAACTAAAAGCAAACTAAATATAAAAAATCAAATTATTATATTATTTATTTATAAAATATAATATAGTTAGTAGTTTAAATTAATAAAGTTTTAAGCTTACTTTTAGTTTATACTAACTACTTTTAACTTATATTTAATTTATATTTATATAAAAGCTAAAGGGAGAGGTATATATTATAAGCTATATCTACTTATTATATTTAGGTATTACTATAGATCTATAGAAATTCTACTCTTAGTAACTATATTTATTTAATAAGCGCTTTATACTTATTTTTCCTCTATATAAAGAGTATTTTAGAAATTTCCCTTTTTTAACTTAGATTACTATAATTAAAACACTTCTAAGTTAAATAAATTATAAACTAGCTTTTTATAAATATAAAGTTAAATAAATTATTAATTACTTAAAAGAATTAAAAAATTATTAATATTTTATTAAATAGAAAAGAAATAAATATAAAGATAATATATAAAAACCTACTAAATATATTACTAATATAATAAAAAGACTTATAATCTACTAATAATAATATTAAAAATAAGAAATAATATCTATATTAACTAAACTAACTATTTTAATAAACACTTCTAACTATTTATAAATTAAATACCTTTATAGATATATTAAATTACTAATAAAAGTAAATTAACTAAAAAACAAAAAACTATTTATTTACTTAAAAATATTAAAATATAACTAAAAGTCTCTTAATAAAAAGTTTAATATATTTAGATTCTAATTAAAAATAGAATTTAAATTAAAGATTTTAGAAATACTTATTAACTATATTTCTAAAACTAAAAGAAACTTAATTAAAAAACTTTTTACTACTTTATTTTTCTTTATTACTACTAATGTTTTTTTATAATTTTTCTTAAAAACTATCTACTTTATTTTATAAATATAATTTAATTTTATAAATATTTTATTTATTTTAGTTTATATTTTTTATAATATTTCTACTTTTTATAAAAATAACTCTTTAGTTTTCTCTTTTTTATTATCTAAATAATAAGATTTTATTATTAATTACTTTATTATAATATATTAATATAAAAAAGGAAATTAGATAAAAAAAGCTTATATTAATAAATTATATTTTTAAAAGTATTATAAGAATAATAAATACTACTAATAATAATATACTTTTTATAAACTAATAGGTTTTATAGTATTTTATAATATAAACCTTTTAAGTAATAATAGTAATAAAATATAACTTTAAAACTATTTTTAATAATTTTAAAAGAATAATAATAATAATAAAATATAGAACTTATAAAATTATTAGTAATATAATCTAATATAGTATTAATATTATAGATAAATTAGAAAATATAATTAATAGATCTCTAATTTAAAATTAATAATCTATTTATATTAAGTTTTAAAAATAAAACCTTTAGAGAGAAGATTTAATATTATAACTTATAAATAAGAATAATAAATAACTAATCTATTTAAGTGTTAAATAGCTAAAATAGAATATTTATATTATATAATTATAAGAATAATAAGGATTTATTTAGAATAGAAAAATTATAATATAAATTATATAATAATAAAATAAAACTAAGTAAATAATAAAGATTACTAAGTATTTAATAAAAATTATTAAGTATTTACTAATAATTACTAAATACTTATTAGTATTTATAAGAAGATAAATAATAAAATAAAAAAAACTATTTAAAACTTATATATAATATAACTTTAAGCTTAACTTATAATTAAACTTCTATAGCTTTTTAGTAATTAATTTTATATTTATTCTTTAAGATATTTTTAACTTATTTTTACTATAAATAACTTATTAAATTTAAAACTAATTATTTTAGCTTCTAAAAACTAATCTATAATAAAGCTTATAACTTATAACTTAAACTATAACTTTAGTATATTATTACTATATATTAATATTAACATATAACATTCTTTTATAATAATAATAATAATATAAGAATAATAATAACGCTTAATTTATTTTAATATTCTATAATAAATAAATAAATAACGTTTAAAATATAAAACCTTATATAAAAATACTCTATTTATTATATCTTATAACTATAATATTAATTATATAATATATATACTTATATAAATACTTTATATAATTAGTAGTTTAATAGGTTATATTTTAAATTATCTTTCTTTTTACTTTTTTCTACTAGGAAATATAACTTACTAACTATATTAATAGAAATTATTATAATATATTACTTCTCTTATTATTATCTATATAATTAAATACTTTTTAATACTTAAAATTATCACTTTTTATTATAATATAAGCTTATTTATAACTTTATACTATATAAGTATATATACTACACCTCTATATACGCTTATATTTATACTAATAATTAATCTCTAGCTTCTATTAGTAGACTTTACTATTAGATAGCTAACTGTAATATATACCTTTAACCTATTTAATATATAATGGTTTTTCATTCTTCCTAATAAACTTTATTACTAACTAGTGAATTATAATATATAAGTAATATACTTTTATTACTTATTTGCTTATTCTAACTCTAATCTCATTCTAAACTCTATAAGTTCTCTTTTCATTTTCAGTTCCTCCTCTATTCTACAATTCTATTATTCAATTTCAGCTTAAGATTCACGCTCTTTACGCTCTTCATCCCTTTCCTTACTCTCTATTTCCCTTCTTAACTACTCTATACAAAGCTTTTACTCCTCATTAGCAAGAGATAAAGCACTAATTTGCGTTTATATTTAAATAGCTTAGCGAAGAAGTTAACTATTTTAAAGGTATAGTAAGCCTCAGTTTAAATAGCTTTAAAGAGTAGTTACTAGTACTTTAGATAATAAAACGCTACTAGACTATAAAGATCTCTTATTATCTTCACTATCAGAGAAGCTAAAGTTACTATTATTATTAAATAGTAAGCTTCTCTAATTACTTACTAATAGTTCTCAAGTTCTTAAACAGCTTAAAGACCAATAAGGTTAGTCTTTATTATCATCATTTAATAATCTCTACTGCTTTTATTCTAAAATAATAATTAGATATTAGTCTCTTAATATAATATTAAACTTACTATTCTGTTATATTGCTAAGTCTACTTAACCAGAAATTCCAGTATTATAGTATAAGCCTAAAATATATTGCTTATAAGTTATATAATCTCAGAAGATTATATTCTAATCTATTTCCCTTAATCTATATAAATAAATAAAAGTATTTTCTAAGTAAGATAATATACTTACCTATTAACAACATAAAGAATAGAGAGAAACCGCCCAGTCTATTAGTAGGACGCTTAGTAGCAGATCTCAATAGTATTTATATTACATAAGATTTATTCCCAATCTGACGTTAAGATCTTTAATATTACCTAATAAAACCCTATAGCAATAGGTGATAACTACTTATAGTTTACTTAAGCTTTAAACGCTAGGAATTTCACTATACCTTATATAAATAACAAAAAACATTTCAGAAACATTTCCAAATGAGGTATAATAATAATATACCCCTAATTATATTATAAAGTTTATTATAATCCCTTTAGGATTAACAGCTTAGAAGACTAGTTATAATGTTATATAGTGTCCTTAGTCCACAGGGATAGATATCACCTAAAAGCTTCTCAACACTACATTAAAAATGCATATAATAGAGGTAAACGCAGCTTTTAGCTTAGAATTCCTAAAACTCTAAGCATTAATACCTTTTCTTAAGGTATTAGCTAAAGCCTTTAATAACACTCCATCCTTAGTCAAAAGTAACCCTAAGTATACTAGATCTATAAATAAACTTCTACTGAACGTCAATTACATACTTATAATATAAAATATCAAAAACAGCTTAAAACATATATTAATACATTTCTACTATCTCAGTATTTATATAGCAACACACTAGAGGAAGTACTTCACTAGGTTAAAAACAATTTAGAAATATTTCAGCAATAAACCCCCACCTTTCTCTAATATATAGCTATACTAAGCCTAAATAATCTCACAATACCCTAAACTACAAACATATTTATAATTTGCATTAACTATAAATAACTTCATATTATTAAATATCCACTATATTACTTATTTATAGAAGAAATAAATAACAATATAGTTAGAAGATAATTAGAATAAATATTAGATATACTAATAATAGTAAGCTATTAAAGTTATAATACTATAAAGAAGAAAGGAGGTCTATATACAAAATCGCTCGTTTTGTTCTTTTATTTACTATAAAGCAAGTGCAATTACGCAGGCACCTTAAGGAAACATTAAGATTTACTACTTTCAAATAATATGTCGAAAGTAGTTAGAATTCACAAGGCTTTTATAAATATCCATTATAGATTTCCCATAATACTCTACAATATACTCCTTTAACTCATTTAAGTTTAAAAATAAGTCTATAAATATTAATATATTTTAACAAAGTGAAAAAATAAAGCTCATACTTAATGTTATACTAGGCTTATTAATACATAAGATAACACGCATTAAACTATTCACAATTAAGAGAGGTGTTTTTACTACAGGTAGAGGAGAGTATATATAAATACTATATAATATGATCATAATATATAGCATAGTTTTTAGGTCTTATAAGATAAAGAACCTATAATAGACAGAGCATTCAACTTGCTAAATTTAAGCAAATAGACCCTAATAGGTTTAATTACATATTAGTCATCTTTATAGATTACCTATAAATATAAAGCATTCCTAGCTTATAATTACTTCCTCTAGAAGTTCAATCTCATAGAATGTTAACATCATAATATCCCAATATAGTTACTATTCAAAAAGAACTAACATAAAGTAGTATTTCTTTCAGTTTTAAGCTATAATACTATTTAAATATATAATTACCCACTACTAAACGCCAGCAATAAACTAAATTATAGTTAGTAGATATATTATATATAACCCTTAGAATAGATTTATCTTACACCTTAATTTATTACTTATAAGATAAAGCTATATATTTCACTTAAATCAATATATAATTACCCTTTGCGAAAACATTCATACATTATCTATAGTATCCTTTATATATATTAGACTAGATACAAAACATTTCAGAAATATTTCTAAATTAATCCTACTTACGCTATAATACACTTCTCTACTATTAGTATAATAACCCTCTCTTTAAGTACTATAAGTTATACGTTAAGAGATAGTGTTATTATATTATAAGTAAAATCTTAATACTATATATATTAACATACTTTTCTACCTATATAATCTCAGCCTATACGCCACATAGGTGCATCCCTAAAAGCATAATAAGTCATACTGAATTTACTTATCTTTTCACATATTTAATATTAGATTATATTCTAAAGCTTAACAATCTCCTCTACAGAGAAAGCTTCTATTAAAATAATAAAAACTACTCTATTTAGAGATATCATTAGGTATTCTAAAATACTAAATAAATAGCTAATATTCTCTATAACTACTATATCTCATATAAAGAGGTTATTACTTTATAAAACTAGAGAATAGCTAATAATTATTAGCTTAATAAATACAACAAATATTTCTAGAAATAGCTACTACTATTTATTAGTAAAAGATATAAAAAGAGAAATAATCTAATAGTTATACTATATCTTATAGTTATTCTTAAATTAGTATTAAGTTTATTTCAAAGCTAAGATATAGTATAATATTACTTAAATTATTATAAACTTCATTTATATCATTTAAATTTCTAAATTCATTTATAAGTTTATTAAAAGTAGATATAATAGCCTACTCCTAAACTTCAAAATAGTCATCATATATTAGTAAATCCATTATCTCTAAGAATAATATAAGTAGAAATATAATTAATTAGTATAGAAAAATAAATATATCCAATTCAGTCTAGAAACATTTCTCATAATACTAATAACCTTTAAGGTTACCCCTCACTTAGAATATTTCAGTTTACACCTTAGGTATTAGTTATTATATAAGCTACATAGTAGTAACTTCTATAATTAGATAGATAATGTGGAGTGAGATCCACTAGTTTTAGACTCAACCTCTGCACTGCCCCAATACACGGGCCTTTAGACTGACATAGGGTGTGTGATTCTGACCTTATGTGTATTATCTGTTCAATATTGTACTTGTTTCTGTACGTGTACTTAGGCTCTGCATGTACGTATCCTCAGTACCATCGTCGGCCTCTCGTCGCTACCGCTGCCGCGTCCCAGCAAGCAATGACCAAACTGGCGCTAGCAAGGCAGCGTCAGCATGGCAGGCCTGGCAGCAAGGGGTCTCGTTCTGTCTTAGCCTGCCCGCCTGTGCTATCTGGCCTTCTGTGACATCATCCGAGAGGGTTCTCGACTTCCTCAGCGAAATGTCTCTGCATCAGAAGACCTTTGCGAGACAGCGCGTGTTCTTAAAGCCGCCGCAGAGGCAAGGGCCTGTATGTTCCAGCGGTGCATTGGTGCCCGAGCTGCTGCAGGAGAAGGAGCACATTAGAAGAAACTAGAGAGGCAAGGGGAAAGAAGGAACATGAGCAACAGAAGGTGTGAGACACGCTGATCCGGAGCCAAGTCCACAAGCTTAAACCGCCTCCGACAAGCTCACCTGACATGTCTTGTCAACGCCAATGTCAAGTCAGTGTCAGTTGAGGAAGCCAGATTGATACCAACATGAGCTTGCCCAAACCCAGACTGGTCGGCTATCACGTCTATTGACTTTATCCGTCTCGCTCAGGAAGTGCCACTGCTCATCACTCCACCATCGCAACCTAACGACTCGTTCTCTGCGAGTCCGCATGGCTAATACCAATACCGACCCGACCAGACCCCACCGCCGCCGGAAGCTGTCCATTGTATGCGCTGGTCGGTAATCGTGTGCTTCCGGGTCCCCAACAAGGCCAAGGAAACTCTCCTCGCGCACGTCGGTCGGCCTCATCTCCCACGAGGCCTTGGCTACATGCCCGTCGTTGGATCCTACTCGTGTTCTGTGCGTTGTTCTTCCGCTGGCCCCTCCCGCCGCCCGCTCATATCCACCCTCTTTCTTCGGCTTCATTATCGTCATCGACACCACGGACCACAACGTACCCGTAGCGAATTCCCGCGTAGCCTGCTCGTCGTCAGATACGGCACACGCAAAGAGGAAAAAGACAAGGGATACAAAAGACGGCGCCTGACACGGTGGCCCGCATACTGCCGTCGTGTACTCGTACCGCTCGCATACTGTGCCTACCTTGCCCTCGTCTCATCAGCCTTTGGCATGTGTCCAGCGCCTCAGAATTAAGGTAGTGGACTGGGGATCTGTCTGACACGCTCGCTGATCGCCATCACCCGTTTACTGCGGTGTTTTGCCCATACAGCCCGCAGAGGGGTCATCCCAACCCTGCTGACCCTCAGCCGCCTGACAATGGAAGCCTCCAAGCCAGCGGAAGCCTCATCCATAGTGCTAGGGACGACTGCCGGTAATGCCCTATCATGGCCACTCAGAGGCTGAATAGGCGCCCGTTCTAGGGGATGCTCCTCGCGCCAGCGGACGGGATTGGTGAGCTGAGACACGAAGCTCACGAACCACTCTCGAGTCGCCCTCCTTGCCTCCTCCCTCCCACCAGAAAGCCTCCACCCCTCTCCTCCCGCCTTCCTCCTCCATCGGGGTGGCGGAATCCAGGAGATGAGGGACGGGGGTTTGGACGGGGACCTCATTACGGGTGCAATCACAACATCAGCTTGGCCTTTTGGAGGTACCTTACTTCAACTGCTCTACAAAGTACCTCCGGATGAGAAACGTCCAGTGGTCACTTGAAGCTGATCGCCTCGAGCCGGACCAATTCTGAGCCTCCAATCGATAACGCTCTCAGGGGTGTATGCACAGTCTGTAAAACGGCACCAGGAACCGCACACTCTGAAGATGGGGTGACCCCGGACATTCAGCCGAGGCGAGCGAGCCAGATGCGTCGATGCATCGGAGGGGCAAAAAAAAAAAAGATTGATATGAGTTATGAGGCTCCTTGAGCCTAAGCGTCTCGCACATATTAGCTGAGGCGACAGGACGGGAGAATGGTGGCGCGACGGCAAAAACCACACTGTTCCCTGCTGACGCCATGCACACTGCAGGGCTAGCAGAGAGAAGCAAAAACGCCGCGCGCGATCTTCAGGCACGAGACATGCTTGACCACGCTGGCGAGACCATTGAACAATTGCCGCAGCGCGGGGACGCCACAGAGCGTGCCTGTTGGCTCGGTCTTGTCCCACACGGCAGCACAATGCGTAGGCTAAGTCTAGGGAACGAACGGCAGCGTGGGCGAGACACAGAACTTTACCTTTGCACAAATACAGAGGCCACAGAGAGGTCTCACTCAGCAGCTGGTTGACATATGCTGCGCAGGGGCAGGTGTCACTCATCAGCACAGAGGGAAATCGGAGGAACCGCCAGCCACAGACACAGACACAGGAACAGACACAGCACATCAGCACTGCCGTCCGTCACAGCCAGAGATGAAACTCAGTCCTGCCCCCCATCCACTGACGTGCTTTTGTGCGCACCCAATCGGGAAACTCAATTGCAGAGGGCAAAAACATTGCTGTGGATATCGATCCGGACGAGTCCGTTTCGCTGACGAGGAGATCCCCGTTAGATCGATAAAGTGTGTGGCAGGCGGGATCGAAGTCTGCTCTCGACCTTCTTTTTCGACGCTGAACCTTGGCGCCGGTACGGTGAAGGGAACCGTTATTCTCCGCTAGACAGGGGGTCTTGGCTCGCTCTCTGTCTGTCTGTTCATGTTTGTTGGAGCTGTCAAGTTCTGGCCTGCTCGCTAGTAGCCGAAGCTGCCGTGCAGGAATGGCCAGACTGTGCGATAGCTACACGGAAGCCATGCCAAGAGGGAAGAAGCAAGCAGCTCGTGCTGTTCGTCCCGAAAGCTGAGCTGATGAAGGGTACATCAAACACGGAGAGCGTGCGAGATGTCAATATGTGGTGGAAGGGAGGGAGACACATGCACACACACACACACAGACATACACACAAGTACTCACCGTCCAGCCGCTGTACGGATCGGATGCAGAATGTACGGCAGGGCAAAGAAGAGGTACCTTTTCGCCTCCAGAGCCTGGTGCAGCCAGCGGACCGCCAAGCTGGCACCAAGAGCGGAGAGACGCAGGTTCCCACCCGGACCAGCCTCGACCCCTGTCACTGCTGACGACGCCTCGTTGATTACAGGCTCGGCGAGGTGGATCGTGGGCACGGGAGAAAAGGACCTCGGATTCGAGAAGAGAGGGAGGGGGTTGGGAGCCGCTCGCTTTCACCTCTTTGCCTTTGGTCTCCGTGGGGTGTTGCGAGTTATGCCGAGCGTCTCGCTGGAATACGCCTGTTCAGGTTTGGTCTGGGCCGGTTTGGCTTGTCGTTCGTTCGGCCTGCTGTGCTGTCATTATCAATCGGTCGGTCGGATGCGTCGCCATGTCTGTGAAGCCCATCGCGTCGTCTTTCCCCCAACCAGCAGGCTCGGCTCATAGGAGAAAAATTCTCTGATATTTCGTTTATCCGCCTCTTGACCCCTGGACCCAAACCCTTTTCAGGCGCAGGCGGCCGATCTCACTCGGTCACGCTTCGCGATGCTGGCTGCAATTTGATCCTTCCCGTTCGCTGGAAGATGTTGGCTGCATCCACGAACGACCTTTTGGCGAGAAGAGTCGGGTACGGCGGCACTTTGCCCAGAGAATCATCCCCCCCCCTTTTTTTTTTTTGCTTTGCTTCCCAACCTCGTGTCGCTTAGGTGCTCATCGACAGTAGAGCGATTGGAGTTTTGGAAATTCGGCTCCCTCCTGTTGGTCCCATTGTTGGATTGTCACCCAAGCCTTGGTGTTGTCTTGGTGCGTGGTGGTGTGGCCAGTCGCGGTCTTCGGACGAGGGAAAACAAGGCGAAAAAAAAGGGCGTCTTCCCATGTGCTGGATGGAAATCCAGGGTTCAATGTTCGCTGTGTGTCTCTCTCCTTGTAGTGGGTGGTGGTGGTGGTGGTGGTGAGTGATGGTGGGATGGGATGATGTCTTCCCTCTGTCTCTCTCCCACACATCGCCGTATCGTATCCTCCTTACGAGGTCATCGTCGCTTACTCCGCCGCAGAAGAGGAGAAGGAAAACAGGTTGAGACGAGAAACGAGGGGGCGACAGCCGCGATTATGTAGCTGCGGCGCAAATACGAGAATCTGCTGGTTCTGGGGGCGCGCCCTATTGTTTCTCCTCCCCCTCTCGCTCTCTGAAAATGTGCCTCAACCACTGCTCAAATATTATGCCCCCTTCTGTTTTGGGGTCGTTACGGGTTACGAGAGCTGAACTTCGGCGGTGGCCGAGAGGTGCGAGGGCCCGTTGGACTGCCTTAAGCGATGGGCGCTGGGTGTATGACTCGCCCAGCGCAGTCAGGGGACTTACCGGTGGGATCAGTCAGGGCGGTCTGGGCCAGTCTGTGGCGCGGCCTGTGGTTTATGTTTATGAGTTTAATTCAGCGGTTCTGGGGAGAGATGATGAGTTATGTTTTTGAATGTGAAGTTTGTATGAAGAATTATGAGAGTTACGTGTTTTTAAGAGAGGGATGAGTGTGTATAAGGGAGATAGATGTGCACTGCTCGAGGATCTGGTGGTTGCTGTTGTGGTTAACTATTGTCCCAAGTCCCCGGGCTTCATTGAGAGGGTTGGTCAATTTTAGCTCATGACAGCTGCATGCGACCTCCGCCCTCCCACACTCCCGTCGACGAGGGTGCGTCGGAGTCAGTTACGCTTAAAGGCTTTCTCCATGCCACTTTACGAAACTGCATGTTGAATTGGTGACCGTTTTTTTTTGGCCTCCGATGGTTCGTTCGTGATGTGGGAGTTCGGAGGTTGTGGTGGTTTTCTGGACCCGGTGTACCCGGTTTTATGGATGTATGGGGAATTGTGTAACATTTTGGGGAATCTGTCGTGGTAGCTTTTGATCAAATTCCAATGGATATACTTTATTGGTAAGGTACTGAGATGATGGAGTTGTTGGGACGTCGGGATGTGAAGTTCTGGCTGGAGCTATCAAGCTCTTTTGTGTGAGATTTGAAGCATCTTGAAGCCGTTTTGTTGGCTCTGAATCAGCTCCGATGATGATCCTAACCTGCGGCTAGTTCTACTCAGCTTTGGTTGCGGTTTGCATGAGATGTGAAATGTTTTGCATGGCTTTGTGCTGAGTTTCATCCATTGCGAGCTCAGATGAGCTACTGATGATGGTGAAATATCGATAGGTCACCGTCCTCCCAGGCGCTACACTCATCAATGTCAGTTCTTAGGCTGTTCTAGAAGCAGCCCTTCACTATCTATGATTAAATCATGGCTGTTACACTTCTTAGGAGCGAGCGGAATTTATCTGGGAAAGGAGTGGATAATCGAGATTTGATGATACAAATATCGCAGCTACATTTTGGCGTTCATCTCCATGCCCAACGTTATACTTGAACTAGCGAGTTCTTCTTCTCATGCGACTTCTCTATGAGCATAAGGGCAGCTACAAGAATATCAAGGACATTTCTACTTTTGCTCTTGGCCTCGTTGAAAAGAAATAGTCAGGTGCGTCAAATACCGCAAATCTCTGAAATATAAAGAACAATGATAAAAACGAAATAAAGTCTCGAGTAGATCTCAACGGCCGTGATCCTGAATCTGTTGGCCGTCTCAAGAAGCTGCCAGCTACTGGCGACATATGTCATCAACACTACCCCATACCCACGATACTCACATAACCGCCGAAATGTAACCGAGAGGAAAGCGACATTGTAAGCCTCATCTCGGTCCACAAGAAATCCATTCAAAACAGCTGAAGAGAACGCCATGCCATCTCATACAGCAATCCCAGACCGGGGCGGTCCTTCCCCCAGCAATCGGGCAGCTACTCCGGATTAGGTAAGCCTCCCATCCGGTGTCAGTGCCAACCAAGGAACCAAGGAAACCAAGAATCGCAGGTCGCGCCCTCGACCAAGCCTGGCCAACACAGCAGCAGCAGCAGGCGGCGGGGGCAGCCAAGCTGAATCTGCAGGCTGACCTCAGTCTGTATCGCTGCTGCCCATTTCTGTTTTTATTTTATTTTATTTTCCTGCCTCCCAATAGGTATTGAGGAAGATGCTCTAGGTACGTATCTATCTCTTTCCATTCCATCTGCCGGACCCCTGCCCTCAGCGACCCTGGTTCCTGACCTTTCTCACTCTGGTCCAGGCCCGGCTGGCTACGCGCTTGCTCTCTCTCACCTGCTCGTCCCCCGGATTGTCATTCACTCCAGCGACATCATCGTTTTCTCAGTTCTCGATTTTTTTTTGGGACAGACCTCCCGTGTGTTTTCTCCCTACATTACTGTCGTCCACCACAGTCGAGGTCGAAAGCAAACACACAAACAATTGTCTCCAGCTTCACCCCTCATTGACCTCACACAATCTGCTCCGCGGTAGCTGCAAACGCCGTGATGAGAAACACACTGCTCGCCGCGGCCGGTCTGGCTGCCTTCAAGACCGCGCTCGCATACGACGCGACAGTCTGCGGCAAGGACAAGTTCACAAGTGAAGACACTAACTACATCTGTAAGACGAACCTCCTCGCTCCCTTCTGATCTCCAGTGGTCAAGCACATCGTGACAATAATACTACATCCCCCGTCCTGCTTTTCCAATGCGCCCGCGCTGACCAGAGACCTTAGTCCAGTCAAACGCCTGGGCCCCCGTCGGCGATGGCTTCCAATGCGTCTCCGTAAGTAACACCCGCCGTCTCGGAGTCCTCTCCGCCCTCTCCTGACCAACCCCGACTAACACGGCCCTCCAGATCGACCAAGCAACACCAGCCTTCGACGCAACCTGGTCCTGGGACGAGAACCCCGAAAACGTCCACTCCTTCCCCCACGTCCGCTTCAACTCGACCAAGCTGCCCACCCGCCTCGACGCCATCAAGACCTTCCGCCTCGCCACCAGCTGGACCATGACCTCAGGCAACCCGGGCTCATCCGCCTCGCGCGACTTCTCCACCTCCGCCTGGGAGGACAGCAAGGCGAACCTCAGCGGCGTCGTCGCCAACGCCGCCTGGGACTTCTTCGTCGACAAGAACAAGAGCAGGACGTACAACCCCGTCGACGCGGAGGCTGAGATCATGATCTGGCTGGGCAAGGTCGGCAACCCGTACCCGCTGATGGGCGACTCCATCTTGACCAACATCACGCTCGGATCGACCGAATTGTGAGTTTTCTCCTTGACCATTTTCCATCACATGTGACGCTGACCACTGGAAATTAGCTCCCTCTGGTACGACACCAACCAGCGCGACCAAAAGGTCTTCACCTGGGTCACCCGCGACGGCTCCGACGTGAACGAGTTCGACGAGGACGTCAAGCCCCTCTTCGACTACGTCCTCAACTCTGGCGAGATCGACAAAGAGTCGTGGCTCGGCCTCGTCGAGTTTGGCTCTGAGGCCTGGCACTCCGAAGACAACACCACCTTCAGCGCGGCCAACTTCAAGATGGAGCTCGACAATGGCGACTCTGGCTCCGGCGACAGCGAGGATGCCGCTGGCATGGTGACGCTGAGCGCCTGGCTCCTGGCTGCGCCTGCTCTTCTCATGCTCGCTGGGTTCTTTTAGATGATATCATGGATACGGCCGCTTTAATGTCTAGGTAGACGATAGCGGGGCTCTACTGGCCCCGACTTAACATAATAATAACACTCATCATCACCAGACGCACAAGGCTGAAGACCAACCAGCGCATTCACGAAGACCCTTGGATCAGGTCAGCCTTGCATGCGCGGATCGCCGGTGACTAGGCTACTTTGAGCACCCTGATCTATCACGACACGTCGGTCCGCAGAAATCATGTACCTGGAGTATGGCACCATGTGACCCTCTCCGATGCAAGATCGTTGATCAGGACCCTGCCAACCACCCCGCGCAAGTTTCCAGCTTTGTGTGCCGTTGATTTTGCGATGGCGGCCTCCCGTTGAGACCTGTCACTTGAATTCTTTGTCGTCGGCCACGACGTGGAACACAAGTCTCAGCTAGCATGTGAATCTGCATGCCGCTGAAGCCTGTCTTACAGAATACGCGTTGCCCAAGCCCCCAGCCACGACGAGATCAACGCCCACACACGTTAGGTGTGGGAAAGACAATGTCAGCCACGTATAGGCGGAGGTGGCTGGCTGTCCGACACGGGCATCGATAGCCTCGCCAGCTTGCCATCCAACGTCGCTGTCATGACGTCTACATATTTCTACTCGGGGTCCAACGGGCATACTCTGTGCATTATTGCTGCGATTCCCGCAGGCTGCATACGGTGTTGCATATTTCCAAGACACCATAGACGGTAGCCTGGGCAATCGCTGGGTGAGCCTCAATTCCCGTGCTGTGACCGTGGTTTACAAGTGGTCTGCCCACATGGTTTGGTGTGTCTGGCAATCTCTGCTGGTGGTGTGGTGCGCTGCTGCAGTGCTCCCACACATCTCACGAAGGAACAGGTCCCCGGAGCTTACACGAGTCTTGGCGGAACGGTTGGCGTCCGAGGCGGGTTGGAGGGCGGAGCGGGATTGGGGGCAGGTACCTACCACCTCGAGGGGGAGGCCACCCGCAGGAGAGGGAAAAGGGCATCCAGCGGCCTGTTGTCATCGAGATCGACACGCCGGACAATAGTCTCGAAGCAGGCTGGGTTAGCTCTGATGTCCCGCTCCGAAGGTACCCTGAGTCTGTGTGTATCTTCACTATCCACACCCGTTCGATAGAAAGTCAATGGCGTGGAAAAAGTCGTCGAAAAACAAGGTGCTTATCTGGCGAGACGGCTTCGTATTGGCGCCTTGGCGCGCGTGCCGCCATACCGAGAAGGCCAAGCACACGTCTACAGAAGAGGAGACATACCCAGGACGGACTCGTCGGATGGAGGCGGAAACCAAAAGACTTTTGCCGCTGCCGTGCCGTTGCGCCTGTCAGGAATAGAGCCGAGATGAAGAGGTCATTTAAATCTCTTGCGTGCTTTTGTCGGGCATCCGTCAGGGTAATCTTCCTTCCGCTGCGGTTCTTCCTTTTATCACGGTAGAACCACTTTTCCTCTCAAATTTCTGAGCCAAAAAGCCCCAATGATCTGCGACCACGATCCTTTGATAAGTGGTTCTGCTGATGAGAGATAGACTGTGCCGTGGTCGAGCATATGGCGCTCCGTTGGATGCATGTCGTTGTCTTGGCGTGTAAGTGAGCGGGAGGCGGGAGTTTGAACACGAGGCAGGGAGTGGCCCGGTCGCCATTTCGCAGCGATTGTCTCGGCATAGAAAAACCGGATCAGCAAGGTGAGTGGGCATCGTCGTTGATTTTTGGCGCGTGGACGGTGGAGAGGAGGCCTTTTCGTTGGGCTCGGCCGGGGTTGCGGAGGAGCAGGGATATTGTCGGGGATGAAGAGTCGATGCAGAGGGAAATTTCGCCATGGTGACATGGTTGGTTTGACCATGGGCTGCGGTCATCGGCCCAGAGACGGCGGTGCTCTCGGGATCGACGGTAGAAACAGTCCGGCAGGCCCGTCGGGGTGCGTGATCGCTGCATTCTGGGTCGAAATGGAGCCTTTGGGTGTCCTTGTCAAGCTGAAGGCCTCTATGCCAGACTCTGGCGGCGTCATCATGGTCTTGCCGAGAAAACTAGAGAGACATGTTCGTCAGCGATGTCCGGCTGAGGCGGGACGGCGGCAAGGCAGTCGAGCAGAGCAGCGCGGCGTGGGAAAAAAGGAAGCAAAAACAGGGAATCGAGCAAGAAGGCACGCGCCAACGAATGGGGATGTCGAAATAACCTATCTGGTGGAGGCTGTCAAGGTTACGCTTATTACCTTAGGTTCCTCTGGGAGCGGGCTACAAGGCGACCATTGTTCGTTAGTGGGCTGGGAGTCGGAACGGCCAGCTTAGAAAAACCGTTTTCAACCTGGGTCGCAACTTGCTGCTTGGGTTGTTCGGAGTCTAGACCTGATGTCTTCTGTTTGGGTCCACTTCCGCTGTTCTATTGTTCGGCGCGTTTGCCCGCTGGTGAAACATTCTGCATCATTGACGTTATTTCGCATGTGCCGTGGAGGAGGCGCTGCTGCTTTGGCGAGATTGAAGACTGGAATTCTGTGTCCTGTCCTTTGGTCTAGCCATGTTTGCTGGCCGCGCGTAAATGAAGTCTGGTGTCAAGGCGAGACAAGCCACCAGCCAGGACGACGGAAAACGGTACGTTCGAGAAGGCAGCGTCTTTGTCTCGTCGGGTCGTTGAAATGTGGTCGAACCCGTTGGTGGTGTGATCTGCTGGTGGCTGGGAGGGTCCAATTTAGCGCGGTGTTGAAGGCAGGACTCCCACCGAACCCATCAGATAAGAACCGCCGCTATTGCTGAGTCGAGCCTCACGGCCAGTCCTGATCGGGTCTAAGCAGTGCGAGGCAGGCTGACATTGGAGATTTTGAGTATCATGACAGAGATGAGACCGAGGCAGCGAGCAGGATCTAGGAGAGTCAGGAGGAAGTTCAGGACTGCCCGTGCTGCTGCTATCATGACCCCTGCTCTGATTGGCGAATGGGAGGCGACATGATTTGATTGGGACCGCGCACCTGCCCGACTGGCGCCATCCACCCCTGCCTGCCTGCTCCCGGCGTTGGTGTAAGAGGTACGTACCAGGGCACTTTGTTCTTTCCATTCTGCTGTGATCAAGGTGAAGGCGATGAAGGAAGGAAGAGCCTGCCTGATGGCAATAACATCACATCGAACCCGCCCGCCGTAGGGAAGAAAGAGTGGGGGTGCAGCTGCAATCCGGGAAGGACCAGATGAGGCGGCGTCGTGGCTGCAGGAGCTGCTGCAATTGCAATCCATTGCAAGTGCGATGCAGGCAGGAGGGAATGGATGCACCTTCCTGCTGTCGCCTGTCGTCTCTCCCTACCAGGTCTGGGCAGGCGCCGGCGGCCGAGACTAACAAACGGCTCCCCGCCCCTGCCCTGCCTGCCCTGTCAAAAAGTGACTATCACTTCCACTTCCCGTTGCCCTCCACCCCCAAGAATCCCGCTACTTGGCGGCTCTTTCTTGCACTTTTTTTTCCAATGTGCCACGCATGCGCTAATTTGAAGTTCCCATCTTCTTTCACCTGCGCAAATCAAAACTTTCGAAAAAGCCAACAGACGGGCCTTGTTGTTGCCCCGGCAGTCACGATGATGCTTGTGGCGTTCTTCGTTTCCCTGGCCCCTTTTCATGGCGGTTGTCCACCTCGCCTTGCGGCCAAGTCCGCCTCCGAAGTACCTTATTCCTCCAGCTGACTTGCTTCTCTCAGTCCGTCCATCTCGCATGTTTCCGTACCGTATGTACCGTGTCAGCACCTGCCTTCTCGCCCTGGTTATTATTAGGAATATTTACCATATCTGTCTGCCACTGCCACTGAGGCAAAGCGATGCGGATGCGGCGCTGGCGCCTCCACCTCAAGGCATCGAGCGGTTGTTCTGATACTGAATCTTACCTATCGTTCTCGTTCCCCTGTCTTGGTCCTTTTGTTCTTCTCCGTCTCACTCCTCCCCTGGTCGGGCTGTCACCGTCGTCTTTCTCCGTCTCACGGCAAGGTATCCCGCGAGCACTACTCCTACCTGGTGCCCCAACGGTATGAGCCCATCTCTGCCTGCCTGCCTGCCTGCCTGCCTGCCTGCCTGCCTTAGACCATCTGCAGCTTCATGGGAACCTCGCATCCTCCGTCTGTGGAGTTCGTCCGCGCAGGCAATCTGACTTAATATGCTGCTACCCAATCGCCGCATCCCGGTGACCCAGTTCACGTCTGTTGCCGATAATCTGAGTGGGCTTTCCTGAATTCCATGGCAGGGACAGAAAAAGTCCATCCCATGTCGCATTGCTCGGGCAATATTCAACGAATAGAGACGGGCGAGGCCTCTCTGGAGAGAACCACACGACTTACCCAAGTAGAGTATCCGTAGAGGGTGAGCCCGTGTTCGGCTCCGTACCGACCGTATCTATCCCTGTAGACGACGGCCGCACCTTCCCATTGGTGACAGACGCCAGACGGACGACTCACTTGCGCCTGCCTTGTCTCTGCATCGCCTGTTGCTGTGTGATGTTTGTGACTGCGGGCGTGCCTTCCTCTCCCGTCTCCCACCACCCGCCACATGGGAAGGTACCTACCTGCCCTGGCCTGCCTGCCTCAGATTCACCACACTCACCCCGTTCCTTCTCAGCTTGACTTTGGGTCCTGCTTTTTGTCTGCCCATGACTCCTTCGCCATCGACACTCGTTTTGTTTCTCCTCCACGCCCCTCCGCCTCCCACCACCACCACCACCACCACCTCCTCCTCTCCTCCTCCTCTCCTCCTCCTCTCCTCCCCCTCCGCTACCTAAGATACGGATTCCGGGTGGCTTGTCTCTAACAAACCTTTCCTGCCTCCGTCCGTCGCTACTCGCAGAGGCTGGTCGTCAGCTCAAGATTGCACCTGCGTATCCTAGATACGCGCGCATACGCTGCCATCGTTGCTTGCTCTCGCCGCCTTACACTCGCTACACTAGCTCCACGCTCCACGAGGCTGGACACCATTTTTTCAAAACACCATACACGTCTCTAGTCACTCGCTTTGACGACGTTCGCTGATTTTTGGGATTTTCTTTTGCTTCTTGTCTCGGTTTACCTTCCCCGCTCTCGCTATCCAGACTCCCTTCACCACGTCCACCGTCCAAGGTCAACGTCACGGGAGAGACCATCGACAACTTGAAAGCTGTTTTTGTTTGACTTGTTTCCTCCTCTGACGCCTTAGTGCTCCTGTCGACGGAAACTTTCTCTCGCTATCCTCCACACGACCGTTTGACGAATCTTCTCTGTTGGATTCCAGGTCACCACCACTAATACCATAATGTCGCGTCCTCTTACTCCCCGGGGAGGTTCCCCCGACTCGGGCTTGACGCCCCCGAATAATCCCTTTGCTTCGAACCCTTTCGATACCGACAACGATTCCAGCGCTGTCGCTTCTCTGGCCAGCGATTCCACCTTCACTGTGGTATGTTTACAACGTCCTCATGCGACGATCCCAAACCCGACAAAGCAGAGACTGATTCCTGTCAGAATGCCATCAATGGTCCATCTCCCACAGACACCCCGCAAAGATCAGGCCAAAGAACCAGCTGGGCAGACTCTTCCCATCACCGCCTTAGCCGACCTGACATCGTAAGTCTTCACATATCCTCGCTGCCACCCGAGCTACGGAAGGGACTCCGGCTAACCGCGAAACAGGAGCCTTCGCCTTTGGCGCGAGAGGTCTACAACGAAAAAGGCCACCAGCACTCGTCGTCAGACACAGACATTGAAGCCAACCATGTGCCACCCGTCGTGTCCGACCCGGAGAAGGCCAACGAGAAGCACACGACGGCCCTCCCGCCATCTACGGGCGAATCATTCCCCAAGCGTCTGTACAACCGCTTCCGCGCGACCTACTGCCCCAAAGAGGAGCCGCCCCTGGTGCTGCCTGTCTGCCCTAACGACACAGAGAAGCTCACCTATGTTCACACCAACCGCATTCTGCTCTACGTCTTTGGCGTGTTTTCGTTCCTCTCGCTCGGCGCTGGTATGTGGCTGTTTGCGCTGTCTGCCCCGGCTTTCTACTGGTACGGTGTTTTCGCAGGTGCCATGTGCATCTACCTGTTGATCTCGTACGCCGTCGGTATCATTGGAAAAGACTGGGACTACAAGGGTCACCTGGAACTGGTGGAACGCTTCCCCATCACCGAGGAGAACGCGCCAACTGTGGACATCTTCCTGCCTTGCTGCTCCGAGCCTCTCGAGATCCTGGAGAACACCTACAAGCACATTGTCAACATCGACTGGCCCGCCTCCAAGCTTCAAGTGCACGTCATGGATGACAGCGCTTCCCTCACTGTTCGCGCTCTCGCCGAACAATACGGCTTCAACTACTCCGTTCGCGACGACCGACCCCGCCTCCGCAAGGCCGGCAACTTGAGATGGACTTTCGCACGCACTAATGGTGACTTCTTCGCCATCTTCGACGCCGACTTCTGCCCTCGCCCCGATTTCGTGAAGGAGCTGATCGTAGAACACTTGGGTGACGATAAGACGGCCTTGGTCCAGAGCCCTCAGTACTTCCGAGTCACCGACGACCAGACCTGGGTTGAGCAAGGTGCTGGTGCTACGCAAGAGCTGTTCTATCGTGTCGTTCAGGTCAACCGCAACAAGTGGGGAGCATCAATCTGCGTTGGAAGCAACGCTCTCTACCGCCGCGAGGCACTGGTTGAGGTTGGCGGAACTGCCGAGATTGGATTCTCCGAGGATGTCCATACTGGGTAAGTACGACGAAGCGAGCAATCGTGAACAAGGCTAACTTTGTGTAGTTTCGGCGCTGTTGATCGCGGCTGGAAGGTCAAGTACATCCCTCTCTGCCTTGCCACTGGTGTCTGCCCCAATTCTCCTCGAGCCTTCTTCTCCCAGCAAATGCGTTGGGCGCGTGGATCTACCACGCTGTTGACCAACGGTCACTTCTGGGTTTCAAACCTCACCCTCATGCAGAAGATCTGCTACCTCTCTGGTAAGTCTCATTCTCGCAATCACCAATCATTCACAGCTAACATGCCAGGTTTCCTCTACTACTCTGCCGTCTCGCTTAACATCTTCCTGGCCCCGATCGCAGGTACTCTTCTGCTTGCCATCCGTCCCGAATGGTTCAAGTTCTGGAACCTTGCCTTTGCCATTCCCTCAATTCTCTACGGTGTTATTCTCATGCGCGTATGGGCGAAGGCTAAGTACGGCTTCAACGTACAGCATGTGGTGACAATCCAGAGCTACGCCTACCTCACCGCCATCAAGGATCGCCTCTTCAACATTGAACTCCTCTGGGCAGCTTCTGGTGACGCCAAGGCCCACAAGAGCAACAAGTATCGCAACATGCGAATTCTGTGCATCCTCTGGACTCTTGTCGTTACTGGTGCTATGGTCGGTGTTGTCACCTGGCGCCTTCTTAACGGTTTCACGTGGTACCACCCACTGCCGCTCATCATCATCAACGTTTACAACTTCTTCATCAACCATTACTTTATGTTCTGCAACTGGTAGCGAAATTCGTCGCTACCCAATAATTTTGTACTTAAGGAGGGAGAGGAGGATGGGGAGGTGTTTGTGGATCAAGCCTTGCATCATACATGGATAATGGAGTCAAGACATTTGAATTAGATGAGAGGTTGGCATACCAAGTGCCGACCTCATGGAAACGGCCGATATCATCGTAGAATCGCGCGTGAAAAGGTTGGCACCGCGCGCACACACTCACACAGCTTCTGCAGCATACATACATTCGAGAGTCTTGTATATCTGATGGATAGAGCAAGCGCGAAGTACAGTTCATGCGCCGCCGCAGTAGTAATAATAGTAAAAGTTCCTCTGTCAACTTGCCGAAGTAAATTGTGATCCACGGACGATAGTGTTACCTGATGCACTTATGTGTTTGGGTAAACACAGAGCGAGGCGCTTGGAAGGCACCGGACCACTGCTGTTGCGGTGGTAGACTGGTCCGGAATGCTGTGATGGGAATTAAGAACAGGTAAATATCAAAAGGAAGAAGCTTACCATCGGTGTGCGACACATTTGTCACTCAGATCAATAGCACGGTTCATGCGACTGAATGTTTATAAGAGTATTTTTCTCTTTCTTTTTTCTAAGCTAGATATTTTATCCAAACCCCGTACATGGTGTCCCAATTGTCGAAGTTGTCGAAGGTGTCGAGGTGTTGGCGGTGTCGGCGGTGTCGGCGGTGTCGGTGGTGTTGTTGGTGTTGTTGGAGGTCGGGGGTGTCGAGAGTGTCGGAAGTGTCGAAGGTGGGTGGCGGGCGACAACCAGTTGCCTGAGTCTACCTGTAGAGGAAGGATAGAGTCGAAGAAGGCAGAGTTCGAGGGCGCATCAGCGATATTGGCTCCGGAGAGCTAGCGCTGGCATGGCCTAAACCGTGGCTGTAGAGGAAGCCAGAGTTCGAAGGCCGAAGAGGAGGAGGAGCTGAGGCGGAGAAGAGAGGCCAAGGCTGGAGGCAACCGCTGCTGGAACTCGCGGGTCTTTGTGGATGCCCGCCCCAGTTCAGGGTTGTTTTCTTTGGTGGAGGCTCGCGTATGCGGAAGCACTTAGCGGATGAGGAGGAGGAAGGAAAGGAGAGACGGAGAGGGAGGGAGATTGGGGTTATGATTCTATGGATTGGGGTCTGATCGACCTGGATATCAATTTCGGTGAGGGTCTGGGGGGGTAAGTGGCTTAAGGTTCGTGATTCCCTAGGTTGTCGTGGTTGGGGCAACCTTTGCGTCCGACTTGGACCGTTCCCGGTGTCTATGACACGGAGTGTTGTGGGGAAATGCGAGGACTGGATGGGTTGGGAATGCCTTCATTCGGAACGATGGCAAACCACCAAGGTTGCGGTTTCATTGTGTTGCCTAGGTAGATGAAGCAACCTTCTCATCCAACACGAGCCTCGTGACGGGGTTTCCGGGTTGCTCACCGACCACGAGAAGCTGCCTGCAAAGAGAAGATGATTCTAGAAGATGCTGGAATAGAGTCGAGGCTGCCACGAGAGCCTTGTATCGAGAAAAATTTGCTCATGCCTCTGATCATGCGATTGACGATGCCTTCGCCTAGCATGAAATCTCACTGATTTCCAAAACATATGCCATCGAGTGGTAAACTGGTGCGATAGGTGCACCACTCACATCTGAAGCTCTCAAAAGGCGAACCGAGATGGACTCAAGTCCCGCACCTGGGAAAGGAAGAAGAGGAAGCAACAGTGTTAGTAAGTTTGCAACACAGGTTGAACGCTCACAGATTGAACGCTCACAGGGGCCAATTGCAGTAAGGGATCAAAAGATGAATTACTGAAATCTACCTCCCTTCTAAGTGATGAACGCCCTGTGATCTTTCTATATACAACCGGGCCGCTCCTTTGTTGTTCTCCCGCGTCCCCCGCGTCCCCCGCGTCCCCCTCGTTCCCCTACCTCCCCTTTCTAGCTCCTTCCGAAACGATCCTGACAAAAAGATTGACGGAGTCCACCTGTAGAGGAAGATGGAGTCGACGCCGGGTGCCTCTGGCCCACCTGTAGAAGGATAGGCGAGCCAGAGGCTGGAGGAGTCTGTCTGTAGAGGAAGCCAGAGTTCGAAGGTGGGTAGCGGAGTCCGTCTGTAGAGGAAGATGGAGTCAAACGCCAAAGGAGAAAGCCTGAGATAAAGCTGTAGAGGAAGCTGGGATTGAACTCGAAGGCTGTAATGGAAGATGAGAAAGAAAGAGAAGAAAGAAGAGGAGATTGAAAAGGAGGGATCGCAGGTTTCTTATACGCTCCCCGGGGGGACCTGTTTGGCTTGGAGATCGGAACAGCTGGTTGAGGTTCGGTGAGGGCTGGTAGATGTGTCGTGGATCTACGTTTCATCACCACCTTTATGTCCGGTATTTGCGACGGTACCACACGAATGCCACAGTTAGACTGACATCACTCATTGATTGAACTGTGCTTTACCTTTCCGCACGGGGAGACGTTCGGTGCACATAGATTGTATTTCATTAACGGTATTATTCACATGCGAGTGGAAACTCAAGAGACGAAGTCGGCCAAAACCGGGTTTAATCTTCAACCTGTCTACAAAATCATAGGCTCAAGGTCTTTCAGAAATGTGTACAGTGCAGAAAAGGTGAGATCGCGGGAAAGACAAGCCCCGTTCTGTTAGGTTCCTGGCTTTACTGAAAGTGTGTCGCTCTACAACGACGAAGTCGGAGTTCCCAGAGCCCCCATAGTAACAGTAGAACAAGGGGCGCCATAAACATCCGGCTTCACAAAGCTTGGTTGAGGGTCGTTGTCTAGGGCCAAGAGAACCAGAGAGTCTGTCTCCGGGTTAAACTTGGGCCAGCCAATCACCTCACTCAACCCATTCTGGGGGTTATTCGCGAACGCAGCCCAGGCTCGATGCATAACTTTGGTAGTTTCCCTTTGCGCGTCTGAAGGAGGGATACCGCTGACATCTCCGGACGCGCCAAAGATCATGTGCAGATCGACGCCGTGGTAGGCACCGCTTGTCGGGAAGAGGCGGGTGTTGTCCCAGTCGCCGAAGTAGCGGTAGATCCAGGCCGGCACGCCTTGAGCGAGTCGTGCGTTGGCTTGGTAGAGGTTGGGACAGGTGAAGGACTCCAGGAGGAAGGATGTGACTTGCTCAGGTGTTGGGACAACGCCGTTTCCGTAGGCTGGGATTCGATAGTATCCGTCTTCATTGTTGTTGTTTCCGAAAAGAATTGGCTGTGTTTTTGGTTGAGTAACAGTTTGACGGAAACTGGAAGGGTTGAATACTGACCAACTTGGCAAAACTGCCGTTCTTTGTCAACGAAACGTAGTCTGGAAAGACAATCTCATTGTCGACAATGGGATAGAATGGGGGGATTGATCGGAGGACACTGCTGCTAGAAGTCGGCTTGACAGCCGCGGCAGCCGCCTTGATGTTCTCCCAGTCCACCCCACGCATGCATGCCAGGACATCCTCAGAGTCAGTGCAGTTAACAGCTCCAACCACAGTGTTCCAGTTTCGCTCAGGGACGCCAGGGCTGTTCAACGGGAAACTGAATGCGTTCCCCGACGGCGCGATGAGTCCGTTCACAATGGGGTCTTTGGTGTACGCATATGACCAGTAGTCCACACTAACGCCGCCGGATGATTGTCCGGCAATGGTGATCTTGCTCGGGTCGCCACCGAAGCCGACAGCGTTAGCCCGCACCCATTCCACGGCGGCACGTTGGTCTCTTAGTCCTAGGTTCTGCGGCTGCCCAGGGATTCCAGGGAAACCGAAAATGTTGATGCGGTAGTTGACCGTCACTACAACCACGTCTTGAGCGTCTGCGAAATATTTGCCGTTGTAGAAGGGGCTGTTGGTGTTGCCGATAGCGAATCCTGCGGATTTCAGTCAGCATCTGGGTAGAAGTCTGCTGCAGGCCACTCACGTCCACCGTAAAAGAAGACAATCACGGGCTTGTTGGAAGAGTGCAACTTGTTTGCTGGCTTGGCCCAGATGTTGAGCGTGAGGCAGTCTTCGCTCTGCGGAGTTCCGGCACCGGAAGCGAAGTAGCTGATGATGCGCTGAGCTTGGGGAGTCATGTCGGGATAGTCCACTTGTTTGGATGGTGACAGCGGGCAGTCGAACCCGAACTTTGATGCTTCGTATGATGCATTGCTCTTGTATTGCACCGGCGGAGCGAATCGAAGGTCGCCGATGGGAGGTTTCGCGTACGGGATTCCGAGATACTCAATCACGGCTGAGGCATTAGACGCGAGATGTCCGGTGATGGGGCCATTCGTCGTGTCCACCGTGAGCCAATTCGCCCCATGATGGTTTGACGACGCGGCGACGAGGCTCGCAAAGGCTGCAAGACCAACTTCAAGCCAGAAGAGACGCATCTTCGGCTTTGAGAGCGATGTTGAGGTGAAATTGAAGTTGCTCAAAATCGCGGAACTTGGTGTTCTCTTGTGTGACCGCCACACGGTTGCATCGGGCTTACTGAGCCCGCTTTTGCCCCCAAAATCTTCTGGATGATCGCTGTTCGTCGAGCTAAAGCACCCATGTTCGCTTCCGCGCCGCTAATCACCGGACGGGAAACAGCACCGCAGCTAGCTCGATCGAGCGGTTCGTACGGAGACAGCGTCCCCCGTCATCAAGAATGATTTGCTTGACCCCTGTGGAAAATAGATTGTGGCCATTTGCAGGGAATGGATTATCAAACTTCTGAGAAAATCCAAAGATTGGGATTGAAATCGTAACTATCACTGTGAAACCCATGGAATATTAATCTGCCGCGAATCCCTCAATCATCGAAGTCTTGTCGATCCAACGCCACCCCACGTCCAAAAGAATGAACATCGATGGTTGACACCTCTGACCTTGACAGCTCATCTTGCAAAACAACCGTCCTACCCGTGGTAAACAAGAGAACCTTCCATTTGTCTCCACGTAAGATCTTCAGGAGATCGGAAAGGTAGTTGTCGGTCCCTCGATCGGTAAGCCAATGAAGACCATCGATGATGCAAAGCACCGGACCAGGCATAAGACCGCCAAGATCAGCAAGAATTGAAGTAGCCTGGCTCCAAGTCCCCAGAGACCCGTCAAGAGCCTTGAACCGTCTCTCCGAAAGGTCAATACTAGTATCTAGCAACGGAGGAAGAAGCTCGATCAGCTGCCTGACGAGTGCATAAACCAAAGATAGCATCGCTTGTGCTTCCATGGTGTCGTTCTCTTCCCTTAACCTCTCGCCTCGCCGGAGCTCGCAGAAGTATGATATGACTGGCAACTTCGTTTTCTCGGCAAGGGCTATGACCGTAGCTGCCATCATTGTGACTGGGTTTTCGAAATCATCACCATCCACAGGAGGGCCTTCAAGCCACAGCAAGTTTGGCGCCGATGCCCTGACCCAATCACCGATTTCCCTGAATGACTCTGGTGGTACCATTATTGAATCAAAGGCTTCGTGTGAGAGTCGTACTCTGTCTCGGTAGAAGAAGTCTTCGAGTTGACGGGAGCAAATGGCGACCTTTTCAGAGGCATACTCCGATACTACGCCAGCAAAATTAGCAGCCAGACCTAAAGCATAGACCAATGAAGCTAGCATACCTTGTGCAGGCCCATCTAGTGATATGAAAGCCGTGGAAGACAACTCCTGACGGTTCATTTGGTCTCGGTTGTATTCCAACCAACGGTCTGCTTTCTCTTCCAGCATATTGACAATGCTTTTGAACAGCTGCTGCTGCTTCTCGGCAGTCCACAATCCAGATATCCGACTTTGCTCCCTTAACATACTCTCAGCATAGTGCTTCATCTCTGCCTGATGCCGCTTCTCGCCATCAAAGCCTGCGCGCAGATCTCTCGCTGAGCTCTCTGCTATCAACCTGGTGGATCTCAGTTCTGCTCTAGCCTTTTGCGATGATAGGTTTCGGATGCTATCCGAGATGCCTTTGATCTTTTCAAGTTCCTTATCGAAAACACTGGGTAAATCATCATTAAAAGAGTCAAGAAGCCTTTTGATCCTCTTCTTCATCATCCAGTCCATGATGCTACCCAAGAAGAGAAAAATGTGAGCGTAAAGGTCTGCAATGAGAGTTTGCATGTCCTCCATGTCGAATAGTTTGAGGTCCGTTTCGTGATCTTTGGCGTGCTGGCTTATAATGCACAGCGATTCTGAGAGTCCCTCCGCAAGCTTTTCGTGATTCGCACTTGCCTGGGTAAAATGTGAGTCAGCTCCGGTGGCTTGGACTCTATCTCTCACTGTCTATGAAATAGAGACCTACTTGTATCAAGACATTGAGTGTTCCAGTGAATATGGAAACGTATTCGTTTCCGGACGGCAAAACCTCCAGAAAGGATTTGTGAGATTTCAGTGTTCCGCAGAACTGGTGGAACAGTCGTTTGGCTCTGGCGAATCGACCATTGCTGCGTTTCGAATCCCACGCCCGTTGAAGTTCATGAACTAAATCGACGACCCCGTTCATTGTCGGTTTGGACGTGTTGATGTCCAATCGATCCGCCGCTGTGCTAGACTTCACGAATGCCCTCCATTTCGCGCACAATTGAGTGGTCTCTACGGCAAGAACGCGAGTAATAGGATTCGAGTCACTATGCGCACTGAGTAAGCGCTGAAGAATAAGGCTGTATTATCACCGATTCTTCATACCTGTATCCGTCACTGTCAAAGGATGATTCGAAGAATGACCGCCACGGATCTCGAGCGTCATCTCTGCTTCCTTGATGTTGAGCCAATATGTGCGCGAGAGCGTGAGCGTCCCTTTCTGGGGGCAAGCGTTCTTCGACCTCGAAGCTGTATGTGCGGACAATCTGAGTAGATTCACTGATACTATTCATTCTGAGCATACTGAGATGGAGTAGACCATATAATGGCTAGAATAGATGAAAGTGATTGATTAAATGAGAGGGCTTGGGATGAGTGATGGATCAGGCTGTGAAAGGACGCGAGGAGCGGGGTTGAAGATAACACCCTGAAGCGTGACCAATCTCATTTGGCCCCTCAAAATGAGGCGCGTAAACGATTGGATATTGTTTTGTCCAGAATCGTCTGCAGCTGACATGCAGCAAGTATTGCATTTTACAGGACGCCGCCAATACTAAGGCCGCTCTCGTCAGACACAACGTCTAGCACCGGGGCTGAGCCATGTATCCAACTGAGGTAGGCGTGGCCAGTGACCCCGCTCCTATCATGAATTGATAAATGCCGCGGTTGCCTCTATTCTCGATGGGTATGTAATTTCGAATCAGGTATCAGATCTATCGAGCCCCCAACAACAAAAACGAGTCAGTCTCTTCTTTCGCAAGCCTGCCGCTTGCGCACTGGATGTCGAACTCTGCCACAATGACCGATGAGTTAAGACGGGATTCGGAAGGGAATGAAGTTAATGCCGAGTCTCATTCTCCAGCCGAGGTCGAAGACAAAGCGATTACCCAAGAAGATCTCAGAAATATCCCCGGAGCCAAAGGCGAGCCAGACGAGATGCCAAACGAAGCTGAGCCGGCAAAGCCGAGAATTGGCTACCGTGTTGAGTATCGGAATCGCTGGACGGACGACCTTCTGTCATACAGAACCCATGACGGAGATGTTGCTTTCGACATCAGGCAAACAGACGACCCTATTTTCGAAGTGGTAACTTCCTATAGAGTTCTTCCAGACACGAGCATAGACCAGGCGGTCAGCTCCCTGGCATTGCCTACCAACTGTCTTCGAATCCACTCCATAGCGCTCATTAACGCCATTCAGTCGGTTGTTCGGTATTACCCGGGTCAAGACTTGTCCGGGCAGTATATAACGGTTCCATGGCCCTATCCAGTTCTAGTACATCATTATGATGAGCTGCAGCAATTCCGCCAGGACTGTTTATCGAAAGCGAAGGACCAACTTTGCATTAGAGAGAAAGATGCTGCCACGCACCTTCATATTCTTCTTGAATACTTGGATCAAGAAGTCATGAAATATGTCAGAGAAGAGCAGGAGCGGAACAAAAAGGGCTTCCAAACATTCGACTGGATGTGGGTAGCCCACAGACCTGGGACTATCGTACTTGAGAAAATTGCCCCCAATACCCATTGGGAAGCAAGGGTGGTCTATTCCGTCAGCGGCGGGACACTCGTCAACCCCCCGGCGTATTGGAACGTCTCAAGTTGGACATTAGACCTATGTGGTCGGGTTGTGTGTCGTGTCAGTGAGGGTGATGCCCTATGGCACAAATATGATGGCGAGAGAAAACTGGCGGATAATATTGGTGAAATAAAGTACATCGACCCAACGACATGCGATCAACTTCTCAACGATGATGAAGTTACTCGTGAACTCATCAGAGGAGGTGAAAGCTTTGTGGGTATGATCAAACCGAAGTGCTATCAGCACAGAAAGGAGGGTGCAGACCTCTCACCATCCGGGGTAAGTCCTCTCCAAGTTTCAAGTGGATGTGTACAAAGCTTTTCTTACATTAACTTCATAGACGGCCGGCCTGGTAATGGTAGACTTTGAGACATTCTATGCTGCTTTCCCAAAGAGCATTCCTCGAGCTATGGAGCAAGATGACATCAGGGACTGGGTGAGTGACTGCACCTGCGAAGTGTGTCGGCGAAGTAAGCAAGAGGAAAGTCAACATAAGCGCATTCCTCCCCTGTTCGTTTCATTCGGCAACAAATCGGCCGATTTCAGTCCTCAGGAGCTTCTTTTGATGCCAACAAGTGTCTCGGCATATGTATTCAGAACTCGCGAATGGGGTGAGTAGAGGACACTACTTCTATTGAACCTCCAAGGGTACCTAGTATTGACAAAACCAGAGGATATTCGCATAACTCAGCTTTATGAACCTGAGTTTAAGGAGAACATGATAAGTCATTTGGTCATGAGCGAAAGCCGTCTCAAAACCCTTAAAGCTTTGTCAAAAAGCTTTGCCAGGGTTACTCAGACAGAAGAGGTCTTAATAGACAAACGGTGGAGCGCAGACTTCGTCCGGGGAAAAGGAAACGGCTTGATCTTTCTCTTACATGGAAAGCCCGGTGTTGGAAAGACTTGCACTGCCGGTAATCTTCCACCTCTCGTCTTCTTCTATGAAAAGACAAGCTAAGATCAACTCTTGGAAGAATGCATAGCCGAGTTTACTCGTCGCCCGTTGATGATTTTGACGACAAGCGACATTGGCACCGAACCTGATGCAGTCGAAAAAAGTCTAACGAGAAACTTCAAGAGGGCAATGAAATGGGATGCTGTTCTCCTTATTGACGAGGCCGACGTGTTTATGGAGCGCCGCACAACGTCCGATTTGACCCGTAATAGCTTGGTAGCTGGTGAGAACAATCTATTTGCTCGCTGCACGGAAAGATATCTCTGACCACCTAGTAGGCTTTCTGAGAGCCCTCGAGTTTTACGACGGCATACTATTTCTGACTACAAACCGAGTTGGGTCGTTCGATGATGCCTTCATCTCCCGCATTCATATTCAACTGCACTATCCAGACTTCAGTGACGACGAGCGCCAAAGAGTATGGAAGACCTTTATTGACAAGCTCGCCAGAGAGAGAGGCGAAACTATTCGCCTGACTATCGACGCCAAGGAGTATATTGAGTCAATGAGGAAGCAAGGCCTCAAGTGGAATGGCAGAGAGATACGGAATGGTTTGTCATCCTAGATGTTATGGTACAATGGCATGAAGCTGGCGCTAACATGAATATACTGCAGCATTTCAGACAGCAGTGGCTCTAGCGGAGTATGAAGCTGACAAAGATAGGGAGGGCAGAATCAAGGTGAAGGATGACCATCTCCGGGCAGTCGTCGAATTGTCGCAGGATTTTAAAGGCTACCTGAATGATCTCCATCGCAAGGATGAGGGGAAGAGAGCAGAGCAGAGATATGAGAGATTAGACGATAGCCGCGGAGGCTCGAAGTAGCTGCCTTGATGAAGGTTGGTACCCGCGAGTACTCACGATCGTGCGACGGTTTTGCATCTTTTTCTGTTCTTTTCTTCTTTTTCCTCCCCTCTCAAGATCTGTTTTCATTCTTTCGCATTCGAGCTTATTCAGTAGGTGATACGGCATTTGAACTTGTGGCTACTGTTATTATACGAATAATCTCTTCCTTTCCTGGGCGTTGCGTCCGCCGACTTGAGGCTTGGCGGCATCATAGATGTTTCTCTGAGCCACTGAAAAACACATCGCTCCAATTCATTCAAGGTTCCTTCAAATGAACCGGAAGAGCCGACGGGAAATTTTACCTCCTTTTGGCCTGAAGGATTCACCTAGAATCTTGGCGTACTGTCTTACTCCAGTAAGACATAGGCGCCAAGAGTCATCCTGCAATCCTTCCAAAACACCTTCCTTGATAAGAGAAGCTTGATAGTTCCTAGTCTACTGAGGGACGTACCAGTTGATGTTGAACAGCCATCTAGAAGGAGGTATATATTAGCCAGTCTTCTTCGAGAACTTTAGCCCGCTATGCAATTGACATCAGCAGAAAGGTTCCCTACAAAACTCCCGTCACACGTCACAATTATCCAACTCATGAAATCCTGCCTACTAGTATGTAAGCAAATAACGTTGAAGTGATTTTGTGGTGTGGTAATGACAGACGCTGATCATATGAGAAAAGCTCCCAAATCAAAAGAAATGGTCAGACTCAACTTCGCCGTTCTCGTCATCGCGGCTACCGTGGCGTTTGCTGCTCCTGGGGCCATCGAGGAACGACAGGCTGCCGGGTGTCAGCCTGCAGAGACCGTCTGCCGCGATGGCTGGGCTTGGTGCTGCTCTGGATCTACCTGCTACGAGTTTGCTCCTCCGGTAGCCTGTTAAAAACACCAATGTTAGTGAGAGGCATTGTGACTCTGTGGCGAGGATGATGGCTATCGTGAACAGGATTGCTTCAGTCAAAACCTAGCCAATAGTCTCATTTGCAGAAGGAACTAGTTTTGTTGAGATGAGAGTGCGTTATGGAGCATGGATAGCCGTAGCTGGTATCTCACAGGGACTGGTTTTGCTGTTGTGGTCGTCGCTTCACTTCTTCATCACAAACCCAACGAGCTCAAGTATACTTCTCATTACACTCCATCAACCAGTTTGACCACCTGGGTCGTCTCTCTCTGTTTGACACTATTCTTACATGCAGCATCAATCGGCATGCCGTCAGATTACGCAGCCGCCTTCTGGCCGTACACAATAACACCGGGGAAATTGCCGCCCTTCTCCGTCATGTCTTTGATGTATCTCTCTTCGAGGTTCTCGAACACTGAGGCCGGCATCTCGGGGCACATCACTAGCGATGCAACGTCAGCTCCATCAGAGTTGGCGCCAAGGACGTGACTGACCTTTCGCCTGTCTTGAAACAAGGGCGATTGTGCGTTTAAATGGCTCAATGGACATCTTCATGTCCTCGTCGTTGGCATGCACTCTGCCGACGCCGCAGTTGATTCGCTCCAGTTTGACGTTCTGCAACCCCGCCTTTTTGAATGCCTCGGGCAATTTCTTCTGGTACCCCCGATCCATGCCCACCTTCTCCATCATCGTTCCGATAATGTGGATGACATCCTTCAGGGCCTGGGGCTGGTCTGGCTGGTCGGAAGACACGTCCAATTCCATGGCCTGCAGCCATCCGCCAGGCGCCAGCGTTTCTATCAAAAGTCAGCCCACAATGCACCTCATGAGTGGCGGAAAACACGAATACTCACCTGCGAGATTTGCCACGGCCTTCTCGACGCCGGATTTACTCGTGCTGTGAAGTACGTTGCGGACATGGGTCATGTCGAACTTGCCCTTGAGGTCGTCCGCGGGTGGATCGCAGACGTCCTGGGTTACGTAGCGGATGTTGCCCTGAGCTGACGTGGGCATGAAAACGGTCGACACGTCTGCGCCAACCAATTCGGCAGAGGGTGGGACTTGTTTCTGCAGGTCCCTGAGGAGCGTCCCTAATCTTGCGCGTCAACTTCAGGTTCTGGTGAGTGCAACTGGTTACGGGAGCAGCGTACCATCGGCGCAACCCATGTCGAGGACCTTTAGCCCGTCTTTCTTGAGGTCGACGGGAGCGAATGCGATTTTGTCGTTGAGGCACATTTGAATCCAGCGGTGCTGGATTTGGAGACGCTCCACTTCGGCGTCGGCGTTACCAACCATGGCCAGGTATGACATGTCGTCCTGAGCCTGGGCCTGGGCCTGGGCCCCGTTTGCCCCGTTTGCGCCGTTCATGTTGAGGTTATTATGAGAATAGTATCTAATAGATTGAATAGATTGAGATAGCTGAGAATTACAAGTATGAGAGAGTTGCTAGCTTGCAATAAGACGATAAATAGATGGTGGAAGAGCAATCACTTATTATATGCAGGTCATCGTCCCAAGCTTCAACGCCAACTCGCGAAAGTCTCAATGTCAGCTGCTAGAGACATCGGCAAAAACATACCGAAAAGCGCTGGCTACCGAAGAGACGGTAGCCAGAGCGCAGTTCTAGAATGCGACAGCTGGTCAGAACATTGCCTGTTTCGACCAAGGGCTACCGCTCAGGAGCTACTTTGGCCATGCAAACTCAACCAGAAAGCCGGGGAGCATGAGCTTCAACTTGTGTTTGCGGTATGGCAGAAGTTTCGATTGCTCAGGAAACAACATGGAATGGCAACATGCCGGTTAGCGAGCCTCGAGATACGGATCCGATAGCGATACCGAACGGGCTTTGAGAGCGCCAGAGCGCAATAACATTTATTCCATCGAGAATCTCACTTTCAGACGATCCGATTCTCCGTCCGTTGAACGAGCAAAATACTTCGACTTGTCAACTCTCCCTCCGGCTTCAGATGGATGGGGAGTTAGGGATGGTGAGGTCGGTGACGTGTTGGTGGGAGGGAGGGTTCATCGGGTGCGGGCGAGAGGGGCCGGCCGAGCTCCACGTTTTCCCTTCCCGTTTGCCCCCTTGCCATCAAACATGTGCCTGGTGGCTCGAGAGCCACGCAACAGGCACTTTCAATCAGTTACAGACGTGCGGACTAACCGAGGTTTACGCTGTCATGTTGCTTCTGTATTTACTTCTGTTTCGTTTGCAATTGAGTTCTTCTTTGTCAGCCGACTGCAGTAAGTCTATGCATGCCCCCGGCGCACTTTCATCTGCTATGCCGCTTCCGCCGTCCGCAGCCGCGGCGGCGTGGCTCCGTCTAGTCAGCCGGACGGGGGCCGGGACGAGAAAAGCATCAATTCGGGGCTGGGCACTGTTCGGGTGATCCGAGTAGATTGTCGCTTAGAGGCATGGCAATTCGGAGAATCCTGCATAGCAATTCAGCCGCCGTCGTGCGGTTCCTGGCGTGCCTGGCAGAAGAACGGATGGGTTACAATACTGTGTCACATCGCCCGAGCCAAGCGGGTTGATCCATGCCCTGCAACGTATATCACTGCGCGTATCTCAACATACATGAAACCGCTGCCCCAATCTTGAGCCAAATAAGCAAAGTCACGCCATCCCTGGGAAACACTCACTGTAAGGCTGTTTCTCAGCGCCCTTTGGCTGCTCTCTCAGTGCCGCTGTGCCGCTGCCCGCATGGCACAGCAGTCAACCCTTGAGTCCCTCACATTGCCGAGTCATTCTGGCTGATCCCCTTACCACCTGCCCTCATGGCGCGTGCGAAGATCCGAATCTCTCACGGCCATTGGCTCCACCCCAGAGACGATCAAGGTTTGAACATTGTTTAAGAGGCATTATCATCCCATCTAAGCCGTCCGCCGCTGTCTCGTATTTAATGACCCCGTCTACCCTCCATCTTCTTCGACAGTGTTTCGTGTTCGCGAGTGTCAAGCCTCAGTGTGTGGAAAAAAAACTCCGTCCGTTGCTCTCTGTCCTTTTTGCCTCTCTCGAGTTGACCTCGACACCACCGTTCACTCCTTATCACCACGCCTTACCGCGAACGCGAAATCGATATCGAACCGCAGCGCAGATCGCTTGCTTCGACGACCGTCATCATGAAGGCCACATTCGCTTATGTCATGGTCGCCGCGCTCTTCGGAGTCTCGCAGGCTTCCGTTACCCCGCTCAACAACATCATCCGCCATGAGTACAACCTGAACGCCAGAGCTGGTGTTCACGGCAACCTGGCTGCGGTCGCTCGCCGTGATGAGGCAGCGGCGCACACGCCCGAGTCCGACGTCTTGCAACCTGTCGTCTAAGACCACCACAAACATCGAGGCACACGATGGCAAACCCATAGCTACCACATGGGCGCACCGGCAACAGCAGGCAACGGGCCACTTGGTCCGCCGAGTCTTCTTCACACCAAACGGAGCACAGCCAGATCTATGACACTCCAAGCAACTTTCAACCTTCGATTCTTGCATGCGCTAGACATGCCACCTAGGGTACATGAGCGGGAGTTTACGGGCGAGCTGGGAATATGAGGGAGGCGTTTGCAGGATCCGAAATGAATTGGGGGTTGGCCGGGCACGGGAAAACGGGACACGGAAAGGATGATGGCGGAGGGCGACCTGGCCGGACTGGTCTCAACAAACATGACAGACACCACGCTTGACAAGATTTCATTTTTCTTCCAACAAACAAAAAAGAATTCGTTCATCTCATCACACACCTGCCCCTCTCGAACAAGATTGACGTGATTTAACCTGCATCAACCCCTGCCGATAAGATCCCGCCCTAGCTGAGCTATTTTCTCAGCCCAGCGCTATCGCTGATAAGTCCAGGTGTAATTCCACGTCTTCTGCCCTTGAACCACCAAGTCGTAGTCCACGACCAAGCGATCATCTTCCGAAGTGTCAAAGGAAACAACGCCGAACTTGGAGCTGCCCCAAGGATGCGAATGCACAGAGACGTCCTTGTCCTCGATCTGCCTGTGATACCGAGTGAACGGTTCGTAGAACTGGTTTAGAGGGGACGTGGAAAATTCTATGATCGCCTTACCACCCTTGTCGCTAGGCGGGAAAATTGTCGTCGCGTGTTCATGGCGATCCTAAAAAGCAATGTTAATCTCGACAATCACAATAGAGGAGATTGCCATCTCCACTGCAGTTTTCGGCCGGAGAGAAGCTTAACTCACCCCACTCAAGATAACCACTCCCTCGGTCAACCTCATCATGTCTAAGACCTGCTCCCGCTCGTGGAGGTATCCGGACCAGCTGTCGGCCGAATCGGGTCCCCTCCAATTTCGCGTGAAGGGCACGCTGCTCACGACGACCTTCCATGGTTTTTCGGACGCCAGCCACGCCTGGAGATCCGCGAGCTGGGCGGAGCCAAGCATCGTCTTGCCGGGCCCGTCGTCCATGGATTCCGCAGATCGATATCGTCGGGTGTCCAGAACGAAGAAAGAGATGTCCCCTCTGCGGAAAATGTAATGCGTCTTGCCGAGGCCGAACTGCGACGAGGGGTTCGCGTGCCCCTGGTAGGCCCAGAACGGCTGCATGGCGGACTGGTACAACCTTGTCTCGTTGGCGGCCCAGTCGTTGATGATTTCATGATCGTCATAGAGATGGAGCCATGGCAGGGAGCGGAGTGCCGGCGTCCAGCTTGGCGAAGCGTAAACCTGGCGGTAGGCGCTGGTGTAGTCCTCAGGGGTCCAGCCCAGGGCGATGGGTAAGTCGATGTAGATGAAGTCGCCGAGGAAAAGCATCATGTCTACTGGCTTCTGCATGAGATATTGGTCTAGGTATTCGAGCCCCTTGATTCTGAGACCATGATCCACCGGGCTGTAGGGGTAAAAAGGCTTTATGCAACTAGTTGACACTAGACTCCATCGCTTGGGGTCTCTGGCTGCTGTCTTGAAGGAGCCTGCATGGCTTGCATTAGTAGTGTAATAGTACTCAGTATTGGCTTTGAGTTCTTCAAAAAGGAATGTTCCGGTATAGTCGTTGGCTTCGGCCACAGTGATGACCTGAGACTTTGGCCGCTTTGCATCTTCCTCCGTCGAAGTCAGTCTGATTTCGACGTATGTGACAGGCGCAATTGGGGCACGAGCAACGATGCGCGCTGAGGTCTCGTCGACATAACCCACACAAGAGAATGAGATGTCATTGCTCTGATGAAGGTAATGACTTCGATACAGGAAATCCCAAACAGCGCCCAGAGACAGAAGATTCAGCACAATCGTAGTGAAGCTCGCAAGAAACTGCCTTGAGTCAACCCAGCCACATAGGAGCAGCAAACTTGGATGACAGCGCTTAGGCTGAGCGTTGCCCGAGCAGAGTTTTGCGATGAGGTAAAGGACATAAACCGCAAAGTTGCCGTAGATGCGGTTGAGATACTTTCGTCCCAGAGGATGCTGTCTTAGTGTTAGTTGTTTGACTCTTCTATAGACAACTCGAAGTTCAGGTTGTCAAGTACAAATCTTGTGAAGATCACCGTAGTGATTCTAAGAGTAAGCGTCGTGATGGCGGCCACGGAATCCAGAACGCTTGACAATGCCATATTCAGACTGTTTGTACTCTGGTTGGGTTGTTCCTCTGATGTTGATTTTGAGTTGCTTCCGACGCAAGACGGTTTGTCATCCGTTTTTCAGTCGACATGTTCGGTCAAACTTGGTAGGAGGAGAGACCTAGACTTCCCAGTTTCTCACTCTCTTGCCAAATCTTCAGCCCAAGTCCGTGGTGTTGGAAGTCTGGCCCTTGTCCAGTGGAGACCCAAACCTTCCATGAAGTGACCCGAATCCAATCTTGCCAATAAGGACGACACGTGCTGCGTCTCGTCGGCTCAATCAGCAGTCTTCAGTTCCTAAGATTCACTAAGAGGGGCCTGTGGGCTAGCATGCGCGTCCTAGACCGCGTTCCCGAGCCGATCGGATTTAAACCGACTGTTAAACACACATCCAAAAAAATCTCAAGTCGTAACCGCCCCCAACAAAGAATTGTGTTCACGAACTGGAAGGGTTCATATCGGAACCAACATGTGGACCGCGGGCAGCGGGACTCCACTCCGATCGACGTCTGACAAGTCCGCATTCCACCACGTGGGTGCCGTTGAGCGCCGGGACCCGACGGATTTCCTCCGACAGCGGGGACTTCTCAACAGCACCCAATAAAGAGGTTTTAGAGCTTGTGAAAGCTTGTTTTGGCTCTCAACTCACTGGCGAGGAAGCTCGTCCTTGTCGTGCGAAGGAACGCTATGCTCCTGCAAGAATCAACTTCCGGTATTCTTGGTTTCGGTCATGTTCCGTACATCTAATTGCCATCCTTTATCAGTCCATGGATGTAAGTTTTCAAGCACGTGTCCAATGGTTCGCGGCGACTGGCAGCTCCCAACCATGAGGATCACTATTGAACTCCAATGGCCGGCACACCTACTTCAACTTGGCGGGGGACCGGGAGCTACCAAGTGGTGCGTTAATACATCGAATGCCGGTTCGCGCCTGTGTTCCTTTTGAATTCGCGTGCAAACCCACAGTGGAGATCTTCAGAGTCTTTGCGTACCGAAGGCTTGGTATGATCAGGGGTTCCACGTGTAGTAGCTGCGAAACTTCCAGGTGCCGGGACTGTACCATACTTAAGTCTTTGGTCGTCCATATTCCGTCTCGTTTCGTGACCGAGAAAATTTGGTTGAGTGAGCCTCAAAGTCGCTTCAAACATCGCCAACATGGAGACTGTAACACGCTTAGAAGCAGGCTCCGATTCTGCCAACGACATCACACAGAAAGATGCCGGAGTTGTTGTCACATCGCGCGACGACGCTTCGTCACAAGAACAGGCTCCTCCGGTTAGGACAGCTGGCAAACTCGATGTGCTGGTTCAAGGAGTCGCGCTCTTCTCAGATGGATACAACATTCAGATCATCGGCTACATGAACACGGTCTCGGCGAAGCTGTAAGTTCTCAGGGTCCAGCATATTCCGTCGAATGCTTGTCGCTGTTTCCACAAATGCTGCCATCATTTCTGGTTTCGTGGGCTCTAGTATTGTCTCCCTTATCGTCATCGCAGCTTACAACGGTCAAGCCAATGACGGGATCTGGCGCATATGCTTTGGCATCGGCATCTTCATAAGTAGATTACCCTTGTTGCTAGAGGCCCGGATTAACGTCTTGAATAGCTCCCATTGGTTATTTTCTTCTCCCGCATGCGACTCGTCGACTCTCAGCAGTACAAGAAACACGCAATCCAGAAGAACATTCCCTACAAGCTTGCTCTCAAGTTCTACTGGAAGCCTCTCCTCGGCTGCTGCAGCGCCTGGTTCCTCTACGATGCTGTCGTCTATCCCTTCAACCTCCTCGCCCCTACCCTAGTCTCAGTTTTCTCCTCCCAGCAAACCATGATCCAGTCCATCGGTTGGTCGGCATTGATCAATGCATTTGCCTTGCCCGGCGCTTTCATCGGCGCGCTATTGATGGACCGCATCGGCCGCCGCCAGACCTACGCCCTCGGCTGGGCCATCGTCTGTATTTTCGGTTTCGCAATCGGCGGGTCCATGATCCAGCTCAACAACGTCTTCCCTCTGTTTGTCACTTTGTACGGTATCTTCCAGACTTTTTTGTCCGTCGGACCGGGCGATTGCAATTTCCTCGTTTCCAGCGAGTCCTTCCCGACTCCGCTCAGAGGGCACTTCCTTGGATTTGCGGCTGCGGTTGGTAAGGCAGGTGCTGCTGTTGGAACAACGGCACTCAGTGCCGCTCTCGCTAGTTTCGATGATCGTCTCAAGGGACAGCAAGCCATTTTTTTTTTTGATTGGAAGTGGCATTTCTGTCATTGGCACTTTGTGTGTCTGGTTCCTGATTCCTAACGTGAGCTCCAAACCTTCTCCCCTTTTTCTTCGCCCTTTCGACTTAGCTAATGATGTGCAAAGGCTCCTAAACATCTTGAGGATGAGGATGTGAGATTCAAGAACTATCTCGAGGCGAATGGATATGATACCAGCAATGTGGGGTTGAAGGCTTAATAGTTCTTCGACCGATAAACCGCCTAGACATCACAGGCTCCCAGCTTTGAGAAAGAGGAAAAGACAGAAGGTGTTTTCATCAAAAGCAAATGTATTTCGCTACCTAATAATGCAAAAGAAAAGCACGCGCATTCTATAATGATGTGGCCTTCTCCGAGTTACCGCCGATCTGCCTTGTCCACAGATCCATGTATCTGCCTCCAAGAGTCAGCAACTCATTATGAGTTCCACTCTCCACTACCCTTCCCTCGTGGACCACAATGATCTTGTCTGCACTGACGACCGTAGATAATCGATGCGCAATGACAAAAGTCGTCCTGCCCTCCTTCAACACGCCCAACGCGCCCTGGATACTCGATTCCGTCTTGGTGTCTACCGCGCTGGTAGCCTCGTCGAGAATGAGGATTGGCGGATCCTTCAAGAAAACTCGTGCAATAGCCAGTCGCTGGATCTCACCACCTGATAACTTGACACCCTGTTCTCCCACACGACTTTGGTAGCCATCCGCAAACGACAAGATTCTGTCGTGGATTGCGGCCGCTCGGCAGGCATTGAAGATATCCTTATCAGTGGCCATCGGCCGGGCGTAGCGAAGATTTTCCATCACTGTCGCGTTAAAAAGCAACGGATCCTGTGGGACGACGCCGAGGGCATCGCGGAGTGAGCTGAGAGTGATGTTGCGGATGTCGTGGCGGTCGATAGTGATGCGACCGGAAGTCACGTCATAGAATCGAAGCAAGAGCTTCATGATGGAGGATTTGCCCGCGCCAGTCTCTCCAACCAGTGCAATGGTATGCCCTGGAGCAGCGGAGATGTTCAAGTCCTGGATCGTTGGCCGTCTTGGGTCGTAAGAAAAGCTGACATTCTCGAACTCGACGTGCCCCTTGACGTCCCTTAGCTCCCTCGCGTTTTCACTCTCAACGATCGTTGACTTGGTTTGGAGGAGATTGAGAAGACGCTCGGCATCGACCAGATCATTCATCAAGTACCGGTAATCGTGCGAAAGCCACTTCAGAGGCCAGACCAGATAGTCCCAATACTGAAGCAAAAAGACAAAGTCGCCCGCAGTAGCTCTGCCTTGCGAGATCTCCCGCAAAACCATGCTGGCAAGAACGAAGAAGGTGAGTGGAACGGCCATGTCTAGAAGGCCTTGAACAAGCGCGTCACCAATACCGTATCTACGGCTCGCTTCAAGTCGAGACTCAACGGTCTGGCCAAAGCGACGCTTCTCATAGCCAAACATGTTGAAGTAAGTGACAGTCTGCCAACCTTGGACAGCCTGGTGCATAACCCTGGCCTCCTCTCTCTCAGCCTTGCTTGAGGCTCGCTTGTTCTTGATGTTCATGCTGGATGTGTAGACTTCAAGTGTCATGAACGCTGCCGCGGCCAAGGCCATGGCAAGAGCGAGGTAGACATGGAACTTCCAGTAAAGCAGCCAAAATGCCACAAACAGATCGATGACGGTAGGCAGTATCTCGTTGACAGCGGTGTCCAGAACGTTGGTGAGCGACTCGCCCTGCTCAATAGCCTTCATTACTTCAGCTGAGTCCCTCTCAGAGTGAAACTCCATAGACAGGCCCATGACATGACCAAAGGCGGCGTTAGTGACTTGGCGGTAGGAGAATTGCTTGATCGGGATCTTGGCGAGCGCGTCGAGAAGACCGAGGCCTGCGTCATCCTTCAAGATGACCAACCCCAGCCAGATGGCAAGAGTCCCGTAAGGAGCCTGGTTGTTGAAAATCTCATCCGTAACGCGACCTAACTGACTTGGGATCAAGACGTTCAAAACTCTGCTTCCAGCGATAGAAAGTAAGCAAAGGAAGATGGAGAGCTGGACTTTCCGGTCTTTCTTTGGGATCAGATAAGGCAGAAAGATGGCAAAGTCTTTGATGTAACCAAGCCAGCCCCCGGTCTCTCGAAGTCGCTTAGCACGGCGACGTTTGATGCTGGCGCTGTCATCCTCGTCATCTTCGGAATCAGAGTCGGAGTCCTTGCTAGCCACTTCCGTCTCAGTATCATCGCTATATGGCACGCTGCCGTAACAAGTTGAATCGCTTCCGTCGGTAGAAGAGCTTGTCCGGAGGAAGGGCTGACTTTCTTCCGAGGCATCTTGCTGATTCTTGCTCAGTGATTGACTCAGCCGGGTCGAGAGAAGGAGCAACACAGCCAGTAGGCGGACTGCTTGGCAGCAGAGAATGGCGATTTGTCGGGCGGAGTTGAGATCGCCAATAGCGGTCAAAACTAGTAGTGGAGTTTCAAAGAGAACTGTGGCGGCGGGAACGCCTAGAGAAAAGCCTCGTCCATGGCGACGAAAAAAAAACGACTGTCCAAGCGACAATAGACACAAATAGATGAACCAAATGAGATTGTTCAGTTTCCAATGCGTTTGGTTGATTAGCGGTGATAACGAATTCTGAAAAAAGTGTAGAAAAAGTGACAAGTAAAAGAAGTAATCGTGGTTTTGATTGATTTTGTGGTAATGGTCGTACTCTATTGTCTGTTACTCGGCGGAGTTGTGCAAGTGTTGAAACAGCTGGGACTAGAGCGACGCCCAGTGCACAGCCGTAGTGAAGGGCTTGACAAGCCCCAAGGCGAGTGACCATGCTGGATGGGAGCAGTGACGCTTGGCTGAAGATGATCATGCTTTGGTGAACAAGAGCCTCAAGATCAAGGCGGAAGAAACTTAATAGATATATAAATCTGAGTTGGTTCGAACTGGCGCGTGTGACGTAAAACCAAATGCCGGCGTGTATCACAAACCAACAACAGTCTCTTTAGCTGTGTACCGTACCCTTTAGCGCTGATTCTGTCATCCCCACCACATTTACGATGTCCCGCGGTGGACAATTTCGTCTTGCGGGCGGTGACATTTTCGTGGGGGCAGTGCTCATACACTGAAATCTGACTCATACCGGGCCCGGGCCGTCTCTAGCTAGACTGTTTTGACTGCGCTGAAGCGCGAACTTGAGTCGGAACGCGCGGGCTGCGGCATAGCTGTAGCAGTTCGTCTCTATTAGGCTATCTTCAACAGGTCCTAATTGGACCATTTTCAGTGGTTTGCCGCGGTGTTCTCGGGGTCCACGATGCACAGCCATCACCTTCAGCTGCAACCCAATTCATGTTCCCTGTAAATGTTTCTTTCATTTGAGCCAATCCCCACTGAGACCAAACCAAAGTCAAGTTTCCATGCGATGCTATCCATTCGCAAAAAAGCAGCAGATCAATCGACATCGGGTGAAAGCAAGTCACAAATGTCTGAGAGCATCATGATGAGCCATCATATGACTCACATATGCACATCAGCAGTGACATGCAAGACCCGAATTGAGCTTTTTTGAAGAAGAAGTGTTCTGTTGGCAGACGACAGAACCAATCAACTGATTTCGGCAAAAGTCCTTCACTTGCGTATGGCTAACATGCTGTTTGGGTGGCGAATTCGATGCTCAACCAACAGTCCGCAAAATTCTGTCCAATTTGTCGACCGCAATGCAGCAAACATGAATCTCAAAGCCTAGCGTCTAACGGTTCTCCCATTCCCTTAATTTACAAGCACCTCATTCACTTCCAAGACTGAGAGCCGTCATGTTTGTCGCAAGGGCGGCTGCGCCCTGGTGCTTGTGGTCAGGAATCGCAGCCAACTCCTTCAGCTTGGCCTGCTTCTCCATCCACGCTCGTGCTCCACCGTAATTGCAGTTGTAATCCATGAACTCTCCGGGATTCCTGTCTATGTCAGATCCTTCACTTTCACCCTAATCGAAGAATAGTTTCACTCACATTGTGATTTTTTTGGTGGACTTGTCAGTTGCTGGCTTGCCTGACTGCCTGCTGTAACCCTGGATGAGCGTTGCGCGATCGTATCTGCATTCGAAAACGGCCTGTTCTGATTGTTAGGATAAGCAGCATATTGTGCGGATGTTGTGCTTGCCTTCAGCAAACTAGCAACCTCCTCCTCCGTTGGCTTAGTCTTGACATCGGAGAAGATGGCTCCGAGAGCTTCTGCGTCTTCGACACTCTGGCTAGCTCCTTGACCCTGGGTCGGAAGCATCGGGTGGCTCGCATCGCCAATGATGATGCTGCGTCCTTTATGCCATGTCTTCAGAGGATCCTACAAGACAGCTGTCAGTGAAAACCTTCCTGAGTTTGGCTTCGACTTACAAGGTCACGCAACTGCCACAGGCCAACTTCGGTGCAGTTCTTGAAGACAGCCCTTGCCCAAGGAGGGAAGACTTTGAAAGTTTCCCTGAGCTTTTCGGGATCTCCCTTGGTCGTCCAGGACTTGCCTTCTGCATTCTCTTGCATTTGGTCTGGTAACTATTAGCAACGGCCTCGCACCAAACGAGACAGCTCACATACCATCTGGGACCATTGCGACAATGCTGTAAATCGAACCATATTTAGCAGGGCCCATGATGATTCTTCGGTCATGGCCCATTATCATCGTGGTGATTGACTCTTTGGGGTCGATCACGGATGTGAAGTCTTTGTTTTGCTCGAGTTCCGAGCTGTCGATAATGAGTCGATACGCTGCTGAAGATTAGCTGCTGCAAGATTCGAGAAATGACGTATGTGGGCTCACCCGACAATCCGGTAGGTATCGCGGGAGCCTCTTTTCCAATGACAGCCTGTCCCAGGACACTCTTACTGTCATATAAAGTAAGCCAAAACCGAATTTGAGAAAGAGCGGTAACTTGGAGGTGATACTTACATGCCGTCGGCCCCTACGACCAGGTCTCCAACGATCTCCTCGCCGGACTCAAGCTTTACAATGCCAGCGTCTGGATCACAACTCGCGACCACGCACCCAGTACGTACAATAACTGGACCGTCATCTGGTGTTTCTCTTGTTGCAGCCTCTTTAAGTGCATCATGCAGATCAACCCTTGGCAGTCAGCTTCTGTATCCTGACTGCGTACCGCTCTTCGCCTACCTGTGGTACACCATGCGTTCCTACGCGACCGGTGAGCTATCATTGACAGAAATATTTCCATTCTGTGAAGAGTCTACTTACGGCTCCATAGCTCTTCTTGAGATGAAATGGGATCTCAGCATGTAGTTTACCGTCGGTGTCATAAATGCGGAACTGGTGAAGACATCAGTGCCATGTACTTGCATGTCTCATGGTCTATCAACGCGCACCGCTTTGTCGGCCATAGAGCCCTTCTTGGAAAGTGAGCCTTCGAGACCCCATTCCTTCTCAACAATTCTGCATATCAATGTTTAACGAAATGAAAGGAGCTGCCGCGTTTAGCAACTATGGCTTATACAAACTCACTTGGAGGCATTTGGCTGTAGGCTGTAACATCCAATCAGTCACTTCACCTTGAACATCAGAGGGGGCTAGAGGGCTCATAGCAGCCTTTCTCATGGCGACTTACGATATTGTTGCACCTATTTCCTTGTTCAGATGACTTTGCTCCAGGACAGTGATGTGGCGGTTCGGCCCACGCAACGCGATGGCCTGCAAATATTAGCAATGATGTGTCGATGACTTGGCAAGGGCTCAATATATCGAGGAGAGGCCTGCAATCCCGCCACCGACGATGACGATGTTAAATGTACTAGTATTGGCGGCCATGGCGATATGCTGTAACAAGTCACTGAAGGTATGCCGAGTAACAACGCCCAGAGCACCCTAGCAAGATCAAATACGAATCCTGACCAAGATTCGACAAAACAGAATGGATTTGAGACAGTCGGAAGATGCAAACTGCCCCGAGGAAAGTCATATGCCTACCGCATTCTCGCTCATGGTAATCATCCTTCAATCAATGGCCGTCCACTTGCCGACGACCCACCGGAATCGGCACGCATGCCATTGGATGGCATTGTGGAGACAGTTCAGGGGTACTTATTTTGCAGTGAAATCCGAACCGAACAAACCGAACCGAGGATTGAGGGGCCCGAGTGTAAGTCACCACGGGCGACCGCCGTCGACCTCGGAGACTTGTAGGAACCCACGGATGCACGGAAAACCATTATTCAGGAGTAAATTTTGTGGCGAATATCATGCCTTGATCCAAGATATCAATAAGAGCCGCGATCGTCTAACCCGAGTCAGACTTTTTGCAACAGCTCTGCAGCAGTCCAAGACGCACTTGCATAGGCACACGCACATCAACTACATCCAACATGGCCACCACTACCACCATCACTGAGCAGCCCAGCGCTCCCATCACGGCCGTCGATGATGGTCGCATGAAGATGGATGGCTCAGACCCGACCTTTGGTGACTGGAGAGACGATCTTCTTCGCGATGGCTATGCCTTGATCAGATCGGGACGCACTTTCTCACCGCTGCATACAGCCTTCTGGCCCATGTCATCTCAACGCCATATCTGGCTTCAGTCCAGGCTCTAGTCCTTCTCACTCTTGCCCTCCATGGCCGAAGCAAAGAAGGACAGGGATGGCAGACTCTTGGTCAAGCCATCAGAATAGCCCATTCCATCGGTCTTCACAGGCACGCCTCAACAAGACACATGAAGAGCCCTCCCCCAGCAACGGCCAACTCGGCCCCATCTCCAGGTTATCAAGGCTGCAGAAAGCTTCACAGTCAGCTCTGGTGGACTTGCTACACTCTTGAGAAGCTGATGCAGCTGGAGACGGGTCGTCCAAGTGCCATCAACGACTCGGACTGCGACCAGACGTTGCCCGAGCCAGTGCCTGTTCCTGCTGCCGGTATAGCTGTCTCCATCGGGTCTTCTCCAGAAGGGCAAGCCGACCGCCAAGTGATCGACTACTTCCAGCCGTGGGCCTCATTGACACGCAGAATCAGCAGCATCAGTGGTCATATCTACCGCCGGTCCGGCCAAGCACAAACTCCCCGCGTCCTCCTCGGCGACACAGTCCGCCTCGACTCGGCCCTCACAGAATGGGCTCAATCATTGCCACCTGAAATTCGTCCCCCAGGACCTAATAGTGGAAACGTAATACTTTGCGAGACGGGTCACAAACACCTCGCCATCTTTCTTGCAATCCACTACCACCACGCTCTGATATCTCTCCACCGGGCCGCACTCGTGTTCCCGGAAGCCATGTACCGAACCCACATCAACTCCCAAGCAGACTCAACCAGCATCTCAGCCGTTGAACTCAGCCGCCTTAGACGTGGCGCAGAGATCTGCATCGGCTCTGCAAGGGCTATTGTAAGACTAGTCGGCGAAATCGCCGATGACTCAATGCCAACGCCGCGAACCAGAGGAGGCATGCTCGGAGAACCACACATCAACCGTTCAGAGTCGGTGATTTTCACCATCACGCAACCTCTCATCTCTGCTGTTGCTCTGGCGCTTCATATACTAAAGCAGCCCGGTTCGCGCCTCGCACGGTCAGATCTCGAGCTCTTGGGCATAGCAGCGCAATTCGCAGAAGAGCAGTACACCAAGGTCACGCAGAACCCCCGCTTCATCCAAGCCTGCTCAGTCTTGCAGTCAAACATGTCCGATTTTGTCTCTTCGCAGCACGGCCAAGGCCAAGGCAGCTATTCTCATCACAACCACCGGGGTTCCATCACATCTGACAACATGGCATGGAGAGGGGAGGACCAGACTCCTACGGAGACCTCCAGCGCCGGGATGATCGCCGCGGAGATGGACATAATGGATCTAGAACTACCAGATCTGACGGGCATGTTCACTGAGATCAGTAACACTGACATATTCGGAGGCGTCAGGCTTGAGGATCTTTGGGGAATGTTAGGCGCGCCCGCAGACGGGCAGGTAACCGATGGTTCGGAAGGATCTTGGTCGCGGTCTTGAGGCAGGCGTCGGGTAATTGGCGTGGGCGTATTTATGAAACGTATGTATGATTGACGCATCGGGCATAGGTCCTGATAATAAGTATTGCTAGTGTAAGTTTTGTATGCAGTCATTGGCAAAGGCCCCTTGTGCTCAATGGCCTCATCACCGCTGAGGTTAAACCTTGAACCAGAGGAGACAGCTGAGAAGTGGCCGTCTACCCGACAGTATGGTCCGATGCCCACAGCCGCAGAGACAGTTCCGACAACCTGGAAGAGACACTCGTTAGCGCTTCTTTTATGCTTCTTGGCGCTGAATATCATTCGTGGCGGCGGGATGCTGCCAGTCGACTTCCGGCGATCCAACAAAGGCGGCAGCATAAAGCAACATCTTTGGCTGGCCGGCGAATTACCCAAAATAGCAGTCTGGGGTGTTCTGGCCGCCACCTCGATCGTAAGACATCAGCCAGCTCTACCCGATTGCCCATTGCGTACTGCATGGCATTTGTCTCACCGAGTGTTCAACGCCCTTGGCGCGCAGCGATGGAGTGGCTTCTGGTCCCTTTGTCTCGCTGGACCTTTTCAAGTCGGACAGAGCCGCGAGAAACACTCAACTGGTCATTTCTGCATCTTTCGTGGACATCGAAATGAAAATGCATTCCCTTGTAGCAGCGGCACTTATTTTCATCCTGGTCCCAGTGTTGATCTGGCACTTCATCGTCTGTCCACTATTTTGGTCTCCTCTGGCGTCTATCCCAGCAGCTCATCCGTTATGTCATATCACATCGCTCTGGATTCACTGGAAACGACTACGCGGACAAGAGTACGAATGCGTATCGGAGGCCTTCCTCTCAAAGGGCCCCTATGTGCGCCTTGGTCCTCGTGAGGTTGCCGTCAACGACATTGAAGCCGTCCGCAATGGCTGGGGCGTGGGATCATCCAGCTTCGACAAGCACCACTCTTATACGTATTTCAGAACTCATGGGTTAGTGAGACCTTCTCGTTTCCTGCTAGATCCGACTAACATTCATCACTTCAGCATCACCAACACCTTTACAACGCTCGGTAGCAACGAGCATCGCGGGCGTCGCCATCGTCTCCGGATCGCGCACTCCCGTCAGTTTCTCATGAAATCGCCTGATGTGCAATCTATTCTCGGCTCTCTCGTTCAACAAAAGCTATACCCTCTTCTGGCAGATCTCGCCTCATCCAAAGAGGGGACTGCTTCCATAATGCCCTTGGCTCAATCCTTCGCCCTCGACTACGTGTCAGCTTTTGCATTCGGACTTTCTCTTGGTCACAACTTTCTCAAAGACCGTCTCGCCTACGATCAGTGGTTTGCTTTGAACAACGACTGCTACCCGGGTGGTTTCCTCGGCTACCTCCTCAAGGAGCACCCGCGACTCGTGGAATTTGCTCGTCGGCTAGGTGTGCCGATCCTGTCTAAGACCTATGTCAATGCTCGTCGAGAACTGGAGACATGGGCGCTGAGGAGAGTTGATGCTGCCGAAGACCTGCTACAGTCCCGAATGCAAGGTTCGGAGCCTGCACCGGGTGACCTGCCCGTGTTGTACGATGCCGTCAGGACAGCTATGGCACAGCAGAGCGGTGTCAAAGATGCTGATTTTGTACCATCGGCGATTCAAAGGCTTGAACTGGCCAGCGAGTGTCTGGATCACACCAGTAAGTTGTCTTAGGTCTTTCTATCAACATAGAGCTAACAGACGATAGCCTCATCGGGAGAAACGTTTGGTACTACCTTCACCTACATGCTATGGGAGCTTTCCCGGCACCCGGATATTCAGGCTGCGCTTCATGTCGAGCTCTCGTCTCTCAATCAGCCTCTCAGCGAAAGCAATTTGCCCGAATCGCGGGATCTTGAGCAGCTAGAGTTGCTCAACGGCATCATCAAGGAAAGTCTGCGTCTGCGGAACACGGCGCCCGGTCTGGACCCGCGCGTAAGTCCTGCGCACGGCACAAGCAAGTTCGGCCGCATCGATGAACTCCCCAGCCACACGCGAGTCGGCACCTACGGCAGACATCTCAACCGCAACCCAGATGTTTACCTGGATCCTGAAGTTTGGAACCCGTACCGCTGGGTGTCCAAGGAGCCTAAGGACTTGGCCGCGATGAACAGGTGGTTCTACGCTTTTGGTTCAGGGCAGCGAGGATGCATTGGGCAACCCATTGCCATGGAATGTAAGTACCAGTCCCCACTCTGTCTATGCTTCTGTCACTAACAAACGCGTAGTACTGCGCATGGGGATCGCATCCATCTATACCAGCTTCAAGACAAGCGTGGCGGACGAGACGGAGTATCCAGGTACCGAATGTATGAGCGCCGCATGCACAGAGACGTTGTTGCTGCGCTTTGAGAAAGTGCTTTCGGAGCCATGATTGCTCAGGGTTTCAGCTCTCGTGGGCGGGCATCCATGAAGAGGGTTCTTTTCTGTCATGACCGTACTTGATTAAAACAATTCAAAGAAGTAAAATCAAAAAAATCAAGAACACCTGCACACTGTATATGACCTAACATAATTCAATGCCGTCGGTGTTGTCCTACGTCCCGACATTTCTTGACTTAAGCATATGTTCGACTTGACAAATTCTATGACAAGCACGCTCACAGAATCGGTTTGTAAACATACGAGGTCACAACTGGGGTTGTCTATGTTAAACTTCGCTAATCAACCTTCGAGCACAGCCATCAACTCCTGGTCCACGTTCGGGCCCTGTTCTGTTGTGTGAAAACAAACGCCCAGGCCGCTGTGAGGTTCGTCTGTTTACCGAGTCAGTCGTATTGGGAAGGATTGTAGGGGGGATTTGCGAGTACCATCAACTGAATCGACTGGCGCTCAATTTGTTTGGGTGAGCCTTTCTCGACACGAGTAGGCATCCCGGCATAGTGGACCCCAAAAGGTCCAATAAATGCGACTTTAGGTGGACTTGCTCCTCTTGAGATGCGGCGAAGCCGACTTGTGAAAGACTCTGGTTCATGGACAGTGCACGATGAGTGGGCTGTTGAGAATAATCATGTCACCCACTAAACTATCTTATAAACAAAGCCGGTGCGCCGTGTCTGGTTCAAAGCTGTCTTCGCCTCTGTTTCCTGGAACGTCGCACCTGTGCACCTTCACTCGCTACATCTCTCCATTCGTTTCCTGCGTTGTGGACTTTGTCGCTCGGGTCAATCTCACGCTCATTCAGACCAGGTCCTGATAATTCTTACCCACAGTGATCTTCCAATTTACTCGAAAAGCGAATCTCAAAAGTCAACACACCTGAGTCGCTCATCATCATGCGCTTCTCCGTCGCCACGTTGGCGGCCTTGGCCCTTGTAGACCACGCCACAGCCGATCTGCACTCTCTTGCGGTAGCAGCAGGAAAGAAATATTTTGGAACGGCCACGGACAACAACGAGCTTGCAGACTCGTCATACACTGCCATCACCAAGGTTGTGGGAAACTTCGGCCAGATCACTCCTGGGAACGGGCAGAAGTGGGACTCCACCGAGCCTGCGCAGGGCAAGTTCCAGTACGCGTATGCGGACGTGGTACCCAACTTCGCAAAAGCAAATGGACAGATCCTCCGGTGTCACACGCTGCTGTACCGGTCTCAGATCCCTTCCTGGTTGACAGGCGGATCGTGGACCAAGGATTCGTTGACGGCTGTTATCAAGACGCATATCGAAAACCTGGTTGGCCACTACAAGGGTCAATGTTACTCATGGGACGTAGTCAACGAAGCCATCGACGACTCAGGCAACTACCGCGACACGGTGTTTTACACTGTTCTCGGCCTCGATTATCTGTCGCTCGCTTTCAACACGGCACACGCTAGCGACCCTGCAGCCAAGCTGTACTACAACGACTACAACATCGAGAACCCCAACGCGAAGCAGAAGAAGACGGTCGAGCTGGTTAAGTACGTCCAGGACGCCGGTGCGCCAATCCACGGGGTTGGTCTGCAGGGGCACTTCCTCGTTGGCAGCATGCCCAGCCAGGAGGACCTCGAGTCCGCCGCCAACTCCTTCACCGCGCTAGGGGTTGATGTTGCCTACACTGAGTTGGATGTCAAGTTCACCAGTTTGCCTTATACCGGTGCCGGTCTCCAGTCTCAGGCCGAAGCCTATGTTTCCGTGATCAAAGCTTGTCTCAATGTCGAGCGCTGCGTGGGCTGGACCGTCTGGGACTGGACGGATAAGTACAGCTGGGTGCCAAACACGTTCCCTGGCCAGGGCGGCGCATGCCTGTATGACAACAACCTCAAGCCCAAGCCGGCTTATACTGCTGTTCGTTCTGCTCTTGCTGCTGCTGCCAAGAAGGCGTAGTGTCCAAGGCTTCAACTGCCGTAGCTATCAACGGCACTTCTGCTATCCAGGCCACGTCCCTCGCCAGTCTGGGCTCGATCGCGTCCGCAACGCTCAACACTTTCTCTTCTTTCCCAAGCGTAAGAATTTTCCCATGCATTTCGACCATGGATATCAGGGCTTGTGAGCGGTTCAAGCATATTGTACAATCATAGTAATAAAACACAACACAGATATATCCTTACGCATTTTGCTTCAAATGCTGTAGATTCTGTTGCACTTTCAAGAAGCTATAAGGCTTTCGACCAACGTCAACCTTCAACCTCCACGCCACTGTTTTAATGACACATATCCGCCGCTTCGACAACATTATATGAGCTCGTGTATTTGAAGAATGTGAAGAATGACTTGCTAAATCAAACACAAATCCAAAGAACCAAAGTTTGCGACAGTACGTGTAGTAATTTAGCTAGGCTGTGCGGGCCTGGATCTTGTGCTGAGAAACCAACGTAGCTTGTCTGTGCGTGTCTATTGCACTTGACTGAGGATGCCAAGCACATCGGCCATGCACTTCAAGTCGGTGATCTTGCCGTCCTGCCATCGTGCAATGGTGTAGAGCCATGAGTCAAAGCCATGGTTGCTTGCGGCAATTGGAGTCGGGGAGATGTACTCCGGAACGGCCAAAGCATTCGTGAGGTTGCCGCTGAGGCGAGCTACTGACGCAGTCCAATCGCCAGATCCAAAAATCACCTGAGGGGACAATTGGACGTTCGAGAATGACTTCTGTAGCTGGCTAACCTTGCAAAGAACTGGTCGCCGTTGAGTCCGCTGGGAGTGTCCTCGCGCGAGGTGAAGATCGTGACATTCGGGGAAAGCATAAGGCTCTCGGAATTGAATTGACCGTCATTCAAGGCCGTCTCGAACTTCTGATGAGACGCCTTGTTCGCTTCTGATGTGTTGGCGGATGGGTTGACCGCAAGGGGCATGGAATAAGGGCTCAAAGTGAGCGACTGAGTTCCATCTGTGGTGATTGGGGACGGGAAGAAGCCCATCTGACGCTCCATGGTAACAAGGTCCATCCAGAGGTGCTCTATGACGATTCTGCCTTCTTGCCAGTACGCCGCGGTCATGAACTCATAATTGACGTGGCGGCCGGTCGGACCCCGAAATCCATCTGGAGCCTGAATTGGGCCAGTATTGGTTCCGGTGACATCGGTCATGGTAATGGTCCAGTTGCCCTCTCCAAAGGCCACCTTGTAAGGATGGTTGGTGACTGCAAGCGCCCGGGATGCGTCCCACTTTACTATAGTCAAAATGCCATGGTGAGGCCATTGGATGGAGGAAGGAGAGATTCTGGATTCCAAGACGGAGAAAACGGGGAGGCCCGAGAGCATGCCTGGCGTTATCTCAGCGGGCAATCTCCAGAGGAGGTCTATCTGATCAAATTCTACGACAGCGAGGCTTTGGTTCGCAAAGAAAAGGGAGATGACGAGATTGCGCTGTTATGCCCGCATAGCGCTTTCTACATATCAGGGACAGAAAAGGAGCCGGTTCGGCGAAGCTGCGAGCTGAGGGTTTGGTGCATCTGGTGAAGCAAGACACGGGTCAGTGATCAACGGGGCAAAAGGGGCCAGGGTTATAAACTATTAATAGACGAACGAGAATGGATTACAACGTAGACGTATACCCGACGTCCTTCAGATCCAAGACTTCGCCTGCCCTCCAGCTGACATTACTGCCGGCATCGCTTCCTTCCTTCCACTTCCAACGTGAGATGCTCTGCTCTCCTTTTTCAACCAGCGTCTTGATCCAGTCTCCAACCACAGGCAACATCTTGAATCCATGCCCAGAGTCTCCAGTGGCAAGGAACAGCCCCTTCTTTCCAGGGACTGCATCGATGACATAGTCAGAGTCTGCGGTATCGGCACACCAGCAGATGTGCTTGTTGATGAAAGGCCTCTCTGCCAAACTTGGGAGAGTTTCTCGAAGAAGCTGACGAATCTTTTGTTCGTCTGACTCGCTCACGAAGTTGTTGTCGATGGGAGGCACGGAAAGCCCAGTCGTGGGAGAGTAGTTGGTATATCCTCCGCCACTGGGCGAGAACTTCAGAATACCCGTGCCCGGCTCTGGCTCGAAGTAAAATCCAAGGTCGCGCGCGTATGTGACCGGGATGCCTTTCAACTTCTCGGCCTCCTCCGGCTGAAGCTGAATATGAAGCACACTCCAAGCCTTAGCGGTAACTTGTCGGCCGACAGAGGGAAGGACATTTCCCAACGACGCACCAACCGTGATGATGGTCTTGTCTGCGGTGAACTGCTTTCCTGATGCCGTCCGAGCACCAACGCACCGATCGCCGTCGTACTCAAAGGCAACAACCTCATCGCCAGTGTGGATCTCCACTCCTTGATTCTTCACATAGTCGTAAGTCGACTTCAGCGCATTTGCAGCATGTGCATACCCAGCGAAGCGGTTGAAATAGCCCTTCCATCCCTCCATCGGGCCATCCAAGGCGGGGGCAGCTTTGGAGATGTCTTCGCGGCTCTCGATGGCGTCAATCTTGCTGGCCCATGCTGGGTGCGTCTTGATGCTCTCAAGAGACTTTGCCAAGGTCTTTTTGGTCTTTTCGGGTGCCGCTGCCGAGTTCGCCAGCAGATATCCGGTCTGGTGGTAGTGCGGGGAAAATGTCGGGTTGTTTGTCCACTCTTCCATGGCCTGGAGGGCTAGGTCGGTGTAAAACGGGTCTTCATACTCTGCACGAATGATCTTGTTGACATCATTTCCTGCTGAGAGCTCGGATGGTACTGTTGTGCCTTTTTCAAGTATGGTGATGGACTTATAGCCGGCGCGGGTGAGATGATAGGCCGCCGACAGCCCAAACGTGCCGGCGCCGATGATCAATATTGACGATGTTTGACTTGACATCTTCAAAAATATTCGGAAATCGAGACTGATCGTAGAGTAGGAGGACTGAATAGACTTGGCAGTCTTCACTGAGGGAGTGCCTATTTTGAGTCGCGTCAATGTCCCAACTCCGAGGGCAACACCTCCGACGTCGGATACCTCCCGATTGCGGCTTGCGCCGGAGTCATGCGATACCCAACCGGGACTCTTCCAATTGAAGCGCGCAGAAGTGGAAACCACGACTCAATAGCACTGATGTAACTCTTCGCAATTTGTACTCTGTATTGGAATCGGCCCAGTCGCACCGACGCCGACGCCGATGTCCTCCAATTGGTCTCAATCTCCACTATGGGCAGCATCCGTATCTGCGGGGTAGCGATTAGCCAACTGGGATGATGCCGTCGATTCGACTTGCCATCTCTTATTCCCGTTATCATCTCATCCTATTTATCGATTGACACAGTAAACAATTCTGGGTGACGCCGTCCAGAAGCGTATGGACATTTGGTGATCTTTGCACGTGGTGGAGTTGCGTCTCATTACCAAAAACATTGACACTTGTTCACAAGCAGAGTTACTATGCCAGCTTTAGCACAACACAAAGCTCGAAAGCGCCGGAATGGGGAGTTTCGTGTGAGAAGTGGATGCTGGAAGTGCCGAGGTGGGTTCATGTCACACTGCCATGTTCAAGAGACTATCCAGCATAAACTAACTGTTATACAAATCCAGAGCGTCGCGTCAAGTGTCCTGGTATGCACACTACAGGGCTTCGTGCTACTGATGAGGCTAACTGGAATCCACAGAGCAGCGACCCTGCTGCAGCCACTGCCAGAGACTGGGTTTCAGCTGCCATTATGAAATGCGGCTTTCGTGGCAACGGCTACCGACTCATGGGGACCGCCTGAAGAGTTGTTTGCGACCTTGTTCCTACAACAGCTTGATTGAAGAGTGGATGTTTCTCAATACAACTTGGCAAGACTTTGAAGAGGTTTCAACGATTCTTACCGAGCCATGGGTGGATAACTCGGATAACCACTCCACACCACCTGACGCGCCCTGCAACTTGCTCTCGCTGAACACAATCTCATCGGACTTAACGATTTCGAGAAGTCTTTCCCCACTGACCTTTTCAACGGGAGAAGCTTCGCTGTGGAACTACTTCAATCATTTCATTGCTCCACGCTGTGTCCTCAAAGATGGCATCAATCCCTATCGGCAGATCATTCTCCGGATAGCTGCGGCATCGCCAGGAGGGCCTGTATACCGAAGTATCCTCGCTGTTTCAGCACACCAAATGCAAGTTCTTAGGCATTCCGAGCAGCTTAGGAGTATCTGGACCTACCGAGACCATGCGTTATTTTCTCTGAGAAAGACAATATCTGAATACTCTTCATCGACAATCGGCGGGTCCTTGAGAAAAGCATTGGCCCAGCAAATCATGGCGTCAACATTGATGATGTGTTTCTTCGAAGTACGATCTCCAATGTCACGTTCTCTATAACGGCACACCATCTCCATGGACAAGTAACTAACTATTCGTCACAGATCCTGCACGACTGCTCTCGGTCATGGGAAGTCCACGCAACATTTGCCAGATCCTTCTTGATGTCGGAAATCTGCCATGAACTCAAAGACGACGATTTCTCCTCCAGCCTGTATGCGTTCGCCTCCACATATTTTGTCTACCACGATGCCCTTGCGTTCACAGCTAGCCCAGACGCAGCAACTGTGCCACAAACGGCAAGTCAGCTGTCAAATCTCATTGACGGATACGACTCGTCGACTTTTATGACTTTGACTGGCTGCTCAAAACGCCTCATTGATCTCCTCTCTCAAATCACGAGCCTAGCCAACAGTTCACCAATGCAAACCTCTAGCCGTATTGACCAAGGTCCCCCTGAAGGAGATGTCTCCATTCAAAACGGCAAGCGAGATTCAATCGAGAGGGAACTGCATCAAATGCAAAACCTTTCAACCCAAGGCGCAAAAGCAAAGTCTTTCTCGGATGAACCCCACGAGTCGGAGTGGATTTCTGAGCTGAAGCGTCTCACGAGTCTGATGTACCTGCATGCCCGCATCGACGGATGTAACCCTTCGCACCCGCACATGTTCAGACTCACGACCCAGATTCTAGAGATCATTCCAAAGATATCCCTTCGCACCAATACTCTTCTTTGGCCTCTATTCATTGTTGCGACGCTTGGTATTCGCTCTGATTCAGACGAAGACCGGCGGATGATTCTGGAGAAACTCCACCTATTGCAGCAAACAAGGCAATTAGGCAATGTTAGAAAGGCCAGGCGTATTATAGAAGATGTTTGGAAAGCACGAGATTTAGAGACGGGTAATGCAGAGCAAGGCTGGTCGATACTTGCAGGTCGGTACGATACCATTAGTCTAGCATGAAACATTGGTTGCGAGTCTCAATGTATTGCATCAGCTAGCGAATTGACTTTCGATCAACGTCCGCTCTTCTTCGACTCTTATCTAATGAATCTCTTACACGCCTGGTTCGTCGTCCACCCGTAACTTCCTATGGAGAGCACCATGTTAAGTGGTGTATCTGAAGTCCTTCTGCTTCTTGTCCGTGATATCCACGAACCCATCGACTGTTCCCTCGTGAAGCGCTTCTGGCTTGCCATATTTCTTGTCACGTCTCTTGTTCCCCAAGAGTGCCACCAGCCAGTAGGCCAACATCAACACCATGCTAACAACGTAGCTTGTAAGCATCGCAATGACTGCCCCGTTGTATTTCGGTGCTTGAGTTGAGATGAATGTTTGCGGTCCGATCAAGTTTCCAGCAGCATACCCAACTTGAACCAGACTGAAGCAGACGGCCTTTTTGGTCTGTCCTGCGGTATTCGCTTGCGGGAGAGAGATGCCGACCACGTACGGGGCTGCGATCATGGTTAGACTATACGATCAAATTGCTTAGTCGGCTGTACTTACGCCAGTAGAAGTACATGAAATAAAGCCCGACCATCTGTGCTGCAATGTTCGTTCTTGGGAGCCCATGAACTAGTGCTGTACCAAGGATGGGCAGCAAAAGAGCAATGCAGGCAACGAGAGTCCTCCGGTTATGCCACCTAGCAGCCAGATAGCTAAACGCCCAGGCGCTAGATGTAGCCAGAACGCCGAACGGCATGGTCAGCAGGCTAGCTTCTAGGGAAGTGAACCCCAGGTTGTTGATAATGATGCTGCCAAAGTTGACGAGGCCTCCATTCGGAATGTTGATGAAAATGTTGAAAACGAAAATGATCCAAATCTTGATGTCCAGTAAAGCTTCCCAAACTTGATCCCACTTCCAGACCTTGTTGGCAATACCAGTGCGGTTAGCAGCGAGACGCTTGGTCGCATAGTACTTCTGCTCGTCGGTCAAGAAGTGGGCGTTCATGGGGCTGTCTGGGAGGGTGAACCAGATGAATATCGAGTAAAGAACGTTGATGGTTCCGGTCAGGAGATATAGATATTGCCATTTGAGAAGAGGGGCTGAGTCCGGGATCTTGCCAACTAGCCAAGCGAAAAAGCCATTGAAAACCGAGGAGAAGTACGCGAAGATGACTGTAAGTAATAAGTCAGCGGACGGTACTGGCCACGGGGTTGACAAGGTGCTTACTAGCATTCCTTGGAGGCTGTTCCTTCTTTGTGTAAAAGCTTGAGACGAGAATCGTCAATGATGGAGAGATAGCAGCCTCGATGAAGCCCATAAAGAATCGAAGAGCCATGAAACCGGACCAACTTCGACATGGTGCATGCAAAAGCGTCAAAACCGACCAGAGTAAGGATGCGGCGCATAGAAACCTCGCGGGTGGAAATCGGAGGACAAGGTAAGAGGCGATGACATATCCGATCAGTTGCTAGATGGTCGATGTTAGCAGTTACATGTTCAACAGCACCCACTATTTAACTTACACCCAATGGTAGAACACTTCCGAGCCAACTATATTGTTGACCAACAAATCCATTATCCGTTTGGAAGCCATAGAGAGATGCCGTTCCCATTTGGACTTTGTCGACCGCTCCGAGGGTGGCGGTGAAAAGCAACTGTGCACGTTCAACGTCAGCTCTATATCATGAGCTAAATTACCACAAGTTTACTCACAAGTGGAATCATCCAAGCGTCTATCTTCTTAACAATCTTCTTCTCCATTTCCGGAGTCATTGGCGGATAATCGTTTGCATTCGCCAAGAACTCTGCAGCCTCGTCAAGGATCCCATCTTGTGGCGCTTTGGTTATTTCAGACTGTCCTTGAGCGTTCGAGGAGCTCGGATGAATGGCGTTGATATCCGGTTGCTCTGCCGGGCCATCTTTCTTCTCGGCCATGATGCCGTTTTCACACCTTCGTTTCCAGTAATGTTGCTGCAATAATTGGTTTTGTCTGGAAGCAATTCAAAAACACTTATGCTGGGACCAAAATGCTGATGAGGGGGAGATCATTTGTATCTAGCTAGACATTGGTCCTTCTCGACCTGGCGAGGCAGCTGTTGGAACTGGCCATTTTCATATCACTGGCCATATCTCCGACCGGGTGAGGGTCAGCGTCGCCGACTAGCATGGGGTTGGTTCGGGGGTTTATCGTCGACCGCATCAGCCCCGGGTTCTTATCACCCGCGCTGCAACTTCAACGAGAGCTGTGATAGGACTCTTATCATTGGAAGGTCTAAACGACGAGGTTGGAGAACAGGGTTTTGGCCGTATCTTTCCCCTTGGCTTCCCCTTACCCCGCTATCGACGAAGCTGCATGGGCTGCAGATCACCTGTAATCGTGCATGGCTGACTGATAGGTGCATGACTTCGTGGCAGGTCGAATCGACGGCCATTTGATGTGTCCAATATCATCGTGCATTTGGGGATAATGGTTGCCGGAGCACTCGCCGATCGAATCTGCGACATCGGCATCTAGCCATTTCTACCGGATTGGTGATGATGGACCCAGAGGTTGTGTATCATATAATGTGATGAGATTCTTATGAAGTCTTTCGTACGGTAACATCGATCTCTTATCGATTGATTGGCACCACTCATTAGACGCAAAGATGGCTGTTGGAACAGCGATTCCCCAGATTGAGCCGAAGAGCATTAACTTCGCGATCGGTAAGTCAGCCATTGTTCTTCATCGCTAGAGCTGCTAGCTGAATACTACACGGATAGATCGCGGTGGCACTTTCACAGATGTTTGGGCCTCCATACCAGGGCAGCCCGATATGGTGCTGAAGCTGTTGTCTGTTGACCCTGGCAACTACGATGATGCGCCAGCCGAAGGCATCAGACGGGTATTGGAGATGGTGTCTGGCACAACCATCCCACGTCGATCGCCCATTCCTAAAGATTTGATCCACTCAATACGCATGGGAACTACTGTTGCAACAAATGGTGAGCACTTAAGCGTCCTCGAGAAACGATTTCGGCTCAACGCGTGACCAGCACTCCTTGAGCGGAAAGGAACCCGACATGCCTTTGTGGTCACCCAAGGGTTCCGTGATCTCCTCGATATTGGCTACCAATCCAGACCCAAACTTTTTGATCTTGGCATCCGCAAGCCAGAGCTACTTTATGACGAAGTTATCGAAATCTCAGAACGCCTCACGGTAGAAGCGTACGATGAGGATGTCTACAAGACCGCTCGTACCCAGCCCAAGGAGTCGCCTGGTTTGTTCGTCAAGGGCATCACGGGAGACATTCTAAGAGTCATCAGGCCCTTGAATGAAGAGGAAGTCCGTCAGAAGCTCACGGACATCAGGTCCAAGGGCATTGAGACATTGGCCATTTGTCTTGCGCACTCTTACATGTACCCTGACCACGAAAACAAGGTTGCTGATATTGCGCGCGATCTTAGCTTTCAGCACGTCTCGACGTCATCGAGCGTTGGCGCCAACATGATCAAGATGATTTCAAGAGGTAGCTCAGCGTCTGCTGACGCTTACCTCACTCCTGAGATCATCCGCTACGTGAACGGATTCGCGAAACAATTCCAGGACGGTAACCTTGACGACGTCTCGTGTGAGTTCATGCAGAGCGACGGTGGGCTGGTAAGCCACAAGGCGTTCAGTGGGCTGCGCGGCATTCTCAGTGGTCCTGCTGGTAAGTATCACGCTTTTACGATCCCTCATTTCCTTGAACAGAGCCCCTGACCTTTTTGTAGGAGGAGTGGTTGGTCATGCCCGCACGTCGTACGACGGGAAGTCTCCTATTGTTGGGTTTGACATGGGTGGAACTTCTACCGACGTGAGTCGTTATGGAGGATCCCTGGAACATGTCTTCGAGTCCACCACCGCCGGCGTTTCCATTCAGAGCCCTCAACTGGATATCAACACTGTTGCTGCAGGCGGTGGCAGCATGTTATTCTGGCGTGACGGGCTCTTCAAAGTCGGGCCTGAGGTATGTACTCCCACTTCAATTGTAGGGATCGGCAACAGTGACTGAGTTGCTACAGAGTGCCGGAGCCCATCCAGGCCCAGCTTCATATAGGAAGGGCGGTCCTCTCACTGTGACTGACGCCAACCTTTTGTAAGTCGCCCGCGTGAAAGGATGCTTCCTAACGCGCTAACCTTGTGAAGCCTTGGACGCCTGATCCCAAGCTACTTTCCCGCCATCTTTGGCCCCGATGAGAACTTGCCATTGGATTCTGAGATTGTCGCCACGAAGTTCGAAGAGCTGACCAAGATAATCAACGCCGATACGGGACGCTCGATGACGCCTTACGAAGTTGCAGTCGGCTTCATCGACGTTGCGAACGAGTCGATGAGTCGACCCATCCGAGCCCTTACAGAGGCCCGCGGTTTCGTCACCGCTGACCACAACCTTGCAACGTTTGGTGGTGCCGGTGGACAACATGCTTGTGAAATCGCGGAGAAGCTCGGAATCGGCCGCATCGTCGTTCACAAGTATTCAAGCATTCTCTCTGCATACGGAATGGCGCTGGCGGAGGTGGTTCAAGAGGCGCAGGAGCCAAGCTCAGAGATGCTGTCTGATGAGTCCCTTCCCAGACTCAATGAGAAGATCGACTACCTCAAGACAAAGGCAACAGACGGATTACTCTCTCAGGGTATGAAGGATGCCTCTATTCAACACGAGCCATACCTCAACCTCAGATACAACGGGACCGATACCAACTTCATGATTCTTCAACCTGAGGATGGCGATTGGGTCTCAGCTCTGGAGAGAGAGCATCTCCGAGAATTGTCTTTCACTTTTCCCAGATCGAGGAAGGTCCATGTGGACGACATCCGTGTACGCGGAGTCGGTAAGGCCGAAGAGTCTAGCACAGATAATGATCGGCTCGTAGAGGAATTGAAGTCGTTGTCATTCAGCGCCGTCACCAAGGGGGAGGAGACCACTGTAGGCAACCTCCCACGGTCTTCACCCGAAGCTTTCACTAACTCAGGTACAGACCAACGCATATTTTACTGAAGGCGGCCTCCAAGCAACCCAAGTCTTCCGCCTCAACACACTGCAGCCGGGCGCAATCGTCGCTGGCCCAGCGATCATCATTGACAGCACGCAGACCATTGTCGTCGTCCCTGGCTCTCAAGCCAAGATCCTCACCTCTCACGTCGTCATCGATGTCGTCGACAAAGTAAACAAGAACAAGCCAGCAGATGGCGGAGAGCTTGTGGTTGATCCCGTGAAGCTCAGCATCTTCGGTCACCGTTTCATGAGTATTGCAGAGCAGATGGGCCGCACTCTCCAGAAGACGAGTCTTTCGCTCAACATCAAGGAGCGTCTGGACTTTTCTTGTGCCATCTTTAGTCCCGATGGAGATCTGGTCGCCAATGCGCCGCATGTTCCGGTTCACTTGGGAAGCATGAGCTATGCCGTCAAGTACCAGCACGAGCTGCACCATGGAAAGTTGCGCCCAGGTGATGTCCTGGTTTCGAATCACCCTGAGGCCGGTGGTACTCATCTCCCTGGTTAGTCACCCGGATTCTGGGCCGTCTGAGACTATATGCTGACTTGAACAGATATCACGGTCATTACTCCGGTCTTTGACGAAGATGGAAAGACGATCTGCTTCTACACAGCTTCGAGAGGCCACCACTTGGACATTGGCGGATCCAAGGGCAACTCCATGCCACCGTAAGGATTTTCTCAGTCATGTCATCGTATTTTCACACTAACAAAAAGCAGTGATTCAACCGAGCTTTGGCAAGAAGGTGCTGTGATCAAGTCATTCTTCCTCATCCGAGACGGCACCTTTGATGAGGAGGGCATCATCTCAATTCTCCTCGCCCCAGGAAACCATCCCGGCTGCAGCGGCTCTCGTCGTCTTCCCGACAACCTTTCTGACCTCAAGGCTCAGGTCGCCGCCAACACCAAGGGTAGCAGTCTCATCAGAGCCCTCATGGAAGAGTTCGGGAAGCCTGTTGTGCACTTCTACATGACGAAGATCCAAGAGAATGCCGAAGTATCCGTCAGGAAGTACCTCCTATCTGCGTACAAGAGATTCGGGTCCAAGCCCCTGAAGGCCGTGGATTATCTCGACAACGGCTCGCGCATGCAGGTTTCCATCACTATCGACGAGTCAGGATTTGGCACATTCGATTTCACGGGAACTTCGTGCGAGATGCTATCCAACATGAACGCGCCACCGGCTATTACCTACTCGGCTCTGATTTACACCCTCCGCCTTCTGATTGGATCCGACATCCCTCTTAATCAAGGCTGTCTCACTCCGACAAAGGTCATCATCCCTAAGAACACCTTTTTGAACCCTGGCCCGACATCAGCAGTCTGCTGCGGCAACACCCTCACTTCCCAGCGCCTGGTCGACCTCCTTCTCAAGGCGTTCCGAGCAGCTTCCGGATCGCAAGGTTGCATGAACTGCTTCGGCTTCTTTGGCAACTCGCTCGACCCCGCAGCTTCGCCGGACTCGACGACCAACAACAGCGAAGGCTTTGGCTTCGGCTACGGGGAGACAATTTGTGGTGGTGAAGGAGCCGGTCCGACGTGGAATGGCGCATCAGCTGTCCAAATCCACATGACGAACACCCGTACCACGGATATCGAGATCATTGAGAAGAGATACCCAGTATTGATCCGCGAGTTCTCGATTCGACAGGGCAGTGGCGGACGAGGCAAGTTCACGGGTGGTTGCGGAATTGTGCGTGACTTTGAGTGCCGCGCGCCATTGACATACGGCATCATCTCGGAGCGCCGGGTCCACCAGCCCTACGGCATGATGGGTGGTGAGAATGGCGAATCGGGCGCGAATTACTGGGTTCAGAAGACGGAGGATGGCGGAGAAAGGTGGATCAACATCGGGCCTAGAGGTCAAGTCGATATGAAGACCGGAGATCGATGTGTCATCCACACTCCAGGGGGTGGTGGCTGGGGTATTCCGGACGAAGACGAGGGCAGTCAAATAAACGGGACCAATGGCGTTGACGGTCCTCGGGAGGCGAAGGTTGAGTACCCAAGAGCGACCGGCAGTCTTCATACGTTTGCCGCTGCTCAGGAAGCTTCATCGTAGAAGATTTGTTTAGGCACATGCAGTCATACTAATAGATGGAGACTTTCACAAGATAGCAACTATATTGATTCCTTCAACTGTTCTGATCCGAGTCTCTAGCTCCCTTCCTGCTTTCAACGAGCACTTTCAAGACGAGTTTCTTTTGCTCACTTTGACGTGTTCTTCGCCTTTGCCCTGTTCGTCCCTCTCGCCATCAACCTCAACCTTGTCCAGAGTAGCGACGCTATCCCCAGCCTCCTTGATGGCCCTCCAGTTGAGACCAAAGTCGAGAATGTCAGGATACCTCTTCACGTACCAGTACATTCCCATCATCGCCGCGATGCTACCCACACTAAATGCTGCAGCCAGCGGGAATCCAATCGGATATCGCGGAGAGTCCGCGGTCCGCCATGCTCGGAGAGGAATTGTGGCATGGCCAACGTACACCAACGTCACGGCGACACCAACAATCACAGAGCGCGCCTCCGGCTCTTTGCGCAGAATGATGGCCAGCCACGCGAGCAAGGCATATCCCCACGCCGCCGTCGCAAACGTCAGAAAGTAGAACGTCATGATTGTGCCGCGCCCACCCGGCCATGCTGCTAGGACCGAAGTCGCAATAAGCTGTAGGAGTGCGGCTCCGACACTAACCTGCCAACGCCAGTTCTTCCAGTCGCTCAGCGCGTTGAGTGAGATGTTCGACACGATGGAAATGGCGTAGCCGCCCAGGGGTATCAGGTTGACGGTATACACCGAATACAGCGCGTTGCCCTCCCCGTCTTTGAGACCCTTCAGATACAGCAGGAAGTAAGAGTTCGCGCGCTGCGACCACGCAAATTGGAGATAGGCGGCGAGGAACAGGTACGCCACTGGCGAGGTGAGGAGCTTTTTGACCTTATTCCAGAGAGCCCTGCCTTTGATGATCTCCTGCGTCGTTGTGCCTGACTTGGCCATCCGAGAGACTGCCAGGGCGCGCTCTTCTTTGGTAAGCCACAGGGCTCTGGTAGTCGTTGGCGCATCAGGGATGACGAGGAACCCGTACAGGCCCCACACGATTGTCATGATTCCCGACACGACGAAAAGCCACTGCCATCCTTCAAGACCGTGTACTCCGTTGAGGTTCTTGTACAGTGCGGCCTGTAGGATACCCAGGAACATACTCCCAGCGACACTGCTTACACCGAAGATGGCGAGACGCTTGCCAAGTTCCGAGGGGGTGTACCAGTTGAAGATTAGGTTGACGATGCCCGGCCAAGACGTAGCTTCGAAAACGCCCAAGGCGAATCTTAAGCCATAGACCGTTTTTGCGTTGCGGGCGGCAAAAGTCGCAAGGGTAATGGCACCCCACACTACCTCGCAGAAGGGCAGCCAGAGCGATGGGCGCACGCGGGTTTGGATGAGCTGGGATGGGACGATGAAGAGGGCGTAGCCGATGGAAAAGTAAGTGGTGAACTCGACCAGCTCATTGCCGTAGAGTGAAAGAGACTCTTGCATGCCGGACACGTAAGCTGCTGTTGTGGCGGACTGGTCCATGTCTTTCATAAGACCGGCGACGAAGGCCCATGATAGCAGGAGAATGTCCAGTTTGAGGACTAGGACGTGCTCGGGATCCTTGAAGTAGGGGTGGACTCTCGACAACCACGATGTTGACGAAAGGGCTGGTTTTGACGCAGAGGTCGCCAATTCTGTGTCAGAAGGCAGAATTTCCGTTGTTGTCGCCATGATGATGGCTGTCGTTCTGTTCGCCAACTGATGCTGGGCAGAACCAGTTTCTATGGCGGATCAAAGTCTGCCTTTACGAGCATCCCTTGAAGACGGCATATGCTTTGAGGCAATAATTTCAGGCTACCTCGTTATTTCAGCGAAGCCACACCGAGCGGGTCAAGTCCGATGTGAAGTCGGACCGTCCCGATCTTTGACGCGTTCAAAACTTGCTGAGCGCGGATTACAACATCGCCAATGTCAATGGTGGAATTGAGGCCATCTGTGTTTGTTGCTCTGCCCGGGCTGAATTTCTTTCTCGGTCTCCAAAAGGGGGGTCTGGCCGCTAGAATTTCTCCAGCCGGGCTAACGCTTCATGGATGTTCCTAGCTGCGGCGGACGATGTCGCCATCACGACGGGTGATGCCGTCGACGTCGGGGACCCGCCGAACGTGCCATTCAATGGAATTTCCAGGTGAGAATCGGTCGCTCTGGCATCCAACGAGGAAGTATTGATCGGGTTGGCCCCGATAAAGGATGCTGAGAAGATCGACTCGGTCACAATCTAGTGACTACCGAGGATGGCAATACATATACTGCAAGAGGGCGCCGGATAATGACGTGCTAGCATCGCCAGCGTACAGCAACACCCCAAGAAATTGTTCCTTTCAGGCCGAGTCAGTTCATCATGGCCTCCCAGCCGCTCTACCCAGCTTACCTGCCCACCCGGCCCGATGGCTTTCAGCCGACCATTGACGTCCCATTCTTTGAGGCAGACGAGCCTGGGGTGCGAGCGAAGAAGTCCAACAAACTCTCCGTCTTCAAGACTCAGGATGCGAAAGTGGAGAATATTACCCCACGGGTCGGAACTGAGATTCGCGGGGTCCAGTTGAGCCAGCTGTCCGGCGCCGGCCTTGATGAGGTCGCGTTGCTTGCGGCCGAGAGGGGTGTGCTCGTGTTTGTGAGTCAAGGCGACGTTCGAACTCAACCGTCTCATTGAGAGTCTTCCATCTAATGAGAAAACATGATAGCGAGATCAAGACTTTGCCGACGTGGGGTTCGACAGACAGAAGGAGATTGTCCGACACTACGGGCCGCTTCATCAAGTCAGTGCTGAAGGGATGCGAGATAGCTCGTAAATTGACCATGGCTCTAGCACCCGACGATGGGCTATCCAGAGGGCACCAGCCCCGAATTCCACGTCTTTTACGCAGATGAAAAGGCGTGAGTTCATCCTGTCATCAAATCTCAGCTCAGGACATCGTTAACTTACATCCAATAGAGGCAGCCTGCGAAACCTTCTCGGTCCACGCACGAGCTATGATCTCTGGCACGTGGACCAAACCTTCACCCCAAATGTCCCATCAACCACGTTCTTCTAAGTCCTGGAGTCTCCGGCTTCAGGCGGCGGCGACACGGCCTTCACCTCCTTGACCGCCGCCTACTCCGCCCTCTCCCCCGCGTTCCGGCGGACCCTCCGCCCCCTCCGGCTCTTCCACACCTCCGCGTCCGTGGGCGAGGTCGCCCGCGTCGGCACGGAGCGGGCCCTCAAGGAAGCAGTCTCTACCACTCATCCCCTCGTCATCAAGCACCCGGTCACCGGCAAGCCCAGCCTATTCGTCAATCCGACCATCGCGCGCAAGGTGGAAGGTTTCCTGCCCGAGGAGTCGGATGCACTGCTGGGATTCCTGCACAACCACATTCGCAGCTTGGACTTCAGCTGCAGGGTGCGGTGGGAGAAGGGAACGGTTGTGGTGTGGGATCAACGGAGTGTGGCGCATACCGCCGTGCCGGATTTCCAGGACGGTGAGAGGCGGCACATGGTCCGCATCATTCCGTACGGGACGAGACCGGAACCGGCTTCCCCTGAAGAGCATGGACCGGCCCGGGAAGACGAGGGCAAGGCGGCAGGCTCTGATTAGGTTGACTTTGATAACGAGCTACTTATTGCAACGCTCAACGGCCCGGTCTAGCAATGGACATTTTTGGCGATAACAAACTCAATAGTCTGGATGAATACCCTGTGCACCAAAGTATATGCATGTCCGTCGAAGCTCAATTACACCGCCAAAACTGTGAAGCAAGCCTCGCAGACCCATCATTGGAGAATCCGTGTTGCCATGGCCTGATTTCAACCTCTTCAGCTGGCAAACCCGCCCCCTTATCGGAAAAAGCAAACCTAATTAACGCGACAATGACGCGAAGCATTGAGCTCCAAGTCACGTCATCCCTGAATCGCGACACGCCAAAGGGGTAAATGGAGACAAGCAGTGGATACGAAATGGGTCCCGATTGCGAATGGTCGCACGGGCAACCCAAGATAAGGGAAAGCTTCCTGTAACAGATAATTGAATAGAATTTTCCTCCACTGACGCGGTTGAAGCTCTTCTCCTTCACGATCATTAATCTCCTCCACATTCCACAGTTCCCCAACTTTCTCCCCACGATCTTCCCGTACCCTAAAACCACCAACAACCGTCACAATGTCTACCGCTTTCGTCCAGCGCCCTGCTCCTGAGTTCAAGGCCACCACCCTCTTCCCCGGTGGTGAGTTCAAGGACGTCTCTCTGTCCGACTACCTCGGCCAGTGGTAAGTAGCTCTCCTGCTACCTTGCGAGACATCATATCTCCCAGGGAGCAAACGACCCCATGCCACAAAGACAGATAACTAACATGCACCGTCACAGGGTCGTCCTCCTCTTCTACCCCCTCGACTTCACTTTCGTCTGCCCGACCGAGATCATCCAGTACAACGACGCGCTCCCCCGCTTCAAGGCCATCAACACCACCGTCCTCGGCGTCTCGACCGACTCGCACTTCTCCCACCTCGCCTGGACCGAGCGCCCGCGCAAGCAGGGCGGCCTCGGCGACGACCTCCAGCTGCCCCTGGTCGCCGACAAGTCCCACAAGATCTCGCGCAGCTACGGCGTGCTGATCGAGGACGAGGGCGTCGCCCTGCGCGGCCTCTTCATCATCGACCCCAAGGGCGTCCTGCGCCAGATCACCGTTAACGACTTGCCCGTCGGCCGCAACGTCGAGGAGACCATCCGCCTCGTCGAGGCCTTCCAGTTCACCGACGAGCACGGCGAGGTCTGCCCCGCCGGCTGGCAGAACGGCAGCAAGGGCATGAAGGCCGACCCCAAGGGCTCCCTGGAGTACTTTGCTGCGCAGAACGGCGAGAACGGCCACGCCAACGGTAACGGCACCAAGAGGCTTCGCGTTGATTAAGCTGGGGGGAATAAGAGCGTGTTAGACTTGTATTATGAGTGTAAAGAATTAGAAGTAGAAAGGTAGAACTAGAGGGGCGGCTTTAGATGCCAGGTAGAAGGCCTGGCAAATGCTCAGACGTCTAGACCTAGATCAATGCAAAAACAGGTGCGTTTGCACAGTTTCCCACACAGGCATTGGCCAGCTTCAGGGTGGTTATTTACTCCCACCACTTGACGTCCGTTTCCCTGAGGGTGTTGCTCCCACAGTGAATCTCTCCAAGCCCAACATGGTGCGACAAAAAGTCGTCGACGAATCCAACATCCATACCAGTTGCACCATACACCGCCCTCACTCTCTCTTCAAAGAGATCCTTCCCGTCAACCAGAGGTTCCCACGGCTTGGGGCTCAAATAATGCTCTCCCAGCACAATCCCGTTGATCGCAGCAGGGCTGAAGCTCGCCACCAGAAACTCGTCCGCCATCACCGTGTCCGTGTGTGAGGGCAGTCCGTTGTCGGAGCGACTAAATACTTGGCCCATGTTGAGGTCCTTGAAGAGCACCGGTACCCGAACGACATGCTCTCTCGCAATCGGGATCTCGGAAAGCAGCGTCTCGAGGTTGGCGTCGATGTGCTTTTGGGCGTAGCCATTCACCTGGTGGAACTTCTCGTTGGCGAGGATCTGGTCGATGGTCGTCGCCAACTCCTCCGCAGAAGTCGAGAACGCGTTATCGAGGCTGCCGTTCAAGGACACGGCCCGCACCCCGCCGTGGCCTGCAGTAGATGCATTCCGCAGGATTTCGAGAGCAGAGACAGTATCCGCCATGCCAATAGTGAACCCAAGACCGGTGTTGTTAGACGGCAGGAATTGCACGAACTGGTCGACGTGCCCGATCAGTAGCCACCCAGTCTCAAGCATCAGCGGCTTCTGCAACCCCTGCCCATCGAGGAACATCGAGGAACTTCGTCATCGACTCCTCAGGCATCTTCTCAAAGTGCTTGCCCTGAATAATACGTCCGACAGGGTACCTGATGCCACTTTTGGAGGTGTACGGCGGGATGGTCTCGAGGTTACCAAATGAGTTGATCTCAAGATGTCCAAAACCCCGACGGCCCCCTTCAAGCTGTAATCCGCCCACGCCCTTGCCTCTCAACTGCTCAAACACTTGACGGCCACCAGTCCGCGTCGACTGCGCGGACCTCAACACGATGCGGATCGAGACAGGGCCATTCGGGCCCGGCATACTAGCGTACGCCGGCTCGATGAAGTCCTGCGCCCAGATATCGCTGCTCTGGTTGAAGAGGTAGAGCGGCGTCTGCAGACCGGCGGCTGCGCGGCCTGCGTCCAGCTGGCGGATGAACTCAAGCTGGACGGGGTCGGAGTCGTTGGCGGCGGTGCTGATGAGGGTGTCGACGCGCTGGAGGTGATGGTGCGTGAGGACGGGTGCGACTTTGAGCTCAACGGCATCAGAGAGGAGTGTGGTGTTGACGTGGAGGTCGAAGTGGACCGTGACCTTCCCATCCCATTCCGAGGCGTCTGTGACGAACTCGCGGCCGCCCATGCCCAGGGAGTTGCCGTTCTTGAGTTGTGTGGCGTTGAAGATGAACTCAGGGTCGACGAGCCTCCATGCGGCGGTTTCGCTGGCGCGGGAGGGAAAGTCGTTCACGAACAGGCGCACCCTCTTTGCCGCAGCTTTGGGGGTAGCATAAATATGGGCAAAGACATCATCCGAGACATCTACCGGGGCGGTTTTCAACGGCGCGACCAAGCCTGGCTCGAGGAGCAGGTGGCCGGAGGCGTCGTTGCATGAGGCGAGCTCATGGTTGCTCATGGGGGTTGCCTTGCAGATCGGTGTTTGCGCAACGACGGAGGGAATCGCCGACATTCGGGAGAAAGATCGCTCCCCGTGCCGGAGTCCAGAACGCCTTGTCAGTGTCATCGGCCTCGTTGACGGCGCCGTCGCGGTTGGTGTCTGCCCGGATGACGGGCCGTTGGGCGGTGGCGGCTCCAAGATGGAGGGCGGCCAAGGCGATGGTCGCCAAGTTTGTCGGAAGATGCACCTCGGGTATGAGGAATATTGAAGACCAGTGTGGAAATGTGAGCTTGAGGGAGAGTGCCTGGTTTGTTCTCAGCTTGCCGTGGAAGTTAACTATCTTTTATATTGATTTCCTTGCTCACCAGGAACGTCATGAGCACCGCCATCACCGACCATACAGACCTTCCTGACTTGGAAAAAAGCCCGTCGGTGCCCGCGGGCGACAGGTCCAGGTGGACTTTACGGACTTCGCGATCCTCTTCGTCGCCTTTGATTCGACATTGTTTCCTCGATGCGGTCGCCATGATTGGCGATCCTACCTCGTATGGTACCCTCCCCACCGAAATATTGATAACATTGCCGTTACCAAATAAATGTAGAAAAGGAATGGGAAACTGCGCATTCATGCTGGAGAAAACCCGCAGTCATTGAGGCTATCTCGACTCATAGATCGTGGTGCACTAAGCCAGATCGGGCAGATTTCGTGGCCAAGAGATTTAGGTGGGGTTCCCCGCTTGAATTGCTGCCCAGATCCTGGACCGAGTCGACACCCACCTCATCGAATTAACCGGCACTTGACATGACTAGGCAATTAGTCCCTCGAAGATGATGGACTGTGGAAAAGGGCATTGAAGCAAGTAACATTTTTGAAAGCTTTCAGCTACCATTCATGTTCCATTCGACTCGGCAATTGACGGCATGAGATAACATAAGCATTACCCGTTACCCATGGTTTTGGTCATTCGCAGAGGCTTGAGAAAACTGAAGAGTCTAGGCAAGTGTCTCTAATTCGTTTGAACTATAAGCCTATGCTACCAATTCTACTCTCATCCCAGCCATTCTTCCCAAGTTTTTTGTACTAGAAGTCTATCTTATGAAGTTTACTCTCAGCCCAGCCATGCTTCCCAATTCCAGTGGGGCTTTGCTGTACCAGCTGGGTTGTGACTATACATGTAGTAAATCAGTGCTGTGGCGAAATTGAGACAGAAGAAATACCATGCGGTGAACATTTCAACCGTTTCTCCTGCATGAGAATTGGCCGCCACTCTTCTCAAAGCCTCCAATGTCTCCACGGCGAACCACATCGCAATCGCGCACCAAGTCGCAGCTATAATGGCCGTAATAGACTGTACAATAATAGAAGATGTATGGGACGGAACCAGTTGACTCATGAGGTAAGAGCCCAACGTCAGGAGCACTAGTACAACCAGTATCAAACTTGACTCCAGTCTGTTCTTTATATCCGCAATGTTTCCGTAGTATAAGTAGAGGAGCGCGGATACAGCCAATGGGCATCCCAGCATGCCGGTGGTCTTAGCCAACCACTGAGGTTGGGTGTGATGAGGTTGCCCCCAGCAATCTTGGGCAGCCGCAGATGCGAACCACAGCATGAGCATGACCGCAAGAGCGATCGAGGAGTAGGTTATCAAGTATGGCGAATGTTCATCATTGTCGGGCTGGGGATTCTCGTTGGGCTGGGGATCCTCGCCCGACTGGGGGTTCTCTTTCGGTTCGGAGATTGAGATAATCATCTCAGGCCAGATCATCGCAGGCCAGACGACTAATAACGCGGAAACGATAGAACGAGAAGACGAACGCTACAGCAATGTCCATACAAGCCCCTCGGAACCGCAAATCTTGATGAATGTGCAGATTGGCGGGGAGGAGGTGATGACTCGCGGCAGAATCTTGGAGACCACTGTCTTGAGAATTCGTTTGGGAGAGCCAGTGGGCGAAACATCTCGTAGCTCAGCGTGATGCTGACCGTTGAATCGCCAGCCCAGCAGGGCTTTCTTTCATGGCCTTGTAGAGCTCGTAGAGGGATCCTTTTAACAGCGCCCACCCCACGGCAATCAATCAAGTTTGAGGCTCATAATTGACTTGATTGACTAGTTATAGCTTTATAATTGATTGATTGATTGATTGAACTTCACAAGTTTACTTGCCTTGAGGTGGGCGCTGATCCTTTAGTACAGCTGTACCACGCGAAGTGACCCATGATGTTGATCGCGTCGATAATGCAGATGACAGGAGATATACGAAGAGGGAAGCCCACGTCGTCGTCAGCTTCGCATATCAGTCCTGATGGTTGGGTCATGGAGTTGTAGGCAAGGCCACTAAAGGTCGCAGTTATCATTTGGGCGGAGGCGATCTTGGTTGTGCTTGTTGAATGGTCCATGGCTGCGTTGGAAAGGAGTTTGGTATAATAGTGATTCTGACATAAACAATGGTGATGAGAGCTGGTTGCTGGTTGTGGCATGTATGAATGGATGTTTGGGTCATCTGCTCCTCACTAAATGGATTTAACCTTCTTATAGGATTGACGACTTGCTGAGGCATGGTGTCTGCTTGTATCAATATCGTGAAGGGGTAACGGACGGTCCCATAGGCAGATTGATCTCAGCCTCCGATGCATCGTCCTCGGACTTCGGCCCATGCTATAACGCCTTTTTCCTATTCAGGTACTTCCACCAGAGAACAACGATGGAAATTCCAGAGCCGATTAGCGGTGGCATAAGCGTGTGAAAGTAACGCGGTTCGGCCTCAGCAGCCACGAGCAGAAGCCAAGCTAGATTGATGGCTTGGCGCTTTCTTTCCACGAGGCTCTTCTCTAGTGAGGCTGAGAGTGCAGGGGAGAGACTATGGCTTCGGACCATCGTACCTGTAATTTTCAACGTCTGACTAAGAGCCGGCTGCATCCGAACATGCCCAAGTCAATACGCTCTTCACCTCGCTGCAGTGCCAGTAGCCACTGCACGTATGCCCGCAGGCCATGCAGACCTGCCATGCAGTGTTCCTGGTTTTTAGCAGTTTGAATGCATCGGTAACTGAGTAAGCCATGTCCTCTTCCATTTGGAAGTAAGACTCAAAACTCAGTACGCAAAAAGTCACGATGCATCTTGCGCACTGCTGCAGCCTCGCTGAAGCAAGTGTCACCGGAGGTTGCCGGAAGCATGTAATCTGCGTATCACCAGCCGTACAAGTTCGTACGGATTCAACCATTCGTAGCGGCACACGCCTCTTCACAACTCGGTGTTCCATCCCGCGCCGCGAGCCTGCAGTACGACATGAAGCATTATGTTAAGTTAGGCCAAGCGAAAAACCTTAATGTCTCATTTCTGTAATGGTACAGCCTCGTAGTTGCTAATCATATGAGAAGAGGCGGAACTTCTTGCTTCAAGTCTTAATTACACTACAATCCCTAAATGATTATTAGCACAGAACCCCCAGCGGCATCAGTGCGAGATAAGTCTAGTCGAGATAAATCTAGTTGAGAGTAAGACTGACAATCTCACCAGGAGATCGGTTTATCGTGGCGCTTGTTAGGCAGAATGCGGCGGCTGTAAATTCCTTGCGATCTTTCAGGGGTAATCAAGATCTTCGAGCGACGCTAAATCCTTTTCGTTTAAGGCGAGCGTACCAAGGAATAGCTGCGTATAAATGCCCTTTCCCGATTCTAACTTTTGCATACTTTCGCGAACAGGTTCATTTGAAGGGGGAAATGGGCATCATGTCAAACCATTTAGGATCGTTTCCTTTTACTGTGATGCAAAGGCTCTGCTTCTTGTTAATCAACGAAACTCGAAGTCATGTCTAGGTTGAGCATAACGGCTGGGATGACGACAAGGACGGCTATAGTCAACCTGCAAGCATACAAACCTATGGGAAAAGGGTTTTCTCTCGTACAAAATATCAAACTCATCTTGCTTGTAATTATGGGTCACTTCGATGTGTCATGTTCGCAAAAGAGGTGTGCGGATTGCACTCGTTCAGGCCTCTGGTTCTGATAGTTACAACTGGAATGGAAGACCATCGCCTCTCTAAGTATTGTGTACGATCTTCCTTACTTCTTCAAATGATTTCAAGCTGATAGCTAACATCTGGTCCTCAATCGCAGGGGAAACGTTTCGAGGCGGGGACACATTTCACAATTTACAAAGGATACCCGAAGCAACGATATTTCGGCCTCATCAAACACCCCAATGAAGGCAACGGCCAATGAAAACATGAAACAAGAAATGATCAGCGCTTCGTTGTACCTTTCAAGCTTCCATCACTCTTGCCACCGCCCGCAAAACCAAAAGTCCCAATCCATGGCTTGGAATGATGTGTCAGCAAAGTCAACCGCGCCCTTGATACAACCTCAATGACATCAACCTCGCTCGTCCGTGAAACCACAAAAAGCCCAATGTTCCAACTCAGGAATTCATTATTACTTCTCCTCACTTTCAATCTTCCATCGTAGGTAAGATCTCACAGACAGAGGCAACCATGTCTGACTACGCCCAACTCCCCCACACCCCCACCCTCGAAACCTCGCCCTTCCGCCTCTCCACGCCGCCGGAAGAGCTGCAAGAACTCCGCGACCTCGTGCGCCTGTCGAAGCTCGGGCCGAGGACGTACGAGAACTCGTCTGCGGGCGGAAAGTATGGGGTCGAGTATGCGTGGATGGCGCAGGCGAAGGAACGCTGGGCGGAGGGGTTTGACTGGTGAGCATCACCCCTTTGCGACTATCGCTTTGTGTGTGAAACGTCGTCTAAGAGTGCGAGTAGGGCGGTTATTGAGGCTCGTGTGAACGAGCACCCCAACTTCAAGGCCAAAGTCGTCGACGACGACGGGGCTTCGTACTTCATCCACTTCATCGGCCTCTTTTCGCAAAAGAAGGATGCGATCCCGTTGATGTGCATCCACGGCTGGCCGGGTGAGTCAGGTTATCACCATTTCACAATCTCAGATCTCAACTAAGTATGCACAGGTAGCTTCCTCGAATTCATCGGCTTCCTCTCAGCCTTGAAGGCTAAGTACACCCCCGAGGACCTTCCCTACCACGTCATCATCCCGTCCCTCCCAGGCTACGCCTTCTCCGACTCCCCGCCGGTAGACAGAGACTGGGTGCTGCAGGACTCTGCGCGGCTGCTGCACAAGCTCATGGCCGGGCTGGGGTTTGAGGGCGGGTACGCTGTGCAAGGCGGCGATATCGGGAGCTACACGGCGCGGATCATGGCGCGCACGTATGACTCTTGCAAGGCGCTTCATCGTGAGAAACTTCTTCTACTAAACTGTGGTTGATGATCATCAGCTGAGCAAAGGTTATGGTCTAGTGAACTTTTGCGCCATGACGTGTCCCGATGAAGCAGCAGACGCGCCGCTCGAAGAGCATGAGCGAGAAGCCCTTGAGAGGAGCGACAAGTTTGTCAAGTTTGGCACCGCGTATGTGATGGAGCATGCTACAAGGACGGCTACAATCGGGTTCGTGTTGTCGTCGAGTCCTCTGGCGCTGCTTGCTTGGTATTTTCACCCCCTTCATGTTGACAGACTCATTACTGATAAGCTGGGCAGGATTGGTGAGAAATTCCTCACGTGGACGCACGAAACCCCCTCCATGGACGAGATACTCGCCTCCGTCACGCTGTATTGGCTCACACAGACGTTCCCTCGCGGTGTATACCCGTACAGACAGGTACGTCATCTCCCGACATGGTCGTGTTTTCGCTGTAGCTGACCCATAGCAGGAAGTCATCGACGACACCCACGGTTCCATGACCGACGCGGAGTGTCGGAGGGTGATCAAGGACGGCGCGAAGCGGTACATGTTCCATCCGGACCCGAAGTATTACTGCGAGAAGCCGATGGGGTATTCATGGTTCCCGTACGAGATTGTGCCGGTGCCGAAGGCGTGGGCGGCGACGACGGGGAACCTGGTCTGGTATCGGTCGCACGAGAAGGTGTGATTTCCCCTTCATCTTCCTGCACAATTATCACGTGCTGTACTAACACGAACAGGGGGGACATTTTGCGGCAATGGAGCAGTCTGAGGCCCTCCTTGACGATGTTGAGGATTTTTTGAAGGAGGTCTGGGCTACAAAGTAACCGTCACTTGATTGTCGTCTTGAGCACTTACCGTCAATTGAATAGCTTGAAGCCATAGTGAGTGAGACGATCATGAAAATTCCATAACCTCGGAACAAGAGATCATCATTCGTATTATAATGACTTTAAATGTTCAGCGGCGAGTGACGCGGTGCTTGCGACAAGTGATAAGAATACTCCGAGGCCGGCAATTCTCCTTTTTTTTTTTTTTCCCTCCGATTTGATTCATCCATAGTTAAGTGAGCTCTTCGCATCATGAATTGAATAGACACGCTTTCCGCCGAGAATGAAGACAAATAATATGCTAAGCTTCGTGTGATCTCCCACAGTTGCTTCTAACCGCGTCCTTTCCCTTTACCGGCTCTGAAGTTCTCCAGAAGCCCAACATGACAAAGCAACGAGCCTTACCGGCTCGTGTACAATGCTAGTCAGTACCCAATATTCACCGTGATGGCTACTTTCGTCTAGCAAGAGTTTTAGATGCAATACTCAGAGCTCGTAGAACAGGTACTCACCTATAACTACTCGTTTGAAAGGCAGTGGATCTGGACAATCTTAAGGGAAGCCCAACCACATGGATTGTTGGTGCCCCTCTAGGTGGTCTAGAGCGATAGGAAGGTCTAGTTGCGTGGTTGGCGCAAGATGGCGCATGCTTGAGTGTGGTTGGCGGGCGTGATTGGATTGGTTCGATTAAGCTGAAGGTAAGCTATGACAAGGGCTGCAGTGGCTATCAATGTAGCTACGATGCCAAATACAAGAGTAAGCACGTCGCTTACATCCATGATGGAGGGCGGCGGGCCATTGGCGGGTGAGCTGGCTGGTGAGGGGTCAATAGTTGTTTGTGGGCAGCCCCCATCCGTTCCCGGGTACTTGGGGATAAGCATGTTGCGTTGCGCCTCGACAAGAACGGAAGCTTCGTCAACAAAGCGAAAGTTTTGGATATGTTTCAAGATTTATATTATGGGCAAGCGAAAGAAGCCTCTAGAAAATAAAAAAGTTGCTCGTTGGAGGAAGAGGCCGCTCCGGTCTAAAATCATTGAAGGGGAGTTGCGGGTACCTGACATGTGCGTATGTGAGGCAAGAAGTTCCAGCAGGCCAGCTCGGTGCGCTCATATATACTACTAAACAGTCTGCAGAGCAGAGCCTCCATACCACCCATTCGAGTTGGGGTACGACGCCACTTGTTGATTGCATGCTACCAACCGGGAATCCTGTCGAATCAGGCCTTCGCAATGGCTTGCTAGTCGACCATAACAATTCGAGAATCCGATCAGAGCCACCAACGTTTCCGCAATAAAACTGTTCTGACTAACCTGTAATGGCCAGACATGACTAAACGGTCTCGTTTGATGGTACACCGGTGTAGATCGCATGCGTTATGCGAATTTTGCAGCAGCCACAGAGTAAATAAAAGTCGAACGCTGCGCACCATGGCTATCTTGTAGGAACAGGAACAAAGTGTAGCAGCGAAAGCTGTTGAGGCATGATTGGACCTGGTGACGTAGCTCTGTGATCATCGTGTTGGCCTAATGTAGGTTAAAGCAGACAATCGTAGATATTTTCCATGAGATAAAGAGAAGAGAATGTCAACATGTTGAATATTTTCGAGAAACTTCTACAGAAATGCGCGTCAAAGTATATCAGCCACACTACGAAGTTGATGAACCTATCCTGGAATCTGATATAACCCTAATTTACATGCCCTTTGACCTTAGAAGAATGCAAGATAAACCGGCTCATGGCCTAAAAAGCAGTGCCAGAATACAGAATATGATTGAGTCCTTTCAACGACTATTAAGACTCGAGCGATTATTGCAGTTAAGTTGCCTTTTGATGGCCATATGCTGCTAGTTAGCGAATCTTCCAAGGGCCAGTGTTCCAATGAGGATAGTAATTGCGATTCGTTTCAATCTGAATAAAACACTACGCGGAGTTATGATTCATGAATAGACAAATGGCAGGCTGTTAGGACCAGGGCTGCAAGCGGAGATATTACATTTCACGGCGTCACCTAGAAGCAAGACGGAGGCGTAGCGACAACAGACTCCTTTCTAGCAATTCACTGTCATGATGTTCAACGGGAAGTCGTCTTCGATTCATCATACGTTATCGCTGAACGATGAGTCAAAAACACGGCTAGACTGCCAGGGAAACCAATCTTACTGCTCTATCATCGTGATGGATCTTGCAAGCCCCGATCTGGCATTCAAAGGGTTTCTGCTCACGACATTTTCGCATCACTTAATGTAACAACCAGATTCTAAGATCAACAGAAAATGCAAGGAAGCCATCTGCTATATGCAATGTAGTCTTGAGGCCTTCAAGAAGTTGCCTATCTTCCTTCTAGGTACGGAACCCACACCCCCTTGCCGACCACCATCGGCAGTCCTTTAGTTTGCCACGATCCCCGTAGTAAGGAGATTGCTTAAACTGATAGATCGGTACATAGATTTCAATGACGAAGTTCCGCCGAGCAAGGAAGAAGATGGTGCAGACCCAACTATGAAGAAGACAACCACCTCGACCCTCGTCAGCTATAGGTGTCACGTGCCTACTTAGTCGTTAAGCCACGAGACCGCAGATGAGCTTAGCCGAAGCTAACGTACGATAAGGTAAGGCTAAAAAGCATTTGTGTCGATTGTGACCAATTGCTTTGCAAGTCAGGCGAGTGAGTGCTATTTATGAGATCGCGGTAAATGACAGGAGAAAAGATGATGGTGGCTTCCGGGCTGCGATCCGCGTTCAAGGGGCAGACCCAACGACTGGAGACTTTGTACATCGCGGTGGAGCGACTGGACTGGACGACGTGCCGCGGCGAAGGCTTGCACTATGGCGATAGTTCCGGAGCACAAGTTAAACAAGAAACATGCTTGCCTTTCTGGAAGGTCGAGCAGCGCAAGTCTTGGCATAAAATGAACCCAGGTATTCGGGAGCATCCACATGGTTGCGGCCCGACGTGAGGTGATGCGCTAAGCTGTGGATTGAAATCACGATGCGGTCACGGACCTTTGGTTTGCGGTAACGAAATGAGGGCATGGGGCGCGTGTGCAAGATCTATCTTTGTGCAGTGGACCGATGATGATCAGCGTCGCCTGCTCGTGCCGTCCGGCGATCGCCTCAGCATGAGACCGCGAGAGTGATGATCGAATGCAGAGTCTGACGTATGTTCATGCGAGCAGAGACGTTTCTCTTACTTGACAAGCGGCAGACCGACGGCGGAAAAGGGTGATCAGACTGATAAGCGGCATGCATTCAAGCTTATTGAACAAGCAAACAAAGATGCTTGAAAATAGTACGAAAAATTCGATAGCTTGTGCAGAGGCCCTGCAGTGGTTGACCCGACGGCAAACATTTAATGTCGGTTGATACCAAGTTTTCCCAGGCGTGGTCGACTCGGGGCAGTGATGGATGGGGCGGGGAGGTCGGGCGGGTGGCTCCAGGAAGAAATCCCTGCGAGCCCACAGGACGCAGTTCACTTCCCAGTGAGCCCACCGATGGCCGTGGCAGCGATGTAACGCCGAGTGCGAAGGTTCAGGAGGTTATCCGTAACCCTGAAGTGGCGGCGGGGCTTACACGAGATTTTCCCACAGTTTTTGCTGCCGGGGAATTGAGAGAAGACGGTTGATGTTGACGGTGGGAGGCGACACAACACAGACTTCCAGCGGCTGGCATTTGCACTGTTTTGGAGCCAGGAATGGACAAGGGCCCAGATCGGTCGTGGTGTGCAGAATGCAGACCGATGCAGGACTAAAAAAGATCGTGGGGCATTCCAGGCTTGATCGACGCGGAGGATGTTTGTGTCACCCGTCGAGTCGTGGATTGTGGTAGGCTGAAGGCGAGAATAAAGCATTGCAGCTGGAGACCTGTCCCAACGGGCCGAGACGGGCTGAGCCACAAAAGAAACGACAATGGCGTTTTGAACGGGCGAAGAAGATTAAATCTGGGGCGCGACGGTTGAAGAAAACAAAGGGGACGAAACGTTGGTGAAGAAGCGGGAAAAAAGAAAGGAACAAACTCGACAAAGAGGGACCCAACGGTGGAAGGTGCAGCTGAAGCCTCAAGAGCACGCAACAACTCGCAGGCGGAACTCGTGGGACAATGCAGCTAACGACTCGGTCGAGCCCACTCAAGAGTCAAAGGGGAACAGCAGCCGGAGCAGAGGGCAGGAAGCAGCAGCCGTGTCCGGGGGGCGGACGGGGCCAGCAGGAAAGAGCACATGGTCGAGCAAGGAAGCCATCCAATGCCGTTGGCGGGATTGCACGAGACCACTCCACATGATGTGGATACTTCGCAGGTAATGTGGATATGCGTGGAGATGCATTCGACGCCACGGCCCAAAGGGGAAACGATGGGCAGGGACTGACAGGGAAGGAACGAGGCATGAACCAGTCCGTCGGGGGACCGTCCCAAGCGTGCCTTCCATGCCAGACGAACCAATGGGCGGCTGTGGCTTCCCTCCAGAAGGTGGGAAAGAGCCATGCAGAGCCATGCGCCTGCAGCTGTCGACTGGTCCAGAAACCCACCCACCTGTGGATGTGGACACTCATCAGGTGCAGTGTGCTGCGCTGATTTGGCTGTTGGTGCAGCAGGTGCAGGTGAGAGTCTCCATGTCACTTTGTTCCTTCCATTCCTTCTTACCTCAAGGTAGGTACGACGGGAAGTACCTACCTCAGGTACGGTGTTGTTGCTCTTGCTGCTTCTGCTACTGCTGCGGGAGCGAGTCGCCAACCTTGGAAACTGCGACACACTTCCACTTCCACTGCTCCTACCTTACCTTCCACAGTACCTTACGTTACCGCTGACCGAATCCTTCTTTTTCGTCTTCTTCTTCCCTCCCCCTCCTTTTCTTTGCATCTGCACCTGCACCTGTCTGCACCTGCGTCAACATCTTCCACCACTCACTCTCACCCAATCTTTTCCCGCTTCCCTTGTCATTCCTTGAAACCCCCCAACAGCCAAGCCGCCGTCAATCGTCCAGTCCACCCCGATTCAGTCGAGTCGATTACAGATACGGATACCTCATACACACAGACACACACAGATAGAGTCCGAGTTCCAGCCACTCGCTGCAAATACCTCACTCACCCTACCCTCGCTCAATACAACCACCAACCACCAACCACCAGTCCACCACCCACCTCACGGTACCGTGCCTTACCTACCTTACGGATACCGCACCAAGCCAGACCAGACCAACCAGGTCCAGATCCAGTCCCGGTCAAGTCCAGTCCGGCCCATTCGCTCGCTCGTTCTCTCTGTCTTTTAATACATTACCACCTCGAGGCCTCGAAACCCGGTGTTCCGACCTCCTCTCGTCCCCTCCCTCTCTCTTCCACTCTCGCATTGCCCGCAACACAGACATCACCGTCTGCCACCCGCTTCGTCCGTTCTCTCTCTCGACGAGTCTGAGCACCCGCCCCAATCAATTCCGACGCGGCATCCCAACGCAAACGAACCAGGAAAAGGGGGAGACACCCTGACCGGCTACTTCGCATCCATCAGAGACATCTGTGTCACAACCTTGCGACAGTCATTCCACGCATTCCACCCGCCGCGATAAGCTTTTCGTCCGATCAATTCGCCCTTCCTACTTTACCTCCTGCATCTGCCACCGACCACAGACTCCGTCTCTCCACCTCTGTCATCTGTTGTACTACGCTGTCCTCACCACCACGCAATTGAGTTTGGACACTCCCGCCGTCAATCGCACCTTACCACCGCACGAACCTCAGGAAGGCACATTAATCCACCACAAACACCACTGTTGCAGTCGCGACAGCACAAATAATTCAAAATGGCTCCCGGCATCATCGAACGCATCCAGCAAAAGATCGAGCTCTTCCGTCTCGAGCAGCGCTACACTCGTCGCCGCCATCGTCGATCCACCTTCATGTCCAACGCTGTCTACGTCGATGGCGAGTACGTCTACCAGACCCCCAACTCAACTGGTTCCTCCTCGTCCGGCAGCACCAGCAGCAAGGGCGTCAACGCCCTCCACCACGCAGAGCCCGTCTCTCCCACTGTCGCCCCGTCACAGACCGAGCCCAGCAAGAAGCGATTGAGCCGCTTCTCCTCCATGCCCGGCTTCGGCTCAGTCTCAACCAAGCAGAGCCCGACCCAGGACTGGCGGACAAGCAACATTACTGTCGACGAGGTCAGGCGGTAGAAGCCCATTGCCGAAAAGCGTTGGACGAATGAAAATAAAAAGGTGGACGATACTCGGGTCAGGACGGCGACCCATGACACGGCGACATGACAACACTCGGGGCTAGTCTTCGAGGTGCGACGACATTGCTGGAAAAGCAATTGGCACATTGCTCTTACGACTCTCCTCGGTCACGTCTCTACAGCGGCGCATTGCAACTGCATTGGGGGTGCCTGTTCTTGATCTTATTTTTTTATGTTTGGGAAGACCTCAGTAGACCTCAGCGGTCGATGCCGCGTCGCATAACTGCACCCGGCGCCCCGAACCCCCAGATGTCGCGACGACGACGACACTGGATCTTGCTTGTCTGGATACACTACACCGACTTGTAATTTTGACTGTTGCTCGGGATACCCACCGGCATACCGGCGTTTAGCACGCATTTTTCTCTTGTACATATCCAAAAGGATTATATGATTACTTCCACCATACTCTTGCTTGACTCTATTTTTCGTGATTGCTGACATTGATTGCCAGGGCGCACAGGCGATGTGCAGGAATGAGATTGAAATTGCAAACGCTGAAGCCGTTCCGTGTCTCAGACTTTTGGAGCCGTGTCGGCAATGATCGGCCTTGCGTTTGCTCAGCCACGCCGCCCACGCGACGTGTGCGGCAGGCACCTTGAATGATCTTCCCGGATGCACCAGCGACACTTGGCAGTTTGACCTAATGTTTACCGCAGGCGTGTGACCCATATTGAACCCTTGCGGGGATGAGCAGTTCTAAGCTCCCGCCAGTGCTTGGGACGATGTTGGGTTAACCTTGGTATCCTTTGACAGAGTCTTGTTCACATCAAGAACAGGGGTGCCCCGTCGAAGAGGCCGTCCCACGATGTCGGCTCATGGCCGTTTCTATGCGCTTGGCTCAGCTTCTCCACGAGACGGGCACCGTCTATCATGCTGACCGTGCCCAGCTCTTCGCCGATGGACTGCATTCCCGAGCACAGGTACCCCGCGGCTTTATCGTCGCGACGGACGAGCGCGGCTTGGATGCCGCTGACTACCATCGGCCAGATGACGAACTTGTGTAACAAACCGGCGCTGGTTGCGGGGGGAACTGATCTGTCTTGGATTTCCCGCCGTTGGGCTCTTTGGTCGAAGAGGATGCGGATTGAGGATATCAGCGCTCTCGACGTCTTCACCCAATCGGCCGGGCGCCAGCCAGACGGTGGCATTGGTCGCGACTTCAGCAGCCCAGGCTTCGGGCGACGCAGCGTCGAGGAACTTCAGTACCGCCAACAGGCCTTGCGTGCGCGATTCCGCTGACGGGAGAAGAAGATTCTCTGCGCGCAGCATGTTGATCTGGTTGATGGTCCTGGCCAGCCCGTTTGGCATGAGCGTCCACGGGTTGGCAATATCAACCATGCTCTCGTCAAAGATCATCGCGTACGATGCGTACCGCGAGAGAACAGTCTTTGCTGACGCTTCTGTCAGGCCGTTCGTTGGCATGCCGAATATGTCCACTACGGCGACTTGTTGCAAGACACGGCAGAGGTCCGTAGTCGCCTTGGCTAGCACTTCCATGCCGCCTTCCGCGGCTATTAAGCTCCATACACCGTGGATGTGAGCCTGCCACGGCGCGTATGCCGAGTACTGGATCTTTTCGTAGGTTAGCAAGACGGCACTGAAGAAGTTGTCGGGGAATAGAACCTGTGACGAGAGCATCAACATGATGCCAAGCAAAATCTCCGGCCCCGCCCCGGCGGCGGTCTGATCGGACTGGTGCTTCCCGAGTTCCTCGCTCAGCGCCCTGATCGCGGCAGCTTGCGACGCAAAGTGCACGCTCTTAAAGTCCCCCGCCGCCATGAGCTCCGAAATGTCCGACCGGAAGGTCCCGGGGCTAACCCGCGCCACACCCGCCGGCTCCCCGCTGACGAACCTATGCAGCGCCGCTATCGAAATGTACGATTTGCGCACGTACTCCGCCAACTCCCCGATCTCACTCGGAGAGATCCGGTACGGACTACGCTCCCTCGCGTACGGCACCAGATCCGGAGCCACATGCAGATTATCTAGCATACCCATCAGCTCCGTCCCGGCGGGATGTGATCAAGGTAGGTAGGGAGGGAGGGAGGGTTACCCACAATACTCAATCGCATCCGCCGCAATGCGCAACTCCACCTCGGACCGTACGCTCCGCGGCGCGCGGCACACGATGCCCATCACGCTCGCGCGCCCGAGGCCCGCCTTCTCGTGCGCGCCGTTCTCGCGCACGCGCACGATGCCGTGGGACGTGAGGAGGAGCGGGTTGCGCCAGGCGATGGGGCGGGTCGGGGCGTAGCCTGGGCAGGAGACGGAGGCGAGGGCGCATTCAAGGCAGGAGGGGAGGGAGGAATCGCAGCGCAGGCGGCGTTTGCGGCAGCGCCAGCATTGGGGGCCGAGACTCATGGTATGGGGGCAGTCACGGGGGTGGGAAGCTTGTGGCGGTGCAGGTGGGATGGGGATGAGGATGAGATGGGAGGGAGAGGAAGAGAGAGAGGGAGAGAGAGGGTTGCGGACGGGGTGGAGGGGAAGCTTATCGGCAGTTGGGACGCGGGACGGCGACGTCGGCCCCGATGGCCCGGGCGTGGGGGGCGGGAGTTGCCGGTTTCCGGAAGTTTAGCGACGACGTCCGGACGATAGCTTGAACCGCTAGATAGAGTCGCAATGAGCCTCAGCCTCAATCAATGTCTGGAGTAATCTATTCAGCGACCATTCTGAGAATGATTGCCCCTTAATTGTAAGTCCAGAGACGTCCTGCGACGAGTTGTATTTCATCTGATGTCTACTATGCAAAATATCACCCATCATCACCCGCACCCGTTAGCTGCCAAATTAACTGGGAATAAGTCCTGCCATCGGTCTTTCTTATCAGTCTGAGCCGCCAGACACGGGTCTTGAATCTTGATGCGAAGTATGTTGTTGCATGCAGAGGCATTGTTAGATCTCACCATCGCGCTGCTTCTTCTCCCTCTTTCTCCTAGGCACAAGTTATTAGTCCCTGATCCACGTCTGGGGAAACGGCCCAGGCACACTCGCTGATCTTTTTTCGCGCCCGCGGCACCAGCGGTAGCGCCCCCGATGGTGCTCAAGATACCACCTGCAAGGAGGTGTGCGACCAGGCCTCCGGTCGTGGCGCCGATGATGCCTGCGCGGCTGGATTCCTCTTCTTGGCCGGGTTGAGGGGTGGTTCCGTGGGTGGGTTGGTATGGAGGTGGATGAGAGGTTTGAGGGCGTTAACTTGAAGAGTGAGGGGTCGGTCGAAGACTAGGCTGTTGTGATGTAAGTGGTTTCTGTACCCTAGCAGGCAAAGCAGGATGGGGCACAGACCTGGGGAGGAGAGAACTGCTCCTTTCTAGAGTCTTGAGTACCCGGGGCGAGTGTGCAGTTGGTGGTGGACATGGTGATGATGGGAGTTTTTGTGCAAAACTTAGATGAGCTGTCTTTGAGTTGTCGTTCAACGAATGAGTCGCTGGCTAGGCAAAGGCAGATGAGTTTGTTGAGTTGGGGAGTCGGGTGGGTTTATAGTCACTTTGAAGCTATTATATAATTTAGAAGATACCAATGCAATTGCGAATATGAAGTTTCCTGCTTTGGTTCTGTCATGACCATTGTCATCACAAGCGGCGCAGTGTATCTTGATCACCTTGTCAGTCGATTCCCGGCCATCATGACGTTGAAGGTGGCGAGGGATTCCGGTTCCGAGGGCTCGGGCCTTTGATACGGAGATCTCGGCGCCGCAAAGGCATGTCATCATAAATGATTGGAAAGCAACGTGATGCTTCATTGAAGACAACGATCTCTCTGGAGGAACATCATAAGACAGGAGGAGGGTTGAGGGGCTTGCAAAGAAGGATGGATCGCTAGGTCTTGTCAGGCTTTCATGTCGGGGATAGGTGATTGCTGTTGCATCGAAGCTTTCCTCACTTTTACTGTTGAACAAGCATTTGCAATTAGGAATGCAATCTAGTCATGAGTGTGTCCACTGATGCCCCTTTTTCTCCAGCTCGAAACGTCAAACGCCGCATTACTCTTCCTCTTCAGTGTTCTGTCCTGACTCCCTTGCATCCTGAGCGGTGCCTTCGTTCCCGATTTCCCAGTCCGCAAGGTCCGCTTCCAGTTCCTTGCAATGTAACTTAAGCCAATCCAAAATTTGGGAAATTTCGTTACCTTTTCGTGCCCCATTCTTCGCTTTTTGAATGACACTTTCTCCGCTGCCAAGCCACGCCGGCGTCTTGCAGAGCTTCGTTACGTCGACGTCTCGACGAATGCCAAGAACTTTGACAGCCTCCAAGTTTCCACTTTTTACAGCATCGCATAGCGGTGTGCAGCCAATCTTATCTGCCTTGTCTGGCAAAATACAGGATAAACCCAAGACTGTTTGCATTGCTTTTCTTCCAGCGTACTTCGCGAGCCAATGCAACGGTGTGTCGCCATCCTCATCTAGTGCATTGAGGAATCCATCTGGAAGCTTCGATAGAATCAGGCGAAACATGTCCACATTTTCGCATGCATGGAATAATGCAGTTTCCCCATCGTCGTCAAAAGCCGCAATGTCAACTCCGGGATAATCCAGCAAGAACTGGACCACGTCGAGTTTACCATATCTTGCAGCTTGCATGAAAGTTGTCTCGCCCATATCGTTTCGCTCATTGACGTATTCCCTATTGTCGGAGTGAAGACCAAGGATGTAATCGACCATATGTTTGTGGCCGTTTTTGACCGCAAGATGCAGCGGCAGATCTTCATAGTCCGCCGGCTCCCCTTCCATCGCTTTGCCGTTCTCGCACCGCAATAACTCGCGATAGCAATCAACGGAACCGATTGACGCAGCAAATTGAAAAACGCTATGACCGCCAAGGGTAAGTTGGGATTTTGTGATGTGACTGTCTTCAATAAGTGCCCGCACAATCCGCGGCTTGTTGCTTAGGACTGCAACATGCAGTAGTGATAGCTCTTCAGAGTCCCTTGCGTGACCACCTGCCAAAGTGAGAATATTGATAGGATGCCTGTCTGTGTTCCATAGTTCAGCGAATTCGACCATGGGGAATGGCGAAGTCTCGCTATCAGATTGCATGATCTGATTTCGGACCCAGATGCGAGGCAGGACTTCAGTTACTAGCTCTGGAGACACAACTAGGCTGTAAGCGGCCCCTTTGACAGCATCGCTAAAACCGAAAAAGTGATCACCCGACCAGTAATTAGTCCACTCATCGAAGCGTTCTCTCCATGGTGACAGCTCAAGCATCAGCTGGCTCACGAGCTTATCTAGAGGCTTGAAGTCGCACGACCCGCACCGTTGAATGTCGAGACGTAGTTTCCGAACGAGATAGCGAATTTGTACGCCAACGGGTAATTTGGCTAGCAATTCCTCGGAAACCGGATCGTATTTCGGGACAACGAAGCCTTCGTCAATGGCCTCAAGGGCGTTTTGGTATCGCATTCGGTCGGTCATCGTGAGGTCATCTGAATGCTGGCGATCGCACAAAATCAGTCGGACGTGCTTCATGAGAATTGGCAAATAATGGTGTAAAGTATCAGTCGAATATGAAACGTCGATAAAATAATTGATATCAATTGTCGAACTCAATCTCTCGAAGTTGAGCTCCGCCTCGGCACAAAGCGACCTTTCTTGTTCCAATAACTGCATGAAAGTGACGAGGTTCATTCTAGGCTGTGTCAGCTACGTGAAACCAGAGAAGTATGCTATCGCAGACTCTGCGTCGCTACAGCTTTGGAGAACCTACAAATTAGTGCAATCCCAGTCCACTTCACCACTCTCAACTCGTGGCTCGACATGCCCTTGACCTCCATCATGTGGCACGTTTGAGGTTTGGTCGTCCTGGAGGTTTGGTTCCGAAGTCGATGGGATTGGCGAATTTGGCGAAACTTTCCTTCCCGCTCGTCGCTTGACTTCCCCGGGCGAGCATTCGAAGCCTTTGCTGGAACAGCGCTCACACTTATCTGGCCAGACACGAGGCTGTGGGCTGCACTGAGACAACATGTTAACATCAGCCCGAAGATATGGATAAATATCGAACAAGGCAGCCACCTACCTTCACTTTATCCTTGCGACATCTTGCGCACTTCTCATTATCGAGCTTTGGCCTTGGCTCTCGCTTACGCTTCGTTGACGCCGTCGATGCTGCTGAAATGGCTTGTGGTGGTGTACGTGGACGTATAACTTCAACTGGTTGAGTCTGCTGTCCAGGAGAGGGGTGTGGTGGCGCTTGAGGAAAGGCCCAAGCAACGGCCTCCATATGACGGGTCAAGTAGCGCTCGGGTTGCGTGAGAGCCATGGTAGACGGAAAGACGCTTGATATTGAAGATGGGAATGTCTCCGACGAGTATGGGGAGGCTGAGTCGGCTTGAGTAAAATGTGAGTGCAGCCGAGATAATCCTGTTCCGTATGTGAATATCGGACGGTACAATGCTCTCTTGTCGTCACGTGCGAATAGAGGGAGGAGTGTGCCAGCCTGATACCAGACAACGAGTGACAGAGCTTGCAGTTGATACGAGTAAAAGAGCAAGTAAGTGCGACGACCAAAGTGCGATGGTGGGGTGCGGGACCTGGACTAGAAATAATCTGCCTCCGCAATTCAGAGCAGCAGGCCGCCAAGTTCCGTTTGGAAGAGTTTGGGGCGCACCGGGGAATGTCATTGGATATCGCACTTCACTCAAGTGACGTGCGACGTGAGTGAGACCAAGACACTCGGCGCGTACCTAGGCAGAAGAGGCGGTGTCCCATGCAAGCCACAGACGGGATGCATGCTGGCGTATCACTCCATGATGACAACGCCCCCTGCTTGATATACTATCGCATCTTCGTCGCACTTCGTCAGCTACCGGGCGACACTGACGTGTACCTAAGGTGCCTTGGTAGCCAATTGCCAGCAGTCTGCATGCATCCCGCATCGCACTTATCGCACATCAACCCCCAGCTGCCCACAGGACACGTCCCCTTGACCTTGCCTGGTCTCTTGCATGCTGCAGTAGCCGGCCGACCTTGGCACCTGGCATGTCATCGCGCATTTCCTGCCCGCCTCCCTGCGACGGGCTAAATCCATTGCATCGAAGCACGAGCACGCATCGCACATCATCGCATTTATGCAGCTTCCAGACAGAACCTCCTGAGCTGCCTGGCCCTGTTGCTGAGCCCCATTTCCTGAAGAAGGCTGCGCGCTCGTCATGGTTGACTCCAAGAATCGTGCAATAAAGGATGGAGGCCAGGTTCATGCACCCAGCCCGCCCCTCCCCGCCGCCCCTGGCCGGCTCTTCTGGCTCTTCTTACATGGAGGTAGGTGCGATTTCAAGTGCGATGAGCTTCTAGAGCAGATCCCTTCCACCCTATGGGGCAAATTGGCGGCTCATGTGGCACGCAGTCGACCGGGGAGATCGGAACGCCCAAGATTCAATGCTGATCTTCTCTGCGTTTCCGGGAATGCCATTGGCTTCGCACATCACACATGCGACCGCAGAGTGTTGGGTCGCCCAGTCCTCGGTTTGCCGTTGTCAATACTCAAGCTGAGGCCATCGCACTTCCATCGCACTTCCATCGCACTGTCAGGTTCAACAATGTTTTTCAATTTCAGCCAGGGCCTACTGCGCCGTCAAGTCGTCGACCAAACCAAGGACCAAACCAAGGATTTAAGTATCTGAAAGATCTCGCTACCATCCTGCGTGTTTTTGACCTTTCCTATAACCATCAAGAGACTCAACACTTAGTTGCCTATCTAAGGTACCTTACATTCAGACTACAATGATCATCCCCACTGCCACCAACCTTACCGTCACCACGTTTCCAACTGCTGCGACCTTCGTCCCAGAGGCCACGGGTACAGCCAACACCCCAACTTTTTCCTCTCTCGGCGTCAATGAGATCCTGACAATCGCCTTCGGAATCGTCGCATCGCTTACTGCAGTCACGGCCGTCATGATCGGTTGCATGCAACTCAAGCGGGCCCGCTCACCTCGACCCGCTGGAGACCGTCGGGTCAACGCCGGCAACGTGGACGATATCGAGCTACGGCCCGTCCGGGGCAACGGTAGGGCAGCTTCAGCACCGCCCGCACCCGGCCGCACCTCAGAAGGCTCCACCCCTCCGGGAAGCAATCGGATGAAAAACGGGTGAGACCTCCTACACAACCTTATGTGTCCCATGCATGCTGACTTGGGATGATTCACCAGAGCAACCATGTAATTCGACCCGGGCGCATCTGCATTTCGCACATCGAAAAATACACGAGAATTGTTGCCTGGGAGCATAAAGTCGCTGGCTATATAATAAGAGATGGGACAGCTGGGTTTTGAGCAATCGCAAGGTCCTAGCAACTGGGCGCTGGGTGTTGGACTAAAGTCACATTATGACAAGGAGCATTGTGTTTAGATCAGAGGGTGCATCTTTATTGTGTTAGGATAGATTATCGGACTGGAGTCTTTGCAGAGCACACCAGACTACAAAATCCCCTACTGTAACACTCATCGACCTGAACCCGTTCGATTCCGTGTCAGACGCAACCATCCAGTGCGGAAGCGCTGTTTTCTTCGGCTTACCTGCCTCTCATTACTAATGCCAGCCATTCATCTCCTGTCGCTTGAATGCGCCTAGGCTGATTTCCGCCCCCGATTCCTTCGGATTACGGAATCTGAAATCCGGTCTCTCACACTGTCGCCAAGTGCACCAAAGTTCCATGAGGCGTCGCCTGAGATTCCACTCTTCACCATCACCAAACATGGAGAAACGACGAAGGGCACCTGGTCACGCAGCACCATATGGACAGTCATGCACGAGCTGCGTCAAGTCAAAGTGCAAATGCATCTTGCGCTCTGATGGCGATGGATGTGAAAGGTTAGTGCGTGCATCAGCCCTTCATGGGACGAACACCCAGAGATGGGATGAAGTCGGCATCTTGGTAACACGACGCACAGATGTCACCGTCTCAAAAAGCCGTGTCACCCCGGCGATTCAATCCGACGACAAGCCGCCGACAATACCCAAAGGGCAAACGCGCGAATCGCCGACCTCGAGGGCAAGCTGTCGAGCCTTGTGTCACTACTACAGGAGCGCAATGTTATCGACAAGGACGTATCGGTGACGTCTGACACCCGAGAAGGCTACGATGAGCCGCGGCTGAGAGACACAGGCGAAAACGACGGGCTAGATAACGAAGCAGCTCACGATCTGAACTCCCAAGAACAAGATAATGAGCCCCAGTATACCGCCTCCGTGCTCTCACCTCCACTTACTGGATCACCCGGTACACAGATGGCGCCCACCCCAATGACCGCGGTATCGGGGCCATCGACCGATGCAAGCGCTGAAGACTTCGAGCGCTTCCGGTCACTGATGCTTCCGAATTTCCCCTTCATCTGCTTTCCATCCGACAAATCTTTCGAGAAGCTACAAGACGAACGTCCTTTCCTTTGCGAAGCAATCCGGTGCGTGGCCCCTCCGTCGGCGAGCGAGAAGCGGACGCGCGCACGTAAGCTGAAGCACACTCTCGGCGAGATGATGTTTCATGAAGAGAAAGGCTCCGGCAAACACGCGTCTATGGATCTTCTCCTGGGGCTTTTGGTATACATCGCGTGGGGATGGGATCACGTTCTTTCAGGCTGCAGCTTGACAAGGCTCATGACTTTTGCTACGACTTTGGTCGGGGAAATGCGTTTGGACAAACCTGAAAGACGACAGTTGAATCAAACGCAATTCTTCGCCCCAGGGATTCAAGATAAAGACATCGACGAAAGCGGCATGACAACCACCCAGATCCTGGAGTCTCAGCGTGCAGTTCTAGGTTGCTTCGCTCTCAGCTCTGCCGTATCAGCATATTTCGGCGAGACGGAGCCGCTGAAATGGACGTCCCAGATGAACGAGGGCCTGGCCGCCCTGGAAGCTCATCAGGAGTTATCTGACAAAGCTTTGGTTTTCCAAGTTCGTCTTCAACTGCTAGCCACCAGAAGCGCACAATTCGGACCCCAGACCTCAATGACTGGACTGCCATCTTCGGCTGTCTTGGAGGGACAAATGTTTTTGTCACAGCTACAAGATATCAGGGCATCTATGGAGTCAGAAAACCTGCCTAAACAAGGTGATCATAACTCAAAGCCCCTTTTTTGGAGCAAACGCTAACCATGAACTTCAGGTGTACTCCAGGCTCACACACACTACACCGAACTCCGCATCCTCGAAGCAGGATCACAAATTCGACCCCACGAGCCTCCGGAGATGTGTCCTGGACCTTTAACCAACATGACGGCTCTCCCAAGCGACAGTGTCTTTTGTCTCTGGAAAGCAGAACTCGCCGTAAACGCCTGCGCGAGGGCCCTCCTGTGTCTACCCGCCTCCGCCTTTCTCGGCGCGTCGTTTATACAGTCAATCCAGTGGTCTCACCTGGTCAACTGCATTGCCATTCTCTGCCACCTCGCCAAAGCTTACCATGATGCTGGTGCGGATCCTGCTGTAGGGAGAGCAATCGGCGAGCTTCCCGGAGTGCTGGATCGCTTGGCTGATAGTTTGAGTGCTGCTGCTGCCGAAGCTGGGGAGAATTGGTCTGATGATGTGCTTACGCAATTCGCGGATGGAATGCGCAAGTTTCGCTCTTCGATCGACGTTGAGGCGGACAGTTCTGGAGTAGAATCAGGGTCGGGTACTGCCACCTCGACGGTGCCATTCCGAAATCCTGGGGCGTGGTTGGGGCACATCTGGGACGATTTGAGTTCATAAATATTGTTAGTCTGGCTGATCAAAGAGACTGTGTTTTCTGTAATTTGAGAGAAAAGGCTTCGCTTTCAGTTGATTGGGCATTGCTGTTTTCTTGACTATGCGCAGACATAGGTCTTGGCAGACCGGATTTCAGAATCCGGTCCGGATGACAGTCGGTGAGACTTCACACCCGTTGTGCCCCTTTCGTCCCGCAACGCCTTACCGGGCAGACTTCAGGCCGAAATTCAGCTGATAAATGCAATAAGAGAGTAGAAATTGGAGGAATGTCGCAGATTAGCGGAAATTCGACTCACTCGCCCGCAAATCCTGTCCGGAATAGCACACTTATAAAAATGGCCTCCCTGCGGCCCGTATTTTGGCTTTGCTGTCCATCACAAGCTAAACATATTGCAAAAAGTATTGGGCCAAACGACTTATTTTTCCATTAAAATGGCCGTCTCATCCTCCGACTCTACCGGGCCACCGATGGCTTCTGTTACTGATCAGCAACCGCCAGAAACCTTGACCGACACCTCTCAGCAACAATCGGATGCCGAGAAAAGTGGATTGGACGGTCACACGGAGCCTGAAGATGTACCGAACTATCCAAGCGGTATCAAAAAGGCCCTGATAATTCTCCCACTCACCATGGCCTACTTCCTCCTTTTTCTTGACCTAGCCATTGTTTCAACCGCAACCCCGGCGATCACCTCGCGCTTCAACTCCCTCATAGACGTGGGCTGGTACGGTGGCGCATACCAACTGGGGAGCTCTGCGCTACAGCCTTTAAGCGGCAAGATTTACCAGCACTTCTCTGCCAAGGTGAGACGTCCGAGGCCCTAGGGCGTATCTCATTCTGCGGGCAATTGATAATGCTGCACAGTGGTCTTTCCTCGCCTTCTTTGCCATATTCGAAATTGGTTCGCTGATATGTGCAATTGCGACATCTTCATCTATGTTCATTGTCGGAAGGACTATTGCTGGGGCGGGATCTTCGGGTCTCGCTAATGGCGCCTTGACGATCATCTCCTGCATCATGCCCACTCGAGAACAAGCGAAGTTCTTGGGCCTTAACATGGGCATTGGTCAGCTGGGCCTGGCTTTGGGACCTGTGGTCGGCGGACTGTTCACGGAATATGTCTCATGGCGCTGGTGTAAGTCTTGCTGCAGTGACATTGACCCCGTTACTTCGACACAGTCTACAGACACTGACGCATTTGATCCAGGCTTCTACATCAATCTGCCAGTCGGTGTCCCAGTCTTTGGGCTCATCCTCTTGTTCCGGATTCCCGATGCCGAGCCAAAACTCCCAGTCCGACAAGTTCTTGGGACGGCGGTCAAATCCTTGGATCTTCCCGGTTTCCTGCTCATCAGCCCGGCGGCTGTCATGTTTTTACTTGGACTACAATATGGAGGCAACCAACATCCTTGGGGCAGCTCGGTTGTCATTGGGCTTCTTGTCGGCGCCGGAGTCACCTTCATCTTGTTCCTCGTCTGGGAACACCGCCAGGGCGACGCGGCCATGGTGCCATTCGCTATGCTAAGACATCGTATCATCTGGTCCGCAGCAGGAAACCTGTTCTTCCTGCTCTCAGCTATTCTTGTTGGGGATTTCTACCTTTCGATATACTTCCAGGCTATCATGAACGACTCGCCTTTCATGAGTGGAGTTCATTTATTGCCGACTACTCTGGGAATGGTCCTGTTTACCATGATCTCGGGTATTATGAGTAAGGTTACAAGTTCTCAACTGTTAAGAGTGCCGAGCTGACTACTTGTCCTTAGTTGAAATGCTTGGCTACTACCTTCCTTGGGTAGTGAGTGGAAGTTCAATTACGGCCATCGGCTATGGGCTCTTATCGACTTTGAGTCCGACAACTCCTGCCGCGCAGTGGATCGGGTACCAAGTATTTTATGGGGTGGGAAGTGGTGCAATGGCATCGTCTGTAAGTCTGCTGACTCTACACGTCTTGATTGAATAATACTTACCCATCTTGTGTGCAGGCCTACATCGCTGTTCAGAATCTCGTCCCGGCCCCTCAGATCCCCGTCGCTATGGCCATCATCATCTTCACGCAGAACATCGGGGGAGCCATCACTCTTCTTGCCGCAAACTCCGTCTTCAGCAATTCTTTGAGAAAGGAACTACAGGAGCGGGTCGCCTTGATTGGCATGGAGCCGGATGTGATCATCAATGCTGGAGCTAGCTCTGTGCGGAAACTTGTTTCGGGCGACCAACTCCGCCATACGCTGCAGGCCTACAGTAACAGTGTTGACAAGGTCATGTATCTGGGCGTAGCAGTCAGTATCGCTACCTTTGCCTTTGCGTGGGGTCTTGGGTGGAAGGACATTCGAGTTGAGAAAAAGCTAAAGGCCATCAGGTCTGAGGCAGATGGAGAACAGTCACTGAAGCAGTAATGAGTGGAGGATTCAACATCTGATACTCGTGTAACAACCCACCCATCAAATTAATACGAAGCTACTGGCAGACTCATAGAATACACAAGCTCATCAAATGGAGCGGGATCAATTGATATCTACTGATCCTGGGACGGAAGATGACCTCGACGGGGTAATACAATAGCTTCGGTGTCGACGTAGCATTCGCAGGAAGACATGATTGGCGGTTATTGAGGTCCAATCGGACGGAAATCGAAGTATCCTGGAGTAGCATTAAGGCGTAGTGGAGGTCCCATGGTAGGTGGAAAGCCTGGTACTGGAGGTCGCAGATATGGCGTAAAGTCGAAGCAATTCTTCGTACAGTGCCTAAACATGATGACTGGCTTGAACTTTGGCATAGCATCGAGTTCGGCCATAACCCACGGATGACTCTTGTTCCAATGTCGGCCTTTCAAGTTGATCCTGGCAGGGTCGAAGATTTCCACATCTGCTGGCGGCTCCCAGAGCAGCTGCTTCGGACCTTGTATGCGGGCCCAACTCTCGGTGTACCTGTAAAATAGCCAAAGATCGCAGACATCTTCGCGCCACGTATGCACTTGATGCTCGAACGCATCTCTGTTCAATATCTCGCAGAACAAGATCTCAGATTCACCGTCCCCCACGCCATGTCCGATAAAAGGCAGCCCATCCTCCCATAGGCGGTGCATCCTTTGCAAAGTTTTGTGATCGAAGGGACTCACCAGCCTTATTGGACTGTCGAATAGATGTTTTCCGTCGACCAGTTGGGCTGGAGCGTGTATGTTGAAACTCATTAAGCAGACAAAACATTCTTTGAGAGACCCCAACAGCTGTAAATTTTGGACCCATCTCTGGCGAAGAAAAGGTTTTCCATGGTAGTCGCGCTCTAGGCCGTTGAAGAAGGTCTCCAACAACAAGAGCTCGTTCGTGATCGAGACACTCCTTGCGAAGTGAGCGCAGGCTTTCAGTGAGGGTACCGGACTTGGCTCGTCCTCGATGGCAGTTACCGAGTCATATTTTAGGTCCCAATTCAGGTGAACGATATCTTGATGTTGAAACCATTGTCCTGTGATCTTGTTGAAGGTGTCGTTGGCCTGAGTGGGGTGAAGCCTTTTATCCAGATAGCATCCATTCTCCTGGACGACCTGCCGAGCTTCTCGGCACACTCTGCCGACCGCTGGTGGTCCACCGTTGCGGCGCGAAGCATTGCGCATGTCACATAACCGCTTGTTTGACAGCCAATGTGGCAGGCTTTCTTGGCGCGTTGGGTACGGCGCATCGAGCTCTGTGACATGGTCGGCGGGAATTGAGAACTGCCAAATCTTGAGGCGCAGCTCTGGAGGTAGCTGTTGGAAAACGGTGAACTGGGTTGCCATCCTGAAAAAAGAAGTGGGAGAATAGCACAAGGTATTGATGGTTGATGGGAAATCCGGTCTGAAATCAAATCAGAAGATGCTTTCAATTGTAGTCCGAGGAGACGGGAACTCGTATTGATATAGTTTCCACCAGTTCTAAGGGTGGGAGAGGGTGTACTTGAAAGCGCTTGGATATTCGCGGCACGAGAAATGGCCTCGACCAGGATACCTGCCAATTTGACAAGGGTTCCATGGTTGCCTGGGCCGGTGGATACAGCATACCGCTCCACTGATTTGGCCTGGCCACGTTCTTTTGATCACAGGCCCCTTGTCGTTTCCATCGTCTCACGCTGCGTGGTTGACTTAGAGGGAAGAATGAGAATTGCAGTGCTGACATTTTCAGAAAGCATACTAAGAGATACACATAAAGCACCAGAGGAAGATCTGCGGGGGAAGTGGTTGTAGGTTGTGCACCTCCATGATTCTATTTTACTTGGCCAAAAACAGCAACTAGCTACTACCTACTTGAGAATACATGAGAGTTAAGGGACTGAAAGACATGTATACATATTATATCGTGGCGGGTTTTGACAAAAGAATCACCAAAATGAGCCCTTATGCTGGACAATAGTTTGCCAACGTGGTCTTCGAATTGCTCTGCAGCCTGTCCAGCTGCTGAATTACGCTGTGATAGATGAACAAGTTCTTGTCAGCCTTCAGCAATTCAATGGAGAAATGTTGCGGTATATTTACCGAAAACAACTTACCTCGTATGACTTGCAGATTGGGCGCTCTTTGAAGTATCCACCAGATGGATGTACGAGGCGCCGTTCATCCCGCTGTTCGGGAGAATCTGTACCGGGTCCAGCTCCATCCACGTGGTTTTGCCATCAACTGATGAAGTGACGGTCTTAGTGAATGGCGTGTGGCCAGCCTGAGTGAAGCCGTTCTTGACGTTACTCAGCTCCTTGTCCCACTCGTCGGCCTCACGCATCTCTTTGTGACCCTCGACAGAAGTCACGAAACCTTTCCACATGTCCGAGGTGCCATCCCACGCATCAATGTCGACACTCGTGTGTTGCAGAATTAATTGGCGAAGATGAACGATGTTTGCATCGAGGGACTTGATCATATCGTCAAATCTGTAGTTCGCTTTGGGGTCGGTGTACTTCGCTGGGAAGAGCTTGGTGGGGGCCTGCTGTACAGAATAGACCTTCTCTCCCAGATTGGCCTGAATTGCCTGAACAGCCTTGAGGGGATCAGGCAGATCTCCTAAACCTCGACCGTCGACAGTCCTGTCATCAAGTATCAGTCGTAAGCAATTGAAAATGCACACGGAAGAACGAATGTCTATCAACGTACCCAATCGTCCACTGAGTGACCGGATAGTTCTTTGACGTCCTTTGCACATATTGAGCAAATTCATCAAAGGAGCAGTAGGTGCCGCTGCTTGATATACACGGAGCGAAGGCTTGCACACCGAGGCCAACGACAGCAACATGTAGCCGATACGTGTAGTACCACATCACCATTTGCCATGGACTGGCTCTGGTCGACGCGCAAACCTCCGCGGCCAAGTGAAGGAGAGCCCAGAAAACGACGGAGAGCTTCATGATGAGAATTGACCGCGCCACTTTCGTCCACCTTGGGGAGGTCAGCATGAAGACAATATGGGTGTAAAGGTCTCGCTTACGAAGAAGAAGATGTTGAATCCGATTTGGTTGAGCAATTACACGCTGACACGAAGATGAATAAAGTAGTAGAGCACATCATGCAATATTCCAACGAGGGGGCCAGGAAGTAGATAACCTCTTCTCTTGACTCCATTTTCACAGCTGAAAAATTCTATTCTGCTACTGAGAAGCTGCTAAGCCCATTACAATTTTGCGGTCCGGACGCTTGTAGAATTCAACCACTGTTCTCGCCCACACTCCAGCCCAGGGACCGATGCAACTTTCGCTATCACATGATATCACGGTAAGGATCGCGGCGTTATTGTGGATAGTACTTTGGTAAAATTTGGATGCCTAGAGAGAGCCCGATCCTTTCTCAATATCTGAAGTTCTCACCAGAAACCGTTTTTCAGCTTCATTCATCCTGATGGTAGGGGTCAAGTCGGCTAAATCGGCAAAGAGCTAGATAGCCCAGCATCTTCTCATTTCCACCCGGACTTCAGAATTCGGCTGCCTGGCTTCGCATGCCAATGTCTAGATTTTATTGCCGCATCCAACGTTGCTCTCCGGTGGTGTTCGGAGCGTTCCGTCGCATTTTGGAACTTTGGTGAAGAAATTGGTCGAGGATATCAGCGCTTGGAAGAAAAGGGACGACGCACCGGATGAAAGTGGATCTTGGAACGCTAAGCTTTTGATATCGAGGACCCTGCGATCAGGTGGGGGCATTCCGACTTAGCACACATGAACAATGGAAGCTCATGACAGGGCTAAGCGATATCATTTGGCACCTGAAGAATTGCGGCAGGGGCCGCAGGACGGCAAGGCAGCCGTTTAAACGTTCTGGACCTGCAGCAGGCTGCCAAGTCAGTTCGAATCGAGCTCCTTCGACCCACGTGGGGAGTCACATCCTTGACATCCATGTGGTGAGAGCAGATGGAATGGGTTGAGGCGTCAGTAGTATGGTCATACCTGAGAGACGGCTTCAAGTCCCCTCTCACTGCGCGCTACGTAGTCAAAAGCTAGACATGCCCTCGCCAAAATATTCGTCTCAAAGCACCCTCGTTCACTCTTTACCACAGTGTCATTCTCTTGATATCCTGACTTTCCTTCATCATGAAGATCTCTTTTTATTCCGCAGCAGCGTTGCTGCTAAGCATGTCTCGACATGTGCAAGCGAAAGCAGTCTTTGCCCATTTCATGGTAAGTTTTCGAAAAGCTTCTTTATGGCAAAAGACACACAACCATGTTTGCGATGCTGACAACGATAAAAGGTTGACAACACCGAGAATTACAGCACCTCTTGGTGGAAGTCTGACATGGTCGAGGCAGCTACTGCCGGAATCGATGCTTTTGCTCTGAACATTGCAGCTGGATCAAACATTACCGATGCTCAGCTTCCCAACGCCTTTGATGCAGCCGTATCGGCTGGGTTCAAACTCTTCTTCTCCTTTGACTACGCTGGCAATGGCGCATGGGACAAAGCCGACGTCGTGGCTTTGCTGACCAAGTATGCGCACCACAGCGCCTACTTCCAACACTCAGACTCGACGCCTCTTGTGAGCACGTTTGAAGGCCCTGACAATGCTGCTGATTGGGTCGATATCAAGGGATCCGTCGGTTGCTTCCTCATCCCCGACTGGAGTTCTCTCGGCGCGAAGCCAGCGGTAGCACTGGAGGTAAGCCAACATCCAGTTAGGGAGACAAATGTTCTGGCGCTGACTCAAAGTAGAATGGCGTTGCAGATGGTTTGTTCAACTGGTCTCCTTGGTCTTGGGGAGGCGAGTCCATGGACACATACACCGATGCTTCCTACATCCAGTACCTCGATGGCAAGCCTTACATGATGGGTGCATCCCCTTGGTTCTACACGAACCTCCCTGGGTACAGCAAGAACTGGATGTGGCCCGATCACACCATGAAGCTTTGGGGTGATCGTTGGACGCAGATCATGTTTTTGCAGCCTGAGTATGTTGAGGTCATCAGCTGGAATGATTTCGGAGAGGTGAGAGGTCCAATCCTTCGAAACGCAGGGTACATAGTCACTAACCTCGTCCAAGTCTCACTACATCGGCGACATCATCGATACACCTCCCTACCTCAGCAATGGCTACGCTGCATTTGACTACATCACTGGCATGAAGCATTATCCCCTGAGATGGCCTCTGCAGGTTTGGACCGAACAGTACAAGACCGGAAAGGCCACCGTGAAGGAGGAGAGTCTGGTTCTAGAGTATCGTGAGTATTTACGCAGACCAATCGATATTGCCACAGACTAACGAACTACCAGTGCTCCACTCCACTGACGGCTGTAGTGATGGTGGTACACCCGTCAACACCGCGACTCAGCTCCAGTATGAGTATTCTGCAGGTGATGTCCTCGGTGGTGGCAAGTACATCGGGTACTATGCCGTTCTCGCATCTCCTGGAAACATCAGCATTTCCGTGGGCGGCAAGAACATGGCCGGATCCTGGGCATCTGAGCCCACCGGTGGTGTCGGCGTCTACTACGGATCGGTCTATGTCGAGGATGGTGCATCTGGAACTGTCGCTGCATCGATCATTCGCAACGACCAGACCGTCTTTGCAATCACCTCTGACAAGGATATCGGCGGCTGTGATGCCGAAGGCAATGCCAACTTCAATCCCTATGTCTACGGCGACTTCTCCCCCAAGGCCATCTCGGCGACGGAGACTGCACACGATATTTCGGACCTTGTCTGCACGGCGGGTACCGGAGCCGAAGGATTTGCTGGCATTTGCGCCATCGTGTGCAAGTATGGATATTGCCCGTCCAGCTCCTGCACCTGCACCAATATGGGACTTCAGAATGAGGAGCCAAAGATCACCGGAGACGAGGGCCACGCTTTGAGTGATCCTAACTACGAGGGCCTCTGCAGTTGGGTCTACAATCATGGATACACGACTGAGTTTACGAAATACTGCACGACGGAGAAGAAGGACCTTAGTGCGCCAGCCGTTTCGCCATTCTTACACAAAGCTTGCACATCTGGTCAAGCTCGCTCGGACGATTCCACCCAGGATCTCTGCGCTTGGGCGTGCGCCTATGGATACTGTATGTTCTACCCGTCCATCTGTCTCTTGCCGGTCCTGAAACTGATATGAACTTTTTCAGGCCCTAACGCAGTTTGCCGATGCACCGGAACTGGAACGTTGCTCTCCTTGGATGACGCTTCTGTCCCAAGCGAGGACGATGTCGACTACACTGTCACTTTGGCGGAAGACTCCAGCATGTTCCTGGAAGCCATCTGCAGCTTTGCCTGCGACTACGGCCTGTGCATTTGCTACAGCGGCTCCGACGACGGTGATGGGGATGGCGCTGCCGAGCCTCCTTGTGACTACTCTCTGACCTTCGACTCTTTGGAGGCTCTGGCTGCCGCCGCCGACTCTTACGAGCCCTACTGTGCCGGGATGTACGCCTTGGGAGTCTTATCGAACAACCATACTGCAACACTCTCCGAATTCAACGATGCCAACAACAACTATGACAGCCTCTTTGGGTACTACGTCAAGTATGTCAAGGGTCTAGTTGCGCCCAGCATCTGGAGTTTCATGAAGTCTGATGGCTACACCTACTTCACCTGCAATTTCAAGGGTGATACCGGCACTTTCGACTGCCCCAACCCGAGCACACTCACCGGCGACTCGTACACGACGAACGTCGAGATTGAGTGGACTCTCACCAACGAAACGGGCTTCCACGCGGTACTGGGCACAACTTACGGCGTTGAGCCGGGCTGGGTCAAGTTTGCTGAGCAAGATATCACGCCTTACTGCGCGCCGCAGACGGTCCAGGGTCAGCCGATTGACACGTGCCATGCCAAACTCGTCAAAATGGACAATTTCCCCCAACAAGCGGATGATATTACGGTGTCGAACCCCAAGGATCTCTTCACGGAGGCTGGGGCCAACCTCACGGCTTTGCCTACCAGTATCGATGCAACTCTCACAGACCTCATGCTTGGACAGTGGGGCGGTTCAATCGAGGACGTGGTCGATGTCTACACCATGCCTGTTGCCCTCGCGTTTCAGGCCGTCAAGGCGATGGAGCAAGTTAAGTCCATCGGCGAGACCGAGAAGGAAGAGGAGCAGAAGAATTTGATCCTCCTCATCGTAACCGTCGTTCTAGCGGTTGTTCCCTTTGTCGGCGAGGAGCTAGCTGGAGCAGCTGGACTAGCAGCGCTGGCAAGAGCCGTTGCCATCGCGGGCGAAGCAGGAAATGCCGCATTCGATATCTACAGCATGGTAGACGACCCTTCCAGCATCGGATATACGATCTTCGGTACTCTGTTCGGCGCTGCAGGAATAGCGAGCTCATTCAGAAATGCAGACCATTTCAGCTCTGCGGGAGAAGCAAGAAGGGCGATGGGCGAGGCGAAGGTTGCGCAGATGGGAGACACCTTCAAGGGGTATTCGGAGTTGACACAGAAGATTGTCAAGTCGTGTAAACTGTAGCTTCCCGTTCTGGGAAAACTTTTCTTTGTGTTTGCATTCCACCAGACCCCATTCGTTCAAAAAATAGATTCGATTCTTTTCGTACAAAAGGGGCTCGTTGCATCTCGGGAACTCCATCCATTAATGAATGCCGGGGCTTTGATGCCCGAAATGGGCGATGAAAATTGTGTCAATCGGTACGGTCCACCTCAAGAGCTGTACGACGTATTCGGTAAAAACCCGGCGGATGCAAAGTCGTAGCTGTTTCTGTAGATCATCGTTCGTGTGATCGTCGTCGGGCGTTCGGAACTGAACAAATATTGTCACGATGCATTCGAAATACACCTCGGCAACAAAGTCTTCTTGGAATTCGGCATACAGAGCTCTCCTATATAGATTACCTCGAAGAAGGACCGGCGGAATGCAGTTAATATTTGAAGACCTCCGTGAAAGACGGCCCTCCGAAATCTTGGCTCCACGCCGAGACCGAGACCGAGAGCGAAGCCCCGGCGCCATTGCGGGTCTCCCCCTTATTAGCGCCGTGTCGGGAAAGCTTAAACACAAAACACAGCCATGTTCCGCAGCTTCCAGACCACGTAGATACGGGAAATAGGGAAACGATCACTGTAAAGATGACTCGTTATTCGTCGAAGCGTTGGAATATCGCCGACATGTTCAGTAACACGGACCATTCGGATTCAACCGTCCCCAAAATGGCTTCCCCATATTGAGAGAGCCGTCTCTCTTCCCCTTGGTTTCTTTGAGCTCTCTTTCGGACTCGCAAGAAACATCTCCCAAATCACCAAACAACGAGGCTTTTTTTGACAAACGGAATTTGTGGCGTTCTCGACGTCCACCATCGCCGCGCAATCATGGCGAAGCTCCCGAGCAGCCAGGTGCGCCGGGTCGATTCTGATAGCTCGGAAGTCAGCTGGTGAGTAGAGAGTAGCGCCTCGCGTAATTCCCGTCATGCCACTTGTGTGGTTTTGAATGCACCCATCTCGATGGAATCCTCCTGTATGCAGCTGCCTAACCGCCGTCCAGGGGCCTAGACTACCTCCAAGAAGAGAAGATTACGCCCCTCACCTGGATCGAGACCCCCGTGATCTCTTCCGATGAGGACACCGGCGAGGTAAAGCTCTTTGTCAGACACAATGCCAACACCATCGAGTTATTTTCCGATCTCTTCTTCGTGGCGAACCTCGAGACGTTTACGCAGACGCACAGTATCACCAACCTGACCAGTCTCGCGGCTTATCTCGGCTTCTTCAGTATCATCTGGTTCACGTGGTTCCAAATCACGCTACACGATGTCAGGTTCTCAATTGACTCCGGCTACGAGCGGATGTGCAAAATGATTCAGTTTTTGCTGTTCGTCGGGTTCGCTTTAGTTGGCTCATCATTTAGTCCCGGTACAAAGGAACATAACAATGTGGTAAGTCTCCCTGCCTTCAAGGACCGACCGTATTTCTGACGATTATACAGAGCTTCCAACTTCTTTGCAACATTCTTTTCGCCACAAGGCTGCTGCTGGTTGCCCAGTACTCTGTCGCATTGCACTTCGTCCGTAAGAAGACGAAAAGCCTAACATGGCCCCTCTCTCTTACCATCACTCTCTTCATCTTCTCTGGTGGAGCCCTCTACTCCATGACCCCCGCGTTTTCCCCGGAGTCAGGCAACGGCTTGGGTATTTACTACGTCTGGTACATCATTCTAGCTATCGAGGCAGCCATTACTCTCGGTATCTCTTCGGTATGGAGGAACATGGGCTTCAAGCATACGCATCTCACGGAGAGAATGGGCTTATTCACTCTCGTCATTATCGGTGAAGGTGCCATTGGAGCAACCAAGACCGTCGGCAACCTGATGGGTGACACTGGACTTAGACTAGACGCCTGCCTCGTTGTCGGCTGCATCGTCTTCATCCTGGTGAGAAAGCCCCAACCCCTAGGATGACTCAATCTAACATGTATGAAGATGTTCTGTTGGATGCTTTACTTCGACAACCCTCCCGAATGCAAGTTTGGAACCGTCCGTCAGCAGATCTGGGCCGTGCTCCACTTCCCATTCCATCTCGGCATGATCGGTGTCGTTGAAGGCTCTCAGCAGATTGCGCTTGCATGGCAGGTTCTAAGCCAGTTTGGCAATTTCTTCAACGACCTGCGCAAACACTGCGTCAACCTCAACGAGGATGGAGTTGCACTAACCAACGCAACAATCACCTCATTTCAGAGCCTGACCATGCCGAACAGCCTCGAAGTCCGCGATATGATTCCCTTTGTTTACCAGGAGATCTACAACATCGGCAACATGACTGGAGTATGCTCAGACGCAAATACGACCAATGGCGATGACCTGTTCCTACCTCCGCCTTACAAAGCTCTCACCCAAAAGGTGATCGGAACGCTGTTCGAGTCCTACAACGGGCTGAGCTCAAGTGGGGAGAGCGATCCCGGCGAAATCGCCCAGCCAGCGTTTACGACGGTGTACATCTACTACTGGGCATCGTTCCTGTTTGTGGTCGTCTTCTTCGCCATCTTCATTCTCATCACTAGACATAAGGATCGTCCTCTCAACATCTTTGACAAAGCAGCTGTCGCTAGCCGAGGACTTGCCGCGTTACTCGCCGTCGGACTGGCAGCTGGAGCGGCATCAGAGGAGTTCATCTTTAAGTACCTTAAGAGTGCGGCAACACTCCCTACTGTTGCCTTGATTTTCCTTGTTATTCTCGCCATCGATAGAACGACCAAGCATTTGAGTGCGAAGACCCTGAGGCGAAACTTGACAGGGTTGAGCGATTTTGAGAGTTTATCATCTGAACCTGCGATTGAGTTGTCGCAAGGACGGGGCGTCTTGGTGGACCAGAAGGTCGACACGAAGACGTAGTCTGTCCGCTCCAGCATTGTGTTCTCTTTGTTGTGGAATGGGATTTGGGGTACAGAGGTGCCGTTCAAAAGTTTTGACCAAGGCGCCAAGAACGCCACCTGGCAGAGGCAGGGGTGGCGGCAGGGGTTGAGGCTAGGGGCCCTAAGGGCAGTTTTAGTACTATATTAATAGCGAGGAAGATATGAATTTTAGCTATAATATTTACTAGTAGTATAGCTCTCTTTATATTTATTACTACCCTCTAGTTTAATAATCTCTTAAATATACTATAGGATCCTCTTAATTTAAGTTTAAAAATATTCTAGCTTAAGCTCTTTTTAGTATACCTCTTAAGCTTATATAGCTTTAGTATAGCTTTTAAGAGTACTTAACTAAGTTATATATTACTTTATCTAAGATTAGTAAAACTCTATAAAGTTAAAGTTAAGAGAGTTATTTAGCTAGAGAAGTCTATTAATATTATTAACTTTAAAAGTTTCTTAATTAAATTAGTAATTATAAAATAATATTTTATTTTCTTATACTATAGTATTCTAGCTATAGTAGTAAATATAAAGAAATAGTTTAAGTAGTAAGATCTCTTTTTAGTATTAATACTAATTAATACTACTTTTAGATTTATATATTAGTTTATTATTCTTTTTATTCTATTACTAAACTAAATAAAGCTTAAGTTTATTATATAATCTTAAGTATATAAAAGGAGTAATAAACTCCTACTTAGTTTTTTTAATAAATTTTAGTTTAATATTTAAAATAGTAACTTCTTTAGTAATTAGTTTAAGGTCTTTTATTAACTTTAGTATCTAATAGTAGTAAAAACCTTTTAATTTATAAGAAAAACACCTTTAAAATATAAATTTAAAGTAACTTTTCTACTACTTATAAATATAAGAATAAATATAAGTTTTATTAGAATAATATTAGAGATAGTACTCTTTTTAATAGTAAAATAGAATAATATTAGTTTTATCTAACTAAATAACTTTTTTTTAGTCCTCTAATATCTAGTCTTTATAGTAAAAACACTAAATAAGCTTTTTAGCTTTTATTTTAGCTATTAAATTAAGCTTATAAATAAGCTTAGTTTTCTAATATTTAGCTATTTAAAAGATCCTCTATATTATAATTATTAAAACCTTAATACCCTCTCTAGCAGAGTAAGTCAAAAAAATACAAAATACAATACAATACAAAAATATAATACATAATACAAAAATACAATACAAAATATAATACATGTATTTGTATTGTATTTTTGTATTATACTAAATATATGTATTTAAAATACAATACAAAATATATGTATTGTATTTTGTATTTTGTATTGTATTTTTGTATTTTATTTTAATTATATAAAACTAGAGTTTTTTAATATAATTATATAAGTTTATATATTATTAATAGTAGTAATACCTCTAAATATTAAGATTAAAAATCTAGGAAAATTATATATTATATAAAACTATTATAAAAGCTTAACCTGAGATTTTTAACTAAATCTAAATATATTTAATATATTTAATATATTAATGGAGCTAATTAATAGATATTTAACTTGTATCTCTGACTACCTAGTTCTATCGGCCTGGCCTGTATGCGGGGTAATTTTGAATACTACTACACCTAAAACTAACCTCTTAAAATCCACTAATTATTTCTAAACTCTTTATTAAATTCAATATCTATTGTATGATTTTATACTTAACTGATTTCAAATTAGAAAATTTCGGAGAATCGGATAGATTGTCTCCCTGAATCTGTAGGGTATGTATCTATTTTCATAGATTATATTAAACCTATATAAACCTTCTGTATTTTATATTAAATACACTTTGCAATATAGCACCAAAAAACACTAGATTTTCATATTAAATTCTTTGAAAAAAATGGAATCTAGCACTACTACTTTTGTTAACCCTAACCCTGCTTACTCTAATGAGGCTATTGGGTTAATTAATGCTTTTTATTTATTTATTCAGTCTTATTAGGCTACTTCTTAAGCTTTTTCCGACCCTCTTATTGGCTTAGACCCTCCTAAGGACCCATAGGACCCCACATTTACTTCCTAATTGGGAAATTTTGTTAAAGACCTTGGCTTTTATAGCGATTTAGTTGATTTTAAGGCTGATTTTCAACTTGACGACCTTCTACTTCAAACTGAGGCTATAGAGGCCCCTCTACTCCTCTAAACAACTGAATTTCCCTCTGAAACTATAGAGGAATTACCTGATTTGGCTTTTTTTTCTACTATAAGTGATACTATTAACCCCAAGGTTACTACTTTAAACCTAGGGTTTATAGAGCCTTATAGTAGTCCTTCCCCAGCCTCTCCACTTAAGAGCCTTATAAGGGACCCTTCTGCAGCTCCTTTTGAGTCTACACAGTCATCTGTAAGTAATTTAACTATATATTAACCTCTTTATTTAAATATATACTAATATATATATATTTAGGCATCTAAGAAGAGATGTAAATATTGTAGTAGGAAGTATATGAACTTAGGGAGGCACTATAGTTGGAGGACTAAAAGGGGAGGAGTTTGTAAGCTTAAGCTTAAATAAGCTAGTATTTAGTAGTTTTTTCCTTTAGTTATATGCTTTTTTTGTGGAATTATTTCTTTTTATTCTTTTAGTTAGGTATATAAAAGTAAATAAATAAAAAAAAGGTGTAAAATTATAACTTTAAAAGTAGTTTATTATTATAAAAGATATAAGTATTTAAAATAAGTATCTATATATTTAATTTACGTTATATTATTCCTTTATTAAATCCCAATATAAGTGATAATAATTAAGGTTTTCCTTCTAAAAAGATATAATATTACTTATATATATATAATTATAATTAGTTTTATTATATATATCTAATATATCTATTTCTTTATTAATTAGATTAATAGTAGATATAATAATAAAAGTAAAATAGTTTATCTATAAATAAGTTTATTATTAGTATATATTATATATAAGTTAAACTTATAAACTTACTAAGTTATTAATATTTAAATCTAATAAATAACGGTTTTTAGTATAATATATAATAATATTATATATAGTATTACTTTTAGTATTACTTATAATATTATTAAAATATCCTTTTTCATATAATATAATATTATTCTTAATATTAATATTATTAATATTAATAGTATTAGACTTATAATATAAGTGGATTTTATGATATAGTTCACTATAAATACTATTAATAAGATCTATAGTTTTATAAACTATTAAAGTAGATATATCTAGTTCTAAATTAATATTAGAACTATAAATAGTATCTATATTATAAATTAGTTAAATTATTATTTTAGTAGTATTATTATAAGAATTAACTAGTAATTACCTTCTATATTTTCAGCAAAATTATTAAGATTATTAAAATTATCTAATAATATACTAGATATATCAGACATTTTAATAATATATATAGCTTTTTAATAGTTAAATATAGTTTTTAATACTTATAAATATAATATAGTAAGATATATAAATAAAAGCTTTATTTTTAATATATTAATATAATATATAAAAGATGTATTATATATATTTACTAAAAGATATATTATTCTTAGTTATAAGTTATTAATAGTTAGTATTAGTTATTAGTTAGTTATTATTAGTTATTATTAGTTATTATTAGTTATTATTAGTTATTATTAGTTATTATTAGTTATTATTAGTTATTATTAGTTATTATTAGTTATTATTAGTTATTATTAGTTATTATTAGCTATTATTAGGTATTATTAGTTATTATTAGTTATTATTAGTTATTATTAGCTATTAACTCTAACTTAAAGCTTAAAAAAATAGGTAAAAATGAATTAAAAAATGAATTTTAAAAAGAAATTAAAAAAAAATTGAAAAAAACCGAAAAAAAAAGTGACTATAACGGGATTCGAACCCAAGCTCTTGCAAAAACAATAACGCTAACATAGGAAATTTAACACACAATTAACGCCCAAACCGCTAGGTCAAAGCGCCTGCCCCGAAGGACACTTAGCGAGGTGGGGTTTATCCTATAAGTAGTTTACAACGCGAATAATTTTAATAATATTAATTAATTAGGGGAATTCCCTAGTAAAATTCCACTACTAATTACACTGAATATTCAGCTATTCAGGGGTACTTAAAAGCAGTAGATATTAAATAATAATTTATTATTAATTAATATAAAATAAAATTAATAAATATTATATTATTATATAATATATATTAATAATATTAAAAATAATATATATAAATAATAATAATTATTAATATATATATAGAGTTAACTATATATATAAAGTTAATTATATATATATATCTATATAATATATAGATATATATATATAATTAATAAATATAAATATATATTTTAAATTTTATATAACTAATTCTAATTAAAAATATATATAAATATATTATATAAAAACCTTTAATATACTAATCTAAGCTACTATTTTCTACTTCTATAAACCTATTAAATATAAACTTAAAAATAATAGGATTAAATGTTTCTTTCCAAAACCATAGTAATATATCTTTATCCTTATTAATATATATATCCCATTCTTCTTTAGTAAAGTTATTTCTATCCCATTCGCTTTGTTCTATATAATATTCATTTATATTATATAGTATCCTTATAGCTAATTTATTTCCTATAGGATATATTAAAGTATTCTTTAATAATTAGTTTTAATTCTTTAATATTAAATATTAAATTAAATAATAATATACTTACTAAATATTCTTCAAAAGTAGAATAATTATATCTTAAACTAAGATATTCTTTTATAATAATATAATAAAGAGCTTTACTTTTTTTCTCTTCTTCTAACCAGCTAGCTAATATAGTAAAAGGATCAAATCTTTCAAAATTATCCTCTACATATAAGCCCAAGCCGTCTATATTAAAATCTTCATCTCTTTTTTCAGCTTCTTCCTCTCTTAAAGTCATATTATTATATTGAATATAGCTTATAAGCATATCTATAAATTTAGATATTTTTTGAATAATAATAGTATTACTATCAGTAATAAAAGTATTATCCATTTCTATTATAATATTAATACTATTATAAGATATAATCAAAATATTACTATAATAATAATTTTACTTACTTTAATATTATATAATATATAACTTATAAACTATATATAATAATAGTTATAACTTATAATATAGTTAATAGTATTAATATAGAAACTAAAGTTTTAGCTTATAGATTTATTAGATTACAAGCTTAAAATAAATAAACTATATATATTATATATATATAAATATAAAGTAGTTATAAATAACTAATAACTAATAACTAATAACTAATAGCTATTAAGTAGTAATAATAACTAGTAATAATAACTAATAATAATAACTAATAATAATAACTAATAATAATAACTAATAATAATAACTAATAATAATAACTAATAATAATAACTAATAATAATAACTAATAATTATTAGTTATTAATATTATATATTACTCTTAAATAACTTTTAATAAGTATATATAGCTAATATTTATCTACTTTTATATTATAATATTCTATCTATATCACTATATACTAAATACTATAAGCTAACTACTAGTATACTATATATTATAAACTCCTTCAAATTATAACCTACTTTAAATCTATAAAAAATCCCTTTAAAAAAACTCTTTATATCTATATATTATAAACTCTTTTAACTTATTATATACTTTAAATCTATAAAAAAATCTCTTTATATCTATAAAAATGCCTTCTGATCCTAACGACGATTATTCTCCTATTGAGACTTCTTCTATAAGCTCTAGCTCTAATATTAGTAATACTAATAATAATAGCTCTCAAATTAACGCTAGTTCTTCTCAGATTAGTATTACTAATACTAGAGAATTTAAATATAAAGATGATAAAGAAAATTAACCTGATTATATTTGGAGACCTTCTACAGCTTATATATTACAAAATAATTTATTTATACCTAAATTAAGGCCTATAAACCTATCAGAACCTCGAAAAATCGACTTAATTTGTAGCTATCCTACCTGTAACTGGTCTTTTAATACTAAAGCTGCAAGATTTCAAGCTAGTAATGGGGTTACCCACTATAAAACCCACCATAAACTTATAGCTACTTCTACTAAAGAAGAAGAACAACCTGGAAAAATAAAGCGTAAGTTATATATATATATATATATATATTATATTCTATTATATTATTTTATTTTAATTTATATAATTAATAAAACTAAATACTAACTTATTTAACTTTATAGTTTCAGATTATATTGCTACTAATAATAATCGCAATATTACTCAAGCAGATATTAATAGCTTTATGTCTAGCCCCTCTACTAGATCTAGTTTTAAGAGACCTAGAACTAGTACTATATTAGGAGGTAATATAGAAATTATAGAAGAAGAGGCTTATAATTATATTATAAATCTACTTATTAGGTATAATTTACCTTTTAGTACTATTACTTCAAAGGATTTTAATGATATGCTATATTATTTTAATAGGTAAGTAATTAAATATATTATTTTAATAATAAAGGGATAATATTAATATATATTAGTAATACACCTAAAATTCAACCTAAACCTTTAAATAGTTATATTAGCCAAAAATATGACTCTTTTAGGGTTAATATTATTAGCGAATTACATCAACATATTAATAATAATGGCTTTTTATCTTTTCAACTAGATATTTGGACCTCTATAGACTATAAACCTTATTTAGGGGTTATAGCTTCTTTTATTAATAGTAAATATGATATTAAATATAAACTACTAGGTATATATATATATTAGATTATTTAAAGGTATTATATATTAATATTAATTTATTTTAGGGTTTGAATATTTAACTGAAGCGCATACTGGAGTTTATATTAAAGATATATTTACTCGAAATATATTAAATGCTTATAATATACCTAAATCTGCAGTAACAAAGTAAGTATTACTTATTAAAGTTAATATTTATTATAATATAAAGAAGTTATAACTAATCTAATATTAATATAGTATTACTAGAGATAATGGCTCTAATAATAATACCTTCTTTAAAAACTTTATTAATAGCTATAATAAAGAAAATATAACTTTTCCTATTTATAATATTAAATGCTTAGCACATATACTTAATTTAGCTGCTAAAGATATTATAAATAAGTTTAGTAGTACTACTATTAAAGATTTAGATATAGTAGACTTTAAAGATATAGCTATTTATAATGATTATAGTGGGGTTATAGAAAAGCTATCTGAAAAAGAAAAAGAAAGGTTTTTAAAGAAAAACTTTAGTAAGTATATTCTTTCTATATATATATTTTTAATATATAATATAATATTAATTTATAATATTAGGTATTATAGGGTTACTTAAACGAGTAGTAATTCTTCTTCGTAATAATACTACTATACAAAAAGAGTTTGGGCATGCTATTAATATAATAAAAGAAGATCGCTCTTTTAAAGCTAATATATATAAAACTAAAATTCCACTCTGTAAGTAATATATATACTATTAATATATATATATATATATATTATATTTTAATAAATTAATACTAATTAACTATATTATATAGGTAATGAAACTAGATGGAATTCAGTTTATATGATGATAGATATAGCTTTAGAACTACAACCTGCTTTAAATAAGTTAAATTAACTAACTAAATCAGAAATATTTAAAGCAGTATATCCTAGTTTTAATTAGTGGGTATAACTAAAATATTTAAGGGATATATTAAAGCATTTTTATAACCCTACTATAACCTTACAATCTCAAAGTTATCAAACTATTAGTACTAGTATACTTTTACTAGCTAATATTTATAATGGATTAAAAGATGAATTAGAACTTCATACTGATTATTTTAATTCAACTGATGAAGTAAGTTTTTAATATATATATATATATATACCTTAATATCTTATTATATAATATATACTAATTTATATTAATTAGTCTGGAAAATCTTTATACCTTTATTCTTAATACTTTGCTTTAGTAATTAAAGTAGGATTAAATAAACTAGAGAGCTATTTTCCTAGCCTTATAGTTACTGAAAAAGACTATAATATATATAAACCCTATCTATTTGGGTTTATTTTAGATCCTAGGTTAAATATTAATAGTTTAGTTAATATATCTAATGTGGAAAAGCTTATTGGGTAAGCTTATATTAAACGAGCTAAAAAGGATTTAACTGAAGAATATAAGTTGTAAGTATTTTAATATAATTAAATATATATCTATATATTTATTTATTATAAATTAATACTAATATATAACTATTTAGGTTAAAATCTAATATTATAGTAGAGTTGAATGCTTTAGGTAAATCTTAGTTATATTTAGAGGCTTCTAATAGCTTTATTAATATAGATAATAGTAGTAGTGAAGAAGAAAACTATACTAGTTCTATTAATAAAGGAAAATCTAGAGTAGATATTTCAAGAATAAATTTTACTATAGATTTAAATAAAGAAAAACCTAAGCCTAAAGAGTATAAAAATCCTCGACCTAAGCCTAAAGAGGAAATAATTAGTTAGCTTTTCCCAGTTAAAAGTAATGAATAAAATAAAAGGTTTCAAAGAGTAGAACTAGAAAGCTATTTTAAGCTAGGTATTTAAGGAGATAAAGTAAGTTTTTTAATTTTTAATTATTAATTAATAACTATATAAAGTTATTAAATTAAATATATTTAATATATTTACTAATTATATTAATAGGTTAATCTACTTATATGGTGGAAAGAGAATGAAGAAAGATTCCCTATACTTAGTATATTAGCTAGAAAATATTTAGCTATTAATCCTACTTCTGCTGCTATAGAAGGAACTTTTAATCAGGGTAGTAATATTATTACTAAAAGAAGAACTAGATTAACCTATTTTAGAAGAAAGTAATTAATGTTACTTAAAAGTTGGGATAAAGATTTAAATAAAGATAAAACCTATAACTTTAGTCCTAAAGTTTATAGTGATTTATTTGATAGTTCTTTACTTTCTTTATCTGAATTAGAATTAGATTTTATAGTAGAAGCAGATACTAATAATAGTAATTCTGAGATGGATATAGATTATAGTAGTGGAGATGAAGAGGATATTGACTAGGAAGATATTAAGTTTAATGAGTAAATTTTGTAGATAATTATATATATTTTTTTATATTTTTTATAATTTATATAGAATTAAATATTAATTATATAAGAAATTATTAAAGTTAGATATTTCTAAGTTAGAGGCTTTTTTTAAGTACCCCTGAAGGTAGTAGTTATATTATTACTTATAATTAATAGATTAAGTTATTAGAGGTAGTAGTTACCTTAAAAAGCCTTTAATTAAATATATATATATAAATACATAAATACAATACAAAATACATAAATACAATACATGTATTGTATTTGTATTGTAATAAAATCTCTTTAAATACATAATATAATATATGTATTGTATTTACCCCCCTAAATACATGTATTTATAAATACATGTATTGTATTTGATCTGTATTGTATTTTTTCCAATCTCTGCTCTCTAGTGAGATTATTAGTAATATTAATATAATTTTTTTATAACTATAGTAGTTTTAAGATATTTTTAAGGTAATAATATTAATAGTAGTTATAGTTTACTTTTTAGGTCGACTAGAGTGGGGTTTATTAATAATATAGTTAGATAAAATAATAAGAGCTTTCTCGTTTAGTTTAAAATTAGTTTTTATAGTATATATATAGATATAGTTAATTAACTAAATAAGTAAGCTAGTAATCTATAAAATCTCTTTAGTAGTTTTATTACTATAAGGGGATCGTAAAATAATAATAACTACCTTCTAAATAGGATCTAAGTTAAGTAGTATTATTAATAGGGAAAAAAAAAAGTTAAAAAAGTAGTAATATTAATATAATATGTTTTTATTAATATAATTAAGAAGGTTTACTAAGGCTTTAGTAAGCCCCTAGAAAAAAGCAATAAGCTAGTATATTAGCCGTTTTAGGTATAGTGGGGGGTGGCCGACGGCTGGCGCCAGGCGTATGTGGGGCTGGAGGTGGCACGGGCCTTGGTCAAAACTTTTGAACGGCACCTCCGTACAGGAGTGAGCGTTTATTTGATTTGAAGAAAGGAACTCCACTGGAAGTGATGGGAAACTGCCGCGATTCGTGCGTTAGCGAATGCAAAGAGCTAATGGCCATCGAAATACTTAATGCTTCTAGAAAATACAGAACATGTTGCCTGATCGCGCCGGATCTAAGGGCAAACCAACCCCTCCGCTTCATTCCGCCCCAAGCGCTGGAGACCAGCAGACCCTCTTTGGCCGGCTATGCCGGCATCGTTTCTACATCCGCAGGAGAAGTTCCCGCTGCCGGCGCGGGGCTATTATGGCGGATGAGTGCTGCCTGCGGCCTCTGTGTGCAGGGTTCACTAGCTCGTGTCGGGGAAGCCTGGAAATGCAGCCGTGGACAGGGTTCAGTGCGAAGTCGGTCCTTTCCGAAGCCTAACCAACAGCTCCAACCGCCGTGTTCAATGGCAAGATTGATGGAGTTCCAACCGTTGTTGGAACCAACAACATTTTACAGGGTATGCATATCGCACCTTCCTCTCTTGCAACTTTCGGAAACTCGGCTGCTCCGTGAAATCGTCTGCTTGGAACGAGGAGAATTGGTGTTGCCTAGAAGTTAGATGGCGGAGCATTATAAGATCGCCAAGACCATCCTTTCCGAACTATGCTCATATCATCTACACCACCTCAGTTATTGACCTCTCAAATTTGAAAGGTCTCATCATGGCCTCTGCTAAGCCCCACACCCCGCCTCAGCTGCCTCCACTGTTCACCGCAACACCGATTTCCATCCTTGAATCTATCAACGAACTAATTGAGGCTTCTAAGCAATCCCACAAGGACCTCGTTAACACCATCTCGCCCTCCTCCGCAACATTTGCCAACATCCTACTGCCCCTCGCTCACGCCGAGAATACCCTGTCTTTAGAAGCCAACTCTGTTGATATTCCTCAGAGATGTGTCACCCGACAAAGAGATTCGCGATGCTGCGGCCCAAGCGCGCAAAATCCTTCGGGATTACCAATTGGAGGCAATAATGGATGAGCACGTCTTCAAGCTCGTCGATGCTGTCTTCGTTAACACAGTCCAACAATCTCTCGACCCGGAGTCTCGCAACTTCTTGGATAAAAAGCACAAGGAATTTGTCAAGAACGGGCTGCGGATCACGGATGGTAAACAACGTAATCGTTTCAAGAAGATTCGTAGTCGCATCGAAGCTCTCACATCCAAGTACTCGAAGAATCTTGCTGAAGATAAGACGGCAATCTATGTTGCCCCCGATGAGCTTGAAGGCTTCCCGGAAGACACCCTGTCTGAACTTGAAAAGGGACAGACAGGCACCGAAAACGAGGGGAAGCTCAAGAAATACCCATGGACCTGAGCTCCGTCCTCAGAATGGTGAAGAACCCGACCACTCGTCAGAAGGCAAGACTGGCATACGACAATCGCTGTCCAGAGAATGTTGCTATCTTCAAGGAAGTCGTGCAACTCCGTCACGAAGCAGCACTTTTGCTGGGTTACCCAAACCATGCGGCGCTGAGCGTGGAGGACAAGATGGCAGAAACACCGGATAGGGTAAACTCCTTCTTGAGCTCTCTGCGCTCAAAGTTGACAGAAGTTGCGAAGAAGGACGTCAAGATACTCCTCCAACTCAAGAAGGCTGACGTTGAGGCGAGAGGTGAATAGTTTGATGGACACTATTTCACCTGGGACAATCCATACTATGATAACATGCTCTTACAGCAAGACTATGCAGTGGACCAGGCCCTAATATCGGAGTACTTCCCATTGCAGTCGACTGTGGACGGGATGCTCGGGATCTTTGAGCAGCTGTTTGGTATGGTGTTTCATGAGATATTGGAAGAGGAGAGAGCTTCAATATCTTGCACTGGGAAAGGAGATGATCTAGTCTGGCACTCCGACGTACAGACTTTCTCCGTCTGGGACAAAGATGAAGAAGGCGGTGGGTTCCTCGGATACCTCTATTTGGACCTCTACGGCCGGGAGGGGAAGTATTCAAACCCATCTTAACTTCAACGTCGTACCTGTAAGGTTTCTTCTCTTCTGTATCCTGTAAACTTGCACTAACACTTTCAGGGTTATTGCGAAGGGGATGAAACCAAACACTACCCATCTACAGCCCTGGTCTGCAATTTCCAGCACCCAAGCGCCTCAAAGCCCACTCTCCTCCGCCATCGAGACGTTGTTATTCTCTTCCACGAGCTAGGTCACGGCATTCACGACCTCGTTTCCCGCACGAAATTCGCACGTTTCCATGGGCCAATGGGTACAGTTGTTGACTATGGCGAGGCGCCGAGCCAAGTCCTCGAGAACTGGTGCTGGACGCCCGAGCAAATCATCTCCCTTAGTAACCACTACTCATATTTATCTGACGAGTACTTCAGTAACTGGAAGTTGAAGACGGGGAAGACCGAAGATATCTTGCAGCCACCGAAAAGTTTGCCTCGAGAAATGGTTCAGAGTCTCCTGAAGGCGAAGCATGCGAACACGGCTCTGGACACTTTACATCAGCTCTTCATCGGAACTTTCGATATGGCTGTCCATCAGCTTGACGATCGCGATGAGAATCAAAATTTCACAGCGTTGTGGAATCGCCTTCGACGGGAGATCGTCCCGACCGAAGACCTTTCCGCCTTGGGTGCCGGCGATGAGTGGGGGCATGGATACACCAACATCGGCCACTTGATGAACGAGTATGACGCTGGGTTCTACAGCTACCTGTTGTAAGTGCTTTGGAGATGTAGTTTTGAATCAATCTAATCCGTCGTTTAGTTCAAAAGTTTATGCGCAAGACATCTTCTCGACCGTGTTCAAAAGCGATCCCATGAGTGTGGAAGCGGGTCGAAAGTATCGATACGGGGTGTTAGAGAAGGGTGGCAGCCAGCCGGAGATGACTACTTTGCAAGAGTTTCTTGGTAGGGAGGCGAAGATGGAGGCTTTCTACGAAGATTTGGGTCTTGAATTTTGATAGAATTGGTTGACCTGCAAGGGGGCAGCTATTAAAATTACTCCTATGCTTTGATGATTAATTACATCAAGGCCATATTGAGGCTTTCATACAGCGAGTTTCGTTCAAGAATGGTTCCATCTCACTATCCGCCAGCAGCCACTTCAGCGGTCGAAGTACCGATTGAAGCTGGCTGTGGGCCAAGGAGCCCAGCCCTCTTCAAGCTTTCATCGTCCTCTCCAGCTTCGACCCTCCGAAGAAGGTCCTCGGGATCGAATCTCACTGCTTTGATTTTGGTCGGGTCTATCGCCTTCATGTGCCTCTCAACATCGTCGGGGTCACTGTAGGCCTCGATATGTGCTTCAATGTTGTTTCCGTCAGGGTCCGTATAGTACAAGCTTGTTGTCACGCCGTGGTTAAGACACAACTTTGGCGTGATAGCTGCCTCTTTTGCATGACGATACACTTGCGCAAGGTCTTTGGCTGAAGCAAACTTGAGAGCGATGTGATCCACTCCGCTCGCCTTGGTCTGCTTTGGGACGGCCGTATCGTCGTGGATTATGGCGAGGCGGTGATGCTCTTCGTCCCAGGTGAGAACGGAGATGAAGTCGTTGGTGAGAACCACTCTTGCACCTAGAAGGATTTGGTAAAAAGAAACCAATTTATCCGGGTTTCTCGTTCGCAAGCCAATGTGGGCGATTGCCGTTGGGGCAGGAACGGGATCCCGAGGCATATTTCCGGTGCGACGTGTAATACTAACGAAAGAAATTTTACAAGTATGAGTCGAGTCTTTCTTCTTGTTTGTTGATGGACACCGACTGCGACCAAGAGCACGTCGGCGAGGGATAATATAGTCGAAGCAACTCTCTCTTGTATCGTCGTGACATGCATGTGACATAGAGCGATAACTCCGCAATCATCTTGATCCATGGATCACTGATAAATATGAGTCCGCATGTGTAACTGCTTATGTGAGAGGGGGTGGAAAGGGTCAAAGAGCTGACAACGTGATCTGAATATCTGCTCCTAACGCGGTAAACTTTCCGATCTCCGCAAACCCCCGCAAAACCCCGCCGACCACTCCGATACATAACTGCTTACCCGTTAGCTCAACGTGTTAGATGAATCTCAACTTACATTTTTCTCGAATAAATGATTCTAATAGAGAGAAGATCTGTTCCAGGCTAACAATGCCTGCCATTCTACTGCAAACTCCTATCTTTCCGTGCCCTATATACCGTAATGAATCAACGGCACCCAGAGAAGAGGCATGCGCAGATCCTTAGCCCGCTCTTGCATCACCGCCTCTTTCAAAGTCTTGCTACATCATCACCTTGCCATTCTTTCCCGTGCATGCGGCCTGAAACGCTCCGTATAAGAGGCCTCCGCAACCGAGATGCACGCGTGGTTCCTTGATTGACAACGGCTGAGCGAGGGCAGTGCTGTGAGTGCAAGTGACTTAGCAAATAACATCCCATCGCTACGTGAAGTGGCTTGGTTGATCCACCCGGTGATCTTTTCGCGGGCACAGGCGCCCTACTTACGTGAAGGGGGGTTCAAAAGAACTCCGAGAATCCCCGGGTAGCTACGAGCGCACGCCTGGCTGTAAAGTCGTGTGGCCGAGCCCTTACGTAAAGACGGGATTCGGGCCGGGGGCTGAGTTCCGTCTCGCAACTGCACAAGGGCCTACTCGTCCAAATTCGCGGTATTTGACTCAGGTAGCGGTAACATGCTGGGGCCCCGGCTTTCCCCGCCGATGTACTACGGCAGCCTGCAGGTGTCAGATTGTACGTATAGGCGCCCGTAAGGGACAAATTGGCACCTTAGTGGGGCACCTACGTTTTGGCTGTCAATTTGATAGTAGGGCTCACTGGGTTAAAATTGCTGAGGCGTATAGGGCTACACCAGTGTAGGTGGGAGGGCTAGTAAATATTCAATTTAGCAAGGGTTTCTACTTTTTTAAAGCTTCTAATTAGCTAATAGTAGTGAGGGTAGTTAGCCTGTGCGTTAAGGGTAGCTAGCCTATATATTAAAGGTAGTTAGCTTATATACCTTATCTTAAATACTTTACTAAAGTATACCTCTAACTTCTTCTTTTTTCCCTATATTTACTATAAATTAGTAAATCTCCCCTATTTATATAACTTTTTATATAATCTTATACCTTCTATTATTAATTAGATTAAATTCTAATTTAAATAGTAGTATATATTATTTTAATAAATCTCTAGTATAACTTCTACTTCTTTTTATACTTCTACTTTAATTTATATAAGTTTTTATATAATAATACCTCTATATCCTCTATATATAGTTATATAAGATAGCTCTCTCTAATAACTCTTTTTTTAATAAGAATAGTTACTTTATTACTAACCCTAATAAGTTTATTAATATCTATATAGAAAATAATAACTTTAACTCTAATAAGAACTTTATATATAAACTTATTTTAGTTAAAATTAGAAATATATAGCTTTTTTCCTCTCTTATAAAGTATTTTAAAAAAAATAAACTTTCTCTAGCTCTATTAACTTTATACTACTTTATATATAAATATATAGTTCTACTTCTATTTTATATTTTTACTAACTTTTTTATAAACATAATTAAAAGTATAAATAACTATTTTATTAAGTATATTTTTAATACTAAAAATCTTAAAGTAATATATTTTTATATAGTTTTATATATATTTTATTAATCTATATATAAGTATTTAACTTTATTACTTTCTATTCTAAGTATAATAAAATTAATTAGTATGTATATAAAATTCTTAATATAAAATAAGCTTAAAATTATAACTCTATTTTAATTTAAATATATAAAACTAAACGTTTTAATATAGAAATATATATTAGCTATAAGAGAGAAAATAGCTTCTTTTTAAAATATATTATTTTATTTTTATATATAGATTTATATAGTAGTTATATATATAATAGTAGTACTTCTAAATACTTCTTTAGTTTATATTAAGCTATATATCTTCTATTCTTAAGTATTACTTTACTAATTTCTATATAGTTATTAAAAAGAAAGTTATAACTTTAATTAAATCTACTAAAGTTTTTATTATTATACTTAAGTTTAGCTAGAAGTATATAGTTTCTATTACTTTTAAGTTTACTTATATAAAAGTAATTAAAGTTATTTAAACTAAATATATATTTATCTTAATATTATATAATATTTTACTTAGTACTATATAGTTTATTAGTAATATACTTATATTTATTATAAAGAAGTATAATAAAATTAGCTTTAATAGGTTCTATTTTATTCTAATATTATCTATATAATTACTAATAGTATTATTAGATATTAATAAGATCTTAAAGCTATTTACTATTTCTAACTAAAAATAAGCTTATTTACTTATATCTAACTAGTTTTATATATATTTCTATCTCTCTATAGAATAGGTTTTAATTTAGTTATAAATATATAGAACTATATATATAAAGTTAGTATAATACTAGTATTTTAGTATTAATATATAAAGTTAGTAAACTAAACACCTCTATATAAAGCTTTATAACTTTATATAGAGGTTTTAGTTCTATTTAGTTCTATATTTTTAAGTTTTTAAATAATACTATATTATTCTTAGTTATATACTCCTTTATAATTTATAATACTTTATAATTTTCTAACTATAGTTAGTTAACTCTAACTAGATTTAAAACTATTCTACTAAATAATTATAGAGAAATTTAAACTTAAATAAATAAATAATATAATTATAATTTTTCTTTTTAATTTATACTAGTTAAAAATATTCTTATTAACTCTAAAATAATACTTTTATTTTTAAAATCTCTATTATAAAGTCTATATAAAGTTTACTTCTAAATTATTATAATAAATTCTTAAGCTTTTCTTTAACTACTATTTAACTAATCTAAAACTCTTTATTTATTTATAAACTGAGGAGTTTATAATCTTATAATATAATCTCTAAGATATCTAAAAAGTGTATTAGTTATAGTATTATTAAAGTCCTAAATAATCCTAAATAGTATTTTATAAAACTATTTAATACTTATAATCTATAAATAAAGTTATTTAACTTATATTAAACTTTAGGTAAGAATTCCTCTATATATTTATATACTAATAAGACTATATTATTAGCTAAAATATCTTTTATAAAGTATATTATATAGTCTTCCCTAAGTAAGTTTAAATCTAATTAAAAGAGATATAATACTAATCAGAGCATTGATAAGTACTACGTAGTATACTACATACTACGTAGTATACTACATACTACATGTAGTGTAGTGTAGTTGTAGTACTGAAAATATTTTTGTAGTATACTACAGCTCCACTTTTTGTAGTATATAGTACACTATAGCCCCACTTTTAAATCTGTAGTACTGTAGTATAATACTACATACTACACTTAAAAAACTAGTTATTTAATTCTAATTAATTAACTAATAATTATTTATAATAGGTTTTTAGTTATATAGTTAATAAATTAGTAATTATTAATTATAATATTAATTAGTATAGTATTAATTACAATATACTATTAATAATAATTAATATATATATATTATTATTTTATAAATTAACTAATAAAGATATCTTAATAGTTTTATAATATTAAATTATATATAAGCTATAATAACTAGTTATTAAAAACCTATAAATATTACTATTAATATATAATATTATATATAATATTATAGTTAAAATGTAGTATAATTTGTAGTATGTAGTATACTACATACTACAACTACAGTAGTATGTAGTGTAGTTATAGTACTGGATTTTCTGATGTAGTATACTACATACTACAACTACATGTAGTCCTGTAGTACTGTAGTATGTAGTTGTCAATGCTCTGATACTAATAGAAAAGCTAAACTATTCTAAGCTCTAACTTTATTTAGTTATTTAATACTTATAATAAATTACTTCTATTTAAGATTAAGATATATACTATAGTTAATATATACTTCTATTATATTATATAGTTTTATATAGGGTTCTCTATATATACTATATAGTTTATACTTACTTAATATCTTATAGTTTTATAATAATAAGGTGTTATACTTTATATAATATAATTAGATTATAGAGTTAAAATAGCTTTAATTACTAGTAATTAGTAGTATTTATTATAAAAGTATATAAAAGAAGTATAGTTTTATTTAAGTAAAGCTATCTTAATTAGCTTCTATAATTACTAAATCTTTAGTAAAAGTATTTATAATATTAAAATTAAAGCTTAATAGAATTAGCTATACTAATCTTAATTTACTTCTTAGTATATATATTTTATATCTAAGCTATATATTACTATATCTAATAAGTTTAAAAATATCTATTCTAATTATAAATATTAAAGCTCTTTTATTTAAATTCCCTAAGAGATAAAATTACATTTTTATTTATTTTTATACTTTTTATCTATAAAATCTTTACTAACTTTATATATATCTAAAATAACTATTATATTTAGTTATAAGTAAGTTAACTTTATATTATTTATAATTAGCTTTAAATAATATATTACTACTTTAAACTTAAAAAAAAATAGAACTTTATATAACTTATTAACTAAACTAAGTTTTAAGAAATATTAAGCGTTCTATAATAAGAAGAGTTAGATTTAAATTAATTTCTATTATAATTAATAATAGATATATATAAGAGGATTATTTTATTAACTTTAAATTTTTTAGATATTATAAACTTCTATAAATTAAAATACTTAAGTATTAAAGTATATAACTTTCTATAATAGTAATTAAATTATTATATTACTTTAAAATAAAAACTAGTATTTAGATTATTACTAAAATAGAATAGTAGAGTTTAATAAGTAAAAGAATGTTTTTATTAATTTAAAATTAATATTAAGTAAATTAAAATAATACTAGTTAAAGATATTATAGATATTATAGAATAAGTTTTTTACTATCTATTCTATATAAATAGAACTATTCTAAAGTAGAATATTTTTAGTTTCCTTAGAGTAAGCTATATTAGTATTACTATATTTTACTTTAATCTCTTCTTACTAAATTTCTTTAATTTTAGTTACTTTAGTATCTTTAAGTTTCTTAACTTTTAAATATATATACTTCTAAAAAGTAGCTCCTTTTACTTATTATTCTATTATATCTTTTACTTTTTATATAAACTTTTATTTAGTTTAAGTCGAAAATTAAGATTTAATATTAGAATTAATCTTAAGAAAGGGTTTTTTTATAGATTACTATTTTAACTAAAACTTCTTTAAAACTTATAAATTAAAATTAATTAGTTTAATTTAGCTCTTTAATATAAATATAATTATATATATACTTTTATTAAGAGAGAAGCTAATAAGTTTAAAAGATAAGCTAATATCTATAGTATTATATATAGATCTATAGAACTCTAAAATATCTATATTTATAGGATTTTTTAAGTTAATAAGTATTACTTTCTAGTTCTAATCTAAAAATTACTTCTCTATAGTAAACTCTATAATAATATAGCTTATTATATCTTTATAAAATAAATATTTTAATATCTAAAAGAATTATATTTTACTATTAAATTCTTTTACTAATTAAATATAAGTATATATCTTAATTAGTAATCTATTAATATCTATTTTATAGAATAAAGTAATATAAAGATAGATATTAATATTAATAATTAGATTTAAAACTAATTTAGTTTATTTTACTTTAATATTATTAATATACTCTATTAAGCTTTAAATAGTAATAGTAAGAAATTTTATAATATTTAAAGTATAAAGTTTAAATTTAGTAAAATTTATAGTTTTTATAAATAAGTTCTACTAAAACTTTATTAACTTTAGTATTAGTATAGAACTTTTAAATTTATCTATATAACTTAAGTTAATAGTTTTTAATTTTAAAACTATAAAAAGGTTAGTACTATAATATATATATACTACCTAAATACTAACTAACTTAGTAGTAAAATAATTAAATCTAGCTTTTTTAGAGTAATAAGTAAATATATTAATATAACTATAGATAAAATATAATAGATCTATATAATTCTATACTTATATAATTCTATATAGAATTATATAGAAATATAGAATATTTAATATATATACTCGCTTAGCTATATACTTAAATCTATATCTATATTTAATTATTTATAGCTAACTTAGGTCTGCATAGTAGTGTAGCTGTAGTCTCAGGGTTTACCTATATTAGGTAATTTCTGAATTTTGACCCAGTAAGCCCTGCAGGCTGCCGTATGTACCGACGTCACGCAGCAATTGATGGAATACGTCGTATTCCAGCGGCGATCACAGCTCTTACTAGTTCCTTCATCCAATGTAACGCTAAAATGTTATTGAAGGTCAAGAACACAGCCTCAGCTTTAGGAATTTACTAGTTTAATGCTATGGGCTTTTGCCAATACCGTCGTCTCGATATTAAACAAAACCTGACCCGTTGCCTCCAAAGCCCGAAAAAGACTTACAACCGAAAATCCCGAATAGAACGGAGCAGACCAAAAAAGGGGCCAGTATGGGGTTCCAATAAGAATGCGAACGAGAGCGATGGCGATACCAAGGGTAAATAGAGAGTCAGTAGACGTCACAACGGAGCTCTGGAGGAGGGAACACACCGGTGACCTCACCCTTGGGGCATGGAAGCTAGGTAGATAAACATATATATACCGGACAAAGGTCTTGTTGTAGAAGACTTCTCTCCACACTTTCACAGACATCTTTGATAATCGTATAAACATGGCTGACTCCAAAATTTCTTTCATTCGTTTCTTTGCCATACTTCTCGGACTTCAAGCATGCTCAGCGGCTGTGGCGCCAACCGGGTGCTCCAAGCTCTATACCGACGATGACTGGCCTGCGGCTGAAGAGTGGCAAGCAAAGCTGCCTGGCATCATCAAGCAGAACCTCAGCGACGCTAATGGACTGCTTCCCGACTACCACATCCGCGCTAAGAGCTACTCTGAGGTTCGAGACGCCATCAGGTTCGCTGCCTCGAACAACATTCGCCTTACTGTAATTACGACCGGACACGACGAACTCGGCCGCAGTGACGCCGGTTCCGGGCTCATCATCGATCTGTCACTTCTTCGAGGCGCCAGAGCGTCGAAGTCGTTCACTGCTACCAAGGAAGGCGTTGCCAGTCTTGCTTCCGATGAGGAATTGAAGACGATCCAACCCGAGAGCGGTTCTCAGGCGGCGGTCACGTTTAATCCGGCTGTAGGATGTCTGGCCTTGAACTACGGTCTTGGCGCATCTGGCTTGTTCATTGTGGGCGGCACCGCTGTATGAAACCCCAATCTTCTCAGAACCTAGAACTTAACAGGACCAACCTGAAATAGCAAGGAGTATCTATCGGAGGTGGCTGGGGCCAAAATGGAGGATACGGCCCGCTCACTGCACAGTACGGTATCGGTGTAGACTAGTGACTCGAAGCTAAGGTAGTCACACCGGACGGCGAACTTCGAGTGGCTAATGAGGTGTCGAACCCCGATCTCTTCTGGGCTATCAGAGGCGGCGGGGGTGGCACGTTCGGTGTCGTCGTCGAAGCAACGTGGAAGGTGTATCCCACTGTCCCCATTCTCGGCTTTCATTGGTACATCAACTCCACCCTCGTGGTCAACGAAACCGACGCAGAGAACGGCAAGACTCCTACCAGCGAAGCTCTTGCATACCTGTTCTCAGAGCTACCGGAACTCCAGAAGAAGGGTATCTCTGCGTATATCTACGTTTGAAACGACAACATCAGGTGCCACGCCATCCATCCGGGCTCATTGGCAAACGCTGAGGCTGCGAACAAAATCTGGGGCCCGATCCTCGAGAAGATACAATCTTTCGAGGGGATGACTCCTTTTCAGAACAAGCATTTCCATTTCAACAGCTACAAGAAGTTCTTCCGGGAGACCTACGGGGAGCTTGAGGCTTTCAACTCTACCGACCCACCTCGCAACCATGGCATCGTCCCCCTCGACAGCCGTCTCTTGAGCGAGGAGCACCTTAAGAACCCCAATCTTACCTACGCCCTCCGAAAGACTGGGGGAAACTTCGGCATCCTGATGACCACACCAGTCATGGCCGTCGGTGACGGATCAAATACCGCCGTCAACCCCGGCTGGAGGAATGCCACTGTCTTTCTGAACGGATTCAAGTCCAATACTACCAAAGTCGATGGACTCCGCGAGTTGGCACCCGACATGGGCACTTATATCTGCGAGGTCTGTCAATCGCATCCTCTTGAATTGAACTACGCTCACAACGAACTAGGCCAGTGCCGATGAGCCCGACTAGTCGGCTTCCTTCTGGGGCTCAAACTACCCCCGCCTCTCTACCCTAAAGTCCGAGCTAGACCCAAACATGGTCTTCTAGACGACCCCTGGCATCAACGCTGACCATGTCAAAGCCGTCGATGGCCGAGCGTGCCTTGTCGACGCTAAGCCAGAGACGCCTTCGAAGTACCCGCCGCAGAATGAGAGGCGTGTCGTCGCTGACATCCAAAATGACCGCGAATTCCTGTTCAGCGAGCAGGAAATCAACGGAAACCAGTTCCCAGCTCCTGGAACTTTTGTTGGCTTGCAACCCGCTTGAATGATGATCCTTTGCATGGGCAATTCCTTCCGTTAATCGGCATGATGGTTCATCCCAATTCAATTATACAGAAAGGGGCTACTAGACCTAAAGGGTTGTTCATTAAAGCGTTATCTCACGCAGCTTTGTTAACAATACATGGAGAAACAATCAATGTCCACTTAACATCCTTGGTATCAGTGAACACTGTTATACATCCCAAGGGGGGGGAGCAGGTAATTTAATGTGGGATATCTACAGCCTTCCGAAATCAAATCGTTGAAGAAGCCCCGGAAGAACTAGTACCTAGACCTGCTTAACCAAGATGATTCGGACGCAATACTACGACCGTCTCCAAGATGATTTTGCGTCAGGGCGTTACTACTAATTATGGAATCCTTTCGATTTGAACCTAGGTGAGCCCGCTATGTTTAGAGGGTCTCGGGGGTCAAAGGGTTAGATATCGTCACCCACCTTCAACCAGGAACAAGAGCAAAAACAAAAACTACATACAACACCGGGCATTCGCCGGTCGTCACCGACCCGACTACTACTCCAGCCCTCACTGGTTTATCGATGGGAGAGCGGACGGGATCCCGAGTTTTCCAATGGGTATGGTCGTATGTGACAGAATCCCCCTCTCGCTGAGAATAAGATGGACCGGCACCACACCTAACATCACACAAAGACTAACAGTTACGAAATTTGAAGCGGCCTCGATTAAGCCTACCATTTGACAATATGCCTCTTACCTTATGTTTTGACATACATACTACCTACATAGGCAGTTTACATAGGCCTAATGCTTAGGCGTCATGCTCCGCAGCCTTGTCAACGACACACGTTGTGACGATCAACGTCCACTCAACGTCCCAGCCATCGCCACTGTACTTTTCCTCCAAATGCTTCTCCACCAACCCCCGTACTTCACTCACAGGATGCGCTATTCGCGTCTCCTCATCCCACCATGACGCCAAAAACCAACCAAGCATCACCCCAAAAGTGGCAACGAAGTCCTGGGCGCTCTTCACGTGGTGCTTTCTGGCGACAACTTTCACCACGACGTCCCGAAAGCCTTGGCTTTTGAGATGCTCCTCGACCCACACGGGATCTGTCCAAACCCCCTGGTCATGGAGCTGCATGCGCACTTCGTCTGGGAAGGGGCCTGTGAAAGGGAATGAGGCGAAGGCGGAGCGCATGTCTGGGACCCAGAAGATGTTGTTGCGGTGGAAGGTTGTGGCGCCAAGTATGCCTCCTGGCTTGAGAAGGCGCTTGCAGTCTGCGGTAACTTGTGTTAGACTGAAGTCGGGACTAGGTAGTGGCGTGCGGACTAACCATTCAAAACAGCGTCTGGATCTGGTATCATGTGAAGGCTCATGCCGAGTCCGATATGCGTGAAAGTGTCATCAGGAAGAGAAGTGTTCTGCGCAATCATCAGCATGCGTCGCCGAAGCCTTTACAGGTGAGAAGTAACACCATTGAATCCAAGGTCGTAACTTTTGTGTTGGTCCAACCTTCGTCGATGACCCTTTTCTTCACCATGTCGACCATGTTCTGAGCCTTGTCCGCGCACAGAAAAGAGCTCTTCTGGATGATCTCATTGGTCAACATTGACTGCAGCTCTTGAGTTAAAACCCCGGTGCCGCATGCGTTGTCGAAGAAATCCACCGGTTGAGATGTGATGTTCGTGATACCCATCTGAGTCAGCAATGGCGATGCCATCTTGGCTAGCATCCCACGAGAGGTGGCAATCATGTCCCGGTCTGAATTAGACATTTCGCTAGTGTGATGAGCACTAGGATAAACAAAGCCGCGACTTATTGTAGATTTGATCATTAGATTTGCCCCCTATTTGGGTTGCGGGAAGTGACTAATATGTAGGTGTGAAAAGTGTCCGAGAAGTGCCCGATTGTCGCCGAGATGTCCCAATAGGCTATGCAAGGCAGTCATGATGAGCAAGTTTGCGCAACTCTGACCTCAGGATGAGTGAGTTTGCGCCCTTTGACGAGAAAAGCTTTTTGAACATGTTAATTTGTATTATTTCTTGATACAAACGTCGAAAGAACTGCGTCATCCAGTCATTAGAATAATCGTCCAACCATCTACACCCTATCATACCCGCCGTGACCACCCCCGAAACCGATCACGAACATTATAACTTTAGTCTAATTAACAGGCCGGGGAAGTAGGTGCAGTAGTGAAATATGTCTTGTAGTAGACGTTATCGCCAACATTCTTCGCAACCCTTGGTGGCGTGTTGAGCGGGCCGCCCTTATTTTTGGAATTGGGATACAGAAATGAGGGGTCGTTGGGAGACAAGACACTGAGAGGGCATCCGAGAACAGTGTTGCTTAAGTAGGGGTCCAGCTTAGCGATGGCCCAGGTGGTGGCAGCGGCGACCTGCTCCTCGCTACCGGCGACGAAGAGAGGGACGACAGAGTTCATGCCCTGGTACAGGTCACAAAGAACCGTCGTGGCGTTGAGGTTGGCAGTACCGAGCTGAGCAACGCCGGGAACAACGGGGTTGCGGATGTAGATGTCAAGAAGGCCCTCGAGGACAGTCTGGACTGCGCCATAGGGAGTTGCACGGCGATACCAGTTCTTGGGCCAAGTCTCGGGGACGTACTGGAACTCGCCGGTCTTGTCGTCGTACTTGGCGCCGATGATGGAGGAGATGGATTCATAGTTGGCCACGCCGCCAGCTCCGTAGGTTCCGTTGCTCATGAACTGGGACAGGTTAGTACAGAGGACGGGGCACAGAATTTGGGAACTGCGGGCTTACCTGAGGGTAGAATGCAAAGGCGCCGAGAGAGACGATCATGGGAAAGGGGAAGTAGTAGAGGTATGGGTTGTATTTTTGCGAGAACATGGAGTTCTTTTGGTACTGTGTGCCCATGTTGGTGAGGTCGAACTGCTTGCTGGCGCTGCTGGCAACAATGTCGACGTTCTGCTTGAACATGCGGGATGAGACGTGGTGGTTGTCACCGCATCCGTTGTAGAAATCCTCACGATTGACCGAAATGTCGGCCTTCAGTATTTAGTTAGATTATGCTGACCGAAGGTGGGACATCGCTTAGACTTACCTCAACAGTAGAATGGCGGTTGAGACCACCAACACCACCTGGTCCAGCACCCAGGTAGAAAGACTCGGTGGCGATATCGCCGTCCGCTAGGACAGCGAAGACGCCAAGGATAGTTGAGAGATCGGCGCCCATGTTGAAGCCACGAGCAGTCGCCTCAATGACCTGGCCAAGAGTAACGTGACCATTACGGGGGAGGTAGCCGTGGTTGGCGAGCAGGTTGAGACCTGGGCAAGGTCCTCTGCTGTCGCCGGGACCAGGGGCCTTGAATTCGAAGCCCTTTTCCGGACGAGCATTCGCAGGATTGATGTTCTGGGCAACTGCACCGAGAAGTCCGGTGATGGTACCAGTAAGACCCCCGATCACGCCCCCAAGAAGCTGAGGTTCGGGGTTGGCAACGGGCTCAGGATTGCGCTTGAGGAGCTCCTCAAGTTGTTGTCTGGATCCCGTCATAGAGGGGAAAGCTGTCGCTGATGTGGCCAATGTGGCCAGGATGGTGGTTTGGTACTTCATCTTGACGGTTGAGGGTGAGTACGGTTGACTAGTGTTCACAGTTGAGGCAAGATATTGACGCCGTCGTATCTCTTTTCGAATAAGTTGTGCAGGAGAAGACTTGGAATCTTATATACCATTCTTCAATCATCAAACTAAGCATTGCTTTTGCTTTGGTGATAACATCTTACACGACCTAAACATACCGGACCCCAAGCATGAGGTCAGTGGCCAATTCCCCGAGTCGCTACTATTCCCGCCAACACCACTATTTCCTCTCCTCAAGAGCTTGAACCGCTTGGCACGATGATGCGCAAAGGTCAACGTGCCCCTTCCAAGTCGAGACGGTCTCACCACAGAAGTTCAACTATCAATTGCACCAGCCGAATCTATCGTGATCTCTGCAGATCCCCATCTCGGGAGGGTAAAGCGTGATGGAAATGAGCCGGGCCAATAAGCACACCCGTAAAAGTAAGTAGCGCACCACCCAAGACTGGACAACTCAACGATAAACGAGTCGCGGGCGCAGATAAAAGTGCGACAACAGACGGGAAGCAAGCGTGCCGAAGTGCTAGCGCCTCGCAAGGTGGACCGCGGACCTGGCGTCGTTCATGGCGGGCTGAGTAGCGGCGGCGCCTGGCAACAGAACCCCGGAATGTTTCTCCACCGGTGTAACGTCGGGCAGACTAGCGAACCTCCTAGGGACACCAGAATCGGAAACGGGCTAAAAGAATGACATAGGGTCAGCGTCACCGGGGGCTGGTTGGTTGCGCCGAGACTCGACGGAGCAGAGTTCGGGGGAGGGAGGAGGCAGTGCGACAAAGTGGGTAAACATTGAGCGTCTGTTCTGGAAAGCGCGGGCCGGCGCGTGTTTGCCATGTCTAAGACTCGAAGATGACGTTCTATATTTGAAATAGAATTCTAAGGAGCTCTGATTGGAAGCCATGCGGTGTTGCTCGTTCCACGTCTAAGACACGGAGAAGAGCCGAATATGGCCGTCTACGCTTGGCCGCTTCGGAACGGCTCCAACACATATGGCATCCTCGATTTATCTAGAAGCCTGAGTAAATGCTTAATTGACACGTAAAGACCGTGCTGGATTAAGAGTAAAGCCGATTGCTATGTGGTGATATATTGGATGATGAGGACGACAGCAAGAACCATTGCGTACACGATGAAGGGTGGTCACTTCGATTCCAACGCCAATATGCTCGTGAGAACATAGAACAGCGATTGCTTGGCGGTCTTTGTTCGCCGCGGAAAGTTTGCCACGAAGTCTGTTGAAGCATCTTGGCCGTAAAGCATAGGTGGCGTTTTGCCCGGCTGGCAACAAAGCCATCTAACTGCCCATGAAGCTTACTTGCCTTAGCTTAACGGCGATGGCAATAGCGTTTCTGGCGTGCAATTATTTCCTATTCCCCGACCCGACCTGTCGACGTTCAGTTGGATTGCTTTGCCGAGGCTATCGATGCATGGATAAGGTAGGATGTCAATGTCGAGAAACGCGCTGGATTTCGGGCACAGCAAATCAGGAGCGTGTCGTGCCCCCCAATACGGACCCAAGCATGTACTGCGTGAAATTGCCCAGATTGGAACCTGTGTGATGAGGGCGATGTGAAGAACTTTTGTCGGACACTCTTCAAGGAGCTTAGGAGTGCGACAGAAGAATGCAGGACAATGTCTGGGATTCCGACTCACTGGCAATGAGACATGAGATTCCAAATGCTTGGCGAACGATCCGACTTGCCGGTTCCCGGATGCGGAGACCATGGGAATTTCTTCGGCCGAGATCTGAGTATGGTGGGGACCCCGGACAGACGTTCACGGCAGCGACATGTGTTGTCACCTAGCCGCTGCTGGTCTCGATGCCCGACTCTTCTCCCTTCGTGCTTCTCTCTGGCTTTATCAATGGGAATGATCCTCTTGTTGCGTCATATTTCTTATTAGCTGTCTGAGGTCACCTATGTCCGCCCGAGACGACCCATGCCTATTTCTTCAACAAACGTACTGATTATCGTGCGGATGGGTCTTCCAACAGGGCCAATTGCGCCTCCCACGGCTGCCCCTCCCCATGATGCCGCATCTCCGGCGACGTTGGCCTCGAGGAACGTGGCCGGTCCGCTGTAATTGCAAGTCTGACAGTGCGGGCTACCATCATAGCTTGGGGCTGCTAGCCTTCATTCCGAAAATAGTATCCAGGCAAGGGACGCTGTTGTTTACGTAGATAAACTTCTTCTCTGCACCCCTGAAGTCAGTCGTCTTGGTGCGAAGGCAGAGCTGGCCAACCAGGCTGCGTCAACGTACCCCGGTACAGAGCTAGATTTCGTGCCGTACACGTGTATAGACTCACTGACAGTGGAATCCTCTTTCTAGGCGGCGCCCATCCGATTGGAGGGTTAGCTAGGCCTGCTGGCAGAATCGCAGGAGGAAATTAGGACTCTCAGCCTACCGCTTACCTAGAGAGATAGGTTCGTGGGTCTAGACATGCCAATCGAGGCCTGTAAACAGAGCCCATATTAAACCAGATCAATTGCAACCCCTCCTTCCTCCACCTGGCAACTCAAATCATGCATGTCGGAAGCGCCCTGGCGTTCAGCATGAATGTGCGACTCCTGAGTCAAAGCCTCCGTGGAAACATGAGCTAGTAGACACGTTAACCTCTGTCCAGTCGCTATGAGCCCACGCTCGAACACTCATCGGCTTCTCTGGAGTTTGCAAAACTTCCTTGGGCGACTTATAGGTTGCTTCCAATACCCTTGATATCCAGCTTACTTTCTTGGTCGGTAGAAAGTATTCGTAGTCCGAGGTGCTCTGAAGAGGTCGTGGACTTGGTACCTGTTCCTCAAGCATATTGTCCCCCACTACAGGCCGACGCGAGAATGCTAAATTCATGCAGGGGCAGGCTGAAGCGAGTTGCCCGACTAACCCCGGGCGTCGCGAAGAGTCACGGGTGGGCCAATACTTAGGTTGCACCAACTGCTTCGGACTATGAAGCCCGGCGCTGGATGCCAGAATAGTAATTGAACCAAACAAGTACAGCTTCAGAGTTGTCAGTCCTTGGTCAACACTGCGGCAGGATCACTGCCGTGGCTATGCTCAGCGGTGGGCTGGAGACCTGGAAATGCTGGTTCTCCATTGCCGATTGAGCCTGTCGTTCATTGGGACCAACGAGGCTTCTCTTAGAAGATGGATGCGCAGGGTCCCTCTTTTTGCCAGGCCCTCAGCCTGCAGCATGAGACCCGTATGCCAGCAGGGTTGACTGCAGCATAGAACAGAAGCGGGTAATTGTCCAAGCCTCATCTAACACGAGAGGCCTCTCTTTCTTGGCCGAAGTTCTTCCTGGCCGGGTGTTGCGGCCTTTTATCGCTGAGTGAGATAACAAAACTGTCCGCAGAAGTTCAACAGCATGCTACCACTACCTCACCTTTCAGACACGAAGAGTGGGCTTCGAGGAATCATCCAACACAGAAGGCAATAACACACTTCACAACGGAGAAAATACCCCAACAGCAAAGATCATGGAGGAGGGCAAATCCCAGGACGATGCTGCACCAGGCACATCCACAGAACACGAGTTCCGATACATGGCGGCTCCATGGTTCCTCGACACAGGGATGAGTGGTTCCAGGGCAACTGGACAAAGCCAAAACGCAGGCTTTCCAAGTAACGAGAACCTCTCTCGTCCCGTCTTCGACAAAGGTCTCTCCGACTCAAGCGGAAGACCTGTCTCCATCATAAACCCACCGGTTGGCTGTCTTGAGAAAACATATCGCCGTCCTAGCTACACCTCCCTACCAACTCCGACATCCATTCGGCTTGTAAAGCTTTACAACTTTACTGGATCTAAACCATGGTCCATGGATGAACCTATCCGGTGTTCGTTGGTAGTCGCGGACCTAGCAGATGGGCCCGACTATTTCGCTTTCTCATATACCTGGGGCAATCCCTGTACGATCTACACAGACAAAAATGATGTGTTCTCTGCTGAGGCTTGGGCATCACCCGCCTTTGAGATTGACTGCAATGGCCATGCTGTCTCCGTCACCACAAATCTTTACACGGCCCTCCTGTCAATGCGTGGGAGTTTCAGCAAGGGGGCATTCGTCAAGAAACTTCGCGAAGATCGGTTTCGCTCCAACCATGCCGAGTATTCCTACGTATGGATTTACGCTCTTTGCATCAACCAGGGTGATTTACAAGAAAAGGGCAACCAGATCCCTATCATGGATCGCATTTACAGTCAGGCACGTGCTATTATCATGTGGCTTGGCGGCGAGGAGCCGCTCATCAAGCAAGGTGTTCCTAAAACCAAGAAAAGGTTTCTACTCGTTAATAAGCGGCTCCGGGAGGTTGTAGGTCCGGGTAATGAGTACCTAGTAATGGATCGGTGCCTAGCATTCGACATCTTCGATCCTAAAGCCTTTGAGCAACTTGGTCTGGAGCCTGTCGACCTAGCGGATCTTGTTGGCTGGTGCCTCCTGTATAGCCGGTCCTGGTTCAAGAGAGCATGGGTAGTCCAGGAATGTGTTCTGTCGCCGAACAGCTTATTTCTCTGTGGTACTCTCATGTTTTCTGTGAGAACAGTCTGCACCATGTTGATTAATCTCGCACGCTAAGGCTGGGCATTGCCGATTCAGGACCTGGTCATTGCCAACCTCTTGGACCCCGAAACGATGGCCATCCCTACCGAGTTAGAAAAGTACAAGCGCGACCATCAGGGCTCTCCTTTGAAGTCCAAATATCTCACTCTGCCGCTGTTTCGGGCGAGATTGGATTATAGCATCCTTGACCAGCTCGATGAGTCGCTTGTCGCCGTTTACCATCTGAGGCATTTCGTTACCACTGAGCGCTCAAAAACTGTACGTTCCTGACATAAAGCATCTTTTAAATCGCAGCTGATACTAGCTGGTTGCGTAGCCTCCACGAAATCCAAGCTCGCAGGAGTTATGGAAAAACGGCTTGTCGATTAAGAATTTCCGCGGCAGGCGGTGTATGGATCCACGGGATAAGTTTTATGCATTTCATGGAATGTTCAAGACTTCCGATGGAAGATCGATATTTCCCTCTTCAGATTATCTGAAGTCAGTGTCTGAGGTCTACACCGAGGCCACCCGAGCCATTCTCCTCGACACAGGAATTTCATTCCTTCACTTCCGAGAGTTCCGATCAAGCAACCCTCACAGTCTGCCTTCCTGGATGCCCGACTATCAAGTGAACGACGGCTTCCTGTATTTACACAACACAGCTATAGCCTGCAGGGATCCGTCCACCTTCTTCACAGCAGCGGCTAGTCTGGGAGCATCTACAGTGGTGTTCAAGGAAAATAATAAGCTCGGGCTAGTTGGCTGCCATGTTGGCACAGTGGTCCGTCCAGAGCCTTTCAGACCGGAAATAGGAACTATGGGAGCAGACTGCAGACACTTATTGGAAAAACTGCTCCAGATTCCGGAAGAGTCTTTGATTCCATGCCGCCTTCGGATGTGCTGTATTCTATAGAGGGGACGGCAACGCCTGAAGCTACGAAACCGACGCCTGAAGCTACTAAACAGAGCCGATATGAGGTTCTTTGGCGAACTCTCGTCCAAGACAAGAGAAGCGACCATATTGCACGTCATCCAGCACCCAGCGAAATGGGAGACGCGCTCATAGGGTGCCTGAACAGATTACTCAGATCACAATGTGCGTACATTGTGGCGAAAGACATACTATACAAGGTTTGGATGTGCCGGTTGCACTGAGGTGTGTAGGAGATGGGTTGTATAGTTTGGTGGGCGTTGTCTATGTGCATAGCATTATGCATGGTGAGGCGGTACTTGATTCGACGGATGTTGTTGAGTTGGACTTGGTATGAAAAAGGCTACTTAAGCTTGAATTTATTTTGGTCATACTTAGTCGTTTGTAGGTTTTTGACGAGAACATAAGGACATGCAGAAAGGCAAGCTGTGAGGAAAATGATAAATGAGGTCAGCTGAGTAGTGTTCCTTATCAGTTTCCCGACCTATCGGATCATAGGTATTGATTGATATTTATTCTTTCACCCATGTCTCTATACGCGTAAGTGACGTTTTCTTCGCCAGCATCTTTATAATTCGAAGATGATGATATGAGCGATTCAGCGATTGTGATCAACACAGTGAATCTATCTATTATCAATCAAAAGAAGTGTCCTTGCGTAAGTGTAACTTTGTCGACGTGTGGTAGACAGCCCGGATGGCTACTTGAAGCTGCCTGGCTAGCAGAAGTGTTTGGGGTTGATGGGCAATCTTTTGACTGGATTTTGCCTCTGATGATTGGTAAAATATTGTTCCATTGCTAGAAAATGCATGGCGGCAGCGTCTCCCGCCATATCGCTCGAGAATGACAATCGTTCAGAGCAGTGAAAAATTGACTCGGTGCCGAATTCAGTACGGAACAGGGCTATACTTTGGCATCATCCGCAGCCTACCTCTTCATCACCGTCAGGTGTCCAAAGATAACATCTACAGAGGAGACTCAAGAGACGAATTCGGCAGGCAGACAGATGAATAGAAGACGTAGCGTTGAGTATAGCATCTGTGGATTCAAGCATCGTATCGAGTTGCACATGCTGATGCCTGCGGTTTTCGGAACACAGGAAGTGCGAGTTCCTATTTCGGCAAACTGTTACAAGCATGCGCTTACTCATCTCTAAGTTGACAGCGGTGTTGTGGCTTCTTCAGTATGTATCTCAAGACCGATTCGGCAAATGTTCCGGAAGGGAGATGGATTGGACTTTCAACAATGAAAGGGTCAGTAATCAGCAGTGATCTTAGTTTCCATCCGATAGCGACTTTCTGCTCAGTTGTTTAATATAATACGGTTTTTTAATACAGTTGTTTTGGAATTATTAAGAATTTCCAGGTCTCTCCAAGGACCCTAGCGTGTTTGACCAAGTTTGAGATGATAATCACCCTGTCTGGCTCTTTGAATTTGAAGCGATCACGACCCCCCGCTCTTGACAAGATTCAATACCTCTGGATCTAGGCTCAAGCTTTACTGGTGCTAAGTGCCAAAGCTGCTTAGGGAAGGGCTGTGATTTATGCCACGTATATCATGTGTTCCTTACCACATGAAATTATACACCTTCGAAGTATGCATCACGGCTACCTAGGTGCGCTCAAATATTTCCGTTTTACACTCTGCCCTGGTGAAATCGGCCATGACCTGGGGCTCAAAGCTTCATTGGAACAGCGAAAGAAAACATACATTACGCAGATCATGGCAAGCTCTCACCGTATCAAACGTCTTTCTGTCGCTACAATGTCTGACTTCTGGTCTTTCCTTCCCCATCATCCGTCACTGGTTTCTTACCAATAGCTCTTTCAGATTTCGGTCTCGGACTGTGTGACCCTTCACTTTCGTTCTCTCGTGGTGTTTCGGCCGCACTTGGCATGCGGCTGCTTCGATACGTATCCAATTCTGTGCTCACATCGTCCGTCAATTGCTCTTCCACGTCTCGTTTGCGATTGTCTCGATGCTTCTGCCACTTATCAAGAAGCCATCCTGTGATGTAATACCGATTTCTCCATTCTCTCCCATCTTCCTTTGCTAATTTCCTTGCTTCCCTTCGGCGCTTGTGCCATACATAAACTCGACGCCAATTGACGATGAGGTTTACAAAACGCCAGACCAGTTTTCCTAGAAGCCACAGGAACTTACGGAGATTCTTAGCAACATAGTGGGTGGCTATGTACAAATATACAATGTAAAATGGAGTGTGTTGAAGAACCTTCACGTTGTGATAGTACCGCATCGCGGCCTGAACCGGGCGGAGCGCAGCTTTCAAAAGCCTGAGAATGGGGTTGACGTAAAGAGCGACCACAATAAACGGTAGCGCTACTGCGATAGTGACGATGACTATATGGGGAGACGGAGCCTGAGATTAAGACAACTTTGAAGCGAAGGATTGAAGACATAAATTATCATACCTGTATGTTTTGTGGCGTAGCTGAGTGCCATCTTGTCGCCTTCCACTGAAGGATACTCAAAAATTGGTAGAGCCAAGAAGGCAGCCATGAAAGATGCGGGTAGGAAGACAATGGTAACCAGAGTGAAGACGGTTATGGTGTTTCCTGAGACGCGCGCTGTTCGAGCCTCGAAAACATTTGCCTGCTTTTGTTTCAAGTCTAAGAGATCCTCAAGCTGAAGGAAACGATAAGCTAGAGATATGAATACAGTGATGTCAAGACGTACATGACGATAGACTCGCCCAGCATTGGCGTCCATGCGTTCGATATAGGCAATGTGTCTATCGACAGCGGCTACAAGACTTAGTCTTGAACCTGAGCGGGTGGCATCATTGCCTATGTTCCTGGTGGGTGTTTCTCTTGCCTGCTTGATGAAGAATGTGAATGGCTCCAGAACAAGCTTCTGTTGACCAAAGAGGTTACCCAGGATATTCAATTCGTCTTGGATATCTTTGATCTCGCGCAGCAACTCGACCTCGTGTGAGATGTCGAAGGACTCTTGTTCCGAGCGGACTCCTTTTGCTGCAGTGTTGTTGGAAACATCAATTCCCTCTTGGCTTAGTCCATTTGTGTCGGCGGTGGTACGTCCAACTGGGTTTGCAACAGCGTTCTTACTATTCGCCGTGATATTGTATTGTCTTTGCGTTCCCGTCTGTGTTATGTTCACGTCGAAGGGCCTACCCGTGCGCTTCTCCTTCCTGGTTCTGGATCTTCCCTTCTCATCTTCCCTTGCCCTGTGGGCGAACTCGTTGAAGCAACGAATTTCTTCGTTCGCCTTGTGTAAATTAGCCCACAACGCCACATGACAATAACTTAGCAAGCGCTTACCACGTGGTTTATAGAATAGTCAAATATCTCCAGGTAGCGATATCTCTCATATTCCCACTCATTTTTGTCTGAGTTTAGTCCCAAGCAACGGGCCATGATCAACTCGGCCAGGTCAAAGACGGACATGACCGAACTTCTTTCCTTTTGCTTGAGCCGGTTGAGGATACTATTAAGTATGTTGCCTGTGTCCAAGATATTGTTGTCCCGAGGCTGCCCCTTTTTGATATCCCAACGTTGGGGGAAGCTCGTCACGACAGTTTCTATGTCAATGATTAGCTATAAACATCACATGTGATATCAAGCACTTAGTACTGCGGTCCAATATCCAAATCCACAGCTGATCAACCATCATGATGGGAAGCGGTATATCAGAGTGACGTCATTTGAAGTAGCGTGAAATAACCTGGTCAGTATCTCGATCCTCTGTGTTATCAGTCATGTAGTACTGGAATTGATCCAGGGTGCGTCTTAGATGCAAGGGAGGCTGTGGAGGCTCTGGGAAAAGATGCTCCGCGAATAGAGACTTGTTGGGATTGGCAGTAGGTTTGCTCCTGTTATTATAAGTTTTCTTTACCGTTTCCTCGATGACACGGCTCAATCCGGCCATGTCATATCTTTTGCTAGAAATGATATCTGCGATCGCGGTGTTCATTTCCTGGCGTTTGCCTTCGGACTCCCAATGCAGGTATGGCATCTATTCAGCGATTTACATTAATGGGAATGCTCAAAGGGGAGAAAATATTGAAGTCAATAGGTTCAAGTTGGGTTTACGTACGAAAGCGACAAAGCTTCCTGAACTCACTGGGACTAGATTAATAAGGGGTCAGAGAGCCCGACGAACTTCACCGAAGCTGCAGAGAGTGACTCACGGTCAGGAATCTCTCTACAGAGAGGTTTCATACAGCGACCGTGAACAGATGAATGAATGGGTTCATGCAACTGACGCATCCACAGCTCGTCTCTTAGCAGGTCAGGCCGAGGCTGGTCACCAGCCCAATCATCCTTTAGGCTTGCCATGAGAGCCTCAATACCGACGTTAGCAAAGACCTCGCATCAAACTTGAGTAGTCTCACCTCCACCCATTCCATCTAAGAGGCAATTAGCAATTTTGCTCCCGCAGTCACTAATTGTTTTGTGAGACTTACACAATTGGCAGGGAGATGTATCCATCTGAAAGCTGCTTGTGGATACGTTTCGATTCCTACTTGGTCTGCGAGAACTTCATCGAGCAGGCCGTCGATATTCCAAACAAGTCGTTCTACCGGCACGGTTTGGACGCGATGACCATCATTGGGACTGTTTCGATGAATCCCGGAGTCTCCAGCAGCGTAATCGACGTAGAAATGAACGACTGTTGCGTCGAAGCCCGTGGCATTTGCCCAAGGCCAGAGGCGGGTCTCCCTGACGCTTGATTTTGGGATCGCGGCAGCACTTGAACTCGTCAATATGGCCCCGTTGTGACTCATGAAGAGCCTCACAACAGCCTCATGCCCTGCTTTCATGGCCATGTCCATTGCGATATTGCCGCTCGCGTCCACTGTTTGTGTATCGGCACCAACATCCAGTAGGAGGCTTGCAACACTATCATGCCCCATCTCAGCCGCGTCGTGCAGTGCTGTACTTGCAGTTTCGTCAGAAATATTGATATCAACGTCAAAGTCAAGCAGCATCTGCACAACAGGTGCGCTGCCCGACAGGACCGCTCTGCGAAAACACCTCTGCATGTCGGGCTTCATTTCGCCGTTCCAGTCGTTAATCTTACTGTACTTCTCCAGGAGCATTCGAACGGCAGGTTCATGGCCTGCGGCGCAGGCTTCCTCCAGCAGCACTGCCGGGTTGATGAAACCACTAAACTCAACTAATTGCTCGTCATCAACGCCCAAATGTTCCGCGAAGTTCTTCACATTCATTCCGGTCCACTTGCTGATGAAATCCCGCGTCCGCTCCAGGGCTCGAAAGGTCTTCTTGCCCCATTCAGGGCCAATGTTGCGAATTAATTGCTTCATTCGCTTTACAGGTAAGTCGTCGATGTCTTCGATCCGGTGTTTCATCCTAAGCGGAGGAATCAAAAGGCTATATTCGTGCCAGTCACAGACAAGATCGTCCTCAGAACCTAGGGGCAAAGCAAATTAGAGATTGATTTGTTAGAATCCGAGATATAATTACCTTGGATTTGCAACTCATTGCAAAGCTTCTGCGCTTTTTCGGAGTTTCCAGCTCGAAGATGCAAAGATATGACATGCTTCGCCGCTCGTTTCGTTTTGGGATCATGGTCGCCATAGCGTTCCCGGAAATGTGCCACTGCACTCTCCAAAACCTGTTCGTGCCACCTTTTGTCTTCATCAATGGGAAGTCTGGCTAGATTGCAGAGTGTGTCGAGGGTAGCTTGATGATTGTGACCCAGGACGTGTCGCTTCGCATTGTAACTGTCATTGAGTAGGTCCCTTGCTCGGCCAAAGTCAGAACGCCGCGCACAGAAGCATGCCAACCTGGTCGAGAGCTCTAGAGTCCAGGGGTACTCGCACCCCATTGTGTGTCGAACACCTTCAATCGCAGCCTCATACAAGGTTTGGGCTTCATCATACTGGCCTAGGCCCTCCAATACTTTGGTCAGGGACTTTACGCAAGCAATAGTGGCAACATGGTTCCAACCCCATGCCTCGACAATGCGACTCCTGACATCGGACAAGATCTCTTCCGCGAGTATAAGCTCACCAGCGGCGGCTTGCGCAGTTCCAAGCAACAGCTGTAGCCGCAAAATGGCCTTTCCTCTGTTCTCATCATTTTCGTACGCCTTCACCTTCTTTTGATAGAAGTGGATTTCCTCCTCCAGATTGCTGAAATCAGGAAGCCTCCAGGGCCACGTTTCAACATCAGCATCTAAATAAGTGTTATAGTCTATTTAAAGTCTTTGAGAAAGCAATAGTTACCATCACCACCATAACTGTTGCGACTTTCAAAGCTACTTTCGTAATCCGAGGCAGTATGTTGGGCGGAATCGCTGTCTACTCGGCCGGTCAAAGGTCCAGGGCCGGCGTCGTCGGGTCTTCTGAGCTCGGGAGTGGCCTCGGGCGACCCCGAGCACCGCTTCCTTCTTGATCCGAGCAACGCCGAGAGAGTCGCTAGGTATGAGAAAATATCAAATATTGAGGGCATTGTGCAAACGGAAAGACCCAACCTGGTCTGAATGCCACCTTGGTGAGAGCTAAGTTGGCACGGGCGCAGGTATGGAGCTAATCGACGCATACCCAAGGCAGGATGCCTAATCTCACAACATGAAGGCTGGCACCAGTCGCCCTTTTAAAGAGCACAGTCAGCTGTTGTGTGACCCAATGTCTGACACGGGTATACGTCATTTCTTACGTGCTGATTATAGCACAGTCAACGCTTGTATTCTCAAATCGATGTGAGCTAATCGCGGCAACAAAGTCTTTGAGACTACCTAAACAGAATTGACATACAGAATGTAAATGTGATGCACCAGTGTCATCCGCCCTCTACCAACTCCAGTCATCATCCTTGCTGGGTGTGAAAGGCCGGCGTGGGCCGGCATGGAGCTCGGACTTTCTTCGGCCGAGACCCGAGAGTGGGGTCACCGGCCGGGCGTCTAGGTACCTACGGTACAGTGGCAAACTGTGAGGAAAATGGAAAGTGCAGAAAAAAAGTACCCCCGAACTGTGAATGCCCCACCCACGGATCGCACCGCAGACTGAAGCTGGACCCTTCAATCAACCACGCCACCCCGCTGACACCCCATGAACCCATCATCGACAACTTCAATTGAAGCAGCCATGGCGAAGACGAAGTCGAAGAAGAGAAAGCAGATTGCGCAGGCCGATGCGCCGATCAAGTTGGCCAAGACGAGCGCGACGACAACGACACCGCCCCCCACCGACAGCGATGGTGACGCCACCTCCCTCGAGCCCAAGAGCTTGCAGACGGTCATCTCGGACGAGGAGCTCGAGATCGCGGTCGACACTCTCAAGACCCTGGCATCATACCCGAATCTAATCAAGTCGCGAGCATGCAAGGACCTTCGTGTCGCCGTCTACGACTTCCGTCAGGCCTCCGCAAGCGATGCTCGTACGTTTTCGCCACCTGCCATCTCATATCAATTGGAACAAGGACTGACATCTCGACCCTGCAGCTGGATCGAACCTCGGCCTCGTCGCACGCATCACATCCGCCCTGACCGATGAACGATATACAGAAGCGAGGATTCTTCTCGCCGAAATGAAGATCCGCGAGCAAGAGCCGAAGCTCGGCGCCCTTTGTCGCTGGGTGCGAGACCTGGACGTCATCAGCGGCTTGTCGACGATACCAGGCGGAGACGGCTCGGACATCAAGCGCAGCGAGCAGGACGAACAGCGCCTCCGAGTTATCGATGCCATCCTTCGCGTGACTGGCCCCGTCGACACCAACCCGAATGCCCTGCCCATTCCATCAACACCAGGCATCGCCCTTCAAGAAATCTGGGACTTGCGTCCCTCTACGCCCTCAGAAGAAGTGTATGCGTCCGTACTGGATAAGACAATATTCAATTCGGCACCGGCGTCACTCGCCACCGGTCTCCGCATGATCGAGAGAACACCTGGACCCGACAGAAAGCCCCCCAACCATCACGATGCGCTCCTCTACACCAACGCGCCTAACACGATCCCCCTCGCCGCAGACCGCACCGATATATCATACCAACCACACCCTATCGTCCCGAATCTGGGCGTGATCAAGAACGTTCTCTCGTCAGAAGAGTGCAAAGCCATCATCGCCGCCGGCGAGACCGTCAATTTCCTCCCCGACGCGCCTCTCCGTGAAGACGGCGACATCAGCATTCTAGCCCACAACTTCTACTGGGTCGTGGACCCCCTCTTCCACGACACCTTGTGGTCCCGCGTCTCAGCACACGTCCCGGCATCCGTCAAAGGTCGTCTAGCACGCGGTCTTAACCGCCGGTTCCGCGTGTACCGCTACGTCCCCGGCGCAGAGTATCGCGCGCATATCGATGGTGCCTGGCCTCCATCCGATGTCCTGCCGGACGACACGTACGTGTACGACGCCTCCCCCGAAGGAAAGAAGCAGAGTTCGCTGTTCACGTTCTTGATCTACTTGAACGATGAGTTCGAGGGCGGAGAGACAACGTATTTCCTGCCGGCAGCGAGAGAAGGGACGTTAAACGCGTATCCGATTAGGCCAGTGATGGGAAACGTTGCCTTGTTTCCGCACGGAGATACGAGTGCGTTGCTTCATGAAGGTACGGGAGTGAGAAAGGGGGCAAAGTATGTTATTAGGACGGAAGTGGAGTACGATGTTGAGCCATCGAAAAAGTAAAAGTTTATGATTTATTAATGACAAACCAAATATCCAGACTCCTCGACCTGTTTAGTTTGGAAACGTTGAAAGAATCATCTAATCGAGATTTTCACTCTAATTTCAGGTTGTCCTTCGCTGACGTCAAACTTTGGTCGTAGAAGCCTCCGTTTCTCCTTGTTCCAAGTGGGCCGCGCCAACGACCGTTTCGTCGTCATCCACACAAGCCTTATCACCGAAGGCGATTGCAATCTCTTCGAGCGTGTGATTCGCCGTCTCGACGTAGTAGAACTTGGCCAAAGCCACTGATATCAGACAGAATCCTGCAATGATGACATAATAATAGCCTCCAATGCCCGCGAATGCGTCAGGGGCCGACATGCCGATAGCGAAGTTGAACACCCAGTTCGAGCAGGTGGCGAGCGCCATGCCCTTACTACGAGCGCGTAGGGGAAAGATTTCAGCGGGAAGCAGCCAGGGCATAGGACCCCAGGTGAAGCCATAAATGGCATTGTACTGAGAGAAACGTTAGCATACATCGTAGTGTTATGCTAAGGGGGTAAACCTACGATGACGACAAAGGCATAGATGCCATTCGCACGAACGTTGATGTCAGGTATGTGTGCCTCGGTGAAAGCGCAGACAATACTGAGAGCGATAGCCATGAGAATACCTGGATAGTCAGCTTTCCATGAGCAGAGCAATGTACGGAGAACTATGCTTACCACCAAGGATCAGCAGCGGGCGGCGTCCCCATCTATCAGCTAGCCACCAAGACAAGGTTGTCGCAGCTACATAGGGGATCGAGTTCGCAGCAGTGTAGAGCAGCGACTTGGACTGGCTCATACCAGCCTTGGCCAGGGTCGTGGGCAGGTAGAACGAGATGACGTTGATTCCGTTCAGCTGAGCAAACATTTGCGCAGTAATGCCGACGATGGTCCGCTTTCGATAACGCGTAAACATCTCCCGCCACGATGATTGTCCGAGAGTCGCCTCGTAGCGAACTGCTTCGCTGATCTCGAGCATGACTTGCTGGACGTGTTCAGCCTGCGTGTTACCGTCGGGAGTATGCAGGTCCGCAACAGTCTGTATGCACTCCTGCGTGAAGCCGTTTCTCGCCAACCAGCGAGGCGTTTCGGGAAGAATGAAAGACATGGCGAAGAGGATGAACGCGAGACCCATCTGGATGAAGTAAGGCCCCTGCCACGACTCGCTCTTGGGCACGAGGTGGTAGAAGCCGTAGTCAACCCACGTCGAGAGCGCGTAACCTCCGATGAGGAATGTGTATCCGACGCCGACCATAAGACCACGGCGGTGTGGTGCGGCGATTTCAGTTTGGATGACGGGGACGGTCATTGATAAGAAACCAACGCCGAAGCCTTGGATGGTTCGTCCGGCGATGAAGGTAGCAAAGTCAGGGGCGAAGGCTTGGATGAAGGCGGACACGAAGTAGATGAAACCTCCCAGTCGAACACATCGCTTTCTACCAATCATATCACCAATATTTCCTGCCATGAGAGAACCGATGGCGGCGGAGACTTGCAGACATGCGACGAGGATACCTGTGATGGAGGGGTTGATATCGTCGCTTGAGCCATGGGCGCCTCCGTAGTCTGCGAAGAATCTCTTGAGGAACACGGGGTTGACCAAGAGGCCGGCCACGATACCTGAGCTTTTCGTCAGTCAAGAATACTCAGGAACGAATTTGAACCGATGGACGGACCTTGGTCGTAGCCAAACAGGGCGTCTCCAAGAGAACCGAATGCGCAAGTCATCCATAGCAGAGGTTTACCCCTGAAGGGATAGCGAGCATGGACAGTCTTCGGCTTGATCTTTGACTCGAGCCATGAGACATGCGGCGGCGGTAGATCTACGACATTGGAAAGAACGGGAGCGGACTCCAGAAGAGTTGGTGCAGGTGGCTTTTCCATTGCTTCGGTGGTGTGACAAGACAACTTCAATTCGCTGTACTAGGACGAACTCCAGAATACCTACCCCGTGGGGAGAATCTGGGGTTATTTAAAGCATCGACTTTAGAGCTCATTCATGGGCCTTTTACCTGGAGCCGTCGGAACCGGTATATGTCTGCAAATCGCGGGGTATGGTTGCAGCAGCTTCGTCAACTTGGCACCATTTTCTACCACCCCCACGATTGCGCCAACATAGAAAAAGAGCAACCACAGCCTAATCCCTGTTTTTCCCCGGGCCTGAAATTGTGTTAAAGAATCAGATGACAACATGCCCCTGCGGAGTGAACCGGTTCACAGGCTGAACAGGGGATGGGCGAAGACTTAACATCCGTCGGAACCGTAGATGTGCGTCAGTGCAGTGATTGGCCCGGATCCGTATGCCCACAACATGGGTACCAAGACTTCAAAGCTCGCGAAGGATTTTTCTTTCTCTTCAGTCGTATCCGGTTTACAGAAAACCCAGTTGCCGTAGCTTCAGTGAGTAAAGCTCCGGTGCCGGTGCGGAGTACTGAGATTAGATGGCGCCATCGGCATACGTCGGGGGCCGAGATCAGCCAAGATTTCAACTGTGTTTTATGCAGCCACGTGAAGGGCATTACGAAAGTAGAGAATCGAGAGAAGATCCGCGCTCTTTTGTTAGGTCTCGGCCTCACCTTGAAAGAGCACGACGTTTTCTGGATTGAAGAATGATCATCAGGAGAAGACTCTGGCCCTGGAGGCTCTGTCCCTCGCTACTCTGAATCTAGCCAAAATGAGTTCACTGGTCAAGATCAATTCAATTTGGGGTCTCTGGGACATCACGGAACTTGGCCGCTCCACGTAGAGTCCCAAAGCCAGAAGAGCCCGTTCGCCCCATAATCTACAGCATGCTGCCCTGGCGATTCGGTCGGACCCTGGTACGCAGACCCAGCTGCATAACTAATGTGTTGCGATTGACCTCCTAGCAATGCACCATCACCCCTTGACTCTGACGCAAGACCAGGCTCCAAGTACTCATTTTGGAACGGTGGGATAACTAGCGCAAGTCAGCGTGTAAATATGAGCTTCATAGAGGAGGTGAAGACGTACTCTGCTGAACCGAAGCCAGACTTTCGTTCAGGCGCTGTGCAAAGCTTGGATTAGACCCATGCCCTTGGTCTGGCCCGTGAACCAAAATATTAATCACGGACTCAGACTGAGTGTGAGACTCCCGCTCCGACATTGAAGACCTGGGGTCAAGGTCAATAAGAGGGCGCGGTGCCGCCACTGTGTCGGTGACAGTCGAGTTGGAAGCTGCCGTTCCGATCATAGCTTCGCCCTCACGTCGAAGGAGAAGACGGATCAGGTTCTTCAGCACGGCGCTGCTTTGGCTCGACAACGACGACCTCTGACCTAGAAGCTCTTCTAGCCGGAAGACCTTGGTAATTGGCCTTTTTATCCCCTGAGCTTGGTCGGATAGCGGGTCCGAGAGAGCGACCAGAATCAGCACAATCACTGCGTTGAACATATTCATGGCCACAAATGCCACGAGGTGACTTTCAGTGGCGAGCTGAGTGAGCTGTGGTAGCTCCGTCACGCTGGCAGTTCTGACTGCTGCGTCCCACCATTGTTCTGAGATTGCAGTTGGCTCGATGCCGAGATCCTGATTCTCGTGAGGGGAGTGGACACTGCCTTGGGAGGCTAGGCTATGCGGGCCCCCGTGGCTTGCTGATGGCGAAATCATTTCCGCGACGCTGCTACCATTCGGTCCTGGACTGCTCAAAGAAAGGTGCTCCAATTGCCGAGCCAGGAATGGTCGATGTAGTACGATCAGGAGGTTGTCGAACGTTAGCTGTAAAGACAAAGACTGCAAAAGATGCGCCCGTACACCCCATCCCGTGTTTGATGGGTCGTAGTCCCGCTTCAAGTCGAGGCATAACTCCGGCGGCAAATTGCGGCGCCAGGATGAGAGTCGCTGGATGACGTTGGTGATGAGGGAGCGGTGCTCCGAGTCGAAGTACTGGCACGTTGCGCGTGCCGATAGAGAACCAAATATTTTCTTCAGCGCTGGTGATGCGATGAGGTATAGTTGTGTCAGCTCTGTCTGGTAGGGCGAGTAGCAAACACCAGTGACTTGTGCTTGTGTGGCCTCAGAGCCAAAGAATGGCGACTCGCTGAACTTGGCTGGCAGATCCACGTTGTAGTCTTCATCGTTTATACTGAGAGGGCGCCCGTATGAGATCGAAGCGAATCTGACCTGTCAGAATCCACCACGGAGGGAGAGAGAAGGATGTTTAAATGCATACCTATCCCATGTGTAGATAGTCCACCACACCCTCTTACGCTCTTCGATGTCATCAAAAGATCCGTCTTTTTGTCCCCGATGTAAACCCAAGGCGTGAGACATCTTGATGGTTGCACCCAGCAGGGCAAAAGACAGGTTTGGTCGACCATGGTACACGTGATGTGACCCCAAAAGGATGAGGGTCTGCACCGCTGCCAGGGAACGCTGATCCATGACCTGAACAAGCCGCATTTCTACTATCTTGAGTAAATCATCGCTCCACAGCCTCCAATCTTGGCTAGCATCGTGTGGACGCTTTTTGGATTGATACCATGCTGCCATACCCAGTACTGTCGACAGCAGAGTCAAGAAAGGTGCTTCAGAGGGATATGCATAGCCATCTTCAATCGACTGAAGCTGACGACGGAACTTTGGCTCGTACACGACGATAGAAAACCAATGGACAGCTTCGAAGTACTCCTCCAACAGCAAATGAATCGTGCCGAGGTCAGGGAAGCGGCCATCGAGAATGGTGGATATCGGGAGACGCTGGCAGCCATTCCTTGGGAGAGGAGTCCGGGTACCCGCCCCACCGTCCGGAATGGCTGATGTTTGGTTCTCGTCAATTGTTTGACTACCCAGTCGATAAATCTAGTGGGAATGTCTGAGTCAGAAAATTGGAAGAATGGTAATAACGAGAACGCTGCCTTACCTTGCGAGCGATGCCCATTGCAGACTCAGACTCCCCATAATCTAGCGACGGCCAAGAAACGTCTTGGGTGATCGTTTCTGCGACGTGATCATTCTCGACATTTCTTGCTAGACAGTCCTCCCCCGGAGACAGAGGTTGCTCCGTTGGGAGGCTGGTTGCAGATCGGACATTGTGGCTAATCGTAGCTTGAGGTCGTCTTTCGCATGTTAGTCATTTGTGGCCCTCAGAGATTTCGATACATCGCATCCAGTGGTTGGTTGTTTTCTTACTTTCGTAACGGAGATGCGCGACGCTCACTGCGACTTTGAGGTCTGCCTTTTGGGTGTTCGTCCAAGCAATCGACGTTGGCTCGCACACATAGCGAGCACGGCCTGAAGGCATCACACTAACACCTGTCAGCGATCAAGCACGCTTGTTTGCAAAAGATATCGATAAACCTACTCTACTCTTGTTCCGACGGCATCTGTTGCATGCGTTAGACACCCGTGTTGGCAGCCGGTGGCTCGCAATGATTGCCGGAGAGCCGTCATCTGAAGCTTGTTGTCTAGATTCCGACATTGCGAAATGATGAAAGTTGCAGCATGAAGAAGACGGAACCGAATGACCGGCTGGTATTACATGACATGGTATGTGGGTTGGCCTGCATAATCGGTACTGGGCTACTACACAAAGGCTAGGAGCGTAATTGAGCGAGCATTATGGTGCAATCGGATGTGTGCTAGGAGCTAAAAAACCAGGGTTTTTTGATAATGTAAGCATGTATAATTTCCCTAATTATTAGCTTTTCAGGGCATTTTACTAAATCTAATAATACCTCTATTATACTAGTACTATCCTAGCTTTATAAACAGTTACTCTATAAGATCTTAGATAAGATAGTATATATTAAGAATAGCTAGTATACTCTTAAGAGATTCTACTATTAATCTTAGTATATTAAAAAGTAAGGCTAGTACTAGGATTTAGGTACTAAGGTGGACTTTATATATCCCTATTCTATATTAGTTATATTCTAAGTATTAAAATAAACACTTTTTAATAACTTACTATTATTATTAGTACTACTATTATAGCTATAGTTATAGCTATTATAGCTCTAATTAATAATATTATTAATAAGCTTAACTTTAAAGTAATTTAATATCTTAGTAGTATAGAGTAGGCGTCTAAGTATACTACTTTACTACTATATAAGGACTATAATAACTTCTATTAGATGTTCTATATCTTAAAGAGGAACTTTATAAATATTATAGTTTAGCTATAAAACTATAACTTCGTTAAAGATATTTAGTATTAGAGTTCTAAGTATAAGCTAATAATTAGTTTATATATATTAAGTTAAAGAGCGTATTAGTATATAACTTGAAATAAATTTTAAATAGCGTAGAGTATTATCTTAGAGATATATTAATAAGTACTTATTAACTTTATTGCTTTCTATAATAAGGTTATTAAATAGCTAGATACTTTATATATATCACTTCAGATTAAGCTAAAGAATAAGTATAGCTACTTTATAAGCTATATTAGAGTAATAGATAGTACTCTCTTATCTACCTATATACCTGTATAAATAAAGAAGAGGTTTATTAGTTATAAAGGCTAGCTATAGTAAAATATACTTTATATAATCTAATTTAATAGAATATTTATATATATACTAGTAAGTATAGAAAGATCTATAAATAATATAGCATTAATATAGTAAATATATAGTTAATTATTTAATTTACTAGTAAGTTAGTACTACCTCAGAAATACTAGATTTACTTATAAGAAGAGTATCTTAACACCTTTCTTTAGTAAGAGATATTACTAGGCTGAAATAAAGGTATATATTAATATAATATTAGTAAAAGAAGTATATAATATACTCTATACTAATAGAAAAGTAAAAATTGAGAATATCTTTAGTAATATAAAAAAGCAGTAGCTTCTACTTAAAAACTACTTAGTAAAGTATTTCTATAAAAATTAAGTTAAAATAGTATATATAGTAACTATAGTTTATAACTTTATCACTTTTAAATAGTAGGATAATATACCTCTTAACTCTATATAGGATTAGTTATTAGAAATAATAAAAAAGCAGGTAAATGAGGTGATTAATATAAAAGCTAGTAAAGTAGTATAGTATAATATAGCAATCTAAGCGTAAGAAGCTTTTAAGATAAAGCAAGCTTAAAAGAAGGATAATAATAATAGTAAGTATAGTAATAATAAAAACGTAATTAAAGTAGTTATATAGCGTAGAAGTTAGCTAGTAAAAAGGGTTATTAATGTTAATATTAACTTTAATATTAGAGTTAATAAGTAAAATAGAGAGAAAAAGAGCTCTTTTTTTAATATAGTTAACTTAGCAAAAAAGGCTGATAATTACAGAAAAAAATTATATATTATTTAATAACTAGTAAATACTAGTAAACAAATTAATAGTTAGTTGTTAAGTATAATATTAAGCCTATTTAACTACAATTTAGCTAAAAAAGCTTCCTTTTTATTAATTAACTTAATATTTAACTAAATAACTACCTCTAATATATAAGCTCTAAAGTATTAAGTAATATATAATACTATACTAGCCCTAATATAATACCTAAATAACACCTAAAAATCACAGCTTACTATATTAATATCACTTAAGCTTACTTTATAAAGAGTAGAGATCGCCTTTCTAAGTTAATTAATCTCCTATTTAATATACTTACTAAATTTATTAAACTAATAACTTCTCTCCTCACCTTACCTCATTAAGTAGTATTAAACTAGCTCTAATAATAAAGCTATAGTAAGTATAGTAGTATTTACTATAAGATTATCTTTAAGGTTATTAAAGTTTAACTACTTTTTTTTCTAGTATTAAAAAGGCTTATTAAGGGCTACTCTAACCTCTTCTACTTTATCTTTATTATTAGAAGTAATCTTAATAGTATTAGCACTACTTACTTTAATAATAAACTAACCTATTAACACTTAGTTAAGCTATAAAACTTTATACTTATTAATAAATAGAAAGCCCTTCTTTCTAATAGCTTATAAATAAAAATTCTTAGTAATAAAATCCTACTAGTAATTTTTTAATATATATATTATATTAGATTTATTATTATACTTAATACTTAAGTAGAAGAAGCTTTTAATTTTATACTACTTATATAATAATAACTTAAACTTATTAATAAAAGTTTTCTAAGTATATCCTAGTAGTTCTAAAAACTCTATTTATATCTATAGTAGGATATTACTTATTACGTAGTTAATATATAAGTTTCAATTATTAAGTAAGTTCCCCTTATTAACTTATTCCTAAGTTAAAATAAGGAATAGCTATAAAGCTTTATAAAACTAAGTAACTCTTACTATTAATAAAGAGTAAAAAATATAACGTTAATATAGTAGTAGTAGAAGTATCCTTATATCCTCTCTAGTATTAGAGATCCCTATATTATTTTAAATACTATTACTTTCCTTATTATTAAAAAGAGTACCTAGGATTATTATTATAGTAGCTATTATTACTATTACTATCTAATTATAAAAGAAGATATAGAAGTTAATAAACCCCCTATCCTTCACCTTCTTCTATAAAGAATTTAATACTAATAAAGACCTTATATTAGTGATCTATTTATAGTAAAATAACGTATTAAGAAAGCGGTGAATTAACACCTTAATCGCTAGTTATAGCAGTATAACGAGGCCTCTGAGACAGTGGCAGCAGAGGTCAAAAGTCCTGGTTTTTGGCTCCTGGTACACATCCGATTGCACTATTAGCCCTGTATAAACGGAACCGAGACCGAGACTGCTGAGCGATCGACATTAGACGCGGTTCCGGCGGCACCCCTCACATCCTTACACTTGCCGCATCAGACTCCTCTTCTCCAACTTCCTCGGAACCGGCCCATGACAGATACTGGGTCAAGGGGGAGACTGAGTTGACCAATCATATCATACTCCAAGAGAGGATTCAGTCTTTGGGCATTCGCAGCCAACATGCTATGATAAATGTTCAGGTCTCTGCGCAAATGTTCAAATACTAATCCACAAATGGTCATTCGTCAATCTCCTATCTAATTCCGTTCAATTATCCATGAAGACGAAATAACATCTTCTTACAAACGCACCCATCCAATCGCCCCCGGCGCCAAGCAGACAATGCCTTCAGAGTGCGCACCCCCTTGCTACAGCCCACGAACGTCGAACCTTTCTTTCGTTCCAAGGGGGTGCGCACTCTGAAGGCATATGTCGAATTCGTCGAGCGACCGATTCCCCAACTCTCGTCACCGAAGGACGTGATAGTTGCTGTCAACTACACTGGGATATGCGGCTCCGATGTGCATTACTGGGATCATGGGAGGATCGGCCACTTCGTGGTAGAAGAGCCTATGGTCCTAGGCCACGAGTCATCTGGGACTGTGGTCAAAGTCGGTAGCGCGGTGACAGGTCTTCAGCCCGGCGACAAGGTTGCTATCGAGCCTGGCTATCCGTGTCGATGGTGCGCCGAATGTCTAGCAGGTCGTTATAACCTCTGCCCTGACATGGTGTTTGCGGCCACACCTCCACACCATGGCACGCTCACCGGCTTCTGGGCCGCTCCATTCGACTTCTGCTACAGACTGCCCCAGAACGTTACTCTCGAGGAGGGCGCGCTTATTGAGCCTCTGGCAGTAGCGGTTCACATCGTAAAGCAAGCTCTGCCAACGACGTTCCCTGGGGCAAGCATTGTCGTGATGGGAGCAGGCCCGGTGGGCATCCTGTGCGGCGCAGTTGCCAAAGCCTTTGGTGCGACCAAAGTTATTGCCGTCGATGTGATACAGGAAAAGCTAGAATTCGCGAGGGACTTCGGCTTCACACACGTGTACTTGTCCCAACGGATTTCGGCAGAGAATAATGCCAAAGCCCTTCTTGACCAATGCGGTCTTGAGGGAGGCGCGGACATTGTTATTGATGCAAGCGGAGCGGAAAGCTCAATTCAGACCAGCCTTCACGTCGTGAAAGCTGGAGGTATTTACGTTCAGGGTGGCATGGGCAAATCTGACATCAACTTTCCCATCATGGCCCTATGCCAAAAGGAGGTGGCTGCTAAGGGTAGCTTTCGGTACGGGCCTGGTGACTACAAACTTGCTGTTGAGCTGGTGGGGAGTGGCGCAGTACAGGTCAAGAAGCTCATTACTAGTGTGGTGGATTTCAGAGATGCCGAAAAGGCATTTCGCAGAGTAAAAGAAGGCAGCATAGGGAAGACTCTAATTGCAGGTTCGAACGAAGTCTCTGTGGCAGTACAGAACAAGAAGCACACGAGTGTTCTCAAGTAAGGCCAGTGGTACTGAGCTTCGACTTCATAGACATAGACTCAATCAAATAAAAGAATTAATTGAGCACAAAGTCATTGAGAAGATTACTCGCCGATATTCGAAGCAACTTATGGCGTGGGCCTCCCCTTGGTTCGGGGGATCTGAAGTTAATTAACAAATTAAGCATTCGACCAAGACAAGTCCAGGCACTGCCATACGCAGGTGACACGCACTGCAACCTTAATCATTGATCTTCTGAGATCTCTTAGAAAAGAAATTCAAAGTATTTTGAAAAAATAAAATGATCCATATGTTTCGTACTTACTGGGCAACAGTGGAGACAGCTGCGCTATGCCGTAGACTTCTATGCATCATCGCGCCAACGAGCAAGAGGGGTCTGCATCGGCCATTTGCCCAGATGTAGATCCTTGCCTCGCTGGGTAATAGAACGTCACCCCATAACAGTATGATGCCAAGTCTTTGGTATGCATACTTGAACCAATCAGACATCGTCAAGGTGATCTTGCAGCCACGGCGCCCACCACAGCATGGTATGTCTGCTTTGCCCGACTGGAATGCAGAAGATGCTTTACTCACATAGGAAGGGCACCATCACCGCTCATATAAGCATAGGTTGTGTCCAAAATCTTGCTGGCAGAAAAGCTCCACCAGCATACTTTGGTTTTGACGGTGCTTTTGCAACATCATCAATATGCCGAGAGTCGAAGAGTTTCAGCTCCATCCTAGCAGGTGGGAAAATGACCCAGATGAGGAGCGTTTCAAATTGTCTACGCTCGACTATCTGTCAGCGATGACTTACAACAACTACGCGTTGTTCTTCAGACTCAATGATGAACAAAAGACGTAAGCATTGATGTATGCGGAAGAAAGGACTTATTGTCGACTCTAACACTTCAATAGTCAAGTTGCGGATATACTGAAGAAGGGCCTGGAGCGGACGCTCAGTCAGACCCGGCAGCTCGTTGGTACCGTTAAAAAGGACGAAGATGGTCACCACTCTATCGTCAAGACAAAATCCAGCACCGTCAAATTGGTCATCCAATATCTCGACTCTCCTCAGGATGATTTCGCTTCGTTCGACGACATTGAAAAGGCGCACTTCCTGTCAGCTAAAGTCGGAGACATCAACATCTTGAGCGACGCTCCTATGACTTACGGCGAAAAGCCAGAAGCTCATCCAGATAACAGCCCTGTGGTTGCTTCTTACAAGCCTGTTTTCATACCGGGCGGACTCATTCTCAACATGCACTCCCACCATTACAGTAATGACGTTGTAGGGTGGGCAAACTTTGTGAAATAGTTGGCGGATAACTGTTACGCCATGTTCAACGATACCGAGCTTCCCTCCTTCGACGCCAGCTGTTTGGATCGTAGCCGCTTTATGTCGCCAATGGTGGCAGAAGGTTCTCGCGTAGATGCACCTGTTCAGGCCGATCGCCATCCAGAACACAAGCTCTCTTAATGCTTGATCTTCCATCTACCCAAGAGCAAAGCAGCAGAGCTCAAGAAGGCCGCTTCACCCAGCGACGGCTCTTGGATATCCACGTATGACGCCATCTGCGCTCTTACTTGGCGCGTCTTCTCAAAGATCCGCCAGCCCTCGTACAACCCGGATCCGGCTTCCTATCCAATCTGGGGCGAGGGTGTAACCATGAGCAAGCGCCTGACCAGCCCCATGATGCCCCCGCGCATGCAGGGAAACCAATTTTTCGCAACATTGTCAACACTTTCCCCGACCCCACAGTTGACCACTGCTGAGATAATTTCGGATGCTCCTCTATCCAAATTAGCAAAGTACACACGCCAAATGACGAATGGGATGACGGAGGATTTGCTGAAATCGGCCCTGCAGATGCTGGCACCTATTCGGAATAAGGCGGACCTGTCGGTTCGCGTCAACTCTTTCCCACCAATGACTGTAGCCATGACCGGCCGGCGAAGACGAGGGTATCGAGCTACAGTTTGCGTTCGAAAAGTGACTGGTTCACAAGTTGGTGAACGATCCGGAATGGAAGAAGTATTTCGAGTTCAGAGGTGTTGATGCCCGAAGAGACAACCCCACCCACATGGTGTCATGGATTTTGCTCCACAGATTTAATGCCGACGAGCTGGTTCGCAATCGTCCACTTGTGGGCAAGCAGACTTCAATATGAACAGTTGAAAGCCAGACGGTAAGTGATTCGTCTATTCGTTGAAATTTGGAAGCTTGTCATTAAGAACTGTTGGACGATCTGGGAACATATCATCAACTAGCGCAAGAGTAGGCTCTATAACGAAAGAGTGTGTATTTATAAATATAATTCAGCGAAAGGTATTGATCCCATCCATAAACGCCAACCGCCCTATCCAGTGCGAATCCCGCACGTATGCCACCGGTTCCCAATGCAAATTCTAGCCAATGCCCCGTCATGCTAATGCCCGCTAAAAACAAGGAAAGCTACAGCCCCAAAAGCACAACCAAACTCCACATTGATAGATATCCCCCCTAAGCGGATTTACTGAGTAGCGCCGAAGATCTCGTTGAGGTCACGCTTGGCATTGCGCTTGATGCCGCACTTGTTCAAGCAGGCGTCGATGCCGAGAGCAATGTTGGCGGGGATGTGCTCACGGAAGCTCTCGAGGTCAGCGCCGTCAATGGTCTGGACACCGCCAAGAGTAGCGGAGACGACATCCGGGCGCAGGTTGAAGAAGGTCTGAGCAACCTGCTCAACACCGGGGTCGACATTGTTGAAGCCGGCAACGAAAACGGCGTCCTCGCAGTCGGGGTTGAACTCCTGGTGGATGGCGCCCTGAGGGAAGACGGACATCTGGAAGGTGTTCATGGTGTTGGCGATTGGCTCAACGCCGTTCTCGACCTGAAAGTTGGTGACGAGACGGCCCTTGACGATGACATTGAGCTCGGTGGCCCGGTTGTGGACGTGGGCGGTGTTCATGCCGCAGGGGCCGAGAAAGCCGAGAGTCATGGCGGCGCCGTTGCCGATGAGGGCGGGGAAGGTCTTGGCCGTGGCGGAGGTGGAGAAGCCGCCCTTGCCGCGGGACTCGGAGCCCTCCGGGGCGTCGGAGTCGTTGAAGTCGAAAACGAAGTCTCCGGGTTGGTTGAGGAGCTTGACGCGGTCTTGCTGGGTGGGAGCGGTCATGAGCTTGGTGATGAGGTCCTGGTTGCCGGAGCGGGTGTTGACAGGAACGATGGGAGGGAGGACGTCGTCGATGGAGCCGCCATTGTGGCCGTCGTGAGTGTAGCTGGTGTTGGCAGCGGGAGCCGAGGACATAGTCTTGGAAGGGGCCGGGGCAGCGAGGGCGGCCGCAGCAAAGAGGGCGGAGGACAGGATGATGGAGGAGTGCATCTTGATTACTGTTACTGTTGATTTGGTAGTGATAGTTGATGTTGTATTTGACAGATAGAAAATTCTGACCGACAAAGGGAATAAGGAAATGGAAAAGGAAAAGTAGGAAACTGGGAGCTGGTCTGTAAGTTGTTTGCTTGCGTTGATTGTGATGATGAGGAGAGGTAAAACGGGAATAGAGCTTCACACATCATTGTTATATACATGGAGAGGCAAAGATCCGGCGGAAGACTGTTTTCGATAATCGTAACCGTCTATTTTCGTGGGTGCTGTGGTCGGTGCGGTGGTCGGTGCTGTGCCTCCTACGATACCCGGCACCGATAATCATCCACGATGTGTTGTGGTGTGGAGTGTGATGTGCGCCAGGCATCCTTCATCTGCAGTGCACCCGGGAATGGCATCAAGCTTACGCTGGGCCGGTAATAGCAACACCCACCAACACTAGGTCAGCACAGCCTGGCAAACTGCAGAATGGAGGGAGATACACACTGGGACTACTGATGCTGAATGAGTTGGAACTGGCGAATCACCTAGGATGCGGGTTTCCTAGCGCATCTTGGCGCTGATGGGCGACAGGGATTGACGTTCGTTGGGGGCTGTCCCGGGCAGTGTTGTGCCAACTTGCTGGGTTCACCGCCGAAAACGACTTGGAGGGCTGAAGACTGGGTTGGTTGGCCGCAGCAAACTGGCGGACCCGTCAGCAGGCAGCTCTGGTTGTAAGGCCAGTCAATCTGGGGAAACATGTTTCCTAGGTTGGTGTTGTTGATTTCAAACTTCCTCCACGTGGCATGAGGTAGGCTTTGAAATGCTAGCTGCGTCCGAATTGCCCGAAGGCTGACAAGAGATTCATTGTGTACGCCCATTGGATCATGTTTCTACCGGCCTGATTGCCATGTATCTGTGGCCTTCGAGAGTCCGAGCGTGCTCGCCACATGGATGAACTTCAGACGGCCAGAGCTTGTTTCTAGAAAATGGGATGACATTTGGAACGAAACTTTCACTAAAGCATCAGGCTTAACCTTGAACAGCATAACGAATCTGTACATTTCCAGCTGCAGTGAGGAAGAACTTTTGACCAGGCACCCGCAGAACCAGTGAGGAGAAAACCGATGAATGATTCCATTGTCTAAGCCACATAGCTGCAGGTTGAATCCTGCCACTGTCAACCGTGGGAGGTGTGACCTGCTGTCTTGTAGAACCACATGTCAGCACGTGCAGTCTACGCAGCCTTCAGCCCATATTACTGTGCTTACTTCAGGCTGGAGACAAGAACTCCATCCCTCTCGCGTACATGAAGCTGACAATCGCTACGCCGATAGTGCTTACAGCGCCTTGCACAATTACAGCCTAGGGAGCTCCGGCCATGCTCATATGTTGCCTCATCAATCATTTCAAGCCCAAAGGCAAGCCGGCTGCGGCAGGAGACGTAAGCTTAAAATCGAATCCCAAGCTTGGCGACTTAATGAAAGCGATTACTTCAAGAGTCGGACAAATACGACGGGGAAAAGATTCATCCTCGGACTGTACACAGTAAACAAAGTTTAATGTTTTGGAAGACTGACGTCCAAAAATATAGGCTATGTAATCTCACAACCAGCAGATTCAGTCCCAGTGGCGCAAATCGTATGATGAATCAGGATTGACCCCTTGTTCTGTGGAATCATTTCCGTTGTATTACCCCTTCTGGACATTAGCTGCCTACATCGCACACTATTACATGATATTCCTTCTGACATCAACTACCACCCATAGAACGCTAGGTCACCTCCTGTCCATCCAATCTCTTTTTAGTAGACATAGAAATTGGTGGCATTGGGGTCCTCCCGTCTCTTCTTGTTGTTCGTGCGGATCAGAGCCCACCTCATAAACCAGGCGCAGATGACAACACCGATGGAAAAGCCAATGCTAGCGCACATGGCTGTAAGGAATCGAGGGGAGTCGGAATCGGGCCAGAGGTATGGCGTGTAGATGCTAGCTGCATTACCCAATGTGTTCGCCATGGCAATCGCGACGGCCTTCTTCTCATCAGTCTGTCCGAGAACGGAGGAGGTCCAGCCCAGAATCAGGTTATTAACACCATAGGTTGCGCCAACGAAGAGCATAATACCAGTGTATCGCACAGCCATATTGAGAGACGCGACGGACATGACGAAGCCGATGCAGACGATGAGCTTACTGATCGTGATATGCCAGGTGCGCTCGTTGTACTTTCCGGATGACCAAGGCACTAGGACGGAAAAGAAGGCCGAGAAGACGTAGGGAGGGCAGGTGAGAACGAGGGTGACGGTGGTGTTGAACTTAAGGGTCTTAACGACGGTGGGGAGGAAGTTCTTGAAGCCGTTCGCGGATAAGTGGAGGTTGTCCATAAGGCAGAAGACCCAGGTGCGCCAGTCCATGCAAGCCTCGCTGAGACCCTTCCAGACGGAGGTGCCTTCGCGACGGTCCGTCGTGTCGTTGTAGATTCTGGTGTGGGCAAGTTGGCGTTCCTCCTCGGTAAGCCAACGGGTCTTGAGGGGGCTGTCGGGCAACAAGAAGAAAGCGAAGAAGGCGACGAGAATCGAAATAGCGCCTTGGATGATGAAGAGCCTGCGAGAAGATCTGTTAGCCCGAGGATTCTCATCACAAATACCACGAGACATATTCTCAGACTCACCATTGCCAGCCGTGGAGGCCCCTCATGCCTTCCATCTCAGAGAAGATAGGGGCAGCAATCAGACCCGAAAATGCGGATGCAGCCATGTTTCCGGTGTAAAAGATGGCCATGCGGCTTGAAACCTCCTTGCGCGTGTAGAACATGGAGAGCATGTACAAGGCTCCCGGGTAGAACTATCTCACATCGTTAGTCTATCGAGTCGTTGTGATTACAGCACGAATTCATCACCTACAGGGGCCTCGGTAATTCCGAGGAGGAAGCGGCAAACAACCATGGTGGCGAAGTTGTGGCATTTGTATGTCAGCAGACTGACGATGGACCATGCCATCATGAAACCAGCCATATACCACGATGGTCGGACTCTGTTAAGAATCATGTTGGACGGGACCTGACCGCAAAGGTAGCTGCTGAGAGTTAGACAGTCCGACAAGTAATTTCAATGTACATAAAGCACCTACCCGACAAACAAAATTGATACGCAAGTGTTGTACTGCTGACCAACCAGACCCAGGTGGTCGGCGAGTCCGTTGAGCTTGCCGTTGATCATGGCGTTTCGGTCCAAGAAGTTGAGAAAGTACATCACCCAGAGGATGGGCTGTGCGAGGTCAAGTCAGTTGCTACTCAGAGAAAAGAACCCGTGGCCGTCAGAGCAACATACGAGGATGTACCAGTCAATCTTCTTCACCAGCGCAATCTCTCTGGGGTCGGTCTTAGTGTGGGCGCCAAATTCATCCACCTTCTCAATGGCAGGCTGCTTCATGAGCGCTGGATCATCGGTTGTAAGGACATGTTCCATCTGGTTGACTCCGACCTTGTCCTGAGACGAATCGGGCCTGCCGGTGTGGACGTTGGTCGCCATCTCGACGCTTGGTGTTGGCCAAAAGTCCGGTCAAAGAGAGCAAGACACGCGGTGCCTGTAAAGAAAACCAACAAGCCTGGACAAACTTCCAGTCTCGAGCTAACGGTGCCGGTGAAACTGCTGTCGACAACAGATGACTAAGAGATTCGCAGGTTGAAGGACAAGGTAGGATCAGAAACCAGCTGGAGGCAGCTTGGATATATATCCCCATGTTTATGAACCCCATCCCGACCAGTCCCATGTATATCCACCGTTCGCAGCCATCGCGTCGGGTCCAGATGAACGGCGTTAGGCCAGCTTGATTGGTGGAGTCGAGAAGCATCCCCATGGGGTAGATGGGGTACGGCAGCTTTTCCGCGAGTGCGGAGTGCGGGGAAGAGGAGCCAGCCAAGACCTCTTTTAAAAGGGCGCTCACATCCCGAACTAGAGCAAACGCCTGAGGTGCAGATGTTAGACTCCCTTTCACGGCTCGGCGGTCGGGGTCTAGTACGGGGGCGTCTACGGATGGTCCAGGGCCTCTGCGAGGTCATCTTGTGAAGCCTGCCATTGCTCTCGCGTCAGTTTTGTTGAAAGACAGCACGTTACTCCATCAACGATTTACATTCCAGGTCAACCAATACATTGTTCGACTACAGCTGGGAACCCTCACATGGGTCTCGCCCTCGACACCGAGACACTCAGACGTCTCTCAATGCCACTACTTCTTCTCCTAGGTGACAAGTTGAGAATATCATGTCAGGTTGGCTACAGATCCAGAGCGGCGCAGCACCACGATATCCCCTGTCGGTACCTGCCACCCCAACTCTGAGAAAGCTTGGCGTTGATGGCGTTTCTACGCCTTTTCCCCGTCACACCACCTTGGCCTTGGGCCCGTATGCCAAGGCAATAGCGGAAAACACCACGGAAAACCTCGTTTTTCAAACGGAAAATGCTCGTTGTCTTGGTTCTTTCCAAGCTCTTCCAAGCTCTTGGCCGCGTAGATCATCAGCCACGTCCTGGCAACGTCTCCTTGCACAGGAGCTTGTTTATACCATATTTAATCTCGGAAAAGCCCACTCTCTTTGAGATTTAGTAACAAACGGAGACGCGGATGTTGACTGAGCTGGCTGTTGGTCAGTGTTGCTAGTCATCTGCCATGTAGTCCCAGGAGGCCGCTTGAACCATTTCGATGTTTCTGTAAATGCATGCAGGTTGCTGACCCTCGGTGGATGCTATGCTCCCAATTGTCTGCATGCACATAGCTCCACCAAGCGGTACTAGACGGAGTAGTATTCGGCTGGTGACCCGTACAATATCCATTGAAGATGGACATATCCGCATTCCTGGAGATAAGCGTGAGTCAACTCCAGATCTCGCACGACGGACGCCATTTCATAGGTCTGGGGCATTCTACTCGGACCTAATTGCAACATCAAACCTACCAACACGTTTGTTTAGTGGGGTTGGTTGGGGTGCAGGTGACTCCCCCCTTCTCCGGTCTCTTTGACAGGGTTGCAATGCGGAGTGACAGTGCATGGTTCGAACACATGGGCTTTTGGCCGCTAGATGTCGGCTCCGTTCCCCGTGACTAGCCCCGAGTGCTGCTGCTTCGCAGACAGCTAACTATCTGAAAAGAGATGGGGGCCCATGGCATGCCATTCGGACTTAGAGACCGCGGATCTACGCTTAATGGCACTCAAAGGAGGCATCCAATCATTGATCAGACAGCATGCCAGCGGACTGCATCTTAATGGTTCGATTTTTGGTTGGTGGGCATGGTGCCGTGCTTTTCCAAGGAGCATACCCCGTCGCCAGGGGCCGCATCTGCGTTGGCGTTCATCTCTTGTTACTCCTTGGCATCCTTGGGCTTCTTCCGAAAGTCATAAAGCCTCATACAGCCGCCTGCTAGATATCTTTCCGTAGGTCTTTTGATACCCTCGCCAAGGGGGCTCCAACAGTCCCGTGGACAGGGGTCGCACACGCTTGAACACAGCCACCAGACACTAGGGAGGCGTGGAAACGGATAAGCACCAACAACGTCGGGTGTGGCTTGCTTTGAGTTCCCCTCGTGCTACCGCAGCTACATCTAGATCACTTCTTACAACTGAAAGATAGCATATCTTGAGAACAAGACATCGGAAACCTATTCCTCCAGTGGCAAAATCTTCAGTAAAACAGGTTTGCTCAAGATTGTCACAAGAACGAAACCCCTGGCGAGTTCAACGTGAAGATACGGCTAATTCATATTTTTGATAAAGATTATCCGGAAAACACCACGCTAATCCTAAAGCAAAACAATGACAACAAAGTTACAGACATCCTACACGAGGCAGATCTCACCTCGTGTCGACTTTGAGAAATTTACATCCCACGAGTAAGCACCGGCCACAGACTTCATCCGTGATTTTGGCATCTCTGTTCGCTGAGACTCAAGCTCGACAAGAGACTGATCTGCTTCTATCAAACGTGGGTCGATCAGCGCAGGTTCAATCCATCTGGGCTCCTGTGGAGCCTTCGGGCTCGAATTATCATTCCTTGAATCGTTAGCCATTTATTCGAATGCCCCGGTAATTGAATACTCACTTGATTAGAGCTCTCCTCTTCACCGGAACCACTTCCTCAGGCGGAGAATTTCGTATGACGACAAATTCGGTGAAGAGGTCCACGCCGCCTTCTGGGTTCCGTTGGTGAAACCCAACCACCTTCCCTGTCACCCTCTCTCCTCGGACCCATCTTTGCTCATTTTCCGCATCCATAGACACGTCGATGACTCTGGTATTTCTAGGAGGCCAAGGTGTTGGCGGGAGCGTCGTCGGTCTCAGGTAAGCATCCAGTACGATCGAATGTTCAATCTCAACCATCCTCCGGGCGACCGCGACCAAGCTGTCCATGTCCCACAAACTTTCGCGCGGAAGGCTCAGCAAGGGCATCAACTGCAGAATCTGCAACCTCGTATCGAAATGGCGACATGTACAGACGATCGAAAACAGCATGGGCAAGAACCCAGTCTCGAATGAAAACTTTGGTGACAAGCTGGACAGGTGTCGTAGCCGCGTGTCAGGCGAGATCTCATCGGCGGTGTCCTTCAAAGCCTTTGCAACCCTTTTGAAGTTGTCCAGGTATTGGTCGAAACCGCATTCATCGCCGCAAAGGGCGAGGTTCAACCATATCCTGCAGCATTCGTATCGCGTGATGAGAAACCCTCGCAGTAGCTTTTGCCGGTCGTCCTCAACGTCTTTTGCGACTGGGTCATACAGTACTCGGCTGTTCAGACTGGAAAAAAGGCCATGCCATACATCCAGCAGATCGTTAATATGGCTTTGTGAGTCGAGAACATGTCCAGGCACAGGGCTGTCCCTCGCAAGCCCAGATCGATAAGGATCTAAACGCTTCACAAATTGGAAATTGCGGTTGTAGATGTCATCGATCATCAGCTGGGCGTCATGGTATGTTGGGAAATATTCCGGGATCGGGCGCTCCAGCCCCTCGAGGTCCGAGCAATCTGACTTCTCCCCAAAGAAGAATGACAACTCGACGAGTCTTCGAAACAAGGGGAGAAGATGCTCCTCCATCCACGAAAAGTCTCGGCACACACTTCGTAGGATCGCCACGCCATGTTTGCAATGTCTCACGGCGGCTTCGCGGTTTGACTGCAGGAACTCAATGCAAATAAATAAGACGCACACAATCAGCACGATGGGCTGCTTGTCGCGTGTCTGGATGGCCTTGAGCTCGTTGATGGCAGCGTTGTAGTGTTGCAGGGCAAAGCTCTGGTCTTGCAAGTGTAGGCGGCGCTGCGGCTGCGGGGAGCCTTCGATTTGTTCGTATAAATTGCTGATGGCGACGAGAGAATGCCTGACGGACGGCTCGAACGTGCTGAACTGCATGACGATGTGCGTCCAAAAGTAGGGGTCCACGGTGCCGGAAAGAAAGGGGCCAACAGTCTCGCAAAAATACTGCAGCGCTCGGCCCTCGGTCTGGCTAGTGACACCATAGAATACACGATGTGGTTGGCTCGTTGGAACCTCCAAAACTGCCTTGGCTGTTGGTGGCGGTTGTTGATAGCCATCGCATTTGCGCCCGGTAGACAGACAGCGGGTGCATGCTGGTTTTGTCTCGTCACACTTGACTTTGCGGATCCTAGCGAGCGTTGGTCTCATGCACATCAAGAAACTCCCAACTGACTAAGAGTAGACAACTCTGACTTACTTGCAGGTTATGCATCCCGTTCGGACTTTGCGGCTGCCTTTGCGAGCCATGTGGGCAAGATGCGGGGTTAGAGTCTTTTTCAAAGATGAACCAGACCCGATGTGAAGCCTCGTAAACCACCGTCGACTAGCAAGTGATTATGTCTGTTTGGCGTTTCAATTCAGTAATAAGAAGTACTCCTTTGTTGCAGACTTGGTTGGCTGAGGTGTGGTGGGAAGATCCATGAGTCTGAGCGCCTCTCCCGAGTTGAAAAGGGTGACGGGGCGAGATCTTATCTGATCCACTCATTTGAGATGAAGTGGGGTTTGCAAGGGTTGAATCCGATCAGGCCAATGCCAGCCTGCGGTTAAAATGTTGCCTATTCCTAATCCCCTTGCTGCCTCTTGGCACTCGGCCTGATCCTCTCTGGGTGCAACGGGGAACGGCGTCGTGGTACCACAGAAAATCTTCAACAGCATGGAGTCTGCGAATGGTGTTGTATCGGCCTGCTGCCCGGTTCTTTTGCTGCTTCTTTTTGGTATAACAAGCACACCAACTCGGCCGAGTGTAGGATCACGGACCCCGAGAATGGCAAGAATGAAGACGCAGCGAATCGTTCGGCACAGCTATTTAGGGCCCACATCCTGCGATGCGACTCGAAAACAGGATTGGCGGAGGTACGCTTATGCTTATTATTAGAGGAGCCCTATGGAATCAATGGTCCCGATCGGGGCCGTGCCGCAGCTCCATCAGGCAGCCGTTTCGTGTTCTATCTCGGACTGGGGACTCAGCCCTACGGATGTTCATCTGATTTCGCTTCATTTGCAGTGAACTCTGTTATCTGAACTCACAGTATGTCGGTGTTCCTGCTCCCCAGCCGTGGCAAATGTTCAAGATCCGCAACGTCTTCTACGGTGATCATTCTCTCAATGGATCATCGCGCCATCATCACAATCGGATCATCGCGCCATCATCACAATCTCAATTGCCCCGTGAGAGAAGATCAGAGGGTCCTTAACGTAGACTAGCAAGGGGGGTTCGTGGGCTAGGCCTTTTCAACTCGTTCGGCCCCTCCACCCGGAAGCATCGGATGGCCGGCCTTTGCAGGCAAAATCTCGGCTAACCTGTGCGATATTCCTCACGCATCGCGCCTGTGCCTTCTGACAATTGCCTAAACTCATAGTAATATGCAGCAGCTCTAAAGCTTCGTGTCCAATCAAGAGCTAGCTACGCCAGGTATTAATCAAGCTCTCGATTCAATTGAATGTGAATATGAATCTCTTGAGGTTTGAAAGTACCATGAGGTTGAAGTCTGACGCTGCCTTGTTCTGCTATCAACTCAGCCCATCTGCGGTTGTCATGCAGCCTCACAGCTAGAGTAAGTAGTCTCACACCAACGCATAAAACCTTCGAAATCCCCTCTATTGAGTATAACTCTCTTTTATGAAATCGGCTGGGTGACTCAGCAGCCTCCGAAATAGGTCTCAGGTCTGAGGGCTGAAATATTCGACGTCTACTACGTCACCGTGACCAGCACACTCTTGGATCCACAATTGCATTCCGGCGCCCAAGCTACAATAGAACAAAAACATGAATGCTTGAACCCAATCTCAAGTTCACATCAAAATTTCATCTCCATATTGACGCTCTCTAAAGTATTAATCTTTACAAAATCACCACAATGGCATCCTCCCTCCGCTCTCTCAGACTGGCCCAGCGCGTGCCCCAAGCGCTCACCCGCGCTGCCCCGCGGCCACTTACACCCAGCATCACCATCGCCCAACAGACACGCCGTCTCCTCAACACCGACACGGCGCCCGTCCTCTACAGCGCGCGCGCCAAAGTCGTCGGCGCGCGGACGGGCCACGTCGAGGGCGACGACCTCGTCGTGGACCTGACGATGGCGAAGGCGCTCGGCGGCGCGGGCGACAAGGGCAAGACGAACCCGGAGGAGCTCTTCGCGGCGGGCTACGGCGCGTGCTTCCAGAGCGCGATGAACGCGTCCGCGGCGAGCATGAAGATCACGATGCCCAAGAAGCCCGAGGACTCCATCGTCGACACGACGGTGCACCTCGTGGGCGACATGAAGAAGCTCGACATGGGCATCCGCGTGGAGATGAAGGTGCGCGTCAAGGGGCTGAGTGATGAGGAGGTGCAGAAGGTTGTGGACAAAGCGAAGGAGGTGTGTCCGTACAGCAGGGCCACGAAGGGGAATGTGACGACGACGATTGAGGTGGTCAAGTTTGGTGAGGGTGGGGGATCCAAGGGATCTGAAGGCTCCAAGGGCGCAGACAGCTCCAAGGGCTCAGAGGGAGAGGTGGATGGGGTGAGGCCTAAGGGACACAGCGATTATCAATGAGTTTACTAGTACAATGCTTTGAGTGAGCATGGGACTTATACTCGGTCTCTCATATGAGGACCTCACTATTTCGCTATCAAACTATAACCATTTGTACTAATATAATAGTACAACTCGGCATGAAAATCAGCCTCGTCATTCCATGACCATCAGCAGTGTCGATTGATTCGTATTCAATAACTCCATCAACGTAAAGACAGGCGTTTCCGAAGTTTCCAGAGTCTTTATACCTCATGCACCCGAGCACAGCCATTCAAATAACCTCACCAATCACCGGCCACGTGAATCGCGTTCGCCTTGCCACTTTATTGATACACATGAGGTGGCGAAGGAGTGCATGGTTGCAGAAGAAGCTTCATAGACGTTCCTTCAGCAACCAACTCCTCATCTCATTGGTGCCATCGTTGCAGGTCGGCGCTTGACCGTCGTGGCTGCACGTGTTGCAAAGGCACATCGGCTGCCGAGTAAGACCCCTGGTCTCGATTGACGCCCTGTGCATATGCCACAGAATTGTGACCACTGCTACCCTCGCCATAGTTAGGCACTTGGTGACCACGGTCGTGGTTGGGGTACACAGTGCCGTAGGGTGGTTGATAATCGGCGCGGTCTTGATTCACTTGACCATTGATACCTCCATTGCGGGATACTTCGTACCTCGGGCTGAAGTCGGGATACACAACGGGAGCGGGTACTTGATAATAGCTCGGGTCTTGAAGAACGGGAGTAGGCGGTCGCTGGAGTTGGCTGTTGTCGTCCCTGAAGTCCTTCACATCCGGAAGAGGAGGAGGTAGCGTCCCTGCGCGGTCGAGAAGGTTTTGCCTCTGAACTGGATCTTCTACTATTGACCACGCATACCCATACTTCTGCATCCCATGCCAGACGTTGTCAAGCTCCGGAAGGATTCTGTTCCTCTCTGCCACAGTGCCTTCCGTGCGGTAGTTGCTGGGTGCAGCAGTGAGCCGCGGGTGGAAGGGGTACCACGGAGCCTCAACAGCCTGCAGTCTGGGCGGCATGTCCACTTGATAGACGTTGGCGTACATCGACGGGAGTAGATCCCGGTCGTCTCCCAGGACGTGATAGACGCTGATGTCATTGGCGGGCAGGGCAGGCTGAATATTGACGAAGACCCGGGCAGGGCGGATGTTGTTGGCGGCCGGGGAAGCAGGGAGGGGAACCTGGTCCGGCGAGGAAGAGGGACGAACTGTCGACGATCTGCTAGCCTCGGAAGAAGGTGTGTCCTCTCTGAGTTCGGGGTCGATGTCCATGGGTTGAATGAACGCCGCTGCTTTAGGCCTTTTCCTATTCCCAGGCATTTTGGAGACTGCAATTTGTGAGTTGTGTAGTTTAGAATTATCAAGCTGGCGAGGTTTTGATCCGTTGGAGTAGACACTGAAGGAGTACTCACCTGCTTCCCAGAGACGGAATTGAGTGTCAAACATGCAGAATCTTTGTGGTCGAAGAAAACTTCGGTCCATGGAGGAAGCCTTTGCAACGCTTGCAAAAGAAATTTCTGTCTCCTGCCAGGAAAACGACAAAGCTTATTTTCCCAATCCATACATGTCGTTCTGGTTGCGTTCCAAACATGTTCTTCAAGCTGCGATATCGTGAAGCTCGTAGCACACACATGACCTCAACTCGAATGACAAATGTCGGCCATGGTATGTTCTAATCACTTACCATTCCCAATGAAATCAACACTTCCACAATGACTTTTCTTATTCATTCTGATCGAAATTTGCTGCTCCAGAGATCTCTAATGCAGAACTCACGAACGATACTTGTCCAGGAATGGATATCACCTCTCTGACCCGACACCATGGATACTTTTGTCAACTTGCAGCTCACCCTCGCCGCCAAGCGAAACCTTTCCATTGGTTTAAACTCGGTACCCTGGGGGGGTTGTCAGCTGCGACCAACACACCAACAGGTTGTCTCTAACAAGCAGCAAACAAGCGGGTCGGTCGAGCTGGGTTCCAACACGACCAAGAAATCCACCGTTAGAAATTTGGTAGCGGTCAAAAAGGTGGTCTGTCCCGCCGGGTGCCGGTTGCTGGATCAACCCGGTTTCCGTTCTCTTTTCTTTGCTTTCTATCCCATTTGGCTGGGTGTACCGCATGGCAATGCTGTTGGAACGACCGATTGTGTGATTAGGAAAAAGAGACACCCGTCCAGCTTTTCCGCCCCCAAAGCTGCGCAAAGTATCTGCCAGGATGGACGACTCGACCCGACAGTCTGGTAACGCCGTCGGCACTGCGGTCGCAGCTGTAGATCCACCTCCGGCAGTTGACCAGGATGCGGAGATTGAGCCTGAGGACGAGGGATTTGGTGTTCGTCATTTTTCCAAGCTTCTCATTCATCTCACCCGCAGAATTACCTCGTCCGTTGTGGCTGACGTGCGTTTATAGGACCTAGACTCTGTCCCAGATGACCGGATGTTCGTTTCCTGCAAATATTATTCGATGCCGGTATCCGGGCCGACAGGGACGTTGATACTAATGAAGCCAGGTCATCCTACACCCGGTCAATAACGTCGATTGTCTTTGATTGCCCGGTAGAATATGGAAGACGGTACCATGCCTATCGGCAAGGCAGTAGGTCTTTTCCGCTAAATTCCTGTTTCGGATGACTGTGTCTAACAAGCGAAAAAGCCTATGCATTTCCAAACGACGAGGTCTGTTTCCTGATAGTTCCCAAAGGACACCTCTAACTCCTGTAGCCCGAATTGAACCGTCTTGATCTGGCCCATATCCTCATGTTCAAATCCATCGGCTACCGACTGTACCTCCTCCCATCAAACCAGAAACGACGCAGAGAATACTGGACATCGGGACCGGGACAGGGATCTGTATTCCTATTCTTCCCCCGGTAGCGGGTGTAGTCTAATGATGCTTCCCAGGGGTAATTCAAATGGCTGATAAATTTCCACACGCTGAAGTAAGACTGCCCGAAGAACGTCTTAATACAGCCGCTGAGTAGCCTAGGTCATCGGAACGGACTTGAGTGCAGTCCAGCCGGAATGGTAACACCCCTTCCGCACCCATCCCACCAAGTTTCTGACCACAAAAGACAGGCTCCCCTCCAACGTCAAATTCATCGTCGACGACGTCGAAAGCGCCTGGATCGACCCTAAAAAATACGATTACATCTTCGTCCGCTACATGCTCGTCTCCATCGCAGACTGGCCGCGCCTAATCTCCAACATCTATGAGTTAACCCCCTCATCCAGCCCCCCAATCTCAAATTCTAATCGTCACCAGCCACCTCACCCCCGGCGGCTACGCCGAATTCCAAGACATGGACGGCCTCTACTACGCCGACGACGCAACCTACCCGCCCTCCTCCTCCCTCTCCCGCTGGAACGCCCGCTTCGTCGACGCCTGCGAGGCCATGGGCCGCACCGCGCGGCCCGGCCCGGCGCTCGAGGGCTGGGTACGCGCGCACGGCGGGTTCCGCGGGGTGACGCACAAGCGGTTCAAGGCGCCCATCGGACCGTGGGCGCGAGATCCGCACTTCAAGGATGTTGGCGCGCTGAATTTGCGCCAGCTGCTCGAGGGGCTGGAGGGGTTTAGCTTGAAGGTGTTTTGCGGGGTGCTGAGCTGGGAGGAGGGGGATGTGAGAGAGTTGCTGGAGCGGGCGAGGGCGGAGTTGGGGGAGGGGGGGATGCATGTAATGTTTGACCAGTGAGTTCTTTTCATGTTTGAGTGATGAGTGAGGGCTGACAGTGTGGCAGTCATGCTGTGTATGCGCAGAAGCCGGTTTTAGAGTGAATCTCATCATCTTGTGAATGCCCCATCATGTCAAATTACGCCTAACTTAAGCCTTAACCTCCGCCTTCCCCCTCCCAGGCGCGCCCTCAAATTTAGCCTGCCACCTCTCCTCCTGCTTGAACATCGCAACGCAGGCCAGCGCGCTGGGGTTGCCATAGTCCGGATCCGCGCCTCCCTCCAGCAGGGCCTCGTTGGTCTTCGCGTCAGCTCTCGCATCATACCAGTAAAGCTGATGCCAGCAACAATTAGTGGTTGACAAAAAGCTCACCTCAATCACCTCGTCCTCCTTCTTGAACACCGCGCCGGCAAGCGGGCTCTGGCCCCTGTCGTTGAGCCGGTTGGGGTCCGCGCCGTGCTGGATGAGGAGCTTCACGAGGGCGGCGTGGCCGTGGTATGCGGCGAGCATGAGCTGTTTCTCGTCAGCTGTCATCCGCAGTAATGAAAACTCAGGCCGGATGGTCGGAATTGTAAGAGAGGGATCCGTACCAGTGTGTCGCCCTTCTCGTTGGTCATGTTCGCAGGCAGCCCCGCGGGTAAAGCCTGCTGGAAGAGCGCCATGTCGCCGGCGCGCGCGCCGTCGTACAGGCGGCCCGCGAGAGCGATGGCTTCCGGGGGTAGGGTCTGGGAGGCGGGATCCATTGTGCGTTACTGTTTATCGTGATCAATCTTGCGGACGTTTGTGGTGGATGCGTGAGTGAGTTGGATGGAGATGGTGATTGTGAGCCGAGGTTATGGTCTGGAGACCCACCGCGGTTCGAATCCGCTGGGTGGTGTTCTTACCGAGATCTGTAACGATTCCTCTATCCAATTGAAGTATGTACGACGTAAGAAGCCTGTTAGAATATCTTGTTGGGTGAGAGTATGATATTGGGCACGTGAATATGGAGCTGGATAAGTCGGCCGGTGTTCGGGATGGCGGGGTGGAAGCTCGAAGCTCGGGATTGACGAGTGAGAGAGCGGATGACGTGAAGGCAGGTCATCCCGGGGCCCACAGCTTCAGCGGGGAGCAGCTGCTGCAGTGCAAGAATTGGGGGCTGCTGGGGCTGATTGCGACCAATCATGGGCTTCTTATTTGGGCCGAGAGTGAACACCTCGTCTCACTTGATTAGATGAGCCTTGAAATGTTCACCGGCAAAGACTGTGAGCTTTTCTAACCTCAAATTCACTCTGAATCATTAGGGCCGATGAGATTGGTGAGTGAGAGACTGCAGTGTGCTTGCGGCGCTGACTCGTCTGAGGGAGGGCTTATACCCGCTAACAAAGTACTCAACCTCACTATTAATCTCATCATATTGTTCATGATAAAATTTATTTTGGCCTGAAATTGGCCTGAACCTTCATTTCCACGACTACTTCGGAGGCTATTTCTTCCGAAATCACCTCACACCTGACAATGAGATTGAGATTATTCGAGATGGTCAGTATAGTCCATCCTCATCCCGCCGCGACAGCTTCGCTTGCCTTCAAAGCTCCAACAACGGCAAAACAGATTAACGGAGAGACAATGTACGACATCTACGAGACCGTTAGCATTCAAATCAATCACGCAAATTTTATGCCAAACTTACCGTCAAAAACTTGGCAATCAACATCTTCTGCGCCTCATCCGACCCCTCGCAGTCCGCCAGCGCCGACAACTTCATCGCCGACGGGCCCGTCGGCATGAGCATCAAGCAGAACCACAGCAGCGCATCCTTCGTCAGAAGGTCCGTCTTGCTCGCGAGCGCGTAAATCACCCCGATCGAGATGATGGGCCACAGCACGAACCGCACGACCGTGACCGCCAGGAACGGGACCATGGGGACGTGGCTCTCCTTGGATTCGGACCCATTCTTGAACTGCAGCAGCGCCTTGGAGAGTTTCACGCCCACAACAATCACCTGCAGCGTCGCGAAGAGGTCGCCGACGTTTTTCAGTGCTGATGTCAGCCACGCGTTGAGGTAGCCGCCGGCCTCGGGCTCGGAAAAGAAGAGGCGGTGCAGCGCGGGGACGAGGCCGACGAGCGCGCCGAGGAGGGCACCGATGACGGGGGCGTTGATGAAGGTGGAGAGGAAGCTGAGGCTGCGCTGGACGGGCGTAGGGAGAGCGGACCAGAGGCGGTTGGTGTTGCGGGCGAGGCGGTGCTGTGCGCGGGTGCGTTTGGCGACGACGCGGTGCGGGAGGAGGGAGGTTCGTTCGTCGCGCTCGAGGTCCTGGGATTCGACATCGTCGCCGTCTTCGTCTTCGCTCGATTCGTCGTCTCTGTCCTTGTCTGGGGCTTCTTCCTCTTGGCCATTGAGGAGCTTGGGCCCGAGGGCGAAGGTGAGGGAGTTGCCGATCATGGCGTTGACGAGGAAGTAGCTCTTGGCTTTGGCGACCACATCGGAGCTGTCATCTATGGAGCTGAGGATACCGGTGGCATCGAGTGATTGCACCAGCAACAGAGGCAGACTGGTGGTGTTGTTGAACGCAATGGCTGGCGTCACCCAGTCGGGCATGCCCAGGACCTTGTTCAGGAACATGCCAATGCCGATTGACGCCGTGGTGTAAAAGATGGCCCATAATATGATGGGTACATAGCGTAGCCCCTTGTGATCGGTTAGGAGATGCCGGCCAAAGTCTTCACGACGGAACACCCACAGTCTCGAGGTCGAGTTGCGACCCGACATTTGTGATCAAAAGCGCCGGCAGCGCCATCCGGACGCAGAAGGTCGATATCTTCTTGCTGCTCTGTCCGTCGAGAAGACCATACTGCGCGGCAACCACGCCAACTGCGATGGTCAGCAGCACCGACAAGGAGGCCTGGAAGGCCCCGAGAAAGGGGACGAGGACGCTTTCTGCCGTGTTATCCGACATGGTGTGGTGTCAAAAAGATTAGACGAACAGGTTCTCGTTCATCCTGGAGAGGTGGCACGGCGAGACTTCTTAAGGGCGAGCGATAAGGCACGCGACATGCCGTCAAACCGAAGCAGAGAGCTGAGCTTGCGCAGGGACAGAAGATGGCCACATGGCTTGGCGCTTGCAGGTTTCTGCGCTTGGCACCAGGAATGAGAACGTGGACGTCACTGCGCACGTGCCAAGACGCCCCCTTGGTCCCATCGAGATGAGATGCTTCGGCTTGACTGCTTTCAGGCGGTCTGTCTGTGGTGTTTTGAAGTGTTCTTTTCCATCCATCGATGGTTTTGAAGGAATTTTGGAAACCAAAGTGATGAGGCACACAAACACCGATGCAGCAGTCCCGGTAGTCCGGTGATGAAGGTAAAAGGTGACCGAAGCTTGGGCCGTGTCTCGTGGCAGCTCGGTGAAGAGCAGCCGAACGGTTCACCGAGCTCCTCGGGCAAGAACCACTCACAGGACAGTGTTCGTCTGAGGTCTCCACAAATAACCGAGCAAAGCCGACCCGCCAGAACGTCATCGCATTTTCACCCAATCGAGCTCTTTCCTCGGTCCGCCCAAATTGAGCTCTCGCAGCAACCAACACAGCCGCCCCTCCAACGGCCCAATCGAACTCAATTGGAACCAAAGGACGCATTCCTTCTTCTCACATCTTCTCTTACCCCAGAGACAGCAACAATGCCTCCCCGCCTCGCCCCGCTCCGTCTCGCCGTCCGCATCCCGCGGTGCTCCTCCTCCTCCAGACCGGCTGCGGCCCTCTACTCAACCGCAACCGCCGCCGACTCCAACCAGCCGCTGATAACCGTCACCCAGCTTCCCGCTCCCGGCTCCGGCCACATCCGCATCCTCGAGCTCAACCGCCCCAAGGCCCGCAATGCCATCTCTAAGGCCCTGCTGTCCCAGCTGCGCGCTGAGATTGAAGACGTCCACGCCCAGTACACCGAGACAGGCGACGAGGCACCCACGAAGCAGATCTTTGGTGGCGCCGCGGGGAAGGACGTCAAGGGCCCGACGCGCGCCTTGATTCTCGCCAGTGCCGTCGAGACGAGCTTCTGCGCCGGCGCTGATCTGAAGGAGCGCCGTGGCTTCTCCCAGGCAGAGTATGTTTCCCTCCAAACCTATTAAGCACCACTGACACAAATCCTCAACAGGACCGACGAGTTCCTCGCCAACCTCCGCAGCACCTTCACCTCTCTCCAAAACCTCCCGATCCCCACAATCTCCGCCATCTCCTCCCTCGCCCTCGGCGGCGGCCTCGAGCTCGCCCTGTCCACACACTTCCGCGTGCTCTCCTCCAACGCGCTCGTCGGCCTGCCCGAGACGCGCCTCGGCATCATCCCCGGCGCCGGCGGCACGCACCGCCTGCCCGCGCTCATCGGCCTCTCGCGCGCGCGCGACCTCATCCTCACCGGCCGCCGCGTGTCCGCGCCCGAGGCGTACTTCCTCGGCATCGCGGACCGGCTGGTCGAGATCACGCACGACGAGGCCGAGAAGGCGGGCGAGGGCGACAAGGACAAGGGCGCGCTGCTGGTCGCGCGTCGGGCGGTGCTGAGCGAGGCCGTGAGGCTGGCCGGCGAGATCTGCGAGGGCGGGCCGATTGCGATCCGCGCGGGATTGCAGGCTGTGAACTGGGCGCGGGAGGAGGTGGAGAATAAGATGTACGAGAGGGTTGTGGCGACGGAGGATCGGAATGAGGCGCTGAAGGCGTTTCAGGAGAAGAGGAAGCCTGTGTTCAAGGGACAGTAAAGGATATGGCATCTAGCTGTCAAAGAAAAATAGGTGGGAATGTATAAACATGATTTAGTGGCTCATATCGGCGACCTCAACTTGAAGGCGAAGATATGCCTCTGGATAATTGGGTTGCTGATATCAAAATACCATGGATAGTGAAAAGCTCTGCAATGTTGCCATACTCAAAGTGTTGCTATGCTTTACCACACCGAGCCATCCGCCGGCCCCGTCCCGAAGTGGACCTACCTAGGCATCCGACTCCCCGATCCCGTTCGGGCCTCGGACGCGATAGATCGAGATCGCAATCCGTAACCAAGTTAGCCAGTCTCCCGTTCCAAGATCCATCGGCCAGTGTCTTGATCCGCTGCCGTATTCGCCGGATTCGTCTCCTACTAGACCCAATCTGCCACAACAAGCTTAGCTAGACCTTCAGCTCTTCCTCCCATCTTCCCGTCCATAAGGTCCAGACCACGGAAAGACCGAGGTAATGCAAACAGCCTCCCCAACAGACAAGCAACACAACCCAGTGGTGTGATGCAGAGGTAGACATGTCGTCATTACCTGCACCGATCCCCACGGCCAAATCTGCGGGGAACACCACCAGACGGCGACCAAGCGACGATACCTTGAGAGTACCTCCTGCGATCGATGATGTAGGTGTGATACAACTGTCTCGCCGTGGCCCAGAACGTCATGGCGCACTCGCCTGGCCCCTGCAACCCGCCCTTTTCGTGGTGAGATGCACTGTTACAGTGGGGTTGGGGGCCCTGAAGCCGCTGTGGTTGTGGTTTAGCATGTGCGGCTAAAGGAGAAGAGCCCCGCGAACTCAGGGCGTGGTGCCTGCCACCTGCCTCCCACCTGCCTCCGCAGGGCGAAAGACGCGATGACATCACCTCCAGCTCATAGGTAGCTTCCTCGAGCTCTCTCCTTCCGGTGTGAGTGTCATTCCTTCCCGCCTTTCATATTTGAGGTTACCTCTCCCTCACAACGCATCTCCCGTCCTTCAATTTTCCTCAATTCAACCACCAAAAAAGTCATTCAACCAACCGCGCCTTTTGATACCCAAAAACCACCAAACAAATTCCCTAATAAATCCAAACAAAATGTCGTTCCTCATCGAGACCGTCGGCCGCCGCATGGCCACCCTCCCCCGCGTCGTCCCCAGAGCCGTCGCCGTCGCCCCCAGACAATTCACCACCACCACGCCCGTACACAAGTCAGCCACCGAGACGGTCAAGGACGGCCTGAAGACGGTCGACCGCAAGGTCAGCGACAAGCTCGTCGACGGCATCAACCTCGGCTGTAAGTCGCTCGTCCCTCCCGCCTGGCCCCTTGCTCCAGGACGCATGTCATGACCAAACACACTAACATTCGACCTCACAGCTTCCGTCGCGGAAAAGGTCAAGGAAGTCACCCCCAACTCGCAGGCCGAGGCCGCGGGCAAGGCACAGGAGCTCAAGGGCGAGGCGGCCGGCAAGGCGCAGGAGTTGAAGGGAGAGGCCAAGGGCAAGGTCAACGAGGCCGCCGGCAAGGCGAAGGGTACCGCCGACCAGGTCAAGAAGAACATGTAAACGATTGAAACGACACCAAAAGCATGGCTCATGACATGGGGCATTTGTGAACTGCCCCCGGCTGTAACACTATTATCATAAAACCTTCATAGCATGGGAAGGGGACCTGGGTCTACAAGGGGCGTTTTAAGCTAGCTCAATCAACGTTGCGATTGATGATCATCTTATATTTCCACAGTGGTGTATCGTAACGTGATAGCCTTGTCATGTGTGGTTGAGGATCGATTGCCTTGATGCTTACATGCATAGATATGATCAACACATCAGGATCGTCTTTGCTTACCGCATATTCCTTTTCAAGGCACATTTTGGGCAATGTCTCTGCGACACCAGTCAGTCATGTCGACGTCCTCCGGGGTTTCAACGTTGCCACTTACTGTAACATCTCAGAGTCTATCCCAAAGAGTAGATGCGCCTTTTTAATTCGGCATCGTCAGATCGAGGGGAGGCATTAGACACCTATCAACGGCCCTCTTTATACCACGTCATTAAGCAACGGATCACTCCAAAGGACCCCTGCTTCACCGCAATGTGGGAGTCCCTGACAGGGGCAGGCCCATGAGGCCATCATCCAACTCGATTGCCAGTGCATGGGTGACGATGTCCACTTCCCCGGGGGGCCCGGTCGCTCAACCAACGACCTCCACGCTTTCCAGCCCGCCGGTTTAGCCTCGTTTCTTCATCTGCACCGAAGAGCCATCCCGTATTTTAGCAGCGTTTGGCAGCTCGCCGCGGCCCCGAGGCAGGAGACCACGCTACGCGCATCACCAGCGCCACGGCCGTCTATCACTAGCTCGCTATCCGCGCTGCAGCTATCGAATTGTGGCGTTTGACAGCTCTCCCCGGCGCACACTTCTTCAAAAAGGTGGCTTGGATCCTTTCCGCTGATAATACGATGTCTATCTCTGCCGGCAGCCCTGAGCCAAGTCCGCCGTCACCTGCGCGTGCTGAGTGCCGGATATTAGAGACGGCATCGTTAGGCAAGGGGCGAAATGGGGGTTAGCCAGGGGAAACGTGTTGATGCACCTACCGGGCTTTGCATGCCAGCGCCAAGGGGCAAGGCGCGGAAGGGAGAGGTTCAAGAACTTGCTCCTGGATTGTGGACTCGAGTGTGAAGAATGGGACTAGGTGGTCTTTCTGAGGCTTAGGCTGCGCTGGAGGAAAGACAAGCTTCTTTTGCACATTCTTCAGATGCTATTTCTCCAGCTGCATAATTAATAGGAAACATAGGGACTGCCTCCCACCCGGATTAGCGGCTAGCTCCCTCCTAGAAACCAAGTGAGACATCGTGCTCCAGAACAATGGGCCCCAACCACACAGCATGTCCAAAACATGTGCGATGTTGTTCCTTTTTCTAGGCAAAACATAAGCTGGTCCCCTTGCCCAGCCCCACTGCCCCGATTGGCTGGGCTCTTTCCCTCTGCTGATCCCGTGCCCAGACATATCGTATCGTCGCCGATCCACGGTGTGCCATGTTGAAGCGCTTGAGTGCATTCCATTCCTACGAGGCATAATTGAGCCCATCGTGCTGGCCTCAGTCTTGGCGGGAGCTACATTGACAACCGTGGCATCTGCCGTTTTCTCTTCCCAATGCATATCCAGGGGTTCACGACGCTTCTGCCGACTCCAGCAGCTGTCAAGCCAGTTTAGCGCCATTGATAGTGTTCCTACCCGAATCGTACCGTCTGCTCGGCGCGTGTAGCTGGATTATCCCCGTTGGCATCAGTGTCTCCCGACCGCAAATAACGTGGCTTCTTGGCCAACTGAGGCTGGACCAGTTTGATTCCCGGAGACGAGTTGCTCTGAGAGGGCAAGTGTCTGCGAACGGCCAAAACGGGCTTGCTGTAGGCTCTTCTCGCCCCCCTATTGCGACTTACACCAGAAACGGCAATTGTGGCGCACACCTCTGGATTGCCTCAGCCGCGGCAAAGGGATGGACTATGTGGGATGTGGAACGAACTGACCACACGCGAAATGTTCTGCCCACTCTCCCTTTGCCATCGGTATCCCCCCTCCAAGGGGGGATCTAGAACTAGACTAGAGATGATGGCCCTACCCAGCATTCTTGTATAATATTACCAATGTCCCGATCCCCCCCATCTGACCTGAGGATGGCTCTTCAGGTTTTCCCTGCCAGGTCTTCCTCGTCTTACACCAGAAACCCAAGCGGCTTCAACTCCAGCTAGGAGCCCTTCCTCCCTCCCAGCCTCTGGTGATACTCCCCCGTCAACCGTCCGCAACGATGTATCTCTCTCACCACCAAAAGCCGCCAATGTCGCCCACCTGGACGCAGCCCCTGCAGCACACGGCGCGGTTCCGCTACAGGACGCTCTACATTGCCTCCGCCCTCACCCTGCTCTCCCTGTTCTGGATCTGGGGCAGCCACCGGGGCTCGTTCTACTTCGGCAGCGGCCATGGCCGCACGCTGATGCCGTCAGCGGTGTGGAGGACGCACACCTCGCAGCTCATCCCGCCCAAGATCTGGCAGATCGTGTTGCCCAAGAAGACGCCGCAGTCGGACAAGGATTTGGTCATTGACGCCGAGAAGCTGGGTAGCTCGGCGACGTGGACGGCCATGAACCCGGGATACGAATAGTAAGCTTCACCCATCCACTCTGGTTCCCACAAACACCGACTAACACATGACCCCAGCACCCTCATGGGCGAGACCTCCGCCCTCGAATACGTAACCCGCCACTTCGCAAAGGAGCCCCGCATCATCGAAGCCTACAAGAACATGCCCAACGTGGGCATGAAGTCCGACTTCCTGCGCTACCTCATCCTCGGCCTCGAGGGCGGCGTCTACACCGACACGGACACCGTCGCCCTCCAGCCCATCGACGACTGGGTGCCGCCGCACCTGCGCGACCGCGTGCGCCTCGTCGTCGGCATCGAGTTCGACCGCCGCGACGGCAACGGGTGGTACGACATCCTGCACTGGGTGCAGTTCTGCCAGTGGACGATCGCGGCGGCGCCGGGGCACCCGGTCTTCCGCAAGATGGCGCAGCGCATCCTCGGCGCGCTCGACGGGCTCGCGGCGACGCACGAGGTGCCCGTCAACGAGGTCAAGCCGACGAGCACCGAGGTGATGAACTCGACGGGGCCGGCGGCGTGGACGGAGACGGTGTTTAAGCAGCTGCAGGAGTATGATAGCGCGCTGACGGATATCAAGAACCTGTCGTATATCACGGAGCCGAAGTTGGTGGGCGATGTGCTGATTCTGCCGATTGATGGGTTCGGGATGGGGCAGCCGCATTCGAATAGTACGGTTGGGGAGCCGCCTAAGGAGGCGTTGATGAAGCATCTGTTCCACGGCTCTTGGAGAGGAGAGTGAGGGACAAATGAAGTTGGAGATGGGATAATCAATGGCGTCGGCGTAATGGGGATCTGGGTTAACGCGGGATGATATCACTACTTCTTTTGTCACATACTTAGGACGATCAACCGATTTCAAAGCCTTGGCTTGATGATTCCAAAACATGAACACTTTGAAACATTCGTCTTTACTCTTGACGTCTCTGTATATCCCCCTTCACTGATCGTGGCGTCTCACTGATGACTACCATATCATGGTACCATGGTAGAAACATTAGTCTAGAATTTGGCCCCGAACGTCACTTTTAATGGTTTAAAAAATGCCAAGGGACTTTCGTTTCACGACAAAAGATTCACTTACTAGGTCTATGGAATCAGTTTCGGGTTCTTGTGTAATCAAGCTGGAAGATGATGTAAATGTTGCCATCCTCAGGTTGAAGTTACGGCTAATTTCGTCTTTGGGTCACCGGCAACCCCTTCGGCAGCTACCCGAGTTATCCCGGCGGCACAGCAGTTCCAACATACCGCTATTCCGGAACATCTCGCTGCCGATTGAATAAGAAAATTCTAATCAGGACCCACGACGATAGAAAGGATAGTCGCATCTGCGATTTAGAATCAAGGCTTCTATCAGTGCAGTTGAGATCACCGAGGATACGTGCCTGGTACCGAGGTAAATGAAACGCCATTGCTTTCACGGCATTCAGCTATCATCGATATGTCTTCTCGAGTGCTAGCGACATGTAAGGCCCACCGTAGCATTAAGCTAAGGGGATGTCAGGCGCTTTCCACTTCCACATCTCCAACTTTGCAACTACGAACATCATCTGGCGCTACCAAGCACCCTAATGGAGCGCGTCTACTGGCTTTGGACGGGGGTGGCGTCCGCGGAATTATGTCTCTCGTCGTTTTGCAGAACATCATGAAACGCATTCAAGTCAGAAGGGGCCTGAAGGAAGAGCCTCGCCCTATCGACTATTTCGAGCTGGCTGCTAGAACTAGCACCAGAGGCATCATCAGCCTCTTACTATTCCAATTTCAGATGACCGCTACCAAAGCCATCAAAACGTACAACGAAATAGCTAAAGACATCTTCAAACCCAAGGTCTACAGCTATTCCATCAACTTCCTAGGGGACAAGATTTCTTCCTAGGTCAACAACAGCAAGAGTGTGGTCCAGAATAGTCAGTTCGATGGCGAATCTCTCAAAAAGGCCGTCCAACAGGTAGTCGCAGACCATGGCCTAGACAAGGACGACAAGGCGTTGAAGGGAGATGCACTACTTCAACACCCAGCGGCTAGCAAGATGTGAGAATACAAAAAGACGCCCATATTAGTAACCTCAGGATACATCATTAACCATGGAGATACATAGGATCATCTGCACAACAGCTCAAGACAGGGCTGAAACAGCGCTAATGAAGACATACAAGGACAACAACAACTACGTCTCTTCGGTGGCTAATGACACCATAAAAGAACACCGCAACAAAATCACAATCTGCCTCACAACAAGGGCGACGTCCGCCACGCCAACGTACTTCCCCAAGGTCAAGTGGCCCGAGGGAGCAAAACGACAATTGACGTTTTGGGACGGCAGTCTTCTCAACAACAATCCCATCAACCAGCTGTGGAACTCAAGATATAACCTAGTGAAGCCAGGCGAGCCGGAGCCCAAGATCTCCTGTGTGATCAGCCTTAGCACAGGGTGGGAGAGGGCGGATTCGCCAAAGGACTCATTGCTCAAGATCACAGGGGTGCTGTCAACCATGATAGCCTTCTCGACCAACACAAACGCCAAGGCCAAGGACTTTTCGCGGCACATATCGATGCTAAATCAGCATGCTGAGCATGCTGATACCAAGTACATCAGGTTCAACCCGTCGCTGGGGAGGAACAAGATTGGCCTTGCGGATTACAACAAGATGGAGTTGCTGAAGAAACTTGCGAGGAACTCTGTTACGCATCCGAAGGCGCATGAGTGGATTGAGAAGGCGGTCGATGCCATCTGTCCAAAGGATGCATGACTACTTATTACCTACCTTGTGTGATCTAGTGTAAGATATGTACCTGTATGAAGAATCAGCAATGCGTTGTGATCCGTGCCGAATAGTCCACACCTTAATGAGCAGTAGTTCGCAAAAAGTTTGATTGATAACAACCATAAAATGGCTGAATTATCCACGTTCAGACTTCGAGCTCAGATAAATCGTCTTCAAAGATTTCATCCTTCAAAAATCGTCCTTCCTCTATATTTGGAGCAGGAATAGGCAGAGACAACTCTCTACGACCAAGAATCCTGGATTTAAGGGACGGCGAATCGAAAACTGCCAGTGTCGACAATGGCTGGAAGTGATCCTCAAGAGAGACAAACAAGTTTCCAGGAGGAACGGGAAAAGCCGTTACAATCAAACAGCCAAACTTCTCTCCCGTTTGAGATCAGACTCATGATTGCAGAACTGGTGATACAGGAAGAGGAAAGGACACGAGAAAATGCACGAGAAAGGGCACGACGAATGAGAAGGTACCAGCAGGAGCTAAGGGCACAGCAAGAACAAAGAACGGCGAGAATGCTGCAGCTGGTAGCGGCCGGTGCAGAATGGCAGACCATCATCGAGAAGGAAACGTTTTCATCATTGAAGCTACAATCAGTGGCTGACATATTGCGGCTGGGACGAATCGTCGATCGCAGACGAGAACGCTACATCAAGAGGATTCGCTTACATGTTGAATTGGCAGATTACGACCACGACGTATGTCAGCTTGCCGAGAACGAAGATACCATCAGATTGAACAACAAGATATTCAGTCAACATCTTATATCTCTTCTCAACATACTCTCCCAGTGGAATGACAGCAGCGGCGTGACGTTGGATCTCAGCGCTGCTTCACGCAGCGACGCTCTGCACAGCTTTGACAAGCTAGAAACCGATGTGGACGACTTTAAGTTGGTGAATGTTTCACCGATTCATGATTGGGGTCTCGGGGCGAGAAAACGTACCCTCGGGAGCCTGTTAGACTTGGTTTCCCATGACAATGTCCAGGTCGTCCTGCCACGGGTTCCAGCCGTGGCTAGATTCATTCTTACCCGACGTCACTTCCGAAGCCTTTCCCCTGAAGCCGTGAGGCTAGTCCTGGGATGCTTCCCGAATGTGGAACAGGTTGCATACGAGCCTTACGCAGGTGTTGATACCAAGGCTCAAACTGCGCGTGACGCCGCAAATACAGCCCTGCTGAAGGGTCTGCCCAAATCCACTCGGACCCTATCGCTTTGGGAGTGCGTCAGGTTATACCTGAACGAAGAGCCAATCAAGAACATCAACCATGACCTTGTGTTAGCCGCGGTAAACGCAAGCCACCATCTCGAATCCCTATGCGTCACTTTTGTCTTAGAAGCGCACGACTTCTTCAATGTGAAGCTTCCGGCAAATCTTGCACCGTGGCGAAACCTTCATACTCTATCTCTGACGTCAAGCTGGCTGACAACGGAGGACTCTGCGTTGATGAATAGAGTCCTGCTCGCGGCAGGGGAGAAGGCACAACTCATGCCTCAATTACGGATAATGGAACTGTGGCATCATAAACGGGAGAGATCTACTGGAATTTCAGGTTGCTTTTTGTTTCGGTATGAAGCCGGCGACGGACTGGCAAGGGTCACGGTTCACTGCGAGAAGTTGCCGGACTTTAGCCTCGCGAAGGAGGTCAAAGACGCTTGGAAAATTGTGGCTGGAGGCAGACTTCAGTTTTGTGTGATGGGTTTGGAGCGATTCTATGCTGGCTACTTTCAGTATCCTAAGGTTGGCAGACTTCTCGGAGTGTTGAGGCAGGATTTGGGAGGTGGCCCTTATGGGTTGAGAAGATGGAGTGTGGATATGTAGGACTACGTACTCTATCAGTCACACCGTGGGATTATGGCTCAGATCTGCGTGCGATCGTGGCGAGGAGACCGAGTGTTTTTTGCATTTCACAAACAAAAGGAGACGTTTCACAAGGCAAATTGGGGTAAAGAAGGATCAGGCGACCTGGGTTCAGAGAGTTTAAAGGTACGGAGCCGTGGAAGAACAGCTTTCTCGCAAAAGACAGAAAGATCGGCCGAGGAATCATACTCTCTACCTATCACTCGTGTGTTGCGCCTTTTGAGTTGCACAAAGGATCTTTTGAGGGTCCGTGCCGTTCTATGAAACATTCAATGATTCGATCTATATCTAAAATGATATACTTCAGACTTCAGGAGCTGTGGGTGCCTCTTGCTCAGGCTTGCGGGCGTATACAAGATGCCTTACACATATTAGCAACGTACTTGAGTTCGGAAAGTAGACTTACAGTTCCATAATCGGCTGGATACTGGTATCCTTCAGGGCCCTTCTCATCTCGCTGATGAAAACGATGACCTCTGCATACTCCCAGCCAAGAATCTCCTTGAGCAAAAATGTCCCGAATCCCTCCAGCGACTGGTCGAGAAACTCTAAGGATGACGTGCCGACTTCCTTCAACGTGGGATCCTTAGCCCATGAGCCGATAGGGATAGGCCACTTCTTTTCGACGACGTCAATGAAACCAGCCTCGCGGAGAGCCTTGGCGATGCCGTGATCGTGGACCTGGTTGGGGATTTTGCCGATCTTGTCACAAGCCTGGCTAAGGAACTTACGCCAGTTCTTGAAAGGGTGGTCCTCGGGAAGGGTCTGGATCTGGGAGCGGCACTCAATATCCATCTCCTTGATCTCGATATAGCCGCCGGGCTTCATAGTCTCGAAGGCCTTTTTGTAGAAGTCTACCCAGTTGGATACGCTGCCTTCCATGTTTCGAACATGGACAAAGTCGAAGTGAGAGTCGGGGAAGGTCCAATCCTGTTCAATGTCGTCGATTTGGAATTTGCAGTTAGGCGGGACCCAGCCGGGCTGAATAGGCGATATGTCAACGCCGATGACATCGGCTGACGGGAATTCATCGGCAAAGTCGCTAAAAAGATGGTTAACCTGTGTACCCATCGCATCTCGGGCAATCTGTGAACCCACATGGCCCAAATACCAGTTCCAGTGCCAACATCAAGAACATTCTGGTCAGATTGTCAACCATTCGTTCATTTGGCATCTTCTCAAGGCTCGCTTCATATTACCTGAGGGCTGTCGCCAAGGGGTGCCAGGAACAATCTGTCGCCAAGGAACAGAGTCATCCAGTAGTGGCTGCGGGAATGTCGTGTTAATACTACTCATCGCGACAAGCTCATATTTAGAGATCATACTTGATCTCCAGTCCCTCGTTCTGCCTTTCGTCATTGGGGCCCCAGTAGTCGGTCTTCTGGGTGTAGGTACGCCCATGAATGCGACGGTACTCGGTAATACTTTCACTCAAAGACGCGGTCGAAGATGTGCGAATGCTGCGGAAAGGTCAGTCGATAGGTAACTTCTGGCATTCGCCTGGGTATCATTACCTCTCCGTCTCCGCCTGAGACTCATTGTCGGTCTCGTCGGCGGCGACATCCTGCCAGCGTTGTCAAGTTAGCTGCCATCTCGTGGAGAACGTGTGTGGGCTCTAGGAGAACCCACAGCATTGATGGGTCCGTCGTCGGGGACGTTGGCTGGGGGCGGCGAGCCAGTTGGCACAGCGGCTTGAGTTGGTGAGGCAGACATCGCGACTACAATTGGAGTTCTGAGGTGAAACGATTTGGAAAAAGAAAATCAGGGAACAAAATCCGAGGGTTCAGTTCAAGGCCAAAAGACAATTCGTGAAAACAAAACCCCGCAGACGGACCCTCCTCCTTTCGAAAGTGGTGCGTTATTTGTCTGTTGGTTCTCCATGCATGCACACCTGCATGTCGGCTGGGTTCGCTAAGAATACCAACCAACCCGGCTTCCCCGGCGAATGAAAAGCCTTGCTCACAGCGGCTTCTCAGCCTTTTATGGCAGCTGTGAAGCAATTTACGACTATTGGCCGGGTGAGGCACGGGGTTAGAGCCGGTTACGGGTACCCAGCCTGTGTTTGTCTCCAGCATCCTCTCAACCCCCTCCCCATTGCAATCGGGACCAGCCACGCGGGCGACTTTTACTGAAGCATCGTTCCATGAGTGCGAATTCTCGTAAACGCTTAAATTTCATACGAGACGTCATATGCCTTGAGTATACGAGCTCAGTATGTTTTCCCAATCCGTATCGCACCAGATCTGTTGCTCGCTGCCCATGTCCGCGAACATGAAGTCGGAAAAGCTCAAGTTCTCGTTGGGCGTCTCGATCTCCGTGCTCGTCTGCTCCGTCAACCGCTCCTCTTCTTTAACCCTCATTACCATAGCCTCGACATCGGATAGCAATGCATCGTGGTCCTTTGCAGCGGGGTTGCCGACGCGGGCCATCTCGCGAAGAAGCTCTCTTGTCCGAGAGTAGAGTGCTGCATCATGATCTTCTGGGGAAGACGTTGAGACTCGGTCGCGATTGATTGATACGCGGGCGAGAGCTAGGATAGATAATCCCGAGAACAGATGGAGGGATTCCCAATATCCGAATTTGGCTGTTGGCGAAGCACCTCGTCAGCAATGGAGAGTCTCGCAGATAGCGACCAGCACTTACCGATCTTGTCGTAGTTCCAAAGACCAAGGAGAATCTTGCAATTATTGCGAGCTGCCTGAAGACACTGCATCTTGACGCCTTTCATCGAATCTCCTCCACCGATTGATGGAACGCCTGAGCGACCAGAGCTCGTTTGCTGACTATTTAGTCGACGTGTCTGAACTATAGATGAAAGTCGTTGAAGATAAAGAGGTCTGAGGAGTAAGATGCAACACTATCAACAATTAGCTCGAGTGTTAGAATAATTCTCTAGCCAAGATGGCAACTTGCCTGGTGATATCTCATGTATATTGATGCCAGAATTCGTCCGGGTTGCGCTTCCATTAGTCTGGTAGGAAGGCTATCCTCAAAAGTGAAGGTCATGTTGCTCGGTAAGTTGGCTCTCCAGTCATGGAGCATGTCGATGCAAGGTTTGATGATGTCTAGTCGCCTCTCGTCGTCCACATCTGAATGTTGCGCAGCAGTGATTACAACATGACGCTTGATCTCGCAAAGCTGGGTCGACGCCGTCAGAAGACTTGGATCTGAGAACTGCTCCAAGTCTTCAGATGTGAGGCTAGCTGAGCACGGGAGCTGCATTCCCTCGGGGACAGATGCGAGAGCAGGCGACACTCCCAACTCGGTACTGATCATTCGGTCCATGCAATATGATGTCCACCAAAGTCGCTTTCTGTGCTCATTCATCACTCGAACATTTTGCTCTGCGTCAACTGGCGTTTGAGCGGTCACTGGTTTGTGAAGCTGTAGAAGCTTAGCAAGGGCGCAGCTTTGACTAGCGTACGAGTACGCCGTTTTCCTCCGATTCAGTGAATAGCAATAGAAAGCCTTGCAATTGGTCAGCCCTTGCTTTTGATGACTTGGAGAAGCAGAGGGTCGACTCACAATGAGATTGAGAGCTTCAAGATCTTCTGAGACCGGCTCCTCAGACGACATTTTCAGCAGCATCAAACCCTGCTCAAAATAGTCTGACCCTGGCGGCGGTGGTGGTGCTTGTGGCGTTTCAGAAGACTCCGAGTTAGACGTTGGCGAAGAAGATACCGGAGGCAGGATGCCGTAGGGACTAGGAGGCTGCTCGCCCGTGAGCTGCATATGTGTGGATGCAGTCATGCGCGAGCGATTGAAGCTTTCTGCTAGAGCCAGAACAACAGATACCCTGCAGAGCCAATTGCGGTCTTTGGATTGGGAACTGGGGTCAGAATATGTCAACATCAGTCTGTCACAGAAATCCTTGCGGAGAAACCAATGGTATTCGCTGAAGCCCTCCTCGAAAGCTTGGAGGAGGTGAAATGCGTATGGTCTTGGGGGAAGTCTGAGATGCACCTCAGGATCTACGGAACTCGGAATTAGTCTTTTTCTCTCGTCTTTGATTGATCAACTCACGCAAAAAGTCGAACTTGAGACGGGAGTATGTGTACTTCTCTTTCCGAGAAAGTAGTGTGTGGAAGAACTTTTCCGTGCTGCAGTCTTCCGGCATTTCTTCTTTGATGATTCTACTGGTCTTTGGAGGAGACATGGGCGCAGCAAAGTCGGGACTCCGAACGTCTGTTTGAACAGGCTCTGGTGCATTTGATGAGTTCGAAGGCGATTGATTTGATCCTCTCCGAACGGAAGCCAGCTCCTTTTCGAGCATTCGTAAATAGCTCTCCGACACAGTTGTGAACTTTTCCTTGACCGGGTAGACACACTCCCGACGGCGCACTTGGCAGCGCTGACATGGAGTTCCTGAATTCCATCATCAACTCCATGTACCTTACTCGTTATGCGACTGTGGAAGACATACCTCCATTGCATTTGAGCTTCTGTCCATGACATGCCTTGCAGGCCACAGAGCTGCGGCCCTTCTGAGCTGGACTTGTCACCATGACGACGTTGCCGGACCGATTGACTTGCTCAGTTGAGTATGTATGCTAACGGCCCGATGTCTGCGAGGGAGCGATTCAAAACGGCAAACGCCAAGACGAAATTGAAACGAGCGATACCGGAGGCGACATCCAAGCTGTTGGGATTGTCGCAGGGAACAGCATCGACGCGTGCACATCAATTGCGATAACACCGCATGAGATGGGTGTGGAGGCCGTCTTGATAACGGCCGAGGCGTCCAGCTTCCCATTTAAGGAGCTCGCAGAGGGGTTGTACATGCTGTTAGCGATGCCAGGCGGGGCGGCATGCATCGGCCCCAGACGCTAAGTGGTGGATATTCAGCGTAATGGTGTTGCACCGCGGTCTGTCGCTCTGCGAATCGTTGATGACGCAGGGGTATCTTGGTAGTCTTCGACTTGGGACTCGGTGTTGGAGATGGTTGTTTGTGGAACGGGTGGCTACCTCGCATTCCCCCAAATGCTCAAGTCAAGGGCATGTCAGCGGCATTTGATGTGCATTCGGCCCCCTGACGGTTATGAGAAAGTGATGAGTCGGATTCCTGGGTGTTGTGGCTGCATGTTTGCTCTGCCCGGAAGCATTGCCGCAGCTCAGCTGCGGCAGCGTTTCCGGCGCTCATCGATCGGCTCATCATTGCACCATCTCGGCCTCCGGGTCCTCGTCCACTCTCATATAAGGGTCAAAGAAGAAGCCCTGTCACTTCCAAGAAAATGATGTACTGTTTTTGGGATCGTTTACGGCTTCAACGACACGTGTGAAGTAGTGGGAGCTACCGGAGCACTGCCAAAGGGGGGAGGGACTAGTGCAGAACGAGTCTAGTGTACGAGGAACGAGACGGACGGCTCACCCCGCAGATCCCGCTTGAATCATACGAAATCCTTCACGGCCTTGGTTGTTCACAAGCCTCAGCTCTCATCATTACAGAATACCTTAGTCTACGATAAACGAAATACGGAATGCGGCTCATTTTAGAAGCCTCGCACAGATATTCATGTGCTTCTGAAGCCTGAGTGTGGAGTAGAGCTTAGGAATAGGCATATTTCTCAAGCAACAGAAGCCATGTCCTGCAAAGTCCAATGGAATCTGAAAACACATCATGTTGTATTTCATCAGCCTTTAATCATTCACCATAAAGCATACTTGTCAATATGAGTAAATGCACCGAAATCACCCCTATTTGCCCTGTTGAGGCTACGGTCTATGGCTACTACCCTAACGTGGGCGGCAACGCTTTTTTGTTAGCCATCTTCATTCTCTGCACTGTATCACAGCTTTTCCTCCGCGTCAAATAACGGCTCCGTGCGTTTACGGCCGTCATGGTCATTAGTTGTCTGATCGAAGCACTGGGATACATCGGCCGACTGATGATGAGCAAGAACCCCTGGAGCGGCGTCGGCTTCCGTTTGCAAGTCATCTGTCTCATTCTCGCCCCGTCGTTCCTAGCCGCGGGAATCTACCTCACGCTTAAGCATCTCGTCCTCTACATCGGTCCGGAGAATTCCCGTCTTGCCCCGAAATGGTATACTTGGATTTTCATCAGCTGCAACGCAATCAGCTTTCTCATGCAGGCGGCCGGCGGTGCGGCTGCGTCCTCTAGCGACGGAGGAAGCGCGGCCGAGACGGGAAACAACATCATAATTGCTGGAATCGCGGTTCAGGTTGTCACGATGGGTATCTGCGGCTTACTTGCTGTGGACTTTACCTGGCGGACGTTTAGGAACAGGAGCCGTGGGTCAAGTGATTCAAGTGCGTGGAACCAGCCATCTGTCTGCTTCCGCGGCAGCGTTTATCGCCATTTTCATCAGATGCATCTACTGGTAAGACCCGTTCGAGGATATACGGCTAAAGATTGTTACTACTTGTGTGCCATGTAGTCTCCCGGAAATGGCTGGCGGTTGGGGCAATCCATTGATGCAGAAAGACGAGGAATTTATTGTCCTCGATGGCATGTAAGCTTCGCAGCCCGCTGTCTTTGAGTCAAATTTGATGCTGACCTCAAACTTCAGGATGATTGCAATTGCGTGTCTTCTAATGTCAATTGCGCGGAATCTTCTTCCCTGCTATCAGCTCTCGTGGAGGAGAGGCCTCGAAGACCCAGGCCAAAAGCACTCAGCCGGTTGACTCCGAATATCCCATGGGAGGTATACCCGCAGTCTGATTATCAACCCCGTGTACACGTACCACTGCATCAACATTCTCTGTTAACACGGGCTCTAATACCAGTAATTGGAGTTGTGGTTGGCTGCACTGAGGCTTTGGTTAATGCGTCCGGCAGGTGCTTTATGTTGGTTTTTAATAGATTACACTATAGATTGCTCTGACGAAATATAGCATATTAGATGTGAGTTTCAGCTTATAATACTGTTAGTTATAATTAGTTTAGAGACTATAGAAGCTAGATGGATTGAGAGTAGACACTACTTATACTTACTCACCTAGTAATTAAGCTTTCTTTCTTCCTTTCTAACTTTTTTTCTTCATAGTTTACTACTTAGAGGTATACCTTATTAACTACAATATAACTCTTATAAGGAAATGTTTAAAGGCTAAAATAGCTTAAATAAGAAAACCTCTATATATTACAGTTAGCTATCTAATAGTAGAATCTGCTAATAGAAGCTAGAGATTAATGCGTTAGAATAGTATATAGAAGTTATAGTTTAGGTTATAGTGTTATAGTTAGCTATCTAATAGTAGGGTCTATAAATAGAAGCTGGAGATTAATGCGTTATAATAGTATACTAAAGTTATATTTTAAGTTATAAGTTATAAGCTTTATTATAGATTAGTTTTTAGAGGCTAAAGTAATTAGTTTTAAACTTAACAAGTTATTTATAGTAAAAATAAACTAAAAATATTTTAGAGATATTTATAAGTTAATTACTAAAGAGCTATAAAAGTTTAACTATAAGTTTAGCTTAAGATTATATTATATATAAGTCTTAAATAGTTCTTTTATTTTAGAACTAATAAAATCTAAGCGGTTCCGAAGTATAGACTACTATCTCTATATTAGTTCTCTTATTAGATTATTTATTTTTTATTAGTTCTTTTTATTATTATATAATTTATACTATAGTTCTTCTATTCTAAATAAGTCCTTATTATTTTTATAATTTTATAATATAAATATTTTATTTTAGCTACTTAACGTCTAAGTAGGTTAGTTATATATTATTTTTATTCATAGGTTATAATATTAAATTCTCTCTTTAAAGGTTTTATTTTTAAGACCTAATATAAGTAAGTTATTAGTTTTAAGTTAGAGATTTATTAGTTATACTTCTTAATTTATCTATAATACTAATATTATATTAGGTTATATTTAAAAGTTAAAAAAGAAGTTAGCTATTATTAAGCTTAAAACCTATAAGCGTGAGGTTCTAATTAAATATATTAACTTTTATTCTTTATTTAGCAATATACCTTATATTTATTATTTTTATACAAAAGCTTTTTACTATTTTAATAAGAAGTTATCTTAATATTATATATATATTAAAGTAAAAAAGTTTTATAATAATATCTTAGTAAGCTTAATGTATATATTAGCTTCTTTAAATTTCTATTTAAGTAATAGCTAATTTATGTTTTATAATATGAAAATTAAATAAATAATAGAGGAATTAGGATAAAAAAGAGGAAAAAGTTAGTAAAAAGCTATTTATACTTTATTAAGAGTTTATTTATTTATAGATTTAGATAGCTAAAGTTACTAATTATTTAAGTTATATTTATATAACTAAGAAATTAATAAAAAAGTATTAAATTAAAGCTTTTAAACGAGAAATATAAGAGATTAATAAAGAGGATAGTATACTTCTAGTATTAGATATCTATAAAAAATAGGTAATAAGTAATTTTTAAACTACTAAAGTATTTAATAATCGTTAATAGTAGAAATATAAGCTTAATTTAAATTTTATTAATTTTAGTTTTTTAGTTCTTAATATTAGTAGTATTCTAATATTATTTTAGTTTATTTCTAGTATTTTTAAGTAAATAAATAGTCTTTTTTATTTTAGTCTATTTATTTCTATTAGTAGTTAGATATATTTATAGGGATACCTAATTTATAAGTAGCTAGAGGTATTTATTAAAATAGTTAGTTTAATTAGTATAAGTATTATTTCTTATCTTTAGTATTATTACTAGTAGATTATAAGTCTTTCTATTACGTTACTGATATTTTAAGTAAGTTTTTATATATTATTTTTATATTTATATTCTTTCTATTCAATAAAATATTAATAACCTTTTAGTTTTTAAAAATAGTTAATAATCTATTTAACTTTATGTTTTAATTTATTATTTTCTATAATAATAATATTATTTATCTATAATCTATATAGTATTAGTTTAAGAAGTGAAATATAGAATATTAAGTAATATTTCATAATCTCTAGGAGTTTAAATTTATAATTGATTGGTAAAATAATTTATATAATTTTAAAAAGTTTAAGTTTTTTAAAGTTAAGTTTATTATTTAGTTATTTTATTTTAATATCTTACTATATAAAATAAGCGCTATCTCTCTCTTTTAAGGTTAGTTTTCTAACTTTTTATTAATTACTAAACTATACTATTTATTATTATATAAATTTAAGTTTTATATATATATTATTTTAAATATCTTTAATTTATTATATTAAGGTAATAGCTTTAATTATAGTTAAGCTTAGTTATATATCTCTATAAATAATTAGTTTAAATCTATAGTTAAAATAAAAAGGAGATTTCTTAGTATTTTCTCTAATTATACTATTATAAGTAAACTAAGTAATTAGTAGTAATATAATCTAATTATCTTAGTTATAATTAATATAAGTATAAAGGTATTATTACAAGCTATACCTACCTACTACGTTTAAGTAGTACTATAGACCTTAAGTAATTCTACCCTTAGTAACTGTATTCGCTTAACGAGCGCCCTATATATGTTTTTCTTTAGTATAAGGAGTATCCTAGAAACTTCCTCTCTTTAGCTTAGATTGCTATAATTAAGGCACCCTTAAGTTAAATAAACTAAGGGCTGGCCCTTAATAGATATATTTTAAAGATTTAATTAACTTTTTCTATTTATCTATTAATCTATAAGTAAAATATAGTAAATATTACTTATTTAATATTAAGTTATAATATAATTAACTTTTAGAACTTAGAAGTGAAGATCTTATCCTTATTTAATATAATTTCCTTAAGTGTTTTATAGTTAGTAATAATATATTTAAGGAATATATAAACGAATCCTTTAGTATTATTTAATTCTTTATATAGGATAAAATAAGTATACTTTATAAGTTAGTTTATAATAATAAGAATATTATTAAAATATACTCTTATAAAGGGGTTTTAAGACTTTAATAACTTAATAATAAAGTTAAGAGATATAGAGTACTAAGCAGTTTATAGTATAAATAAAGGTTATAATATACTATAAAGTTAGTATTAAATAGGTTTGCTTTTTAGGTATACTTTATAATCTTTAATTGTTTTTACTATATATTCTCTAATCACCTCTTCTCTATATTATCTTAGTTATTTCTAGGTTTTTATAATTCTTTAGTAATTATATATAAAGTGAGCGTGGAATTCTATAATAGCTTTATTATTTAGTTTACTAAGTAGGTTAGTATTAGATTATCTAGTTATTATTAAACGTTTAGTTATTAGTATTAGGTCTCTATCGTTATAATATTTAAGAATTACTTAGGTTTCTTTTAGTATTAAGATACTATAGTCTAGTTATTAGTTAAAAGCGTTAGCTCTACTATTTTCTAATCTTTTTAATAGATAATTTAGAAGTTAAATTTTAAGAGAAATTCTAATTATTCTATTTATTATCTATTTAATATATTATAAGTTATAAAATATAAAAGGTTTTTATAGTTAGAATAGATAAATACTTTATAAATTATTCCTAGGAGTTTTAATCTCTATTCTTTAAAACCTTTAATAATTACTATTAGTTCTTTATTATAAATTAAGTAGTTAAGTTTTAATCTATAGAGTTTATAAAAGAAAAAGGTATAAAGATATAAGTATTTTTCTAGGTCTTATTAGGATAATTATACTCTAAAAGTTAAGTCTAAAGCGTCTATTTTAAATTTAAATTACTTTTATAGGTTTAAGATTATTAGAACTAGTTTATTAGATATATAGTTTTTAATTTTCTAGAAAACTATATTTTAAGCTTTTTTTTATTTAAATAGTTAGTTTTTATAGCTAAAGTTTATAAGAGGTATATTATTATAAGCTACGCCTACCTATTACGTCTAAGTAGTACTATAGACCTTAAGTAATTCTACCTTTAGTAACTATATTCACTTAATAAGCGTTTTATATCTATTTTTCTTCTATATAAAAAATATCTTAGAAACTTTCTCTCTTTAGCTTAAATTAATATAATTAAAGTACTCTTAAGTTAAATAAACTACAAGCTAGCTCTTTATATATCTAAGCTTATTTAAATGTTTATTTTACTAGTTATATAAAGCGATAAATAGTAAATAAGAAATAAACTCTAATAAACTAGAAATAACTAGCTTAAAAATAGTACTAACTAGTATAAAGATATTTAAAGTAATCTATATAGTAATTAATAAGTTTAATAACTAACTTAATAATATATTAACTCTATAGTAAGCTAGTAATAAGCTAGTTATAAAGTTAATATAAATATTAATAAGTAATTATATTATAATACTATTTATACTAAACTTTATAGTACTTCTATTAATACTACTACTTTTTAAACTAAATACTACTTAAAGAATAAGTAGTATTTAATATTTAAAGTTTTGTTTAAACCTCTTTAAGTTTAGAGGAAGTTATAATAAGTATACTATATAGGTATAATAAATATATAATAAGATCTAAATAAGCTAAGCTTTCGATCTAAGTAACTAAAAAGTATAATATTTAATTAATACTTATTTAGAACTTGAAATATAATTAGTAGTTATAGCTTTTTATAACTTAAAAAGTAGTAATAGTTTATTTAAGCTTAACACTTTTTTAGTATATTTAGACTATATATATATAGCGATCTTAATATTAAAAATAAAGCTTTTAGAAAACTATTAAAACTTAAAGTAAAGTAAAATAAAGTTTTTATTTTATTTCTACTTTATTTTAAAGGTACTATTATAGAGGTAAGTAGTATAATATAACTAAATAGTATTTAAATTAACTACTTATAAAAATACTATTCTATAAACTTTTTAACTACTTAATTAACTATTTAACTTCCTATAAATATACTAAATATATAAACTTTATATAAGATATTACTTAGAAACTAAAAAGATTATACTATATTTATAACGTTTAATATTAGCTTAAGACTTTTAGAATAAAGATATTACTTATTAAGGTAGATATAGATAGAAATATTAGGATAATAAAGTTAGTATATACTTTATATAATAGAATAGAAAGAAGTTTTATTAAGAGAATATATTACTATTTTAAATATAATTAAGTTAGTTATTTATAAAAAAACTATTAAAAAGTTAAGAAGTTAAACAATAGCTCTAAAATAATAAAAGTTACTAAAGAAGTAATATACTTAGATCTAGAAGAAGTTAAGAAAGAAATAAATACTTCTAAGTTAGGAAATAAGTAATTTTAGTATAAAATTAAATATTAAGGATAATAAAAGAAAAATAAACTAAATAGAAATAATTTTAGTTAGAATATAGTATAAATAAGCTTTTTATAATATTAGCTATTAGAGTTAATAAAAACATTTTTATTAATCCTTTAATAGACTATAGTTATAATATCTATATAATAATAGATTACTAGTATACTTACTACTTCTATTTACTATATATTAACTACTAAGTATAGTAATTATAAAGTTTTATTAATAACTTAGCTTAAACTATAATAAAAAGTATAGCTATATTATACTTTAAGATTAGAGGATATAAATAATAACTTTTTATATATATAATAAAAAAACTAAATAATAACCTCTTTTTTAAGAAACTCTAGATAAAATAGAATAATATTATATATTATATAGTAGAGAAAGAAGTATTATATAGAAAGATAGACGTTATAGTTACTCTATAAAAATAAAAATAAATATAAAAAGTAAGGGAAATTTAAGAAACTTATTAATTAAATACTATTTTATTTATAGTAATTTACTAAAAGGTCAATAGAAACTAATTATCTAAATTAGCTATAAGAATTTAAACTATAAGTTTAAAAGATATTAAAAAAGCTTTTAAGTTAAAAAAACTAAGAAACTATTTAAGAAAACTCCTATAATATATTTATAATAAGTTTATAAAGCTTTTTAAACTAGCTAAATTATACCTCTTGCTTTTAAGTTACCTAAATATAAACTATAAAATCTACTTTAAGTATAATATTTCTAGTTAAAAATTATTTTTACTCTAAAGCTCTCTCTGTAGTATATTAAAAGAAAAACTACTAATATTTAAGAAAATACTTATAAACTTTCTTAATAAAAGTTTAGTAAATCTCTTATAAATATACTAATACTCTTTATTAAGAAGTTAAGTAGAAGATTATAGTTCTACTATAACTACTAAGTATTAAATATAATTCTAAAATAGGACTATTACTCTCTATTTTTAATTTAAAGAACTTTCTAGAAAGTTAGTTTAATAAAATAATATATTAAACTAAATATTATAGCTACTTTCTATAAAATTAAAATAGTAGAAAGATATTAAAGAAAAACTACTTTTTATATATAATATAAACTCTTTAAATAGCTAACTTATTTGTTTAAGTTAAATAAAGTTTCTATACTATTCTAATAATATATTAATAATATACTATAAAAGTTCTTTAATAACAATATAATAGTATATATTAATAATATATTAGTTTATAATAATAACTTCTAAGTAAATTATAAATAGAAAGTTTATAAAGTTTTTTAAACTTTTAAAGAGGTTAGTTTAAATCTTAACTTTATAAAGTATAAATTCTCTATAAAAATAGTAAAATATGTAGGACTTATTCTAAAAATAAGTGAGAATATTCTTTATAATATAGAGAAAATATAAGTAATTATTAAATAAAAGATACTTATTTTAATAAAACAATTATAAAGTTTCTTAAGGTTTTTAAATTATTATTAAATATTTATATTAAAGTATTTTAAGATTATAAAGCTTTTTATTTTCCTTATAAAAAAGAAATACTATTTATCTAAAGTAAAGAATAAGAAGATATATTCTAAATACTTAAGTATTATTACAGGCTACACCTACTTATTATATCTAGGCGTTACTATAAACCCACAGAAATTCTACCCTTAGTAACTATATTCGCTTAATAGGCGTCCTATATTTATTTTTCCTCTATATAAAAAGTATTTTAAAAACTTCCCTCTTTTAGCTTAGATTACTATAATTAAAATACTTCTAAGTTAAATAAACTATAAGCTAGCCTCTTATATATTTAAGCTTTTATTAAATATCTACTCTATTAGTTATATAGCGTAATAGATAGTAAGTAGAAAATAATGCTAATTAAACTTAAAGTAGCTAAGTTAGAAGTAATATTAAAAAGTATATAAGTATTTAAATTAATCTATACTATAATTACTAAGCTAAATAACTAACTTAATAATATATTAACCTTACTATAAGCTATTAATAAGCTAGTTATAAAGTTAATATAAATAGTAATAAGTAGTAATACTTTAGTACTACTAGTATTATACTTTATAGTACCTCTATTAGTATTACTACTAATACTACTACTTTTAAAGCTAGATATTACTTAACAAATAAATAATATTTAATACTTAAAGCTTCTCTTTAACTTCCTAAAGTTTAGAAGTAGTTATAATAAATAGACTACTTAAGTGTAATAGATATATAATAAGATTAAAATAAATTAAGCTTTCTATTTAAATAACTAAAAAGCCTAATATTTAATTAACTTCTATTTAGAACTAAAAGTATAGCTAGTAGTTATAGCTTTCTATAAATCTAATAGTAGTAATAGCTTATTTAAGCTAGACGCCTTTTTAGTATATTTAGACTATATTTATAGTAACCTAAATATTAAAAATAAGGCCTTTAAAAAGCTATTAAAGCTTAAAATAAAGTATAATAAATCTTTTACTTTATTTTTACCTTATTTTAAACGTACTATTATAGAAATAAGTAACATAGTATAGCTAAATAGAGTTTAAATTAACTACTTATAAAAAGCACTATTTTATAAGCTTTTTAACTACTTAGTTAACTACTTAACCCCCTATAAATATACTAAATATATAAGCTTTATATAAAACATTATATAGAAACTAAAAGGATTATATTATGCTTATAATATTATATATTAGCTTATAACTTTTAGAATAAAATTATTACTTACTAAAGTAGATATAGATAGAAATACTAAAATAATAGAGTTAGTATATACTTTATATAATAGAATAGATAAAGGCTTTAGTAAAGAAATATATTATTATTTTAAGTATAACTAGATTAACTACTTATAAAGAGATTATTAGAAGTTAAAAAAATTAAAAGATAGTTTTAAAGTAGTAAAAGCTATTAAAGAAACGCTACATTAAGACTTAAAAGAAGATAAAAAGAGAGAAGATACTTTTAACTTAGAAAATAAATAACTTTAGTATAAAATTAAGTATTAAAAATAATAGAAGAAAAGTAAGCTAAGTAAAAATAATTTCAGTTAGAATATAGTATAAATAAGCTTTCTATAATATTAATAGTTAGAGTTAATAAAAGCATTTTTACTAATATTTTAATAAACTATAGTTATAATATTTATATAATAGTAAACTACTAATATACTTACTATTTCTATTTACTATATATTAACTACTAAGCGTAATAACTATATAGCTTTACTAATAACTTAGCTTAAACTAAAATAAAAGATATAGTTATACTATACTTTAAAATTAGAAGTTATATATAGTAGCTCTTTACTTATATAGTAAAGAGGTTAGATACTAACTTATTCTTAGAAAAGCTATAAATAGAATAGATTAGTATTATATATAATATAATAGAGAAATAGATATTCTATAAAAAAGTAGAAATTACTATTACTTTATAAAGATAAAATAAGTTCTAAAAAGTAAAAGAAATCTAAAAAACTTGTTAATTAAACACTACTTTCTTTATAGTAATTTACTAGAAAGTTATTAGAAGTTAAACGTCTAAAGTAGCTATAAGAATATAAACTATAAGTGCTTTCTATTAGAAAAGGTTCTCTTTTACTTATTAAGAAGCCGCCTAGCGCGAGGAAAAAGGGAAAAAAAAAATAGGTGAGAAATCATCCTAAATTCTATTTTCTAATTAGTATATAAATAATTAGCTATAATTAAACCTCTAAATATATTGGTCTAGAGCTAGGCTTTATATAAGCTAGACTTTCTAGCTCTAGCCTTTTTATTAGCTCTAATTTTAATATCCCCCCTATATATATACTAGATCTAGCTTTTAAACCTCACTTTCTATTAGTTATATATCTCTTATTTTTATCTTTATATAACTTAGTTTATATTAGTTATATTTATTTAAACTACTTTGTATATAACTTATTATATAGTATATCCTTATATTTAAACTTTTAATATAATTATATACTTTATTAACCTTTAATCCCTTTTATTATACTATATAATATTACTTTAAGTATAGCTAGTTTACTATGACTTACTCTATTTAGTTAAAAACTTTTACTCTATATAAATATATTTAATTTATCTATTATAGTAACTCTACTAATATATTTTAGCTAGTTATAACCTTTTAAACTACTTTAATATTAATAATTTATTTTATAAGTATTATATTATAGTTATTCTATTATACTCTATTTTAAGATAAAAGCTTATTTTATACTATAAGAATAAATCCTATTTAATATAATATATATATTAAGTATTTTCTACTCTTATTTAGGCTACTAGCTTTAAATATCTCCCCCCTTATAATAAATATTTATATACTAATAAGCTATAGTCTAAATATATTATTATTTAAACTTTAGAAGGTTTATAGTTAATAAAAAGTGTTTATATAAACTATTTATAGAATAATTAAGTAACTCTCTATAGCTTTTATATATAATACTATATAATTTATTTATTTATTTATTTCTATACTAATAAAATAGATTATTTAGCTACTATACTTTTAGGTATCTCTATTAATTTACTTCTATAACCTTCTAAAATACTATTATCTTACGTTTCTAGTTTTAAGTATTAATTAAAAGAATTAAGTACTTTTAAAAAACTATATATTATATCTTAAGTATTTAGCTTTTTAAACTAAAATACTAATAAATTAGTTTTATATAACTAGTAGATTATAGCTAAGTTATAGGTTATTAATATATTAATTACCTAATTATTAGAAGAGAATAAATTATTAAGTTAGAAACTATTTAAAATATTACTTTTCTTAGTATTTTTATAAACGTTTAATATATAGAAAGTGCTACTAAACTAACCTATTTCACTCTAATAAACCTTATTAGGATTTAGAGATATAAATAAAGATAATAATAAGGCTTTTAGAGAATAATATATATAGAAACCTAACTTATATTTAATAGTTATATTCTACTTTAAACTTTACTACTATTTTATTAGTTAGTCTTTTTAGTTTTTAAATTCCTTATACTAAGTTTTATTTTATTCTAGCTACTAAAAAGTCTATAATATTAAGTAGTTTAATAAGAAAGATATCTTTAAATCTATATATTTAAAAAGCTATATATATACTAATAGCCTCTATTTTACTTAGTTTATTAGTCTCTTTAATAGGCTTTTTATTATATAATCTAAAGATTACTTTATTAAGTATTCTTCTCTATACTTTATAGTCTATTAGTATAAAGCTAGGCGTATAAAGTAGATCTATATAGAATAGCTCTAACTTTAACCTTATACTTATTTCTATTCTAATTTTTATACTAAACTAAGATATTTTTAGTTTAATCCTCTTTAAGAGGAGGATAATAGTATTTAGTAGGATATTAAGAAATAAAATACTCTATATTTTGCACAAAGTGAGGATAATTCTACTTAGTAGTCTTAAGAATATTAATAGTTTATTATTTATAATAACCTCTTTAAAGCTAAATAGATAGATAATACCTATTACTATAAATTTAGCTTTATTTACTACTTTAAGCTTTATATACTTATTCTTATTAACTATAACTAGTATTCTTTAGCCTCTAGCTGTTTACTATGATTTTATCTGCTTAGAGCGATAGACCTCTTAACTCTGCGCCTCCTAATAATATATATAGCTTTTAGTTATATAATTATAACTCTCCTAACCTTAGCTGCACTTATATATATATATAACTTTATAATCTTTAACTTCACTTTAGTAATAATGTAGTTTGTGATTACTTAATTACTGACTACTAAACTATCGATCTATCCTCTCTCTTATATATTACCTATACTACTGTTAAACACTATCTCTATTACTGCTTTGCTATTTACTATTCTTCTTTTTTAATTAGGCTAGCTAACGCCTTTATAGCTATACTATCGTTAGTAACGTTCTCTCTATTAGTTAGCATAAGGCGTACTTACTGATCCTTACTAAGCCTAAGCTTAGGCTACTTCTACTTTAGTATTATAGAGAGCTTACGCGAAGAAAGGCTACTCCTTAGGATAGCTAGAAATATATATAGCCTCTATATAGAAGTATCTAGGGCTATTATTTATCGCCTTAATTATAGTATAGAGAGGGTCCCCTCTAGAAGTATTTATAAAGGCTCTAGCTATAGCTACTTTAATAATATACTACTAATTAGTAAAAGAGTACTTACTGAATTTAAGGGCTTTATTTATTATATAAATATTATTCTATATAGTAATACCTTTAGCTATTTACTTATAGAAGGGTATATTTTATAGGGGATTAGCGTTTTTATATATCTCTTATAGTATAGATATTATAAAGCTTTAGGATTTATTATAGGTTATAAGGTGAAGAAGAGGAAGAGGGATAAGTATAAAGCTCTGCACGTAGTAGTAGAGTTTTTATATTTCTAGCTATAAGAACCTCTTCTAATAACCTCTTTAGTTGAGGAGTTATCTTTTATATAGTGGCGTTATTAGGCTATAAGAGCCTTAGTAACCTATTTAGCTCTAATATAATTAGCTTTGCGCTACGCAGCTAGTGCTATTACTGTTCTGCTAGTCTATTTAGCTAGAGTATGCGTTCAACTTTATGATGTTTAGAGGGTTTGCTTACTAATAGGAACGTATAAAGTTTCTATACTATTTTCTTTAATTAGTAGAAGGTATAGGTTAAAGTGCCTATATAGTGTTTCTAGAATTATACCTGTGTATAGAGTGAATTTTGCTATAGTCTTTTTATAGAGGGGCTGCGTTATAACTATAAACTTAATAACTAGTATTCCTTTAATATATAAAAATATACTTAGTATAGTTAAGTTTTTTAAGTTTTTAAAAGCTATAGTTATAGCTTTTTTATTTAGTAATAGTATTTAAGTGTTTTATTAGTAGTTAGATAAGTAAATAGAGAGCTTTTAATTTATTTCTTTACTAAATAAGAGAGTAGTATAGAGTATTAAGTTCTATCTATACTAATTAAATAGAGTAATAATATACTAATTATTCTAAAAATTAAAATAAGTTTTAAGTTTATACTACGCTTAAAACTATTTAGTATCTTTTTATATTTATTTACTTTTATAGAAATACTTAAAAAAACCTAGTAAATAGTTATCTTTTTTAGCTTTCTTTTACTTTTTTAAGATTATAATATATTTAAATCTCTTCTAAAGCTTTTAGTTTTTTACTTCTCTTTACTTTTTTTCTATTTAGCTACTCCTTAGCTTAGCTTTTATTATATAAGCACTTTTCTTTTTAAAGTTATAAAGAAGACTACTTTATAATATAGGTTTAAATTATAAAAAGTTACTTATAAAGATTACTATAAGTATTCTACTAAAACGTCTATTTAGAAAGCTATATAATATCTTTAACCTTTAGTTAATATTATAAAGTAGACTTAGTTTAAGTATACTAACTTTATTAATAGTAAAAACATTATATCTATACTATCTCTCCTTTATTTTTTCTAGAGTTTTTGAGATAGTTAAATCTTTAGAAATATTATTTCTATTTTTAAAACTTAGTTTAAGTACTAAGTATATAGTTATACTTTCTATTTTAATAGCTACTATACTTAATGTAACTATAATAACTATATTATAGTTTCTCTTCTTACTAGCTAATACTATTTTTAGTATATTAATAAGCTATAACTTATTAGTTCTACTACTATTTCTAATATATTAGAGGTGTTATTTCTCTTTAGGAGTACTTTATTTATTTAGAGTAATATAGATTAGCTTTAAAGTAACCTGCTATATTTAGTTTAAAGTTCTTTTTATACTAATAACTTTAGCTATTTATAGAAAGGTATTACTAAGAGTAATTCTAACTTATATATAAAGCTTTATAGGGGGATCTATAGAGAATAGCTTATTATTATCTTTACTAAACTTAGTTTTAGTAGTAGACCTAATTAGCTAATTATTCCTCTTAATTACTAATATTCTCTCTTTATATAGTTAATTTCATACTATTTTAGTAGTATTAATACTACGCTTTATTATAATAAATAGGTTAGCTTATTAGAGTAGAATTAGTAAGAGATATAGTTCTACTTCTGCGTTTTTTTTATATTAATAAATCTATACTTATTAAGAGATTTTAGAAAGCTATAAAGGTTTAGAGACTTAGTAGTTATATTAGATTTATTATATATACTACTAATTATATTATAGAAGATATTCTAAAAGTTAGTGTTTTTAAGTTACTATTTTATACTAAGTACTAAGAGATTTCTAGCGCTATTAGACTTAATACCTTTATTATTTTCACTATAGCTAGCTTAAAGTTAGGTATCCTTTTTAGTATTTTCTATACTTTTATAAAGGAGTATAATATTTTTAATAAAGTTAAGGATTTATTTAGATAAGCTAAACTAAAGCTTTATTTAAACCTTAGATAGTTTACTTATATATAATATAAACCTCTCTTATAAGATAAAGAAGCTAAAGAGAATAACAGCTAACTTAAGATATATAAGACTAAGTAAAACCTTATATTTATTAGTAATAGGCTTACTTTTTATAATAGCTGTTTTATATACTAAGAGAGTTACTATTAAAGAGGCCTATGAATATTAGTACTTTCTATTTCTTAATAAGCTATAGGATTTATATCTATAACTTATAGTTAAGTAAATTTAAGTTTAAAGCAATATAGTCAAGTTTATTTAATTTCTACTTTAGCTCTACCCTCTAGGTTTTAATTATAGAGAAGTAGTTATAGAGATAAAGATCGCTTAAGAGAGGTCTTTAGTAAATATATATTTTAAAAACTAGTAGTATAAGACTAATATAGCTAATATTTACTATCTTAGGAGCTAACTAAGTATTAACTTTAGGTTTAGCTATATCTTAAAGACCTTTTTAGTACTAAAAATCTAACTAGTATAGTATATTAATATAAATAGTTAACTAGGTTTATTTACTAAAATAGCTATTCTTTAAGCTTAATAAAAAGGTACTAACTTTAATAGATAAAAGCTTTTAGCTAGTAAAGAGTTAGTTTTCTATATATAGTAAAAACTATTATATTTTATAGCTTAATATAGAGGTTTTATATATAAAACCTACCTTACTATTACTTTTATTATTAATAGGATTATTAAGTTTCTTTATAAGGTATTTTAAGAGAGAGACTTATTTCTAAAGAGGAGTATTAAGCTTAGTTAAGTAGTTAGTAGTATAATAGATTATTAAAAGGCTTATTAATTTAGTTAGGAGGAATGTAGTATTAGTATTATACTATATAGCTATAGCTAAAGTAAAGCTATACTAGTTAATAAAGCTATAGTTCTATTAAATATATAGAAGCTTATTAGGTATAAATATAATCTTCTTACGCTCTACTTATAGGTATTTAAACTAATAAAGGTGTTACGATTTAGTTAATCTATTTTTAAAGCTATATTTAGTATATATAGCTTTATAACTATATATTTAATACTAAGAAGTAATCTAATTAGTTTTATTATTAAAGTATTCTTTAAACTTAGACCTATTCTTAATAACCTCCTTAATATTATTAAAAATACTATCTTAGTATTAATAGGCTTTTACTATATTTATATTATAATACTAATTAGATTAGTTAAATAAGTAGTATAGTTATTAGTTAGAAAGTTATTTATTTTACTAAAGATTAAGTTAATATAGCTATATATCTAATCTCTATATTTAGTATTACTAAGATTAGCTATATTTTAGAAGAGATTTAGTAGTTTAATATTAGTATTTAGCTAAATAAACTTATATAGATATAAGGTATTATACTTATTAGTTTTAATATAGCTAAAATAAGAAAATAATTTCTTAAAAACTAACTTTTCACTAATAGTAACTAAATACTTAAAATAAAGCTCTATTTTATAATAGAAGAACTTAATAGAGCTAACTAAGTTACTAATAATATACTATATATAGGACTTCTATTATTTAAATAATTTAAATAATATATTTACTTTAGTCTCTTTTACTATTTAAAAAGCTATTATTTTTATATTAATTTCATTAGTAAAATTATTTAGGTTAATTATATACTATATTATAAGTATCTTATACTTAACATAAAGCTTTTAGATTTTCTATCTAAAAAATAGCTTCTCTTTATTTAATATATAATAATAGTTCCTAAAAGCACTTAACTCTCTTATTAAAGAGGCTACTCTTTTATTAGTAGTTTTATATATTTTATAGTATTATTTTTCTATTTTATCTATTTCTTTAATAGTAAGTATTATAATAATATTCTAAAGTATTTAGAATAAAGCTTTATCTATTTAAAAGTAGCTAATATACTAATTTTCTATTTAGATAAGTATATTAAAGATTAAGAATAGAAAAGTAGAATATTTAGTAAATTAACCTCTTATAGAATAGTTAGTAGTGAAAATATCTTTTAATTATAGTTTTTATTATATTATATTACTAAAGTAGTATTTTTATTTATTTCTTTAAGTAGAAACCTTCTTTTTCTTTTTAATCTAAATAGCTAAGCTATAGGTCTAACCCTTTAAAGTACTATATATCCCCCACTTTAGGCTTTTTATAACTTTATAAGAAGAGATAGAGAAAAGCTTTAGGGAAGAAGTTAAGGTTATTTAAATCTATTAACTCCTCTCCTCTTTAACTAGTAATAAAAGGTTTTATACTAGAAAATATTATTTTATTATACTAACTGCTATTTTTTAGCTTATAGCTATAAAACCTCTAGTTTGAAATATTTAGTGCTATTTTTAATATTTTAAGTTTCTTTCTAGGTATAACTTTACTACTATTTTTAGTTAGTATTAAGCTAGTAATAATAAGTTTATATAACTATAAGTTAATTTCTTTAGGATTAATTTTATATAGGTTTTAGTTATATATATAGATCTTACTAATTTTTATATTACTCTTAGTTTTAATACTTATAGCTTTAGCTTCTATTACTTTAAAGTGAAGAATAGCCTTATAAGTAGTCCTAATAAGCTTCTCTAGTAGGCCTTATTTAGTAGCTAAAATATAGTTATTTATTCTAATTTTATTCTCTATATATAAGTTATAAGAAACTATTTTATTATATAAAGCTATTAAGATAGTTATACTAAGGTATATTAGAAGAGGGTAGAGTTCTTAGAATTTTTAGTAATTCTAACCTAAAAGTAAGAGGTTAAATAGGCGTTTTTATAGGTATTAAGCGTTATTATAGGAGGAAAAGGTTTATATAAGTAAATAGAGGCCTAGTTAGCTTATAATAAAAAAGACTAAGTAGATAAATAAGAAATATACTTATTTTTATATAATTTCCTATTTTCCTTTAATAACTTTAGTAATTACCCTCTTAGAAGAGCTTTTAGGATATTTTTAGTCTAGTTTATAGAAAAACCCTATTAATTCTTACTTTTTAAAGATTAAATAAAAATAAGTATTTTTAGACTTTTCTAGCTTTAGCTAGTTTTATTTTTATCTCTTCTCTTAATTCTTATTATACTTCTTTAATTATTTAAAGTAATAATAAAGTAGAATATTATAGAGATAATATTACTAAACTTCTTCTTAGTAGTTTATTTTCTCTTAAAAGATTATATAATTTAAGATATAAAAAGAGTAGAAACTATAGATAAAATATAAGTTAGTTAAGTTTATATTTATATATTTACTTTTATATTTCTTATAGTTATTTAGAAAATTAATATATAAGTATTTAAAATATTTTTAGAGGTTTTCTATTTAGAGTAGAATACTTAGTATAATTAATAAGTTTTCTCTTTTATTTTATTATAAAATAAGTAACTAATATAGGGAGATATAAGCTAAATTACTATAAAAAGTTCTCTTTATAGTTATTCTATACTACTCTATTAAACTAAAATAAAAAAAGCTTAGAAGAAGAAGTAATTTAAGTATTACTATATTAGAAGAAAATTTAGGTAATATATTTTTAACTTCTATTTTTCTAAAATAAAGAGTAATAACTTAGATATTTAAAATTAAAGATTAATTAAACCTATAGAAATCTAAAAAAACTTTAAAAGAAAATATCTAGCTAAATAGAAAAGAGTAAGTAGGGTTTTATATAAGTTTAATTAATCCCTTTTATTAACTTACTATCTACTTATTTAAAATTATTATATATTACTTTATTATAAGCTATTATAATAATAACTTAAAAGTAATTAAAATAGAATAAATTTATTTTACTTTTATATTAAAAGCTGAAGTTATAAAGGTAATAATATTTATTTTACTCCTCTTATAAACCTTAAAAAGAATAAAATTAATTAATTTATTCTTAGAAAACGTTTCTCTTACTTAAACTTATTAAAAGGTTTCTAATAATATATTAATTAGTACGAAGAAATACTAAAAAGCCTAAAAATTTAAAATCTAAGTTATACCTATATATAGAAATACTAAAATTTAATTTTTTTAAATTATAAAATACTATAAGTATAAAAGTATAAAAAGCTAAGAAAGAAAAATATTATAACTATACTAATCTTTTAAAAAATAAAGAGGGGAATATTTTCTAAGCTTAATTAAGAGTATTTCTCTCTTCTAAAAATAATTCTATATTAACTCTATAGAAAAAAAAATATATATTTTTTTTTAGATTTCTCTTTTTTTATATTCTTAAGTAGTAAATAAGTAACTAAAGTGAAGTACTTCTTTTAAAGTCTATAGTTAACACTTTAGTTTTATTATAGATTTTATTAAGTTTTAAACTTAATTTATAAAAGAGGAGAGTTATAAAGTAAAATTATAAAAGATACTACTAAATATAACTAGACTTTTTTTATAAAGAGAAGAAAAAGAAACCTAAAATATAAAATAGCTTTATTATTAGAATAGTAGAAAAGAGGAGGGATAATAAATATATATACACTTTTTAGATAAAAGAGAAAGATAAAAATAGAAATAATAGTAAAATTATCTTTTTTTTTTCTCTTTTTACTTTTTATTATTCTTCTAAACTTATATTATAAGAATTCTTCTATTACTCTTTCTATTAATAAATTATTAGTTCTATTTAAGTTTTATATAATCTTTTTATTTTAGCTTTTTTTAATAAAGCTTTTTTCTATTTCTTTTTTTATTAATTTATTTATATCTTCTTTAGAATAGTGTTATTAAACTTTAGAGCTTTAAAAACTTTAACTTTAGTTTAAAATAAATAACTTAGACTAGAAATAATAAATAATAAAGCTAACTTAGTTACTAGTAATATTTTAGTAAATCTTTTTATAGGTTCTTTTTTTTATTAATTTTAATAAAAGAGACCTTTTTTAATTTTAAATTTAAATTAAAGTTCTAAAGTAATTATAGAAGCTAAAGTTTTTAAAGTAATAGTTTTTAAAAATAGCGTTTCTAATATAAATATAATACTTAGAGAGGATTCTTTAAGAAAAAAAGATATATAAAGCTATTTAAACTCTATTAAATCTTATTAAAAGGTCTCTAGAGTATATAGTTTAGGATTTTAAAGATTTAAAATACTATAACTTAAAATAGCTAAAGTATTATTTTTTATTAGAAATAATATTTTAAACTTTTTTAAAAGCTATAAAGCTATAGTAGAAGTAGTAGGAATAATTAATACTTTAAAAGTATTAAGTATTATTTTCTATATAAATATATCTTTTTAAGCTAATAATTAAATAAAACTTAGTAAGAAAACTTAGTTATAAGTGAAAATATATCTTATTTAGTACTATAAAGCTATAAATAAAAATTACTAAAAACTACTAAATAACTAAATTAATTAAATTATTTCTATAACTCTAATAATAGATAATTTAAACTATAAAATAGCTATATAGTTTCTATAAAAGATTAATAATATCTAAACTAAAGCTATAAAATATAACCTTAATATTATAACTAACTTTTAAATTATCTATATAGCTATATTAAGATTTAATTAGTTAGCTTTAAATAGAATAGCTCTACTTATAGGGATTAGTATTTATAAGTTATTTAAAAAAGAGGATTTAAATAAGTTTAAAGTTAACTTAATAAATTAATTTAATTTTAAGGCTATTTAGAAATAAACTTTTTAGATTACTATTTCTATCTATTCTCTATTTCTTATACTTCTAAAAGTACTAAGAAGGGAAGTTTTTCCCCTTCTATAAGTTAAAAGAAATAAAGCTAAGTTTAATTAAAGTATTAAAAACCTCTAAAACTAGTTTTTAAACTAGTAACTTTCTAACTTAATAAAAATGATAAATAACTAGAAAATCTCTACTAAAAAGATTACTTATTCTTCTCTAGTTATAGAAGATTATTATTTAGCTTTAGTTTATTTAGTTAAAGTTAATAAGAAAAGTCTTAAGCTTTTCTCTTATAGCGTATATAATTAATATTAATATATAAGCTATATAGATTATAACTTTAAAGAAAGCTATTATCCTTAAAAGATAGCTAATAAAAGAAGTAGCTTAATTTAATACTTCTAAAGATATTATTTCTATAAACCTTAAAATAATAAGTTTTTTATTTTCTAAATAACTATTACTTTATTATAATAAAATAGTAAGCTTAACTAAAAAGCTATTATTACTTATTTTAAAAATTGAAATAGCTATAAAGCTATAAAAGCTTAAACTACTAAAATTCTTAAGTAGAATATTAGCTAATCTTAGTTTATATTTATTAAGGTTTTATAAAACTATAATAACTTTAACTTAATTAAATTTTCCTATAAGTTTATAGAAGAAAAAAGTGTTATATTAGATAATAAAATATCTAGTTAAACTTCTACTTTTATAACTTAGTTAGACTTTAGTAAAAAGAACTAAACTTTAGTTTTTTATATAGCTCTATTTACTAACTAAATATTAGTTAGATCCTCTATAGAATACTCTCTTTTTTATTTTATTTATAGTTATAACTTAATTACTCTAATTAAGACTAAAAGTATTATTTAGTAAATATTAGACTAATTAAAAGTTAGAGATATTAAAACTGAACTCTTTTTATATATATAGACTTTTAAATAACTTAATTCTAATTAGTAGATAGCTTTTAAATATATTATAAAGTAGTACTACTAAGCTATTATGGACTATAACTAAAGAAATAAGTATAAAATATAGGCTGCTAGCCTTATATTGCGAAATTTAACTGGTATTAACTGCAAAAGCTAGACTGGTCCCCTCGCCTTCTGCTAATAACCTTTAGGTCATATAACTTTCAGACTTAGACATCATAACTTCAAATATCATAATAAGCCTCAACTGCCCTCCTCTAGCTGCTTCTATCTCCATCAGTCTCCTTTATCTCCTAAGGCTCCTCTAAGCTGCACCCACCCTTCACGCTATATTCAATCTACGCCCATCTTCCTCTCCTCTACTATTCAGACGTCTATACTATAAACAACGTCTTCCGCCCTACTACGCAGTCTTAATAAAGAGCCCTGCTACTATTAGCTATACTCTCGCTATATTCGCCCTTTCCAACTTACTAACTACTCAGACTACCCTAGCTATCTTAAAGAAGCTTATAAGGTATTTATAGGTGTTAGGATTATTATTAGTAGCTTTAACTATATCTATATTAATTTTAAAGCTATATAACTCTAGTATATTATACTTATTAGCTATTTTAAATAAGTATTTCTAAGTGAATTTAAGTAGAGTTTTCTTAGTAGTATAGAGAAAGTTACTATACTTAGAGCTTTTAATTTTATTAGCTTTAGTTTTATAGATTAAGTCGTCTAAAGTAGCTTTACTAAGCTTATATATAGGTATAATAAAGGGGAAAAACATTATAGTTATTATATATATAGGAGGATATAAAGAATAGGCTTAAAGCCTCATTCAAATAGTTAAGTTCTTATACTATAGCTATAAGAACCCTTTTAGCTATAGTAGTAAAAAATCACACTATTAAGTTTATACCTTTAAGTATAAGTTCAAGCTATCACTAGGCCTTAGCTATATACTATTAGCGTTTCACATTATAAATAACGCTCTCACTAGTACGTTTTACTACTCTACTACCTGCCCACCTACCCTCTTCTATTAAGGATAAGTTAAGCTAAACGTTAATAACTAATTATACTAAGATTTATTTATTTACTTTATTAAGATTAAACATAGGTTAAAGTGCTACTATTAGGTTTCAATACTATGAAAAAAAGTATAAAGTGAACTGCAATACCTACTTATACAGGTTAACTAGACTGCTAATAAGTATAAAATATAATATAAAGAGCTATAAATTAGAAATATTATTTTTATCTATAACGTAAAGTTATTTATTAATAAAAGCTTTTCTAGTAAGTTTAGTATATATTAGTTAAGCCTCTTTTATATCTAGTAGATATCTCTTTAAACTTTATTTTATTTATTTAAAACTTTTACTAGAATTCCTATTAAGTAGACTATAGCTAGTAATTAGTTAAAGAAATTTATAGTAAATAAAAATAGCTATTTAGATAATATCTCTAAAATAGTAGTCTAATTAAACCTTAAATAAGCTTTTAATAAGGTCTTTTTTACTATAAATTAACCTAATTTTAATACACTTAGTTTAGTAGAAATCTTAAACTTTAATAAATTATCTATACTAGAAGAAGTAAAGACTAATAATATTAACGCTATAAAAATATAAATTAAGTAATTATAAGAATAAAACAAAACACTATAAGTTAAAGTTAATACTTAGTAGAAAAAGAATAAAATTATAGTAGATATCTCTATAAAGAATAAAAGATTTAATAGCTAGTATAGAGATATAGAGAAACTAAAAAATAGCTAAGTCTATAATAATTGTTAAATTTTATCTATTTTTAATAGGAAAAGTAATATTTTATTTATTTATATTTAGTTACCTTTATACTATAATTTATATTAACTATATATTTATATTATTTCTTTTATTTTTAATATATATTATTATAAAAGAAAGGAGGATATATAATAATAAAAACTAATAAACACTATAAAAACTAAAAAGTACTAAAAAACTTAAAAGAAATTAATACTACTTCTGAAAAATTTAAACCTAAAATAGATTAATTACTTCTCTAAGTATAATAAGTAGTAGCTTCTTTCTTTTTCTTTTTATTTTTACTCTTTAAATTTACTTCTACTAGTAAAAGGTTAACTCATTTATAAAGGTTTTTATTAAGGATTTTATAAAAAACTATAATAGAATACTACTATAATTTAAATTTATATTTTAGAATTAATTTAATAAATTAGTTAATTAATAGTTTATATACTAGTATGATTATCTTACTTCTAAGATATTTATTCTTAGAATAAAGTATCATATTAATATTTCTACTCTCTTTATAAAGAGTACTATTAGAAATACCTTTTTTTATTACTTTTTTTAATATATTTAATCTAGCTAGTAGTTTTCTAGTTATAGTTAAGCTTATATAAGTATAAATATCTCTTTTTATAGTATATATAGTTAGAATAAGCTTCTTTCTATTTAGTTTAATAAGAAATATATTCTTAGAAGAGAATAGATATAGTAACTTAGTAGCTACTTTATTTAACCTTAAAAAATATCTTTATTTAGTATTTAAAGTATTTATTATATTAAAAAAGATTCTAAGCGCTATATATATAAATTAGTAAAACTTTAACTACTTCTAACTTATTTATCTTCTAATATAGCTATCTTTAAGAGCTAGTATAATTTTCTATAATATAAACTTCTTTTATAAAAAATAGAAACTTATTTAATACTTTTCTCTTATTAATTAGCTCTATATATATTATTAAAAACTTAGTAAGTAAATACTAAAACCTTAAAGTTACTCTTTTAGCTTTTTTATTAATAATAATTTTATAAATAAAGCTTATTTTATATTAAATCTAACTAATAAGACCTTTAATAGAAGTTTAAAAAAGAGAAAAAGAAGCTTATATATAGGTTAGTAATAGTTTAAATAGCTTTAAAAAGATAACTTATTATATCTAATAGTAGTATAATAAGTCTAAATAGATAAATAGTTTTTTGTTTATTTTTATAATTTATAGAAACTAATATAGAAGAGAAAGAGAAAAGCTTATATATTTAGTTTAGAGTAATAATATAAAAGTAACTTAAATTAATTTTAATATTTATAATTATACTACTTAGAAGTTATTTAGTTATTATTATAAAACGTTAGTTAAATTAGAGATTATAAAGAATAATATATTAAGAAAAGGAAAAGAGAGATATAGCTAAATAGAAGAAATATACTTTTTTATATCTAACTAAAAAGTTAGTTAATACTAAAAATAGTAACTATAAAAGTTTAAAAACTTATTTACTATAGTAACTTATTAATAAAATAAAAAAGAATAATTTAAAGAGCTTTTTACTATAAATCTAAGATTAACTAAACTAAAAAGAATATATTTATTTAGGTTTTAATAATAAGAGTGAAATAAGTATATTAATTAAAGTATTACTATCTATAAAAAGAAGGCTTTTAACTTTATATATTTTATAATTAAATTATAAAAAACTTTACTTTTTTTATAGTTATAAGTATTAATTCCCTTTTAAAAATATAAGATTATAAGTTTAACTAAGTAGTTTATAGCTATATTTTACTTTTCTTACTACTAAATTATACTAGTTACTCTTTTTTCCTCTACTTACTACTCTTATTATTAAACTTCACTTTTATCTAATTACTATTTATATCTTATAATTACTTAAATCTTAGCTTTAAAAATAACTACTTTATAGCCTAACTAGCTCTTTTTTTACTTAAAAATTATATTTTTAGAAGGAATATTAACTACTAATACTAAATTTACTTTTATAATATCTATAAAAAGAGGTATTTTAAACTACTAACTTTCTACTAAATATCTTTATATATTTATATATATAATAATAACTTTTTTTTAATAGATATTTTTATATTTAATTACAACACTTTAAATAAAACTAATTATTACTTTTATATTTTAAAATTATATGTTTTTCTTTCTCACTTATGTTTACTAACTTTTAGTAAAAACTATTAATATTATAATTAACGCCTCTTTATTTTTTATAAATTTATTTTCTTAACTCTTTTCTTTTTTTTAAGATATCTAATTACTATAACTTAAATAAATAGTAATATAAACCTATTTAATATATTCTATATATTTATAACTTAATAGCTCCTCTTTTAGACTACTATAGAATATTATATAATATTTTATTAAACTACTCTTATTACCTTTTAGTCTCTATTTTTTAGAGACTATAATCTTAAGTCTTAGAAAGCTTATAAAACTATATAGGATGTTAACTAGATTAATAGGATTAAATAAAAACTTATAATCTATGTTATATATTTTTATTAAAACTAATTAGTTTCTTAAAGTAAGACTCTATAAATAGTAGATATATCTACTCTATTTTTATAAAGAAAATAGCTTTTATAGCCTCTTAATTTTTATTTTAACTACTTTAGTAAAGTAAACACTAAACTAAATAAAACTAAGTATATTTAGTTTATATAATTTAACGAAAAACTCCTTAGAATTATTTTTAAAACTATAGAGCTTATTAAGTCCTTTATTACACTTTAAAAGCTTTATAGAGTACTAAAACTTAATTAAAATAAATTTTTTTTAATATTTAAATAGATAAATACTAATAATAACCTTACTAATATAACTCTAACTAGATGTTAATAGGGTGGATTCTCTTATAATAATAGTGAAAACCTAATTTAGGGAATTTAAAAGTAAGGTATTTAAGTAAAAGTTCTTTCTAATTTCTATAATATATTAGGGTTTCTATATTAAAGTGATCTCTTCTTAGAGGGCTATATTAAAGTAGTTTATAACTTAACTATTAGAGATATTATTAAAGAATCATATATAAGGGTTTTTATTATTTAGGTTTCCTTCTATAATAACCTTATAATAAAGTATTATAAAGTTCTAACTAATAAACTTACTTTATATAATTTTATTATCTTTTTATAATATAATAGTAGAGGAAAATATATAAGTCTGATTATTAATTAAAGAAATAGCTTATACGTCTACTTAGATAGTATGTGAGATATTATTAATAGTAGTAACTTAGGTAAATTAGAAACTTTTTTTAGGACTATAGTTAAGTTAGTTTATAATTAGTATAAGATCTATAAAGTATTAGTAGAAACTTAAAAACTTATTAATTATATTTCCTTTATTATTTTATAACTCTAAATTAAATTAAAAGAAGACTTATAGAAATATAGCCTCTATACTATAGATTTTATTAAATATATTATTTAATAAAGTATCTTTAGTATTAAAACTTTATATTTAGAAACTACTATTAAAGCTTAAGAAGCTAATTTAAACCTTTATAAGAATCTTTTTAACTACTAAGTTAAGCTTATTACTAAAGAGTTTAGTTTCTATACTTTATTTAAAGATTTAAAACTAAAACTTAAAACTAGGTTTAAAAACTAATTAAAAGCTTTAAAAACAAAAAGGTAAGAAGAATAATAAGAAAATAAAGTAAATATAAACTTTAGAAAAGTTATATTTAACTAAATATTAGTTACTTAAGAATTAATTAGAGTTAAAGCTAAAAACTTAGCCCCTCTAAGAGAGACTAATAGAATAGAAAATATAGTTTATAATAATAACCTTAATCTTATAACTTTTATTATTAATATAAAAAAGAAAAACTACTTTAGAGAAATATTAAATAAGGTTAAAGATATATAAGTTAAAATAGAGAATAAGTAAAGAGAACTTTATTATATAAAAATTAAGAGAAGAGTTAGAAAGTTTAAGTTATTTAAAATAAATAGATTTAGTAATTTAATTTTAAAGTAATTCTTTATTACTTAAGATAACTTAATTAAAAATATAATTTAAATTATATAACTTTAAAATACTTTTTTAGTTCTAACTATACTAAAGAGATAGATAGTATTTAGTATATAGTAAATTAAAAAGATCTAGAGAGAAAACTATAATTAAACTTATATTAAAAAAGAATTAGTAAAAAGACTAACTACTAGTTAGAATAGTAGAAGATATAAGTTAAAAACTAGATAGAATATTAAGTATATAAAGTAAAAGTATTTAAGTTCTCCTCTCTTTAGTATATAAAAAACTTAGAGGATATATAGAAAGAAGTAGAGTTTTTAAAATATTTAGTAATTCTAACTTAAAAGTAAGAGGTTAAATAGGCGTTTTTATAAGCGTTAAGTATTATTATAAAAGGAAAAAGCTTATATAAGTAGATAGAGGCTTAATTAGCTTATAATAAAAAAGACTAAATAGATAAATAAGAAATATATTTATTTTTATATAATTTCTTATTTTCTTTTAATAACTTTAGTAATTACTTTTTTAGAAAAGCTTTTAGGATTTTTTAGTTTAGTTTATAGAAAAAACTTATTAATTTTTACTTTTTAAAAATTAAATATAAATAGGTATTTTTAGGCTTTTTTAACTTTAGCTAGCTTTATTTTTATTCTCTCTTTTAATCTCTATTATACTTTTTTAATTATTTAAAGTAATAATAAAGTAGAATACTATAGGGATAATATTACTAAATTTCTTTTTAGTAGTCTATTTTCTCTTAAGAGATTATATAACTTAAGATATAAAAAGAGTAGAAAATATAGATAAAATATAAATTAGTTAAGCTTATATTTATATATTCACTTTTATATCTCTTATAGTTATCTAGAAAATTAATATATAAGTGTTTAGGGCATTTTTAGGGGTTTTCTACTTAGAGTAGAGTGCCTAGTATAATTAATGAGTTTTCTCCCTTACTTTATTGTAATATATTACTCTAAAACCTTAGGTTCTCCTCACTAATAGCTACCTTACTATATAGTAAGTTATGTATTTTTAGGTAAATAAGGGCGCACTTTAACTTCTATAATTTAATAGAGAGCATTTTAGTTACTCTAGTAGGCTTTAGTTTCTTTAGTTTTATAAAATAGATATATAGTCTCTCTTACTTTTTAACTAGAGAGTGAGGTAGAACTTTAGCTACTAACTTATTAATATTATTTAGTAATATAATAATATAGCTATAAATATACTTTTAGTACTACTTATTTATTAATTAGTTAATATTAATAGTAAGTTTAGTAATCTAGCTAGTTAGAGTGAGAATTTTAATAAGATATTCCTCTAAGAGTAATAAAGCTTATAGCTTTTTAGAGTATTAGTAGCTATAGCTAAGTAATAAGTTATTTACTCTATATACTTATAGTATTTATTATTTTTTAACTACTATATTATATCTAAAATATATTAGAAAGGTTATAGTTAGGTTTTAGGAGAAATAGTTCTTATAGGTAAAATATTCTTAGTTTAAGAGATATATTTACTCTTTAATTCTTAAGTAGAGCTTAAGAAAAGTTAGCTATATATATTTTAGTAGTTTAATAAGAAGTTACTAAATATAGTATATATAGTAAAAGCTAGTTTTAATAGTGTTATTATTATATATAGCTAGGTGGAAATTACTTATCTTTTTAAGTACTGTTTTATAGCTAATAGTTTTATACTAGGTATAGTTTTAGAAGTTTTTAAGCTTTTAGGCGAACTAATTATTAGCGTTTTAGAGTGCTTATTATGTAAGTTATACTTATAGTTAACTAGTTAGTTATTTATTAGACTGTTAACTAGCTTATTTAGTAGATTTTTATTAGTTATTAAGTGGTCTGCTAAATTTTCTGGGTTAAGGTATATAATTATAAGTTAGTAGGAATTAAGTAGTATTATTATTTATTAGTAGCTTTAAAGTTATAGTTAGTAGAGCTAATATTTATAGTTTTAATAGTTAATTCTATTATTAGGCTTTAGAAATATAGCTAAAGCGCTGTATAGTATTATTATATAACTAAATAAGTATAGCTTTATTTTTTTAGTAATACTTTAATTTTAGTATAGTATTAAGCTTAGGGGGGGGTAGAAGAGGTTTAGTTAGATTACTTAGAAAGAAAGTATAGATAGTTCTAAATAGTAAAGCTATAACTAAAGTAGGTAGTAAAAGGATACTAAGAATATTACTTAACTAAGGTGTAGATATAGTTTATTAATGTTTTTAAAAGCTACTTTAGCTTTACTCTAGAGTTAGAAGTATATTTATTAGAGGATAAATAGTAAATAGATAGATTATTAAGTATATTAGTAATTCTCAGAATTAGGTTATAGAAAGCTTTAGGTTAGAAAGTAGTAGTATTAATAGTAAACTTATAGTAAGTTAGTATTAGTATTTTTTTACTACTTTATAAAGGGATAAGAATTTATTTTATAATAGCTTTTATAATAAATATTATTTTATAGTAGTTCTTAAAAAATAAAGTAGCTATTAAGAAGAGTTAAAGATATTTTAAGAATAAAGAGTACTATAAACTTAAGCTAACTAGTATTAAGAAAATATGTTTAGTATAATTAGCTAGTTTAGAGGCTTAAGTAGGTTTTAAACTTATAAACTTACTATTATAAATAAAGGATATATAGTAATTACTAGAGAGATAGAGGTTTTACTAATTAAAAGTACTATAATAAGTAATATTAGGGTATTTAGGTTTATATATTCTTTTATAGAATTATTATTATTATAAAGATAAAAATTATATTTCTATTAAATTTCTCACTTTATTTTATTATATATAATAACTATTAATAAAATAGAGTAGAGTAGGAAACTAAAAGTTTATTAGCTTTAAGTTAAAGTATATCTACTCTTATTATAGATAAATTCCTTTATAATAGTATATATTAGAAAAGTAGTAGTAATAGAACGTTTTATTTAAAATTCCTAAGTTTTCTACTACTAGAACTTTATAGCTTAAGTTAAGATACTAATTTAACTTTCTAACTAAATAATTAATAACTTCTCTAATATACTTAATAACCTCTATACTAGTACTTTAGTTTTAGACCTCTATTAATTCTATTTAAAAGCTATTTTAACTACTTTAGATTAAAAAAAGAGGTAGTTTAATATTATCTATAAGCTTTATTTTAGTTATATTTTATATAGTTTATTAAATAAAGAGGATATAGAATATAAATAGCTTATTTAGGTTTTTAATAATAGCTTAATACTATAAGTAGTTTTTTAGTTTCTTATTTAAAGTATCTACTAACTTCCTCTATAGGATTAACTAATATAAATATATTAACCTTTTCTTATAATTTCTAACTATCCCCCTCTTTATTACTTTTAATAACTTTATTAATATTAATATATTTCCTTTTACTAGTAACTTTATAATTAGACTTAATAAAATAACTAGAAACTTTTCTATAGTTTTTAAGATATAGTTTAGGTTTAGTATAACTAAAGTAGTAGCTACTCTAAAAACTAAATAGTATACTAATTATATTTATATTATACTACTAAAATATAAAGCGTACTTAAAGAAGAAATATAAGGATGTTTAAATAGAGACTACTTTATTCTATAAATATAATAAAAAGATATATATTATAAGATATATATATAGTTTTTATAATAAAAAAAATATCTTTTCTATAGATTATCTCTATAATCTACTAAAGTTTATACTAATAATTAAGATTATTAAGATTAACTAGGCTTTATATAAGTTTAAGTCTATAGTATAGCTATATACTACTCTTACTATACTAATAAAAGCTATAATACTAAGTAGAGTATATAGTAAAAAAGGCTTTACTTTTAACTTATTAGCTTAGATAGCTATAGATAGAAAAGAGCTAAATACACTTTTAAGTATATATAATACTAACTTTCTCTCTTAATATAGGTAATATTTAATAAAGTAGTATTATAAATATTAAATACTATAATTATTATAAATAACCTTTTTATAACTAATACTTTATAGGAGGTTCTATTAGTAAGTTCTAAAAAGACTAAAGAGTTAGATTATATAGAAAATAGTAGTAATAAACTTAGTTTAATAAAGTAATTAAAGTATAGAAGTCTTTATAAGAGAAAGAAGAGGATATAAAAGAAATAGAGAGCTATAAAGTATAAATATTTTACTATTATTAAACCCTAAGTAAGTACTCTATAACTTCTAAATATAATATCTCTTAGAGACCTATCTTTATACTATATTAAACTATTTCTTCTTCTTAGAATAGTTATAATATAATATCTACTTATATTAGGTAAATTAAATTAACTATATAATAATTACTTTTATTTTTAATATAATAATAATAAAGTATTTTATAGGGAAAGATTATAATCTATTATATAATAAGAACTATTAGTTTACTAGTTTAATAGTAGAAATCCTTTCTATCTAAAGTAAAGATCTAGGTTTAAATCTTAAGTAAGTCTTTTTTTTTCATTTTCCTAAAACTTTTGAAGTACGTTTATTATAGTAGTAAAGTCTACTTTTATATAAGACGCTTAATTATAGAGATATAAGGGTTTAAAGTAAATATCTTTAGCTTTTTACTTCTAAGTATATATAGTATACTAGCTTAAAATAGCGCTAGTTATAGGGATATATTATAGTAAATACTAGCGTATAGGAGGTAAGCTAGTTAAGTAACTGAAGTCCTTTTTCTAATAGAAGGATTTGTTTAATAGTAGTATAGCTAGCGTTCCCCAGTTTAAGAGATATTAAAAAAGCACTTATAATAAAGAAACTAGAAAACTATTTAGAGAAACTACTATAATATATTTATAATAAGTTTATAGAGCTTTTTAAATCTACTAAGTTATATCTTTTACTTCTAAGTTACTTTAGTATAAACTATAAAATCTACTTTAAGCGTAATACCTCTAGCTAAAAAGTATTTTGACTTTAAAGCTCTTTCTATAATATATTAAGAGAAGAGCTTTTAATATTTAAAAAAATACACTAAGAGATAGGAAGTAGTAATAAACGTTAGTCTTATAATAACTAGTATAAGTGAGAGTAATAGTTAGTTTCTCAGTATAGTAAAAGGTAATAGTAAAATAAGAAGCTATAGAAGTTATTATTATGTTTTTTATATATATTCCTTAATCTAAGTTTTTAGTGAAGTTAGGGGGACTAGTTAGTTATTATATAGACGTTATTAACTTATACTAGTCCCTATAGGGTTAAATAGGTGTTTTAGTCTATTTAGAATAACTAAACCTAGTAGACTTACTAATAATACTAGCTTATAAGCTAGTTTTAGCTTTAACCTTTATACGTTAGGTTAGTATAGCGCTAGACTTTTAGCATATAGGCTAGTTTTAAACTAATCTCCCTTAATAATCTAGTTTAATAGCTTAGTTATTAATACTCTTACTCTTAATCCTAAAAGTTAAAGGTTTGAGTCACTATTAGGTTACTAGTTTTTTCTATTTATATAACTTATTAGACTTATAGTTTTAGTTACCCCCTTAAGTTATATATAGTATATATATAACTTACTAAAACCTTATATTTAAAAAAGTAAAAAAAAAAAAAACTTATTATAAGAGAAAAAGAAAATATATTATAGAGTTTATAAAAACCTCTCTTTAAGAGGAAAAATAAGGGAAACCTAGTATAGTATATCTTTAACTTTATTAAGCTTAAGATTTAAAGTATTATTATTATATTTAAGTAAAAACTCTTTATTATATAGGTTTATTATCTTAATAAAGTATTTATATATTTCTTTATTTACTAGTTCTATGAAAATATTAGCTAAATTAGCTTTTATATATGTATAGTATAATTATAGCTTTTCTTCTACTAGTTATTATTTTATAAAGTATAATTTTATATCTATATACTTTACTCTTTTATATAATTTTAGATTTTTAGTAACTTACTAAGTAGCTTTATTATTTACTAATAATTTAAGTTTATCTAAGGATTTAAATCCTAAGTCTTCTATTATATAGTTTATAGAGTTATATAAGTAAAAAGCTTCTTTAATAGCTATATATAGGGCTATATATTTAGCTTTATAAATACTTAAAGTAACCATTTTTTATTTTATATTATTCTAGCTTATTATATTATATAGACTAAAATAAAAAATATAGCTTAAAGTAGAGGTTCTATTAAATAGGTTTCTAGCCTAATTAGAGTCTAAATAACTTACTAACTATAGATTTATATTATAGTTATAAATAAAGCTTTTATAAAAGTATCTTTTTAAATATCTCTGTATCCTATTTAAATATAAAATATACCCCTTAGTTAGATTATTTATATAGTAAATATATAAATTAATAGTATATATTATATTTAGTTTGATTTTTAAGCTTAAGAAATTTAAAGATCTTATTTCTTATTAGTATATATTTATTTTTAAAATAGTAGCTTATCTTTTATTAAGGTATAATTTTATATTAAGGTTTATAGGAGTATTAAACTTAGGTATTTATTCTTTATTATATTTATTTAATAATTTATTTATATATTAAGACTAATAAATATTTATTATCTTATTTATATTATTAATATATATTTCGTTCTCTAAAAACGTTATAGGATTTTCTATATCTTTTATATATAAATCCTTTAATAAAGTAGTATAAAAAAGAGTTATATACTCTTTTTTAAGCGTAGTAACTATAAAGTTATCTATATAATAGATTACTACTACTTTTATAATTTTATTATTAACTATAAAGATTTCTTTATTATAAGGACTAGCTTTAAAGCCTAATTTATTTAAGATATTCTTTAGATATTTATACTAAAGTCTAGGGCTCTGTTTTAAACTATATAAAGCTTTAAGTAGTTTATAATATAAGTTATTATTATTACTAGTATTATTATAGTTATATTCTAACTACTTTATATTTAGGTTATAAAAGAAGCTTATAGGTAGTCTAACCTATATATCTTTATCTATAAGAGCGTAGTAAAAAGCGTTTTTTATATTATATTACTTAATAAACTAGTTATTTACTACTACTATTATAAGTATAGCTCTATAGTTCTCTAGTTTATAAGTAGTACTAAAGGTTTCTAAGTAATTTATACTAATATCCTAGTTAAAACCTTATATAACTTAATAGGCTTTATATCTTATAACTTCTTTTTTATTTATATATTTAGTTATATAAACTTATTCTCTTCTAAGAGGCTTTTTATTTTATATACTATTAACTTTATATACTATTAACTAAGTCCTCATATTTTATAATTTAGTTATTTCTTCTATTATTACTTAAATCTAATTCTTATTTTTAGTGTGAATTATTACTTATTTATATATAGAAGGATCTAAAAGATTACTAATAGATAGAATATAAGAAGCTTTAGTTCTATTTTTATTTATAGTAGATATTATAGTTAGAATGGAGTAGTTTGTTATAATTATAAGAGCTCTTTCTTTATTTACTATCTATTTATATTATTTTTACTTCTCTTTTAATATAGTAAGAATTTCTATTATTATATTACTTATAGTATTTTCTAGAGGGTTATTTATATTATTATTATTATTATTATTATTATTATTATTATTATTATTATTATTATTATTATTAGTATTACTTTTTAGATTTAAGTTTATTAATCTGCTTTTATTATATAGATTTATATTTAAGTTATTATATATTATAGAGTTCTTTATAATTTAAGGCTCTTTTTATCTAGAAGTAATAAAAGTATTCTCTATTATTTTTATATCTTTAGTCTAAGTAGACTTTCTTTTATTTATATTAAATACTTTATATATATTATTATTATAGTTTATCATAACTCTTTTATTAGCTCTATTATCTAGCTTTTCTATTAGAGGACTTTTGTTTTTATAATAATAAATACTCCTCTATATAGTTATATTAGATATATTAGGTTTTATATTAAAAGCTACCTCAAAGGGTGTTTTATAGTTTATAGAGGTATATAGAGTTCTATTATATATATATATAGCTACTAAGGCTACTTCTCTCTATAAGTAGTGAGGTAAATTAGATATTATTAAAAATGCTCTTATTTTATTAACTATAGTATATATAATATACTCTATAGTACTATTAAGTATATAAGTATAAGGAACTTTAATATTATAATTTATTCTTTTTATAATATAAGTATAATTTATTTTATTATTATTAAACTTATTACTATTGTTTATATTAAACTCTTTTATAGAGTTATTATTTATATTAACTTTATTATAGTATTCTATAACTATAGTATTAACTTCTTTAGCTTCTTTTATTTTTAATAGCTTTATATAAGCTAATCTAGACTTCTTTTTAATAAAGATTATAAACTATTGATAATTATTATAGGTTTTTAGAGTTATAGGTCTATATAAGTCTAAAGTAACTTTATAGTATAAAGGATATTCCTTATTATAGTTAGTTAACTATTTATTAACTTTAGTTATAAACTTAGCTTTATTATAAGCTTTATAACTATTTAAGCTTACTTCTATATAGTTTGCTTTATTTATATTATTTATAGTATTATTAGTTAGTTTAGCTAAAGCTTTACTACTAATATAACTTAGTTTATTATACTAGGTTATATATAAGTTATTTTAGTTTTTAGTAGTATCTTTATATATCTTTTTGTATTTATATTTAGTTAAGTTTTTTATAGATAGAGTAGTAACTTTACTACTATTTATAGTTTTAAGTTATTAAAGATATAAAGTCTATAATAATATATTATATAGATTAAACTTAATTATTCCTTTATATAACGACTTATTTTTAGTTATACTATATAATATAGTATAATTTTAATATAGTATGAGAGTTATATTATAATATTTAAGTCTTTTCTAATTTATTAAATTAATTTCTAACTTAAGTATATAGTAATAATCTTTTAATATAAAGATAGTATTACTAAGTGGGAATTTAACTATAATTTCTCCTTTTTTATATAGATATTTATAGAAAGCTTTACCCTATTCTACTCTATATTTAACTATAGTAGTTTTAATAAAAAGAGAAACATTAGATATTATATATATAATTACACTAATATTAAGATAAAATTTAGATTTATTCTTTAGATTATCTATATATTTTATATCTTTAATAATATCTATAATTAGATTATTTAGGAGGTTATTAGTACTTATATTATTATTTTTATAATAAGTTAAACTTATATTTTTTTATTCTATATTTGTTTTAAGTTAATTAATATTTATAAAGTTAACTATAGTTATATTAACTTCTTAAATTAAATCTTTTTTATTAGAAAACCTTATATTAACTTTTTTAGCTATTAAAGCTTTTTAAGCTTTATAAAGCTTTTATTTCTAGAAATTAGGTTTAGTTTTAGAGATTTTACTCTTATTTTTCTAGTTACTTAGAGCTTTATTAGGATTTAAGAAGAAATAATCTTTAACTTTATAGTTTTTTAATTTATAGTTAATATAGTATAGTCTTTTAGTCTTTTTCTAAGGTTTTTTAGATATATTTATCTTGATTTTAGTATATAAAATAGTTATAGAGATTTTTCTCTTTACTTTATCTATAAGATTAGTAAATAAAGACTTAATAGTATAAGAGGTTAAGTTTTTTCTAAAAGCTTAAGTAATATTAGTTATAAAACCTTTATAATTATTATTTAAGCTATTTAAAACCTAAACTATAATAACTTATTTAAGTAAAGTTATAGTTTTAAAAGTAAGTTTATTATTAGTTTTTTAATCTTATTAAAGTAATTCTCTATAGAGTTAAAGTTTTCTAAAGAAGTATTAAAAAGCTCTTTATACGTTAGATATTCTAAAGTAAATCTTATAAGTTTATATAGATCTTTTAGTTTTAACTAAATAGAAAAACTTATTATTAAGTTTTTTATAACTCTTAAAGGTGAATCTTTATATAGAAGCTTTATATATACTAAGATTTTTAAGTTTACTGCTTTCTAAGCTAGAGTTATTAGTTTATTTAGTAAACTAGATTTTATATTTTTATTAATAAGTAAAGTTTTAAAATAGGTTACTTATATTTAATAGTTAAGGTTTTCTAAAAAATAAAGAATATATTTCTCTATAGTATAAGAATAGAGTTATATTAATAACTAAATAACTAGTTACGTTTAAAATTATATTATATAGAGTAGATAACTCTATTATTTTAGATTTGTAAAAAGAAGATCTTATTTATAAATAACTAGTGTAGTTATAGAACAGTTTATAGAATTTCTAATTTTATAGTAAACTTCTCTTAATATATAAGATAGAAACTTCTTAATAGTAAAATAAACTTTATTAAAAAGAAAGTAATTTAAAATATAAAAAGGTATATAAGATTTCTAGGAGTTTATAAGTTAATTAAAAAGATAGTATTCTCCTATAGAAGTAAGTTTATTAAGAATAGTTATATAATTAATAGTATAGAGTTAGTTATATTAAATAGAGTTTTTTAAAAGTTGATTTTTAAAGAGAAATATATAAAAAGAAGTAAGAATTTTATCTTTAATAAAAGTTATTCTTGGAGTCTTTTTAAAGAAGAGCTCTAATTAGTCGATTTAAAGAAATAAAGATAAAAAGAACTCTTTAAGTTAAATAATAAGTTATTTCTTTACTTAAGAGGCTAAAAGTTATAGTTAAAAAAGAGGTATAAGTACTTTTATAGATTTTTCTAAGTAGCTAGACTTATAACTATTAAGAGATAAGAAGTAGTAATAAACGTTAGTTTTATAATAACTAGTATAAGTAAGAGTAATAGTTAGTTTCTTAGTATAATAAAAAGTAATAGTAAAATAAGAAGCTATAGAAGTTATTATTATATTTATTATATATATTCTTTAATCTAAGTTCTTTGTGAAGTTAGGGGGATTAGTTAGTTATTATATAGATATTATTAACTTATATTAGTCTTTATAGAGTTAAGTAGGTATTTTAGTCTATTTAGAATAACTAAAACTAGTAAGCTTATTAGTAATACTAGCTTATAAGCTAGTTTTAGCTTTAACCCTTATACGTTAGGTTAGTATAGTACTAGACCTTTAGCTTATAGGCTAGTTTCAGACTAATCTCCCTTAATAATCTAGCTTAATAGCTTAGTTGTTAATGCTCTTACTCTCAATCCTAAAGGTTGAGGGTTTAAGTCACTATTAGGTTACTAGTTTTTTCTATTTATATGACTGATTAGACTTATAGTCTTAGTTTTATTAAAGCTATTTATAGTTTATTTACTTTTATTAATAAAGATCTATATCCCTTTAGATTTATTCTCTTATTTCTAGATAATATATTATAGCTTCTTATATTTCTTTTTAGTAAAAGATATCTCTCTATTAGAGTTATATTTAAAGTTCAGTATATTATAGTTTTTAATATTAATAAGTTTTTATACTAAGTTCTAAAACTAGTTATATAAAAAAGATAAAGATTCTAAAATAGAAGATTTAGCTAAAGTATAGGAAGATATATTATTTTATATTATTAGTAGGCGTTAATAGTTAACTTACTAAATAGAAATAATTAAAATATTATAGTTAGTTATTTAATAGTAGGGTTTATTAATAGAAACTAGAGATTAACGTATTAAAATAGTATATAGGAGTTATAATTTAAGTTATAAGTTATAAACTTTATTATAGATTAATCTTAAGACGCTAAAATAATTAGTCTTAGACTTAATAAATATTTATAGTAAAAATAAGCTAAAAGTATTTTAAAACTATTTATAAATTAATTACTAAAAAGCTATAAAAATCTAACTATAAGTTAAGCTTAAGGTTATACTATATATAAGTTCTAAATAGTTCTTTTATTTTAGAACTAATAAGATCTAAGTAATCCCTAAAGGTAGACTACTATCTCTATATTAGTCCTCTTATTAAACTACTTATTTTTTATTAGTTCTTCTTATTATTATATAACTTATACTATAGTTCTTTTATTCTAAGTAAGTCCCTATTATTCCTATAATTCTATAGTAGAAATATCTTATTCTAGCTGCTTAATACTTAAGTAGGTTAGTTATCTATTATGTTTACTTATAGGTTATAACACTATAGTTACTTATAAAAGTATATAAAGAAAATATAAGTTACTAAAACATAAATATCTCTTTCTTTATACTATTATAACTTATTATACTAAAATACTAAAGTAATATTATATTTACTTTTTTCTATAACTATTATTTTAAAAGTAATAGTAAATTTATTTAATTTATTAAAACAAAGAATAATATTTATAACTTTTAAAATAAATGTTTTTTAAGAACTATAATAAATTTAAAGAAATATTATTTTTCTATTATATATTATCCTATATTAATATAACTATAATAATTCTTTTTAAAATATTTAATAAGTTTAAAGATATTATTAAAGTATTTAAAAATAATAAAATAACTAATAAATAATATTATAAAATAAACTAATTAAACTATTTAAATAAAGATAGTTTATTAGTAGAACTTAAAATAATACTATAGCTTAATAAAGTAGTAGTTAACAAAGGTAGTTTACTAGATATATAGAGGGTATTTAGAGTAAGGGGGACCTCTTATATATCCCTAGTTATATAAAAATTCACATAAGATTTCTTCACAAACTAAAAAAACTCCTCAACGGGGAATTGAACAAAGATTGGCCTCAAACGCGGAAAAGAACTCGGACCTACCCCCCTAAACACGGTGTTATGCGATTTTATAGCTAAATTCTCAAGGAATTTCAGCTAACTAAGTAGAGCTCGGACGTATAAGTAAACCACACTACTACTACCGCCGAATCGTGTTAATAATAAGCCGATATCCTCACCACTAGACTATCGAGGATTATGGATCGCGTTCTACATTTAGAAAATCGGGCTTTCAGTCTGTCTGAGTAAGTCAACCAAGCGAATTTCCGCCCGTGCGTGGAGAGATTGACGAACCATAGCCCGAAAGCCAAGACTCCCAACCATAAAATCACAAACGCTACCCAAGCAATCTTCCGGACCAGCCGGATGGGAGATTGCAGTATTCTATGATAGTAGAGACAAGTCAGCAACATTCAAAATCTTAGTTGACTGGATGCCCGGTCTTTAAGATCTAGGCGCAGAAGAGGTTGCGAATGGTGCAAGTCACCAAACCGCTAGGTAAGATATCAGCCCGTCAGCGCTACACATTCAGTGGCTCAGCTGCTGACGCCGCGCCGCCAACATCAACCACCGCACATAAATCTAGGCGTTGTCGTACTTTTTTCGTACACCTTTCCTCATTTCGACTTGCAAAACCTCTATTTGTCGACGATTCGAAGTCCTGCAGTTATGCCGAGTAGACGTCCACACGCAAAGTCGCGTTTAGGTTGTGCTCAGTGCAAGGCTCGTCGCGTCAAGGCAAGGCCATTGGATTCACTCTTTGACTCTGGGCTAATATAAAGCTCGTCAGTGCGACGAAACGTACCCAAAATGCAGGAATTGTCAGCGATTCGGAAAGAGCTGCTCGTATGCATGGGCAGACCCATGCTCCAAAGCGGCGAATATTTCAGATATATCTTTCCCAATCAGCAGCCCCGGAGATTGCATCGTGGGAAAAGACATTCCATCCATGGTCCAACTCACGTTCGACGCGCTAGACATGAAGTTGATGCACCAGTTCTCCACATCAACAGCGAGATCTTTGTCCTTGATCCCGGACGCACAGCATATCTGGCAACACTCAATACCGAATCTGGCCTATGATCAACCTTTGTTGATGCATGGTATTCTTGCCCTGGCCGGGACTCATCTCGCAAACTCCACATGCAGCGTTGAGGATATGCCGCGGAGCCAAGTCTACGTACGAGCTCTCCATCATCAGCAACTTGGGCTACAACTGTTCCGCCATCAGCTACAGTACCTTGAGGATACCACTGCCGAGCATGAACCTCTGGTCATGTTTTCTGCCATCGTATGCATCTTGACTTTTGCCCAGCTGCAAACTACTAGAGAAAACTTCAAACTTACCAACGTCCTTGAAATATTTGCCGCATTACGAGGAAAGCGGGCTCTGTGGGCGTCAGTAGGGAAAGCGCCTCATAGCCAAGAGTTGGCAAAGCTTTTGTACGAACCACGAGATTCCGAGACTCCAGGGTTTGAATCCGAACTATTATCACTGGCCGGTCTTCAAACTGCAGCCAAGAATCCAGTGCTGAAGGACGCTATCATTCAATTACGACCGTCCTTAGTTAAGCAAGCCCCCGAGTTTCGGCTTGTTGGAGGCTGGCCTACAAGTGTCTCTGACGACTTTATCACCCTCATACAGATGAGGGATTCGATGGCACTACAAATCTTGCAGAGCTACTGTGCTATTTTGTCATCTCTTCGGGATCTATGGTGGGTCGGGGATTGCGGAGAGAAATTTCGTAGAGCGACTGGACTATTAAACTGAAATGAGCTAATTGGCTTTCAAAGTACTCATTCTGAACCCCCCGACGTCATGTACTTGCATTACTATAATGTTTCTCATCTGGTATCTACGTATGCTTTCAAAGTCGACTCCAAGTCCATGGCAGCTTACCACCTCCTGCAGCATTACGGCTTCGCCAACCCGACAAGTCAGAAAGATCTCGAAGAGGCCAAGGGTGGGGATCTTGTGTACCCTCAGGAACTCGGCCATTCTTCCAAGACCATAACTCCTTGTAATCCTCACTCAGTTTGCCCTCCAACATATCAATAACATACTTGCCAATGATTGGCAAGAACTTGAAACCGTGGTTAGAGCCGACTGTTGCGACAAAGAGGTTTTTTGTGTTGGGGTACGGGCAAACTCTGAAGTTCAAGTCCGACGCAATTCCATCCCTGTTCTCAGTGTCAGCCATTGAACCTGTCATCTCCTTGCATGCATCAAGACGATCTTTCGACTTACCAGCAAAGTTTGGTGGAAACGAATGGCCGATCCGCTAGCTCTGGAATCATCTCACGAACGAAGGTCCGCATCTCGTCTTCAATCTCCTTGGGACACCCGTCATCTGGGTAGTCACCGAGAGAATGCGTCACTGAAGCTCCCGCGACATATCGGTTACGATAGTTTGTGAGTAAGCGAACACTGCAGAGCTTGATCAACCCGTTTTCATCTGGTGGGAAGATGATGCCTAGCGTATGTCAGGGTTGGATCTCAAGTCGCCTCCGATGGAGGGAATGTTAACTGACCTTGTTCAAAGTCGTCGATGATGGGGATGTCCTTGTACTTCTCAACTTCATGTGGCTCCAGCTTCATCACACAGATGACAGATGTTTGTGCCACAACCTCCTTCTTCGCATCCACTAGCGTCGCCGTGTTGGCACCAGTTGCGAGCACGACAATGTCAGCCGTGTAAATCGTTCCATCTGCAGCGATAGCGCCTTTGCAAGTTCCGTCGCTGTCATATAACAGCTTCTTGACGTATCCGGCCTCTCCGCTAATGTATTTGACACCTTGCGCTTTCGCAGCGTTGGCCATTCTCAGGAGCGCCTGACCGGATGGCACCTAGAGCAAGTCCGGCGTCAGTTCACAACACAACATTCAGTGATATGAATCATTATTGATAAGCAACTCACCCAACCAGCTACAGGACTCCAGAGATTCGTCCAGTCCGGGAAGTCGCCCGTCAGGACGGGCCACCTCTGCTTCATCTCTTCCGTCGACATGAACTTGACACCTTCACGGCCGGCCTTCTTCGCGGTATCAACGGCGCTGTGGAGCCATCCCCGGGTCATGCTGTGCCCGCTCATGATCCACCCCGTCTCGCGGTACATGCCTGCGAAGATGGAGCTGGGATTGGTCCACTCCCACATGGTCTCGTCGCCGAGCTTGGCATACAGCGGGTTCGGATAGTCGGCGCGGACGACTTTGTTCAAGTCGGTCGCTGCTGAATCTTTGGAGGGCGCATCGAATCGATCGAGGACTGTGACTGAGCTGTATCCACGTAGGGACATGTGGCATGCCGTGGATGTCCCGAAGACACCGCCTCCTACGATGAGAACGGATGGTTTAGACATTGTGGTTGAGTTGGATTGTGATGTTTCTCGCTGCAATGCTGCTGGTGTAAAGTCGGTTCTTGGGGCTTGGTTGATTCAACGCTATTCTCGCGGCATTTCCACGCGGTCAACTATAAATGGCTACGTAACAACGAATTGCATTCGGCTCACAAAGCAAACTCGGCCGATCATGAAGCCGACGTAATCATCGGCGAGCGCATCGGCTCAAGCACACCGCAAAGCGCATTGTGTAGTACCCAACTTTCCCCGCGTTTGCGGACGTCAATCGATCCACAATAAAGAGCAATTCAAAGTGAGACGGCCAACAATACCACGCATGTTTGTACCCTCCAAGTCCGACGTCGATTAGCGGCAGACTAGACACATGCGTCACCTTGCCGCGGAAGACCCCTGGTCCAAGAGATACTGCACAAGGCCCATCAACCAACAAGGATTCCACGAGCGGTCATCACGGAGGCGGGCACCAACTCCGCAAATGCCCAGGCTCCAAGAAATTTCAATCGGCATCAGTCCGCCGATGTCGAAAGCGAGCCTGGCTGCACAAAAACATAAAAGGAGCCGCCCTCCAGTTCGGTTCCTCGTGCTCTAGCGGCCGACTGATAAGTGACCGCATCCTTACGGGCTTCGATTTCCATTGGCACCACCACCCCGCAATCCCGTGAACCCACCAGACCCGCCGGTAATCCGTGCATTACCAGCCGATACCTACGGAATCTGAGAGCGTGTTGACGTTCGGGCGGAGAACGTTGCATTTGGAACCCCCATCCGCTGGCCTCTTCCTTGTCGGCACCTATCTCGTGAGAGATAGCGTTATCGCCGATTGGAGGGAGCTTTCCGGCTTGGACCTGCCCATCGCTGAGGTATCTCGCACAGGGCGATACCTCTAGGCTAGGCAACATTGAGGGATTGAGGGTTTCGAGGAATTGAGCTGCTGATCAAAACCGGCCAGTATGTGCTTATTGCCGTCTACACCTCCGTGCTTGTCGAGGCCAGTTATTTAACAGCGTGCTGGGACCAGACTTGGTGTTCCTTGACCGGCAACTTTTGAGCACGACGACGTTATTACCGTCCAACGCAAACTTCAACATGGCGACCGATATGAAGACCGATAACGGGGACCCAGTCAAGGTTGACTCCCAGAAAAAGAACTACGATACGACCGACGAGAGCAGAGCCAGTTTTGAAGGACAGACCACAGAATGGCCAGCGAGACCATTGCCGGAGCTTCTAAGGGACTTGTCGGAGGATGAATTGAAGGACCTTGAAAAGAAGTTGATTCGAAAAGTCGATATGCGAATGTTGCCAACGATGATCTTGATTTACATCATGAACTATCTGGACAGGTTGGTCTCATCGTTTCAAAACCTACCTAGATTACAGACTAAGCGATGAGCTAGGAACGCCATTGGATCAGCGAGACTAGGCGGTTTAGAAAAGGATCTGGGGTTAACGGGCAGCGAGTTCCAAGTAAGCAAACCTCGAGATATGCACCGTTTCGATGCGAGCAATAGCTAACGATTTGGCACCCAGACCTGCGTATCGATCCTCTTTGTCGGATACATCTTGATGCAGGTACCATCTAACATGTTTCTGAACAAGGTAAGACTGAAAACCCAGCGCCGGACGATTGAATAATGAACTGATGAAGATTTGTAACAGATCGGTCGCCCTGCTATCTACTTGACAGGATGCATGGCAGTCTGGGTAAGCATGACGTTCCCTGATTCTATTCCCAGTCAATTAAGCGATCTACCACTTCCCGCTGCCCATCATCGGCGCACGGCTGCATTGCATGAGTGTAACGTGACCGGGGATGCCACAACCGGATCTCGGACTGTGTAACCACACATCACGGAACAGTGTTTTGGCTGACATGAATTGCCAGGGAGTACTGTGTGCCTGCAGCGGTGCAGCGCATAGCTTCGGCGGCCTCTTGGCAACTCGCTTTCTTCTTGGTTTCGTGGAAGCAGCATTCTACCCAGGTTCGCAGCATTCCAACAACCCTCCAATTGAAGGATCGCATCACTAACGAAATGCTCGAACAGGATGTCTTGCTACCCTGAGTGCATGGTACGTCCGCAGAGAACTCGGCGTACGAACCGGCCTCTTTTACAGCGGTTCAATGCTTTCCGGAGCCTTCTCAGGCCTCATCGCTGCAGGAATAACAAACGGCATGGACGGTCTCGGCGGCCTACTCGCGTGGCGCTGGCTCTTCATCATCGAGGGCTCTCTTACGGTCCTCATTGCCTGCGGCGCCTTCTTCATCCTCCCCGACTTCCCGGCCAACACGAAATGGCTCACGGAGCAAGAACGCCAGATGGCCATGTGGCGCATGGAGGTCGACGCCGCGGGCGAGGAGGACTGGACCTCGTCGTCCGAGCAGCCCATCTTCGCCGGGTTCAAGATGATCATGGTCGACCCCATCAACTGGATCCTCGTCGTACTGGTGTACGGCGCGGCGAGCTCCATATCGATCAACAGCTTTTTCCCCGCCGTGGTAGGAAGCCTCGGCAAGGATCGCATTACGACGCTGCTCCTGACGTCGCCGCCGTATCTGCTCGCGTGCATCGCCTGTGCGGCGGTGTCATGGAACGCGGACCGCACGAACGAGCGGTTCTGGCATACCGTCGCGCCGTTGGCCTGCTCGCTGCTGGGGTTCATCATCTCGAGCGCCGCGACGGGAATTGGTCCGCGGTACTTCGGTGCCATGATTATGCTGCCCGGCATCTACACGGGCTTCAACATGTCGATGGTCTGGACCGCGAACACGATGTATCGTCCTGCTGCCAAGCGTGCGGCTGCTGTTGCGTTCAACAATGCGTTCTCCACGTTGGCGGGTATTTACGGCTCGTACTTGTATCCCAACAATGCTGCCCCGCGGTTCGTGTTGGCGTTCAGTGTGAATGCTGCCATGGCTTTCATGGCTATCATAGCCGCCATTGTACTGCACTTCGTGTTGAAGAGAGAGAACACGAAGCTGGAGTTGAAGGAGCAAGAAGCTGAGGCTGCCGGGCAAGTGATTGCGGTCGGCAAGGGATTTAGATATCTGATCTGAAAAGTCTGCTGGCGATGCTAGTTGTGGTGAAACTTGTATTGTCCCCAATATTGTAATGTATTATCTCTGGTGTTTTCATATCTCAAATGATGGTTCATACCGAATAGCAAGAGGTGAATCAAGACTCCGAAGTTCAAGCGAAAGATGGCACGGCGCTGCCGGAGCTGATCGCAGTGGTCATGATACCGAGATAGTCCATCAGGATCTCGCCATCTTTGTGCAGGTCTTGTTGCGCCCAGATGGATCTGACTGTGTTTCTAACCCCCTCGATACTACGTATACGCGTATCCCTCTGTGTCCTTTCGATAAGGTTGATAATGGCTAATCTCTGGTCATCCCTGTGTGCTTCGCAAGCTAGGATGAGCAAGGGGAAGAAGTGCTCACAGGAGCATGACTGGATAGGTCCTGCAAATGCGGCATTAACCAGGGCGTCGAGGTCTTCCGCTGGCACCCACGGGCTTTGCGAGAGTCTCGCAAGATAAATTTGGGTTGCTATTTGGTAGAGGTGGACGGCGAGCATGGAATCAGATGTGGGTTCGGCAGATGCTGACTCGATGGAGACATTTCCTACCCTGCTCTTCAGATCTTGCAGATGGTCTTGGTACTTCGTATTGCTGGTCCTGGGATCTCTTGAATCGAGAACTGTATCGCACACTTCAGAAAGCAGATTCAATATTGCGAATGTGGGATTGACGGCAGGGTGGGTCTAGGAAAGAGCACATCAGTGGAAGCAAATGACGCTGGTGATGGAGAGATTCCTTACAGGCCTATGTCTCGTCAGAGACAGGTTCTGAGCAGCTTGGGACCTACGGGCACTTCTCGATGGCCCCTCTGGAGCCAACGATTGATGTCGCCAATGGTGCATAGCGAAGCGTGAGAGCGTTTCGTGATAGTGGACCCATTGAAGGAGGCGGCTTGTATCATGGTTTAATGGTTGGTCCTTGAGCGGACTTGCTTGAATCATATCTGTAGCCCCCCATACATGCAAAAGCCACTCACTTGTGCCCTCGATTGGCTGCAACGTCTAGACCTCACCGTTAGGAACCACGTTCTGCGAGCCAATTTCAACAGACACTCACTTCAAAAGCCCCTAGAAGCATAGATGCGGCAACATGTTCCGCGGCTTTCTCCGGGGTCAGGATTTCGTCGTTGACCGAGACCGACAGCGACTGGAGAGCGCGACCTTTAAGCTGGATAGTCTGCTCATTAAGACCATGGCGGTGAAGGGAGGAGAAGGCGAGCAGCGCATGGAAGAGGGCGATGCCGGAGACTTCATCGTGCACTAAAGCCATGCTGAGGAGAACGTCCCGTATCTCGGAAGGACGTTGGCCGAATGTGACCAGCGAGACATGGGCAAAGTTATGGACTACGTTGGGAATGTTAGAAGACGCACATTGAAATTTTAGTAGGAAGGCTTACAGTGATAGACAAGGTTCATGTGATTGAGGTGCCGTTGAGGCTGTATCCTCAGCTTTGGGGAAGATTCCAGGGTGCGGAAATGAGTTGATTCTCCAGACCTATAGCCGTATTCTTCCAGATCCTGCCAGAAGGTATTAAGGAATACAGCTTTGCCACACCTGCGGCGGCTCGGAAAAACGACAGCATCTTGGGTAGTTTCCACCGTTATTGCACGCTTTTTGTCGTTCTCTCTAGGCCAGGAAAGCCGTATCTCATACCCATGGCATTCTCTTCTTGATCGCGCGCACTTTTGGCACTTTGGCCGGGTTCCATCACATTGGATCTTGCGGTCTAAGGTACGCGCAGCAATTAGTCGTCCTCCCTCACCTGCATCCGAAGTATGTATCTGGCATCACCACTGACCTGCACAAGTCCAGCAGCCTTTCCGGACCTTCATTTAGACGACGGATGGACCGGACGTAATAGGTCCGGGCACGGCCAGTTCTGAAAGCCGACTTCTGGCAGCAATTACTGGGGATCGGACCATCGTAAGTCGAGAGACTCGGGGAAAGTTGCTTTCGATGGGGTTGCTGACGCTTTTATTGACTTCGCAATACAGCCACAAGTCTGACCATTTGTAAGCCCCCCTAAGCCTTTTCGAGACGTCTTACTCTGGCATCTAGATCAAAGCCACGCGGGCAATGGTGGCTCAACCTCGCAGCGATTGGTCGTTGGTGTCAGGGCGCGACGAAGGATTCCCGTACCCCACATGAAGCAACTTTTATCGACGCTAAGAGCTGCATGATTTTCTTTGACTTTGGGTAGTCTAATATGCTCGCGCTATTCGTCGCGCTATTCGGGCTTCAACATGCTCCGCAAGCTTCCGTTGTCAGACATGGAGGCTAGGTTACAACGGATCATAGGTGTACGACGACAATTCAGTGATTATCAATCCGAAGATGGCCTTCTTTTCAGAAAAGCCTTTCGGGGAGATTTTGATATAAAGCGGCGTCTGTCCGACGAAGATAGATCATAGATCAAAGAAGTAGCACACAGCCTTCACAATCATCGTATTCAATTCAACCAACTTACCACTGCTATCATCCTCACATATATCCAACATGTCCACTTACCTCATCACCCAAGCAACCGGCCAGCAAAGCCGCTGGGTCATAACCCACCTCCTCACCGCAGGCGCCAAGATCCACGCCGTCGTCCGCGACCTCCAAAAGGTCCCAGCCGTCCTCCAGAATCAAAACATCACCCTCTTTCAAGGCGAGAGCAAGAACTTTGACGACATCTACCGCGCCGCCCAGGGCTGTAAAGGCGTCTTCCTGAACACCGTCCCCTTCCCCGGCTTGGAAGCTCTCCAGGCCAAGACTGTCGTCGACGCGTGCCGCAAAGCTGGCGTCGCGAGCATCGTCGCGGCCACGACGCACGGCACCGCGAACAAGGCCATATGGGACGACGAAGCGACCAAGAAGATCCAGCTGCATGACTACTTCGCGTCCAAGGCCGCTGTCGAGGAGATTGTGCGCGGCGGCGGGTTCGAAGCGTACACTATCCTCCGGCCGGCTGTCATCCACCACGATTTCATCGTGCCGGGGGCGTATGGGAACTTTCCGCGCCTGCCGACCCACGGTGTCCTGGACCATTTGCTTGATGATGGGGCGAGGGTGCCGTATACAGATGCCAACGACGTTGGAAGGTTTGCGGCGGCGGCTTTGCGGGATCCAGTCAAGTTCGGTGGCCAGGAGATTGATCTTGGGAACGAGGTCCTCACTATTGAGGAAGTGCGGGATATCTTGGTTAGGGTCAGCGGACGAGAGGTGGGCGTGGTGAAGCGGACTCTTGAGGAGGTCGAGGCGATGGGCATCAGCGTCTTTGGCCAGAGGTTCCACCTCATGGCAAACATCAAGGATCTCAGCTGGACGACCGCGAGTGCGAGGGAGGTCGAAGGAAAGTTTGAGATGCCTCTAACTTCTGTTGAGGAGGCATTGCAAAGGGACAGGGCACTTCTCTTGGAGTGTCTGCCGGTCAACTAGTTTCCTCATCACTTGGTGTCTTTTTCACGCGATTAGGCTCTTATCTGTTTTGGGATGTTCTCTTAGATCTACCATATTTTAATTATAGGACAAACTGGAGACGCTCGTTTAAATGAGACATTGGCCCTTCTCTGCCTTTGTTGAATGTATTTCTACTGTGATTCTTAGGATACTCAAAGTCCATATTCTCTAGCAATCTTCTCAGCAGCAATTTGTCCAATAACATACGCGACGATTTGAGGATCTGTTTGGAATTGTTAGCAGGTTCTGAAGCAGTGCATACACTGTCTCATAGAAGCGAATTCCGAATTTAAGACTCGACTTACGGCCACTATGAGTGATTCAGTTAGTAGTCTATCACGAGAGAAACTGCGGTTAATGAACATACGCACCTTGGAAGCATGGATGTAACACTCAGATCAGCAACTCTCAATCCGCTCAGCCCATGGACCTTCAGGTCTGCATCGACACAGCTGCCATCCTGCTCAGCCTTGCCCATCCTCACACTACATGAAGGGTGCCACAAGCCAGCGACGCTTTGCTCGATGAATTCCTAAAGGTTTTCAGCTGCCTTGCCGAGTCAAGTCTCCGTGCATCACAACTTACCACGATATCTTCGTCGCTGTCGGATTTGGGCGCAAAGATGGGCCTCACAAAATGCTCCTTCATCGTCGATGTTTGCATCAGCTTCAGCCCCTCCCTGAGCGCCTCTCGCAGGTTAACGACGTCGTATGGGTGGCTCAGGTACTTTGGGTCGACCAAAGGCGGGTCCTTCGGGTCGGCGGATGTGAGCTTGATCTGGCCGCGAGATTGGGAGTTCATGTTCGCCACGAAGACTGAGAAGAAGCCATCGTCTGCGCTCTCGAAGGCATGGTTTGGAGGGATCAGCGGGCCGATCTGGGAGGGGGTAGTTGTGTCAGTCCGTCTTGTGATTTTTTGGTTCTGTTGTGGTGCAGACTTACCACCATCTCGTAGCTCGGAACACCTGTCTTCAGCAACAGATCTTTCGCATCTCTGGGGAGGGCTTCAAATTACGCGGTCGCGTAGGCCCTATCGTTCTTCAGGAACGCGTGCGGAACGGACGAGAAGTGTCCCAATAGGGGCCCGTTTCCGGTCTCGGTGAGCTGCTTGATGGCTTCTTGGTACTTGGCCGGATCAGCCAGGCCCATTCTGTCCGTGAACCCGGGCTTCATCTGGAAGCAGGTGACAATCATGGGATGGTCCGTGAACGACTTGCCAACCCCGTCCAGGTCTTTAACAACGCTGATTCCAAGTCCTTCCAGGTCTGCCTTGGGGCCGATACCCGAAAGGAGTAGCAGCCGGGGAGTGTCCAATGCGCCGGCTGAGAGGATGACTTCCTTCTTGGCCCGTACTAATTCACAATGTCGTCAGCCTGGCATTTTCGTAAGTTGTCAAGGCTACTTACTCTGCGACCCATCTTCCTTCACAACTCCAAGGGCCCGATCGTTTTCGAATAGGATCTTGACGATGCGGCTCTCCGTCAGGATTTTCAAGTTGGGCGGGATGCCCTTCTCTAGGAATGCCGAGGCGCTGGTTGTGCGCACGCCGTTCAAACTGGTTGATGAGTTCAACGAGAACCCAATTGGATCTCCATCATTCGGATCCAAATTGCGTTTATGCTTTAATCCTGTCAGAAACAACAAGCGATCACTTTCGGTGAGCAACTTACCCCGAGATCAACCCCAGCGTCAATGAAGGACTTGGTCTCCCGCTCGATATGTCCAATGGAAACATCCACAGGTCTGAACTGAGGTTAGGAGAAAGCCCTCCACAATTGAGATGCTGGCGACAGACCCTTCGTAGCCATGATACTTCGGGTCCGGCTTGACATATCCATCCCACTCTTTCCCCAGCCCATCCGTGTGCAGGTTTTCCAACTTATTCCAAGTCAGCTCTCTCCCAACAACACCGCGTCGACAAGGTGTCCACAAACCTGCTTCACCCTCTCAACAACACTCTCAAACCCCCAAACCTCGTCCCCAGCCGCGTCCGCCCACGCGTCGAACTCCGCCCGCGCGCCGAGCGACCACACCTGAAAGTTGACCGCACTCGAGCCGCCCAGCCCCTTCCCGCGCGCCTGCGGCACCTCGCGGCCCCGCGCGTGCTCCTGCGGCGTCGAGACGTACCCGTAGTCCAGCCCCGGCTGCGCGACCGTGAAGTAGCGCTCGGCGGTGCGCCGGTACTCGGGCTTGTTGATGTCACCGCCGCCCTCGACCAGCGCAACGCTGGGGTGGGAGGGTGTCGCGGCGAGGCGGGCGGCGAGGAGGCAGCCGGCTGTGCCGCCTGTTGAATCGGCAGAGGTTAGCCGCAGACTGGGTATGCGAGGGGATATTAGGAGAGTCCCTCATCTCATGTTGGCGAGGAGGGGTGAACAGACTTACCACCGACGATGACAAAGTCGAATTCTTGCGCCATGTTGATGCTTTCAAGATGGGTGCTTTGGGTTTGAGCGGCAGGTGAGAGCATCAGATGAACAAACATTGCCTTAAATACCACCCTCGGCGCTTCTCCTCATTCTAAGGCTGAGAATTGCTTTTCTCCCTGCAGAATGAACTATCGACATGTGTCTCTCGTATTGGGTGAACCAAATCCACATGGTCCGCTGCGGCTAAGGTTTTAGTATCACGGATCGGCGGTCAATTATTCGGAATTTCCAAAGTTCCAACAGACTTGGAGGTTAGTGACGGGCAGACTTAACATCCCCGGAAAAGCATGTTACCCCTCCGTAAAGTTCCCTGGCTTCTCCAACATTTCGGCAACTGTCACTACTGGACTATTGCCGAATGCGTTGGGTTTCCCGATGTCGTGCGACGCTGACAATTGGGGTTTGACGATCCCGATGCAACCTGTGAGCTGGAGCTGGGGTTGTTGAGTTGGCGTGCAAAGGCGGACGCAGAAGCGGGTTGAGCTGAGGTGACGGACCCTGTGAAGGATGAGTCTTGTGGCATATAATTGATAATGAGCTTGCTTTTATTGACTTGGGAGTCAAGACGGCGAGATGTCCGCGCCCATGATGGGTGATCTTCTTCAAGGCAGTGGTTCAGCCTCTCACGATGCTGTTATCAATCCCACCCACAACCCTACAAATTATTGCTTCTTCCCTTCAATCGAACGAACAGCTGAAATGATCCATCAGATCTAGAGAAGCACTATGCTTGGCTGTATGTTGGGCATTAAACATAGCCGTCTATCCGGGGCTCGGCCGAGTGACCCAAAGACATCGTCTCATCTCATCAACATCCAAATCGCATCTCGTCTAACGCCGAAAGTCACACAACAAGGTGTTCAACCATCTACACCACGGGCCGAAGATAGGCATACCTCTCACCTATTAATCAACGCCTCCACCTTCTTCAACGCATCCTCCTTCACCACCTCCATGGCCGGCTGCACATCAACCCCGACAACATCCTCCTCGTCCTCCTGGGGCGGGTCCAGGCTCTGGAACTGGCTATGCACGAGGTTCGCGCCGGCAAAGTGCCCATGCCGGTTCTTGACCCTCTCGAACAGCACATCCTCGGGCGCGTGCAGCGTCACGAAGTTGACAAAGATGTCCTTCTCCGGGTGCGACGCGCCGCGCAGCTCGTCGCGATAACCCCGCTTCAGCGCGGAGCAGGTCACCACGACGCCGCGCAGCCCGTCGGCCTCCAGCTCCTTGAGGGCCTCGTCGCGCAGCGTGTCGAGCCAGCCCCAGCGGTCCGAGTCGGTGAGCGGCTCGCCTCTGTGCATCTTTTCCACATTTTCTTTCGGGTGGTACTGTAATCGTTTTCCGCGGGTGTCAGTGTATTACCTAGGTATGTTTTCAGGAAGAATGGGAGCACGGACATCGTCGCCTTCGATGAAGGTCATGTCCAGGGCGTCGGTGATGTGCTTTGCTATCGTCGTCTTGCCGGTCCCCGTCGGTCCCGTCAGGAAGATGATGTGTTCTTTCGGGCGCGACATTTTTGTGTGGGCTTGATTCATTCAATATTCGCTTCAAATGGAAAGGCTTGGCGGATGTTCGTCAACGGGATGGCCGATTCAAAGCGGTCTCATCGGTGTTCTCGGACCGGAGATGTTCAGGCGAGATGGGGGAGGTTGCTTTAACGTTGTCTGCCAATGCGTTTGAACGAGGTGGCGCTCTCTCAATAAGGCAATAGTCGAGAAGCGAGGTGGTGGACAACGGAAACGAGAGCACAGGCTGATGGTTCGCAGTGGCCAGAGACAGGAACAGGAACAGGAGGAGGAGGCTCCTCCAGACTTTCCATTCCTTCCGGTTGGTCTGATGTTTGGCCGCCTATCGTGGTGTTCGTTCGTTCCCACCTGGGTTTTGCTTGCCGATGGCGTTCGGATGATGTCATGCGGCCCCGACCGTGGCAGGCGTGTCTGTTGAGGCGAACGCTGGTTCGTGTGGCTTGCGTGTGCGTGAGAGAGAGACAGAGAGCATGTTGCCCCTTTCCTACCCGCATGTCTCGTTCTGGATGGAGGAGACGGGATCAGACAACTTCCGGAACATCAGGAACTCTCAAATGAGGTTGTTTGCGATGCATGCACTGAAAAGCTTGCCAATGTTCAATGTTGCGAGAGTCAGGGATTTGGTCCAATCGATGGATACGAATGTGCATGTCCGTTTTCCTCCCATTTCCCGCCCGTGGGTAACGGCACGGGTAGCGGCATCAAAGGGAATTATCAGCACGACATTGTCGTCATTTGGCTGAATTTCGGCAGCAGAGAATGCCACGTCTGATGTCACCCGATGCGATCATTTGAACAGCGGCATTTTGGCATCCGTCAGGCACAGCAAGTGACTGATCGAAAAGTTGTCTGCCTTCGATGACTCTCGAGGGCTGGACAAGGTGGGCTTCGGTGTTAGCATCATTCCCCGCTCCTCCACACAGAAACCAATAGGCATCGGTCTATTAGTCTAGTTGGTTAGGACGTCGGATTCTGATTCACATCCAGATTTTCCGTAGGCCCAGGTTCGAATCCTGGATGGACCTTTCTTTTGTCTTTTTGACCAACCAGGAGAATCCGCTAATCATCAGGTGTAATCATCAGGTGTACGGATAATCATCAGGCGGATGGATGCCTCCTGCTTTTTGAAGTTTCGAATCTGCACCCAAGTCCGGAGTCCTGGGCCGTTCTGACGTTGTTCTTTTGGCATCTGCGGCCCGAGATACAGCAGGAAGGACCGCCCACGATGCACGCTGTACGGCAGAAGCATGTCGGCCACAGTGCTTCTTCTTAGTTGGCTGGTTACCTTAGGTACATGCGGCAAGCACGCACTGAGGAGGTCTTTCCCCCTGGTCGAAACAGCGCTGCTGCCCATTCTTCATCCCCGAACATCAAACCACACACATCAATCATCTCGTCCAACCTGTCGTCGTCGTTCTGTCACTTTTTTCTCTGCCGCCTCGCAGACGGTTCCCTCGTATTGGTCGGATATCTTGCTATCTTCTCACTTCAATACAATGGCCATGCTTTCTATCCATACCGCACATCGCCAGCACCCTCTCGGAACCAGTCATCCGTCGCCAACGCCTCTTCGGAGCTCGCAAAGCTGATGATGGTGCTCTTGGTCGTCGTGTAAGCCTGGTACGCATCGATGCCGTTCTCGCTGCCAACGCCGCTCGCGCTCTTCGCGCCACCCCACGGACTGCTAGGATCGTTTCGATGGTGCGTGTTCACCCACACGATGCCCGCGTCAATCTGCTCCGACACTCGAAACGCCTGCGCCACGTCCCGCGTCCAGATGCCCGCTCCCAGTCCGAATTCGCTGTCGTTTGCCAGCGCGATGGCCTCCTCCTCCGTCTTGAAAGCCGCCACCACAATCACCGGCCCAAACGCCTCCTCCCGCCAGATGCGCGTCTTGAGGATGTCGCCCCCGGACTTGGACACCAGCACCGTCGGCTCGTAAAAGTACCCCTTTGAGAAATCAGTCCCGTCGAGTCCGCTCGTGCCAGACATGCGACGACCCCCAACCAGCGCCTCGCCCTGCGTCGCAAGCGCATCGTCCACAAGCGCCTCCACGTTCTTCAGCTGCTTCGCCGAGATGAGCGGTCCCATCATGGATTCTGGGTTGCTCGGGGATCCCATGCGTCGCGTGATGGACTCCGTCTTCGTTTTGAGCTTCGAGACCAGCGTCTGCAGGGTCTTCTCCTCCACGAGGATTCTCGTGCTTGCGACGCACGTCTGTCCGCTGGCGATGAAGGATCCAAAGGCGATGCCGTTGACTGCGACGTCGATGTCGGCTTGCTCAAACACAACCAACGGCGCCTTTCCTCCCAACTCTGCCGTGTACCGCGCCAGATTGCCGCCCACGATTGACCCGATGGCTCTGCCTGCCACCGTCCCGCCTGTGACGTCCACCTTGCGGACGAGGGGATGCTCAACGAGCGCCTTGCCCGTCGTCGCGCCGTAGCCGGGCAGCACGCTGAACGCACCGTCAGGCACGCCCGCCTGCTTCAGGATCTTGCCAAGCAGCAGCGTGGTGAGAGGCGTCAATTCGCTGGGTTTCACAATGACACTGTTTCCCGCGGCAAGTGCCGGCGCGATTTTCTTGACAGCGATGAGCAGCGGGTGGTTGAAGGGGGTGATCTGCACAACGACGCCAAGGGGCACGCGATCAATCCAGTTGTGCAGCTTTCCTACGGTCGGGAGCACCGCACGCTCTTCGGTACGCAGCAGCGCAGCATAATACTTGAACCACTTAACGAGCGTGGGCACCTGCGCGCGCATCTCGCGTATCGCGCGTCCGGTCTGTTGCACTTCGAGGGGGATCAGCGAAGGGAGTTCCGCCGTGAGGAGCTCCGCCGTCTTGTCGAGGACCTCGGCCCGGACGTGGCGGGGGGCCTTGGACCAGGTCCCGGCCTTGAACGTGTTGTGCGCGACGCGAATGGCCTCGTCGACATCTTCAGCGGATGCGGCGTGACAGCTGCGAGTCGTCGGATGGTAAGAAACAAGGACAAGAAGTGCTCAGTAAGCTTGACAGTTGTGACGGGCATGACAGCACGGAGAAGGATTGGGGCAGAGGGGACTGAGTGCACTCCAGTGACCCAACAGATGCAAGCCTTACCTTGCAAAAATTTCGCCCGTCGCAGGGTCTTCGACTGGTATCCTGTTGGCACCGTGTCAGCCGCGAGCCATTGAGCTTGAGCCACGAGCATGAAGCACGAGCACAGATGGCCATGCAGATATTATGCGCCCGCGGGGTCAGCACGCAGAAGAGAAGAAGGGGACGTCACGAACTGCTCTGCATGGCCCGGCTTCTCCTGGCCTCCCACCCAGAGGTTGAACGCCTGGGCTGTCATCCTGTCTTCTCAGCTGTCCTGTCAGTCTCGAAGGTTTTTTTCGTCCGTGGAGTCCTGTCCGACGAAAGAAGAGAATGTTTCTTCGAGACCGCTTTGCTTTAATCGGGGAGGTGAGAGTTCAAAAGGGCCCATTATCTCTTCATGCGGGGCTCAACGCGGGATACATGCGATTAGCTCCCCCTCCCCCTCTCGGCCGGCTCCGTGTTGGTGGCTTCAGTCTCCTTCCCCGCCAATTTCCTGTCTAGGTAGGTGTCCCCTCCCGCAGCGTCGCCGATAACAGCTCGCCAGTCCATCCCGGTCATTGGGCTTGTTTGCCAACCAATCTCGTAACACGACCACAGACAGGGGATGATGCTGGGCCCCCTTCAATCGCTCGCTCGCTGCAAGACCACAGCCAGCTTCGCCGTCAAAAAAGACCAAGGCTAGAAGCAAAAGAGACACTGCCAGCTCGAGAACGGATGGGGAATACATCACAGCTCGCGTCAGTTGGCGCGACTAGCTGCAGGCCAATACAACTTATACTTCAAGGGGGCACGCCCTCCTCGCTCGGCTGTTCTTGGTGGTTTATGGTTGGTCTTGATACCCAAACGCACATGCTTTGCTCGACAAAGGTTGTTTCTCGGTGCTGCAGCCAGCAGGCGCAATGAACCATTTTCGGACGGGAGGCGTGCGGTATGAAGTATCAGACCGTGCTTCGTGCTTCAAACCTACAGGAAACCTCCGTGACAGCAGTAGTTGCTGCTGGCCCTGCATACTGTCAATGTCGACCGCTCTGCCTAGCTGCCATGGACCTGGGCCGGATTTCTCCCATGCCATCACCGGATGCCATCTCGAGCATGAATGAGCTGGGAGGAATATAAGCTGGCCATCCGGACGACGGTCCGGAGACGACACAATGAACGGGCTTTTAGGGAAAGGAGCCAGCCAAATTTGACATTTGCCCTCTCTCTCTTTCTTTTCCTGTTTGTGTGGTTTGCTTTACAACGATACCTGACGGCCGGATTGATTCCCGTCTCTTTGCTCTCTCTAATCCTCCTTTCGCGGTCAACGGCCTGCGGCCGGAAAACCTGTCGCTTTTCAGAGCTAGAGCACCTGGGTAGCCAATCCAGCGAGATCTACCGCGGATTCTTCGTTTCATTTCTCTCTTTTCTCGACGACTTCCACAAAAAAAAGGCAAACATGGAGGTCCTACGCACCATCTTCAAGCGCAGCAAGCCAAAGGTGGTTCAACCGCCAAAGGTCCTCACCGACGATGTCTACCCCGTCCATTTCTTTGACGACACGAAGCCATTCCGTGGCATGCTACTGAACTGGACCCTTCGTTTCGACGATGTCCTCGACGCCGACAAGCTCCAGAGCTCGTTGTCGCGGTTACTTGAAATCGGAGACTGGAAGAAGTTGGGCGGTCGCATGAGGCTCAGCGTAAGCTCCCCTCTACCCCTTGCTCCCCCGCACACCCAGTTACACGATACCCTCGCCTCAACTTAACCCAAAAGACACACAAAGGCTAACATAGCTCTTCTAGCCCGACGACAAGCTCGAACTTCACGTACCTGAATGCTTCACCCCGGAACGACCTGCCATCCGCTTCTCCCACGATGTTCACGACTTTCCCATCGCAGACCACCCTAACGCAAAGCACCTCCCCAAGTCAACCTCAGTCCCCTCAATACAACCCGGCGTGGTAAACTTCTACACTCTCGGTGCCCGCCCCGGCGCGCCCATGACCCTCGAAGATCTCCTCACCTCCGATGAACCCCAGATCCACCTGCACGTCATCTCCTTCACAGACGCAACCGTCGTCGGCCTTCTCTTTTCACACGTTCTCTTTGGCGCCGCCGGCATGCAATCTCTCGTTACAAATTGGTCCCTCGTCATGGCCGGCCGCGAAGCCGAAGTCCCTGCCCTCTGCGGTGCCCGTGAAGACATTCTTGAGGACGTCGGCGTCCAATCTGACCCGGACAAGGAACCCTTCCTCCTGGACCCCCGCCAGCTCAAAGGTCTCCGCCATCTACGCTTCAACATCCGCTTCCTCTGGGACATGTGGCGCCGTCCAGAAATCGAGTCAAAGGTCCTCTGTCTTCCCCCAAAATTCGTCTCAGACCTTCGCGCCCGCGCCATGGCCGACCTGCACGCGATGGACGAAAAGGGAGCTCTCGGCGCAGAAGAAGAAGCCCCCTTCGTCTCCGAGGGTGACGTGCTCACCGCGTGGTGGACCCGTATGGTCTGCACCGCCCGCGGCGGCAAGCGCTCTGTTACCGTTCTCAACGCCGTCGACATCACCGGTCGCCTCAAGTCTGTCTTCGCCCCAGGAAAGCACTACGTCCAAAACTTCGCCCTCGGCACCTGGACCATCCTGTCGTCGGCCGAAGTTGTCAAGGCTCCGCTCGGCTACGTCGCAAAGTGCTTCCGCTACGACATCCAAACCCAGACCACCCCCTCCCAGATCATGGCTTTCATGCGTCGCCTTCGCGAGGCAGGCCGCTGCGGCGACCAGCCCGTCTACGGCAAGCCGGACTCTATGGTCATCATCTTCACCAACTGGAGCCGGTGCAAGTTCTTCGAGTGTATCGACTTTGCGCCCGCCGTTGTTCCCCGCGTTGACCCTGCCGCCGCTGCTGCTGCCAACAGACGCTCTGCCACCTCCGCGGACGGCGAGATCACCGCCACCACACCGCAAGACCCGGAAAAGGCCGCTGCGGAAGCGACCGCCACTGGGGTCTCATCCGAGCTCGCCGCGAAGAAGCCGCCTCCGGGGAAGCTGTCGTACCACCACTCCCTCGCGCGCACCCGCAGCGTGCTCAGCAGGAACGTGTTCACCATCCTCGGCAAGGACTTGTCGGGTAACGTGTGGGTCAGTGCGCTGGGCCACCCCGAGTGCTGGGAGCATCTCGAGAAGTACATCGCGACCTCGTCCAAGTAGAGAAATGTCAACTACGGGCGTTTGTAGAAAAAGAGCTGTCTCTCGCATGGAGGTTTCAAGCGGAGACACGGCTTGATGTATTGGTCACCTTCCCTTATTATTATTACGCCTAAATCCCTCCCTCAATACATGTCACTCCCTTCATATGCACTGCTAGGAGTTTTGTTCTGCTTCACAGTTAGGCTGTCACCGATCGTACCTTTGGGTGGTTGATGAATACGGGATATCTCAGTGGCTTTTGTTGAATCGGTTAGACTCATGATGATGACGACAGGTGGATGCAGGGAGGTGAGACTGGTAGTTATTCGAACAAAGAGTTAATTACACGCACAAGTTGGCATTTTCACGCGAGATATGGACCGAGACGTGGCAGTACTAAGTAGAGACTTGAGTTTATTCCGACATTTAATATGAGTGACAAAGAAGATTGCGTTCTACGCTGGTATCAAATAATCGAAGGATGGAAAAAAAGGGCTACAGATGAAGGTATCGCTAATGTCGTACATGCGTGAGCGTGGTGGTATGAAGAATTGCAAGAAGCCCCTGTTCGCGAAAAGAAACCAAAAAACTCCATCCCAGACCCACCTTACGTCTTGATCACAATCGCATGCGGACATCATCACGTTCATGAGTCGTCCTGGTCCATGAAGAAGTTGACAATCTCCCTCAAATCAAACAGCGTGACGCCGCGGCGTGGGTAGCAGATGTACACCTGCTCGCCGAGGACGCCAAATTTGTCTCTGAATTCGGATTTCCTGCCAAGACCGAGACTCTTGACGATGGCCGCGTACGTCTTGCTGAGGAACTTAGCCCGGGCGCCGTGCAAGTGTTGCCCTGGGACGAAGCGCTCGCTGACGCCGGCACCAAAGGTGACGGGGCCCGAGATGCACGAGAGGGCGTACTCGATGAGAACTTCAATGGTGCCGTGAGGGGCGTTGGGGAAGTCAAGGGCCCACTTCACCTGCCAGCCGTACCGCGGCGCGAGCTGCGCGAGGACGACCATGCACAGAACCTCGCCGTCCTTTTCAGCCGAGAAGTAGCGACGGTGTGCCTCGTCAATCCATGGACGGATCTCCGTCATATGGACCTGCTTCTTCTTCTCCTTGCGCTTCTCCTTCCAGGCGGCGATGGACTTGTCTGCGCGGCTGATAAAATCTTCGCTGGGCTTCACCTCGTGGATCTTGATACCCTCGCGCTTGACGCGACGAGCTAGGCGGTTATCCAGAGCGGTGTGCTGGTCGGCATCGGCGCGTTGCTCTTCGTTACAGGACATGGTACGCCAGCCGATGCGCCGACCGAGAATTTCTTGGACTTTGTTGGAGACAAGCATCCACACAGGAGTGAGCTTAAGCTCCTTCGTGACGAACTCGACAAAGGCGGGAATAATTTCCTCGTACTGACCGCGGTCGCAAAGAGGATCGCCAGTGATCATGGCAAACTTGCCTTGCTTGACGTAGCCGACAGCCGCACCGCTGCTATGGCGCCACAGCTCAAAGCGCTCGTCCAACCAGGATGTGTTGGTGGCGTCGCCGTAGTTGGCGATGAGTTCTTCGAGAGCTGGCATTTCTCTGCCCGCCCAGATTTTGGTGGTGTCTGCGTTGGGGTGGGGGAGGTTGAAGGAGCGTTGAGGTAGGGACTTAGGATCGCGGTAGAAGAGTGAGCCGTATCGGATATCGCCCAACTTAAGAAGGAGGAAAACGATGCGGTCGAGACCAAGACCTGCGCCACCGTGTTGGGGAGCGCCCAGGTCGAATGCCTCAAGGTATTCCGACATTTCGTCTTCCGAAATTCCATTCTCGGCCATGCTCTTTCGCAGTTCCTTCGGGTTATTGATGCGTTGACCGCCTGTGCAGATTTCCTGGCCGCGGACGAAGATGTCGAAAGAATTTGTCCAGAAGGGGTCCTCGGCTTTGTGAGTGTAGAATGGACGGGCATTGGCGGGAAATTTATCGAGAATGTAATAGTCGGTTTTGTACTTTTCCTTCACTAGCTCTCCGAGTCTGATCTCGTCTCGAGTTGAAAGGTCTTCATCGGCGACGTCTCGGCCGTCATCGCGCAGCATCTGCAGACCTTCGGGGAAGGGGATGATGGGAGTCTCCTCAAGCCAGACGAGATCTTCACTTGGCCACCTGTCCCGGATAATCTTGAGCTCAGGCATGGCGTGCACTGCCGTAAAGATGTTCTTGAGAACCTGGTCGATAACCTTCAGAAGCTCGTGGTAATGCTTGTGAATCTTCATCTCGATGTCGAGACCGGTGTACTCTGTCAAGTGGCGATGGGTGTTGGAGTTCTCGGCACGGAAGACAGGGCCAACCTGCGGGTGTCAGTAACGGTTCATCCCAAGGTGTCATTCAATGCGATGCATACCTCGTAGACCTTGCCAAAGTCGGCTGAAATAGCCATCTGCTTGGCCAATTGCGGGCTCTGGGCTAAGAAAGCGCGACGGCCAAAGTAGTTGAGCTTGAAAACTTCAGCGCCGCTTTCTGTCGCAGCTGGCTGCAGCTTTGGTGTTTGGATCTCGATGAAGCCATTGTTATCAAGCGTTTCGCGGAACTTGCGTGTGATCATGGCACGGACACGGAAGAGGGCTTGGTTGGACGGATGTCGCAGGTCGAGAACGCGGTTGTTGAGCCTGTTGTTCATGCTCTCGGGGGGCTGGTAGTTGCTGAAAGGAGGCGCCTGCGCGGGATTGAGTAGGTGGATGGAGTAGATGTCGACCTCAACATCATGGTGATACGCTGACTTGACATCCTCGACGGGTTTCTTCAGAGAACCGGAAACCTGGACGATGGACTCGGGGTGCAGCCGTTGCACCCACTTCACCATATTTGGCGTCACGTCATGCAGCACGCCCTGGATGGTGTCGGTCTGGTCGCGGAACAGAATAAAGTCGAGGTGCTTGGAGACGTTGCGCTGTGTGTGGATTCGGGCGCGGAAGGTGACTTTGGAACCGACACCTAGTTGGCCGACCTCGGCGATGGTGTTGAGTTCAGCTGGGTAGTTTTCCTCGCTTCCCTCGCCGTAGCGGGCTTTCGTCTCGTCGTCTTCGATCTTGCGAGCCTCCTCGTATTCTCGCCTCCTGCGCTCTTCCAGCTCGCGCTCCAGCTGCTCACGACGCTCCTGCTTCTGGCCCCGTTCCATCCTCTTCAGCTCGCCACTCCTCGTCGGGCTTCTTCCGTAGCTAGACTTGCTTGAACCACTCGATTGACTAGTCTTACTCGACCTCGGGGTCTGCTTCTCGTATACGGTTGTCTTGGTGGTGGACGGGGTGGACTGGTCCGAGTTGCTTTTCATCGACAACCTGTGCGCAATACGCGACAGGGGGTTCGTCGAGGGCGGTGCCCTTGGGACCTCTGATTCCATCATGTTGATGTTGGTGTGTCACTGTCGCCGCCCCTTGGCGAATGTCGGGTTTGAGGTGGTCTAGATGCTGTTGGTTTCTCGGCAAGGGTATTGGGAAGAAGACGTCGTGAGAAAAGCCAAGACAAGTTTTAGGGGAGGGAGGGGATATATGGGTAGATCACTGCAGGTACCAGTCTGGACACACGGGTCTTTGAGGACGAATGAGCAAGAAGCAGAAGAGACGGGAGCTGGGGAGGGTGGATGACAAAAAAATAAAAAGGGTGGCATGGACAAGAAGGACACCGACATCATTCATGATGAGGGCACTCGGCGCACATCAGAGTCCGCGGCGGACAAGGCTTTCCGCCCGGGAGGAACGCTGCTGCTACCTGTAGCACCCGTCCATAGGTTCAGCCCTTTACATTGGGCATCAGGTACGTGTGACTTGGCCATGATTAAGCAGCCGCGACTTCAGACTGCACAAGTCTGGAGTTCCAGGCGGCGACCAAGACGCTTACACGGCAGGACGGCAGGGCGGGCATGTTCCAGACTGACGTTCGGGTGGTAAAGATACGTCAGGGCGCCAAGGGCAGCGACGAAGTACACGGTACCTGCGGGAAGGAGTACCTGCCTTTCCTCTACCTCTATTGTGCCGTTGCGGACAGGGCAGGCACGAGTCGAAAAAAAGTTTGCCGAAAGCAACGGAGAAAGGCAGGAGCAGGAGCAATGGATCGATCGCTGGTGCATCGGACAACACTGGGCGGTGGCCCCTGGTGGTCCCTTCCCTGGCAAGGCGAACTCACGTCGTGACTTCCTCACACACTTTTTTTTTTTTTTTTTTTTTTTTTTTAAGAGTGAGAAGTTTCCTCGCCTTCCTGCCGCAGCGACCATATGGTGTCAGTGCAGCGTCATTTGATGTGGGGCATGGCACGTGCACCGAGGTACGTACCGCCAGAGACACGGGAAGAGAGGAAACAGCAAAGGGCCGGGGAAGGTGGAAGGGGCAAGGGAAGGTCACGGACGTCGGAACCACGCTCATGACTGGCTGATATCATATTGCAGCGGGCAGACGAGGACCGTTTGCTCCGGGGCAGATCCCTGATGCCCTACACCTTACACTCTGGTCTGCTGGTACCTTAGTGTGGTGGAAGGCAAGGTCGTCTCCGCTGCTTCCCGTCTTCTGGCATCGTCTGGAAACCGGGACATCTGCATCCCGCAGGTAGCTCCGATCACATCCCGGAAGGTACGGCCCCACACCTGCCCTCTGCTGCACCTGGTGAGCCTCTACTGACGTCAGATCGCCGGCACCCGTCGAACCCCGTTGCTGTCTAGCCACGTCTGCCACCTTCCCATCGAGTCACATTCTCGAACCAGGTCGACAGTCGCTCTTCCAGCCCATCCGCCGCGCCGTTTTCCTGCTACCGCTCTGCCGTTGTCATTGCAACACCCTGAAACTGTCGTCTCTAGACAAGCCGCAGCTAATATCCAATACCACGACGTACGTATTCAACACGCTTTTTTGCCGCACACTAAAGGCTCGACGTGCCGACATCAACACCCTCAACGCCCAAACAGGCTACCTCGCCAGGCTGACCCTCCCCTCCAACTGGAATAAGAGACCCCGATCTCATCTGCCAAGGCTGTCCCGGCTGCCGCAGGGCATCTCCGCCAAGTCCAACCAACTTTCAACGTCAACGACACCTGACGCCCAACCCCCACCACCAGCCCGGAGCCGCCAGTAGCCCGCCGACCTTTTACCTCTCCGGGTGCCACCAAAAGCTTCCTATCGAGCTCTTGATTTGTCAACCCGTCTCCATCTTCCCTCCTTCTCACTCCTCCCATCCATTATCAATCGTCCTCTTGTTTCCGTCGCACCCGGACGACAGCGGCCCCAATTGGCCTCACCGCATCCGTCGTTCGACAATGTCCTTTTGATTTGCGTCCGATAGTCCGAATCTCTCAGCACCCACCGGCCACCACCCCGTCACCTGCAGCTGCATCGCTTCCGCCCATTCCGCACTCCCAATGAAGTCCAACAGGCTCACCCGCACCGTCTCCAACATATCGAACCTGTCCAAGTCTAGCAAGAACGGCAGCAAGAACGGGAGCAAGGCCAACAGTAAGGTCAATAGCGCAGCTACCAGCAGAGCCGGCACTCCCGACGGCGAATATGAAAACCCACTAGAGAACATCGCTCGTTGGCGCCTGACCGCCAACGCGGTCGCACTGCGCTCCGGGGCCGCCTTTGCCTTCGGGCTGCAGAACCTGTCCGCTCCCGTTCCTCCCGCTGCAAATAGGGTCATCTGGCTAGACTCGACATTGTCAGAATGGTCTGGTCCAGAGAAGATCAGGGTCGATGTCTACCTTCCTCCTCACACCAAGGCTGGCAAGCCCACCGGGAACTTCCCTGCCGTCCTTAACTTTCATGGCGGAGGCTTCATCCTGGGACAAGGAACCGATGACGCCCGATGGGCCGGCGCCGTAGCTTCGGCACTCAACGCCGTCGTCTTCTCCGTCAGCTACCGCCTGGCTCCGGGCTATCCCTTCCCTACCCCGGTGGAGGATGCTGCCGACTCCATCTTGCAGATCGTTGCACGTGCAGATGAGTTCCTCCTCGACAAATCCAAGGTCTTCGTGTCGGGTTTCTCGGCCGGAGCCACGTTGACCCTCGCCAGTTGGAACCTCCTGCAAGAGCCAGAGAGGTGGGGTTATGAGCTTAAATTCCCGGTCCCCGAAATTTCCGGGATCGTGCTCTTCTATCCGCTCCTCGATTGGACAATCACGAGGCCAATGAAGCGCGAGACATGTGGCAGGCCAGACATGACTCTGCCAAAGGGCATGACCGATCTCTTTGACGCATCCTATGTCTACCCTCCTCGGCCCAGGTCTGAGCGCGACGATCCCCGGCTTTCCCCGGGACTGATGACGGACGAGATGATAGACCGGCTCCCACCCATCCACCTATGCATGTGCGAATACGATATGCTGCTATTGGAGGGACAGAAGTTTGCTGAAAGGGTTCAGACCCGTGGAGGCCGGATCAGCACTCGCGTGGTTAACACAGAAAAACATGCATGGGATAAGCCGCCACCATTTACACCAAAAGAGAGTGTCATGGTGGAGTATCACAAGGCCATTGACGCCCTCAGAGGATGGCTTGGCTTAGGCGCTCTAGAAAGCGATGAAATATTCGATGGGACGATACCAAGGATAGAGATTACTAACGACAGCGAAGACAGTACATGAGATGATTGGAGCCATGGGCTTCATTAACACGAAGTGTGTAGGATAGGTTGATGCAGGTTTGTCCTTACTTTGCACTTGGCAGATATCCAATATAGCGCAACGCATCGTTTCATTCGACCTACCGAGACTTTGAAAGCTCGTGCTAATGAACAACCGATGCCCAGAATGGTCTCATGGCATTTGATCTGCCAACATGGCATTCGCGATGTCTCACAGATCCCTATGCAATGCTGCGAGACGACACGTCTGCATAACAGCATCTGCATTCGCCCACATGTAGCATCTACACCTGAGCGTTTGATACATGGTTCGAATCCTCGATAATGCCATTGTTGAGTTGATTGCGCTGCGCACAGATATTGTTGGAAAATGAGGAGACGTCCGAGGGCTCTCGGTCCCGAGAAGGGAGGGCCAGCACCAGTGTTGAACCAACCCGCGATTGGACTCGTCTGGAGTCAGTGATCAGATGACTAGGTCACGTTCATCTGGTCAGTGCTTTTCTATCCACGCATTTCCGTTGGGTTCCTGCAAGGAGTCTTGTTGCGTTATTGTGGTTGGTTATTTGCAATTATTTCATACTCATTGGCTTGCAATTGGCATCGGCTGCTCTGTGTAGGTAGGCTTTTGGAGCGGGTGCACGAGTTGCTGTGATCAACTGGGGATGGCCAGCATCTTCGTTCGCCCGCTGCCGTAGTTGGGGAGATTGAGGCCAGCGAGTGTAGCTTGCGGGTGCTCGTTCTTCCGAAAGAGGCGATTTGGAGACTCTGCCTCCGTGTCCTGCACGCATGTATGATCACCTAGGTCAATTACATAGAGGTTCTCCCATCGGGGATAGATGCCAACTCCTGCTTTAATTCCCGCACTGCAATGATATGAACTATGAGGATGTTGACCTTCCGCCTCGGCGCCCCGACTCTTGGCCGCGGTGAGAGCATCTTGAAAATGTCACGAATATTTGAGACGGTTAGAAACAGCGGCAGGTCACAGTGGTGAGTCTAACTTTGGGAGTTCTCTAACTCCAACGGTTGAGTCGAAGGGATGTGCGAGAGAAACAAAGAGACAGGGGAGGCGGCAAATGAGTCTTTGGTACTTGTTTCTTCGGCTTTCATCTCTGAGGTCTTGTTCTTATATGCCTTTTTTGCGCAATAAGACTAGTGACAGGTAGTTGTGCTCCTCGAAACGTCAGCAACTCTTTCGATATGAAGCAAGGATCGGCCGCCTCAGACTAGGCCTCCATACTCAAGAGCAGAGGGTCCTTAGCACGATCTCATCGTGGGGTCAGTTACAGGGATCGGCCGCCACAGTATGGAGTTGAGCTAGCGCCCCAGGCCAGATCACATCCTGACTATTTGATCCATCCCTTTGACCCCCACATGTGTATTTTAGCGCTGTTTTTCTTACAGAGACGATTAATAGCAATCTGACTAATTAGAGAGTAGTATTCTTTAACACTATACTTATATAATTATTGTAATTTATTATATAAATTAAAAAGACCTTATTTTTAGCTATTTTAGCTCTTACTATATTAAGTACTAAGTATGTTAATAACTACTCTCTTTATAGAAAGTTATATTATACTACTAATAGCTAAAAGATAACTACTTTACTTACTAAACTTTAGGATCCCTTAGCGTACGAGGGCTTTATAGTATTATTTTACTAATATAGCTAGTATAATATTACTACTTAGGCTTTTATATTAAAGTATAGGTTTAAAGCTTAATTTTAATAGTATCTATAATTATATTACTTATATAAAGAACCTTCTAAGCTTTCTTATATATACTACTTAAAAAGCTATAGGATATAAATAGAGACTTATAGAGTATTTAAATCTACTTAAATTAGGTCTTAGATTTCACTTATCTCTCTATAGCTAAATAATCTTATTAGTAGAGGATGATATTACTTATAATAATGTTAATTTTAAAGCTATAAATTAAAACTTATTAGCCTTTATAGTAAATATAGTGATTTTATATATACTACTTATATAGTTAATTACTTATATTAACTTTTTCCTTCTTTTTATTATAGAGTACTATAAAGAGTAAGTGTAGTAGGTCTTTTTTAGTATAATATTTAATAACTTACCTCTTATACTTACTTAAGATTATTTATTAAATTAACTAAATATCTTATTAAGTATCTATTAGTTATAAAAGTAACTATAAAGAAGCTTACTTAAGTATAACTTTAAATAGTATTAAAGCTATTTTAGAATATATAGCTAATAGTTTTAGAAAGTAATAATAGTAAAATATAAAGGCTTTTTTACTAGTAAAATAAGTTAATATAAAAAAATATAAGAGAGGTTCTTCTAACTAAACTAGTTAACTTAGTAGTTCTCTATAGAGGTAGTATAGAGAGTACTTTATAGTAAGTAGTTAGCTATCTCTTTAGCTTTTTTTATAGTTATAAAAAGGGTGTAGATATTAGCATTTTAGTAGTAAATACTTATAGTAATAATATAGAGGTTATTATATAGTATATATAAGAAGTATAGGCTAATAAATAAGTTATTAAGTATAATATAGTAGGAGCTATAGCTATATAAAGGTAGGTATATAGCTAGCTTATATACTACTTTTTAAGTATTATTAAGAGTAGCTTTTTTTAATTACTATAAGCTTTAGAAGCTTATTATATAGGTATACTATAGCTATAAAGTTAGAAAGCCTCTATTAGAGATATCTTAAATCTTATAGCTTATAAAGATAAGTTTAGACTTAATAGTAGTTATTTTACTAGATTAGCCTATATATTTAACTATACTTTTATTAATAATAACTATTAATAATAAGAGTAATAATAACTATAAAACTTAGTAGATATAAGCTACTTAAAGCTTAGTATAAATAAACGTTTTAAGTAGGGAGGGGTTAGTATTATTAAGATCCTAGTAATAAAAGTAATATAATAAGGCTTTAAAGTAGCTCTTTAAGATTTATTATATAAATAAGTAGTAGGTGTTAAAGTAACTAGTTAACTAATAAGTATAAAGGCGTTTTTTAAACTTAATATATATATATAGTAATATACTAATAAAAGAATACAGCTTATTAACTAATATTAGTGTAAAGTATTACTACTACTTAGTAAGTACTACTAGATATATATTTATCTATATTACTTAGTGTATAATAAGGTTAATAGAGATAAAAAGTTATAATAAAAAAAGTAGTAAAGCTAGTAGTAGTATAAATTAACACTTAACTTTATAGATTTAGAGGTAGTTAAAATAAGTACTTTTTAGCTTAGTAGGGCTATTCTTAGGTACTTAGTCTTTAAGTTACTAGTCTCTTAAGCTAAAGTTTCACTAAGAACTCTTAGTATATTATTAAATATAAAATTCAGTTAATTCTACTTATAGATAAGCTAAAATCGTAATATTATTACTACTAGTTAATATATTATACTTATTTATAAATAATAAGGATATTACGATTATTCGCGTTATTATACTAAGTCCTAATTAGGTAAGATTGGTGTAGTGGACCCACCTCTGAAAAAACGGCGCTAAAATACACATTTAGGGGTCAAAGGGATAGTACTGTATTTTAGTGCACCAAAGTGCTCGCCATGAACAAGTACTCACTGGATCCACGATTCACTCTCACATCTATGGGATCCTTGTTTGGTTCGATTGGCGGAGGAGTTGAATCTAGCCTTGGTCTAGATTTTGCCGAATGGGACTTTTGATAGGCTTTTAGAGGTCCAGCGTATTGTACAGGTGATGGGATTCTGCGGCAGAACGCCTCTTCAGGCGTTTGCCTGGAGGACCGTCAGCATGGGACTTTGAAATCAGGCCGATCCGCTAATCAATGTATTCTTCTGGCTCCGACGAACGTACACTAGGGGTTCCATTGAGTCGGGACTTTGCCGTGGTGGCTTGACACTTACAAGACGGCACGGATACACCAACGTTGCCACTGGCTCTCGGCCCGGTCCCGCTTTTCAATATAAAAACTGGCTCGCGCTGAGCCCTAACAAGCAAGTCGTTTTTGGGTCTTTTGCTCAAGCCTTTATTTCTCGCTTGTGACTAGCGAAAGCGGCTCAGCGAACCCCTGGAACGGCAACACAGTCATCCACGGTGCCGCGTCAGACCTGCATCGTGCTTCCGTACCGTGCACGATCTGGGCCTCGGGACCCTGCTAGCCTTACGGGGCTGGGGGGACGAATGAGATAGTTGCCTTGGGTGATGGTGAGCCTTGTTTGGCGGGGTCCGTCATCTGGCTCGGAGGTTCGTCACAACTTCGCTAGGTCTTACTGCGATTGACCGCTTGCTGCTTTACAAGGGCGAGGTCGGCCGCCCGGCCACCGCGGCGAGGCCTAGTCGATGGGGACAGGATCTGAAGATGGGTACGGTACGTTGAGTATGGAACTTTGGTGTTTATACTGCCATCTTGTTACTGGGCGAAGCACAAGCCGAAGTGCTCTTGCTGTATTCACCTACGGTGTATACTCTCACAGGGCGGGCTGTGCTCAACATGGGACTTTGGTGCTGACCTCTTACGGGGATAATGCTTTGTGGGCAAGTACTTACAGTATCCAGTTGCGAAAATTGAAGCTTTAGTCCTCCACGACGAGGTCATCTCGTATATAAAGTACCTCAAGACCATCATCCATCACACTTCCTTTCCTCACTCCAGTCCTCAGCAACTCAGCCAAGCCAAGTCCACAACCACCAGACCTACTTCTAATCTATAATTCCACCATGGTCAACTTCGTCCTCGGCGCCGTCGCCACCCTGGCCGCTGTGGCCCCCCTCGCCGCCGCCGCACCCGCCGCAACTCCGGCCCCCGAGATCTTCTCCTTCGCCAAGTGGGTCGACGGCATCATCGCCAACCCGCACGGCGACAACCTCACGCCCGAGGAGGCTGTCGAGGCGTACTACAAGTCCGTCAACGCCTCCGAGGCGGCTGCCTTGGACTGGGACTACGGCCGCGCTCGCAAGCGTGACGATGCTGATGAGGGAGCTTCCCCGGAGTGGGATTACGGCAAGCGTGACGATTTCACTGAAGGAGCTTCCCCGGAGTGTGATTACGGCAAGCGTGACGATGTCACTGAAGGAGCTTCCCCTGAATGGGATTACGGCAAGCGTGACGAGGTCCCTGAGGCAGCTGCCACTCCGGACTGGGACTATGGCCGCGCTCGCAAGCGTGCCACCTGCAACACCATCGCAGGCACGCAGGCTTCGGTACGGTTCTTCGCGGTGCCCTCTGAAAATACTGAAGCGGCCACATGACTGACTCTTTGGATTGATCAATAGGTCACCGACGCCGTCTCGTGTATCAACTACCTCGCCGGCCTCGGCAGCACATCGTGCGTGGTCTCCAACGCGAAGAGCCACTTCTGCACCATCGGCAATGCGCAGATCACGGGCGTCACTTCGGGCAGCATTCCCGCGGCCTCTTCCTGGTAGGATCCTTCCTCTCGTATACTCTCAAAACCCCTAAGATTTCCTGCGTTTGGCCCGAGTTGAGTAGCATTTTGGTTAAAGAAGGAGAGATATGCTGACGGTGTTTGCCTCTGATTTAGCAATGACGTTGCCCGTGGTGCTGGCTATATCATGGACGCGTGCACTCTGAAGGACAACACTGTCCAGGGTTCTGAGTTTGCGTACGGCAACGGGGATCTCCTCGTCTGGATCCGCAAGCCTGAGTAATCGCATTGGGACTTGAACTCTTCAGTTGTGGCAATCACGTTATGATGTGGCTGCTTGGGAATACGCAATTGCTTACAAAGAGTAGGCAGGGGAAGTTGAAAGATGTGTTGGATCGTACATAGCAGTTGGTGGTGATAGACGCAGTTATTTCTTTACTTTCGCTGCGTATATATACTACAAATCTTTTTCGCGAGAGTGTGAAATACTTTCATTATTCATGTGATAATTGCTCGAATATGCACTTTATTAAGAACCCTTAAGTGGTTCGAGTACTACACGGTAACACTTTAGTGAAGTAGAGCACTCGCAGCGGTCAGGTTCAGGCCAATGGTCACATTGCCCAGAACCGAGCTGGCGAGCCAGTTTCCAACATACGAGTTCACATCCTCGGGCTTCTCCCACATCACCCAGTGAGTGCCGTTCACCTCACCCCGCGACAGGCTGTTAAAGTAGGTCTCCATCCCCGTCGACAGCACCGGAGGCAGCGCCGTATCCAGCGATCCGCCGATATACAGCGCGGGCTGCGTGTACTTGGCCGTATACGAAGCATTCGCCGGCACCAGCGCCAGCTCGTCCTGCCAGTTCAGCTCGCCGGTGCGGTACCAGTTAAGCGTCCTGTTGAACGGGTCGCTGACGTAGTTTCCGACATAGTAGTCCATCTCCTCCGCGGTCAGCAGCGGTGTGTCCTCCGTCACCTCGTCGAGCAGCTCGAACGTGAACCCCGCGCCGCTCGAGTTGAAGGCCGACCCGCCGCCGGGCAGTCGGACACCGTAGATGGTGTTGAGGATCTGGCGCACGCGGGTAGCGTTCTGGGCGTTGGGGAGGCCGATGTAGTCCTGGACGGCATCGGTGCGGAACTGCTGCTGGTAGTGCAGTGTGGGCAGCGCGACGGCCTGGTCGATGTATGTGAGGCGCGGGGCCGCGAAGGGCGTGCTGATGACGAAGAAGGCGGAGATCAGCTCGGGGTGCCAGAGGGCGGCGCGGTAGACCACGGCACCGCCCCAGTCGTGGCCGCCGAGGATGATGCGGGAGAGGCCGAGGTGGCTTGCGAGGGCGGCGATGTCGTCTGAGGCGCGCTTGAAGGTGCTGGACAGGAACGGTAAGCATCTTCCCAGAGTATAGCATGTTATGAGTCTCAACTCACTAGAAGCTGACATCTTCCGGCGGATCCGTGCCGCCGTAGCCCATCATATCAGGAGCGACAACCCGGAGGCCCTTTGAAAGAAGGTAAGGGATCTGGTTGCGCCATCCCAGCGACATATCAGGCCATCCGTGGATGAGGAAAATCGTGCCGACGACATTGCCTGAAGCCGGCTCTGCGAGGATGTAGTTATACTCAACGCCGTTCAGCGTGGCGGTCTGGTACTTGACCCGAGGGTCATTAAGAGTTACGACAGACATCACGGCAAGCTCAAAAAGAATGTGAATGCAGTTGGTGGTGACGCCGGTGTCGTGCGTAAACAAAACAATCCCATATCGGCCGAGGGGTTCCCGTCCACTATATACAAACACCACCGGGCCACTCGGGTTCCTCGGCTGACACCATTTTGCATTGGGTAATAAAGCTTAGCAGAAAAAAAGGCGTGCCTCGGTTGCAACTATTGTGGATAGAAAAGCCGTTTTCTTTGAGATTGCCAAGATGATTCTGTGGTGCTGTTTGTGGAGGTTAATTAGGTGTAGCGGGGCCTCCGACCGGCGTGGATTTGGGGTAGGGGTTGTTTTGATGCGTATGACTCGGGCCGGGGCGAGACGACGTCAATTCAAGCTCGTTCTCGCACACCGTGTAGGGCGCGATATGAAAAACACGAGAAATATTGGAGATGCGCTTACTGTTTTCATGCTTTCTTGAGCAGGCGAGTGTGGGCTTCACCTGTAAGGGGTCTCGTCAAATGGCTGGCCGCATGCAACTTGAGAGAGACATTGATCGGACAGATGTTGAGATACAAGTTTCTGTTGGCGTGCCGCACCTTGCTCACATTGGAACAGGTTGCAATATCAAATTCGTCTCGGCGATAACGTTCAACCAATGCCTATGTTATTTGGATGTCGAGGATCGATATCACCTTAGACATATCTGAGTCAACGCCGAGGTTCAGAGGTTCAGGTCCCGAGGGGCCATCAACCGCTAGCTCATGCAGTGCAACGGCACAACCTCGATAACATCCGCGGCACATTGGAAGCATTCTTCGACCCAAACGGGCAAGACCGTGTATTTTTATGCAACAGTTATGGACACCCGCGGAATCTGGAACCTGAAGCTCAGAAGCCCAATCATCACTACTGAAGGCTTGATCGCGAAGAACCCCTCGACACAGTTTTTAACTGCCCTTCTTGAGCGATTTTATGGCCTCAGACAGGTGGCAAAATATCAATGAAACTGTACTGAAATCAAATTGACCGCTGCAATAAGCCATTCTAGCGGCCGTCAACTATTTGAGGCAGCCGATCAGTCCAGCGGCCCGTACCGCGGAGGCATCTGAAACTCCACGTGAGGCTTGTTCTCCAACTCCTCTGGCACCGGAGGCATGACTTCCATTCCCTCCAACAGAATGACCTGTTGCCCGCTCTGCCGTCGGAGCCGAGTTAGTGACCGAGCAACTACAGAACTTGCGAGGCCAAGGCTTACCGCGAAATGATGGATCATGTGACAATGCAACATGCTGACAGCAGGACAGTAAATCTTGTAGCGGACCACGACGAACCTTCCTTCCCCCGCTTGCAAAGTAAACCCGTCTCGGTAAGGTGGATTATCCAAGTTGAAGTATTTTCCGCCCCCGTGCTTAATGGCGTTGTCGACATCTTTCCAAGGAAAGCCGCCTTGCCCCTGTCCGATGATGAAGACCTTGTGGTTGTGCTTGTGGAAAGGATGGCTGGCGTCGACTTTGGCTCCATTCTCAATGATCAAATCGACGACGGATCCGTTTTGGAGAACTCCATGTGGATTTCCCCATGACGTCTTGCCGCGGGACTTTTCGTTTCATAAAATGGGAGGGACATTCTGACGGAAGAACTCATGTGGTGCTGCACTGAGGACCCATGTCGATGGCCCCGTGTTGTTGACTGTGAATTTGAGAGTGAAATCCGCTTTCGGAGGGGGCGGTCGAGGTGGGAACGGAGATAGCCTGGTTTCGTCCATGACCTTGTTTGCAGGGTTCACAAGACTGCCATTGAGATGTAGCCACTGTTTGGTCCTGGGAACTGTTCGATTCGACGTCTTTGATAGATCCTGCGAAAGCGTTTGATGAGCTTGATATCCTCTTCATATCAAGTTTGGCTGACTGGATATGTTGGCCCGATCTCACCTTCGTTGTGGCGTAGCGCAAAACACCGGCTCCCTGGATCATTTGCTCAGACCGCACAGAATGCAGTCTCAATGCATAGTCTCCGGCAGACTTGTCCAATTTGACCAGAATGCTGCATTGAGCAAGAATCAGTACTCTAGGTGATAGATAACGGAAGCGCATGAGCACCAGTCTCACCTTGTTCTTTCGCCGAGATTGACATGAGTCCTTACCACCCTTTGCGGATGTACAAATTCTCCATCGGCCCCTACAACCCAGAATTCGTGCTCAACTTTGACCGGCTCGGAGCATCGACAAACGCTCTCGACTATTGGTCTGAGATCCACCCCGGCGACGTTCGTCTGGTCCTGGCCTACGTATCACAGGCTTTCAAGACGTTGGGGTGCAATCTACAGGCGCTCAGCCCTGGAGATAAGGTGCCAATTGTAACCAGCATTCTGCCTCGTCATCAGCAGCTAGTTTGTCGGCTGTACCGTTTTCTGGAAGACGAAAACATCATAGAGTCTTCAGGGGAAATTTTCATTAGGACTACCAAGTCTATGGAAACGACATCAGGAGAACAGACTTTCCAGGATATCATAGACAAGCACCCCCTAAACGGTCCAATTCGTCACCTTCTAAGAGCTGTAGGGCCGCATCTTGCTGCGTGCCTCGTTGGAGATCATGACGCCCTCCAAGTGCTCTTCGGCAACCGAGCAAACAAGAAGTGGCTTGACGATCTTTGTCGAGAGTGGCCCATGTTAGTAAGAGCCACTCATCTGCTGGGCGATTTCTTGTGTCGATCTTTCAGTCATAGTAGCGGTTCTGGCCCATTCAGCATCTTAGAAGTTGGAGCTGGCACAGGAGGCACAACGCGCCATGTCGTCGACTTACTGGTCCAAGTCGGGATCCCTTTCGAGTACCATTTCACCGACCTATCTGCATCGCTTGTCCAGAAGGCCAGGACTTCTTTCGCAGGAATCAGCGGCATGACCTTTGGGGTTTTGGACATCGAGAGCGAGCCGACTGCTGAGCTCACTGAGGCGTTCCACGTCATCATATCGACGAATTGTATCCACGCAACTAGGAACATAACCTCAAGCCTGGCCAATCTGCGCAAGATGCTCCGTGAAGACGGTGCCCTTGCCCTGATTGAGATGACGCCAACTCGGCAGCTGTACGTCTTTGATATAATCGTCGGTCTGCTGGAGGGCTGGTGGCTCTTTAACGATGGTCGTTCCCATGCCTTGGCTGATGCGGAACATTGGCAACATGCTTTTTTAAGCGCAGGCTTTGCAGATGTACAATGGTCTGATGGAGAGTCGCTCGAGGCCAACACTGTCAGAGTGATCTGTGGGTTTCGGAAGCCTGGGTCTGCCCGACTTGACACAGGTGCCGACAAGATCGAACGCGGTCAGGTGGAGATTGACGTGCAGGAAGTGGTCTACAAAAGAGTGGGGTCCCAACAGATTCACGCGGATTGTTGACTTATGTCAGCAATAAGCAAGTATTTAGGTATAATAACAGCTAACTAGCCAAATACTCTCTTCTTAATACTATAACTTATACCTACAGTCAGAGGTACTACTATAAGTGAATCTAATAGGTTATAAGCTTAGAAGCACTACTTCTAAAAACTAACTATAGAATTATACTTATTAGTATGTCCTCACCTTAAATACATAATGCTAAGTCTTCTAATAAGGCCCTTAATCTTCTACTAAAGTTGACGCTTTAAATATATTACAGCTTATATATAGCTCTAAACTACTCTAGATATACTTATATATAGCCTTAAACTATCTACTTCTATAGTAGACTATAGAAGCCTATATATAGCTTTAAACTACTTAGAAAAGCCTATATATAGCTTAAAACTATTACTACTTATAATAGACTATAGAAGCTTATATATAGCTTAAAACTATAACTACTATACTAGTTATCTCCTTTTCTTTCTATTTACTTAGTATAAAATAAACTCTCTATTATATACTTATATATCTAAAAGAAAAGTGTAGTTTAGTAATAAGTTCTATATAGTATTAATAAGTAAGTACTCTATAGTAAGACTACTAAGAAGTATTAGTTAAGTCTATAATTAACTATAGTAAGACTACTAGAGATATTAATAAAGTTTTTTAAGCACTATTAACTATCTTTAGACTTAAAATAGGAGGGTAGTAATAGGCTATAATATTTAACTTAGTATATTAGTCTTAATAGGGAAGTTAGAAGTCTAATTACCTCTAAAAGAATATAAATATAAAACTCCTCTATTTTCTTTTATTATAACTTATAGTTATTTAGGTGCAACTATAGAGAGCAAAGCTTTATACGCTTATAATATTTTACTAGTTATCTAAGGCTTATAGCTTTAGAGACTAATACTCTAGAGGTTTTCTACTTCTAAAGATAAAGTAACTATTATTTATATAATACCTAAATATAATATACTTATTTCAGGAGCTATATACTCTATAATAAAAAATTCTCTTTTAGTAATCTAACGTCTCTAAACTAATATGCTACTTTTTCCTTCTATTACTTCATTTTTATCTACTTTCTATTTAGTATATTAATATACCTCAATAATAACCTCTATAATATTTTAATTTCTTAAAGATATTTAGATAACTTCTTAATCTACTGAAGACTATATAGATGAGAACGCTATATTTAGCTTCTCAGAAGAAGAAGTGCTATTTCTCAATATAGCTTTAGAGATAGAACTTTCTAAAGAGTTATTATACGCACTATTACGCTAAGACTATAATACTAATAGCTACTAAGTTGATAAAGTGTCTATTAAAAAGAGGGAAATTAAAAGACTATATAAGGAATTGCTTATAGAAAGGTATCTGTCTAGCATATTAAGTTAAAGCCTAAAAATCCTCTAAAGTCTAGAAGAGGTAAAAAGCAAGATATAATTAAACTAATAATATAACTATAACTAAATCTCTCATAGCGCTCACTCTATACTTATAGCACCTAATAGCATTATTATTATAATATTAATCTAATACTATTAGCTACTTATAGCGCTTTTCTTTATAGAACCTTTAGGGCTTCTATAATCTTTTAACTACTATAGTTACTTTTAACTTCTTTTCTTTAGTTACCTATTATAGGTATTTCCCTCTTTTAAGATGTTATTTTCTGAAGATGCTACCTACTGATTAAGCTGCTACTACGCAGTAAATATATAACTAGTTATATATACTGTCCCTTAGCTTATCTAGACCTATTAACTTAAAGAAGAATTTCTCAAAAAATAGAACCTAGACATTTAGTTAAAAATAGCTTATATTTGTAGTAGTAAATATAACTATAACATTAAGATTCTATAACTTAAAGGTGCTAAAAATTAAGCTAATTAAGATAGAGCACTAAAGAATGCTGTATTAGCTAAAAAGAATAATATTTTTACTTAAAATATCTTAGAACTAGAGCGTCTAAATAGAGATACCTATACTACTAAAGTATAGAATAAGTATATCTAGAACAAACTCTACTAAAAAGCTATTAATAGTAACTTGCTAGTAGGGATTAGATAAAACCTATTTAATCTTATAGCTAAAAAGATCTACTACTATATTAGTATGCTAACTGCTTATAAAGTACTATAAACTAAATATATTTATTATAGCGCTAGCATACTAAGAGAAATAGTATCTAAACTTATTTAGGATAACCTATTATAATATATAGACGTCTAAAGCTATTTAGAGAAATTTCTTTACAATCTTAATAAACTAAAATAAATAGAACTCCCTTAGTCTCTTCTAAATAAGCTCTATTAGATTTAATATCTCTCTAACCTAGGTGAATAATTTAGCTTTTTTAGAGCTAACATCTATTAAAGTTATATAATTACTAGTGTGAGTGAAAGTAAAAAGCTTATATTTAATAAGATTATCATAAAGGTGTAGAACGAATAAATATATCTCTAAGCAGAACAGCATATCTTAAATGCTAGCGTATACTTCTTTAGACCTAGTATAGGTTATAAATAGGCCTATCAGCAGGCTATAAGACCTATAAAGAAGCAAAAACAAATTAAAACTAAGCTAATAAACTATAGAGGACTATACTAAAAAGTATACTCTGTTTACAGCTAGTAGGAAAATACATTAAATCATAATAACTTTAGTTATAAGGTATAACACCTAAAACTAGCTAATAGGCTATAACTACTTATAGCTTATTAGTTAGCACTAGCCTATAAGGTTAAACCTACTAAATAAGTCTTTAACTTTAATGCTACTATAGCTAGCTCTAACTAGCTAGTAGGCTTCTCTAAAGCCTTTTTTATTTCTAGTCTTCAGCTTAGTCTTTAAGCATCTACCTCTCTAGATATTTCTTAAGTTTAAACTTAGATTAAACTAACGTTATAAGATAATTACTACTAAACCTAGCTTTTAGATAGTAGTGCTAAATACTATATTACTTTTTAACTATACCTCTTTAGTTTCTATTAAGAGTTTTCATTATATATATATATAAATAAAGTTAGGCAGGGCGCTTATATTTTAAGCTAAAGCATAGTTTTTATCATTCTATAATGTGTTACTAGTATTAAACTTATTTACTTTTGTAATATCCTCTATATGCTTTTTCTACTACTAAACCTTCTATTAGTAGGTGCTTTTACTAAACACCTAGGTGTTAAATACTTCTAAACTATATATAGCGTAAGATATACTATTACTATATTAGAATATCTAAAACCTATCCTTATCTTTTAAGGTATTATATATAGCTACTTTAGGTACTTTAATTACTCTCTTACCCTCATAATATAGTATTAGAAGGACTTAGAGACTACTATAGCTGCTTATTTTACCTCTAACTTTTAATAAGAGGTTCTACTTAACATCTTTTATAAGTAAATAGGTTATTTTAGCTTTACTGCTTATAAGAAGTTAGCTAAAGACCTCAGTATATAACTACTAAATAATAATAAAGAATTTATTTATAAAGCTTATATATAAAGTAAAGCAGTAGTATAAATAAAGTCTACCTTAGTATTTTAAGTAACTTAGAGGGAATAGCGCTAATTTATAAACCTTAGTAGTTCTATATCACTACTTATATTTATAAGAGAACGCTATTACTTGCTAATAGTTAATAACCTTATAAAGATATTTAAAGCCTATTTATTCTAGAGTAAAGCTTAAGCTATAAGCTTTATATAGTAAGATATTACTAAAGTTAAAATAGAAACTAAATTATACATTTAGTTTATTTGATTAAATAATAGAGGAGAGTTTAAAAATAGTATACTTATTACCTATTATAAGTAAAAAAGTATCTAACTTAAGTTTATTATATTATACTAAGCAGAATAGAACGCTATAGTTAAACGCCTCTATAGAACAATTTAAGGCTAAATTAGAGCTATTATACTAGAAGTTATACTTCTTAGTAAGCTTTAGAGAGAGATACTTCTTACTATAGTACTTATAAAAGCCTGCTTCTCATACTTAGCGCTTAATCACTAAATATCTCCTTATAAAGCTTAGATAGAATAAAAGCTATACGTTTAGTACTTTAGACGCTTTAGCTATAAAGCCTATAAGTTGATCCTAAAAGCTTTTCATCTAAAGAAGCTTAAAAGCTAGATAAAAACCTATATTCTAGTTAGCTATAAAGCTAAAAATATCTATAGACTTTAGAACTCTGCAATAGGAGCTGTAGAGTATGCTAAATATATTATCTTTAATAAAGAAATACGTTTAGATCTAAAGAAATAATATGTTCTACCCTCTATCACTACAAATAAAGCTATATTACTAGGTGCTAAAGAAATCTTACTATAATCTAAGCTTAATAAATTTTAGTAGACTAATGCAGTTAAGCTTTTATAAACTGAGGGGGTAACTACTAAAGAAAACTAGTTTACTATATCCTCAATACTTATAGCTTTTACTACTTTAATACTTAAAAGACTATAAGCTATCTCTATATTAAACCTTAAGAGCATATTATAAGAATAAGCCTTTTTAGACGACTTATAATAGTATGTATAAAAGAAATACCTTATAGTACTAAACCTTATAGTATATTTAGTAGTGCTAGAGGAAGCTAAAGAACTTATTAAATAAGATCTTATTAGCTATAAAGAAGCTATAAATTTAGTACTCTCTAAAGCTTAGAAATTTATAATAGATAATAAGTTTTATACTTTTTAGAAAAACAATACCTAGAAGCTTATTAATAGGTTTAACCTCTTACTAAATGCTAATATCCTTAGTAGTAAATAGATATATAAGATAAAATGAGGTAGTAATAGAAAGGTCTAGTAGTATAAAGCATATTAAGTAGTAAGAGGTTTTAAGTAAGAATATAGTATTAATTACTTTGAGACTTTTACCTCTATAGTATATTAAAAGACCTATAGAACTCTCTTTGCTTTAGTAGTAATAATAGACTAGGAAATCGAATAGATAGATGTTAAGATAGTATTCCTCTATAGGCTTATATTAGAAATAGTGCTTATTAAACTTCTGTCTAGCTATGCTACACTTAGTAAAGTATATAAGCTAAATAAAGCACTTTATAGGCTAAAATAAGCTTTAAAAGTCTAATTTAATATATTAAAGAAGATATTTATAAAACTTAGCCTATAGTAATCATAATAAGATAAAATAGTGTTCTATTTAGATAAAGCTATTCTTACTATATATATTAATGATATTCTCATCTTTAGTCTAGATAAAGTATATATTACTTAGATTAAAGATTAACTAAAAGAATACTTTAAGATATTAAACTTTAGACTTTGCTAATACTTCCTCAGTATATAAATTACCTATAATAAGGCTAAAAAGAAGCTATAGTTAAGCTAAAGTACCTACTTATAGAAAGTGCTTAAGTAGTTTAATATAGTAAATTATAAGCTTTAGTATATATTTATAGAGACTAGAGAATAGCTCTATTCTGCCCTAAAAGACTATTAGGTAGATAAAGATATACTAAAGGAATACTAATTAATTATTAGTTTACTGATATATATAATAATTAGTATTTATTCTAACTTAGTATACCTTATATTAAAGCTTAGCTGCTTCTTTATAGCACCACTTAAGATCTATCTGTTAGTAGTAAAATGTATACTTAGGTATATTAAGCATACTTTAAACTTATTACTATTGTTTAACAGCAATACTGAAAGGCAGTTAGTTAGGTTCTCAGATGCTAAATATACTAAAGACTTAAGTAATAGTAAGTCTATTAAGTGCTATATCTTTATGCTAGTAGGGGGCGCTATAAGCTAGAAAAGCTAGAAGTAAGAGAATATAGCTGTATTAAGCACTAAATTAGAGTATATATCACTCTTCTCTATAGACCTTAAAGTAGTATACTTATAAACCCTACTGAAGGAAATTAGTAGCTATAAACTGATACTAAAAGATATAGCGCTTATTATAGTCTACTGTAATAATAACTCTGCTATTCAGATTGCAAAAGACGCTAAATATTATGAGTAAATGAAGTATATTAAAGTGTAGTATTACAAAATTAGAGAGCTATAGGATAAAGGTATAGTCTAAGTCTACTAGATACTAAGAGAAGAAAACCTAGTAGATATTAGTATAAAAGCTTTACTAAGTACTACGCTTAAGTAATAGAGGATAGCTATAGGCCTAAGGGGATAAAAAGAGAATACTACTTTTTATATATATACTTTTTATATTAATACCTAAATACTTCCTTTATTGAGGGGGCGTGTTAACTTATGTTAGTAATAAGTAAGTATTTAGGTATAATAACAGCTAACTAGCTAAGTACTCTCTTCTTAATACTATAACTTATGCCCACAGTTAGAGGTACTACTACAAGTGAATCCAACATGGATATTTATTATCCTCAAGTAGCAAACCCAGCCAAGAAGATGCCGATCGGTGGGTTGCTCAGAGTCCAGCAGGTGCTTGGAAACGGGGAGTTTCTAACATGAAGCAATCAGCTCTGATGATAAATGGAGGAAGTCACATCATTTTCTCCCGCAAGGATATCAGACCTCCGTAGACGCGCATCATGATTGACATGGGGCTTTTGCCAGTCAGCCTCGACCATCGGCTATGCCCGGAGTCCCGACTTGCTGACGGTCCCATGGTTGATGTATGCGATGCACTTGAATGGGCTCAAAAGATACTGCCGTACGTCGAACTAAGGAACCCCGACGTCAGACCTGATCCAGACAACATCGTGGGTGTGGGATAGTCCTCCGGAGGGCAGCTGGCATTGTCGACTGGATGGACGGCACCAGAGAGAGGGCTTCGATCGCCGAATGCTATCTTGGCTTTCTACTGTCCTACTGACTATGAGGATGACTGTGGGTTGAACGTGTTGCTTGCGTCTTGTGTATGGATGCTGATCTGCAAGTACAGGGTGGCAATCTCCCATTCAACCCGTTGGAGCAGAGGACTTGGGTGAAGAATACGACGTTTTAGAGGCCGTCCAAGATGAGCCTGTGAGCTTCCCTGACCACATCATTAAACCACCTTAAGCCGTCTTACTGACTTCTATCATGTGATACAGATTGCCAACTATGGCACTATCGGCGCCTGGGAACCCCTTTCAGACCCCCGAATCCGCACTGATCCTCGTTCTCGTATCATCTTACACATGAATTGGAAAGCCCAAACGCTACCAATCATCATTGAAGGCTTACCCAGCAGAAGGCTCGCAGGTTCAAGAAGACCCGAGATAACGGACTGGAACACACTGCCACAGCCTTCAACAGAGGAGGTCCGGCGGTGTAGTCCGTTGGCACAAGTAAAAAACGGCCATTACTAAACTCCCACATTCTTAATACATGGAACTGGCGACGATCTCATTCCGTGGCAACAGTCCAGTCGCACAGCCGAAGAGATGAGAGCCCGGGGCATTGACGTCAGTTTGGATTTAGTACCAGGGGCACCTCACATCTGTGACGCAAGTCGTGATCAGTCGTCGGAGGGATGGTTGACAGTTTTGAAAGCTTACAGATGATGGCTCGAAAAACATGCATTCTCTCGTGGTCTCAATGAATCTCAATGAACCTTAAGTCAGCGCCGAACTACAACAGACGTCTGGTCACATGTAAATTAGGGCTTTTACCTCGGTGGGACCCAAGGAGATTTTCAAGGATTGCCAAGGGCAATCCTCAACCTTGAAATCATACATGCCTTGAAGAACGATTTTCATGTGTATCAGTCAAATCATATAAACTCAGCATTGCGTCCGAGATATCCTCACGTTATTCGACTTCGCAACAGCTCACCTCGAATTGGTCTATCAACGATTGAGCCGTTCTATTAATAGTGCTTTATTCAATATCCTCCACACCATTTGACAATAAGACTGAACCAGATAAATGGTCAGTTTATGTCGCCTAAATCCTTTTGAACCATTATTTTCTGGCTTAAACTCCTTGCACCTGGGGCTCCGTGGCCTCGCAGACAAATACTGAAACGAACTCCTTGATTTCGACATTGATCCATTCCCATAGATCGTCATTCTTCCGCACCTCTCTACCTGCCTCATCATCAAATCCCCAAAAGCCCCAGGCGCCTGGAATTGCTTCAAGCGTGTCAAGAAACTCGACTGCGTTCATCGAAGAGGTCGAGGATTCTTGAATGAGGTCTCTCTCATTCCAGATGCTCTCAAACGTGCGGTCCTGGGCATGGAAGGCTTCATCATCATAGTACCTTTTGCACCCTGGCTTTTTTTGAATGCTCCGGTCAACCAGAATGAATGGATAATCGGCCGTTCCATCTTCGAGGCCCTCGAAGTCCGCAATCGAGTCTATCATAAGGTTCAGAAAGCAGGCTCTCGGGCCAGGCCTCTTTCGCAACTCATCTATCGTCTCCTTTTTCGGATCAAAAGCCCAGGAGCTATCGTACTCAAAAGCGACGTTCATAGGACCGCGCCATCCATACCAAGAGTCGTTCCAGAATGGTAGCTTGCTCCGCGAGTCGAAGTCGTTGTAAACTGCATCTTCGGGTATTTGCAAGCAAATAAGGTCTGTCCGAGGGTTTACTGTGAAGCCGTACGTTTTGTCACCTTCGCAGATAACACCGACCATTTGAGGAGTAAGATCTCTTCTGGTGGGATCCATGTTATGAACGTACTTCTTCGTTCTCTCCTTCCACTTGTTTTTCATTACTTCCCTGGAGTCTCTGCATGCAGTCCAAAGACCAGCGTCGAGGAGGTACTCGGACCAGTTCCCTGCTATGGACGAAAGGTCGACACCTGTAATTGTAACAGGATAGGGGTTATTATCCATGCGACTTTGATAATATGATAACCTTCTCGGAGGGCGTGGCGGCGTGCTTTGCGGCGTAGAGCTCACGGGAATGAAGTGCAATCCTGGCCGAGATGTACGGACTGAAGCAGCGAGCTCCCAAATTGTCAGCCTCAATTCTGCTGGGAGGTCGGCGAAGGTTAAGGGAGTCTTTGCCGACATTGTTGACGAAATTTGGGAGCAGAAGTCAAGTTGTGTCTTGTGAGCCTGAAAGAGAAACGAGAGTTGAGTGTGTTCGACGGAAGATTTTGCACACAGTCAGACGGTGCGGCGACATTTTATAATGAACTTGACTGACCTTGTTGGTGGCGTACACCCTGAGCCACTAAAGCCACAATAAAGTAGAAAGTTTCACAGATATTCCACAGGCGTTCCCAAGTGGACCGACAAATGCTCACCTCAGTTTATAGAGGTGTACACAAGGTTGTTTGTCAACCTCATGCTTCGAAGAACATCACGTTACTTTATAACCAGATGAACGCGGGCAAGAGGCCCCTTCAGACCTGCCCCGTTGGGAATCCAAGCGCTGCTATTGGTCCAGCCGGTGCCCAAAATCTCTCGATTGCAACCTTTTAAAGGGCAAGAGCTTGATACTTGCGAAAGGGCAGCGATTCATAAACCTTTCATGATTTATACAGCCTACTTTAAGAGTATTTTCTGTGTAAAACGTCGTCAAGGTCATTAGAAATATGTGAGCCTGGATCTTGAAGTGTGATAACGCAGGGATGACCACGACGTGCCTATACTGTGAACATTTCGATCAACTTGCAATTGCATCAGAATGTATTTCTAGAAGATACTAAAATCCTTTCATTCTTCAAACACTGGCAAGATCAATAATTCAGTCCAAAACAAACTCTATCTTGGATCCTAGACTGGGGTTATCGGCCGACGACTTCGTAATGGACGTGTGGTAGGTTCTGCTGCTTCCATTTCTCATGAAAGATGCGCTCAAATGAACCACCCCTTTTTGAGCTCATCTCGGAAATTTTTTACCTTGTCTCTACATTCTCTTGGCCAAAGCTTGTACATGTTTGATTTATTGAAGAGATTCATTTTATGGTAAAAACTGTCTGGCTTGCTTTAATATAAGGCGATTAAGATTTCAAAAATACAAAGAAGTAAAGTTTTCACGCCGTCGAGGTAGCTCTGACCGCGGCAACCAGTTGGAGCCGAAATCCGAGGTCTAAGTGGGGGAAAGGATAAGTTGACACAAAGTGAATGCAGTGCGGGTTTCGAACATGATGTTAGAAATGAGACACAAATTTACCACAAACCTTAACTCAGTTGGGACGGTCGACTCGAAAGGATGCATATTAGACTTCCTCGACTGCAATCGCGTATAGAGACTATGAGGGTCGTTACAGCACCACCAAGTGTCCAGGAAAAGTTCCGGATGTCTACATATATATCTCTAACCATCCAGCTACACCGAGCAGCAACACTCCAATACGTTTTGGCTTCTTTCCTGTCATGAAAACTCATTTCACCCACTGTATCCATAAATTATTGGTACAAACCTCACCGTGGGTAGCTGAATTGGATACGTAGGCCGACTGTGTATCGAAGCGTCTATGAGAGTGCTGCCTTGCCAGAACATTCGACACCAGGGGCAGCTAGTCAAAAGTCAACCTTCTTTGCGATCTCATCGAAGAAAAGAAGTTACATTACATTCCATGCAGTGCAGAATTTGCCGCTTAAATCTGATATCTAGCGTCTTCTTCATCGTTGATTGCGAGCACAGTCGCAAAATCTCTGATGGTAATGTTTTGCCAAGTCTTTCCCTGGATCTTTCGCTCCTCATGAGAGAGTTCGTCATCATAGTCAAGACACCCCCAAACTGACATAAATAGCCCTGAGAAATTCAAGAGCATTCATTTTGCCAGGCTTCAGCGTCTCTTCCATGAGATACCATGCGGTGATTACTGTTCCGAACGTGCGCCCTTGAGAATGAAACTCGATGAGATCTCCATAACTGTCTTCGCCGGGCACCCGACGTACGGTTCTATCGAGTAGGAAGATCTTAGGTAGATATCGGAGCTCCTCGATGTTTTCAATCGTGTCGCGTAAAAGACGCACGAAGAACCCGCGCGGCCCGCGCTCATGGTACATCCTGTCCAGCGCGGCCAAATCGAAGCCTGACTTTATATCGGCGGTCCAAGAGGGATCGAACTCCACCGCAATCTTTCTCAGACCTTCAAGGGGAAAACAGACTACGTCCCAGAAGATATCCATGCCCCAATTTGGGACTGTGAGCTGCGAGAATTGGAAGCAGAAGACATCTCGAACGCTGTCCACGTCGAAGACCCAATCCTCATCGCCCTCTCTGAAGGTTCCGAATTTTGGTCTCTGGGTGTCCTCTGAATCCTTCCGCTCCATCCGCCCCCTCTGCCGTTCTTTAATCAGCGCTCTAGTAGACTCTTCGCACGCGGTCCACATTCCTGCATCAATCAAGTAAACCGACTCATTGTTCTCCACCCATGACAGTGTACCCCGAGGCATGGTCTTCGGAGAGAGCAGTTCGCCGGTCTCTCTTTTGTCCAAAAGCATTAGAGCCCGCAAGGTGTCCATCACATTGCCGGTCTCGCTTCTGCACAAAAGCGTTCTATCCCGCTTCCAGATGTGATATGCGTCAAGGTCAATCGGTATGAAATGAATCCGAGGCTGTGCCGCAGTGCAGGCGGCCAACTCCCAAATATGCAGCCGGAGTTCTGTCGGGAGATCAGCGAAGTGATGGAAGGTGGTAGTCGCCATCTTTGTGACTGCGTTTGATGTTTGACAGTGTCGTCCTGGAGTACGCATTGCGTGGTTAAGGTGATCTATTACAGAGAGTTCACAAATCCTTCATCAGACGAAAGGGACTTTTATTGGAAATTCCATTCTAGCGGAGACCGCTTCGGTTCTACGAAGCTACAAAGACAAAGGTCCTTAGGCCCACAGGGTTGTTCAAATTTTGGCCGGTGGTGTAGTCTGGAACGCAGCAGTTAGGTAGGGTTTGAAACTTGATTGTTCGAACCTTGAGATTCTTCAGCTAAGCGTACGCAACTACGTCCAACTTCAATATATACCTGGTGACCAATAAACGGGCTATTTTCGACGAGCTCAACATGGGGCATATTAGGATCAAGTAGCGCCTCAAATCAATTTCTATTGAAGTTTTAACTGAATCGCTCGTAAGAAACATTTTGCTCGGACTAACTTAATGGCAGACGTCGAAGCCGTCTGGAGGCATTGTCAACAACGATCCTGCACAACCTCAGTCCGATGGCCAGGTCATCAAGCCCATCAGAATTGGATTAATCCCATTGGCGAATCCTCCCCAGACCCCGCAACGTGATGAACGCGGGGGAAAGGATAAGCAGACACGCCGCGACTGGCGGAGCGTCACATCGGCTACATCATCATTCAATTATGGGCGCTAGAGCACACACAGCCCCTTTCAATCATCAGGTCTCCCATCATGAGCGGCTCATTGCAACGCCGCGTGGCCTACCCTCCTAGTCTCCCGCTCGCATGGTTCAACCTCGCAGTTTCGGCGAAGAAAAGTTTCCCATTACTTCTCATCTATCGTGGCGCCGCACACGGCTGACGGGCGAAATCAAAGGCTGAGCGGCACAGCACAGCACACTCGGAAACCGCTCTTCAGGACGCCTAGGATCGCTAAGCAGGGCAAAATCCTCCGGCGCCCGGGCCCGGCATCCCGCGACCTTCCGCGCCGACATACCGGGATCACGAGGTAGTCGTCGTCGAGGCGAGGCTTTCTTCAGCTCAAACGGCGAGGAGCGATCTCGACTTGTCATATATTGTCCACAAAGGAGAAGCTCAATTGAAAACGGGCTTTCTTGGATCTTCAGATCAAAACTCAACATTCTCCCCATTCAGAGAGGCATCAACATGTGGAAAAAGAACAAGTCCAAGGCCCCACCAGACGCCTCCCCCGGCTCTAGCACCGGCTCCGGTCCCATCTCCACCGGCCCCGGTCCTCCCGCCCACACCTCCGACCCCCCATCCTCCCTCACCGACCCCCTCGAGAACCTGTCCATCTCCCTGTCTCCCACCGCGATCCCAACAGAAGCGCACTGCCTCGCCCACCTCCGCCTCCTCTACGCCTTCAACCGCCTCAAGACGGAAACAGGCTACCGCAACGGCCTCTGGAACATCTCCGACTCCCGTGCGGGACCCCAGGCCTCAGCCACCAACGGGGAAAACGCCGCGATCCCAGACCCCGCGGAACCCAATATAGATATCCTCGTCAAGCTCCGCGAGAAGCGATGGGCAGTCTACGTCGCGCGCGCAGTCTCGCGCTACGAAGCATGGTGGTCCTCCTTCGTCCCGGACATGCTCCTCGAAAAAGACATGCTCGACCCAGACGAGGGGCGGAAGGATCGGTATGAGGGGTTCGTAAGACGCGAAGGCATGGTGTGGAACGCGGACATGCTGCCGCCGCTGGGTCTCCCTCCCCTTTTCTCTGCTTCCTGATGAACTGCAATCGCTGACGCTTAGAGCAGACGTCCTCCTCGTCTGGCACGCGCACATGCTCAACCCCAGAATCTACCTCGAAGACTGCCTCCGCTACGGTCACGGCGCGCTGTGGGCCTCCGGGATGCCCTGGGCGATCGTCAACGCCGCCATCCGCGGGCCGGCGTTCGAGTACGTCGTCTCGGAGGCGTGCGTGGCGCAGTGGACCTCGCGGACCAGCCTCGCATGGAGAAACGAAGACGACCCAGACACGAAAGAGATCAAGTGTCCAAGCTGCGCTGCGACGGTCTCCGTCCCGTGGACGACGTGCGGGCAGGAGGAGGGTTATCAGGGGAGCCAGTACGTGAAACCCGTAGCTCTTGTTCATCTCTACACTCAGACTGGAACTTTCCAGAGCCGTCTTTGCTGTCACAACGAGAAACATATCACGCATGAACCAAACTAACACAAACACAGCCGTCCCGGCCTCTCAGGCTCCGGCCTCGCAGACGGCCACCTCTCGCAAACCTGTCCCTGCACCTTCACCATAACCCACCAAGCCCTGAGAACCGCCAAATTCCTCGCAGACATTCAAGCGTCGATAAAGCAAGGCCACGCGATGCCAGGTACAATCCTCGACCTGCAGAGCGGAATTCCAAGACTTCTTTCATCCGCATCCGCGAGCAGCACGTCTTCCCCGATCCCAGACCAGCTGTTCCCATCACACCTCGCCCGCCGCGGTCTTCTCTCCCCTGTGCTCTCCCTTCTGACCCCCGGCTCCCCGACGCCCGCGTCCATGACTGCCGTCCGCGACGTGATCGAGGAGACCTTCACGGGCAAGTTCGCGGACCCGAAGAACCTGCGGGAGGTCATGTCGCGGCATGGACACAAGAAGGTCACGGAGTTCAGGCTGAGCCTGGAAGGCCGACGAAAGACACGGAAGATGATGTCTCGGTACTGGGAGAACGCCAGCCTTTTGGGCATCGACCTTGTGGGCTGTGTGATGAGGCAGGCCGTGTTTACTGAAAAGATGTGCAAGGTCGGCTTCTCTCCTCCTGTCCTTTCTATGCCAAACCTTTGGACCGAGTAAGATTACTCGTTTGAGACGCGGTGATGTTGATGAACGGTCTGCAACAGATCAACTGGCTCTCGCTCCCAACAGCCCAGCAAACCATGTCCGCCCTCCTCACGAAGTACACACGCTTCATGACCATAGTCTCCCTCGCGTCGTCCACAAAGGACCGTGTCGCCGTGCCCACGGTCGACGTCGACCTCGCCTGGCACACGCACCAGCTCAGCCCCCGGTCCTACTACGATACACCGTCGCGGAGACGGCCGCCTTTGTCGACCACGACGATAAGGTCGACGAGGACAAGCTCAGCACCGCCTTCGAGTGGACGTGTAAGACCTACCAGGAACGGTTTGGCGAGGTGTACTCAGAATGCAAGTGCTGGTACTGCGAGAGTAAGTTTCCTTTCACATACCCTCTGATACGACCCCCCTTCCATCTCGCGTACGAGAGATAGATAGTGACAAAGCGCGATGGCTTCACAAAACCTTGAAGCAAGATAGTAGATAATGGCAGAAATACGGCCGCCGCCGCCGTCCGTCGGTCTCCGGGTTTGTGAGGAGAGAAAGACTGACGTTGATTCGCTATCAGCTGTAAGGGTGATGGCGCTTCCTGCAACCAAGATGTTCGGTTCAGGCAAGGAGGAAAAGCGTAAGCATGCAGCCGTCTCCCCGCATCTATGTCGTGTAACCCTCCAAGAGGCTCACCCACCCCAGTCCTCGAAGCATGGCACTCCTCCCCCGAAGCCGAAAACGTACCCATCCCACCCGCTGCCGAATCAGCGCACGTCTCGTCACACCCGGCGGTACATACCAACGAGACGACGTCCCGGAGAGCTCACACGCGCCCGCTGCGACTGGACTACAGGAACAGGCTCGAGGAAACGCATTCCAAGGCACGGAAGAGGGCAAACAAGACGTTCAAAGCAGATCAAGGTAAGAGGATGGGACCGAGGGGAGAGGACATGGCGAGCTTCTGGGGCAAGGAGGTTCCCGTACAAGGGCCGTGGGCAGCGAGTCTGGCCGCCATGCCAACGAGTGACATGTACCCGTCCCCGCCTGGATTCGTTAGCACAGGGCCTGGGGCAGTGGGGAGCTGTGCCACGGGCACGTGTGGTGGTTCTGGTGGATGCGGCTCGGAGACGCTTGGTATGTGTTCTGCCGGGTGTGTTGGGGTAAGTGACAGGTCTCTTGATATCTCGGTGTCTCTTTTCGTACTGCGCGAAATATGGCCCTGTCTCTTTTTGGAGTTTGTCTTATCTTTGCCGAGGCTTTTTGACGCTGACAAGGTGACAGAGCGCCTGGTTCGGCGGCAAGTCCGGATGTGCAGGATTTGCGGGGTCGTAGGGATTTGGCAGCATGTAACTTTGCAATATCTCATGGCTGGGACAAGCCATATCTCCGCCAGAGTCTGTTGACACGTGCTGTCATGAATGTGTGAAGTCGCAACTTGCTACCGCTTAAGCTTATTCCGTCCAGACGCAAGGTCCGATCGGGGGTCGGGATGTGGGAACCACAGGGCGTGGGGAGGGCCGCTCGCTTCCAGTTGCACGAGTAATGAGAGGGCGAAGATATGGATCTGGTTCAAGCAAATGGTGGAAACTATGTTTAATGAAAGACAACATGTCCATGGGTGTTGTACACCGCTTACGAGTCGATCGCTATCAGCGCTTGCTTGGCCCATTGCACACAGTGGTCGACATTGATTGTTGACTTGTCGGGGCTTTGCCTTGGTGACACAACGCGCCGCTTCTCCGTCCACCTGCCTCTCTGTGCCTGGCGTGAGACATCTGGCTTCTGCGGTGCAGCCCAAGATCACCGCCGCGGACCCTGAGAGGTCTATCATCGTCAGGCACCTCATTCAAATCACGCAGGATCGGCACCTGGCCCCAAAGAGGAAGGTTCATGGAAGGCCCCGTGCACCATCGATTAAGGCCCTGTCTTTGGAGGGTTGACGTGCAGCGGAGAAGGCTCGATACCGCATCTCCTGCTGGCAATGTTGGCAGGTTTGCAGGGTGATTGACAGGGACCGATAAGATAACGTGCCGGTGCTGGCTGATATGAGTGGCTGGTCCAAGACTTGGCTTGGAGTTGGATTTGGAGTAAGTCTCCTTGGATGAGAGGTTGCCCGCCGTGCATCGGCACTCATAGCGAGCAATATTAGATTACCCCGCCAATAAGAAGAGAGATAAAGGGGCACACAGCTGTCAGCTTGGCCGCTGAACCCTGTGGTCCCCCCTGCGAAGCCCTACGAGACGTTCGCTTTGGGTCACACTTCAGCCGGCCAGAGTGCCTCTTTTCAGAGAAGCGCGCCGTTTCATCGTCTCAGTGTAGCTGTGTCGGCGGATTCCTGGAGGGTCGGGCTGGAGATTAACAAAGCAGGTCGAGCGTTCGTGGGGTCGGGAAGGATCGTGAGTGGCTCGACGGCATCTGGAAAGGCGGAAAGGTGGGGATGCGTCGTTGGTAGACAGAGAGAAACGTGGACTTGGTATTATCGCGACCCGCCGATGAAGGTGTCTCTTGATGAGTGTCGAGAGAAAGCGGAAGGAGGCAAAGAAAACATATAAACTGACGGCGGATCTCCCGCTCTGGGCCGTCTGTTTCAGCTCATCGACAATCAGTGCCAAGACCTTCGTTCATAAGCACCTCTCAGCCTTCATCCCTGTTCTCCGTCCGTCGCTCCGGTCATCGTCGCCAACATGAAGTTTTCCGCTGCCATCCTCGCCCTCGTCGGCGCTGCCGTCGCAGCCCCCGTCCCGGACCCGGTCGCTGAGCCGATGCCGATGCCCACTCCCGTGAGTCGAGCTTTCGAAGCCCATTTTGTTGATTTTCCGCTGACAATTCGCAGCCTGGCATTCCCACTGCTGCCTCTGCCAAGACCCAGCTTGCTGCCCTGACCGTTCGTGCCTGGACCAACACCGACACGTACGACCGTGATCTTTTCCCCCACTGGATCACCATCTCCGGCACTTGCAACACCCGTGAGACCGTCCTCAAGCGTGACGGCACCAACGTTGTCACCAGCTCCGCCTGCGCTGCCACCAGCGGAACCTGGGTCAGCCCCTACGACGGTGCCACCTGGACCGCCGCCAGCGACGTCGACATTGACCACATGGTCCCCCTGAAGAACGCCTGGGTTGTGAGTGTTATTCCCTCTCCGTGTCCATGAACAAACGGAGCTCTAACACGGAATGACAGTCTGGTGCCGCTTCCTGGACCACCTCCAAGCGCCAGGACTTCGCCAACGACCTCACCCGCCCCCAGCTGTGGGCTGTCACCGACTCCGTCAACCAGTCCAAGAGCGACAAGAGCCCCGACTCCTGGAAGCCTTCCGTCTCCAGCTTCCACTGCACCTACGCTCGCGCTTGGGTCCAGGTCAAGTCCTACTGGGCCCTCTCCGTCACTTCTGCTGAGAAGACTGCCCTCACCACCATGCTTAACACCTGCTAAGCGACGCGACCATGATGTTTTGGATACGAGCGATGAGATTTGACGCGGGCTGGTGACTGCGTGTCTGATGATTGTCAGCAAACCAGCCACCAATTGGTGTTTTTTCTACTGTATTTACTTCTCTTCTTGAATATCTTTTCCCGAGAGGGCTTTGTCCACATGCGATCAGCAGCGATGAAAACACGAGACTGCCGAGAGCAGACAGGGTCACTTGGCGCCCCTGAGAGGGTTTATGACGATTGTCAGAATTGGTGCAAGGGAGGGACATGAGAACAAGGCCATTGTTGCTAGTGTAGGTGCGTCCAAGGGAGACAAAAGATGGATGCTAGTGGAATAGCGAGTCTTGGTTCTTACTGCCTCTAATGAGAATGGCGCAAAAGCAAAACCACGCCAACGGCGTCCCGTGGAATGCACCGCCCCCTCTGTGCCCGCTGTGATGCAATCGTTTTCTGGGGTCGATCGTTGAGTGCCGCAGTCGGCAATCTCGGTGCAACTTTCAGGGTCTCGTCTCGCGTAAGAAAAAAAATACGGGATTGCCAACGCTCTTGGCGCCACAAGCGATCGCGTTCGGCTACGCTGTAGGGCGGGGCAAGGGCAATGTTGAAGGTGCAGCTGGTTGACCCGTGGATGCTGTCTCTCAGCAGGCCCCAAGAGCTAATTCTGTTCGCGACCAAGTCCAGACAGTCCGAAATTGCGCCAATCCGCCGAGACTGCGACAAGAGAATCTCTTCGTGTCTGTTTGGACGTAAGACATTGGCAACCGCAGAGTGTCGAATGGGGGCGGGGCCTTGGCGGTTGCCCCGAGGACGGGAGAGGAATGGAAGACGGACGACATCACTCGCGGAGGGAACGGCCGTTGGAATGCATTTCTGGGAGTTGACGAGTCCGGGGAAAACGAGGGCGACGAAGAACGGTTTCTTTCGAGACAGAATCCGGAAGCAGATGGCGGCGATGGATGCGGCAAGCGCAAGCCAACAGCAACAGCAACAGCAGCCATCAACGAGGACCGTTGCCCTCGACGAAACGACGAGACCTTGATGGCTGTCAACGCCATCTGGCTGAGACGAGAGAAATCTCGGAGATTTGGGTGCGAATGGCTTGCTGGCGGCGGTGTTGATGGGAAATGGAAAATTGACTTTTGGTGGTGCACCTTCCAAGGCAGAAAGAAACAGAGCGGTTGTGGGGCTGGCCGATGGTGAAGAACCTGGAAGGAACGAGGAAGAGCGCTTCCCAATGCGGCAAGTTCGAGGCAAGTACGAGAAAGACAAGGCGGGCAGTCGCTGCCTTCACCGTGGTCGCCGTTTCCGTGGCCTTGGCCATTGTCTTCAGCGCTCTCGACCGCCTCTCCTTTCTCCTTGCAGTCACTGCCATGGACGCTGCCCATTGTTCGGGGGCTGTGTCTTCGACTTTCCTTCCATTTAAGCCGTTGATGCATCCCTCAACTCTCCATCTTCAGTTCAACCTCATCCCAAGCATCAATCGCATCAAACCACAAACCACACTCGTTCTCTTCCGTCAAGATGATGAGATACGCTGCCCTCTCCCTGGCCGTTGGCCTGGTCTCTGCCCAGACATTCTCCGTGTGCAACCCCGTCAAGGGTGAAAGTAGGTTCCTCTCTTCACCTAGCTCTGCGATCTTATAGATGTGGCATGATACTAACTACTCCCAGCTTGCCCTGCCAACCCGGCTTTCGGCAGCGAGGGCAACTACAACTTCCGCGACGCGAAGAGCATCGATGACCTCGAGTCCTTCTTCATCGTCGACGGCGGCGTCAAGTACAACCCAAGGGTCATGTCCTTCTCCGACGACACAGGTGGCCAGATGACCATCTTTGAGGAGGCAAACGCTCCCACCCTCACCTCAAAGAACTACCTCTTCTTCGGCAAGGTCGAAGTCGAGCTCCAGGCTGCTCCTGGCCGCGGCATCGTCACCAGCATCGTCCTGCAGTCAGACGCCCTTGACGAGATCGACTGGGAGTTCGTCGGCGCGGACCAGAACCACGTCCAGACAAACTTCTACGCCCTCGGCATCAACGACTACACCCGCGCAAAGTACTACGAGGTCGACTTCAACCCCATGACCACCTTCCACACTTACACCATGGAGTGGACCCGCGACTCTCTCATCTTCTCCATCGACGGCAAGGAGTACCGCACAGCCACCCCCGCCGAGGGCAACTACCCGCAGACGCCTATGCAGCTGAAGCTCGGCACCTGGGTCGGAGGCAAGGGCCCCAACCAGGGCACCATCGACTGGGCCGGCGGTCTGGCCGAGTGGGACAAGGCTCCCTTCGCAGCCTACTACCGCTCCGTGAAGATCTGGGACTACGCCGGCGGTGACAAGGCTGGCGCCACCTCGTACGAGTACAAGCCCGGCTCCGACGGCTCCTGGCAGAGCATTCAGATCAACGGAGCAGGCTCAAACAGCGAGGGCGCTGGTAACAACTACCAGCAGGACCACCAGCCTCAGCAGCGCGCTACCGGCGAACAGTCGGCCACTTCCCTTATCACCGCCACATCTAGCCTGGTCGTTCCCTCCGTCGCCCCGGGACCCATCATTGCTAACAGCACCGGCCTCGCTGGAACCGGCATGACCACTCGCAGCGGCCCTTCCGCTACCTCGACATCCCAGCCGGTTCCCGGCTCGGCTTCTTCTGTTCAAGGGGGCATCGTCGCTGCTTGTGCCGCGGCCATGTTCGCCGCCTTGATGGCTTGATCTTCGGTTATGAGCGGGTAGCGTCGTTCCTCAGCGCGGACGCTTCGGTGCGTCCTGGCCTGTATTGATAATGTGTAAATATGCTTCAAGGATCAGGCGCGTTGGTTGTGTATACGCCCACTGACGGGAAGAAGGCGTGCTGCCCTGGTGGGCCATGGGAGTTTTGCTAGATTACACTACTAATACCACATTTAATGCATGCTTGCCTGTCTTTCTGTTTGATGATGCGAGATGTAACTCGATATGCAAAAGCGAGTCGTACACGAAATTTACCTGGTTAGGGGAATTCAAAGCTATTCCCTGTCGTCTTTTATATCGCCTTTGTCACCATGAGAGCTACTTCAAGTCACCATCAGTACACACGATTCTGAAAGTAGAATCCTTGGTTTCTTTTGATCCTTGTTCCGTCTCCTATTACTATTTACACCGGAATAAAAGTGAAAGAAGAGTTACGAATAACCCCCGGCACCTCTCCGCCAGACCAAGCCGGCAGCAAAAGGCCATAGGACATCCCAAAACCTGCCCCAATCCAAGAATGCATGCAATCCGCGTATAGTCGCTCGCTCCTTGAATAATGAGAAAACCGTCTCCTTCTTTTCCGTCCATCCCGTAGACACAGCCAGAGAGGGGAGTGCGAACGTTGCTTGCGGTCGACAAGAACCAGAATAGTGAAGGGAGAAAAAAAGCCCGGGTATCAAACTAGCTTTGTACAAATGAAAAAAAAGAAGTGAAGAAGCAGAAAAAAGGGAGGTGATGTGCAATGTTCCCAAGCCAGCAACACCCCATGTATATGCCCACCCAAACTCCTCGAGTCCAACGTGGTCATGTCGTCGTGGGCTCGGCTGACTTTTTTCTTCTCCCCGTGTGACGAACCCCAGCCATTTGTGTGTGGACTTCCTATTACGCCCCTCTGTTTATCTCAATTATCCCTTCACGCCCTGATGGTCGCGTCGCGTGGGACGTCAAACTCAATCTCTCCCTCGTCCAGCTCTCCCCTGGCAGCCCTGCGAGCCAGGTCTCTCTCCGAATAGATTTCGTTCTTGCGGGTCGTGGCTTGCTGCAGGCAGTCGACGTAGGTGCGGAACTTGACAATCTCCCGCAGGAGGTATGCGCTCTTGCGTTCCCAGTTGGCCATGGCCTTGTTGGCGTTGTTGCCGCGAGGAGTGAAGGCCAGAAGCATCGGGCTGCGCAGCTGGTTGTGCGTCTGCAGCTCGTCTTCGATGCCCTTGACGTACGACGTGAGGCTTTCGAGTTGCTCCTCCTCGGGAAGGTTACTGGGCCGCATGGACTGCGCCGGCGGCGCCCAATCGGAGATGGTGATCCTGTCTCCGGGCAGCTTCGCACCTCTGCTAGCACCATAGGCGCCGCCTGAGCCGTGGTCGATCGAGCCGGAGCGGAACGTGCCACTCGAAAAGCTCGGTCGTGGGTTGGCGGTGCTACTGCCGGGTCGCGAGTTGCGACCGGGTGATTGGCCGGTTGCTTGCTCGTTGATGGCCGTGACCAGAGCGTTGTTGATGATGGCGTCGCTCCATCCGTATTCGATGTTGCTGATACCGCCGACCAACGGATGGGTGCTCAGGCGAGCACTCCAATAGTTGGCCGTGGTGACGAACTCCTTGCTGATTTCGGGGGTACCAACCTGGAAAAGGTGAACAGCGCCGCTGGGAAGGCTCAGCGCCCAGACATGAGGCCGAGCTCTGGAGTATCCTGGGGGCGGAAGGGCAGATGCCAGGGTCTGTCGAAGGCTAAAGGTGCCCAGGTTAGTAGCGTTATCCTGCCAGTTGCCACCTCCAACGACAGCAGGGCCCTTGGCATTGCGACCGCGGCTCTTGCGTCCCACCGAAGATTTGGCGGTTCCGAATGAGAAGATGCTCATCTGGCCCTTTTGTACGACGGCAAACACCTCATTCCAGTGCCTGTCCTTTGCTTTCTTGTCAATACCGTCCAGATGGTGTTTGTGAATCACGATACCCTCCTTTACCCATGGAGGTCCGGCCAGTTCGAGGGACTCGTCTTCGAGAAGTTGAGCGCTCTTCAGTTCGTCGCTCATAATCGAGGCGGCCTTTCCGAAAGCTGACTCATCATCACGGATGATGGCCTGGCTAAGGGCGTTGGCAAATCCGATGGACTGTTGATAGTCTCCGCCTCTGAATGACGACCCGAGCGAATCCACAGACATCGAGGTTTGCGTTCTGCCCAGCGAGAGCTTGCTCCATGTCGCCGACGAAGCCGAAGGGCTCCAAATCGAATTTCCGTCCTCGAAGCTCGTTCTCGACGAAGAGAATCCCGGATTGCCCATACGAGGTCGTGACCTGCTCTTCGAATTCCATCTGGAAGAATTGGCACGACCATGTTCAGCTATGCGCCCTCGCATAGATGCCTGACTTTCTGACGGGGCCTTACTCAGAACGCTGGGCGTTCGCTTCAGCATGCCGATGACGGACAGACTATTCGTGGTGGGCGTCAAGTTCTTCGACGGGTCCGCACCGAAGAGTGGCAATCGTTCGTCGCGGATCGAGGTGTAAATGTCCTTCAGCACGATCTCGACCTGGCTCTCCCAGGCACGCATCGAGCCGTCGAACGGTGCTTTCACCAGCGGTCCGCATTCGTCGTGGAACTCTGACGATCCGTCTTCGTTTCTCGGCGGCGGTCGGAACGACAATCGGCGCGAAACGAACCTCTCCTCGATGGATGGTCTGGAGTCGTCTCCTCCGAGAGAGCTGTTGGTCTTGCCGGGCAAAATGGTTGGCCGTTCGAAAGCTTCGGGTGCTGACTCGGCCACCGCCTGAGTAATCGTAGTCATGGTATTTTTGACGAACTGGCTCCGCGTCATCTTTTGGTCGATGTCAGCCAGGTGCAAATCAGTGTTGAGCAACATTATTGAATAGCAGATTGTGTGAATGACATCTGTGTCTGGTTAGCAAAGTTCAGGATTTTAGTCAGCGACAAAAGCTTACCAGATGCTTTGAACCCATGATTGGTGTTGCAATCGCACCAACGCTTGGAAAACGCAACCAAAATACGATCTACCTGCTGCGTCTCTGCTCTGAAGACCAGGCGCTCGCAGATCAAACGAAGGCTCTGCAGAATGCTCTTGTTGGTAAAATCATAGAGATCCATGTATGCACGCAGGGTTCTCTGGCGGATGGGACCCTCCTCGCCCATCCATGCAGCGGCCTTCTCCTTCTGGATGAAGTCCTCGTTACCATCAAAGATTTTCTGTGCCTTTTGGCGATCATCGTCGGTAGGGTCTCCAACGACAAACTCAGGCTCGTCTAGAGGCTTTGCGTTCATGGACTCGAAAGTGCCCAGAACCTTCGGGCTGTTATCGGGTTCGACTCTAACGCTTGGGGCAGCACTAGCAGCAGACTTGTAATCGGTAGTGGTAGATCCTGACGTCCTGCTAGCAGACCTAGTGCCCTCGATTGGCAGAATCAGTCCAGATTTGTTGCCCTCGTCATCAGAATCCGTCGTGTCGACGGTGAGACGGTTGGTCTTCCTGCCTCTAATGGTGGTGTCATCCCTTCTCTGGGACGGCCTTCTCGAGGGAGAGGATTCCTTGGACAGCTTGTCTTGCCTGTGGCCCTTCTCTTTCCTTGTCTTACCCCGTTGTCTCGACTCGGTATCGGCTTCGTTATCGCTGCCATCGATGTCAAGGAATGAGTTGTTCCTCTTCTCGTTGGATACGGGAGGCTCAGGCGGCGGTCGAGTTGGAGTATCGGTGCGGCGTTCACGATCGGAGGGAGAGCGGTCCTCGCCACGAGAGCGAGACCTGACTTGTCGAATACGTGCGTTGGGACTTCGGTCGTACTCTGGGGAGAAAGAGCGGGGGTGCTCCTCTGCTGATCCCTCGTCGTGCGGGTCAGGAGCCATTTCCAGATCAGTAGCTTGTACAGGAACAGATTGAGGAGTGATGGGCGTGTTTGGAGTCAAAGGGCTGCCTTTAAGGTACGGGTTCATGACCCTTCGCAAGCTGCTGATTGGGCTGGGCTCAGGTTTCGCGGAAAGCTTGTCCTTAGTAATGGGCAGCTGAATGGGAGCGACGAGAGGGGGCATGGGCGGCTCGAGGGCAGCTGAAGCTGGCACGGGAGGCACTTCGTCGGCGGACACAGACTTCTTTCTGCGACGGAAGAAAGAGCTCGGTTTCTTCTGCAGCACGTGATGATGGGAATGGGACGAAGATGTGTCCCTCGAGGGCGGGGCGGAGGTGGAGGGCTTCATCTGGTTGGAAACGTGGAGGGATCGATTCCCTGATCTCTGATCGGCCGTATCCACAGATGTTGACGACGTTACGCCCGAGGAATTTTGAGTCTCGGGCGGGTTATTAGAGGCATTGTTTCTGGACGAACCAAACACTCGCCTGAAAAACCCCGGTTTTTCTTTTGTTTGTGACGGTGTATGTGTCGGAATCGGAGCTCCGTGCACGGCCTCTTTTGTCTTGCCGTAGCCCACATGTGGCGCGGGTGCCGAGTCAACGTCGAGCGCGGGGACGGGAGAGGGCTCGGTAACGGGCGCGGCTGCGGGTAATGGCGGCACCTCTTCGTGATTGTTATTAGATTTATGGTCGGCCTTGCGGCTCGTTGCCGTGCTTTTGGCCGATCGATTCGTTGATTTGCGCTCGAGAATGACGGCGGGCGGCTCCAGTTCGTCATCAGCCACGGGAGCGGCTACAGGCGATCGTGGGTACGTGGCGGTCGGGGGTGTCTGGGGCACGATGCGTCTTGGCCCTCCAGGCACCGTCGGCGTGGGGGCCGCATCGTAGTCGTCGTTGAAAAAGGTATTTGAAAATTCAATGTGCCAGGGTGCTTGACCCTGTTGTTGAGGTTGAGGCTGGTAATGTTGTTGCTGTTGCTGTTGCTGTTGCTGTTGCTGTTGCTGTTGCTGTTGCTGTTGCTGTTGCTGTTGCTGTTGCTGTTGCTGTTGCTGTTGCTGTTGCTGTTGCTGTTGCTGTTGCTGCTGCTGCTGCTGCTGCTGCTGCTGTTGCTGTTGCTGGGTGGCCTGCAGAGCAGCGGGTGGACGATGGCCGTAGTCGAAGCTCGAGGATCGACCACCGAAGCCGGACGCCCACCTCGTGCTACTGAGAACCTGAGCGTAGCCAGCGTCGATACTATTGGAGCTGCTGCTCTTGGTGCTCCCCTTGCCGCCCCTGGAATGCATGTGGCGTGGTGTGCCAGGTGTGCTCCGCATCGACTCGCGCATACTGCTGATGCGATGCAGGCCGCTCTGGAAGTTGGAGCTACTATTGCTTCTCCGTCCACGAGATGATATCCTGCTCGCGTCGTCGGCGTCGAAGTCGGAGCTGTAAGAGTAGCCGTGGCCGTTTGACCGGCCGCCGCGAACTGGTCTCGGCATGTTGTCGTCTGTGTCGTACGGGTTATGTTGGGACGGGTCGCCAAACATGGACCTTCCGTTTCCGAAATCACCGCCAACAGGTCCTCCCATGGAAAATTGGTCGAGGGATATGAGCATATTCGTCATGAGAGAGTCACGTGTAACATTGCGCGGGGACAATGACAGGTCGTGGGAATCGCGCGGTCGAGGTATATCTGGGTTGTTGTTCTCCTTGTTCTCGGACATGTCGAAGCTATCGGGAGAATCGGGGTTGTCTAGAAAAGAGTCGTCGGCATTGCGAGTGAGTGAGGGGCCTCTAAGCGCCCGCGAGCTGGCTTTGCGATTGGAAAGCGAGGTGGGTGGCGGCAGCTTGTTCCTGTTGCTTGGCGGCGTCTGGGGGACGGCGGCAGGAGCTGGTTCTCGGCTTCGACCTCGCGACGCGACAGGCGACCTGGAGTGGCCGGTGGGAGGAGAGGTGTCGATGTTAAGGTCCGGACGACGACGGCTCGAACGTCGAGGAATGTCGGCGTACATGGTGAAGGGCGTCGGGACGGGGTATCGTGGGGGTCGGAAGGGTTTTCAAGTCATTTCCAGCTTTCGAATCCAACAAGGCCGACAACAGGCACAGGCACGACCCAGGTTCAGGTTCAGGTCAAGGTCCAGGTCTGGGACTAGGGAGGCCCAGATGCAGCAGGCGCGCTCCGTATTGCGCGCGCAGGAGCAGCAGTATGGAGACGGAGTGGTGAATGATGTGGATTGTGGTGCTGCTGGTGCAGGACCAAAGTGCCGCTCAGCAGTCCACTGCAGCAAACCAATGCGACCCAAGGCAAAGCGATCCAATCCGAGGGGTGATGGCAGCGCCGCAGTCGAGTCAAACCGAGAGGCTAATTCGGCGTCGCAATGTCCACAGCGCCGGGTTCGAAATCGAAATCGAGCGAGCGAGGGGGGTGGGCTAGGCCGTAGGCTCTACAGAGTAGAGCGCGCACACACACACACACACACACACGCAGGCCTGGCCTGATACGTAGTCCGGCAAGGTCGTACGCTCTCTCTCAGTTTCTTTCTCTCAATGTCTCTCGTAGGGGGGGACAAGAGGCAGGCGGTGTGGTAGCGTTTGGTAGGAATCGGCGAAGGCGCAGGCGAAGGCGGCCAAGCGGTAGACGGGCTTTGTCCCGATGAACGAATGGAGGCTAACCAAGGTAACTGGCAGCCGAGATTGAATGCAGGCAGGTCGTCCTCTTTGGGGCGGGCGACGTTGCAGTGTTTCTTTTTCTCGGCGTGGGATTGACTTTTTGGATTGCTTCCTGTTGCTTTTCCTCCTGCCGTTTTCCCTCAATCGGACTGGCCTTTTGCAGGGTGGGCGGGCAGTAAAAGCCAACAGGTGCCACGGGGAGCGGGAATGTTAATATTGTGCGTGGGCGGGTTTATGATGTATTAATATGCTGCGGTGGTAGTTGTGCTGGGTACGGTGTTCCGAAAGAGGCGACGAATGCAACCCTCGATGCTCCCCTGACCTTGACGGCAGACGACGTGGTGACGGGGTCTCTGGGGAGGTTTTGGGTCTGTATTGCGTAGGTCGGTAGGTAGCGCAGGTACAAGTGGACGATGACGGGACGAGCAAGCAAGCAGGCAAGCAAGCGGGTGAAATAATAGCGTCCAAGGTATATCCGTCGAGGGGTCCGGGTCGTGTATTATTAGCGTCGAGGCCAGTCGTCGGTCGTCTTCTTGCTATGTGGGTGCATGCGCGAGTGTGTGAGGGTGAGCGTCCAGTGTGTGTTTGTAGTCTAGTCGGCCAGCGTCCCGAAAGAAGTGAGAAGTGAAATGCGAACTGGGTTCTGGGGTGGTTGGGGGCGGACGGGCTGCTGAGGCACGAAGAGTCGGAGAAGAAGCGGTGTTGGAGGATTCGTTCATGTGCGATGCGCCATGAAACACGCGTGGAGAGTCAAAGAAGGAAAAGAAGCGGAATGGAAGAGAAGAACGAGGGAAGAAGAATTGGGTTAATTGAAGAGCGCCCGTCGGCCGTGCCTGCCTGCTGTGCTCTGCTGCGAGTGATGTGGGTGGCCTGGCCTGGCAACTGGGAAGAAGAAGAAGCAGCAGCAGCAGCAGAAGCAATCAATCAAACAATCAACCTAATGCTGGGGACCTGGGAAATGGGAGCTGCGGCCAGGGGGACCCGTCGTCGTGGATGGATATGCGTTGGAAATGGAAGATTGTGGGTTATGGAGTATTGGACAAGCGGGAAATGGAGATTCGAATTGCTGTGACAATGGCAATGACAGCAGCAACAGGCAATGATGGGCGGCGCACCCGTCACGGACTCGGGGCCAGCACCAGCACCAGCACCAGCACCAGCACCAGCAAAGGAACTAGCTCTCGGCTGAAAGCAATAACAATGAGCAATATTGCACCAGGAACTCTCAAGTATGACCGACTGCCCGGCGTTATGACATGGGGCATCCGAAATGGTCAAGACGGGACGAGCACCATGGTGGAGCAGAGACAGCCTGGAAGGAGGAAAAAACAAACAAAGAAAAGTGAAGTCATCCGTACGGATACCGAATACGCAGGCAGGCAGGCAGGAAGGCAGGAAGGAAGGAAGGAGGATCAAGGTGGAAGTGACGGTTGTCTGTGCCCATTGAACGTGTCTCTCGTCTCTCCCTCATTCATGTCTCTGTGTCAGTGTCAAAATGCTGAAATGTCTGCAGCAGCAGCTGTCGGCTCTGCAATGCCTTAATTTTAGCGTCTGTGTTGTGCACTAGCTGTCTGACAATATGCAGCTGAGCGGTCGCCAGTAGTAGTCTGTGTTCTCCGGCAGCTTCCAAGTCTCCCGACGGCAATCTGAAGTGCATCCAGCAATTGGGCAAGATCATCGTCACCATCATCATCGTGTATTGGAAGACATGTAGTGGAGGATGCGACCGGCTCGACTGCCGCTGCCGCTGGGTTCACTTCACGGTTCACGGTTCACGGTTCGCCAGCCAGAAACACCAGACGAGACGACCCTCATAACAATAATAAATGCACGCAACTGCTGCACGGACGGCAGAAACAAGGCCGTCCTTGGACGAGAGGCAGATGTGGGCACGGCAGAGAAAAAAAAAAGAAGGGAAAGCAAGACCGGACGATGGGGGCACAAATGGGCCTTCTGGATCACTCTCATGGATGGGGGGATCCGTTGCAGCGGGTTGGGGCAGGAACGATGCTTGGATGCATGTCAGGGCAGCCGCTGCTTCCATTCTGTTCAGGAACACCCGTACCTTACTGCAAGATGCAAGATGCAGGTGCTCCCGTCCTCCAGCTGCCTCCTTCTTGCCGTTGATTCTCTTCACCTTTTTGCTACTCTCTCATCTGCCTTGCCTTACCTAAGGTACGTATACCTTACCTCAGCCGGTGACTCCTTCCTGGCAAACATCATTTCGTCAACCGAACAAAAACACCCCCGACACATGCAAAATACCTAGCCACGCATTAAACGTCTTCACCAGCTCCCTGCCCCCAAACTCCGTCCCCAGAGCTTCACGGGCCTCGAGACACATGGTCCGGACCCTGCAACCTTGTCCATCTGCTCTGCGGTTGGCGGTTGCCCTTGACTCTTTTTTTTGCTGCCACTGCGCCTAAACCAGATAGAGTCCACCCATCATGCAGGGTTTCCCCCCTTTTTTTTTCCGCGTTCTTCTTTTTTTCTTCCATGGCTTACTTCTGCGTCCAGAAATTCTGCCGCTGCTCTACTAGCAAGAAATAAAACGATTTCAATATTGTTTTTCCACGAGTCGCCCGTCGGATCTCATCGTCATCACCACCACCATCACGGCCAATCTGCTCGCGAAACGCCCACGCAACTCCCATCACCGATCCATCCCAATCATCGCCAGCCACTGCAAGACATTTCCCGCCGGCGTCTGCGCTACCGCAAGACACACGGCGGCCGGACCTCCAAGACACACGAGACACCAGCGCCAGACACACGCCCGACGGCTGGCTTGCCGCCCTCGACTAGCCCCCCCCTTTTGACAGGCCACATCCCGGCTCCAAAAAGGGACAAGAGGGGACAGGGCTGCAGGGGGAATGCAAGATGCAGCCATCTCGCCAGGGTTCTTGTCCAAAACGAGCAGTCACTTCCAGGGGCCCCCAGAAGATCCGAGAGGACCCTCGTTGCGCTGTGTTTGTCTGTCAAAATCAACATTCTCGACCGCCACGCTTCTCATTCGCCAAACCAACAACGTTGCCCACGAGTCCAGAGCCGGACAACGGAAACGGGTCACGGAAACCGACCCAAGATACGCTCGGTTTCCAGAAGAACAAGCCTCCACAGCCAACCGACGGCGGACAATTACCACGCGTGGCAGGCCGGCCGCCCCCATCGATCCGCCCTCCGGTGCAACCAAGGCAGCCACCAAATGCCACGCTCCTCCCGCTCTGCTGCTCACCGGCGTCATGCTTGGTCACCACCTCGGGTCCGAATTCTCAAGACTCGGTCAGTGAGACGGGGACATCCATTTGCCCAGTCGCCTCATCAAGGCCGTTGAAGTCGCGGTTCCAGCTGGTCCAGTCGTGCCATCCAACGAGTGCGCCGTCGTCGACTTGAAAGCGCCCACTCATTTGCGCCCACCTGGAAGCACTTGCATGCAGACACCCATGGCTTCCCCTGAATTGATGCAGACACCAACTTAGCAACCAGAGGTCCGTGCAATTGCGCGACTCGCCCGCCTCGACACCCTCCCGGCCGCCGACGACACCACCACCATCCTCCGGGCTCTTTCCGCACCGGCGCGCCCAGAGGCAACAGTTCCATCGTCCGCCGCCCTCCTTGTCAGTCGCCATGAATGAGGGCCTGCTGTGGGATTACAGGATGGGCGGGATGGAACAACCTCTGGGCCACCGTCCGACACCCTGAGAGGCCCAGCGCCTAGCGACTGCTTTGAGGAATGATTGTCATGCCAAACGGCGCATCGTCAACGGAGAAAACGGTCCTAAATTTCAGCATGAGGGCCACTGGCCAATCTGCCGTTTCCAGAACGATATCCGTCCGGATGCCAATAGTCGAGGCCACCAAGTGCCGGTGTCTTAGTGAGGGGCATTAATTGTCCGCAGTCAGTTCTGCGGCACGCTCCCACTCTACCGACGCGGTGCTGACCACCTTTGGTCCGGGGATGACCAACCATCATAAGCTCTACCAATCGCCTCGCCCAGATGCCTCTGATGAGTCCGCAACACGTTGGTTCACCACCAACCACCGCCATTCAGTGGTCGAGATGCTTTGCAAACTGCATACACCTCGGCGGGCCATGGCGTCCCGGCTAAACCACCAGTGGCGGTTTCTCCCCGCGATCATAGACCGGTTCCAAACGCATGCCAACGGTTCCGCCTGCAATTTGCGGGACAGGAGGCCGCCACTGACCAACAGTTCCCCGTTCGAGTTAAGGGTGAGCTCGGCCCCTATTCCCGCTTCTATCCAAACCCGCCTTCTAGCGACTTAATCTCCAACACCGGCGGCCCCCATCCTGAATCTGCCCGCACTAACTCTACGAAACCCAAAACACACCAACAAGCTTCCATGTAGACAACCTCCCCGCCGTCGTTCCATCGTTAAACGAACCTTCTATTCCGACGTCAAGTTAAGGGTCATGTGCGTCAAAGCGCGAACCGTTGCCATTGCACGGGAAACATGACGAACATTTCTCCAGCCACCACCCGCGCCTCTGGCCGGCTTGCCCTACGCAATGCTCCTCTCCTGGCGCTAATCAGACATGAACGTTTTCTGAGCTTGCGGCCGCGATACGCCAATCTCCTGGAGAAAGGGTGCCTAGGCGAAATGAAGACATTATCGCCATAACCAACAATCATTTGCTAGGCTGTGCTCTGGTCCTCCAGAATAGCACATGCGGCATTGAGGCCAGTCCAAGCAAACACGTTTCGATCTCCGAGGATGCCAATCATTTGCCATGGCCGGCGTCGATCTGAAGATCAACCACCGCTCGTCTACTGAAGAATCCGATCTTCAAAGGCCTTCAATCCGATGCGACACGCCTCTACAATCCTTCTCGGCGCGTCGACGCTCCGTGCAACCCAGCAAAGCATGCCGTCATCGCCGCGTCCCATCAGCCTCCACACGTCCTCGCTCATTGAATGCAAGGGCCATCCCAACATCGGTCCCAAGAACCACAAAGGACCGCTCGTTTACCCTCAACTTTTCCCCATGCGCAAATTACTTTCCGGTTTGTGCTTGCGAACCGCCCCCAATTCCATAGCTACCCTCCAGGTTGGCAGCTGCAGCTCGGAACTCTGGAATACTGGGACTCCCTAATCCGGGATCCTCCAGAACCGCTGCAACTGCAAACCCATCTTTCATCTTGTTTGCTCCGTTACTTTGAAGTACTCTTGCACCCTCCATTCTCCTCTCACGTCCTTACCCGGAATGAGCTGGTTGCACCGCGCCACCTGCTGCATGACAAAACGACAGACGCTGAAATAAACGGGCTGTACAGCTTGCTTGCTTGTCCGTCGCTGCAGCTTTCAGGTGGGCGTCTGCTGCGATCGGATGCTACCACGACGGGCGGGACCTCGCATGGCGACGGAACCGAGAACCATAGCATGTCAAACGCATCGCTGCCGGGCGCGAATGAGAAGCCCCGACCGACTTTTGGATGCCAAGTATCGGACTGAGTAATGTCTGGGTTGTCTACGAGAAGGATGCAACAGCTAACGAGTTCGTGCAACGATCCTGGTCTCCAAGAGACCAGCCCTCCAGGGCGACGTCTGGTCAAGTGATCGTGGAGCAGCCTAGTAACTTGGCATCGCACAGCAGTGCTCACCCAGTCATGCTGGCATTGAAACGTGACCATTGTAAACCGTTCGCCTAAACTCGCCGGGGCTTTCGCACTGCAGCTTTTGGGCTGACTGGTGGAATTGAGTTTGTTTGCTGAGTGATCTTGTGAAGGACTGACTGAGCAACTTTTTCTCGGGCAATCTCACCCCTTACATGACCCCAGAAACGACGTAACAACACTTCGCCTGTGGCTAGGTAATCACGGAAGTCTCTCAGGCACAGTGATTTCTTGTTGGTATTGGTAATCGAATAGACGTTTGAGATCATGCAGGGTCCGTCATGTTTCGGTTGATCATGTCCTTTCGTTTGGTGGTACATGTCACCAAGTTGAATGTGCAATCAGAAAGTATCTCATCAGTCCCTTTCTGTAGATTGTCTGGGTCCCGGTGTGAAGAATGAAGTGATTCTTTTCATACACGAGGGCCTTTCTCCTTTTGACTTATCATCTTTATTCCGCCTTAGGAGGCATCGTGCTTGGAAGGCTGATATGCAATATGTTCAATGGAAAGTTATATACTCATCGAGGACTTCCTTCCAAAAATGTCAGTATTCCTACACGAGTCTGACATGGTTTCCCAAGTCTTGCAATAACATGGGATTCGGCGTAGATATATTTGGCGGCTACATAATGGCTACAACTCGAGAGCTATTGGTTGAGCCTCATTCCTTAGAACATGGTCGGCCGACGTTTCCCTTGATTCTCAAGCAGGAGTCTACCAGGCACCGCAAGACCCGACCCAAATTCGAAAGTAGCATATGCTCTATTTTTTTTACCTCCGTTCTGCAATCTGTCCGGAACACTCGTTGCATCTTTGATATAAATATCGAGCACAGGGTTCGGCGCAATATCCGTGCTTCGAAGGAAGCTCGTGATTGCTTCTTGGCCACCCTTCGCGGCATCTTTCAACATGTCTCGGCGCAGAAAGCCCGCACCATTCTCCACCATGAATACAACCATGCGATAGCAGTCCTCTCGTCTGGCAGTTCGCATAGCCGCTTTGAAGTATCGTTTACATTCATTGTAGTCGGTTATGTTCTTGAGCTTGAAATGAGCAATCAGCAGTTTCAAAGTACTCAGTCGGTCTTTGAGCGCGAGAGCCTCGAGCGCGTCTCTCTCGTCGGGACCTAAGATTGCGCCACGATTGAGCAGCAACTTCACAACTGCATCATGACCCCCCAATGATGCTGCTCTCAGAGCTGAACCGGCGTTGCCAAGCGAGTTGGCGTCTGCTCCATGCTCCAGAAGAACGTGAACCCATTGAGCTGAACCCCCAAAGCAGGCTGCTTGCAACGCGTTGCCAAACAACCCACCAGATGCATTGATGTTTGATATGTTATCGACAATTGACAACGCCAGTTCGTTGCTTGAGATTCCATAAAGCGCTGCCTGCAGGATATCGTTGGTCCCCGAGATGGCCTCCTCGAACATCAGAGCAGAATCGTAACGACGGGTACGGGATCTGGTTCTGGAACAAATTCCCTCTGGTGTATCCGATCCGTTGGGTTCGCTTTGGATATACCGTCGTAGAAGTGCCCTGATTGCGGTATGATAGCCATTGTATGAGGCTGCCTTTACAAGGTCTCTGAAGTCTGACGGGCGGTGGCAAGAGTCTTTGCAGGCAAGTAAATCAACGACTGATTCGCGACGTCCTTCAATGGCGGCATGTAGCGCCGTACTGAATAAACCGGGTTCTAGTGCGTCAGCACCATGCCGCAGCAATATCTCGACTGTCTCAGTGTGGCCGTGAAATGCGGCAGCCTGGATCGGGGTTCCGAAGCGGCCTCTAGTTCTACCGATGGCTGCTCCCTGGCCAAGGAGGTATTAGAGGGCCTCGTGTCGACCGTACTGAGCACTAAGATATGTTGCCGGTAACCCAGCGTTATTCTCTGCGTTCCAGTCCATATTTTTGTTTTCAATTGAGAGCTTCTTAAGTATGCCTGCGATCCCATAGACAGAAGCAAGAAAGATCGAAGAGTTGATGGTCAACTGCAAGCCTGTTACTTCTTTCAGAAGCTCGATAGCCCAGGACAGTCTTTCTCCTCCGTTCTGCTGCTCAAGCTGCCTAGAAACAGCAACTTCTTGAAGCCAATGGATGGATTTAAGCCCATGATGATCAAAGACGAACTCAAGGATCTCGTCCTCAACCGTTGTTGGCCTGTAATGGATACCCCTGATGCTCGTATAATGCAATGGCCAGTAGCATACAGCATAAGACCAAAACAATGTCGAGTTGCTACCTTCAGTTCCAGGTTCGACGTTACAGATAGAGCGGGAAGAATTTTGCGATGTGAGGAGCATCTCCAGACGAGAAGAATTGTATGAGGTATGCTCAACGTCCCTGTACCGTATCGTTAGGTACTGCAGACACTGTGATACCGCCATTTGATGTAAGGTTGTGGGATCAAAGCCATTAAGTTTGCGGACGAATTCTCGAATCGATTCGTGGGAAAAGGTGAGAGCGCGGGCGTCTCCGTCAAAGCTGATAAACCCGCGGCAGAGGTTTCTGATTTGTTCTTCACGAATTGGTTCATTCTATGTAGATGTCAGCAGGCTGCAGATTTGCTTGCCGTTTTGAAAACAAAGCCCCTGACTTACCGACGAGACGCAAATCTTATCGTCTTCACCAATAATGTGCGGCAGGCAGGTAATCTCGAGGTGCTCAGATCTAGAAAGCCGTCGCTCTGAAATAAGAAGCCATCCAAATATACTCTTCGCAATGTGCCTCGAAACTGGCGGATAGCTCTCAACTCTTTCGTACATCTTCTCTAATGTACTACGCAGAGATGGCGGGACCTTAAAGCGTCGAGTTCATGATTAACATCTGCCTCCAAAGCAAAGATCGGACTGCACAGGTGCTCCAAGTGGAGATAAGCCCACAAGAACATTTCTCCCGCCCCGTGCGTCAAGGTATTGCTGATGCGGTTTCTCAATTTCGCAGAGACTTTACCTTGGAGTAGTTTCTTCCTATCCACGGCTGCTGTGACCAGTTTTTGAACAAAAGTACGGATGTCTTCGGAATTTTCCTGCCTTGTGATGCGTATTTCTTCGGTCTGCAAGTGGATGGGTACTGTGTCCATGTCGTCGCGACATGAAATGAAATGCTTCACAGTTTCTCGAGATTCTTCGACAATATGTCGGAAAGAGTTGAGTAGGTCGCGAACGTCTCCATCGGCTTCATCGAGTCCATCGACGATGATCGTCACTGGATTATTAGACGTGATCGCTAGGATGAAGTCCTGGCATTCTTCGAAAGATAGGGGAAACGGGCGCGATCCATCTTGTTTCGCTTGCTCCGATCGACTCGAAAACTCCTCCCACAGCGACTGGTGCACTGATTCAGATCCTTCAGAAGTTGCGAGTTGTTTCAAAATCGACGTGAGAATGACGAGAGGATCCGGCTTTAGCTGAGTTCCATCGAAGACTAGCCTCGAGCAATAACAATATGCGAAGCGTGATGTATTGAAATTCTGAGATAAGTGTTGAAGATGTTTCTGGATGACGAGTGAGGCAAGTTTGCTTTTGCCGCAGCCAGGTATTCCATGAAGCCATAGAACGGACGAAGACTCTGATTCGCACCAGTCGATGTATTTTTTGTTGCGGAATAGCCAACCCCCGGTGTTGTCGATCACTCCATGATGCACCCGTTTGTGGGCATATTGGTGGTGGACCTCTGATATCCAATTCTCGAACCGTTTTCTCTCCTGAGCTTCAATATATTTCTCCAACCGGTCGACTACACTGACCACGCGCAAGATGGGCTTCTCCAGGTCCTGCATCAAGTCAAACAAAGAGCTGGAGTTGGTAACCAAAACTTCAACCGCCTGCGCCGTTCCTGACACAAGTTGACTTTGGATTGCCGCCGCTAGATCATTTACCTTGCGCTCCTTCTCAGCGATCAAAGTCAAGGTCGGTGCTGGAGACACAGCACTTGACAAGAACCTCTTTCCTGCTGACATGGCGTAGTATGTTCCAGCTTTTGATAGCCATTGCAAGATAACTGTATACAACGCTGTCAAAGCGTTTGCAAGCTCGATGTGCATTTTCTGCGAGAGGTGAGTGCCTGGAGCAAGGTAAATGCCCTCGTACAAGGCGCATCGAGCTATAAGATGTGACACTGTTTCAAGACCCTCGGCGACGGCGCCAAGTGTCTCGGTGTCATTGACGACAACTTGCAGAAGCATCCGAACTCCTGCCCAAGGAAGCGCGGCGTGAACGGGGTCGTACTGAACGGCGATATCGCCCACCTCTTTGAACTTCTGAAGCCATCGCACAACTTTCTCAAAGAGATCTCTTATGACGATCACTTCGCCGTTGGACAATTTGAACTTCCACCTTCGTTCCATACATCGTTGCTTCTTCTCTTGCACCAGCTCGAGAAGCTGTTGCGAAAGGGAATTGTCGTCGACAGCGGCTTTGGCAAGTTGGGCCTCCTCAGTATTTGTCAACCGTTTCCTTGAAATATCCCAAAGACCGGGGGTTGTAGTATCGGAAGGTGTCATAGTGCCGAAAAACCGAAGAGCATTAACAACAGATCTACTCTTGTTGAGGTAGAGTCGCGTGTCAGCACCACGCGTATCGTATTTGGAAGAAAGAGAGCCCCCGCGGGATTCATCGGAGGGTCTTGGTTGGGCTGAAAGTCCGCTAATCCGCCCCCGCACGAAATCAAGGCGTTTGAAGGGTATGTTAAATACCGTAAAATATGAGGCGAGCATGGAGTGTTACGGTGTGGCGAGGTGCATATTCATGGTTGTACAAACAGCGCCCTGCAGCCTTCGGTGCTTAATCGGACTGTGTCATTGGGCAAGAGTCGATGAGATTGCGTCCTGGGCTGCCTGCGCTGTTGGTCCCAATAGCTCCTGATGGCCCACCAACAAAACCCGCTGGAGCAATCAAAGTGAAATTAGCGGGTCACGGGACACATGCAAAATCCCTCCATGTGTCTGAATCTCTCGTGGTATGGCATAAACATTCGCAGTGCGGATACGGCTTCTTCGTGATTTCGGTATGTCTTAATCGAAGCCTTCCCTCGAAGGCTTTAATCTGGAGGACAGATCACGACCACAGGCACCGTTTTGATTCAAAAACTCTACCTTGAAATCTCCATCTGCCTAACAGAATTCATCGGGCTGAGCCGTAGGGCATGGCCAATCATCGAAACATATGTATGCACACAGCCCCTCTCACATACATGCTCTCTGGCGCAATGAATTGCGGCACGGCCCGACAGAACTTGACCATTTGGAGATTCATTTCTTTCCCCTCTTCTGGCCATAGATCAACTTCAAATTCCGTTCTAGGGAATCGACCGATTCTTAGCTCAGAAGCCCTCTCGTACTGAACACTATGCCGTATTACCAGTAACCCAACCGCCTTTGTAGTCTGAAATGGCAGAGGCTATAGGGCTAGCATCAAGCGTGATCGCCATCACCGATGTGGCGTTCAAAGCAGGCAGCGCCTACCTGAAGATCATAAGGCTCCTGGACGAGATGAAGCAAGTCCCGACCGAGCTACGATTGAAGGCCGGCAGAGTCAGATTCATTGAAGAATTCCTATTTTATGCGGAGGACACCCTCTCGAAAAACCCATTGCCAAGCAGTGCTTGGAGCCCTACTCTCCTTCAAGAGCAACTCAGTAAATGTCACGCGATATTGAGCGACGTAAGGGGAATGGTTGATCGCACGATGGCCCAGGTCGCTCAACCAACATCCATTCAGCGGAAGATTGCGTCAACAAGAGCAATCATCCATAAAGATGACCTTAAAGCATTGGATTTGAAACTCGACGAAGCGCTGCAGCTGTTTCAGCTGGCACAAAAGCAATACGTCTTGTGAGTACACCAGAGGCTTTGGGTCTCGATGTAAAATGTGACTGAAAGAATACCAGGGCCATGATGACATACTCATTAGTTTCGAAAGCTCAAGATCCAGTTCAGAACGGGAAGCTGCTTGACACCGTCAACACAAACCAAACCCAGAAACTGAACTCTGCGAGACTCTCCCGAAAATCGCAAAGCGTGTCCTACGAACCAAGTATTTTTGGACGGTTCCATCTCTCTTTCCAGGCCAATCAAAGCATTCATGCTGTCATTCAGGCGCCTTGTTGGATCACGAGCACGGTGTATCCCGTCCTGGTTCAAAGAGCAACCGTTGGTTGGCAAATGAATCTCAGGGCCGATGAGATGATCAAAGGTTTTGACTGGGAGCTTCTCGAACTCATTGAAGATGACAAACCGCAGGCCTTTTACAAGTACCTAGACGAGCACAAGATGTCTCCTTTTGTGCGTGATTGGAAAGGAAGAACTTTACTCTACGTAAGCCCATATTCAAGTTCATTCATACTCATCTTTTGATCATCCAGCTAACAGCAACTTCGTATAGGACGCCGTCCGATGTGGCGCTGTCAGTGCCACAAGGGCGTTGCTGGACCGAGGCCTAAACGCTCTTGAAATGCCTCCTAGAGAAAGGGAGCAGTAAGTCGCCAAATTGCGAATTGATACTTAGTTAAAGACTTTCACCTAATAGCTCAATTTACTACAGCATTCCACGGATGCTTTTCGAGTTGGGCAGTCTGTCCATTTGTGACGTGGACGACAAAGGACCCCTCCTCATTCAATTGCTGGGTGACAACGGTCTAGATGATCATCTTGAAGACCCCGAATTTCTTTTCCAGGCTGCCATTTGTGGCCTCCCCTTCATCAGTTTTCGAGCCTTGATAGAAAGGTGTAGTTTCACATACGGGAGCCTGCCGATTTGGGAGAGGCTTAATCACATTCGCACCATAGCCAGCTGCGTCGCTGCAGATTGGGTGCAAGCTTGGAATGTGGAGGAGATTCTCTTCCTGTTGAATGAAGGCAAAAGTCCGGGTCTTGAACTTCTTCAGGAATCTCGATCCGAAGATGAGATGTCACTAATACATACCTTGGCCATCAGCCTAGTCCATTGTACTGCCGACAAAAGGTGGGATCCTGATGAAGATCGCAGTTGGAGGCGTGTTCTCAGTGCCTGCTTTGAGCTAGATCCTTTGGAAACGCAACATCTTGACAGTGTTTGGCTTCATCCAGACTTTGGTCATGCTGGGGATGTTGTATCCACGCCGTTGTCAGCAATGCTTTGCAGCTTTGTTTGCCATGGAATCCACACGAGAGCAAACGTCCGAACATCAGTTGCCGTCAGTGTGAGATCCCTCCAATCGGCCTTTCGGCTATGGATCAAGACACTTGCGTCGTCCGGAGAGGACCTTCTTTTATACGGAAAACATCAGAGAGACCTACACGTTCAAGGACATACTCATATATATCAGAAGTTCGCATGGCAGGCTTGGAACGAGAAAAGGGGAAATATGGGCTACTCGATCCTGGGCATTACGTATGGCTCCCTACCACAGCAGTGGAGCCTCTGGATTACCAACGAAAACTACGACTACGCTGGAGAATTTTGGGCAATGGTTGAGAACCAAATCATCAAGGTCCCTGGGATTTGGGTGGACGATGCGTCAGATTTGACAGAATGGATGAGAATCCGTGAAGAGTTGGGTGCATGGCAGCAAGAAGCAGCGCCGCCACTCATCTGGTCTGAGTATCGCAAGCCACGACCGCCTATCTGAAGCCTGGAAGTTACTGGATTCTCAGAAAACGCGATAGAGAGACCACAGTGTTCATTGGAAATAGAGGAAAAGGCTCATGTCAGTGAAATTTTGTGTTCGCACAGTTGTTTACGCATTTGAAAATACGACACCTGTATCAATCTCAATTACGCTCTTGAGCAAGGCCAGCAGGCTATCAGGCCTCAGTCTCGCAGCACGATCTCAGCCCTGATGACCCTAGTTCCTCCACCAGTTCCCTCAATCTCGGTCATGATTACTAGTCGAGCGGTCTGCTAGCTTTAGTCATCGCTCATATCTCAGAGAGTCTTTCACCTACCTGAATATTGCTCGCGTCTAGATTCTTGACATACTCCTCCACATCACCTTCCAGAATGTACTTGGGGTCGACCTGGGGACCGTCATACCCGTCCGGCAGCTTGACAAGAAGACGAAGCGGCGCTGGAATATCTTGAAAACCGTTGCTTCCCAGAAAACTGGCCTTGATCGATCCCTTTGGAAGCTCAAGCGTGCGGGGGAAGTATGGAGCAGAGTCCGCCTCTCTCGCGGCCTGGACCCTGGCGAATCCGGTGAATAGTGGAAGGGCGTTCATGACTGTTGATTGAGTTGAAGGGTCGGTATTGGAGAGTAGCAATGTAGATGGTTTACTTTGAGTTGCCAGGCTTGTTACAGACAGGCGCCATGGCTGATAAGTGACCGTGAACTGATGTCGTTATGAAGGCATGCTCATGAGTCATTTGCATGGTCTTCACTTGTAAACAGTCGAGCGAGAGCAAATCGGAAAGTTTTCTGCAATGCTTGATTCAACTCGCAAAAGTCGTCATCGCGACGTTAAACACGCTGAGCAAATACAATTGTGATTAAGACTAATATGATTTTATGATGCTCTACGTTTGTCAAACACAAGTCAGGCCCCAAACTGTGTTATTTTCTGTGAGGGAAGCTAATTGCCCAAGGTCAATGGCTCACAAGCAATATGGCTTTCGATGACATGGCTTGGTTTTACTGCTCCTAGGCCAAAGACTTCCTGTGCAAGCACCGCATTTGGCACGAAAGTAAGTTGGCATCTTCCCGCCTTAGTCGCCGCAACTTCGGGCCCGATGTGGACCTACCTCGGCGCCCATGTGCGGGGTTTCTCGCCGAACCGGTGCCGTCATCGAGTTTGTTGGTCAGCACGACTGATGCCATTCCCGTCCGAATCAAGACAACGGCTGGACAGCGATACAGAGGTGCAGGAAATACCAAACTCACGTCAAGATACTTATAGCTATCATCCTACTACTACTCATTTAAGGTAGACCCTATAGGACTCTTATGATTTGAGATTCCAGTCCCATGCACTACCTTCGGATATCGCGTCCAGTAAAATTGAAGTAGTAACCAAGCTGGAGAGCTTATGTGAAGCTTCCCCGCATGCGAGTGCCGATTGCGTGAAACGCAGGAAGGATGGTCTGAAGGCTCGTCATTTGGGTTCCGTTGACGTGATGAAGTCCATTAAAGAGGGACCTATGCCCTGGATCGAACGGTATTATAATACCCAAAGCAAATCATATGGACTGCTACCTCCTCAGTTAACTCAAAGGAATATCATAGACCCCCTGTCGACCATGTCCACGACAACGACGACTACGGCCGAAGCCGAACAGGCGCCCATCAAGCTGACCTTGGCCTACGACGACAAGATCCATGACCAAGTAAACCACTCCATCGCTGGATGGATGTAATTCCACAGGCTAACAGTGACGACAGTACAAATACTCCCAATACTTGCCTGTCTACGACGAGAAGACTTCGTTCCCTCCTCTCCAGTCATTCGAGTTCAATGACCGCGGCCTCGTAGCCAACAAGGAGAAGCTCAACCTTCTCCCCAAAGACAACTCGACCATCAAGGCCACCAAGCTGACTCCAGTCATTGGCACCGAGATCCGAAGCCTGCAACTCTCTAAACTCGACGACCGCCAAAAGGACGAACTCGCCCTTCTCATCGCCGAGCGCGGCGTCGTGGTCTTCCGAGACCAAGACTTCAAGGACATTAGTATCGAGAAGCAGAAGGAGTTTGGGAGTTACTTCGGGCCTCTTCACATCCACGTAAGCATCTTTCTTCTCTCGGCATGAAACCATACTGACAAGAGCTGCAACCAGCCCGTCGGAGCACACGTCAAAGACCACCTCGAACTGCACAATATCTACCTCGGCCCCGACAACGAGTACCGCAACCGCAGCAAGAGTAACAAGCTATCCACGATCGGGTACCACTCCGACGTCTCGTACGAGCACCGGTCGCCGGGCGTCACGATCCTGACGCTGCTCTCCGTCCCGGAGACGGGCGGTGATACTGCGTGGGTGTCGCAGACGGCGGCATACGCGCGGCTTTCGAGGCCGATCCAGACCTTGTTGGAGGGGTTGAGGGCGGAGCATAGTGCTTATCCTCAGGCGGAGAACGCGAGGCACGATGGGAAGTTTGTGAGGAGGGAGCCGATTAGATCGGAGCATCCGGTGGTCCGGATTCACCCGGTATGTTTTGAGAGACTCATGAAGTTGATGAGAATGGTTTGATGCTTACCAAGGGACAGGCAACTGGTCAGAAGGCGCTCTTCATCAACCCGGGCTTTACGAAGAAGATCATTGGCCTTCGTGATGAAGAGTCGGATGCTCTTCTGAAGCTCCTCTTCAAGGTTTGACACCCAGCTTCTGACGAATCAATTACTGACCACGAACAAAAACAGCACATGACGCTGGGCCAGGACTTCCAGGTCCGCATCAAGTGGGAACAGGGCACCGTCGCCCTCTGGGATAACCGCGTGACGGCGCACACGGCCATCTCGGACTACAACAACCCGCAAGAAGGCCTGCGCCACGGGTTCCGGATCACGACGCTGGCAGACAAGCCGACGGGGGTGAACGGTCTGGAATCCACGTGGTGAGCCGCAGCATGACTGGCATTCGGTCCGTTACACACAGATCTCGTAATGATTGGGTTCGCAACTCGGATGAGTCTGAAGTCTTTGCTTGCTTGTAGACCAGGGAAATGCCATGGAAGCTCCGGGAGTTGAAACGGGAAGAACGATTTTCGCGGGAGTGAAAGTCGACGGGCCTTTGCGTTCCCGCAACTTTCGTTCAGAAACCCAGTTGAGTAGTTGGGTACGGGGGTGGCGGTAGACAGACGGGTGTTTGATCTGTGCGTCTTTGCCTTTTTCTGTCGTGTGGGTGATGTTCCTTGCAGATAGCTTGCGCATTAGCAATGGGGAAATATTCCGCAGTGCGACCGAGAAAAGTGGATGAGAATTGATTGGCAAGATATCTGTATGCGTACCAATAACACGGCAGATCAAGATCAAGCGTAACGGCCGGATGTCGGATGGCGGTGTTGATTCACGTGGCTGTACCAACAGTCTGTCTCCTCTTCATTCAAGGACCACTGGCGTGGAGCGTTATCCCCAAAATGTGGAGGGAGCAAGCGAGAGGAAGAACATAATCCCCTGATTACCCGAGTTTCGATTTCTCATCAATGGGCTCCGGTGTTTCGCGTCTCGTGCGACGAAAATAAAAACGGTGGTTCTAGAAGGGACGCGTGACGTGGGTGGAGCACTTGGGCATCGCGTGTTCCGGTTATCTCCTATGCCTGTGAGAAATTGAGGCTCAGTGCCGACTCTTGTCTCCGGCCGAGGCAGCGCAGACGCGGAATGGATGATTGTGTGACTGATGAAAAGCGGAGCCGTCGCGGATGCCCATAGATGCCAGACCACCGCCGAACCCCGTGGGAGCCTCAATCAGCTCTCACGACAATCGAAGGGGGTGAATGAGCCGGAGACGGTGTGGTGATGATGTGATTGGGCGGCATCGGGGTCCAAGGCGGAGGCCGAAACAACGGGTCTCCCTCTCTCTTGATTTTTTCTGTCAGGTCTCAACTCGAGACCCCTTTTCTGCGTGCCTCTTCCCCCAGAAGGGGCCCCGATTCCCCGAGTGACCCAACAAAAAAGATAGCACCACCCAAAGACGAGAATCCGGGTGCCCCTCGGGGAACTTGTGCGGGCGTGCGCCTTCGGACGGCGACCGACAGGCCGGTTAGACCTGTAGAATCAGGCAAGTGAGGTGGAAGCTTGGGGAAGACAGGCAGGACACGAAAGCAAAAGACTGGAGATTTCTGGAGAATGTCTGGGGCTTGGCTGGAGACTCTGGAGGATCGCGAGGAGAGAAGGGCCGAAGAGAGGCCATGGCCGCGGTAACGTGAAGGAAATCAAAAAGAAAACCGGAGCTGGCGGGCGACGTCATCTGACGGGGGCGGGCGGGTTACGCGGGGGAGCCGATGTTTTGGATTCATGTCTGTTTTCGACTGGCACCGGAATCCTTCGACGGAGGCACAACACGCGCCACGGACGGTGGTGGTTCAATCAAGAGTTATTTGGCGGCTTGGAAACAGGTGCTTGTCTGTGGTTTCCAAGACACTTGTTCGGTGATCGGAACTGGGAACAACGGCGCTTGGCGCAGGTCAGATTCCGATCCACCGGGGGCATGCAGTGGGAAGAGGGACTGGAGATTAATTAGGACAGGGCTTGCTGCAGCCCGCGGAAGGATGCCGTCATCGGGTTTGGGGGCTGACTCGGTGTACCCTGTCATAGAAATTCAGTTGGGAAATACTTAGATTCACTAAGCCGGCTGTGTACGATGTTTTTCATGTTCATGTTTCCAGCTTCTAGAAGGAGAATCACAACACAGAAACTTAGAACAAAAGAGCGCCTGACAGCTCAGCTAACTCAATGTAGAGGCGAACAGATGATTATGCTTCTCCAAACTCCACGGGCTCTACTTTTTACTGCCTGCTGTCAACCCCATGGGCACCCCGAAAAGAGAGAAGACAAGACAAGCTAAGGTAGCATGCGAGCCAACTGCTGCTTGTTCCTGACACCCCTGGTCCCGGCTCACCCGCCACGCCCTCTTCATTAGAGCTGACACTCGTCCACGAACGTCATATACTCGTTCACCAATCTCGAGACTGCGTTCCAGGGAACAATCGTCAATCGCCCCCGGCTCAGGACCCCAGACTCCGGCCAGCCACCCACGGGACTCCCGCAGTCATTGACCATGCCCTCCTTCAAACTCCACATTTTCAAAATCCCATCACCACGAGAGCCGCATTGGTAATACCTCCGCCCCATGCCTCTGGTTCCAGTCCCCCAATCATCCAATCTCCATGTCCTGCTGGAGCAAAGCAGCCCGTCCAGGAGCTTCCAACAGATGGGGACCGGACCGATTTCATCGCCTGGAGACCCCAGAGCCCGGGCGGCTGCACCTCGGTGCCATCCTGTCCATCCCAAGTCATCGGGCACTCACTCACACCTCTCAACGCGGCCCTCGGCCCTCCTCTTGACGTCACGCCTCCTCGCTAGCGAGACGCCCCCTACCGACTGCTCGTGTTGTTTCCGGCCCCAGCTTTGCGAGCACCGTTCAATGCTCGTGTGTCGATCGACGAAACACACATATAATACACCCCGCCATGTCCCCCAAGAATACTTCTCCATGTCTCGGACGAACCATCCAAAAGGCACATAGAAGCCTCCTCAACCTACACCTACCTCTACATCAACACAGCCGTCGTCTTCGCCCAACATGGGTTTCTCGACGATAGAATTCGACAAGTACAATCCCGCCTCCGAGAAGGCGAGCGATGCCCGCCAGGACCTCGCGCATCTCGACTACTCCCCGCTCAAGCGCATCTCCGGGCGATCATGGGCAATGGGTATCCTCATCTCCATGGGAGGCATGGTGTAAGTTCTTTCTAGCCAGCATCCAGGCTGCTTACGGGCACTAACGAAACCCAGCTTCGGATATGACACTGGCCAGATCTCGGGATTCCTCGAGATGCCGGACTTCCTCGACCGCTTCGGCGAGCGCGATTCCCCGGATGCCACCCCCAAATTTAGCAACGTTCGCTCCGGCCTCATCGTCGGTCTCCTCTCCATCGGTACCCTCATCGGCGCCCTCGTCGCCGCACCCATTGCCGACAAGTTCGGTCGCAGACTCTCCATCTCCTTCTGGTGTGTCATCACGTCCATCGGTTTCGTGATCCAGATCGCCGCCGAACGCAATTGGGAACAGATTATGGGCGGCCGTCTCGTGGCAGGATTCGGCGTTGGCGCGTTGAGTCTTATCGTACCAATGTTCCAAGCCGAGACTGCCCCACCCTGGATTCGCGGCGCTCTCGTCTGCGCGTACCAACTCTTCATCACTCTTGGTACGAAATATTTCTTCCTGATCTAATTGATAGCCCGACTAACTGGTTCAAAGGTATTTTCCTCGCTGCGTGCTTCAACTACGGCACCGTCACGCACCAAGAGCACAGCTCCGCTTCCTGGCGCATCGTCATCGGCCTCGGCTGGCTGTGGACCATCATCCTCGGTGTTGGTATCCTCGCCTTCCCGGAGACTCCTCGTTTCAACTACCGCATCGGCAAAGTCGAAGAGGCCAAGCGCACGCTATGCCGTGTCTACGGTGCTCCGGAGAACCACTATGCTATCCACGTCCAACTTGAGGAGATCGAGAGCAAGCTGCGCGCCGAGTCACAGATCAAGGGAAATGCCGTCAGCGAGCTCACTGGAATGTTCAAGGCGCCTCGAATGGCCTACCGCATTGCTCTGGGAATGTTACTCCAAATGTTCCAACAGCTGACTGGCGCCAACTACTTCTTTTACTACGGTACTACGATCTTCGCGTCCGTCAACATCAACTCGTTCATCACGCAGATCATCCTCAACGCCATAAACTTCGGTACGACCTTCATTGGCCTCTACATCGTCGAGCACTACGGCCGCCGCAAGTCCCTCATCACGGGCGCTATCTGGATGTTCATCTGCTTCATGATCTTTGCCTCGGTTGGCCACTTCAGCCTCGACCAGGTCACCCCGCAGAATACCCAGGGTGCCGGCATCGCCCTCATCGTGTTTGCTGCTCTCTTCATCTTGGGCTTTGCTACCACCTGGGGACCAATGATCTGGACAATCCAGGCTGAACTGTTCCCCTCTCGCTACCGTGCCAAGGCAATGGCTCTGTCCACCGCTTCCAACTGGACATGGAACTTCTTCATCGGTTTCTTCTCCCCCTTCATCACCAAGGCGATCGACTTCCGCTACGGCTACGTCTTTGCCGGATGCAACCTCGTCGCCGCTGGTCTGGTCTACTTCTTCGTTATCGAAGGCCAGGGCCGCACCCTCGAGGAGATTGATACCATGTACCTCGAGCGCGTCACCCCCTGGAAGAGCACCCAGTGGGTGCCTCCCTCCGCTGAGGAGATGGCTAAGATCCGCAAGCAGGCCGGCACGGAGCTTGACCCCAGCGCCAGTGACTCTGCTGCCGGCGAGAAGAGCGTCAGTCCGAAGGACCAAGATGGCGCTGCGCATCAAGAGAGGGTTTAGACGTAATTTGGATGATGATTCATTTCTTGAATGCCTACGAAGGCTAATAGATCTGAAATAATGTTGTCAATATAATGAAGTTGTATGGCATAGCATGGAGTTTAGGCTGGTCTGTGGGATTATGTCTGGCGCATGGAGGCATTTTATATATACCAATTTTAACATGTATCTTTGATGAAAGCTTTGTTCGAAAAGATACTTTTATCATACTGGCTCTTCCTCTATATTGCCTGTGATGACGATCTGATAGGACTATTGTTGCTCTTGGCAAGGTTTACACGAGAGCTGCGTGGTGCCGTCGGAGTCTCGGGCTTTCACCCGGGTCGGTAGCCAACAGAGCCCGAAAATGATAGACAAGGCTCGATATAGGGATGGTAGTATGAGTGGCGCAACGCGTTGATGTAATGTTGGGGCTTCGCTGCAGCGACGGAGTCCTCCCGAAGACGGAAAGCCTGAAAATGTAGCTTAATCAATGCTATCTCTTTTCGGGATAAGGTAGACGATAGATCATCCAAGTGAATCATTCTCTTCGCAAGTATCTATCATAGCTTTTTTCCACATGTAGTAGATCGATCCGTTGCGTTACAATCTGGAATTGTGATGAATAAAGTTCGTGAGCTAGGCATGTGTGGTTGTCTCAATGGCTTCAAAAGGGGTCTTGCCGCCTGTTTAGATCCCCCTGAAAGGTAGTGAAAACACCACAAGGGCAAGGGACTCGCACCAGAAGGTAATTGACCAAGCCGTTTCATCAAGTCTAGCAACCGTCGATAGCTAACTACAGAAAACAGTATATGTACGGATGTTCCAAGGCCTCAGGGTTTGGGAACAAAATTTCCAGCTCCATTTGGTGAGGAATCAAACTTGATTCGGGTTGGATTTTCAGGTTCGTTCAACAGCACTGGTAGTATGAGAGATCACGCACCCTGTTAATAGAGAGATTTACATCGTTATACACGACTATGCGGACACCAAAGCACGCAATTGGAAGCCTGTTATAGGTGAATCGGGCCCAGAAGGTTCATAGCATCCCGACTCCGTGCAAGCATGGACATTTCAATGCCTTCTGTCACACCGATCGTAAGTAGACAGTCGGCATCGGCCTTGTCTTACTCAGTCACTGATTGGAAGCTTCCGAAGACCGATATTTCGGGGCGAGTAGCAGGCCGACGGACGTCACTACGTTGCCGGTGATCAAAAGATATTCACAGCGAGGTCCTCTCCACTTTTTGTTTCTTTGCTTCGATGACTAGCTCATCATGCAGTTCTGCTGTCAGGGATCGGGGCCCACTGAGATGCTCACCTGCGGTTCCGAACCTCGGGATTTAGATTCCCTTTCTGGAGAATCTCACTGGGCTATGGCGAAATTGTCATTACCGCAATCGTGGCGTGACTGTTGAATAGGGGCATGTATTTTGAGCTGCAACTGAGCTTCAACCATGATGTGAGGTCAACAGGAGGTCGAAAGGTCGGGAAGGGAAAACGTATATAAGGAAGCAGATGGAGTCGTGGTAATAGGATTATAGAAATAGGATCATTCGCCCCGCCGCCTCGTCTTTCCAGCACTGATACGATTAGCGTTTACGCTTTTTCAGGTGCCATTGGATCAAACACACTCTCGATTACAGAAATTCAATCTCAGGTCAACATGAAGATCGCAGCTATTGTGCCTTTTGTGTCCCTGGCAAATGGATACATCTTCCAGCCAGAAGATCAAGCCGACTTCAGAAACGTAAGATACTGCAACCCGTAGCTTGGTATTTTCAATTGACGTCTGACTAGCGCAGCATACTAATTAATCAAGTCAAAACTGAGGCTTAAGATTAGCTGATTAAATGACTTTTCGTAATACTTTTAATTGTTTTGACTAATTTAATTTAATTTAATTCAAATTACTTAAATAAGAAGTTAGTAAAGCTTTTATAATATTCTTAAAAAGTTTAAACTTATATTATATAATAATTTAAAGTTATATAGTTCTCTATTAACCCCTCTACTTAAAGTAGTAGCTATTAATAATAATACTACTACTTTAAATTTAGTTCTAGAAGTACTAAGTTTTCTTAAACTATAAAGGTTTTATTAATAGCCTCTATAATATTAGAACTAATTTAGTAAAGTTAAATACTTTCTTATAATTTATTATTATTACTAAGATAGTAAAAATATTAAAAATAAGTTTACTAAGTATTAAGAAGATCTATTAATATAAAATCTACTACTAAATAAAGTTATTAATAAGCTTAGTAATTAAAAAACTAAAGTATTATTTTAGTTTATTAGTTTTATTAATAGTAACGTTATAAGTCCTACTATTTAATTATTAATAATATTTAGAGTTCTTAGCTTTTAGAGTAATAGTAAGTAATAAAAAAGTAGCTTACTAAAGCTTTAGATAAAGTTAATAATTAATAGGATTAGATCTTTTAGTATACTATTATTCTTAGTACTCTTAAAGTTTTTTTTAGGTATTATAAAGCTATTTTAAATCTCTAGTGTATTTTAGCGTTTTTTAAGCTATTATAAGCTTTAGCTAAAATATAAAATCACTATAATAGTATAGAGGGGAGACTCTATAAGCTTAGTATAGTATTTATTAAGTATTTACTAGCTATTAATAATTAATAAATATAAATAGCTATAAAAGTTAAAAATACTATACTAAAAGCATTATAAAAGTATATAATTAGACTAAATATAAGTTAAAATGCTATTAATTAATAAAGCTTATAAAACTACTACTAAAGTTTTTAAAAAGTATTATAATATCTTTATAAGTTAAAATAGTTATTATAACTAACTTTAAGTAAGTTAAATAGCTATAAAGTTAATTTTCTTATTAATAGAAGTATTATAAAGCTTATATTAGTCTTTAAGTTAATTTAAAAAGTACTTTATACTTATTAGAACCTCCTAAAGTTAACTATACTTATTATTCTTATTCTAGCTTTTATATCTCTTAGTCTATTTATAAAGTAGCTTAAATATATTATTTAACTTTATAAAGATCTATTAGTCTTTATTAGTAAAAATATTCTTATTAAGAATATAATCTATAATATACTTAAGGCTCTAAGTATAAAGTATATAACTATTAATCTAGCTATATTTAAGTAGAGTATATTTAACTATTATATATATTAAGTTTTATTAAGTAATATTATTTAATATTAAGTTTAGTTTTTATAATAACTCCTCTTATAAAATAAAAATCTTATTATTATTATTAGCTTTATTACTAATAGATAGAAAGCTTTTAGATTATTATAGTAATAATCTAATATACTTAATAATGTTCTAAAGCTTACTAATAAAGCCCTTCTACTTCTAGTAAGTTAGATCTTCTTAAGTTTTATTAGAACTAAAAAAGAAGTTAAACTTCTCCTCAAATACCTTATTATTAATACTATAAATAATAGTATAACTAATAAGGTTAAAGATATAGCTATAGTATTAAATTTAGTATTATTTAGCGTTAATTTCTATATATATAGGTAAAAAAAAAGAAAAGAGAACTTTAAAGTAAAAGTTATTATTTATAGTATTATTAGAGATAGCTATATTAACTCTATTAAGTAAGCCCTAGTTACTAAAAATAGTATAAATAATAATAGTAATATTCTCACTAAAGTAAGCACTAAGCTAGTAGTAAAAAGCTAAGAGATACTATATCTATTTACTTACTTTATTAATAAAATAGCTAAAAATAGTAATAATTATATATTAATTAAGTGAGGTCTATAAATTAAATAATATATAAACCTTAATAAATACTTTTTATATCTCTTCTTAGATCTATACCTTTTTAGAGGTATAGAGTTAGTTAAACAGATCCCTCTAATTTAACTTTAACTAATATATTTAGTTAAAAATATTATAATTAAAAAAGCTAAATATATACTATATATATTAATTACTAAATATTAAAAAAGAGTTATTAATATTAATAATAAACCTAAAAGCTAGTTCTTTAATCTATAAAACCTTATTTTAAAGTATAGTAATAGGAATAGAGTATTAGTATTTAGAGAGAGGCCTATTAGTATTAAAATTATTACTAGATATACTCTTAATATAAGATTAATCTTAAAAGATATAATAGATAGTCTTAAAGTATACTTTAGTACTAAATATAGTAGAGGCTTTCTAAAGTATATTAAAATACCTAGCTTTATTATAGTATTAGTAAACCTAATAAGTATTACTTAGATATATTATTAATATAGTTAAAAATAGAGTAAAAAAATAGTATATTTTAAGTACTACTTTAAAAGATCTTATAAATAAAGAAACCTTTATTTTTAATCTAAAAAGTATAACCTCAGCTACTTTTCCTTAAAATATACTTAATATTAATAAAGTAGTAACCTTTTTATATAGCGTAAAGTAAAGCTTTAAAATTACTGTAAATAGTAAAATTAATAGTTAATATATTACTAGTAATTAATAAAGTATAAATCTAAGTAGTAATCCTATAAAGAGTTAATAAGTTATAGCTAATAAAGTAATTAAAGTATTAATTATAAGCTAGTATAAATATTATAATAATAAACTAGAAATTAAAAAAGACGCTAAGAGGTATATATAAGTAAGGCTTTAAAGTATAGAGGTAAGTATAGTAGTAGTAATAATAATAGTAATAATAGTATTACTAATAATATTAAAAAAAGGTTATTTTTAAAAGCTAATAAAGAAGTTAAAAATAAGCTTTTTTTAAACTTTAATAAAAAAGCTAAGAATATATTAATTAGGCTTAATAGCTAAAAACACATTTTAGCCTTATAGTAGTATATATAAAAAAATAAATATTATAAAGTACTTATTAGATAAAAATTACTTTACTAATATCTATTAGTATTTATATAGTTAAATAGTATAATTTCTAACTTTATTTAATAAAGTATAAAGTTATAAGTTTAAATCCTACTATAAATCTTTATATTACTAATAATAAATTTCTTTAAATATAGTTAGTAATATATTTTTATTTTTTTTAAAAATCTTTTAACAATTTTAATTAGTCTAGAAACTAGATTTTCTTTCTTCTAGTTAACTTTAGATTAATTAAAATATCTAAAACGAGGGCATCGTCGTTTTAGCTAATTAACTGTAAAAAAAGCCCTCTTTTAATTATCTAATTAGTTGAATTAATTGAATGGGATTGAATGGGGTGCTGCGCTGCGTCTGATAAACCAAAGCCTAACATCCCGGCTCTCTTGAACTACACCGAGAGCCAGTATGATATCACCACCGGGTCCTCCTATTGGGCCAGCTCCTTTATCACTGGAGATGAAGGTCGACAGTACATGACTCTGTCCCATCTTCTTACTACCATACCCTCCGTCTGCCGCTCGTCGATACTAGATCTCCAGACCCATGGTTATTGGGTTGACCTTACCTACTGCAACAACACCGATGGCAGCGGTTTCGACAACGGTCTCCCCCTGAATGCTGATTATGGGACCTATGGCTTTGGTTCTACTCCAGACGACAGCGTTCCGATGATGTACACCTACGCTCACCCTGAAAAGTCTTTCTCGATTGATCTGGAATGGAACTTGACCTCGCGTGTTATGCTTAATGGAGGGGGTGGCATCATTCCCTTTGGCAATGTGTCGATCAACGCCACAGAATGGGGCATCCCCAACGGAAGAACCGCGGGTACGATCACGCTGAATAACAAGACCATCTCCGTCGACACCAGCAACTCGTTCACCTGGTACGACAGACAGCTCTCCCACGGAGCCCCCAAGAACTGGACCTGGTTTGAACTTCACTTTCCAGGATCGGACATCAAAGCAAGCATCTGGGCATGGGACCTTGTTGATGACGAGAGCACGTGCTCGCTTCGCAACCATCAGGGTGGGCAATGGGTACCACGTGCTTGCTTATGAGCTTTCGCCCGACTATTCCAACACGTGGACCTCCCCCAACTCCAATCTTGTATACCCGCTCAGCTGGACGCTCACCTTTGAAAACGGCGACCACTTGATTGTTAATTCTGTGCGTCCGGACCAGGAAATGTATGGCGAGAAGGCATTGATTGACTCGGCTTACGAAGGGTTTGTTGAGGCTGCCGGTTCTTTCTACGGATACACCGAAGCGTTTGGTGTCGTTCAGCTAGTCACGGCCTTCTAGATTCTTCTTCATCATGTACTGGAAAGCGGTGACTGAAGACTCTGCAGCGAAATGTTCGAGTGTTTGCGCATCGGCATTTTTGTTTGCAGGCCCTATCAGGCGTTGATCTAAGAACAAATCTGCTTTCACTCAATCTGCAATAAACATCAGTAAGCCACTGGCCCTCCAACAAATTGCTGAGATAAAGTCCATCTCTTTTTTTGTGAGACAACCCGCAGGGATAAAAATTTGCAACGTTTTGAACAACAATTGTTTCTTCTCGGTTGGGTTATCACTGTTGTGTCAGCGGCTGGGAATGTAGTTGATGCCTTCCAGGGAATAACAAGAACCCGGAAAGGCCAACGTTGACGAAAAAGCGATTGAAACTTGAACACGACTCCGGGGGGATCAGGAGACCTTAATGATTTCAACCCATTTGGGAACACAAGTGGTTCTGATCTGCATCACCAATGTGGGGTCACGGGACAATGGCCACCAGTGAGGTCGTGCCTCATGTATGAAGCTGGAATCCGACGGGGAATAATATGCCGTACCCCTGTAAGGTTGTGACTGATGGAAGAGACAGAATGAAAGCGATTGCGAACCACAGCGGTTCAACATGAATGTATCAATATCATTTACATATAAATATTTGAACGAAAGCGCCCAAGGTCATGTAGAATTCCTCATCGAACATCCTTTCATCTTCTTCAAGTTACCAAACATCGAACACGATGCCGAACCCCAATCCTCATATCCTGATTGTTGGTGCCGGGCTCAGCGGCCTGACACTTGCTCAGATACTGCGCAAGAACAACATCTCTTTCTCGATCTTTGAGCGTGACAGCAGAGCTGACGCCAGAGCGCAAGGCTGGGCCATCGCACTTCATGGTCCCATGCTGGCCGAAGTATCTGCCTCAATGCCTGCGGATCTCGGACCTATCGAGCAGACCAACCACCTGAGCCCTCTGGACCACATCCCAGCCCAATTTGTCTTCTACGATGTCAGCAAGCCCGACTGGAGAGTCGGTGTCACAGACGATGAGACCGGCAAGATTGTCCGCGCGAACCGCCAGCGTCTGCGGGACTGGCTCCTCCAGCACCTGCATGTGCAGTTCAACAAGCGCTTGGTGCGCGTGGAAGAACGCGACGACAAAGTTGTGGCGCACTTTGAGGATGGCAGCTCCGAGACCGGCGATATCCTCGTTGGGGCAGAGGGAAGCCGGAGCTTAGTGCGCAGACATATTCTGGGCGGACAAGAGATCATGAAGCCGCTGCCCGTCGGATCCTTGGTTGGCGAGATCGAGTTGACTGGCGATGAGCTCAAGCATCAGATCGAACTGGGCCATTCGGCTTACATCGTATTGGATTCGTCGCCGCAGAGTGAGGAACCCAGCCAGGTCAGCTTGTTCACCGCCTTGAACAAGATCAGCCCGGACAAGAAGACCGGGTATTTCTACTTCATTCTCCACTGGATCGACAAGGAAGCAGCGATGAGCACCGAGCAGAAGCCGTTCTGGACTGTCACGGCGTCGCGGGAGGAGCTCATGGCATTTGCGAAGAAATGCACCAAGCAATATCCCGACGATTTGCGCGTACTTGTGGACAAGGTACCGGTCGAGAGATACAGGCAGCCCGGTATTGTGCTGCAGAGCGTGGAGTTGACTGTTGATCAGCTCCCCGCCGGGAGGATCACTCTAGCTGGAGACGCCGCGCATTCGATGACGCCATGTGAGTTTGACCTCCTCAGTGACATATAAAGATTTCACAGCTAACAGCATATTCCACAGTCCGAGGAGAGGCTGGCGTATGCGCAGTCACAGATGGCTTAAGACTGGGTCGCGCCATTACCAGCATCCGGGACGCTGGAGGAAAGAGTGAAGATGTGGTCAAATTCATCGCGGAGTATCGCGACGATATGATCACGAGGGGTGCTAAAGCCATTCGCGTGTCTAACCCAGTGCTAGAGGACCATGCAAAGGACGCCAAGTATGAGTTCTACACGTGTGGTAAGAAGGTGTTGCCTCTCGCTAAGGAAAGCGTTACGATCTAAAGACAAATGCTATGAATGGCATCTGGGATTATCTGTGTCCTTTAATGGGTTGAGTTGGAAAAAGAAGGATGGCAGCCTCTCGCCCAGTACTTGGCGGCTCAAAATCGACCTCAAGTTGAGGTAGCAGTCCACTATTCAAAGGACGTCCATAGCGTTACCATAGTTTACATGTGCTCTTTACTGTCTCAAAATACTACCAAAGCTCGATTCTATCCATCTGCCAAAGTCGGAGCCTTCGTAGCCTCACACTTGGAATGAAAATAAAGAAAGAAAAATGCAACAAACCGCGAATACCCTCGCTCCCACAGGTAGTAGCTGTCCGGCCAGAACGCGACCTTTCAGACTGGCCCGTGCAAAGATCCTGCAAGCATTTATAGCTGAACTTCAGGCACTCTCTTTTTGAGCAAAATGACTGTCTGCGGGTCAGGCACGAATCGGTGCTCGTGAGCACTCCTTGGTGGCTCGTTCTCGTAGGACCAGTCGTATTTCATAATCAGATGACAGAGAATGATCTTGATCTCGTTACTAGCGAAGAACCGCCCAGGGCAAGCATGCTTCCCGTGCCCAAAGCTAAGGAAGTGAGGGCTCGTGGTCACGAATTGCCACTTGTTTTCCTGGCCTGGCTGTTGCCGCATGCGTAGGAACCTGTGGCCGTCAAATTGATCCGGGTTCTCGCCTAGAAACTCTGAATCGCGCATGTGAGAGACAGGGACACCAAGATGAACACCTTTAGGTAGGTATGTGCCATCCGATAGGGTCATTGGCGCCTCGACGCGGCGGTTCATCATATCTGGTTGTCCGAGATGTGAGCGACCGTGTCTTATCTGGAAGAGGAAAGACTGCATGCCACTTACGATGTCCCAGGATGTTCAAGCGCTGGCTTTCCTTCATGCAACTGTCCATAAGCTTCATCTTATACAGGCTTGTTTTTTTCCAACCACCATCTTCTTGCAAGACTTGAGTGATCTCCTCTCTAAGAAGGCCGAAGTACTTGGGGTTATTAATGAGATCATATAGCAGTGCCGTTAGAGCGGAGGATGTGGTGTGGATAGCAGCAAAAGTCAGGAAAAGCTGGCCCTTCACAATGTCGAAATTGCGATCTCCACGGACGTCGTTTAGCCAGGAGAGCGAATCTTGGGGTTTCGTGGATGTTGAACGGGCCGCTCTCCTCCTCTCCAGTTCGGGAAGAATAATAGCCCGGGCCTTTTTGGTGATACCCTTGATGTACCAGAGTTCCGGAAGGAAGTGATGAACGAACGGCCGCAAGATCGCCGGCCAAGCTCTGAGGCTATTTCCTGAGTGCAATGCTACGCCCGTGAATGAGATGGAGATGTTTATCCATTCGGGGGTTATGACAGAGCTCTTCGCCAAGGAAGGTGAGGGCTGACAGTCTAGCCGCAGCTTGAGCCGCCGTCATGTAGAATTGGATATGCTGCCATTCGCCTACCGCATGTGCTCGTTATTAGACGACTATGCAACCGAATAACATCAATCATTGCATTTGGGGTGCTCTTACCGTTTCCTGTTGGTAAGCTTTCGTCCAAGACTGCCGCCGTCTCATCAGAGAGTCGCTGTGTCAAGCCTCCGAGCGCCTGGGTAAGGTGCTTTCGAATCGCTTCCTGAATTATCTCTTCCTTGGTGCTGAGATGTAGGGTGCCGAGCCCAGGATAAATCGTCAGTTGTTGCTAGTGGAGAAGAGCGAAGCCGAGTCAGTGCAAGAGCTAAAGAAAAGCAGATTGCTTGTTCCAACCCACACGCTCCAAGAACCCAGCAAAGGTCAAACGGGGATCGTTGCGTATTTCATCGGCCAAATCCAGAGGAATCATGATCAAAGGACCCGATTCTGTCATAACTTGATAAGGTCGTCCTGCTGTCTGCAACCTGATTAGATCGAATGCAAAACATAGGACTGATCCAACCCTCCAGAGAGTTGGCACACATACTGCTTCGAAACCCTCCTTGATGATTTTGAGGGGGTCGTCTTGCCACCTCTTCAATGCTGTGGTATTGGACCATTCACCCGGCTCCTTACCGACGAGCTTAAATCCAGAGAACGGTTTGCCATCGCGGATATACCAGCTGAAAAGCGAAACCAACCCAATGACAATGGTTGGAAGAAACCCGTTGGGCGTAACTGCGATAAGCTGTCGAAGGGTTTCCATGGCGTAGGAGTCTTTTGCATTCCTAATGAGTGCGACACCAGGAAAATCTCAATGGCTGACAATGCCTATCTGCATTACTTATAGCATCGAATCCTTGGCACGCACCTTACTCTTCTTTGCGGAGAAGCGGGGTCTCAGTCCGGGCATAACAACCCAGCTTGCGGAGCGGACCTTCGGCCCACTAAATACAACATTGGACCGGGTTCTTTAATCGGTCCATTCCGTAGGTATGCTGCTGCTGAGCAATGACACTGTTAGGTGGCGGGGTGTTGACCGCCGGACTTGCGGCATGCGAGCCGTTCCGAATGTCATCTTATATTATCTTGAATTAGCCCGCACTGTAAGGCCGTCTACCACATTCATCTCTCCGCCAATCTCAACAAGCAATAATGAAGATCCAGGGACGTACTTTCATTGTCACAGGCGGGTAAGTCAGCCACTGCTCTTGCCTGCGTTATCATTGCTAAGTTGACCACCCAGGGCCTCCGGGCTTGGTCGCGGTTGCGTGGATATGATCATCCGTCAAGGGGGCAACGCTGCGGTCATCGACACCAACAGCAATCTCGGCACCGCCGCGACTACGGAACTTGGAGCTTCGATGAAGTTTCTGCATTGCGATATCACCATCACGCAGAGTGTCGCAGATGCTATCGAGACCACTCTAGACTGGGCACAAGAGGCCGGCAAACCCATCGGCGGTATCGTCACTGCTGCTGGAACTGGCTCTCCGTGCATGGTAAGGATCTCCACCTCACGCTACTACTTACAAGGCGCGAAGTTCTCTCCCTAGTGAGGAGGCTAATGCGATTCTAGTTACCGGATGCAGAGCGCGTCCCTTGCTCTTACGCGCACATGGAGACCGTCCTGAACGTCAATTTGCGTGGCACCCTTGATCCCATCCGCCAACTCCTGCCTCACCTAGCCGCCGTGTCCCGAGAAGGACCGGACGGAGAGCGGGGCGTTGTGGTCATGGTGGCTAGCTCCGCAGCTTTCGAAGGACAATCTGGTCTGGTCGCCTATTCGGGCAGTAAAGGGGCAGTTGTATCAATGACGCTGCCTATGGCACGAGATCTTGGTCAACACGGCATTCGTGTAGTTACGATTGCGCCATTTTTGTTCGAGACAGGGATGACGGCGCCCATGCGACCACAGGACCGCGAGATGCTGACCGGGGCCATGGAGTTTCCTCGGCGACCAGGAATGCCGGAAGAATTCGCTAGGCTCGTGAAAGAGGTGATAGGGAATACCATGTTGAACGGTGAAGTGATCCGGCTTGATGGCGGAGCTAGGTTGCCGAAGGTTTTCTAGCCCACCAGGGACGAGACAGAGGCGGCGAATTTTAATATTCAAATAACTTGAGAATTGAAGAGTCCAGAGTCAGGCAAATTGCATAAACATAGTAAGTGATAGGTGTAGAACAGAGGACCCATATCTGCCGTCCGCTTGCGGGAAACACTTTCGCCTCTGCTGCCGTCTGTCTGTAATGTTACCGGAATAGCTGATGTGTGGCACATCCGCATCAGATTGGCTTTGCATGTGTACTCCTAGCTGCTCAAGGTTGGATGGCGCAGGGATCCCACCCCTGGACGAAAGTCGTCGTGTGGATTGAGTCCGAGTGACACCGGCTGCTGTGCGGAGCGGGGACCCGGAAGTGGGTCCCACATTTACTAGCCGCAAGGGCCGAATGAGGAAAACCCGACCCGACAAGACGGTCACCGAGACTTGAACAACAGTCATGTGTGTTATGACCAAAACAAACCTGGCGGACCAACTTGCGACATTTGGAACCAGTTCCAGAGGCTCCATCTGGTAATCTCTCGTCAAAAGACCTTCCTGCTTGGCAACTGCATAGACTCACCGAGCAGTCGCAAAATACTTGCAGTAGCTTTTCTGGCGAGCCATACAATGCTGCTCGCCATTTTTGACACCTTATTAATTATGGTGTCTTATCATACTGTCAATATGAAACGATTTGGACAGCTTGCAGGACCAAGACCTCGCGGCCTATTCAGCCATGGGTGAGGGAGTCAGCATGCCCAGCCTGAATGTTTGCTTGTGCCGTTGGCCACGGCTTCCTTCACACCCCCAACGACCCATTTCAAGTATGAAATAGCCTTTCTTGGACTGAAAGTCCGCCAGATGAATGTCCGCCCAGATCCCGGTTACGACCTGGAATGTCGGCGCAAACCCTGCGTGAGCAAAAGCCTCCTTCGCCGCTAGTACTCCAGGTCATCGGCGCCAGCACTTCATCAAGCGGACTTCATGCACGGACGGCAGATTAGAGCGGAATCCATTGAGAAGTGAAAGCACCGACTGTACATCATGTGGTGGGAATCGTGGGATAGTTCGCACGTAGGCTCGATAGCTTAAATTTCGTGACATCTCCCGAGCTGCAAGTCGAATGCCATTCATATTATCCACCTTTAGTCTCACTGCCTCTTTACGTACTCTACGTCCGGAACATCAACCCAATGACTTCTGCGCAGCGAAGTTTTACAGAAAGCGTTAACGCCATGTCTCATTACGTCGCAGCCCATCAGAACCCCCAGGGTCCAGGCGACGCACGCCCCACGGTTCTCCAAATCATCGAAGACGAAATTCTCATCGGAAAGCTGGTCGGTAAGACAATTTTCATTACCGGCGCAAACCAAGGCATCGGATTGGACACTGCTCGCGCCCTCTACGCGACCGGCGCCGACGTTTTCCTAGACGTCCGGAGCAACGAGAAGGGCGACAAGGCCATCGCCGACATTAGGAAAACCCAGAATCTTCCTGGGAGAGGATCACTCCAGGCTGTCGTGCTGTCACTGGACTCACTTGACTCCGTGCGCAAGGGTGTCGAGAGTTTCCTGGCCAAGAGCGAGGGCAAACTCAACATCCTCATCAATAACGCTGGTGTCATACAGCACGAGAAGACGAAGACTGTTGACGGGTTTGAGTCCCACTTTGGGACGAATCACGTTGGGCATTTCCTTCTCTTCCAACTGCTGCGGCCCGCGCTGCTGGCATCTGTTACTCCGGAGTTCCCCTCACGCGTCGTGGCCGTCTCCTCGATGGCTCACCGCGCGAGCGAAATCCGATTCCACGATTTCAACTTTGAGGAAGAAGGCTCCCTCGAGCAGTGAGTGGCCTATGGACACTCCAAAAAGGCCAACATTTACTTTTCAAACGAGATTGAGAGGCGCTACAGCTCCCAAAGTCTCCACTCGCTGTCTTTGCATCCCGGATCTATTATGACGAACATGTCTGCGGCGCAGCCAGTCGACGTGGAAGCTGCGAAAGCGGCGATGGGTGAAGAGCTGTTCAACAAGATGATGAACATCCTCAAGAGCCCGGCCCAAGGGGCTTCCACCACTGTCTACGCCGCCATCAGCAAGGAGTGGGAGGGAAGAGGTGGCAAATATCTGAGCGACTGTGTCGAGGCTCACCCCACGTCTGCCGGATACAGCATGATGTCGACCGACACGGGGTATGCGCCTTGGGCTTACGACGAGGCAAAAGCTGCATTGCTTTGGAAGGAGTCATGCAAGCTGGCCGGTATAGAGGAAAAATTACGCGAGAGTTGACATGTCCAACCACTACGCTTGGGTCCATCCCTAAGCGCCTGACGTGGCGAGGTTAAGACAGGGCGGTCAGGGTAGACATGACTGATAACGAGATCAGATGGATGTTGTAGAAGTAAGTTATTTTCAAGTACATAAAGCACATCTTGCGAGACAACAACACAGTAAAGATACTGAACTTCACTCTGCCCATGATCACTGTCCACCCCATGAGTGACCCCTTATGAGCAGCTTCGCAATCGCCACCCACCACATACGACCATACCCATTGGAAAACTCGGGATCCCGTCCGCTCTCCCATCGATAAACCAGTGAGGGCTGGAGTAGTAGTCGGGTCGGTGACGACCGGCGAATGCCCGGTGTTGTATGTTTTTTTGCCTCTGACGAGGGTGGGTGACGATGTCTAGCTTTTGGCGCCCCAAAAACAGTCGTGTCCAGCAGTAGATTTGCTGTCTTTTCAGCAAACGGTGTCCAGCAATGGTTTTGCTGTGTTTTAAGCAAACGTGGTCGAAATGAATACTTTTGCGTTCTTCTCAACTGAGATACTGGCGGCAAGGGCCATTGCAACAGAATGGGTACAGCACAGGCTGCACATGAAGAACACGCTGGCAACGGCGTAAAGCATCAACGTCCCATCATACCTTCATCCACATATCTTGCCCCTTCTTCCTCCTCTTGACTTCCCTAGCGGTCATCATGAATGCCATCCCCAACGATAGACTTGTTCCTGCAAAAGCATGAGCACCAACGTAAGAACCGCCGACAGCAGAGATGAGAGCTCCTCCGATCGGGGGCCCGATCAAACACGCAAAGCTCACAATCGTGAACACCATCCCGATGCGAGTACCCTGCTTTTGCGGATCAGATGTAAGAGAGGCCAAAGCGGATGGGAACAGCGAATGAATTCCACCGGTGGCCATACCAGAAAAGGATGCCCAAGCATATACGCCCGCTGGAGAGGAGACCGCGATCCAGGAAAACAGAAGCAAAGCACCTGCTCCAGCAGTAGGCACGAAGACGGTAAGGTTCCCTGACCTATCAGCAAGATGTGTGAGCAGGAGTCGGCCGACCATTCCAACGCCCTTCATCATCATGACGAGGTTTAGTGAGTTGGTATACGACATGCCCTGGATGTCTCGAGCGTAGGCGGCGACGAAGAAGAAAGCGCAGTAGGCTCCCACCAGGCACTGTACCAATCATCAGCATCAAAACCCCTAATGGCCATTGTCCATGTAGTGGGTAACTTACCAGGACAGAGCCACACGCATAGGATGTGTACTCGAGCTCGCGGAACGCCGACTATTCGACAAACTGCCCTTTAATCGCGCGGACTACCGAGTCAAAGTCCCGTTCCTTGACAATCTCCCCAGGCTTCCAGACGCAGTAAAACACGACCATGGCACACAAGAAAAGAGAATGAATGCCGAGCCATCCATATTGGAGAGAGTTCGCGACATAAAGTGAGTGATAAAGGTCTGTGCATATCAGAGAATTCTGGAAGCATTCGCGCAGCGAAGCCTTGTCCGGGTTCTGTATTCTTGGACTTGGTCGAAGTATCAGCATCGTAAGTTCGTGATACTTGATCTCACACAGGGTACTGATGCAGTGCCCTGGGCTTCCTTCAGGATGTCTCGGTGTGTTATGCTTCCACTGGCGCAGCCGACTCAGGATGTCGACTCTCCAATTCTCTGCATCGACAACCATGGGTTGCGTATACGGCGGATACTGGCGATCGACACAGTAAAGAACGCACTTGATCTCAGAGTTGAACCTCGCGAGCCTGAAAAGATGTATGGCACTGGTAACGTTGGTGGGTGGTTCGGACTCTTGGCGTGGCTTGAGCTGATCCGACTTCAGTTGTTCGTCGCCTACGTCAAGGGCAGCTGCGGACATGGTCAGCTCAGGTACATTGCCGTTGAAATATTGAAAGAAGTAGGGTACTTGCTCTGAGCTCGCATTGCTCATCCACCACACCCATTGGTCTCCCCATCAGGGTGCTCAAGAGTCTGTCAATTGCACAGGTACACCAGAAGACCCGAGTCCGCAACTCTGTCTCGAATGTAGAAAATGTCCTCTCCGGTACGTTGCGATGTAGCCCCAGTTCTATTGCTAATGCGAGTCCATGGTGGTGGAGCGACCAAAGACTCAATCCGGACGACGGGCTGTTGAATGCATACATCTCGAGGAGCAAGATGCATTGAACAGAGGCAATAGAAGATGTCCTGAGGATCTCATCGACAAGTTTCATGGCGGAGGAGCAGTACCCTTCGGCAGACAGCGCCACCTTGGTTCGCCGGGAGAGGTGTGCTGCGCCTATGGCGAGAACCATGAGGACCTGAAATTTGTCTACTAAGGAAATCTCGGCGGCGCCATATGCCCGACTCACAGTTTCCCAATGAGTGGACTCGTGGAGGAACGGAAACTGTAGATGGACGTGTTCGAAATATGCCTGCGAGAGCCATCTTGCCTGCCTCTCATCGGCAGGCAGATCTTTCTGATGAGGCGCGAGAAGATCTGAAGAGACAAAAATGATATTGTGAGCAACATCAGGGGCGGAGGTTCGATCAGGCACAGATAGGATCCGTTTCCCCAGGCCAGCCAGGACGAACTTGGTGAAAAACTAGCCGCTGGATGGGCCGAGGTATCGAAGGTCTGCGCCTTTGGTGACGGATATGAGTCCGATTCCCTCCGTGATAGTGTCCAGAGATTCTATGTTTTGGTTATTGTGCATTTGGCCTGGCAGCTCAAGAGTTTCGACTTCGTTCGACACGCCCGCTGACTTGTTCAATGGCCCTGGTCTAGCACTTAGGTCGAAGCTAGGTAAATGCTTTTGAATGACAGACTCTAGCCATCGAATCCGGGCTTCCAGATCGTTCACATAACTAACTCAGGTCAGCTCGCGAGCTCAATATAGCAAGGCACCTTCTTTCTTCCCTTCTAACTCTTTTCTTCGCAGTTTGCTACCTAGAAGCGTACTTTATTAACTACTATATAACTTTAATAGGGAAATATATAGAGAGTTATAGTATAGTTTTGTTACAACCTATAAGCAAGGATAATAGATAACTAACCCACTTAGGCATTAAGTAGCTAGAACAGGATATTTATACGTATAGGATTATAGGAATAATAGGGACTTACTTAGAATAGAAGAACTATAATATAAGTTATATAACGATAAGAAGGACTAATAAAGGATAAGTAGTTTAATAAGAGGACTAATATAGAGATAGTAGTCTATACTTAGAAACTATTTAGATCTTATTAATTTTAAAATAAAAGAACTATTTAGGACTTATATATAGTATAATTTTAAACTAAGCTTAAAGTTAGACTTCTATAGCTTTTTAGTAATTAACTTTATATTTATCTTTAGGGATATTTTTAGTTTACTTTTACTATAATTACTTATTAAGCTTAAAACTAATCACTTTAGCTTCTAAAAACTAATCTATAATAAAGCTTATAACTTATAACTTAGACTATAACTTTAGTATACTATTACTATATATTAATCTCTAGTTTCTATTAATAAACCTTACTATTAAATAGCTAACTATAATATTTTAATTACTTCTATTTAATAAGTTAACTATTAATACCTATTAATAGTAAAAGATAATATATCTTTTTATACTTTAGCTAAATCCTCTATTTTAAGATTTTTATTTTCTTTATATAACTAGCTTTAGAGTTTAGTATAAGAACTTACTAATATTAAAGACTATAATATATTAGACCTTAAATATAACTCTAATAGAGAGGGATCTTTTACTAAAGAAGAATATAAGAAGCTATAATATATTATCTAGAAATAAGAGAATAAATCTAAAGAAATATAGATTTTTATTAATAAAAGTAAATAAGTTATAAATAGCTTTAATAAATAACTTTAAAACGCTAAATAAACTTATAAAAAACTAAAAAAGGATATTAAAAGAGATATTAATTTTAAGAAAATTTAAAAACTTTAAAAAGAAATTAATACTTTTTAAACTACTACTAATATTATTTTAACTTCTATAAGAAAATAGTAGAAACTTAAACTTAGCTTTCTAATAACTTATAATAGTATTTTAGAATACTTTAAAGGATTTCTAATTTTAATTAAAAACTACTAAAACTTCTATTATAGTAATTTTACTAATTAAATAGAAAAAGTAGTTTATATAGTAACTTATTTCTAAAAATAGGTATTTAGATAGTTTAAACTTATCTAAGAAGAGTTCCTTAAACGTAAAATACTAAATAAATACTTTATAGAAATCTATAATATCTATAGTAACTTCTAAGGTTTTAAAAATACCTTCTACTCTCTTTTCTAAAACTCTAATAAGAAATAATAAGCTAAATATAAACTGTTATAGCTTAAGTAGACTAAATTTATTAAAGATTTTACTATTATATTCTAATAACTTAGTATTTAATTTAATTTTACTAAATAGATTAAGATCTTTATATTCTACTAAGAACTTAAAAATAATATTAAAAATAAGATTATTAAAGTTAGTCGCTCTAATAACTTTCTATAGTATATTAATTTTATTATTAAAATTAATAACTAACTATTTAAATATTATAAAATAAAAGTAAAAAGTAATAAAGACCTAATATAAAGTATAAGTACTAATAGTAGCTTTAACTAAAATTTAATAATTAATATAATAATAATTAACTTTATAATAACTAAAATAATAATATTTACTAAAGTACTATATATAGATAGTATAGTAAACTTATAGACTTTAATATAATAACTAAACTAGCTAATAAGAAGCTTTAAAACTTTAAATACTATAACTATAACTAATAAAGATATATTACTAAGGACTATAAATAGCTTAAAAAGCTCTCTTAGAAGCTAGTAATTAAATAACCCTAATAAGTTAATATAATCTTAAAAACCTTTTATATATCTTTATTATAGACTAGATATTATAATAATAACTATTAAATCTACTTTAAAAATAAAGAAATATTAGAATACTATTTTAAAAATAGTAACTCTAAGAGATCTAGCTATAATATAACTACTCTAGAACTTAAAATTAAAACTATATTAATACTATATATTAGTAATAGTAAAGGTATAAAAAACTAAAAGAATAATTTAATAAGAAGTTATAAATCTAATAGTTAAAACCTATTAATATAACTAATAAGAAACTAAAATACTAATATAACTTTTCAATAGAATAATAACTCCTTAGTATAACTAATAATTAAACTTTTAGAAAAAGATAAAACTCACTTTATAACTTAAATAAACTTTAAAATATTACTTACTAATATACTTAAATAGAGATTATTTATAAACTTATTTTTAATATAAATAACTCTAGTTTTAAAGAGAAATCTAATAATAAGAATAAAATTAAATAACTTTTAGAATTCTAAAAAGTTAATATACTATAAAATAAATAATAATAGTATTTCTATAGTATTTTAATAATTTAGTAAGAATAAGACTATATTTTATAACTATATATAGAAAACTACTTTATACTAATAAATAACTACTAATTCTACTAAACTTTCTTTTAGTTTTTATATTTTTATAATAAATATAAAAAGTATATAAGAGGAAAATATAACTACTAATTCTACTCTAAAAGATATAATAATAAACTTATTTAGGAAATCTACTTAATATCTACTATAATTAAATAGATAATAGTATTATTTAAAAATAATATTATAGTTTTTTAACTAAACCTATAGTTTCTTATAAAATATTAATATAACTATAATATAAAGTAGAATAAATATTAGTAAAATAAATACTAAGTATAGTACTAAGAAAAAGTATATATCTAGAGAATTACTAATAATAAACCTAAGCCTCTATAAGTTAAAATCTATAAGAATAGCTTAACTAAAGTATAATAAGAAGGGAAATAGATTTATTACTCTAAATAACTATAGTAGTTAAAAAACTAAACTTACTTACTAAAAAAGGATTATAATAGGTAATAAATATAAGATTTATTTACTAGATATCTTAAGGATATAAAAGTAATATTAAACTTAACGTTATTATTAATTAATAAATAATACTTATATTAATTAATAGTAAAACTAAAGCTAATTATGTTACTTTTTAAGCTATTAATAGGCTAGAAGTATAATAAAGAGAAAGGAAATAACTATATTAATTATAAATAGTAAAAGGAGAAGAATTTAAATATAAAAGAGGTATTATCTATAATAAAACTATACTCCTTAAAATAAGTTATTTAAATTAGAAATAAGAAATCTAATTTAATATTACTAATATAAAAATATATAATATAGTACTAAGATTACTTTAGTTATAAATAAATAACTTATAGATAGATTAAAGTAAAGGCTAACTCTATTAAAACTATAATAATTTAGTTTTTAAGTAGTATTATAAGAATTAAGCTTTAAATAGATTAATATATTAAAAAGTATTAAGAAGATATTTCTACTACTTTAAAGTAAAAAAAGCTATATTATAACTATTAATAATAGTAGATCTTAACTAAAAGAATAATCTACTTCTATATATTCTAGAAAAATATAGAGTTTATAAAAAGCTCTTTATAGCTAGACTAGAAACTAAATTACTAGAATATATAAATTCTAATTATAAAATCTCTATTAAAGAAGAGAAAGAGCTTAAATTTAATAAAATCTATATATTTAACTAAATAGAAATAGAAGCTCTTAATAAATATTTTAATAAAAACTTTAAAAAAAGCTATATTAAAGAATTAATTTTATTTATATTTAAGAAAAATAGTAAACTATAACTATATATTAACTACTAAATACTTAATAAAATAATAATTAAAAATTAGTACTTATTACTACTAATTACTAAACTATAATACCTCCTCTATAAAGCTAACTATTTTATTATACTAAACTTTAAAAAGGTTTATAATTTAATTAGAATAAAGAAAAAAGAAGAATAAAAAACTACTTTTAGAATATATAGAGAATATTTTAAATATTTTATTATACTTTTTAGTCTTATTAATACTCTAGCTACTTTTTAGAATATAATTAATTAGAGTTTTAAGAAGTTTATAGATATCTTTATAGTTATTTACTTTAATAATATCTTTATATTTCTTTCTATAATAGAATAATATAAAAAATATATATACTTTATACTATAAACCCTTTAAGATACTAAACTTCTAGTTAAACTAGAGAATAATACATTTTATACTTAAGAAGTAGAATACTTTAAATTCACTATTATTCTAAAGTATATTAGTATATTAAAAAAGAAAATCTAAGCTATTAAAAAATAGCTTATACTAATAAACTTTAAAGAAGTATAAAGTTTTTTTAAACTAGTTAACTTCTACTAAAAATTTATTAAGTACTATAATAAAATTAATATACTTTTTATAGATTTTAGTTATAAAAACTAACTATTTAAATAGAAAGAAGCTTAACGTATAGCTTTTTAAAAAATAAAGAACTATATATTTAGTAAATTAATCTTAATAATCTTAAACTTATAAGAGTAATTTAAACTTAAAATAGATACTTTAGATTTCACTTTTAAAGTATAATTATCCTAATAAAACTTAAAAAGATATTTATATTTCTATACTTTTTTCTCTTATAAACTTTATAAACTAGAGCTTAATTACTTAATCTATAATAAAAAGCTTATAATAATTATTAAAGTTTTTAAAAAATAGAAAATAAACCTCTTAAGAATAATTTATAAAATATTTATCTATTCTAACTATAAGAACTTTTCACACTTTATAACTTTAAAAGTATTAAATAAATAATAAATATAATAGTTAGAATTTCTTTTAAAATTTAACTTCTAAATTATCTATTAAAAAGGATTAGAAAATGTTAATATATAACATTCTTTTATAATGATAATAATAATATAAGAATAATAATAACTCTTAACTTACTTTAATATTCTATAATAAATAAACAAATAACGTTTAAAGTATAAAACCTTATATAAAAATACTCTATTTATTATACCCTATAACTATAACATTAATTATATAATATATATACTTATATAAGCACTTTATATGATTAGCAGTTTAGTAAGTTATATTTTAAGTTATCTTTCCTCTTACTTTTCTCTATTAGGGGATATAACTTACTAACTATATTAATAGAAATTATTATAATATATCACTTCTCTTATTATTATCTATATAATTAAATACTCTTTAATACTTAAGATTATTACTTTTTATTATAATATAAGCTTATTTATAACTTTATACTATATAAACGTATATACTATACCTCTATATATATTTATATCTATACTAATAAATTATAAATTTAGTTTAAAAATAACCTCTATTCTTATTACTTCTTTACTTCTCTTTTATTTACTTATAATACTTTACTTTTATTTAAAGGTTATATATACTAAAAATTAATCTTTTAAACACTTTTCTATTTATATTACTTTTATAGAACTAGAAATACTAATTAGATTAATTATTTAGTTCTATAAGATTTATTTTCTTTAAATCTATATATTAAACCTTATTTAAATTAACTATACTTCTATTAATCTTTTTTTAAATAAATAAACTCTTACTACTATTTTATTTAATTTATATTTTTTAGATGATCTCTTTAAATTATCTTTTAAACTATTACTAATTTAGTTTAAACCTATATTTACTACTTAATAGATTTCTATTTAACTAATTTACTATATAGGATATATATCTCTTTAGTTAGATATAGGTCTAACTAAAGAAGATATTAATTAAAAAGAAGAAATAAAAACTACTCTTTTTTATAAATTAAACCTTTAATCTCTAGGTTTATAACTATTATAACTTTATTATAAAAACTACTATACTATATATATAATAGCTTTTTAGTTAATAGCTTTACTATTATTAATCCTTTATAAAGCTTATAATTATATACTATATCTTATTAAAGTAATAATAACTGTTAACATATAACATTCTTTTATAATAATAATAATAATATAAGAATAATAATAACGTTTAACTTACTTTAATATTCTATAATAAATAAATAAATAATGTTCAAAGTATAAAACCTTATATAAAAATACTCTATTTATTATACCTTATAACTATAATATTAATTATGAAATATATATACTTATATAAGCACCTTATGTAATTAGCAGTTTAGTAGGTTACATTTTAAGTTATCTTTCCCCTCACTTTTCCCTACTAGAGGATATAACTAGCTAACTATATTAATAGAAATCATTATAATATATTACCTCTTTTATTATTATCTATATAATTAAATACTTTTTAATACTTAAGATTATTACTTTTTATTATAATATAAGCCTATCTATAACCTTATACTATATAGGTATATATACTACGCTTCTATATATACTTATATCTATACTAATAAGTTATAAGCTTAGTTTAGAAATAACCTCTATTCTTACTACTTTTTTACTTTTCCCCTACTTATTTATAACGCCTTATCTTTATTTAAAGGTTATATATACTAAAAATTAATCTTTTAAATACTTTTTTATCTATACTACTTTTATAGAACTAGAAATACTAGCTAAATTAGTTACTTAGTTCTATAAGATTTATCTTCTTTAAATCTATATACTAAACTTTATTTAAATTAACTATACTTCTATTAATCCTTCTCTAAATAAATAAACTCTTACTACTACTTTATTTAATTTATATCTTTTAAATTATCTTTTTAAACTATTTTCTAGGTTATTACTAATTTAGTTTAAACCTATACTTATTACTTAATAGACTTCTTCTTAACTAATTTATTATATAGGATATATATTTCTTTAGTTAGATATAGGTCTAACTAAAGAAGATATTAATTAAAAAGAAGAAATAAAAACTACTCTTTTTTATAAGTTAAACCTTTAATTTCTAGGTTTATAACTATTATAACCTTACTATAAAAACTACTATATTATATATATAATAGCTCTTTAGTTAATAACTTTACTATTATTAATCTTTAATAAAGCTTATAATTATATACTATATCCTATTAAAGTAATAATAACTAATCTTAAAGTTTAGTTCCTTAAGCTTATTAACTTAGAGAACTATAAAATATAAACTATATATATTAAAGCTCTACTATATAGTAAAGATATTATTATAGACCTTATTAAGCTTATTTCTTTTAATAATAAAGATAAAAACTATAAAGCTTTAAGTTATATATAGTTATTCTATAATAATAAGCTTCTAAAGGTTATAAAAGATAATAAAGATACCTATACTACTTAAGAATATCTAAAAGCTCTATATAAGCCTATAGGTTTTATAAATAAGTTTTTAACCTATAAAAAGTTTTTTAATACTTCTTTAGATAACTTTAATTTTATAGAAGAATATATAAATAAAATAAAAGAACTTATAGATAACTTATCCTATAATAAGCTTAAATTACTTAATTAAATAATTATAACTTATATCTTTAATAGTCTAAATAAGACTTATAAGACTTTTATAACCTCTATAACTTAGCTTTTTAGGACTAACCCTACTATTTATAACCTAAACTCTTTATATATTAATCTTATAGATAAATATAAAAGAAAAAGTAGCAGTAAAGTAGTTAATAACACTACTAAAGGTAATAATAAAAAGAATATAAAATAAAATAAAAACTAAGAAAATACTAATAAGAAAAATAAAAATAAAATTAATAAAAAGCTCTAGAAAGAATAGAAAAGTTTATACTATAAAAGTTATAAGAAAATAAACTATACTAAAAAAAACTACGCTTTTCTATATCCTAAAAGAGTATCTAAGTAGTAAAAAAAACCTTCTACTAGTACTACTAGTACTAAAAATAAAGAAAAGGAAGTAGTTAATATAACTACTTTAGAAGAAATTACCCCCTATATATCTATAAATAATTCTAAAAATCCTATAGATTTAATAAATTTATTTTCTAATAAAGAAAAAGAAGATATTCTCTTTAAGAATATAAACTATACTACTCCTAATAATAATATAAATAATACTAATAATTCTTCTTTAGGTTATTTAATTAACTAGTCTATTATTAAAGAAAAAAGAAAAGTAAGGAGTTATAATAATAAGAATAAAAATACAGTTAATATTTATATTGATACTGTAGCTACTATTTATATTATTAATAACTATAACTTATTAAGAAATCATAAAAAAATCAGTAAAACTATAAATTAAAGAGAAGTAAAGACTCTTACTTCTAAAATAAAGAGTAATTTAATAATATATCTAAATAATAATACTATAATACTAAAAGATATTTATTATATACTTAAACTAGATATTAATCTATTTAGTTAATCTAAGTTAGATTCTTTAGATATTACTTCTATTATATAGAAACAACCTATTTTATATAATATTAATAAAGATTATATTATTGCTATAGAAGTAAAGAGAAATAACTTATATTTCTTTTAATTTCCTACTAATAATAATAATAACTATATATATAATACTATAAATAATAATATAAATAATAATAATAATAATAATAATAATGATAATAGCCTCTAACTATAGTATAAACGTCTTAGATATATATATTTACAAACTCTTTTAAAAATAAAGGATAATATAACTGTAAATATAAATATAAATAATAATAATAATAATAAATTACAGCTCTATAAAGCCTGTTTTTAAGGCAAATTTATAATAAAGGCTAGTAAACCTTAGGTTTATAATAAAAATCTAAATTATTTAGATTATATAGCTTTAGATTTATATAGGCTTATAACGCCTACTACATATAATAAATATCACTATTTCATTATCTTTATAGATAAATATTCCTATTTTATATAGAGAAAATTACTTAAAGATAAAGAGAAGTATACTATTAGTAAAGCTTTTCTTAAATTTTAAGCTGAAATAAATAATAATAATAATAATAAAAGAATAAAAAAAATATCTATAGATAGAGGTATAGAATTTAATAATTATCGCTTTAAAGCTATATGTACTAAAAGTAGTATAATATATAATAAAAGACCTCCTTATATATATAAACCTAATAGTCTTATAGAGTATACTATACGCACTATAGTTAATAAAATAAGAACTATACTATATAATTTAAGTTTACTACACTACTTATAAAGTGAAGCCTTTTATATTACTCTTTATATATATAATAGGACTCCTCATAGCTCTATTAAGTATAAAACGCTTAATAAAATAAAGAATAATATAAAACCTAATATAAATAATATAAAAATATGGGGTAATATTTACTACTATAAGAATAAAGATCCTTCTATAAAGAAACTAAATATATAAACATATTAAGGTTATATAATAGATTATAGATCTAATAGGTATAAGATCTAAGATATATAACTAAAAAGAGCTTTATAGTCTTAAAACGTTGAAATCCTAGAAAATACCTTTATTTCTCATTATAAAGAGCTTCCTTTAAGTATAAATACCTGCTATAAGGATATAAATAGTAGTATTATGCTAAATAATAATAGATATAATACTGCTTAAGAAAGTCTATAAAGAGATATTTTTAGTTAATCTATCTCTTATAGAAATAATCTTACTATAAGTAGTGATATTTCTATAACAAATAACGCTCTTATAAATCTAAGTGATGAGATTAATATTAATAATAATAATAATAATAATTATAAAAATAATAATATTAATACTAGCAATAATAATACTAATACTAGTATAATTAGTTCACATAATAATAGTATGAAAACTACTAATATTAATAATAGAGAAATAAATGAATAAAAATCTAAGTTACTAATAGAGATCCCCTCTCTATTAAAAGAAGCTAAAAAAGACTATAAATAGGTTAATAATATAGTTTATAATACTAAAAGTATACTATTATTTACTATAGTAGATTATCCTACTCTTAGTATTTATAAAATAAATAATAACATTTTAACTAATAATAATAATATTACTAGAACTAGTACTATTAATAAAGCTTCTTATATTCTATTAGTTATTACATTAAATAAGCCTTCTAATATACAGTAAGCCTTAAATTCTCCTTATAAAGATAATTAGATTTAAGCTATATAACTAGAAGTAACTTAAATAGAAAATATAAAAACTTAGGAAATTATACAAAAACTAGATAATATTTATCTATTAAGTAGTAGATAGGTATATACTATGAAATTAAAAGATAAAATAAATAATATCTATAAATATAAAGTAAGATAGGTTACTTAAAGTTATAATTAATATATTAGTATTAATTATTTAGAAACCTTTTCTACTACTTATAGACTAGAAAACTATAAGTTTATAGTTATATTTACTATAAAGGAAGGATAAACCTTTCTATAGTATAACGTTACTATAGCGTTTATATATACTAATATAGATATAGATATATATATAATATTACTAATAGGTTTTTTATATAATAAAACCATAAATAAGTTAGAATTTAATTCTAATTATAACTATAAATCAAATAATAGCAAATATTGCTATAAGCTTCTTAAAGCTTTATATAGGTTAAAGCAAAGCCCTAGACTATAGTATAACTATTTAAAAGCTATATTAATAAAATTGGGATTTATTATTTCACCTTATAATAAAGCAGTATTTATACTTAATAAAAATAACTATAAAGCTATAATTTGTTGTCATATAGATAATATGCTTTTAGTAGCTAATAATACTGCTACTAGTGACTATATATATAATAAACTAAAGTAACATATAAAAATACAACTATTAAGGGAGCCTAGTACCTTTTTAGGCTATAAGTTTAAGATAGATCAACCTAATAAGTCTTTCTTTATGCATTAAACTAGTTATTTTATAAGAGTTTTTTAACTAGTTATAAACATATTATATATTATAGGAATATTTTTCTTATTTTTCCTATAGGGTTTTTAAGTTTTTTATACCTATAACGTATATATATGTTAAGTGAGTAAGCTATATACTACAAAGCAGCTGTATATACCTTAAGGGGGGATGTTAATATATAACATTCTTTTATAATAATAATAATAATATAAGAATAATAATAACGCTTAACTTATTTTAATATTCTATAATAAATAAATAAATAACGTTTAAAGTATAAAACTTTATATAAAAATACTCTATTTATTATACCTTATAACTATAATATTAATTATGTAATATATATATTTATATAAGCACCTTATGTAATTAGCAGTTTAGCAGGTTACGTTTTAGGTTATCTTTCCCCTCACTTTTCCCTATTAGAGGATACAACTAGCTAACTATATTAATAGGAACTATCACAATATATCACCTCTCTTATTATTATCTATACGATTAAATGCTTTTTAATACTTAAGATTATTACTTTTTATTATAACATAAGCCTATCTATAACCCTATACTATATAGGTATATATATTACGCCCCTGCATACGCTTATACCTATGCTAATAATAACTAATCCTAAAGTTTAGTTTTTTAAACTTATTAACTTAGAGAACTATAAAGTATAAGCTATATATATTAAAGCTTTACTATATAGTAAAGATATTACTATAGACCTTATTAAGCCTATTTCTTTTAATAATAAAGATAAAAACTATAAAACTTTAAGTTATATATAGTTATTCTATAATAATAAGCTTTTAAAAGTTATAAAAGATAATAAAAATATCTATACTATTTAGGAATATCTAAAAGCCTTATATAAGTTTATAGGTTTTATAAATAAGTTTTTAACTTATAAAAAGTTCTTTAATACTTCTTTAGATAACTTTAATTCTATAGAAAAATATATAAATAAAATAAAAAAACTTATAAATAATTTATCTTATAATAAACTTAAATTACTTAATTAAGTAATTATAGCTTATATACTTAATAGTCTAAATGAGATTTATAAAACTTTTATAACCTCTATAACTTAGTCTCTTAGAACTAACCCTATTATTTATAACCTAAACTCTTTATATATTAGTCTTATAAATAAATATAAGAGAAAAAGTAGTAGTAAAGTAGTTAATAATACTACTAAAGGTAATAATAATAAAAAGAATAAAAAACAAAATAAAAACTAGGAAAATACTAATAAGAAAAATAAAAATAAAATTAATAAAAAACCTTAGAAAAAACAGAAAAGTTTATATTATAAAAATTATAAAAAAACAAACTATATTAAAGAAAACTATACTTTTCTATGTCCTAAAAAAGCATTTAGCTAGTAGAAGAAACCCTCTACTAGTATTACTAATACTAAAAATAAAGAAAAAAAAGTAGTTAATATAACTACTTCAAAAGAAATTACCCCCTATATATCTATAAATAATTCTAAAAATCCTATAGATTTAATAGATTTATCTTCTAATAAAGAAGGAGAAGATATTCTCTTTAAAAATATAAGCTATACTACTCCTAATAATAATATAAATAATACTAATAATCTTTCTTTAAGTTATTTAATTAACTAATCTATTATTAAAGAAAAAGGAAAAACAAAAAGTTATAATAATAAAAATAAAAATATAGTTAATATTTATATTAGTACTACAGCTACTATTTATATTATTAATAACTATAACTTATTAAAAAATTATAAAAAGATTAATAAAACTATAAATTAAAAAGAAGTAAAGACTTTTACTTCTAAAATAAAGACTAATTTAATAATATATCTAAATAATAATATTATAATACTAAAAGATATTTATTATATACCTAAACTAAGTATTAATCTACTTAGTTAATCTAAGTTAGATTCCTTAGATATTGCTTCTATTATATAGAAACAACCTATTTTATATAATATTAATAAAGATTATATTATTACTATAGAAGTAAAGAGAAATAACTTATATTTTTTTCAATTTCCTACTAATAATAATAATAACTATATATATAATACTATAAATAATAATATAAATAATAATAATAATAATAATAATAATAATAATAATAATAATAATAATAATAATAATAATAATAATAATAATAATAATAATAATAATAATAATAATAATAGCCTCTAACTATAGCATAAACGTCTTAAACATATATATTTACAGACTCTTTCAAAAATAAAGGATAATATAACTGTAAATATAAATATAAATAATAATAATATAAATAATAAATTACAGCCCTATAAAGCTTATTTTTAAGGCAAGTTTATAATAAAAGCTAATAAACCTTAAGTCCATAATAAAAATCTAAAGTATTTAGATTATATAGCTTTAGATTTATATAGGCCTATAACGCTTACTATATATAATAAATATTACTATTTCATTATCTTTATAGATAAATATTCCCATTTTATATAGAGAAAATTACTTAAAGATAAAGAGAAGTATACTATTAGTAAAGCTTTTCTTAAATTTTAAACTAAAATAAATAATAATAATAATAATAAAAGAATAAAAGAAGTATCTATAGATAGAGGTATAAAATTTAATAATTATTACTTTAAAGCTATATATACTTAAAGTAGTATAATATATAATAAAAGACCTCTTTATATATATAAACCTAATAGTTTTATAGAGCGTACTATACATATTATAGTTAATAAAATAAGAACTATACTATATAATTTAAGTTTACTACACTACTTATAAAATAAAGCTTTTTATACTACTCTTTATATATATAATAGAACTCCTCATAGCTCTATTAAATATAAAATACTTCATAAAATAAAGAATAATATAAAACCTAATATAAATAATATAAAAGTATAGAGTAGTATTTACTACTATAAAAATAAAGATCCTTCTATAAAGAAACTAAACGTATAAACATATTAAGGTTATATAATAAATTATAGATCTAATAAGTATAAGATCTAAGATATATAACTAAGAAGAGCTTTATAGTCTTAAAACGTTAAAATCCTAGAAAATACCTTTATTTCTCATTATAAAGAGCTTCCTTTAAGTATAAATACCTACTATAAAGATATAAATAGTAGTGTTATACTAAACAATAATAAACATAATACTACCTAAAAAAGTCTATAAAGAGCTATTTCTAGTTAATCTATCTCTTATAGAAATAATCCTACTATAAGTAGTAATATTTCTATAACAAATAACGCTCTTATAAATCTAAGTGATAAAACTAGTATTAATAATAATAATAGTAATAATAATAATAATAATAATAATAATAATAATAATAATAATAATAATAATAATAATAATAATAATAATAATAATAATAATAATAATAATAATATAAATAATAATATTAATACTAGTAATAACAATACTAATATTAGTATAATTAGTTCACATAATAATAATATAAAAACTACTAGTATTAATAATAGAGAAATAAATAAATAAAAATCCAAATTACTAATAAAGATCCTCTCTCTATTAGAAGAAGCTAAAAAAGACTATAAATAGATTAATAATACAGTTTATAATACTAAAAATATACTATTATTTACTATAGTAAATTATCCTACTCTTAGTATTTATAAAATAAATAATAACGTTTTAACTAATAATAATAGTATTATTAGAACTAGTACTATTAATAAAGCTTCTTATATTCTATTAGTTATTATATTAAACAAGCCTTCTAATATATAGTAAGCTTTAAATTCTCTTTATAAAAATAATTAGATTTAAACTATATAACTAGAAGTAACTTAAATAGAAGATATAAAAACTTAGGAAATTATATAAAACCTAGATAATATTTATCTATTAAGTAGTAGATAGGTATATACTATAAAAATAAAAAATAAAATAAATAATATCTATGAATATAAAACAAAATAAGTTACTTAAAGTTATAATTAATATATTAGTATTAATTATTTAGAAACTTTTTCTACTACCTATAGACTAGAAAGCTATAAGTTTATAGTTATATTTACTATAAAAGAAGGATAAACCTTTCTATAGTATAATATTACTATAGTATTTATATACACTAATATAGATATAGATATATATATAATATTACTAATAGGTTTTTTATATAATAAAACTATAAATAAGTTAGAATTTAATCCTAATTATAACTATAAATTAAATAATAGCAAATATTACTATAAACTTCTTAAAACTTTATATAAGTTAAAGTAAAGCCTTAAACTATAGTATAACTATTTAAAAGCTATATTAATAAAATTAGGATTTATTATTTCACTTTATAATAAAGTAGTATTTATACTTAATAAAAATAACTATAAAGCTATAATTTATTATTATATAGATAATATACTTTTAGTAGCTAATAATACTACTACTAGTAACTATATATATAATAAACTAAAATAATATATAAAAGTATAACTATTAGGAGAGCTTAGTACCTTTTTAAGCTATAAGTTTAAGATAGATTAACCTAATAAGTCTTTCTTTATATATCAAACTAAATATATAGAAAAGATATTAAATAAATATAATAAAACTAATATAGATCTATCTTTAACTCCTATAAGAGATAATATAAAATTATATATAAATAAATATACTACTATAAAAGAAGAAATATTATAATTTCAGTAGTAGATTAGAGCTTTTATATATTTAGTTCTAAAGACTAAGTATAATATTACTCTAGTAGTTATAATATTATTAAGATATATAATAAACCCTTTAAAAGAGTATTTTTTAGCTTTAGATTATTTATAGGGATATATAAATAATTATCCTAAAAGAGGAATTTATTATAATTATAATAATAATATAATATAGGATTTAATAGGTTATTTAGACTCTAATTAGGCTAGAGACCTAAATAATAGAAGATCTATATTAGCTTATATATTTTACTAGAAATTATATAATATAATATCTTATAGTATTATAAAATAAAAAACAGTAGCACTATCTACTTATAAAGCTAAATATATAGCTTTAACTAAAGTAGTAAAAGAAGCCCTATATCTATATAATAGTTATAATTTTAATTTAACTAATCTAAGTTTTAAAGCTATAAATAAACCTAAGATTTTTATAGATAATTTAGTAGCTAAAGAGCTAACTAAAAATCCCAAATTTCATAAAGAATCTAAGTATATTAATATAAAGTATCATTTTACTAGAGAATCTTTATTAAATAAAGATATAATGTTATTTTATATAAACTCTAAGTCTAATATTACAGATATATTAACTAAGCTTTTAAGCAAAGTTATATTTAATAATATACTTAATATAATAAATAACAATAACTATAAAGAAAATAATAATAATATATATAATAATAATAACTATATTAAAGAAATAATATACTAGTTTTTCTCTTACCTTTTTACCTATAAGGTTATTTTATAAGAGTTTTTTAACTAGTTATAAATATATTATATATATTATAGGAATATTTTTCTTATTTTTCCCACAGGGTTTTTAAGTTTTTATACCTATAATATATATATATATTTAGTAAGTAAGCTATATACTACAAATTAACTATATATACTTTAAAGGGGGATATTAACATATAACATTCTTTTATAATAATAATAATAATATAAGAATAATAATAACGCTTAACTTACTTTAATATTCTATAATAAATAAATAAATAACGTTTAAAGTATAAAACTTTATATAAAAATACTCTATTTATTATACCCTATAACTATAATATTAAATATATAATATATATACTTATATAAGTACCTTATATAATTAGCAGTTTAGTAGGTTATATTTTAGGTTATCTTTCCCCTCACTTTTCCCTATTAGAGGATATAACTAGCTAACTATATTAATAGGAACTATCACAATATATCACCTCTCTTATTATTATCTATATAATTAAATGCTTTTTAATGCTTAAGATTATCACTTTTTATCACAACATAAGCTTATCTATAACCCTATACTATATAGGCGTATATACTACGCCCCTATATACGCTTATACCTATGCTAACAGAAAATAGTAGAACTAACGCTCTTAGTAGATAACTAGACTATAATATCTTAATACTAGAAAAAGCCTAAGTAATTCTCAAATATTACTATAATAGAAACCTAATACTAATAACTAAACTTTTAATAATAACTAAATAATTTAATACTAGCTTATTTAATAAACTAAATAATAAAGTTATCATAGAATTCTATACTTACTCTATATATAGTTACTAAAGAATTATAAAAATCTAAAAATAACTATAGTAATAATATAGAGAAAGAGTTACTAGAAAATATATAGTAAAAGTAATTAAAAATTATAAGGTATACTTTAAAAATAAACCTATTTAACACTAACTTTATAATATACTATAACTTTTATTTATACTATAAACTACTTAGTACTTTATATTTTTTAACTTTATTATTAAGCTACTAAAGTTTTAAAAACCCCTTATAGAAGTACACTTTAATAGTATTCTTATTATTATAAACTAACTTATAAAGTATGCTTACTTTATCCTATATAAAGGATTAAATAATACTAAAGAATTTACTTATATATTCTTTAAATATATTATTACTAACTATAGAACACTTAAAGAAATTATATTAAATAGAAATAAAATCTTTATATTTAAATTTTAGAAGTTAATTATATTATAACTTAGTATTAAGTAAGTAATATCTACTATATTTTACTTATAGACTAATAGATAAATAGAAAGAATTAACTAGATCTTTAAAATATACCTCTACGCTTATATTAATTATAACTAAAATAATTAAGTTATACTACCACTAATTACTTAATTTACTTATAATAGTATAATTAAAAAAAAGTACTAAGAAATCCCCTTTTTACTTTAGCTATAGATTTAAACTAACTACTTATAGAGATATATAACTAAGTTTAGCTATAGTTAAAGGTATTATTTTAGTATAATAAATTAAAGATTTTTAAGATAATATATATAAGAAACTTAAATTTATATAATAATAAACAATATAGTTTAGTAATTAATAAAGAATTAAAAGACTAACTTTAAAAGAAAGAGATAGTACTTATTTTATATAGTAAAATATTAAAATAAAATAACTAAATAATAAACTTAACTTTAAAAAACTTAAACCTTTTAAAAGTATATAAATAATTTTACTAATTAACTATAAACTTAAACTTCTAGAAACTATAAAATATTACTTAGTATTCTATATCTTACTTTTTAAATTAGTACTATATAGATTATAGATAAATAATATTATTATTATAGAAGATAATAAACTAGAATATAAAGTTAAATAGATTATTAACTACTATAAAGAACTAAAACGCTATTAGTATTTTATTCAATAGAAAGAATATAGATATAAAAATAATATATAAAAACCTATTAAAAACATTACTAATATAATAAAAGAAGTTATAATTTATTAGTAATAATACTAAAAATAAGAAGTAGTATTTATACTAATTAAAATAATTATTTTAATAAATACCTCTAGCTATTTATAAATTAGATATCTCTATAGATATATCTAATTACTAATAGAAGTAGATAAACTAAAATAAAAAAGACTATTTATTTATTTAGAAGTACTAGAAATAAACTAAAATAATACTAAAGTACTATTAATATTAAAAACTAAAGAACTAAGATTAGTAAAATCTAAATTAAGCTTAAACTTCTACTACTAAAGATTATTTAATACTTTAGTAGCTTAAACGTTATTTACTATTTACTTTTTATAAGTATTTAATATTAGAAATATACTATCCTCTTTATTAATTTTTTATATCTCTTACTTAAAAGCTTTAGTTTAGTGCTTTTTTATTAATTTCTTAGTTATATAAATATAACTTAAATAACTAGTAACTTTAGCTATCTAAGTTTATAAATAAGTAAACTTCTAATAAAGTATAAGTAGCTTTTTATTAACCTTTTTCTCTTTTTTATTCTACTCTTTTTATTATTTATTTAATCTTTATACTATAAAAAATAAATTAGCTACTATTTAAATAGAAACTTAAAGAGGCTACTATATAATTAAAACTACTTAAATATTATTATAAAGCTTTTTTACTTTAATATATATATAATATTAAGATAACTTTTTATTAAAATAATAAAGAATTTTAGTTTAGAAATAATACGTATAAAGTAAATTACTAAATAAAAAATAAAAGTTAATATATTTAATTAAAGCCTCACGTTTATAATCTTTAAACTTAGTAGTAGCTAACTTCTTCTTTAACTTTTAAATATAACCTAATATAATATTAATATTATAGATAAATTAAAAAGTATAATTAATAGATCTCTAACTTAAGACTAATAACCTACTTATATTAGGTTTTAAAAGTAAAACCTTTAGAGAGGGGACCTAATATTATAACTTATAAGTAAAGATAATAGATAACTAACCTACTTAAGTATTAAGTAGCTAGAATAAGATATTTATACTTATAGGATTATAGGAATAATAGAGACTTACTTAGAATAAAAGAACTATAATATAGGTTATATAATAATAATAAAAACTAATAAAAAATAAGTAGTTTAATAAGAGGACTAATATAGAGATAGTAGTCTATATTAAAAAACTACTTAGATCTTATTAGTTTCAGAATATAGGAACTATTTAGGACTTATATATAGTATAATCTTAAACTAAGCTTATAGTTAGACTTCTATAGCTCTTTAGTAATTAATTTTATATTTATCTTTAGGGATATTTTTAGTTTACTTTTACTATAATTACTTATTAAGTCTAAGACTAATCACTCTAGCTTCTAAAGACTAATCTATAATAAAGCTTATAACTTATAACTTAGACTATAACTCTAATATATTATTACTATACGTTAATCTCTAGCTTCTATTAGCAGACCTTACTATTAGATAGCTAACTATAATAAGTTTCTATAGTTAACTTATAAAGTATATAAAAAGGATTTTTAAACTATTAAATTAAATTAATAAAGATAATCCCTTATTATTTATAATTTAAATTTGAAGTTTTCTGAAATAAACTTTATATATACTCTCTATTTAATTAATATAGTTTCTATTATTAATAATCTTAAATATCTTAAAAACGCTTTTTATAATATATTTAATACTAATTTAGTTATATATTTATAACTAAGAATAATTATATAGTATTTCTATATATTTATATAATATATATTAAGTTTTTAGAAGATTCTAAGAACTAAGTTCTTTATTAAATTAAGAAAAAGTTTAAAAAGATTACTAAGAACTTAAACGAAGAGAATAATGTAAAAGAGATTAATAAATATTTAATAAAAAGTATAGTAATTAGGTTTAAGAACTAATTATTATTATTACTTTTATTTAAAAATATAGTAGTTCAAAAAACTCACTTAAGTTACAGTAGAGGAAAAAAAGGCCCTTATATTCCCTTTAGTTATATAAAATTTTATAAAAGAATTCTTTATAACTTATGCTAGGATGATATATTTGCCGTTAATGTGGGCCAGATTCAGGTCGATGGAACTCTAATATCAGGAATGTGGTCGGTCTGGAGCATTGATCTCTCGAACTGGCGAACGACAGGCAGTACGCCACCAACAGCCACGCTTATCTCAGAAGTTCCAAACGCCGGACTCCTCAATGCAATTAACGTCCTGAATCCAGCCACCACCCGCGGGCCCCAAAGCCGAGGTCCAACGGTCAAACCATATCTGCTCCTCGCGGATGCGGCCAATGGCGTCATGTATGGCATCGATATAGACATCAAAAAACCTTCATTATTCTATTCTAACCCAAGTCTGGATAACAGGCCTGCGACATGTATGTTTACTCACTTATTCCTCAAATTGAGCGCCAGTTTGTCTAGGTTCTTTCAGGTGCAATAGAACATCTAAATCTCCACGCTGTGAACCAAGACCCCTCTGATAGATAGACTTTACTCGTTGGCTAGGGCTATGAGATCTTGCAAACTCCCTCTACTAAAGATTCGCCGTTCGATGATCCAAGCACCCATCCCATAAATTAACACGTAGCATTCTTGGCGGCCTGAAGAAGCCTAGATCTAGACACTAATGCTGTTTGCGCGGGGATAAGGACCACCTTATTGCCGGCTGTCAGATTTACATGCATATTGATCACAATTAGGTCATGATTAGTAACATAATGAGAAACATTCAAAACAGGTTTCTGAACGCAATCACTTGGCATGAAGAGTTAAGAACATCTCTTATTACTAATGTATTTCTCATATTGAGTTGCGTGCGCGGCATATTTGTCCTTGTCTTGTTCCCTGCTCCGTGAAGCTGTACATGCGCCATCAACAACCCACGGTGTAATTCTTGTTACAATGCTCACTCTCATCGCAGGCATCACGGGAATGTGTGGTCAGCCATGCGCTCAAGTTGCGCTGGATTGGGGCCATCAAGTTCGCGGAATGGGACGGAATGCGGGTAAACTGGCCCATAAAATCGCGTGTCGCCTTGAGAGCTTCGTGTCAGTTGCCCATTACTACGACCTGGAGGGTCTCCGTAATGCTGTAGAGGGAGTCGACGCAGTGATATGTGCGTACAACAACAGTCCTGAGCTTGTGGTCGGGGCGCAGCTTGCGTTACTGTATGCCGCGGAAAAGGCTGGTGTGAAAGTAAGTTTAGAAAGCAATTCGAATCGGGCGGCTTGCTAAACCATGGCCTAGATATTTCACGCTGCCTCTTGGAATTATGATTGGACAAGGCTTCAACTCGGCGAACATGAGAACTACGATGCTTACATTGCGTTCAAACGGACTGTTGAGATTTCATCAACCATCAGGCCTTTGTACGGCTTTACTGGGGGAATAATTGAATATCCATGGTATCGCGACCGGACAAGGAATGCCATTAACGTGGAGGAGGGTACTGTCTCGTACTTTGGCACCGGCACTGAGGAGCACATTTGGATTACCTTGAACGATCTGGCTGCGTATACCATCTGTGCTGTATCCGACCAACAAGCTACTGCAGGCGGGCTTTATTACGTTGAGAGCTTCCGTGCAACCTTTCCTGACCTAGGAAGAGTTTACGGTGAAGCACGTGGCGTTGAGATACGCGAAATCTGTGTCGGCGGTACGCAGACAGCGCGACAACTGCTTCAGCAAGCACGCGAAAGCACTGCTACTTATGATTGGAACAATTACATCGGCCTCGCGTACATAACTGCTTTCAATGAAGGCAAATTGGGCTGGAAAGAATCTATTGATAGCAAGCGGTGGGTAGGTCGAGTCCATCAAACTGACTGGCGAAGCTGGCTGGCACAGCATCAGGACGTCTAGTCAGTCTCTTGGCTAATTCCACCGGTTGCGTGCAAGATCAATCAAACTTGCTAGTTTTGATTTCCTATACCGGCTTTCGTTCGTGTACGCGTGGATTCAATCCTAGCTATTGAATTTGTTTGGGCTACACACAATTCCAGACACAATCAATGCCCCTATCCGTCCGCATTAGTACCACTAATGGGCTGAGTATAAGTGATATCTGGGGGAATGCCAGTGACTGAATTTGCGAAAATAGAGTTAAACTGACTAAGATTGTGGGCGCTGAAGATACAGTCTGTTGCACTAACAGCGTCCGCCCCCCCTTTTTTTCCCCGCTTATGCAAAAACATGAAAAAAAGCTAATTTTACGCTATAACGCGCATTTTTCTACATCGCACGTAAAACGCATTAAATCTATTACTAGTACGTTAATTACTATTAATTACTATAGTTATAGTAGTATTTAAATATATAACTATATAATAGAGATATAAAATATATATTTAATACCTCTATAGTAGTTAATTTATTTATAGAGATATTACTTATTTAGCTAGTTACTTTATTCCTATACTAATTAACTAGTAAAAGATATATTTTACTTTTATAAAAAACTAAAATAATATTTACTAAAGAATAAAAGAAGAGACCTATTATATAACTTTATATATCTATATAATATATAGTTTATATAGCTTTAAGTAATATAAAAGTATACTAAAAAGCTTAATATAGTTCTTTAGAATAAATAAGTTTAATAGCTAATAAGAGTAATAACTATCTTAAAAACTTAGCTTATTTATAATATAAAAGTTTATTACTATATAAGTTATATCTAATTACTAATTATTTACTACTAGTTAGTATATATCTATAGTTTATTATACTAGATATATTAAAAAAGATACTAAATAATAATAATAATATAATAGTACTTAGAATATTAAATCTATAGCTATTAGTAATTATAATAATATTACTATTTAAAAACTAAAAAACCTATAAACTAGTAAGTATTATTAACTATACTAAATAAACAACTTAATAATATAGATTATAATATAATATTACTAATAAAGTATAAAAATATAAAAAGTACTACTATAGTTAATAGAAAATAGAAATCTAGTATTATATAAAGCTTCTTAAACTATTATAGTACTATAGTAATCTATCTCTTAAAGAGATATAAAAATTCCTATTTAAAGCTTTTAAAATTTAAATTAGTTATTTTATAATTAGTTAATAGTTAGACTTATCTAACTAGATAAATAAGAAGTCTATAATTATTACTACTTAATAAACTAATAAACTATAATATAAGTATTTATACTATATATAATAATATTACTCTAACTAGCTAGTATTTATTAATAAATCTAACGTTAATAAGAATACTAGGATATAGAAGACTAAATAAATATTAAAAAAGCTTACTATATTTTAAACTATAGAAATTAATTAGTTTTAAAACTCTTATATATAAATCTTACTAGCTCTTATATTAAGTAGTATCTTATATTTAACTATATACTATAATATAACTAATAGTAATAGTTTCTTTTATTAGTTATAGAAATATCTTATTTTAAAATATAAGTAGTTTTTAGAGCTAAACTTTATTATTATTATAGATAACCTCTTTTATTATTATATACTTTAAATTAAAAAGTTATACTAAGTATTAAGTATTAATTTTAAGTTTCTACCTCTATATTTACTAAACTTTAACTCTATTAAGGAGTACTTTAGTAATCTAAAATAATATATTAAGAAAATATATTTAAAGTAGAATAATAATAAAAATAATAATTAGAATTTTATAAAATATCTATATAACTATACTATAGAGATTAGATATTATCTACTTTAAATTAAAAACTATTTCTACTATTTATTTATTAACTTTAATAGGATAGAGTATATATTTAATAATATTAAACTATAAAAAGGAAAATAATCTATAAATATTAAATATTAGTAAGTAATTTAAATCTTTATTATATAATTATAATAAATCTTAATTATATTATTATAAGATAGAGAATTATTAGATCTATAATTATAACTAGTAAGATTATAAAAGATTTAACTATAATTACACTAAAGTATAGAAAACTTATTATTATCTATTATTCTTATTAGTAACTATATATATATATTAATTTTACTTGTATAGTAGCTAAAACGTATTATTAATACTTATAGTAATAATTTATAATTATAATATATTACTATAGTTATAAATTTTAACTACTATAGTTAGAAACTTTAATTATAACTAACTAGAAAGTATTAAGATAAATTATATTATTTATAGATCTAAAATTATAGAAATTTTATTACTTTTATATATATAGAGTAGTAATATTAAATCTATAGCTATAAGTAGACTTTTCTATAGTTAAATATATTATATAAAAGAATTATATATATAGTTAAACTTCACATTACTCTTACTATATTACTTTTCTTTTTTATCCTCCTCTAAGTAATATATCTCTATTAATAATATATTACTTAAAATTTAAATCTAATTATCTTTATTAGTTAGCTTAATTTTATTTTATTTAATTTATAACTATATAAGTAGTATTTATAATACTAATAGTAGTACTAATAAAATAAAACTAAAGAGTTCTAAAATACTTATAAAGTTAGCTATATTTAATAGTAAATAGCTCTATATATACTTACTATATTAACTAACTTTAACTAATATACTATAGATCTCTTATTTAATAAATTAATATAGTACTAGAGTGTTAATATATTACAATAACTCTAACTTATTTAAAACTAATACTATAAAGTTCTTAACTAATATTACTATTATCCCTTTTAGTAATCTAGTGTATATTTTTATATAAATATCTCTTTCTAACTTTTAATAGTATAAATAAAGTTTAAAATGAGATATTATATTAGAGAAAGCGTTAAACTACTTTATATAGTAAGTATTATTATTTATAAAGGATTTAATTAAGTTTTTAATATCTTTAATAAGATCTTAAGTAAACCTCTATTTAGTAAACTAAATATCTAGTAATTTATAAATTACTTATAAACTACTATCTACTAATTATAGTTTCTATAGCTTCTTTCTAAACTTTTTATTAATATTATATCACTTACTATAGATAGATATAAACTACTTAATAAAGCTAGCTACTTAATCTAAAGCTTTTTAGAGTAAATCTAATACTACTAATAAGAATAAATAAATAAAAAGTATAATATTTAGTTAATAAATACTTAAAAGGTTTAATAGTAGAAGAGTTAGTAATAAATACTATAAGACGTTTATATATAGCTAATATACTAATAGTAGTAGTAGTAGCTATATATATAAGTTAGAATACTAAAGGTAATAATCTAATACTTTTATATTACTATATATATTAATAATAGTATTACTATTAGCGTTAGTTAGGCTAAATCTTAACCTTAATAGTAGAAGTATAGTATTTTTAGCTTTCTGTTCTATTATTACTATTATCTTCTAATTATTATTAACCTTAATAATATTCCTACTTCTCTTATTTTAGTATTTCTTATTCTTAATAAACTAGTTATAAAATATCTTATTCAGTAGTTCTTTAAGTAGTTCTATATTATTAATATTAGTTTACTTATTTAAAATAGCCTTTACTTACTTCTCTATATAATAAGATTTAATTTTATAGTACTTTTAGCTTAATATATAATACTAATTAAACTTCTTATTACTTAAACTATTCTTATATTTATAGTACTCTAAATAGATATATATATAGAGAAGGTATTTATATATACCTTCTTTTTAATACTTAATATTTATAAGATTATTAAGTTTATAATTAACTACTTCTTATATACTAACTAAAACGCCTATTCAACTACTTTTTTAAAGCGTTTATATACTAGTTACTATCCTACTAGAGATTAATATAGTACTATATTACTACTTAATAGTAAAATAAACTTTACCTCTCTCTTTAGCTTATTTAAAAGAGGGAGTAATATTAACCTATAGAATATTTAGCTAAATAATACCTTTAGTAGATAGATATATCTAAGTGAAAATTAGTATTAGTTTAGATATATTAATTAGCTTTTTCTAAATAATAATAATAGTAATATTAGCTTTCTTTAGATTATATAAATAAACTACTTCTACTTTAAATTAAATACTACTATCTACTTCTTAGTCTTTACTATTTATATTTAATATATTAGTAAAACTAAATCTATTATATATAATACTCTTAGTAGTTAAATTAAAAATAAATAAACTATTACTTTTAAACGTTAAACTATAAGTAATTTAAATTTATAGTAGAGTTAGTTTATTATTACCTATATTTTCTTCTTTTTTAAATATATTAGAGAATAATATAAATATATTATTAGTACTATAGCGAAAAGCTATAGATATATTATCTATAAATTAAATAGTTTAATGAAAAGTTAAATTAACTAAAGTTAAGTCTAATTAAAATAATAGTATTAATAAAAGTAGAGTACTTTAGAGCTAGATTATATATAATAGATCCTTTTTTTACTTCCTCTATATTATTATTACTTTTTAGTAAGAAGATACTTTTAGAGCTCTTTATAATAATAGAGGGGCTATATATATACGCTTTCTTTATAATATAAACTTAGAAATTACTAAATTATTAATTTTAAGATTAGTCTTAGTAATAATAACTTCTTTAATAACTTCTTTAGTAGTAGTAGCTTAGTAAGCCTTCTTTATAGGCGTAATAATCTTAATTAATAGTAAAATAGAGCGTTAAAGAGGATCTCTAGTAATATCTTATACTAATTATTATATATATTATTATTTCTATATACTATTAATAATAAGTAAAGGATAATACTTAAATAGGTTATTATCTACTTATTAAGGTGTATAGTAATACTTAAGAAGTATTATAACGCCTTTAGATCGTAAGATTTAATAAGAATAGATTAATTAAAACTATTAAAATAGGTTAATTACTATACTATAAATATCTACATAGCGTTAGGTAAATGTTTATATATATATAGGGATTATGCGTGCGTAATTTCAGTAAAAAGAGGGGGCAGACGCTGTCAGTATAACAGACTGTAGTAACATCTAAGACGTGTCTGCTAGTACTAAGCATGCTGATCTAAAGGTCTAAGTTAGCTTCAGAGTATTTGTCATTAATGAGGGAAATACTTATATAAACGTTATTGCAATCCTTAACATACGTTAGTAAGAAATGTTGTTATTGTTGTTGTTCTATTTTTTAACGTTAGAGCTAGGCTTAGATCGCTCTCTAAGGTATATATGATATAGAGTAAGCTTATATATCTATCTAAAACTACTATATACTATTCCTACTCTTTAGAATAAGCGTTTTCTAGTTAATTACTTTCTATATATAGTATTTCTAAGTTTAGAAGCTATTCTAGCTATAATATAGTATAGATATCCTCTATTTTTAGCTTATATTACTTAGCTAAGTTTAGTACTATAGAAATCTAAGCTCTACTATATTAAAACTAGTATTATTATAAAATCTAAATAAGAGGCCTCTAATTAGTAGCTAAAGCTAAAACTTAGGCTACTTATAAGCTTCTAAAGAAGTAAAATTATTTATAGTTTACTATATTTTCTTAAGAGAACTAAAATTTTCTTAGAAAAGTTAGTAAGTTAATTTTTATATTTTTCTATAGTAATTTAAATTATTTAGGCTAAGAAATTAAAATAGAATAAAATATAATAGAGTTTAAGAAAGTTATTAATTAAAAGATTTATATAAATAAACTATTTAGTAGTTTTAATTATTAAAAAAACTTATAACTTTTTTAAACTTCTTAAACTACTTTAAATTACTAATTATAGATCTTTAGTAGTACTTAGGGTTTTTAAATAGAAATAGACCTAGCTTATTATTAATTAATAACTAAAGCTACTAAAATCTCTTTAAATAAGTTCAATAATAGAATACTATATATATAGAGGATTTCTATTTTCTATATTTATAACTTTAAGTATTTTATTACTTTTAAGTAAAGCGTTTATAGTATATTTTAAAGTTATTATATTTTAAATAAGTAGTAATTAAGTAGTATAGAAGTTTTTATAAGAACTTTAGTTCTAAAAAATATTAAAACACTAGTTAAAAGTTATTATAGGTATAGTATTAAAGTTTTTTACTTATATACTACTATTCTTAGTAGTATTTAGTAATTTTCTTTTATACTAAATACTTTATAGTAGCTAAAGTAGTTAATAAGATAAAGTTAAAAAGAGCTATTAAAGCTTTTTATTTTATAAATATATCTACTAACTTATTTCTAGAAATATTTTTATAACTAGAAACCTAATAAATAAAAATAAAAGAGGTTACTAAAGTAATATACGTTTTAGTTTAAAGAATAGTTATTTATAAAGATAAAAGCGTTTTATTATATCTCTCTAAAGTATTAACCCTACTAAAGTTATTAATATAAATATAAACTACGCTTATTAAGCTCTATAGGTATATTACTATATAAAGTCTAAGGTTTATAGTTTTAGCTTTAGTATTAAAGACTTTAATAAAGCTTAAATATTAAGACCTTTATATAAAAAGCGTTTTAGCGTTTCTTTTTTCTTTTTTACTTAAGAATATAATATAGCTATATCTAACTTCTTTAGACTTAAGTTTAGATCTATTAATATAAGTAATAATATTATTTTTAGGAATATCTTTAAGCTAAGCTTTAAATTTAGCTATAGCTATTTTCTTTAAAGAGTAAAAGAAACTTAGAGGTTATAGAAATATTAGAATAAAATAAAAGTAATACGAGAGTATTACTATAGTTTATTATAGTTATATAAACTTATAATAAGAGTTAGAAAAGTAAGTATATAGGTATTAGATTAATAAGTAGTAGAAGTTAAAATAGCTAAACTTCATAGTAAAATAGAGTTAACAAACTTTAAGAATAATATCTATAAGAGGGATTTTAGATTTATAATATAGTATAGCTATAGGAGTAATATACTATATAAATAGAACTCTTTAGATATTAGTATAAATCACTTTATTAATAAATTAAAAATACTCTTTTTAATTTATAAAGTAGAAAAGTTTAATTAGAGTAGTACTAAAGTATTACTAGAAAGAGTTATAATTAAGCTTCTAAAAGCTTAAAGATTAAGCTTCTATACTATAAGTAATAGTAAAAATAATAATTAAGGAGATAGCTTTATATATAAAAATAAAAAGAAGATTTCTATAAACTACTTTAAAGTTATAGAAGAATTTAGTATATTTTAAAGTAGTATTAGCTTAGATCTAAATATATAATATAAAAATAAACTTATAGTTAAAAATAACTTTAAGCTACTTTATAATATCTTTAAATATTATTATTAAGCTATTAGCTTTAATTAAGAGACTTATTAGCTTATATTTATATAAGATATATATAGCTTTGCTTTCTTTTAGTTTAAAAAAAACCTTATTCTTAGCGTTTTAGTATAAAATATAAGTAATATTAGCTATAAGTAGCTTAGTATTTTCTTCTATAGAAGAGGATTTAGTCTATATTAAGATATTATTAGTATATCTAAAGCGAAAGTTAGAGTTCTATAGTAGAAGCTCTATAAAATAGAGTAAATATAGGATAGAAAAAGTAGAAGAGCTTTAAAAAAAGCTATAGTAAAAAGGGAAGGGTTTTAAAATAGTACCTTTAATATAGATTTAAGCTTAATATTTAGTTATAAATAACTTAATATAGTAAATAAAAGGTTTTAGTTACTTTTACTTATATAACTTAATAAGAAAGTAATTATAGAGAATAGTATTAAAAGCGCTCTTAGTATTAAGTATAGTAAAAGAAGTTATTAAGCTAGTTTTAAAAGTAGTTTTAATTTTATAAGTTATATAGATAGTGAAATTAACTATACTATATTTAGAGAAAGCTTTAAAGTATTAAATACTAATAATTTAAGCTAGTAGTGCTATATAAGTAGTATATTAAGTAAATAAGCGCTTTAGGCCCTTCTTAAAATAGAAAAGTAAAAATATAAAATAATATAAAATAACTTTAGTTAGAGGTTTCTCTCTTTTAAGTATAAAAACTATTTTAGCTTTTTTAAAAATCTCTAAATAGTATTTAAAGGTTAAGTAAGCTTAAAAAAAAGCTTAAATAAACTTAGCTATAGCTAGCTAAGTAGCTTAAAATATATATATAGTGATACTATTAACTCTAAATATAGTATTTATAATAAGTGTTATAGTAGCTATTTAAGTAAGAGAAATAGAGATATCTTATAGAATATTAAAGTAAAGGGGGATTTAGATACTATTTAGGTTCTAAATATTATCTATAGCTAAGAAACATTTAAGTAAAGCTCTTTTAAAGGCTTATATTTTTATAGTAGGAGACTTAATTACTCTATTTTTAATTTTTAGAAGTAGTAAGTAGAAATTAAGCGTTATTTAACGCTATTTTATTATATAATAAAAGTTAAAAATATTCACTATATAGTTAATCTTACTATAGCGTTAAGCTATCTTATAAGTATAAATAACTTACTATAAATCTATACTAGTAAGCTTTTCCCTCTTATAGAAGAGGTAAGAGAGGTATAAATATTACTTATAGCTTAAAGATTAGATATATTAAGCTTTATATAGCCTCTATTTAGCGTTCTAATATTTAAGTAACTATTAGGCTAAAATAGCTAAGTTTAAAATATATTAAAATAGGTAGGTTATAGCGTTTATTACTTATAAAAAGTAGAAAAAAATAGATTTAATAGTAGTATTATACTACGCTAGCGTTATATTTAGAGTAATAATAGAAAGTAGGTTCTATTTATAGAAAGTAGTAAATCGCTTAAGTTTACTATCTAATACTTATACTTAAGTTAGAAAGCTTAGTTTTAAAGCTAAGAGGATAGAGATATAGGCTAAAATAGCTTTATAGTCTACTTTAAAGTAAAAAGAGAGATCTATTTCTATTAAAGTAAGTAGAATATTAGACTAAAATAAATTAATAGTATAGCTAGCGTTATATATACGTACCTTAGGTTTATTTAAAAAGAAGAGATTATTCTAATTCGCTTAAGTTTTAATTTTTAATCTACTATTAATAATTCTTATACTAGAGGCCTAAAAAAGGTTTATAGCGTTCTAACTACTACTAGTAAAGAAGTAAGAGGAAATAAAGTATTATAAGATATAAATAGTAGTATTATTATTTACTATACTAAGTTTATATATATTTAGTATAGTTATATCTTAAATTTATACTTAAATAAGGTTATAGGTTTTATAGAACTAGATTTAGATAGCTTTTAGGCTTTTCTTAATATATATAATTACTTAAAGAATAGTATTTAAGTTATAATATTCTTAAGTATTAATAAAGTAGAATACTTTATAGAAGAAGTAGTTTATAAAAAACAGTTTCTCTTTCTTTCTATTAGTATAGGGTTTTTATACTAAACCTATATTAATATACTTCTTAGTATAACTTTATAGTAGTATATAAGTTATAAGGTTTATATACCTAATATTATACTATATAATATATAAGCTTCTAGTATAATACCTCTAAGTTTACTTATAGTAAGATATTATTTTTAAAAGGGAAGATTTATTATAAATTATTATAATATCTAAGTTCTTTAGTATATAAAGTAGTACTATAAATAATACTATAGAGGGGGTAAAAAGTAAATATTTTTAGAGTTATAGGCTTTTTAAGCTTAAAGAGATTAAACTAAAATAAACTACTGCAATAAGATAAGAGAGAAAACTTATTAATTATGCTAGGCACTCCACTCTAGGTAGAAAACCCCTAAAAATACCCTAAACACTTATATATTAATTTTCTAAATAACTATAAGAGATATAAAAGTAAATATATAAATATAAGCTTAACTAACTTATACTTTATCTATATTTTCTACTCTTTTTATATCTTAAGTTATATAATTTCTTAAGAGAAAATAGACTATTAAGAAGAAGTTTAGTAATATTATCCCTATAGTATTTTGCTCTATTATCGCTTTAAATAATTAAAGAGATATAATAAAAATTAAAAGAGGGGATAAAAATAAGACTAGCTAAAGCTAGAAGAGCTTAAAAATACCTATTTTTATTTAATTTTTGAAAAATAAAAATTAATAGGTTTTTTCTATAAACTAAGCTAAAGAACCCTAAAAGCTCTTCTAAAAAAGTAGTTACTAAAGTTATTAAGAGAAAACAGGAAATTATATAAAAATAAGTATATTTCTTATTTATCTATTTAGTCTTTTTTATTATAAGCTAACTAAACTTCTATCTATTTATATAAGCTTTTTCCTCTTATAATAATATCTAACACTTATAAAAACACCTATCTAACCTCTTACTTTTAGGTTAGAATTACTAAAAATTCTAAGAACTTTACCCCTTTCTATATATCCCTTAAGTCTTTTATATACTAAAGAGAAGAAAACTTAAACACTTTTACTTTATATACTTAATGTTCTATCTAGCCTTTAACTTATATCCTCTACTATTCTAGCTAATAGCTAGTTTCTCTACTGATTTTTTCTCAATATAAGCTTAATTATAGTTTTCCTTCTAGATTTCTTTAGCTTATTATATACTAAATACTATTTATCCTTTTAGTATAGTTAGGACTAAAAAGGTATCTTAAAGTTATATAACTTAAGCTATATCTTTAATTAAGTTGTTTTAAATAATAAGGAATTATTTTAGGGTTAAGTTACTAAGCCTATTTACTATAAATAGCTTAAGCCTTCTAACTTTTCTTTTAATCTTTATATAGTAGAGCTTCTTTCGCTTATTCTCTATTTTAACCTATATATCTTTAACCTTATTTAATACTTCTCTAAAATAGTCTTTCTTTTTTATATTAATAATAAAAGTTATAAGATTAAAGTTATTATTATAAACTATATCTTCTATTCTATTAGTCTCTCTTAGAGAAGTTAAATCTTTAGTTTTAACCCTAATTAACTTTTAAATAACTAATATCTAGTTAGATATAGCCTTTCTAAAGCTTATATTTACCTTATCTTCTTATTATTCTTTTTACTTTTTTCTCTTTAAAGCTTTTAGTTAAGTTTTAAACCTAGTTTTAAGTTTTAGTCTTAAACTTTTAAGTGAAATATAAAAGCTAAACTTCTTAATAATAAGCTTAACTTAGTAGTTAAAAAAGTTCTTATAAAGGTTTAGGTTAGCTTCTTAAGCTTTAGTAACAGTTTCTAAATATAAAGTCTTAATACTAAAGATATTTTATTAAATAATATATCTAATAAAGTCTATAGTATAGAGGCTATATTTCTATAGGTCTTCTTTTGATTTAATTTAAAGTTATAAAATAATAAAAAAAGTATAATTAATAAGTTTCTAAGTTTCTACTAATATCTTATAGATTTTATACTAATTACAAACTAATTTAACTATAGTCTTAAAAGAGGTTTCTAACTTACCTAAGTAGCTGCTATTAGTAACATTCTATATACTATTTGAGTAGAAGTATAAGCTGTTTTTTTGATTAATAATTAAGCTTATATACTTTTCTCTACTATTATATTACAAAAAAATAATAAAGTTATATAAAGTAAGCTTATTAACTAGAACTTTATAATGTTTTATTATAAGGTTATTATAAAAAGAGACCTAAATAATAAAAACCTTTATATATTATTCTTTAATAATATCTCTAATAGTTAGATTATAAGCTACCTTAATATAGCCCTCTAAGAGGAGATCACTTTAATATAAGAACCTTAATATATTATAGAGGTTAGAAAGAACCTTTACTTAGATACCTTACTTTTAAATTCCTTAAGTTAAGTTTTTACTATTATTATAAGAAAATCCACTCTATTAATATCTAGTTAGAGTTATATTAGTGAAGTTATTATTAGTATTTATCTATTTAGGTACTAGGAAAAATCTATTTTAACTAGGCTTTAGTGTTTTATAAAGCTTTTAAGGTATAATAAGGGATTTAATAAGCTTTATAGTTTTAAAGATGATTTTAAAGAGTTTTTTATTAGATTATATAGGCTAGATATATTTAGTTTTACTTAGTTTAGTATTCACCTTACTAAGGTAGTTAAGATAGAAATTAGGAGGCTATAGAAGCTATTCTTTTTATAGGAGTAGAGTAGATATATCTACTACTTATAGAGTCTCACCTTAAGAAATTAATTAGTTTTTATAAAGGTATATAATATAAATTATAAGCTTTTATTTAATCTTATTAATCTAATTAATATTTTATATAGTTTTATAGGCTTTCTAGGACTTAAGATTATAGTTTCTAGAAGATAAAGATTAAGAGGTAATAGGGGTAGTTTAGTGAGATATTATATAATATTTTATAGTAGTTTAGAGGAGGAGCTATTAAGTTATAAATATATAGAATATACTAAATAGGCTTATATTACTATTTATTTAGGTTATAGTGATTAGATATTTTAGAAAGAAGGAAAAAGTTAAGAAGGTAAATTTATAGAGAGTAAGAGAGTGTTAATTATAATATTAATAGTTTTTATTAAAAGTTAGTGAAAATAAGTGGGAGAAAAAAGGTATAATTTTTAAAATATATAAGTAATAATTAGGCTTAGTTGAAGTTTTATAGTTAAATATAAAAATGTCTATTAAGGAAGAGTAGTTATTATATATATAAATATATAAGGATGTTTAGTAGAAGGTTAGTAGGTTAAAATGCTTTTTTTTTATAGATATTATAAAGGTGAATTTAGTGCTAGTAGTTAATAATTCTTCTGAAAATATAATTTTTAGATAAAAAAGGAACTAGTTAAATATATAAAGTAGTCTTTTTTAAAAGTGAGATTTAAATAATTACTAGATATAACTAATAATTAGATAAAAGTGAAGTTAAATACTAAAGATAGTAAGTAGAGGAAGAAATAATAACTAGTGTAATTTAGTAGTAAGAGAAAGAAAAATATAGTTATAAACTACTTAGTTAGGCTTATAATTATATATTTTTAAGGGAAAAGTTAATATTTATAACTATAGAAGAGGTGAGGTTTTTTATGATTTAATTATAAAATATATAAAGTTAAAGGCCTTCTTTTTATAGATAGTGATGTTTTAATTAATATATTTATTTTATTTTTACTATTAAAACCTAAATAAATACATTTTTTTTAATTTAGTTAATTTTAGATTTATAGTAAAAGGTTTTTTAAGTTGTTTTTTTTTATCCTATTAATAAGTTACTATAGTAAATAAACTTTTAAGTTACTATAGCTACTATTTTTAATATTAACTACTCTTCTAATTAGATATAAAAAAGTGCGTTTTTTCTATTTAGCTATATCTCTCTTTTCCTCTTCTTAATATATTATTCTTTATAATCTCTAGCTTAACTAACACTTTATAATAATAACTAAATACCTTCTAAGTAGTATAATTATAGATATTAAAATTAATTTAAGTTACTTTTATACTACTACTTTAAACTAAATATATAAGCTTTTCTCTTTTTCTCTTATACTAGTTTCTATAAATCGTAAAGATAAAGAAGAAACTATTTATCTATTTAGATTTATTATACTACTATTAGTTATAGTAAGTTATTTTTCTAAGACTATTTAGACTACTACTAACCTATATATAGACTTCTCTTTCTCTTTTTTAGACTTCTATTAAAGGTTTTATTAGTTAAGTTTAGTATAAAATAAGCTTTATTTATAAGATTATTATTAATAAAAGAGTTAAAAGAGTTACTTTAAAGTTTTAGTATTTACTTACTAAGTTCTTAATAATATATATAAAACTAATTAATAAGAGAGAAGTATTAAAAAGGTTTCTATTTTTTATAAGAGAGGTTTATATTATAGAGGGTTATACTAGTTTTTAGGAATAGCTATACTAAAAAATAAATAAGTTAGAAGTAATTAAAGCTTTATTAATTTATATATATAGTATTTAAAATCTCTTTCTATATAATAGATATTTTAAGTATTAAATAAAGATATCTTTTAAAGCTAAATAGAGTAACTACTAAGTTACTATATTTATTTCTTTTTAAGAGTATATTTTCTATTAAACTAAATAGAAAAAGGCTTATTCTAACTATATTTACTATAAGAAAAGCTTTTTATACTTATATAGGTTTAACTATAACTAAGAGACTACTAGCTAGATTAGATATATTAAGAAAAGTAATAAAAAGAAAGATATTTCTAATAATACTCTTTATAAAGAAAGTAGAAGTATTAATATAATATTTTATTTTAAGTATAAATATCTTAGAAGTAAGATTATTATACTAATATATAAACTATTAATTAACTAATTTACTAAGTTAGCTTTAAAGTATAAATTTAAATTATAGTAGTATTTCTAAGTAGTTTCTTATAAGATCTTTAGTAAGAACCTTTATAAGTAAGTTAGCTTTTTAATAGTAGAAGTAAGGTTAAAGTATAAAGATAAGAAGAAGAAGAAGGAGGCTACTATTTATTATACTTAGAGAAGTAATTAGTCTATTTTAGGTTTAAATTTTTTAGGGGTAGTATTAGTTTCTTTTAAGTTTTTTAACATTTTTTAGTCTTTTTAGTGTTTATTAGTTTTTATTATTATATATCCCCCCTTCTTTTATAATAATATATATTAAGGGTAAAAAAAATAATATAAATATATAGTTAATATAAATTATAGTATAAAGGTGACTAAATATAAATAGATAAAATGTTACTTTTCTTACTAAAAATAGATAAAATTTAATAATTATTATAGACTTAGCTATTTTTTAGTTTCTTTATATCTTTATACTAAATATTAAATCTTTTATTCTTTATAGGGATATTTATTATAATTTTATTCTTTTTCTATTAAGTATTAACTTTAACTTATAGTGTTTTATTTTATTTTTATAATTACTTAATTTATATTTTTATAGTATTAAAGTTATTAGTTTCTGCTTTTTTTAGTATAAATAACTTATTAAGGTTTAGAATTTCTATTAAACTAAGCGTATTAAGATTAAGTTAATTTATAGTAGGAAAGACCTTATTAAAGGCTTATTTAAGGTCTAGTTAGATTTCTATTTTAGAGATATTATCTAGATAGCTATCTTTATTTACTATAAATTTCTTTAAGTAATTACTAGCTATAGTTCGCTTAATAGGAATTTTAGTAAAAGTTTTAAGTAAATAGGATAAAGTTTAAAGAGATATCTACTAGATATAAAAGGAGCCTAATTAGTATATATTAAGCTTACTAGAAAAGCTTTTATTAATAGATAGCTTTATATTATAAATAAGAATAATATCTTTAATTTATAGCTTTTTATATTATATTTTATACTTATTTCTTTAGTTATAATCTTTAGTAACTTAGTAGCACTACTTTATAATATATTTAAGAGCTATCTACTAGTTAGAATTAAGTTATTTAAAGGTTTATATATATAAAAAAAGTTTAGTTTTAATATTTCTAACTTTTAATTAGTTTAGTACTTACTAAGTAATACTTTTAGTTTTAATTAGGGTAATTAGGTTATAACTATAAATAAAGTAAAAAGGAGAGTATTTTATAGAAGATCTAACTAATATTTAGTTAGTAAATAAAGCTATATAAAGGACTAAAGTTTAGTTCTTTTTACTAAAGTCTAATTAGGTTATAAAAGTATAAATAAAAGGTTAATATCCTTTTTTAATAAATTTATTAGCTTTTAAATTATATATTAAGATAATAAGGCGTTATTTTCTATAGATTTAATTAAGCTTTTTAATAAACCTCTTATTTTTTAGTTCTCTATTAACTGTGAGGAGCTTATAGATCTTATAGTAGTAGATTATATTTTTCTAAATAAACTTAGCTATTATCTTTAAATTAATATTCTTAAGAAGTTAATAAGCTTTTATATAACTAGTAAGTATATTATAAGCTTTAGCTAGAGAGTAATTATTAATCTTTTAAATATTAATATAAATATACTAGAATAAGATTACTAGAGGTGTAGAAAAGATATAAAGGTCTTTAAATTGTCTTAGTTAAGCTTATATATAGAGCAGATAGCTCTTTATTTTATTATTTATTATTTAATATATATTTTCCTAAATATATTACTCTTAAAATCTAGTATATATTATATTATAGCTTTTATACCTTCTCTCAGTATATATATATTAAATTAACTTCTTCTGTTCTTTTTTATTATTAATTATTTATCTTAGTATTAGGTTTAATTTTATTTCTTTTTAAAAGAGAAAACTATTTTAAAGTATATATTTTGCTATATATAACTTAAATTTCTTAAAATTAATCTAAAAAACAGTCCTTAGGTGTAATAATAAAGCTAAATACTTAGTAATTTATTATAATTATTAAGACTAAGTTTATTTAAAGCTTAGTAGATTATTTACTTTAGGTTTAAGATCTTCTTCTACTTTAAGTATATAGATAGAGTTATTAATTATTTTATTTAAATCTTCTTTTTATTTAGCTTCTTAAATATTAGATTTCTCTATTAGTTTGTGTAAGAAACTATCTATAGCCTTATTCTTTATACTAGATATATAGTAAATATTAAAATTAAATATTTTAATCTATATAATCTATTATATAAGAACTACTCTAGGTAAATCTAAAGTAGTACTACTAATTTAATCTATAAGGATTTTTGTATTAGTTTTAAAAGTAAATTATATACTATATAGGTAGTTTTTAAGCTTCTTAAGAGTAAATAAAACTAATTAAAGCTTAAGCTTTTCTATGTTATAGTTAAAAGCTATACTAATCTAAATCCTATTTTTATACTAAGTAATATATCTTTTACTTTAATAGTATTATCTAAATATAGCGTCCTACTTCTTAATACTTATATTAGTAGATAAATAGATTTTATTAGCTTCTTCTTTATAATTACTAAGTTAAAGTAATAGAGGGCTAATTAGGTAAAGCTTAAAGGTTTTTATAACTAGCTATTATTCTAGCTTTTACTTAAAGGGTATTTCTTTTTAAAGAAGTCTTATTAATAGAGTAGAAATAGTTTTATAATCTTTAATCTATATTTAATAGAACCTAATAATACTAAGAAGACTTTTAACTACTGTAATATTATTACACTTTTTCTATTTAAGGATTTTAATAACTTTATTCTAGTTAAACTTATATCTTTTACTACTTACTATATAACTAAAGAGATTAATAGTAAGCTAGTAAATCTGAGATTTCTTAAGAGAAATTATAGCGCTAGTAAGCTTAAGGTTCTAAAGTATTATATCTAAGTTTATAAAGTGTTTAAAGATATATAAATACACCTCTAAAAGTTTAACTATATAGTTACTATTATATATTATTTTTAGCTTTCTAATAGGAATATTATTAAGGAAAAGTTAGTAAACGCTTAAAATAAAGTTATAGAGGATTCTTATTATAACTTTTATAAATTAAGTAACTAAATTTATTACTCTTTAAGGCAAAGTATATATTCTAAATAGCCTTAAGAGTGTAGTAAATATAGTTAGGTTTTAGTTTAACTTATTAAGTGAGATTTAGTTATATTTAAAAAATAAGTTTAAAAAGCTTATAATCTTATAGTTAGTAAAGTCTTTTAAGAATTTATTAACTTCTAGAAGAATAAAGGTATCTTTAATATTGATCTTATTAAGTTTTATATATAAGTTAATTAGCTTCATATTACTATCTTTTTTAGTAATAAAGAACTAAAAGTTCCTATATAATCTATAGGATTCTTCTAAAACTTCTTATATAACTTTTGATTTAAGTATATTAATAACCTTTCTCTATAAAGCTTTAGAGATAGAAATCTTTTTCTCTTACTATATAATATATAGAATAGTTTTAATCTTTTATAGTAAAACTATATAAAGGTTAATATATTTATATTCTATAAAATCTTATACTAATACCTCTTTTTAATTTATGAGGATATATTTAAGTATTTTAATCTCTTTTAGTAAAAAGTATAGCTAGGTAATTTTAAGCTTTAAAAACCTTTTTAAAGTAAGGTGAGTTTTTTAATTAAACTATACAAATTATAGATATATATAGCTAGTAAAAAAGGAGTTAGAAAGCTAATAATAGCTCTCTATTTCTTAAGTTAGGATCTTTTTCTAGTTTTTCTAATTATTAAGAATAGAACTATTTAAGGGTAGATTATTAACTAAATAAACCTTTTTGTTTTTATATTTATATATTATATAGATACTAATAAAACTTTAGTTAGACTTAAGGTTTTTTCTAATTAACTTAAAAAATATTTAATCTTTTAGGATTTTAAGAAGGTTTTACTAGTTTTTAGTGTTCCTAAGAAGGTAGGCTTAAATAGTTTTTATAATTAAAGTAACTACTACTTTAGTAATAGTTTCTAAGATATTAAGTATAACTAAAAGTGAAATTAGAGTAGAGCACTAATTAGTTTTAGAAATAGCTTCTTTTTATTTAAAAAGGTTAACTTCCTTTTTTTTTTAAGTAAAAAGGTGCTTTTTTTTATAGTCTATTATAATATTAATATAGTAAGTTTAAACTTCATTATATATATTACTAAGGTTCTAGTTAGTTTTAAGTTAGCTTTTAGTAGCTTTAGAAGTATTATAGATATTTTTTATATAGTTTTCCTATTTAGAGAAATAGCACTAAATCTAATATAAAGAATCTAATTATATAAAACCTATTAGAATACTAATCTTTTAGAATTTATTACTTCTATAGTTTTTTACTTTTATTATAGTAGTAATAAAGCGTTTTTGTTAGCACAGGTATAAGCGTATACAGGGGCGTGGTATATGCGCCTATATAGTATAGGGTTATAGATGGGCGTATGTTGTGATGAAAAGTGATAATCTTAAGCATTAATAGGCATTTAATTGTATAGATAATAATAAGGGAAGTGATGTATTGTGATGATTCCTGTTGATGTAGTTGGCAGGTTGCATCCCTTAGTAGGGAAAAGTGAGGGGAAAGATAACCTGAAACGTAACCTGCTAAACTGCTAATTACATAAGGTGCTTACATAACTATACGTATTACATAATCAATATTATAGTTATAGGTTATAATAAATAGAGTATTTTTAGTTAAGGTTTTATACCTTTAACTTTATTAGTTTATTTAATATAGGTTATTAAAGTAAGTTAAGCGTTATTATTATTCTTATATTATTATTATTATTATAAAAGAATGTTATATGTTAACATCCCCCCTTAAGGTATATACGGTTGATTTATAGTATATAGCTTACTCACTTAACATATATATACGTTATAGGTATAAAAAACTTAAAAACCCTGTAGGAAAAATAAGAAAAATATTCCTATAATATATAATATGTTTATAACTAGTTAAAAAACTCTTATAAAATAACCTTATAGGTAAAAAGGTAAGAGAAAAACTAGTAAGTTATTTCTTTAATGCGGTTATTATTATTATGTATATTATCATTATTTTCTTTATCGTTATTGTTATTTATTATATTAAGTATATTATTAAATATAACTTTGCCAACTGGCTTAGTTAATATATCCGCAATATTAGACTTAGAGTCTATATGAAATAATAAATAATCTTTATTTAATAAAGATTCTCTAGCAAAATGATACTTTATATCAATATGCTTAGATTTTTTATGAAATTCGGGATTTTCAGTTAGCTTCTTAGCTGCTAAATTATCTATAAAAATCTTAGGCTTATTTATAGCTTTAAAACCCAGATTAGTCAAATTAAAATTATGATTATTATATAGATATAGGGCTTCTTTTACTGCCTCAGTTAAAGCTATATATTCAGCTTCACAAGTAGACAGTACTACTGTTTTTTGTTTTATAGTAGTATAAGATATTATATTATATAATCCCTAGCAAAATATATAAGCTAATATAGATTTTCTATTATCTAGGTCTCCAGCCTAATTAGAGTCTAAATAACCTATTAAATCCCATATTATATTATTATTACAGTTATAATATATTCCTTTATTAGGATATTTATTTAAATAACCCTATAAATAATCTAGAGCTATAAAATGCTCTTATGAAGGGTTTGTTATATATCTTAATAATATTATAACAGCTAGAGCTATATTAAATCTAGTTTTTAAAGCTAGATATAAAAGTGCTCTAATTTGCTGTTAAAACTGTAGAATTTCTTCTTTAGAAGTATAATATTTATTTATATATAGTTTTATATTATCTCTTATAGGAGTTATAGATAGATTTATATTTATTTTATTATATTTATTTAATATCTTTTGTGTATATTTAGTTTGATGTATAAAGAAAGACTTATTAGGTCTATCTATCTCAAACTTATAGCCTAAAAAGGTATTAGGCTCCCTTAATATTTATATTTTTATTTATTACCTTAATATATTATATATATAGTCACTAGTAGCAGTATTATTAGCTACTAAAAGCATATTATCTACATAGCAACATAATATAGCTTTATAGTTATTTTTATTAAGTATAAATACTGCTTCATTATAAGGTGAAACAATAAATCCCAATTTTATTAATATAGCTTTTAAATAGTTATACTATAGTCTAGGGCTTTGTTTTAACCTATATAAAGCTTTAAGAAGCTTATAGTAATATTTGCTATTATTTGATTTATAGTTATAATTAGGATTAAATTCTAACTTATTAGTGGTTTTATTATATAAAAAACCTATTGGTAAAATTATATATATATCTATATCTATATTAGCGTGTATAAACGCTATAGTAACGTTATACTACAGAAGGGTCTAACCTTCTTTTATAGCAAATATGACTATAAACCTATAGCTTTTAGGTCTATAGGTAGTAGAAAAGGTTTCTAAGTAATTAATACTAATATATTGATTAAAACTTTGAGCAACCTATCTTGCTTTATATTTATATATATTATTTATTTTATCTTTTAATTTCATAGAATATACCTATCTACCGCCTAATAGATAAATATTATCTAGTTTTTCTATAATTTCCTAAGTTTTTATATCTTCTATTTGAGTTACTTCTAGTTATATAGCCTGAATCTAATTATCTTTATAAGGAGAATTTAAGGCTTGCTGTATATTAGAAGGCTTATTTAATGTAATAACTGATAGAATATAAGAAGCTTTATTGATAGTACTAGTTCTAGCAATACTATTATTATTAGTTAAAACGTTATTATTTATTTTATAAATACTAAGAGCAGGATAGTCTGCTATAGTATATAATAGTGCACTTTTAGTATTATAAACCGTATTATTAACCTATTAGTAGTCTTTTTTAGCTTCTTCTGATAGAGAGGGGATCTCTATTAATAACTTGGATTTTTCTTTATTTATTTCTCTATTATTAATACTAGTAGTTTTCATACTATTATTGTGTGAACTAATTATACTAGTATTGGTATTGTTATTGCTAGTATTAATATTATTATTTATATTATTATTATTATTATTATTATTATTAATACTAGTCTTATTACTTAGATTTGCAAGAGCGTTATTCGTTATAGAAATATTACTACTTATAGTAGGATTATTCCTATAAGAGATAGATTGACTAGAAATATCTCTTTGTAGACTATTATAGGCAATATTATGTCTATTATTGTTCAGCATAATACTACTATTTATATCCTTATAGCAGGTATTTATACTTAAAGGAAGCTCTTTATAATGAGAAATAAAGGTATTCTCTAAGATTTCAACGTCTTAAGACTATAAGGCTCTTCTTAGTTATATATCCTAGATCTTATACCTATTAGATCTATAATTAATTATATAACCTTAACGTACTCATACGTCTAGTTTTTTCATTTTAGGATCTTTATTTTTATAGTAATATACGCTACCCCACACTTTTATATTATTTATATTAGGTTTTATATTATTCTTTATTTTATAAGGCGTTTTATACTTAATAGAGCTATGAGGAGTCCTATTATATATATAAAGAGTAGCATAAAAGGCTTCACCCTATAAGTAGTATGGTAAACCTGAATTATATAGTATAGTTCTTATTTTATTAACTATAGTGCGTATAGTACGCTCTATAAGACTATTAGGCTTATATGTATAAAGAGGTCTTTTATTATATATTATACTGCTTTTAGTGTATATAGCTTTAAAGTGATGATTATTAAATTCTATACCTCTATCTATAGAGACTTCTTTTATTCTTTTATTATTATTATTATTATTTACTTCAGCTTGAAATTTAAGAAAAGCTTCACTAATAGTATACTTCTCTTTATTTTTAAGTAATTTTCCCTATATAAAACGGGTATATTTATCTATAAAGATAATAAAAAGGCTATATTTATTATAAGTAGTAGGCGTGATAGGCCTATATAAATCTGAAGCTATATAATCTAGATAATCTAGATTTTTATTATGAATTTGTGGCTTACTAGCCTTAGTTATGAATTTACCTTTATAATAGGCTTCGTAAGGCTGTAAAGTTATATTATTATTATTATTATTTATATTTATTATAGTATTATCTTTTAATTTTAAAAGACTTTATAAATATATATGACTAAGACGTTAGTGCTATAATTGTAGGCTATTATTGTTATTATTATTTATATTATTATTTATATTATTGTTTATATTATTCTTATTATTATTATTAGTTATAGTATTAGTATTATATATATATTAATTGTTATTGTTAATAGGAAACTAGAAGAAATATAAATTATTCTTCTTTACCCCTATAGCAATAATATAATCTTTATTAATATCATATAAAATAGGTTGTTTCTATATAATAGAAGCAATACCTAAAGAATCTAACTTAGATTGACTAAGCAGATTAATACCTAGTTTAGGTATATAATAAACGTCCTATAAAGTTATTTTATTATTATTAGGATATATTATTAAATCACTTTTTATTATGGAAGTAAGAGTCTTTACTTCTCCCTATTTTATAGTTTTATTTATTTTTATAGGATTTTTTATAAGGTTATAGTTATTAACTATATGAATAGTAGCTGCAGTATCAATATAAATATCAACCGTATTTTCATTCTTATTATTATAACTCTTTACTTTTTCTTTTTCCTTAATAATAGACTAGTTAATTAAATAACCTAAGGAAGGATTATTAGTATTATTTATATTATTATTAGGAGCAGTATAGCTTATATTCTCAAAGAGAATATCTTCTTCTTCTTTATCAGAAGATAAATCTATTAAATCTATAGGATTATTAGGATTATTAATAGATATATAGGGGGTAATATTATCTACAGTAGTTATATTAACTACTTCTTTTTCTTTATCCTTAGCACTAGTAGTACTAGTAGAGGGCTTTTTCCACCAGCTAGGTGCTTTTTTAGGATGCAGAAAAGCGCAGTTTTCTTTAGTATGGTTTGTTTTCTTGCAATTTTTGTAGTATAAACTTTTCTGTTTTTTCTAGGGTTTTTTATTTATTTTATTTTTGTTTTTTTGATTTTCCTGGTTTTTATTCTGTTTTTTATTCTTTTTATTATTACCCTTTATAGTAGTATTATTAACTACTTTATTGCTACCTTTTCTCTTATACTTGTCTATAAGACTAGTATATAAAGAGTTAAGGTTATAAGTAGAAGGGTTAGTCTTAAGAGACTGAGTTATAGAGGTTATAAAAGCCTTATAAGTTTTATTTAGACTATTAAGTATATAAGCTATAATTACTTAATTAGGTAATTTAAGCTTATTATAAGATAAGTTATCTGTAAGTTCTTTTATTTTATTTATATATTTTTCTATAGAATTAAAGTTATCTAAGGAAGTATTGAAGAACTCTTTATAGGTTAAAAACTTGTTTGTAAAACCTATAGGCTTATATAGGGCTTTTAGATATTCCTAAGCAGTATGGGCATCTTTATCATCTTTTATAACCCTTAGAGGCCTATTATTATAGAATAACTGTATATAACTTAAAGCCTTATAGTTTTTATCTTTATTATTAGAAGAAATAGGCTTAGTAAGATCTATAGTAATATCTTTACTATATAGTAGGGCTTTAATACGTATAGCCTATACCTTATAGTTCTCTAAGCTAATAAGCTTAAGGAACTAGACCTTAGGATCAGTTATTATTGCTTTAATAGGATGTAGTGCGTAATTATAAGCCTTATAAAGGATTAATAATAGTGAGGTTATTAACTAAAGAGCTATTATACGTATAGTATAGTAGTTCTTATAGTAAGGTTATAATAGTTATAAACCTAGAGGGTTAGGGTTTAACTAGTAAAAAAGGTGGTTTTTTATTTCTTCTTTTTAATTAAGATCTTCTTTAGTTAGACTATTATCTAACTGAGGAGATATATATCCTATATAGTAGATTAGTTGAGAGGAAGTCTGTTATACTATAAGTATAGGTCTAAACCAGATTAGTAATAGATTAGAGGATAATTTAAAGAGATAATCTGAGGGATATAAATTAAATAAAGCAGTAGTAAGAGCTTATCTACTTAGGGAAAGATTGATAGAAGTATAGTTAATTTAAATAGGGTTTAATATAGAGATTTGAAGGAGGTGGATCTTATAGAACTAAATAACTAGTCTAGCTAGTATTTCTAGTTCTATAAAGGTAATATAGATAGAAAAACGTTTAAAGGATCGATTTTTAGTATATATAACCTTTAAGTAAAGGTAAAGCTTTATAAGTAAGTAGGGGAGAGGTAAAGAGGTAGAAGGAATAGAGGTTATTTCTAAGCTAAGCTTATAACCTATTAGTATAGGTATAAGCGTATATAGGGGTGTGGTATATGCGCCTATATAGTATAGGGTTATAGATAGGCGTATGTTGTGATGAAAAGTAATAATCTTAAGCATTAATGGGCATTTAATTGTATAGATAATAATAAGGGAAGTGATATATTGTGATGATTTCTATTGATGTAGTTAGTAGGTTGCATCCCTTAGTAGGGAAAAGTGAGGGGAAAGATAACCTGAAACGTAACCTACTAAACTACTAATTACATAAGGTGCTTACGTAACTATACGTATTATATAATCAATATTATAGTTATAGGTTATAATAAATAGAGTATTTTTAGTTAAGGTTTTATACTTTTAACTTTATTAGTTTATTTGATATAGGTTATTAAAGTAAGTTAAGCGTTATTATTATTCTTATATTATTATTATTATTATAAAAGAATGTTATATGTTAACAGTTTTAAATACTTAAAAGTAAGTTTAATAGAAATAGTAAAAAGAAGTTTAAAGAGTAAGTTATAGTTAATAGTTTTAAGGTCTATTATTATTATAGTTATTATAATCTTATAGTTATTAATCTAAATAGGTATATAGTATACTTTAATAAAGTATAGCTTTAAGTTACTTTTAGCTATTATTCTTATTATTAAAATAGTAGTAAAAATTAAAATATTATAGTTTAAAACATATTAGTAACTTATAAAACTAGATTCTATACTAATATTAATTACACTCTATATAAATAAGTAGTTATTAAAATACTTACTACTAATAGAGATCTTTAGAATAAGTTATAATATAATAATTATTAAAGCTATTTAGTTTATAGTTATTAGAATAATAGCTTTAACTAAAAAAACCTTTAGATAGTTTTAGGTTTAAATAGCTTTATTATATTTAGAAACTTAGTTAGTCTATTAAGCTCTTTCTTTTAAGGTTTTAGTAAAATCTATAAAGTTTATAGAAATAGATATATAGATAACTCCTTTTAGATTATCTATAAAAGTATATATCTTTTTAATAAACTTTTCTCTATATTCTAGCTAAATCTTATAGACTTTTTTAATTAATAGACTAATTAAGCTATAAAGCTTATATAAAATAAGTTTATTAATAAGTTCTTTATCTTTAATAGATTTCTAATTTTTACTATTAAGAAATATAGCTAGCTAGAAGTTACTTTTTAGAAGAAATAGTTTTAGGATAGGTTTTAGAGGAGAAATCTTAATAATTTTACTAAGTATTACTTCTCTTTCTATTTTAGATACTCTTTTTAGTTTTAAAGTATTAGTAAGTATAGAAGCTAGTTTAAGAAAGCTTTTTCCTTCTATTTTAACATCTAAGTTTTCTTTTTACTTTTTTTAGTTAAGAGGTGAATTTTTCTCTATAACTAACTTTTCTAGTAAGTCTAAATAACTTTTAAAATAAAGTTATAAAGAAGAAAGTCTCTTTAAAATAATTAAAATATTTTTAATATTTTATATAGTAAAATAAACCTTTTTAGAAGAAGACTTTAGAGCTTTCTTTTTAAACTTTCTAGAATTTAGCAGCTTTAGCTTCTTCTATAGGAATAGGTTAGCTCTATATGTTTTTAACTAAGTAATTATAAGCTTAAATACTATAAAATTAAATAAATCACTTTTAGTTAAACTATTAGGTTATACTAGGTTATATTGAGTTTGTAGTTACGACGCAGCCCCCCTGCAAAAAGACTACGGCAAAATTCACTTATATAAGTAAAAAGACTAAACTAAATCTTTATATTCCTATTTACTAATAGCTAATACTTAGAAAATAGAAACCTAACTAGATACTTTATCGTCTAATATAATACTTCTTTTTTCTATAAACCTATAAGAAAATTTAATTAAGTTAAAGTTATTACAGTCTTATAGAACCTTAATAAGTATAGATTAAAGTTAGCTAATATTCTACTTAAAAATCTCAGTAGCTTAGGCTTTTATAGCCTTATAACTATTTTAATTCTTAAAGTAAATAATAATAGCTTTTTAGTTAAACTTACTATCTTATTATAATAAGATAATAATTATCTAAGAGATAAAAAACTTATTATTTTGAGGTTTATAGAAATAATATCTTTAGAAGTATTAGATTAAGCTACTTTTTTTATTAGCTATTTTTTAAGGATAATAGCCTTCTTTAAAGTTATAATCTATATAGCTTATATATTAGTACTAACTATATAAGCTATAAAGAAAAGACTTAGGATTTTCCTTATTAACTTTAACTAAATAGACTAAAGCTAAATAGTAGTCTTTTATAGCTAGAGAAGAATAAGTAATTCTTCTAGTAGAGATTTTCTAATTATTTATTATTTTTACTAAGTTAGAAAGTTATTAGTTTAAAAACTAGCTCTAAAAGTTCTTAACGTTTTAGTTAGACTTTACTTTACTTTTCTTAGCTTATAGAAGAGAGAAAGCTTCTCTTCTTAGTACTTTTAGAGGTATAGGAAATAGAGAATAAGTAGGAGCAGTAATCTAGAAAGTTTACCTCTAAATAGCCTTAAAGCTAAGCTAATTTATTAAATTAACTTTAAACTTATTAAAATCCTCTTTTCTAAATAACTTATAAATACTAGTTTTTATAAGTAAAGCTATTCTATCTAAAGCTAACTAATTAAATCTTAATATAGCTATATAGATAATTTAAAGGCTAGTTATAATATTAAGGTTATATTTTATAGTTTTAGTTTAGATATTATTAATCTTTTATAGAAACTATATAGCTACTTTATAGTTTAAATTATTTATTATTAAAGTTATAGAAATAATCTAATTAATCTAGTTATCTAGTAGTTTCTAGGAATCCTTATCTATAGTTTTATAATACTAAATAAGGTATATTTTTACCTATAACTAAGTTTTCTTACTAAGTTTTATTTAATTATTAGCTTAAAAAGGTATATCTATATAGAAAATAATACTTAATACTTTTAAAATATTAGTTATTTCTACTACTTCTACTATAGTTTTATAGCTTTTAAAAAAGTCTAAAATATTATTTCTAGTAAAGAATAGTACTCTAGTTATTCTAAGTTATAGTATTTTAAATCTTTAAAATCTTAAGCTATATACTCTAGAGACCTTTTAATAAAATTTAGTAAAGTCTAAATAGCTTTATATACCTTTTTCTCTTAAAGAATTCTCTCTAGGTATTATATTTATACTAGAGATACTACTTTTAGAAACTATTACTTTAAAAACTTTAGTTTCTATAATTACTTTAGAACTTTAATCTAAATCTAAAATTAAAAAAGGTCTCTTTTATTAAGGTTAATAAAAAGAAAGACCTATAAAAAGACTTACTAAAGTATTACTAGTAACTAAGTTAGCTTTATTATTTATTATTTTTAGTTTAAGTTATTTATTTTAAACTAGAGTTAAAGTCTTTAAAGTTCTAAAGTCTAGTAATACTATTCTAAAGAAGATATAAATAAATTAATAGAAGAAAAAGTAGAAGAAAGTTTTACTAAAGAAAACTAAAGTAAAAAGATTATATAAAACTTAAGTAAAGTTAATAATTTATTAATAAAAGGAGTAATAAAAGAATTTTTATAATATAAGTTTAGAAAAATAATAAAAAGTAAGAAGAGAGATAAAAAAAGAAAAAGATACTCTTACTATTATTTCTATCTTTATTCTTCTCTTTTATCTAGAAAGTATATATATATTTATTATCTTTCCTCTTTTCTACTATTCTAATAATAAAGTTATTTTATACTTTAGGTTTCTTTCTCTTCTCTCTATAGAGAAAGTCTAGCTATATTTAGTAGTATTTTCTATAGCTTTACCTTATAACTTTCCTCTTTTATAAGTTAAGTTTAAGATTTAATAAAGTTTATAATAAAACTATAGTATTAACTATAAACTTTAAAAGAAATACTTTACTCTAGCTACTTATTTACTATTTAAAAATATAGAGGGGGAGAAATCTAAAGAGATATATATACTTTTCTTTTTATAGAATTAGTATAGAATTATTCTTAAAAAAGAGAAATATTCTTAATTAGACTTAGAAAATGTTCCCCTCTTTATTTTTTAAAAAGTTAGTATAGTTATAATATTTTTCTTTTTTAGCTTTTTATACCTTTATACTTATAGTATTTTATAATTTAAAAAAGCTAGATTTTAATATTTCTATATATAGATATAACTTAGATCTTAAGTTTCTAGGCTTTTTAGTGTTTCTCCTTACTAGTTAATATATTATTAAAAACCTTCTAATAAGTTTAAGTGAGGAGAAGTTTTTTAGAATAGATTAATTAATTTTATCCTTTTTAAGGTTTATAAGAGGGGTAAAATAAATCTTATTACTTTTATAACTTTAGCTTTAGAAGTGAGGGTAAAATAAGTTTACCTTATCTTAGTTATTTTTAAGTTATTATTATAGTAGTTTATAATAAAGTAGTATATAATAATTTTAAATAGGTAAATAATAGACTAATAAAGGGGTTTAGTAAAGCTTATATAGAACCCTACTTACTCTTTTCTACCTAATAGAACATTCTTTTTCTTAGGGTTTTTTAGACTTCTATAGGTTTAGTTAATCTTTAATTCTAAATATTTAAACTATTACTCTTTACTTTAAGAAAATAGAAGTTAAAAAGGTATTTTAAATAGGTAAATAGTAAGCTAATAAGAGGGTTTAGTAAAGTTTATATAGAACTCTATTTACTTTCTTCTATTTAATAAAACACTCTTTTTCTTAAGGTTTTTTAGATTTCTATAAGTTTAGTTAATCTTTAATTCTAAATACTTAAACTATTACTCTTTACTTTAAAAAAATAGAGGTTAAAAAGGTGTTAGCTAAATTTTCTTCTAATATAGTAATACTTAAATTACTTCTTTTTCTAAGCTTTTCTTACTTTAGTTTAGTAAAGTAGTATAAAATAACTATAAAGGAAACCCTTTATAGTAGTTTAGTTTATATCCCTCTATACTAGTTACTAATTTTATAATAGGGTAAGAGAGAAAATTTATTAATTATACTAAGTACTCTACTCTAAGTAAAAAACCTCTAAAAATACTTTAAATACTTATATATTAATTTTCTAAATAACTATAAGAGATATAAAAATAAATATATAAATATAAGCCTAACTAACTTATACTTTATTTATATTTTCTACTCTTTTTATATTTTAAGTTATATAATCTCTTAAGAGAAAATAAGCTACTAAGAAGAAATTTAGTAATATTATCCCTATAGTATTCTACCTTATTATCGCTTTAAATAATTAAAGAGGTATAATAGGGATTAAGAGAGGAGATAAAAATAAAGCTAGCTAAGGCTAGAAAAGCTTAAAAATACCTATTTTTATTTAATTTTTAAAAAGTAAGAATTAATAAGTTTTTTCTATAAGTTAGGCTAAAGAACCTTAAAAGCTCTTCTAAAAGGGTAGTTACTGAAGTTATTAAGAGAAAATAGGAAATTATATAAAAATAAGTATATTTTTTATTTATCTACTTAGTCTTTTTTATTATAAGCTAACTAGGCCTCTGTCTATTTATATAAGCCTTTTCCTCCTATAATAACGCCTAACGCTTATAAAAACGCCTATCTAACCTCTTACTTTTAGGTTAGAATTACTAAAAATTCTAAGAACTCTACCCCCTTCTACTACTATTTCTTAAGCTTTCTTTAAAAGCCTCTTATTTTATATCTTTTTAGTATATTATAATATAAGTAGTACTATTAAGCTTAAGTATATAGGCTTATTTTTAGTAGAAGTAAGAGGTTAGATAAATGTTTAGTATTTTAGTTTTAGCTTCTTTAAGTTTAAAGTTTTCTAAAGAGGAGTTTAAAATAAAAAAGTTATTTACTATATTAGTTAGAGTAGTATTAGCTATTTTATAATTAAATAAAGCTGTTTTACTAGTAATAATTATTAATTAGGCTATTTTAAGTTAGGCTAGAGAAATAGAAATAGCTAAAAGTAAGCTATAGAAGAGGCTATAGAAGAAGCTATTAAGCTTAAGTATAAATAATATACTATAAGTAACCTATTAAATTTTCTGTAGCTAGCGCTTTAAAGAAGCAATTTAGGCGCTATTTTTTAGAGTAAGGTAGATAGTATAATTACTATAGTTTATAGAGAAGGTTTTATAGTAGTTTAAGTATTTAAAGTTATTTAAATAAGTTAAAGTTAAGTTAATACTAATATAGTTAGTTTAGCTATACTAGCTATAGTAGTAAGATCTAATATAAAAGCAGCTAATATAATACTTTTAGCACTTATTAGAGCGAAGTATAAGTATCTATTTTTTCTCTAATAGAAGATAAATATAAGTAGATTTATAGAAAAGACGCTATTTAGTGCTTTTATAAGGCTAAAATAGAATAATAATCTAAAATTAGGTTTAAATAGTAAGATTTATACCTTTCTATATTAAATAAGCTTATATTAAGTATAGTTTAATAGATTTAAAAGTATTAGTTTTAACTATTTTATCTATAATTATAATTATAAAGTTATCTAAGTAGCTAAGAGTTTCTATAAATATCTAGTTAATTAAATATTTATACTATTTTTAAAAGAAGTTAAGAGATTAAATACTTATAGCTTTATAAATTTCCTCTATTTACTTAAGAAAAGCTTTCTTTATAGAAGTAGAGTATAAAATAATAATATAGTTTAAAGTAGTATATAATATATAAATAATATTTACTAGAGAAAAGTTTAAAGCTTTAGTAATTCTATTATAGAAGGTATATAGTAGAGCTTTATAAGCTTACGCTAAGATTTTAGAAGTTTATAGAAGTAAATAGTAGTCTATAATAAGCTTTAGTAAGATATAAAGTTTCTATATTTTATATAACTAAATTAAACTAATTACTATATTTTATCTAATAAGAGTTATTTTAGAAGAAGATATAATATTATTTTAGCTCTAAAGAGAGGTTTTTATAGTTATACTACTCTAAAAAAGCTTAGAAGTAACTATTTACTAGATATAAATAATAAATTTCTATATAATACTATTAAATACTTTCTATAGAGGTTCTTTATAAGTTTTTACTAATTAATTAAGATATATTATAATTATCTAGTAAACTTACTAATAAGTATTAAAAAGCTAGAATAGTTTTTATACTTTAGTAGTAATAGTTATATACTTTATCCTTTTAGAGCTATTAAGAGGAAATAATTCTACTATAGTAAATACTTAAGAGTATAGACGTAATAGCTTAGTAGAAGTAGGGGGGGGGGAAGGGTTCTAAACTAGCGATTTAGACTTAGGTTAGGTACTTATAGCGCCTATATATAGCTATAAAGCTATTATAATAAGTGATTAAGGGCGTTAATAGTAGTGTTTTATGTACGTTAAAGGTCTAGTGGGGTACGCTGTAGCCTGCTAATAGCAGGTCGCAGTAAAAAGTGTGTAGGAGGGAAGTTATTAGTAAGGAATGATCATAAGGTTATCACAGCTTTCCATAATTGCATGTTTCGTAGGGCCTGTCAGGTTGAGGATGCTATGGGCAATTCAAGATGCAGAGCCAAGGTTGGCATCTTTAGAGCATGAGCTGGTATAGAATGGATTTCGCTTGTTGGATAATCTTCTAGAGGTCGAGGCTATATTGCGACAATTGAAAGCCCATGCTTCTGTAGGATTAGTGCTATTCATATGACATAAAAGATACACAAAACGATGAGCAGCTCTTGCTGAGAGCTATCTGCCGAAGATGATTCGATGCAGGAGGCTGACAAGTGATGCTCTAAAACAATGCTTTGGGGCTACTAATCAGACTTCATTCTCAGGGGACGCTGTGATCAATCGGCTTTTAAAACGAGAAAGCTTGACACGCAGTCCTGTTCAATTTCTTGCAGATGTAGATGATGCGATTTGTTCTAGGTCCTGCTTTTCTGGCAATGTACCAGTACAACGATCATGCCATTTTCATCTTACGCTGTTTATGGCAAGAAATACCCCCTTTAACAGCAAATGATACGTCACCGTCCGTGTGATCGTCTACCTCAACAGCGATGAGTTTGAAAGATTCTAAAACTGTTGGTCTCACAGGACCAGCTAGCTGGTAGGGCACTGTGGGCAGCAAATATCGTATTATATTAACTGCGTTAGTGGTGATCTGGATGAGGTTAACTGCGTTAGAGGCGGCAGCTGCAATTGCAGCGTTAATTGCGGAGGCTGGCGCCTTATGTAATTGCTGATTATGTAAGGCGCGCCTAGCTTAATTAACGCTGCGATAGGCTAGTGTTGCTGATACTAGCAACTTTCTCTTTTTGCTAGTGTTAATGCAGTTAATAGTAACTATAGTATAATTTGAAAAGAAGTTATTAAATAATATATAACGCGAAAAGCAGTAATTACTAGTAATTACAGCAATTGCCTAATAATTGCCTATAACCCCTGCTATAGCAGTTACTCTATAATTATTACTTAATCTTACCCTAAGCTAGTGCTAGCGATTAGCGCTACTTAGGCTTATATAATTTATCTTTCTATCTATATTATTACTAAGTTTATATTGAGGAAGTATATAAGGTATTAATTAGGCTTTACTTTAGTAAAGGCGTTAGTAAGGTTATTATTACTATTAATCTATTATATTTTATATAGCTTATAGCATTTATATAACTGCTATAGAGCTATAATATTAATTATTAAATACTTCTCTTTTATACTATCTAGCTTAATAAGGTATTTATATAGTAAGTATAAGTTAATATAGATAATAGTAAGTATTAGAAGTAGGCTGAGCTGTTTAGTGATTATTTAGAGAGTTATAGAGATAGTATAAGCTATATTAATACTAGTAATTATACTATAAACCTTAGAGACTAATATGCTTTAAATAACTTACTTGCTTTTTATTAAACTGAAGTAAATAATATTACTATTAATTGTAAATTTATTCTTATTAGAAGAGGTCTTATTAGTAAGAATAATAGTGAAGTTAAGCTATAATATTAGGTTAGTGTTATTAGTAAATAAGCTATTAATAAAGATAAAGAGTTTAGTAGTTAATAAGTTAATAAGTATAAATATTAATCTTTATACTAATAAGGCTATCTGCTATTATAGTTATATATTGAGGGCTTTAATGTTATTAAGTGAGAGGTTTTAATACTAAGCAGCAGTTAATAAATTATAGTATGCTTTAGGCTAGTAAATTGATATAACATACGCCTTATATATATATTACTTAATATATTACTTCTTAATAGCGTTAGAAGTAGTGTTAGTATTAATAAAGGTAAGCTTCTTACTTTAGCTTTTCTAGTAGAGAATAATAGTTTTTAATTTGTTAATGCTAATAATACTGCTATTAAATATTAGTAGTTAGTTAATAATAAGTTATTACTTAGCTTTTACTATAAATAAAGCTTTAGTTAGAGCTTTATTTTTATAAGCTGAGAAATTAGTATTAGTGAGGCTTAAAGTGTTATTAGTTTATATACTAATAACTATAAAGTTAGAGTTAATAGTAGAAAGAATTAAAAAGTAGAGATTATAGTTTTAAGTAACTATTTAGAGAACTTCTCTAAAGTAATAGCTATATATAGCTTATTAGTAAGTGCTAGCTTTAGTGATACTATAGAGTAGCTTAATAACTCTTATAATAATATTTTTTAGGTATTAGTTATAAATCTAAATAGGTAAATAGGTGAGGATTATTTTATTAAGCTTTATTTCTAACTAGATATATACTTATATTATATTATATAGCTAGAGGAGTTTACTAGAAAGTAGTAACTATAATATAATAGTAAGAATAAAGTATTAGCTTATATACTATATTATTAGTAACTATATTAAGATTACTTTTTTACTATTATTAGTATATCTCTAGATAATAAAGTAGAACTTCTTATAAGGCTTATTAGTGTTTTTGCTTTTAATTCTATTAACTATTTGTAATTAGAAGATATAGATATTTATATACTTAGTAGGGTTATATATAACTATCTTAAAGATGCTTTAATTAATAAGTCTTTTAACTTTAGCTTTATTAGATTATTTAAAAAAGCAGCTAGGTATATTAATTTTACTTACTTTATAGAGCTATATAGTTAAGTTGAGGTTAGTATATTTCTTATTAGTTAAAAAGACTTTATTAGTAGTAAAGAATGTAGTAATAGTGTTAATATTATTAACTTCTAGTATAAAGTTAATATCAAGGGTAGAGTTAATATTAACTACTTTTATTATAAATATCTATTTTTATAAGCTTTAGTGTAGCTTACTTAGAGGTAGTCTTAGGTGTTCTTCTCTCTTATAAAGCTAGCTATATTAGTATAGTAGTAGTAGTAATAGTATTAGTAATTCTTCTTAGTCTTCTTTTACTAGCGTTACTAATACTTTAAGAGTATTTAGTAGAAAGTTAATATTAATAGCATCTTTATCTAAGTTATTATAAAAAGGCTTAATGTAGGTTAATTAAAACATTTTTAGCTTATAAAGTAGGTTTAATATATAGTTCTCTCTATTAATAGAGAGAAGTTTATATAGGCTAGCTTATCTTTTATTTTTATGTTAGACGGTATGAGGGTATTTCCCCCTCTGTTTACTCTATACTATAGGGCTTAAGGCCCTAATATTCTATACTAATACTTAATACTAAGCAAAGCGCTGCTAAGAAACCCTTTATAGGAAGAAAACTCAGGCCGCGTTGTAGTACACAATTAAGCAGACGATACATGCACAATACTATATAATAATTAGCTAGAGGCCGTTGGTGCCCCACTGTGCATGTGGGTCCCTCGAGGGAGGGACCTACTTTTTACAGCGGGTCCTTAACTAATTAGAAGAGAGGAAAAGGGGTTCCTGTAGCTGGGATCGAACTGACGCCTATGCGTTTAGGTAACGCACAGGCCTGCTAGGCGCACACCACTGCGCCATACAGGTATCTTTTATTTTTATATTATATAAGAACGTCTAATTATAGTAAGAAGGTAAGTATTAATAATATATTTAGGCTATTATAGAAGGTAAAAGTATTAGAGATTTAGCGTTTAGTATATATATAGTGAAGTTTATTAGTAGCTTTTTATATAGCTTTTTAATATTTAGTAATATCTAGAGATAGCGCTAAATCTTTAGTTATTTGAAGATAAGTGCTAAAGATAAAAAGAGTTAAGATTAGCCTATTAGACTTAGTAGTATTATTAATAATCTTAATAGTTATCTATAGGGCTTATTTATAAAAGATAGAAAGGTTTTTAGTATAGATAATATTATAGGTATAGTATAAAGTAGTATAGTAATATTTAACTTTATTAATACTATAGTAAGCTTTAATAGGGACTTCTTTAATAGTAATTACTAGAGTATAGATGGTATATTTAAATTTATAGCTATAGAAGTTAGTGTTAGTATCTATAGTAATAAAGTCTAAAAGGCTTTAGTATATATTAATTTAGTATATATATAGAGCTGTTTAAGTGTGCTAAGTTAATAGATCTTTGAGAAAATAGCCTATATTAAAGCAAATAGTACTATTAATAATATAGAGTATTAGCTTATTACTATTAAGATATATAATATTTATAAAGATCTTATAGTTAAATGTATAATTATTATAAAGGGTGAATTTAAACCTTTTAGGTTAACTAGTGTAGAGTTAATAGTATTAGTAGACCTTAGTTAGATAGATAAGAAGGTTTTTACCAACTTTATACTTAGTTTTAGTAAAGATATATTGAAGTTTAGTAACTAATAAGTAGTTAAAATAGTAATAGAGTTATTAAAGTTTAACTTTACTAAAGTAGTAGTAAGTAACTAACTATTCTTATTAGAGAAGTATTTAGAGATATCTCTATTTATAAATAACTAGAATTTTAAGGTTTTTCTACTTTATAATATTATTAAGGTTATTAAATATAACTTCTATTTTATTTGTATTATAGAGGTAGTATAAAAAGAGTGTATTTATTAGTATAATATAGAAAGTAATAGGATTAAGTAGTATAGGAATTTTAATAGATCTTAAAGAGTAGATAGAGTTATTAAAGCTAAATTTAATAGTAGCTACTTTTATAATATTAACTTTGAGGTTTAGTATTAGTTATTATAGTATAAGGACTTAAAACTAGCTTGTTATTAAATATTTAGAAGTATTAGTATTGAGTAGAATACCTTAGAAGATTATTAATCTATATTTTCTCTTAAAAGAGAATTATAAAGTATATTCTTTAGGCTTAACTATAGTATATAGATCCTATTTAGTAATAGTATAGAAAGTAGTGTTATTACTTAATATACTAGTAACTTTAAAGTTATTAAAAGTGATATTAGTAAAGCGGGGAGTAAGAAATTATTAATTTTTATTATTTAAGCTATCTAATTTATACTAGCTATGTTTAGTGTTAGAGTTATTAATATTAAAAGTGCTGAAGTAGTTTAATATATTCTTATTATAGCTATTAATAGAAAGGTTATTAATACTTTTAACGCTTTCATATTATACCAGAAAGTGATTAAAAGTAGGGGTAGAAGTGTTCTTATTAATATATATTTACTTAAAGTAGTTCAAAGCTTTATAGTAATTTTTAGTAAAGTACTTTATTAACTAATAGCTTATTTTACTATAAATATAGTATTTCTTCTTAGATTTAGAAAGTATAGGTTAAGGGTAATATTAACTATAAAGTATATATAGGTAATAGTTGAATTAAGAGCTATAGCTATAGCTATTATATTAATAATTAGTTTAATACTAATTATTAATAGAAGATAGATTTATCATAAAGTGCTTATAAGTTTAATTCTATATTATAATACTAATAGATAATTAAAGTTAGTTAGTAATGTTTTTATAGTTTTTAGTAGAGTTTATAAGAGTGTAGTTATATTTAAGTATACTTTAGTAAGTACTAAGGACCTAGTTATAGAGGGTATTATTAGAGTAGTAAATAGTAGAGAAAGTATACTAGATAGTGATAAGTTTATTAAAAACTATCTTGAAGTATTTTATTTTAGTCTTATTAGGGTTCTTAAGGATTATATAGTTAAAGGTAGTATTATACTACTTAGAGAGATATACTTAATATAACTCTTTAGTTTTAAAGTAGGTTTTAATTTTAATAACTAATTTAGTAAAGTTAAAAGGTATATTATTATTATAAAGCTTATTATAGTAGTAGTTAAATACTTTACTTTTAAGTATAACAGAGAAGGTATCTAGAGTTTAGAATTAATTAATATTAGCTTTAATATAATAATCTTTAAAGATAAGAAGCTTAGAGTTAAAGATATTATATATATCACTTCTAAATTATATACTATTATTATATAGCTTTATAAGATCTATAAGTTGCTAGGGGGATAGCTAATTAAGTATAGTAATATTAAATATATTACTTTTATTAAAGTTAATATTAAAGCTTTCTAAAGAAATAAAGGTAGTTAATTAGTAAGCTTTAAAGATATCTAGTTTATACTAAATTAACTTAAAAGATAGAGCTATTTATAGAGAAGTATAGCTAGAAGAAGCTAGTAGCTTTAGCTTAATACTTTTAATATTATTAAAGAAGTTAATATCTTTAATAGCTCTTTTAAAAGAGAAAAGCTTAGCTATCTTATTATTAATATCCTTATTAGTTTACTAATAGAAACTTTAGTAAGGAGTAGTGTAAATATTAGAAGTAGTAGAAGTGCTATTTTAGATAATATAAACTTTATTAGTAATAAAGAAGTCTTTAAATTCCTTTATTATAGTAATATTATAGTAGTTAAAAGTAAACTTTAGTATATTTTTAAAGTTAGTAGAAGCTTAACTTTAGAAGATAAAGCTAGTAAAGCTATTAAGTTCGTAGTATTCTATATTAAATAAGAAGTATAAAGTAATTTATCTCTAAATAGTAGTATTTAATTTTATATTAATATTACTAAGTTTTCTTTAAATATTATAGTTAATTATACTATAAATTTTAATAAAAATAGAAATAAGGTAGTTACTAGCTAGAAGTACTAGAGGTACTAGTAGAGTAGAAAGGTTACTTAGAAGGTTACTTAGAGAGGCTAAAATAACTAAATTAAATATAGTTAATAAGGCTTAATAATAGTTATTTAAGAAGTTATAAAGGCTATTAAAGATATAGAGGGGTAGATATTAATATCTCCAATAGAGTGAGATATTAAGTTAAGTAGTAAATAAGAATTATTATACTATAATTATAAAAAGCTTACTAAAGATTAAAGTAACTAAGGCTTATTTATTTAGTAGATAATGTATTATTTTATTACTTACTTAACATAGTATAACTTAATAATAGTTAAAAATAGAGGTATAAGAGTTAGAAAAGATCTTTATAATAAAATAATAGTTAGTTTTCTATATAAAGAAGGATACTAAAAGTAAATATTAATAAGAAGGTAGGTATATTTAGTAAGTAATATTATTGATAAAGTAGTAAAATCTTAAGAATAAGAAGATAGTATAGTAGTAATATAAGAGAAATAGAAGAGCTATATAATAGCGTTATAGAAGGAATATAAGTTATTAAGAGTAAAAGATAGTGAAAAATTCCCTTATAGTTAGTAGTTAGTAGTTAGCGTTTAGTAGTTAAATAATAGGAAAATCTTATAGTAAAGTATACTATATACTATATATATAGGTAGTTATTATTAAATAGGCTTAAAGTAGCTGTTTATTATTAATATTAACTTAGCGAAGAAGGTAGTTAAAAGCTATTAAAAGTAAAGTAATCTCTTATTTACTTATATAGTATAAAAACTCTATTTATAAAAAAGTAGAAAGTTAAATAAAGTAATTAAAAGTGAAGTAAGTAATTAATTTTACTATTAATTATAAGTTAATAAGTTAATATTAATATTAAAAGTTAAGTATATAATAGATACTCTTTAAGTAAAAAGTAAAAATAATTACTAAAAATGTTCTAAATAAAATAGACTATCTCTTATGCTATATTATAACTACTTTTATTAAGTATAAAATTAAAAGCTATAAAAAGCTATTATTATAATCCTATTATTATTAATACTATAGAGAGATATTACTTAATCCTATTAGTGTTAGTGATATTATGTTATAACTTATAAGCAAGGATGATAGATAACTAATCTACTTAAGCGTTAAGTAGTTAGGATAAGACATTTATACTATAGGATCATAAGAATAATAATAGGCTACTTAGAATAGAAGAACTATAGTATAGGTTATATAATAATAAGAAATAAGTATAGATAAGGGACCTATAATAAACGCTTAATAGATACTAGAATAAGCGCTTATCTTACTCTAAAATAAGCACTTATATAATAAGAGAAATAAACGCTTATAAGTAGTAGGATTAATTAGATAAAGACTTATATATAATATAACTTTAAACTTAGTTTATAATTAGACTTCTATAGCTCTTTAGTAATTAACTTATAAATATCTCTAAAATACTTTTAGTTTACTTTTATTATAAATAACTTATTAAATCTAAAACTAATTACTTTAGTTTCTAAAGACTAATTTATAATAAAACCTATAACTAATAACTCTAACTATAACTTCTATATATTATTATAATATATTAATCTTCAGTTTCTATAAATAAACTTTACTATTAAATAGCTAACTATAACATTTTAATTACTCCTATTTAATAAGTTAATTATTAATACTTATTAATAGTAAATAATAATATATTTTCTTATACTTTAGCTAAACCTTCTACTTTAAGATCTTTATCTTCTTTATATAACTAGCTTTAAAACCTAGTATAAAAACTCACTAATATTAAAAACTATAATATACTAAACCTTAAATATAACTCTAATAGAGAGAGATCCTTTATTAAAGAAAAATATACAAAGCTATAACGTTTTATTTAGAAATAAGAAAATAAATCTAAAGAGATATAGACTTTTATTAATAAAAGTAAATAGGTTATAAATAGCTTTAATAAATAACTCTAGAACGCTAAATAAACTTATAAAAAACTAGAAAAAAGTATTAAAGAAAACACTAACTTTAAAGAAATTTAGAAACTCTAAGAAGAAATTAATATTTTCTAAACTACTACTAATATTATTTTAGCTTCTATAAAACGATAGTAAAAACTTAAGTTTAGTTTTTTAATAATTTATAACAATATTTTAAAATACTTTAAAGAATTCCTAATTTAAGTTAAAAACTACTAAAACTTCTACTATAATAACTTTACTAATTAAATAGAAAAAGTAGTTTATATAGTTACTTATTTTTAAAGATAAATACTTAGATAATTTAAATTTACCTAAGAAGAGGTTTTTAAATATAAAATACTAAATAAATACTCTATAGAAATTTATAATATCTATAGTAATTTCTAAAGTTTTAAAGATATTTTCTACTCTCTTTTCTAAAGCTTTAATAAGAAATAATAAGTTAAATATAAACTATTATAGCTTAAATAGACTAAATCTATTAAAGATTTTACTACTATATTCTAATAACTTAGCGTTTAACTTAATTATACTAAAAAAACTAAAATCTTTATATTCTACTAAAAACTTAAGAATAATATTAAGAATAAGATTATTAAAGTTAATTACTTTAATAACTTCTTATAGTATATTAATCTCACTATCAAAATTAATAACTAACTATTTAAATATTATAGAGAAAAAGATAAAACGTAATAAAAACTTAATATAAAGTGTAAATATTAGTAGTAGCTTTAATTAAGATTTAATAATTAATATAATAATAATTAACTCTATAATAACTAAAATAATAATATTTACTAAAGTAATATATATAGATAGTATAATAAACTTATAGACCTTAATATAATAACTAAACTAGCTAATAAAAAGCCTTAAAACCTTAAATATTATAACTATAACTAATAAGAATATATCGCTAAAAACTATAAATAGCCTAAAAAGCTCTCTTAGAAGCTAGTAGCTAAATAACCTTTATAAGTTAATATAGTTTTAAAGACCCTTTATATATCTCTATTATAGACTAAATATTATAATAATAACTATTGAATCTACTTTAAAAATAAAAAAGTATTAAAATACTATTTTAAGAATAATAACTTTAAAAGATCTAACTATAATATAATTACTCTAAAATCTAAACTTAAAACTATATTAATACTATATATTAGTAATAGTAAAGTTATAAAAAAAGCTAAAATAATAACTTAATAAGAAGTTATAAGTCTAATAGTTAAAACCTATTAATATAATTATTAAGAAACTAAAATACTAATATAACCTTCTAATAGAATAATAACTCCTTAGTATAACTAATAATTAAACTTTTAAAAAAAGAGAAAACTTACTTTATAACTTAGATAAACTTTATAATATTACTTACTAATATACTTAAATAGAGATTATTTATAAACTTACTTTTAATATAAATAACTCTAGTTCTAAAGAGAAATCTAATAATTAGAATAAAATTAAATAACTTTTAGAATTCTAAGAAGTTAATATACTATAAAATAAGTAATAATAGTATTTCTATAGTATTTAAGTAGTTTAATAAGAATAAAACTATACTTTATAACTATATATAGAAAACTACTTTATACTAAGAAATAACTACTAACTCTACTAACTCCTCTTTTAACTTTAATATTTTTATAATAAATATAAAAAGTATATAAGAGAAAAATATAACTACTAATTCTACTCTAAAAAATATAATAATAAACCTATTTAGAAAATCTACTTAATATCTACTATAATTAGATAGATAATAACATTATTTAAAAATAATATTATAATCTTTTAATTAAACCTATAGTCTCTTATAAAATATTAATATAACTATAATATAAAATAAAATAAATACTAATAAAATAAATACTAAATATACTACTAAGAAAAAACATATACTTTGAGGATTACTAATAATAAACCTAAGCCTCTATAAGTTAAAATCTATAAAAATAGCTTAACTAAAGTATAATAAGAAGAGAAATAAATTTACTACTTTAAATAACTATAATAGTTAAAAAACTAAACTTACTTACTAAAGAAGAATTATAATAAGTAATAAGTATAAAGTCTATCTACTAAATATCTTAAAAATATATAAATAATATTAAACTTAAAGTTACTATTAATTAGTAAATAATACTTATACTAATTAATAATAAAGCTAAAGCTAGTTATATTACCTCTTAAGCTATTAATAAACTAGAAATATAATAAAAAGAAAGAATAACTATACTAACTATAAATAGTAGAGAAAGAAGAATTTAAATATAAAAGAAACACTATCTATAATAAAACTATACCTCTTAAAATGAACTACTTAAGTTGAAAAAAAAGAATTTAATTTAACATTACTAATATAAAAATATATAATATAATACTAAAGCTATTTTAGTTATAAATAAATAACTTATAAATAGATTAAAATAAAGGCTAACTCTATTAAAACTATAATAATTTAGTTTCTACGTAGTACTATAAAAGCTAAACCTTGAATAGATTAATATATTAAAAAGTAATAAAAGAATACCTCTACTACTTTAAAATAAAAGAAGCTATATTATAACTATTAATAATAATAGATTTTAATTAAAAGAATAATCCTTTTTTATTTATTCTAAAAAAGTATAAAGTTTATAAAAACCTCTTTATGCTAAACTGAAAACTAAACTACTCGAATATATACATTTTAATTATAAAATCTCTATTAAAAAAAGAAAGAGCTTAAATTTAATAAAATCTATAAACTTAACTAAATGAAAATAGAAGCTTTTAATAAATACTTTAATAAAAACCTTAAAAGAAGCTATATTAAAGAATTAACTTTATTTATAAAAAGTCTAATCTTATTTATACTTAAGAAAAATAATAAACTATAACTATATATTAATTACTAAATATTTAATAAGATAATAATAAAAATATTAATACTTACTACTACTAATTAATAAGCTATAGCAACCCCTCTAAAAAGTTAATTACTTCACTATACTAAACCTTAAAGAAACTTATAATCTAATTAGAATAAAAAAAAAGAATAATAAAAAACTACTTTTAAAATATATAGAGGATATTTCAAATATCTTATTATACTTTTTAGTTTTACTAATACTTTAGTTACTTTCTAGAATATAATTAACTAAATTCTTAAAAAGTTTATAAATATCTTTATAATTATCTAGTATAATAATATCTTTATTTTCTCCCCTATAATAGAATAATATAAAGAATATATATATCTTATACTATAAGCTTTTTAGGATATTAAACTCCTAATTAAACTAAAGAAAAGTATATTCTATACTTAAGAAGTAAAATACTTTAGATTTACTATTACTTTAAAATATATTAATATATTAAAAAAGAAAGTTTAAGCTATTAAAGAATAGCTAATACTAATAAATCTTAAAAAAGTATAGAGTTTTCTTAAACTAGTTAACTTCTACTAAATATTTATTAAATATTATAGTAAAATTAGTATACTTTTTATAGATCTTAGCTATAAAAACTAACTATTTAAATATAAAAAAGCCTAAAATATAGTTTTCTAGAAAATTAAAAACTATATATCTAGTAAACTAGTTTTAATAATCTTAAACTTATAAAAGGAATTTAAACTTAAAATAAATACTTTAAATTTCACTTTTAAAATATAATTATTCTAATAAAACTTAAAAAGATACTTATATTTTTATACTTCTTTCTCTTATAAACTCTATAGATTAAAACTTAATTATCTAATTTCTAATAAAAAGCTTATAGTAATTATTAAAACTTTCAAAGAATAAAAACTAGAACTCTTAGAAATAATTTATAAAGTACTTATCTATTCTAACTATAAGAACTTTTTATACTTTATAACTTTAAAAGTGTTAAATAAATAATAAGTAGAATAGTTAGAATTTATGTTAGAATTTAACTTCTAAATTATCTATTAAAAGAAATTAGAAAATAGTAGAGCTAATACTTTTAGTAAATAACTAAACTATAATATCCTAATACTAAAAAAAGCCTAAGTGATTTTTAAATATTATTATAATAGAGACCTAATACTAATAACTAAACTTTTAATAATAACTAAATAGTTTAATACTAGTCTACTTAGTAAACTAAATAATAAACCTATTATAGAATTTTATACTTACTCTATATATAGTTACTAAGGAATTATAAAAACCTAGAAATAACTATAATAATAGTATAAAGAAACAGTTACTAGAGAATATATAATAAAAGTAATTAAAAATTATAAAATATACCTTAAATATAAACCTATTTAATACTAACTTTATAATATACTATAACCTTTATTTATATTATAAACTACTTAGTACTCTATATCTTTTCACTTTATTATTAAACTACTAAAATCTTAAAAACCCCTTATAAAGATATATTTTAATAATATTCTTATTATTATAAACTAATTTATAAAATATACCTATTTTATTTTATATAACGAATTAAGTAATACTAAAGGATTTACTTATAAATTCCTTAAATATATTATTACTAACTACAGAATACCTAAAGAAATTATATTAGATAAAAATAAGATTTTTACTTCTAAATTCTAAATATTAATTATATTATAACTTAGTATTAAGTAAATAATATCTACTATATTTCACTTATAGACTAATAAATAAATATAAAAGGTTAACTAAATCCTTAAAAAGTTAAAATATACCTCTATACTTATATTAATTATAAGTAAGATAATTAAGTTATATTACTAATAATTACCTAATTTACCTATAATAGTATAATTAGAAAAAATACTAAAAAATCCCCTTTTTACTTTAATTATAGATTTAAACTAACTACCTATAGAGATATATAACTAAATCTAACTATAGTTAAAGCTACTACCTTAATATAATAAATTAAAGATATTTAAGATAATATATATAAAGAACTTAAATTTATATAATAATAAATAGTATAGTTTAGTAATTAATAAAAGATTAAAAAACTAACCTTAAAAGAGGGAAATAACTCCTACTTTATATAGTAAAATATTAAAATAAAACAATTAAGTGATAAATTTAACTTTAAAAAACTTAAACCTTTTAAAATTATATAAATAATTCCACTAATTAACTATAAACTTAAACTTTTAGAAACTACAAAATATTACTTAGTATTCTATATCTTGCTTCTTGAATTAGTACTATATAGATTATAAATAAATAATATTATTATTATAGAAAATAATAAACTAGAATATAAAGTTAAATAAATTATTAACTACCTTATAAAACTAAAGAGTTATTAATACTTTATTAAATAGAAAAAATATAGATATAAAGATAATATATAAAAACCTACTAAAAATATTATTAATATAATAAGAAAACTTATAATCTACTAGTAATAATACTAAAAATAAGAAGTAATACTTATACTAGCTAAACTAATTACTTTAATAAATACCTTTAGCTACTTATAAATTAGATATCCCTATAAATATATTAGATTACTAATAAAAACAGATAGACCTCAATAAAAGAGACTACTTATTTAATTAAAAACACTAGAATATAACTAAGATTTCCCTAATAAGAAATTTAAAATAATAAAATTCTAATTAAATAAAGTATCTACATTTAAAGCACTTTAAATATCTATTAACTATACTTCTAATATAGAATCTAATATATCTACTAAAAACTTAGTAATAGCTATCTTATCTTTTTTAAACACTATTTATTTCTACGTTTATAATTACTCTAATTTAGCTAGTAATTTATTTAACTCTAACTAAGCTGTTTAATAAGTTTTAGCCTTTTACTATAAAATAGTAGCTCTTTTATAAAACTTTACTTCCTCTACTACTTTAGCTTTATCTAAACGATTAGACTCTACTAAGTAGTTTACTACCTATTGCAAGTAGTAAAAAAAGCTATATAATATAAACTAAAAAAACCTATAAATATAGATTATATCTTCTAAAGTATTATAAAGAATACTTAAATAATAGTAAGTTCTATAGATATTAGAATCTAAAAAAAAACAAATAATATATACTATATAAATAATAATTTAAATAAAACATTTTATTTTTAATACCCTTATTAATAAACTAAAGAATTCAGAATAAATAATAATAAGTTAAAATACTTAAAGATTTTGATTTTTAAATATAACTTAATATAGTATTAATATTATAAGTAAATTAAAAAGTATAATCAATAGATCTCTAACTTAAGACTAATAACCTACTTATATTAAGTCTTAAAATAAAACCTTTAGAGAGGAGACTTAATATTATAACCTATAAATAAAGATAATAGATAACTAACCTACTTAGGTATTAAATAGTTAGAATAAAACATTTATACTATAGAATTATAAGAATAATAATAAACTACTTAGAATAGAAAAACTATAGTATAAGTTATATAATAAAGAATAAGTATAAATAAGAGACCTATAATAAGCGCTTAGTAAATACTAAAATAAGCACTTATCTTACTCTAAAGTAAATACTTATATAGTAAAAAGAATAAATACTTATAAGTAGTAGAATTAATTAGATAAAAACTTATATATAGTATAACCCTAAGTTTAATTTATAGTTAGACTTCTATAGCTCTTTAGTAATTAACTTATAAATATCTCTAAGATACTTTTAGCTTACTTTTACTATAAATAACTCATTAAATCTAAAACTAATTACTTTAGTTTCTAAAGACTAATCTATAATAAAGCTTATAACTAATAACTCTAACTATAACTCCTATATACTATTATAATACGTTAATCCCCAGCTTCTGTTAGCAGACCCTACTGTTAAATAGCTAACTATAATATATTAGTATTAATATACTCTTCTTAAAGACTAGAGGAGGGTAAGTTTAAAGCAGCTTAAGTAATATAAGCTATTTTTTCTCAAAATTACAATTACTTTATTAGTATAAGTTAATTAATTAAGTATTTCTAAGTAGAATAGATGTAAATAAATATTAATAAGACTACCTCTTCTAAAGCTTTACTGATCTATAGTTAATTAACATATTATATAATAGTAACTATAAAGTTAACTACTAATTAGTGTTAGTCTCATAGGATTAGCTAGCTAGTAGGACACTATAGGTAGTAAATATCATATTATATTAACTGCGTTAGTGGTGATCTAGATGAGGTTAACTGCATTAGAGGCGGCAGCTGTAATTGCAGCGTTAATCGTAGAGGCCGGCGCCTTACGTAATTGCTGATTACATAAGGCGCGCCCAGCTTGATTAACGCTGCGATGGGCTGGCGTTGCCGACAAAAACCGCTCAAGCTATAGGTATTTCATCGACCACAGTAAACCAGTTTCTCACCACAGAAACCTCATCCCTCCTTACAAAGACGACCATTGCCTCCGTCACTTCGACGAGAACCCCATTCATGCTGATCCAATCGGAAGGAACACAAAAATGGCGCGCATAGTGGTCCGCGTTTAGCTCGATAGAACTAACCTAGTTGCATCTGTCGATAAATATGAGCTTAGAGCCTACGGAGCCTAGGATTCTATCGAGACATCTAGCAAGTCGCCTAAGTGCGGCGTCGGGTGAGAGTGTGCTCAAGGTCTTCGACTGCGGTGACGGTCGGAGGGAAAAGATTGGCGGGTCAAGTGGGTTCACAGATGGTGAAGCCATAGCCAGGTATTGATCGTTGAAGCAGAGAATGGCCGTTTCCGGGGTGCCATTGTATTCCGAAATGTGCGAAGATCGAAAGTTGTTGTCTGAATCGATGATTGCAGCAAGCTTCTTTGTAGATTGGAGGCTCTCATAGCTGAAGGAAACAGGGCCATTGGAGTCCAACATAATGAGTTGACCAGCTTTCTTTCATCAACCATCTCCAAGGCTTGACTGGTGGGTGATGGACCCCAATTGATGGCGCCATGGTTTCTAGATCTCCGCCTGTCGTAGAACTTTGCCCTCGAGTAAATGATTTGACTCGTTGCCCATTCTCAGGGTTGAAAATAGAGATGGCGGATGGCGATATTATGTAGAGTCCCTTGTTATCCACGAAGAGTTGACTTATCGCGTCGTCGTGTTTGACACGTGCCAACGACCCTCCAACGTCCGCAAATCCCATGTTAGACATCCTATGAACCATCACCGTGCTAGAATCATCAGCGCTCGCTATCAAGCCGCTCTGAACGTCGAAGGCTAGATGAGTGATTGCCGCCCCTGGGCCATGGCCATAGAGCATGCGCAGCTGCTGACCTGTCTCGGCATCGTAACGGCAGACTGATCCATTGTCCTTCCCACAAATGACAAATTCTCCTGCTGATTGAACAGCACAAGCGGTGATAATGTCAATATCACCATCGTCAGCCAATCTGACTTCTTTGGCTGTGGTGGATATGCCATCGCTATCGCTACTCTGATCCTCAGGTTCTTGTCTGATCAACTCAGAAGGCTCCCAGACATTGCACGTTGAACCACGGATGTCCACAAAACGTCGGCCATCCACGTTAAGAGCTAGCGACTTGATTCCATCGTCGAAACAATTGATTCGATACAGTAGCTTCAGCGTCTCAAACTCGAAAAGTTGAATATTGCCGGCCGAATCCCCCGTGGCCAGGGTTTTGCCATCGGGGGAACAGGCCAGAACCTCACCGCCTGCCATGGCTGATGCAATGGCAATGTCATCCTCGGGGTCAAAAAGAATAAGTTCGCCGTCAAAGTAAGTTGCTGCCATGAGCTTTATCCCTGGCGTCGAGCAGAAAATAGCATTCAGCGCTGGGGCCTGCCTAAGGGTCTTCGCGGGTTGAATGTCAGGGCGGCGATTACAGTACCCATAGATGCAATCGTTCTTTAAGTCCCAGATCATTATTGAGGGGGCTCTGAAAACTATCGCCAAAAGTTGCAGTTCTAATGAAAAGGCAGCCCCTAACGGTGCCCGTGCCGTCACCGTGTGTTCGCTTGTCGAATCAGGATAGCTGTCAACCAGGCTTCTGCTGTGTGAACGATCACCATTCCCGATTGCCCAGGTCATCATCTCGTTGTTTCTTAAAACTGCTGAAACATGTCGATCGAGACTGTCAAAAGATAACGCGAGACACTGATGGCCTGCGTCTTTCTTCAGTATCTGGTCGCCGGTATGAATGTTGAAAACTTGAATGCTCTTCATACCGCCAGATGCTAGCATCCTTCCGGAGTGGCTGAATTCAAGACTTTTGATATGTTCGAAGTGGTGCATCGTTCTCAGGACTTGGCAAGAGGTCGCTTGGAAGACGACGATTAGCCCGGAGGAGTATCCGACAGCGTAATGTCCTTCTCCATAGGCCGCAGAAGACGTCTGCTCTCCAGGGGCAACGAAACAAGATATTCTGTCGTCCCAGTACTGATTCGACAGTCCTTCCACTGTGATTGAATGGTTTGAGGACCCAAATTGCTTGTAAATTGCCGAATCATGTGGGCAGAAAGGGTGAACAAGGTTGTGGATGGACCATGGTGCCATCAATAGTTGTCGCCCGAATTTCGATGTCAATCGAAGTAAATCGACACTTCATGCAGCACTTATGGCGTGCTTATCCTTTTCAGAAGAAGGATGTTTCGACAAGCGCCGCCTCAGATAACCATCCATGACCTTGGCTGTACGCACAAGGGGCTTAAGATTTCCAGACTTGGCAACTAGCTCGATCCAGCGCAGGACATTTGGCGATGTCAGAAAGTCGTGAAGCAACAAGAATACTTCCCCGTCAGCAGAACTTGTACCTCGCAAGTGCTCGAACAATGAGCTACAAGCGTAGCTCGCGAATGGGGAGGGCTCGGATAAAATCCGAGCGGCGCTTGATCTTCGTCCTCTAGGACCTTTCATTTCGTTCCCCAATAAATATCCGAGACACACCTTGGCTAATTCGCTGTGACACTCGCTTGACTTGACTGCAAACTCAGACTTGAGGTCCGGTTGCAGCAAAATATCCCTTGCCGCTTGGTGAACCATACGTACTCGATCTTTCGAGTCCACATACACGAGGTGGCCACAAGCTGACGCCACCTTCAGTGTCAGGTCAGGGATAGTGTCTTGATAATCCAGTTGCAAAGCTTCGTCAAGCTCGTCAACTGTCAATGGTCTTGCTGCGAGCACTGTCCAGCGGATAACTGCTTTTGCGACTTCTTTTCCATACTGCGCTTGCTCCATGTTCTTCAGGATTCTGGAGTACAATGCATCCATACCAACAGGGACGCTGTCGAGTATTCTTTCAATGTCTCTTGGAGAGTATGCTTCACGAAGCTCATCGACCACCAGCTTCACCCAGAGGAAGCAGCCGTCTGCCTTTTCGATGATCTGCCGTATGAGCTCTTGACGCGCAGAGTCATTCTTTGCTGGAAACAGATGCATATTGGCCTCGATCATTGTGCGGATATCTTTCGCGGAATCCTCTTTGCGAAGCTGTTCATGGCTCATTCGAAGGATACCGACACCAGAAGGCTGAACAGGCACGGCGCTGGGCCGGGATGTCACAAAGATACGCAATGGATATTCTTGTGGGATTTCCCCCAACTTCTTGACGAGCTCATGGCGTTCCTCGCACTCATCCAAGCCATCGAGGACCCGGAAGTAAGGTTGAAACAGGGGTGTTCGAAAGATGCCGCCAACAAAAAGTTTCTGCCATATTGCTCTGAAATTGGACTTTGCAAGCTGGGAGCCATCTTCGATCATAGCTAGCAGGGTCTCTCGGATGTAAACGTTGGATGACGCCATCTGGTAAGCGATGGATCGTAAGCAATGGCTCAAGTCTGAGCCGACCTTCGAATCATGAGTGAAGAAGAAGTAGCTGCATGAGAAATTGGCGCCTTCCAGATGGTCCTTGACGTGAGCCGACATGACTGACTTGCCCGATGCGGTGTTTCCACTTAGCCAGTAAACTTTCTGTGCCCCAGAGTCTCTCCATTCTTGGAATGTTGGCTTTTCTAATAACCAGTCGCAGGTACTCTGAATTTTTAAGTAGCTGTGGTGTAAATATTGGTCTTCTGGGGGTTGGTGAACATCTAGAAATCTCTCAAGGCGCTGCTTATGCTCTCGCTGTATTTCTGCCCTAGATTTGGACCCTGTTCTACAATTAGAATCGGCGACACCCTAGCCGTCTCAAGATAATTGGGAAACGAGTACATACAGCCTTCGGAAATCCCTTCAATCGCATGGGCGAAGGCATGACGAAGGATGAGGTAGTTTGAGTCTTCCGGCGTATCAAACTTGCAGACACCTCGATGGTCAGCGTTAATGTAGGCTGCTCTTTCCCCCGCATATCCGAGAATTGCGGAGTCTTTCTCCACAATCAGGCTGCTTCTAATTCCAAGGTTCGTCGGCTCTGTCTCGTAGAAAGAGTACAGACTCAATCGATCGTGAATATGTCGGAATTCGTCGTTGATGGACTCGATGGAAGGTGAGTTCTTGCGCAGATCTGTCAGGTAAGAATGATTTCCCAAAGACGCTGCGCGTAGCAAGTTGGAAAGAAGTTGTGCTGAATCAGCTCCTCTGTGAGGTGTCGCAATAAAGAACAAGGTATTGAATCGGTCTGATAGGCCGTGATATATCGGATCACGCTTGGCAAGGATATATGCTTTCTTTATAACGAGGCCACCCATAGAATGACCAACCATGACGAAGGGAAGCTGTTGGCACGAAGACGCTATTTTAGCAGGGTTCTTGAATACGTGTATGTAAAGGAGCCCCAGTTTAGAGCCCGGCGCGGACTCGATTATATTTCCTTTGAGGAGAGGGTGTCAACGTACAGTTGCATCGCGCCTGATCAAAGGGGAGTCATCAAGAGCGCCAAGCAGTGACTTTCCAATCATGGACGTTGAGAACGGTATGATGGGGTTGAGACCAGTCGGAGTTGTATCCGAAAGAGTGTATTCGAAGATGTTTGAAGTCGGTGTCCCTCGGAGGCCATTCCTTGGGCCAGAAGTGAGGAGGATCTTCAGATTTGCCCCATTTCTTTCTCGAGCCACCTCGAAGCCCATGAACGAATACAAAATCGACGATCGGTTCGGAAGGGCTTGAGAGGAGAACCAGGCCGTATGGTCCACGCACTTCTTCTGCTGTCTCCTTATTATACTGATTCGTTCTCTGACTTCGAAAGGTCAAGGTTCGGGCCAAGCGGGAGGAAAACGTTGATGAGCCGTTGCTCTCTTTCAGTAGAGGGGTCAGCTAGCGGTCATGATGCGTGTCAGGATCATTGATGCAGTAAGAGTTTGTACAGGTCGTGTAATTTTGCTTTGCGTATGAAACAGAACCGACCTTGTCCATGGCTTTGATGGCTTTATCATGATATGATCGAGATGGTGTGGTCGGAATATTGCTGCAAGTTTGGTACTGGTGCGCCCGAGCTGGAAGGTGATTTCAGGTGTTGTGGTCTGCGCCAGCATTCGCAGATGGAGAAGACGGTAGTCACACAACGTACCTTAGACGACTCGACGTCTGCCTATCTCTGTTCCTCGAACAGAGCCTCGCTTACATTTGACTCCACGAACTGTTCGGGCTTAGTATTCTGGAGGCAGTGTACTTCTGCATATGCAAGTCTGCAAGAGCGGTATGGCGCGCCGAATCAAATCATGATTTGGGGCACCCCCCTACAAAATGCGATGTCAGGCTGCTCCGTATCAGCCAGCGAGCGCCCCGCAGGTGATAGGATTCTGTCACACCACATTTCAGCTTAGCTTCTCCATTTTCAAAGTGCAATTCCACTTGTCGGATGCTCGGCCTGAGGCTGACTGCATGGCTGTCTGGGTGCTTTCGGCAACTGCAGTCTTTAGGTGAGCACGGGCGAGGCGGTAAAGCGGGGTTACGATGATCAAGATTCTTAATCAGGCCCCAACTTCCCTGTCACTCTGCTTGTGCCCAGTACTCAAGTTTTCGAATACTCTGGAAAGGCATGCCCGGCCAAGTTTACCAAGATTCTGATGGCTGCATATGAGCAATTCACGGAGTATGATGTCGAACTGGAAGTCCCAGAGAAAGCTGTCCAGGAACTCGACGAAAACGTGAGAAAGTGTACGTCTGAATCCTACGGCCTAACTCGAAGTAGAAGGGACTATATTGAAGCTCAAGATAGTAAGGCATTTTCAAATCCATGATGGGCGTTTGGGACGGGTGTCATTCATTAGAGTCTCCATGTGAGTGATTGTATTCCATAATTTACGACAAAGTACCTTTTTCCCTAAATTTGATCATCATTGAAAGTGAAGATGGATTCTGGTGCAATTTTCCATGTCTCTAATTGGGGCTGTCTCAAGTAGCATCTGGTGCCATGTACCCATCCTCAAATCACCTCCTTCTGGCATATCCTAAACCACGCCCACGTTGAGACGCGAGAGATTGTTGATCAAGAAAGCTCTATCTCAAAGTTCACAACTCATTACCGAACGCTGCATCCATCGTTTGGAAAACCCACAACTTGTTAGCGAAGACTTTATGTACAGGTTTACTTTCTTATCTGCGTCCAAACTTTTGGCCCACATCTACCAATTTCCCAACCTCCTTGAAACCCCATTTCTCATAGAAGCTTCTGACTCTGTTGTCTTCTTCTGGATCCTCAAGGACCGTCATAAAGGCCGATATCTGCTCAATCGCTCCGCCCTCTTCCAGAGAGCGGAGGAATTCTTTCATGAGTGCACTCCCAACGCCTTGTTTAATCGCCCCAGGGTGACAAATGACAGCAAGCTCGGCTGTGTGAGAATATCCAACTTTGTATCCGCGAAATTGAAACGCATGAATGAACCTGAGAATACGTTCTGCAGGTTAACTCTGTTGCTATGACCAGATATCGGTACTCATGGTCATTGAAAGAGGCATGTCCAGTTCGTGAAAACCTGTCGCAACGAGATGCGGTAAATTTCGGGACGATAAATCTTCATATTCAGCGACGAATGAAGTCAAAGAAGGAGGAACATGATGGCTGTCAGTTGGCGTATTCAGTATGTAGTGGCTATAGATGGCATGGACCATGTCCATGTCCTGAAGCACCGCAGCTCGAACCTTAAAGGACATCTCAGACCGAGACAAAGATTTTCAAAGCGCTTGAGAGTAGAAATATGAGAATGCCAAGCATGAAACGTTAATGAGCACAAGATTCTACCTTTTTGAAGGGCTATCCATTGATTTCACAGGCCTCGAGTTCGGATTAAATCTGCGCTGATTTGGATGGCCCCTTATGATGTAACCCTCTGCTGTGGAGACGGCTGGAATGTGAGCACGTGGACGGCCGTGTGAGAGTCAGACCTGCATATGCAGTAAATGCTTCTTTCCAATTGTCTTGATGGCGGTTGGTTGCCATAAGAAAGCCTGACAGTAAGCGGGATGGATGTCTTCATTACATCATCTGCTTCTGATCAATCAACCTTGTTGATACTTCAAGTTGGGAGATGTGTTTTGCGAAGGCTTTGAGGCGATTCTGAACAAGGTTCGAACTGGCAAATGGACCCCTCAAATACGTGAAGTTCTTCGTTAAGAGACGCCATCAAAGCACGCCATCAAAGCACACCAGTTGCTTGCCACAAGCCAGAACATCAAGGGAAGATGGTGTTTGCTGTGGACCAAGCGTTAGGGGCGCAGTAGGGTGAGGCGGATCCGCCTCGCTCCAATGAGCGGGAAGAAGCGGTCCCTGCCCGTTCAGAGGAAGTTGGGTCTCAGACTCAAAGTCAAAATGCAAGTCACACACATTGTAACCGCCTGTCTTGTATCTAGAACCCAATCTTTGAACGTTTGTAAGCGTGGTACCCCTTGTCTCTGTTTACTGGGTTCCCCACCCTCTTGATTTTAAAATAAGATGCTTTCTGTCTTGCTTGACTATACATTTCTTTCAGTCAGCAGGCCGCCGCAGTCACCTAAAGTAAAATCTCATTGGAACATTTTTGGTGAACAGTACTTATGCTATTTAGTTTGAGAGTGAGGTCTCATCCCTGCTTCAGTTCACAAAGGCATTCAGACCACAGCCAACAAAATCCATACGATGCGGGTTTTCCAACCCATTTCCACCTTGTAAGAAGCAACTCATGCATTCGTTTTTCATCCACGACCTCAAAGGAACTTCCACAGAATTCTGAAGTGAGGCCATTTGTGTCGAGCTTGGACTGAGAAGTTCCTCTGCAAAGCCCCGTTCCGTGATATGCCGCTTAGCTGGAGGAAAGAAATTTGGTGGAGGGCTGGCCCTTGATACGGACGCTGGTGCGAACTCCGCCGGGGTTGGTGATGCGGACGTTGGTGATGGAGGGGTTGCTGAAGTTGATCTTGGTGGCTCCTCCGGAGCGGACGCCGTTGGTGCGAGCGCTAAAGTCGAGAGAGATCTGCGGGTTCGCAGTCGCGCGGCGGCCCGCGCCAACGCCGAGGGGGTAGGGCTGGCGGTAGGTGAAGGCTCCCTGCGCGAAGCCGGGGCCTTCGGTCGTAACCTTGCCGAAACCAGACAGGGATGCCTCGCCCTCAAGCTCGATGGCGCCCTCGCCCACGCGGGTGACGGTAGTGCCGACGTTCGTGATGGAGCCCTCGATCACGGCGGTCTCGGCGGCCTCAGCACCGGTCAGGGCTGCGTCGACGGAGACCTCGACAGTCGCGACGACGGCTTCGGCCTCGAGAATCTCGATGGTGAACTCAATGAGAGCAAGCGCGCCGAGGATGAACTGGGCCTGAGCGGCGGCGATGAAGAGCGCGAGAGGGAGAAGGAAGGACTTCATTATGGAAGCTTGTGTGACGAACAAAAGAGTGTCAGGTTAAAGAGTGTATGCTTCGAGCTCTAGAGAGTGAATGGTGTTGTTGTGAGTGATGGCGCACCGAAAGATATGACAGCCGTCAAGATTATATATTCATCCCATCACAAAGTCGGTCGCCATCAGCCGCACTATCCAACTCTGCGGGGGATCGGGGATACCGGAAAAAGAATGCGAAGAAAATTTCCACTTGCGCGAGACTCACAGACATTAGAAAACTTTCTCTTAGTTCATGTAGCTCATTTGGAACATGACCATCCCAGGCAACAAGATCTGCGCCTCCAATGCAGGAAATGCTAGATGAACATGTAAACTCAATCTTGGAGTTCGTGAACAGTAATTCTTGCCGAGATCCCGGTTTTCAGATTTTGATCAGTCACCTGATGTTCCCAAAAGAGGAAACCTTACGGCGTTCCAGAAGAACCTTCACTATTAGCGTGTATAACGGATACGAGAATGAGACTACGTGTTGATGATATTCTGCCCTCGGAGACCGACCGTATAGTGCCAGGTTCATGCTTTTCAAATCAAACGGCAAGTCTCGTACATCGGATCAAATAATGGATGAACATGTGAACTTTATCCCAAAGTCTACCGGTGCGCCCGTCCGGCTTTTAGATGAATGGTCTCATGGTGGGGGCGTACACGGACGAGTAACAGAAGTTAGTTGGGAAGGGAAATCCACGCCAAATGCTTTCCATACGACTCATGGCATGGGAACTTCCGAAAGAAATTCCAGCCGTACTGTGACGAAAAGTTTACAGGTAACTGGTTGGTGTGTACCATGGAAAATGAACACCCATTCGCAGAAGTTGTTGCCAAAACTTCTGATGCGCCATACAGCAGGTAGTCATCCGGTTACGGGGGTTGCTCGATTGCGGCTCTTCAGAGTTGAGGTTGCCAGCGTGACAAAGCTTAATTGATCTGTCATGGTTGTACGATTCATGTGAGCCCAATCATATGTCCACTTTACTCTTCTAGAAATAAGCTAGTCATAAACTGGCCGATGTCAAATATATTACCGTTGTCAGCCTCAAGACTTCTCGGTACCCCACAACGGAGGCAGTGTATTCGGAAATTGGATCAATGTGCAAAAGCCGTGTGGGCTAGCCATATCCCGAGTCTCACGGTTCATCACTTTCAGATGGTTGTTTCTGATTAGTAGCCATGATAGTATAAGAACCTGCTTCCAGCCCTACCGACCATCTGCCTGACCAGCAGCACATTTACATCCATCCTTCGGTCACTCACACACCCCTTTTAGAACTCGTCAATCACAATGCAATTCTCCTTCATTGCCGCAACTCTTCTTGCCGTCCTTGCTCCGGCTTGGGCTTACGAGATTGCCACAGACAAGTGCTGCCAGGCCCAGCTTGAAGCCTGCCACAAGCAGGGTGCCAACGCTTGCATGTGGACCGACACAGCCATCTGCGTCGACAACCCGAACAACCGCGTACCGGTTGACGATACCTGCCTGAAGGCATGCCCTGACGCCACTGTCAAGAACCCCAACGGTTTCCTTTACAAGTTCCAGAAGCACGGGTACGTCGGACTCCTCCTTATGCCCAAATGTGACACCTAACAGTTCTACTAGTGCCCCCGCCGGTGATTGCGTCTGCGGCAACTTGAATCCCAACCTGAGCAAGTACTGCTACGGCGGTTAAGCGACCGTCTTCACGAAGCATTGAGTGAATTTCTGGTAGATGAAGTATTGAGAGTCGTGCGGTTACTCTGCTTGTCTGTGTAGTTTAGTGTAACAACAACTTTACGAAAGCTATGTCTGCCCATACTTTGGATGTGCGCTAGTGCTGTGATACCTTCCTAGCTACTAATTCCGTCAGACTGTGCCGCTTGCGGTGTACACCCAGCACATTCACGTCACAACACTACATTAGAATTGAACACATATCAAACCTGTCGTCACACACGTAAAGGTTACCATCGAAGGTAAACGCTTATAAATATATCACCACAGGTTTCAGTAGAAGTCATCGTCAATAAGGTACCTAAGTTGAACAAGATGGTGTTCTCCAACACCAACTCAGATTCTGCGCGTCTATACTCTCTACTCATTACAAATAACTCAAGTCGAATCACACTCTCCTTGTCATTACTGAGTTTTATTTTTTGCAGCGGGTCCAAGGGCCGCGCATGGAACGGTCTCGAATCCAGAGGTGCCCACGACACATGAGGCACCAAATCAGATCCACGTCCATCATACCGTAGACCCTAAAAGTGCGCGCTAGTCGACGTTCCTAGAGTCTATGCTGATGACATCGAAGATGTCAACGTTCTTAGAAGAGGCGAACTTTTCAGCGACTAAGGCCTTTCTGACTGAACGATGGGAGGCGGGGAGCTGCTGGGCCGAACGGAGCTGGAAGAGGATGATGAAGACGAAGTGACCGGCGGCGAGCTAGAGGGCGAGGAGCTAGCTGGGGGAGAGCTCGACGAAGACGTCGTTGGGACGGGGCTGGATGAAGACGAAGTAACCGGCGGCGAGCTGGAAGGCGACGAGCTTGGAGAGGTGGTGGGAGCAGAGCTGGAGGGTGAGGAGCTCGATGGAGGTGGGCTTGATGAGGAACTAGCCGGAGCAGAGCTTGATGGGGAGCTAGCTGGAGCAGAGCTCGATGATGGGGAACTGGGCTGAGGCGAGCTTGAAGGGACGGGACTGCTTGACGTCGCAGAGCTACTCACGGAAAATGGACTGGAGATTGGTGCCGTGATGATAGGGGATGCCGGCGGGGAAGAAGACGCGCTTGAGATAGCGCTTCCGGAAGAGGAGGCAGGAGGAGATGAGCTGATTGCGACGGAGGAGCTCCCGATGCCAGAGTAGACAACACTTGACGAGGACACGGGCGCGCCAGGGGTGCTTGAAGTGCGAGAGCTGGATCCCACAGACACAGGGCTTGAAGAGCTGGTAGCTAGAGAGCTGCTTGCTATTGACGAGCTTGGAGTCGAGACTGGACGGGTGCTGGAGCCTGAGCCGCTGCTGCTTGGGATACTGCTCGGGGCTATGCCGCCGACAATAGCCAGGATGAACTCTCCCACAAATTGGCCAGTGGCGGCCGGACTCGAGACTGGGCTAGACGGCACATTCGTTGACGGGACAATTGTTGACGGCACAGATATGGCGGAGCTGCTAGATCCACGGCTAGTTGGTGGTGAACTGCCTGAAGGCACTGAGCTGGGCAAGGAGCTGACTCCAGACGGGGTAATAGATGCAGCCCCTGAGCTCGATAAGGAGTTGACTCCAGACGGTGTGACAGATGCAGACCCTAACGAAGAGGCGGCGGTCGATCCGGGCGCAACAGGGCTGGACTGGGCGTTGCTTCCTGACAGGCTACCAGGCGTCGTCGAAACACTGACAGATGCAGTGCTAGCTCCAGACGTCGTCACGGAAATGGTGCTCGCAGTGGTTGATGCGGGTGCACTATTCGCCAATGGAAGACTTGCGATGCTAGAGGACGACAATGTGACAGTCGCAGGAGTGATGGCCACCTGCGATGCCGGAATGACTGCAAACAAGGGAATGGCATTAACCGCACTTTGGCGTTTGCCAAGACGGAAACCACGACGACGCTTGTTCCCAGCCGCCGCACATTGTTCCGCGGGGATGAGAGGAAGATCCCTGATGACACTACCACAGTAGCAGGTGCCCTGGTCGGCACCAGTATTAGTGAGCCCCTTGGTCGCGCAGTAGACGGCGCAAGTGGCCGCACTATAGCTTGCAGCGTCGGTGAGCGTGTTCCCACTGAATGGTGACTCCCCGGGCGTGACACCTCTGCAGCCCTGAGACTGCACAACGAACGGAGCAGTGGACCTCTCACCGGTGACAGGGTCGATGACCTCAAAGTTCACGATCAAAGCCTCCCCGGGTTGAATTTTGAAGACTTCCTCGAATGCCACGGGCTCGGTGCTGAGTACAGAGATTGAAACAGATGCAGAAGATGATGGGCTTGACGAGGTGACCGTGCCGCCTTGTGAAGGCGATGTCGGGCTTGCCGGTGGAGTGGAATTCGGCGGCGCATCTGCCGAGGAGGGCACGGGTGTCGGACTTTGAGAAGACTCGGGCTCTGGGGTAGGAGTCGGGGAGGGAGATTCCGAGGGGCTGGGAGTCGGGCTTGGTGAAGTCTCTGGTGATGGACTGGGAGCCGGTGAGGGGCTCGGAGATGGCGAGGGGCTGGGAGAAGGCTCCGGTGACGGAGACGGGCTGGGCTCAGGCGAAGGTGAGGGCTCAGGCGACGGCGAAGGTGAGAGGGATGGTGAAGGCGACGGCGAAGGCGAGGGGGATGGTGAAGGCGAGGGCGAGGGCTCAAGCGACGGCGAAGGCGAAGGAGAAGGCGACGGCGAAGGCGAGGGGGATGGTGAAGGCGACGGTGAAGGTGAGAGGGATGGTGAAGGCGACGGCGAGGGAGAAGAGTCCGGTGACGGAGACGAGCTGGGCGATGGCGACGGTGAAGGCGACGGTGAAGGCGACGGTGAAGGCGACGGTGAAGGCGACGGGGAAGGCGAGGGAGATGGGGTTGAGCTTGGCACTGCAACCTCTGATGTACTGCTGCTCGACGTCGGCTGAACAGGAGGTGCTGAAGACGAAGTTGACTGGACAGGGGCTTCAGTGGAAGAACTCGTAGTCAGTTGGACAGGGTTCTCCGTCGAAGACGTCGAAGTAGGCGTAGGCTGGACTGGAACTTCCGTAGAAGTAGACGAAGTTGTAGGCTGGACTGGAGTTTCCGTTGAGGGAGTCGATGTTGGCTGCACAGGAGGCTCGGAGGTTGTGGTACTCGTCGTAGGCGCCACCGAGGGCCCCGTAGAAGAAGTTGAAGTCTGTTGCACGGGAGGCTCAGTTGAAGTGCTTGTTGGCGACTGAACGGGAACTTCAGACGTGGAGGAGCTCGTCGACTCGACCGTGGGCTCGGAACTTGTGCTACTGGTCGTCTCTTCCACAGTAGAGGAGGTGCTTGTCGTTGGCTCAACAGGGGCTCCAGATGTCGCGCTGCTGGTGGTCGACTCAGGCTCGGAGCTGGATGTGGCAGTAGTTGATTCAACAGGAGGCTCCGAGCTGGTGCTGCTCGTCGCAATCGGTGATTCGGAAGAAGCGGAAGTTGTAGTCGGCTCGGCGGAATTCTCGGTGGACGATGCCGTTGTTGACGGGACCTGTGATGAGCTGGTAGAATCAGGATCCGTCGAGCTGGTAGATTCGACCTCCGTTGACGAGCTGCTGGGTTCAGTTGAAGTCGCCGTAGTGCTAGTTTCCGCGGGTGTGGCCGTAGTGCTAGCTTCAGTGGACGTCTCAGTCGTGCTAATCTCGGCAGATGTCTCAGTGGCGCTGGTGTCAGTTGATGTAGCTTCTGTTGATGTAGCTTCTGTTGATGTAGCTTCTGTTGATGTAGCTTCCGTGGATGAAGCCTCAGTCGAGCTTGCCGCAGTCGATATAGCCTCGGTTGAGCTTGGCTCATCTGTGCTAGTTGCTTCTGTAGAGGTCGCCGTTGTGCTCGCTTCCTCTGTAGAACTACTTGCTTCGGTCGATGTGCTGATGACGTCTTCTTCAGTGCTGGTGGCCTCACTGGAAGTCTCCGTGCTGGAGGTTTCAGTCGCACTTGTCACTCCAGTTGAGGTTTCTGTTGTACTGGCATCTTCGGTTGTGCTAGTGGCCTCCGTGGATTCCGTTGTACTGGCATCCTCGGCTGTGCTAGTGGCCTCAGCAGATGTCTCCATGGTACTAGACGGTTCCTCAGTTGAACTGGAATCCGCGGAAGTAGCTTCGTCCGTAGCAGTGGATGTACTACTGTCTGTAGTGGCGACCTCATCCGGGTCAGCGGTTGTACTGGCCTCATCGGTGGTTGTACTGGCGGCATCAGTGGTTGTGCTGGCCCCATCAGTGGCTGTGCTGGCCTCATCAGTCGTGGTACTGGCCTCGTCCGTGGCTGTCGTAGTGCCATCCGTGTCCGTGGTAGTCGCTTCATCAGTGGCGGTGCTGGACTCATCAGTGGTTGTAGCCTCGTCGGTCGCGGTAGTTGTGCTATCTGTAGCAGTAGCATCATCGGTAGTCGTAGCGGTGGAATCTGTCTCGGTAGCAGTGCTGGTCTCAGTGCTTGAGGCGGTGGTGGAGGTCGTGGTGGCTTCAACGCTGGTACGGAAAACAACCTGAGCGTTAAGACTACCACAGCTCTCTGCGGGGTTTCCCGAACACTCCATGCTGCAATTCTCATCTGCAGTTACACTCGTAGTCGGATTGATCTCGTTGCCACAATAACACGACTGACCGCTGTCTACTCCGTAATAAAGATAGTTTTTTGCTTCGCAGTAGTTCAAACAGCTCTCTTGGGTCATGCTATCGGCGTCGGCATAAAAGTCGGTGCTAGTAACTGGCCGTTGCGCACCATTGAACGCGAAGCAGTTCCCGTCGAGACCGCCAGTCGCTTGTGCATGTATGGTAGGCAACAGAGAAAAGACGGCCAAAACGGCCGTCTTCTGCAGCCAAATCATCTTGCCGGGATGTCTGCTTCCAGCAGCAGTGACAGGATCGTGAAAAGAGTTCGACAAGGATCGAGGCTAAGAGCCACGAGCTTCTCCTAATAGAGAAATGGGCCAAATTCAAAAGAAGAGACAACGAAACGTCCTCCTGGTCACCAAAGATGAACCGCTGAGAGAGCCGGTCGAAGTTAGAGTTTCGTATGTGTGTCCAGAAACGCAAAGGGGCGACGGTCGAGAGAAGAGGTAAGGCTCGTCCTTTTTCTTCTTCCCTTCCATTTTTGCCAAGACCAACGCCCGTGGGGACAACAAGAAACGAGGCATCGCCATTCTCATCCCTCCACCGCCGCGTCGACGGCCTCACCCACATCCCAGAAACCAGGGATTCGCAGAATGAGGATTCCCAGGGTCAGGCATGAAGGCAAAACGCCCTTGAGCGCCAATCATTCCAGGCCTCTGCCCTTCTTTTCCCTGCGTCCAGTGTGCGAATGTCTCGCTTGTCTTTCCCCCCATCACGGCCGGTCGATTGCCGCGTCGGAGTTGATACGAAAAGAGAAAATGGAGAGAAGAGTCTCATGGAGTGCACTCCGGTGACTAAGCTGGGCTTTCCTTCGTCGGGTTAGGATCGTTGATTGTGGCTTGCGCTGTCCATAGATCTGACGGGAATGCTTCGCGCCCCTGTATTTTCCACTGCATGCTTGGGCAATCAAGGGAATGAAACCCACGTGAGGCTGGAGGCTGAGCTGAGCCGAGGGAGGAATGATGGCAGGGTCGTTGTCCCAGGGATGCGGTGTAAACGGTACTAGCAGTAGATAAGCCGCATGAGCTGGCTCTGCCCCGGCACTCGAAAAAATGGAGGCTGTATAATTGATGGCTAACTTCGCAATGAGGAGGTCAGGCAAGCGATTCTAGAGCTCTTCGGCTTCGCTCGTGTCGCACGAAGAGCGGGGCCCACTGCATTGGCTATGGCATGTCGTTCTATTAGGGAAAGCTTATCCCGCGCCATATAAGGGCTCAATGGAGTTCGGATCCGCAGGTTGATCGCCGTGGTGATGACTTTTGAATTCCTTTACTTGTCTGTTTCTGGTCGATGCGCATGTCGGTACGTTGCATCATAGCACATGGGTTGAGGAGTCGCAGCGATGGTTGAATGACGTGCTAAGGTTAATGGAAATAAGGCGCTGTCCGTGATGGAAGAAGGCCGCCGACCTAGGTCAGGCACATGACATCTATTCGGAGCGGCCGCTCAAATAGATCGCCGACCCCTGGATAGAATGTCGCGCTTGAATCAGTAAAGCAGAAGTTCTTCCCGCGAAATACTAAGGTCTTCCAGTTGTCGCCTTAGCTTATGTTCCAGGCCTTCGATATCCTTCGCGTTGTCTGCGTAGTTTCCCAACTCGCTTCCCCAATGCATGAGCCCCTCAACGTAGCAGGTTCCCACCATGGTCACCCCGCGTTTCTGTGGTCGATTCCGCAAGACATGAGGCATCAGACCTCCGTCAAGGATGTAAATCATGTCTCCTGGGCGCATCATTTCTGGCCCCAAGCCAAGATGTCCTGTAGTGGTCAAGAAAAGTCGACTGCCACTCGCCACGGCTTTGACTGTATCTTCTAGCCATGTTTCATCCTCTAGAAGCATTCCAGACATGCTGTTATCATCATGGTTGGATTGTGGACTTTTGAGATCGTTGGTAAATATAAGCAGTCGTGGTCTTTGATCCACGTCGCCTGTATGATTCTTTGTTGGGGATGAGGTTATCCAAGGATACCACAATGCACCATTTGGGGCAGCTGCCTTTTCGAGACACAGACTAATCTCATGGTCCTCTGAGAGATTATTCTTCCAAAACATCAGATTGTCCTCGAAATTTGACGAAGAAAATGTGGAGCTGGGTGACATAACCGCCGAAGAGGAAGCCAGGATTTGACCCAAAATCCAACCTGAAATTCATTTTTCCTCTGCCTTTTGGAGCCAGCGCGGTGAGTCGTAGCCATCAGACCTATCCCGCGTCCTCACTGAAAAGCACAGAATGCGTGCGAGCACTTCCAACAAGGGCTTACGGTACGGTGACTGAATTCCATTCCAGGGAAAGGGGTACGATGACAGGGTATCGGCAGCAACCTCGCCGACATTCGAGAGATCGCTGGCAATAGACTGACTGACTACGCGAGCATACTCGCATCGAACTCCGGAAACGCGTAGGACACTCTGGTCCTGGTCTTCAAGTCGAGGTACTTGAACAGGCAGGTGATGGACTGGCTGCCAAGTGGAATCATCGTCCAGACTTTTGTCGGCCAAACGTTCGAGATGCTGCTGGGGTAAGAAAAGGAGATCTCCTGAGCCGTCCTTCTTGAAATGTAGAAACTTAGCACGACTGGCGTTGAACATGTGGAACAGTTCATCATGTAGGTGCATGCGGTGTTGATTCCGACCGGGGACCGCGTGGTCCGATGACCAATCGGGAACCCATGAGGGCATAACGTTTCGGGTCTTGGCAAGGAGGTCAAACGTTGTGACCCACAGAATGCCGGTTTCCTTGATGATCTCATATGCCACGTGGGAAACAGCGTGTGAATGCTAACTTCATAATCGGTATCGATAGCTAAGCCGGCATTGAAGAAGATTTTCTCCGTTCTCAAATCATGAGCAAGTCGAAGGAGCGCGAATATCTTGTCACGCGGCTCGGATGATCGCTTGTTCCTGGATTTTCTTAGCAGCCAGAAAAAAGGGCTGTTGATTGTGAAAGGATGACGGTTGAGATGATCATCTCACTCGCAGAAAGTCGATTGTGCCGGCCTTGTCAGCCAAGAAGGAGACCACCTTAGCAAACTCCGTGGCACTCTGGGAAGGGGCGCTCAAGGCCTTGTGTGCGCCTTGCCCTATGGTACTGAACGGCATAGAAACGCGACCATACGTAATGGTGAGCTCTCTAGCAACGCAAGCCTCTTGGATGATCCAGATACGATTCCACCAGTCGCTGACGGCGAAACGCCGCATTCTCTCCGATAACCATTCCAGTCGCCATTCATCTATCGGGCTTTTCACTTTTCCATGCATCCACTGGTGTGTCAGATGGGTAAATCTCTCATGCAGTTGCCCCGAAATGACGCTGTAGAGACACAGCATCTCCTCATGTTCTGATAATGACCCAGGTGTCGAATTCCTCCAAAGACTGAAGTACTTTTCAATAAGAGGTAAGTCCACCGGCTTTCCAGTGAATCGCACCGGAGTGGACAATCCAAGCCCTGCGAAACGGCGAGGGTAGTCCTGTCGACTGCGATCCAAGCCATCGCCCACATATGCGATGACCTCAGTAGCGGAACCGAAAATGTCGTGCATAAATCCGACTTGGTGGCTCTTTTCGGTAGCATCTTCTTGATTGATGCACACGGAATCGACCCAGATGACGATGGGTTCCGTGGTTCGGCGAATGGCCCTCAGCGCCCGGTCGAGGTTGAAGGTGATGAGATGGACATGACGGTTGACAATGATCTTGTTGGAACTTCGGGGGCTGCCCCAGGCGTAGGACAACGCAACATAGTCTTGATCCCGGCCGGCGATACAATTCCACAGCGAGGTCTTCGAGCCAATCTCCCGGCAGAAGACGAAGGAGACGAATCTGCTGGCCGCTTAGCCCTTCGCGATATGCGATGGTTGACATGGCAAGTCTAAATCGAGTGCTCGATCCAAAACCTGCTTTCTGTTGTTTGTGGTGAGAATTAGGCAGGGATTGGGCGATGAACATGAGCTGCAGAGAGATTGTTAGCTTGGAATGTCAGGCTGCAGTTCAAGATGCTGCCGATTGGTAGGATGGATATAGCAATAGTAGGCTGCCGCAAGGGACCACGAAGGCGCAGCTGGGCACCTATAGGTCGATGTCGCCATTTCCCAGGGATAGCTTTGGAAGTGCAATTCTGCCACTCGGCAGATGCTCACAGGCAAAACCATTCACCTCAAGAGCCTATATCTTGTGAGGAGGACTGGGCCTCAAGAGCTCATCCGGAAAAGTGTTGATGAAAGGAGAAGACGGTTAGTGGGGCTGCAGCTGGCAGGGGCGACCGGCGACGCAGTACCCCTCCTCAATTACATAATCGCTATATCAGGTAAGGCAACAACACACACTGGTCCGTGCCCGGCGGGCATCACGAAAGGCTGCAATAATTTTTTGGGAGCTCCAGAAGCTTCTTGGGCCACGAACAGCCGAACCTCAGCCTCCCCGCGACGACACACGAACCTCGCCAAACCCAACGACACGCTCCCTTTGGCCTTGTACTCGTCTTCAAACAAATAATCCACCAAGATGTCGTTCGGAGGCCAGACCCCGACCATTATCGTCCTGAAAGAGGGTGAGTTTACCCCACCGCCCCTTGCCCACCCGCGGGCCACGATTGACGAGTCTCTTGCGCAGGAACCGATACCTCTCAGGGCAAGGGTCAGATTATCTCCAACATCAACGCATGCTTGGCTGTCCAGGCCACCATCAAGTCCACTCTCGGTCCCTATGGCGGCGACCTGTTGATGGTCGACGCCAACGGCAAGCAGACCATCACCAACGATGGTGCTACTGTCATGAAGGTCAGGAAGAACGATGCGGGCAGCACGATGGAGGCCGAATAGCTGACACGCCGATAGCTCCTCGACATTGTCCACCCCGCAGCCCGAATCCTCGTCGACATTGCGAGATCACAAGACGCCGAAGTTGGTGACGGCACAACATCCGTCGTTGTCCTGGCCGGAGAGATCCTCAAGGAGATCAAGGAGCACGTCGAGCAGGGCGTCAGCTCCCAGGTCATTATCAAGGGTCTGAGAAGAGCGTCCATGATGGCGGTCAACAAGGTCAAGGAGATCGCGATCGATACCAACGAGGGCAACAGGAGGGAAACACTCAGCAAGCTGGCCGCCACCGCCATGACGAGCAAGCTGATTAAGCGCAACACAGACTTCTTCACAAAGAGTACGTCGACACGATTACCTTCCGATAGTGCCAGTCCTAACGTATCGCAGTGGTTGTCGATGCCGTCCTTTCCCTCGACCAAGACGACCTTAACGAGAAGTTGATCGGCGTCAAGAAGATTCCAGGCGGTTCCCTCACCGACTCCCTCTTCGTCAACGGTGTCGCCTTCAAGAAGACCTTCTCCTACGCCGGTTTCGAACAACAACCCAAGTCTTTCCAGAAGCCCAAGATTGTGTGCCTGAACGTCGAGTTGGAGCTCAAGGCCGAGAAGGACAACGCCGAGGTGCGCGTTGAGCAGGTGTCGGATTACCAGGCCGTCGTCGATGCGGAGTGGCAGATTATCTACAGAAAGTTGGAGGCTATCTACAAGACCGGTGCCAAGGTCGTTCTCAGCAAGCTTCCCATTGGTGACTTGGCTACCCAGTTCTTCGCCGACCGCGACGTCTTCTGCGCTGGCCGTGTTGCCGCCCAGGATATGGAGCGCGTGGTCCAGGCTACCGGCGCAACTGTTCAGTCAACGTGCTCTGACATTCTGGCTGAGCACCTCGGTACCTGCGGCAGCTTCGAGGAGCGCCAGATCGGTGGCGAGCGCTTCAACTTCTTCGAGGGCTGCCCCGAGGCCAAGACCTGCACACTTATGCTGCGTGGTGGTGCCGAGCAGTTCATCGCCGAGGTCGAGCGTTCGCTGCACGACGCCATCATGATCGTCAAGCGCGCCATCAAGAACCACACCATCGTCGGTGGTGGTGGCGCCACCGAGATGGAGGTCTCCGCCTACCTCCACCGCTTCGCCGACAAGAACATCCCCCACAAGCAACAAGCCATCATCAAGAGCTTCGCCAAGGCTCTCGAGATCATCCCCCGCCAGCTCTGCGACAACGCCGGCTTCGACGCGACCGACATCCTCAACAAGCTGCGCGTGGAGCACCGCAAGGGCAACACATGGTCTGGTGTCGACTTCAACAACGAGGGCGTCACCGACATGATGGAGCGCTTCGTCTGGGAGCCCGCGCTGGTCAAGGTCAACGCCATCCAGGCCGCCACCGAGGCCAGTTGCCTCATCCTCGGCGTCGACGAGACGATCCGCAACGAGGAGAGCGCCGCGCCGCAGGCCCCCGGCCAGGCTCTGCCCCCTGGTGCCGCCCAGCGCGCCCTGAGAGGTAGAGGACGGGGTATGCCTCGCCGGTAAGGTGGTTATGACTAGAAAATGAATGGAAAAGGAAAAAGTCAAAAGGATTTGATGAATGGCGTCTGTATGATACCTAGAATTGCCCCACAGGGGTTTTGGCTTCCAGAAGTCTGAATAGACTGGGTCATTTGTCGTCTGTCATGAGCGGTCCACGTGCTATCATCGAGGAGCAGCATTGATGTCACGAAATTCCTAACTACGGCGTATAGGTCATGTACAGACGGGAGAGGCTACCTTGTCGCGAGTGATTCCTTAGATGTCAAATTGCGGTGTTCACGACTTGACACGAGCGACTGCAGGATTGGTACCGCGCAGCTGGTGATGAAATCAGGCCAGCTTACTCAGAACTCCAAATTCTAGAAAAACTGTCGAAGAATGAGATTGAGAAACATCATGCAAATAATGCTTTTGAACACAGAGACGGTGAGTATCTTCAATTCTAGATCTTGCAACGCCGTGCAGCTTTCAGCAGCTTGGAGTCCACAAGGGAGGACGGCATGCAGATGCGGTCCCAGCACGAAGAGTACCCGGAGCCAATAAGTCTGCACACAAGCTGATAACCCAACAATCCGTATCAGTGCATGAACTTTCGCCCGCAAACATGCCACTTTTTGACAGTCAAACAGGGTATTACTCATCCTGCGTGAAGCCAGGCTGAAGTGGTTTGCGTTTCTGTGGCTCGGTAGTAAGGAAACTGTCCTGGTACGCTGTTACACGCGACGAGGCCAGGTAATTGGCCCTAGTACTGTGCCCTAGCGTTCTTTCTTGAGGCATGTATGAGAAGTAGGAAGTCTATTCGTCTTGAAGTGCTATGCCTGCCAAGTATGCAAAAAAAAGTCTAAGAAAATGCAATAGAAAACACCGCCGCCACGTCTGCCATAAACGCCAAACATTGTCAACTCGCCTCACCCCGCAGAGTACCCCATCCCATACATCTCCTTGTCCCGTCCCTTGTCTCCCATAGGCTCATCAACATCATCCTCTTCCTCATCTCCTTGCTCTATCAGCATGTCCAAGTCTCGATCCACAGCAGCTGCTTCCTCCGGCGTCTCTTCAGCCTCCGTAGCATTAAGTAAAGCTTGAAAGTCTGTGTGGTGTGGATGGTAATGGTTATACGGATCATGAGACGTCGGCGGCGGTCCAATGATCTGCGGGTCGATAGGCTGGTACGATTCGTCTTGTAACATGGGATTATGATGCGGATGTCGAGGTAAGGGTGAATCAGACGGGTCACGAAGGGTATGTGACGGTGGTATTGACGCGACCTCCGCATAAGGCGACGACCGCGGCGGGGATAGAGGCGGTAGATGATGCGGCTGCAGGGCCAGAACGCGACCAGCGGCGCTGACGCTCGCGGCAGACGGCATCGGTGTAGATGAAGAAGCAGATAACGATGGATTCGAAAGAGAATTGTTAGTCATGGGCACACTCTTGTTCGAAGCAGCAGCAGCAGCAGCAGCAGCAGCAGCAGCCGCCGCCGCCCTGCCCCTCGCACCCCCATTGCCCCCCGGGGCCGGCATCTTCCCCAGCTCCTTGCACTCCGCGCAGTTCCTGATCACGTCACTAACGGTCTCCTTGATGCGGCTCCAGTGGTACCTCTCGGCAATGGTGGCCGTCGTCTTGTTGATGCCGCCGTGGCTGGCGACGTGGACCTCGCGGGCGATCTCGTACTGGCGGCGCGGGTCCGGGACGACCTCCTTGTCCTTGAGCATGAGCCGGTCGCCGTCCAGCAGCTTATAGTGCGTCGCGGCGCTGCGGAGCCTGCTTTTCTCGGCGCGGTCAGCCCCCGCCGGGTACTTGCCGTACTTGAGGTAGAACTTGATCTTGTCGAAACGCTCTTCACTCACGAGTTCCTCGGACTCGCCGGGGATGAGGTCGCGCCCGTAGATGATGGCGTCGATGAGCACGCCCGGGTGCGACTTGAGGTTGCCGCAGCCCTTGACGCGCCCGATGCGCTTGAAGCCGAGGGCGTCCCAGATCTTGCACGACGCGACGTTGGTCTCGTACACGAGGTTGAAGACGGAGTACGTGTAGCCCAGCTTCGGCGCCCAGTCGATGTAGCACTCGCCCATGAGGCGGCCCACGCCGCGGTTGCGCGAGGCGTCGGTGACGAGGAAGCCGGCGTTGCACACGTGCGAGCTGCGCCCGGGGTAGTTGGGCTTGATGTAGAAGCTGCCGAGGCACTCGCGGGACCAGTCCATGTCCTCGGCGAGATCGGAGCGGTCGACGTTGCCGAGGAGCATGATGGCGCCAAAGTTCTGGAACCAGTAGGCCCCGAACTTGTCGGCGGGCATGCGGTCGGTCATGGGGTAGGTGTCGCCGCCCTCGATTTCCTTGTTGAGCTGGTCGCTGAGGTAGCGTACGAGAGACTGCGGGACTTCATGCTGGGACGCGAAGGGGATGATGGTGGCGACGGTTTGGCGGTCCCGGAGGGTCACTTGACGGGGGACGATGTCGGCCGGCAATTCGGGCTTGTTCGGGTCCGGATACGGCGGGGCGCCGGACACGCGGTAGATTGTGGGGCTCGCCGGGTCGTCCAGCATGGCCGGCATCTTTGCGACCGATCGGCTCCGCAGAGGGGGCCTGTGCTGTCCCTTCTTGCCGTGTAAGACGAAGAGGGGTAGCCCGTGCTGGGGATTTGGCAGTCCGCCGTTTGCAACAAGTCGCTCGCTATACGTACGAACTTGATGCTAAAACCTCACAAGCGATAGGGAGTTAGTCAACATTTCACATGTGTAGCAAAGCAGGCAGCAGTTGAAGCAGACGGTAAGTAGCCTCAGGTGCGTTGCGTTTCCTCTTCTCTCCCTCGGACCCCCCCTCTCTTGATGTCGCCAAGCAAGATGCAGATTGATTGGTAAGGAAAGGCTGCAAAAAATAAAGCCTACCGAGTTCTTGGAGAATACTTTTTTGGGCAATGTCCTCCTCTTCCTCCTGTTGGTCGAGGACCGGACCTCCCTCCCCGACTGGCTGCGGGGATTCCCAAACGACCGGCCTCGGCTCAGACGCCGATTTGGCGACGCCGACAAATGTAGAGGAGAGTCTGCAGCGACTGCGCTTCCGACGCGAATGCGGTCGTTGTGGTGGCTTGAAGGGGTGGCCGCTGCACTTGATTATGATGCGCGCGTGCGTCCTGCTTTGCCCAGTTTCAGCCGATGACACCACAGCTACCATGCACGAATGCCTGACCTTGGCGGGGTGTGGAAAACGGAGCTGGCTGGCTACCCTGGGCTTGTGCGTGCTGAAATGTTCGTTTGATGATGGTTTTCGACCTTGGGGAGGGGAAATGCGCAGGCGCGAAGTTTTCAACATGGGGGCGGGCCTGGATTATGTAAACTGATAGGCAAGCCACAAGAGTCCCTGAACTGGATTGCCAAGCCACATGTGGCTGGTCTTCTTAGTGTGATGCTGAGTGAGGCTATTCCCAGGTTAGCACGCACAGCTCCTTTTCCCATCTAACAACAAGGCTCTTCAATGCCATGCTTCATCATGTATATCAAGCCCATAATCTTCAATTTAAACATACCGAAATAAGATTTCCCCCTAAGTTCCAACCAAAAGTCGCCCTGAGATGACCACCAACGATGTTGTCGTGAGCCAGTCTGAAAGCTTCCGACATCAGACGCCAAAGAAGAAAGATGGCGTTCCGGATTCAAGATCACATGGGCCAATTTTTCCGATGAGTGTTCTTATCTCCCTTTCATGGAGTCTGACAGACAGGCCCCAAATGTGTTTGAAAGTGCAATACCAAGACCAGCTGAACAGGCGAGGCGCCAAGTGTAACCACACGAAAACTGTATTCAGCCGTATTCTCGGGTCCAGATCAATTCCAGAGATATCTTGGTATTAGCTGAAGGGATACGCTCTACTATATGAAATGCCTATCTGTCTTGCGCTTTTAGTCACGCATCCCTCGATTATGCTCACAAACTGTTGTATCGTATCAAACTGCCATCAACTTTTGATCTTTGATCAATTCATCGTCACGATGATTCAAGTGCCTACAGCGTCTCAAACGTCAGAGTCCACGTCGTCCGGCACGACAGACTTCGTGTACAGGCCCCTGAGCCAGGACGAGATTCGAGTGCTGCTCCTCCTCCCCGGTGACCTTGGCAGTCCTCTCCGGGCTCGGATCACACACCAGCATTTCGATCCGTCGGCCTCCCTCCCGGAGTATGAAGCAATGTCGTATGTCTGGGGAGAGTTGGGTGAAACAGCCACTTTGCACACTGTGAACGACGATTCGAATGATATCGGCACGATCCAGATCCGACAGAATCTTGCGTCGGCTCTCAGACACATCCGTAATGATACCAATGATCAACAGAGCCATCAAGCTCGTAGTCTCTGGTGCGATGCGGTATGCATCAATCAAAGCAACCTCACCGAGCGGGCAGCTCAGGTACAGCGCATGGGCGCCATCTACCGCCACGCTCAGAGGGTCATCTTCTGGCTCAGCGCTGAAGATGAAGACGTGCCTCGAGCGATGAACATTCTGAGAAATTTCACCCCAGACTTTGACCAACAATTTCCCGAGGCCGACTGGCGGTCTTTGATCACCCTCCTTGCCGATGCCTGGTTCAGGAGGGTGTGGATTCGCCAGGAGATCTGGCTCGCCAACAACTCAGCCCTCTACCAGAGCGGCAACTGCGAGCTCGGCCGGGATGAGTTCTGTAACGGCTTAAAGCACTTACGGAGTTACACCGTGGACCACCAACCTTCCCTCGATGAAGAGTCACAGGGCTACTTTCGAGAAATTCTGGAAACGGCGTGCGACGTGGCCCTCTCCAAGCCCAGAGTCAACTCTTTTCTGTACATGCTCGTCATGACTCGGCACTGCGAGTGCGAAGATGAGCGAGACAGGGTTTATGGTCTTCTCGGCCTGCAGGACTTGCTCCAAATCGAGCCAGACTACTCTGAGACAAAGAGTGCCAGGGATGTTTTCTTTGACTATACAGAGACCTATCTGAGGACAGTCTCGATCGCCAACATCCTCTCGATGTGTGAGATGGCGGATAACCCGAGCTGGGTTGCTGACCTCACGGTTCCGGTGCCTTCGCTTGGTGTCTACGGCATCGGCTCAGCCAGCAGCAACACCAAGACAGTGTACAGCATCTCACCTGATCGAAAGCTGAAAATCACGGGGGCTCACGTTGGAACTGTCGCTCAGGAAACGTCTCCCATACCCCCTAGACCCAGTCTGGAAGATGTTCAGAGAACGTTTGCGTCTTGGGTGGCCGATTCATTCCCGCAGAGCATCCAAGCATATGATGGCGCTGCGGTCGACGACATGATTGCAACGATTGCGCGCGGCCATCTCAAGGAGGACATCGCCTTCGACGATAGCAGCTTGGAACTCTGGCAGCTAAAGGACATCCTCCTCAGCGGTGTTCCGGGACACTCGCCTCAACAGCCATCAGACCTCGAAGCTGCCTTCCGGTTTCGCGCTCTGGACGTGTTCTCTAAGAGCATGACAGGCATGCAACTTGTGAGAACTACATCAGGCAAATTCGCCCTCGGTACCGGCGCAGCTCGCGAGAGTGACGAGATCTTCGTCATTCTGGGGTGCAACATGCCCATCATTATGAGGCCTGTCGGCAGTTCCAAGTACAGGATTGTCGGGGCATGTTTCATGCATAGTCTCATGCGCTTTGAGGGGCTTCTCGGTCCGCTCCCAGAGGGGTGGAAGATGATCTACAAGACCTTCAGCAGACCGGTCTTCGTTCATCCCAGCGGCATGATCACGATCAATGATCCTCGTCTAGAAGAGCTGCCTGATGGTTGGGAGCAAAAGTCAGAACAAACGGGGAGGCTGCTGTGGAGATATGGCGGGGGAGGCGATTGGGAGTGGTTTGATCCAAGGATGGCTCCTGACCGACTCAGCGCTCGAGGGTTAAGGCTGGTAGACTTGACGATTGTCTAATTGTTTGTTAAACAAAGACTTGTCTAGGACAGCCCGAGAAATTTCGAAATTCTTTTGTCTTTGGAATGACAGGGCTGTACCATCTACATGCTGGCGATAAAACACCCAGCTTCTTGACGTAAAGGCTTTTCCTGTGTGGAGAGCCGCATGGCTCTGTCAGTAGAAACAATCGACGCCTGCCGCCGCCCGCAATCCTTACTTCAGGCTTCGTAATGCCCAAATACTCTAGCGAAGTTGACGAGAAGTCACAGCATGCCTGGAAAGAATATCAATCACCTATTGGACAATCTGAGTGAATTTACACATTTGAACACAGCTACCGAATAGTATGATTCAGAAGAGTGTAAATGACTGAGGAATTTGCTCGCCATTGAATTGCAGAGCCAAGAGAGGTTCGATCCTTGGTAGTCTCAATAAATATGACAAGAGTAATTCCTACCCTCTCGAGCCTCAATCAAGCGGACACTCTTTACTTTGACGAGAAATGCGGCCTACAAGACGTTGCCTTTGCACTTTTGGTGTGAACTCTGTCGGAAACAATGCGATCTTGGTTATTCGGCTCTTTGTTGGAGGTGGCTGGAACCCTATCCGCCAAAGTCGAACATATCTTAAGGCATTCTTCGTCGTAGCATGCATGATGCCCACCAGCCGCTTTCAGCAATATTTCGACTGTCACGCTGCTTGTTGTTTGCTGATACATTATCGACAAGTGACAAACCGCGGGGCAAATCAGATGGGACCAGCCAGCGACTCGGGGCTAATCTGGAGGTAATAACAAGACCGTGACTGAACTCATTTATCGTATACCCTTCACCAGTTTCCTTAAGCCAATAGATCACCCAGCAACCTACCTACTTTCGACGCGACTCCACGATATATTGGGTTTCCCCGAGATAGCATTGGGAGTAAGTCATGGCCCTTTCATGCGAATGCTTGACAACCATCCAAATCAACTAGTCTGTCCAAATTGCAGCATAGCGAATGCCCACTAATGACCGTAGTCGTTTTTCACGTCCTCTCAATTCCCTGTACACACAGCAGCTACATAAGCTCCGCTGTGAAAATATGCGGGCGTATAAATATATGTTCTTTTGGCGGCAATCGCTCTTCTTCGGCGATAAATTCCGCTGGTAGCAGCTGAACAGCGATGTCGCGGGCTCCGTGTGCGCAGTAGGCGTTTGTGGCCTCAAGAGTTACAAGACGACACATTTTGAAGAGCGTATCAAATTACAGAAGCACCGTCACCTTCTTTCGCCATCCATCACTCTTCCCATTGGCAAAGTATTCCTTCTCGTTTACACAAACGACGGCGTTCGTAGACTTGCCACCGGGTTTGTCAGAACGCCAAGGGGTTCATAGGGGGTCGACACAGGATCTTTCATTCAAGACTTGATCGAATGGCTCAACAAACTAATCAATTGGTTTGTCATCTAAGCACCGATCAACTTATTTTCCTGCTGGGTCCATCCCAGATGCTTGGGGTTCTCGATATTTATACCTTGTCAGATCCATAGATTCCTCACTTTCCCCCTAGCAAGCGGGGATTTCGCCTTATTGACGCATGGCTGATACCTAATGTCTCCAAGACTTTTACGCTGGAATGAAGACAACATCATATAAATAGACGCTTCATTCAAGTAAGTCTTGTGCTTGTGCAATGGCACAGTGGCAGAAGTCCAAGCGTCCAACGCCGTGAACCTGGGCGGAAGTATCACCAGCGACGTCGTGCTCCCACCATGTATCACGAGGACGCTTGAGGATTTTATCCCTGCCTGACCGGCATCCGGCAGCTTCTCTGACGGCTACGTATTCCATTCCGCATACGAGCGGCAGATCAGTTGATGTTCTTATCCACTACATAAGGTGGCTGCCTATTTACGCCTCCTTTAGAATAGGCTGTAGGCTTTTAAACAGCGTCAGAGACCAACAAGGAATTGATCATTTCCGCTGGTGAAACAAATTAATTTGCTTCTGTGAGTCTAGAAGACCTTCAGTACGTCACTTATAAACGTCCATTGCGTGTGGCCGCGATAAGCTCACCAGACGTTGTGAGGTTCTCGACAGATCTACTTTCTGAGAGGATATGAAGAACAACACAGGATATTGAAAGTATTCTTAGAACAACCGCGCAATGACATGTTTGTCATATTTCAATGTGTTCACTTAGCACAGAACCGTGAAAATGCCTCCGCGTCGGGAAACCGAATAGAATCGCTGTCAGATCTCGCATTGCCGCGCCGGCAAGCCATGCCGGCTAGGAAGTCAACCACAGTCCAGCCCTACAGCTATTCTGCACTTATTTCAAGTCAATTAAGGCAGAATACTGTTTCAGAGAAGACGAAAAGTACCGAAAACCCTATGCTTTGTGGAACGGCCATCCGAAAAGTCCAACCCATGCTCCTGCGTCAATATTAGTTTCGAGGGCCAGCCCCTGCCTGCTAACAGATTCGAGCTGTCGTCTGCTTATTCCATTTGCGGTCTGCAGATCTCTCTCAAACGCAGGCAACAGAAAACATTTTATATTCGCAAAATGCAAGTTATTAACAACGACTCTAGACTTTGCTGGGAAAGGCGTCTTCACCAAAGGTGTAGGATGGACTCATGTCATGATCCCTTGAAGGCACATAACGCGGACTCGGGTATACGATAAAGGATGAACCTCAACCTTCTCTTGAAGGAAAGGGCGAATGTTGTATGTATACAAAGACCGGTAAAGCCCTTCAAGACTCATCAACAAATAGAAGTCGGACATAAACCATCCGTTCTGATGCGCAACATGTCGAGTCGGCGTAGACCGCTAACCAAGCCAGCCTGGGCATGAATCGATGTCGACTGTGGAAGCTCGCAACTGTCACCAAAACGTCGCTCGACATCTTTAGTTTGCGTGTATCCCCGCCTCATACGAAAAGACCGGTGTCTGCTACTCGTTGCGGGCAAACGTGTTGGTTGTGGCTTGGTTCCGGGATGGGGAAGCTCACTGCAAGCGGCCCCTTTGGAAAATCAGGACTGCAAATGATTACGCACAGACTCGGGGAATTATTGGCTCCGAAAAAAATTCCAACTATGCCCGGGGCTCTGCCACTGTACTGTACGAGAGAGAGCAAACCTCCTATAAAATGATGTGTTGTCCACGAGCTGTTTCTGAACTTCACAACGGGCAATGTAAATGAGACTATGCGTCCTCGCGAATAGTTCCAGGCTCCCTGGACAGCCTTGGCTGTGAAACCAGTGCCAAAGGTAGATGCTGCCCGCCTGGCCGATGAATCCTGAGATGATGGCCCCTTCATCCCCGTCTGAACCATATCCTAAACGGAATACCTCCAAAGAGATACAAAAAGACAGGATGAGAAGCCAGGCGAAACAACCTTTGAAGTCTCTCGCCTTCGACGACGACGACGACGATTTGCTTCGGCATGGTATGTAGACGATGGTATTCCTGTTTTCAAACCAACAGCCGAATGGCAAGGACTAAATTGTCCTGAGCTCCTCACAAAGAAACTGGGACAAGGAAATTTATATACACTAGAAGTAAAGGTCGGTCCAATGCCCAATAGCCTTGTTCCGGCGGTGGAAGCGATAGGCGAGATCCTGGAGATGTCTCAGACGAACCTTGTCAGAAACCACAGCAAACCACTCAAGTCAGGTCAGAGCAAGAAACCCTTCAACGGGCAATTCTACTATTGTACACACTCATACATTTGCTTTTATCCTTTCTCTCTCCTGATCTCTCACTCCTGCTCCAACAGCGCCTTCCTCAACTGCTCGTTCAAAGCCCCCTCCGCCATCCTGTCCGCGTCCACCGCCTCCTCAATCTCGCTTTCGAGCGCCTCGTCCCCGAACATGGCCTGCTCCCGCTGCGCCTCCACCATCTCCTTCAGCGGCACCTGCGCCCCATCAGCACCGGCAGCACCGCCGGCACCGGCACCAGGGGCCGCCGCGTCGCTTCCGTTCGCGACGTACACGCCCGCCTTCTGCTGCTTCAACACCTCCTTCTCGTGCGCCTTCCTCGTGTCCTTGATGTACTTCAGCACCGGCGTCGGAACCTCCCACGAGACCATGCCGTTGTTCGCGGCCTCGAGGCGGCGCTTCTGGCCCTGCTGGCCCGCGCGGCCGAGCACGCCGGCGATGACGGCGACGGAGCGGTAGCTGCCACATCCAATTAGCATCGTTCCCATCTCTGCCAAGTAAACGATATCTGTGTGTCCTTACCTGTCATCGTTCGCCGGGATCGTGTACGTAACCCAATCCGGGTTCGCGTTCGTATCAATAATGCCCACCGTCGGGATATTCGCCAGCCCGCACTCGTACAGCATCGTGTAGTTCTCCATCGGGTTCAGCGAGACCACCAGATCCGGCAACAACGGCCGCGCCGTGCGCTCGAACCGCTCGAACCCCTTCAGCTTCTTGTCCTTGCCGTCCACCACCTTGATCTCCTTGCCGCGGTTGATCAGATCCCGGTTCGTCACATTCCCCGGCGTCCACTTTGTGAACAAATGGCACCCGCCCGCCAGCTGCGCCGCCCGCGTCACAATCTCCATCTGCCCCTTGCGCGTGCCCACGAACAAAATCAGACCCCCGCGGTACGTCACCTCCTCCACCAGCCTCGCCGCCCGCCGCAAATGCGCCGCCGTGACCTCCAGACTAATCAGGTGCACACCCTGCCTCGCACCATAGATGTACCGCGCGTTCGCCGGGTTCCACAGCGAGGTGTGGTGGCCCATGTGCGTCTGGCTCGCCATCAGCAGCTCGAGCGTGACGTCGCGCGGGCTCGGCGGGTTCTTGATCAGCTCCGAGGGCACGTACGCCCGCCCGACCGACGAGCCGATGCCGTCCGTCGCCTTCTGCGCGGCCTTGAACTTCTTCCACTGCGAGGCTGTCGAGCGCAGCGGCTTGATGGCCTCGCGGACGTGTTCCGGGTACCGACCCTTGGAGGCCGCGCCGCCGGCACGGAGCGCGGCGTGCGTGGTGAAGGCCTCGAGCTGCTCCGGGGTGAACTCGCCGATGAGGGACTCGGTTTGGATGCCGCGGCGGCATGTCGAGACGATGGGTGCCGCGAGGGCTTTCCGGCCTGCGGAGGGGACGGAGGTTAGTCTCTGGGTTCAATTGAGGGGTTGAGAGGAGGCACATGGGAATGACATACCTTGCCGGGCGGCTATGCTCCTCACAATCATGGCTGAATGGGGCAGCGTGGTGGTTTGCGGTGGTTGCTGCGGTCCGTCCTGCGTAGGAACAATTTTTGGAGCTTTCGGGAAGCTGGACGGAAGTCTCCGCCGCAGGGTGGGATGATGGATTAGGTAAGCGCACAGGGATGCGGCCGACTGCAGTTCAACCAGGTTCACTCGACTCGTCACCGAAGCTTATGATTTGACAATTCTCAAGTTCGCGGGGATGAAGAAAAAATAATTTTGTCCAATCCAATGAGGTTTGCGGTGTATTAATTAACGTCGGGGTACTCAAGTCTAAAGACAATCATACTCGATACATATCTACAATGCATGCTCGCCAACGACCTTTCGTCAAGTCATGAATGGGATCCGCCCCTTCTATCTCTAGACATCCCTTACCTACTGGTAATGCGCGAAATGGTGAAGACTCCGACAATAACAACCGCCAACGTCACAATCGCACCGGGGAGCAGCAGCTCGTTGGGCACGCCCTGGATGACCTGCTCAGGCTCGTGCGCGGCGGCCCTATGGCGGCGCGATCTCCTCGAGCGAGGAATGTCATCATCCTCATCCTCCGCATCGTCGTCCTCGTCGTCGTATCTCCTCCTGTGGCGCAGGTCGGGGGTGGCGGAGATGGGGGGCGTCGGGAGGGCAATCGGCTCGACAGTCAGGCCAGCACCAACGGGAGGCTTCTCGGGATCGTGCACGAACAAGTCGACCTTTTCCCTGCGGCCCTGACGGGCGAGGAGAATAGACTCGAGAAGGTCGTTGTCTGTTGTGATGGAAACCTCGTCACCCTCGTCGTCGAGGTAGCTGAGCGCAAAACCGCCAGAAATCCTGCCCTCATCAATGTCGGGGGCTCCGCCAATGGCATCCACCTCGTGTCCGAGCTTGGAAATGACATTGGTCACCATGGCGCCGATGCCCTGGGAAGCAATGACCTGCAGGCGGTGCACACGTCCGGACGGGGCCTTGAACTTGAAAGGGAAAGGCAGCTCGGCGGGAGACTGGTGAACCGGGCTGTGACCGGTCATTTCGGACTGAGGAGGGGAATCCACGCCGACGTGCGACGCCGAGTCGCCGGGAGCAACGCTGTCGCCGATACGCTCGCGGGTGAGGTCGGGAGACATGATGCGAGAACCGAGGTTCGTGTGGTGGGTGTGGCTACCCTCGCCGGACATCATGGATTCCGTGCCGTCGTCGAGCGAAAGCCAGAACTTGTTCCATGCGGGTCCTTCGCTGTCGGCGGTGGACATGGTGTTGATTTGCTCAAGTGTCGCATATGTCAGCTTGAGGACATCGACCATGCCGACGATCTCGCCGCCGTCGGAGGTCATGACGGGGAGATTGAGGTAGTGGCCGTCTGCATCCTGTCAGTGACTGCTCGAACTCGAGCTTGGCGGGGTTTGGGCATTTCTTACCGTGCATCTTGCGCAGAGCGGCCTGGATGCTCATGTCCATGGGAGCAAAGTCGGGATGCGGCGTCATGACACGGACGACACTGCAGGTGGCGGGGTCGAGGCCGGGGGCAATGACACGAAGGACAACGTCCTTGCTGGTGAAGATGCCGGTAATAGCTCCCTGGTCCTGGACGAGGACGGCTGTCGTGCGGTTCTCCTTCATCTGCTGAGCAGCCTCCTTGACCGAGGTGCGGACGCTGACGGTGGTCGGGGGACGTCCGTCGAGGACAGACTCGAGAGTCGGGCCAGACATCTTGTGGCGGAGAGCCTCGACGTACTGGATGATCTGCTGGGGCTGGCTGGTGCCGAGCTCGGACTGGACACCCTCGAGGGCGTCGTACAGCCTTCTCGAGGAGGAGTAGGCGCGCTCCAGCTTCTCCATGGCATCGTAGAAGCACTTTGTGATGTCGAGGATACCCGAGATGTCCTGATTCTCGTCCATGACGGGCAAGTGACGGAAACCCTTGCGGACCATGAGGTCGAGGGCGTCGGTGGCGCTGGTATCGGTGCGGGCGCAGAGAGGGTTCTTGGTCATGATCTCGGCGATGGTGATGTGGTTCGGCTTCTGGCCAGCGCCAACGACGCGGAAGGCGAGATCCTTTGCGGTGAAGATACCGGCGATGCGGTCGTCATCGTCGGTGACGAGCACGCAGTCCTCGCGCTTCGCGGCCATCAACTGGGCGGCCTCGGCGACGGTGGTTGCGGGCTTGATCTGGAGGGCAGGACTCGGCTTCAGGGCGAGGACGGTGCCGGGCGGGGCCTTGCGGGAGTGGCGGGCTCGGCTTGTGAGGTGCTTCTTCTTGGAGAGATCGCTCTCCATCTTCTTGCGGATGGCCTTGACGTAGTAGTCAGTATCCATTCTGTTTAGCAGCCTGGCTCGCTCGAGCTCCTGGTAGGTGAGGTTTCCCATCGCGTCTCTCTCTCTCCGTTGTGCGCCTGTCCGGGGAGGTCGAGGCGAGGGGGCGGAGCGAGGCTCGACAATGACGGACATGGAGAGAGGAACGGAACGGTGGTGCAGGAACAGGCAGGGCAGGAGTGTGTCTGGTTTTGCTGTGCAATGCGGTGCAATGCAATGCGCAAAAGATCTAGATATCACGTCCGGGGTAAGGGCTCAGTATTGGCAGGGTGTCGACTAACCTCATCTCTCTTGGACTGCTTTTGACGACTGGCACTGACGCCCGCTCCACTGACTTCGCTCTGGGTAGGCTGGGTATCGAGGACGGGGCGCGGGATGCCAGAGGAGGCGGGATGCTGGGCAGCGGCGGCATGGCTCCCATGAGGAGCGGCAGAGCCGGAGGGGCTGTTGTTGAAGGGGATGCCTCCACGAGCCTGGCCGCGATTGGGCGTTCCTCTAAGGGTGTTGCCTGACATCGCATGAACTTGCTAGATTGCGAGCTGATGAGGGTTGATGCGCGGTCCCTATTTGTGTGTGTGTGCGTGGAGGGTGTGGGTGCCGAGGACAGCCGGAGTCGGGGTTTTATTTTTTTCCTCGAGTTTGGTGTTTGGGGGGGGGGGGGGTTGAAGGATGTTTTTTTTTTGGCTGTCACAGGTTTCGGTGGGAGGACGGCAGCAGGAGCGGCAGCAGGAGGAGCAGTAGGAGGAGGAGGAGGAGGAGGAGCAGAATGAGGGGAAGGGCTGAGAGAACAAAGACAAGGACGACAATGTCCAATCCGGTCTTGTCTGGTCGACAGGGTGGTGGTGGTTGAGGGAGAGGCAGGCAGGCGTAGGTAATTAATTAGGAATTAGGAGGTGCAAAGGCGAGGAAGAGGACCGATGGCCAAAAGCAGGAAGGGGGCACGATTTCTGGGAGGTCCAGCGTCGGTGCCGGTGCTCTGGCGCTGGTGTCCACTGAAGCAGACGCCTGAGGTGCTGCTGCACTGCACGCCCGTATGCAATCCAGTGGACTCGCTGATTGCGCTGATTGCACCCTGGTTGTCGCGGCGACCTGTCACTGGCCAGAAAGCCGTGGAAGCACCGTGCACGGACCGCATTCGGCACCTGGCCTCCTCGTCGTCCAATTCCGAGGCGTCGTTTCCCAAGACCGCCCCACACTGACGGTCCCTGAAGCTCCCGAGGCCGAGTCCTGTGACCGGAATAAATGCCTCCAACAACGGGACTCTACGGCACCTGGCCATGGGGCACCGGCAGCTTCATACCTTAGGCCTGGAGTGAGTCGGGTGTCTTCTACCTAGGTACATGACGTGGGCGGCCATCGTGATAATACGGGTCTCTGAGGGCGTGTCGCCATGATCCAATTGACCCTGCAAAATAGCATCATCTCTTCACATCGTCTCCAAATTCTCAAAACTCAATTGACATTTCTTGACAGACACAAAGAAAAAAAAAAGAGTTCATGCAAAACTTTTGTGGGATAAACATGTGCGCCCCCTCCCCGGGTCCCCTTGCATGAACCACGAACCAACCGAGCAGCGGTGAAATATCAGCCTGGGTTAAGACAGCAGAACCCTGTCCACGCGAAATGCATGTCATCTGATAATTGCACCCGTTTCCCTCTGCAAAGCCAACTCACAAAAACTCTGCCCTTCCTCTCCCGTCCACTCTTCGTCGCCGTATCAAAACACGCATCATCATCGGCCGACAACCTGCACCACCACCCCGCTCATGGTCCAACCAACGCCTGCCAGTCCCTTCCCCGGCTCCCCAAATCTTCCTCCCCAAGCAGACATCGCGGCCACGTTGCGACCAACCCCAAGCCTGACCGACCCGGCGGGGCGGCTCTGGCCGGTTCCGTGTGAAGCTCGGGTGAAGGCCAACATCGCCTGACATGCTCAGCTAACTCATCCGTCTAATTTGCCGCACACCTTGACTTCCGTAGATTATCGTCAGCTCACCGAGTTGTTAGTCATCGTCTGGTCGGATCATGACGCCCTCTCGCAACTAGTCCGCACAGACGTGATTGCTGTCCCGGCAGACTGGTCCTGGTCGATGCTCATGCATTGCTGCTGCTGCTTCAGCAACAAGACATGCTGTCTTGTCTCTATCCAAAGCATCCGAGGAAAAAGCCCGTTCAAGGGGCAAGATTTCACCTGATATCAACACCATGGCAGGTGGATTCTAAGAAGCAGCCAGCGAGTGCAAGAGTGAAGCTATTCCCAGTAGTGGGTATCCCACGTGGGAGCCCAGCGATTGGTGGTGCATCGCTCCGTGGGTAGAGTGGCGCGCAAAAACACTCCGGTGACATGTGTCCGACGGCCACCACCAGCCCGATGCCGAGCAATAATGCGTCCAACATATGAACGGCAGCCGTTGTTTCCGAAGCACGGCCTCAAGTGTTCACCTGGAGAATGCGCAGATGGCCTCGTACAGCATACCCGTCCTCGGGTGCGAGGGAGGTATGTACGCTGCAGAACTCGACAAACCACGAAACGGAGAAAAAAAAAAAAAAAACTTACAAAAAAAAACTTGGATATCCGTATGAAGCAAGGGACAGATCAGTGGCCTCTTAATCCGTCGGGCTGATGATAGACAGCAAAGTGAAACGAGACTTTGTGTGATTGTGGCTGGACCAAACGCACGACGGGCAGGTGCTGTGAGATGGCTCGGTTCCAGGCCGCTGGCCAGCGGTCTCGGGCTGGTGAGATTGGAGGAGGTCCAAGATGGGATGGGATGGGCGTTCGCGCGTGTCCCCCACAGGTCCGGTTGCCGGGGTTGTGCGATCGGGGGATCGAATCGAGGCCCAGAGTGACGGAAGGGGGAGACGAAGAGTAGGAAGAGGACGTGGAGGAGGAACAAGGCAAGGAGGAGGAGCACGGTCTTTTGATTCGATTGCGGAGAAGGATTGAAGGGCGACGGGGATGTGGTGTTTGGTCCACTCTGCTGACGGCACTGGGAGGGCAACGTGTCGGTGTAAGTCGGCTGTGTTGTTTCAATTGGTAGGTACCTTGCGGACGGGTATCTATTGTATCTGACGATGCTGGAGAGCACTTTGCATGATAGAAGCATGATGGCATCAATCATCGAATACCTCAGCCAGGGTATCAGGATCGTCTTCAAGAAGCCAACCAGATGGTGCAACTTCCCTCATAACACTAGCACAAGAGCTAGCAGCAAGAAACATGTTGACAGCCAGAGAAGAGAGAACCTTGGCCCAAGAGGCGGCGAACCTGGTTCGGCAAAGGATGGATTGCAAGGAAGGGGACGTCAGCTCTGGCGAGTTGGAGAGGCATCCATGGGTGTTTTAGAGGGATGACGAGCTACGTAACCTGGGACACTGGGACACTGGGACACTGGGACACTGGGACACTGGGAAACTGGAGAGATCCATAGGTTGGTAAAACACCTGGTCGCAGGGCGGGAGCTACAGGCTGCGGCAGCTGCGGCAGCTGCGGCAGGATCCAACTGGTGCGCCGCGCTCATCCCTCCTTGAGTGATGTTGCCCTGGCGACCGCCGGCCCTCCATGTCAACAAAGCCCATCACGTCTTGGATACCCGCCCACCACCAAAAAGCCTGGTCTGGTTTCCGCAGATACAGCGCCCCTCCAACCAGAGGCCGTCTTTGCATCGCTTTGCTGGCACCCAGTCGTTGCTATCGATCTATCCTTACCGCTCGCTGCCTTCCTTACTATTTTTCGACTACTACTACTATTCCTACCCACCCAGATCACCTCCAAAGTGGAATCTTGAATCTCCTCCCCTCCTCCCGCCCCAAATCCACTACTGCAGGAAGACCATCCTCTACCTGCCTCAACCTCTCCTGTCGTCCATCGCGACTGCATCAAACCACATCTCCAAAACACCTTCACCGCCTGTCTACCAAGAAGCCAACACTTCTTGTGTATCCATCACAAATCACCTGTTGCCATTGACAAGTTTACCTTTGCCTAGGTAGAGACCGCACGCGTCCAGCGTTCTCGTCCTTCTTACCTCGCCTGAACAAGGCGTACAGACCAGATTCTATCTGATTTTAACCGCGAAGTCGACCCCGACTGAGCACAACCAACCCTCCCCCTAGCCCGGCCAGCTGTGCTTGCGCTGCGTGAGGTAAGTCTTTTTGTCCCTCTTCCCGTCGCTGATGGTGATGATGGAGCACTTGTCCATGTCGATATCCATGCTGACACCCAACTTACACACAGTTTCGGACCAAAAAGGTTCCCTCGACAACCTAACCAACCGACGACAATTATCCCATCCGGACTCGACTTGCGACACAATGCTGTCCAACACTCCGCCAACCAGCAGTCTTCATGCCCGTCACAGGCACCGACGCCAAAACTCGACACCGACGGCATTCGAAGCAGTGAAGATCCAGCCCTTGCCTAACAATGTCCAGCGCCAACGTGCCCTCGGCCACCGCCGGGGCCTCAGCCTGGATACTCGCAGACAAGTGATGTCTCCTAACGGAACAAGGCAGGACTTTGCGCAGGTAAGTATTACTAACAACACAGGACTGGCACAACAACCGCAGCATGTTCTGCGAGAAGCGCAGCAGCAACGCATACAAGCACGCCCGGGCCCCCGACAGCAAGCACACCTTCACCAACAACAGCACCACCAACAACAACAGCTCCAGCACCAACAACACATGTTCGTGGCCGCCAACGACCACGAGAACTACCTCATGTCCCCCCATGGCACGCCGGCCGCCCAGCGTTTCGACGCCACATGCTTCGATTCCACCCCCATCCAGTTCGACCAGTATGGCAACCAGATGAACGGCATGATGGCCAAGAACCAGCAGGCCTACGGCGCCAGCATGGGAGGCAACAAGGACTTTGAGCTCTTTGGCTCCGACAGCGCCCTCTCGACGCCCTCCTTCATGAACTTTAGCGACGCTCCCAACACTCCCCAGGGCTGGATCTCTGAGGGAGAGACTGCCAGCACGAGGCGGTCGTCGCGGAGAATCAGCAACGGCATCATGGAGAGGGTCAGCAAATTCGAGACCATGGGCATTGAGCAGATGTCAAGACCAATGACACCCCCTACTCAGAATGCAACGAGTACGTTCCTCGAGCCATCATCTGCGTATATTGACTTACAAGCCGCAGATTACTTTCCTCCTACTCCTATGGAGACGCCTCATGATCGGGCTATCAAGCACGAGCCAATGTCCGCCAGGCCAAGTCGCTTCGCCGACGGCTACGACGAGTCCATGGAGGAGACGCTCAAGCCCACCAGGAGGTCGAACCAGAGGACGCAGAACATCTTTGAGGAGCTGCGGAGACAGTCTGAGCAGACCGCCATGCCAGTTCCCCAGCAACCCACTCAGGTGACCGAGGCGGCCATGTACGAGCAGTCGATGCCCACCGCCGACTTCATGAACATGAACAACTTCAACAACGAGTTCATGAAGATCCAGGGCACCTACGACGGCATCACTGACGACTTCGCCGCCTCCGATCTCTCTGCGCAATCCACCCCTCACACTCCTCTCATGAACTTCCACGCGGCGTTCGACAACAGGCCCGATCTGAGGCATCCCAACATGGAGATTTCGTCCTCTTCCCCCACTTGTTCGTTCGACATGTCCCGCCGTACTTCCCCTCACCGCCGTACCGAGTCTCTTGCCAGCATTGCCAGCGCCGCCAGCATCGCGAGCATCAACATCGAGGAGACCAAGACCGACACCGGTGTCACCATCGAGGATATCGCAAACTACATCCAAGGCCCCGATCCTGGCGACGGCAAGTGGACTTGCGTGTACGAGGACTGTGGCAAGAAGTTCGGCCGCAAGGAAAACATCAAGTCCCACGTCCAAACCCATCTGAACGACCGCCAGTACCAGTGTCCTACCTGCAAGAAGTGCTTCGTCCGCCAGCACGACCTGAAGCGCCACGCCAAGATCCACACCGGCATCAAGCCCTACCCCTGCGAGTGCGGCAACAGCTTCGCCCGCCACGACGCCCTCACCCGCCACCGCCAGCGCGGCATGTGCATCGGAGCCTTCGACGGCATCGTCAAGAAGGTCGTCAAGCGCGGCCGCCCTCGCAAGCACCGCCCTGAGATGGACGAGCGCGTCAACAAGTCCGCCCGCACCAGGACCAAGAACAAGTCCTCCACCTCCACCTCGTCGCAGTCCGGATACTCGGACAGCTCTGCGGTCAACTCCCCAGAGAACGACTTCAACATGATGGACGAGCAGTTCGAGATGGGCGGCATCAGCGTCGAGCGCCCAGGCCTGGACATGCCTCTGCAGATCACAACCGTGTCTTCTGCGCCAATGCCCTCGTCGCCCCCCAGAATCCACAAGGAGTTGGACATTGAACCGTCACCCGCCGCCAGCAGCCACCACTCGGGGTACGTCTCACCAGAGGCCCTGATGGAGGCGCCAACGGCGTTGTCCCAGCAACCAGAGTCCCCAGCCAAGAGCGAGTACAACACCCCGCCCGAGCTCTCCCAGTCATCCTCGCCCCCGCCCAACCAGTTCTTCGACGCCGAGCCCAATAATTCCGGCTTCAGCGACGACTCGTTGCTCGCCGGTATGCGGGGCAACGCCGGCGTCGGTGTCGGCAACACCAGCATTTCCAGTCTGGGCCTGGACCCCGACGACGAGATGCTGATGAAGACCTTTTCCGGCGAGGAGGGCCTCGTCCAGTTTGACCGCGAGTCCAACATGCTCATGATGAACAAGTTTGACGAGTTCGACGACCCCGTCAACATGTTCACCAACGACGATGTCTTCTTTGGCAGCTCATGATAACAACACTCTGGTCTTTTTTGGGGTCTCTGGCGTATTGGGTTTCCATTTAGGAAAAGGGGTATCTTAACGACGTCACGGCTCCTTTGTCTAATCACGGCGACCTCTGTACGTTATGTTACGCTTTGTGTGTTGGCTTCAAGTTTGCAGCACCACGCGCCCCGGATCAACGTAATGACGATAGTCTCGCGATATCAGCTCGCCGGGACGGATGTACTACTACAACTATTGGGGGTTTAAAATAAAAGGGTTCGGCTTCTTCAGGGGTGGCAAACGGGGGTTCATTGGGATTTCAACATTTGGCGATTCAGGAAATGGCATTTTTCCTTTCTTAGGAATATTCGGTATTTGATGGGGATTTTCTTTTCGGGAACAAATGGAGCTCGATCTAGTTCTGGCGCGAGGCGAGCCTCAGCCAGCGATCATGAGACTCATTTACTTGGTTAGGGATTTAGAACGATGATTGGGAAGTGGTATATGATGAATTGAAATTGAATTTCACTTACTTAGTCTTTCGGACTGGACATTTTTGCGACAATGTTACTATTGATTTGTGTGTATGCATGCGTGTGAGTGAAACTTTTCTCTCGTGACTCACTAGCACATTCCATGAATGGAACAGGAATCGTCATCCAGTGTTCTGGAGCCGCGAACGTGACCTCCACGCCCTTTGCGTTGGTCGGTTGGCTGGGGAAAGGATGGGTGTGTGGGGGTGTGTTTCAGTTGTTGGAATGGCAGATGTCTGCAACAGATGTGGCGGTGGTTCTTTTTGGATTCCAGTCGTTGGCTCGTTGGTAAAAAGCCGGAAGAGGAGGAGGAGCGTTGGTGGCGAGGGGAACGGTGATTGTTGCTGGGGAGGATGTCGAGATGGTGGGGAATGAAGTGTTGAAGTTTTGGAGGTATGGGGTACGTCCGGCGGCTTTTCGGCGAATGGCACACAAGAGAGGTCTGGTCTCTCTTTGCCTGGCCGGGGCCGACGCCGGTGCGAGTGGGGCCGAACAACCGGCACCGCCATCGGCCTCAACTTGGCCAGTCCACCCTCATCAACGCACGGCGGAGAAGGAAGGGAAGTGTCCTTCATCCGAACTTTTCTCACTCGTCTGCACGGACGCCACTTTACAATTTAAATAGCAATGCATGACAAGCCTTTGCTTCGGACGTTGCGATGGCTGCGTGGTTTGTGTACGATTACGCGGATCCAGGATGTGTGCGGTGCGTGTGTTGAGTCAAGATCCGGATGATTCGTGCAGCTTCGACGAATCAGTTGGGTTGGGAGTTGTGTGGAGTAGTCCAAGTGTCCGCCCTGGGCGGTGTTTTCGTCTCGTCTCATGTTCTTTTGGCATGGGATGCGTACGTACATCATACGAAGGAGAGCGTGGTTGTTGGATGTTGTAGGTTCTTGGGGGCGGGGAAGGGGGAAGGAGTTTGCCAAGGCGTAAGATTGCGAAAAGTCGGAGTGCTGCTCGCCCAGGGGTCTACAGACTTCCGAGGGGGGCGCGGGGGAACTTCGGCCCTCTATTATGCATACATAAAGGGCCCACACAGTATGAGGCTTAGCATATGCCTAGCATATGCTCTACGTAGCCGTACTTTAGGGGCCCTACTTTAGGGGCCTTACCTTAAAGGCCCTGAGGGCGCGCATATGCTCAGCATAAGCCCTACCTTAGAGGCTCTACCTTAGGGGCCCTACCTTAAGGGCTTTAAGGGCGCACATATGCTCAGCATAAGCTCTACCTTAAGGGCCCTACCTTAAAGGCCCTGAGGGCGCGTATATGCTCAGCATAAGCCCTACCTTAAGGGCTCTACCTTAAAGGCCCTGAGGGCGCGCATATGCTCAGCATAAGCCCTACCTTAGGGGCCTTACCTTAAAGGCCTTGAGGGCGCGTATATACTCAGCATAAGCCCTACCTTAGGGGCCCTACCTTAAGGGCCCTGAGGGCGCATATATGCTCAGCATAAGCCCTACCTTAGGGGCCCTACCTTAAGGGCCCTGAAGGCGCGCATATGCTCAGCATAAGCCCTACCTTAGGGGCCCTACCTTAGGGGCCTTAAGGGCGTGTATATGCTCAGCATAAGCCCTACCTTAGGGGCCCTACCTTAGGGGCCCTGAAGGCGCGTATATGCTCAGCATAAGCCCTACCTTAGGGGCTCTACCTTAGGGGCTTTGCCTTAAGGGCCTTGAGGGCGCGCATAGGCTTTTTTGAATTTTACTGTGTAACTTGCATTTCCTTGCATAAGTGTGTGGCGCTTGCACGGCCACAGCCCCCTAGGAAGTTTTTAGACCCCCCTGCGAGGTGTACACCCGCGAAAAGTTTGTGCTGTTGAAACTGTTCTGCAGTTCTTGGGCTCCTGAGGAGGTAGTATTGGAAGGAGCCCAGAGCAGCAGCAGCAGCATTATGATGCATTCGAGAAGAAAAGCCTTCGCATTGCTAAAGGACAGAAATGGAGCGGACTGAGTTTGTCGCCGACGATTTCCGCGAGAGTGAGAACGTTCTCCAAACAGCGCTCGGCGCCGCCGAAGACAGAGTTACCACCACGCGGCTCGAGCTTCTTCATGCAGCATCAACAGTCGAAAAACGCAGGCTGGCCGATGCCTCGAGGAAGCGGTGCCGGTCTCGGCTGGACGCGTAGGACGCCCGTGGCAGGTGATGGGGGGTTGCGCTGCTCTGTCATCGGCCGTGTTCCGATGCGACGGCCAGCCAGCCAGCCAGCGACATCCGATCTTTCACAGAGAGGATGCGTTAGTTGGCCGAGCACTTTCATGAATCTTCTGGTTGAAGACAGAGGAAATGGGGAGGAGGAGGAGGAGGAGGGTGTCGGGCTTTTTCATCCCAACTTCGAACTCCAGACGACAAAGGACAAAAAAATGAAGATTGCTATATTTAACGTTGACCGCTGCATGGGCCTTGGTCGCCGATTGGTGGGCGGGGGTTGGTCTGAAACCGCAAGTGTCGCCTTGCAGCGGGATTCTAGAATTGTTGGTTTGGGATGTGGTGAAGTCTAAATTCCGGTTGGAGCAGCGACGGAGGTGTTGGTTGCTGTGTGTCTTTTCCTTCCCCAAGGAGTCGTCCTCCTCCCACACAGGAGCTTGCCCTCCCTTGTCACGAGTCCGTACGATCCGACGAACCCGCAACCACTGATCACGCACGCCGTACGTCTTACGCCCAGCCCAGCCTTGAGACGGCAGAAAGCGCAGTGTGTGGGAGAGTGTAATGTATGCAGGTACACACGCCGAACAGGCACGCCGCCGAAACCTGGTACAACCCAGCTCAAACCAGCGTACGCGTACCCGCAGAGGGGGGGTCATCTTACACCGTTGCACGGCAGGCCGCCTGTCGCCTCGCTCATCTGCTTGCGCAAGTTTGTGCCGTGGGGTGTGTAACCGCGTCGCCGCCTTCCGAAGATTGCACAGCCTCCCCACTTGTCCCAAGAGATCGGGTTGATATTACGGCTGTTTGTAATAGCACGACTCGCAGCGGAGGGGCTGGGGGTTTGTCGACGTTTGAGTATGGGAGCATATAATAGCTTGCGAGATCCCCTCGTTTCCGAATGGGGTGCGCTCCAGTCCAGTCCATCATCAACCTTACGAGTCTATCTTCAAGCTTTCATTTCAACACATTCGCTACGATACAACATTTGCAAACAACAGCGATACAAACCCAAAAGAACACCTTCACTACATACACAACTACTAGACACATTCCATCATGAAGTTCACACTCGTCACATTCATTGCCATCGTCGGCGCCGCGTCCGCCATCAGCGTCGACGCCGGCCTCGTCAAGAGACAGTGCATCGCCGAAGGAGGTTAGTAACCTTCACTCACTCTCACAACCCTCGTTCAGAAAACTAACACCCATCTCTCAGGCCTCTGCTTCACCAGCATCGCCGACACAGAGAAGCCCTGCTGCGGCGGGCTCGTCTGCAAGAACAAGACGCGGCCCAACACCAACATCTGCGAGCCGGCGCCGAGCCCCGAGCCGCCCGGCCGCAAGCGCGCCGTCGAGCATGACGAGGAGCTCCAGAAGAGGTCCGACGCGCCGCCGGCCCCTCAGCCGCGGGGGATGCCTCAGATTCCCGACAACGAGCCGAGATGGGGTTGAAGCATTGAAAGAGATGCGTTGCCCCGGAGAGGGACGTTACGGGGCATGTAGAGGGTGAAGAGGGACGGCCGTTGTTTGCTTTCTTGGTCTCGAAGGTCCTTTTTCACGAGATTACGACTTTTATGCTCTTTTTTATCCTCTTGACGCAACTGGGTTCCGCAGAGATGATCTATAGACGTTTTGATACCATTACAACAAGCGTTGAATACGAACTTCTTTTCTTTTCTTGTACAGCACATGATGAATCTCGCGAGGTGTCTGTCTACCTTGACGTGGCTATCGAATCGTTGACAACTACGCTTCAACATCGACAAATCCAGACCTGCCAAGAACACACAAAAACTAATCACTCCCGCCTGAAAAGTCTATCTCGCTGACGAAATCTATCTGAGAACCCACAGCCCAGGGCTCATGCCTGGTGGCCAGATACGCTTATCGTCAAGTAGACCGAAAGGTTGTTTGATTGAGCCAAATTGGACCGGCCCCCACGCCCCCTTTTGCCAACCGGCCACATACCGGAATGGCCGAGTTTTGCTGCGGAAGAGCCTCATTCACCTCGGAGAGTAGATGCGACATGGCAATCTGATGTGACTTTTTCGAGATTGCGCTAGATGAAGGTGGTTGTGGGTAGACGACTTGCCGCATTTGCGATTCCTGATTTGGACATCTTGCCTATTTTCAGGAAAAAGGGTTGACAGCATGAATACCGCAACAAACCGAGTATCTCGCAAAGTTCATCGATGCTGAGCAATCACCAGAAGGCACAGAAGGGGAAGGCAATATACCGCAAGAAAGTAAGACAAAAGCCAAGCAAGTCACGCATCACAAGTCTGGACCGTTGCACGCACAATCACTTGGGAAAATGTACCGACGACACCACCTCCCAACCCTGACATCCCCCGCCCGTCCCATCTTCCCCCGGCCGCAAAGGCGACCAGAGTCCGGGAACCAAGACAGATGACAGGATGACGCGGAGGCTGGGAGAGCAAATGGTCAATTCGCAAGACCGAACCACCCAGATGCCCCCACCCGTAAAAATTCCCTGTCCATTGAAATAGGAAACGTCGGCTCGCCCCGTCATGATTGGCCTGCCCCCGACAACACTTCATCTTGCGATCTTGTGCCTTGCGGTGGTAAACCCAGAGGACGGGGTTCTTGATGTACCGCTCATAATACAGAGCAGTCAAGGATGAATCTCTCCTTGCGCTCCACCTTGAAGTGCGGATGCCTTGGTCTGAAGAGACCTCGGCGAGTGTTTGCGATTGTGTTTGCATGAAAGGGGAAGAGGAAAGAAGAAGAAAAGTAGGCATCAGTTGCATTAGTCTTTGGCGCGTACCAACGAGGTTGGGCATACGTGTGGGCGGTTCATGGGTATCGTACATTTTGTTTCTCTAGTTCAATCTTTTCGTCAGCCAACATCGGTAGGTCAGATCTCAGGTGAATGAGACCCTCTTGCGTCCACCACCGCTTTCCATCGTCGTCAAAGCTTGATCAATCTCCATGATATCCAGCATCTCCTCCTCAAAGTCGCGGCCTGCGTCGTCGCCTTGCACGTCCGCCGCGGCTTCCAGGCCACTGGCGAAGCCGCCGAAGCCCATGCTGGACTTCGGTCTGCCGATGGGCAGCGTGAAGTCGTGGGTGGCATCGTCGTCGGGGGCAATGCTGTCACGTCCATAGGACTGATCGCGCAGGCTTCTCGTCTTGTTGACACTGAGGTTGAATGAAACGTTGCGAGGCTGATCCGGTCGGGGGTGGACAATAATTGCGCTGGGTTGCTCCTTCTTATCGAAAAGACGTCGGCGGGTTGAGACCACACCTCCGATCTTTGCGCCCGGTGCATCTTCACACTCTTGGACAATGACCAGTCGGCTCTCGCCCATCACGAAAACTTCGATTTGGAGACCACCGTCGTTGTCCTTGAGCTTGGAAAAGTCGACTGCTGCACCCACGCCGCAGCATCTCTCACCCAACAGCCCTGTGGCCAAATCGTGGAGTCGGATCATCTTTGTAGGCGTAGTACCGCTGAATAGGTTCACGCCGCCGCCAGAGCTGCGTCGCAGTTGCGAGTCCCAGAATCGGCTGACCGCGGGAATGACGGAGACATTATCAAGACCACCAATCCACAGCACGACGCTCTCATCGGCGGAACCTGAGCTGTTGCCGGGAAGAGCCGTCACCACAATGCCTCCCTTAACGGCTACGAGGCGTTCCAGGGAGCCGGCAGCACTCAAGGATGCTGCAGCATCACGGCGGGTGTGGGGTGTCATAGGCACAAACTCCCCGTTGCCATTCGACCTTGGCACTGCAGCTGTGGCCCGCAAGGGACCCGTTCCCTCAACATGCCCAGTCGCGCTGAAGGCTGTCAGCGCCGCACCCTTGATTCCAGAGCTGTTCTTTCCAAGGAGGGAGCCACCCAACGGGCTGGCGCCGTCCACATCCCAGATTCCCCAGGTACCGTCAGCAAGCAGGGCGAGAACGGCTCTGCCATGGGAGATCCAGGCAGCATCGAGGATAGGTTTCCTCGTTGAAGTGGGACGAGTGAAAGGGTGGTACAGGGAGAGAAGCCATGACCCTTGGCTGGGGAAAGGCCCTACGGCCTGGTCGTCCGGAGGCAAGGAAGGCTGCGCGTAATCATAGATGCGAACAGCGTGAGGCGTAAAAACCGTCAGAATTTGTGTGAGATGTGTAGGGTTGAAGGAGATGCTCGACAGAGGACTCGGTAGATATTCGGTTTGGAAGGGGTTGATGCGGCCGCTGGCTTCGCCGGGCTGTACATCCAGGGGAACGTCCCAGAGACGGAGAGTGCCGGACGCCTCGCGGGTGTGCGCGGCCACGACCAGGCGTGGCTTCTGTGAAATGCCAGACTTTTCAGTCTTGGGCTTGATTAATGACATGGCGATGCCTTCGCTGTGCTTGTATTGTCCACCGAGGAAAATGACCCTCTCCCCCCACACACCAGACCCAGCCTTGCCAGCCAACAAGTTGGATTTCAGCTCAGGTCGCGCTTTGCTCTCGGGACTTGGCGGCGTCAGAGGAAGTGCAACGACATAGAGCTCGTTGGTAGCGCAGGCCACGGTGAAAACCATCTTCTCCTTGAGGACGTCGGCTCCTTCCCAGGCCGCATCATCGGCAGGGCATGGCGTCATAGGCAGCACCGCCAAGTGCAGCGCGGCCGTGCCGAGGGAAAGATCCAGCGTTTGAATGATCTCCGGGTATGGGGTATCCTCCTCGGTGTCCTCGAACTCGGGCTTGTCGGTGAAAGGAGCCGGTGCTTTGGATGATTTGGACGCGGGCTCGTCGTCGTCTGAATCGATGATCATGACAGCGTCGTCGGTAGCTCCGTTCTGCTTTTCGGGTGGGGAAGGCTGCTTCTTCACGGGCTTGAAGCGGCGGCCGCCTTTCCATACAATGGAAACGCCGTTGTCGTGGCCGTATAGAAAGATGGTGGCTCCTTGGGGAGACTGGACGGGGTAGGTCTTGACATCGTGGATACGTCTCGAGAGGTTGTAGCTTGGGTCAGGTCAGCGTTCACGCTCCTTACAGGCGTTCTGTCTCGAAGACGTACGTGTATTGCGTATTTTGCGACGTGCGCCGGACTCGCGGCGTGGGCTGAGCCATGGCGGGACGTCTCGTGTGATTGTTTGTGTCGAGCGTCGCGACACCTTTCTCAGAGGTGATGATCAGCAAGCAGCAGGCGCTAGGTCGTATTGGTCTGCCTTGACAGTGCAAGATCAAAGTTAAGGTATTTTGAGGCAGTTTGAGGCTTCGAATTGAATGCTGCAAGAGCTCGTAGCAGGGTCTGACGCAGTGGTGGGTTGTTTTGCCAATAAATGACGCCGGATGTCTAGCAAAAACGCGACAACAGTCGCGAAAAGCATCGCAGCCGGCAGGTGCAGCTGCTGTGGCTGACGACCCACTGAGCTTTTTCTGCCACGTCCAGTCCAGGCGGTGTGCCCTGGATCGTGTGGCTGATAAGCCTTTGCCAGCTGCCGCCACTCACGGCATCCTCAGGAAAATGCCCCGCAAGCAGCTGTCGAAGGGAGCTCTAGCAGCTACTACATACGATCGTCACATCTCCTTGATCGGCTTGGACGGGAGTCGACAGCCTGCATTACTCGCCAGATCGGTGATACTCTTCCTTCTCTTTACCTCAAGGTCTTTTGCTTGTTTGTTTCTGGTCGCGAGCCTTGACTGGCCTGCCTACTTAAGACGTCAGCTCCTGGATAGCTCCCCTACCTCAGGCAGTTGGTGGAATCTGCCCCTCACTGCAACGTTCACCCCTCGTTGCCTCGTTCGATGAGCAGTCGCCGGCTTCAAATTTGGACAAGGCTATTTCATCCAGTTTTCGCTCGACCGTATGTTACTCCTCCTCAGCTAAGAATATTTATACTGACAGCCAATAAGTACTTGATTGAACGCTCTATATACTCGTGACAAGCTTCGGCTTTTTGTCGTAAATACGTTGCCGCCGCGAAGATGCTCACCCCAACGGTCGCCAATTCAATCTCTTTCTTTTACCCTGTAGGCAACACTCCTGCCGTCAACTTGGCTAGAGGTCTGCCCCAAGGAATTGATGCCAATTTACTTCTTCTGGGCTGCGGAGATGTGAGAAACATCTTGCACACTGCGTACAACGAGGTTGGACTGCGTACGGCGATACCCACATGTGACATGCATTCACGGATTAGCGACTGACCTCCTCATAGCGAGTCGTAAATTCGACGTGACATGCAACGATTGGGATGAGGCAACTCTTGGTATGTGACTTTTTCCGATGTCCCTTTCTGCCGCAACTGACCGTCTCGAAGCTCGCGATGTCTTGCTCTTCTCATTGCTCCTCGATAACGCCGCCGCCGGCAACACAGCCTGGAACCTCTTCTACGACCTACGCATCTCCAAGGCCGATACTCAGCTTCTCTCGAATCAGCTCGAGAAACTGCTTGCTGCATCCGAATCATTCAACTCTTGGAAGGCTAGCTCCTATGGCAAGGTCCTCCCCTTCGTCGATGAGGCTACCTTTGATGACATCCGCGCAATCTGGAAAACATGCTTTGACACTGCCTCTGCAGACGATCGAGCTGGACAGGAGGCTGCCCTCAAATCTGCCATCAAACGATCTTTAGAAATTAGAAAGGTCGTCATGGGCGGCGAAGGACAAAGCTTAACCGGCATGCGATCTGCTGCCCCTCTCTCGACGGGAAACTTCGAAGCCATCACCAACGCGACCGATGCCTACTTCGACACCTCGAAACCAAATCACAGCTGGTCCGGTGACATTCCTAATCCTCTGTTCATCGCCCCCTTATCAAACCACAGAGTCCTGCACCACGGCGCCGACCCAATCCTCGGGTTTCACCTTGCGACCGGTTTCGCAGCGCTCACCGACGCGTCTCCCTTGAAACCCGATCCGAAGGATGGACCATTGATGGCATTCGCAGCAGCCAAAACCCAGTTTCGCGAATGGGGCACTGCTTGCGGCAAACTCCTACGCGAGAAAAAGCTTGTGATCCGCTTCGTCGCGAGCGAGGCTCTTGCTTTCTGCCAGACTCTCCAGCATTTTGTTTCCACAAAGGAAACTTCAGCTGGTTGGTATCGCAGGCAGTTTGACTCAAGGCCCTTTTGTCTGGATCCCGATGCTTACGGAGGCAAGCTAGCCGCGCCCTCCTCTTTTGATGCCATCGATACATCCAACCTCGCAGACCACGTCGGCACGATCAACCTCCTCACGTCCGCGCTTCCCTTGCTTACCCCTCAGCCATGGTCTTCTGTGTTCACGGAAACTCTGCTGAAGAGAGAGGACACAAGCAAGGAAGGATTCGATAGAGTTCTCTACGGCCACGGGCCCACTGTGTCTTTGCTTCTTGGTGCCAGCGCAGTGGAATACTGGACCAACACAACCGCTGTGTCATGGGTCGACGAGATGTTGATCAGTTTCATGGCCGGCACATTGCAAGACAAGAAGGACGTCCAAACTCAGCTACACACTCGCATAAACTGGAAGCAGAGCAGATTCTTTTCCGGAGTTGACACCACCGGGCCACTTCAGGTTGACCCTGAGGCCCTTGCAGGCGTGCTCTTTAAGCTTTACCTCGAGATCTTTGCCCATGAAAACCCGATGAAGCTTCTATCCATATCGAAGGCATCGATGGCTCAGCTCATTCGCAATACAGCCTACACAAACTTTCACCGAGGGACTTTGGTGTCCCTTATGCGCTACCTCAAGCTAAGATTATCTGTTTCCGACTTTGATCGCACAGTTAACCTCTTCTTGGAGAAGTACTCTTTCGAAAGAAGCCTCATGTTCACTGGCAACTTGCGGCAAGACTTTTCGCTGCAGATGCACACCCAGGGGCTGTTTTCTGAACCTTGGCTTCAGAGAGAAATTAAGCCAAACCGCACCCTCGGCGGTTTCGACTCCTGGGAATCGATCCCAGAGGTTGTGGCCGTAACCCTTGTGGTCCCGAATAATGCGATCAAACGCATGTTTACTGGCTCGCACCAGGCGGAGATCGCGTCCCCCACCGTCAGAGGTTCCCTGGTATCCGGTAAGGATGCCGACCACAAGTGGCACAACTTCTTCGATGACGTGCAGCTCGTCTGGGGCACCGTCAAGCCCAGTGGCGACCGAGAATCTTCCAATAAGTTCTCCGTCACTGTTGAGCCTGATCCCGCCGGATGGGCCGGTAACTCACCTCTCATCGCGTCATTCTACGTCCCATCTTCCGCGCTTCAAGTCGAGCGCAAGACGGCTTTCGTACGTCTCGAGGTCCAAAGCTCTGCCCAGAACATTGCAGTCTACCAGAAAATACTTGGCCAGGATTTGAAGGTTCACGAAAGCAAGCTGGCAGATGAATCCAGCGTATTCATCACAAAGTATCTGCCTGGACAGACCCGATACCCCGCGACTTGCGAGGCCGCCGGTGCCGTCGCGGAGTCTGCCACAGAGGCGAAGGGAGAGACTCAAGCCGTTTTTACTGCCAACATGACAGCAGAGCAAGACAAGATAGCAACTATCACTGGCCATCTCGATTTCCTCTCCGCCAAGGGCAAGAAGCTACTCACCGATAAGGTTCCCATCGAGACTGAGCAAGTGACTCCGTTTACTGTTAACGTTGTCTTTGGCAACAAGCAGCACATCTACCCCATCACCTTTCCCATCCCCGTTGACGCAAGCGAAGGCAAAGTAAAGATCCGAATCGCCCGCAAATCATCTTACTTCGAAGTCATCACGCCCATTGCTGCCCCTGCCACAGGCGGAGGCGTCGACAGCCCTCTTGTGGACTTTACCTTCCCCACTACCCTCGCAAAGAGTTTATCACACACTCCGGTGGACTTCAACACCCCGCACTTCAACCTCGACCGCCTTCCCATCATCGATATAACTAACAAGGCGGCAAACCGCTTCATGGTCAACATGATTGCCTGTCATTTCTCCGTCGGCGAGAAAAAGGTCCGCGAGCAAGCCCAAGCAGGCCGCGGCAATGGCATTTCCCGATCCACTCGCCTCAACTTCAAAGAATCCGTATTCACCATGTTCATGCTCGCCTCGGGCTTACAGGGAGGGCAGACTGGTCTGATGTGCCTGAGCCACGCCTCGGATGACACCGGCGTTCACATGCTCATCCTCGTCTCAGCCGTCCGTCTCGATCCTGCCTCAGGCTCCGTCGTTCTCGATGCCGCTGTGATCCCTTTCACCGAGAAGATGATCCACGAGCTCGAGCCCTTCCTTCTCATGCTCCGCGAGCTCGAATGCGCCCAAATCAGCGTCGACGACGCGGAGCTCACCCTCTGGCGCAAGGTGCTCCCCTCGCTTGCAGAGCGCACCCGCACCTGGGACCACAAGTCGTCGTGCGAGTACCGCAAGACGGGCAAGGTGCCCGTATCGACGGAAACGGGGAAGCAGGTCCTCTGCTCCTGCGGTCAGGGAAAACTGCCGCACAACTTCGTCGCTCTTCCCGAGTGGGATACCGCGTCAAAGTATGCCACGCGTATCGCCATCAGCCCGACCTTCGCGGTCCCGTTCGTGGATGACTGCGTCGACTTTGAGACCTGGGGAAGGAGTGGAGGCGGCGGGCAGCAGCAGGTGGAGAGGTGCAGAGCCTGTGGCAAGTCGGAGGCTGAGAGCGGTACGAAGTTGAAGAAGTGCACGCGCTGCTTGCAGGTCAAGTATTGCAGCGGAGAGTGCCAGAAGAAGGACTGGAGGAAGCACCGCGCGGAGTGCGCCGAGAGCGATATCCACTCGAAGCTGGAAGCGCCTGACGTAGACTGAGCGTAAGACAGCCGCATTGAATACCAACCCGAATGCTGTTCTAGATAAAGCCTTCGATGTATCTTTGGGGACCCATTGTGGCGCCCAGGTAAAGCAAAGGCTGCGTCTCAGCCGCAATCGTGACCACCTGCCGGGCGGAAATAGGGCAACCGGTATCCCAATTATGGACCCTACAGTATGTAGGTTGGGTACATCAGCAACTGCTTGAAGATTGTCAGCAGTTGCTTGAAGATTGTCAGCAGTTGCTTGGTACCCGCAGATGGTTGGCGGAAGCTGCAGCTCGGGGCTGGCGCAGCTGCCCTCGAGGCAACCTTCTCCGCAGGATGATAAGCGCGTGGCAGTAGCCGCCTGGAAATCAGGCTGCGAATGTCATTTTCCCCTTCTTCAACCTCTTCTCGGGAATCTGACGACTTCAAACCTTGCGCGATAGGCACCTCAAACCAAAGCTCAACTGTTCTTCCTATTTCGCCCTTGCTCATCCATTCTCAATCCTCCATCCCCGGATTTTGCCCTTCCGTACCTCGTTCTGGGCGACAAGATGTGGCTCATCAACACCAAGACACTGCGTCTCGAGCAGATTGTGGATCCGTCGACGGTCGATTATGCCATCCTCTCGCACACGTGGGGCGACGACGAAGTGTCATTCAAGGATATGAAGCGTCTTTCAAAGGCGAAGAAAAAGACCGGCTTCGTCAAGGTCGCCAAAACCTGCAAGCTGGCATTGAAACAAGACCTGCGGTACGCCTGGATCGACACTTGCTGCATCGACAAAACCAGCAGTGCCGAATTGAGTGAAGCTATTAATGCTATGTTCGTGTGGTACCGAACCTCAGCTATATGTTTCGTTTGGTTAGGTGACCTTGCGCCATTATCTTCGGCATCCAAGATAATGTCGCATAGCAAGAAGCTTTACGACATTTCAGAGATGGCCTCTTGCAAATGGTTCAGTCGTGGCTGGACCTTACAAGAGCTCATAGCCCCAGCTAATATCAGATTTTACGACGCCAACTGGAACTTCAGGTTCACCAAGGAGAACAACGTGTCAACTTTGGCCACTATCACAACAATAGACGTTGACGTGTTGAAGATGGTTAAACGACTTAAGGACGTTCTGGTGGCAGTCAAGATGTCTTGGGCAGCCAATCGAGAGACGACGCGACCGGAAGATATCGCATATTGCCTCCTTGGTATTTTCGATATCAACATGCCGATGCTGTACGGCGAGGGCGAGAAAGCATTCTATCGACTACAGGAAAATATCGTAAACCTGCATTTAGACACGTCGATATTCGCCTGGCTGGCGCCGTTCAGACCGCCCCTGCCAACCCAAAGCTTTAGGGGACTTTTCGCCACGTCTCCCCAACAATTCGCGTCTTCTGGCCACATCAGTCGCGAAGTGTTCGCCTCAAGGCCTGACATAGGACTCGAGAATAAAGGGATAAGATTGAATGTTGATATTTTTACAACCCCTCGAAGCGAGTGCGTCCAGATACCACTTCATGTGGAGTGTCTTACTTGTGACATACCTCACGAAGTATTCATATCCCTTCTGAGCACTAAAGAGGGATTTGTGCGCACATCATCAGAGAGCTGTTGTCGACTACAAGACCGGTCAAGTCATCGAATAGTTCCAGGAGGTGCCTATTGTCGCAGGGTGGTAGATCCGGAAGACAGTGAGGCTCTTGAACGCTTCGCGTCAAAGCCGATTGAAATTCGGAAGGGATTCAAGACATCACATTTTGCCGCATGGCCCGGACCCGCATGGAACCGCTGCACATTCAACTTCTGCGGCGACGCCCTCTCCGACGACTTTTGTGGCCTGCTTTATATAAGCCCGGTGGATTTGAAACCACTACGTTTAGCGTTGGTGATCAATAAGTTGGTCAACAAAGACATGGACGTGAGATTCTTCTGTGATGATCCGGCAGACAGTCATTGGGGGATAGTTGGAGGCCCTAGGGAGGAAGGCATCTTGAGATACGCCAGGATGGGTCTGAAAGAGTTGTCCGAAGAATACAGCACTATGAAGTCGAGTCATTTGTACGGGCGAAAAGCGAGCGTTTGGTTCAAATGCAACTGCTCACCAGAGGAGGGTGACAATAATACGAGAGTAGAGGCGGTGGTGAATGACCTTGTGATCACTATTTCACTGTCAACATGGTCTAGTGGTGTTGAGGAGGTTGAAGAGGCTTCCGATCATGAGAGTGACGAGGCGATCACTTCTCAGAGCCACGAAAGGTCGTTACGAAAGAGAAAAGCCGCGTTACCGGAACCGGATGACGAGCGGAAACCGAGACGGTCTAAGCGACTGGGGATGAAGAAGTGGTAGTTTTTCCTGAAGCGCGTTAATTGAGTATCTCACATTACTGGCTGAAGATAGATCTGTTCATGATCAGTCTCTTAGACCTCGTGCCCTCATCTCCTCAGTCCCCGCCGTAACCAGAAAAAGCCAACAGCCGATCCTCGTTTCACCCCCAGCGATCCCGACGTCATCCCGTTTGTCAAAATACAACACCCTCAAACCCAATGCTCGGGATTCTCATACATCTTCCCGAGCCCAACCACCGTCTCGGCGCTGGCAGAAAAGCCAAACTACCAACCTTACTCTCATCAAGTCATCAAACCAAGACCCAGCCAACCGTAATCATACCGGAGAATAGGACCCAAACTTCCGTAAGGCAGCAAACATCAAAATGCCCACAGAAACTCCACAACCCAATCCCCGAACCCGAATTACGGTAGGGCTCCCGTGGGCACCAGTAAATCACGGTAAATATTCTCCCCTCGGGGGGCCTTGATGAAACATCTCCCAGCCCCCAAAAGGCCTCCGACCTCATCATATACCGCCGTAGGTCAAGTATAACCTCCAATGACCTGTACCAAACTCACGTGTGTCCGGGTTGCCATCAAATGTCGTCAGGCCAAGCCGGCAAACGGGGGCGTCGGGGGCGGACGGAAGGGGGGCCCAGGTGGGATAAATCAAGCCAGAGGATCAGGGTCCGCCCCTCCATGTGCCAAGTCACAAAGAAGGACCCCCCCCATTCATAACACAGCACACCTAACAACGCAGCAAGTAAGGATCCAACACATCACACTCAAAACCAACCCCCTCCAAAACCACTCGTCAACTGAAAGAAAGAAGATCTCCATCGTGCTCCGTATCGCCATAGGCACCGCCGACACCAATGAAGACCAGCCCAAGCGCCGACCGGTTGGTCAGCCGACCACCACACACACACTGACACCCGCACACACATGCGTCTTCCCTCTTAGCGCGGCCTGCGCAGCAACCACACAGGAAAAGGAAAAAAACCGCCGAAAAACGATCGTCAGGGGTCCTTAACATGACACAACCAACCCCATAATAACTTCCCCAGCGCACCCACCAGCTGAGAACCACCCAAGTCTTGCGCCTAACAAACGCTGGCCCTCTCTCTGTCTCCCACGCCCAATCACCCTCTCCCTCCTCCTCTTGACTCTGTCCCGTCTCCACGTGCTGGGAGGCCTTTCTTCCAAAGCAACCCAAAAACCGGGCAGAGCACAGAGAGGCGCACAAAACGGGGCAGGGTCGTGGGCAGCAGACAGCGTTAATTACCAAGGTTAATTCACTCCCAGATCTGGGTCTCTGTGGTCCGCCCCTTCAGTGGCCCAGTCGGTGGGCAGGCGGCGCAGTTTCTCTCGCCGCTTGGGGGCGGGCTGGCGAAGACCAGCGGAGAAATCTTGACTCGGGCAACCTTGGAAGACACGCGAGAGAGAAAAAGGCTCAGCCCGTTCGTCGTCTGGTCAGGTGACTTTGAACTTCTCGAGGTAGTCCTCCCCGGTGACAGTGAGAGTTGGAGCTCGGTGCCCGCCCGTTTGGCTCGGTGCTCGGAGGTTTAGACACCACCACCACCCAACGGCTGTCGGTGGGCTTCCCCAGGAACCACCAGTTCACGGTCGTTGTTCACTGTCAAGATCATCCCGTCGATGCGAATACGTGAGTTGGGAGCCCACGCGCAAAGCTGTCAGAAGTTGTTCGCAAGAAGCCCAAGTCTGTGATGTGAGATATGAGGTCATGTGAATGCTCGATTACTACGGTCCAATTCCTTTAAGTACAATCGACCACGCTATCAGAAAGATTTCCAGCACCACGAGAGAAAACCCCCAAACCCCTTGGAACCCCATGTTCTCCTTTCCGTCGAGAAAAGAGCCCGTTTAACCAAGAAGAGGGTTTTTATTTAGCCCAACACTGCCCGAAAAAATCCGGCTCCCTCTTTTGTCCCTTCGTCGCGCGGCGGCTCTTGACCATTGAGGAAAACTGTCAGGCAATAATTGAAAAACAAGACCACCGTATATGTAAACCATTTCATTGTTAAAAGAACCGCCGCGGACGTCCATAATATGAGGGAGCCGTCGTACTATACACACAAGATGGGGGTAAGGGCGCCACCAATACTCCGTCGCAACTCTTTCCATCAAATGTCGTTATAAAAAAAAGGGATATCCCCAACCGCCGCCGATGAGATTTTTTAAAAAGCATGAAGATTGTAAAATATCTCGGCCGGCGCCAATACCTCCCCCGGAGAGAGGGAATCGTAAGAAGCGAAAAGTGCCCAGCGGGGGCGATCGGCGGGCCAGGACGTTTGTGCGTTAAGATGTTGATGATTGTTGTGTGTGGGTGATTGAGGGGGTTGATTGGCGAAGGTTTGATCCGGGGAGGGAGAGAAAGGGCAAAACCATCCCGAGACGTTTTTCTGTTTCCCCATGTCTTCTCCCTCCCTTGATTTGTAGGTGTGTGTTATCCGAGAGAGAAATGTCTAAAGGTGATCGCAAAAGGAGTGGACGGCGTAGGGTGTTTCGTGCCGACGGCGGTTTTTGTGTGTCCAAACGATGAAGATGATCCAACGCAAACCCATATCGTAAATCCGAGATATGTTCCCTACACCATGATACATATGAAATTTCCGACGACACTGGTCGTTCTTTTTATCGGAAGATTTGTTCCCCGAGTAAGCCAGCGTCGGAGAAATAGGAACACCTCTAAACGCCACGGATGCCAGAATGTTAAAGTAATTTAGTAAGCCAGTGGCTAGGTCGTTCGTCGTCACGAAGTGAGGTGCTCATGCGTTGGTAACCTAGGCGTGTCATGTCAGTTTTCGTTGCTCTCCGGATCTCACATTCTTCACTGTGAAGAGGGGAAAAACTTACTCGGAGAATCTTCCGCGAGTAATCTTGGTTGTCGGCGATGCTGCCGTCGCTCATGCGGCGGTGGGCGAGCGTGGGATCCATGCGCGAGTCGGTCATGGACATGCCGCTGCTGCTCGGGGGCTTAGAGCCGCCGATGAAGGCGTTCACGGCGGCGTTGCGGCGGTGCTCCTCCTCGATCTCGGCGTTGCGCTTGCGGCGGACGTAGAAGAAGATGCCCCCGACGATGGCAGCGATGGCGACAACACCGACGACAACGCCCGCAGCGATGCCGGTGACGTTGGTGCCGCTCTTCTTGCTGTCGTCGGAGGCGGTGGTCTCGGCGGGCGGCGGCGTCGGGGTCTCGATGATGGTCTCGACAGCACCGCCGGCGTTTGTTGTGGTGGCCTTCGCGGTGGTGGAGGAGGCGGATGTGGTGGCGGGCTCCTCGTCGGCGACGACGATCTTGATACCGGTGTTGTAGACGGAGTAGAACAAGCCGTCCTCGACACCACCGCCTGATGCTTGTGTCAGCTTACTTCTTGATCTTCGATTGTGAGAGCGGCTTCAAATGGGAATACGCACAAGCTTCCAGCGGGTATGCTGGACATCCAAAGTTGCACTTGTCGTCTTTAACGACGTTGATCTTGGGCGGGTAGTCGTCGCCGCAGTAGCAGTCCTCTCCGTTCAGAGCAGCGACGTTCTTCTTCTGGTTCGTTTTGCACTCATCCGTGCACGATCCTACACTGAGCTTGGTGACGTCGACGGGGTAGATCTTCCATGATGTGCCGTTGGCGTTGTAGCAGCCGTGAGAGGTGACGGCGTTTACTGTTGGGTTCTCACTTGGTCTCTGGAGGACCGAGCTGGCGGTTGATGACTGGGCGGTGGCGACGCCGACGGAGACGGCGGCCAGGAAGGCTGATGAGAACTTCATAATGACGATTCGAGGGGGTATAGCGAGAGTGAGGAAAGGAAAGAAAGAAACAAAAAAGAGCAGACTGAATGAAGGGCGGTCTCGAATCTGATCCAGGACTCGAAGACGGTGACAGGTTCGTGTGTCGTGTCTTGCGGGTTCGAGGGTCGATGAACGGGTCAGGGGCTAAATGGCTCGTGCGGATTCAATCGGCCACCGGATGTGATTTTTTCAACTCGAAATTCTCGGCGACGTCCTCGATTTCTTTTCTTTACTGATTGATGTTCCTCCCGTTCGATTAGATAGTTGTCGTTCGATTGAATACGTTGATTCGGTCGATCGGGGTTGTTGGCCGATGTTGACGAGCGAGCGTGTCGGGGCGGGCAGGACCGTGTCTAGGTCGTGCGTCCGGGAAACAAAGCGAGAGTCCTAAAGAATGTACGGGCACAGCGGGCCTACGATCTTCTCTTTTGCGTGCTGTCTTCGTGTCGAAAAACCCTTCTCTTGTTGTCGTGTTTGTCCTTCGAGTCTCTTTTGCTGGGGGGAGAAAAAGAGGTATCACCGAGTAAATGACATTGAAGGAGAGCGCGAAAGGAGCAAGGGAAAGGAGGAGACCTTGGCGGATCGAAGATGAGTAACAGGCGATGGAAGAGGGAGAGACTTGGGGGGGGAGGGGAGGAGATTGGAACGAGTGACAGCGGGTGAAATTGGAGGGAACGGCTTGTTTTGTTGAAAAGAGGGAAACGAGCGCGGAGTGGGTTGAGATGAGGAGGAAGAGCGAGATTGCGAGTCCACTTTGCGGCATCCCGGGGGGCTCGGGGGAGCAGATGGAGGGTGTAAACCCAGAGTACGTACACGTCCTCTATGTAAGTTCTCGCCCACCCACAAGCGCACAACTCTGCCGTTCTCTCTCTCTGTCTGTCTGTTACAGTCTCTGGCGGTCCGTCTGAGGGTCATTTAGGCCATGTCTTGACCCGTTCTGCCATCTGGTGTGTGCACAACTCGTGCATAGAAGGGCTTGTCGAGAGGGCCACAGCGATGTCGTCTGCTGGTGGACACACTCTCGAGAGAAGGGAAAAGCGCCGTCACGTCTGCCAGTCGGCGTCTGTGAGGGAATGGCTCGTACCGGGACAAGCCCTGAACAGCGTGGTGCAGCAGCATCAGTCACAGCCTAGGGGGTCCCCGGCAATATCCAAGGCCTTCAGACGGGACACACACACACACACACACACACTCACTCAGTCGAGCTGAGAAAAAACCGCTACTACTGGCGTCCAGGCGGTTTTGGGAATAGACTGGGCAGCAGGCTTGACGCGGCCGTTGTCCAATGGCCTCATGCCGTGCCTGGCCAAGAGCCCATCTGATTGGATTCCATTGGAGCAGGTTACCCGTCCTGCTGTCCAACGTCGGCGACGATTGGATGTTCCCGCATCAGGACGAAGCAGGGGTCCCGGATCAGGTCTTCCCTGGCAAGAATTCAGGAACCAGAATTACCGTCGAGGGGCGCAGTTGACTGGTGCAGATCACTTGCAGCATCGGCCGCGGTCGTATACTCTACCGTCTGAGAGCGCGGAACCCTGTTAGCAGCGTGGCTTGGGAGGCCTCGTTGCGTCTTAACATGAGCAGCGGTTCCCGGTACACGCTATCGCGAGCCGTCGAGTGATCAGATCCACTTTCCAATTAAATCCTTCACAAAATGCAACACACCAACCACCACCAAGGTCGTCGCGGTTCTTCATAACTCATGGTTGTGCAGACACTATGTGCCAAAGGAGAAAAAAAGGGGGAGGCGGTGGATAACTTGACACACGCGCTACATCATCTAACGATACCAGACGGCTTTATGAATGGGGGCATCCTGTCGAGTTGTGAAGATTGAGCCTGGTTCATGTCCATGTTCCTTGGTTTGGGCGATGCACCAGGCTGCATGCTCCGTCGCATCGCATGCTCGTGATCTCCCTCATGGGGAGAGTCATTTTTGGAGGCACACACGCCCGATCGCCCGGCTGCCAGCCGCGAGCCAACCACGGAACCGTACGCTGATGCCCCCATGGAAGAGCGGTACAGCCGTTTGCTCAAACCGTCGTGATGATGAACCGTCGCCCTTGGGAGAAACTGCGAACGCCCAGCAGAGAGAATCTAGCCTCGATGGTACAGAAGCGGCGCAGCCTGTGGAAGCGAGATTCGGCCTTGGAGCCGGTATCCTGCTGTGCGACTCTGCGGCAAATTGATGAAGACAGGCAGGCACAAGCACGAGTCCTCTCTCTCTCCTTTCATCTGCTGGGCCGTTGTTCATCCTGCGGCCCATTGTGTGTGTGTGTTCGTTTGACGCTGATTGTCAGGGTGCCACGCGCCTGGCGCTGCATACGGTATCCCAGACACGAGTGCATCTGGATGAACCTGGGACGGGGCAGGCATTGGGACGACCAATGGAGTACACAAAAGCCGACTGTGCCGCCGCACAAACACAGGTACCCGTGGCCGTAGACACACGGTCTTACGGGACGCCTGCGCACCGGCGTCCGTTGCAACCTTTTGGCTTCTTGGTGCCACGATAGCCTGACAGGATGAACCTTCGCTCGGCCACGCCAAAATGCCCTCCTCCTCCTGGGCTTCGTCGCAACTGGCGGCCCAGCTGAACGTGCTTGGGAAGGGGGAACAGTCTGAACTTTGAGTGTATGCAAAGGCAGTGCAGGGCGGTAAAGGAGTGTGCCTCCGTCTCTGGCGTTTGACTCCTTCCCGTCAGTGACTGTTCGGACGGACTATGGATGGGGGCTCCAGCGTGCAGTAGTAGTAGTGTAGCTGCTGGTCTGTCTCCCTTCTCCTCTGTCCGTACAGCCATCAATCACCGGCCTGTCCCTGGCGATTTGACGGCACCTCATACTTTTGCGACCGCTGATGATTGACGGCTCATGGCGGGCAAAGCGCAACACACGACACGGACAAGCCTCATTGGAGGCTTGGTCGCAGGTTTTGCCTTGGTGCTGATCCTGTCCTCTCTGCGTCTTGACGGCAGCTGGTCGCCCCAAACGACGGGCTGGTGAAAACGAAACCCGCCAAGGGGCTGACCAGAGTCGCAGGTTGAAACTTGAAACGAGAGAAACAAACGGTTGAAAGATGAAGAAGTCGAAGGCGGCCGAGGGCCCATCTACGGCGTTCATTTGTCCGTTGCTTCACACTACCGGCAGTCTGCAGTGGGTTTAACAGCACCGTTATCGTTTGGGGCGCTGTCGTCAGCTATTTTTTGTCCGAAACCAACAACACGCCTGGAGATGGGAGATGGAGACGGTGCCACTGGAACCGGTCCCCTGGATGAGGGCCGCGATCGGTAAGGCAGATTGGCTGCTGGCCGAGTTGGAGACCGAGCGACTACCGAGAGAGGGAGTTGGGGCCTGCACCTGGGGAGGAGACTGTGAATGTCAATGTGAGTGTGTGTCTTCGTACATGCAACGCCCGCGCATGAGAAATCAGCCGGTATTGAAGCCTCTGTCTGGTGCTGATGATGATGATGGCTGAATGTGCGGTCAGCAGTACGCCACGCCTAGGTGTTGATTGCTTCCAATGACAGGCTGCAGACTGCATGTCAGAAAGCCGTTTCGAATCATCAACCACCTGGGTTATGCCGTGGCATTACAATGTCCCGTACACAACGTTGAATATCAAACGCCATTGTGTACAATGCTGTGCCCGCAGTCTAGACCCGTCTAGCGAATCTCCAGGTGTTCTGTTCTGGATGTGCAGTGGTGTGCACTCGGCACGGCAGCAGCAGATGGAGGCGAGATTGGGCAGCGGGATAATGCCACTCCCCCAATGTCTCTCTCTCTCTCTCTCTTGGGACTCTTGGGAACAGAGGATACGAGACGGCCGGCCGGGCCAAGAGGCTTGGGAAGGCTTGCAGAGAGGCTTGCAGCGTGCCCGTTCATCTTCTGATGAAAATGTCTAAATCTGTCATCAATATTGCATGGCCGTGAGCAGGTGGCTTGCATTGGGACAGCACATGGGAGCATTTTCAAATGTTGACGGGATCCTTCGAAGACTGCCATCAAGGTGATGGTGTGCAGTGGTGCATTTCATGTGTCTGGCTCTTATCGAGTCTTGATTTCTCACTTCATTGCCCGTGATACGGGATGACACCGCAGTGAACAGAGACGCGGGACTCATTGCGAAACGGTAAGAGGATAAAAAAAGAGACATCTCAAATGAGCATTCATCATCCATCACGCCAGAAAAAAAAACGTGTTCCGGGCCAAACGTCCCCAAGAAGCAACCCGATCCAAAGGGGGAAAGCCTCCCCTTTCCTCCAATTCAGAACGAGATCCTTCAGGGGTGCCTCCTCTGAGCAGAGGCAGTGCCTCGAACGGGTTCAACAGAGCTCTTCAGGGCTCTCCAAGTCCCCTAGACTCTCTCTGGCTGCTGCAGTGGACTCAATACGTGCGTGTAGTGTACACGCACATCCCGGCCGGGCCGCGGAAGAGAGGGGGTGGGGTTTGGGAGAGAAACGCTTAATCGAGAAGCTTGTCCTTCGTGGGCACAGCCTCAGCAATCAATAAGAGATAATTGATCATTTCATAACGTTGCAGTTCGGCGGTCTGCAGGAGGTTTGTTTGATCGTAGACAGAACTCTTCCCTCGATGCACCAAAGTCCGACTCTCCAGCAAGGATGAACGAGGGAGCTGAATGCAGCGGAATCTAGGCCTTTAGGGTAATCGATAATGCCGCCCAGAGCGGAGGAGATGATGTCGAATGTCTCGAGGATCATCTGCATGCCAGGCGCGCCGCCATCTCGACCGAAGGAGTTTTGGGAATCTTCCAGGCGTGTACTGAGAATGGCATGTGCCAGTATCGCAGCAAATAGCAGGTCGGGTTTGCCGTCGCCAGCCGCGTTCTTGTTTGCTTCTGCCATTTTCGGGTTCGCATTCATATTCATTTGCCGGCAAGTTTGGAGGACTGCTGCGCGCCCTGTATCCGCGACTCTTCTCTCTCTTCGCCTCGCCTCACTTCGCCCTCACTTAAAGCATTCCGGCAAGGCCTCGTCCTCGAAGAATGTGTCAGCAGGCAAACTCTGCAACAGCAAGCCCGCTGTTGGTCGCGTATACATACCTACACCGTCGTGAGTTGATTGAGGGCCATTTTTCCCAGCTGACAAAACGAGCCCCCCTCCTCTTGAAGAAGCAACGCTCTCCCTGTCTGCTCTGCGTCTGGCGCTGTTCAACTCTCAGCGAACGAACAGACATGCAATCTCGCTCACGTCGAGCTTTGGTGTGAAAAAGAAATCTGCCGACAGGATCCGACACGCCGGACTCTCGCAATCATCGCCAGATGCCACCCGCCAGTCGCAAAAGCAACACTGACGCTCGAGTGCGTGCACCGTTCATTGCTTGCCCAAGCATCAAGCATCCATCCCGGCTCTGCCGTGATTCGCGAAGGAAGCTTTCCCAGCGTTCCAACGGGTCCCATCGTGCTTGATTAATACGAGCAAACCATTGAACTGAACATGCACAGAAACCTCTCTCCTGCAGTTTAATCCCGCCTTCAGAGTAGTAGTAGTCCACCGACAAAGCAGCGTTCATAGCCCACGAGTCGCATGCCGAAGAATACAACTCTAGGGATTCCATCTCTCCCGCTGATCGGCCCCCTGAGCTTCCTATCTCGAGTCGGTACCCGGCTGCCGGTTCCTCCTGGCCTGCGACCTCCGGCCAACACATTCACGACGCCGAACGGGACTGCATACCGCACTCGTTCTGCGCTATTCTTTTTATTCTAATGCAGTCCCCAACCAGTACCACCCACTCGCTGTCCACAACCACGCGTCTCTACAGGGGCGATCCTGCACAGCCAACATCATAAACCCACAAGTGTCGTGCCGCCCTCGTTGTGGGTGCTCTGGAGATGGAAATCGAGTCAGTGTGCCCGGGGCACCTTCCCAGTTGATAGATGCCCTCCCAGCTGTGCCCAGAGGCCAAGCAGAGACATATGAACCCACGAGTCACCCGAAAAGCAAGGCACAGCCATCCCGCCCCAAGCAGCAGACCGGCCGTCCCATCTTCTGATGGTCCAAACCGCCATCGGCGCGGCCCAGTCTCGTTCTTAGGGTTCTGTCAAATCGCTGTGCCACCGATCCTTCTCCTCGCCCTCCGCGACGAGCGGGGACCGATCCCGAGCCCCCTTTAAACGCCGACGAGGAGAGAGATTGGAACTACTCGTGCGGCTCAGTGCATCTCCATCGCATTCATCTTTGGCGCCGCTGTCGCCCATGCAACAAGTACATGGCCCTCCTAGATCAATCCCCAAGGGGCTCTCATGGCTTTGATGGCTTCGACGGCTTCCAAATGGATCCGTCCCGTCAAATGACGATGGCTTTCTGCCTCCTATCTCCCGCTGGCCCTACCACACATCCCGTCGGGTCGCAATGGCCCTAATAATAACTAGTATCCCCCCCTCGAGGCTCGAGCCCGCCGTCCCGAAGATGGCGGGGCAGACAACTTATTTCGCCCTTTCATCTGAAGTCGCAACCTCAGGGTCTTATCTCAGCGTCATGATTCCCAGGGCTTGGAGTGCGAACGGCCCTGGCACGTAACGACTGGGACAGAAACTTCGTCCTTTTCCGGACATAACCTTCTTCGCTTGTGGCAGTCCCGTCAGCCGGCTGAGACCGAGTCTCAAATGTTTAATTACACAAGGCCGCAACGCTGGCTTGATGTTTACATTTACTTAGCCCACTAGCAGTCTTCTGTACCGACTTGATGACTCACGTCTTCAAAGAATGCGCATCGCCTTTTATCTCACACTTCGAGGATATACCAAAGACACGTCCTCCTTTCAGTGGAGTTCCTCAACATCACGGGTTAAATCTCCATCCGCATAGCTCACAACGTCGTCGGAGGCCAAAAATAGAGCTCTTAGCTTCAACGTCCATTGCCCCCAGAGCTTGCATCTAGAACATAGACGCATCTGCACTTTGCCTTATCGCCTGTTCCTCATTCATGATTACAGAGGACCACTGGGACATCGCCTTGTTGTGAAAATGCCACAGCCCTAAGGTGATGATCATCCCACGGAATTCGAACAGCAGAATAGGGAAAACCAGATATCCCGAGCCCCCACGCGACGCCTTTCCCCTGCAGGCCGCAGCGAGCAGGCAAGTAGAAACCAGCTTCCACGAGCCGGAAGCCCGGCTCACGCCTGCCGCCCACAACACCCGCTGTGCCGCTGCGACAAGATCGCGCGCATCCTTTCAGCTGCCTTCGCTCTCGGGAAATGTGGATCATGTTCCAGTTCTAGACCCGATATCGACAGGAATATCTGCATATGCCGCGTCCAGGTTCCTGTCAACAAAGAGAAAGGAAAAAATATCCCGAGCAAGAAGATACGTCAAACGGGGCATTGGCTTGCATTGGTCTCTTCGATAGTTTCTCATCGGCCGTCACAGAAGTCCATCCTTCAGCTCGTTCTCGCGTCCCCAACCCGGCCCGTTGTTGGATGTTCGAACGCAGGGCGGAGCCGCAACAGCCCCAGTGTGTGTCCCTCACCAACCAGGCCCTGTTTACATCTCCACATCGAATCGAGCAACAAGACGCGTCTTGAGGGGAACCCGTCGGCTCACCACTCACAACGCTTAACAGTCCAGCCCACCCAGCGCCGATCGAGTCTAGACCATGGTGAATCTTTTTGCTTCCCAAACGGCATTCTCAGGCACGCATGCTCCTTGCGTCATGTATCCAGGCCTCGAATGTGCCTGATCAACTTCGATCGGCCCCCTTTTTTTCGCCACGGGGAGAGGCTGAACCCGATTGAGATCAAAATGGAGATGCTGCCTTGCCGGTGGAGTTCAAGAACGGTTCCGTGAATTACGCCTCGCACACTACATAGTGAACAAGAAGCCCTACATGCAACCCTCTACCTCCCACATTGCCGTCAAAATCGTCCGAACTGGTGTTCAATTGATGATTGATGTGGATTAGCTGGGGATTGCCCCCTTCGGTGCGTGCTTCTGAAAACGGACGTGGAAAGGGGCGACCTTTGAGCCGTGAGTGGGATCCGTGGCCGCGCGTTCCTGGCTAAGGGTTTAATTCGTACCGCTGGCCGCGTGCGTTTGGCAGCGGTGCCCAGTAAAAGGATTTTTAAGCTCGGTGGTACTCGACGCTCTGTCTGCGTCCCTTCAGCTGCCTCTCGACACTCTAGAGCTACTTGGGAACGACACTAAGGGGGCATTTAGAGTTTTCCCCTTCTCGGCTGCTCTATTTCGTGGACTAGTGGGTGACTAGTCGGCGTTTTCGTTCGCAACGGCGTGACGTTCTGGAGAACCTAGTAAGGATCGGGGGCTGAGAGGTCGTGGAAAATGCCGCGTTCGGATCAACGTGATGGATTCTTAGCCGCGTGGGAGGCCGGAGGCCGGTGATCCGCACATGAATTGCTGGCTTAGTTGCTGTGCTCAGACGATGAGTGACGGGTAACGGCAAAGGTGGTGATTGGTTGACGCATTATTGAAGCAACGTCTGTTGGTTTGATGATGGTGCTCGCGACTGAGTTGTTGGCCGTGACTTGACTTGGCTTGATATTCTTTGTACCACTCCATGGCTGCAATTAAATATTACTACTATCTCATGATGCCTGTGCATAATATGAATGACGGTATTAAAGCGTTTCGTCTATTCTTCTCGTCTATTGGAAATCTCGAGCACAACCAGGTTTTCAGCATTTGTAACTCAGTGACCATTCAGACTGCCTCAACAGTAGATAATGAGGGGCTCTTATTAACTCAACCATGACACGGATACATGTGGGCAAGAGACCACAATCCAAATGACCGAGGAGTCATTGAAGAGTAGGAAAGAAAACCGCTCATTGGGTCGTTTGCTGAGATCATCCCATTTGGGCAATGTACTTCGTTCACCTGTCAAAAGGAGATATCTCCAAGTTGTCTTCTGCAATATGTTCTCCTTTCTGTTTTGTATCACAAGTTTTCCGGTGTTGTAGTTACTTCAAATGGATCTCATGTTACAGGTGTAACGAATTGCTTGTTTGTGTCTAGTATTTGACAAAAGAGAATTGTTGGAGAAATACCAATGATCGATAATACAACAGTACTAACTTACAAATGACATTATTCGGGGGCTATCCCATTTATTCGATCGTCATCGATAACGTGGAAGGTTTCAATGACTCAGTGTCAAGCTCAATATTTGACTTCTTCTCAAATTTAATCTCCCGCCTGAATTCAGTCATCATGAATGACTCTGTGATGCGGAAGAGCGGCGAGAGGTCTTAATTGAAACACTTTGATTGCACATACCGTATGCTACGGTAACGATGGATCCCTGATTATGCATGAAGCCGACTCTAGATAAGGCGGGATCCTGTGTTGGGTTCTAGTCACGCGTCACACGGGGTGACAGGAATCGTCTGGTCAGCACGAAACGTTACGCGAGTTGCCACAATGATGCACAAGAACGGGTAAGAAGTCCTCCATCTACTTGTAGTAAGATCCGAGAGGACAATGTAATGTGTTTGCATAGAGTATTGAGCTTTTCAGGATTTTGTCATCAATATGTTATTGAAATGTCTATAGCCTTTTGTGATTTTAGAAAGTTTTTAGGCTTGTAGTATAATGTATTTGAAAGTTCTCTGCTGTGAATACTAGAAGAGGATTGGTTCGTAAACTCACCATCACCTTCTCGAACATGATTTGCATTATTGACAATGGACCCAGGAATAATTGTGGTTTCTTTTAATTTTGCATCATATGTTTGAATCATTCATGATCACATCAGACCTGATCGAATGACAGTCGTGCTACGGCGAATCACAGTTAGTATCAATCTGATGAGCAATACACTCGTATTGGTTTCGATGTTCCTCTGTGTGCGATGGCATTTTGCCATCGAGACCTCTAGACTGTTTTGCAACTAGACCCTCAATGCACGCATGATATCATACGGCAACTGCCATCAACGAAGTGGCAATTCACAGGCTCTAATATCTAGAAGTCTCTTCATATGTAGCTTCAATAATGCAATCTTCAGTGTTCACGGTATGCTTGTGCATCAAGCTTACCAAAATGCCTTAGCCGTCTGGCGCGAATGTCCTCGGTTGGAAAGGCAGCGTTAAGCGGTTATGGGTATTGCGTAATCTCATCGACTGAAAACTTCATGTGTTTCCTTTCCTTAATTTTGCCTCCTTTTCTGCTTTTGCGACAGCATCCGATGCATAAAACTCGGCATCCTTGTAGAAAGCCGAACCGTCCACTCCGTTGGTTTCTTCCTTAGGAGGAGGAAACCCAGGTTTGTCTTTGGCGGCTTTTGCGAGTAAATCCGACGCGTAAAATGAATCTCCAGCTGACTCTGGGTCTCCTACCATAGGATCACCCAATCGAAGTTGATCTTTCTCCTGGGTTAGAGACCTCACATCTCGTCGATCCGCGATCGCACCATCCTGCGCGTGAAGTTAGCTTTTAGAGCAAATGGCAGCAGCTTCTGACACTGCCTGACGTCGAGCAGAGCGAATCACTTTTGAACCTTCTCTGCTACTTTTGAAGAATGAGAAAGCCAGGACACAGGCAAGGACGAGTAATAAGATCGTGCAGCCCCGTGAGCGACGCGTACGGGTCACAGCGTACCTTGACCCTGAGGAATGCGCGCGACCGTTCTCTTTCATCGTCGATGCTTTCATTCGAATCAATTGTTGATGGTAGACGAGAGACAGGGAAAAGATATGCTGCGCCGCAACATTGGGCTGCGCCCGCTTAAGACGTAGATATCGCTGGCGGTGTCGGGAAGACGTTAGAGCAGGGCGCACGCAGATCTGGGTCTTGATCCGAGAAGATTGAACGAAAGAAGAAAGCTGCGCGAGGAACCCCGTCATGAGGGGTTGGTGGTTGCCGCCCGTTGCTCAGGTTCCGGCCTTGGGTAGGCGCCAAGCTCGGCTCTCACAGGATATTGTCCCAACCTGCTACCAACAACAAATTGCGGTCGCGTGCCCATAGGCTGTTGAAGATGGCGCTATGCCGGGTTCTTTCTGAAGCGGAGTCTCTTTGTCTCTTTCTGGACGTTCAGACCAGGGCCCTTGCCTCGTCACTTGAGAACCAACAGCGGTTTTCCAACGGGCCCCGGAAGAGTTGATCTGGTTGTCTTCACGACAAAAGTGTGTTGGAACTGTAAACGCCTGCATTAAGATGAGCGACCTTCCCGGCCGGTTGGTGGTGTGGTACTGCAGGACGCCACGTCTCTCCCGCTCATTTTGCACGCATTCTGAAGCCACGATATTCTTTCTTAGCATTTTTTCCTCTGCTTTCTTCTCTCCCCCAAAGCCCATGATCCTGGATTCGTGATGGCCACAACACCCACCGTGGTCACGGCCAACGGTCGGCCGACTGTGTACTCCCCGCTACCGACCCCCTGGCCGATGAACTCCGATTGTGCTTCGAGAACGTATCGTCAATCTGACGAGGGCCCAATTCTCGCATGGGATCCGTACTTTGGAATGAACATAGACTCTGGAGCAGTGACGTGTTTTCCGGAGGCGGTGACTTCCTGGTGGTTTCAGACCGTGAGCCAGGCGACATCGATTGCCTTGGGTCCGACGTTCGAGTGCCCCCAACTGTACACGGCTGCACAAACACTACTGGAAGCTGGAGGGGTACAGCACGTTTTCTGCTGTCCGTCGTACGTGCACAATTACCGATTCCCTTGAGAGACAGGCGGCTGATGTCCCGAGGCAGAGATTATTCGTTCAACGTGCCGCAACCGAATAGACCCGTTTTCCCATCTCAGTGTCTGTCGATGGCTACACCTGGACAAACGATTACATACGAGTCCCTTACAACAGGAACAAACGGCGCGATAGTCAAAAGGACTACAAGCGTAGTCAATTCGGCTGAAGTCACTATCTGGGCAGTACCAGTCAACGGATACAACTTCCCAGCGAGTTCGACGAGCGTAAGCAATGCAGGCGCGACTATTTTCCCGACTGCGACGGCAACTTCAAAGATACCAGGCCCTACTACCACGGAACAAGTAAGAGGGGCAACAGGGAGAAGTAATCAATCATCCGGACCGCCTCTTTCCACGACGGTAGGGGTCTCAGTTGGTGCTGTGATTGCTGTGCTTGTCCTTGTTGGTGGCATATTCATGTGGTGGAGGCGGCGAGGGAGATCGAGGACTGTCAACGAGTTAGAAGGACAGTCGTATGTGAAACCTCCATCATCCTACGGTCGGAAATTCGAGCTTCCAGCGGAAGTGATTCCGGAACACAAGCATGAGCTATCCAGCGACGGAATCAACATACAAAGAACTATCCACGAGTTGCCAGCGAACCGTGAGAAAGGTTAAACAACAACAACAACCTATTAGCCAGAACCCATATTTGAGTATTTGATGCCCAAAGAATTAATCAGAATTTTTTTTTAGTAGCCTGATCAGCAGTCAAGTTATCAAAACTGCGTTTGCGAGCGTCCTAATAGGTCGATTCGTGGCGGAAAAAGATCTCATCTCATTTTGTGCTCTAGGCGAAAAGGTACCTTTTACCCAAGTGCAAAAATCAAAACTTCGATGCGTACATCAGATTGCCAAACAATCAAAGAGAGCATACATGTATTTAGGCACAGAAATAAGCTTAACTAGACGATTGGCATGACCAGGTAGCACTTACCCACTTGGCGAGAAAGTCATTCTCGCAGTACTATAATTCGAGGTAATGAACATGGCAACCGCCGTCAGTCCATTCTGCGGCTCCAAATAGCGAGATATGCTCGTCTGTTAAGCACTAGGCCAGGTAGCGTGTCATTTGTCCGGGTACCCAACTTTGAGATGACGCAAAAAAGTTTGAGCCCACAACTCTTCCTAAATGTCAACGGATGAAGCCGTTAGGGAGCTTGACGACTGCAGTACCCAACAGCTGCTTTCGTCGACACCAAGGAAGCTCAAGTGGCTGGAAATTAGCGCCGGGACAGGAGCTATGTCTCGGGCGTTTTGTACCAGTGGGAGAATGTCTCGGCTGTCACCACCTTAGAGCAATTCCATGACCACTAAACACTGATTACGTAGACAAAGGATGACGAATCCTTCCGAGACGAAAACGTCAAATCGAAACACACCTCGAGATGCGTGATATTGGCTGCCGAGATGAGTCTGCTGCTGCGAAAAGATGCCAGGAGCCTGGATCAACATTGGGATGGAATGTCCCGTCAATCGCGATATCTTGGTCTGGCAAATACCCTTAGACTGGCCTGCAAACCCCACAACGTTCAAATCGCTCGTGGGTCGCACTGAGCAAGGGGTGAGGTCTGCCGGTCACAATGGTGCTTGAGCGCTCCCTTGGCATTTCAACGTCATTGGACTGCACGTTGGAACTTTTGGTGCTCAAAGTGTTGGTGAAAGATACGGGTGCTGTTCCGGTGCTTTCTGACGGCGCAAAACCCATTGCGTGTTGTCTCCACCGCGCGAAATGCCGGTGTGACTCGTTGACGGAAACGGCCAGGCCCAAGGTCCAGAGCCACGAAGCCTTGATAGGAACATTCCGGAGAACCGCACTACTCTTTGGCATTCAAGCATGGTAATGCTGATCCGAGTGTCAGTTTCTCTAGCTCGACTATATGGAAGCGCCGAGCGCCTGAAACTCAAATGTGTTCGTTCAATAGTTCTCTCATTCAGCCGCTGGCGTCGAGAAGGCACATAAGCCTCCCACGTTCCTAGAACGTTTATCTTCAGCACACACCTTTACTTGTGCTGCCAAGTGATTTGTCTGTTCTCCTTGTTTTCTTTGACGCATTTTTTCTTGCGATACCTCTACAATGCCTCTTCTCAAGGCTCAATGGGTGCCTCTGAAGATCGCGATATTTGTTGCGGTGTCACTCATCGTATCCGCATGGTGGATTTTGCCACACCGGGCATGGATAGTAAGTATTTCAAGAGCAAGCAATATCACGCACCGTTTAGATCGGCTGTTAACAAAGAACCTTTCCAGCCCTTGGCAGCTGAGCCTGCACAATATGGAGTTTCAGATCCAGTACTTTCAGCGCCAATTGATATAATTGCGGAAGACACACCGTTGTCAGACGACGATCAAGAGCCAATATTTTCAAGCCCAGTCGATATAGCTTTAGAAAACACATCACTTCCAGAAGACGACATTGAGCCCGAAATCTCAGCATCAGTCAATACGACCGCAGGGGATAGACCGCTTGTTGTGTACGCCTATTCTGAGTCTGACAACGCCCGAGCAAACCTGAGGTTCTTCATTACAAAGGGACTTCACAATGCGGCCGACTTCGTGTTCATATTCAACGGAGATTCAGGGGCGGCGAGAATGGTTCCTCGCAAGCCTAACGTCACGGTTGTGAAGCGGGACAACACATGCTTCGACTTGGGTGCCATTGGAGAAGTCCTTCGAAAGAATAATCTGTGGAAGAGGTACAAGCGCTTTATCACGATGAATGCAAGCATTAGGGGCCCTTTCTTGCCCTGGTGGAGCAAATCATGCTGGACGGACTTATATCTTGGCAAAATCACAGAGACAACGAAGGTGAGTACTTGTGATGCTTATTCTTCTTCCTAGCCGCAACTTGCTAAAAGGGCGATACAACTAGCTGGTTGGTATGACGGTGAATTGCCAACCCAGAATGCATGTCCAGTCCATGATCCTCGCAACAGATGATGTGGGCATGGGCATTCTACTCGACCCTGCCTTCGCGCTTTCTGCATCACAGGATGATGAGTTCGGTTCAAAAGAAAACCCGGTTGGGCTTAGCGGGTGTTATGGAGACTGGAACGCCGCTGTCCATGCTGAAATCGGGACGACAGGTCTTATTATGAAAGCGGGCTACAAAGTCGATGCAATGATGACAGCTGCACATACAGTCATGGGTGGGGTCGAGGCGTACTGTGAAGCTACACAAGCTGGAGATGTCCTATTTGACAAGGAGTACTTTGGAATGAATGTCCATCCCTACGAGACAGTTTTCATCAAGGCGAACCGAGATGTCGACCCATGGGTGTTGGATTCTATGACGGAGTGGCATTTGAAAATGAATACCCGCAGTTCTGATGGTTGCGGGATATGAGTATATTTGAAGGATGCACTGGATCGGAAGACACGTTGTTGAATAGGATAAGGACGGTACACCTGAACATCATGTAGACTGGAAAGTATTGGATTATCGAGCGTTCCTAAGCCAATCTGTATTTCTCACCAAAACATACAATTATTTGAGTCCCTTGACCTGACCAAATACATCTCGCTGCCAAAAATTGTCAAAATCTATAGTTCCGGATGAAGTGGCTCACTCAAATGGATCTGAAAATTATAGGGGGATTTCCTCCTTGTGTCTCTTCATAAAGACCCTGAAAGTCGGGTCAACCTCCTCTGCGAAACCAAATTTCCGGATGTTGTGCTCGATCCCGTCTTCTAGGCGCATGTCGTACTTCAGAAGAAGATGAGAAATAATGACTTTGGCCTCGCTGGCGGCGAAGAAACGACCGGGGCATCCATGTTCGCCATGCCCGAACCCAAGATGGTTCACACTTGTGGTCATCGCTGCTCCTTGCTCAGTAGCGCGCATGCGGAAAAAGCGGTAGCCGTCGAAAATATCCGGGTTCTCGTAGACACTCGGATCTCGCATTCGATCGGTCGAAACAGCGACTTTGTGGCCCTTTGGGACCTTGGTGCCGTCGGAGAGAGTAATGTTGACAAGTGCTTGCCGGAACATGGAAGCTAGAACAGCGATTAGTCGCGCAAAATTGACATGTTCTTGGACGAAAAGCTTACCGATCTGATTCGGCTTCAGGCGTTGGCTTTCGTTGAGGACACTGTCAAGGAGCTTCATGTTGTACAACGAAGTCTTCTTCCAGCCACCTTCTGAGGTAGCAGACACGATCTCCTCTCGCAAGGGCTGAATCAGCTCAGGATGACGAAGGATATCAATCAAGGTCTGCGTGATCAGATGAGAGGTAGTTCCAATCGACACCACAGCAAGCATCAACTGCGATGCACCAAAGTTGTATCGATCTCCACCTGCCAACTCCTCGAACCAGTGAATGGCATCTTCGTACTCTGCTTCGCCGCCCTTGGCGTGTCGCGCCTGGATCTCAGCAGCGACAAGATCCCATGCTTCCTTGACTTGAGCTTGCAGGTTCTTGCACTGAGGGATGAATTTCACAGCTAAGGGCTTCAGAATCGTGGGCCAAAGTCGAAGTTTCCGCATCCCCTGAATGCTGTTGTCTCCGTAATTGACGACCAAATCCAACCATCGCTCGTTGTTGCTAAGGTTCGGACCCGCGAAAATGAGACCAGACATTTTAGAAATGAGGCGAATGATGAGATTTCCAAGAGCGACAGGCTGCCATTCTAGAGAAAAATGTTAGCATGCTTGCTTAGTTGGAGGCGCTTTGGTAATGGCTATAGAATGCCTTCGCTATCGCCAAGAGCTGCGTGAAGTGTCGAAGCACATTCTTCGGAGAGCGGCTGCGTGATCTTGGCTAAAGATAACCCTGATATTAGCGATATTTCTATCAAAGATTTGTGATAGGCTGCCGACCTAGAGACTTTGTTATCTTGAATTTGACTACGTTCTGTAGTGGTTTCGTTGGCAAAGCCCCTTCTATGAACGGTTCAAAGCTGGCGTAATGGGCTTGAAATAACTACGCCACATGTGAAGTCAGAACATGTTGAAGTTCTCCCGTGCAAAATGCACCAAGCCCCTTGAAGCAAGACGCACCTCAATGATGGGTTCATCAATCCCGAACCTGGGATCATTGCGAATTTCTTCGCCATGCTCAGGGCGAAGAACGATGAAGGTTCCCATATCAGTGTGAACGCGGAAAGGTACGGGACCAAATTTCGCTCGAGCTGATGCAAGAAGCTCCCGCCCAGCTACAGCAAATTTAAAGACCGAACGGGAAGCCGTGAGTTCATAGAACTTCTTGGGATTGATGATCGGAAGCTTGCTTGCGCCACCGAAAAGAAAGAAGGAAGGGATGGTCACAATGAGAGTGATGGCTAAGAGGGCAGCCAATAATGACGTGTTGTCGCCATCATAGATCGATGGCTAACCCCAAATGGTAGAGGTATTATGCAGGTGGTCCATCGCTTGTATGTTGCTTGTTTTGCAGTAGATCGAAGTTGCGAGTTTGGAGTCATGATAGCATGAGGAACTGTTTGGGTTTAAATCAGAAACTGACAAAGACAGAAATTCATAAACTCGTCTGTCTCCATGAACTGCCGTAGTTTCAGAAACACTATGCTCAAGGTTGTGAGGCGGACATTCGCACTCTGCCAAGAATGGACTGACGGAGACGGACTTTCAGAATGGATCGTAGCGTATGTATCCATGCAGTGTATGTGCAAGCGACTGGCTGGCATCGTCAATGACTTAGCATCAAGTCATCTAAGGACCAATCACGGTGCTAGGGTTTCTAACAACATGACATAGGGGAAGACACGATACTCCACAAACCGGTGGGATAACGTCCGACAAGAAGTAGCCGGCCTTCACCAGAGTCCGTCGCACGACAGCCAAGTGCTTTATGTCCGAAAGAAAGTATTCTAGGAAATCTATTGAAGCAGAGTTGAGAAGTCTTTAGTTCATCGCTGCACTGGTTATTGCCAACAATCGGCCTCATCTCGGACCCGACCTGACGATGTCGGCAGATCTTGATATCTAAGGTAGGAACGCATCTATTCACTCTATTCCTTCAATCTTTCAAACATGAATTGAGCTGGGTCCACCGAAAGTTTAAACAGGAGGAGACCATGGTCCTGGTGTCTGATGAGACGTCGCGAGCGATGCTAGCGACTAGCGCAGACCGCTAGCAATGATCTCATGAGGTGACATTGGATCGAGGTAATGACAGTCTTATTGAATAATCTCAAAAAGAGCCTTGTATAAAATTTTGTAGTGACCGAAATGATTGAGCAGCCACACTGAAACAACACTGGCAGTCATGTTCGCAATGATTGATTGCCTTGTGCTCATCAACGAAGGCAGCAGGAGAGCTTTAAAGAACAGACCGGCCAAGTCATGGCGCCTTATTCGCACCTAGGTAGGGAAATGGAATGAACTTTCTCCTCTGAAAATTTTGAAGTTGAAGGATAAAACCATACCTTTCTTAGCCCCAGGACCTCCACGGCACCCGGTGATCTTGTTGCATCCACGGCTCGGTTTAGGGTTTGGACCAGAACCACCGCCTCCCGGTCTGCAAATTTCGTAACTAGTACCACGTCGGCTACAAGGTGTACTGCCCTTCTTGAGGGCAGGATTCCCGATGTTCTTGTTCTGCGGGAACGCAAGGGGAACGACGGTGATCATCAGGGCCGAGTTGGCGATGATGGTAAAGACGGCGAACTGCATGCTGAAATGGTTCCGTAGGCAAGGATGTAAAGCGGATTGAAGTGACGTGAAAGAAGAGATATCTAGCTTGGTCGATGTATTGAATACTGTGAAGTCAAATGATTCATCGTCTGAAATTGGCGCGTCAGCCGTCCTTCTTATAGGCGTCAAAGACACAAGAGAAACATCTGTTCAGCTACTTCAATCTGCAATTCTCGAAGAGCATGCTCTTCCGAGTCGAGTACCGTTAGTCGAGTACCATTACTTAGAGGTATATTGACTTGTTGAAAGACTGCGAAATCGCGAAGGTCTCGGGTCTCGTTGCTTGCCCCAGTAAATTAAAACGGCGACGCGAATAATAAGCGCGTCACTTCAGAAGAACCGATAGGCACAGAGTGGAAACGAAGAAGTCCAGTCATTCTTGCGAGTATCTCGGAGACCTGATGCACCAATTTCATAGAAGATAGCACTGTAGGGCGCACATGATGGTCTTTTTACTTTGCGGCGTGTCAGAAGCATCCCGTTTGGTCATGGCTGTGGTGTGGATACTAATAGCTGTCAACTTTTGAAGGCAATTAACACATCGTAAACGGAGAAGAGGATTTGAACTTTGTTAATCAGGGACCACATACAGAACAATGCCCTGAATCATTCCGCAACTGAAGACCCGGTGAAGTTTCATGGCCATTTCAGAAGATGTAATGCGCAACATCCACACCATTGCGGACGGACCCTTCCGATTGACATCTGAATTCTTCATTGTGAGAAGCAGCATCAGTATGCAATGAGTCAATAAAGCAAAGGCCGGCTTTCAATTTCGTCTTCAAGCACCATCTGCGTACACGGCTTTTGCTAGTTTTGATGTACAACACCATGTCTGACAACGCATAAGATGGATTTCCATCGCCTTGGATGTAAGTTCATCAGAAAACAAGGCTAGGTAGAGTAGACAAAGGTTCGTGAATTTACTGGAAGGACTTTCTCAGCTCTCTAGATAGGTGTGTGTATGTATTTCTCGACCTTGCAGGGCGTTCTCCAAGAGACTCGTGCGACGTGCTAGCATACGAGCATCGCGGACTAGTAAGTTTTCCGGGATTCTCATCTGGCATTTCGTCCCGAACTTTGATCTCGTTTCGTTGTTGGTTTTCACCCAAGCTTCTCATCGTGTTGCCGGTAGCCGGCCTCAGAAAACAAGCTTCCTCGATCGTACGATAAGGTACCAGACTATTGAGACCGACTCGGGATGATGTTAATTGACAGGCGCTAATCGAGAGATAGGATGCATTCTATGCGGTTCATGAAATACTTTCAACGCTTAGAAGTCGATTGCATGGTTTATCATGTTAGATTGGATGCGTGGGAAAGTCAGCGACACATGTATGTTCGACCATGCTTCCGCTACTGGCGACTGACGCTCGCCCTACTTTTAACGGGCATTATATCTCGGGATGGATACAAAAGGTCTAACCTTGTAGATCCAGCCAGGGAAGAACACCCGATGAAGGATTCCTTTATATAAAGCTTCCGGCATAGGCGCTCCATCCTAAGTTCGGACCGCTGGGAGCGTTTGGACTCATGTAATGTCCTGGCATGGCCGTTTCGAACCCCTTTCTAGGAGATCCGTAGAGCTTTGTTATCCAATCAAATTTCAGTAAAGTATCTCTTCTAAGGGTCTTTGTCGTCCGGTGACCATCTGAAGGGAGGTCGGCGACCTTCTAGAAGTCTGTCATAACTTTATTGGGGAGACAAGTAGCTTCAAATGGCCGCATATTGCCCCACTGGGCTTCAAGAACACCATTAAAACTATTAGAACCCCACTCATAAGGGGAACCGATCACTCTCGGATATCAAACAACATCGCCCTGACGGGCATATTCGTAGTACCACGACTCAGCCTGGCAGCTAACGAAGCCAAATCTTTTGAGCGCCGTTGATCCGATACACACATCACATGCTTGACGATGACCATAACGTATCGAGACTCCAACAGGTACTACTGGACTCATTTTCAAGTGAGACGAGATGCTACTCTCAGAGAAATGGTTTAGTGAGTGACGGCATGTTAAGTGGGGATGACTGGGTTGACATTGTAAGTATGGATACCGACATCATAGTGATTAGATGTGGTTTAGAAATTTGCTAGACCTCAGATACCCCAGTACGTTGTTGCTCTACCCAATGAAGGCTCAGGATGGTTGTGTGGGTTTTCCTGATTCCATCCGCCCTTTGGTTGTCTGCTCGTGCTATTACCAATTCTTGACTTGCATGCTCTGTCCAGCTGTCCATTTCGTGATCTGTTGTGTGACTTGATAATGGATGCATATCCTCCATCACTTGTCGTTCAGAGGTTCTCGTACCAAATGCACTCTTCCTTTGGTCTCCACCGCGCTTGTAAGGCCCGATAGAGCCTCCTGCAGTCATGATACCCAAGTCACTTCCCGTGGCTGGTTTACTTTGTTGAACATTACCATGCAGTGCCAAATTGAGTATTGGTTTCAAAGACGGTAGACACGCTAGGGGGAGTAAGTATCCGGATGATTGTTAGAACGGGGGTCATGAAATTGACATACCGGAGACAGTGCCGATGTTGACTTCGATGCCAGTCCACATCATCTCTTCGGTTAGTAACCACGTAGTGTCAGGGCCGGCAAAGTCAATTGCAAGTACATAGTGCAGACGGATGAACGACACTGCAGTGACGCTGTGTATGCAAAGTTTGGTATTAGCAGTAGCACGAAAATGAGTGCGCCAGTTCTGGCCACAACTCTAAGATGGGAGAACCTACAATATGCCAAGAGTAAAGATTCCCACCAGAGCTATCTTTTGGGGTTTGCGAAGTTGTAAACTCCAATTGCCTGGTACTGGCAGTAGCAGGAGGAGAACATCGGTCATTATGTTTGGTATTGCGTTCGCAATGAAGAATGTCTTGACGTTGACGCCGCACTCGTAATCAGACGGTGAGAGATTGGCATTCGGGTCGAATCGGAGCCAGAACGCCGACACTGGAAGGCACTGAAAGGTCGACACCAAGAGCTGCAGCTTAAATGTTAGCCAACATAACATTGACGAGCTTGCGACTGCTTTTGTCAAGGGGCGGGCTTACCACTGCTATTCCCCAAGCGCAAGTAATACCTAGTAAGATGTAAATGGCAAGCCGTGATTCGCGTCGGGCGCTGAAAATTCGCCAGTAAAAAGCGAGTATCGCCGCTTTAACGAGAACAATGCTGATCGTATACAGATACTCGGCGATGAGAACACCCGTGAAGTAGACCCTCAGGCCGTTTGGCGTAGCCCAAACATGTTTTCCAAAGCCGCCATTTATGGTCACTGTGTTACTGTTAGTTGAAAGTCCAGGGTAATCCGTCAGACATTGCGGTGTCAAAGGCTTAACTGACTGTAGCACGTAACGTCGAACATGAAAGCTGCTGAAAATATCTGGTAGGAAAAGCTTATTAGTCCTTGGCCATATTGACGATAGCGACTTGTCCGGGACATGGGTGAAATCCTACCAAAGACACGACTATGATCCAGTCATCCCTCCAAATTTTATTTCCCACAAGCTTCCGCGCTGTAACGCGCAGCGCAACGGTGGCTGCTGCAAGAACCCATGTGATGACGAACCCAGATACCAGCGACGGGACCTTGGTTTCGGTGAGGTCGAGTCCATCGGGCGGCTCTGAGAGCGACATCACTGGCTTGACCCTCCTGCTCGGAAAATAACGATAAAACGTGTTTTCTTGGAGCACGGATTTAGGGGATATCCAAGCGCGGAGGTGTATATATGGGCATTGGCGCCTGGCTACATGCTTTGATTGTGCCCCTGGAAGATCGCGAGTCCTACACGACGATTGCCGACTTTTTGCTGGAAACGGCACCACTTGTTCAGAGCCGAGTGTAACACTATGTCGCGCTTATGAAATTTTTTAGGTAGAACTCCCCGACATCTGGGGTACAAGCTTCCATTTGTCAAGGGTGGTTTGAGTGGGATCAAACCCGTCTCCTGGTCGGGTGACTTCGGCGTAACAGTTCAATCACAATTCTCGTCTCAGCGTCGTTAGCGATCAGCCCAACTCCACTTGTGTCGTCGCTCGTACCTTGCTGGAGTCGTTCGGAAGGACTTTTGTTACCCCGACTGCCAGTAGACTAGGTATTAAAGATCCGATATGAATTATGGCAATGATCAATCAATCCTCCGGAGTACAAGTTCCTGTAGTCAGCTTCCGAGTCCTAAAATGAAAGCTGCAAAGGACCATTGCTGGCTGATTCTTTTGTGAATCCTGCTTATATTATGCTAATATTTGCCTACCTTGTTGTGACGTTAACCTGATCAGTTGAAAAGGAGTTACCATGTGAAATTCATACACGTTAATCCCTGTTTGTCTCTGAGTTAACAAGAGGTCAGCCTGTAAAGCATAGCAATTACAGCTCTTAATGCTACTGAGTCTAGACTGTTTAACGTTCAAGTCTGAAATGTGCCATCTTCAGCTGCACTGCTGTTGGAGCTAACCAGGTGGTGCTCACAAGGCTTTGTCTTCGAGTCGACGTTCTGAAAATCGTGACTAACCAGCATCTATGGCACCTCCGTCATCAGTTTACTTCTCATGTGGACCAGGTGGGGGAATGGGCAGAGAACTGGTGTTGCACCATCGAATTCACAGTGAATAATAGGTTCAGCGTCCACTTTCTGTGACTTCAATGTGTTTTAGTGTTGATATTTGCTGGCCGATCATGGCGCAACGCCGCGAGTATCTATGTGGAAGCTGAGGTGTACTTGACGTGCTCTAGAACGGGGTCATAGAGTCTGAAACACTCTGCCTGTTCAAACATAACCTCTTCAATCACCCAGATATTCTTGTACTCTTCGGCGTCTCACTTTGCCTTAACAGCTGCAGCCACACTTGGGGCACGCATTCTTGGACCATGCGCAAGGATCTCCCATACCGCAATCAGAACCCGCAACACATGTCTTCCAGGGGCCCGAGCCGTCGCCGAGCGCTGTCCAGCACCACCAACCGGCACCATTCTCGCCGCACTGCTTCCAGCAGTATCCTCCATCGCAACGCTTCTGGTTCTTGGCATAGGCCAGGGTGCCAACTCCGCCGGCATTGGAGCCGGGTCGAGCAAGGCTTGGGTGATCGGAGCAAAGTCAAACGAGGGCCGGGTCCGAGCCTTCGGGCAGCTCGAAAACACCCAGAGAGCCGCAGATGGCAGCAGCATCCGCACCAGACTCGAGGTCGGCCCAAGTCATGTTGGCAGCGGCGGACCGGACAGCCAGGTCGGCACCATCGCGGGCAGAGAGACTTTGCGACTGTGAGACGCCGGCAACACCAGCCTCGGTAGCGAGGAAGGCTCCAAGGGAGACAAGAGCAGAAAGTTGGAACTTCATTGTATTGAGTATAAGTTGGTGTTATGAGACCAAAGTTTGAACAATTTTTGAGTTGTGTTGTGGCCGTTTTGGTGTCTTCTGATCAGGTTACTGAGGCTTCTGAGCTGATCTGCTGTGCGAATGTTTGCAAAAAAGGGGATGACTCTACGCCCTCTTTATAGTCGAGTTATCAACAACCTGTGTCGCCGCTGCACCACGAAGAAGGCATCGCATTACGTGCCCCTAAAGAATCCTCGTTCATAACGTCGCTTAACGGCCTGCAGCTTGTCTTACACCAAGACCTCAAAGGATCGTTATTGCTCCCCAACATCCCCAGATCTTCAAGGATCGACCCGAGCCGCTTTCGCCCGGGTAGTGTGGCATGACAGGGGCTTCGAGATGCAGGTACAGGGGGGTCTTTCGTGGAACCGTGGAAAGGCGGACTCAAATTAGTACCGGGTCTTTCACGAAAAACGAAATAAGCATTTCACGTGCGGGAACATTTCGTTATATGGTTGAGATTGTGTCACCAGACGCCGGGCAGGTCTCTTGAAAGTAGAGCCCCTTCTTTTCTGATAGCGAACACGAGCGGCCCAATGGCCAGCCAATCCTGAAAAGGTACAATGGATGAAACTGTGACAGATTCCTTCTTACTTCGACCCCAACTTCCATTCACATATTAAGTGTGGCTTTGCAAATCCTTCAACTTGGGGGCTGTCAACCCATGCAAAAGACAGTCACGTGGGTCGTGCTTACGCTGTTTACTGCAACAGCAGGTTTGCTGCCAGCATTTCGTCAACCCCGCCAGGATCGCTCAAACAGAAACGACATTCGACAGCTCAATTGATATCTTAGCCAACTCGTTGAGCGTCAGAATGATTTGCGACTCCCAGACACAGTCCGCTTTCGTTAGCCGTCTGCCGCGCGAGGTTCGCGATGCTGTTTATTTCCAAGTGTGGCGCTCATGCGGTCTTCGCCAGCATATTCTATGGCATGGCGTCGCGGAGGACAAGCACTTCTGTCGATGGTCGTGCACTACGGAGTATCATGTCGAGGACGAACTACAACGCGACATTGAGAAGATGAGAGAAAAGCTCGGAGTCTCGCTGGGCCAAGAGATAGTGCGAGACCGGCATGACAACGCGCCACGGTACTGCAGACGACTGCAATCTCCATGGATGAATCATTGGCTCTGCGGCGAGCGCGCAGTCGAAAAGCACGGTATTTCAACTATCCGTGGATCCAGCACCAGGACAATCGTCTGCTGGAAAACAGAAAGGAAGAATACGACCAATCGACCGTGGGCAACCGCATACATTCCCATGCTATTGTCGTGCAAGGCCATGTAGGTTGCGACCCGTTATCATATGACTCGGCCATAACTGAATACTTACAACTTCAGCTCTAATGAGTGCCTTCAATCCATATACGAGTCGACAACGTTCATATTCACCGACAGTCCAAATGTTCTTTGGCGCCTGCGCCATACACCCGGCGATGAAGACAGCTAAGACGGGGGTAACGCCCCCGGCGTTCTTCAAATATGCCCGAAGCTTCGAGCTGTCTCTGAGTCCGGAGTTCCCGGCGCTGCCGATGTGTGCTAATTACGACCTCCCTGGCATCCCTCGTCGCCACGACGTCTACGACTTCCATTGGCTGCGGTTCGACAAGTTCAAGAATCTACAAAACGTCTAAATATGGATTGCAGCGCGATCTCTCACTTGCGGCATTGAAGCTAACAGTAGCTTCTGCGGCATCAAGGAGTTCGACGTCCAGGGGTTGAAAGACATGTTATCCTCATTCAAGACTATCGAAACCGTCACGCTGAGTACACCGCTGAGCCAAAGGATCGGCCCTCAAGAGGGCTATGTGGATATTGGTGCAGCGCCCGGTGTGCGACTTTACAAACGGGGCTCGGGAGACAAGTTTCATCCATTTCTGACATTGATAGAGCTGAATTGCGTAATTGATGGGCTCATTTATACCCACCCCACAGAGTGAGCGTTGCCCTTTCTCTTCCCAATCCCACGTACGTACTCACGAGGAATGTTTCAGGGAAGTTCAACTTGCACGCAGAGATGGCACTTATGAAGTCATGAAGGATGTTTGATCGTGGCTGCACTGTAGCTTCCTGAGGGCAAACCGCAGCTTGATTGATTCGTTGCGCAGAGAAGCGCCGAACCGAACCAGGTTGTTTGGATAAAGACCCATAAGACGCTTAATTTAGCCAAGCAAACAAAGCTAGGATAATTGCATCCATCAACAAACAATCCATAGATGCAGAATAAGCGCAGTTGATCAAGACTGTTTTACCGGCCTCGGGACTATCGCTTGAATGTAGCAGGAGCAACTATGGACTATGTTATTTCATGCCGCATTTCTAAATAGACTTCGAAAACGTACCCTTGGGGGCCTTGAAGATATTGTGATCTTGGAGCCTGTTAGGCCGGCGCTTAACAGACATTGAAGTTGTGCGGAGGAGAATGGGACATCTCCCTCAGACTCCGATTCAATTACGCGCTTGGCTACCCACGCGCCCAAAATCAATTCGAAAGAGCAGGCGACATACTGACCGTTCTTTAGGCTACCACTGAACAGGGCTGATTGGCCGTTGTAACGGCTGGAGTTCTTGGCAATTAAAATCGGTAAGCTGACACTCAGTTAGACATGGGGACCAGCTGCGTCTGAGTCTGCCCCGGACAAGCCTACAATGCAATTGGCCAGGCCTTATCCGTGCCGCCTTCAGGAATATGCGAACCCCTGGATGAGTGCCATCCTATTTTGGATTGCGGCGCGCAAAGCATTCAGGATGCTGCTGGCACAGGGCGCAGTTCCTGGGCAGCAACAAAAAGAGACATTTTCTTGATCAGTGGGTTATTCAACTGCATCTGCGTTTCTAGAGGGAACGCATTCGGCCGAGATCTTACATCCCCAAGAGGCCAAGGTAACATCAACTTGATGCGTTCCTCTAGGCTTCGGGCGATAATTGACAAGCAAGGATGAAGACCCGCTCGTGAACAAAATTAGAATATGGGAATAGTTCGAGGTGGCTCAACTTCATTGCGGTCTATCATGACCTAGCATGATCTGTTAACATATGGAGATATAAAGGCAACTCTCGATAGCTGTCTTTGGACACTCTCACTAAAACCACAAGCTATTGTATTTGAAACCATTTATCATTTCTCACTTCTCCTTTTGTCCGGGCTTCCGCACTGTGTCATTGCGAAAAGATGAGGGCATTCGCGTATTTGCCATTCCTCGGCAGTCTGCTCTTTGCCACCACCAGCGCTCTCCAGACATCCGAAATATCTCGCAGAGATGAGAAATTGGATCAATTTTATAACGCCATGGCCAAGGATAGCACATGCGTCATCTACATTGACAAGACCGTCAAAAACGACGGCCTGAACCCTTGTAGGACCTTTTGCAAGGAAAAGGGCCAGCCAGAAGACAGGGTCGGGGTGAGTGATTTCCCCTCAAGGTTTGAAGGAATGATCTGGCCTTGCGAATATCGCTAATCAGGTCAATGAAATATAGTGCCACTCTGACCATATCCCCAACGGAGAAGGGCCGTATCCCCGAGACCCTGACGGTTACAAATGGTTCCCGGGCGACTGTTTCTGTGCCGAAGAGATTGACCCAATCGCCGAGGCGTTCATCACTCCAGTCATCGAGGGCCTGGCCAAGCTCGACGAGATCATCTGCGGTGTCTTTGTTCAAGCCGTTGTCGAGAGCATCAACATCGGTTTCGCCCTCGTCCCGGGCGCCGGCCAGGCCGCAGCCTCAGCACGGGCGGGGACGAAGGCAGCCGTGGAGGGCGCCAAGTCGTTCGAGGAGAACTCGCTGAACCCGACTGACTTCTTCGATGGCTGGGTCAAGAAGAGTTGCGGCATCGACAAGATCGAGCTCGATTACGACAGCACCTTCAACTCGCTGGTTAACGCGCCCGATTCAGTCGGAACCAGCACGTGTTGCAAGCGGAAGAAGAAGAGCGACTGTAAGACGCTCGATTCAAAGCCGGACCCGAAGACAACCAAGAAGGATGATGCGCCAAAGACTACGAAGAGGGAAGAGCCTCCAACTACGACGACGAAGGATGCCGGCACGACAACAACCACTGGGCCAGATGGAGGCCTTACGACCAGCGACAAGCCGCAAGCTACAACGACCAGCACCAGCAGTGCAAACCCCAGCGAGACGGCGGTTACCTGCGATTCGTGCCGCTCGTCGAAGGCGAAGAACGCAGCGCGGGACGCCCGATGGGGATCCATGTTTGTGCCGCGGGCGGCTGGCGACTCTTGCGTCCTAGACAGCCCCAAGAGCGAGAGTGGCTGCACCGCCGTCCAGGCCCGTGACGGCCTTCTATCGGAGCGGGCTTTAACCAAGGACGATCCGAAGGTTAATGTTGCTGGCATGACCTTCTTTATTGATTGTGGCAAACATAAGCCGTGTGCGGACGCAATGACGGACAGCAACATTGACAAGTACTATTACCTCGAGGGCGATGCTAAATGCGGCGGAGATCTGAAGTTTGGTCCGAAGAAAGACGTCGGCGATACGAAGAAATTCCAGAGTATGTTTTGCCCCCTCTTGTAGTTCTTCGATTTCGTGTTGGTGTTGTAGCTAACATTTAAGCTTAGACGACCACGTGTACGAAAAACAGACGCTAGCCAGGTTCTTCGAGTGGCTCGGAGACGGAGATTTGACTCCTATCGGTATGTCCATGAAGCCACAGTCTTCCTGGGTCGCAGAAGTTCTCTTGGATGAGAACAACCCTTGAAACCACAAGCTGCAATCACGTAATACACTGCTGCTAAGGAGATCAGAGGTAAGTGGCTGGATAAAAGTCAATGGTTGAGACAGTGCCGGCTCACACGATGATCTTCTTATCCAACAGACAGATTCAATAAGATTGCAGAAATGGAAGGCCCTGTCGGCAGCGATGGTGACAAATTGGGCCGCTTCGGACAGTCCAGGGCCTGGATCGATCTTGGGAATAGCGAAAAACATTTCAATGACTTTGTAAGTCTTGCCTCAGTCGATGCCATGTCACCCGCACAAGTGACAGGGCAGCCCTAAACGGCATGTCCTGAGAACCAAGACTCGTCGTTGACGGCCACCTCCGTGCCCCATTCCATCCATAAGCTTACTGAAGTTCCCAGATTATCACCTGCCGACCAGAAATTGTCACAGTGCCAGATCCCGCAGGTGGTCCCTTCGACAAGCCGTACGATGTGGTGCGGAAATATCATATGTTCCAGCCTCACACGCTCGAAAAGTTCATTGAGCAGGAAAACTCCGAGGAAATTGGGGGAGACTGGGAAAAGGTCCCGACTCCACGCACAATGGCGATCACACAGAGAGACGCCCCTCCAACGGGTGGCCGCAAGAGAATAGCTGAATCCATCAATTTCCACCCGCTATGAATCAAGTTTCAGCGGTCCAGGAACTTTGGGGGTTGGATTGAGGATGATTTCACTGAGGTGACGAAGCCCGATGCGCTTGAAGATTTTAAGAGCAAGGGTGCAGCGAAAAAGCCTCCTGTGGACACTCGCCCAATGGACGGATTGCTTTCCAAATCAATTACGGCAAACATGTTGCATGAGGGATGTCCAAAGCCTGTTGTCTCTCTGGTCTGGGCTATGATTCTGACAACTCAATTCAGTTTTTTCACCTGTCATATTTCGGGAACATGCTTGATGCTCCAAATGCGTATGGATGGATGAACAACGTCAAAAATAACAATCGCGAAAACCCAGACTTGTATGCTATCATCGGCGCGGTCATCGAGTTGATGAACAGAGACGGTCAGAAGTACTCAGTGTCGGCGGAAGGCGAAGTTTCCCCTATGTCTTGATTAAGCGATACAGGAAGCTTTCACATATATTCGAGGACTCTGAAGAAGCATCGTGTGGGATAAAGGCAGCTCTGGTCTTGCAGTTTGAACTACAGGATAGGTATACGAGAGAATTGGGATGAAAGACTCTTAATTTCTAGACAGTTCGAGGTTTTGTGCATCAGCACGGTATTGTGTTTTATGCAGTCATGGCTTCCAAGTGAATCAATAAGAATCGGTTTCCAGAGCCTCAGCAATCTTTGCCCATACTCCCTTGCGCAAAACACCTCCTAGCCAAACATTGCCATCGGCATCTCTACCTACCACGTTGGAGGCATTTCGGAGGCTGATTCCCTTGGAGATTGTATCGCCCATGACAAAGGATGGCTTCCCCAATCGATCGGGACGCGTGTTCGAGTCAGCACCCTTTTTGATCACTGCCGCAGAGAAATCTGCTTCGAAGAACTTCGCCTTTGACCAGTTCGAGACCGTGATCATCTGCATGCCACCGTCACCATAGAGGGGGAATCCCATGGCCTTTTGGGCGGCAATTCGGGCTTCGAGTTGCTCTCTGCTACCTTGGTCAATGATGGCTTTGCGAACGGCCCAGGCCGTGTAGCTAAGCGGATTGGTGAGGATATCCTTCGCCGATGAGATTGCCAACACTGCGGTAACCGCATTTCCAACGTAGGCCCTGTCTGGTGGGAGGTAGTCGTCGGCTAGGGCAGAACGCATTCCAAAAGCGTTCATGATGACGATGGTCTGGTTTGACGTGCTAGGTAGGTGCTGGATAAACAGGCGAGTTATGAAAGCGGACACAACATCGCCTTCACTAGCAAAAGCTGTGGCACTGCCGGCATTTTGAGCCTTGACCTCCTGATTTACCAATAACTTCAGCTTTTTCAAGTACGTGGCAGGCATGCAGACTAGCTTTGTCTCCTCTTCCCGGTAGTATATGCTTTCCCAGATCTGGCGGAAAACGAACCATGCCATTTGCCATTTGGACAACAGCTTGTCGGCCAACACGTACTCCTCTTTCGGCTTCGTTCCAAGATCTGCCAGAGGGTCGTCGTCAAAGCCATGAAACGGCTTGATATCGTCACCGCGTCCATCTAGCATTGCTGTCCATGCTGTAATCAGCTCTTGGCGTCCCAGAGCATCGAACAGAGTATGCAGCCAGTTAAGGGACACGAGCGTGGCGTTGTTGAACGATACAACGTGCAGAGCAAGTTGCGGCCTGTCGTAGTAGATGTAGTCATCCAGGCTCCTCGGTCCATTGGAAGCATGCGTAAACTCCAGGAAATCGGTAGCATCCCCGGCAACGGCTGGCTTTAAGCTGGCCTTTGGTAACCTTGAAGCTAGAGGGTGCTCTTCGATATCCACGTGATACGTCACGTGAGAGTACGCGATGGCTGGTCTCTTTGGACTATACTCAGCAGGTATATGGTACTCTAGCTTTTTGTTCGCCTGTGAATTGTTCAGTGATCGCGTAAGATTCAGTTGACAAGAGTCTCAAATCGCATGTGGCGTACATTGAGTCTCAACCGTGCTCCCAGCTTGCGCCAACCATCGCGTTCAAGGAGTTTCTCTAAAGAAACTCTCAATTTGTCGGGATCGAGAACGTCGTCAAAGCGCATCATGAACAACATGACGATGCTTTTATTTACGAAATTGTCATCGCCGGCGCTCAGCGGGACAATAGTGTCCGTCGGGACAATGCTAGGGACCTGCGGGCTTCTGAAGAACGGAAACATAGCGAAAATCTCGGGTCAACCGCGATGAATTTGAAAGAAACACGGAAATGTGATCGTGTGGTGTTTGTGTTTTCTTTCTCTTTTGCTGCTGATAAGGTATTTAAGCGCACTCCCACCTGCATCCCGCCGCTTGTAGCCAGGTCAACACTTGGTGGAGCCCTACCCCTACCGTCTTGGGTCTTGGCATGTCTCGGTCCAATCGCGAAATCCATTCCAGTCAAGGAAGAAATCCAACAAAATGCTAACCGAGCGGAATCTTCTTCAAGGGAGTCTGCACGATTCCTCTGGGTAAGACCATGACAGGTCCGAATCTTGTGGCTGTCTCAGTCAAAGGCGCGTTCATTTTCCTCGTCTCTGCACTCACCAGATTAGATAGAAGATTTGGTGACTTCGACGGGAGGTCCCCCGTGTTGTATTAATGACCTGATCGACAGCCTCACATCTCCAGCTTTGTCTTTTCACATTCCAATCACCAAAACACGTGCTGTCAGGCAGGTCAACGCTGTTATTTGGCAGTGTATAATTCATTGGATGCAGAATGGTAATCTTTCGACGAAATCGCGAAGCGGCCTTGTCCTTGGGGCGGGTCTCGATGAGTCCGACAGGACAAAAGATCCATTGGGGGAGGAGTCATAGGCAGCGAGAACTACGAGTTGCCCGAATTGGAATTGGATTCGGACATAACACAAAATCGGGAAATAAAAGGCCCAATAAATCTCACTGCAGCATACGCGAAACCATGCGGTGGTCTACTATGTCCCTGTAGCAGAAATGCACACCAAGCGTGAAGACTATCACACGTTGAAATATACTATTCAATCATAGCCTGAACACTTGAGAATGTCGTCGTTTAGAACGGGTAAATCTTTGTAAGCCGGATAAGGTCAGCAACATAGGGAACGCACCAATTTTGGCTCGGAGATCTCGGAGATTGCATATCGGACATAAGGGACCACTGTCGGTCAAGGTCTCCTGACATTGTACTCTGTAAGCGAGCTAAAGTAGTCATCATCTCACCGGTGGCTGTCCATCGACCAGCCAGCCGGATACAAGCGACAGAACTTCCGCCGGTAAATCGAACGGCGCAAGGTGACCAGAATCAAAGATCTCAGCGTAGGTTAGACTGTCGTATGACTTCCATCGACCAACACGTTTCGAGCCGTGATACCAAGGTAGATATTCCCGAAACCGAAAGAACGGATGACCGTTCCATTCCAAGCCTTCGTTAACAAGCCTTCTCATACCTGCTGCGTTGCAATACAGGTCTTTGTCGCCAACGTAAATGAGGACTCGAATTCCCTGAAAAGTGACGAGATTCAGCTTCATCAACCACACTATGGCAGACAGTTACGTGTAACGATAACACATGGGGAAAGGATGGGAGTTGCACTGGAAGTGACCTACCGAGTTGAGAAGATAGTTGACGTATACCGCACTCGACTTCCATAAATCTCCGATTTCCTCCCAGAGGTTGAAGACATCGAAAGAGACACCAAAGAATGGTGCCTCTTGCGGTACCCCGAGAGCTTTCTTGACGATGCTGCTGTTTAGGTACTTGTCTATATGAGCCATTTCCGGGTAACAACCCAAAGGATCGTCACCGCATGTGCGGCGCCAGTCGTACGGGTTACGATGCATCTCGTTGATGGCAACCTCGGCCATTTCAGAGCACAGCTGCTGTGCGCTTTTGCATTCGGACGAGGTCCAGCCTTTCGTCTCACACACTCCGAGATTCTTCTCGCACCATAGAGCTCTCGGAGCCCATTCGAGACATTGTGATGTGTTGAAAAGTCCGTCGGGGCCGGAGCACAATGCCTCGAAGGTTCCAGGGTTCTGCACGGGCTGACGAACCAGACCATTGCCGATCATTACACCCTTAAGATTGATTTGCTGGATACTTCCAGGCACCCCGCGAGACAAGGGACGTTGTGCAGGGTCTTCGTCCCTGCCTGCATCAGTGTTCTCTTGGTTGCGCAAAATCTCCGATGCCAGTGCCGGCACCCAAGAGCCTCCGTACGACTCTCCTGCGATATAAAAGTCGACCTCTCTCAGAAGAGGGAATGCAGTGAGAAACTGATTCAGGAAAGTGTGCATAGCTCGCGATGCCTCTGTCAAGCCTGGCGGTACCCTTGAGCCGCTTGAGAACCCGACGCTGATCGGCTGGCTAGGAAGTTGAATAATCAGTACCAAATTTGCCCAGCCCCTTGATAATTTGCAATATTGATGCTGTATACGTACTCCACGAAGAGAACGGTGGCATTCTTGTTCCATCCAAACTCATTTTCGATCGTATAACCTCCCTCAGGAGCTATTCGGCAGGGGCCCAACTCCATGAGGTTTCCATAGCCTGTAGAGGAAGCACCAGGGCCTCTGTCATTTGACGAACTATCAGCAAAGCGATTCGATGAAAGCAGCATGGTGAAGCAGTGGCATACCCTGTCATCCAGAGAATAAGCGGATCCGACGACGGATCATTCTTGGAATCGAAAAGCCAGAAGAACATGTGACTTTCATCATCGCCTATGTTGGAGTCGATGAATCCCGAGACGCCCGGGGTGGAACTGTTGCAGACTTGAGAAGTCCCGTTGCTGAGACGAATTGAAAATGATGGCGTGCCTTGAGTTGCAGCAAAGTTAGATTTCGTTGGGAGCAGAGTGGACTTGGGTGGGATGACGGTGCTGGCCGTGGCACACGACAGTATCAGAATGATCAATCCCACCGAACGGAGTAAGCCTCGGCCGATCAGAGTTGCTCCCAAGACACTCATTTCTCCGTCTTTGTTCTCAGATTGGATTTGATGGAGTGAGCCCGTGTGTTCTGAAGGCTTCTTTTTAGCCTTAAGCTGTTGTATCATCAAACCCCGGGGACATTGCGGGGGATGTACGTATCGGCGCTCTCGCAGACCACATTGGGCAATGTCAACCGCCCTAGGTCCAAAAGGGAAGGTCAATAACCACCCAGAAAATTGGGGAACTATGGATGAATCCCAATGCAATGGCCACCAAAACAGCGTTGGCAGCCACAGTACATGAAGAAAGCTCCCATCAATGCGATTGCCCCATTGCAGGGCAGTTTCTTCAATACCACAGACGTCCTATCATTATTCGTTAAGAATTTCTCCATCTTCTGCTGTGTTGCCATACCTGGTTATCGCTTGCAGCATTACTACAATGCCTTTGCTGGCCCTTTGCTGCGCTCTCGTCGCAGCCGCCACGGCTAGCGCACTCGGCTTGCATCACGGCCCCGGCCCCGGCTCCGGCCCCGGCGAACAGAAAACACTTGGTGGGGCCCGGCCGCCGGTGCTAGCGGAAGAACAGCCCGCACCGTTTACCTTACGAAAACAACCCAAAGAACTTTGTGATGCAGAGTCACAATACTGGACCGGTGTTGTCAATATAACCGATCATAAATCCATTTTCTTCTGTGAGTAGAAACGTTTCAACACGACAAGAGACTGGTTTCGCTTTTGATCCAAACTAATGATATTGCGTAGGGTACTTTGAGAGTCGGCATGATCCTGTAAATGCCCCCCTGGTACTTTGGATAAGCGGGTACGTCATCGACAACTTCCCCGAAGCGAAGGCTCACACCCCTTTAGCGGCCCAGGAGCAACGGGAGAACTAGGGCTTTTCAAAGGTATCGGCCCGTGTGTCGTCAACGAGGATGGAAATTCTACAAATACTCTGGAATACTCATGGATTGATTACGCAAATGTTGTTGTCGTCGAGTAAGTCACCATTTCCCCGCGCCTGAGTGCCTACTGACAAGGGTTTTCTCCTCTAGCCAACCGGCTGGAGTTGGCTTCTCACACATTACCAACCGCAGTCACATTCCAGTCAGCCTCGAGGAGGGTGGCCGCGGTATTCACAAGTTTCTCAGAACCTTCACCAACGATGTATTCCCTGAAAACAGTGAGCGACCGCTGCACATTGCTGGCGAATCTATGGGAGGTCACTACGTCACCGGCTACACGCATCACATCATACGCTCGGAAAGAGAGATTGGCGACTCGGAAAAAGTCGTGCGACGTACAAGCCGCTGAATATCGGATCTACTATCATAGTAGATGGCTATGTGGATAATACCTGACAGACTGTAGGTTACTATGACTTTTTCTGTTCAGACTGGCGCCGAGACGGCCGCAAGGCGCCGCTCATGAACAGCACGGCGTGTGACTTGATGGAAGCTGCAGTGCCTCACTGCGAAATTCTCGGACAAACTTGCCGTGACACATATGATAAGGAGGTTTGCCTCGCGGCCGCTATGTCTTGTGACGAGACTGTGGGGGCGCCCTATGCTGCGGATGTCAGACCTGGAGGTTGGAACCCGTACGACAGTAAGTTAGGTTTCATTCAACGCTTAGGAAGGATACCCCTGTGCTCAATATCGACTGCATCATTTTACATCTATTTCAGATGCAGGCGATGGGAAAGGTAACTGACTTTTGTTCCCAGGTCGTCTGAAATGCCAAAAGCCCCCGCTATGCTCAGATTTCGACAAAGACGCAACCTTTGAGTTCTTCAATCAGCCCTGGGTACAGGAGATGTTAGGGTTCCCGAAAACATCGTTCGAGCTTATCGACTTTGACACTAATGGCAGGTGGACTGAAGCAAAGAATGTGTTCCTTCCCGTTACTAGGGCACTGACATGGCTGCTTGACAACACCGACATCCGGATCCTTTTCATAAACGGCAACAATGACATTATTATGTGAGCCACATCCTTCAACTCTTCCTGCCAGATCATTCGTGGCTCGTGCTGATAATTCTCTTGAACAGTAACACGCCGGGTCAGATTCGCATGCTGGATGAGCAGCCTTGGAAAGGACAGGCCTCACTTTGCGCAGAGAGCTTTAGCGATTGGCATTATCAACGAGGGAATTTGGTATCCTCAGCCAATAATGTAGATTCATCAAGAGGTGGAACATTCAAAGGCAAAAATCGGCTCTCTATGTACACAGTAGATGAGGCAGGTCACTTTGCGCCTTTTAATCAGCCAGAGGCTGTGGGCGCAGTGGTGCGGAGATGGCTTCAGATTTAGGTGAGACAGAAGGGGTCTCATTCATTGATCACTTTTTCTCGTCGCAGGAAGTCTCGAGCCAGGGGCAACTTTGCAAACAGAGAACGAATGCTTTAATTTTATATGTTTGACTCTTTCGCGCAGCGCCCAGGTTTCAAAGGCCTTTTCAGCGCATGTGAAATATAGTTAAATCAGGGAAACAAGTAAGGGAAGTTCATCTGAATATCTATAGAAACCCACAAGCACAACGGTACGACTAAACATGATCACTGAGTTCCAAGCTGAGGCTTTCTATGAGCATATCAGTCAAACATCCTTCAGCAAATCTCAGCCACGCATCCTAATGTTGTTCCCACCCCCGCCACCCCAGCAATCTGCAGAATGCTCTGCACAACATACCCAACGCCCTCGCCGGCCACTCCACCTGCCGCAACAGCGTAAATAAATCTCTCATGAGTTCTTGGGGAGTATCGCTTCCACAAATGTGCAGCCACAGCTCCGATAGTAACCATCAAAGTCACTGGAGACCCTGGAATGGTGATCGCCAGACCCACCAGCGACATGTTCGGAACCCAAACTTGAAAAGCGCTGAGGTTCTTGTGACCGACAAGGTATCGCTTCAGGGCAACACTCCCCATCTCAAGAAGCGTCATCAATATAGAAAAGATCCAACTGGACTGAGATATGGGAAATGTGTCCATGAAGATTGCCTGAGTGACGACGCGCCAGGGTGTAACCGCTGGAAGAGTGAACTGGCAGGTCGTTGCCTCGGCATCGAGAATGCATGGGAATCCCTTTGCAAATAAGAGGAAGATCGCTGGCGACAGGAACACAGCGACGAAAGTGCCAATCATCTGCGCATGCCATTGGGGTCGTGCCGGAGTGCCGAGCAAGAAGCCGGTGCGGAAGTCTTGACACAACTCACCTGCCTGTTGAGCAGCCGCCGAGCTTATGACACATCCTGCGAGGTTGATCCGAGCTACTGATTCATAGCCTCGTTGCTGAATCTCGTGGCGCAGGATGCCACCTATTGAGAGCCCTTCGCAACAGTTGTGATGGGTGTTGTGCCCGAGGCGCCATAAACCTGAGTGACGACGAAAGACCACATGAAGCCGAGAGCAAGATTGAGTAAGTTCAGTGCTGGCGGGATACCGAAGACGTATTTGAGAGCCACAAGGGCAAAGATGACGGAGACAAGTGTCACTGATGACCACTCCCACCATCGCACTTGATATTCGGGAGCGACAGGATCTGCAATTTCCCCGGCGATTTCCCCTTTCTTCAGAACCATCTCTGAACCTGCACCTGCGTCTCTCCGCCGAGTGACCCTGGCTTGGACGTTAAAGATACCGTACTTGGCCATCCGTGCAAAGTTCTTTGCTTCGAGGAGAATTGTCGTGAGAGAGACGCCAAGCATCACGAATGTCGCGGGCCAAAGCATCCAGTAACGTGGGGAGGGCGTGGTGCTGAACTGAGTCGGAATGCAAGCGTTGTATGTGACAAGCTCGGGATAGTCAGGTGCATAGGGTATGCCAACAGCGGCGCCTCTGTCGACAATTATCGGGCCCACCACTCCCCAGGCGAGTACCATTCCTAGTAAATATGATAGTGCCGGGTTCAAGTCAATGAGGGCGCCTATCCCGATCATGGAAGGTGGCCACGACCACGAGAACCAGCCCCAACTGATGGCAGAAATCACAGACCGTCCTCCCCATTTGAAAATCCACCATAAGGGAATCCAGGTGTAAAGGATGCCGGGAGCGTATGATGTGGCCACAGACCAAATCAGAGAGAAGAGAAACGAGATGCTGATGGCCTTGACGTGTTGTCGTGCCTGTCCTGTGCTGCCTTCGATCGAATGCAGCGTCTGAATCGTGATCGCAGACGCCGTTCCAAGCGGGAAGTACAGGCTGAGTTGACGTGCGAGGCGGAGGATGAATAAGTTGCGCAGCGGCACGGTAAACCCAAGTCCCCAGAATCCTGCAACAAGGGCGAAGCAAATCATTCTTCCAAAGTCCGATTGAGGGGTCGGCCCCAGGAGATGTAGTTGGTACATGGCAGGGACACCGCTCATGAACATGAAGCCGATGCCGATGCATCCCAAGGCGGCGGCTTGAATGATGTTGTTCTCATGAGGCCCGAAATCACCACTCAAGAAGGGGATCTAGTTCATGAGCAAAGCTTGGTTAGCTGGAAATTACATGACCGGCCATATTGGTGAAAGCTCATCGTACCTTTGACTTTTCCAGAGCTTTGCAAATAGCGTAGCCGAAAATGGACGCAAATAAAGTGGCATCAGCGCCCAATCCGGTCATCAGACCTGCAACCGATGGTGCTGGAAACCTTCCTCTCGTCACCACCGATGCCACCGGGTCTTCTGGCCTGGCAAGCCGGTTTTGGATCGCTATCCGAGACGTTGTCCCCCCTGTCGCAATCTCCTTCACCGCACATCCCCGTGAAGTCAACGAGACGACGAAAATGGGTCCTCTTTTCGACATCAGAGAGAATTCTGGTGGCATTTTTGGATCAATATGGGCTTTGGTCCCTGTCCCCGATGACACTTCCACTAAATTTCAGATTGCCCTGTCCTGGGACCTCTCAGCCTCCCCCTCAGGGACTAGAGGAGTCTGGACTTGGGGTGAGGGGCTTCAACCCGTCACTATCAACGGAACGACAGACGATCTCCTGAGTACCTTTTTCGCTGTCGGGCCCATTCTCTCAAGCTCCTCTGCATCAGAAGATAGCCAGTTCAACATGTACTGGCTTGAGCAGCCACCTTTCAACGTAACCTATCTCGCCTCCTTCATCAAAGAATTCTACAATTACTCGGCAACATTCTGGCAAGATGACGGCACCAAGCCTTACAAGGTCTTCATCCGATACAATGAGAACGTTGGAACAGGAGGCACTGCTCTTTATAACTCCTTCACGTTCGGGTGGCATGATCGGAACAAAACCACCACCAATGACACTGGGCTACTTTTCGCTCATGAGATCACCCACAACTGGCCTTACATTTACAACGGCAATCTTTCCGACCAGACCCGATATGCGGAGGGCAATGCCGAATTCTACTCACTTCGCAACCTATGGCGCGCGGGGCTGCTCAGCACGTTGGAGTACGTGACGGCAATGAACACCAAGGCGATTGCCTACTACCAAAACCCGTCAATCAACTTGACCGACCAAGAGGCGGCGGATCAGTCGTGGACTGTATTCACGGCACAAACCGTTCCCTACGGCCGCGGTCTCATCTACTTGGCCAATGTTGACGCTGAGGTGCGCGCTCGCTGGAATAATACTCGGAGTTTGGACGACGTAGTTGTCGAGTTGATGAACCTCTGTCGATCTAATGACTCCTCCTGTACAACAGACGCCTACTTTGATCTTCTCACCAAGTATGCTGGTTCATCAGCCGTTGATGAGTACAAAATTGTGGCGTCAGGCGACCCGGTAATTCGTTCAACAGAGGGAAGCCTTGGTCCTTGCTTCGAAGTGGTCCAGTCTTATACCAATGCTACAGTATGGAAATGGCAGTTAAGAGATGGATTTAATCTCGACGACGAAAAGTGCCGATTGTAGCATTTTCGTTTCCATAGTCAATAGGCATAGTACTTCGCGAAGACCTATCATATGGCTTTCCCATTGAAGTCAACAATCTACCACTACAAGCCAGTCATTCGCAATATATCTCCCATATCCTCGCGCGACAAACGATGCCCTTCTCACGGTGATCTTTGAGGATATTAATCAATCCTTTCTCGAGTTCAAATGACATTTTCTCGCTCATACCCTTGATTTTACTTCCGCAAAGTAGGATCCCATTTCTTTCGGACATTCGCTTCAAGCCTTTCAAGTGCCACGCCCATCCTCACGATAGCGACAACAGTGGCCTCAACATCTTTGGTAAATACCAGCCGAAAAAAGCCTGCTTCGGTACTACCTGCGAACTAAGCTACGAATCATCCACTTGACTCATATCAATATTTTACTCTGTAGCTTACCTTTCCTGGATTGACGCCAACCCCTGAATCCACAAGATATTTCCACAACTGCAACTCGGGGTCATCTGCTCCCTCAAATTGGTTGATCCACCTTTTCAGGTCAATGCAGATGAACAACCCAGCAGTTGCCGGCTGAAACGGAATCTGATGGTGAAGGAGAGCTTCCGTTACCTTCTCATAAGCCTGTGCAAGCCGGCTTTGGTATGTGCGTACATAGTTCTCAAAGGCTGATTCGTCTTGAAGCAGGCGAGACACAAAGCTATCGGAGAACGAAGTCGGCCAGGTGAACCAACTTATGCCAAGATTCATTAACATGCATGGTTTAGAAACCAAGCTCGAAGATGTAATGGGTGAAACTCACGAGATCCTGGCCAAAGCCTCTTTCAATGTTTCATTTCTAGAGACAATGAATCCCAGTCTCAGACCGCCCATTCCAAAATCCTTGATCAAGCCCCAGGGACTGTGCACATGGCTTTCTGATCTCTGGTCCGTGGCACCCAGGACCGAGGTGAAAGGCTCGAGTTCGCCTCCGAAATGCGATAGGCCGTATATCTCATCGACCACTAGTTGCAAGCCCCGTTGACGGCACGTTTCGACCAACGCACGGAGGGTTTGTTTGGAGTAGCAACGTCCTTGTGGGTTCTGGGGATGACAGAGAAAGACGGCACGTACCCGACTACCGTGAATACCGTCCGCTGCCATGGCAATGGCTCCGGCAAACTCTTCAGCAGAACCGGGACCAAAAGGATCTTCGAGATGGTCTGTGACGACCTTGACTACCTTGATCTCATTCCGTGCTGCCAAGTCGAAGTCCAGCATGAAGAACGTCGGAGCTGGGATCAATATTGTGCCACCTGAGTCTGCAAGAACCCAGGCGAGCATATCGATTGCTGAGCTCACGCCATTGGTTGCGAAAGCACTCGTGGCATCAATGGGACATTTCGGACTGAAGAATTTGTTGTAAACGTTGGCAACACCATGCCGGACGTCTTTTGAACCATGAAGAGAGCCGTATGTCAGCAGTGAATGGGCATCCATACCGCGGACCGCTTCGTCGGCGTATTCCTTCCTCCAGTCGTGCATAAGGTTATTCACAGATCCAGACAGATCAATGAACCCATCTGGTCTTTTTTCTGCGTCGTATTGTGGGAGGTTCTTTGCTTCCCAGAAGTAATCTGCCCCTTCGTCTAGGGTGAAGCTTTTGATGGCACGTTGGGATAATAGGTCGGAGATTGGAGCCATTTTCGTTGACGAATAGAATATGATTGAAGAACAACGTCAAGACTTTCCGCAAGTATTTTGGCCCAGATTACAGCGTAAAAACGCGGTTCAATTGAAGGGTGATGTCGACGAATCAACATGGAGCCCCCGCGATCGAGTTACTGCATCGAGTCAACGGCTGCGCTCCCGCATAAATGATAGCTTATCGTGGCGTTGTGGGGGGGGCATCTTGATAATCACTTATCCCCACGACTTTTGTGACCGAGGACATCTTTTTTGACGACAGGCTATATTGTGGACTCCAGGGTTGTGATTGACATTGATGTTCTTTCGTTATCAACTAGTCAAACCCTCACCTGGACGACCCCTTCTTCAGCTATGGCCTGCGCTCACTGTTCGGGGTTTTTGCTTGGCGTATCCGAACAGGCAAGCCAGACACAAACGACATGTTCGCCTTCTGATAAAGATGAATGGCATATCGTTTCATCTCCTAGACTTGAACACGCGCAGCATTCAAAGCCTAAGGATAGCGAATTGTCATGCATCTTCGCCGACCAGCTTATCCCAGGCCGCGGCGACCCCATCTATCAAGCAGCCGTAGGAATATCGATCAAGTCAGGCACCATCACCTATGTTGGTAAACAAGCCGACATTGACGATGAGCTTGCGGCTGCCCCCAGAGCCCACGTCGCCTGTCTCATGCCCCGTCTCTGGGATTGTCACATACACTACTGCGGCATTGGTAAAGTCGACTACCTATCCTGAGATAATTCTCGGTCATCCCGCCACGCCTGGCGCAGCCATTACCCGCGGCTTCTACGATCCTCTCATATCCGGCGTCACCAGTGTGAAGGAGCTCTCCGGTTACGGCCTCGAAGCGTACGCTGCGGTCAAAGCTGGTTACATCATGGGACCGACTGTTTATGGCGCCGGTGCTGCCCTCGGCATGACTGGCGGAGGTTGCGATGCTGTCACCCTACCTCTCGACACGGTGTGGTCGCGGCAAGGTACGGATAATGCCGGTCAACGACTTTGGTCTGGTCAATCCATTTTCGCGTTGGCAGATGGTGTTGAAGAGTGCCGAAAGGCTGTCCGCCAGCAGATTCGTCGTGGGGCAACCGTCATTAAGGTGCTCGCCACCGACAGCGTGATGAGCGTCAATGAAGACCCCAGCTTTCGGTCTTACTCTGACGAAGAGCTTCGGGTTATTGTGGATGAGGCTGCAATGCAAGGGAGAACTGTTGCTGTCCATGCCCATGGCAAGCAAGGCATCATCGCTGCGGTGAAGGCTGGAGTTCGGACCATCGAGCACGGAAGCTACATTGACGAGGAAGTTGCCCAGTTGATGGTCAAGCACGGTGTGACTCTCGTAGCCACCGCCTACATCACTCATGCTGGTCTCAAGAAGCTCGATCGCATGCCCCCTGAGACAGCAGCGAAGCTGAAGCACATAGCCGGCATAGCTCACAAGGCCTACTGTACAGCGGTCAGTTTGGGGGTAAAGATTGCTCTCGGAACCAACATATGCTCCAGCGACCCTCGGGACCTTCTATCCCCTGGGCACAACTGTGAAGAAGTCTATCTAGCAACGAAGGCCGGCTTAACTCCACTACAAGCCATCGAAGCTGCCACCATTAATGCTCCGGAGACACTTGGGGCTTTCACACCAAAGAAGGGGCTTGTGAAATTGGGATGGGACGCTGATCTCATTGCTTTTGATGCTGATCCCCTGGAAAACATGAAGCTTTTTGTAGACCGCGACAATATTAGATACGTTTGGAAAGGGGGAAAGCTGGTTAAATCGCCTGGGAAGATATTTTGGCCACCTAGCAGTAACTAGCTACGAGACCATGGATGCCTACGGAAATATGACACATCATACATATATCATATTCAGGCATCAAATTTATCTTGTTCTCTTCGCGGTCGCACTTCAACGGCGCCTCTCATTGGGGAGGCGGGGAGCCTGTGGTCTCTCCATCAGCCGCAGGTAAAAATAGTTAGCCATGATTCTTAATGCGCATTGACTTATCGACAGGCGGCCCCTTCGTGTCATGTCTTATCTGTCTGCAGCAAAGCTCGGGAAAAGACTCCGGATGAAGTTTGGCATTCTACGGTACATGCGTAGTTAATGAAATGGCCCAGTCGCCAGACAGCAGGTTCAAAGCGTTCTCTCGCAACTCAGAGCATAGACTAGGACGCCATCCTCAGAATTCGCCACAAGCCAGAAGATATCTTCATCCGGCCACCCAGTTCGTTCAGCGACACCTGACTGAGAAATTGCGGAAATTATAAAGCCTGATGGCCCAGCCGGGACCGATCAGTGGGGCCAATTGCTGCGTAGGGATGCCGAGGTGTCGGCGGGGTACCCGTTATGATTGGCACAAGGCTTCCGGCCCTCCGGCAGGGACGGGAGTATCTAAACACGCAAGCCAAGTATTGATTCTACGGATTGGCGAGACGGTGAAAGCAGTTTAGAGATGCACATGCTAAAGGATATCATGAAACCCTTCACCTTGGATGTCTGGGATGGTGGTGTCTCCCCCGCATCTGGATGTTCTGGGCTGAGAGTGATCGGGCGAGACACTCACCGCAGATCGTGACAGCCTGGGTTGAACCCTGACATCTTGGTCTAGACCATTGCAAAGGCGGGGTACAGAGGGAGCGGAAGGGACCGAGGGTTGTGGAGGCTTGTCAGATTTGAACTCAGGGACTTGGACAAAGCTTCATTCATCCATCTTTTCGGGGTTTTTCCTATTCTAATTCTCATTCGTGAATTTGATGAGTGACATCATATCGACATACTCCCTTGCATTTAAGCGGAAGCAATGTTGTATTTGACGATGAAGCTCGTAAACATCGCGTTGAGGCGCAATACGTGAATATTGCACGGGGCAGCGCTGTGAAGACGCCGTCTCAATCTGAGTTCAAATGACAGCTGCGCCCAATTGCCGACGGAATGAACTAGATCAGGAATGCACTATCCCAAGTATCGCGAGATTTGGGTCTCAAAGAAGGGGTCCAAGGGAAAGCTTGGTGTAAGGTTTCGAACCTACGAAATGGTTCTGTGAATTCTCTTGGAAATGAGGGGCAGCCACATGTCGATCAGCAGGAGATGAGGTCTGATAAAGAGCTGTTGTCCCTCAATACAACACCCTAATTGTACCTACCTACTTGTAGTAATTCTTCTCAAACTATCTACTCAGAATTATAGCAAGATACATCAATCAAGCCACGTCAAAATGGTCGTCGAAAAGGGCAACAGAATCCACGTCCCTGCCAGCGAGATCACCAACAAAAAGGTGACGGTCGAATGGCAACAGAGTCTCAAGATGCATTCCCAAGGCTACTAATCTGTTCCCTTCTTCAACAAAGACAAAGGTGAGCACTCTTTGCAGTCTCTGCCACAGCTTCGTGCTTATGATACCCCGGCTAACTCTACTACAGGAGATGAGCAGAACGTCCTCTTCATACAGACAAGCTATCTCGACTCTTTCAAGAACAAAAACATTCGCTCGTCAGCCGCTTGGCTCAGCTACTTCTCCAGCTTCTTCTCCAGGAGTGGCGACGAAGGAGATTATACCGTCATTGTCGATGATTCATTTCAGTACGGCCAGAACTCCGACCAGACCTCCCGCTGGTTGGCGTATCATGACAAGGACATAACAGCCTTCCAGGTAGGTTGCTCGACTTGCCGTCGGGCATGAGATGACTTTTATTCACAATGGCGCTACGTCGCAAGCCTTCAGTCTACCGCGGGCTCTGCGTTAGCTGGGTTTGGTGGTGGTATTTTCAAACAGTACAGTGGCGTTGACGTCAGTAAACTCTCTGGCTTGAGTGGTGACCCTCTTCATAACTTCTAAGAGTATGTTGCCCGTGACTAGGGCTTGCAACAATTGAGAAATAATATGAACAAAAGAATACCTGTGTTACTTTTCTCGAATCAAGATGCACATGTCCACGGTGCAATAACCGATTCAAGAACTTCTAGAGCTGTGTGTGGTATGCCTCAGTACAACTTGCTGTTGTTCAAAAGTGCCTCTCCAAAAGTTCCCTGATGCCAAATGCGAAGATATTTTCGGCATCATCGTCTCACATCCCAAAAGACAATGATCAAGTTGACATCGGGTCGGAGCGGCTAAGGAAACAGACTACCGTACCCGCAACAGACCCCGCACCGTGTTCTGGTGCGCTACCCGACAACGCGGAACACCTGGACGGAACCTCCTCCTGGAGATGTAGGGGTCTGGTTTACCACTCTTTCTGCAATCCAAAAGAAAGCTACCCTGATAACACACCGGGAACAGGGTCATGAAGCACCCGACGCGGAAAGAATCTCGGCGGCCCGGTGCATAGTCGCGTCTCCGGTGGGAGAGAGGGGGGGAACTGGGGCTCCCACGGGGAAGCATCTGTGCCAAGCGGTCATCCCACGGCCGTTTCGGCTTATGTGTGATGATGAAGTCGCATACAGCCGGGAGCTGCATCTACATATAAATGTCATCCGCGTGCCCAGAGAAGTCGAGGCTTATTCCAGGCTTCACCTGAACTCATCTGCATTTACACCCTTCATCCTCCTGCGAATCTCACACGACCTTACGGAAACGATCTCATAACCCTTCATTCGTAATCAGTAAAACCTTCAAAATGCTCGGCAAGATCGCTTTGGAGGAGGCCTTCGCCCTCCCGAGATTCCAAGAAAAGACCCGTTGGTGGGCGTCCCTCTTCGCCGTCGACCCCGAGAAGCACGCCGCCGAGATCTCAGATGTCGCCGACATCAGACTGAACTACATGGACAAGCACGGTGTCGGCTTCACAATCCTGTCGTACACCGCGCCCGGTGTGCAGGACATCTGGGACCCCAAGGAGGCTCAGATCCTGGCCAAGGAGATCAACGACTACATCGCCCCGGAAGTCAAGAAGCACCCTAACCGTTTTGGCGCGTTCGCGTGAGTTCCTGCCGAATCTAGCGCTGGGGAAAAAGAAAAGAACGGCGTCGAGCTAATGCGGTACCAGCACGCTTTCCATGCACGATCCCCAGGAGGCTGCAGATGAACTCAGACGCTGTGTGACTCAATACGGATTCCTCGGCGCTCTTGTCAACGACACGCAGCGTGCTGGCCCTGATGGAGACGATATGATCTTCTATGATGGCCCTGAGTGGGACGTGTTCTGGTCCACCGTGACCGAGTTGGATGTTCCGTTCTACCTGCACCCCAGGAACCCGACCGGCAGCATCCACGAGAAGCTCTGGGCTAAGCGCTCATGGCTTATTGGTCCCCCCTTGAGTTTTGCGCAAGGTGTTAGTCTGCACGTGCTTGGTATGGTCACGAACGGCGTCTTCGACCGCCACCCCAAGCTCCAGATCATCCTCGGCCATCTGGGCGAGCACATTCCCGTAAGTTCATCACCAACCCTTCAAATGAGCTCAAACTAACTCCCGGATGAGTTTGACGCATGGCGGATTTCTCATTGGTTTGAAGACGTTAAGAAGCCTTTGGGGTTGTCCATCAAGAAGACGCTGCGCGAATACATCCAGGACAACTTGTGGATCACAACAAGTGGTCATTTCTCAACAACCACCTTGCAGTTCTGCATGACTGAGGTCGGCGCCGACAAGATTCTTTTCTCCATTGATTACCCGTTCGAATCATTCGCGGATGGTTGTGACTGGTACGACGCTCTTCCGATCAATGTCGTTGACAAGAGGAAGATTGGAAGGGACAACGCCAAGAAGCTTTTCAAGCTGCCGGATTTCAAGGACAGCGAGGCGAAACTGTCAAGTTAGAAGATGGAAATATCCAAGACTTAGTTATGGACAGATTTTGTGGCATTGATTGCGGATTAGATAAATATCCTTGCTTCATTGAATATGATGAAAATTCCAACATTCTGAAACCACCCTCACAAAATCCGATCATGCAAAACCGCAAAACAGACATGGGATTTATGAATTCGATCAATAGTTCCATTTATAAGAAACCCTCTCATCAAAGACTGGCTTGCACATGTTCGTCGCGTACAACCCCCTTCAAGAGAGCTAGACACGTCATCTTGCGGCGCCATTCCTTCAGCAGCACAGAGCTTGTAAACGATAATTAGCCACCTCTACCTGCATGTTCTTACTGAGCCCACCCACGTGCCCCGAATCTCCAAACCCCAAATCTTCGTTATCAACCGGGCGCAGTGACGTTGGCAGATGATGTGTGGGGTATGGGGTCCGGAATTCGTTAGGAACTTCCGTAGTGGGGTTCCGTCCCGGCAGCAGGGGATCCAGCGCCCCCCCGGAAGCCGGCAGCCGACCCCATGCACAAGGCTTGTCTGTGTAAGTCACCCCTCCAAACCCCAGATTTTCCTTTTCCCATTACTCCATGAAATTCAAGGGATGCGATTTCGCCATTTGTGCTAGCCGTTTCGCATTTTTGACCACATCCACCATGCCTCGCCCCAAAGTCCCCGAGAGCCTGCGCCAGAGGGCCGCGGAGGCCTGTAGCTTCTGTCGCGAGGCCAAGAAGAGGTGCAGCGGCACCGCGCCGTGTACGCAATGCGTGCGCCGCGGGCTGGAGCGGGATTGTTGCATGACGGAGCTGCCGCGGGGGTCGAGGACGAGGAAGATCTCAAAAAGCAGTGCGGGCCGGGGGGCGAGGAGGTCCCGCGCGACGCCGGCCTTGGATAATGAGTCCATCACGGTCTCGGTCAGCTCGCCGGTGTCACCGAGGGATCGGTCGCGGAGGAATGCGAATGGGCAGAGGCAACTTCGCCTGTCGCCGCCCGCTTCTCAGCAAGAGGATGAAGAGACGAGTATGAATGTTGACCCGCGGCCTTTGACGCCGCCGAGGGAAACACAAGTTGCGACGGATCCATCCCTGCTTGCAAACCCGTCGCGAATGCTTCGAAGTCTTCACGGTGAACAAGGTGCGTGAGGACTCATGATAACTTCCAATGCGTACTAACGCTTCATGAACAGTATACGTGGGAGGCGCCGCAGCGATATCCTTCCTCCAAACAGTCCGCCAAGTCGTCGCCGGGCAGATCGGGCCCTCTCCGTTCTCACACAACGATGACACCGAGACGATGCTCGAAGTCGAGTCACCAGAAACACGCGCCACGACCTCTCCAACGGCAGAAACCGCAATTGAACTGAACGTGCAGCAAAAGCTGGCGTATCTTCATTGCTACTACTCTGCAGTAAGTCAACTCCTTCTCGTAGTCTCATACAAAGGACTCACAACAAACAGACCGAAGGCCTCGTCGACATCTTCGACCCAAGTGAACGCCAGCAACTCTTCAACGTAGCTCAGAGCCAGTCATCAACAAACACATGCGACGGCCGTCCCTCAACACCGCCAAACATCCTGCCCGACCCCATTCGAGAAATGGTGATCGCGATAGGCGCGCAGTGCAGCAGCGCGTCCGAGGCGCAGACCATCGGCCGGAGCTGCTTCCGACGAGCCCAGCGCCAAGCATTCGCAGAGCTCCTCGAGGATCCCGACCTTCACATGGTCCGACTCTTCCTCTTGATGGCCTTCTACATGCTGGGCGAGTGCCGCAGGAACACGGCCTACATGTACCTCTCCATCGCCGCCCGCGCCGCCCTCGCTCTCGGCCTCCACAGTCCCAGCTCCTTCATGGGCAAGCCGGACCAAAAGGGCCAACTACGGTACGTCGTCCTTCAACTCACACCCTCTCTCACCATTCTAACCAATATCAACCAGATTACGAGTCTGGATCAGCGTCCGCATCCTCGACAAGCTCGTCAACTCCCTCCTCGGCCGCCCCGCCGCCACAGCCGGCGTCCAGACCGACATCCGCGCCGCCCTCGACCAGCTGCCCCCCCACCCCGACGACTACGCAACCCAGTGCCTCACCGCGACCTGCGAGATCGTCGACATCATCAACGAGATCAACAACACCCTCTACCACGACAAGGACGTCTCCGCCACCGTCGTCGAGCACCTCCTCCTCAAGATCGACGCCTGGAAGCGCGGCCTGCCCCCGTCCCTCAAGGGCTCCCTCCACCACCACCAACCGTCCGAGCCGGCATCCTCCTCGTCGTCAACCCAGCGCGTCGCCATCGCAAAGATCCACGTCTCCTGCCTGTACTACTTCGCCGTCACCCTCGCCACCCGCCCAATCTTCATCTCCTCCCTGAACAGCAACCGCCCCGACGCAAAGATCCACCACCCGCCCCTCGCCGCGGCCTGCATCGACGCCGCCGTGTACCTCGCCCAGACGTGCGCCGACGCGCTCAAGGCGGGGCTGTTGCAGCGGAGCATGTGTATCATGAAGCATGTCTCTCTCCCTATCTATCCGTGTAATCCAACATGCACTAACCACCACCAACAGAGCCCTCGTCTTCGCAGCAGGCCTCGTCCTCGGCGTCGAAAACTTCGCCAAGTCCGCCATCGACATCGAGACCGACCGCGCCTTCCAGGGCGCCATCGACGTCCTCGCCTTCCTCGCCGCCCAGAGCCACCAGGCCGCGCACTACCTCGAGATCCTCACCTCCCTCTCCAACGCCATCTCCGAGCGGCGCGCTAAGCCCGCGCCCGTCGGCGGCAGCCGCTACGTCTCCAAGCTATTCAGCCTCGACCCGCCGTGTCCCGTCAGCAGCGGCAGCAACTTGTTTTCTCAAAGACATCAGGGCGAGGATGAGGCGGGCTTCTGGCCGCTGATACGGTTCGAGCAGGGCGTGGTCGGCGAGGGCGGTATGAGCGGTGGTGGGCTGGGCGCGGGGGACCCGGGTAGTTGGCCCGAGGTCCAGCTTGACGATGATGATTTGAGTATCGACTGGGAGAGTCTGAATATCTTTCAGTGGGATAGCTTTCCGTTCAACGCTTGAGGTTAAGGGCGCAGCAGGAGTCTGGAGTTACTACGGGTATGGAGATTATGACATCATGTACATCTACGACTATATTACGATCCATCATTCTCACCGAATGGACGAAATCACGAATTAGACCAAAACTGTTCACAAGCCAAACATCTCTTCCACGTTGCTCCAAAACACGTAGAGCAGTTCATCCCAAAGTGACCACCACGACAACACCCCGCATCCGAAGCACCTCACGGGATCCTAAACCCCAACACCCGGCCCCTCCTCCAACCCATCCCTCCCCGAAAATGAAATCTGACGGATTCAATAGATAAGCACCCAAACAGCTCCAACCGAAACGCAGCTCCCGGCGCGGCTTGCGGCGGGTATGGGTGGTTCATCAAACAACACCAGCAGCACTTAAGCACAGCCGGATGGCGGGTAAGGGCGCGAGCGCGAGCCGTCGGATACCGCACCCCGGCTGCATACTGTACCGTCAACGTCATCAGCACAGCGATAAGGCGAACACACGAAAGCCCGAAGCGCGAAGGGACGAGCGAGACAGCTGTCGTGGTTTCGGCTCCTCCGTTCCCATCTATCGCAACTGATGTGTTCGATTTGAGGGCTGCCAGCCTGCCTGCCACACTTGGCCGATATCCGCTTCTACCCGCAAGCCGCGCCCGGTCTCCGGCTCGAATGGTCGACAATGGTGGAGAAGGCAGTCTGTCAAATTAGACCGCGATCAAGATACGAAGCAACTCCGTGATCCATCCCGGTCACCACGGGAAGCCTGCCCCCGGGCCCGGACGAAAATGGTGGGACGCCGAGCATTTCAACGGCGCTCTACATGCAACCGGCCGACACCAAAGACGTCAAAGTGATGAGAAATATAAGAGACAAAAGCTTAGAAGTTCATGCATTAAATTTGTATTCAATATCTCATCAAGCCCCCAAAAGCCACTATGAACGCCGTGTATATGCACACCAAACCCCCTTACAACCCCTTCTTCAACCCCTCCGTGACCTCCATTAGCATCCTCAAGCCAAAGAACTTGGCCACGTTCCCATACACACCAACCTTCCTCAGGATCTCCTGTCTCCTCACGCTCTCAATCCACTCCCCGGAGCACGTACAATGCTCCATAAACTCATTCAGCCGGAGTGCGCCGCACTTGGTGCACTTGAGATCCTGCGTGCTCCACTCCACCACAAACGCCTCGACCTGCGCCAGCAGTATCTCCTCGATGGCGTTGCGATCGTACTCGGCCTCGCAGAACGTGCACCGCCACGGCCGCGTCTCGGCGCCCAGCCGCTTCCCGTCCGGCCCCACCTCCGGCAGCAGGTCCTCGTCCCTGCAAAAGTCGAGGTCGCGCGCCATCGTGCAGCTGTCGCACGAGAGCTGCAGCAGCTTGAGGCTCTCGCTCGGGTTCTGGAAGGCGCCCTCCTTGCTGAACTCCCTAACGTCGAACATGGCGAGAAGCTCCTTCCGCAGCAGCCGCGCCTCGAGCGTGATGTTCTTGTCCAGGCTAAGTACCTGCATCAGGGCCTTGACCAGCTCCAGCACCGCGTTCCGCGAGGACAGGTGCGCGAGGTGGCTGCCCGGGAGCTGGGGGAAGGAGTAGTCGCCCGCCAGCTCGGGGTGCAGGAGCTCCCTCTTCTGCAGGTTGACAAGGTTGGCAATGTCCTTCTTCAGAGGCTTCTCAAACTTCTTGCCGAGGATGATTTGTCCCTCGGCGCCTTCCGCAAGTGACTTTTGCGGAAGCTGCGTCAGCCGGGGCGTCGAGTCGAACTCACCCTGCGGGCGTTTGAGGCCGTGCATGAGCTGGATGAACTCAATGACCCAGTCTTGGAACGTGGGTTGCAGGCGTATGGGCAGGAAAGTGGCCATCTGCCAGTGCATAACCGTGTCGAGCTCCTGAACCTCCGCCTCGACGACCTCCTGGCACGCTTTGCCTCCGTAGTTGAACTCGTCGTACCATACGAGGTAGTCCCAGTACTCCTTGATCTCGAGATCGATAAAGTGGAACAGGGGCTTGCTCTTGATCGACTTGATAATGTACTGGCTGTAGGCGTACGCCGTGCCGACCTCGGCCTTGGTTGTCTGCAGAAGCAAGCGGTTCGAATTGGCAAAGACGACTTGTGATCCGACCCGGCGAAAGTCAGCCATGAGCTGCTGAAACGCTTTGCGGGACATCATTTGCACGTAGTAGTGCAGCGCTCGATCGTACAAGAACGAGTCCGGATTCTCGACCCAGCGCACAAGGTGTTGGACCATGACGTCTGCCATGGTGTTCCCCTTGCACGCCTCCTGCCACCAGCTCTTGACCATCTCACGAAGGACGAGGACGCCCGCGTTGGCAAAGGTGCCTTCGGACGTGATGACTTCTTCTCCGGCCGCAGAGTCGCCGGCGGGGTTGAAGGAGATGGAGTCGGCGCCCTCAAGCTCGTTGATCAGAGACGAAGTCAGAATAGTATTGATAGCAAGATTCCTGACTTCCAGGTCAATGCAGACCGAGGAAAAAGTGCCGGGGTTGTTGACAGAGGGCATCTGTACGGTTTGCAGCGGCCCCGTGATGTCGTCCTTCTCGTAGCCTGCGTGATCAGGGCGAGGGCTGCCGGACCACCAGAGAACAATGTTGTTGTTCTGCAGACGGCGGGCATATGTAATGTCGATGAGGAAGCGGGGGTCTTCTCGCTCCAGGTTGCAAAGGGGTACATCGCCGTAACGGGCAAGTGTCGTCAGATGCAAAATCCAGGAACCGAGTCCGAGGTAGTGTCCCACGAGACGCTTCGCTACGACGGCTTGCCAGCCAAGAGGCGGAAGGGAGCTGTCGGCAGGATCGTACTTGAGCGGAAGCACAGGGAAGTCGCCCAGGATCGGCACGTCAGTGATGAGCATGTTGCGCTGTGAGGACTGGATGACCATCATCTGCGGCCGCAGCTCATCCTTTCTCATCTTCTTGACAACGTCGCTGAGCTCTAGATGCGCCTTTCTCTTGGTCGTCACTTGCGTGATCTTGAAGGTGAGCTTCTCCTGGTAACGGAAGCAGTCCTGCCAGTTGGTGCCCTCGGCCTCCTCAGCGCGTCGAGCAAGGAGTTCCGTGTAGATTCTGGAGACGTTGGGAAGGTCCTGTCCAGAGTCTCTCCCCTTTTGCAGAATGATGACGTGTGCCTCGTCCCGTGTTGTTGAGAAGACTCCGAAAATCTGCTTGTCGCCGGCAGTAACGTGGGAGATGTAAATGTACGCCATTGGGGACGAGTCGAGATAGGTTCTTGGCTTCAACGGTCGCTTCAGGCCAGAGAGGTCAAATCCTTGGTCGAGACCCTTTCCGAGCACAGCGTGCTGCTGCTCATCAATTGTGCAGAGGTTACCGAGCTGGAGGACGGCCCTGATGTTCAGAGGAAGATGCTTCTCGTACACGCCCTCGACACTGGGGTGGTTGAAAAGCAAAGAGAACTTGTCCGCCTCGGCAAAGTAGGTGTCTTCAGGGACTGTAAGCTTGAAAAGATGCACAGAAGAGTGCCCGTTGGGAAGCGTGTGGTTGACTTGCTCCACCTCACAACCCGGGATGTCGACGTCGGGCATATCGCCACTCTTCAAGTTCAAGAACACCTGTCGCGGGACCTTGATCTTGAGTGTGTGAATCTTGGCATCAATGAGAACATGGGCGTTGACGACGCCAGGGGTTTCGGTGGCCTTGAGATGCAGAAGCTGCCAAGTGTTCATGAACGTCATGTGCGCCTGCTTCATGAACGTAGCCTGGATGTTGCTCTGGTTGCCGCGTCGGTCACCGAAGAGCTGCCGGCGACGGATACGGGCCTGCTTCTGAATCTTCCACTTTTGCTTCTGGTACTGGAGGAAACCGACATAGTCCTCTGAAGGTGATGGCATAACCTTTGGCAACGCAGCAAACGGATCTGCGTTCTCGGCGGGCTCGGGAGACTTTCTCTTCTGGGCGACAGGAGCCGGCTGCGAAGAAGCCACTACGGCTGCTACCGGCTTCGGCTTCAGCAGCTGGCTGCCAAAGTCTTCCATGTCGTTCAGGTTTCGGCCATTGAGGTTGGTAATATCCTCCAATGGGCCCTTGGTGAAGAGATCGGTGAGCTTCTTCTGCTTCATCTTGTCCTCCTTGATGTTGATCCTCCTCTGAAGCCAGTCCGGATGCGGCACGCGGGGGACGGGGTTGCGGACTTTCTGCAGAGCGGCTGGGATGGTGATGAGTTTCTGAATGACTGAACCCAGACGTTCAAGGTAATAGTCCCAGTCCAACAAAGCTCTCGGGTCCGTGTCCGCAGGCTCCTCCTTCAACCACTTCTTCAGGTAGAACCGCTTGGTGGTTTCCTCGGCGGAAAAGATGGCGACCGGCACGGCACGCTCGGTGACTGGAGCATTCTTCGGCCTGGCGCAGATGATAAACTTGCAGTTCAGTCCCTTGTCCTTGACCATTTGCTCGCCCAAGAAATCGGCTAGACGTTTGGCCGTGGTAATGGACGTCGACTTCTGGCTGCCGTACTCTTCGAGCGTCTTGGACATGCTTCTGTTTTCTGAAATAAGCTCCATGAGCTCCTCGTCCGCCAGAGTCACACCCTTGCTGTGCAGAACGTCCAGCCACTGGTTGGCCACCTTGGCCACCGCAGTGTAACACTCTGCCAGCGTCGTGCCCTCCAGGAAGAACTTGAAGATTTGCTGCTGGAAGATCTTGATGAGCTTCAGCTCACCTCTGCGCTTGACTTCGAAACCCTTCAACTCGGCCAGACTACCGTCGTCGTTGAAGACAGCGTACCGCTTCTTCAAGTTCTTGTCCTCCTCTTTCGATGTCGGCAGGATCATGGCCTTGTAGGGGCCGTCGACCTCGAAGAAGATGGAGTTGTCGCTGTGCGTCTCGTACTTGAACGTCTTGGGGTCCTTGAGTGTCTGGTACTGGTGGTTGGTGAACTGCGCGTGAACCAAGTGGTTCAACATAGTACAGGGGTAGGACACGGTGACTTTCTTGCCGTTCTTAGTCTTGAACGCAAAGTTCTCGGGAAACGTGGCTGGGAGCATACACCAGATACCGTCGGTATCCAGTTCCAGAGGGCGACCGAGACGCTCAACAAGGCTTCGGGCAAGCTGAATAATCGTAGCTCCCGTCAGGCAGGTGACGCCGGCCATCTCCATGGAGTACCAACGAGAACCCTTTCTCATGACGTAGCCGTAGAACGAGTTCAGAATGACCTTGTGGGCAAGCTGCAACGAGTCGAATAGAATGATCATCTTCTTTGCCGCATCCACCTCGGAGGACGTTGCGCCGGATGACTTGAGCGATTCCGTCTTGCCTTTCCACACCTTCGCCTTGCCCTTGTAGTCGTAGCGACGGTCACGGAAGTCGCGCACCGTGTTGATGTAGAAGGGATTCTCGCGCTGGCAGATGATGGCCTCCTTGACGGTCGTCGTCGAGTCGTGAATTTTGTGGTAGACCTTTTGAGAGTAAAGTTGAAGTCGCTTCCTCAGGAGAGCCGTCTGCTCGTCGGGACTCAGGTCCTGAAACGTCCGCATCGGCGAGTTGGGCCACTTGCCCGGGAACTTTTCGTTTTCCAGTGCATTCCTGATCATGTTGTACTCGTCACGCTTGGCGGGCAGGTACTCTCCTCTCCAAGCCCACGGCAATCGCCTGTCGCAAGTCTTGCCTGGCCTGTTGAAGTCGCACGCGGCGCAGTCCGACTCCTGAATCATGGAATCAGGCTGCAGTCGATTTGTCGTCATGATGTTGGGGTACATGGAAGCAACGTCAAGATGGTAAATCAGGGGTCGCTCGCTTCTGTTCGGTGTTTCCTTCAGCGAACGCAGTTTTTCCGCAATCTGTTCCTTGATCTCGTCGTAATTCACAATGTCGTCCATGGACTTCTGCTCCTCGACCGTGATACTGAACTTAAGCGCAGCGTCCAAATCTTTCAAAAGCTCGTCCACCGCGCCCGGATCGACTGCGAAGTTGACGGGAATATCTGCTCGGAAAACGCCGGCTTCGATACTCTCGACGTGGCCACCAACGTACGTTTCTGAGTCAAGCAGGTGTCCTTCATAGAATGCTTCTCTTGGTGCCACATGCTTGTTCGGCAGGACAATCTCCTTCTGGTACGCCTGGACCATCAACAACATCTCGCACAGGGTACCGGTACCTTTCCTCAGCGTGTCGTCACCGCCCAGCGGCAAAATTGTGCAAAGCGAGAAGATGAAGGGGTGGACGTATTTCATGTACAGATAGTACGTCGCCACGGCATCGGAAACTGAGTACTCTGCTAACGTCTGGGGTCGTTCTTGCGCGTAGGGTGTCATTAGTTCGGGATCGAGCTCGTCGGGGTCGTATCCAAGCTTCGCGACGGTAACGGCCTTCAGACCTCGAGATCCCTGCGGCAGGTAGGAGTCTCGATTGACCCAGTGGAAACAATCCATGTGCACGCTGTAGTTGCACTGGTACTGATCCTCGCTGTTCTTCTTCCAGCCAATCTCCTGGTACATGTCGATACCGTTGAAACTGGCTCGCGCCTCGACAAACGGCCAATCGAAAAAGTCACCGTTGTACGTCGCAATGACCGTCGGCCGCGCCTCCTTGATGTGCAGAAAGAATCGCTCGAGAACAGCCTTCTCGTCTGGCTCATTGAAGATCATAAAAGGGCCGGGGTATTCTGGTTTGGGGGTGTAGTCGAAGTCGCCAATGTCTTCGGAAATGATCTCTCGGTTGGTAATGAGGAATCCCTGGCCGTCAATCATGTACGAAATCATCATGACCTGGTCGATGGCAGCGTCGGGAAACTTGAGGGGCAGCTTCGTCGTCTCGATATCGTAGGCCATGACCACGGGATCGGCCATGGCTAGCCTGTCTTCATTGATTGTGACTTTTGTGACGCCGTGCTTGACGTCCACGAAATACCATTTTCCCACCCGAATATCTACCACGGTCAGCGTCATCCCGCCCGCGTTCAAATTCAGACCTACCCATATCTATCATTACTCTTACATGGTACGGTACGTCGTACTCTCTAATATCGACAATGAAGTCGCTGGCGTCGGCAAAAGAAGCATTAGCTCGTCTATCGTCATCTCGTGAGTCGTCAAAAAGGTCAAAGTCGCCGTTCGTCCTGTCAAATAGTCAGCAAAACCGCTCTCCCCTCCAAAACACACACTCGCAGGAGTCAAAACATACGTCGCAACCTCGGCATATGCGTCCATCGCATCCACATTCTTCCTGTTCTTCGCCGCAATGGGCATGATATCCTTCCTCGCCGCCATCAAATCGTTCACGTTCGCGAACCGCAGCTCCAGAAACGTCCGGCGGTACCCCAGCAGGTGGTTCGGCATCTTCAGGTCCTCCTTCTCGACCCGCTTGATCGTCTTGACGACGCCACCGCCCGGCACGCGCTTGATCCACTCCTCGACCTCGCTCTCGCGGCCCTTCTTCACGGCGATCAGGAAGTACGGGTCGTATTCGACCGTCGCCTTGAACGTCTGCCCGTCGTCCTCGAGGAAGTAGCAGTCCAGCGCCGCCCGGCCGCTCGGGTTGCGGTCGTCCTCCACCGACGTCGGCTGCACGTTGACCAGCCAGCCCTCCTTGCGCTTGCCGCCCTCGTAGCGCGCGAAGCCCATGTTCTCGTCGATTTGGTGCGCGAGCCGCGTGCGCTCCCACTTCTCGTCGGCCGAGGTGGCTTCGTTGCGGCCTGATGCGGCGAAGGTGCGCGTTGTGCGGGCGCCATGGTATGCTTGTTTGCCGCCGCGGCGGAAGCCCTTTTGCGGGCGCCGGAGGCTTGTGTTGGGCATCGTGAGTGTGTCTATGTGGTGGTCCTCTCTCTCATTCGGTAGCGGGGTGTATTCGACGGCGGGATGCTAGGACGAGAGATCGATGCTGAAGTTTTCGTATGAGGTGGACTGGACGTCAAAGGGGGTATCTCAGGATTTGTGGTGGCTTGGGGAACAAAAAAGGGACGAAGAAAATAAGAACGGTATGGGTATTGTCCAGCACTCTGGAATTGGACGAGTGGGAGTTTGGCAATTGTCACTTTTGTGCACGTCTAGGGGGGGCCGGATGCACAACTTTTAGGTAGATCGCGGGCCGGGGTGGATGGTGGTCCAGAGCGACGGCCAGACGCGTTTCCAAGCGCGACTTTACGCGACGAATGCACGTCTCAGTGACGGACCCGCAATCAATTAAGCCAGCCGGCTGGCCAGGGGACCGGGGTGGGTGCATCTAGGGCGCTTCCATTGGGGAATTAGGTAAGCTTGTTCCAGTCTCGGACCTCAGCTTCAGTGCCATCTTAATGTGATCAACTATGGAGGTTTTGGTGTTTCAATTGGTGTTCAATAAGTTTTTAGACTCTACTAATTCCAAGGCGACTCATATCTCTTCATCAACTCGTCAAAATAAAATACCCAAATCAGCTGTAATCCAACTCACCAACTCAATCGCGTGGGGTGCCTCTGTCTCCCACCCAGACGCACAGACCATCTCAACCCAGAAATCCGTGGACGTCATCTCAGACCACGAACAGATTTTGAGTGAGAGTGAGAAGCTTAAGTGAAAGGCCGCACCGTGTTAGCCAAACCCAACACGCAACAATGGCGCAGGAAACACCAGAGCCCGTCAGCATTCCAGACCCCCGGAAGGACGGGAAGGAGGGAAAGAAGCTGTACCTCTGGTCGAGGTCAACCCAAGGGCCAGTGGGCGAGGGCGCACCCGGCTCAGAGACATCACCATCATCACCACCGACGACGGCAGCAGCAGCGCCGAAGCCCGACCCCAAGGATTTCCAGGCCAATTTTCCCGTACAGGAGGGCGCCGCCGCCGCGCAGAAACCCACCACGGCCTGGGAGGTCGTCAAGAACATCAAGTCGGAGGATTTCACAACGTTTGCGCAGGCGCCCTGCGCGAGGGACGGCTTGCTCACGGGTATCGCGGCGGGATTCGTCGTGGGCGGGTTGAGATTGGTCTTCAAGGGTAATGCTCCCCTTTCTTTAACGTTCCATGGCGGATCGGTAAGACGCATATGAGCTAGAGCTGACACACAACCCTTCAGGCACTATCGGTAAGGCCTCAAACTGGGCCGTCGGCAGCTTCTTGCTTGGTGCGGCCGGCCGCCATGAGTACTGCCAGTACGAGCGCCTCCAGGAGCGCATCAGGATGAAGAGGACGGTCGAGGTCTACCAGGAGACCATGGCCGAGAAGCGCCGCAAGGAGGCCGCGGCGGCGTTGGAGCAGAAGAAGGCCGAGGAGGTCGCAAAGGCTAGCCAGAAGGCTTGGTATAAGTTCTGGTGAAATAGCAAAAAACACACGCAAACCCCTATCTTTGGAGAATCTCTTACAGATCGTTCCATGTACGAATATCTCTTCCGCAATGCACAGAAGGCGTCGGTGGCATTGGGCACGACGCATGCGTCGTGATGGGAAGATGTAAAAGCTTTGTATCATCTCTAGTCCACGTGTTTGGGGTATAAAAGAAAGACTATATCAATGTCGTCCACCCAGACTCCCTTGCTTGCTAGTAGCAAAATCGCAGTGGCGCTTCTCCTGCGTCGATGAAATAAAGACACCAGACTGGTCATCGTCCAATGACAGCGGTACACCCAAGAGCCAAGTAGCGAATACCTCAAATGCAAGCCATGCCGTCGCCGCCCACGCCTGTGCCAGAAGAACAAAACCACGTAAACGCCCGTAAACACCGGCCTTCGTCCGAGCCATAAGTAAAGACTTCTCCAGCACGACCTCGTCCTGTCCACCGCCTCATCCATTCGTCACAATCGTATTCGGCTCCGAGTCAAACCGCACCTTGCGCACGCCGCTTCCGGAAGCTGGCTTCGTGTCAATCTTAACCCCCAAGCCCGCGCCGCTGCCGCGTCGGCGCTGACTCCGCCGGGCTCTCGCCTCGCTCTCCTCCCGTTTCTTATACTCGGCCAGCTGCAGCCGCCGCTTCTGCGTGCGCGCGTACGCCATCGCCGCCGTCGGCATGAACCCGACTCCGTTGATTCCCGTGCCATCGTCGTCCTCGTCATCCGGGTCGTAGATAGTAATCTCCTCCTCCTTCCACGTCAGCGCCGCTCTGACGGGGTCCAAAATCTGCATCTCCTCGTCCTCGTCTCGTGGTGCTGCGTCCGCGGCGTTCTTGCCCTTGCGGCCTTTGAGGGGCGGTGTGCCGGCTCGTCTGCGTCCTCTAGCCTTTGCGTCTTGTAGCCGGTTGAAGAAGGTTTGTGGTCGTTGCAGGCCAGGCGCGGTCGCCGTGCTCGTAGCGGTAGCCGTTGTGCCGTCGGGGGAAATCTCCGCGGCAGCCGCTGCCTCAGGCGCGGCCACGCTCACGCCCGTCGTCGGGGCGAGGCCCGGATCACTTCTGACCTCAGGGTCCGGAACCGCGACCGGCTCGTCCTCGTCGGCGTCCTTCATCTCCAGCTCGGGTATCTTGGCTCTCTTGCGGCTCGCAAAGGGGTCGTCGTCGTAGGCTCCGTCGCCGCTGTCACCCAAGTCGCGAGTCGGGTCGTAGGGGCCCTGGCGCTGAGGTTGTTGGCTACTGCCCTGTTGCTGGGCTACCCCGCCCCCACCACTACCGCTGAGCGCCAAACCACGGAACTTGTGCACCACCTTACTGCGCGGGCTCGCGCTCCCGTCCTCGTCGCTCTTAGCATCCGGAAGCTGGAAGGAGAACTTGGTCGTGGTGTAGATGGGCGACAACGGAGGGGCCTCTTCGTCTCTCTTGCGCTTTGGCGTCGCCGTCGGGGTCGGGAAGGCGTCTGTCATGATTGATGGCTCGCCCCGTCTGGGCGGTGTTGAAATGGACGTCTGACTCGTTGGGGGTACTCCAAGATTGTCAGTTTGAAGGATGCAGAGCGTCGCGGTCGCCGTGAGTCTTGAACCGCCTAACCTGTAGAAAGGTTTTATTTCAACCAGGGGTATCTCGTGTGTAGAAGAGGAAAGTCGCAGTCGGTGAGGGAGTTGTCAAGAGGTTGAATTTGGCGTTCGTTGAGTACGTCCGGCAGTTACACTTGGGGCGATCCTTCCTTGAAGGTTGGCAGTCCCTGCGCTAACCGTTGCGTTGGCGCGATAAGCAGCCAAAAGACGCTAAGATAAAGCTAGCGCCCCTTGGTGAGCTGCGCACCCTGCGAGAGCTCGTCTTCGTCCCATCTTTTATGCTTTCATCTCCATCATCAGATCAGTCACATCGGCTATTTTTTTCATGGCACACGGGCGTGTAATTCATGAGCCGAATCAGGCGCTTACGAATTCTCATCCGCAGGCCGAAGTGTCAGGGAAACTGACCCAGGTCATGCACGATCAGGATAGCGTCTGGCGGATGATCACGAGGCCAATACGTTGATATCATTACTTTAATCCTCAATCCTCATCAAGCTTCACACCCAGCACTCACTCAGTCGCTCCAAGCCTTGTACACGATGCGTGTTCCATAAGTCTCGCCCTTCTTCAGCAACATCTGGCTCTTCCACCCGTCCACGTTGATCGCGTTCACCCACCGGCTCGGCTCCACGCAGAATCCGCTTCTCTTGCCCCTCTCCGGCGCGCCCTCGACGGCGGGCACGTCGATGCTCTCGCCCGTGTAGAACTGGAAAGCGGGCTCCGTGCTGAGGACCTCGAGGTTGACGCCGTTCTTGGGGTGCTTCGCGTGCACGTGCAGCTTCAGCGGCTCCTTGCGCGTGTCGATGGGCACGGAGTCGGGCTTCTCGTTGACGATGAAGCAGTCGTCGACCTCGGGGCCGTCGACGCCGAGCTCGAAGGCCTTGCCGCCCTCAATGCCTGGGAACGGCGCGGGGCCGCCGGTCGGGATGCCGTTCTCGCGGGGCAGGTAGGCGTTGGTCGCCAGCGTGGCGATGGTGCCGGCAAAGGTCTCGTCGCCTGTGAGGTTGAAGTAGGAGTGGTTCGTCATGTTGATGGCCGTCTCGTCGGCGCCGTCGACCAGCTTCGCCTCGTACTCCATGCCCAGCACGGAAACCTCCTTGCCGTCGACTTCCTGGGTGCCGGCGGTGTAGATCACGGTGGCCTTGACGGTGCCAGGGAACCCCTCGTCGCCGTCCTCGCTGGTGAGCGAGAACTCGACGCTCTCGCCACCCCTGAGACCCTCGACGCCGGGGATCTCGCGGGTGCCGACGGGCTTAGGGCCCTCCCACACACGCTTGCTCCAGGGTTTGTTGCCGCCGTGCAGGTTGTTGGCGCCGTCGTTGGCGGCGAGCTTGTAGGTCTGGCCGCCGTTGAGCGACTTGAGCTGAGCATTCTCGAGGCGGTTCGCGACGCGACCGACGGTGACGCCAAAGTAAGGCGAGTTGTGCTTCTCGTAGAGCTCCTGGGTCGGGAAGCCCTGAACGATGTTGGTTCCCTTGACCTTGAAGGACTGGAGGATGGCGCCCAGGGGCAAGAACTCGAAAGGAGCATCAGTCATTGTTACGGATGTAGGTGACGAGGTCGTGAGTGAGAGGCAATGGGGAATCCAATCCGAGTATTTGGGTCACGAATTGCCGGATTCAGGTAATGTTCACGACGTGTCCAGGTGAAATCACGCAACGCGGTAGAGGGGATGTGTCTTTTAAGTGTCGCAAATCTGCCTTGCTTCGCTAGGCAACGCGACGAGAGTTGCAATTCAGGCTATTACTGCTTGTATTGCGCTTGTTGGCGGATGCAGTGGGGTGGTTGGACGAGGACTGGAGGGGGAAAGTGCTGAAGAGAGATGACGGCGTCGGCGGGGCACTCGCTCGTGGCGGGGTAAATTGGAGACACAGGCATGGGCACTCGCCCGTCCAAGCTTCCCCTCTCCTTGCTCGTACTGCGGAACGCGCTCTCCTCACGCAACCATGGACGCCAAATCGGCTCCCGTCAAGCCCCTAGCCCCGTCTCCAGCGGCCATGCTGACGTCTGACTGGCGCGTTTAAGAAGCCCACAAGCAGCTTTGAGCCGTCGGAACCAGTTGTTGTGACAGATGGATAGGCAGACATACCTCTGGCCCTTGAGAGGTTCGCTTCAAGTCCGGATTCCCACCAGACTGGACATCGGCTCTGGCCGCAGGGAACTTGCCAAGAGTCACGGAGGACCCCCAATCAGAAACCAAATTCGCTGGATAAAAGCTACGGGTGCCGGGTTTCCTAATGGCATCCGACTCCATATTCATTACCGCCTCGGCCGACATTCCGCGATGACCCCCAAACATCATGACAATGCGTGCGCCAATGGTATATAGTACAGTACAACCTGCAGCAAGTGCAGTCAGCCAAATCATGCTCCAAGCGCGTAAGAAAATGCTCCTCTGTGCGAGTGCCGGTGATCAATCCGACTCTTCATCGTCGTCGCCGAGGAACGCCAGGTCCGCACGCGCCTTGCCACGGGCACGCGACGACACAACTGCCTCTTCCTCTTCATCATCGTCACCTTCATCGTCCTTCTCCTTCTCCTCGCCAGAGAGCTCTGGTTCCACAACCTTCTTCGCCGGCTGACCGCGCGCCTTGCTCCTTGAGGATCGGCCACCAGCGCCCCAGTTCTCGTTCATTTCCTGCACTGCCTCCAAATCGGCCTCGAGCTCTCTGCGCTCCTTGATCTCCCGAGCTCTGGCTTCCGAAAAGCGGCCGTCCATGCCAATGTCCTTCAGCATGCCTCTGAGATGCTTGATCTTCGCCTTTGAATTGTCGCCGTATTGCTTCAGCTCGAAGCCCCAAATCTTACGAATTCCGCACTTGACTAAGTGAGACTGTAGCTTCTTGATTTCAGCGTCGTCCGGGTTCTCCGGCGCGGCCGCCTTCTTTTCCTTCTTCTCCTTTGGCGCCTTGGGAGCGCCGGCTTCCTTCTTCTTGCGTTTCGGCTTGGGCGGCTCGTCTATAACGTCGGACAGTTCGCTGGTCGTGTCATCATCGAGGGTCGGCTTTTCTTCCCTCGTCTCGTTGGCAGCTTCCAGCTTCTCGGCAGGTTCCTCATCTTTAGCTTCAGCAGGTGATTTCTCCTTGGCCGGCGCCTTGGGAGAAGCCTCGGGCTTCTCAGCTTCTGCCTCGTCCTTGTCACTCCCGGCCTTGTCATCATCACTCTCGGGCGGGGTAGACAATGCATCCGAGTCGCTGTCTTCGACCTTCTCGGCCTTTTTGGCGCGTCCGTTCTTGGCTTTGGAGGTTTTCGCTTTGACGGGGCTCGGCTCCTCATCAGAATCGACGGTGGCGCGCGACTTCTTCCGTGGGGCTGCCTTCTTCTTGGCTTTGGGCTTCTCGACCTCCGACTCTTCGTCCTCGGGTTCCTCCTCTTTGGCGGCAGATGCACGCTTCCTGCGCTTCGCTGGCGGAGACGTCGCAGCTGACTGACGTTTTCCCTTTTTCGGTTTCGCGACAACTTCTTCCTCGGGTTCCGGGGATCCGGGCCCGGCGAGTAGTTCGTTCTGCCACGGGGCTCATCAGCTGCTGTAGATCGCAAGGGCACTTGCGCACGCCCTGCCACTTACAGCGAGTTCCTTGATCAGCTTCTTGCTCTTGTCCTTCCATTCGCCCGTAGACAAGAATCCATCCTCAAGATCGAGGTCGCTTTCGACGCGCTTGCGAATGGTGTTCACAGTGAGCTCATCCTTGTCGGACTCGAAGACCTCGCGGACGGTCTTGAGAAGCTCCGTCTCGATCTTCTTGTCCGAGGGAGCCATGGCCTCGCGTGACAGGGATAAGCAACGAAAAATGTCCCTTTTGTTCGAACAGAGAAGCCCACAGGTACTGGATTAATGAACGTGGGTTGATACACGTGTTCCGGCAGAGCTCGAGCAGCTCTTCGCGGTTGTCGTCACGTCGCAGAGAAACAAAGCCGGCGCGCTTGCCCGCATCTCAATTGAAACCGGGGAGCAGCTGCGACTGGCTTGGACCGAAGTGGGGCTCAAGTCACCCGGCATTGGTCTGAGCTTCTCGCTACGTACCTGAAGCTCGGGAAGCAGCGATGGGAATGATTCCAAGTCATGGAGGAAACCTTGAGCGCTTCCAGCATCATGACATGCACTCATGATATTATCCATCTTCAGTGCCCCCATAAAGTGAAAATATACTGTTACATGCCTTGTGCTTGTGTTCAAGGACAGTGAACCAAGCGATGCACCATCAGGTTGGCTTGAAAGAATACAAGCAGTAGAAGATGATCAATTGAAATCATCTGAGAATATCCGTCTGGTTAGATTATGAGGAACTGTAAGGAACTAGAATCTACCAACGAAGAAAATCGGCACGACCATGGCCGGTGCGAGGGTCAATTCGGGCCGGGAACTAAAGCAGCCCGCTCAAGGAAGTTTTGGTCCGGATTCCCGGGGAGAAAATGGGCCCTTCGATGCCAGCCTGCGGTCGCCCAACGGAGACCTTGTGGGCTGAATGATTGGGTTGGAGCGCTCTTTGGGCTTCTGGCGCCCGCAATTGGCCAGCAAGACGGGTTGAACGTTGAAAGGTCGCTCAGCTGCCGGGGCGTAAGCTCCTTTTGAGGGCCTCTGCAACTTGTATCAACCTGTTTACACCTTTCTGGCTGGAGCCGTTTCCTTGGATGCGGACTACGGTTCACAGATGACGGCACGCTTGCGTTTTGTTTGGGGGGCCCGACAGGTCAGGGTTTACCTGTCAGACATGAGGCTCCCTTGTTGAAGATTTCCAGTCGTTGGCGCAGTGGATGGAAGGAAAAAATCAGAGGCCTCGTGAACATTCTGTGTTCTATCGCCGATGTGGTGCCCACTTCCTCGGCGCCGGCCTCTCCACCGTCGAGCGGGTATCTTCAAGGTCCTGGAAGTACCGGTACCTGATTTATTCGCTCTCTCTCTCTCGAGGCATTGGGCCTTTTCTGGGTCGTTGCAGGCGGGCGGCTGAGGAGCTCCGGCTCAACGGCCCTGCAGATTTATATCGCTCACCATGAGCTCGGCGTGATTCCCTAATTGTCCGGTAACCTCCTCGGTAAGACGAGTAAATGGGCATCTCAAGGTGGCCAAAGAGAGCAGATGCATATGCCGGAGGAGGACGGAATGGCTGGAGGGGTCCAGAACGGGCTGCGATTAAATCAGCATAAAAAATGACAGAGACGTGGGAAGCAGTGACAGACCGGAATTTGGCCCCAGGACTAACACGACATGGGTCCACGCCAAAATTACGTAGATGGCACCTCAGTAATGCCAGGCCCCAGGTTAGTTGGTCAACAACTTCAGATACAGGTAAGCTAATCTGCAGTTTCGCCGCGTAAAACATTCCTCTGAGAGTCTCGCCGACGACTTTACCTATGAACCTAAGGTAGCTTTTCCTGTACGTACATCACCTGCTTTGCCCAACCTGCCCAGCAAATCACACGAAGCAAGTAGGTACCTCTACTTCTGGGGAGCAGCAGCTGCCCTGTCTGATTACCCGCTGTCCTTGCCTCCCGTCCCTCCTCTTCAACACCCTCAAAAACCCAAGGCACTTTGTCACCTCTCACCGCACACCTCGCACCTCCCGTTTTCTTCTACTGCCACCCTGGCTCGGCCCAGTCAGAACGAAGCTCCGTCACTTCAGTCAACAAACGGGTAATTGGACGTTACGAAAGCACCTTAGCCAGCCATCGACTAGCCGCCCTGTTCCGCCTCTTTCCATCCAGCCATCCATCCCAAGCTACTTTTCTTCTTTTCCTTTCCTCCCAGACGAAGACCTCCACCACGCTCTATCGCACTTGTTGTGCTGGCTTGTGTCACCCTCCACGCACTCGGTGTCCTCCTGGGATTCGGGCAGCCCTATCAGTGTTGTTCTCTCCATCTACATACCGCTGCCTCCTCCCGCTGCTTGCTTGCTTGCTTTATTCGCGGCTCCGGCTTGAGCAAGCGAACCACCCCCCAAAAAAACAGCTCCCCACCAGCAACAAAGCTAGGTAGGTAAGCTTGCATCTATCCCTGGCTCACAATCCCATCGCTTTTGGATTACAGCGACAAACACCCTGGCTCCTTATTGCGTCGCTTGCACATCAGGTACCTCATAGTGCAGGACACCAGCCGAACCTACATTTACCCCTCCATTCCCCCGCAAGCTCATCCCAGCCTGACAACGACTCAGCTAACACCTTTCCCACCGCCACAGGACCACTAAGCTAGCTGCTGCTGCTCCCCAAATTCCCACCCGAACGAAGGAACCCACGATTTTCTTCCCTTCCCACCTTTCAACTCAAACGCACCGCCGGGCAACCCATTCCCACCATGCCTGCGCTCGTCGACGATGACACCGCCCCCGGGCGCCTCTTGCTCCTCTCCAACCGATTGCCCATCACCATCAAGCGCTCCGACGATGGCAGCTATTCCTTCTCCATGTCCTCTGGTGGTCTCGTCACCGGTCTCAGTGGACTGTCAAAAACCACAAGCTTCCAATGGTACGGCTGGCCGGGCCTCGAGGTTCCCGAAAACGAGATCGCCGGCATGAAGCAGCGTCTCAAGGACGAATACGATGCCCACCCCGTCTTCATTGACGATGAGCTTGCCGACAAGCATTACAACGGCTTCTCCAGTGCGGACAATCCTCCCGATTATGCCTTCTGCAACAGTGAAACTGACAATTCGCTCTTCAGACTCCATCCTCTGGCCACTCTTCCACTACCACCCCGGTGAAATCACATTCGACGAGAGTGCATGGAGCGCCTACCGCGAAGTCAACCGCCTGTTTGCCAAAGCCGTTGTGAACGATGTTCAGGATGGCGACCTGATTTGGGTCCACGACTACCACCTCATGCTCCTTCCCGAGATGCTGCGCGAGGAGATTGGCGACTCCAAGAAGAATGTCAAGATTGGCTTCTTCTTGCACACCCCCTTCCCATCTTCCGAGATCTACCGCATCCTACCCGTCCGCGAGGCGCTCTTGACGGGTGTTCTTGACTGTGATCTTATCGGATTCCACACATATGACTACGCTCGCCACTTCTTGAGCAGTTGCTCTCGCATCCTGTAGGTTCACACCTGGGACTTGCAGCAAAGTATTGCGACTAACATTTCCCAGCGGAACCCCAACAACCCCTAATGGCGTCGACTACAACGGCAAATTCGTCACCGTCGGCGCATTCCCCATTGGTATTGATCCCGAGAAGTTCGTTGAAGGTCTCAAGAAGCCAAAGGTGCAGGAGCGCATCGATGCGCTCAAGCGCAAGTTTAACGGCGTCAAGCTCATCGTCGGTGTTGATCGTCTTGACTACATCAAGGGCGTTCCCCAGAAGCTCCACGCACTCGAGGTCTTCCTGACAGAACACCCCGAATGGATTGGCAAGATCGTTCTCGTCCAGGTTGCCGTGCCCTCCCGTCAGGATGTCGAAGAATACCAGAACCTCCGTGCTGTCGTCAACGAGTTGGTGGGTCGGATCAACGGAAAGTTTGGCACAATCGAGTTTATGCCCATCCACTTCCTTCACCAGAGCGTCTCCTTCGACGAGCTCACCGCTCTGTACGCTGTCTCAGATGTCTGCCTCGTCTCTTCAACGCGCGACGGCATGAACCTGGTCTCGTACGAATACATTGCGACTCAGCGCGAACGTCACGGTGTCATGATTCTCTCCGAATTTACTGGAGCAGCCCAATCCCTTAACGGTTCCCTCATCGTGAACCCCTGGAACACGGAAGAGCTCGCAAACGCCATACACGACGCTGTCACCATGTCTCCCGAGCAGCGCGAGACGAACTACCGCAAGCTCGAGCGCTACGTCTTCAAGTACACCTCGTCGTGGTGGGGCCAGTCCTTCGTCGCCGAAATGACCCGCCTATCTCAGGAAACAACCCAACAGAAGACTCTGAGGAACATTAGCGGCAACGTCGTCGGTCAGGTCAGCAAGGCTTTACAAAGCGCCGTCGAGGGCGTCCAGAACCTAACAGTCAAGGATGGCGAGGAGAGCAAGCAGGAGAAGCAAGAAGCGTAACGGGCCGCTATAGGCGGCACATTTGATGAAAGCATGATGAAGAAAGAAAGAAACACATACATACCCCAACCTCGCAAACCACACACACCCAGCAAATACTCCTCTCGCCGAAGCATAGCTGTTTGGGAAATGGTAGCACATGAGCGAGGCGAAATCACTAGTTAACGTCAGGTTGGGCAGAGGGCATCGAGCCAAGCGGAGTTTTTTTACGGGATCTTTCCTCTCATGCTATCGTGGGAGGGAGAGGGTATTGGGGAGTGTCAGACAACACAGGAACAATATCTCTCTTGTCCCATTTGTATTTTCGAGTTTATGTTGGTTTAGCATTAGACTATCTACCTACTGAAGGAACGGTTTTAACCGATGCAGCTCAAGTGTTGTCGTGAGCCACGCCTCCTAAACCCCATGACGTCAGTAAAGACAATTTGCACGAAACAACAGCAATCACCATAAGCACATTAGATAACAACAACACGAAGCAGGGAATTGTTTCATGTAATTGAATTTGTTCTGATGTCAAGAGGTATCTAAAGGGGTAAAGTGACTCTCTCATGTGAGCACTCGAGAGAGACACAAAGAATAGAAGCAAGCGAAAGGGCTGCATTTGAATGGTAGCAAAAAAAGAAACACATCCGTGCCTTGGAAGGGGGTTGGTGGTGCTGTAAATCCATTTCCGGGGAAAACGCCCGTCGTCGTGAAAAAGAGACGTTCCAATATCAATGCGTGCACAAGTCTGAGAAACAACGCAGAATGTGTGTATACACACACAAGTTCCGACGGAAATCAGTAAGGCGAGTCGACGATGTCGTCCTTGCCCAGCTTGTACCGGCTGCTCTGCGGGGTTCCGATGCGGCCCGAGTCTCTGCTGCGTCCTCCGCCCATGCTCAGCCTGGCCCATCCGGGGCCGGCTATGCTCTCGCGGGTGGGGCGCTTGAGGCCCTGCTTGCCGACCATGTTGACCTCGTTGGGCAAGGCGACGATGACGTTCTTGTCGGAGCCGAATTTGAAGTCGTCGGCCTTGACCTCCTCAGCGTAGCGCTTGATGAGGTAGGGCGCCTTGGCGCCACGGAGGACCTTCTTGAGGTTCCACTCGACAATGTACGGTCCCGTGGCCGTGATGATGCTCTTCTCCTCTGCGTCCGTGCCTGTGTTAAAGCGCGCGGGGGTGAAGGAGACGGGCTTTCCGGTCTCGTGAGCGAACTGGGCTACGTGCTCAGGCGTAAGAGCGAGACGGCGCGGCTGAGGCTTGGAGTCGGCAGCAAAGGACTTCTCAAAGCCGAGCTTGCCCTCATTCTTGCCTGACTTCTGCATGGCGTCGATCAAGAGGATGTAGGTCCTGCAGGTGGCAAGAATCCAGCGACCGTCGGCGGAGACGTCGAGGCCGATGATGGCCTCGCCGAGGGCGGGGATGTGCGTCTTGGCGTTGATGCCCAGGCGATCGAACAGGCGGACGTCTCCCTTGTTGGACGCAACGGCGATGTAGCCCTTCTCTGTCGTGGAGATGGCGGAGAAGTCGTTCTTGGAGGCGTACTGCTTGAGCTGGGAGTCGACAAGCTTGGTGCCAGACAGACGGGGATCGACACGGTAGAGGGCGTTCTTGGAGATACCCAGGAAGGTGGGCTCGTGCGTCATTTGGGCGTACTTGTTCTCTGGCGCGAAGTTCAAGACGGGAATGTCCTCGTGAACGTTCCACTCGTCGACGACCTTGCCGTACTCCAGGTCCATGCGGTAAAGCTTATTGGGGTCCGTCTCATTCTGCAAAATCATGTTACGGTCCTCGTTGTGAAGCATGACCTTCTTGGGACTGAACAGTGTGCCCTTCGGCGTCTCGACCTTGGAGATATTGGTCGAGAATTCAAGGTTGTTGTTAGGCGTGTGCTTGAAAACACCGATCTTGGATCCGCGCACGACAAATGATCGGTCGTGCTTGTAGCCAACAGCAAGCTGTGAGTTAACGTTGCCATCCTCGTCCTTGGTAGCGACGTCATCCTCCTCTTCGTCGCTATCGTAGTGCTCGCTGCGCTGGGCATCATCCTCGGCGTCTTCGTAATCCTCTTCCTCCTCCTCTTCTTCCTCGGGGGTATCTTCCATCGTTAGGTCGTTGAACGCATCCGTGATGTACTCCTGCTCCCTCTCCTTAATCTTCTCCCACTTGGTCTCGTTCAATTGCTCCCACAAGGCACGGAGAAGAGCGTCTTGGAACCGCTCCAAAGTCGGCTGGTCTTTGAACCGAAGAAGCCAAGAGTAAGCCGAACCATCAGGGGAGAACTGGTTGAAAATGAAGGACAGAAATTCGAAGTTGAAGACGGGGTTGATATCGGCTACAATGGGAATGCCGAGCCACGAGCGGTCGTCGCTCTCGACCTGCAGCCAGTACTCCCACTTGCCGACCTCCGTGACAGTGGCAGTGACAGCGGCATCTTGCTGAACAAACGAGCCGGAGGGGAAGTCGAAGAAGTGCAACTCCGCCTTCTCGGCAGCATAAGTGCTGAGGGCCTCAGGAGCCTCGGCAGACTTGGGCGGGGCCGTGTCCTTCTTCTTAGGCATGGTAGGCGTCTTGACGGGCGTTTGCTCTTGTTCGGCGGAGGTGTTTGCGGCCTGGGGCGGGGTCTGGGGCACAAACAAGCCGTCGGAAGAGTCGATCGAGCGTGTCAGCGTCGGGCTGTGAATAGGGCTCGCAGGAGGAATGGGATGCTCCTCCTCGAACTCGAACTGGTCGAGGTCGGCGTCGGAAGCGGTAGTGTGTGGCTTGCGGTACTTGCGTTCGTATTGGCACTCCTTCGCGATGCGGTCGAACTGGGAGACTTGGCCGGGAGAGACGACGTTATCGCAAACAAACTCGTAGACGTCGCCGGTGTCACCGCTCAGATCACGCCAGGCAAGGATCTTGTCACTGCCGTCACGAAAGTCGACTCGGAAGTGGAGTGCCTCGTCGAGCAGGAATGTCTTCTCGTCTCTCTCGGCAGCGGCAAGTGCGTCGATCTCAGCGTCTTCTCCTTCCTCTTCGGCCAGAAGCTCAGCCTCGCCTTCCTCGTAGACTCTCTGGATGACGAGCTGGTACTGGAAGTCCTGTGCGGTGCGTCGGATACGGGCGGCGGCGTCCTTGAAGATGAGTTCGGAGTAGCCCTTGGGCGAGAGTGGGCGGACGAGGTAGAGTTGTCCTTGGGGGAGTTCGATCAAAGACTCTTGGTTACTGGATCCGAAGATGAGCTTGCCCACTGTTGAACGAGATGCGTTAGCGAAAATGTCGTATGAAGTGTGTGTAGTGCAGATGTCGCAAATGGAGAGAAAAGTGGAAAATGTCGGCCAACCTGTTGGTCGCAAACGGTGATGACGAACAGGCCCAACCAACAAATCTCACATGGAAGTTGCGGTCGCGGGACAAGAGCAAACAGAGTAGCAGAACAGACCGTTAGCAACAGGTGGGTGGCGGGGTAAACTTACCGTTTCTGAGGACAAACATTTTGAGAGAGCTCGAGAGGGGAGGAGGGGCTCGGTTTAAGAAGGGAATCAGTCGCGAACGCAGTTGCTTGTGTTTGTGATCTTCGCAAAAGCAAATGATTCCCGTTGGCGTGGAATGAGAAAGCGGAGGAGAGAGCGGAAAGTGCCAGGCCTTGGCCACGAAATGAACAGAGAGTGACAGATCAGGCACTAAAGGTACGACCGGGAAGGAAAATGCGTCATAACAAAAAGGTAGCTTTCCTGGGTTTTGGGGTCACAGTCGTAGCTGCTGGTGCTGCTGCTGCTGATGGAGGGGACGAGGGGTCAAAGGTGGCCTGTGGCGGTGCACGTCCCTCTTTTTTCCTCCAATTTTTCTCGCCACGGCAACCTGCCCCAACAGCACCTTGGAAGGTAGGTACCTACCGGCGCAAGCCGTGAGTGACAGCAGCACCGGGCTTCCCGCCGCCCGGGTTCCCTCCCGTCTGCTGCAGACTGCAAGAAACTTGGATCTTGTACCTGCTTGCAGCAGGTGCACGAAGTATATTTTTCTTTTTGCTGAGTAAGATACTGTTTCCCGGCTCTCTGATAATTGATAACGCAGTTATCATTCAGCCATCTTGAAGGTTTGATCCCTAGCGACCTGAAAATCGACATGTGACTTCCCGGGAGCTTCTACCTACAGAATATCAGCTCACTTTTTGTTTGAGTTGGGGGGATCTCAGCCGTTGGATGCACTCATCTAGGTTCTCAAACTCTGACTAAGCCATTTTGTTTGTTTGTTACCAAAAAACAGTTCATCATCCGAGTGGTTCGGGAAGGTGAAAACCAACCACTTACTGATGTCGGGTGTCTCTGTCAAAGTAACATTTTGATTGTGAATTGAGGCTTAGAGAAGGTTGAAGCCCGCGACGTCCTTTTCATGGTGTTCCTCACCAATATGAGTTATCATAAATGAGCCGTGGGATTATCCATCCTCGTTCCTGGAAGTGCATTTGCGCATGTTATACCTCAACACACGTCTTCATACTGCAACATGGTGGGGCTCATCACTCAAAACCAACAAAAAAGAATGATCCAACAGCAGTTGTTCAAAATGAGAAATCAATCTTACAGTGGTAATTCATTTGAGCCGAGCGCTGTAATGAACGAAACCATGACCATTTACGCCCCAGCCCATAGTAAAGACAGCCTATAGCTCATCAGCGACAACCGCCTCCTTCTCCGTTTGCTCAATCACCTCCTGGGCACCCTCCTCCACCTTCTCAATCATAACCGCCTCCTCCTTGACAGCCTCAGTAGAGACGGCAAAGTCCTCCGCAATCAGCTTGGCAATATTCTTGCCCATGAGCGCGCTGGTCTCCATGCAAGAGATGAAGCTCTCCATGCCGGAGAGGTAGTACAGGCCGTCTCTCAGGATGGGGTCCTGGAAGGTGACGCGGGGATACTCGATGGGGTAGGAGTGGAAGACGTGAGGGTGGTACCACGAAATGGGGTCAACGGCCTCGGTCTTGTCCTTGGAGACGATGGTTTCGGGGACCTTTCCTCCGAGAAGCTGCGAGAGGAACTCGGCGGTGACCTGCTTAGGAGAGAAGATCTTGTAAATGAACTCGTCCTTGAGGGTTTCCGGGTTCGTGGCTGTCCTCAGGGTGCTGATGGAGTAGAAGCCGGCCTTGCCGGCACCCTCAGCTCCGGCCTTGGCCTCGTCGGCAGGGTTGAGAGTTGTGAGGACCGTGTCGGGCGCCTTGGACCCGGGCTCCATGCCAAAGTACTCGGGCGAGAGACGGAACGGAGAGGCGAAGAGCGTGACGTGGAGCTTGACGTAAGGGATCTCGTCGATTTTGTGTTGGAACAAGTCCTCCGCAACGCTGATGTCGCTGTATTGCCAAGGGGTGGCAATGACGACGTTGTCGAAGGCGACGGGGTATTGATGCGCCTCGGCAGCGGCATCTGCGTGAGAGTCCTTGGCCGAAATGAAGTACTTGGAGCTTGTAGGGCCATTCTTGACCTCCATGGAGGTTACGGTAGTGTTGCGGTTCACAGTCGCGTTAGTCTTCTGCAGCATGGTGTCGAAGATTTGCCAGTTGCCGCCAATGACTTGCTTGGCGCCCTCAGGCGCCAAGGATACCATGGTCTCCAGACCATGGATGTACTTCAGGTTGGAAGCATAGTTGACGCGAGTTGCAGCTTGGATGATGTGGTCAGAGAACAGCTCGCCAATCTACATCAGGTAAGCGAGCGAGCTAGTCTGACGCGTGTGATGACTTACATCATTGTTGGCGAGGAACTCCTTTCCAGTAACCGAAGTCGCCTTCAGAAGGTCCAGCTCAAACGCCCTTTGGGTCAGAGAGCGGAACGGGAAGTGAGGCGCCTCATACAATTGCAGGAAGGTATCAACGGTAGACTGGACGAGCTTCTGCGCCTTGTAGGGAGCCAAGCCGTACTTCCAAAAGAGCTTGGCTAGGTTCCACCACTGCCAGGAGCTGTCGTCCTGGGTGTACACAAACTGCTCGCCATCCCAAATGCCCAGGAAGCCGTCACTGCCGGACTCGGGCTCCTTAAGGGGAAGGCCGAACCGCCTGCTAGCATTGTAGAGAATCTGATTGGCCTCGATGAAGATGGACGCGCCCAGCTCGACTTGCTCAAGCGGGTTATCGTAAGCTTCAACCGTCAAAGTCCGACCGCCGATGTGGTTGGTCTTTTCAAACACGGTGATGTTCACTTCAATGCCGTCTGCCTCGGCATACTGTTGCAGGTAGTAAGCGGCAGCAGAGCCACCCGCGCCAGCTCCTGGAGGAGGATTAGTCGCTACATTTTACAAGTAATTCAAATACTGTTGAGGCCGGCGGTGCCTACGAACCAATAATGGCGACTTGCTTGACACTGCTGTCAAAGGCGACGATCTCGACCTCTGTCTCGGTCGCGGGCACGCCAGTTCCCGTCAAGCTGAGCGCGGAGAGCACAGCTGAGAGCTTGGACCCCCACATGATGTATTGTTGGATTATCAGTCAATCTCAAGCTTTAGAAGGATCATATGAAACAGCAAAAGCAAAGAGTGATGAAGAATTGAAGAGAGATAGATGCGAGATTTCAATACATGTTTTTTGGGGGATGAAGAGGATGAAAGGGGGAGCATGAATGAGATTCGTAATTCGTACTGCCCGGGAGGTCCCCCAAATCAATTAAACTCTGGGTGAGTAAACAAACCGCCGCTTTATTGGTGTTACTGCTGTGGCTCTGCTCCCTGCCGGACCGGGGTGATGCGTGTTCAGGGGAAGCGGAGGTCGATATGGGGCATCTTTCCGTGAGAAAACAGAACAATTCGTAAGTTGCCCTTCACCGACGATTTTCCAGACAAACTTATCGGCAAAAGTTTGATACAGCTGTGGCTCTGAGAAAGACTGTCCCGGCGATGAAGCTCTTCCAAGCTCCTGATAAAGCAGCGGCTAAAGCAGCGGCTCATAGCTTAGTGGTAGAGAGAGTAGAGGTTTCACTCGGGTGGTACCCCAAGACCCCCCCCAAAGTCCCTGCTCCCGCCTGCCGTGCTGCAGTAGCTATCGGCCACCCACTAACGACGCACAGACCATAGGACATGCCGTCAGTATCTGCTGACACATGTAGAATCCTTTAGATGCATATCCCTCAAAGGTCGATTGGGCATATGCATCTAAGAAGAAGTCGCGCCAACAAGAAAGCACTCAGGCACCGAGCCAGCACCTTCCACCGCTAGCTGACCGCCTGCCACCTCAAGGCAGAAAAAAAGTCACCACCAGAGTCCCGCATCTGAAGCTCCCCGGACCAGGCCAGGTCAACCCTCGAGAACACTCCACGTCAGGTCGCTAATCCAATAACCTCACCGATCGATACCCCCCTCACGAGCCTCTCGACGATCTCCAGCCATCATGTCTGCGGCCCAACTGCTCAACCCCAAGGCCGAATCCAGGGTGCGCATTGCCCTTTTTCTGCCGGGCCCTGTTTGTGTTGCTAATCAGCCAAGTAGCGGCGGGGTGAAGCCCTGAAGGTCAACATCAGCGCGGGTGAAGGCCTGCAGGATGTCCTCAAGTCCAACCTCGGCCCTCTGGGCACCATCAAGATGTACGACACCAAAGAATCTTTCTTGTTGCTATAATGTTTGCTGATATCTCCCAGGCTTGTTGACGGTTCCGGTCAAGTGCGACATACCGCCCCTCCTTACCCCTGGACCGCTGCTAATGCGCGCCGAACAGATCAAGTTGACAAAAGATGGAAACGTTCTCCTCAGGGAGATGCAAATACAGAACCCCACCGCCGTCATGATTGCGCGAGCTGCGACTGCCCAGGACGATATCTGTGGTGATGGTACGACGTCGGCCGTTTTGTTGATCGGTGAGCTTCTGAAGCAGGCGGATCGCTACATCTCGGAAGGACTGCACCCTAGAATTATCACGGATGGTTTCGAGATTGCAAAGAACGAGGCCTTGAAGGTGCGTCTTTTTCAGATGGTACGACGCAAAGAACGTGGAACTGACTGGATACACAGTTCCTCGATGGCTTCAAGCTCGCCAAGGAGGTCGACCGCGAGTTGCTCCTTTCCGTCGCCCGCACATCGCTGTCTACGAAGCTCAACTCCAGCCTCGCCGCCAAGCTCACCCCCGATATCGTCGACGCCGTGCTCGCCATCTACCAGGCCCCCGCCAAGCCCGACTTGCACATGGTTGAGATTATGAAGATGCAGCACCGTACCGCCTCCGACACCCAGCTTATCAAGGGTCTGGCTCTGGACCACGGCGCCCGCCACCCAGACATGCCGAAGCGCGTCGAGAACGCCTACATCCTGACGATGAACGTGAGCTTGGAGTACGAGAAGACCGAGATCAACTCTGGATTCTTCTACTCCAGCGCGGAGCAAAGGGACAAGCTGGTGGAGAGCGAGCGCCGATTCGTCGACGCCAAGCTGAAGAAGATTGTCGAGCTCAAGAAGGAGGTTTGCGGAAACGACCCCAACAAGAACTTTGTTATCGTCAACCAGAAGGGTATCGACCCCTTGTCTCTGGATGTCCTGGCCAAGAACGGCATCCTTGCCCTGCGTCGCGCCAAGAGGAGAAACATGGAGAGACTGCAGCTCATCTGCGGTGGTGTTGCACAGAACAGTGTCGAGGACCTGTCACCCGATGACCTCGGATGGGCCGGTCTCGTCTACGAGCAGACCTTGGGCGAGGAGAAGTACACCTTTATCGAGGAGGTCAAGGACCCCAAGTCCGTCACCCTTCTCATCAAGGGCCCCAACGCACACACCATTACCCAGGTTACCGATGCCGTCCGTGACGGTCTGCGCAGCGTCTACAACATGATTGTTGACAAGAGCGTTGTACCCGGTGCAGGCGCTTTCCAGGTGGCCTGCGCGGCGCACCTGAAGAGCGATGCCTTCTCAAAGACGGTGAAGGGCAAGGCTAAGTGGGGTGTTGAGGCATTCGCCGATGCCCTGCTCATCATTCCCAAGACCCTGGCTGCTAACGCTGGTCTTGACATCCAGGATGCCCGTAAGTATTTTTGTCTGTCTGTTATTACGCTTGAACTAACACATTGCAGTCGCTGCCATGCAAGATGAGCACGCCGATGGCAACGTTGTGGGTTTGGACCTCGCAACGGGTGAGCCGATGGACCCCGAGCTTGAGGGAATCTTCGACTCTTTCAGGGTGCTGAGAAACTGCATCGCCTCCAGCTCCAGCATTGCCTCCAACCTGCTGCTGTGCGACGAGTTGCTGAAGGCGAGACAGATGGGCAGACAAGGCGGCCCAGGCCCCGGTATGGACGGACCTGAGGAGTAATGGGTTTACCGGATTTTCGTTGTAAAGTATTGGCACGGTAGACAAAAGGCGTTGCTCTTAGACCTGTCAAAAGCTGAGAACTGGAATGATATCCATTTACGAACAAGCCATGAGAATTGTAGCGTGCAATGCCTGCTTTATTCGTTGAAGCGGTCCATGAGTGAGACAGCTACCTTAGCTTAGGACGTTGTTGACCCCTCGCCCGCTACAGATGCGATAAGATAAGCCCCGCATCGAACATTTTCGACGGCCAAAAATTCTTGACCCCACGTACGGCAGCAGCCCAACTCAGCAGTCCAAAAGTCACTTACGCGCACCCAAAGAAATAAGATGGCAGACTACGACAGCGATTCCTCGCAGGAGGAATTCACCGAGACTAATGTTCTACTTGGATACGCCACAAGCGATGCTGACGAAGATACCATCAGTCGCCTCGGCGGACGCCCCGTAAGTCCTAATCGCAACCCCTCTGATGCCCCTCCAAAAAAGCACATCTTAAACTGACACTGCTTCTTCCACAGGAATGGCTGAACCCAGAGCAACCCGCCTCCGCGGCGCTCGCGCGCTGCAAGGTCTGTAACGACATCATGGTCCAGCTCCTCCAGCTCAACGGCGAGCTGCCCGAAAAGTTCCCCGGCCACGAGCGCCGCCTCTACGTCTTCGCCTGCCGCAAGCCCACCTGCCGCCGCAAGCAGGGCAGCATCCGCGCCGTCAGGGGCGTCAGGATATCAAAGGACGCGCCCGCCGTTGCCGCCAAGAAGGCCGCCCCCGCGCAGAAGGAAGCCCCGCGGAAGGAGGAAGAAGAGCCCAAGAAGGAGGCCGGTCCAGGCCTCGGCAGTGCGCTGTTCGGCGGAAGCGCCGGTGGTTCTGCCGGAGCGAACCCCTTCGCCAGCAGCGCGAACCCCTTCAGCACCGGCTCGTCCAGCAGCAGCCCGTTCAGCACCGCCGCGCCGGCGTCCAACCCCTTCTCCAAACCTGCCGAGGCGAAGAAGCCTGCAGACACGGCCGCAGACGACCTCCCCAAGACCTTCGCCGAGACGCTCTCCCTGAACAACCCGCAAACGCCGTCGGGCCCGCCGCCCGCCCCGGAGCCCTGGCCCGAGGCCGCAGCGCAGCCGAAGCCGTACCGCCTGTCGTACCTCGCGGACGCGGAGTTCGAGACGCTCGACCCGGAGCCGGCGGCGATCCCGCAGAACGCGCGGATGGAGGTCGACACGGACGGGCCGGGCGGCAGCAGCGGCGCGATGGACACCAAGGACGTATTCGAGTCGTCGATGGACGCGGTGTTCCAGAAGTTCGCGGACCGCATGGCGCAGAACCCGGAGCAGGCGATCCGGTACGAGTTCGGCGGCGCGCCGCTGCTGTACTCCAAGGCGGACGCCGTGGGGAAGGCGCTGACGGCGAGCGGGGGCCGGATGCCGCGGTGCGGGAACTGCGGCGCGGGCAGGGTGTTTGAGGTGCAGATGACGCCGAACGCGATCGCGGAGCTGGAGGCGGAGGAGGTCTCGCTGGAGGGCATGGATTGGGGCACTGTTATTGTCGGGGTGTGCGAGGCGGATTGTCAGGAGAGGGGGGTTGAGGCGGGCGAGGCGGGGTATCTTGAGGAGTGGTGTGGTGTGCAATGGGAGGAGCTCGCGAAGCGATGAGCGTTTGGTTTGAGGCGTGATGTAACACAACGGGGGATGGGAAAAGTATTGTTTATAGACACGTGGCAATGAACAACATCATACGACACTCTTAGACAGATCTTATTTGTGGCATGTCTCATATTCGGGGATATCCTCTATGGCTCTCCCAATTCCAAAGTCACAATGAACGCCGGTAATTTTGCCGCCATGCTTCTCTTCCAGCCCTAAACTCCATTAACGGAGCCGTCAAGCAGCCAAGGGTACCTCTTTTCTTCTCTCTTTCTCTCCTTGAGAAAGCAGAGTTGATTCATCCTCTCACCCACAACATCCAGAACTTTTGGCCTTCAAACCTTTTTGATTCTTCTTAAGCCGTCTCCTCCCATGATCTGCGGAGAACCCTCGAGAACATGTCAACGTTGACGTCCTCCCTGATCTCGGCCTTCTTGGCCTCGTTCTCGGCGTTGCGGGGGATGGAGACAATGCCGTTGTCACCGACGGTCCAGCCGGCGACCTCGGAGGCGAACTTGGCGGTGGCGTCGGCGCTGAGGCCGAGCCAGGACTCGAGTTGGGAGAGAGACACCTCGCGGAAGGCCTGGGAGACCTGGCCGGCAATGTTTGCGCGGATGAGGTCCTCGAAGCCGGAGATGTCGGCGATGAGGTCTGCGCAGAGGTCGTCGCCGTCGATGGTGTTCCAAAAGCGGGCGTACTGGGCGCCCTCGAGCTGGGAGTTGAGGGTGCGCAGCTTGGTGACGGCCTCGTGGAGCTCGCCCTGGGCGGCAGCGGAGGCGTTGATAAGGTGGAGGGCCAGGGTGAACTGGGGGGAGGGGAACTGGGTCATGGCCTTGACGAGGATGTTGGTGACGACCTCGTCCTTGATGCGGTCGGGGTTGAGCTGGTACCTGTTGGCGGAGAGAAGAGGGACTTTGTTAGCCGATGGTCGGATTCGAAACGGTGCTGATGAAGATGAAGGTTGTTTTCCGGTGTTCGTTCAGTTATCACCACGGTTTGACTTCATTTGCGACGTTTGGTCGGTTCATGACGGAAGCCGGACCGGCGCAATGTCAGGTAATAGGAAACGTTTATGGTCATCATGTAACCGGCGCAAGACCAACAAGATTGGGCAAGAGTAGAAGAGACGTGCTTGTTTCGGTTCGATGGCTAAAAGGGGACCAACGACGACGAGGACGGGAAAGGGAGCAGACTCACAGCTTCAGGAGTGTGCGGTTGGCATTGCAGTCACTGGTCTTCTGCTCGCACTGCTCCTGGAGGTAGGCCTCGAGGGTGACGACGGCCTCGGGGTTGTAACGCTCGAGGCCATTGATGATGTTGACAATGTAGTCGGGCCGCTCGGGCGGATCTTCGCCGTTCAACATGGCTGCTGGTTCTGAAGGGGGGGAGATGTGGTTGTGGTGGGCGGGGGGTATCACGGGGGTGTGAGGTGTAGGTCGAGGTCGGATTCGAGGTTCGTTCACGACGTGGAGGAGGGGCGGGCTTCGTGAGAGAAAACCGCCTTGGTGGGGCTGCACTCTTTTTCGCTGTGGTTTGGCTGGCCACACACGCGCGCGCACACAGCAGCGGCAGGGAAAGATTTCTCAAGTTGTGTGAAAGTCGCTTGATGGAAGGGGCTTAGCGCCGGCGACGGAAAAGAGGTATCGCCGGGTCCTCCCGGAGACCCACCTGTACCTGATGACTAAGACCTCTTTCGGGAGCTTGGGCCTTCTGTGTTTGGATGGCTGGTGCAGCGTCATTGACTGAGGCGCTGGGCGTGCAGGGGACGAGGACGGAGCTGTTGTAAATGCCGACCCTAAAGTGACTTGTTTATCGACATGAAATGACGCCGTTTCCGATTCTTTATTAACTCAAGATCTTGTCTGAGCTGAGCCACCTCATTCGTTACTTCAAACGGTATGATCTTTGCAACGGCTTTTCCCCGTTGATCTCGCCGCCATGCCCAGCCCATCCAAGAAGCGGAAGCTCAACGACCAATCTTCATCCGGAGTGCCGTCGAGGGGACTAGAGTACTTCTTTTCAAAACAGAGGCAGAATGGCAGCACCACGCCTAAAGAAACACCAAAGGATACACCAGAGGCCACGCCGAACAACTACTCAGTGAATGGGGAGAATTCAGAGTTGACGGATGAGGAGCTTGCACGGAAATTGCAAGCCGAGTGGGATGCCGAAGTCCAGAATGAGAGAGCTGCCTCGACGCCATGTCCTGAGCCTGCAAAAGAGTCTACTCCAGTACAGGCATCTAAAGCTCAGGAAGTACCATCAGCTGTCGCCGAACCGTCCAAGCCGGCTGTCGTGCTACCGCAGGCGCCCAAGAAGAACACTCTGTCACTGTCTTCGGTAGCCAACGCGGAAGACACCGCATCAGCGACGATTCCCCTAGATCAAAGTCCTCTGACGTTTGACCCATCAGAGTTTACCCCTCAGCTCAAGGAGCAGTGGGCATCTGAAGGAGGCCATGCATCTTACGCATTCCTGACAAGATGCTTTGTATTAGTGAACGGCACGCAAAGCCGGATTAAGATCGTCGACACCTTGGTCAACTCAATCCGGGTTCTGATCGAAGCAGATCCAGACAGTCTTCTGCCCGCGGTTTGGCTAGCGACAAATGCCATTTCACCTCCTTACATCTCCTTGGAATTGGGTCTGGGTGGGTCGGCGATATCTAAGGCACTGAAGCAGGTATGCGGCTTAGACGGTCGGGCCTTGAAGACAATATACGACAGGTATGGCGACGCGGGCGATGTAGCATTTGAGGCGAAGAAGAAACAAAGCTTCACACTGCGTAAGCCGAAGCCGTTAACAATTCAGGCTGTTTACCAGTCCTTGGTTAAGATCGCAAATAGCCAAGGGCAGGGCAGTGGTGAGGCCAAGCAGAGAATCGTTGATAGATTGCTTCAAGATGCGCGGGGCGGCGAAGAGAGCAGGTACATTGTGCGGACTTTGTGCCAGCATGTGAGTAAAACCTTTCTTCACAAACATCCTCAGAACTAACACGACCCTCAGCTGCGAATCGGGGCTGTCAAGACGACTATGCTGATCGCCCTTTCAAGAGCCTTCCTCCTCTCGCGTCCGGCAGGAGCAGAGTTCCCTCTGCGGTCGGCGAAACACTTGCAGAAACTGAAGAAGGATGAGTTGGCTGAGGTATGGAGCAAGGCAGAAGAAATTGTCAAGGCATGCTTCGCGCGGCGGCCGAATTACAACGACCTCGTCCCGGTTTTGCTAGAGATCGGCGTCTGCGATGAGCTTCTAATCCGCTGCGGCCTAACGCTGCACATTCCTTTACGGCCCATGTTGGGCAGCATCACAAGGGACCTCTCAGAAATGCTCACCAAGCTGCAAGGGAGAGACTTCGCATGCGAGTTCAAGTATGATGGCCAGCGCGCACAAATTCATTGCGATGAGAAGGGGAAGGTCACTATCTTTTCGCGGCACCTCGAACTCATGACCGACAAATACCCTGACTTGGTCGCGCTGATGCCCAAGATCCGCGGCGAAGGCGTGGATAGCTTCATAATGGAGGGTGAAGTTGTGGCGGTGGATAGAGAAACCGGAGACTTGAAGAACTTCCAGACACTCACGAACCGCGCTCGCAAAGATGTCGCGATTGGTAGCATCCAGGTCGACGTATGCATGTTTGCGTTCGACCTCATGTTCCTCAATGGGCAGCCTCTGCTGGACAGACCGTTCCGAGAGAGGAGAGAGCTTCTCCGCTCCATGTTCATCGAGGTTCCTCACCAGTTCACCTGGGTCAAGAACTTAGATGCTACATCGCAGGATTCCGACGCCGTCCTGGATTTCTTCAAACAAGCGACAGACATCAAATGCGAGGGCATCATGGTCAAGATCCTGGATAACCTGACAGACATCCCGTTTCAAGGCGACGACGCTGCCGAAGCCGACGGAGAGACAGCCGAAGAACCCAAAACACCCTCGAAAACGAAGCGGGGGAAGGGCACCAAGGACGAAGAAGCCCCCAAGAAAAAGGGCCGTCGCAAGCCCCTGCTCGCAACGTACGAGCCCGACAAGCGCCTCGACTCGTGGCTCAAGGTCAAGAAGGACTACAGCTCGAGCTTCGACACGCTCGACATGATCCCCGTCGCGGGCTGGCACGGCCAAGGGCGCAAGGCCAAGTGGTGGTCGCCCATCCTCATGGCTGTGCGCAACGAGGACACGGGGTCCCTCGAGGTGGTGTGCAAGTGCATGTCAGGCTTCACGGACGCATTCTACAAGGCGAACCGGGACTTTTACGATGACGGCGAGGCGACGGGGGAGAGGCGCAACACGCGGGGGCAGAAGCCCGGGTTCGTGGAGTACTCTGGCCCGGAGCCGGATGTGTGGTTCGAGCCGCAGGAGGTGTGGGAGATGGCGTTTGCGGATGTGACGTTAAGCCCGACGTACACGGCTGCTATCGGGCTGGTGAGCGAGAACCGCGGGCTGAGTCTGCGGTTTCCGAGGTTTCTAAAGAAGAGGGAGGACAAGGGGCTTGAGGAGGCGAGCACGAATGACTTTCTGGCTGGGCTGTGGAGGAAGCAGGAGGCGAAGGCGCCAGTGAAGGAGGGTACCGCGGCGGGAGATGAAGATGAGGAATGAAGAAGTCATTGGGCGATATTGTAAGCATTTGAAGTCGAAGATACCAATATCAGATATGTCAAAGACGAAATACGGTTATGGGAGGGGATCGTCGGAGCTGGCTTGTCGACTTCCAGAGTGTTCGGAGATAACTCGTTGTACATCCCACACTGGCCTGCAGTCAATCATCGCTTGACCACACCCACCCAGCAGTTTAGCCAAGATCATTTGGGTAAAAAAGATGACGCAGGTCTTCTACCCGCGTGGAGCTTCCTGAAAGGAACCTAATTGCCGGACGTGTTGACGGATAAAACGATGGCCATGGGAACAGATATGCAACCGCCCGTTTTATTTGTAGACAACACCCATCCCACCTGAGCCGACCACCAATATGACAACCGCCGACGGAGAGCAGATCCAGCTGGAGACGTATTTGGTGAAGCGCACGGAACACTGCCCCAATAGCGATTTCCCTGTGTTAGTGTATCGTAGAGTGTTGGGCACTGGTGACGAGCTGGATGAGGATGAGGTATCAGAGAAGTTGCAGCAGTACGGATGGAACGATCACGTTGAAACACTTCCAACCCAATACTCACGAGTGTTACGGTAACCATTCATCATTCTGTCTAGACGCATTCGAGGTCTCTCTTACTGACTCACATCCAGGCATTTTCCAAGGCCGTTCTGAGCTCGTCTTCGGCGAGGGCGGCTCTGACCCCGCCGGCAGCGGCGTGCGGTGCTAGGTGCGACCCAGCGATGTTGTTATCGTACCGGCCGGTGTAGCGCATGCTTCCGTCGCTGATGAGAAGGCGACACCGGGGGAGAAGGAGTATCGATATGTTGGAGGGTATCCTGAGGAATCTCCGCAGTTGAGATGGGGAGAAAGTCGTTACAGGAGAAGCAGGGTCTTGTCGAAGAGGTCGAGGGGGTCGGTTTGCCGAGGATGGATCCTTTGTATGGTGTCGATGGGCCGTTGATAAAGATATGGAAGGCTGCGAGGGGTTAAGGTTCAAATCATAGATTATCTAGCTTCAATTTGGAAAGCGGAATTCATGTTCGGCATTGAACCCTTTTCTGATTGTTGGGTTTACCAGACATGTTTTTTGACGAATAATTTGCTTCAAGGTAAGAACAATTCTGACCCAGATCAAGTGATCTGATTACCATGTTGGGGTCGGAACTATACCCGTGGATGGGAAACAAGTGTGGTAGGCGCAGGCGCTTCATGTCTGTAGACCTGAAAGGCTTAGAATGCATTCGGATGCTTGAGTAATTAAAGTAATCATTATTCATGCTGCTTCCCACAGCTCATAACGTCATGCTGCTCATAGTCCTTGTGAGTGGCGACTTTGAACGAAACGCAAGGTTTTGTTCAGAGCAAACAGTCTACACGGCCGTCTTATGATCCGACCTCTGTCCGTCATTCCGTCAGGTCGGCCAGCTGCCGCCATTTCAGGCTCGCATCGCCAGGTGCTAGAAAAGCTCCTGCTGATCCGAACGTGAGATCGGAGATGCCGAGATCTATTCGTGCAAAAGATAACCAGAGTTGCTCCTGACGGATCGACGACTCTGAGTGTGTCGGTGCCGTTCTCGCTGGACGTTGCAGGGGGGATTCCATCCAAGCCTATGCGTCCATCGGGTGCAAACGCCAACGCCAAGATTCTCGGCATGCCGGTCCTGGATATAAGAACGTTTTGTGGCTACACCTGCTCTCACTTGGTTGCGTTCATTCTCTGAGCTATCAGACTGAAGATAGCCACCGAGCTCATGAAGAGCACGGCGTTATAGAACTGTAAATAGACTGTGAGTTGAGTACCGCCACATATTGTTGTCGATGAACTTACCGCTTTCCTCGATACTTCTCGTTCTTCATCATCGGATCTTGCCTCGATGAAGAGACGGCGAAGATTGGGTAATGTTGCCTTGACGACCTTTGTCAGAAACACAACAGTCAAAAGCTTCGAGGCTGTGGCTTACCATGGTGATCCTGGCTGTTTACTTTGAGGTAAAGAGGGGTTATAATTATCGGGTCAACGAAGCCGCCAGATAGAGATTAAGATCTATAGAATCGCTTTCTATTCACAAATAGTGTGATTTCTCTCTTGAGCATCAGAAGATAATCGAGACTCTGGTGATGAGAAAGTGCGGGAGGGACTGATGTAAGAGCACCAAGAAAGCAGGTACCTTGGTATCTCTGACGACGAGCGACCCGATACATGCATGCAGCTAAAGTGGGGGTATCCAGGGGTGAGGTCCATTCACTTAGCGGGAAGGCGGCGCCTCAGCTAGGCATTGCCAGACTGCCAGGCTGGCCAGGCCGGGATTAAGGTTACGCTTGCCTGCGCAGTAGGGGGGCATTCCACTGACAGGTACTTCTTCGACCACCTCATCTTCTTGGCGAATTCCGACTAGGTGCACTCGCTGCATCTCCCGAAAACATTGACGACACAAAGAAAGCACCCGCCTGTCACATCGCCGACGGTTTCGTGTCGGATGAGCTTGTCCAGGTCCTGATCGGACTGGCCACCTCTCCCACTCCCCCGACCCGCTCCTGACGCGAGTTCACCGTTCTATCTTCCGTCCAACCACCGCACCCACCGAGCCCCTCGACGACACGCAACACATCCAGCACCATGGCAGTCAATCGCATTCGTGGGGCCTTTGCTCCCCCGAGGAAGGGAGAGACTTTCGAGCTGCGAGCAGGTCTTGTCTCTCAGTATGCCTACGAGCGCAAGGAGTCCATTCAGAAGACCATCATGGCGATGACGTTGGGCAAGGATGTCTCAGCTTTGTTCCCCGACGTTCTGAAGAACATTGCGACTGGAGATCTGGACCAGAAGAAGCTCGTCTATCTATACCTCATGTGAGTTTCCGCGGGGTCGGTCGCTATCACCGGCGACGACTGTGTCAAAGCAAGTTGCTGACAGGGGCCAAAGGAACTACGCAAAGTCGCACCCCGACCTCTGCATTCTTGCCGTCAATACCTTCGTTCAGGATTCCGAAGACCCAAATCCACTTATCCGTGCATTAGCGATCCGAACGATGGGGTGTATCAGAGTCGATAAGATGGTGGATTACATGGAGGAACCGCTGCGGAAAACGCTACGAGACGAGTCGCCCTACGTTCGCAAGACAGCCGCCATTTGCGTGGCGAAGCTTTTCGACTTGAACCCGACCATGTGTATAGAAAACGGCTTCTTGGAATCCCTGCAGGAGCTCATCGGCGACCCGAACCCCATGGTCGTCGCAAACTCGGTTCAGGCTCTCTCAGAAATCACCGAAACCGCCCCAGAGACGAGAGCCCTCGTGGTGACCCCAGCAACGCTCAAGAAGCTCTTGATGGCTCTGAATGAGTGCACAGAATGGGGACGCGTCACGATCTTAACCACGCTGGCCGATTACCCCGCCGTGGACGTTAAGGAGTCCGAGCACATTTGCGAGAGAGTAGCACCCCAGTTCCAGCACGTCAACCCTAGTGTCGTTTTGGCTGCTGTCAAGGTCGTCTTTATCCACATGAAGGCGATCAACCCCGAGCTGGTGCGGGCGTATCTCAAGAAGATGGCGCCTCCCCTGGTTACGCTTGTCGCCTCCGCTCCCGAAGTTCAGTACGTCGCTCTGCGCAACATCGACCTCCTTCTCCAGGCCAAGCCCGACATTCTTAGCAAGGAGCTGCGTGTTTTCTTCTGTAAATACAACGATCCCCCCTATGTCAAGCTTCAGAAGCTTGAGATCATGGTCCGGATAGCCAACGACAAGAACTTTGATCAGCTTCTTGCAGAGTTGAAGGAGTATGCGTTGGAAGTCGACATGGACTTTGTTAAGCGCGCAGTCAAGGCGATTGGACAGGTCGCGATCAAGATTGAGAGCGCCAGCCAGAAATGCGTCAATGCGCTGCTGGATCTGATTGCCACTAAGGTCAACTATGTTGTGCAGGAGGTCGTGGTTGTCATTAAGGATATTCTGCGTAAATATCCCGGCTACGAAGGCGTCATTCCTACGCTATGCCAGCACATTGATGAGCTCGACGAGCCTACCGCGAGGGGATCGCTTATTTGGATCGTCGGTGAGTATGCGGAGAAGATTAACAATGCAGATGAGATTCTTGAGAGCTTCGTGGACGGCTTCATGGAGGAATTCACACAGGTTTGTCCTTCGTCCCTCTACATGTTGATTCCAGCGCTAACTACAGAAGACCCAACTTCAAATTCTCACAGCAGTTGTCAAGCTCTTCCTGAAGAAGCCTGGCAACACACAAGGCCTTGTACAGAAGGTACTGCAGTCGGCAACAACCGATAACGACAACCCCGATATCCGCGACAGAGCTTATGTCTACTGGCGTCTGTTGTCGGGTGACTTGGACGTCGCCAAGAACATCATTCTCTCACAAAAGCCGGCCATCTCCACAACAATGACCAGTCTCCCCCCTGCCCTTTTGGAGCAGCTACTGGCAGAGCTTTCCACTCTTGCATCTGTATACCACAAGCCACCGGAATCATTCGTCGGCAAGGGTCGTTTCGGAGCGGACGAGATCCAGCGGGCGGCCATCCGCGAACAACGGCAGGAGGCAGCCGAGAACCCTATCGCCGCGTCGGTGGCGGCAGCTGCCAACGGCAACCCTCCCCCACAAAACAACATCGAAAACCTTCTCGACATCGACTTCGACGGTGCTGCTCCTGCGTCTGCTGAGCAGAACAGCAATGTCAACACTCCAGACAGAGTTGCCAGCCCCTCAGGTGGCGCGCCATCAAGTGCTATGGCTGATATGATGGGTCTGTTCGACGCCCCGCCGCCGCAGCAGCAACAAGCAGCTGCGAACCCCATGAGCCCTGGAGCAGCAGGAGGTGGCGGCATGAACGACTTGATGAATGGATTCTCCGGCCTTGACTTTGGCAACACGGGATCAGGCCAGCCCCTGCCGGCGGCCATGCAGTTGAACCAGACCCAGAACCCACCCGCACAACCAAGTGAAGGCAACGGGAAGAAGACGAATGAGGACTTGCTGGGGTTGTTTTAGATGTAGGACTAATGGGGGCTGTTTCGTCCGGAGTCCAGGCATGCTGTTTGGAGCAGCAAGTTTCAAATAGGTTGATATATGATAAAGAACGAAGCCACGAAAAAGCCTGCTTCCTTTTTTCAACTTTTCATTGACATTTCCCGCAAACCAAAATGTATATACTCGAAAAAATGGGTGTCTTGGTCCAAACACCTATCGCGCCGTCCGAGAGATCCTGATGATGTCCACCGTTTCATGATATCCGAACCTCATGCCGCATCGTCAAATATGCCATGTTTCTTCCCCACAACCCGTAGACCGTGGAGAAGTGAAGGAAGGGGCTGGGTATGTATTTAAAGAAAAACGTTCCTCCTTTTCCCATTACTGCGCAACGCCCTCCACCCGTCCGCCGACCGTGCCGTCCAGAGGGGGCCCGTCGGCGGCGGCGGCGGCGCGGTCGCGCTCCCACTCGGCGGGGGTCTGGCACTTTGCGCTCCAGGCGTGGATGCGGGCGATCTCGTCCTTGAGGGCGGCGTTGACGAGGCGGTGGCGCTTGAGGGACGTTTGCTTCTCGAAGGCGGGGGAGACGATTAGCGAGGTGAAGGATTGGCCGCAGCCGCCTGTGTGAGGAGAGAGAGAAGAGGTCAGCTGTTGCGTCGCAGGTCATGTTGGGAGGAGGTTGCGCGGATCGCGGAAGCGGCACCGGCGCCGGCGGGGTATGACGTTTTTGGTATCGTGGGAGGGTGGAGGGGGGTGGTTTCGCGTACCGGACATGTCTGTGACTTCGACGTGGACGGCCTGCAGGCGCTGGGCGAGGGCGTCGCGGAGGGAGGACTCCGTTATTTGGTCGGCCATTGTTTCCTTTTGACGGAGAGTGATTGTTGCGACTGCTTGGAGCGAAAAGGGAAGGAGGAGGGAGGAGTGAGGCGCCGACGATGGGTTGGGTTGGGTTGGGGAAGGTGAGGGAATGGTTGTCGAAAACGTGAGGTGCTGGGGATGTTTCGGTGATTAGATTGATAAGATGGTGGGGTCTTCCTATCGGGCGCTGGACTGAGGTGCAGCTGTGCGTGCGGTGCAGTCAGCGCCTGGCCCGTCGGGTGGGTTCCACCGCGGCGGTCTGGCTCGGTGGCTTGGGCCGTGCGGGTTGGATTTTGGGGCACGTATCTTCGGTGTTGCCCCGAGATGTTTTCTCGTGACAGGGGGTGCTTTGTTTGCACGACATCTGATGCTTGGGATGTGAATATTTCTGCGCTGGATAATATTTTCAAGGCTGGGGTATTTGCGGAAGGTGCCGCACCTTGATTTCCAGTCCCTGAAATTATGGCTCCAGTTCTCTCAACCGCTCCGGACGCCTCGATCAGGGTACGGGACCCGAGATGATGACCTTGACGTCTTCGCTTCAGAAGGTCTCTTCAAGCGTTGTCTTTCGCTGAGGATGGAGACCTTTGGCTCGCATTCACGTCTAATTCGGCTCTCCAGCATGGTTCATCATGACTTGTTCAAATGTTTACGTTCTTGAAGAAGACGCTTCTTAGCCTGGACGGTGTACGCGATACCTGTCCCGACGCCATTGATGGAGATTGGCCGTGGCGGTGATCAAAGTATGAAAGACCGCGGCAAGGTCGTAATCTCGGATGTGTAAATACATCCAACAGGGTGTCAAAACATGTTTTTTTTTCTTTTTCCCCCGATGGTGACAAGGAGGGTTTGCCGTTTTCGTTTGCCCGATTCTCATTTCCGTTGGAACCGCCCGTGGAATTGATTGCCACCCCGCCGACCGAGGCGACGATTTAGACGTTCACAAGCATTCAGCGCCAGTCTGCCATCGAATGCCAGGAAACCTCGAGGGAATTATGGGCGGCGGTACTGCTAGGCGTGCCTTACATCAGGTGTCTTCTGCCTCGACATGCTGAACCATCTGGGTTCTATGCCTGACGATGAATGGCTCGGAAGGCGATCGCGGCATTTGACTGTTGGCATCAGGCACAAGATGGTCACTTCGGTTGCTATCATTACTGGTGGGATGAGAAGTTCGGAAACAGCTACACACAATGTATAGCCCATCCCGATGCTCAAGTCTCATTGACGATCACTGCATGGGCTTATCCCGCCACGTTTTGGACTCTTCGTGCAGCCTCGCTACGAGGTCACAAATCAAACACATCGCAGGTCAGCCATCAGGAAAGAAGGGCGGATAAGAAGAAAGGAATTCAAATCAAGTCCAACTACTCAACAATGCCAATATCTAGTCCAACTTCCGTGACCGCTGAAAACAATCTGTGTGCGCGTCATTATGCCTCTGATCTCTCCTTTTCTTTTGTCCAACATGTATCTGGGATAGTCAAAAACATCGTCCTTCCAAAGTTCCCTGAATATGAGATGGCGGAGGAATGAACGCAGTCGCGCTGAATCCCAAGTATCTCAACCAAACATGCAAGTGCCTCGCCATACCCTCCCGGTGTTCACCCCCTCCTTGCCCGGAAGCAGGCTTCAATGACCATGGCCACGTTCATCCTCGGGATCCATCTCCTCTTCAGACGATGACGAAGACATGTTATCCGGATCAGGACTCTGTCGAGCCCAAGCTCTGGGCGTCATTTGGCTCTGGGACGTATGGCCAGCCCTGCCACGCAAGGGGCAACGTGAAGGGCTCTCCTCGGGACGTACGGGTCGCCCTGCCACGCAAGGGCAACGTGAAGGGCTCTCCTCGGGCCGAACGAAGTTGCGCAGCTCACCGTAGCGGCGGTCTTTCGGGAGGGGGTTGGTGTGGTACTGTCCCAGACCATGAGGCCGGACAGGCTCGTATGGATATAAGGTCACCACGTCGCCTACATTGTATGCAACGCCTGGCCTGCTCCAAACGGGCAGAGGCATTGTGATCGCGACTGATGTGAGGGGTATGTTGATTGATGAGAAGGATGTTGGAGTGAATGTGGATGAATGTAGTTGGTGACGGGTCCTGCATGGCGAAGATGGTGCAGTGCTGAAGGTGTAGGATTGATTTCCAGTCGAGGTCACCTTAATATGGCAGATGTTCAAAGAGGGGAGAAATTGCAGTGCACGACGTCCCAGCAGACTTTCCTTGAAGAGAAAAACGAGAACACTGGAGATCAAACCGGAAGGCAGAAAAGCAGGAGGCAAGCTCCTACCACAACCTTGAAGGCCTCGAGGCCGATGCGATCGAAGGCAGGTGCCTGTGAATGGCCGGCCACATCCAAACTTTTCGCTCATCCTGGCCAAGGCTACACAAAGTACAGTCTTGGCAAAGAAGCACCTGACAACCAAGCCCTTCCAGTCAGGTAATTCGCAATACTGCATCCAAGCTTAGTTAGACCCATGGGTTGGGGATGCAGCCATCCAGTAGCCTGCCACATCTGCACAGCACAACAACAGCACTACATAAGGGTGCTGCGGCTACTGTTCGATCTTCATTGAAATATCCTGTAGATCTACTGGCAATTGATTGATACAAGCATCTTAGAGAAATGAAAGCTGGGGGCTGGGGTTCACATTCAATCTCTGTCTTTCCCCCTGCCCAGGTTCTGTCCAGAGTACATAGCAAACCATGAAGGTTGGTTGATTGAGCTGTGCTAGCACTGTCACCGTCGCAAGAACAAACGGTTCTCCGGATGTTGCCGACGGAACAAGGACCCATACTAATAGGCTTGGCCATGGGACTTGCTGTATATATCCGTTTGTCCTTGTGGTGGCGGTGAAAAGGAGAAATGTATATTGACTTGCGTTAAACACCATGAAAGTAGCCCACAAACAAGATGCCATACTTGCACGGGAGGCATATTAAGTGCCTACTGTGCTATGGCAACTGCATATCTGTTGGATTCTTCTTGTAACTTTCGCAACTGCTGATTTGGCCCCTTGTGATATCGTCTGTAGTTTCAAAAGCATCTCTACTTGTATCATCTTGTCTAAGGTGACAGCCCGGAAAGCAGACAGATGTGTGGAGACTTCCAGTAGGTGTGTAGATAGTACTGAAGGAGAGAAAGAATGCTCAACCAGAGACTGTGGACTCTGAAACCAGCGTCCAGCGAAGATCCGGAGCCTAGCTCTCCTGCCTACCCTCGCGTCTGCCCTCGCGTTTACCCTCACAGACCCGCCCTGCTGTCCTCTCGAAATAACCTCACATGAGCGATGCTCGGCCGACAAATTTACGAAGGGCCTTGAAGGGTCGAGCAATCCGCAAAAAGATCCCTTATGTTGTTCCCCAAGCGTTTTCAAAATCACCCGTAACTCGCTCGCCCCGAACCTGACGCACAGCGAAGCGTAGCAGAAGGAGCTACGCTCAGGGAAATAGGCTGGAAGATGCCGGTCAGTCAGTGCGTGTACATCCGTCTGGTCTCTTGATCAGGGTCCAGAATGTGACAGGAGGGCTTCGCAACGGCAAGCGCTGCCAAAGGGCCAGAGGCAACCGTTCCGATACGCGGAGAGCTGCTTCTGGTTCTTTCCGCATTTTCATCTGAGTGGCGCGTTGGCAAAGACTTGCAGGCGCAGCGGAGAGAACATGCTGGGTTCAGGGCCCTCATCAACGGAAATGCGAGTCTCAAAGCTACGACGTCCTTCCACCACTGGATGGAGCATCACAGCAAACAGTCGAACAGGGGTTTCGGCCACCAGCCCTGAGAATGATAAACCAACATTCACCATGTCCAGGACGGTGCCGTTCCCCTTCTCCCGAACCTTTTTGCAGTCTTCGTGGCATCGGTTTTGACCTCATCAGCCAGCCTGACAATACTGTTCATTCTCACGACACCGTCCACTCTGACGACGCCGCCCATTCTTACAACGTCACCCCTACTCTCTCCTCGCCATCTTCCGCCAGCTCTCTCCATGGAGAACGATGCGCTTGCAGGGGCCCTCAACCCTGGCCGTCCAGAGTACAAGTACACGGATCGTGAAGGCGGTTGTTCGAAGATCAGTGAGGAGTTCGACAACTTCCACCTGCCGTTCGATGGCCAAGTCGAGTGGGAAGAATCAGACAAGCTGATCAAAGAGGGTGTCGACCTGATCGGAAGCATCCAAGACGGCAAATACGCCCTAAAGAACCACGAATTGGTGGACTCTTCAACTGTTCAGCTCTTTCCTGCGGTGAAAGCCAACACCAGCCATCTGCCCGGCACCGAGGAGGACGCAATCAAGGTTGACGTCCGGCATTGGACTAATGCAGTGGACGAGATCATCCGGGCATCAGAGTCCCAGCTGCCCAAGAAGGTGTCGTAGTGGCTGAGCGAGTCCTCAGGCAGTGTGGCCGGAGTTAACAAGGCCAACACAGCGACAACGACACAGATTGCCATAGACAGCATCTTGTTGGCTATCCGCAACGTCATGGCAACCCAGCAGGACGGACACTACAGCAACCCTGGCAGTAGGCGGGCATCCAACGCCCGTAGCCGGCGTTCTTCGGCGGCGTCTTACCGCGACCGCTCGCCGATTCGCAAGACTACAAGTCGCGGCAGCCCAAGCGCAGCCGGCGGTGGAAGCGACGGTGGAGGTAGCCGATCCCGCAGTACGCGTGATCGTGAGCGGTCAGCTTGATAACCTCCGGAAGTGGGCCAAACGCGAGCCCGTAGAACCGCCAAAGCGAGGTCGTGGCCAATCTTCCAAGTTTCCATCGGTCGGCGATAAACCCAAATGCCCGGGACTCCGCAAGAACGCTCGTCAGGCAACTCCCCTGAACGCTGGCAACTTGCACCTGCTGAAGCAGGGGTTCGGCTAAATCCTTCAACATCGTATCCGATGTGTTGAGCTCACAGACAGCATTGGCTCAGTCTTCCTCGAGGCCCTAGGCCTCAAGATAGACGCGACTACGACTTCGCCGGAGCTCTTCCGGCAGGCTCTCAAGTCTGGACCCATTCGAGCAGGCAAGCTGCGCGTCACTGCCGTTGAACAGGATCAGCGCGAGCAAATCATTGCGGCGCGTGTCGCCTTCCGCAACAGGGCTCGACATGGCGTGCCTGACGACATCGTTCCCGAAGGGTCTCAGCTTCGCACTGCGACATACTACAGGGAGCTTAAATTAACGGATAATGAGATTCCGCAAATGGAGAAGTTGATGTACGGCGTGTGGCTGAGCCCGAAGAGGAGGAAACGGAGCGTATCTCGTGAGGAGTAAACTAGGATCAGCTTGGTTCTTGGGGAGGAGTTGATGGGGACAGTATTGCGGACGGTAGAGGGGACGACAGAAGGAGAGAAGAGCAGAGGGGTTTACATGTCAGTCATAGAGCAGACCGCGAAGTCCTTCCTCATCCTTGCTTAATTTTTAACCTTCCACTTGGACTTGGCTCAGTGTTCATATATCCTCTACTTTCTCCATCGTAGAAGAGGTGATGCTGCGAAAAGCATTGCGATGCGTCCGATCCCATGTCATCCATGGGGGCGCACCGGCTCGGTGTGGGGCCGAGAACAGCTCCTTGCTGACAGAGCACGCCTCTTCAGCAAGGCAGAAGCTCCTCTGCTGAGTACCTTCATGAGGGCAGATGACGCCAGATCGTCGTTTTCTCAAAGTCTAGGTTGAGGAACTAAATGAGTCCATGCGGTTGACCCTCAGCTTGGTGACTCGGAATATCTGAAGTCAAAACCCTTGCATTGGGGGACGGCCCCGATTACAGGGAATGACCTGCTTGCCAACTCGCTCGCCTCACAAACGAAACTTGGCAGGGCCAAAAGGGAAGGAAGGATTGACGATGGGAAAGTGATGCACCGTCTGCCTTTTGGCCCGTGTTAGCAAATCCAGACGGGTCCAGTCCCCGCCACGTCGGCAGTTGTTCGGGGGACGTTGCAGTGGATGTGGCTTGGGGTCACATGCGGCAGTGGCACAGCAGCGTGCCTATCGATAGAGAGATAAGATAAGATAAGGCAAATGGAACGCGATAACATAATGTGGAAGGAGGGGCCGTCAACAAGCGCGCTCCCAGAAGTCGGCCGACGGACCTAGACGCGTGCCGATCTGAATTGTACGGTCAGATTAACATCGCGACCGGGCTGTCACCTCTCACAACGACCCCCGCCTCCGGCCGCTGACAGACGACTCTCCTCCGGCGGGGAAAAAGAACAGCGCGTCTCTGAACTTCACATCAAGGGCGAAAAAGATAAAGGGGGCAGCCGCTGCCATGGAGGAAGCGCACCGCAAAATCGAGCTGCAGTCCAACGAGGACCTGGCATACCTGCTCGACAATGTGCGCCGCGCCGCGCAGGACCAGCTCGACAAGGCCTTCCCCCAGATCGAAGGGAGCAGCGCGCAGGAAGACGAGCTGAGGGCGCCCATCGAGCGTCTCGTCAACGAGGTAAGGGCCCAATTCTACCAAACACAAAAAAACACAGCAAATCCAGACCAAAAAGATACTAACCTCTCCCGTGGAAAAACAGTACATCAACAAAACATTCACCTACGCCGCCCCGAACCTCTCCATAAACGGCCTCGACGCCGACCCCGCCGTCTTCCTCTCCCCCAACCGCAACCCCGACGAGCCCGAAGAGGCCTACGAGCCCTGGGACGCGCGCCTGCGCCAGCGCGTTGAGGACCTCGCCCGCGAGGAGGAGGACCTCCTCAACGAGATCGCCGCCCTGAAGAAGAGCGTGCCCGGTGGCGTCGCGGCCGCCATCACCCAGGACTTCAAGACGTCGACCGCGGCAGACGAGGCGGCGGTCGAGGCAGCCAAGAAGGCGCGCGAGGACGAGCTGAAGGCGAGGGACGCGGAGGTGCTGCCGCTGGACGAGGTGGAGAGGCAGCGCGAGACCAAGGCGGCGTTCGGGGGCGCCGTGCAGAGGTTGGGCAAGCTGAAGAAGGATATGCCTGCGACCGTGGCCAAGATGGAGAGGGCGAGGGTCGCCGGCGAGTATACCGTCACGGAAAGATCGTAGGGCGGTTGGGTTCAGGAGTTTTCGGCGTTGGGTTATACCACATGAAGTCTGCCGACGCGTTTCTACGCGTTAATCGTCAAAATCTCACGTCTATCCATGTTGGATCTGGTTGTCACGAAATATGCTAATTCATGACGACAAGTTGGAGTGAAAGCGATAGTATGTATATTGTAGATAAGGTAACATTTCAGCCAAGGCCAACGCGTGTATGAGCGACTCTACAACAGAAGCTCTTATTTTTAACCATCCCCAAGCCCGCTCCAATTTCATCAACTCTCATGCAACAAGCCTCGCCAACGCCTCATCTCTGACTGGTGTCGTCCAGTATCAATAGCGCCTGGCCCCCAAAACAACAATCTCCCCGAGCTTCGACTCAAGCATGGCAATCTAACAGGAGACGCTTATGCCGCAGCAGGGGCCTTGGCGGGGTCGGCAGCACCGTCAGTGGTGACGGCGGTGCCGGCGGGGGCCGCGCCGCCAGCGGGGGCGGTGACGGTCTCGCCGCCCTTGTTCTCGATGACGTCGCCAGCGGCCTTGGCCTTGGCCCACCAGGGCTCGTTCGTGTACTCCTTCTCTTGCCACGGGCCGGCATCGCTCCACTCGCAGCCGCCCTGGCACTCACACTTACCACCCAAAGACTTGGGCAGGTTCTCGGGCGGGATCTGGTTGAGGAGCTCCTTCTGGTAGCCACTGCCGAGGATGTTGATCTTGGAGACGGTGACGGGGTCGAGCCAGCCCTTGATAACACTCCAGGCGGTGGAGAATCCCCAGGGGGCGTTGATGATGTAGAGCTTTCCGAGACGCTCGGGGTAGTAGTTCTGGGAGATAACGGATGCCTTCTTGACGTAGTCGTAGACCTGGGGCAGGCGAGTGATGGGGACTCCCTTCATGTCCATGATTGTGCAGCAGGTCTCGACAAGGTGGTTGTACTTGCGGGAGCAGGCGGGGAAGCGGGGGTCGGCGCACTTCTCGTACTCGACAGCAAGGTTGGTCAACATGCGCTCGGCCGTGGTGATCTTGTACATGGCGGTCAAGTCGATGCCGCCGTAGTGCTCGATGTAGACGGGACGGCCATCCTGTTGTGATTGTTAGCGAGCCTTGCCTATAGACCAAAGGTGTTTCTCAATTCGAACCTTGTCGGTCTTGTGGTAGTACTGGGGGTAGTACTTGAAGATGTCGGCCTTCTCGGGGTAGTCCCAGCCGGCAATGGTGTCGTCCAGGTTGGTCGTTTTACGCCAGGTCTCGAACTCGACGAACCTGGAAACGGAAGATTAGTCGGCGGTCTTGTGAGTCGTGGAAACGCGGGCAAGCTCACATCTGCTTGGAGAGGTTGACATCGAACTTGCGGGCGCGCAGGAAACGCAGCTGTGTATGCCATGTTAGCCAGGACTGGACACGCAATCCTTATCTTGCGGTCTAGCTTCCGGGAAGTCGTACCAGAGTCAGGGTATCGAGACGCTTAGAGTAGCCCTCAGACTCGAGCATCAGACGCAGCTGGGCGACCTGAGCCTTCTGCTCCTCAGTGAGGTGGCCAGGGTGACCGGGCTGGGCCGTCGGGGCGACAGTCGGGTAGTCGAACTGGTCATACTTGGGGTCGAGTTCGGTTTGGGCCATGGTGGGGTTGTGTAAGGGTCTTCTTCACGAGGAAGAAGAACGGTGTAGAGGGAGGAAGTGGTTGTGGTTGAAGAGGGAATTTCCCAAAAAGGTGGGGTTGGAAGAAGGAGGGAGAGGCGGTGGTTTTGAATCAACACGACGGTCAGTCAGTTGTTGTTCCAAGGAAGAAGAGCACAGAGAGGGCGACCGGGATCGTAGGTGTGCAGGAGAGAGAAGACAATGGAGCTGGCCTGGCTGTGGGGAAGGAAGAGAGATCTCCTGCACAAGTGTAGGGGCGACTTGAGAGGTCGAATTAAAGTGCACTTCGCTGGCCGTATGCCAAAATTCGTCATAGCGACCGGTCCCGCACGCTGTTGCCCCTGGTTGCCCCTCAAAATGGTACTAGCCAGCCTACACCGCACTTGCGCACCCGCATCTAATAGATACGAAGTACGTATGCTCTTTCCCATCAGCTCCATGAGCATCGCCCGCCACGACACTTACGTAACCCACTAAACCGCCGCCCACGCGCGGCCAGAGGCGCTGTAGATTGGTAGATTAGTGCATCTCGGCGAACGGCACCCAGCCCTGCCAACTAACCTGGAACCCGGCCAGCCAGCGTGGTAGCATGCAGTGTTGCAGCACTGATTCGTTGGGCGACATGAGTCGAGCAACTCGAGTGGTGGCAGTGGCACGGAAAAAAGTGGCTGACTGGCTTGATTCCGGCCCTATGAGACATCGGATGGTTCTCAACGAGGTTGCTGTTGGGATGTGACATATGTCTGCTGGTGGGCGGTTCGCTGCGCTGGGACGATTCCGTCCGTGGTGTTGCACGGAACAGTTCTGTTAGGCTCAAGACACCATCGGCAGCCGGGGTCTTTCACAATCCGGACTATGTATTTGATGGCTAAGCCACGCTCATTAGGCCGATTGCCCGTCATTTAACCCTGGGACTCGTTTGAGGCTCTCAATTTCCGGGACCGCATCATGACGAATCTTTTAGAGGGGTTGAACATTCGCACAGGAGGCCTCCTTGAATTGCTTAAAAAAAATCATGAAATCTTTTTAATTGGTATCAACTCTCCAACTAGCCACCGGCCTTAGTCTTTTCCTCGTCCTTTTCGGCGCCCTTTCCGTCTTCCTTGTCTTTGCGCTTCTGAACAACCTCCCAGTTGTAGACTCTCGCAATGGCAACTTCCATGGTCTGCTCTCTGTCAATGGGTGGTGTTCCGGGTAGCGCAAGGGGCGTGAACGTACCGTAATCTGCTCTCTCAGGAAGTCCAAGTCCTCCTCGCAGTTTGATAGACTCAGTTTCGCCGTCGACAGCTTGGATTGCAGCAGCGTCTCGGCCTCGTCGATGGGGTACGACAGCATCACGTTGGCCTGGCTTCGATCAGCATCATCATTACGCCTTCTGTTCGGAACAAACGCACGCCCAGCCAGATGTAGACCTCGTTCGTCGGCGGGATCTTCGCCTTGGAGTATAGAGTGTCGTTCAGCTCGAAAGTCGTCTCAATCGGCTCGTCCTCATCCTGCGCAGTGTCAGCACCCCCTATCTTGTTGCCCTGCGACTGGGGACTCCAACCTGTCTCAGCTTCAAGAACTGCACGGAGTCGAGCGTCTTCTGGATGTCGGGAATCTTGTCCTTCAATCCAGCCATGCGCTTCTGAAGGTTCAGCTCCATGAACTGGTATTTCCTGCACGCACACCAAGTGTTACCAAACTGTCCTGTCGTGTGCCCCTCATTCGTCTTTTCGGTGTCCGTTCCGATTCCGAGTGCGGGCGGGCGCTCGTCCATCGTTGGGCGACTCACGAAATCATCTCCTGGAAGTTGCGCAGAGTGGGCTCGACATCTTCGCGGGTCGTGACGTAGTCCTCGACCTTGTCGACGAACGGCGCCTTGGGGATTCCTCTAGGGTTGCTAGGCGTAGCATCCTTGCTGCATACAGAGAAAATCGGTCAGCTTCGTCGAAATGACTGAACATAAACTGGAGGCAATTACCTGGCCGTCTCCGGCTTCTTTCCCTCTGCCGACATTGTAGAAATAAAGAGATGGTGCTTCAGCGCATCATCTGTTGGTCGGAAGGAGCTTGCGATTTTTCGCCAACGGTGTGGAGGGGAGCTGCAGTGACGGTCCGCTACTCACCCGATCTACGGTGGCCTGTTCACCGAGGTGAGGGGTACCTTCCCTGCTACCCAACTTGACTTGGCACGGGCGGATGGTGGGGTAGCTAGCTACCTTACACAGATGCCACACCGAGACACCGAGATGTAGATGGTCGCCTCAAATATTTCTATATGATTATCCTGTTCGCCAATAGGACTAGTTGTGTCATGTTTCTTGCAAGTGCACGTTGTTCTCTTCAGCTGATTCGTCAATATCGTAATTATAGTGACTTCTGGCTTCAAATTATCCATCCACTGCCGTCTTCGTTGTCAACTACACGCGCATCACTGTTTCGACTTGCATCGACTCAATCTTTCACGGCCTCAAATATCATTAACCCATTTACAGCGCTGGAAGCCATCTCCCCATACCGCCTGGGAGCAATTCATAAGCTTATTCGAAGCAAAAAATAGTAAACAAGGGCCAAAGAAATGGTCATGTTCCGAAACCGAGAATCGAACTCGGGGCTATGCCTAACCTCGCATCGAAGATGAGAGGGCATCATGTTGGCCACTACACCATATCGGATTCAACTGTTGAAAGCCTGCGCCGTTGCGGAGACTTGTGTGTGGTGGAGCGGGGCCGCAAAGTCTGCACGATCCCGCGATTAGGGCCAGGAGTGGATAGATACAGCTTGAAGTGTTCATTGGTTCCAGCCTCTTTCATCATCATGATATTCTACAAAGCCTTTCATGCCGCCGTCATACAAGTCTAATGCCGGGCACAAACCAACCCCCTTCTATTCCTTATTCTCAACCCTGCGCTGCAGAATGTGTCTCGCGTTCGCGGGGGTAAGCGTGTCGATAACCAGCTCCTCCAACGTCTTCTTCGCCTCCGTGTTATCAGTGAACACCATATCGCTCGCCTCCTTGAGTGACAGCCCTCCCTCTACAGGTTCGGTCGGCAGGTTGAGCAGCTTCAGTGCATCGACCAGACTAGTCATCGACGCGACGCCGTTGGGGATGTACCTCTCCACGAGGGCAAAGATGGCGTTCACGTCGCGGGTGAACTGCGCTGCACCGAACGCCGTGAAGCTAGCCCGCATAAGAACCTCGCCCCAGAGCAGATCCTGCAGTTTGTCGAGGGTGGAGCGCCATGTGCGGCGGAAGGCGGCGGTGCTGAGTGCCTTGGCGAGGAAGTCGAGGTTGCGCTTCAGGATCCTCAGCGGCTCGTCCAGCTCAGGGGTGACGGCCAGTTGAGACGGGTCAACTGCGGTGAGTTAGTCAATGCTTCGGTGTCGGTATCACAGGTCCACTTACCCTCTGAACCACTATCGCTAATGGTCGTCCACTGCGTTCTCGTCGCATAGGCCCTGAAGGCCTTGTAATGGGAGTCGGCCAGCGCGTTGACCAAGAAATCCTGCGCCGTCTTACGTCGCAGGCTATACGCCGCGATCGTCTCGTCAAACAAAATGCCATCGTCCGTGTCGGACCCGACGGCCGTGGACGTGCGGTCCTTGACCTCTTCGTAACTCATCTCGCCAGACATTCTGGAAGGCTCGCCATCTTTGGTCGCGCGTGATTGAAGCTGGTCCCACAGCGTGACGAAGAACTCCTCGTTGCTCCAATCCTTGAGGGTGTTGACGACGTGATCGGCACTCCCGTAGACCTTGCACAGTGATTCGAGAGCGCCCGTGCCTTCGAGAGCCGCAAGCTGTTCTTTCGTGACGCCGTGCAATGTCCTGCCGACGGTTGATGTGATCGCTTGGTAGGCCTCGAGAGAACCGCGCAGGCGATCATGGAACTCGTCGAGGATGTCGAGCTGAATGCCGATCAAGAAGCGGATCTTGTGCTTGAACGTCCGGACTCTCTCGTACTGGGTCGTGATCGATCTCAGCAGGTCAGTAACCCGCACAGCGCCAAAGGTAGGCTTCGTCTTTCCGGTGCCAGTATAGTCGTAATCGATGTTGCGCGCGTCTGGTGTTGCCATGATGGCCTGAAAGCGTTCCATGGCGAATGCCTTCTCCGCCTGGAACCAGGGCTCGAACCACTCCTCCAGAACCTCGGACGCAAGACCAGGCCAGCCTTGTTCCGCATTTCCGCCGTCGTAGTTGAACTTGGAGCGGATGTTCTCATCAAAAGTCATAAGCTGGCCCATGAGACTGCTCAGGAATGTCGGGTTATTAGCAGCATCTGCGGTCGCGGCCCTGACCTTTTCCCTCATGACAGGGAGCATGCTCGTGATGAAGGCGCAAACTGGGTCGACGTACACCAAGCTGTTTCCAGCAGGTGTATCGCGGAGTTTGGCAGCCAAAGTGAAGCCGAGGTTATCCCTAAAGAAGTCCTCCCACTTTTCAATGGTCGCCAAGAACCAAGGGAAGCAGTGTGTCCCTATCGCGTCAGGTTTGCTTGTTGGTTTGTCGCTCATGAAGTGGAAGCGGAACTCGGACACAAAGATCTTGCTCATGACATCAAACGGAAGAAGGCTGACGATTGACTTGTTCAGTGTGACCTCGGGAATTTGCAAGTCGATCAGCTTCTCGAAGCATGCCAGCCATTCCTCGTCCATCTCAGATGTCGGATCAACCAAGGGCCACGACCTCTTGCTCAGTATAGCCTCTAGCTCGCCCGACATAATCTTCTTCATCTCGTCCCACAACTTATCAGCAACGTTGCGAACATGGTTGACTAGATGCACAGCCGCGTCGTCCGCCGGCCCGGATAGCTCCTCCAACCGCCTAGACAACTGCTTCAGCTTCGAGTACGGGTCCAGCGCGGCCTTGGGGCTTTCGGGGAGATGCGACCGGGCTTCAGCCCTCAGCCTGTCCACATCTTGCAGGAGTACCAGGTATTTTTGCGCCAACTCAATCGTCTGCAGCTTCTTCATAGGCCTTTGCAGCCTGGCAATGGCCTGGTTCGGCGCATCAGACGCTGCGGCGATCTTGACACGGACGTCGATGCTGTGCTGCAGCTCCTGAAAGTCTTGTATACGCTGAGCGAGCGAGGACTGGCGATCGCCAGCGGTGCGGCGGGCTTCGTCGAGCTGTTTGACGGCGTTGTCGAGCTGGGACTGGAGCTGGCTGCGCTGGACCTCTACATTGGCGATCAGGGAGTCGAGGTTCTCGAGGTCGGTGGTGGATTGAAGCTTGTCGTCGAGGAAATCTTCGACTCGAATGTCTAAGGCGCCGCCCGTCTGGACGCGCGCATCGGGTATAGTTGCCATAGCGGGCTGGTCCGGCGTGGTGTTGCGACAGGGCAAGTCGGGATATTGTGATCGCAACGTACCTTAAGGTAGTGTATGGTCTGAACAATGACGTGGAGCTTGAGCTTCTCCGTAGTGGGGTTATACGCATTTATCGAGCTATGTGCTAATGTACGGTAGTTATGTGGTTAACCGATGTTCTCGGGGCACCTTGCTTAAGCGACAGAGAACGGATTGGATAATGCTGAAAACAATAAAGAGCGTGGCACTTCGATAACACGGCCTCTCTTCATGAGCAAAAAAAAAAAAGAAAAAAGAAAAAAGGGCAAAAGTTCAGTCCGATGAGAATCGAGCCTATGAAACTGAGAAGTTTACGTTGCGACACCGGAGCATCTAACCCATTTTCTGTCCGCTGGGCTACGCGGGACGTTGTGTGGATACCCTGGGTCAAAGTTTGATCTCAAGAACGGACAAGCCAGGGTGTAGGCCCCTGCTTGCTCACTTTACACTGAAGCTAACACACCTCAGATTGGTCAAAACCGCAGGAGAGCTTCAAGACCTACTGTTTAGCATCTCGTTTTAGACTGTATCAAGCTGACATCAATAATTTAGAGAAGGCCGCCTACTTTTCCTGTGGCAGAGCGACTACTTTTCTCGTGGCTATATTCTACCTCACCGTCGTCGTCGTTGCTACTATCGTCTCCGATAAAGTAGGTGTACTTAAGAACACAGGAAATATAGCCGCGCAGACACGGGAAAATTAGGTGGTCTCATTCAGAGGTCCCTAATAGCCGCTATCCAGTCTCCACTAGAAGTATAACTCACGCGCGGTTACATATTAGGGGATTTCTTAAGTATCCTTTAATAGCTGGAGCTTGAAGCTGGATCATCCTGCCTGAAAACACATATTCCCCTTTTCTAGGAGGACGTGCAGACGAGAAATTACACGAACACGGAACGGAGGAGACCGCGCGGACATTCACATTTCAGTGGATGCAGGCCGGGACCGGTAGACCCACAATTCGGACCGGATGTGTGGAGGACGTGAGACCCCGGAACCGACCGAGCCAAGGCAGCTGGCATAGAGCTCAATGACCTTGTTTTCCAGGAAACTATTGCGGTCTAATTTTCCTGTGTCTGCGTGGCTGTATTTCCTACGTATTCAACTACTTACATAATGAACGACGACAGTGACGATAACGATGACGACGACGACGGAAGACGAAGACAAGGACGAGGACGAAGACGACGATAACGACAATAGTCACAAAAAGTCACCGGTGCCCTGCACTCTCTCCGTCAGATTTCCAGGACCATATCGGACGACCGACAATAATTTCATCGTATATTCTCGCTCCTGTATGCCATCGGAAAGGAAATAACCATCTGATTAGAGTGGGTTGGACAAGGCTGGCCAAGGCCACTGCGGAGACTGCTGGCGATCGACCCGCGGATCGTGAAGACGACACTGGAGCTGCTGGGGGAATGGTCTGCATTGCAGATCCAACTTTTACTTTGGCATCGAAGACGATGTCCGTAATCTTGTCGGCTGAATGGAAGCCGAAGCAGATGCCAGACTTTCGATAGATCCTGGGTCAAGAGACAGCTCAACAAAGTGCACAGACCGAAGTTAGTCACCAGCCACATATTATTGTCAACAGACGCAGCGCTTCGGCACCTCCAACATCCGTCCGGCCCAGCAACAGTCACTCACAAAATCTCACAAGACGGCTTGGAAGCGCTTGATGAGATGTGGCTGAGGGTTTACACGGGCTGATAGTGAGTCGCCATGAGATTGTTGTTGCTCCTGATGGCCAGAACAGACTGAACAGCTGGCTAGTGTACTGTCTGTGTATCCGTGAAGGCAGCTGAGAGACGCAGGCAGATTGCGTCAATGGCTTGTGGCTTGGTTCTGTGCGAACAGATGGTGATGGCGGCCTTTCCATGCTGTCAAGGACGCCTAAAGATAGTGATGCTACGGGAGATGGCTGGAAAGGTTGAACACATGGACTCCCGAGATCTACACAAATCGGGTGCCGGCGAGCCGGGCATTTTAAGCCAGTGGAGGCAAGACAGCGTTAGCGCCCACCAACATCCGTCCATGCGGGATCGAGAGACAGCAGTCAGCTGAAGTGACAGATGTCGATGGGATGGAAGATATTTTTGTCAACGGGCATCTTCGAACGATGCGTGAGAATGGAGATCGTTGACCGCCATCAGAGACGCAAGCGGTGTGCTGGGCAACGGCTGTCCGACTTTGTGTGGTGGAGTTGATAGGAAACCGATGGGTCTCGACGATGGGTAAAAAAAGCACGGAGCCGTCTGGGGTTCCTGCGAGAGGGATCCGCCCAGCAGGGGAGCAAGTCGACTGCGTATATCGTCCAGAAGTGGCAAGCTGTAGAAGATAAAGTAGCTGACCGTATCTGTGGCAGGGTGCGCCGAGTCTGTAAGGTCCCACGAGAGGATTCTTGGCCCGTCGTGTTGGGTTATGGGATCCGAGATTCAGATGCAGTCGCCGTGCCAACAAGGGGTGGGCAAAGACGGACGGGCTTGGGATGCCGGAAACAACGCATCACCAAGAATCAACGACAGCGAGTCGAAGAGGGAGAAAAGCAAGGCAACAGCTGGACCCATGCTCCGGGTGTCATCTTCAAATGCAGGAACCCCCGAGGCCTTGTTCCCGCGTCGAGTCGTGTGCATGCTTGGATTGGGTTAGGTGAGCGGCAGGCTGAAGCAAGCGACGGACAAACAGGGAAAGCTGCACGATGCGAAGCGGTTGGCGGCCAAAATCCCGTGGTGGTGTCGTTTCCCGCGTCGTTGAAGAGGAGCTGAGTGCAAGAGAGAAGAGAAGAGGACCTGAATTGTGCCCGAAAAGAGCTTGGGCTAGAATTCGATGCTAGGAACAACAGGTGCGCTAAGATGCAGACTTAGATTTGACGGGGGGTGAGCGCCTGGACACGATGGGCACACCTGGCGCGGGATGGGGGGGACCCCTGGAAGAAGGGAAAGACGTCACCCAGCCACCGGGCTTTTTTTGCAGTTGGCGACAGCTTAGAGTGGGTCCCCGCCTTCCAAGTCGGGCAACGCAGCAGCCACAGCAGCTAGGGGGAGGTACGTACCCAGCGCCTGGAAGGCCACCCCCGGACGAACCTGGGAGCCAGAACAGCGTCAAAGTGGGGCTGCCCAGGAACCGCTGCAACGCTGCGAATCGCCCGGACAACGCGCTCCTTGCGCCACGAGTAAATAGAGGAGGTTGGCGTAGCTACGTAACGCCTTGCAACGACCGCACTTCCTGTCCATCTTGGCTGCGTTTGGGTCCTAAGTGGGATGGCAGGACCAATTGCACCTCATCCTGGAGCCTTTTTTCCCATCCATCAAGATCCATCCATCACCCTTTTTCTCTCTTGCCCATCACCCAGCCATCTGAATATTCACCTCTGCAACCGCCTCTACGTACAAACCTCCCGTCCATCCCGAATCCGCGGGCACATCCCGCCTTCAAACTCTGGACACACCTTTTTTGTGCGGGAACCTGATCCAGAGACAAAACTAAGTCCACCCTTCCCTCCCCTTGAGCTCCCCAGCCATCCCAATATCCACGAGAAGATCTACCTACCTACCTCTTCCCGCGCCCACCTTTGAAGACCTTACCCGTCACATCCACTCTACACTACACTCACTCAAACACTTTGCGTCCTTCATTCACCGTCAATTCCAAAAGAGACAGCATCCAAAAAGTGGTAGTTTGTTTAGTGTCTGACATACAGGAAAGAGTCTTCATCGTCTACCTCGCAGGTCCAACACCGTCCCGCATTCCTCGCGGTGTTCTCCAGCAGTTCGGTTCTTCTTCAACCTAGCCTTACATTCCTCACTCTTCGCGAGGCATCAACGCCATTCACTCCCGAGACCTCGCATTCCTCGCACTACGAGTCGACTCCCCGCGCGATCAGTCCTTCCCCAGACGACAAGGAGAGACAAGCAGCGTGCCAACGCTGAAGGTGCCTGGACCAGAACCCGACCGTCGCTCCGCTATCACGGAGGACGGGCGAGGGTTGTTTGAGACCTCTCGTTAGAGTGGAGGAGTAGGAACACATAGTCAACATGGCGAAATTCCAGGTTGGCTGGTATCGTGAGTCGAACCCTGTCCGTTCTGGGAAAGCGGCAGCTTGAGCTAACACTTCCATAGGGTTTGTGCCGTTCCTAGGATACCACCATGTCTTGATGATCTTGATCGCAATTGCCATCATCCTTCTTTGTAAGCTCCATCGGTCGCCATCTCCAAGAACCATCACTAACGCACCCGGCAGCTCTATTACTGGCAGGCTGCTCATCGTCATCACCTTTGATCCCCGATATCTTCCTCCTGTCCCTGTACTATGACAGCTACACTGCCGTCCCCGACACGGCGCAAGTAGACTACAATGTTCACACCGCCATCGAGAACATCGCTGGCGACGCTCGTCTCGCCGCTCGTGTCGGCTACTTTGGTATCTGCATCAGCCCCGACGGTGGCAGTTGGCTTTGCAGCAACAATGCCACTGCTCTGGCCAATGAAGTCTCCGTCGACCAGGATCCTCTCAACCTGATCTGGCTCGCCGCCCAGTTCAAGGACATGATTGTTTTCCCCTACCTCATGTTGGTCTCCTCTACCAACCACCTCTAAAACCGCCTACTGACAACCACCAGCATCATCGCCATTATCTTTGCCTTCGTCTGCTTCCTGCTTCTGGCTACCTTCCCCGGATGGCACGAGGAGGAGGACTCTGAGGGCTCCGACCGCGAAGTGAAGCCCTTCCCCTCGCGACCCGTCTCCCAGATCTCCCTCGCCATCATCTTCATCGCCTCCATCTTCGTGCTAGTGTCGGTATTATGGCAGCACACCGCCTCCGTAGCAGCTTCCATCATCGCTCAAGACTTTGGCAACGGAGCCGTCAAATCCGGTGTCGGATCGTCCGCCATGGTCCTCGGTTGGTTCAGCTTCACACTACTCATCATCGTCACCATCGGTCTGCTAGTCATGATCCTGAGTATCCGCGTCCTGAGCCAAATGGTCGGCTAGTCGCGCCAACCGAGTTGAAGAGATGAACAAGATTTGACGACGACGACAAGATGTGTAGAAGATGGGGCCCGAAGCCCGAAAGGAACGCTTTGTACATGGGGAGAGCGCGATTTTACGCCTCACCGAGACCCATCAGCACATTCATCATCGTCCAGCACAAGAAAACACACCAAGCATCAGGGACATTGGCGTTTTCGTTTCGAATTGTGTTTTTGTTTTTATACTCTATTTGCTGTTTTGGCATTTCAATTTTTTGGGCCGGCAGGGGGCCCACGACACCAGGAAACATGTCGAAGTTTCCATGGGACCCCCCATGTTTTTAATGTTGAACGCTTCCTCGCAAGCGGCGGATGAGCAAAGAAAGAGAAGAGAGAGCATGAAACGCATAGACGATATCAGCAACGCCGCGCGGGTCTTTTCAGCCACTTCTCGCTCATGACCCTCAACTCTTACGACGACGACGATACCGAGGCCGTGGCACACGGTCACTTGAACTCTTTGGATTAGCACCCGAGGGTAATGAACGGGAAGAGTCGACGAGAGAGGATTGTGGTATGTGCAGCACGAGAAAAAGAGAAGACCGAAAAGAGAACGGCATGAGGGAAATGAAGGGAAACAAACTTTTTTTTTACTTGGACGGATCAACGGGATGGGAAACGTGTAGGAGTATGTCGACCATGATTATGGGATAAGAGTGTCATGGCCTCGAATCAAAGATGAAGATGAGATGAGAGGAAATGAAATTGAACATGCCAAAACACACACACCTCGTCTCATTCCGCTTGCGGTGACTCCACGATAACCTATCCCTTGGGTAATGATCGACTTGTGGATCATGAGGAAGGTTGACAGGCAAGAATCACTTGGGATCAAGTTACGTTGAAGCCAATTAGGTAGCTTTTGTTTTTGCACTTTATACAAGAAAAGGGTCAATCGACCAATACAACAAATAACCCCGCAATTCAACACGCCCAAAACGCCATGTTTACCCAATTGCCTTGTCCCGCCGTGATATCTCATGCTTGACTGTTGCCCTCCCCCCTCTTTCTTCTCTCTTCTCTCTCTACCATGTCTCTCTGTTTTTAAACGTAATCGTCTCCTTCTCGCTCCGCCATGCACGCAACGCAGCAACGCTTGCTAATGCACCAACATGACATCTACACAGGCCTCTTGAACGGATGCGCCTCCGTGTTGAGGACGTAGTCGTCGAGGCTGATGAGGTCGGGCTCCGAGTACAGCAGGTAAAAGTACTTCAGCGTCTCAGCGACCCAGAAGCTCTCCATCTCGTCGACGGGCTCCGGGGAGCTGGAGAGGATGTTGTCTACCGCGCTGGCGCCGTGCTCGGTGCGCGTCGCCTTGATGATGGCCTGCCACATGTTCCAGCCCTTCTCCTGCCAGATCGGGTCGCCGGTGATGCGGTACATGTACCACACCGATTCGATGGCTTCGGGTCTGGGTGAAGTGTGAGTAAGCAGGGCAATGACAGAGTGAACGCGGTTTGGGGGAGACTTACCGGAGGATGTAGCGTCTAGAGTTGATGTTTACGAAGCCAGGCGGGATCTTCTCCTCGTCGAGCATGATCTTGACGTATTCCTTGTGAGACTTGGGCTTGGGGTCGGGGATTTCCTCCTCATACACGGGAATCGTGCCGACGATGCCTCCGCTGACGGGAGCATCGTTCGAGACGGTGCCCGAATCCGACGCGTCGCTGTTGATGTTGAGCTTGTCCTTGAGCGAGTTGCTGGCCTTCTCTTCGGACGTGCCCTTGCGGGGATCCTCTGAGGCGGGGGGAGCTCTCTTCTTCAAGAGGTGCTCATCCACGTTGGACGGCGACTTGTTGAGGCCGGGCTCGGGGGCCGGCCACTCGGTCTTCTTGACATCGTTGACCTTCTTCGGCTGGTCCTTGGGGACCTTGACATCGGCGAGGGGGTCAACCTTCTTCTCCTCCACAGGCGGGGGCATGGCCTTATCGACAGAGAGTCTGTCAACCGCGGCTGCTCTCCTAAGCTCCTCGTTCTTCTTCTCCTTCTGTCGCTCCTCCCACTCCTTCACCTGCGCGTCGCGCCAGGCGGCGGAGGGGTCAAGGTGCTCCCACCAGAGAGTCTCGTTCCAGGGGCAGCTCTCGAGAGACGCGCAAGGGACGACGGAGGCGCCCTCGGGCATGATACCGGAAGGCATGGATTCGTACGCCCAGACGCAGCCATCAGTCAGCTTCTTGGCAATTTCCAGGTCCTCGGGTCTGTCAAAGATCTTGCTTCCCAAACCGAACATGCCACCAATGAAGCAGGTAAGGTGGGTGACCTCATACTCGACTCGGGCGTCGTACTCGGGATCACCAGCCGTGGAGACCTTCGCGGAGAAGAGAATGTCTCTCTCCTTTGGTACCATGGGCCTGTAGAGCAGCCACTTCTTGACAGCTGCAACTGTCTTCTCGTGCATGGTCTTGTACTTGGGCTCAAGGCCGCCAAGCATGAGATATTCCTACTAAATTAGCTCAAACTCTGGGGAAGCGCTCTGATGAAAAACTCACTTTAGGGAAGTATTCATAGGTCGAGTCCTGACTTCCACCCATGCTGTACTGCTCGTATCCCCAACCGCCAGGGGCAAGTCCCTGAGGAATGCACTCCCATTCGGATTTCTCCTCGGGAGATGTGGGAGATGGTCTACGACCGCTGTTTCCGGGATACAAAGGCTGCTCGTTCACGATTGGCTTCGGGAAAGCCTCCTCCTTGTCGACATTGGCGTTCTTCACCACGGACTCCCCATCCTCGGTGACTCCTACAGCCCGCTTCGAGAGGCCTGTCTCACGAGGTGCCACGGGCTCGTCGCGCTTCTCGTCCACGGCAGGCTTATGGCCTTCGGGCTCTTTCATGTGCGCAGCAACGGCCGCGGCGCTTGCAGCCGCAGCCGCAGCCTGCTCCTCCTGGTAGCGAATGGCCTCCGCAGTCCTGTTGCAGCCTGAAGCGTCGAGTTGCTCGGGGAAGATGCCGTTCAAGGTGGTGCCGCGGTTCTGGAGATCCTCGAAAGCGTCGGTGATGCGCGCAATCGCATCGTAGTACTTGTTCTCTCCGGTCAACTGAGCGAGGCGCGTGAACTCCATAGTCATGGAACCCAGCTCAGCGACGCCGACGTTGCCAGCGCGGTGCGGCTGGGAGGCGTACTGGGGCTGCCAGTTGTAGTACAGAATGGGCATGCGGTTGGGGGTATCGAAGACGCCCATCAGGATCTCGGCCAGCTCAACGGCCTTGTCCAGCAAAACGTCGTAACCACCCTTCTTTCCTCCGCTCACGTCGTACGCCGCAAGCAATCCGCCCAGGTATCTTATAATTGTTTCGAAAACGGGAATATCGCGGCGCGTGGGGCTAAAGGTGAAGTCGATATCCTTGACGGACTTGGCAGCCTCGTCGAACTCCTCCTTCATGCCCATAATCCAGAGGGTGTCAAGACCGTCCACAAGCGTGGCAGCCCAGCCACAGAAGGGATCACGGTAGCGAGCGCTGACGGGGGAGAGCTCGTCGTGCATCCAGGCATACTTGCGGTACCCGCCCCAAGAACGAACCATCTCAGCCTTGATCTGCGCCAGGCGTCTCTCGCGCTTCTCCTTGACGGCGGTCGTCTCGGGCTCGAACTTGTACTGGATCCTGGGGATGTCCTTGGGCTTGCCGGTCGGAAGGGGAATGATCTTGTCGGTAGGAACGGGAAAGTGCTCCTTGACCTTGTGCCAATGGATCTGGGAGGTCGTCGTGGAGGCGCTGGACTCGGCGTTGTCGGCGTTGGGTCGGCCGGGAGGCTTCTTGGCGTGAAACTCGTCCTCGGCCGGGATCTTGGCGGCTTTCGTGACCTCGGGCTCGTTGTCGGGGTTGTAGACGGGCATGGTGGGCGTGTTTGCGGACTTTGTGGGAATGCCCTTCTTGGGGGTCTCGGTCTTGAGCTGGGGGATCTTGACGACGGTCTGCTTGGCCGTCTGCCTCATGGGGTTCTGCTCGGGCTCATCCTCCTCCTGATCGTGAGGGTGTTCGCTGTCCGGGGGCGGGTTGTTGTTCAGAGGCTTGTTGGCGGGGGGTTCGTTGACGGGAGGCTGTTTCGCGGGCTCGGTCTTGCCCTTGGCAGGTTCATTGGGCTTGATGCTGCCGGCGTAGCTTGTCGCATCCCATTCAGGGTTCTTGAAGACTTGGTACAGCATGAAAGCCATGACAAAGGCCACCAAGAGCACATAACGGCTCCTCCTGCGGGGCATCATGATTGCTTGCTTGCTCGCCGGGGCGAGTCTCTGGGGCGCAAACTTGGGGGAGTTGGGTGTAAGATCGGTCGCGTGCTACACTGCAGGTAGCGGTTCGACCGTCGATCGAGGACCCAGGGGTCCAGGGAAAAGAAGAGCGGCAAGGATGGCAATGAGTTAACGCAGTGTCATTTCTCGGTATTTGGGTGATGGTCGGATTCGAAAGGGCCTTTGAACTTGAGCAGGCGGGAAGAGTGATTCAGTGTAAGGAATGGAAGAAGGGAAGGAAGGAGAGTAATTGGAGTGTGATTGAGGCAAGGCAAGACGAGGAGCAGGAAGAAAAGATACGTAGAGAATTGGATGGGATGCACGACAGTTGAGGTAAGGTGCCTACGGTAGGTCAGCAAGCAGGTAGGTGGCATGTACAGATTGGCTTTCGGCTCCATTTAGGGGGGCACATGGAGCTGCCAGGATGGCCAAGATGAACTTGAGTGTTCTAGTGCAGCGCCTCTGAGGGGAACGCGCTACGGATACAGAGCAGGGCAACCTAAGCCTTTAGGTAATATGGAGGTGGGATCATGGATGTGGGTGTGTGGATGGCACGCGCATGAGCAGATACAACGTTCCGCAGCGCCGACAACGTGGCACAGAAAGTATTTCGACATCAGACCAGCACTACGCAGTTATGTACATAGGCAGTAGGGCGAACAGGCCGCCCGCCACCTGTGCGCCGTGGACGGTGGAAGCTGCCCGAGAGCAGCAGTCAGCGCACATGAGGCGAGAGAAGAGCAGACGGGCCGGGAGAGGCAAAAAAAAAAGGCACGACAGTTTACAGACGCCAAGACGCGAGATCTGAGCTTTCCCCGTGTCGGATTGAAGCATCTGGCTCCAGCAAGGTCAGGGGTTCAAGACGGCTTTTTCCCAGTGGTGCTGTGCAGAGGCCCGCACCCGTACACTGGTATCCGCCTTGTATGTATCCAACCTTTGCACGACCGGGTTCTCCTTAACGATAGCTGTCACGGATTCGAGATTGCCCTTATGGATGTCTGAAGATCCTCTCTATCAAAGACGTTTCAACCCGTCTAGCCAACTCTGTCAACTTCTCATTGGTGCAAAGTTTCGCCCTCAGCCGCAGATACGCCCGCCACTTGTCTTGAAGTCAAATCATTCTCAGAGTGGAAGCCAAGTAGGGAGAGAAATTACAAGACACTTTTTTTTCCCCCTCCTGTGCAAAAATGGCTGTCCTTTCCCCCTTGCTTGCTCAACCGATTGCTACCCCAGACACACATGGGCTCCCAGCTCGCAGCCAATCCGATGGCAGGGGACCGGCGCACCTTAACAACGGGGCGGAACGGATCCAGATGGACCTTATTTTTCCAGGGAGTCGGTGGCCAGCTGCTCCTCCAAAAGTCGTATCCCAAGATGGATGATCCTCGCAGTGGATTGCACCAACCTTTGGGTACGAGAACACTGGAGTCCGAGGATGATTTTGGGCAAACTATTCGTCTCGACTATCCAATACTCATACTCATAGTAGGTAGGTACACAAAAGAGACAGAGGCGTGCCCATCAAGTCACCCGACCTCCTTTACTACTGTTGTAAGTAGGTACCTAAGGAAGCCAAGCCGGATCCCCGCCGTCTCTTTAACCGTGCTATTGTCTTGGCACGAACAGCTGCCAGAGCTTCTGCTTCCGGCAACCCATTCAGCCTCTCTCTGTCTCCTCTCAGGCTCTCTCTCTGAGACTCTCCACATCGAGCCCCCTTGCGCCCCTTGGCAATCAAACAGCGGACAGCCGAACAACAACCGGTCGTCAATCGCTTCTCCTCGCAAGCCGAAACACTCGAGCCTCAAGACATGACTTCAGCGCTCCTGCACCGCATGAGGCGCGATTGACTGGAAAAAAAGAGACGAGCCGATAAGCAGGTGCTGGACAGGTCTCCGCGGCATGCAGAGAGAAAGGGAAAACACGAGACGAAAAGGAAAAGAAAAGAAGGTTTCGGGTTCCTGTCTTTCATCACCGCCCCGAACAGCAACATTTGCCGAGCATCTCCAGGGTCCCGCCCCGTCTCCACGAGATCTGCCTTATTAAGATGCGAAAAAAAAAAATAGACAGTCCGTGAAGTTTAAAGATTCCGTCATTCCGTTACGCAGGTGCATTCTGCATCATACCGCATTAAGAGACCGGCCGTTCGGCTACCGGGCCTCCGATGCCACCCTCCCCTAAAAGATGCGGGCGGAGCGCTCGTGGTGCAAATCGGGCAGGTAACCCTCCGCCCGCATTTGCCGGGCCTGCCGGAGGAGGGGAGGGGAGGAGGGGCCCGCACGCGACTACCATGTGACCTGCAAGAATGGCGGAAGAACTCCAACGACGGCAGGAACGTTATTTGGACTTTGGGGAAGGTGGTGTTCCCAGCCGGATATTTACCACACTGCGACATGAATATGCTTAATTGATCAGATATAGCGCGGAGTTATCGTGAAACTCAAAGACAATGGGGACTTCTAGACAGTAGATACCAAAAAGGTTCATGGCAAGAGAAGGTCGCTAGGGTTGTGCAAGAGTGGTGGCAGGTAGCGATGACATGAAAATGTAGTTGAATGAGTCTCCTTAGGTATTCCATAGATGGGCAACTTTTCAGACTTTTGGAGATAAGCCTCGTCATGAACCCTGGGGGCTTTTCGAAAACGAGCACGGCATTTAAATTCTGCTTCTACCTTGATGATCATCAAAAAAGAGTTTTACTAGTCGGCCAGTGTCCACATACGCGTGTTTCCTCTCAAAGCGGCTATCGTCGTCGTTGTCGTCGTTATTATCATCACTACCCCTACTGCTTTCTCTACTGTTGTCGTCCGTATAGAAAGAAGCATTGGGTGTACTACGATACTGCCGAGTAGCTGACTGACACTGCCCAGCTAGCAAAACTCATCAAAAACGCTTTTCATCAATCTAACGCTTCTCAACTCCTACTCGATCGCCAGCGAATGAGCGACAAAATCGGCAGCCAATATGTACGACGACGAGTGGAACCGACTAACCCCCGAAGAACAGCACGAAAGGCGCAAGGAGCACGGAACATGGCCCGCCAGATTCCTCAAAGCCCTCCGGTTCAAATTGCACAAGAAGCAGTCCCCGGAGCAGAGAATGGGTGCCACCGGCGAGCTCACCCGCCGCCGCCGTATCCAGCTTCACTTCCTGGAACTGTACTTTTGTCCGGCCATGGTCGCGAGGATACGACCGCACTTTCAACACTTTGCCGAGTACCAGCTGTCACTCTCTAGATATGTCCGGTACCGTTGTAAAGACATGCTGCCCCGTGAGTTTTGGAACTTGCCGGCCAACTCGCCGAGCAGAATGACGAAAGCCCGGCTTCTGCTTGTCATCAGCCTGGTCTTCCACCCGGACGTCAGCGCTCAGATTGCTTCCAACATTGAAGAGTTCGATGAAATTGCAGGTATCGAGTGTACGGACGCATTCATTGGCGAGACTGCTTTGCGAGATTGGTTGAAGTACCTGCTTGACTACACCCTGTCAGGGCTGGCTGGCGCAGGTTGTCCCTTTCTCAGATATGATGTAGGCTCCGGATAGCGGCGCATCTTTGTTGCCCATGCTGACGATTATTGATAGAAAGCAGCGTGGTCTATTACTGACGATGAGGGGAATCCTAAGGAGCTACACCCGGGACCTCGTCCGGACTTTCTCGAGTTTATCAGGCCAATCGATGTTGAGCAGATAAATTTGTAAGGCAAAAACATTCTTGAGGCATGGAGGAGTCATCCAGTCACACGATCTCTGAGCCGCCTCCAAGACGGGCAGGACGAGTTGCGACACGACCCGGCTAACTTGGGGCAAACATGGACGCCCGCAACACCAGGCACCAACTGCGTCTACAACAGTACAAACGAGCATTTCCTACGCGAGACATGGCACCGACCTTTCATTCCCTTGAACAGAGAAATCGAAGAAAACCAGATGACGCCCAGATTCGTCCACGGTGCTATCACAAGATTTAGCCCTTTCCGAGAGTACCTCTGGACAGCCTTCCGAACGCACATGATATCTCTAAAACCACCAGTAGAAGAGCTCCCGCACCTCAGAGCCCCATGGACTGCCCGAGATCGAAAAATCTACCGAGGGGTGTTGTTGACCCAGTACAACAGCACTCAGCCTGCGCCAGCGGAACTGTCCCACTACATTGTCCCCGAGGGCCAGGAGACTGCCTGGGGGGACTTGTCGCTTAACAATTGGGTCGTAAATGCAGAGGCTTGGGATCATTATCACCAGATACACGGCCGGGGCCATCGCGAGTGGCCTCATGTGGTTCATGTAAAAGCATATCCTTCGCCGTCGTCCACAGCATATCAAACTCACACCAATATGTGGCGAACTGCTTGGAAAGATGGGCTTAACGCAGAGCACAATCACGACCAAAAGGCTATAATGTACTTAAGTTCGCAGCACAAAGCCACGTTTGCCGTCTCTTTTGAGAGGACAACAACTGGTTCCCGAGCCAGCTGAAACCACGCGAACTTGCCAGGTTTCAGTGAAATAGTCGCAGGTGGGAGTGAAACATAATTCAACGCGATACCATAAAATGTAGCTCGGACAGCAAGCTACAACAGAGGCCTCAGAGCATGTCTGAGCATGTCTGCAATTTTACTCAAACAAGCTGCTTCTGCTTGGCATGCTTCAACGACAGTTAAGTGTCTCGTGAGAATGACCCCAAACTATCGAAAATGGTATCAGTCCGTTCCATTCCCACAAGTTTAGAGCTAGAGCACCTGTGTATGCGGGGGTGTTCCAGCGGCATCGCTCTTGTTCATCTAGGCCGTCGGTCTTGGCCCTAGGACAATACGAAGCATCAGCAATGCTGGAACGTATCACGAACGGCCAAAAGGATTGCACTTAAGTTCCAAACAGTCCAACAGCGCTTAGCCCGCGTCGTAATTACGGTCAAGGTTGTGCCTGCTGCGAAGCAGGCCTCCTCTTCGAAAGGGGAATCATCGATCAAGAAACCGCCCTATGAAGACGACGAAGACGACGATGGCGACCAACCTAGGGGCACCAAGAAGAATAAGTTCAAGACGCTGCGAGGCCTCAAGCAGGATGCTTCAGAATCCGAAATTCGACTTCGGCAAGAAGCTCAAGGCATGGTCCAACCAATCCACGGACTAATGACTTCGCTGCGGCTTTCCATACACAACTCGAGGGTATTCGGTCAGGTGTAAGAGTGTCTGTTCTTCTAATGAATGATATGAATAATCACTAAGGAACAGCCAAAGATAACGGAGGTCTTACCAACCAAGACCTCGCTCTATAGGCCGCGCACCTAGAGCCCCCTCCCCTGGCTCCATGGAGCCTGAGAGGGGATGGACTGCACGAGATCATGCAAGCTATCATACGCAAATGTGAGACTGAACCCCTACAGAACAGTGGTAGATATAAAATATCCCCTGACTAGTATCTTGAACAGCATGGGCAATGTCGTCAAAATCCTTCATTGCTTTCCCGCAAGACCTGAAGCTGTCGATGTAACTCGGCCCGGAGGAGAGGTAACCCGTGTCAACAATAACGGACCTCCTCATTCAGAGGGCACCGCTTCAAACCCCCTTCCTTCATTTCCCTCAAGGTATCGCCCTCATATCCCGGGGTATTCGTACTCCAGGACAGATGTAAGCCTAAGTGGACCAGGCTGAAAGCACCATAGCTCATATACCTGGTTATTAACATACACAGGTGCAGAGAGGAATCATGGATTGGCTGTGGTGCAGCATTCTTCACTGGCAATAGGATTGCGACACCTTTACATAGATACCTCCGCTCACCACTCTACACAAAATCTATCCCAATCAGTTGGTTGCCTCCATCCAAAGCGCACAAAACCATTCGAATCACCGAAGTAATGAGCTATTTCAATACAAATGTCTACCTTCAGAGCCATGTCTTCCAAACAGCAATCGAGCTTTCTGATAGGTGAAGATGAACCATAGCGTGGAGTTTGCATTCACAAGTACGAACTAACCAGCTCTCAGACATCACGAAAACAACCCCATTCCAGCTCGTCGCTTTCCTCCCATTCTCCCGTCGTATTATGCTACTTATACACGTCCTCAAACCACCCGGAGCAATTCCGTATCGCTCAGGTATATCGCACCTTGACATGAACCTAGCTTGGTGGCTCAATCCAAGACAAAGCCTTGCACCAGCTCTTCATAGAGATATGATTCGTCTCTATGCTGCTTGGAGGATGTACACCCCGCAAGGTCCTTAAATAACCAGTCCGTAAATGCCATCAAGTAATCGCCCGTCCTGATCATCGATCCCTTTTCTAGGGGAAATTCCATCTAACACCAACGACTTTCACCCCATCCGTATAAATTCACGCCTAAATCTCAATAGTAGACCTAACAACAATCAAAGTATCGCCGATAAGCGGTCTGTAATCTTCAACCTAAGTCTGACAAGTAACTTGGCAATAGCCATGGCAAAAACCCCATCTACAATCTTCACACCCACGAAACGTCCCACCACCGCCACCCATATTTGTTTTCCTCCGTATATCTGACCCTTTCTCTAAGCGTATTGAACAAAAAGTGGTAGGAAACATTGATATTTACCTGCGTAGCTATAGCCTGCTCGAGAATCTCAACCAACTTACACTACCACGCATGCAACCCAACCCCCCCTAACCGCAAGTCCTCAACCCAGAACCTTTGTCATCTCACCAAGTACCCCAGTTTCGAATGGGATGAAACCCAAACCATCCCATTCTGCTCCCGAGAATCTTCAGCAAATCAGCTGGTTGTGGTCCATTTGTTCCTGCTCACCTAAATAATCCCATAAACCAGACACAAAATCGCCCTCTTCGTAAAGACAGTCCATCAACCCTTGACTTCCCGACAACTCTTTCATCGCCCACCGTTTCTTGCCAAGTATACCGTCCAAATCCCAGATCAACTACCGCAGACGACCCATAACCCGAGTGGGATCTTCACTCATCCGCAAACAAGAGAGCACGGAATCGTAATGCAGACCCATGAGATCGCTCACCACGCCGTTCGGTCGAATTCTGGCAGCCGCGTCTTCGTCGAAACCCCTGGAAAAGTTGGTCCATTTCGCCTTTTACCACATCTTGTTAAAGATCTCCGTATGACGGGCTGGCTCAAGGGGCTCACACGAGACATACACGCTCACAACACCATCACAAGGCATCTCCTAATGCGCCAACCAACTCCATCAATATATTACCCGCCTCGATATATACCTCCGTCTTTCCTCTTGCCTCGGCGCACATCCACCAACCTCTCCATCCCAAATACAACCAAGCAAAGCCCCAAAAAGCGCTCCGCAAAAACAACAAAAATCCCCAAGACCCTTCCCATGCGCCATCGCTGCAACAACGAGCGTCCAGTGTTTTGCATACAACGAGAACAAATATTTCATCGCCACGTAGCCCAAGCCACGTCTCCCCCTTCTTTTCAATGTTTTCCCTCCTCCTCTTCATCGTGTTCACCATCGGGTACTGAGTTCCCCTCGCGCTCTCCCCGTCAACTAGACGTCTTTGCCGCGAATCTTGGTGTACAGTCCAGTGTCGAAAAAGTTGTAGTTCGGATCCAGCTCGCAGAAGGGGTGCTGCGAGAGCAGCACGTCTGCGGTAGGCCGCTCCAGCGGGTTTCTATCGTTTGTTAGTCTGGCACGCTGACAGAAGAAGTCGCAAAACACTTACACAGTGAAACAGTCCAGCATAAAAGCAATCGCCAGCGGACTGATTGTTTCACGGACCTCGTCCGGGATAGGCGGCGTCTCTCCGTTTGCAATCTTGTAGATGGCGCCCACGGCTTCCTCCTTGGACCAAGGTCGTCGACCGGCAAACATCTCCAGCACGACGCATCCCAAACTCCAAATATCGACCTTGGCGCTGTATCCCTTGCCCTCGGAGCGGATGACCTCAGGCGCCATCCAGAACACGGATCCCTGCATCGAGTTGGACTTGTCATTGCCGTAGATGTTGTCTGTCTTCTTGGAGATACCAAAGTCGGAGATCTTGCAGGTGCCATCGAGATCCAGCAAGATGTTGTCAGCCTTGAGATCGCGATGCAAGATACCCTCTCTGTGGAGGTATGCAAGACCAGACAGCATCTGCCTGGTAAGCGACGAGACTACCGATTCCTCAAACTTGCCGTGCTTCCGCAGGCAGGATCCGATACTGCCACCGGAAATATACTCGAGGAAGATGCTGATAGATGTCTCCTTACGCTCGCAACCAAGGTACTGGACGATGTTGACGTGGTCGAGATGCTGCATCGTCTCGATTTCCTGGTCAAGGGCAGCCACCAACTCCCGCATCTTCGCCTTGTCGCCCTGCGCCGCCTTCGGGTTGACCTCGACTTCCTTGACGGCCAAGAACTCTCCAGTCGTAGCATTCATACCGAGGTAGACGCGACCGTAGGTACCCTTGCCGATAAGCTGACCCTTGAACCAACGGAACGTAGTCTGGCGCTTGGGCAATGTATCCTGGGGAATTTGGGGCATGACCATGCTGCCTCGTTGATCGGGCCGGATCTGCACAATGTTGGCGTTAAACATCTTTGTGCTCTTCCTCCTCATCAATGCCGATGTGTTCTGGCCATTTTGGCCCTGTTGCGTTGTTGTGGTAGTAAACCGCTTGTTGGCCTCGTGAGCACCACGGGCAACTTCACGGATGGACTTCATACGGCCGAGACCTCCAGAACGTCTCACGCTGCGTTGCGCCACCGAGGCCACGGAAGCCGGACGCTCCAGTGCCTTGAGAGTAGACTCATCCGAGCCAAGTGTATCGCTCTCATTGTAGAATGACCGATTTGCCTGGCCCATAGCCACGCGCAAGCTTGGTGGAGGAGATTGCGGAAGCGCCGAGGGTCCAGGGGCAGCTTCCTTCTCCTCGGACTCGGCAATAGGAGACGGGGGCGAGGCATCCGCTCCTCCCTCTTCGAGTACCGGCTGGTCGAGATCCAAGTTCGGGAAGAAGTCGTCGAGGTTGTTGATAAGGGCGTCGGTGGTGGGACGGTTGGCCCAAACGTCCTTCTCTACAAACGACTTTCTTCGGCTAAGCTTGCTGTCTTCCGACTCCCATCCCTCTGAACCAGGTGTGTTGGGCGTCCTGCGTGAGCTCTTGCCGCTGCGAGCACTCATAAGAGCCTCGTCTTCTTCACCCTCTTTGCTCGAGCCGCCGAACGACTTGGGTGAGTTGAATGATACAGAAACCTTCTTCTTCGACTTGGCAGTGTTCACCGTCAGGGTCGGTCGTTTGTCGTTGGCCTCATCAGGCGAATCATCGCCATCGAAGATGCGCGTTATCTTGGTAGGCTTCTTTTGCTGGCTGGTCAGAGGAACGGCAAACAAGCCATCATCAGAATCGTCACCAGAGTCGTCATCACGCTGTGCAGGAGGCTTGTCAAAGCTGACTTCCGTATCGAGGAAATCAAAGTCTGGCCCGTGTGATTTGCGGCGAGGGGGCTGGGGTTGTTCAGTCGGGGGGATTTGGGGCGGATTGAGGGAACTGGGGCTTATTTCACGCGAATGTACCCGGTGTGCTGTTGATTTGACTTTAGCGACCGTACCATTTTGAGACCTCTTCCTTGACAGCGGAGTCCCGCCGGGAGAGTAGTCAGGCACGACGAAGGGCAAATTTCCACGGCTCCATGTGAGAGAGCCAGGTGAGCCAGACGCCGTGCGAGGACTACCTTGATCCGAGCAGGACTTGCCAAAGTCAACCGACGACATTGCTCCCTTACCTCGATCTGAGTAATCGCCGCTCATGTTAGAGTGCGACGACACTCGCTTGGGCGACTTGGACCTGCGGTTGTTCGAGTGGCCAACCGCCCCAAGGCCTCTGCCCATGCCCACGAGGGCTGCACCAATGCCACCAACAGGTTGGCTGTTTGTCTTCTTCTTTTTGTCCGGGTTTTGTCCGGGAAGCTCCATATCCTCAAACAAGGTGGATGGTCGTCGCGGTGCCGACGAAATGCTGCCGTCGGATGACCGCATGGCGTGTCCACTCTTTCTGCTTAAAGAGTTTGCCTTGAGAAGAGTAGCAGAAGGGTCGCTTGGCGGTGCCGGTGGCTTCCGCACAGGGAACAGTACTTCCGGCTTCTTGTCCTCATATGGCGATTGCCGGGGCTGATCAAAGTCGACTGTGCGTCCGTGAATTCCGTATGGGGTGGCCACGCCTTCCGGCGCGTTTCTTCCGTCCTTTATGGCTGCTTGTCTTCTCTTCTCGAGGTATTCGCGCTGCTTGCGTTCCATCTCGGCACGGTATTCACTTGCTTCCTGTGCGAGCATCTTGTCATCAACTCTCTCACCGGTCAGTGTGTTTTGCCTTGATGTCGGCGGCGACGAGCTGGATCTCGTCCTCGATAAACCGTTCAAACGGTTGTACGCCTCCTCGTCGAGGGACGTGTGTGCCGGAGCGCCATTAGCCTGGCCCGAGCCTTGGGGCACGTAACCGGAAGGACGGATGAAGAACTTCAAAGACCCTGTAGCATCAGCTCTGACCTTGCGTTGTGTCGTCAACTTCTGATCGTCGAGCGGCTGGTCGTGGTCAAATTTGCCAAGCTCGGTCAAATATATTTGAGAATTCAAAGCATCCATCAAACCAAGGCTACTGCAAACAATCTGTCGAAGATCTGTTGCCGATTCGGCTTCCGTAATGTCGCACATGCGGTAGTTGTAACCATCCATGGTAGCCAACACATACGTTCTGCCGGGGCCAGAACGTCTCGACTTGTCCTTCTCATGCAGGAGATCCAGCGATGTCTCACTGTTGTTGCCGAATCGAGAGCCGAATGAGTGAGACTTGAAGTTGAGAGCTGGTGATGTCGGTGACTCCACATCATCGGGGCTGGGAAAAGCACCGTCTTCCTTTTGCTTCTTCTTCCTAGACAAGAAGCTGAGAAAGCTCTTTCCGTCCTTTGCAGATGATGGGGGTTCGGTGCCAGCCGAGCGATCACCATTGGACTCCTGAGGCGATGGGCGCCCGCCATCCTGACGCAGTCGCCGACTCTCTGCATTACCGCGAGTGGCCTGGATCATGTCCGCGATGTTCATACCGCTGCGCAACATCTGGCTAGCCTCGGGAGGAATTCCGGAACCATAGATGGCAGCGTTGGAGGACAGGGAGTCGGTGCTGTTCCGTGACCGATGCCCAAATTTGGCTGAGTGTGGCGATGCTGAGAGGTTGCCTGCCGACGAGGGAAAGAGGGATGCGCTCTGCGGGTTTGGACTCCCATTGGGGCTGTCGGTTCGTAGAGGCGGCGGGCGGAAGCTGTCGCCGGGCTCGCTGGCGTTCGGGCTGTGGCGCCGACTGCCGTCGATGTCGATTTGCTTCAGGATGTTCCTGTGGTTAGAGTCTGAGCTCATTGTGCTGTTGAGCGTAGGCATAGTAGTAGACCTGGTCTGCGAGAACCGTCGTCCGCCAAAACCAGGACCAGGAGCCTTGATCGGCGTCTGCCGGTCATCAGTCTTCGAGAGTTCACTCGGACGAACGATCATACTCACGTTGGGAGAGTCTGCGCCATCGGTCCCTGCGCTGGGCAGGTTGTTGCCGTGGTTCACAGACTCTTTCCTCCCGTGCGAAGATACTTTCGATGGGTCAGCCGGCAGACCCTTGACGATATTGCGAATGAGCCGTCGCATTCTCTTTCCTTCCTCTCGCTCTCGTGGCTGGTCCCATCCCGTCCCGCTGTTGGTGCACTCGACTGCCAGTCTCGGGTACACCTGTTGGTGCATCATGCCAAAGTTCCCTCGTCCTCCTAGGCCGCTCCCGAGCTCGAGGAAGTGGGTTCCGTGGATGTTGAGGCCCTTGAACGTCTCCTGCCAGTCCTTTGAGAATTGATTGGATGCGAGAAACAGCAGCACCTTGTCCAGCGGCCACTGCGCAGCCAAATCCGGGTGAATACTCCAGGTGGTGGCGTTAGACTGTTGCGACAGGCCTCGAGTGTGCATAGCCTGGGCGTACATCCTGTCTCGTCCGGTAATGTCGTCCTGGGGTGTTGTCATGGTTGTGTCAGCGCTGGTCTGGCTGTTCGTGGGCCACGAGCTTTGCGACGTTGCAGAGAAGGTGGATGTCTCGTCAAAGCCGCCCAGGCCTGGTATTCCAACTCCTTCACCATAGGTATCGCCTTGCGGTATGTAGGTCGCAGACATGCCGCTGCCATGGTCATTCGGGGAGGCGGGGGCGGGATCGATAGTGTCGTGCCTGTCGCAACCTGAGCATGCAGCTTCGGATTGTAGGCCTGGTGTTGTCCTGGCGGGGGAGGGGGCACGTTGAAGCCGTTGCGGCCGTCGTACATTCGTCCAAAGGCGCCGTGCCATGGCGCCTGGCCTGCCATCGCACTCCCCGGGGGCGGACCGGGAGGCGGCGGGAGCATCATGCCACCGCCGCCCGTGGCACCGGGAGCAGAGGGAAAGCGCGGCGGGGGAGGAGGTATGGACATCATGTTGCTCATCTGGCCCTGGACGGGTGGTGACATGGGCGGCGGCGGCGGAGGGACCTGGAAGGGCCTGGAGGAGTCGGCGGCGGAGACATGTCGTTGGTTGTTTTGATACATGGCTTGTGGTTTCGGAGGCGGGCCAGCTCGGGTAGCTGGCCTCGCGGCGTCGGGGCCGAGGAGGAGAGGAGTGGTCGGGAGGCTCGTGGGGATTGAGCTCGCGGTGGCGGCTCTTGGGCGAGCACCGCCGGGGGAGAGGAAGCTGGAGTTGGAAGCCTTCGTGTGCAGGGAGGGCGGCGGGAGTTTGGGGGTGGAGGGCTGGTAGTTGGAGGGCAGGTTTGTGAAGACGAGGCCGTCGAGGTTGTGAATCTCGTCTCTGGATCGTGGGACGCTGGGAAAGGGACTCGAATTGCGGTCGTGGGTATCAGATCTGGTCGCAGAGCGCTGGCGCGAGCTACCACTACTCATGGTATGCCCAGGTAGGTACAGTGCCAATGTCGTGGTTCCAGTTCGGGTTACCAGCAGCAGATAGCGTTGCCGTTGGCAGGGCCAGTCCCGTCGTGGTAAGGTGTTGATGGATGGGTTGGGATGGGATGGGTACGCGGCACATGGCAGGGGTGGTGTGGGCTGCTGCAGTGGGCGGCGGTGGGCCTCAGACCGTGGTCATGTCGGTCGGGTTCAATCGACTCGTCCACCGTCCTTGTCGGCTGTGTCGTTTGCGGTCGCCTCGCCTGTTCTTCGTCGGGCTGTCGTCGCGGGGGTATTGTTGTTGGTGGTGTGGTTGGTGTTTGGAGCAAATGCGGTTTTGGGGCGAGTAAGTAAACCAGCGACGGGATGGAGACTTTTTTTTGGAGGGGAAAGGCAGGAGGGGTGGGCAGCCAGTGGTATGCGCTCCAAGGTAAGGTAAGGTCGCAGCCTGTCGGTCGGGTCGCCTTGTCTGTGTTCTGTCTCTGTTTCTTGTCTCTGAGAGCGAGGTGAGACGGGTTCCGCAGAGGACGAGAGACAGCAGTAGCGCGCTTAGTAGAGCGATCGGGCCAAGGTGGTGTGGTGTGGTCTGGTATGGTACCTTATGGACTGCCCGTCTAGGGTGGGAGGTTGTGGGACTTGCGTCTAACAGGATACCTAACCAACGCACGGCACCTTAGCAGACGGGAGAGCAAGAGAGCGTACGCAGGTGCAGGTCTACCTGTCGAATCATGAGCGAGGTATCCGGTATCAAGCATCGTCTCAATTGCCCAGATGCAGGTTTAGCCGGGCGGATGTGTGCCGTGCAGGCGTCCCGGCCAATCAAGACAATGTGACAAGACGTGCAGGTCCTTCCAACTCGCTGATTACCTACCTTACCTACTTGCCTACCTCCATACATAGGTACATACTTACATAGTGCTCAGTACCTATTCAATAAACAAAACTGTTCTGATAGCACATCATCGATGCGACCGGGTACGAGAAGGCGAGGAGTCGATCGACAATTTAATTGTCGTGGAGTGCCTAAGTGATGTTGCACCTGTGCGAGCCACTCGTACAATCAATTCTGCGTCTCGCAGAATCGAACCCCGACGGGAATTCAGTGTCACCACCCACTTCATCCTGAACCTGAATAAAACCCCCAATCATCCTTCTCAACGCCTGGCCCGCCCCGGTCGCTGCGACTCTTTCTCACTGAACCCGGCTTCGGCCGCGCCTCTCTCGGCGGTGGTCAGCCACCTCGGCGCCTCATCTCCATGCCTTGCCATTTCCTCTCTGCTGTCTTTCCAACACATCTGACTGCCATCCATCCCAATTCGACCACATCCAGTCCAGCCTCAACTTTTAGTTCAACGCACCAACACAAGACGGAAGACACAGTATTCCCACCCACCGGGCCAGACCCGACCGCAATGCTCTCTCCGCGACCCGAGGCAGGACCCCGTCTGGTTTATTTCGCCTTGCATGGGGTCGGCTCAGGCGCGTCCCACCATACGCTCCTTGCCGCACACTAACACGAGCAACTCATCAAAGCCTGAATCCGCACTCACTCTGCGCAACCCATGAGCCTTCATTTAATTCCGCGTCCAACAGAGACTTTATCGGTTTGGGAAAACCTCCTGACCTGACGAGTTTTCCCTCAAGCAGCGATGTTGACAGTTGTTCTTTCCACGTCTTACTCCGTCGATAAGATATCCATGAATGGTCAGGAAGTTGACTCGTCGAGACTCCAGAGGCCAGACTAGTAGTGAGATAGGGGTCAAACCCCATCTCAATAGAAGAGAGCATGTTCGGACTGACAACTCAATTGTCTGAACGTGGCCTAGCGAGGGGGAAGAAAACTCTTTCAACTCAAGTCCTTCCTGCGCGAGACCCTTATCCCTACAGCGGCGCTAAACCCCAACCACCTCGCCCAACTCAAAAGGCACCAAATCGTGCCTGGGCTAAGACAAGCGGGGGAAACTACGGCAGCCCGCAGGGACGACTGGCTCAAATCAGTTTTTTTACTAGATAGGCACCTACTATAGTATAGATAAGCGAAGGGGTGCAATTATATAATTTTAATTAGATAAGATTTACTAATTATAGTACTCTAACTCTACTTATAAATATCCCTTATCTATAACTACTTAGTAAGAAACTTCTTTTTCTTCTTTTTTTTAAGTATTATCTTTATATATAAGTATATACTCCTCCCCTTTTATATTTCTTTTTTTTTATATTTATTTATTATTTACTTATTATATTTTTATATAATTATATATAGATATTAATATATCTATATAGATTTATATAAAATACTTCTTAAATTTATAATTCTATCTACTATTAATAGTAAAAAACTATTTTTAAATACTTTTATAGATATACTATATAACCTATTTAAAAATTATAATAGCTTAATTATAATAAAATAGCTTATAGAGAGTATATATATAACTTTATACTTATATATAGATATACTTACTAATTTATATTTTAAATATAAAGTAAATCCTCTTATTTAGTATTTATAGCTATATTATAAATATACTTAATAGTATATATTTACTTATATTTCTTATTACTTTTATATTAATCTATATATAGCTATAATGTTTTATTTATATCTATAATAAAAAATATATTAATAACTTATTCTCTACTTTTAATATTATATATAACTAATATATTAATAGAGTTTTTATATTTATCTATAGAAATATATTAGAGGATAAAGATATATATAATATCTATTTTAATTAGAATAGTTTATATAAGGAGTATATTACGTTTAATAACTTTAGTTATTATACTAACTACTACTATAGTTCTTATAATAAGAACTATTCTACTAAGAAGTGTTATAAGTTATATATCTCTATATAGTTATTTTAAATAATATACTAACTTATATAGATAATTCTAAGTTTAAAAATACTATTTTGATTTTAACTAAAAGTAGTTATAAGTATATAGCTAGAAATAAGTTTACTAGCTCTTATAAACGCTTAAAGACCTCTACTTAGAATAGTATAAATATACTTAAGAATAAAATTAATAAAGAGGTTATTATATAAAGCTTTATAAAGTAGTTTATAGCTAAATCCTTCTATATTATAGTATATATACTTAATAAGCTTATAAATATATATAATAAGATTAGTATAAAGGTGTTTACTCTTATATATAGAAATATATAGCTAATTACTTTTATATAAATAAGTTTATTAAACTTTAAGCTTATATATTATTATATATTTATATATAATAGGTTTTAGGTTTATTAAGTTTTATTTAAGGTTATTTAGTATTAAAAAAGCTTAAGTAGAGTTATATACTCTTATATATAGGTATACTAATAGGGTTCTAAACTTTACGATTATATATATATTACTATATAGTAGTATTTAGTTTAGTAGTTATAATTATAACTTTATTTTCCTATATATATTAATATAATATTATATATAACTCTTCTTTTTTAATTATAAGTATATTTATCTATATATAATAGCTTATAATGCTTTAAAAATAAATTAATTTAGATTAATTCTAATTAGAGATTTCTAAAAAGTTATAAAATAACTAGCTATATAATGAAATTATTATATATTTTATCTTAATATATTATATTTAACTCTTAAAAGTAACTTTTAAATAGTACTTTTAAAAATAGAACTTTTATTATAAATTTTATATAATTCTTACTTTAGAGTTACTTACTTATATTTAAACGCTCTTCTTTTAATAATATTTTACTAATCTAAATATCCTTTATATTTTTTAAAATAAGGGGTTTTTAATAACTCTAACTAGCTTAGTAGATTTATATTAGAAGAATAATATATATTAACGCTAAAATATAGAATAATTTATAGCTATAAAAGTATATATAATTATATTCTTCTAATTATTAATATAAAAAGCATATATAGTATAAAGGTATAGATAAAAATATCTCTATATATTTATGCGTTAATAAAGTTATCTTATTAGCTATAATATCCTCTATAAGATATATTAAGAAGTTTTTCTAAATAATATTATTAATTATTTATAAGAGATATAATATAGATAGAAAAGCTAAATAATACTTAGTTTAAACTTTATTTAGTTACTTAATATATATAATAAATTACTTCTATATAGCTTTAAGATCTATATAGATATTAATACTTACTTTTAATTTATTATATAGTTTTATATTAAGATCTTAATATATATATCTTATAATATAATAGCTTAATATCTTAAGGTTATCTTAAAGCTTAGCTATATACTTTTAATTATTTATTCTAATTATAGTATTAAGACTATAATTATAACTAGAACTTATAGCCTCTAGCCGTTCACTGTGATTTTACCTGCTTAGAGCGACAGACCTCCTAACTCTGCGCCTCCTGACAATACACACAGCCTTCAGTCATATGATCGTAATCTCTAACTATATCCTTTCGTCCTACCTATCGCCTCAGCAACGAGAAGCTAGCTAACCATTTCTATCTTACGCAGCTCTCCTAACCTCAGCCGCACTGTTAACATATAACATTCTTTTATAATAATAATAATAATATAAGAATAATAATAACGCTTAACTTACTTTAATATCTTATAACAAATAAACAAATAACGTTTAAAGTATAAAACCTTATATAAAAATACTCTATTTATTATACCTTATAACTATAATATTAATTATGTAATATGTATACTTACATAAGCACTTTATATAATTAGCAGTTTAGCAGGTTACGTTTTAGGTTATCTTTCCCCTTATTTTTCCCTACTAGGGGATATAACCTACTAACTACATTAATAGGAATTATTACAATATATCACTTCTCTTATTATTATCTATACGATTAAATACTCTTTAATACTTAAGATTATTACTTTTTATTATAATATAAGCCTATTTATAACCTTATACTATATAAGTATATATACTACGCCTCTATATACGCTTATATCTATACTAATAAGTTATAAGCTTAGCTTAGAAATAACCTCTATTCCTTTTACTTCTTTACTTCTCCCCTACTTATTTATAAAGCCTTACTTTTACTTAAAAGTTATATATACTAAAAATTAATCCTTTAAACGCTTTTCTATCTATACTACTTTTATAGAACTAGAAATACTAACTAGACTAGTTATTTAGTTCTATAAGATCTACCTCTTTTAAATCTATATATTAAATCCTATATAAATTAACTATACCTCTATTAATCTTTCTCTAAGTAAATAAGCTCTTATTACTACTTTATTTAATCTATATCCCTTAGATTATTTCTTCGAACTATTTTCTAGTCTATTACTAATCTAGTTTAGACCTATACTTATAGTATAATAGACCTCTTCTTAACTAACTTATTATATAGGATATATATCTCCTTAGTTAGATAATAGTCTAACTAAAGAAGATCTTAATTAAAAAGAAAGAATAAAAACTATTTTTTTTACTAGTTAAACCTTAACTCTCTAGGTTTATAACTATTATAATCTTACTATAAGAACTACTATACTATACGTATAATAGCTCTTTAGTTAATAACCTCACTATTATTAATCCTTTATAAAGCTTATAACTACACACTATATCCTATTAAAGTAATAATAACTAATCTTAAAGTCTAGTTCCCTAAGCTTATTAGCTTAGAGAACTATAAAGTATAAGCTATATATATTAAAGCCCTACTATATAATAAAGATATTACTATAGACTTTACTAAGCCTATTTCTTCTACTAATAAAGATAAAAACTATAAGGCTTTAAGCTATATACAGTTATTCTATAATAATAGGCCTCTAAGAGTTATAAAAGATAATAAAGATATTTATACTACTTAGGAACATCTAAAAGCCCTATATAAGCCTATAAGTTTTACAAACGAGTTTTTAACCTATAAAGAGTTCTTTAATACTTCTTTAGATAACTTTAAATCTATAGAAGACTATATAAATAAAATAAAAGAACTTATAGATAACTTATCCTATAATAAACTTAAATTACCTAATTAAGTAATTATAGCTTATATACTTAATAGTCTAAATAAGACTTATAAGGCTTTTATAACCTCTATAACTTAATCTCTTAGGACTAATCTTACTACTTATAACCTAAACTCTTTATATATTAGTTTTATAGATAAGTATAAGAGAAAAGGTAGTAGTGAAGTAGTTAATAATACTACTAAGGGTAATAATAAAAAGAATAAAAAACAAAATAAAAACTAAGAAAATACTAATAAGAAAAACAAAAATAAAATTAATAAAAAACCCTAGAAAAAATAGAAAGGTTTATACTATAAAAATTATAAGAAAACAAACTATACTAAAGAAAACTACGCTTTTCTATATCCTAAAAAAGCACCTAGCTAGTAGAAAAAACCTTCTACTAGTACTACTAATACTAAGAATAAAGAAAAGAAAGTAGTTAATATAACTACTTTAGAAGAAATTACCCCCTATATATCTATAAATAATTCTAAAAATCCTATAGATTTAATAGATTTATCTTCTAATAAAGAAGAAGAAGATATTCTCTTTAAGAATATAAGCTATACTGCTCCTAATAATAATATAAATAATACTAATAATCCTTCTTTAGGTTATTTAATTAACTAGTCTATTATTAAAGAAAAAGGAAAAGTAAGGAGTTATAATAATAAGAATAAAAATACAGTTAATATTTATATTAATACTACGGCTACTATTCATATCGTTAGTAACTATAACTTATTAAAAAACTACAAAAAAAATTAATAAAACTATAAAATAGGGAGAAGTAAAGACTCTTACTTCTACTATAAAGGGTGATTTAATAATATATCCTAATAATAATAAAATAACCTTATAGGACGTTTATTATATACTTGAACTAAGTATTAATCTACTTAGTCAATCTAAGTTAGATTCTTTAGGAATTACCTCTATTATTTAGAAGCAACTTATACTATATAATATTAATAAAAATTGTATTATTGCTTTAGGGGCAAAGAAGAATAACTTATATTTCTTCTAGTTTCCTATTAATAATAACAATCAATATATATATAATACTAATACTATAACTAATAATAATAATAATAATATAAATAATAATATAAATAATAATAATATAAACAATAATATAAATAATAATAACAATAATAGCCTATAATTATAGCACTAACGTCTTAGTTATATATATTTATAAAGTCTTTTAAAATTAAAAGATAACACTATAATAAATATAAATAATAATAATAATAATATAACTTTATAGCTTTATGAAGCCTATTATAAAGGTAAATTTGTAACTAAGGCTAGTAAGCTATAGGTTTATAATAAAAATCTAGATTATCTAGATTATATAGCTTCAGACCTATGTAGGCTTATAACGCCTATTATATATAATAAATATATATATTTTATTATCTTTATAAATAGATATTCCCGTTTTATATAGGGAAAATTACTTAAAGATAAAGAGAAGTATACTATTAGTGAAGCTTTTTTTAAATTTCAAGCTAAAGTAAATAATAATAATAATAATAAAAGAATAAAAGAAATCTCTATAGATAGAGGTATAGAATTTAATAATTATTGCTTTAAAGCTATATATACTAAAAGCGGTATAATATATAATAAAAGACCTCTTTATATATATAAACCTAATAGTTTTATAGAACGTACTATATGCATTATAGTTAATAAAATAAGAATAATATTATATAATTTAGGTTTACTATACTACTTATAGGGTGAAGCCTTTTATACTACTCTTTATATATATAATAGGACTCCTTATAGCTCTATAGAGTATAAAACGCTTTATAAAATAAAAAATAATATAAAACCTAATATAAATAATATAAAAGTGTGAGGTAGTATATGCTATTATAAGAATAAAGATCCTAAAATAAAAAAACTAGACGTACGAGCACGTTAAGGTTATATAATTAATTATAGATCTAATAAGTATAAGATCTAGGATATATAACTAAGAAGAGCTTTATAGTTTTAAAATATTAAAATCTTAGAGAATACCTTTATTTCTCATTATAAAGAGCTTCTTATAAGTATAAATACCCGCTTTAAGGATACTAATAGTAGTGTTATACTTAATAATAATAGATATAATACTGCTTATAATAGTCTACTAAGAGATATTTCTAGTTAATCTATCTTTTATAGGAATAATCCTACTATAAGTAGTAATATTTCTATAACTAATAACGCTCTTAAGAATCTAAATAATAAGACTATTATTAATAGTAATAATAATAATAATAATATAAATATAAATAATAATAATACTATTAATAATAGTAATAATAATAAGACTAATACTAGTATGAGTAGTTTATATAATGATAGTATGAAAACTACTAGTATTAATAATAGAGAAATAAATAAAGAAAAATCTAAGTTATTAATAAAGATCTTCTCTCTATTAAAAGAAGCTAAAAAAGACTACTAATAGGTTAATAATATAGTTTATAATACTAAAAGTATACTATTATATATTATAGTAAACTATTCTACTTTTAGTATTTATAAAATAAATAATAACGTTTTAACTAATAATAATAGTATTACTAGAACTAGTATTATTAATAAAGCTTCTTATATTCTATTAGTTATTATATTAAATAAGCTTTCTAATATAAGATAAGCTTTAAATTCTCCTTATAAAGATAATTAGATTTAAGCTATATAACTAGAAGTAACTTAAATAGAAGATATAAAAACTTAGGAAATTATAGAAAAACTAGATAATATTTATCTATTAAGTAGTAAATAGGTATATACTATAAAATTAAAAGATAAAATAAATAATATATATAAATATAAAGTAAGATAGGTTACTTAAGGTTATAATTAATATATTAGTGTTAATTATTTAGAAACCTTTTCTACTACTTATAAACTAGAAAGCTATAAGTTTATAGTTATATTTACTATAAAAGAAAGATAGACCCTTCTATAATATAACGTTACTATAGCGTTTATCTACGCTAATATAGATATAGATATATATATAATATTACTAATAGGTTTTTTATATAATAAAACTATAAATAAGTTGGAATTTAATCCTAATTATAACTATAAGTCTAATAATAGTAAATATTACTATAAGCTTCTTAAAGCTTTATATAGGTTAAAATAAAGCCTTAGACTATAGTATAACTATTTAAAAGCTATATTAATAAAATTAGGATTTATTATTTCACCTTATAATAAAGTAGTATTTATACTTAATAAAAATAACTATAAAGCTATATTATATTACTATATAGACGATATGCTTTTAGCAGCTAATAATACTGCTACTAGTAACTATATATATAATATACTAAGGTAATATATAAAAATATAAATATTAGGGGAGCTTAGTACCTTTTTAGGCTATAAGTTTAAGATAGATAGACCTAATAAGTCTTTCTTTATATATTAAACTAAATATATAGAAAAAATATTAAATAAATATAATAAAACTAATATAAATCTATTTATAACTTCTATAAGAGATAATATAAAACTATATATAAATAAATATACTACTACTAAAGAAGAAATACTATAATTTCAGTAATAGATTAGAGCCTTTATATATTGCAATGGGGTAAGGGAGAAAACTTATTAATTGTGCTAAGCACTTCACTCTAAGCGGAAAAACCCTTGAAAATGCCTTAAACACTTATGTATTGATTTTCTAGATAACTATAAGAGATATGAGGGTAAATATATAAATATAAGCCTAACTAACTTATACTTTATTTATATTTTCTACTCTTTTTATATCTTAGGTTATGCAATCTCTTAAGAGAAAATAAGCTACTAAGAAGAAGTTTAGTAATATTATCCCTATAATATTCTACTTTATTATTACTTTAAATAATTAAAGAAGTATAGTAGGGATTAAAAAAGAGGATGAAAATAGGGCTAATTAAGGGTAGAGAAGCTTAGAAACACTTATTTTTATTTAATTTTTAAAAGATAGAAATTAATAGATTTTTTCTATAAGCTAGGTTAAAAAACCTTAAAAGCTTTTCTAGAGGGATAGTTACTAAAGTTATTAAGGGAAAACAGGAAATTATATAAAAATAAGTATGTATTTTATTTATTTACTTAGTCTTTTTTATTATAGGCTAACTAGGCCTCTATCTATTTATATAAGCCTTTTCCTCCTATAATAACGCTTAACGCTTATAAAAACGCCTATCTAACCTCTTACTTTTAAGTTAAAATTACTAAAAATTCTAAAAACTCTACCCCTTTCTATACGTCCCCTAAGTCTTTTATATACTAAAGAGAAGAAGATTTAAATACCTTTACTTTATATACTTAATATTCTATCTAGCCTTTAACCTATATCCTCTACTATTCTAGCTAGTAGCTAGTCTCTCTACTAATTTTTTCTTAATATAAGTTTAATTATAGTCTTCTTTTTAGATCTCTTTAACTTATTATATACTAGGTACTATCTATCTTTTTAGTATAGTTAGAACTAAGAAAGTATCCTAAAGTTATATAGCTTAAGCTATATCTTTAATTAAGTTATCTTAAGTAATAAAGAATTACTTTAGAGTTAAGTTACTAGGTTTATTTATTATAAGTAACTTAAGCTTTTTAACTCTTCTCTTAATCTTTATATAATAGAGTTCTCTTTACTTATTCTCTATTTTAACTTATATATCTTTAACCTTATTTAATACTTCTTTAGAGTAGTCTTTTCTTTTTATATTAATAATAAAAGTTATAGGATTAGAGTTATTATTATAAACTATATTTTCTATCCTATTAGTTTCTCTTAGAAGAGCTAGGTCTTTAGCTTTAACTCTAATTAACTTTTAAGTAACTAATATCTAGTTAAGTATAGCTTTTTTAAAGCTTATATTTATTTTATCTTCTTATTATTCTTTTTACCTTTTTTTTTTTAAAGCCTTTAGCTAGTTTTTAAACCTAGTTTTAAGTTTTAGTCTTAAGCTTTTAAGTAAAGTATAAAAGTTAAACTCCTTAGTAATAAACCTAACTTAATAGTTAAAAAAGTTCTTATAAAGATTTAAGTTAGCTTTTTAAGCTTTAGTAGTAGTTTCTAAATATAAAGTCTTAATATTAAAGATACTTTATTAAATAATATATCTAATAAAGTCTATAGTATAGAGGTTATATTTCTATAGGTTTTCTTTTAATTTAGTTTAGAGTTATAGAATAATAAAAGAAGTATAATTAATAAGCTTTTAAGTTTCTACTAGTACTTTATAGATCTTATACTAATTATAAACTAACTTAACTATAGTCCTAAAAAAGGTTTCTAACTTACTTAAGCTACTACTATTAGTAATATCCTATATATTATCTAAGTAGAGGTATAAGCTGTTTCTTTAATTAATAATCAGGCTTATATATTTTCCTCTATTATTATGTTGCAAAAAGATAATGAAATTATATAAAATAAGCTTATTAGCTAGAACTCTATAATGCTTTATTATAAGGTTATTATAAAAGAAGACCTAAATAATAAAAACTTTTACATATTATTCTTTAATAATATCTCTAATAGTTAAGTTATAAGCTACCTTAATATAGCTCTCTAAGAGGGGATTACTTTAATATAGAAACCTTAATATATTATAGAGGTTAAAAAAAACCTTTACTTAGATACCTTACTCTTAGATTCCTTAAATTAGGTTTTTGCTGTTATTATAAGAAAATCTACCCTACTAGTATTTAGTTAGAGTTATATTAATAAAGTTATTATTAGTATTTATCTATTTAGATACTAAAAAAGATCTATCTTAACTAAGCTTTAATACTTTATAAAGCTTTTAAAGTATAATAAAGAACTTAATAAGCTCTATAGTTTTAAAGAGGATTTTAAGGAGTTTTTTATTAGATTATATAAGCTAAATATACTTAGTTTTACTTAGTTTAGTATTTACCTCACTAGAGTAATTAAGATAGGAATTAAGAAACTATAGAAACTATTTTCTTTATAGAAATAGAGTAGATATATCTACTACTTATAGAGTCTTACCCTAAAAAACTAATTAGTTTTTATAAAGGTATATAATATAGATTATAAGCTTTTATTTAATCCTATTAATTTAGTTAATATCCTATATAGTTTTATAAGCTTTCTAAGACTTAAGATTATAGTTTCTAGAGGATAGAGACTAAGAGGTAGTAGAAGTAGTTTAATAAGATATTATATAATATTCTACAGTAGTCTAGAGGAACTATTAAGTTATAAATATATAGAATATACTAAATAAGCTTATATTACTGTTTATTTAGGTTATAGTAATTAGATATTTTAGAAAGAAGGAAAAAATTAAAAAAGTGAATTTATAGAAAGTAAGAAAGTATTAATTATAATATTAATAGTTTTTACTAAGAGTTAGTAAGAGTAAGTAAGAAGAGAAAATATATAATTTTAAGATATAAGAGTAATAATTAGTCTTATTTAAAATATTATAGTTAAATATAAAAATATCTATTAAAGAAGGGTTATTATTATATATATAGATATATAAAGATATTTAGTAGAAAGTTAGTAGTTTAAAGTATCTCTTTTTATAGATATTATAAAAGTGAATTTAGTATTAGTAGTTAATATTCCTTCTAAAAATGTGATTTTTAAGTAAGGAAGAAGCTAGTTAAGCTATAAAGTAGTTATTTTTAAAGCTATAATTTATAGAATATAGATAGTAATTAAATAAAAGTGAAGTTTAATAATAAAAATAGTAAGTAGAGGAAAGAAGAGTAACTAGTGTGATTTAATAGCAGAGAAAGTAAGATATAGCTATAAATTACTTAGTTAGACTTATAATCTTATGTTTTTAAAGGGGAATTAATACTTATAGCTATAGAAGAAGTAAGTTTTTTTTTTTTTTTATAATTTAATTATAAGATATATAAGGTTAAAGGCCTCCTTTTTATAGATAGTGACATTTTAATTAATATATCTATTTCACTTTTACTATTAAAACCTAAATAAATATATTCTTTTTAGTTTAGTTAATCTTAGATTTATAGTAAAAGGCTCTTTAAATTATTCTTTTTTATCCTATTAATAAGTTACTATAGTAAATAAGCTTCTAGGTCACTATAGCTACTATTTTTAGTATTAACTACCCTTTTAGTTAGATATAAAAAGGTATATCTCTTCTACTTAGCTATATCTCTTCTTTCTTCTTCTTAATATATTATTCTTTATAATTTCTAGTCTAACTAATACTTTATAATAATAACTAGATAACTTCTAAGTAGTATAACTATAAATATTAAAATTAACTTAAGTTACTCTTATACTACTACTTTAAACTAAGTATATAAGCTCTTCTCTTTCTCTCTTATACTAGCTTCTATAAATTATAAAAATAAAGAAAGAACTGTTTATTTATTTAGATTTATTATACTACTATTAGTTATAATAAGTTATCTTTTTAAAACTGTTTAAACTATTATTAACTTATATATAGGTTTCTCTTTCTCTTTTTTAAACTTCTATTAAAGGTTCTATTAGTTAGGTTTAGTATAAAATAAGCTTTATCTATAAGATTACTATTAATAAAAGAGTTAAAGGAGTTACTCTAAGGTTCTAATATTTACTCGCTAAGTTCTTAATAATATATATAGAGCTAATTAATAAGAGAGAAGTACTAAAAAGGTTTCTATTTTTTATAAAAGAAGTTTATATTATAGAAGGTTATACTAGTTTTTAGGGATAGCTATACTAAAAAATAGATAGATTAGAAGTAGTTAAAGTTTTACTAATTTATATATATAGTACTTAAAATCTCTTTCTATATAATAGATATTTTAAGTACTAAGTAAAGATATTTTTTAAAGCTAAATAGAGTAGCTACTAAGTTACTATATCTATTCCTTTTTAAAAGTGTATTTCTTACTAAACTAAATAGAAAGAGGCTTATTCTAACTATATCTATTATAAGAAAAGCTCTTTATATTTATATAGGCTTAACTATAACTAAAAAACTACTAGCTAGATTAAGTATATTAAGAAAAGTAATAAAAAGAAAGGTATTTCTAATAATATCCCTTATAAAGAAAGTAGAAGTATTAATATAATACTTCATTCTAAGTATAAATATTCTAGAGGTAAGACTATTATACTAGTATATAGACTATTAATTAACTAATTTACTAAGTTAGCTTTAGAATATAAATTTAAATTATAGTAGTATTTCTAAGTAGTTTCTTATAAGATCTTTAGTAAGGATTTTTATAAATAAGTTAGCTTTTTAATAGTAGAAGTGAGGTTAAAGCGTGAGGATAAGAAAAAGAAGAAGAAAGCTACTATTTATTATACTTAGAGAAGTAATTAGTCTATTTTAGGTTTGAATTTTTTAGAAGTAGTATTAGTTTCTTTTAAGTTTTTTAGCATTTTTTAGTCTTTTTAGTATTTATTAGTTTTTATTATTATATATCCCTCTTTTTTTTATAATAATATATATTAAGAGTAAAAAAAGCAATATAAATATATAGTTAATATAAATTATAGTATAAAGGTAACTAAATATAAATAGATAAAATATTGCTTTTTCTACTAAAAATAGATAAAATTTAATAATTATTATAGATTTAGCTATCTTCTAGTTCTTCTATATCTCTATACTAGCTATTAAATCTTTTATTCTTTATAGAGATATTTACTATAATTTTATTCTTTTTCTACTAAATATTAACTTTAGCTTATAGTGTTTTGTTTTATTTTTATAATTGCTTAATTTATGTTTTTATAGTATTAAAGTTATTAGTCTCTATTTCTTTTAGTATAAATAACTTATTAAGGTTTAAGATTTCTATTAGATTAAGCGTATTAAGATTAGGTTAATTTATAGTAGGAAAGATCTTATTAAGGGCTTACTTAAGGTTTAGTTAAACTTCTATTTTAGAGATATTATCTAAATAGCTATCTTTATTTATTATGAATTTCTTTAAGTAATTACTAGCTATAGTCTACTTAATAAGAATTCTAGTAAAAGTTTTAAGTAAATAGAATAAAGTTTAGGGAGATATCTACTAGATATAAAAGGGGCTTAACTAATATATACTAAGCTTACTAGAAGAGCTTTTATTAATAGATAGTTTTATATTATAGATAAGAATAATATTTCTAATTTATAGCTTTTTATATTGTATTTTATATTTATTTCTTTAGTTATAGTTTTTAGTAACTTAGTAGTGCTATTTTATAATATATTTAAAAGCTATTTACTAGTTAGAATTAAGTTATTTAAAGGTCTATATATATAAAAAGAGTTTAGTTTTAGTATTTCTAACTTTTAACTAGTTTAGTATTTACTAAGTAATATTTTTAGTTTTAATTAGAGTAATTAAGTTATAACTATAAATAAAGTAAAAAAGAGAGTATTTTATAGAAGATCTAACTAATATTTAATTAGTAAATAAAGCTATATAAAGAACTAAAGTCTAATTCTTTCTACTAAAGTCTAACTAAGTTATAAAAATATAAATAAGGAGTTAATATTCTTTTTTAATAAGTTTATTAGCTTTTAAATTATATACTAAGATAATAAGGTGTTATCCCCTATAGATTTAATTAAGCTTTTTAATAAACCTCTTGTTTTTTAGTCTTCTATTAACTATGAGAAGCCTATAGATCTTATAGTAGCAGATTATATCTTCTTAGATAAATTTAGCTATTATCTTTAAGTTAATATTTTTAGGAAGTTAATAAGCTTCTATATAACTAGTAAGTATATTATAAGCTTTAGCTAGAAAGTAATTACTAATCTTCTAGATATTAATATAAATATATTAAAATAGGATTACTAGAGGTGTAGAAAAGGTATAAAGGTCTTTAAATTATCTTAGTTAGACTTATACGTAAGGTAGATAGCTTTTTATTTTGTTACTTATTATTTAATATATATTTTCTTAAGCGTATTACTTTTAGAGTTTAATATATATTATATTATAGCTTCTATACTCTTTTTTAGTATATATATATTAGATTAACTTTTTTTATTCTTCTTTATTATTAACTACTTATCTTAATATAAGGTTTAACTTTATTCTTTTCTAAAAGAGAAAACTATTTTAGAGTATATATTTCACTATATATAACTTAAATTTCTTGAAATTAATCTAAGAAATAGTTTTTAAGTGTAATAATAAAGCTAAATATTTAGTAATTTATTATAATTATTAAGACTAAGTTTATTTAAGGCTTAGTAGATTATCTACTTTAGGTTTAAGATCTTCTTCTATTTTAAGTATATAGATAGAGTTATTAATTATTTTATTTAAATCTTCTTTTTATTTAGCTTTTTAAATATTAGATTTCTTTATTAGTTTATATAAGAGACTATCTATAGCTTTATTCTTTATACTAAGTATATAGTGAATATTGAAATTAAATATTTTAATTTAAATAATCTATTATATAAGAACTGCTTTAAATAAATCTAAAGTAGTACTACTAATCTAGTTTATAAGGATTTTTATATTAGTTTTAAAGGTAAATTATATACTATATAGGTAGTTTCTAAGCTTCTTAAGAGTAAATAAGACTAATTAAAGCTTAAGCTTTCTTATATTATAGTTAAAAGCTGTATTAGTTTAAATTCTACTTTTATACTAAGTAATATATCTTTTGCCTTAATAGTATTATTTAAATATAGCGCTCTACTTCTTAGTGTTTATATTAGTAGATAGATAGATTTTACTAGCTTCCTCTTTATAATTAATAAGTTAAAGTAATAGAGGGCTAACTAAGTAAAGCTTAAAAGTTTCTATAGCTAGCTACTGTTTTAGCTTCTATTTAAAAGGTATTTCTTTTTAAAGAAGTCTTACTAGTAAAATAGAAATAGTTTTATAATCCTTAATCTATACTTAATAGAACCTAATAATACTAAAAAAACTTTTAACTACTATAATATTATTATATTTTTCCTACTTAAGGATTTTAATAACTTTATTTTAGTTAGGCTTATATCTCTTACTACTTATTATATAACTAAAGAGGTTAATAGTAGGTTAGTAAATCTAAGATTTCTCAGAAGAAATTATAGCGCTAGTAAGCTTAAAGTTCTAAAGTATTATATTTAGGTTTATAAAGTGTTTAAAGATATATAAATATACCTCTAGAAGCTTAACTATATAGTTATTATTATATATTATTTTTAGCCTTCTAATAGAGATATTATTAAAAAAAGGTTAGTAAACGTTTAGAATAAGGTTATAGAGGATTCTTATTATAACTTTTATAAACTAAGTAACTAAATTTATTACTTTTTAAAGTAGGGTATATATTCTGAATAGCTCTAAAGGTGTAATAAATATAGTTAGGTTTTAACTTAATTTATTAAGTGAGATTTAGTTATATCTAGAAAATAGGTCTAAAAGGCTTATAATTTTATAGTTAGTAAAGTCTTTTGAGAATTTATTAGCTTCTAGAGGAATAAAAGTATCTCTAATACTAATCTTATTAAGTTTTATATATAAGTTAATTAGCTTTATATTACTATCCTTTTTAATAATAAAGAACTAGAAGTTTCTATATAATCTATAGGATTCCTCTAAAACTCCTTATATAACTCTTAATCTAAGTATATTAATAACTTTCTTCTATAAAGCTTTAAGAATAGAAATCTTTTTTTCTTACTATATAATATATAGGATAGTTCTAATCTTCTATAGTAAAGCTATATAAAGGTTAATACGCTTATATTCTGTAAAATCCTATACTAACGCCCCTTTTTAATTTATGAGGATATATTTAAGTATTTTAATCTCTCTTAGTAAAAGGTATAGCTAGATAACTTTAAGCTTTAAAAACCTTTCTAGAATAAAGTAAGTCTTTTAGTTAAACTGTACAAATTATAGATATATATAGCTAGTAAAAAGGGAGTTAGAAAGCTAATAATAGCTTTTTACTTCTTAAGTTAGAATCTTCTTTTAGTTTTTCTAACTATTAGAAATAAAACTATCTAAGAGTAGATTATTAACTAGATAAACCTTTTTATCTTTATATTTATATATTATATAGATACTAATAAAGCTTTAGTTAGGCTTAAGGTTTTTTCTAATTAATTTAAAGAATATTTAATCTTTTAGGACTTTAAAAAGGTTTTACTAGCTTTTAGTATTTTTAAGAAGGTAAACTTAAATAGTTTCTATAATTAAAATAACTACTACTTTAGTAATAGTTCTTAAGATGTTAAGTGTAGCTAAAAGTGAAATTAGAGTGAAATATTAATTAGTCTTAAAAATAGCTTCTTTTTATTTAAAAAGGTTAGCTTCTTTTCTTTTTTAGGTAAAAAAGCGCTTTTTTTTATAGTTTATTATAGTATTAATATAGTAAGTTTAAATTTTATTATATATATTGTTAAAGTTCTAGTTAGTCTTAAGTTAGCCTTTAGTAGCTTTAGAGGTATTATAGATATCTTTTATATAGTTTTCTTATTTAGAAAAATAGTATTAAATCTAATATAAAGAATTTAATTATATAAAACCTATTAGAATACTAATTTTCTAGAATTTATTACTTCTATAGTTTTTTGCTTTTATTATAGTAGTAATAAAGCGTTTTAAATATTTAAAAATAAGTTTAATAGAGATAGTAAAAAGAAGTCTAAAGAGTAAGTTATAGTTAATAATTTTAAGGTTTATTACTATTATAGTTATTATAATTTTATAGTTATTAATCTAAATAAGTATATAGTATACTTTAATAAAACATAGCTTTAGGTTACTTTTAGCTATTATTCTTATTATTAAAGTAGTAGTAAAAATTAAAATATTATAGTTTAAGACGTATTAGTAACTTATAAGACTAAATTCTATACTAGTATTAATTACACCCTATATAGGTAAGTAGTTATTAAGGTACTTACTACTAATAGAGATCTTTAGAATAAGTTATAGTATAATAATTATTAGAGCTATTTAGTTTATAGTTATTAAGATAATAGCTTTAACTAAAAAGACTTTTAGATAGTTTTAAGTTTAAATAGCTTTATTATATTTAGAAACCTAGTTAGTCTATTAGGCTCTTTTTTTTAAGGTTTTAGTAAAATTTATAAAGTTTATAAGAATAAGTATATAGATAACTTCTTTTAAATTATCTATAAAAGTATATATCTTTTTAATAAACTTTTCTCTATATTCTAGCTAAATCTTATAGACTTTTTTAATTAATAGACTAACTAAACTATAAAGCTTATATAAGATAAGTTTATTAATAAGTTTTTTATTTTTAATAGATTTCTAATTTTTACTATTAAGGAATATAACTAGCTAGAAGTTATTTTTAAGAAGAGATAGTTTTAAAATAGGTTTTAGAAGAGAAATCTTAATAACTTTACTAGATATTACTTCTCTTTCTATTCTAAACGCTCTTTTTAGTTCTAAGGTATTAGTAAGTATAGAAGCTAGTTTAAAAAAGCTCTCTTTTCTTATTTTAATATCTAAGTTTTCTTTTTACTTTTTCTAGTTAAGAGGTGAATTTTTCTCTATAACTAATTTTTCTAGTAAGTCTAAATAACTTTTAGAATAAAGTTATAAAAAAGAAAGTTTTTTTAAAATAGTTAGAGTGTTTTTAATATTTTATATAGTAAAATAGACCTTTTTAGAAGGAGATTTTAGGACTTTCTTTTTAACTTTTTTAGGATTTAGTAACTTTAGTTTCTTCTATAGGAATAGGTTAGCTCTATATATTTTTAACTAAGTAATTATAAAGCTTAATACTGAGAAATTAAATAAATTATTTTTAGTTAAGCTATTAAGTTTTATTAGATTATATAGATAAGAAGATTAGACTAAATCTTTATATTCTTAATTACTAATAGCTAAAACTTAAAAAGTAGAAGTCTAACTAAATACTTTATTATTTAATATAATACTTTCTTCTTCTATAAATTTATAGGAAACTTTAATTAAGTTAAAGTTATTATAGTTTTATAGAATACTAATAAGTATAAACTATAGTTAGCTAATATTCTACTTAAAGATTTTAATAGCTTAGGTTTTTATAGCTTTATAGCTATTTTGATTTTTAAAGTAAGTAATAATAGCTTCTTAGTTAAGCTTACTATTTTATTATAATAAGGTAATAATTATCTAAAAGATAAAAAACTTATTATTTTAAGGTTTATAGAAATAGCGTCTTTAGAAGTACTAAATTAAACTACTTCTTTTATTAGTTATCTTTTAAAAATAATAGCTTTCTTTAAAGTTATAATCTATATAGTCTATATATTAGTACTAACTATATAAGTTATAAGGAAAAAGCTTAAGATTTTTCTTATTAACTTTAACTAAATAGACTGAGGCTGAATAGTAGTTTTCTATAGCTAGAAAAGAATAAGTAATCCTTCTAGTAGAGATTTTCTAGTTATTTATTATTTTTACTAAATTAGAAAGTTACTAGTTTAAAAACTAGCTTTAGAGGTTTTTAATACTTTAATTAGGCTTAGCTTTACTTCTCTTAGTTTATAGAAGGGGGGAAGCTTCCCCTTTTAGTACTTTTAGAAGTATAGGAAATAGAGAACAAATAGAGGTAGTAATTTAGAAAGTTTACTTCTAAGTAGCTTTAAAGCTAAGCTAATTTATTAAGTTAACTTTAAACTTATTAAAGTTCCTTTTTCTAAATAACTTATAAATACTAATTTTTATAAGTAAAGTTGTTTTATTTAAAGTTAACTAATTAAATCTTAATATAGCTATATAGATAATTTAGAAGTTAGTTATAATATTAAAGTTATATCTTATAGCTTTAGTTTAAATATTATTAATTTTTTATAGAAACTATATAGCTACTTTATAGTTTAAATTATTTATTATTAGAGTTATAAAAATAATCTAATTAATTTAGTTATTTAGTAGTTCTTAGTAATTCTTATCTATAGCTTTATAGTACTAGATAAAGTATGTTTTTACTTATAACTAAGTTTTCTTATTAAGTTTTATTTAATTATTAGCTTAGAAAAGTATATCTATATAGAAAATAATACTTAACACTTTTAAAGTATTAGTTATTCCTATTATTTCTACTATAGCTTTATAGTTTTTAAAAAAGTCTAAAATATTATTTCTAGTAAAAAATAGTACTCTAGCTATTTTAAGTTATAGTATTTTGAATTTTTAAAATCCTAAGCTATATACTTTAGAAACCTTTTAATAAAATTTAGTAGAGTTTAAATAGCTTTATATACCTTTTTCTCTTAAAAAATCCTCTCTAAGCGTTATATTTACGCTAGAGGTACTACTTTTAGAAGCTATTACTTTAAAGATTTTAGCTTCTATAATTACTTTAGAACTCTAATTTAAATCTAAAATTAAGGGGGGTCTCTCTTATTAAAGTTAGTAAAAAGAAAGACTTATAAAAAGACTTACTAAAGTATTACTAGTAACTAAGTTAGCCTTATTATCTATTATTTCTAGTCTAAGTTATTTATTTTAAACTAAAGTTAAAGTCTTTAGAGCTTTAAAATCTAGTAATATTATTCTAAAGAAAATATAGGTGAATTAATAGAAAAAGAAGTAGAAGAAAGCTTTATTAAAAAAAGCTAAAATAAAAAGATTATATAAAACTTAAATAGAGCTAATAATTTATTAATAGAAGAAGTAATAGAAGAATTCTTATAATATAAGTTTAGAAGAATAATAGAAGGTGAGGAGAGAAATAAAAAAAGAAGAGGATACTCTTATTATTATTTCTATTTTTATCTTTCTCTCTTATTTAGAAAGTATATATATATTTATTATTCTTCTTTTTTTCTACTATTCTAATAGTAAAGTTATTTTATGTTTTAGGTTTCTTTCTCTTTTCTCTATAGGAGAAATCTAGCTATATTTAGTAGTATTTTCTATAGTTTTACTTTATAACTTCTCTCTTTCTTAAGTTAAGTTTAAAATTTAATAAAGTTTATAATAAAACTATAGTGTTAACTATAAACCTTAAAAAAAATACTTTACTCTAGCTATTTATTTACTACTTAAGAATATAGAGAGAGAGAAATCTAAAAAGATATATATACTTTTCTTTCTATAGAGTTAGTATAGAATTATTCTTAGAAAAGAGAAATACTTTTAATTAAACTTAGAGAATATTCCCCTCTTTATTTTTTAAAAAGTTAGTATAGTTATAATATTTTTTCTTCTTAGCTTTTTATATCTTTACGCTTATAACGTCTTATAATTTAAAAAAGTTAGATCTTAGTATTTCTATATATAGGTATAACTTATATTTTAAGTTTCTAAGCTTTTTTAGTATTACTTCTTACTAATTAACGTATTATTAGAAACCTTCTAATAAGTTTAAGTGAGAAGAAGTTTCTTAGAATAGATTAATTAATTTTATCTTTTTTAAAGTTTATAAGAGGAGTAAAATAAATCTTATTACTCTTATAACTTTAGTTTTAGAAGTAAGAGTGAAATAAGTTTACTTTATCTTAGTTACTTTTAAGTTATTATTATAGTAGCTTATAATAAAGTAGTATATAATAATTTTAAATAGGTAGATAATAGGCTAATAAGAAGGTTTAGTAAAGCTTATATAGAACTCTACTTACTCTCTTCTATTTAATAAAATACTCTTTTTCTTAAAGTTTTTTAGACTTCTATAGGTTTAGTTAATCTTTAATTCTAAATACTTAGACTATTACTCTTTATTTTAAGAAAATAGAGGTTAAAAAAGTGTTTTAAATAGGTAAATAGTAAGCTAATAAGAGGGTTTAGTAAAGCTTATATAGAACTCTACTTACTCTCTTCTATTTAATAGAATACTCTTTTTCTTAAGGTTTTTTAGACTTCTATAGGTTTAGTTAATCTTTAATTCTAAATACTTAAGCTATTACTCTTTACTTTAAGAAAATAGAGGTTAAAAACGTATTAGCTAAATTTTCTTTTAATATAGTAATATTTAAATTACCTCTTTTTCTAAGCTTTTCCTACTCTAGTTTAGTAAAGTAGTATAGAATAACTATAAAGGGAACTTTTTATAGTAATCTAATTTATACCCCCTTAGGCTAGTTACTAATTTTATAATAAAGTAAGGGAGAAAACTTATTAATTATACTAAGTACTCTACTCTAAGTAGAAAAACTCTTAAAAATACTCTAAATACTTATATATTAATTTTCTAAATAACTATAAGAGATATAAAGGTGAATATATAAATATAAGTTTAACTAATTTATACTTTATCTATATTTTCTATTCTTTTTATATCTTAAATTATGTAATTTCTTAAGAAAAAATAAATTACTAAGAAGAAATTTAGTAATATTATCTTTATAGTATTCTACCTTATTATCGCTTTAAATAATTAAGGAGATATAATAGGGATTAAAAAAGAGGATAAAAGTAGGGCTAATTAAAAGTAGAGAAGCTTAGAAATACCTATCTTTATTTAATTTTTAAAAAGTAGGAATTAATAGATTTTTTCTATAAACTAAGCTAAAGAACCCTAAAAGCTCTTCTAGAAAGATAGTTACTAAAGTTATTAAAGGAAAATAGGAAATTATATAAAAATAAGTGTATATCTTATTTATCTATTTAGTCTTTTTTATTATAGGCTAACTAGGCCTCTATTTACTTATATAAGCCTTTTCCTTTTATAATAACGCCTAACGCCTATGAAAACGCCTATCTAACCTCTTATTTTTAGGTTAGAATTACTAAAAATTCTAAGAACTCTACTCCCTTCTAATATCTAGCTTTAAAGACTAAGTATAATATAGCTCTAGTAGTTATAATATTATTAAGATATATAATAAACCCTTTAAAAGAGCATTTTTTAGCTTTAGATTACTTATAGGGATATATAAATAATTTTCCTAAAAGAGGAATTTATTATAATTGCAATAATAATATAATATAGGATTTAATAGGTTATATAGACTCTAATTAAGCTAGAGACTTAGATAATAGAAGATCTATATTAGCTTATATATTTTACTAAGGATTATATAATATAATATCTTATAGTACTATAAAATAAAAAACAGTAGTACTATCTACTTGTGAAGCTGAATATATAGCTTTAACTGAGGTAGTAAAAGAAACCCTATATCTATATAATAGTCATAATTTTAATTTGATTAATCTGGGTTTTAAAGCTATAAATAAACCTAAGATTTTTATAGATAATTTAGCAGCTAAAAAGCTGACTGAAAATCCTAAATTTCATAAAAAATCTAAGCATATTGATATAAAGTATTATTTTGCTAGAGAATCTTTATTAAATAAACATATAATGTTATTTTATATAGACTCTAAGTCTAATATTGCAGATATATTAACTAAGCCTTTAGGCAAAGTTATATTTAATAATATACTTAATATAATAAATAATAATAACTATAAAGAAAATAATAATAATATATATAATAATAATAACTGTATTAAAGAAATAATATACTAGTTTTTCTCTTACCTTTTTACCTATAAGGTTATTTTATAAGAGTTTTTTAACTAGTTATAAATATATTATATATATTATAGGAATATTTTTCTTATTTTTCCTATAGGGTTTTTAAGTTTCTTTATACTTATAACGTATATATATGTTAAGTGAGTAAGCTACATACTACAAATTAACTGTATATACTTTAAGGGGGGATGTTAATATATAATATTCTTTTATAATAATAATAATAATATAAGAATAATAATAACGCTTAACTTACTTTAATATCCTATAATAAATAAACAAATAACGTTTAAGGTATAAAACCTTATATAAAAATACTCTATTTATTATACCCTATAACTATAATATTGATTATGTAATACGTATACTTATGTAAGTACTTTATGTAATTAGTAGTTTAGTAGGTTACGTTTTAGGTTATTTTTCCCCTCACTTTTCCTTACTAGGGAATATAACCTACTAATTACATCAATAGGAATCATTACAATACATCACTTCTCTTATTATTATCTATATAATTAAATGCTCTTTAATGCTTAAGATTATTACTTTTCATCATAATATAAGCCTATCTATAACCCTATACTATATAGGTGCATATATTACGCCTCTGTATATGCTTATACCTATGCTAACATGCACTTATATATGCACGTTAGTTAATAACCTCACAATCTTCAACTTCACTTCAGTAACAATATAGTTTATAATTACTTAATTACTACAAACTACTGAACTATTAACCTATCCTCTCTCTCACATATCACCTATGCTACCGTCAAACACTATCTCTATTACTACTTCACCGTCCACTATTAAGTCTTCACTATTATTATCTTCTTATTCAATCAGGCTAGCTAACGCCTTCACAGCTATACCATTATCAGTAACATTCTCTCTATTCAGCGCAAAGCGCACTCACTAATAAACCCTAGAGAGCTGCCTCTACCTTAGTATTATAGAGAGCCTGTTTAAAGAAGGGCCACTCTATAGGGTGCGTAAGTACCCTACCCACCTCTACTACTAAGTTTACGCGCTTGCTATTAATTAAGTCGCGTATTATAAAGTCCCCTATAGGGGTATTAATAAAAGCTCTCTTAAGCGTTATTCTAACTATATACTCTCTATATATCTTAGATTACGCAAAGAAAAAGTAGGTTTTATTAATCTAATCGATATTAAACTCTATAGCAAGCCTTCACGTATTATTTATATTAATAAGCGCGCTAGGCTTAAAGTATCTATATATAGAGTTAAGTACTAATATTATAAAGGTTTTTTATAAGTTATAAGGATAGGTTATTAATATAGGTTTAAGAGTGAAAAAGAGAAAGAAGGATAAGCATAAAGCCCTATATATAGTAGTAGAGCTTTTTATACTTCTAGCTATAAGAACCTCTTATAATAACCTCTTTATTTAAAGAGTTATTTCTTATGTAGTAGCGTTTATAGCACCTTACTAGAAAGTTCAGCAAAGCTATCGTTAGCTAAGCTATAAGAGCCTCAGTAACCTATTTAGCCCTAATATAATTAGCCTTATTATATGTAGCGCTACTGCTGCTAGCCCCACGCCGCACAGCTAGCGCTGTTGCTATTCTACCAGTTTATTTAGCTAGAGCGCGCGTTCAACTTTGTGATATTTAGAGGGTTTACCTACTAGCAGGAACGTATAGGGTTTCTATACTGTTTTCTTTAATTAGTAGAGGGTATAGGTTAAAGTACCTATATAGTGTTTCTAGAATTATGCCTATATATAGGGTGAATTTTACTATAGTCTTTTTATAGGGGGGCTGCGTTATAACTACAAACTTAATAACTAGAACTTATTAGTTCTTATTATTTTTATATAAGAAAATATAAAATAGTAAAGAAATTCCTATTAAATTTTAAAATTATTAGATCTTTAGGAAAAGTATTTACAATATTAAGATTAAAAGCTAGTAGGAACACTTATATTAAATATTATCTATTTTTTAGTAAGTATATATATTTATTACTTTTGTTTCTAAATATTATACTAATATTATCTAAGAGTATTTTAGTTTATTATAAGAGTATAGTTTATTTTACTTAGAATTAATTACTAATTAGATTATAATATTACTCACTTTTATACTATTTATCTACTAAGATTTTACTAACTTTATATATATATAGAATTCTTACTATATTTATAAATAATATAGTTATTTTTATATATTTAATAGCTAACTATAGTATCTATTCTATTAATTAGATCTTTAAATAGTATAAAACTATTTATAGCTAATTAACTTTAAGTACTTATAGATTATTTAAAAAGCTTTAAACTATAACTAAATTAATTTAAATACTTATTTATATCTAAATATAGTTATACTTTATTAAGATATCTTATATATAGTATTTAACTTTTTTAATAGTAGGTATTTAAGAAATAATATAATAAAGTTTCTCTAACTTAAGTAATATCTATTTTTATAAGAGAAGTTATAATAATATTATCTTTATAAAAACTTATTTAAATTTATACTTCTTAATATACTAAGTAGTAAGATATAATAGCTTAAAAAGTATTTACTATTAAAAAGTATTAATATTAATAATTTAGTATTAGAAGAAATAGAGAGTAAATTTAATAAAAAGAGGGGAGATTAAAGTAAAAAAAGAAGTTTAAGATGTTATATTTTTATATAAAAGGGATTTTTTTCTATTTTTAATCTTTCTTTTTATATTATTCTATTTATTTCTTTATATATTATTTTCCTCTTATTTAGAACTATTTTTAGTTTAATCTCTTTTTATTTTAATTATTTCTTTTAAATAAGGTTTAACTTAAGTAGTATTTTATTAATTAGAATAATTAAAATTTAAAAAGAACTATTTATAAGATATTTCTCTTATAGCTACTTAAGAAAATATTTTAGTAAGTACTTTTACTAAAAACTTTTAAGCTATATCTATTTAAGATTAAGTAGAAATAGTTAGTTATTACTTAATTTTAATAGCTAGTTTAACTTTATTTTAAAGCTTAAACTAAGTTATTTATTTTAGTTATTTTCTATTTTTTTAAGTATTTTTATTTACTAGTTTAGTTTTTTACTATTTTACTTTAAGTATTATTAAAATAGATATTTTAACTTACTTATAAGCTTAAACTTTTTTAGAAGAAATGTAATTAAATATTAATAAGTTAATATAGTTGAAATATATAAGTAATAAAAAATAAATACTCTTCTTAATAAGTATTATAGTATTATATAAGAACTTACTAAGAGATATAGCTATATATACTTTATTGAGGTAGTAAGTAATATATATTAAGTTTTTGTTATTAATAGAAATTACTTTTTATATTTAATTAAGGTATTACTTATTTATAATAAAACGCCTAAGGATTATTTAAATTATCTCTTTATATAACTTATATTTTATTCTTAGTATAAAAGATAGCTTAGTTATAAAGTGTTTAAAGAGGATAATATAGGTATATATTAAGACTTTAAATTTATACTTATTAACTTTATAGTATATAACTATATATAATAATAAAAGGATATTAATTATTAGGGAGGATATTAGTGCTTTTTTTATAGCCTAAATACTAGCTTTATATTTATTCTTCTTAGTTATAATATAACTATAAAAAGTTATAATAGTCTAAATAAATATAAAGTTTATAGAAGTTAAGAGGGTAGGAGGTTTTAGAGTTAACTTTAGAGGAATATAAATAAAGAAAACTTTATTAATTTAAAAAAGTTAAAAACTAAAAAAAAAGGATTTATATTTAATAACTTATATCTATAAAGTTAATTATATTTAGGATTAAAATTAATATAAGATTTATACTATATATTAAATAGAAAGATATTAGCTAAAGTTAGGTTTTAAAGTAGTATAAGCTACTACTTAAGTATTTAATCTCTCTTATAATAAGTAATACTATATAAATAGAAACATTTTAAAAAAAAAGTAATTTATTAAGATTTAAATTATATAAGTTAGATAAAGTATATAATTTAATAAAAAAGTTAGATTAATTAAGTATAGGTGTGATCTTATTTATATATATATAATTATAATATAATATTTAGTTATATACTAAAGAGAGCGTGAGCGTAGTGACCTAATGTAGCTAGATACTGATTTGAGCCAGTCGTCCCTGCGGGCTGCTGTAGGAAACGCATCTCGCAGAATGCACCGCAAAAAATGCAAGCAGCCGCCCGTGCCTCGTCCTGATTTGCCAGAATCCGCATTTCCAGCAAATGGAAGCCCACAACCAGCCCAGCCCAGCTCACACCGCTCTCGGTCTAGCGGTATCCCGCTTTGCTGCATCTCGCCCTCTCGATAGCCGAAGATCCCCCAAGAATGGCCCAAGTCTGTCCTGGGCTTCTTTCAACGGGCACTCGGTCTGTCTCGCCAATGCGCAGTAGCGTGTGGAGATCCCATTTTCAGCCTCAATCATCCTTCAACGTCGTCGTCAACATGGCCGTCGTTGTTGTGAGACCCGTGTAATTCGCATGCAGTCAAATACCTACCTACCTTAGGTATGCATACCTAGGTACGCGAGTACTGCACTTACCTATATCACGCTCAAATATACCAGGAGCAGCCTGTCACACCGGCAAACGGCGCGGCCAAACGACGTCATCCCCCACCGCTGAAACCCCCGTCCTCAAGCCGCCCATCCTTGATTCAAACGACTTGTGTGTACATCGTCGACCACATTTCCCAAATCCGCTCTTATCGTGACGGCTTCAGAGTACAGATGCAATATCTACAATCCATACTGAGAAATCCCATCAACATGCAGACACCTTCTCCGGCAACCAACACTCGCCCGCTCACAAAAAAACATGTCGAAACTGAAAACAATCCAATGTGGCCGTGCATGAACCCCCCCTCCCGTCCAACGCACGTCACAACATGAGAAAACTCTAAATGCGCGCCGGCCGCCTCTCCCTCTGCAACGCACAACCAAGCAAGGCCACCGTTGTCATGGGCTGCACGCGGCTGCACCCTCGGCCCGGAGCTGGAAATTGCATAGACATCGGACGGTAGAGGTCGGCCGACGAGATACCTAACCTCGAGAGACTGCTGTTGTCTCGTGCCTGGCAGGGACCAGGCTTCGAGCGTGGTTGTTTCGACGCCAAGACTATGACAATGAACAACTCCGTCCCCTTGTAGAAGCCGGGCAATGGATCTTCAGAAAGCCACATCGGGAAAGGTGACGTGAGACCCGTATGTATTGCCAATTCCTGTTGTACCTGGATCATTTGTTTAGCTTTGATCATGTTGTCCGAACGAGCGACGCACGCCGGCCCCGCAGCTTCGGAGACAGCGGCCAAGACCGGCCCTGTCAGTCTACGTAGGTAGGTACCTCGTCGTGCGTCTCCGTCTCTGCCCTCACTCACCGTCTCCGCCCCCAGACTAGTATTCGACACTGTCCATCTCGAATAATTTTTCGCCTCCAGAGTCTTTTGAAGAACCTCATTATTCGGGGTGATGATCGTTCATCAGGTTGATCGACTCTGCGAGTCTCCGAGGCCGCCTTCCCAGTTTCACCGACTGCTTGTTCGGCCTCACTGGCTCCTCGACCGTTCCTTGTCGTCTGCGTCGATGTCAGATTTGGGGTTTCTCAGGCCCAGCGCCAGCATCAGCGCATCAGTTTCCGCCGCGGCTTCCGTCTCTGCAGCAACGACCTTTTCTTTGGTCTTCTTCTTATCATCCCGAATCCGGTTGAGTGTCTCCCCGACGGAGTACCTTCCTTCCTCACGGGGACCCCACACCTTCAACATCCAAACCTCAAACTCGACTTCGTTCCTGCACAGAAACCGGCCATTCTCGTCCTTGACCAGATCACCGTTCGAATCCCTCGCATACTCCAGCTCCATCTCCTCGTCTTCGCATTGGGCTTTGTGACAGAACGACGACGGCCACCATCCAATCCAGTGGCTAAACCAGTCCGTGTCGAAGAGCTCGGAAGGATGTGTCGGGCTGGGAAGCTTCTGAAACTCGGTGATGGGGTGCCTTGGGTTAGTCTTGCCGGTTTTTGTCATGCACCACACATGAGTGTGGGTGTAATCCAGGATCACGAGGCGCGGTTGGACCAGGTCATATTGGCCATGGCGCATGGTGATAAGGGCTTGGTCTGGGTCGACATCGCCAAATTCCATCCCCTGGTGCAACCAGTGTATTCCCTCTTCAATCAGTTGCCTCACAATTTCCTGCCTCGTCTCTTTGTGCAGCGAAAGCGAGATGCGTTGGCCGTTTGCATTCCGATGGAAGACATGGGTCTTATTGCGAGGAATCAAATCTCGAGTCTCAGGGTGGCGTCGGCACAGTGATTCGACGGACAGACCGTCGACGTACTCCATGAGGATAACCGAAGCACATCTGTACACCCTTCGCATTTGTTCGTCAAGGCCGAGGTCGAATACTGCCACATAGGAGCCGTAGAACTCCGGCTTGATGTGCGGGAAACCGGTGAAGTTCTTGGCGTACAGGTGTCGATAGGCGCCATTCTCCCGACTGAGAGCTTTCTCGGCCGTCTTGTCTGCGCTGCAACCGGGAAAAGGTGGGAAGAATACAGCGTCAAAGGACTTGCAAACGATCAATTCTGGCCAAATGCCGCCCTTACGGGGGCCGTGGACGCAAGAGTCGTGGCTGCGGAGATGCTGCAGTGTCTTGCAGACGGTAATCTGAGCCCTTTTCTTCTTACCGGCTGATAGCGGTCTAACGATCTCGAGGATAACGTCGGGAGTTGACGGCATGGTGGTCGGGTCGAAGCCCCGAACCCAGCCAGGAGGAAGGTCAGCTGGGAGTGGATTTGGAATATAACCCTTGACGCCATAAGGATCGACCGGTTTATAGGAATAGAGGTTCAGACGCTGCGTCGGGTAGTAACGGGCGACTTCCAGTTCGATGCTGGACTTGAACTTCTCAGACATGCTGGGCTACCGATGTCGGCGGCCCACGAGGATTATGAGGGCAGGTTGGCGATTTCGCAAGACGGGCTGGTTGTGAGATTAGGCCGATGATGTCAGGAAGGAGTTAATAGCGATCGAATATCCCCTCGATAGCTATGGGATAAGCCTGAGGAGATGTATACTATTGGCAAAAAGCTGACCCTATTTCCATACGAGCCGGTACGCCCATATGGCACCCCCGCATACCATTCACCTCGAGGCGTGCGCAACTTCGACGCCAAGGCCGACTTCGCCAAGACTCAAGCCAAGGTTCAAATCGAGAAAGTCATACGCGTTGGTCCCGATCGAGAGTCTCAAATCTTCAGCTGCAAGGTACTGGAGGCACCGGTCGAAGAACGCCCAGCCTTCTACCAGTCACCTCTCAGCCTGATCCCCAAGAACAAGGACTCCAAAGCGCGCCGCCCGCCCCTGACTAGGAAGCTCGTCGGCAAGGTCTACGACAGCACATGGCTTCCTAGCTGCTTTGTTAGCCCTAGCCCTGATACAGGTTACTTCAGCCGTGAGCATGCAGCCTACGCATACTATCGCTGGAATAAGAAGACGGGCTACCCGCATACTATGCCACAGTTCTACGGTGGCTGGGTGGCGAAAGTCAAGTATGGTACGAATATGATGGGTGAGCCACAATTCAAGTACGTTGGTCTTATCCTCATTGAGTACATCGACGGCCGCTCTATTGAGGACCTATGTTATCGCGAAGATATTGAAGAAGGATACATTGACGAGCTCTGCCCTTATGAATTTTCTTTTGGCATTTCTGGCGAGGGCAACCAGATCAGGCGTGTTACGTTTGACGAGAAGAATCGACAGCTTGTTATCCAGATAATGCTCCACGGTATCTGCCAAGGTTTCCAACTCGGGGTCGAGCATCACAATCTTTCCCCGGAGAATGTATTCGTTACGTTGAGCAACGGTACGCAGGACTTGGAAGAATTACGAGTCGTGATTCTTGATCACGAAGATACTCAGGTATGGTTCGAGACAAAATATTCGAAACGACCTGGGAATTTAAGCTACTGCTTACAGAAGCTCCCTTTTCCAACCCACCCTCGGGAAAGATGCAGTGTCGTGGCTTTGACGAAATTTCAAGGCTGGTGGCCTCCATCTGGACACGGTCGTCCTGCAGACGAGGTAGAAAAAGAGTTTAAGAAGTGGCTTCTAAGTGAAGAGGTCTTTGGTCCCCTGGTTGAGGCGACGGACAAGAAAGACTTGGACAAGCCAGAAGAGATGCGGCCGTACGCCAACAAAAGGTATTCTACCTTCGACACGCTGGACTTAATTGGGGAGAGACAAGACGCAATGCTAGACGTCATAATTCCTCAAGTTCTCACCCTTCTACGCAAGCTTGAAGACAATGATTCTTTGGGGCAGGATATGGAGAGGGCCATTCAGAGGGCGTTGGAAAAGGTCACCTTGCATAACACCGTCACAGGCTCGCGACACCCACCTTCGCATCACAAACTTCGACGAAGACGTCTCGATTAGGACTGTCCTGATTCTGGTATCGCATAGAAATGCATATAGGCTACTCGATAGTGAATATCCACTGTTCGATCCATGTTTTGATCTCACACTGCTGTAAGCCTGGATACAACTCTCACCCCAAACATACCTGCATCCACTATTGTCACTTGCACTAAATGCTCCCGCATCCCTTCTCACACTTTATCTCAAGACGCACCGTCTCCTGCCAAAACCACTCATAGTGCCATGCTGGCCGTCTTTGAGAATTATCGCCTCGCAGACTCATACATACGTAGCGCACCTGTGAGTCAGGCTATCAAGCATTTACCAACTCAAGGAGCAACCCACCTTCCTCCTCCTGGGCGGGCACTTTGCGTTGTCTATTTGTTTTGCTTTAAACCTTGCTGCAAACTCGCTTTTGTAGCGAAAGACTGGTCTTCTAATCTCTCTGAGTGGATCACGATGATGCTGCGGTAGGCGACGCAGGGGATTACGATGTCAATGAATGGAGTATCATGCTTCTCTATTACGCTGATTAAGTATCACACTTCCCCTTACTGGTCTCTCTTCTTCGGCCTCCCGATGTCGTCGATCCCGTACCACTTCCAGGGCGTCTCGAACCTGCTCAACTTCTGAAACGCCGTGTGAGCTCCCGGCCTCTTCAGCCCGCAGATCTCTCAGAGCGTCCTTGAGGTCGCGAATCTCTTGCGCTTTTTGAAATGCCACAGCCTCTCTAACCTCTCTATCCTCATGAGCCCCGAAGAACTGGGGGAAGTAGTCAATCTCATCCTCGTTGTCATTGTCGTCCTCGTCATAGTCATCATCGTCGTCGTCGCCGTCGTCGTCGTCGTCGTCGTTGTTATTATCATCGGCGGTGGCGTCGTCCGTGACATCAATGGCAACATCCTCGATCTGTCCACCCTTCTGCTCCTGCCTCTCTTTCTCCTCGTACCACTCAGCGTGCGCATCTTTAAAGGCTCTCTTGGCCGCAGTAACCACTGCATCCATCGCCAGCTCCATTGACGTCTCCTTCACAGCGGCCCACTCTGCTGCCTCCTCGGTCTCCCTCGCGGGGGCCCTCAACCAGTCTCGTAACGCCTTCTCCACCGCGAATGCCTCCTTCGCCGCTGCCTCCCTCGCCCTCTCTTCTGCCTCTTGTATCAGGTATAAAGTCTTATAGACGGAGTATCTCCCCTCCTCAAATGGACCGAAAGTCTCCACGAGCTATTCATCATACTCGAACTCGCATTTATGGCGGAGCCGACCATTGTCGTCCCTGATGCGAATCCCTTCGGAGTCACGGGCCCACTTGGCCTCTCTCGCCTCATTATCGTTCGTCGTCTCGTAGCAGTACGACGAAGGCCAAAACCCGATGGTACTGTGTAGCTCCTCAAAGTCAAAAAATTGCATCGGGTGGACAGGCCTCGGGAGCTTTTGCAGGTCGTAGAGGCGATGTCTGTCGACAGTTTTGCCGACACGCGTCATACACCATACATCGCTCATTGTATAGTCCGAAACCACCGCTCGGGGCACTTCCAGGTCGTGTTGGCTATTCTTGATGGTAATCATGATCTGGCGGGCCTCAATGGCCCCAAACTCCAAGCCCACGTGCAACATCTTGACCAAGCCATCGAGCACTTGTCTCATGACCTCCTTTCTGTTCTTCTTTTGAAGTGCAAGGGTGACCGGACTACCGTTGGCATCGTAGTGAAAGATGGGGAGCAGGTTGCGGGGGATGAGCTCATGCGTGGTGTCATGACGGGTGCATAGGTTCTCCATTGAGAAGCCTTCGACATGCTCCATGAGAATGACCGGAACGCACCTGTAGGCTTGGTGCTTGTCCTCAAGTCCAAGGTCGATGAGGCTATCGTCTTCAAATCCAAGTTCAAACACTGCGACATATGTACCATAGAACTCGGGCGTTGGGTGAGGGAAGCCGGTCATGTTGTTTGAGTAGAGGTATCGATAGGCTCCAGCCTCTCTGCTCAGCGCCGCCTCCGCTGCCTTATCCACATCACGACCCCCCAGGATTGGGTAGAAAGAGGGGTCCAATGCAGACAACGAGGTCGGGCCACTGCTGACCCTCGCGAGGACCCTGGACATTGGGGTCATAGTGGTTCTCGAGACTCATCACAATCCTGCATGCGGCAATCTGATTGCCCTTCTTAATGCCCCATGACACGCCCTCGAAGACCTCAAGTATAAGATCTGGAGTCGGAGGTAGATTGGTCGGATCAAAGCCCCGGACCCAACCAGGTGTGAGGTCAGCCGGCAAATTATTCGGCAAGTACTTCGTGGTTCCGTGGGGATCAACGGGGGTGTACGAATACAGGTTCAGCCGACGGCCTGTCCTGTAGCGCCGGACCTCCATTGCTATCTGAGGCCAAAACTTCTGAGACATGGTGAGTGCTGAGTACTGAGTACTGGGAGCTGGAAGTGGTGGTGAGCTGATAATGGAGGGTTATTGGTGACGAACTGTATTGGTTGTGAGTGATGGCAGAGTGGTGCGATCTGTCGAAGCTTGGGAAGCGGGCGGATGAAAATGGGTGAGCATGGTGTGGTCCTGTTCGTCTGCCATATTTGTTAGGTAGAGAAGCTTGTTGGCCTAGGTTGATTACAAGGCGGACAAGAATGAAGAGAAAAGGAGGAACCGTAGAGGTGGGCTGGGAGTAATGGGTGCCTTTGCTGGGGTTCCTCACAAATTGCCTTGGGGGAAAAGTTCAATGGTTCCTGTGAATAAACAATGCCAATGTCAGGACGTAGATAGGGAGGTGGATTTGGGGCATACTGTACTGATTTTCTTTCTAATCTATACGCTGAATCTTTCGTCTGCGCAGTTGATAGATCAAGAACGGCAAAGGGTTGCGTCACGATCCTTCTTGAGCGCTTCCTCGTCTATTTAGGCCTCCTATTTCTCTTTGATTCTTGATCTGATTGGATCGAAAGTCTTGAACGTTCAAATATTTTGCCACCGCGAAGGATCATGACACCATTTTGTCCCTGTAGTCAATGCTGTCATTGACCTTGATACATTTATTGACATTGTCAATACCACACGTTTTGTTCACTTTTGTCCTCGTTTGAACTTGGTGTCATCACCGCCAAAATGGTTGACCACTAACACAGGGGTTTATTTACATGATAGCTGCTGTTTTCTCATTGCTGATGGCGACTGGATTTGATGCCTTTGACACAAACTTTGAAATAAATCGTCTTCTCGATGATTCACGGCTGTCAAGTGGGCCCTTCTCAGTGATGCCTGGTGTAAGAATCCAATCCGGTTTACGTGGTTCGGAGGGAAATCGGGAATTTGATCCGACTACTACTCGAGACGTTTTCTGTGACATTTACAATCTCCTGCGCGACCTACGGCCAAAACGTGCCCTTTATTCATCCGTAGTACCCTCAAAAGTCTCACGATGCACGCTAAGACGCCTCCTTTTCGCCCGCTCCAGTGCCTGCCTCTTCATCCACTCGAGTGCCCGAGCTCTCAGTTGATCTTTGGGCTTCAGAGGCCGCAGTAGCCCAGGCAATGGCCAAGCTGTGGAAACTTCGGGAAAGTTCAACTTGGGAAGGATGGAGGCGCGGCCGAAGTACGGGACGAGGTTGTTGGAAGAGGGCAAGTTCCTCAGTCAACTCTAAACTGACATTAGCTGCGTCATCTTCGTTTTGCGTCCGAGCTGTTACTCACTGTCGAAGTTGTCGATGCGTTTACGCACCATCGAAAGCATCGCTTCGCAATTTTGGAGCAGCTGCGGATGTATTTCCTGGCGGAGCCATTTCCATCGAGGATGAATAACGCGTTCAAGCTTTTTGAAGACATGCAGTAGAGTTCTCAAATCCCTCAGGATGTCTAGGCGCCTTTGAGTAATCCAAGCTTCGGTCTCTTCTAAGACCACTGACGGAGGTTGCCGGATTCTCTGGGTCGCAGCGGCACTCGCCCTCTGAGCCTCCTCCATATGAGCACCTATGGTTGGAAACCAACCTGCGAGTTTATCAGCTTTTGTCTCAGCCTCCCATGGAATGAATGTCTTACCATTGAGAATCTGTTGCATATCCTCGTATAGACGATTGAGTCTTTGCTCAGCTGCCGCGATTTCCGTCATGTTTTGCTGGGGCGTCGCTGAGTTGGTCACTCCCCGATGGTAAGGTCGGATGTCTCTTCCCTCAGCAATGATCTCTTGATGGAATGGTACCAAAAGCGGTGGAGTATATCTCATAACGTGAATTAGAAAGGAAAAGAACAAGTGACGTCTTCGAAAGATTTGTGCTGCATTCGGCGCGAGTAGCAATTCCATGAAAGGCAATGTCGAGACTTTGTATAGTTAGCAAACTCCCGTTTGGTCAGTACGTGATTTCTCACCCGAGGCATCAAAGACATCAGGGCTTATCTAGAGCTCCTGTGTGTATCCGGTAGTCTCTGTCTCAGGCTGATGCGATCCGGTGCTTGCAGACCGAACGCCTTCCTCCTCGACACCCTGCTGTGAAGGTTGAGGTGTGGGCGACTGCTCCTCTGATTGTCGTGTTTCACGTATGCCCTCTTCGAGAGTGCCCTCTTTCTCCAGCTGTTTGCGTCTCTCCTCCCGCTCCTCCAAGAGCTTTGGCTTGATTGGATCGAGGGTTTTGAATAGAGAGTACTTCTTGTACGGGTGCGGCCACTCAACGCCCTCGCCTAGCCCGGCCTCAACATCTGCAGCTTCAGTCAGTGGGCCAAAAACCTCTTCGCTAGTAAGCCACCTGTCAAATTCGGCTTCATTATCGAAGTCATCTGGCTCGTCGCCATACCAGCCGTCCTCAGGTGATGGCCAGAAGCCGATGAAGTTGGTGAGTCCTTCTACACTAAATCGCTGGTAGGGATGAGGCGGATGGGGAAGATGCTCCAGTACCTGTACGGGACCCTTGGGGCCTCTGGCCATTTTTGTCTTTGACCACACCTCCGTCTTTGTGAAACCCAACACCACGGCGCGTGGAGAATCCAGACTAATCTTACCGTTGCGCAAAGTGATGAAGATTTTGCACGGCTCGGAGACGTAGTGCTGAACGCCAATATGCATGTGATCGACGAGGCCATGAATGACCTGTTTCATAACCTCCTTGCATAGATTCTTGCCTACTTCTAGACTTGTGTACTCCTGATCAATCTCCTCAGGTCTGTGGAATGCGACGAAGCCATTCGGAGGAACAAGTTCATCGCATTCGTCGCGGGTGCAAATGTTCTCAATCGAGTGGCCATTGATGTACTCCTCGAGAACAAGGCCGACATATCTGAAGGTGCCGAGACCGCTTTCGTCGTACGCATCAACGCGAGTCGCCCAGCAGCCGTAGTATTGGGGGATGATGTGTGGGTGGCCGGTCTTGTTCTTCAAGAAGAAGTGCTTGAGTGCGGCGTCGGTGCGACTGAGATTGCCGTCAGCCTGTTCTTCGTTGCAATAAGGCGCGCCATGGTCGCCGGGGTAGAACTGGGTGTCGTAGAGTAAGCCGACCACTTGGGTGCCGTCTTCGGGAAATTTGGCAGCGTCGCCTCGATATGACACCGGAGGTTGAATGATGTTGAAAAGAACAACTTGAACCGTGTTGTTGTCGCCTCCAGAAATGACTTTGCTGACTTCAACCGTAGCTTGCTTTTCCACATCTTCCTTGCTTGCGGCGTGACACCTCTCAAGATCGAAGTTTCGAATGTGACCAGGTAGAAGATCTGACGGCAGAGGATTTCTGTCGTATTGGGGTAGGCCGTGAGGCTGTACGGGCTCATATTGCCACAGAGTCAATCTCGTTCCAGCCTTATACTGCTCGGCAGCCGTGATGTACGTAGATCCGTCCATCTCGCTGTTGATTAGGATCGCGTTGACGAATGAAGAAAGCTGGGCCGTCGCCTTTGTCGAGAATGTCTGGTGGCGTGACAGGGTTGGCAAGAGGACGACTGTAGCAAGATTGCTAGCCTGGGATAGGGAATGGATAATTTTGCTCGCCAGGGCAGAACGAATTGGCGTTAGGGAAGTTGAGAGTGGTGGGAAACGGAAGAAAAGTTCCTGGTAGCGACCAAAAGGTGCCTTACTCCTGGTCTCTGTCAGTCAAGGTACCTTAACTTGCTGCAAGCTGTGAGTTGTGAAAGGATCCATAGAGGAGCAGGTTTCCGCTAATTCAATCTCTCAAAGTTAGGCGAGCGGACCCCAGACGAGCGCAGGTATCCGGGTGGCAGAGCAGCAAAGCCGCAACGTGACACGCGAGGACCTACCTACCTTAGGTATGGGCTGGACTTGAGAGGACTTTTCCAGACTAAATTAACGAAACAACACTTTCAAAGCAGATATTGTAGAGATTCCGGCGCAATCTTCGCTCAATTTTATGAGCAAACCTCGAATGTGAGAACCAAACAAAGAAGCTGCCGTGGCTGGGCTCACCCTCCTCAAGCTCACCTGTCTCAAGCTCACCTGTCTCGAGCTCACCTATCTCGAGCTTACCTATTTTGAGCTCAACTCCTTTCCGCACACCTCTGAGCTCTTTTCCACCGAGGCCCCCTCCTTTGAGATTCTCTTTGTTGACCTTTCCTTCTTCGACCTTTAGCTGACTTTTCGCAAGCTTACAAGGTACCTTCGTCAAAAGAGACCGCTTGTTTTTCCTGTGCCAGAGCGACTACTTTTCCTGTGGCTATACTCTAATCACTCTGCCACTGTCGACGTCGTCGTCGTCGTCGTCGTCGTCGCTTCTATTGTTATCGTCGTTCTCGTCCTCGTCCTCGTCGTCGTCCTCATCGTCGCTATCGCTACTATCACTTTCGATAGTAGTAGTCAAGTGCACAGGAAATATAGCCGCGCAGACACAGGAAAATTGGGCGATCTCCGTCAACATCACATCCCTCGCCTCGACCTCGCTCTTTCCTCGTGGCCTCCCTTCTGAAAACTCACCTTGGAACTTGAACAAGCCCTTCATTTCTTCCTGGGTCGTCCATCGACATTTTCCCTGTCAGTATTGGTATTGCTTTCCCCAGAAACAACTCCCTTCTAACATTTTTACACAGACCAATTAGATCGCCTAAGATGGACAGACCGAAACGCAGTCCAACGTTTGAGCAAATTCACAACCCGGAACATATGCCACACTATGGCTTCGACAGAGAACTGCTAGGCAGGAAGAAAGAGTCAAGTAAAGGCGAACAGGCCCAGACAGTTGGGGTGCCAACCAGGCGGAAAGCGATGAACCTGAAGAGGTATGACGCCGAGGGAGAGAAGGTCACCATTGATGTTCAAAACTCGGTGTACGGAGACTCTTCCAAAGTCCCTCATCATTATCCGGTTCCTCCCCAACGTGGTCATAAGCTTCACACCGAGGAGGACGCGATCGCGCCTCATCGCCGGCATATGACCGCCGCCATTAACGAAGTACTTTATTTCTCCGCGAAGCCAGGCTGCGAAATGCAGTTTGGCTTCGAGCACTCAGTCACAGCACACGGTGTCGCAAGAAGGCAAGTTCCCAAGACGACGAAGTCCAAGGCGAGCAAGGAACACCCACAAGCAGGCACTACTATGCCGCCCGGCAGCATTCCTAGTCGTTCGGTCGATTCTCGCCTCTCAGATCGCGCAGTTTCCATGGAATCGTCGAAGTCACGGAAGCCTGTTGCAAGGCACAAACGTCAAAGGTCGAAGTCCGACTCAGAGAGGGCTTCAAAAGCTCCGCGATCAAAGACCTCGACACATCCAGTACCAACCAGAGACCCCGAAACTCCTTTGGTCATCAAACCCAAGAAGACACACCCGTGGGTAGAGATCCGCAGTGATGAGGTCCACTGGCGTGGTCAGCCTGGAAGATTGCCACAATCATCCACCTCCGCCAAAGAAGGCGCAAGAAGCCGCGTCATAGCCGCCGTCGAGTACAAAAAGGATCGGAATACTGTGGCGTTGGATCAAATGTCTTGAGAGATGGGCCAATCAAGAGCCTGTCGTTTGGTCCGACGAGGAGGGCACACGACCCAGCACCAATTTGAAGGGTGAGCTCCCTCCCGGAGCGGTCAAGATTCTCCAACAATCCGGACTATACGCTATAATCTACCGCGTACACCACATCATCGTCATGGATCATGTGTCTACTCTACATCTCAAGTTCAACCTGCGCATCACAGCCCATACCACGGCTGTAGAATTATGGGAGCAGAATTTGGCGGGTGTAGAGGTGGAAGTCGGCGGCATTAGGCATGATGTGAGCATGGGAGACTGGAACCTCCAGAGAATTCGAGTCGGCTGGATGGACGAGGCCAGAAATGACATACCTGATGACGCGGCCGATGTGATCATGGAGGATGCGTGAGATAGTCTTGTTGTCGGGGGCAGTCGCGAGCTTGTCCTTCGAGGTTATGTAGATTAGCTTCTTTACTGGAAAATGCGACTACGAAAACATGTTTCGATAACGATATTCTTGCGGCGATAGAGAGTAGTCGCCCATTTCCTGAGGCTCCAAACTGAACTGCTACTGTAATTGAGCATGACGACCCGTATCTTCTCTAGATCGCAGGGACGACATCGACAGGGACGCCAACGACGGGGACGCCAACAGCGGAAACGTATTAAGCAAAAAACATCCCCTTTACTTCTTGGGCTATGGTCGTGTAACTTTGCAAAAACAGTCTTAGATGGAGCATTTCGACCGTCGGTGGACTGGTTTCCCCTGGAGACACCAAATTGGTATGACGGAGAAACATGGCGTTTCTCTAGCCGCTCCTTCTTACAGTCCGTTGCGTTGACAGCGTCCGCCCCCGACTTTGACCCAGAAGGAAAATTTTCCGCTAGCCTAAAACCCCCCTAAACTACCTTAGACTTCACACTTTAATAGCTCTGTACGTAGTACGCGTAAGTAAAAAGTAGATCGTTATAACTGCTTAATTTAAGGCTATTAATTAGTTTTTTATTTATTTATATACACTATATATAGAGAGAGTTATTAAAGTATAAAGCTTAAAGTAATTTAGAAAGTTTTTAAGTTAATAGATTCTAAATATAACGCTGAAAAGAAAGAAATAAAACCTTTAATATATAGCGTCTATAGTATTTACTCTAAAAACCTCTTAAAATTACTTTTAACTTTATATATTCATAGCTTTATATATATATATAATATTTAGTAATAAAAATAAATCTTATAAAATAGCTTTTAACTAATAGACTAATTAATTAAATTTTTAGCTATATATATTATATATATATAGGGTTATTTATATATAAAGCTTAAAGCGATTTAATAGTTTTTTAATAAAAAGCCTCTTTTTTTACCTTTTTTTATACTAAAAAGGGTGAGGGAGGAGTGGACGCTATTAACATAACAGACTATAGCCTACTTAGCATAAAGAAAAGGTAGCTAAGTTAGTTATTCGCTGCGAAAGTGAATGTGAGAGTGTCGAAAATTCAAATTGTCTGAAAACGGCAAAAGGGTATGTTCCGAAACCGAGAATCGAACTCGGGGCTATGCCTAACCTCGCATCAAGGATGAGAGGGCATCATGTTGGCCACTACACCATATCGGATGGATGTATGATTGTTAAGGTGAGGAGACGGCAAAGCTCTTCATCAAGGAAGACGCCAAGGTGGGGCTTCTCTCTTCGCTAGCCAGGTTGGCAGGACAAGCACAAAATTCGCGCTAGATGGTCCTTCGGGGTCAAACCATCGCCTGGAGCGTCTCACACGGCTGAAAATCGATGATAAGATGGCAGCAAGTTGATGAAGGTGATGAGCAGTGATGCAGGATATGAGATTGAAGAGCTGGCACGAATAACGTGGAGGTGGATTGCAGTTCTCCGGGGCTTACGTCAAAGCTCCAATGACTAATCACTGGTCGGTATCGATATGCATGTAACAGGGGCACAAACAACCTCTGAATTCGGCTTCGACATCTCATAGAAACAGCTTCATACGACCGCCACGACTTCGAAAAACTGTCAGGAAGGTCAATTTCGTCAATTCGAAGAGTGTGTCCAGATACCCATATGCTTCTCATCACACTATGCTCACTAACCTTGGCAGCGCCATCCCTCACATGAGTACCAAGCTTCCAAGGGCATCAGCGCATATAAGTCGACGAGTTTGCGGGGCAACGTTCACACCTCGAATTCGTCCCCCTTCAACAACACACGTCCCTCGAGCTCACTACACAACAAGTATCTACCTGCGACAAGCACAAGACGTTCTCAAAATGGCCGCCAGCAATAAGTACTCCTCCCCCAGCTTCACCAGCCTGGTCGTGGATGCTATGAGAAAGCAGTAAGACCCCGCACCCCCCTCATTCATACATCTCACACTCACAACCGCCACAGCTATCCCGAAGAGCTCGCAGACAGACGCTGGGACAACGTTGGTCTTCTCCTCGGTAATATCGAGACTCCGGCTTCCCGCCAGCCCAAATCCCCCGTCGTTCTCCTCACAAACGACCTCACCTACGCCGTCGCGGAAGAAGCAATCCAGAAGAACGCCAGCGTCATCGTCAGTTACCGTACGTTTTACCCCTCTCTCATCTACCACCAAAATCTAACCATCCTCCCAGACCCCTTCATCTTCTCCGGCCTCAAGTCAATCACCACAAACGACCCGCAGCAAGCAACCCTCCTCCTGCTCGCCGCCCACGGAATCGCAGTCTACTGCCCGCACACCGCCGTCGACGCCGCCCCCAACGGCCTCAACACCTGGCTCGGCGACATCGTCTCCGGCGGCCCCGCCACCTCCTCCACCACCGCCGCGCCCTCCGAGCGCACCGTCGTCACCCCGCTCTCCTCCGCCCCCGCCGGCTTCGAGGGCTCCGGCTACGGCCTGCTCTGCACCTTCCGCCAGCCCGAGTCCCTCGCGGCCATCATTCGCCGAGTGGCCGAGCGCGTCGGCATGCGCCGCGTCATGGTCGCGAGCCCGGACCCGAAGCGGGTGTCGACGGCGCGCGTCGACGCCGTCGCCGTGTGCGCGGGCAGCGGGTGGGACGTCGTTAAGGGCGCGCGCGCGGACGTCATCGTCACGGGCGAGATGAGCCACCACAACGCGCTCAAGGCCGTGCAGGAAGGCAAGACGGTCGTGACGGTGTTCCACAGCAACTCGGAGAGGGGGTACCTGACGGAGGTGATGAAGCCCCTGCTGGAGGGCGAGTTGAAGGGTAAGGAGGCGGGTGTGCAGGTGTTTGTGAGCGAGGCGGACCGGGATCCGTTTGACATTATTGACATTTCGGAGTTGTAAGAGGCGGGGGTTGCGGTTCACTAAAAAGGGAGAGGCAGGTCTAGAAAAAAGTGAAGAGATTATGAGCTTGCTGGGGAAAATAATTCTTATGTCACTGCAAAAGTTTTGAACGACTGTATATGTGATATGAGATGTGCAAATCCCCTGCTGTATCGTCCAGTTCTTCCGATTTAATCTAGTTGGAGAATATCAGCAAAGTAACCAAGCCAACTAACGCCGCAACACCCTCGCTATGCCCTTGAACAACCGCACCTCGGCCTCCCTCAAGACCTTCCACTGTCCTTCGAATTCCTCACGCTGCTCTCCCCTGTTACCCTCAACGCCGCATCGCCCTCTTCAAGACACTCCATCACGTCCTTCCCACCGACGCCCTTCTCTTTCCAAACCTCGAGCAACCGCCTCGGCATTTCCCACAGGCTTTTCGCCTCCTCAACCTTGCCATCCTTCACCAGCCGCCGCAACTTCTCAGGCGTCCCCAGCACCTCCTTCGCAAGCTCCCTCGTCCTCCGCCGCCTCGCCGCGGCCTCCTCATCCAAGCGCTCCTGCGACCCGGGCGGCGCCACCGTCTTGCGCAGCGCCTCGCGGATCGAGCTCGCCTGGGCATATATCCCCGCAATAGCCGGGTCAAGTGTCGACGCCATGGGGTTCAGGGGGTCCATATTCGCGCGCATCTAGAAGCTCAGCGTCAGCAAAGAGCACATCTCCAATAGCTCACAGCACTCCCAACGAGGGACGGAGGAGGGGATAGAGCATGCTAACCTTTCGAATCGTCTCTGTGGCAGATATCAGCTTCGAGTAGTTGTCGTACACCAGCGCCTTCTTCTCCGCATCCAGCGCGCGGATCTCGCCCAGCACGCGCGTGTACACCCTCAGCAGGTCGTCAAGCGTGTTCTCCGCCAGCGCCTTGCGCACGTACGCCTCGGCGTCGACGCTCGCGTTGTCGAGCTCGCTGGGCGGGACCTCGCTGTGTTCCGCGATGCCGCCGCCGCGCTCCGAAGAGACGTCGTCTGCGTCGGTGACTTCGAGGGACGGGGTGGTCGTCCCCTTTTTCAAGTTGTAGTACTCGCGGAGGGCGGCGCGGTTGGCGCGTTTGGAGGGCGCTGCCGCGGTGCCGGGAGCGCCGAAGGTTGCTGAGGAGGACGGATTCGGGGAGGATGTCGCGGAGCGCGGGGCGTCGAGAGAGGGGCGGGTTGAAGATGTTGGGGTGTGTGGCTGCGCGGAGACGCGGCGGGTGAGGGCGGGCGGCTCGCGAGGGGAGGCGATTGAGGCCATTTTTGGTGCCGTTTTCTATTTTTAGTTTCGACTTTTGAGAGATAGGTTGCGCATAAAGGAAGGACGGAGCCGATCGAGGCTGTGGTGATGTGATACGTAGGGACGCTGCTGTGAAGCTCGTGGTTAACAGCTGCGGCGCGAGGCTGCGCTGGAGGATGACGGGGATGCTGGCGATAGGTCGATAGAGCTCGTGTGGGGTAGCGGCCCCTTGGACTTCAGCTGTTCGGCGAGGCTGCGCTAGCGTGCACCTGCAGTGGCTCTAATTTTAAAGATCTATAGTGGGGCCGGGCCCGGGAAGTTGGGGTACCTTACCTTAAGTGCTTGCCAGCTTTTTACCCCACTGAAGCTATTTCCAAGTTGTGTTCTGCCCACTAGGAACCTCTCTTCCTACACTGCAGACCCAACAACATCAAAATGTGAAATTTCCTACGAAAACAATGGGCAGGAAAAAATGGACGCAACCACACACATCCGCAACGCCCTCCACTCCCAATCCTTCCCGACGCCCTCCGTCCCCTGGACCACGACCCTGACCTCGCGCGTCCCGACCCCGCCGCTGCCCTCCCTAATCGCGACCGCCAAAGCGCGCCTCCTCGCCTCGGACCTCACGACGCCCAACCTGCTCGACCCCTCCTCGTCAGCGACCTTCCCGCCCGCGGCGACGGACCCGCAGACGCCGGACACGACGCTGCCCCGCGACGTCCCCTGCCAGGTCCTCGACGTCGAGAACCTGGCCCTCTCGCGCTGGGAGCAGGTCGAGGAGCTCGAGGCCGTGGCGCGCGGCGAGATGACTACCGGCCGGCGCGTGGTGCGGCTGGCTGCGGCCGAGGAGCAGGCCGAGTACGATAACGTCGACGACGGTGCTGCTCCGGGGCGGACGCAGGCGGCGGCGGCGGCGCCGCAGCAGAGGCAGAATGCGACGCACAGACTTGTGCTGCAGGATTGCAAGGGGCAGAAGGTGTATGCGATGGAGCTGAGGCGGGTTGAGAGGATTGGCGTCGGGATTACGAATATCGGGGAGAAGGTCATGCTCAAGGCTGGGACGGTGGTGGCGAGGGGCACGGTGCTGCTTGAGCCGGAGAAGTGTGTGATGTTGGGAGGAAAGGTTGACGCATGGCAGAAGGCGTGGATGGAGGGGCGGATTTCGAGGTTGAGGGAGGCTGTTGGGGCTGATCGGCCGTAGAGGGAGGGAACGGGATGCATTAGTTGGAGTTCGGGCATACCCATTTGATTAGAGATACGATATATTTGCTTTGGTCTTTTTTTCGTTTTATTCGTCCGTCTGGATCTATTTGATGGTCATGTCCTTCACTATCACGAGCAACTTCATCTAGCCCTATTTGCCCAGGACTTAACATCTAGCCTTCAGACAGAGTCGGCCACGCTCGCCACATCTAGTTCCCGGAGACCGCCTCACGCAAAGAGTTCCAGCCGGCCACCGTCCACGGCGCCAAGAAAATGGCCGTCTGGGCATGCGCAGCAACACCCGTGCCGGCGTATGCTTTGGCCAGATCCTCCGCTTCGAGCGTTCCCCGAGGCGGAACGCCCTTCTTGGCCACCGTCAACGCCATCTCGGCCGGGTACTCCTCGCCGCCAAATTCCGCCAGGTTCGACCACCCGTGCGGCAGATGTGGGTACAGCATGATGTCCGTCTGGATCTGGGTCAATACATCCTCATCGGTGCTGTTCTCGCCGAGCTTCGCCACGGCGCCGAGCACCTCGCCGATTTGGGACTGCTCTGCATCCGCAATCTTATCGCTCGTGCGGAGGCCCTCGAGCTCGGCGACGACGGCCTCGACGGACTCTTCGTCATTGTCGAGGACCGCAATGACGCCGAGGAGAAGAACGGCTTGGACGTGATCGGGCTGTTTCTCAATCACTTCGAAAAGGGAGTTGCGAGCCTTCTCGCGGGACTCTTCTGAGCCGTTAGCCCAGAGCACCTGAGCAAGGAGGCAGACGGCATCGGCATTGCCATCGGATTCCCCCAGAGCCGACTCGAAACAGAGAAGCGCCTCGTCGACGTCTTTGCTGTAGTATTGCGCCAGGCCGACGGTCAGGTGAGCCGAGAGACGTGCCTTCTTGCGCTCCTCCTTTGTCAGCTCGTTGTCAGACTCGTCGCTGCTTAGCTGGAGCGCCATTTCACCGCACTCAACGGCTTGCTCGTACAAGCCGGAAGCCAAGTACGATCTGGCCAGGTCCGTCTTGGCGAGAGCGAATTGTGCGAGAGCTTGAGGCGACTCCGTAACCTCGAAGTCCGCCTCCAGGATGCCGCAGATCTTCTCAAGAATCTCGACGGCCTTGACGTTGTCGTGAGTGCGCTCTAAGAACATAGTCGATAGGTGTCCATAAGCCAAGTCCTGGGGCTTCAAGTTGTTGAGTTGGCCAAGCGCGAAGATGGGCTGGATGAGCGACGAGATGTTGGTGGACGTCGTGGTCAGGATGTAGTCAAACACGGAAACGGAGAACTGTCGCCTCGTAAGGACAGATGACGACTCCGCGATTTCCATGGCATGTGTAAATAGACCCCTCGCCTCTTTCGTCTTCCCGTAAAGCAGCGCAACGAAGCCCTGGCCGAGCCAAGCATGCGCGTAATCGGGATCTGTCGACTGCGCGCGGTTGAAGGCCTCGTTGGCAAGTTGCATGTCGTTCTGCAGCAGGGCCAATGTGCCCAGGTTCGTCCACGCCGCAGGGCTTCGCTCGTTGAGGTGCAGGCTTCTGACGAAGGAATGCTGGGACACCGCGGGGCTGATTTCGCTCGTTACGACACCCAGCGAGTTCCAAAAGTCGGAATTTCCTGCCTCGAGCTCGATGGCCCGCTTGAAGCACTTCATAGCGGTCTTGAGATACACACTAGACTTCTTCCGAATGCTTGATGGGAGACAGATGTGAGCTCGGTGCTCCGCCCAGCCCAGGTTGTAGTACGCGACGGCCTGCGCGTGCAAATCGTTGGCCGAGACATGGATTGCTCGCTTGTGGCAGAGGATCGTAGCGTGAATGCATCTAGTCAGGTCGACGCCTAATCTCTCATCTTCAGAGAATAGACCCTTGGCAGAAATGACACCGGTGCCAACATTGTCTACATCGGCAAATATTTCATAGGCCTTCTTGTCGCCGCTGCCGATGAGCGTCATGATGGACTCGGCAGGGAACTCAATAGCCTTACTTTGCACCGCAGAAAAGACGGAGCACGCGTCTGCAAGCGACTTCCAAAAGTTGAATGTCTCGACGACGGTCGCATCTGCCTTGGATGCAAAAGCAATGGTGTCCTTGGCAAGTTGAATTGACTTGCCAAAGAGGCCCTTCTCAACACAATCAAGCGCGTTGTCAACCATGGTCTGCATAAGTGCGATGGCGACGCCATCTTCATTCGGCCGGCCATCGTTGACCCCCTGGTAGAGTGCAATGGCTTCGTCAAACTCGGCCAGCTCACGCTTGACGTTAGCAAGCATGTACTTGGTGAACCAAGTATCGCCAAGAACTTCCTTGGAAGCAGTTTCTTCCAGCCTCTGCGCATTAAGAATAGCCTTGGTCGCGGCGATGTAGCGACCGGATGAGTAGTAACTTTCTCCTAAGCCCACCCATGAGTGGTAGTCCTCCGGCGATATCCTCAGGGCTGACTGGAAGGACACGATTGATTTGTGGAAATCCTGCTTGTTCAGCTCTGCAACACCTAGTGCTGCAAACGGCCAGCTGATGCCTTTCCTCTTCGAACCTGGCGGTGGCTTCACCTTGCCAGAGTCGACCACCCGCTGAGCGACCAACTCGACTCTGTCCCAATCACCTTCGTCGGCGAATGATTGAGCCAGGCGCTTAGCTGCCTCGACTTCTGAAGATGAGAGCTCGACAGCCTTTTGGAAGCACCGTCTAGCCCTCTTCTTGTCCTTGGCGTAGTCGGCATAGTAGATGCCGAGACTTGTGTACGATGGTGCGAAGTTGAGGTTGTTTTTGAGAGAATCCAGGAAGTATGCGTAAGCACCTGTGCGACTCTTGCGAGCGGCCTTTGAAGAATCTAGGTTCCACAGACAGGACCCCAGGCGGTACTGTGTCTGTGCAAGAAGATCCTTCGACGGAGGCGTCATCTCCTCGATCAACGGGAGGGAGGCCTCCAGTTCCAGCTTGGCCTTCTCGTAGTCACCCTTGAGCGCCTGTACCCAGGCAGATTCAGTCTTGACACGGAGGTTGCTAGGATCTCTCTTCAGCGCGCGCCCAAAGAAATCGATGGCATCATCAAAGTCCTCCTCTTCCTCGTAAATGAGACCGACACCGATCAGCGCCGGGGTCGATGATGGATCGTGTGTGAGAACCTCTTCAAACAGTCTCTTTGCTTCGCCGTGGTTTCTGGGAGACTGATAGAATACCAGAGCTGTGCCCAAGTACAGCGAGAAAGAATCGCTCGTGTTCTGGAATGTCATACCGGTCTTTGTCCTCTCCGACTTCAGGAGATCCATGGACTTTCTCATCTGTTCCACGGTGCTCTCGTATTCCTCTAGATGCTGATAGTACTCTCCCATCAAACGGTGAGCGAACAACGAGTCTGACGTCGTGATACCGTCCGTCATCATCAGGATTCTATCCTGTTCTGTTAGCGGCACCATGGACACACCGCCACCCTCGTCGTCTTCACTCTCGGTCTCCTCTGCCTCGAGTGCGGCGGGCGTCGGTTTGGGGAACGGAGAGATGCTGCTAGTCAAAAAGCCAGTGATGACCTTGTACAGGTCGGTCTCAGGGAAGAATGTGCAATAGTCCCTCAGCATATTGACGTCCCACTCCTTGATCTCCTTCGCGTCCTTCCAGTTGATGGCAATCTCCCATGCGAGTCTGTAAGGGTGCTTGATAATGACCATGTCCAGGGCCAGCTTCAGAACGGCTTGAAGAGCGAAGCCCTTTTCGGGGCCAAGCGGCGCAACCAGCAGGCGGTCGTAACACCACTGGAGGAGCTTCTCCTCATACCTCCGCCGGAGCTCGTCATCGTTTGTCCAGTTGATGAGCTGTTGGTAAATGTACTCGAGCTTGCTCTGAGCAATGACCTCGCGCTTCACCTCGAGCGTGACCTCGTTCAAGCGCGCTCCTATCCTCGTCCTGCGCTCGCCGATGAGCGTGTTGATGCGCTTCTTCTCGTCGGTCTCAATGATCTGCGCCATGGTCTCGTAGGTCTTGGCGGGGTGCGGCACACGGCCCTCAAGTGCAGGGTAGATGGGGCTTCCAGGGAGGATAACGCTCAAGGCGTCGATGTACTGGGCAGTGTCACCCTGTGATCTGGCAAAGTCGACAAACTTGTCGATGACATCCTGGCACTTGTACATGTCCTCTGCATCACGGTAGATTTCTGCCAAGCTCACCGCAGCCTGGTGGTAGGCCTCTATGCGCTTGCGGTCCTGTTTCTCGTAGAGCTTGATGAGACCCTGCCACGCCGCGGGCTCTTTGGGCTTCTGCGCAGCGGCAGTCTTGTATGCCTTCTCAGCCTCATCGACGCGGTTTTTCTTGTCAAGAGCGAAGGCCAGTAAGATGTTTCTGCGAATTGCGTCAGCAGGCTTGTAAGGCAAATTGTCATTTGAGGAGAGAAGGTGCGTACGCCTGGTAGTGCTTGGGCTCGCGCTCGAGGAACTCAGTCGCCTTCTGAATGGCGTCGTCCCATTTTTGCTGTTTGACAGAGTCGCCAATGGCCTTCACGGCAGCCTTGGAGCTCGACATGGTAGTTGGCGACTGAGGGTGTGAATCATGAAAGTGAGGTCTTCTTCCGATGGCGGGGCATCACCAGTGACCAGGGTGGTGAGAGCTCGTAGGAGGTACTGTTTGGGAGACGACAAGTCCAGGTGCAATGTGTGGTGAGCGCTACAAAGTGCAAGCCCCACCACAGCAGCTAGGTACGGTGCCTCCCTTATTACATCATGCCCCGCTTCGAGCATTTGTGACGACCCGATAAGATAAGACGCCCGCTAAGCTCCACATCGCGACCCGTCTAAGGTACCTTACCTCGCCGTAGACCTTAGTTTATCGCTGCTGTTGTTGTCAACAACACTTCGAAGATGGGAAAACACCAATTTAATCGACGGAAGCTAACAGATCAACTCAATTCATTTTTTCGCTCGCGTACAAGGGTATCTATAAGTGCACAAATCATCGCATCCGCCACAATCACCTTTTCCAATTTCGTGCACCTACTCCCCCTCTGGGACCGAATCGACGCCAGAATTGTTCGAGTCCGTCTTGGTCAGAAACCTCATCAGTCCCCGTCTCTGCCCCAGCGGACCATGAATAGCCTCGCTCGACGTGGACGACCTCGTGAAGACGGTCGACGAAGAGGCATCGCTGGACTTGCGTGTCGGCAGTTGTGCATGCTGCTGCAGAAGTCGCTTGATCTCCGACCCTGCCAACCCAGAATTGTTCGCGGCCTGGAAGGCGTTCCTCCCGTTCGCGTCCGTCAGGTACGGGTTCGCACCGTGGGTAAGTAGCATTTCTATCACGGTGATCTTTCGGGCGCTTCTGGTCGCCACTACTTGGATTGCTGCAATCAACGGGGTGCAGATGTTGGGGCTCTCCGTGCCGGATGATGCAGACCCCCTCCTTGCCTGGTGGCAGATGTTTGGATCTGCCCCTCGAGTCAGGAGGACCTTCACCATTCCCTTATTGCCCATCTCGCACGCCATGTACAGGGCTGTCTTTCCCGAGTTGTCGATGAGGTTCAGCAGGCCGGGTGTGTTGTCGAGGAGGAGCTGGGCAACGTTGACGCCGCCGGACTCGCTCTGGCACTTGTGAAGAGGGCTCTGTCCCGCGCTATCTCTGACATCGGCTCGAGCATTGTGCTTCAGAAGTAAGCCGACGCTTTCGCGGTTTCTTGTCGAGGCGGCAAGCAGCAGCGGCGTTGGTAGACCGACGTTACCCCCGTTCTCCAGGCTGGTGACGTGTCCCATCATCAGCTTCAAGATCTCGACATTCTCGTCTTGGATCGCCTTGTGCAACGGCGATGTGCTGGTCAAAAAATCGCAAGCATCAAAGTGGAAACCAGTCGGTGCGTCAATGTCGAATCCGTTCTTGCTACACCAAGCGTACACCAGCGACAGCTCTCCCATGGCCGACGGGCGTCGAGGACCGGGTGTTGTGTCTGAAGCGGGGGGCGAGGCTGGTCGACTGGTAAGCGGGATGACATCTGTGTCGACCCAGTTCTTCACCCCACGGGCTTCATCATAAGCCTCGGCAAGTTGCAAGGCCTTAATGTATAGGTTGGCAGTGTCCAACACCAAATCAACCGGCATCGGGGCTTGATTCTTTCTCCCCTCAAGAGCGCGGCTTAGGAACGTCTTTGCCTGCCTCAAGTTCCCCAGCTTGATGTAGAGGCTCCCGAGATCATGGTAAAGCCTGCTCCTACGCTCGTCATCTCGCTCGTTCTCGGGTTGCTTGACTTCCTCCTGCAGCAGTTTTTGGAGAATCACCTTTGCCTCGGCGGTCTCGTCCTCGGTCTCACAGTACAGCAGGATCTCGGCGAGGCGCTCCTTCATAGCCGCTTGTTCCGAGAACTTGAACGCGTCGTCGTATCCCGGTTTGCTGAGCTGCTCGCGAAGCTCGATGCCCCTTTTCTGGTACAGCGACGCCCGAAGAAAGATGCCGCATTTCACCAGCTGATTCACGATATCCTGGTTGGCCTCGTACTGATGTTTTAGGATTTCCTTGCTTGGACCGTCCTTGCGCTCGGGCTCCGGGTCCCAGTCATCGGACTCGACATCGCTGAGCGACTCCCTTGAGCCAAGCTCCTTTGCAGTCGGCAGTTTGGTGAAGGAACCGCTGAAGGAATGCAGAGAAGGGTCCCGGCCGATGTCGTGGCCAACATCGTGGAGCGTCACTGCCGCTGCGACCTCGTCTGCTGACATGCGCCAGGCTTGGATCTCCTTCGTCACCGACAGAGAATCCTCTACCCGGGTTCCATCGTCATCGTCCCATTCCATCGATGGTCGCCGATGGACGCTGGTCAACTTCGAAACGAGGTTAGCAGAACGAATGGCATCGGTCAGCTTTCTGATCTCAATGTGGACTTGGTCCTGCGACTTTTGCTGGTTCCAGACGGAGCCGCTGGTTACTGTTAGCAATGACATGCTCGGAGAACTCGCGGGGACTTCTGATCTACTTACAGAGACAGAGTTATCAGACTCAGTTGAAGAACCTGGGTATACGACGTGATGTGCGACACGAGATCTCGAATGACACTCTGCTTCAGCGTCGCGGTGAAACTGGCGCGCGCCCTCGCGATGGGGCCGGAGTTCTGGGCTAGCTCTGGCAGCGCCGATCTCAACCTCTCAAGCGCTCCGCTGCACGACTTCAAGATCCGGTAAATATCTTGGTGGTGTTCCCTTTCGAAAGGAAGCTGTGTCGGGTGTTGGTCCAGGATGCGGGCGACATTCCGTAGCGCTGCATACAAATTTCGGATCGTCTCGTGGAAGTCGCGAATGCTGGAGTCAATCATTTTCGTCTCCTCCACGAACTTTGCGGTCCCCTCGACGATCTTGCCGGCCACGCCGACAAGCGTCATAGTGAAGGCCGAAATGCTGATGGGGTCCATCGTGTCTGTCTGCCTTCAGGCCTTGTGTTGAATATCGAGCTGTTGGTTGACGGATCAGTCGTTCGGGACGCAGCCGCGCCCCAGTGTCTTGCGGGAATCAGTTGACGCTGGCCTCGAGCGTTTGTTTAGGCACATATTACGCAGCTTGTGAGAAAGTCCAAGTCTGACGTGGGGAACACGAGACGGGCCAAACGATGATGTGTCAGGACTTGCGGTCGATAACAGCGATGAAGGAGTTTTATTCCAGACCCTCCCCATCGATGCCGGACCCCCTGTCCTCCCCCGCGATCGACAGGTTATGACCCGTGTTTAGTCACCCCCCGAGACACACACACGGTGCACTCTTCCTTGGGAATATGGGGGGCATGGCCACATCAGCGGCCATCACGAGCGCACAGTAGGCAACCGCTGCGGTGTGTGTAACAGTTGGTCGCCTTGGGATTTCCTCACCGAGTACAATGAAAACACCCACGCGAGCCCTGGCACTGGCCAGCTAACTGTCGGTGGCTCAGTTTCGAGTCCGAGATGCAATACTTCGAATCCGTTTGTCTGAGCTTCCTTTCTCGGGCACCATCCCATCTCCAGTCGGTGGGCATCCCCGCGGGGTATTTCATTGGAGACCGGGGTTAGCGCCGCCGTCTTTGCAGGGGGGTTGAAGTCCAGTCCAACCTCCAGTTCATCCCGTCAACCCGTCCCCGACTCTGCCAAGTGGAAAGTTGGAGTCGGGGCCGCACCCGCGTGGCGCAGCGGAGACACGGGACGATTTGAGCACTCGGTTGGGTCTTGAATGTTTGCTCATCATGACAACAGCAGGCATGTATGATCTGCAGCCCTGCAAGACAACGACACATGCGAGCTGGACATGGCCATTGGCTCGCGGGGGTAAGCCACCCGCAAGTGCTGCCTGTTCGTGGTGCATTAGCCGTCTGGGTGACCTTTTTCTTCTTGCATCCATCGGTGTAGGAAATAACCATGGGAAGCCTTCCACCTCGAGAAAATAGAGGCGTTTGTTTGTGCCCGAAACGAGGCTCCGATATGAGCCATCTCGCTTGACATGGGAGAGACCTCCCACACCACGTCCGGTCAGGAACCCAGAGCCTTGTCTCCCCCAAATCCATTCTCGGTGTGGAGAGAAGTGGACGTGCCACTTCCCAGCGCAATGGAAAGCAATGTCACGGCATGGGCAGCTGAAGTCAGACATGCAGCTCTCGCACCCGAAAGAGGGTTCTTGGAGGGTGTTACAAGGGAGATTGGAAAGGATCGGCTTCGCCACCTATGGCGGCCCAGCCAGCCCTACATAGGAATTGCCAGGACTTTTGTTAAGGCAACCAGGACTCCAACCTCTCTCCCCGCTTCTTCCTCCCTTACGGTGCTCACTACTCCGCATGAGGAGTATGCGAGTTCATCGGTACTTGTCTTGTCGTTGGCCGAGCCCGGAAGGATTCACTTGGGTGACGGCCTCATGCATGGTGCGCGCGACACATTGGAAGCGCGGTTCTTTCTGCTGCTGCACAGCCTGCCCACACACGGGGGAAGAGGAAGACGTTGGCCAAGCCAGGGTCTCATTTTCCCTTTCCTAGACGCGGAAGTGTACTTTGCGTTCCCATTGGACTTTTCCCTCGCTCCCGCGGGGCGGCGGGATGTGCTGGGGGTCTTGGATTCTAGGACTATGGTTCGTGCCATTTTGCGAAGCCTTGTGTGGCACGATGGGCGAGAGGGCCTTAAAATGATTGAACGTCCCGGTTCGCCCTTCAATTATGATCCGGGATTGGTGTTTGGCCTTCTGGGACACTTCAGCCCTACGTTTGAGGTCTTCTTTCCCACATGGTTCCTCTCTGAAGGTGATTCGCCTCACGCGAGCAGGGAAGTAGCCTGATCATCAAGATGGAATTGACATCGATGGACACGCTGGGGCACGCCGAGTCGTACTCGGGCCGTGAACGGCCGACGGCGCAAGCCCAGGCGAGGCGACGACAGATTAACGATCGTGCAGTGATTGAGAACCCACTTGGTCAGTTTTGATGCTGTCTCTTGGCCGTAATTGCGTGCTGACTGTGAGGGAAAAGCCCACTACACGGATGAACAGCTTGAAGCAGACGTAAAGTCGTTCGCTGAACGGCTGACGGTCGACACGACTGCCTTGCTTCGGGCTGCTCGCGTGGCCAAGGATATCAAGTTGTACGATGAAGTCGCGCGAAACACCTTCCCGGGCGCAGGCAAAGATCTGCCGGTCCAGTTGACGGCGGAGGAGAAACGTGCGCTGAGGCGAGAGCGTGATGTCCCGTTCAGCGAGAGGGGCATGTGGACTATCATCATCACCGTCTCTCTTGCGGCATTTCTCCAAGGTAAGACTGCTTTTTGGCAATCCCGCGATTATGAACCAAAGTGTAGGCTTATTGTATCGCAGGCCATGTTCAAGCATCTCTAAACGGCGCATCTCTATACGCCAACGAGTTCGGTCTGAACATGACACAACCTCTGGAGTCGAACGATGAGATTGTGAGCGGAAACAGATTCGACGTCCGGCCAGATGATTGGAAGCTAGGGGCTGCCAACTCGTCACCATTCCTATTCGCCGCAGTACTCGGCTGTCCGTTGGCACTGCCCGTAAATCACTATCTGGGTCGTAAAGGTGGAATGATTGTCGCTGCTATTTTGATCTTTGCGAGCTCACTGGGTTCTGCATTTGCTCATACCTGGCAGGAGCTGTTTGCTATCCGTCTCGTCAACGGTATTGGTAAGTACCCCGTTTGCTCCCGAGACACCTGCACTGGGGCTAATGGTTGTTCAAGGAATGGGACTGAAGGCAGTCAGTACGCCGATCCTCGCCAGTGAGACTGCCGTCGGTTTCTGGCGAGGTACGTCCATCCTCGCCTGGCAGCTGTGGGTGGCAGCAGGCAGCATGATCGGGCTCGCATTCAACCTGATATTCGATATATCCGATAACAAGAGACTCACGTTTCAACTCATGGTCGCCGCCCCTCTCGTACCTGCACTCGCACTCCTTCTCCTGGTCATTTTCTTCTGTGACGAGAGCCCGCGTTACCTGATGCGCGTGTCGAGTCCCCGCTACAACCCGCAACGAGCATACCAGATTCTCAGGAAGTTAAGGAATACGGAGTTGCAGGCCCTCCGAGACATTTACCTCGTGCACAAGTCAATCGAGCAAGAGGAAATGTCGAGCAAGACCGCCGAGCCGGGCATGATCCCTGATTTTATCACGACTATGGCTGGCTTCTTGCGCCAGTACAAGCAGCTTTTCCTCGAGAGACGCCTGCGGAACGCGCTGATCAGCAGCTCGACGGTCTCGCTAGCCCAGCAGCTGTGCGGTATCAACGTATTGGCCTTCTACAGCGGCACGCTGTTCAGCCGCGCCGGTCAGGACGACCGGGCTGCCATGTACTTCAGTCTCGGGTACGGGGCCGTGAACTTTGTCTTTGGGCTCCCCGCCATCCGGACGATCGACACTCTCGGACGCAGAAAGTGGCTCTTGCTCACGCTGCCAATAATGGCACTATTCATGCTCCTCGCGGGCGTGGCGTTCAACATCAAGGACGACACTGCTCAGATCGGCGTCGTGGCTCTCTTCCTCCTCCTCTTCGCGGCGGCTTACTCGCCTGGCCTCGGCCCGATCCCGTTCACCTACGCGTCGGAAAGTTTCCCCCTCTCGCACCGCGAAGCCGGCGCTGCGTTCGCCATCGCGGTCAACCTCGGCTTTGCGGGCCTCTTGTCCATCTTCTTCCCGAGCATCAACTCAGGGCTGGACGATGACGGTGCGCTTTACCTGTTTGCGGGGCTCAATATAGTTGCGTTGGTTCTGGTGTTTCTGCTGTTGGAGGAGACCAAGCGACGAAGCCTTGAGGACTTGGACTTGGTGTTTGCGGTATCGAAGCACAAATTCATGCGGCACCAGGTCGCCGAGTACCTGCCGTGGTTCATCAAGCATTATTTCCTCAGGAGGCATGACATCAAGCCGAGCTTGTACACCGATCTGATATGGGGCTCTCCTGAGCCGAGTCCTGGGGGAGGGACGTTCGGGGTTGGGCAGAGGTATAGCAGTGATACCGACAGGAGCAGTATTCATGCTTGAGATGGGAGTAGATATTTTGACTGAATGTAAGCAATTGTTCACTTTAACCGTCTGATGTCCGGAATGGCCGGTGATTATGCGGCGATTTGAGTTTATCCTCCGGACCCAGAGTTCGTCCGCACCGTCAGCAACGCCACGGCCAACATGCAATTGCGATTAAGCTTACGACGATACTGTTTTACCGTGCAACGCTCCCGGGGATTAAGCGGCGCATGGTGGTCATGGCCTCATCGGGTAATCCTCTGGGTAAACGCGTGGTTCACTCCACACCAGGTTTCGGTGGCGTGGTGTCTCGTCACCGACTCACCGCTCCACGTCCCTTGCGAAGTCCAAGCTCGACGGCGACGTGCTCCTAACCCCGGGGCGAACGGCCGCTGTCCCCGCGATTTTGGCGGCGTCGACCCGGAGTTCAAGCGGGATTCGACGCTACGGGCCCCGCTATACCCGCTGAAAGCCTTGGGTGCCGACGTTAATTGGCTCCAGGGTCGGTTCTGGAACACGAAAACGAGCGAGGGTGGCCGGTGCAAGTCACGCTGGCCTTCTTCAGACAGTTGATGAGGTGTTGGAGCAGGTTTCGTGGCTGGTCGTGGTTGCTTTGTTAATTATGTTCAAAATTCGTGTTTATAAAAACTGTATTACTCTCCCAGATCCCAAGTTTTCGTGACTGAACTCTTTTGTCCTACTCTGTTACTCATCGACTAAAGGTTACTTTCATGTTCAAGAGCACTGGGTGCCAACGTCGTCAGAAGACCCTTCCCGTCCAAATTAGCGCTTGGCGGTCGCTAAAGCGTCGCACTGGCGTGATAAGGCACCCTGTCGCGGTCCACTAATCACGGCCCCCCATCAGGACGTCATCGAACCGTCCCAATTTCAATCTCGGACCTTTAGCATCCCGTCCGCCGCGGCTCTGGACTCGACCTCGCACCTATCGTCCCTCGTGCTCTCCTATCTGGACCTCTTTTTCTGCCAAGCAGCAGACCGCACAACCTCTCGACACCGCATTACCTGGGCGCTGTCAAGAGCCGATTATCACACTGCCCAACGAAACCATTTCGAAGAAAGCCCGTCGTCATGTCTTCGTTGCGATTGACCATCGAGGACGGCCAGTTCCGCGACGGCTACGGCAGACAGGTCGTCCTCCGGGGTCTCAACGTCGCCGCCGACGCCAAGTTGCCCAGCGAGCCAGACCAGCCCTCCCACGTCGGCGAGGACTTCTTCGACGGCGACAACGTCAAGTTCCACAACAGGCCCTTCCCCAAGGAGGAGGCGCACGAGCACTTCTCCAGGATAAAGCGATACGGCTACAACACCATCCGTTATGTCTTCACTTGGGAGGCCATCGAGGCCGCCGGCCCCGGACGCTACGACGAGGACTGGATACAGCACACGATTGAGATTTTGAGGATAGCCAAAGAGTATGGTTTCTATGTCTTCATGGATCCCCACCAGGACGTAGTAAGTCTCCTCCGCTCCCCGGCTACCCGCTCCCGCCGCATACTGACGTCTTGAAGTGGTCCAGATTCTGTGGAGGCTCCGGCGCGCCCATGTGGACGATCTACGCCTGCGGCCTCAACCCCCAAAGTTTCGCAGCGACCGAGGCTGCCATCGTACACAACACCTACCCCAAGCCAGACGAGTTCCCCAAGATGATCTGGTCGACGAACTACTGGCGCCTGGCCGCCGCCACTATTTTCACCATGTACTTTGGCGGCAGGGACTTTGCGCCCAGGTGCATTATTAACGGTATCAACATCCAAGACTTTTTGCAGGGCCACTTCGTCGCTGCCTGTGCGCACCTTGCGAAGCGTATACACGAGGCCGGCGACCTCGAGAACGAGGTGGTCGTGGGTTGGGAGAGCATGAACGAACCTGGGTGCGGCCTGGTGGGCTACGCCGACGTCAGCGTCATTCCCAGCGCACAGAAACTGAAAAAGGGCTCGTGTCCGACCATCTGGCAGACTATTTTGACGGGATCTGGCCGTGCCTGCGAGGTGGAAACTTGGGACATGGGTGGCATGGGCCCGTACAAGGTCGGCCGCTCGTTGATCGACCCCCACGGCGAGATTGCGTGGTTGCCCGCAGACTACGACGACTCGAGGTACGGATGGAAGCGTGACGAGGGATGGAAGTTGGGGGAGTGCGTCTGGGCCCAGCATGGTATCTGGGACCCCAAGACGGACACGCTACTCAAGAAGGACTACTTTGCGAAAAACCCGAACACAGGAAAGACGATCGACCATCCGGAGTTTACTAACACCTATTTCATGCACTCTTATCGCCTCTACAGAGACGCCATCCGCCCTATTCACAAGAACTGCATCATGCTAATGCAATATCCTACACTGGAGTTGCCGCCACAGATCAAGGGCACCGAGGACGACGACCCGTTGATGGGCTTCTCGCCACACTGGTACGATGGTATTACCCTGATGACAAAGCGATGGAACAGAGTTTGGAACGTTGACGTCGTGGGCGTGCTACGCGGGAGGTATTGGCACGAGGCGTTGTCGGTCAAGGTTGGAGAGACTGCTATTCGCAACTGCTTCAAGGACCAGCTAGCATCGCTGCGCCAGGAGGGAATCGACCGCATGGGCAAGCATCCTTGTGTTATGACTGAGTTCGGCATTCCTTACGATATGGGTGACAAGAAGGCATACAAGACGGGAGATTATACGGATCAATCACTAGCTTTGGACGCCAACTACTTTGGAGCCGAAGGCTCGGGCATGGAAGGCCACTGTTTGTGGGTCTACGTTGCAAAGGTACGCAGTTCACCTTTTTGGCTCTGACGGCTCAACTAACTCTCACCCCAGAACACACATCAACACGGCGATTTATGGAACGGCGAAGACTTGTCAGTGTTCTCATTAGACGACAAGACGCTGCCCATGTCGCCCCTCCCCCGAAGTCCGGAATCTAGACAGTCGGCAGACAACCCCCGTACCTCCATCAGCAGAGACGTGCCAGACGAGACAAAGGTCACTCCCGATAACCTCCAGAGGACAATCACAAACCCGTCCATCTCAACAGAGCCAACCAAGGACCCTACCATCACCAACGCGCCAGGCCTCCGCGCCGCCGAAGCCTTCGTCCGCCCCAGCCCTGTCGTGGTCTCAGGCGACGTGCTGCAGTACGGCTTCGACCTGCGCAGCTGCACCTTCAACCTCAAACTCAAGGCTGCCGCGCCACCCTCAGACCCCGCCCCGACGGTCGTCTTCCTCCCCGAGTTCCACTTCCCGCAAGACAACTGCCAAGTCGAGGTGTCGTCCGGCAAGTGGGCCATCAGCATGGACGACGACGAGGGCCCGCTCGTGCAGAAGCTGAAATGGTGGCACGGCGATGGCGAGCAGACGCTCAAGGTCAGCGGCCTGGTGAGACAGCACAACGTCGCGGAGGGGTCCGAGGAGGATATGGGGTACCTCGAGCAGTGCCAGAAGAACTACGCCAACTGCAGCGTGATGTAGACGAGAGTCAGGACTGGGGTTGAGCAGGCATGTTTTAATGGGAAAGAAGGGGACTGCGGCTTTTTGTTTTTCTGTCGCATTATGACTTATCAAACGGCTCACCCACAACATCGACGTGTGCCGAGCTGGGTCCTCGAGGGGCTAACTACTCAACAATGCCTACATCTAATCCAACTTCCGTGACCACTGAAAACAATCTGTGTGTGTATGTGTCATCCATTACCAACATCTTCCGTCTCTGATCTCTCCTTTTGTTTTTGTACCTGACCAAACCAAACCCAAGTGCCCAACAGTATCTTCCTCTGAAAACTCCCCGGCTATGAGACGGCAGGGGAATAGACGTGGTCTAAATGAACTGTTAATAATCAAAAACACGACCACAATAGATCCAACATCCATACCGACCAAAACAATGTATGCGTGTGCCTCGCTAGTTTGCCTCGGCGTTCAACGTCTTCTCGCCCAGGGAGGCGGAAATTCATCCTCGGAACTCGTCTCATCGTCAAATGGTGGTAACTTGGGCGAGTTTTCCTGGCCCGCAGGCTGTGCAGATGAGGACACGGTACTCATCTGGCTTGGAGAAGCGAATCTCTGCCTAAGAGGCAGGGACGAACTGGTGGGGGACGATCCACGTGGGAGGTGTATCTCTGAATACAAGGGGGACTGGGGGGCGCGTGAGGAGGTCGGGCGGTTCGTCACCGGAGCCAGGGCGGGCCGAGGGGAGCCCGAAGATGTCGGGCGGTTCGTCACCGGAGCCAGGGCGGGCCGAGGGGAGCCCGAAGATGTCGGGCGGTTCGTCACCGGAGCCAGAGCGGGTCGAGGGGAGCCCGAAGGGGTCGGGCGGTTCGTCACCGGAGCCAGGGCGGGTCGAGGAGAGCCTGAAGAGGTCGGGCGTTTCGTAATTGAAGCCAGCTGGGGCCGAGGGGAGCCTGAAGAGGTCGGGCGGCTAATCGGGTCTGAAGGAGAAATATTGGCATCCATAGATAAGGGTCGATGCTGACGCCGGGTTGCTAGAGATCCTCCTGAACCTGGACGGTCCACGGCAGGTATCGGACGTTCGACTTGTTGCTCCTCAAGTTGAGAGAGACGGTCAAGGTCTCCCTGGCTCATGGGTCTGCTATACACACGAGTCTGGGGGGTACGATCCTCAGTGCCGGCCGGCCTAACACTGTGGATGATGCTGGCACGGGATGGGTTGTGGTGCGAGGAATCGATGCGAGTGATAGAGGTCGATGCCTGCGAAGGTGGACTGAGAGCCCGTGCCTCAGCCTGCCGACGACGCTCCCGGAGCTCGCGGACTTTGATTCGGTTCCACAGCGTATACGAGTCCGAAGTCATTGCTGACGTGGCGGCGCATTCTTCAACGCCCTCCGTGATGGCCCTTTCTCTCTCTTCTCCACGGCCGTCCCGGTTGAGGTCTTCATTCATGCGTACAAATTGAAGGATCTTGGAAGCAATCCCTGCGGCGTACACCTCGTCCTCTTTCGCTTCGATAGCGTCCAAAGTCGCAAAGGTGGAGTACTTGTTGTAGCTGTGTTCCCACAACTTCTTCTGCTTCTTCTGCTTCTTCTGCTGCTTGAGCAAGGGATCCAAGACGCTTCTCGCTTCGACGTGAGGCCCGAACACGTCTTTTCTGCACATCCATTCGATGAACTTGTTCTTGTCGTAATTATGCGGAGGCCACCACCCTTGAAACGTGTTAAGGGCCACGACACTGCATCTCTCGCGAGGGTGAGGAGGGTAAGGGAGCTTCTGGAGACAGTAAAGGTAGCCTTGGGTCTCGGCATACTTGGTCAGAGACCAGACTTGGGTGTAGCTGTGGTCAAGAAGGACGACTCGCGGCTTCTCTAAGATATCGAGGCCGTTGTGCATAGAAACAAAGAGGTTCCACGGCTCACATTCTTGGTGCTCCACGCCTAAGTGCATGCCGACGACAACGCCATGAACCATCTCCTTGATGACATATTGCCGCATCTCTCTATCGAATCGGACTTCCGTCACGTTGTCCCTCCGGTTTTGATGACGCTGCAGGCTCCGAAAGGGTACAGTTCGCTTGCTGGGTTGAAGCGGGCCGAAGTATTCGCCGTCACGCTCACGGAGGCACAAGTTCTCGACGGAATAGCCGTTGATGTACTCAATGAGGATCAGACCGACGTACCTGAACATCGGCTGGTTGTTGTTGTCGTGCCCGCGATAGATCTTGCTGACCCAACTTCCGTAGAACTGCGGTATGATGTGCGGATACCCAGTCTTTCCGTGCCGACGATAGTACGCATAGACGGCGTGCTCGCGGCAGTGGTTTCCGTCAGCCTCCTCGTCGTTGGGCCAGGGTGCTGAAAAGTCGCTTGGATAGTAGTCGTAGTCGAAAACCTTGGCAACCAGTTGCCCGGGAAGGAGTCGTCCATTCGTGTCTCTGGAGGGCGGGAATGGCTCCTGGAGGGCAGCCGGACGGTGTTCCTCTGGAGGCTGGGAGACCGAGCAACGGAAGATCTGGGACTTGCGATTGACACCTTGACGAATGATTTCCTGGATCTGGATCTTGGCTTGGGTCTTGCTGAAGTCGGCCGCGGTGTCGAAGTTGCGAATATGGCCCTTCGGAAGACCCTCAGGCAGAGGGTTGAAATGGTACTGCCCCGAAGCATGCGGACGGTCGGGCTCGTATGGGAACAGAGTTAGTTGCTTGCCCTCGCGATATGCCTCCTCAGGCTTGAACCAGGTTTGAGTAGGCATGGTGAGTGAGGGTTTCGCAAGGCGGAGGTGTGATGAGACGAGTGTGAGAGGCGAGAGTGGAGGCAAGAAAGACGATGGGGTGTGGTTTGAAGGTTACAATACGGGTGACCCGAGCCTCACGAAGCTGAGGAGCGGAATTTTGAGACTGAGGATGAGAAATGATGAGGAGGGATGGTCATCAGGATGGTCGGCGGAAAAGAAAAATCCGGCGTGCGGCGAGACCTTGAGAAGTTCCCCATTCGGTGGGGTGGAAGCGTGGGAGGAAATGGCCAGATTCTTCGTGCAACCTGGCGTAAGGAAGGTAACACACAAAAGTGCTTGGGCCTGTGGTACAACCGCATATATCCAAGCTCGGGTAGATCCAACGGGTAGGTTGATCGGATTGGTTGGCAGCCATCCAATAGCCTGCCAGTCGACAAACAAAAAAGTCAATTCCCAACACTGTTTTCCCCTTGTCAATTTGCCAAAGCCAACCACAGGCCATTCATTTTCTGCTGACTGCCTGCAGGAAGGCAGACAAGACTTCTAGCTTTCTTTATCTTAGCGATTCAATAGACACCACCTACTTTTCCTATGTCTAGGCGGCATTATTTTCTGTGCACTTAGTGACTTTAATGAGGACATGAATGAGGGACGACGACGACGAGGAATGCCAACAAGGAACGACGACGAGGGATGATAGCGATAGACAACGACAATGGAGGACGAAGATAATAGACGACGAGAACGGCAACGATGATGGCAACAATAATAGTATCAATAACAGTAACTACAGCGGTAATGGTAGTAGCGAGCGCAAAGGAAAACGATTTGCTCTAGCATAGGAAAAGTAGGGTATCTGTTTCAATAGATTTGACTCAATCAGGCATTATTCAGATAGAAGAGACATCGCTCTGAGCAAGCAATAAACGCGGGACTCTCTGTTCTATAATCTACAGTTTTGACGGGGGAAAAGTGCCTCGCATTGTTGTGAGATATGGTCACAATACCGGAACATGCTGGGGCATGCCAGACACAGCAAAAAAATAAAAGACGTCCTGTGGATATTGCATTGCAGCTTACGACATTGAGCTCGATTCACTTTCCCAGCATGCTCCTGCTTAAGTGCACTGTGCCCCTTGACCTAGCATCCGCTGCTCCCCTGTCTTCAGACCATCAAACAAACAACACTGTGATGGAATTACGGCAGGCGGATGAGGTATCCACCTTTCAACGGCATCAGGCGCAGACTTCCCGTATACATCCGCATCAAGTATTGTTTCTGCAGCGGTGAAGATAGAAAACCCATTTCAAAGTGCTCAGAACACCACGAGAGAAGTACTTATACGAAGATGTAGCACATCTGTTGACCTTCGCGTGAGTGGAATATCGCCAGGCTAGGCAATAGGCTGGGCAATCGTGTCTACGCGAGACAACATGCAGCATGAAGCAACAGCTTAGCTTGTCCTCCCTTGTTCAGGGCCACCTCTGATCCAAACAATCCCCATGGCAAGATGTTGGCTCTCTGCTGAGACCTGCCGCATTGCAAACGCTCTCACTTGGTAGGCAGCACAGGGAACTCTTTGGAAGCAGGACTTCAGCCTGTGCAGCTTTCTCTCTGGTGCCTTCCACTTTCTCTGGTGCCTCCTTCCTCCCCCAATCTCTCTGGTGTCTTCCAGTTTCTCTGGTGTCTTCCAGTTTCTCTGGTGTCTCTCTCGTCCTCTAATTTCTCTGGATTCTATCCTCCTCATCATTACTACCCCTTCTCTTTCTCTGTCTTCATCTGCGTCTTCGCTTTCGCAACCCCCTATCTTTGGTGGGCTGATTTTGATCTCTGCAACGGCCACCATCACAACCACGCTCACACAGCCTCACAGCATGTCCAGCTCACCCCCCCAGAACCCGACGTTCTCGGCCCTACTGTCACCTCGAAAACGCTATGCTTACGATTGGAACGAGGAGAGCGCTATGACCGGACAGACAAGCATTAACGAGACGTTTAAGAAGATACAGATACCGGAAATCATCATCGAAGACGGGTCTCGATATCATACTGCGGGAGAGGACCTGGTGACGAAGGCGATGAGCGATACGAACCTCAGTGCAGTCGGCCAATATCCTTCTGTGCCAGGAAACCAGTCCCATTTCCCGCACAGTGAGCAGGACGCTTTGCTCATAGACTCACGACACGAGCGAGACGCCCAGGATGAAGTACTGCGAGTGACTCAGCCCTGCCCCGACAAGATTTCGCAGTTTCAAGCCGAGGTGACGATTACCGCGGGTGGGTTGTTGAAGAATCCTGAGGAGGTTAGCCGACGCATCACAGACACGCGCTATCAACCACGCAAGAGGCCTCGCGATCGCAGCGGCGATGGTCATAGGCAACAAAGAACCCGGACACGATCGCCTGCGCACCGAGGAACACCAGGCTCATACCGGACCCGGTCAAGCAGCCGAAGAAGATTCGACGAGAAGAAGATCAAGCGACACAGGACCTTCTTCCGGTCTCCCATAGGCGACCGTTTTCCGGTACATCTGCTTAGAGACAAGGTGAAGGCATTCAGGAGGTTGCAGCGCCAGTTCCGTAAACATGACTGCGATAAGCTCCAGGCTGTTTGGGTCGAGGGTCGGATAGACTTGTTGTACTCGGATATTATCCCTCGGAAGAAGATCCAAGCGCCAGCTGCCGCCCAGAACGAACCCAAAGCTAGCGATGTCATCTCTGAGACCTCCGCATCCAATATCACCCCCACCAAGGAGACTCCCGCCAAAGAGACTCCCACCAAGAAGACTCCCGCCAAGGAGACTCCCACCAAGAAGACTCCCGCCAAGGAGACTCCCACCAAGAAGACTCCCGCCAAGGAGACTCCCGCCAAGGAGCCCGCCACAACGGAGGCCACTGAAACCGAAGACGCTGACAGCACCGACGACACCCACGACACCGACGACACCGAGAGTGGCAGTGATGACGAACCGAGCGATGCGCAGACCTCCAGCGATACTGGACCTCGGAGTCTATACATGGGCATCCCGGATGGCTTGATGAGGCCAACCTCTGGAGCGGAAGCCAAATGCTATGCGTACGTCACAAAGGCCCTCCCGACCATCAGACACATCGCTCGAGAACAAGAGCGTGCGAGGGGTTCCCGGTCGCAGACTAGGCGTCCCCGGTACTCGCAGAATTCGCGAGGCAACGAAGATAACTTGAGGCACTTGATGGAGGAGGGGGCTCTCGACCTCTTCCGACAAGGCGGTGGTTATTTGATGCTTTTTCGCATGTTCTACTGCGAATTGTTTGACTCTAGATCCCACATAATGATGAACGCCCCGGGTCTCAAGATCGACAAGTTCACGACGATTCCTGAGCTGTGGAAACAAACCCTGAAGGGTTCAGGTCCCATCAAAGTCGCCATTTTCGAGGAAAAGGACTTCGATAAACTGCCCCTCGCACGGGTAGGATTGCGCCACCTCGCCAGGGAGCAAACTCCTTGGGATGTCGTTGCATGAACGGGAGAAGGGACCGCGACAGAGACAGAGACGGAGAGAGATAGAGACGGAGAGAGAGAGGGGAAGAAAGAAGGGGGGGGGGGGGGGCGCAGGAGAGTCGGCGACAGAGATGAGCAGAGTTAGGAATGGGGGCTCAAGATGAGTGGCATCGAGTGTTAGTGCGGGTGGTACAGTCTGTTTAAGTCGTTATGAAAAATGGTGATGTTTTGTTTGTCGGTAATCAGATATTGTCCAGACTGCCTCGTCCCCCTTCGTTAAAAGTGAAATGTGATACCGTAGAGAAAATCGCCACACCATTGTTCTAGGCATGCCCCCGGTAGAACATATCGAGTACAAACGAGAGAAGGAGACAAGACGAGAGAGAGGAGAGGGGATGGGTCTAGAAAGTTGCCGCAGAGTAGGCGGCAAAGCTCTTTCTTGTTGTCGCGAAATTGTAACTTTCACTTGCATCGGCGACCGAATATCAATTGGGTCCGCCATCGCAGGAGATGCGATGCCGCGAAGAGCGTTGCAATGAGTACGACTCCATGTCACAGGGGCGTACCGACTCGGCGCGGGACCAGCATCAGCTCCTTGCCGACAGAGCACGCAGCTGAGGAGGAGGAGAAGATGGAGGTGGTGCTGGAAGAGGAGGAAGCTGGATCTACGACAGACTTGGGCGACAAGGAAGTATCGAAGGCCAAGGTAGCCACGTGAGATGCGCTTGAATCAATGTCAGCGTGGTCTACCCATCTCGTGTTGGTATTGCTGTCTCGGCTCGAGCGATCTGCTCACCGTCGAAGTGATGCTCAGCAAACGACAAACACGACTTAGCTGGTTTCTTCACCGCGCAGACATAACACATAGGGCTCGTCAGGAAAACTTTCGTTTGGGGGACATCTGTAAAAGATTGCTCAATTTTGCTTGTGTCTGCGCGATTACATTTCCTGTGAACTCAGTCGCTCCCATCGAGGGCGACCATAGTAGCGACGATGACGATGACGATGACGATGACGACAATAAGGCGATAACGACGGCACGATAATAATAGCGACGAAGACGGCGACGAGGGTAAGGTAGAGTGAGTATAAATTCGCATGAGAAGTTGTCGCTCAAGCACGTGGAGAATAAGGTAGCTAAGGTAGTCTCTTTACCCCACCCTTGCCAAGGTAACATGCGGAACCCATTAGGTGCAGAGAGAACAACAAACCACACAGATCCCATCGTAAATGCTCCAGGCCAAGTTGGTTGATCGATGGGTCGGAGGTGCAGCTGCCCAGTGGCCTTCAAGGCTACGAACGAAGGGGTTGTTTTGGTGATCAACAAGAGGAGTGAAGAACGACCAAAGCTGGGATACGATGCACAATGGGGGCTGATGACAGTTGAAGAGCAACAAATGGGCGAAAGTAAACATGACAACACATCGCGCTGAACAGCCCAACATTTGCATAAATCAAAGAGTGTTGTATTGTTGTTGCTGTTGTTGTTGGCCCCATTACCCACCATTCACACCGCACGCTGGCGTCAAACCCCCAATTTCCCGGCCGGCAACTGACAACCACGGTTCAATTCACCTGTCGTCGCCGCCGTCGTCGTCGTCGCCAGATCCGCCAGGGATGATGCCTCTCGGCGCTATGACATCCAAGAACCAGGACGGACCTGCATGGGGTGAGACCACAGCGTCGAATCACACAAGCGGGGGGATCAGGCCCAGCTCCACATGGTGCAGTCCGTCCCGGCGGCCGTGAGGTAGGCGCGGGGGCGGACGAAGGACCGCACATACAGCAGCTATCTCCAAGACACACGATGCGGGCTCTCGGTGTGCGGAACGAACTGTCGTCGTCGAGAGCCTTGGTATGTGCAAGAAAAGCTGGGCAGCGGTATTGAGCGGGTGGTTGGGGGCGCTAACTACGGCGCTGTGCTGCATGCTGCACCCAGCGGTAAGAAGGTACCATTTCGGCTCGACGGGTCGGAGGGTCGGAGGGGTACCTAGTGCAGTGTGTGGTCTGGGACGTGGACTGGGACAAACTGAAGGTGGACCCTCTTTCTCAGCTCGACGCCATCTGGGACGGACATGGCGTTCCATCTACCGTACGGACTGTGCTAGTGCAGTAACAGGGCCGCCAGAGGGGACCGGTCGAGTCAGCCCGTTCCAAGGGATGCCTGTTTCATCGCAGCTTTTTTTTTGGGAGTTGATCTCGACTCGGCCTGGATGCACTTTTTGGGGGCATTTCCTACTGTGCTGCAAAGGGCACATTTGTGCATGCGGAAAGGGAAGGGTGCGAAAGACGTCACACCAACACACCCGGCAAGTCAGGCTGCGTACTTTGTATGTACAACTCGGAGGGGATCGGCAGCGACTGACCTCCGACGGAACCCGTGGGACCCCTTGTGCAGCCGATTCGTGCCACCTTTACCTCCCGAACTCTCGTAATCCGGGAGGAAGGGATTATGCTTGATGGCCCGGTCTGCGTCCTATCTCATTGCAGGAGCACAAGTCCCGGATTGTGGGGCACAGTGGTGACGGAACCTAATGCCATGAATAGTGTCCTGGTGACTCTATTGTGACTATGTAAAGTTGGTGGGAATCAAGTAAAACAGGTCCGAGGAAACCGCAGTAAGCAAACGAGGAAAAACAGGTACACGACCGAATGAGAGAAGAGGGTATGTGCTGTGAAAACCGAACGAAACGAACGCCGCAATCCAATCGAGAAAAAGAGTCCAAGATAAAGGCGGCAACAAACAAATAAGAAATATTGCTCTCAATGAAACCCGTCTCGCCGCAGTATTCCCAACTCCTCCGATGACCCCCCTTAGCCCAGGTAGTATTGGAAAAGGAAGAAAGGAATGGGGAAAAAAGATGCGTGCCCCTCGTCCCTTGAGACCGACGGGTAAGAAATGCGAGATGTGCTGTTACTCCCACCCAGGCTCATGTCCTTGCATTCGTCCCCAAGCCCCGACATGGCCTTATCCGCTGCCAAAGTGCGTAAATCATTGTCGAAAGGGTGTTAGGTCGCATCCGGACGCCGTGGTATAGAAACAAAAGGGGTTTCTCGTGAGAATTCATCGGTCTAAAAACACTCTGGACGTTGTTGTTCATGTGGTCTCGTCATGGTGGACCCCGCAGGAGCACCGTTATTGGGGGAACATGTTGTTGATCTCCTCGTCGCTCAAAACAATCTCGTGTACCGGCTCCCGTCGGTTTTCGAGGGGGACGTAGTCGCAATCGACGTAGGAAGGCAGGAAGATTTCTGGGTTCCATGCGAAGCCTTGGCTGGAAGAGAGGTAGGAGATCTGCGGAGCCATGTTAGTCGGTGCCCACTTGTCCCAAAGGGCGGAGTGGTGTTACCAGGCGGGGAGTGCCGTTGGGCTCGCCAATATTGATGACGGTGCTTTCTTGCTTCGACAACGCCGTGCCTGGTTCTCGAAGTCAGTCAAGGTTGACGGGTGTAGTCCAGCCGCCCGGAGCAGAGCAGGCCGGCATGGCCCGGGTCTCGGAGCCCAACTCGTGGTGGGATGACATACTGAGCAGGCTGGGCCGACGCTGGTGGACCGACTTCTGCTTGGAGGCGGAAGGCGGGGAAGACGTCCGCGGGGAGCTGGAGTAGGTTGAAGAGGAAGAGCTGGTTGCACCCCGGCCTTGGGAGGACTGGTGGTGGTGGTGACCGTAGGTGGCCGACGACGGGGTCATCGGGATCGCAATCGACGACGACATGGTGGTCGGGCGTTGAGGTATTGGAGGGGGAGAGTAGAGGACGCCAACGTGAGACGATAAACCCCAAGAATGATTGGAAGCGGTCTGAACGATAGAGAGACGAAAAGAAGCACACCGGACGGCTCGTTGGTGGAGGGAAACCAGCTTGTTTCGGCTGAGGAGTCGAGAAGTTGAAGAAGGCAAGGAGGATTAAAGGTACAAGACCGAAGAGAAGTGTGCCTGTGACTGCGTAGAGTGACTGATACAGTGTACAGTGCTAAGTTGACTGCTGGGACGAGGCAGGCCTAACGAGGCATCCGGTGAATCACGCCCACATCATCCCATACAGTTGACCTTGGGGTCTGATAAGAGATAGGTGCCGGCACTGGAGGGACTGCTAAGACGGGGTATGAGCCGCCGCAGGGAGCTGCTAACAGTGGAGAGCGGGAGAGACCCTCACATCATCATGGCAGGGATGCTGGCAGTCGCTCCCCACTGTACATGGGGGGAAGGCGGCCCCCACTCGCACCAATCGGAGGCCGTCGCTGCCTACAAGCTGGGTAACGTGCTGCAGGCACTTCGCCCTGCTCCATGCCGTCCTCTCGGCCAATCACCCGCTGGTGGGATTTTAAGGTCACGTGCGAAAGTCCAAGCTTCGACCGAGTTCCTGACTAAGCCGGGCTGAAAGGCTGCTGGCTGCATGCGTATCCATTGACGCCTACAGGCCAAGCTACCTAGAGCAAGCAAGCAGCACCACACCCAAGCTCTGTGAACAACAACTCTCCCATCACCAACAGCACCTCGCCATCCTCACGACCTCACTCTCGACACGGTCCGTCAAGCCACTCGAGTCTGCTCCTTCTCAAACCAACGCTCGCGAAACCCCTCCTCTCCCCGACAAAATGGGTGACGTTTTGGTGGAAAACCCGGCCAACCACTTCGTTTCTCAGAAGAAGACGGCGCCCTCAACAATCCCTAGTATTGAGAACTTCGAGGGCATCTCTTCGGAAGGAGGCGACGACTATGCCACACTCAAGAAGCTGCAGAGGCAACTGGAGTACATCCAGCTCCAGGAGGAATACATCAAGGATGAGCAGAGGTTCGAATTGCCGCTTCGTCACCACAGCTCGCCGGTTTGCTGACACGCCGCCACAGGAGTCTGAAGCGTGAGCTCGTCCGAGCTCAGGAGGAGATCAAGCGTATCCAAAGTGTGCCCCTTGTCATTGGGCAGTTTATGGAGGCTATCGACCAGAAGTAAGTTGACCCCGCGGCACAACTCAGCGCCGTCGAAGCTGCAGACAGCTAACAACCGCCAACAGCACCGGAATCGTCCAATCATCGACCGGTTCGAACTACGTCGTCCGCATCCTCTCTACCCTCGACCGCGAGAAGCTCAAGCCCTCCTCCTCCGTCGCCCTCCACCGCCACTCCAATGCCCTCGTCGATATCCTCCCTCCCGAAGCCGACTCCTCCATTGCCATGCTGGGCGCGGACGAGAAGCCTGACGTGACATATGCCGATGTTGGTGGCCTGGATATGCAGAAGCAGGAGATCCGCGAGGCAGTAGAGCTGCCTCTGACGCACTTCGACCTGTACAAGCAGATCGGTATCGACCCCCCTCGCGGTGTCCTGCTGTACGGTCCTCCCGGAACCGGAAAGACCATGTTGGTCAAGGCCGTCGCCAACTCCACAACTGCCAACTTCATCCGTGTCGTCGGTTCAGAATTCGTGCAGAAGTACCTTGGTGAGGGTCCTCGTATGGTTCGTGACGTCTTCCGCATGGCTCGCGAGAACGCCCCGGCCATTATCTTCATCGACGAGATCGACGCCATTGCGACGAAGCGTTTCGATGCGCAGACCGGTGCCGATCGTGAGGTCCAGCGTATTCTCCTCGAATTGCTCAACCAGATGGACGGTTTCGACCAGACCGCCAACGTCAAGGTCATCATGGCCACCAACCGTGCCGACACTCTCGATCCCGCCCTGCTGCGTCCCGGTCGTCTCGACAGAAAGATCGAGTTCCCCAGTCTCCGTGATCGCCGCGAGCGCCGACTCATCTTCTCCACCATTGCCAGCAAGATGTCTCTGGCCCCCGAGGTCGACCTCGACTCCTTGATCGTGCGCAACGATCCTCTGAGCGGTGCCGTTATCGCCGCCATCATGCAGGAGGCCGGTCTCCGCGCCGTGAGGAAGAACCGTTACAACATCATCCAGAGCGACTTGGAGGATGCCTACTCAAGCCAGGTCAAGGGCACGAGCGACGAGAACAAGTTTGATTTCTACAAATAAACGACGAGCCACGAACGGAAGGGCACGGACAAGTCGAAGGCGGAGGAGGGGTCGAAATACTCGCTGCAAGGTTGGCGATGTAATGGGACGGACATGGCCGGAAGGCAGCGGGCAGGGATAGACTTCCTTATTATCAACGGCTTCGGGGGAGCGAAGCCCGGCGTCGCGTTGTACAATATTCTTGATAAACAAGCTTTGTTGGTACCTGCTAGCCACGCGACGGTGTTGCCGAGTGATTACATACGTGACATGCCATTAATATCCTGGTCGAGCCCTCTCAGGTAACCCGCATTTGAAGATGCAATACAATCCCATGACCAGGAATTTCCGACCGAGAAAGTAAGTACCACCATCAATCCTTGACGTCCAAAATTGTCGAGAATTGGGTTCCCAAGCCGAGGATCAACCGTTTCTCAAAACCTGGCGTCGACGTCCCGGCCGAGTCCGGAACAAGCCGAGTTCGACCCTCCGAACCGGGGCGATGGATGGGTAGAGGCCTGAAACTCGGTTTCTTCCGATGGTTCAAGGTCCAAGTTTACCCGATTCTTCTCTCTTTCATCAGTTGTCAAGTTTTTGGGGGGTGATCAAACAGGAGGGCGCTCGACGAAATTCCAACCCCCGAATTCCGTTACCATGTCGTTGGATCGGTCTCAATGTGTTCTTCACATGTGCATCAGGGATGAAATATTGCCAAAAAGTTCAAGGAGCACAATCATGTAATCTCCAAGTATAGGCCACTCAGCACGGAAAACGGTTTTTCATTTTCAGGATCCGATCCCAGTGTCTAAAAAAAAGAGGAAGCTACTTTTTCTTTTCCCCGCCATCATCCGGTTGTCGTTTCCGCCATTTTCCCTGACTGTGGTTTTTTTCTCTCCTTTTTGTTTTCCGTACCGTGGCTCAAAGGCCGTGTTTGTGTATCTTGTCTCTCTGTGTCTTTTGTCTAATAACAAATAAAGACAACGCTGCCATGAAAGAAAAAAACAAGCAAGAAGGGAAGCCGTGAATCATAACGTGGATCCCTGTCGTCAATAAAAACCTGCCGCCGCCGCCCGTAGTCTATCAAAAATGGGACCCTTCCCTGCCTGCTTTGACTTGTTGCAAAACGCTTCAAGAAGCTTCAACATGTAAAATAAACTCCACAGATGCTAAACCGTCGCCGATGCAAAAGTCGTGACGCAATACGGGGATGGGATGCGTCAACGCTGAGATGCCGCAATTCCTCATCGCCAAAGGTGGTTTGGTTGGTTGTGTGGTTGGGTATATCCGTCTTCCCCGTGCAAAGTCTCTTTCTCTCCTCCCCCGACTCCTCCTGTCCGTTCCGAGCAGTGGGCAGAGTGATTAGATATTATCATTACCCATTACTGCTTTTCGTGTAATAGTACCCATAACCTGTTGCGTAGATGCAAAGGCCTTCTCTGGGATTTGCCTGTGTATGGACAGGTGAACGTGGCGGCATCTCTCTGCCTGGGTATCTCTTCTTCGATCGTCTCTCGGGTCCCTGGGATCATGGCTCAAGCCATGTCTGGTTTCGTAACGTATATTGCTGCCACTGTAGAGGCAACTAGGAGCTCAGGATAACGCCAAGCTCCAGCATCATCTTCACGAACTTGGCGTGCAGCTCGATAAAGAAGTCCGGCATGCCAACAAGCTCTGCCAGGCCTCTCGCTTTGAGGGAAACACCGCCGGGTCCGCCGCCCATGCGTCTGGTGAAGCCGCCACCTCCGGTCAGAAAGCTGCTGCCACCGCGGTCGGGTCCCTCCCTCTCGTGGATGTTCATCATGGGATACGGGTTGTGGTGCTGAAGACCTCCGAAGGGGCTGGACTCGGCTATCCTCTCGGCCTCCGCCTCGGCAAGCTTCTGGATCCATTCTGCCAGGCCTGCGAAAGCGGTTGCCATGAAGCCGAACGTCTTCATGGCGAGCCGCTCCTTATGCGTGCTGAGAGCCAGAAATGCGTAGACCCGCTTATGGCCGCGGGCGTGCATGTCGGAAATGCGGAAGATGTACGCCGTCGTGTAGCCGTTGACAGGGTCGCCAAAGAAGATGGGCCCGCCAGACGCGGCAGCTCCGGCACTTTGTGTGGTTACGAAGGGCGTGGAGCTCGACTGTGGCGAGGCGCTCGGCGTCGGGTTCGCGGGAGAACGGGGGAGGGTCTCGAGGGAGAGTGTCCGCAGGCAGGAGGATCGCACGATCGAGAATGACGTTGGTATTAACGGCTCATGGGTGGAGGTGTAGTCGAGGTAGTGGGTGTGACTGGCATGCCTTCCCGAAGACATGCTAGATCTTGTCGTTGTCGAACCAGTGGCTCTTCGGTGCATTCGCTCGGGACGTCCCTCACTGTCGGTGTCGCTGGCAGAGGACCCTTGTGAAGTCGGTGGCGACGCCTGGCCATAGACTCTGGCGTACGGCGCGCGAGTGCGCAGTGTCGGACCGCGCTCTGCTTTGAAATCATTCTTGTCCTTGCCACCTTGCCGCTGCGGTAGCGTGAGCGCGCAGTTTTCGCAAGGGCCCGCGCGCTTGGTAACGTTGTCGTCGTAGGTTCTGCGGAAACTCGAGTCTCGTCGCGGCTGCTGTTGCTCCGATATCCGGCGGGGGCTTTCGGGTGGGGTTTCGATGGCGGAGGGCGACAGAGGCGAGGCCGGGGAGGCGTTGGCGGATGCGCGCAGCAAGGCGGCGCGCTGGGTCTGGGCCTCGATTTCCGAGGCGGGTAATGACGAGCTGCGGTGGGCATTGAGGTGCATCTTGCGCAGAGCATCTGACATGGCGACGGTCTGGTTCAGCGAGGCGGCCGACGTTGGCGTGCTTGTCTGGGGTCGGATCTGGTCCTGATCGGCGTAGTTGGCGGCGCCGTCATCGAAGCATGTGGTGCATGGAACAGGCAGGCCCTCGGTGACCATTAGCGGGGTCGGGCCATGTTGGTCACAGTAGTGAGCGAGGCATAGCTGGATGCCGGTCATTAGCGACAACGAATTCGGTTGTGGTTGATGCATCGTTTCAGCGTGTTCGCGAGGTGAAGCGAGTGTGTCCTCAAACGACGGGACACGCATCGTGAAGGATGCAGCGGCCTCGTGTAATAAAAATGGAGAGAAAGACACTGCTAGCCAGAGAAGTCTGGCGGACTGAAAGAGAGGAAGGGAGAGAAGGGGAAGCTCAAAGAACGAGGGCAGGCATGGTGAAGATGCTCGGAACTATGAGGTTGTAGGCGCAGCTTATACAATATTTAGTTCGGAGTAGGTACGGGGAAAGAGCACGATGCTGGGAGGGCGAGTGCGAGTCGTGGCATGCGACCGTGGGTAGAGTTATATGTGTAAGAGACAGGGTTCGACGAGAAGGCGGTAGGAGGCCATGGCGGCGCAGTCTCCCTTTCTTATGGGAAACTCTGAAGGGGGTCTGGGTGTGAGCGAGAAAAATGTGGGAGGACGAGAAGATGAGATGGGAAACACAAGAAAGTTGTGTCTGCGTAAGGCAAGAACAGAACCGCAGCCCAAGGGGGTGGGCTAATTAGGGGACGGGCATTTCGAACATGGGAGGGCATAGACAAGGAGACCGGACAGGACAGGCATGGGAGCAGAGCAGAGCAGAGCAGATAGGACGACTTGGATGAGGAAGTTGGGCAAGGTGAGGCCGGTTGCAACAGGCCGGCCCCCGGTCGTGGGGTGGGAGGGGGGATGGCTTCCTGATTGCCGGTGTCTCGTGTCTGGCTCTTGTCTGAGTGTCTGGGAGGACGGGGAAGACGGAGAGGATGGGGATGTGCACTAATATGCGGGAAGCGGTGAGGCGGTGAGCGAGCGGCTCTCGTCGTGTCTGCCAATTACACGACGGACGGGAGGCTTTGGTGACGGCCGGGGACAGCAGTGCTGCAATCGAGATTGGCTGCACGAGGCAAAGTAACTTGGAAGCTTGCAACTTTGCAGCCCGAGATGAGATGCAACGGCAGCGTGACGGCAGCAGGGCCAAGCAGAAGCAGGCCAGGCGCAATGCGGTGCGGGTGCGGGTGCAGTGACAGCAGAGACAGCGACAGTGACAGACAAGACAACATAAGACAAGACAGACGGTTGAGGGAGGAATAAGCAAAGGTAGGTAGGTAGTAAACGGAAAACAAAAATAATACTCACAATGAATGCCATGACGTATCACCCTCCCCAGCCGAATCCGGGTGTTGCTGGTGTTTGCTTCGCCAATGACGAGAAGAGCGCAATCAAGCCAGACACTTGAAGGGGGGGAAGAGAAAAGAAAGACTGGCTATCTGTCTGTTTCTGGTGGTAGACAGCTGCAAGGGTGTGTTTGCGCCTGCAAGTTGTTTTTCTGCGACTCGGATTTGCGGGACGACAGCCCAAAGACGACGGAGGCGAGGTCGAAAAGGCGAAGGTCAGGTCGGAGGGGGAGGAAACAAAATAGAAAAAAAAAAAAAAAAGAGATTAAAATGGTGTTGGGCGAGGTGTATGGATGCGATGGCAATAATAAGAGCTCTCCTCCTTTCTCTGTCCGAGTGTGCGTGTGCGGTTTTTGGTGTGCGGGTGCGCGTGTGAGTGACGGCGAAAGTGGTAATGTGAGAGCGAGAAGGAAAAAAGAGTAAGAGAGTATCGGCAAGTTCGAGTAAGTGGGCGTGGATGAATAAGTGGGTGTGGTGCGGATGCAGTGCAGCAGTGCAGCAGCAGCAGCAACCAAGTCAAGTGCGATGCGAGGCCGCGGTCGACGAACGAAGACGAGGACGAGGATGAGGACGAGGATGAGGACGATGATGGGTATGGTAGGCAAGGCAAGGTAATGGGTGAGTGATGATGAGTGACGGCGGACGAGCGAGTTGGCTGCCGCGAACGCTAAGAAACCGCAGGCCGCACTAAACAGCAACGATGGGCGGGAATCCCGGAAGGTGCAGGTTCGTGTCGTATGAGGAGCGTGGGAAGTCCCGGCCGCATGCGACGAGGCGATTCGATTCGATGCTGATGGACCGGCCGGCTTGGGATGGGATGGCTGGTCTGGTTGGTTGGCGGGTGAAGCTCGTAACTCGATGTGGTAAGAAGCAGCAACACTCACTCACTTTGAAGAGAGTAGCACCAACGGCGGGAGGATCGAGTCGTCCAGTCTTCCTGTTGGTGTGTCTTGTCTTGTCTTGGAGAAGCAGGCCGACTCTCTCGGTTGCTTCTAGCACGGCAGGTTGACAGCGACAATGACACGGCCGCTAGTAATGACTCGACGCTGAGTGGCTGACTTGCAGAAAGTGAGGAGGCCACGAGAACCTCAACGGGCTGTCAGGAAAAGGAAACAGAGGGGTATTAGCGGTACGTGGTCGAAGGTTTGACCAAGGCAAGTGTAAGCTCGGCGGGGTTGGTCGGGGAAATACGCCCATAACACCTTTTTTATTTTTCATTTTCTCGGCCTCTTTTCCCCTCTCTCAAATCTGGCCAGTACGTAGCCAGGAATTATCGTCGCCTCTCGAAAGCCAGGTCCGCCTTGAGTTGGAGTTTGAAAACACTGGGACTTGGAGACAAAGAACACCCCCCAGGTTCAACGGGATTGGGCGCGCAACTGGGGTCTCTGAGACCTGGGACGGGGATATGGAGTCCAAAGTCTGGGACTCGGGAATGGGAACAAGAGGGCAACAAATGGGAAAACACCAAGAATGAGTGATTACTGGCTGGATGGGGGCCGGGCTGTTGACTCGCTCTAGAACCGGCGACCCACCCCTGGCCGAATGAAGAAGACTGAAGGAAAGGACCACGTCCATGTCCCGTCCACGTCTGCAACCCACGACATTTCGTGGAGCTCACGATTTCCCTCCCAAAAGCCCCCCCTCTCGTGTCTTTTTTCGGCTTCGTCGTCGCGTGCCTGTGGGGGCCGCTTTTGAGCCGACGCCAGTCAAGTGCAGCGGTTTGATGGAGACGACGATACTTTGTATGTAATCGTAAACAGCCTCCTCTGTAGCGGCGCCACGGCACTAGCATCGAAAAAAGAGGCTCGCAGCGCAACGGAGCGGAGCAGGGCGTACGTAGCAGCGCCGATGCGAGTGGTCACTTCGTACGCCAATGGAGCATCCAGGCTCAAGAGTCAAACGGCACAGTATTGGAGGCTTGAAGACGGCCACATAAGCTACTTCCTGCATAGGACCGCAATCAAAAAGCTTCTCAATTGCAAATACCATGGCAAAAATAATAATAAGCTGGCAGGACAAGGTTTCCAGGTCAGCAATGGACAGAAACACTACCGGTGTTAGATGGGACGGATCATGGAGCCGCGGTGGAGGGTTCGGAGGACCGGTGGGTTCTGGGAGTGGGAGTGGGAGGGGGAGGGGGGGCGGTTCGAGGGGCCAAGTGGCGGAATCAATCTGCATTGGTGAATCGAACGTTGTTCGAGATTGAGTTGGAGGTGTCGATAATCATTTCAGTAAAATAAAAATGGTCCCGGCCGTCACTCCCCTCCGTAAACGATGCCGCCGCCGTTGTTCTCCGTGGTACTCCGCTGGCGCTGCAGTCACTTGCTCCCAGAGTCCCAGTTGATGCAGGACCATGGAGGTAAAAAGAAAAGGGCCAGGATGCGGCATCTCGAGTTCCAAGCTGCTCCGAATAACGGCTCATGGTTGCGGTGCAGCTTTCTTTTTTTTTTCTCTCTTTTTTTTTTTTAAGCCTCTTCTGTTTGTTGCCCGACTGACATGAGAACAAGGGTTTCCTCCTGCTCCTTCTCCCCTCCGACGCAACCGTCCCCCTGATCGGAAGAGCCAGTGACGAGAAAAAAAAGAAAAAAAAAGAGAAGTGGCCCCCTCCCCCCCTGTCGGAGGCAGGTGCAAGCAGAGACACAGTTGGACGGCAAGTGCAGACACAGACAGGCCCCCGTTGGACAGTCAGGGAAGGAACGGGGGCGTGGGTTGGCTGGGCCGTCCACACCTTCCAGAAGACTTCGAATTCCTCTAGTGGGGGCCAAGAACAGCGGTGCGGTGCCAGGAACAGAGGGGACCGGACAGCACGGTCCAGAGCGCGCACAGGGCAGGCAGGCACGGCAGGGCAGAAAACACCACGAATACCAATACCTTACCAATACCAATACCGAAGGTGCAGCTCGAGGTCGAGTTGTCAACGTGGCCTGGCCCAGGCTCCTTTCTATTCGTTCCATTCGTTCTGTTCGTGCCGTTGGTCAGTAATGCTGCTGCTATTCCAGGTTCAGATTTGGTTCCAGATTTCGGCTGTTTTGCTCGGTGACCAGCATGGAACAGTTGCATACGTAGACCCAACTGGACTCGCCTCGCATCGCCTCGACTCGGTCGGTCTACGTCGTGGACGGGACTGAATCAAGGCCCAGACCCAAACATCGTGAATAGCACGTGCATCGCACTCGGTATGCTTGGCCAGAACGCAGCGAGTTCCCCTGACTGCATCTTAGCGCTGGCCTCGTGATGCCAGGTCTCATCTCAACACGCACCGCTCCTTCCCTCTCGAGTTCGTGCGTCGTCTGGGGTTGATTTTTGCGCGAGTGTCACTTGGGGAAGGAGGGGATGAGGTAATGCGGGGCTCTGCTCTTGCAGCCCATGCCTCAATGTTCCACGTCCCTTCCTCCCTTTAAGGTACTTGCCTTTAGTACAGGCAGGCACAAAAGCAGGCGCTTCCTTCGCAGCAGCTGATTCCCAACTGCAAGAAAAGCCTCCCGGTCCATGGCTGCGCGTGCCATTGGCCGCCTCTGCTTCGCTTCCACCGGTGCATCTGCAGATAAGGCGAGGCGAGGCGAGGCAGTGAGAAGGTGCATCTGCAGTGCAGTGCAGTGCAGTGCAGCAGGGTCCCAAACGTCCGGCCACCGCCCGCGCTTTCCACGTCGGAGCGGAAAGCCAAGGTCAGTCAGGTCAGGTCGCTACTTCCTAATTACCAATTCCCTTACCTACTAATGGAACTAACTCTTGGCCCGGCTGTCACTTTTCAAGAAAGCCCCATTTCCTTCTGTCGTCTAAGGTAATGTAGAGACCCTGAACTTGCAACCTTAGTCCGAGACAGCGACAGCCCTGCTTCGCCTTGCTGCAACATCGGAAACGGTACCGGCGGTGATATGTGTTAGCGCACCTTTCTTGACTCGCCGGCAGCAAAAGGACATGAGATCTTACGTATCAAAACACCAGACGAAAGAGGGACAAGAGCCTCCAACGGGGGCCAGTGCCTGCCTCAAACTCAATCCCTTCACTTTCTCTGCCTCTGTCCTTTTTTTTCTGCCTCGTCATCCTACCTCCAACCACGGGATGGCACCCAGAGCATGTGATTGTGTTGCTCGGTAGCCCGGATGGCTGGTTGACCGAGACCACTTCACATGGACCAACCTGGACCCGAGCTCGGGATGCCTACCTACGGGGCGACAGAAACATCGTCGCCTTCGACATGGCAACGACGCCGAGAGTAACGAAACAGGCAAAAGACAAATGGTTCTGTTGAAATTGCCCGCGACGGGACGCGTTTAACTGGGACCAGCCTCCTTCGCTTCCAGTATCCCTCCGTCCAATTACCCAACTAATACTCCGGGCGGGTCTACCGGCCTGCTTCCCAAACACACAACATCATCGTTATCCTCATCATCGCCTCAGCCTGTCTTCTACACACCTCGCATCTCGCACCGACCTCTGACCACTTCCTGCTGCAAGCTTTCCACTTATCTCCGCCAGGTTCGAGCCTCAAATTTCACCCATGCGATAATGGTACTTAGCAGCGCACACCGACCACTCCGCAATGGAGGCGGTCGGCGTCATGAGGCTGCGCCCAGACCTACCAGCGCCGTGCGCAGCTGTCAGTTCCGTGGAATTGCCTTTCCCCGGATCCAACTCCCTTCGCTGCCGGACAAGTCACATCTCGATGGCTTATCTCCCCTTCATGCTTTGTGCACTCCGCAAATCAAATTTCCGCAGCTATGACAACGATCTCCAACTCAACCTCATCCCAAGTCCAGTGCTTGGGCCCCTACCTGCAATGAAGGAAGGCCTCACTTCTCTCCCTATGTCATCTCACCGCCAGACTCGACATCAACGCCAGCAGTCCGAGACACCTCAAGGCTCCAACCCATCCATCCTCCCGGACTTGCGGTCTCTTCCCGTCTGAAGCCCGCCAGCAACCCTGCCGGATGGAGCATCGCTCTCCTATCCCAATCCAGCCTCGCTTCTCTTCTCAACTGCCGCCCGTTGGGCCAACTCATCTCTCACCCACACCACTTCTCAGCGCATCCACACACACACAAACAGACACACCAGGTTTGCGCTGTCATGTCGCACCTCAAAGCTTGCGCCGACCCTGGAGGTCGCTACTATTTTCTGAGGAAACCGCCTTGCTTTCTGGCGGTCGTTGTAAGAACTGACTCGACCCATGCGACACGAGAGATGCGCTTGTCCCGACTGAGCTCAAGCTCAATGAACCGTCGCTCGGGGAGGGCGTCATCTGGGATCCGGACGTTAGGAAAAGCCACAAAAGAGACTTTTGACAGGCATCGTCATTTACCAGGCCTCGCTGCAGTGTGTACACCGCGCACTCGGGATTGCAACACGGCCCAAGAGGAAGCAAAGGCCTTTCGCGCCCGTTTTGCTCTCCGCAAGCTTGATGTTGGCCACACGCAATAATATCCAGGTACACCGGCATTTGCACTCGAACAAGTAAGTGCCACAGCATTTCAACCCCAGCAGCACAAGGCGCCACTTCGCATGGCAATGTCCGTGCTCCGGAATGCAGAGAGCGAAAGGTCAAGCTCGGCGGCGGGTGCCTCCAAATGAAAAGACCCCCTTAGGCTCTCACCGCAACCCTGCAGCCCTCGATGCGCCTCTACCATGTGTCAAGCCCACGCTTCGGTCAGCCAGCCGGCCGCTTGCTGCCAGTCATGATGGGCAGCGGAAAGAAACGCACAGACACGTCGGATACCACTTACACCATTTCGATGCATGCGAATCAACGTCAACTACACCTAGGAGTCGCATCTACTACATCATCAAGTCCGGCACACCAACCTAAACAGCCGGCGGGAAACTCTGAAGCGGCAGAGCTTCATCGACTGGCCGCCCGCCATCACACAACGCGCGTGATGGCTAAATTGAGGGCGCCTGAAAGAAACTCCGCTGCGCCTTAGAACCCCAACTCCAACCAACCACACGCCGCACCCTGCCGTGCTGAATCCGGGGTTGTCAACGGACCCCTCATTTGCCGGTTCATCTCGTCTCGTTCCCCGGCCTGTGGTGCTGAGTTGCGCTGCACCTCGCTTCAGCAACCCGACTTGCTCCGTGCTCTGCTGCCGTGTAACGACGGCACAAGATGTCACTGCAGCAGGCGTTCGAATCCTCGCAGCCTTCGCACACCACTCGAGGCGTTCTCGAGAAGACACCACGTACGTCTGCCGGTTGCACAAGCGTCATTCGAGTCACAGAGTAATCCGCGAGGTTTTGAACGACAAGTCGCACGGCTAACGACAGCATACCGCATTTCCCGAGAACGGCGCTATTAATGGAACCGTCGACCTCTCGGGCACGTCAAAGTACGGGGAAAGCGGCCATTGAGATGCCACTCCACACGAAGCCACGGGGACGACAACTTGGAAACGGCACTTTCTTAATCGCCGGACTCGAAAGCGATGGGCAAAAACGGGGCCCGAGAATAACAATACCAGCCGGCCCCAATTAGCCGCGCCGGTCCGAACTGCCTCCATCAGAATCGTCATGTCAGATCATCCAAGACCCCTTCATCTCATCTTTCCCCCTTTCGCCCATCATACCGAACTAGAGAATTTCGCAAGTTCATAACCTTCACTCCAGAGGTTTGGGTTGGAAATGTGGATTTTGCATTTTGCTTGAACGACGGACGGCCTCGGTCTCGGTTGGTGACCTTTCTTGGTGCATTCTACCGACGGATCCTTCAGGGGCATGGACTGGACTGGAAGGCACACTGGGCAATCACCATCGAACCAGGGACCTTTCCTGTAGTGGCCATGTGCTGTTCGTGGCCTTTGATTTATCCGCTAAACTTCAAGGATCTTCAGGTCTTCCCGCGCATCTTTACCGTTTCTCCGACTCTGTTGATCGAGTAGACGCGTACATCTTCTCATCTTGAAGCTTCCGCAAGAGGTTGCCCGATCTTATCGCCCGCGATCTGTCAGATGCAAGCCCTCGCAACATAGCCAATGACGCATCCTGCATCCTGGCCGTCTCGTCACCGTTACATGGTCAACAGGTACACATGCAAGGCAATCCGGAGTTTGATCGGAGAACTCATCTTTCTCACATCACAAGTCGCAGATGACAGAAAACCGCGGTTGTCTCATTCGACGGGCAAATCGAGGGACAGGCCCGTACCTCCCTCCCTCCCTCCCGAACCCCGGCTTACCACACGTGTACACCTCCAAAAAACCCCCGGTCAGCAATCTCACACCGAGTTGCGGAAGGCCCCGGGACCGGTCAAGAAGATGACTGCTGTTTCGCGCGTACTTGCCCCCATGTGACAATGACATTCCTCCTTCGCCGAGAGATGGCCCGGTGAGGTCGACAACATGCTCCCTCGCCCGAGGATGGATGCCGACCCTGGACGTTACCAGCTGAGGTGTCGTGCTGAACCGGACCGAGTCCGGTATCGCAGAACGCTCGTCACATCGCACGTCGAACGTTCAACCTCGGACCAACGGCCCCAAACCATGCTGCAATGCCGGCTCATCAAAAGGACTGCGCATCGATTGACCGCAACTCTATGCTCTGTCCAGATATCGACCTCCTCGTCCAGGAAAGAGCGAGAGAGGCATGAGAGATTTGGACGTGCGCGTCCCTCGCAAGGTTGCGTGCGCCGTCACATCTCACCTTTCGGCAGCTTCCCTAAACATTCGAGCCCAATTTTCTTCTTCCCCTTCTTGAGATCTGGACCCGCGATGTGCAACTGCCCAATCATTGCGTCCCCAAATTGTTCTTCAACAACTGATTGACAACCTAACGTGCTGAAGAAACGATACGTCATATTCTGCAATCATTTAGCCTTTGCGCCGGCGCCGGACTGATCCGCCATGTTGCGCTTATTAGGCGTTGAGGCTTTTTTATATGCTTGTCCCGCGGGCCTCAAACTTTTCAGCTTTTCTTTTGCTACTGCCCTGGCGTCTACTCTGTGACTAACTAACCCCTGGAGCACACCGGACTTTCGAGTGAATTTTCGGTCTAGATTACACGATATAGATCGCGCGTAGCTATCGGGTGTAACTGACCGTGACTGTATGTGCCGGACCTCGGACCTCGCTCCGAGACTAGGAAAGGATTTAGGGCGGGAAAGCTTCACGGCCTAGAAGGAATAGGGAACACCGAAAAAAGTCCAAAGCCCAAAGCCCAAAAGTCAGCCCTATGGCTTGGACCCCCGTGGAATCCGCGGGCTGTCACTTGAACCTCATTACTGCCTATGCTTTCCGTTGCAGAGTTTGTTTGCTGTGAGGGACGGATAACCACAAGATCAAGTCATGACATATAAATGAAAGCCTTCGTATAACACTTTCACGATGCCACGCATGAGTCACTTGCAAGACGACGACACAGTTCTAAATGGTCAAAAACACACTGGGGATAGGGTATCTGAAAACATATATTGGGTGCGCACCGTCGCTCTGCGCGGCTTGCAATCCTCCCACAAAAACATCTGTCTCCCGCCTCAAAATGTGTTTGTCCTGTTTCCAACATAGCCATGTTACGCGGGTATCAAAAAAACAAAAAAAAAACAAAAAAAAAGAGTCCAGCGTCTTGGTATCGTATTCTTACACGCCCTGTCGAGTGTGTATGCGTGTGTTCCGTTCATGCTCATGCTACTTCCCGCCCCTTGAGAAACGCCGCCGGTGATGCTTTCTTCTGCTGCTGCTGGTCGCTTTCATGTGATTAAATAAAAAAGAGGGGGAGAGATGGCTCGCATCTCCCATGCTGCCGCCGCTCTTGTGATTAGGTATGGTGTTTATTCGTCGTCGTCGTCTTCTGCTTCGCCCCTTCTCCTGGCCGTGACTTCAACCGGACGTCAATCCATAGACGACAGGGACGACCGCTCGTCGACCTCGAGCCTCTTAGCCGCGGGCTCGCTGTCGCCGTCGCTGCTGTCCTCCACGTCGTACTTTTCCTGCCACAGCTTCCGCAGCACCTGGTACAGGAACAGGTACTGCGCCTCGGCCTGCACCATGCTCCGCCTCTGCTCGCGCAGCGCGTCGACGGTCGCGTAGATGAGATCTTCGCCCGCGCCGCCGGCCCCAGCGTCGTAGTCCAGCAGCGCGCCCTCGTCGAGCTCGCGCATCAGGTGCTCCAGCGTGATGAAGGTGCCTGTGCGGCCGACGCCGGCGCTGCAGTGTATGATGCGCGGCTGCGTGTCCGGGGCGGGCGCGGCGGTGTTGTACTCGCGCGAGAGGCGCATGAGGGTGAAGAAGCTGCCGAGGTCGTCGACGGCGGGGACGCCGAAGTCGGGCCACTTGGTGTAGAGCATGTGCCAGACTATCCTGTCCTCGTCCTCGTCGCCGACGCGCAGCCGCAGCTTGCGCACCTCTATGGCGCCGTTCTCGAGCGTTTCGAGGGAGTCGAAGGAGAGCGTCGCGGTCCAGCCGTCGTTCCAGCCGTCCGTCTCGTTGAGGACCCAGCCGCCGCCGTCGGCCTCCTCGTCCATCGGCAGGTAGGGGAAGCACTTTGCCTGGTTGTTCTCGAACATGCTCGTGAGCTGGACGATGACGACGGGGGAGGAGAGCTGCTCGGCGACCATGCGCCAGACGAAGTCGAGGGACGCCTGCGTCGGGCCCTGCATCGCGATGTAGCGCAGCGGCTCGAGGTCCTTGTTCGAGGGAGACGTCAGGGTGATGGTGGAGGCGTTGACATAGTCGAGCTCGTCCTCGGGGACGCGCAGCTTTATGCGGTTGTGGTTCCAGGGCTTGATGTTGAAGTAGCGGTCCTGGACGCCGCGGCTCAGGTCGGTCTGCTTGAAGGAGCCCCATTTCGAGTTCTCGTCGGCGTCGGGGGCCATGCCGGCAGCGAGGCGGTTGCGTTCCTGCCAGACGAGCTCCTGGAACTTATTCTCCAGGTCTGTGGGCAGCCGCGACATGTCATGGTCAGCGCTTAGTCCTCGTTTTCTGGAGGGCTTCCAACGAGAAGGGCTCCGCGACGGGCTCCTACCTGGTGTGGAGAGATCCAGGAAGGCCGGGATCTTTGGCTTGGGGGTCGAGCTCGCCCGGCTCTCCCTGTCCGACGACGCCCTGGCGGCCGCATCGTCCCTGCCCTCCTTGTTTTTCGTGGACGCCGGGGAGGAGGTGATGCCGTCGTGGGAGACGATGGCCGGCGGAGGCGAGGAGGGTAGGGAGGCGGGCGGCGGGGAGCGGACGCGCTTGCCGGAGCTGCGCAGGTGCAAGCCGCGGAAGGCAGACTTGCGCAGGCCGGGCTTCGGGGACTGTCGGCCGCTGCTGGTGACGGTGACGGTCGTGGAGGGGTAGATTTGCTGGGGCGAGGGGTGCTCCTGCTCGATGATGCCGCTGCCGTTGCGGGACAGCGGGGGTTTGACGTCGGCGGTGGAAATGGTTGGGATCTTTGGTTTCCTGCGGAATTTCGGGAGGTGGTCCATCTTGTTCGCGCGGGGTGGTTGTGGTAAGGCTGCGGATGTCACGGTGGGTGCGCGGGGTGCGCTGAAGAGGCGTGAAGCTGTTGCGGCGACGGTGGGGTTTCGGTGGCTCGTCGGGTGGAAGTCGGAGGATGACCGCGAAAGCGATGAAGCTGACGGAGGGAGCGACAAAGAAGTCGGCGAGGTGGTGCGAAGCACCGCCCAGCGTGAAGGGTTGCTTAAGTAGGCCGTAATGTCGTCAGAGTTTTTGGGGGCCGTCGTGGTGGTGGTGGTGGTGGTGGTGAGTGTGGTGGCAGTCGGCGGCCTGCAGGAAGCTCCTCTCTTTTTTTGGATATAGCGTGGCGGCCCGGCGAGACGGAGAGCTGCAGCGAGGGCCAAAGTTGGGGTAGAGCGAGTCGGGCGTCTGGTGCGGCGTAGCTTAACCGTGAGGCGGGCTCGGAGTTTTGTTGGTTTGTCGGCTCCCCTTGGGCTGGCGAGGGGTGCTTGCTGCCTTTTGCGAAGGTGGAAGGGAGAAGATGTTTGCGCCCCGGATGGATGAGGCAGAGAGAGAGGATCAACGGAGAAAAAATATGTGTCGCCGTTGGCCAGGAGGCAGGCAGGCAGGCAGGCAGGCAGTGTGATGTGTGTGAATCACAAGTCCAACGACAGGACAGGCGCGCGCGAGAGGGCGGACTCGACAGATGACGAGTGGCAGGGCACTAGCTGCGTTCCTGGCGATCGGGATGAGAGACGCGCATGGATAGGCCCTCGGTGGTGCTCGCTGCAGAGTCGGGGGGCGTGAACGCGGGCGTGGGCGTGCGGTGCAGTGGACGAGAGGGCGTGCTGCGTCCTAGTTCGTGCGTCACGAGTCGGGTTTCTTTTTTGGTTTGTGGCACTCGGGAGGCACGTGCCGTCGGCCAGGAAGGGAGTCGGTGGTGGGATGATGGGGGAAAGGTTGTTTGATATTAGGGGAGAGCAGAGGGAGACAAGTATTGGTTTTTCTCTCTTTGGAGGAAAGGAGACAAGGAGGGAGGGCGGAGGTATGGAGAGGGAAAAGAGAGAGAGAGCGAGGAAACCTTGACAGTGGAAGAGAAGAGAGACAGCGTGTGAGCGGAGGCAGCAGAAGAAGAAAGCTGTGAAAAAAAAAAAACCGACAGCTTGAAGAGGGTTGGTTGGCCTTGCTTCGGAAGCGGAAATTGCCACGATTAGGACGACAATACGGAGTAGAAATTTGATTATAATAATAAAAAAAAGGCGGGTATCGCAAGCTCTCTCTTTTCGGTAAAAGCTCCCCGTCCTTTTCCCCCACGAACGGGAACGTGGGCAGGCAGGGCGAGCAACGTGGAGCCTTGCTGAGCAGTGGGAGGAGCTGTGAGGTTGATGGAGGGAGAGAGACTCAGGGAGAGGGTGAGGTCCAGAGGGAAGAGAAAGGAGGGCGGCGCAAGATGAGGCTTCCGGATGTGTGGGCGGGTGTTATCGAGACGTGATCGGAGCAGGAGCAGTAGGAGTTAAGGGGGAGACGACGTTCAATGATGACAGCAGCGAGAGAGTCCAGACGTTCAGCAGGTTCCAATGGTTGGGAAGTTCCCTGGATCCTGCTTCGTTGCACGTTCTGTTTCCGGCCGAGGGGCGGACTTTGGCGATTGGGCGAGACGGCCTGGACCCGATGGAATTCGATACAATCTAGCCGTCCCTTTGGCCCTGTTCCTGCAATCTGCAAATGCGACTTTACTTTGGCCAGGGGGCTTTATTTCTCTTCCCGGCTTCCGGGCACGACTCCTCCTCCTCCTCGTCAAACTCAGGGCAGCACTCGCAGTGTTTGCCTGTCTCTCTCTCTCTGCTGCCCTGCCCTGCCCAGGTTCAGTGACTTTTTTTGCCTTCCGCCCGCAGCGGCTGACAGGGGCCTTCAAGGCAGTGCACGGAGGTTTTGCTGGGTTTCTAGGGGGTCAGCACCGTAGCACCTGCTTTGGGGGAGGGGGGGCTACACTAATGGCGAGGTGGGGGTATTTTTGCTCCTGGGCAACACCAGTGACCACGGCGCCAGGGGGGGGGGGCCAGGGCGTTGTAGCCCCACTAGCCTCCGCGTTGCCGCCGCGTCCCGAGGAGCTGGAAGCCCACTTCCACGGGCTGATTGGGCTTCCATGCCTCACTCACTCACTCACACTTCCCAGGTCCCGTCCCCGATGCTGTGCTGCTGGTGCTGGCTGCTGCAGGGCATCGCTGGGCAGGCAGGTTGGCACTTCACTTGAACCACCTCCCTGCAGCTCACCGTACAGCGGCAACCGTATCCCGAAACGGGGGGGGGGGGGGGGGGGGGGGGGGGGCTGCCCGCCCATTTTCACTCCCGCACGGCATAATCCCCGCCGTCTCATTGGCCGTTTCCACTTACTTTTCGGAAAACTTCTAGCTGAACTGTGAGGTGAGCAACTTTTCACCACAAGCCAAGATTGAGAGATTGAGATCTGGCCGCTCGTGTCTCGGCATCTCCCATCTCCCAAGAATTCTATTTTCAGACTTTTTTGCGGAAGAAAGTCAAAGAAGTTTAAGTGAACATCCCTTCCAACGTCTCTCCTCTCGAGTGCGGCTGTCGGACAGGCTCGGTCCAGCGCTGCCGAGTGGGTTACCTCTTCGAGGAGGCTGTGGACGAAAATCAAGGGGAATCTTATTGCACACCCCCGCCCCACCGTCCTGCACATCCCCTGTGTGGCTGAGACTGCTACTTAAGGCTATAACTAGAGGGCTACTACATAAGTAATGAACCTTTTACTACTATACCTACTAAAGTCATTATTCTACTATTAGAGACGTTACTATAGTCCTATTATATTAACTATAAGTACGTTTAACTAATTAAAAACTAGAGATCTAAAAGTTATATAACTTTCTAAGAGGAGATTTTTATTATAGTAATTAATATAACTTAATAAGATCTAGTTTTTTTACGTTTTTTAATAAAAAGTTAATAAGAGAAAGAAAAACTAATAATCTAAGCTTTCTAATTAGCTTTAGTACTTTTAGAGCTATTAATTTAATAACTTAATAACGTTAATATTACTACTAACTACTTTAGCTACTATTATAGCTTTCTATTACTATAGTATATAGAGTTAATATTTAATTCTAAGTAGTAGAGTAATTTATAAATTCTATAAGTTAAAGTTAGTATTAGTAGCTTATATATTAATTTTAACTTTAATATATAGTATATTAGTAAGTCTCTTAATAGTAGTACTAGTACTAGCTTTATAAATAATATTAAAGTCTTCTTCTACTAAAAGTACTAGTAATAAGTTATAAAGTTACTACTAGAAGTAGTTAATAGTACTTAAAGTATTAGTACTAAACTTATAAAAGGTTTTAAAAGTAAGTTAAGCTAGCGCTATTAAGAGTAGTAAGTTAATAATATCTTAAATAGTAATAAAAGTAGTAATTTTAGAGCTTATAATATCTCTATAAATACTACTAATCCTATAGTTCTTCTTATAGCTAGCTATAAAAGCTCTTTCTAGCTAGCTTTTACTTTTAATAATAAGAGAGTTAAAGAGGAGTAGTTTTTTAGAATTAAGCGTCTTAATACTATAATCTAAACACTAGTAAGAATAAATTAAATTAATACTAAGAGGGTTAATGTTTCTTATATAGCTTTATATAATATATTAGTAGAGTAAACTATAAATAGTATAAATTAAGTAGAGTAGGTAAGATATTATATTATTAAATAGAAGAGGTAAGTAGCTATTAGTAGGGATCTTAAAGCTTTATAAAAGCTTTAATTATAGTAATTTAAATATAGTAAGTGTGAGGGATATATTAAGTAGTAAAAGTAAAATTACTTCTAAGTTAATAAATTTTAAAGTTTTTACTAATTAGTTTTCTATTTTACTGAAAATCTATAAATATTAACTAAACTAAAAGTAGTTAAAGTTGTTAAATATACTATTAAAGGCTTATATACCTTTAATAAGGTGTTTTTTAATAGTACTATACTAGTCTTTAGTAATAGAGAAGTTAATATAGCTTATTAATAATAATATTAGTAAAGGATATATAATAAATAGAGGGGGGGTGTAGTATACTAAAGTGAGTAATTTAATTAGTTTAGAAAGCTATAAATTTCTTATAGTATAGCTTGATTTAAATGTTAGTAATATATATAATAGCTTTATGAGGCTAGTGTAGCTCTAAAATTGCTTCTAAGTGTTTTTTAAAGTTATCTTATATAGCTAAACTGTTAACATATAACATTCTTTTATAATAATAATAATAATATAAGAATAATAATAACGCTTAACTTACTTTGATATTCTATAACAAATAAATAAATAACATTTAAGGTATAAGACTTTATATAAAAATACTCTATTTATTATACCTTATAACTATAATATTGATTATATAATATGTATACTTATATAAGCACCTTATATAATTAGCAGTTTAGTAGGTTACATTTCAGGTTATCTTCCCCTCACTTTTCCCTACTAAAGGATATAACCTACTAACTATATTAATAGGAATTATTACAATATATCACTTCCCTTATTATTATCTATATAATTAAATACTCTTTAATACTTTAAATTATTACTTTTTATTATAATATAAATCTATTTATAACTTTATACTATATAGGTATATATACTACGCTTCTACTTATACTTATACTTATACTAATAGGTTATAAGCTTAGCTTAAAAATAATCTCTATTCTTACTACTTTTTTACTTCTCCCCTACTTATCTATAAAGCCCTATTTTTACTTAAAAGTTATATATACTAAAAATTAATCCTTTAAACGCTTTTCTATCTATACTATTTTTATAGAATTAGAAATACTAGCTAGACTAATTATTTAGTTCTATAAGATTTATTTTCTTTAAATCTATATACTAAACTTTATTTAAATTAATTATACCTCTATTAATCTTTCTCTAAGTAAATAAGCTCTTACTACTACTTTATTTAATCTATATTCCTTAGATTATCTCTTTAAACTATTTTTTAAACTATTACTAATCTAGTTTAAACTTATATTTATAGCTTAATAGACTTCTTCTTAACTAATTTACTATATAGGATATATATCTCCTTAGTTAGATATAGGTCTAACTAAAGAAAATATTAATTAAAAAGAAGGAATAAAAACTACTCTTTTTATAAATTAAACTTTTAACTTCTAGGTTTATAACTATTATAACCTTACTATAAAAACTACTATACTATATATATAATAGCTTTTTAGTTAATAACCTTACTATTATTAATTCTTTATAAAACTTATAATTATACACTATATTCTATTAAAGTAATAATAACTAATCTTAAAATCTAGTTCTCTAAGCTTATTAACTTAGAGAACTATAAAGTATAGGCTATATATATTAAAGCCCTACTATATAGTAAAGATATTATTATAGACCTTATTAAGTCTATTTCTTCTAATAATAAAGATAAAAACTATAAAGCTTTAAGTTATATATAGTTATTCTATAATAATAAGCCTCTAAAGGTTATAAAAGATAATAAAAATATTTATACTACTTAGAAACATCTAAAAGCTCTATATAAGCCTATAGGTTTTATAAATAAGTTTTTAACCTATAAAGAGTTTTTTAATACTTTTTTAGATAACTTTGATTTTATAGAAGAATATATAAATAAAATAAAAGAACTTATAGATAATTTATCCTATAATAAGCTTAAATTACCTAATTAAGTAATTATAGCTTATATATTTAATAGTTTAAATAAGACTTATAAGGCTTTTATAACCTTTATAACTTAGTTTTTTAAAACTAACCTTACTACTTATAACTTAGACTTTTTATATACTAGTTCTATAGATAAGTATAAAAGAAAAAGTAGTAGTAAAGTAGTTAATAATACTAATAAAGATAATAATAATAAAAAGAATAAAAAACAAATAAAAACTAGGAAAATACTAATAAGAAAAATAAAAATAAAATTAATAAAAAACCTTAGAAAAAATAAAAAGGTTTATACTATAAAAATTATAAGAAAATAAACTATACTAAAGAAAACTACGCTTTTCTATATCCTAAAAAAGCATCTAACTAATAGAAAAAACCTTCTACTAGTATTACTAGTACTAAAAATAAAGAAAAAGAAGTAATTAATATAACTACTTTAGAAGAAATTACTCTCTATATATCTATAAATAATTCTAAAAATCCTATAGATTTAATAGATTTATTTTCTAATAAAGAAAAAGAAGATATTCTCTTTAAGAATATAAGCTATACTACTCCTAATAATAATATAAATAATACTAATAATTCTTTTTTAGGTTATTTAATTAACTAATCTATTATTAAAGAAAAAGGAAAAGTAAGGAGTTATAATAATAAGAATTAAAATATAGTTAATATTTATATTAATACTATAGCTACTATTTATGTTATTAATAACTATAACTTATTAGAAAACTATAAAAAAACTAGTAAAACTATAAAGTAAGGAGAAGTAAAAACTTTTACTTCTAAAATAAAGGGTGATTTAATAATATATCTAAATAATAATACTATAATACTTAAAGATGTTTTTTATATACCTAAACTAGGTATTAATCTACTTAGTTAATCTAAGTTAGATTCTTTAGGTATTACTTCTATTATATAGAAATAACCTATTTTATATAATATTAATAAAGATTATATTATTACTATAAGGGCAAAGAGAAATAACTTATATTTCTTTTAATTTCCTACTAATAATAATAATAACTATATATATAATACTATAAATAATAATAATAATAATAATAATAATAATAATAATAATAATAATAATAATAATAATAATAATAATAATAATAATAATAATAATAATAATAATAATAATAATAATAATAATAATAATAATAATAATAATAATAATAATAATAATAATAATAATAATAATAATAATAATAATAATAATAATAATAATAATAATAATAATAATAATAATAATAATAATAATAATAATAATAATAATAATAATAATAATAATAATAATAATAATAATAATAATAATAGCTTCTAACTATAGTATGAACGTCTTAGATATATATATTTACAGACTCTTTTAAAAATAAAAGATAATATAACTGTGAATATAAATATAAATAATAATAATATAAATAATAAATTACAGCCCTATAAAGCCTGTTTTTAAGGTAAATTTATAATAAAGGCTAGTAAACCTTAGGTTTATAATAAAAATCTAAATTATTTAGATTATATAGCTTTAGATTTATATAAGCTTATAATACCTACTATATATAATAAATATCACTATTTTATTATCTTTATAGATAAATATTCCCGTTTTATATAGGGAAAATTACTTAAAGATAAAGAGAAGTATACTATTAGTGAAGCTTTTCTTAAATTTTAAGCTAAAGTAAATAATAATAATAATAATAAAAGAATAAAAGAAGTATCTATAGATAGAGGTATAGAATTTAATAATTATTACTTTAAAGCTATATATATTTAAAGTAGTATAATATATAATAAAAGACCTCTTTATATATATAAACCTAATAGTTTTATAAAACGTACTATATATACTATAGTTAATAAAATAAAAACTATACTATATAATTTAAGTTTACTATACTACTTATAAAGTAAAGCTTTTTATACTACTCTTTATATATATAATAGAACTCCTTATAGCTTTATTAAGTATAAAACGCCTTATAAAATAAAGAATAATATAACACCTAATATAAATAATATAAAAATATAGGGTAGTATTTACTACTATAAGAATAAAGATCTTTCTATAAAAAAACTAGATATATAAGTATATTAAAGTTATATAATAAATTATAGATCTAATAAGTATAAGATCTAAAATATATAACTAAGAAGAGCTTTATAGTCTTAAGATATTAAAATCTTAGAGAATACCTTTATTTCTTATTATAAAGAGCTTTTTTTAAGTATAAATACTTACTATAAGGATATAAATAGTAGTATTATACCTAATAATAATAGATATAATACTACCTAAAAAAGTTTATAAAGAGATATTTCTAGTTAATCTATCTTTTATAGGAATAATTCTACTATAAGTAGTAATATTTCTATAATAAATAACGCTCTTATAAATCTAAGTGATAAGACTAGTATTAATAATAAGAATAATAATAATAATAATAATAATAATAATAATAATAATAATAATAATAATAATAATAATAATAATAATAATAATAATAATAATAATAATAATAATAATAATAATAATAATATAAATAATAATATTAATACTAGTAATAATAATACTAATACTAGTATGATTAGTTTACATAATAATAGTATGAAAACTACTAGTATTAATAATAGAGAAATAAATAAATAAAAATCTAAGTTATTAATAGAGATCTTCTCTCTATTAGAAGAAGTTAAAAAAGACTATAAATAGGTTAATAATATAGTTTATAATACTAAAAGTGTACTATTATTTACTATAGTAGAATATCCTACTCTTAGTATTTATAAAATAAATAATAACGTTTTAACTAATAATAATAGTATTACTAGAACTAGTACTATTAATAAAGCTTTTTATATTCTATTAGTTATTATATTAAATAAGCCTTCTAGTATATAGTAAGCTTTAAATTCTCTTTATAAAGATAATTAGACTTAAGCTATATAACTAGAAGTAGCTTAAATAGAAGATATAAAAACTTAGGAAATTATATAAAAACTAGATAATATTTATCTATTAAGTAGTAAATAGATATATACTATAAAATTAAAAGATAAAATAAATAATATCTATAAATATAAAGTAAGATAGGTTACTTAAAGTTATAATTAATATATTAGTATTAATTATTTAGAAACCTTTTCTACTACTTATAAACTAGAAAGCTATAGGTTTATAGTTATATTTACTATAAAAGAAGGATAGACTTTTCTATAGTATAATATTATTATAGCCTTTATATATACTAATATAGATATAGATATATATATAATATTACTAATAGGTTTTTTTATATAATAAAACTATAAATAAGTTGGAATTTAATCCTAATTATAACTATAAGTCTAATAATAGTAAATATTACTATAAGCTTTTTAAAGCTTTATATAAGTTAAAGTAAAGCTTTAAACTATAGTATAACTATTTAAAAACTATATAAATAAAATTAGGATTTATTATTTCACTTTATAATAAAGTAGTATTTATACTTAATAAAAATAACTATAAAGCTATAATTTATTATTATATAGATAATATACTTTTAGTAGCTAATAATATTGCTACTAGTGACTATATATATAATAAACTAAAGTAATATATAGAAATATAACTATTAAGAGAGCTTAGTACTGTTTTAGGCTATAAGTTTAAGATAGATTAACTTAATAAGTCTTTCTTTATATATCAAACTAAATATATAGAAAAAATATTAAATAAATATAATAAAACTAATATAAATCTATCTTTAACTTCTATAAGAGATAATATAAAATTATATATAAATAAATATACTACTATAAAAGAAAAAATACTATCATTTTAGTAGCAAATTGAAGCCCTTATATATTTAGCTCTAAAGATTAGGTATAATATTACTCTAGTAGTTATAATATTATTAAGATATATAATAAACCTTTTAAAAGAGCATTTTTTAGCTTTAGATTACTTATAGGGATATATAAATAATTTTTTTAAAAGAGGAATTTATTATAATTATAATAATAATATAATATAGGATTTAATAGGTTATTTAGACTCTAATTAGGCTAGAGACCTAGATAATAGAAGATCTATATTAGCTTATATATTTTACTAGGGATTATATAATATAATATCTTATAGTACTATAAAATAAAAAATAGTAGTACTATCTACTTATAAAACTGAATATATAGCTTTAACTAAGGTAGTAAAAGAAGCTTTATATCTATATAATAGTTATAATTTTAATTTAACTAATCTAGGTTTTAAAGCTATAAATAAACCTAAGATTTTTATAGATAGTTTAGTAGCTAAAAAGCTAACTAAAAATCCTAAATTTCATAAAAAATCTAAGTATATTAATATAAAGTATTATTTTACTAGAGAATCTTTATTAAATAAAGATATAATGTTATTTTATATAGACTCTAAGTTTAGTATTATAGATATATTAACTAAGCCTTTAGGTAAGGTTATATTTAATAATATACTTAATATAATAAATAATAATAACAATAAAGAAAATAATAATAATATATATAATAATAATAACCGTATTAAAGAAATAATATACTAGTTTTTCTCTTACCTTTTTACCTATAAGGTTATTTTATAAGAGTTTTTTAACTAGTTATAAACATATTATATATATTATAGGAATATTTTTCTTATTTTTCCCACAGGGTTTTTAAGTCTTTTATACCTATAACGTATATATATATTAAGTAAGTAAGCTATATACTATAAATTAACTATATATACCTTAAGGGGGGATGTTAATATATAACATTCTTTTATAATAATAATAATAATATAAGAATAATAATAACACTTAACTTACTTTAATATTCTATAATAAATAAACAAATAACGTTTAAAGTATAAAACCTTATATAAAAATACTCTATTTATTATATCCTATAACTATAATATTGATTATATAATATATATACTTACGTAAGTACTTTATGTAATTAGTAGTTTAGTAGGTTGTATTTTAGGTTATCTTTCCCCTCACTTTTCCCTACTAAAGGATGTAACTTACTAACTATATTAATAAGAATTATCACAATATATCACTTCCCTTATTATTATCTATACGATTAAATGCTCTTTAATGCTTCAGATTATTACTTTTTATTATAACATAAGCCTATCTATAACTTTATACTATATAGGCGTATATACTACGCCTCTGCTTACGCTTATACCTATGCTAATATAAACTAATAAGATCTTTTTATACTTCTATAAATATAAAGTATTTACTGTTTTTAATTACTATATTATTATTATATTAAACTAATAGGGGGAAGTAGTAATGCGTTTTAGCTCTAATATTCTTAGTAATATACTAGTAGTAGAGAAAGTAAAGGCTAGCTCTTAGTATACTATTCTTTTTAAATATATTAAAGAGGATAAGTTTATAATTAGTAATAATATAACTAGATAGGTTAATATTCTCTTTAAAGAGGTATATCTTAAAGTAAGTAAATGTTTAGTAGTAATTAGTTTCCTTTTTAGTACTTAAAAAGCAGATACTAGCTAAGAAGAAGCTACTAAAGCTTATAGCACTATAAATATTAAATAGAAGTATATTAAAGTAGTTAGTTTTATATATATAGTTAAGAAATAGTATATTAAAGTAAATATAGAGGAGTTTAATATAAAAGCGTAGTATAATAAAAAGCTAAGTAATATAGCTAGATATAGTCTACTTATAGTAGAAGAAGTAATTACTATTACTAAACTACTAAAATAACTACTTAATAAGTTTATTACTTTAAAGTAACTAGTTTTATATCTATTAAGCTATATTATTAATATTATAGTATAAAATAATTATTATTTTAAACTTAAAGTAGTTTTATATTTAAGTAATAATCTAATATAGTAATATATTAGTTATTTTTATCTTAGTAATATTAATATCTATAGATACTAGTATAGCTTTATACTATAATATATAAATACTAATAGTAACTTTAATATAGTTATAAGAAGTAGTATTACTACTAATTTAGTAAGATATATAGAAGCTATTTAAAGTATACTTTATACTTACTTTAAATAAGTAAATACTAAAGATTAAACTAATATTATATTAATAAAAGTAGTAAGTAGTATAGTAAAAGATATAGATATATAACTTAGTATAGAAAAAAACGATATATATATAGTTCTCTTTTATATTTATACTATTATAGTAAGTATTAATCTTTAATATATAGCTATTTACTCTAATATAGTAGTTATATATATTAATTAGTACTTCTTTACTAACGTATATAATACTAAGTAGTAGTAAAAAGCTATAAGTAGTTAACTATACACATTATAGAGGGATAGCTATTATAAAAAGTATAGAGGCGTAGTAATAACTTTAAAAAGTGAGATATAATAGAAGTAGGGGGTAGTTTTAAGTAGTAGCAAGAAAAATGCTAGATTAGTAGTAAAAAGTGGGTTTTTTTACTAATTTTGTTAGATTGCTAGGGTTAGAATAGCGCCTCTTAGCTACTAGGGGCGACCTAAATAATTAAATAATCTACCTATAAGATCAGTAAGCCTTTATATAACTGCGCGTAGAGTTTGCCTACCTATGAGGATATATAGTTAATATATATCTAAGTTAATTTCACAATTAATAGTCTAATTTATATTAACTAACGTACTAATAAGTAATTTATAGTACTAAGGAAAAGCTTATAAGTATACTATAATAGCTTTAAGTAGTAAAAAGACCCCTCTAAATAGTTCTTAAAACTAAATACTATAGATTAACTAGATTTAAGCTCTCTTATATTTCTATTAGTTATAGAGAGTTATAAACTTAAAGAGGTTCTCTAAAAATACTATATACATTTTTAAGTTAGCTTACTAGAGGCTAATAATACTTCTAAAGCTCTTATATATCTCTAATCACTTAAAATAAAGTACTTTAAACTAGTTAATCCTCTTTAATAATAATAAAAATATAAAATATACTAAAAGTTTAGAGAACTTTTTAATAGTAAACCTTATACTTTATACTAATTTTAAAATAGAATATACTTTTACTAAAAAGAAGTAGGATAATATAATAAAAAGTATCTAAGAGATATAGTAGTTCGTTAGGGATTTTACTTATTTAGATCTCTTAAAGTACTACTATAGTATAAATAAAAGCTTTAATAAATAGCTTTATAAACTTAAGAGCTATACTAGCTATAGTAAAAGAGAATAAAAGATAAATATAATCTCTAAATATACTATAATAATTATAGCTTTAGCCTAAAAATACTTCTCTATAAAAAGAAATATAGAAGTATAAATCTCTTAATAAGAAAATATAATTTATAAAAACTAAAACTATAAGGTTCTAAATAACTTAAACTTTTTAATTTAGTTTCTAGAATATATTAATATACTTTTATAAAGTTACTTTAAAATGTAAATATCTACTTACTATATAACTAAACTCCTTTTAGTATTTAAATAAAGTTTTACTATTAGTAAAATAGTTACTAATACTTATATATATTTCTTATACTTTAAAACTACTCTATAGAAGAATAAAGTTAGTAAAAGTATATTTAAACCTATAGTTTATAATAAAAAGCTTTAACTAAAAGAAATTAAGTAACTTAATAAATTAACTAACTATAGATTAAGCTATAAGAGAAGCTCTTAAAGAGGATAAAACTTAAAGTAGCTTTTAGTAATAATAGAGACTTATTAGAAGTAAAAAGAATCTTTCTTAAATAACTAAAAAGCTAGAAAACTATACTATAAGCTATATTTCTATTTATATACTCTTTTTAAATACTTCTATATTAACACTATAATCTAATTAAAATTATAAGTTCTCTTAAGAAACCTTTAATAAATTCTTAATAAGAGAATAGAAAATAATAAAAGCTTTATAAAATATATTTATAAGATTATAAAGTCTTCTTTAAAATCTATCTAACTTTATAGAAGAGCTAGGAGGTCTATAAGAGTAGTATTTATAGTAATAAGAGAATACTTTTTTATAAAATCTATAATTTTAAACTTAAACTTTATAATATATATATTTAACTATATAAAATAGTTTATTACTCTATAAAGCGCTCTTTTAGAAGACTTCCTATAAATAGAAATATAGAGAGTTTCTATTAAAGTGTATAATATAGTAGAAATCTTTATAAAAAGAGCAAATAGTTTAATAAAACTATAACTATTTAATATAACTTTATATATAAGACTTATTAGTAACTTAGTATCCCTTTAAAAACTACACTAAAGAGATATCTAGTAAAATATAAGTTTAAATAATAACTACTTATAAAGATTTAATTAAATATTTCTCTACTTACTTAAAAATATTACTAACTAATATATTTTCAACTATAAACCTCTAAGTAAAGTAGCTCTCGCTATAATTATATTTTTACTAGCTTTAATACTAAATAAAGCTCTAAAGCTGAAAAAGAAATATATATATATAACTTTAATATACTATAAACTAATTAAAAGATTAATAGAACTTTAGTACTAGAAGTTTAAGTATCTAAAACTAGAAGTACTTTAGTATCTATCTAACCTTATAAGAGAGGTTTAAATAATAAATAGCTATATAAGAACCTTACTTACTAACTATAATATATATAGATAAAGTAAACTATATTACTAAGTATACTAAATACTAAGAGAAGCTCTTCTATATACCTTTTTTAGTAAGAGAATTATTTTTAACTTCTATAACTATAAGAAAAAATATAAAAAGTATATATTAAGTATAATTATTATTAATAAAGCTTTTAAGCTTACTTAAGACTTCTATTTATAGAATAGAAAGATTAATACCCTCTTTAATACCTTTAATAAGTTTCTAAACTATTTATAGACTATATTTAGTATATAAATAAAAAAGATTAAAATAGATAATAAAATAGTAAAGTATAAATAAGTTAAAGTAAAGCTCTATAAAAGAAGAATTAAAATTAAACTATTTTCTCTATATATATAAATTTAAAATAGAGGAATAGAAAAAGTAATTATAGCTATTAAGTAGTATATAAGAGTAATAGTAATAAGAGTTAAACTATTAGATATATTTTAACTAGAGATTACTAAAACTATTACTTATATATATAACTAGATACTAGTTATAACTTAAAAGTAGAAGACTTTATATAAATTATTTTATAGCTACTTCTAGTTAAGAGAAAATATAAATCTAATATAGCTAGACTTTTTATATTTTTAAGTATATAGATACTATATATATATAATAATAAGAGATATTTAGCTTAAGAGAAATAAGTATTAAAAGCTTATACTTAAGGTATTTATTAGTTTTCTCTTAAGATATATCTTAAGTAACTTATTCTATATATAGAACTTACTTAAAAGTAAAGTTTTTACTATATAAGATATTATATTTAATAAAAAAAAGTTCTATAATAGTAACTTAGAACGTATAATAGAGGAGTTTTACTATATAAACTTTAAAGTAATTTAAAAATATATTATTTAGCTTATAAAAGTATTTTATAAACTATTTATAAAATAAGAAGTTAATAAAGAAGTAGATAAGATTTTTAACTATATTAAAACTACTATAAAAAAAGGAAGTAACTAAGAGTAATTAGAAAAGATAGTACTATATATAAATATATAATTTAAGCTTTAGCTAACTTTACTTCTCTTTCTAAAACTAGTAAACTTATTTATAGTATTAAGTGAAGCTTTTTAAAGAGTTTCTAATATAAAGAAATAAAAAAGAGGTTTATTAGTAATAAAAGTAACTTCTAGAACTTTATTTAAAGCTATATTTCTAGTAAGAAATGTTTTATATAAAGATCTTTATACTTTTTAGAAACTAAATAGTTTAAATAGACTATATATATAGCTTAGCTAGCTCTATATAGTTATAAGAGTAGATTAATCTATAAATATAATAAAAAAGCTATATAGTGAAGAGGTGAGAACTAAAAGCTAAAATACCTCTAGAAAAAGTTTAGAGAAGTATAAAATACTCTTTAAAAGCTTCTTTTTATTAAGAGTAGCTTTATCTATATATTTATACTTTATAAATACTTTTTAGTAAGAGTTATCTCTTTTTTTAATATTATATTAATAACTCTTAAGTTAAAAAGAATAGCTAAACTATAAAAAGAAATATAATTATATAAGTTTAAACTACTACTTTTTAGTAAATAGTTTTCTAGAAGTAGAGAAAACTTATTTATAGAGATATAAAAAGTCTAAGTTTTAAGAAGAAATTATAAAAATTATATTAGAAAATTAATAGGTTTTTAGATATTATTAAGTTTATATCACTAAGAGATAGGAAGTGGTAATAAATGTTGGTCTTATAATAGCCAGTATAAGTAAGAGTAACAGTTGGTTTCTCAGTGTGGCAAAGGGTAATAGTAAAGTAAGGAGCTATAGAAGTTATTGTTGTATTTGTTGCGTATATCAACTAATCTAAGTTCCTAGTAAAGTTGGGGGGACTAGTTGGTTATTATATAGACGTTGTTAACCTATACTAGTCCCTATAGGGTTAAGTAGGTGTTTTAGTCTATTTGGAATAACTGAAACTAGTGGGCTTACTAGTAATACTAGCTTATAAGCTAGTTTTAGCTTTAGCCCTTATGCGTTAGGTTAGCGTAGCGCTAGACCTTTAGCTTATAGGCTAGTTTCAGACTAATCTCCCTTAACAATCCAGCTTAATAGCTTGGTTGTTAATGCTCTTACTCTCAATCCTAAAGGTTGAAGGTTCGAGTCACTATTAGGTTACTAGTTTTTTCTATTTATATGACTTATTAGACTTATAGTCTTAGTATATCTGTAAGCTTAATAAATATAGTAGACTTATAAAGCTAAAAGCTTACCTTATAATTTAAAGAGATTAATAAGTAAAAGATATTTATAATATATATACTATAACTTTTATAAGTATATTATTTAGAATTTTAATAGCTATAATAAATTACTTTAATTTAAAGTTCTTTTAGTATAACATAGTAAATATATTTATATATACTAAATTTAATAAAATAGTCTATATAAAACTTCTATTTAGCTATAAAAAGCTTAAAAAGGTATTTAAGCTTAGAAAGACTTTATATAGACTTTATTAATCTCTTCTTTTTTAGTAATACTATTTTAAGAGAAAAATAAGAGAGTTAGAGTTTTTATAAATATTAAAAAAAAACTACTACTAGAAGAAAAATTAAATATTCTTCTTTTTCTATATAGATAACTATATTTTAGCTTATCTAAAAACTTTTTAAAAAGAGGCTAAAGAAGTAATTAAGAAGCTTTAGAAAAAATACTATTTTAAAAGTAGTAAAAGCTTATAGTAGTTTCTTAGTATTAAGGTTTTCTATAATTATAAAATAAAAAAGCTTTAGTTTTTATAAGTAATCTATATAGAGAAGGTGAGAAGACTTCTATTAGTAGAATACTCTCTAAAAATATAAAATAGAACTTCTATAAAATATACTAAGCTACTCCTATATAAAGGAGAAACTTTAAATAGTAAAGTTAATTTCTATTAGAGAAAGATAGAGATTATTTTATATATAATAGTAATAATAAAGCTAGATCTTATATTTATAGTAAGCTACTTTATCTATTTTAATTATAACTTAAAACTAAAATACTAGTAAATTATAGATTAAGCTTTATAATATTTTTATAAGATATATTACCTCTATATTAAATATAGAGTTAAGCTTAGTAGCTAATATAATATTTTTAAAGTAACTTTAGATATAAGTTTTAATAATAATACTTTAAATTAAAAGAGCTTCTAAAGGTTTATAATAAAGCTTTTTAGAAGTATTATTATATAGAAAGTAAGTAAATAAATAACTATAATAACTTTAATAATAGAAGTAGAGCTTCTCTCTTTTTTATTTATAGCTTAAAAAGCTATATTTATAAGTTAATTTATTATTTCTCTCTAAGTATAACTTCTTAAAAAAATAAGTATAGAGATATCGCTCTAATTTATAAAAAATACTTTAATAACTATTTAAATCTAATATAATAACTAGTAGATAGTTAAGCTAGTAATAAAAGAGCTTATTTATTTTTAAATAAAGCTATACTATATTAATATTTATAACTACTAGTTATATTAAAAGATCTATAAAAAGTATATATTTATAGTATATACTTCTTCTATATAGCTAATAGTAAATAGATTAATAAAATCCCTTTTATAATAAGTATTTAAGAACTTCTAAATATAGCTAGAAATAGTAAGTTAAAAAGAAATACTTAAAAAGAACTATACTTTTAAATTTAAAAGAAATAAAGAGAAGTAGAGAGAAGAAATAGAGAAAGAAAATATATAAAATAGCTTTATATAGATATTTATAAAGGGATAAAATAATAAAAAGTAAAAAGTATAAAAGAACTACTATTTAAAGTAGTAAAGCTACTAAAGAGAGCTAAATATTTATAAGTTTAAAACTTAAAAAGTAAAATTATTTTAAACTAAAACTTTTATAATACTAAGTAATTATAAAATAAAAAAGTTTAAATATTTTTATAAGTAGAAATAAATAAAATAGCTTTATAAGTAGTAGCTAAGAAAATAGCTAATTTAAAAGTATTAAACTAGTTATAGAACTCTTTAAGGTTTATTTAACTAGAAGTAGTAGTATAGAAAAAAGTATAGTTAAAGTTATAGTAAGTAACTATAATAGTACTCTAAATATAACTAAAAGTAGAATAAGAACTAGAGAGAATACTTAAAAGAGTAAGAGAAGTATAAATAAGTATCTTAAGATATATACTAAAAATAATAAAGCTAAGTATAGTAGAAGTAATAAGTATAGTAATATAAAAGTATAAAATATACTTAATAATAGGAATATTATTCTTTTTCTTTTTAATATTAGTAGCTTAAACTTTATATACCTTATACTTAAACTTACTTTAAGAGGACTTAAAGTTCTATAATAATATTAATAATAATATAGAGAATTATAAAAAGAGATAGTTTATATAGCTAATAACCTTATTATTAACTTTAGAATAAATAATAAGTATATAATACTTTTTATAGAAGTAAATAGTTTTAATAATATCTACTTTATAAATATTACTATAGTTATAGTAGTAGTAGTAAATGTTCTTATTAGTAAGGTAGTAGCTAAAATAAAAAAAGCCTCCTCTATATAAAAAAGAGTAGTTAAAGTAGAAGTTATCCTCTTCTTTAAGAAAAAAGTCTAAAGAGTTAAATATATCTATAGTATTAGAAGTAATATCTATCTCCTTATTCTTAGTAGAAAGTTTCTAAGTAATAGTAAATACTTTAAAGTTAGTATAAATAGTTTAGAAGAAAGCTTTTTTTTCTTTTTACTTTTTTTAAATTTTAGTAGTAATAACTTCTTTTTCTTTCTCTTTTTTCTTCTTTTTAGTAGTAATAAAAGTAGTAATATATATAGTTTTTTTAGTTTTAGTTTCTTTAGTAGCTTTTATTTACTTTTTAGCTTTTTTCTATATATTAGACTTATATTTATACTTTTTAGGAGTAATAGTAGAGGGAGTAGTAAGATAAGTAGTAAGCTTAAAGTTATTAAAGTTCTCTTTATTAATAAACTTAAAAAAGAGGTATTTATAAAAGTAGCTAATAAAATAAATAAATAAAGAGATAATAGTAGCTAAAAGAGAAAGATTAATAATAGAAGAATATTATAAAAGAGAAGAAAACTAATAATTAGTAGTAAGAGAAACTAGTTTATCCTTTTCTTTAAAATTAGAGAGACTATATATATTATATAAAAAGTAGTAAACTTTAGAGGTTAAAGTAGTAGCTTTATAAATAGTAGTAAAATAAATTTAAAAAATAATACTAAAAGTAGAAGTATATAAAGATATTATAATATATTTAATCTACTTAATTAAAATATTAGTAAAATATTAGAAGTATAATAAAGTAGTAATAAGAAAGTAATATATAAATTTATAAAATTATAAAAAATAAAGAAAAAAAAGAAGAAAAATAGTAAGAAGTATATATAATAGAATATTATTTATTTATATTTTTATTTATAAAAAGAACTAAAATAATAAGTAAAACTATAGCTAATTAGAAGTTTTAAAACTATTAAGTAAAATAAATAATACTTTTTTCTACTACTCTAGCTATTTATAGTAAGAAAAGCTATTATTTTATAACTTATAAAATAATTAAAACTATAATAATAGAGAGATAATTAAAGCTATTTAAAAGTATTTAATTAAACTATAGAAATAGCTATATAATTACTATAGTTACTTCTAAGGGGGTGTGTTAGATTACTAAGGTTAGAATAGCGCCTCTTAGTTACTAGGGGCGACCTAGATAATTAGATAATCCACCTATAAGATTAGCGGGCCCTTGCGTAACCGCGCGCAGAGTTTGCCCGCCTGCGAGGATATGTAGTCAATACACATCCAAGTCAATTTCATAAATCTCGCTTGCAGCTAAAAAGACGCCACGGCGCGCGCTACAGAGGGTGGTCGAAGTGGGTGGGGCGGGGGTGTGCAATAAGATTCCCCAAAATCAATGCCCATCGTAGGTTCTCTCTCGCTTCTCCCCCACGGGCACGACCAAAAGTCCCCCCCCATTCGTCCGCAACCTCGTTCGTCTGTTTTGGCGGAACTGCCAGGTTCGACGAAACTTGCCGATCGCGCGAGCGCCACACTCCTATTTCAAGGTGGGTGGCGGACGGGACGGGCCCGCCGTCGCCGCCGCCTTCTGTGACCTGTCACGGCCGAGTGTTCTGTCGAAGAAACCTAGTAAACGGAAACCGCGAACAGCCCCTTTCGGCTGTCTTCCACTCACACGGATTTGTTCCCCATGGAACAGATCATCCGCGGCATTGCGTGCGTGTTTGTTTGCCTGCAGGTCATTCGGCCATTCGCCGCGCATGCGCGTGTATGTGTGTGTGTGCTAAGTTTAGATGCCCTGCTGTAGATGATCACCCAACACGAGCGGAATGGGAAAGGCTTGGCAAACCCACTTACTGGAAGAGCGGAAAGCAAATATGATGGAAGGTGACTCGTCCGCAATGTCGATGTGTTGGCCTCACATCATCAGAGACAACTTTCTCGCAACAACACGCACACACGGGCAGATCCGTCAACACGAGACCGAGATACTACCACATCGGTACCGATTTCCCCCTCCCCATCCAACGCTGCCCCCGTTCCGGATGACAAGCTTCTGGAATAACTCTATCGGCTGCACCAGGCATCCAACCTAAGCTCTGTTACTACCAAGCCGGCCCGCCAAGCCCGGAAAGCCACGCCATTCGCTCACGTATCGTCGTCTTCGGCAACTCGTTGCGTTAGGCGTACGACTCGAGATGCGATGGTCCCATGTAACATACATCACGTAATGCTTGCGAGGCTCTCTCTCTGTGTCTGTCGGTCGTCACAAGTTGCCTACATTGCTACTGATACCATCACACAGCCCTGGTTTTTTTTGTTAACCCAGACTTTCGCCGAGAAAGCCTTTTCGGAACGAAGCGACTTTGACCGCACACCCAGTCCCCTTTCCTTCGAAAACAACGCCAAGCACAGACCATACTTCAGATGATTCACGTTCTGCAGCATCTCGCAAACGATCTACAAAGCCCCCCACCACCACTACCATCCCACACACAAGGATACACCAGGATTCTCGAGCGAGTAAGTGAAAAGAAGGTGAGTTGAAATTGGGCCAAGCAAAAATAAAGGGGCAGGCCTGTTGAGGCTGATGATCCCCTGCGATAATACCTCCGACTTATCGACGACGTCCAGCCTGCTTTACACTACCTCCGCCTCGAGTATCCCTGCCAGAAACGCCCTCCCCCCCATAGCTCGTCGACCTCAGGCCTTATAGCGCTCATGTTCTTGGTCTGCGTGTAAAATTACATGGTTATATCCTTACAGTGTTCCTTCCCAGTTCCTTTAGTCGCACAGCTCCCTCTTCCCAACATCGTAGTGACGTGCCCCCCTAAATGGTGAAACGTGTAACAGTCGGTCCGCGTTGACGTTGCCGTCGCAGAAAGGCACAAAGGCCACTTACACGCCCGAGTACACGGCCGTCACGAACCGCCCACACTCCACCCGCTGCTCCAAGCTCACCTTCCTGCCCTTGCCGTCCTCGCCCAGGCGCACCGTCTGGCGGGGCGTCAGCTGGAACCGGTGCGTCTCGCCGCCGCGGCCCATGAGCGCGTCGCCCGCGCCGCCGTCCAGCGCGCCGATGTAGCCCGGCGCGTTGAGGTTGTTGCGCTTGCCCGTGCCGAGCTGGTAGTGCTCGTTGCCGCCCCAGAAGAGCACGTCGGCGCCCCAGTTGGTGTCGTTCTCGGAGCCGCGCGCCCCGGCGCCCACGCGCGTGACGTTGTCCATCGTCGCCGACACGTGCGTGCTGCCGACCGAGATGTCGTGCAGCCGGATCGGGCACATGCGGTTCGCCTGCTCGTCGAACTCGAAGAGCGAGGAGAGCGCCTTGACCTTGGCCGGCCCCGGCGTGACATGCGTCCACTTGCCCGTGCCGAGGGAGCCGTACACGCCCTGGCCGCAGGCCCAGAGGTCGGCTGCGATGCGGGGCATGCGGCGCGCCGGGGCGAGGTCGCCGGTGGTGGCGGCGGTCTGGATGCCGCCTGCTTCCGCGGCGTCGACGGTGAAGAAGGTGTTCATGCCGCCGGCGGCGACGGAGGTGATCTTGGGGATCAGGCCGCTGTTGGCGTAGAGCTTGGCGGTGGGCAGGAGGGAGGGCACGTCGATCCTCTGGTAGATGGCCTCTGCGGGCAGTCCGAGTTGGCCGTAGGTGTTGTCGCCAAAGGTGAAGAGCTTCCCGTCCTTGTCCAGGGCCGCGGAGTGGAGGTCGCCGGCGGCGATCTTGGCGATCTTGAACCCGGAGAGCCCGGTGATTTCGTGCGCCTGGTCGTACGGGCCGGCGGGGCGGGATGTCCAGCTGAGGCCGGGAATGCCCATCTGCCCGTTGGACGGGAACTCGGAGGTGCTGGCGGCGGCGGAGAAGACACGTCCCTTGGACGTCAGTAGCAGGCAGTGCTGCAGACCGCTCTTGACGTCGATGACCTTCTCACCGCGGGTGAGCGACTTTGGCGTCAGGATTCTGAAGTTGACGGTCTCGGGGCCGCTGGAACTCCAGAAGGGGATCCAGGACGACGACTTTGACTGAGGCTCCAACTTGGCGCCGGACTCTTGGTCATTGCGGGCCGCCGGGAGTGAGTATACCGATCCGTTTGATGAGAGAGCGATGATGCGTTCGCTGGAAACTGTAATCTTTGAAATGTCCTTGCCCTTGAGCGTCTCGACAGGTGACGGGTCCGTCTTTGAAAAGCCCAATCCCCACTGCACAATGTCGCCCTTTTCCGTCACGGCAGCGCCGAAATCCTGCGTCAGCTTGAGATCCCTCAACAGCTTCCCGTCAAAGTAAGGAATCCTCCGCGGGAGCTTGACGACGCTCTCCTTGGCCTTGGGGTCGATGACCTTGCCCACGTTGGAGCCCCAGGCGTAGACGCCGGGGTTCTCCCAGCTCTTCTTGACCTGGAGGTGCTGAGAGCTGATGAGGTCGCGGTTCTCCTCCTTGGACCCGGACTGAGACTGCTTCCTCGACTTCTCAAACTCGATCTCTGCTTGCTGGTACTTTGGCTTGCGGGCGTCGGCGTCCTTGCTCTCGCCGCTGAGCAGCTGCTTGATGGGGCCGTTCATCGAGTCGTCCAGGTAGTAGAGACCACCACCGACTCCCGCCGTGAGAGCCAATGGGACGAGCTTCCCGAGTAGAGACTTCTGACCCGGACGGCGAGGGCCTCCGCTGGCATGGCGACGCCATTGCTGGCGTGCGGCGGCGGAAGAGCATCTTTGCGCTGTAAGAGACACGCGGGCGTGGGTGACGGTTCTGCAAGCCTTCATCGTGAGGCTCCCAGGATGAATCAGATTAAAAGATGGTGTAAGTAAGGGATCGGATTGTATCGCAATAGGTGCATTGAGACAGCCAGAGGAACACCGCAGAGTGAGGTGCGGCCGGGAGGTCGCTGACAGGTCGTGAGGTCATCCACGAAAACTAAAAGTTCGATTCGCCAGCACTAAATCTAGGCTTTGGACCCCTGGCAGCCCGTGCAGGGACCGTGCGCCCCGCACCGGATGGAACATGCGGGCCCCACCACGAAAAGCCATCGCAGCTGGGGCCAATGATTTTCCGCCCAGTTTATGGCAGGGACCTCCACTACGGGCAACTGAAGCTGAGGTGAGGTGAGCTGGCAAGCTGGCAGCACCACACCGAACCGGACAGCTGTGCTGCAAAAGGTGGGAACGTCAACCGGCGCCAGACCGGACACGGACAGCTTGCCCCGATCACCACCCCCGAAGCTTCCCTCCACCGTCCCGCGCAGCCAGTCCACCATGTACGACGACTCCTGGTATAGCTTCGTGCCCGACGTGGCCAAGAAGGCTGCCTCTGCCGCGCAAGGATCTGGCCACCGTCGCAAGGAGTCGCTGCTGCAGCAGCCCAACGTAAGCCCGATGCTTGCACCCCACCTCGCTCTGGACAGCTTTCTAACAGTAGCTTGGGTCGCAGGGCATCGCACAAGCGTCAGATACCCCCGAAGCTCTCGACGAGATTTTTGAAGAGATCGAAGACACAAACACGCCCCCGGAGGCCACGGTTCTGCGTCGCGCCAAGTCGTATTCCGACTTCTACCATGTCGTTCGAGCTCAATTGGCCAAAGACGAGCAGAAGAAGAGGAGGAAGCGGAGGAAGGACAATAATTGGGATGCCCTGGACGTCGCGGCGCAGGTCAATGACCCCAGTCTGAGTCGCAGGCCAGTGCTGGACCATTGTGACGAGCAGCTTCTCGAAGCCAGCCAGCAGGAATACTTGTGCGTTCGGCACCCTCACTTTCTGGGAAGGTCGCTAACAGAGACCAGGTTGTACAAAGACCAATTGACGCTGACTGAACGACACCTCGATGCCCTCATTGACGACACGAACGCTGCCCTAAAGCTGCTAACGACGCTCTCCGATTCGTTCCAGTCTGTGGAAGCCCAGACTTCGTCGTTCCAGTCCCAATGCGAGGAACTGCTGTCTGAGCAGCAGAGACTCGAGAAGCTTGCGGACGAGGTCGGCACCGATATCCACTTCTATCTGTATCTCGACAACGTCACAAGACGCCTCAACGCGCCTGGTGCGGGCCGTTTGGTAGATGACGACTCCTTTGGCGAGGTCCTGAGGAACTTGGATTCCTGCATAAACTTCATGTCTAAACATGTACGAACCCCTCGTCTCTCATCTGCCACTGTATGGCTAACCTGAAATGTCAGACAACCTACCGTGATGCCGAATCTTACCTTGCGCGCTACGAGTCGCTGCTCACCAAGGCGCTGCATCTGCTCGAGGTCGGCTTCACGAACCGGCTGGACAGCATCTCATCCGAGATCGCAGGTCAAATCGCAGCGACAAAGTCGGAAGCGACACGGCATGCGATCGCCTATGGCCGCTCCCAGGACATGATTCTCGACTCGTACTCGTTGATCCCGAACATCCACAAAGTCGTCAACAGCGTGTACGACGAATACGGTCTTCCCATCGCTGGTGTCGCCAAGGAGATATACTCCAATACCGTCAGCAACCTCTTCCAGTCATATCTCGCCGTTCGCGATCGCGACTTGAAGCCCATGATGCAGCACGACGTGGACGAGTTTAAGAAGGAGATCAAAGACCTGTCTGTGGAAACGGCGTCGAGAAACTACATCAAGCAAACGTTCGAACGCGCCTTCAACGAGTCTAACCTATTTGCCAAAATCTTTGGCCTGGATCTCCAATGGAGCTCAGACCTCGAGTCTGCCTACATGGTTCTTAAGTCAAACAACAGGTCACTCGTTAACCCGGCCAACATCGTGCACCTGGCTACAAACCTGCAATCCGCCCTACAATCTGCTGACCTCGACACGATCTGCAGTGTCGTCGGCTGGTTGACGAATGAGTATCTGGTTCTCGACTACGATGAAGAAGAGTCTCCCTTTGCTCGTCAGTGCCGAGAACTCAGTGCTAGGCTGTTGACGGAGCACCTGTGGGTCTTCACCGACAACTCTTTCGAGGCGGAGATTACCAAGACTGTTACCAAGGCCGTGGTGAAAGACGACGCACTCACGATCGGGCCCGTTATTAATGGCCTGTCTACGTCCAACGCGTACCCCACGGTGAAACAGGCATTGACGCTGCTGTCCATGTATGATCAAGCCATGCCGAAAGAACGAAGCGTAAGTCATACCGTCCCGATCCACTCGAACCACACAGACTAACACCGTCAACAGCAAAAGAACAGCCAAGTCGTCTTCAAAATTATCCGCGAAACGATTCAAATTCTGCAACGCGCCGAAGCACGCATCAAATCGATCAAAGCTGGAACCGATGCCGACCTTTTTATGGTCAAGAATCTCCTCATTATCAAGAACGAACTCGTATCTCTTGAGATTGGCGACATTCGCAGCGACGCCGCCGCCATGCAGCACTTTGGCCATATCTGGGACCACCTAAGCCCTCAGAACTGGGTCGGCCTTGTCAGCAACATCATCAGCATCGGCTCGCTCTGGTCACGTGGTGGCACGCAGCAGCCGTCGGTCACGGCGAAGACGTTGACGGTGGAGGACATGAGCGAGCAGCTTGATGAGCTGCTGAGGCAGTCGATCGTCGCCTTCACTCAGCGTTGGGGCAAGCTGATGAATGATGCGAGAGAAAGAAAGGTGGGAGTGAAGCCGATTGGCAAGGTCGAGAAGGAGCTGGACGAGGTGCTGCAAAGGGCATTCAGTAACCAACCTGAGGTCATTGGGAAGCTCAAGGAGGCTATCCAGATTAATGCGCAGGCGCAAGAGGCGGCGAACGGTGAGAAGAAGGGTATCAGGCGGTACTAAATGTTGGACATTACAGCGGAAGCCAAACAGCATCGCGATTAATATTCCGACTATACTGATGCATAGCTTAGCATGATATCAGCGATACTTGTTTCTTAGTGTTATATGTCTTTCACAGATGGCCCGCCTGTCTGAATTCGATGATAATCTGAATTGATAGATAGGAAATTATTGCACACGATCACACCTGACAATAAACTTTCGGTATACATTGCGTCTACGAAACTCACTCTATTGTGCTCACAACTGTCGGGAACGCAGCTGAGTCATCAAGTTGAGGACCACAATGAGCCAAACGGTAGCACGCCATTCGCGCCTTGGATGCATGCCCCACACCAGCTATCTGGGGAACCGGCAGCTGATAAATAAATCTCACCTAAACCTAAAGCTACTCAAGCTCAGGGTCTTCAACCAACAATCACCATTTCGCCTCTCGGTCAATTGAAGCCGCCGTGCTCTCGCTGCAGTTCTGCCAGCTAGTCTCGCATACAGTCGCGAACACAAGACTTTTCATTAAGTCTCTGTCCCAAAGAGCCAAGAAAGGCCCCGATAAGCGATTGGGCGCGGGGTTAGATCCAGACCGAGAACACACAATGGCGGACGCGGCAGTCGACCCCGAGATCGCTGGCGGCGGAGCGCTGCAGACGGCCAAGGATCTCTTTGCCGGTGCAGCTGGCGGTATTGCGCAGGTCCTCCTCGGTAAGTTGCTCTGAATTGGGCTCATTTTTTGTCTTATCGTCGAGGCAATCCAAACGGAGAGAGCATCAGTTTGTGTTTCCCGAGTTGAAGCTTCGGCACGGGGCCGACTTCGGAAGAACATCCGAGCTCTACGACATCTCACTCCCACCACCGATATTCTCATGATATCTCGTCTCAATGAGCCCAATTGATCGGTACAATGAATCGACATGCTAACCGTACTCAGGCCAGCCCTTTGACATTGTCAAGGTCCGCCTCCAGACCTCCACAACCGCAACAACAGCCGTCGACGCAGCCACCCAGATCTATAAGAACGAAGGGCCCCTCGCCTTCTACAAGGGCACCCTCACCCCCCTCCTCGGCATCGGCGCCTGCGTATCCATTCAGTTCGGCGCCTTTCACCAGGCGCGCCGCTACTTCGAGGCCGCCAACGCCGCCAAGGTCGGCAGCCCCGCGCTCTCGTACGGCCAGTACTACGCCGCGGGCGCCTTCGCGGGCGTCGCCAACTCCGTCATCTCGGGCCCTATCGAGCACGTACGCATTCGTCTGCAGACGCAGCCGCACGGCGCGGCGCGGCTGTACTCGGGCCCGCTCGACTGCGTGCGCAAGCTGTCGGCGCACGGCGGCGTGCTCAAGGGCCTGTACCGCGGCGAGGCGGTGACGATCTGGCGCGAGGCGCAGGCGTACGGCGTGTGGTTCCTCGCGTTCGAGTGGATGATGAACGCGGACGCGGCGCGCAACAAGGTCGACCGCAAGGAGATCCCCAGCTACAAGGTCGCGTGGTACGGCGGCCTCGCCGGCGAGGCGCTGTGGCTCGGCAGCTACCCGTTCGACGTCATCAAGAGCAAGATGCAGACGGACGGCTTCGGCGCCGAGCAGAGGTACAAGACGATGCGCGACTGCTTCGCGCAGACGTACCGCGGCGAGGGGCTGAGAGGGTTCTGGAGGGGTATCGTGCCGACTCTGCTGAGGGCCATGCCTGTGAGCGCTGGTACCTTTGCGGTTGTCGAGATGACCATGAGAGCTATCAACTAGAGGGTATGAGCCGTGGACTGTGTTTGGATGATAAGGTTTTGGAACAGGCGGGCGACTGTCTAGGCGGAGCATATATTGGACAGGATCTTGGGTAGAGCAATATAGAGGATCTTCTGGATTACTGGCAAACTAACTTGAAACTTTCATTGTCTGGTTAAGACGTCGGGATGATACGAACTGAAAGCTTCTCAATGTCTCATGGAGCCCGTCTTACTGTCGAAGCGCATCCAAGCCTCCAAGGAGTAACAAGGGAAACCATCGGTCAGAGAGCGGCGATGAAGCTTGGCTGAGTCATAGACAGCTCCGAATGGGATCATTTGTGCAGTTCATGCCAAAGTCGATATGGAGCTGGTATAAGTTGGGTCTACAGCTCATGTTATAGACGTTCTTGGCAAGAATGGAAGACGGGTGTATTTTCTGTAATGCGCAGACGCTCTTTCCACAAGGTTACCGTGTCATCGTAATAAGGGCAATCGAAAACAGAAAGCAAGTTGTGATAGTGGTAGCGTGCGATGCAGGAGACTATTCCCCATTGTCCGCCAACTTCTTGACTTGATACACTTCGAATACTGGAGTTATTGATACCAAAGGGGGCTTCAGAGAGCCTTTTCTTCGTGAAAAGGATTCGCGCGGGTGGCTGCAGCACCCACTGAGGAATGTGCACACAGCACTCAGGAATCAACCAGCGAATTCTCCAAGAGTATGACGTCCTAAATTTCCGCGTTGACTGTTACATTACGAATCATGTCCACTCAATTTATGCTGTACTGACTATCCGAAACACGTGTATTCTGCTCAGAAGAGGCAGCGGTGGGAATATAAAAGTGAGCCCATTCAGTACACAACTTGCCAGCAAACCAATGGGCAAAGACTCCCGAGACCACTGGTGTCTGTTTGGTTGATATGATCCTATATGATCCTACCTTGGGACAAAAGGCTTTGGAGAGTCCCAAATACTCCCATCTATGTCTCTAGACTATCAATCAGGCTTCCGATGTCCGTCACCCTTAGTTGTGATGTATTCAGATGTGAATCGTTGAAACCTAATGGGCAGAGACGTTGCCGTGGAATGGCGTTCACACTTATGCTCAGATAGGAAATTTCATACGGCAACGTCTTTATTGACCGAGACCTTAAACCCTAGGCTGCCAACAAACGAAATTTTCGTTCTGTGTTGCGAACCATAAGGCGCAATTGCTACTTAGCAATTGTGGTTCCACTTTTGCAACAGTTATGAGCCCTTTGACTCTGCTTGTTATCGTGCGTGTTATATTTGAGTAGCAAAGACCCGCGTTCGAATCCCGACTCCGGCGTACCCGGAGGGGATTTTTAACCCTTAGTAGAGACGATCGTAGAGGGACGTAGATCTAGTAGACGAGTCTCTAAGATCTAGGGGGTGTGTTGCGAAGCATAAGGCGCAATTGCTGCTTAGCAATTGTGGTTCCACTTTTGCAACATTCTGTCTGTTGACTGGAAGCCTCGCGCCCCATCCTGAGGGAATATAAGTGCATACAAGATCAGAAACTCATAGGACCTCATGATGATCAGTTTACAAACGGTTTGGCTCCGTCAAATCCAGAAATCTGGTCTAAAAACAGCCCCGATGCCGTGACGCAGCGCTTTTCCTTCAAGGCCGAAAAAGAACTAATGGTAGAACGTGTGCTCGCATTACAGGGGGAGAGAGATTTGCAACCTGCGTCATAACGCAGGCTTGTCGAATCTGTTACTGAGACAGTTGTTTTCTGGGTAATCTCTGCGCAGTTTACCGGATCTGTCTTGTGACCCTGCTGCTATTGGTGTATTCTGAACTTTGCCTGTATGGGACATCGGGATGATACGAAATGAATCTCATTCTCGCTCACGCCATAATGCCCGAAGGGGATGTAAGCCTTTGCAGAGAGAAGAGGTCAAACTACTCGACACACACGTGTGGGGAAGACAGGCAGCAATGATTTGGGATAAGCAAGAAGTTTTAGGATTCTTGTCAGACTTTCTCGGCAAGAAGTGCGCGAAAACAGCGCCCAGTTTTGACGGGTTGACGCGTGTGGCGACATTCCTGATTCACTTACTTGCCTTTTTAATCAACCCTCCAGACGTTTAAGGTGCAGCAGCAAAGCGTGGTGTGTGGAAACTACTCTCCGCCGTCCGTCAATTTCATGAGATGGCCCCGCTGCCTAACTTGCCTCTGTCTCCGCTTAGAAGCGCAACGCCGTTATCGCCAACGTCGATAATGCCCCCGAGACGCCTTCCAAGAAGACGAACAACGCGGCCGACATGTTCAACAGCCCCACCGCGTCTAACGCTTCTCAAGGCTCCAACACCATTCAGACCGCGGTCCAGGGAAATTGACTGGCCGAATAGCGCTGTGACATTCGAAATTACTTAGTCCGTCCTCGCCGTTCTCTCCAGAACTTAGTTGCCTCTGATATTTCTCACCGGGGACACTTCTGGCCTTGGCTACCATGCCGCTACCAGCCTTGCCCGCCAACTCCCAGACAGCACCATCATAATTGCCTCTCGAAGCGATCCCAACTCATCAGATGCTTCCATACGGCAATCCACAGGGCACAAAGACGTTCGTTTCCTCCCGCTCGACTTGGGCAATATGCAGAGCATCAGATCCTTTGCCATCGCCACCTCCGAGAGAGGCACGCCGCCAATCTCCATCTTGTTGTTGAACGCCGCGATGCAGTTTCCCGATGGCATCAAGTACACCGATGACGGCTTGGAAGCAACATTCGGCATCAACCATGTTGGACACGTGGCATTGTTCCATCTTCCCCGACCGTTTCTTGCAGAAAATGCCCGTGTCGTCGTAACGAGCAGCGCAACACACGACCCGGCACAAAAGACGAGTGTGCCCGATGCGAAATACACTTCTGCAGAAGAATTGGCACATCCAACTGGCGAGGGAGCCAGAAACAGCGGAATGCAGCGGTATGCAACAAGCAAGCTGTGCAACGTCATGTGGTCGTATGCCTTGCATCGCCGAATTGCTGGCATTCCGGGCAAGCAGTGGACTGTCGTTGTGTTTGATCCAGGTATGATGCCTGGTACAGGCTTGGCGCGTGAAGCAGGACCTGTGTTCAGATTTTTCTGGCGCATAGTGCTCCCCACACTCGTCACATTGCTGCGTCGAGTGCTGTCTTTCAGTGTTTGGACGGCCCAGGAATCGGGATCAAACCTAGCTTGGGTTGCAACAGAGACGTCTACCAGCGGTGTATATTATGATGCTAGAACCCAGATTGAGTCGAGTGTCAGCAGCTATGATCAGGTAAAGCAGGAGGATCTTTGGAAGTGGACAAGCAAGTACATTACGAAGATTTTGAAAGAGGAGCAGTAGCTTATAACGGACGAATTGTTATAAACTATATATGTTGAGGGAGCCTCGAGATTATTTCCTATATGTGGGGATAATAGTTAGGCCTCTGGCCGTTCACAGTGATTTTTACCTGCCCAGTGCACCAGGCCTTCTTAGTCCGCGCCTCCTGACCATACACACAGCCTTCAGTCATAATATAATCATACTCCATCGGTCCATTCGACCAGAGCGCGCGTTCAAGCTTATGCGGTGATATTCAGAGGGTTTGCTTACCAGTAGGAACGTATAAGGTTTCTAAAAAGATGACGTTTCCCGGCAGCCCTGAGCTCTTGTCAGCCTAGGATAGATATAGCGTTGCAGTGGTGAAATGAAACACCGGCCAAGAGTGCCAACGAACAATGGCGATTCTCAGCGGCCCTTCAAGGAGCCCATCCCGCACATTACCACGAAAGCTCCGGCACGCCTCCAAAGTGGCACGTATATATATTTAGCAACGGAAGTTGCCTTTGCAACACCTTGAGACCCAAGGCAGCAAATTCTTCCGGTCTGATCCAAGAGCACCAATTGGCTGTGTACTTCTAGCGACATGATGACGGAGTAGAATTGCAATAATGCCAGGCAGACCGCGGACCCCCCAAAACATGTTTGAGATGTGGTTCAGTGTCACCGCCCTCCTGAGTGTATACCAACACATCATCTGCAATGATAATAGAGATATCAGACGATCGCAGCCTCGAATTCCAACTCTGCTGAAAGACAGGTCTCTGCAGAGGGCTCGAAGGTCTGCTAGACGAGCGGGGCGTCGTGTTTACCGCTGGGCTTCGAGGGTCCACACCTCTACAACATAACGCGCCATTGTCCTGTCTTTCACGGTCTACAACTTGCTTTGAAGTGAGAATATATACCCATTGATCCCTCCGGATTTCCGCCACGACTGACCAAGGCTCGATCTGAACGAACCGCCTCCAAATTCGCACTATGCATGCCTGTCAAAGCTTCATCAGACTATAACCTCAGTTTCGGGCTATATTATAGCCCGCCAGCCAGCCTGATGTTCATGAACACACGCAAAGATGTATGACGCCGTGGACGTTTTCGTTGAGTAAGATATTGCTATAGAGTGCCAAGGCAGGACCCCGTGGTGGCATCCCCTTTAACCAAGTCAAATTCTTGCGGTGTATTACTGTCTTACGTCCGTCCCCCTGGGCGTATTCAAGCTCAAGAAACCGACAACGACGACATGGTGAGCCCCCGGCAAGTCCCACGGTCACCCACTCTTCGCCAGCCGGGACCTTGGATGACGACAACAACAAACACATGCCGCACAAGGAGCCTCCTACTGGAAAAGATTCCAGCTAATAATCGATTGGTGTAACATTAATCCAGTGCGAGAACATTCCCTTTACGCAACTGAGGGACCGGAGGACCCGTCAGTCCGCGACGCGGCTGAGTGAAACGCAGGCTTCTGGAGTTGAATGTCCAAACGTCAAGAGGCACGGGCATGATTGGAGACTGGGATATAAGAACCGCAAAATTGGCGATAGCTTGTGAGCAATGCCGCAGCCAGGGACTGTGTGGTCACTTCCGGATTTGGAACCCGAGTGCCATAACTCTCAAGACCATTTACCAAGTTTACTAACTATGCATTCATCGACAATCCCTCAGCGGCGTATGCCACCCGCATTCTCAGAATATTCCTTAGAATACACTTACGACGGCGACAGCGTGGTAGTGTATAGCACACTGATTGTACAACCTAACGGCTCTTCGTAAACCTCAACCTGAAGGGCCCCAAGGGAGGCGTGTAACGGCGAATCTCACGGATCTCCATTCCTACAGGAGGGGCTAGAGCCCTGAAGATTTGCCCGATAACAGGAAGAGGTTCCCGAGAGGTACGGCTAAATAGTCCAGGCCCCAACGCCATCGGCTGAGCCTTCTTCTGATCGCAGTCGCACAAGGCACAGGATCACGACATAACTGGGAACTTTCACACGTGTCGGACGACATGCCTCACGACGTATGCATACTGACAAACGTCGCAACAACAAAAATGTCTCCAGAACACCAAAAAAGAGACGGCTCAATGCCGTGAGATTGTGACAAGAGAGGGATTCGAACCCTCGCCTATTGCTAGACTAGCACCTGAAGCTAGCGCCTTAGACCGCTCGGCCATCTTGCCAGATGTTGTGGATGCTGCTGTTTGTGGATGTCCACGACCATTTACCCTAGGTGGGGCGAGCGAGTGGTTGCACGGAGAGAGGTACTGGGTGGGCCACGAAGTTGCAAAGGGTGGATGCCATCTTTCAGCCCCTTCGATCTCCAAGATGGAAACTTTCAGGGTCTTCTTTGCGATCCACTCGCGGATGGGAAACAGAACAAAGGCATAAAGAAAAATGGGAAAAACGGGGGCTGGAGTTGACAAGGGCTTTATGATATTCCCGCAATGAAGCCGCGATGTTACACTGCCACCCGGCAGGCAACGCACGCCGGTCGAAAGTCTCCGGCCGGCCGCCCCATCGGTTTCCCCAGCCTCGGAGCTGTCTGTCTTCTTCCCACGCGTGCGCCAGGGGCTGACATCTTGGATCTCTCCGTGGCTGCCGATCAGGAACAGGAACGAGGAAGCCGTTCGGATGGATAAAACAAGCAGGAGCTCAGGCAGTTTGCCACGTCGATCCTGCTCTATCAAACCAACGGGCTTCGTGGCACTCCCAACGTCTCTGGGAGTCGCAGAAATCTCCACCAGCGCTTGTTGTACAGGGCTAAGTGCGCCCAGCAGTGTGGGCTGACGTTGGCGTACGACCGTTCCATTCGTGGCCGCTCGGGAAGGACCCTGACGGGGACTAGTGGACGTGTACCGGGCTCCTGTGGCCAATAAGGGGGTGCGGCTTGGACATGGCGCCGATAGCCCGTTCAGGGTTTTGGGCAGAGGGGAGAAACCTGCTATCGGACTTTGCGAAGGCGAGTGCGAGCAGAAGATTTCCCCAATAGCCGACAGACTTCACCTGTGCAGGTTCAGAGATCGGCTCAGTCTCTTGTCAAGCTCGCCAGGGTTGTCTGACTGGCGTGCCGAATCGGCGGGCTTCCTGTTCGTCCCTCACCCTCCACAAACTCCCTGACACTTCTGCAATAATACGGAAGCTTGTCGGCGCGAAACATGTTTGTCGTTAATCTTTGGGGGGTAAACGCACCTTGATGTCGGTGTGGTGGGATGGGGTGGGTGGCACACCGAGACTGCTCTGGACATTTCGACAACCACTCAGGGGGTCGCGTAGGGAGCGGCGGGATTCGGGCACCCCCTCGTTGCTGTCCGCATTCACAGATCCGCGGGAGCCCCGCAGATCAATGAGATCGGATAACGGTCAGTCGCTAACCAGTTAACGAGATGTAACGGGAGGAATAAGCTTGTTCAGAGGAATCGCCCAGCATCCAGAGCTGTTGTTGCAGGGGCCTGGCGCTGCTGTCAGGCAGGGCGGCTGTTGCGGGTGGGCGAACAGTCAGCCAGCGGAACCCCTGACAGAGGCAACTTGCCATAGCCGCCGTAGTCAGTCCCAGCCCGCGACTCTTTGTCAGAAGGCAGACGAGCTGCCTGGGCCCATGAGCAACACCCTCACGTGGCCACGGAAGAGCTGCCGCGCGTGGCCAATCCAAGCGAGGACACCCAACGGCACTAGGGACGATGTGTGGCCGCGCGGAAGGAACACAAGGCAAGGCAGCACCGTGCCGCAGGAGATCTGCCCTTGTTCGTCCCTCTCGTCGCGTACCTGATGGCGTGCAGAATCGGAGTCACACTCCCCTCCATGTTGTGCGTGCCCTAGGCTCTGGATGGACTTTCTCCACATCGTTGGCCAGATGGCAAATGGAACGGTAGGACTAGACGTCTGGGGTGAAGGCGAGATGGTAGGGGGTCAATTTCCCAGATCCGCATGGTTTTGAGATGCGGAAACGCCGCCGCGGCGATGGGAATCTGCTGAATTGCGCCGAACAGTCTGGATCGCGAATTTGTCACATCGGGTGGGCTAAGAGTGGTTGAGACGGCGATCGAGGCCAGCCGGGTATGGCGATGGACCACCGGGCGACGTGGATGCGGCGGCGCGAGCTGCACGAAGGGTCCCCCTATGCTCCCGATCCACGCTAACGCTGCGGCTCGTAGAGATCGAGGGGCGGAACCTTAATGAGAAGGTCAGAGGAGCCTCTGGCTGATTGGCTGATACCCGCTTAGCGCTGTTTCGCACACAGACATGGTCGAACACCCGGCTCCGGTGTTGAATACCCGGGCGGAGTTGAGGGTCTGCCTGGGCCGTTCATTCTTTCTCTTCGGCAGCGTGCGGCCTTCCAACCGTGCCGCACATCTCCATCGCCGGCGATATCCACCCCGATGCTCCGAGTCGATGCAATCCGTACCTGAGGCATTTCAACGACCTGTCTCCGGGTACGGGTACGGCGGTTGAAGAGACCCCTATTTCGTCATAATCGACCCTCAAGCCGAGACTTGGCCGAGTGTCGCAGAAGGACCTGGAATGTGACCAAGCTGCTGCACGTCTGCCTTGATTTTCGTCATAATCGTGCCTCATAGAAATTGGTCGAATTTTCTTTCTGCCCGAGAGGACCCTGAAAGAAAAAAAAAAAAAAAAAAAACCGCGGGGGATGACCAGGGTTTGTGCCTGAGTGACATGTGCTAAGGTACCAAGGTACGTACTGGAAGAGGAAAAAGATGTTTGGAAAGGCTAGTTCTGCGTGCTCTGGTCAGGCCAGTGAACGGCGTGGTGCAGTGGCAACGAATTGTGTCGCGCGCCATGACAGAGAGCCCCCTCCATTCTCGACGTATTGGCGCACTGCGTAGTCAGACGATGACGTATCATGGTGCAAGGGCTGGCCTGTCGATCAAGCTGCAATGATGGAAAAGGAGGCCTGTGCAGCCAATCATCGGATCCGGAGGGGTGGGCTGTTGATCACGGAAGCCCCTCCGGAGGCGTTGACTGGTCGAGCGAAACGTCTCTGGGCCTGGCGGGAACAGCAGTGAACAAGGCTCAAGGGTCCTGGGGGTGCGCTGAGAAAGAACAGCGATATGAAGGTTGGCAGATTCCATGACAATTGATTGGCACCGCGACGACCCTTTCTGGAGACTGCATCGGAGTCGCGGTGTAGGATAATAAGCAGGTTAGCAGGGTGGCAGGCTGATGGTGGGAACACGTGCGTTCATGGGCGTCGATGCCGATGTCGATAATCAGCAGACAGAGAATCTAGCCCGGGCGATTTTTCTTCTGCGAGTTGGCTGGTTGTAGACGGACTGTTGGGAACGACGAGAGGGAGGGCGAGGGCGAGGGGGAGGGCGAGGGGGAGGGCGAGGGCGAGGGCGAGGGCGGCAGGCTCGTTGTCCTTGAGGAAAGGGCATCGGCGATGAGAGGCGGCATGAAATGAGATCGGGCGGGCTATGTGTGCGTGTGCGCGCTCAGCCGATAGTTATTTCAATAGCAGCGAGGAAGGCCAGCTAATGCTGTAAGTCGGAGCGGCGGCCGGGTGACCGAAGCCTCGATGACACGGCAAAAGCGAGATCGTGGGCTCACGGAATTGCGGACTGGCCCCTGAGGAGACGGGGCACCGTGTGGCCCGTGTCATTGGTGGAGGGCCGGGGATTGGCTGCAGCGACAGGCCCGGACTCGGGGATTCTCCGTTGACGAATGCACGGCCGGCTGACCTGACCTGACCTTCAGTGGGAACGGAACCTACTGCTTTCTATCTGTACAAAGCTGCCTGTCCAGCCATGCCCTGCCATGCAACCCAGGACGCCGTGTCTGCCGCTGCGTCGCTACGTGACAAAGGGGCCGGTACCTAGGCTGCGGACGTGATTTAGGGCAGAAGAAGAAAGCTGCTGATAGCATCCGCCCAGCGTGACTGACTGCGCTGCACTGGTCTCGGCTGCACAGTTGCAGTGGGATTAGCGTGACGTAAGCGAGCACTAGTCATCGGGGTAGTCCTGGCCAAGAGTGAACGGTTTCGATGGCCCGCCTGTCTGTTGCACTCTGTCTTGGTTTTTTGGTAGGAATGTCCTACGCGGTAGCCGTCGAACTCATTCCACTATGCCGTCGACTGAGGTGTTCCAGGTGTCGCCTGTCGCCGGTATTCACGACGGGTCAGGTTGAGCGTCAGAGAGCTGTGGGTGTGGTGGTGTGGTGCTGTGCTCGGCGAGGGTGGTCTGGCGTGCATACGAGGAAACAAGCACAGCCTTAACCGCCGGGAACAAGTGAACTTCTTTTGGACTGCGCTGCGATGAAGCAGCGATCGGCTCCTGAATTCATCAATCGCAGGCTGCGGTGATTGGACAAGCGGTCCTGAAGCCACTCAGAGTTCGGGGTCTGTTCGTGGGGCACATGGCTCTGGTGACGGATTGCTTCAGCTGGACGACTGATCCCTACGGCGGATTTCCTTGGACAAGGTGACAAGGCTGGGTAGGTGAGCTCAGCGACGACAACGGCGATGGATGGTCGAGCCAGGGAAGCCGGCTTGGGGTCCACGACAACAGCAAACCTTGACCAACTTTCAAGGCCTGTAGAGTACATAGTAGGACCCTGGGAACTGTAATGGCCGCGATCGAGGCTTCTACTGTTGTTGAAAAGTTGGCAGTTGCCACCGCAATCAGTCAGGTACACGTGACGTCCGCAGGCGCTCTTTCCTCGGTCGGCAGCTTCAGTGGTGGAAAAAGCTACGCAGTAGATTAGACGAAACCTACTGGAAAGGACTGGACACTACAACAGGTGGAAGGCATGAAAGAGGGCCTGGTGCTTCTTCCATTCCATGCATCCATCCATTCCATTCCTTCCACCTCGCTTGGTCGTTGCTGCTGGCTGCTTGCTGCTTGCTGCTTGCTGCTTGCCGCTGATGCCCGGGTACGTACTCCGTGTCCGTGGTCCGCCCAGCGGATACTATGGTAGAGCAGCAACCAGAACCAGACGGTGGACCAGACCAAGTGAACTAGAAAACAAAACCCACGCCCCCTTCCTCGTTGCGCCACGCCCTCCACAGTCGCCCCACCTTCCCTCTTCGATTGACTCCGATCCCAAGACCCCTGCTTTTCCCTGGAGATCAGACCAAAGAGCATTCGAGCCGGTGTGGGGCCGCACCTGCCACCTGCGCGTGGGGAACTGGCTAGACCTCTCGAAACGTTTCGCAACCTTGAACTCGACCTCGCTCACCTCTGCCTATTGCTCCCGTCTCCTGCCTTGCAGCAGCACAGCAGCTCGACACTGATGAGCGAGCCAGCCAGCCCATCGCCAGCCCAAGAGGTGGTTGTGGTGCAGCTTGCTTGCTTGGTAGGGCATGGGCTGAGATCCCATTGCCGTGGTCCCCATCTTCGCAAGCCCTTGCTGGCTGGCCCTGGACTGCCTATGCTCCGCAGTCTACACCCCTCCCCTACCTGGGACTAAATAAATCTAGGGTACTGGTGCTGCGTGGATGGATGGATGGATGGATTGCCAGGAAGGTAAGAGGTAGGGTAAGTGGTAACTCGTGAATAGCCCCCGGCTCAAGGGTGTGCCGTTCGTGCCTCCTGCCGTCGCCCTCCCCAAGCTCCTGTTCCTTGTCTCTGACCCGACGTAGATTGGCCTTGTATTGTCCGATTTTGTTGTTCGCCGGAGAGGGGCGTGGGGTCCAAGTACCAACTTCTTCCCAAGATCACTTCCAGCCGTACTCTTGCCTTCTGCCACCTCTTTTGCCTCTCGTCATCAATATTTCCGACACTCAGCATTCAAGAAGTCCGAATCTGCAACAGCCTCATCTACATATCCGTGTCGCTGTCAGGGACTGACCAACGACTATTTCGACGCATCCAGCTGCTTTCGCTTGTCGACCCGGCACCCACACGTCCACCACGCGACAATCACCGGTCCACTCGCCGGCAACCCGAACAATATTGCTTCGCTGTCACGAGAAAACGATCCAAACGGGCCAAACCTCTGAAAGTCCTTGTTTGAGCAGTGTATCTCGACTCAGCATCCGGATCTGTGTCCATCGCCCGTGGGAAACCCATCTGCAGTGACCTTTGCATGGCTCGAGAGACCAGGAAGCGACCCATCGCCACTTCTGAGTGATTCTTGGCTTCCCACACGGACGCGGAGACGAATTCTTTCGCACCGAACCCCACCGACATACCCACACGGCGCCTCGCAACTTGTCGACATCTTCGTTTTCCCGCGACCCTGGATTATTTATTCTAGCCCCTGACACCCACCAAAGGGCCAAAGCAAAGGCCAGTGGCCTCTGCGGCCTTAATAACGCCGACGACTGACTGATCGCTGTCGCGCCCACACCTGGCTGTCGGTTGCACCACATCGCCCGCGACAGTGAGGTTTCGCCTGCGCGAGCAGCAGCTCGGTCAATTAACGCGGCTCAGCACTGGGGCTTTTGAATGGTTTTAGCGGTCGTCTGAGGCGCAGGTTGTTGCCAATATTGTAGGTGTTACCCTCTCACAGTGTCGACTTCTGACGAAGGTTGTCGTCATACCTCGCTCTGAGCTTCGATCGATCGATCGATGCTTCAGCCAATCACAGTCCACCATCAGCCTTGACATATACAGCCTTCCACCTCAACAATACCAAACCGCCGTATTCATTTCGAATTTCTCAATACTGACAAACCGTCAATTCAACAGAAGCAACCGCTACTCTTACGACTATCTACACCTTTCTTCCACTTGGACAAGTGGAACCCACCGACACGACGGCTACCACTACGACAACCAACTCACCACCAACCCCATGCCGCAAACGTAGCGCGACTCATAGTACTTACAACAACCGAATACCACAACAGGCCATAGGCCGACGACTTTATGCCGCCATCATGCCCGACGTTAAGCACATTTCAGGGGCTCAGCCCCCGACGTCGCCCAAAGGCCACCCGCTTCCGCGTCGCTCGTCACCCGAGAATTCGGTAACCCTCCAGCACCATCGCCTGGCTCATCAGGCGAGCGAGAAAGCAGCATCTTCGCGCGCCGCAGCCGCAGCCAGCTCTGGATCTTCTGCTTCGCCTCGGCGACAATCGTCGGGTGAATCACACAACACTGGACCTAGCGACCCGAAGAGATGGTTTGACCAGAACAATGAGAACCCCACTGCCGAATACTCCAACGCCATGGATGGTAAGTCATATGGGTTGAGAAGTGAGTATCCAAAGTCTATTGTCTGACACGACCTGATTCAGTTGATCCTCCTTTCTTTCAGAAGGAGAGCGATTCCTCTAATGAAGACGTGGCGAAGGCACCCGGCAGTTATCCTCAACACCTGCTCAAGCCTCCCGTCACCGGTACCCTCAAGCCAAGTGCTACACATAGCAGCAGCGCCGACGACTATCGAAGCGTTATCGACGATTTGACTATTGAGATCAAGAAACTCAGGGATGAATTGAAGCGACACAAGCAGAGAGGCCCTGAGATGATGAAGAGGGACAAGCTGTTCGAGATTAAGGTTCACGGGCTGCCTAAGCGAAAGAAGAGAGAACTCGAGAGCACCCTCCGCGAGTTTGCGGCTGGTTTGGAGAGCAACACACCGAGCGCTGAGGCTTCCTCAGCCCGCCAGAAGTCCAGACACACCACCCGGCTAGATTCCGGATCCGGATCTATGTCGAAACATGCATCGTCATCTTCCGGTTCCCAATCCCGGCCAGTTGACTCTGCCTACGCTTCCATGTCGACGGGCGCCCACTCATCCGGCACATCCCTTGCGCGGCCATCAATCAGCTCCAGGGCACGATCATCGGAGCAGAAGGTGCAGAATTACTTGAAGGACATACCCGAGGGATTATATCCGCGACACATGGTGATGACGGATAAGGATAAGAAGAAGCTCATTGTGCGACGATTGGAGCAAATTTTCACGGGACGGATTACCGGTAGGAATTTCACCCGCCATCAGCCGAAGTCTGCGGCGAATATTGCCCAAATGGCGCCCATTATGGTAGAGCCTGCTACTGGTCATACAACTACCAATCATGGTCCGGCCAACGTCTTCACGGCTTTGAATGAGCCCTCTCGAGAAGCTCGCATTTTCGCATCCGAGGAGAAGAAGGGTCAGCCCAAGGATAATACTTCAGCAACGAACTCGAACGACCAACCAGACTCCGGAGGTAACTCGGCCGTCACGCAGAATAGCACGTCGCCGCCGGATGCTCCGCCCCCGGAGCAGCGACCCACCCGGCCGCGGGATTTGGATCCCGACCGGCTACAGAATCCAACTGAAAACATGGACTACATCCGGCATCTGGGTCTCGCACCTCCTCACTTGACGGGCCTCGCAACTTACGATGACGTCTCTCCTGACGCAGATGGCTGGGTTTACCTCAACCTGCTGTGCAACATGGCCCAGCTTCACATGCTCAACGTCGCTCCCGACTACATTCGCACCGCCGTCTCCGAGAGGAGCACAAAATTTCAGCTGTCGCCAGATGGCCGTAAGATCCGCTGGCGTGGAGGTATGGAGGGAACCAAGTTTAGCAGTGATAGTTCTGGAGACACGTCTCAGATGAGTCGCTCGGACGAATCCGAAGAGGCCGAGGCGGATGGCCAGCGGAAGAAGCGCAAAGTCATTCAACAATCCAAGAGCGGTCACATCTCCACTTCGTCGGGGAAGCATACGTCAGACTCCAAACTGGGTCACCAGATTTCTTCGGCCGACAGTTTCCACTACAAGCCTATGTTCCTGCATCAATCATCCTCTGCCGAGCAGACATCTTTGGATGACACCGGATCTTCATTCGGTGCCGGCGCTGAGGATAGCAACAACGGCGAATCGCGATGGGGAAACAGCGGATCTGGTTCAACCCGTCGAAAGAGGAAGCGTCTGGATGGAGCCATTATCTACTACAGCGGAGCGCCTTTCTGCACTGATTTGTCTGGAGATCCCGGCGACTCGTCTCCTTCATCTTACATTACGTCGACTGGTCAAGAGCAGCAGCAATCTACCGGTACCGGTACCGGATTCCTCAGACCTGATGCGCCTCATCGCACCGATTCAGGCTCAGCACTTCCGTATCGACCAATCAGCGACGGAAGAAAAGTTCCTAGCGTTGCCGTAGGGACTGAGGAGACCGATTTTGACATGGATGTGGAATTCGAAGCCGAATTCCCTTGGTCGGATGCTCCTCAAGATACTCCGCAAATCACACTGGAAGCATGTGGACTCAGCGGCGTAATTCCCGATGACCATTTCACCGTCATTGCAACAACCAGGCGCGCGAAGAAAGACCCTGCTACGACTTCGTGCAAGCTACGGCCAGAGGATGTCCCGGATCTGGTGCAGCGAATCACATCGCCCTTCAACTCGTCGTCCACCCAGGTATTGGGTCAACCGCAAACCATGACGGCCTCGCCCCGCAGCAACATTCAGTACACAGCAAGAGTCGTCAAAAAGTTGAACCCTGCGCCACTTCCTCCTCCGGGAATGTACTTCGCTTTTGACAGTGACTCGGATGAATCGGAATCATCCGACTTGGACTCTGATCTAGACCCTGAGCCCAGGCCCTCGATCGGCACCCGTGCATTCCCGCATGTGTTCGAGAACACCTACCCTGAAGATGAAGAGATGACCAGTGGAGACGAGGAGGGAGAGGAGCCGGATGATGGGGATGAGCCGAGTGAAGAAGCAGGAGATGACAGCAGTGAGGAGATTAAGATTCCGATTCAACCAAGAGACGCTCGCCGCACCAGCAGCAGCAGTGCTGTGGCTGCGGCTGGCACTGTGCGAGGTCGAAGCAAAAGTTTGAGTGCTGAGCTCCCAGCTGCAACGGGCAGTTCTGTTGCTACAGCTGGTGGGGCTGAGAGCGGCTACAGCAGTGGTCGCGAGGAGAGTGGCTGAGAAGGGTGATTGACATCGGAGGAATATGATCTGGAGGAATATTCACCATTTATGGCTCAAACATCTTTGTTTAACTATGGGGCATTGCGAGGAGTTTCACCGGTCGAAAGCGTTCAATACGTCACAAAGTTGCAAAACACCAGTCGCATTTGTTTTTTTCGCAGTTTGGATAGTTGCACGGAGGATGACTATCGCAAGCCTGCAGAAGATGAAAATATTCATCGCGAAAAGTGCTAGGGGTTGGCTATAGATATGAGGAGTTTCGAGAGCGTTACTTACAACAACAAATGATACCCCGTTCAACAATTTGCCTGGGCCGCTCTGACTTGCTTGACGAGCTGAATTTGAACTTATAATGTTGCAGATGTTGCTTAGCATGTGTTCCGTCACCACGGCTAATTGATAATGCAAGCCTATGCGTCGGTAGGAGTGAACTAGTAACGACGATGTGGGATGCATCGGATGCTGTTCTGTTTAAAAGGCTCATCCCGGCTCCCATAGACCACCAAACGCAGACAACCAACGAAATCACATGAATGCCATCACGTGAGAGAGTCGTTGAAGGTTTAAGCAGAAGGATTGGCATTTAAGATTCACAACTCTGGGGGGCTGGTGGTGCTTGATGATGTGGAAGATGCGGGGGTCTGGGGCTTGTGGTGCCTGATGTCTGTCGCCGTCGTCGTCTTTCGTAGTGTATTTCGAATAGTTTACGGGCACTTTTGTGTGGATGGCGGTTCTTCAAGCATGGATGGCTTTTGAATCGGGGGATTGGTGGTGGCTGATGGCATTCCGACGTCATTAGGCGAGAAGTGGTCTCTTGAAATTGGGGGCACTGATGATTGGAACTATGCTGTCACTTTACCCGACATTTGTTCTGGCATGTTCAGTTGAATGGGATTGAGGTGTTGTGTTTTGTATACCATAGAGGTGTGGCAGGCGGCGGTTGTGGTATAAAAAGGGGCGATGTCATCCTGAATAGGGGTTGGTCCTTTGGCATTGTAATCACCGGGACCTTCTCCACAGTTCCGTCCTCACTGTTGGTCGGACGGACTGCATACCAATCTTGGATGTGAGTGATCTCTTCGTTTCTGGCCAGTGGCCTTTTTCAACGCGGTGTTCATGCCGAGAAAAATTGCAGTGGATGGCCTACCAACACCAATATCTGGATATTACTTCTGTTAGGTGCTGTTGTCATCGTATTGCCAGATGACGTTGAGGTATGTTAGGGTTGCCTGGTCCTGAGTGACTCAAGGAAAGGTTCAGGAGGCATCAGACTAAGGTGGGTTGGTGGTCCGCAGCGCTGGTGACCATTAATCGAGGTTTTCGAAGGAAACTTCCATTACATAGACAAAGCGAACAAAGCGATTGCCTGTGAAGTGCTCAATACTGACAAAGCGGGTCTTGGAATATATATATATACCTAGTACTCTGTGTTGCCGGCGCTGTGGGTAGTTTTGCGTGGTAAGAACTGGCAACTGGAGGGTCCATCTGCTTCTAGGACCAGTTTGCTGTCTGCAGTTGGTATAAAAGCATCTTTTGGTAGACAAACTAAGGGCCACCAAGGCAAATGAACAGCGCAACTCGTACTCCAATCTAAGTTAACCCTGGTATGATGTTCTCTGGCGGTGCTGGCTTCAGAACATGTGTGACGTGTCGCGACAAGGGGTCTCGCTTCTAGGCACTCCGCTGCCTCTCACTGTTGTAGTAATGGTATTCGCAGCGTAATCTGCCCCTCTGATGATCAGGAATGTGTTACGATACGGTTGATGAGAGCGCCGGGTGTCTTTACGAGAGACGAGTGTGCGGCATTGCCGCTCAGAGTTCCCGCCGCATCCGCTCACCAACCCAACGCATCCAAGCGCGCTGGAATGCCGGTTCTGCGACAAGGAACAAAATTGTCTCTGGCGAGAAAGTTCACAGGCTTGACTGCCCGCTGAATTTATATCCAATCAAATCAAAGCCTTTGCCCAGAGCGTCGTGTCTCGGGGCGTATTTAATCACTCCTTTCCACGCGTAGATGCGATTTCGGCGGCAATGAACAGGCGCTACGTTCTTACTGAGCTTGCGATTGGAACCCTCGCTTTCAAACTTTGAAATAATATCCGTCCGCCACGGTTATGGTAGTCTCGAATTCATGAAGATTCTGGCATCTGATAGCGAACAACAAGTGCGTAGTCTGTTGCAGAAGTGAATGTATACCCTCGCGACAGAAGAAATGATAGACGTCTGAGGTAATACAATGGGTTGTGGTTCGGTATCCATCGTTCTTCCTGTCCTCTCGACCACTAAATCCGGCGGGGACACTACCTTGAAACGCAACGAGTATTGCAGTACTTAGAAAGGCACAGATCGGAGAGGTTCCGAATATTGTTGGTTCGGTTTAATCTGGTTGAAATGAAAGGGCACATGTTTATATGAGGCTTGTGTGAAACTTGTTTTTTAATATAGAGTGTCTTTGAGAATCCATAAAAGTCAAGACATGATGAGGCGACGAGCTTTCTACTTAAGAGTTTTGTTCAACTTAGGATTTAACAACAGGTTTCTCCCGAAAGACATTCATCGCAATTTGGGCAAATCGTTTGCATCTGGGCTAGAATTTGACCGCACGTATCGGACTTCAGTTTCGGAAGATGCCTATCAATAGGCTGAAGCGAGTCTTCGTCCTATTTGAATCGACATGAGACTGCCGTCCTGCGCTGGAATCTCCAGATTGTTCGCATTCATACAGAAGGACAGCTGGCAGAGGTTCGTGTCTAGCTGAACTCGGGCGGGTGAGAAGTCGAATCATCTGGGCTCTGGACTTAATTTCATGGGCGCACACAAAACAACTTTGGATGACCTCACTGATTCCAAGACCATTCAAACAATGGCTGCGGTCGCAAAAATGACTCGGCTGAATCAATTTCATACAACAATGAAGTCATTGTCACCAACTCGACCAAGTCTCACATGCACATGGAATGCACGCAAGGTGTGGCTATAGCCGTAGAACGTGAGGTCCAACAGCTTCGACCTTCACGATCACCTCGGCAAAAACAAAAGTGTCGTTCTGTCACATATCTCGTGCGATATGAGATGGATAAGGGCGACAAAACTTCGGCACGATTCCACCATAGTCGTTATTTGATTTCATTGACTCTTCTGTAACAGACGTGGCCGCATGGACCAGCACTTTGAACCCAACATTGCATTGTCGCAATAAGACGTACATAGATCAATGAGAAGGAGGCCGTATGACAGGACTAGAATTCTATTTCATATCAAATATGATAACTGTGATAGCTGTGCTAGTTGCGATAGACTGGACCTGAATCTTCTCGACGAAGGTGTAAGCTGCATATAAGACCATGGAAATTCGTTCTAACTTGAAGGACCTTGTACATGACATTACAACACTCAAATCACATAACCTTCCTCTATTTACGACAGAACAGCAAACTGGGCTCCAGACCACTATCTTCAACTTTAAGAACCTACACGTCAGCAAGCAAAATGATTTTCCAAACTCTCGCGAAATTCCTGCCGTACTTGAGCTTCATGGTCGGTGCCTCCCTGTGGTCCAAATCCGGACGCAAGCCCACAGACGATGCACTCATCATCTTCATAATCGGTGCGCCCGGCGCAGGAAAAGGCACACAGAGCACCTTCCTGGTCAAGCGCTTCGGCCTGCAACACCTCTCGTACGGAGATCTGATGCGCGGTCTGCGTAAAAGCGGGGACCCGGGAGTATGCGGGCTGAAGACCAAGCCCAACACCGGAAATCCCAGCGTCCCCGACGATATGGGCGCCTGGTTGTTGTGGCGGGAGATTCGGAACGGAGGACTCGAAGGTAAGGAGTTCTGGCTCGTGGACGGCTTACCTCGACGACCCGAGCAGATTGAGGAATGGCTTCACTTACTGCCACCCGCGGTCTTGACGGTATACCTGAAGTGTCCTCAGGATATCTCCAAACAGCGTGTAGCGTCCCGGGGTGAGGAGGCTGGGCCGGAGGCGAGACCGGAGGATCTGGATCCTGAGACTGCGATGCGCCGGATTGATGAGTTCCATAACAATGTGGATTTCGTGGTGGCCAAGCTTAAAGAGAAGGGCATGACGGTCTTTGAGGTGGACACGAATCGCGACCCACAGGACGTCCAGAAAGACTTGGAGAAGATCATGGAACCTCTGATTCAGTCAATTTCGTCAACTCAGCGGTCGTGATCAAAGTCGTAGAAAGAAGCTATCCAGTCGCAGGTAGATTGTGGGCTTTAAATGTAGGAATCGAAAACGATGCGATGATGGTCCTAGAATGGTGTCACAGTCTAGCTCATTACCGCATTGATTTACACCTCTTAGGGACAGTGTCTAACTACTCATGGTTACGTTTCAAATTACGAGGCTTCTTAACAGCCTCAAAGAATTCCACTTGATACCTTCATAACTTCAGTTATCCACTTCGTTTTGTGAACTTGGAGAATCTCTGGCCGGTGAGCACACTGCCATCTGCAGCTACTAACATTATAAACTAGCATAAATTATGGTGATATAAATCAACGAGAAGTCGTATTTCCTATCATCTTAGGCTCTATCTAGGCCTTCGGAACACCTATTCTCAAGTTGACCCTGCTCGCAGCTCATGCAGATGCCTGATTATTTTGACCACCCTTTCCTTGTCTGAAAGATCCTCGAAAGACCATTTGGCGCCTCTGAAATATTTCAAACAAACCCACGAAACAAGAAATATCAATATCTGTAGCATTATCGTTAGTGAAGCCGCATCTTACCAGGTGCGAACCAACTCACGACGAGATAAGCCGATAGGAACGGCAGCACATGAAACCCTTTCCACACTGCCGCCCCATTTGAGACCACCAGAAGAAATAAACAGCCGATCAAAGCCATATATGCTAGGAAAGGCTGACCGTGGCTGCGATAAGGATAGTCGTTGTTCTCATAGTTCCAACGCTGAACTTGAGCAATTTTGCGGCTTTGCAGCGTATGGCGGTGCTTATTGATGCTAAGCCGCATTAAAAAGATTCCTGTGGTTAATGCGTTAATGCGAAGGACGCTTACCAATGATAGTACCGAATAAAAGCCAAGCATTCACATGCCCATACGATGATCACACCAGCAGAGCCCATCTGAGCTAGAATCTCGAGGAACTACCGAATTGAGTTCAGTGACTACTTTCGCCAACAAAATGGGCAATGGACGGGAGACTTACCGTGCCAATTGGAGTATTCACGTCTGTCCACCCTGAAATTTGGAGGAATGGTACCCACCAGAACACCGCCGCAGAGAAAACCATCGCCCTGAACGGAACTTTTCTATTGTTTGTTCTTCCAAGCCATGCCAGAGCCCTTAACACCCACGGTTGCCCCGAGCCGCCGTCCAAACGGCTTGTTAAGCCAAACAGAGTTCTTGAAGCGACGTATAGATTCGTATTAGCGCATGTCAATCCCGAGAAAACAAGAAAGGCGTTGAAAACATGGTCTAGGCCTCGGACAGTGCTTCTTCCCGCAATTATCACGAAGGCCGAAGTTGTCTCATTCTTGTAGCGCTGCCTGTCGTCATCAGAGGACCGATGGCAAGCGGTGGTGTTCTGAACCCAACTAAGACGCGGTAGGGCGCAATCGTCTAGCCTAATATTCAAGCAGACAAGTATGGCACTGAGCGTGTAAGCTACTCCAACAAGAAGAGGCATAAAACTTGCAGTGAACTTGACGGTACGACCAATGAGAGTCTCAGAGGCTGAGGACTGTGAGTCTTCAGACCGTTCCTGATGCAGTGAATGGGAACGAGGTTCTGGCCATTTTGCTTCAAGGGCTGATGCTGCGACTATTTCGACGCCGATATATGCGTAAGAAATGACTGAAAGAGACATTCTGGAGACGTGGGTCAGCGAGGAAAGAAACTTGAGTCTGGTTCCACACATACAGGAGGGCGACAGCCCAGTTGGGCGCTGAATCTACGTCGTATTGGAAGGGGGCCTCGAAGACTTGAAGCCAGGTCAGACAAACCTGATGATGACTGTGAAGAGGATACCCACTAGATATAACCTGACCATCTGCTGCCGATTCTGTTCTGGAACAGTAAGCGATTGCCCTGAAATTGATGAACGGAAGATGTGCCTTCTACTGTTATGATGAGCAGAGTCAAGACAATGACAGCCAAGATTGCTAACTTGATAGCCCCTGTGACTACTTCAATCAATCCATACACCTAAAAATTAGTAACAAAATAGATTATTTAAGGGAATTACTAACTTCAATACCAAAGGCATTTGCAACGACCATAGCAATGGGGATTAAGACGTAGACAACCCCAACTGATAAGCCCTTGCTCTCCTAGTTCATCCAGAAGTTTATGAAGGTGGAGCTGGAAACTATGATAGGGGTGAAGGTTATAGCATAAGTGAACCTAGTTCCAGTCAGTTTCGATACTCTTGAAGTTTGCGAAACACCAAGAATCCGACCAGTAGGTAATGCCGACAGCAATTCCAAGCTCGTGGTCTACGAAGGTGCCGACGTAGACGGATAGGGCGCCCGGTACAGGCCAGAGGCAAAGAAGCTCTGTCATACACTGCATGACCGACCATGCGAGGAGTCCGACAAGGATGAATGAGAAGAGAACAGCAAGAGGGCCGCTGATTTGGAGACCTTGGCTGCTTCTCCAGTAAAGACCCGTGCCAATTATCCCGTTTATGGCAATCATCTCGCATAATGTTAAAGGATTGATGACATTGGATCGAAGAGGCGGGAGTGGCACTAACGAAAAGATGTATTCCCCTTAATTTTCTCTTGACAGTGCGGTCGTGCTCTGGCTTCACTAGAACCACAAGCGGAGGCCCCTGGGTGAAGCGTTGTGTCGCGGCGAAAGCATCAGCGGGTTCATCAGCGCAGGTCTTAAGGCTAACAGCTACGGCGGTTTGTTCAAGGCGCGAACTTGTAGACGGATGTGCGACATGCCGCCTCATCTCCGTGGAGGTGGCGTTGCGGTCCCCATCAGGCACCGAGCCGAGTGCAGTGCCAATGGCTCGATTGAGATCTGTCGCCATCAGTGTCGGAGCATACAGCAAGATCGCTTCAAATGACCGAAGGACGATTTAGGGAGGCAATTGGCAGGCTGAAATTGAGAAACATGAAGCTTTCGAGCCCAACCGATGGGTTACTCTCGGTGCTTGGGTCGCTGGCCATTTCTAGTGGCTGGTAGCGCAGGACAATAATGAACAGCCTGCTGCTGCCTCCGAACTTGGCGGGGATCAATCATTCATCAAGTAGTGACACTTCGAAGATTTTGACTCAAAAGGGAGGGTGAGCATTAGCCACAGTCAGGCTCCCTCTCGACTAAGTTTAGCAGGCTTGGGCTCAATTATAACCCACCACACCATCTCCCATCAGGCGATCACAAGCCAGGTCTGACAGTCGCTGGTCTCACTAGTTCCCAATGGCCAGTCTTCATAGGATCATATCTTACAAGCATTGCATTTCGGGGGAGGCTCTCAAGTGTGTTTATTCGGTACTCGCCCTCGCTCCTTCCTTATCCGAGCAAGGTCTGACATGTTCGCATTTTGCACCCAACCATTCGCCCAGGATCTGCAGTATGACATCAGTAAATATGAAGCAAGGATCCGAATCACTTGCCTGAGGACAGCGGAAGCGGTTTGGGCACAGATTACCCTGAGTTTAAGCTAAGAACCAACAAATGGGTCATCAGACAGACAGGTGTTTACCACCGTACCGACCTAGAGACATGTCAGAGCGTCTACATATTATTGAACCCGATGCCCAACGCCAATGCTCATCGAAGAGCACAGGAGTGGCTCCTTAAATGTTCAAGAGATGGTAAATTTGACGCAGTCTGGCTTCATAGACTCCTTCATGAGGCATATTTACCTTCCTGGCGGTCTTACATTGCCCACTTCGAACGGCAATTATTGCCTATGCTCGGTGACTCTAATTTGAGTGAAATAACTTAATTCAAAACAGAGCGCTGAAACTGAATAGGCCCTCACTACGATCTCCACATTCATTGAAGAACCATCTACTCTGGAGCCCGGTCACCTAACGGCATTGGCCAGTCTAGAGAGCCGATTTCTACAGATTCCAGCAATTCTGTCCTCGTCTGAAGATGTTTTAAGGGAGTTGACAACGCTATGCAACAATGCCCGACATGAAAAAGATCTAGAGTGTATTAATGTATCTTCAAATATCTTCGAAAACTTTCGACGTCAATGTTGTACTTGTTCTCGATCGGCTACCTACCTACATCAACGAGCTCAGACAACCGCCCTGCTTCTGGCCAACACATTGTCGTTTCGAGAACAGTTGGACACAAGGAAGCAAAATGAAAACATGCTGAACTTGAACAAATCAGTGGCATTCATCACAACGTTAACTTTGCTTTATCTACCGCCATCTTTTATCGCCGTACGTCCCGTCTAACCCAGAAGTTGATAGAAGCATATGCTAATTTCTGCTAGACCTTCTTTGGCATGAACTTCTTCGACCTGGATGATGATAACAATCGGATCGTTAGCACCTCAATGATCTGGATATACATCGTTGCTTCCGTGATACTCACAGCTGCTACATTCATTATCTACCACGTATTGCTGGAAGGAGGCCCGTTTGGGAAGCGCGGGGTATTCTTGCCCAATGCCAGTGGATTGAATCAAATGATGCCATGGTTTCAGAAGAGGAACAAATTTGCCGAGAGAGACACTCTTACTGTTTAATAAACATTATCTTCGTAATGATCAGATTGTAGGTGAAGGATAAAGGTCCGGGAGGAGGACCTTGTGGATTGCATAACAATCAGGCTCTACAAGGGCAGCCACAAGAAGATGACGGTTAGTTTCCCCATCAACAAGTCTGACGGTAAAGTCGTCATAGTCGAAAAGTCGAGGTAGTTGCGCCAATTCTTTGAAGCCGAGGGGATCCCTTGAGTTTGGCATACTGATCTCCACCACAACAATTCTGTGATTTGCTCTTTTAGTCCCGAGAGCGAGTAGTCTATCGTCATGTTTGCTGACGATGATTTTGAGGATGCGGTATTTATGGATTGTCTTGTGTAAATGTTTTGGCTCGTTTAAGCCGACAGCATCCGGGAAGTCAAGTTTGTAGAGATTCTTTTCCCGGGAGACGACAACGCAAGAAGTCTTCTGATTAACTTCGGAAATGGCTGTGAATAATGTAGCAGTGTTGGTATCCAACCCCTATAGAACTCCGGTCAAAACTCTGCACTAAAAGCAACACAAGCTGTAACACAGGACTTTTCACCTACTTGTGGGACGAGATTGACTGTATCAATAGTTTTGGTCTTGAAAGAGAAATGGGAGATAGAAACTGTGTGCTCATCGTGCTGCGTCAACTCTGGCCTAACAACCATGTAGCCATCGGTTTGATTGCGCATCGATATGCTAACGATGTCTCCGGCTGGCCACATGAACTCCATTGGCGGCGGAAAGTTCAGTAGCGTACTGCTTCTACTGGATCCGCCATCCAGTACTTCGATATTTACTAATTGTCTAGGTATGAATTAGTATTATTTTTCGTCACCGTTGGAGGAAACACCTACCCGGCCAAGACAAGGTCTGTTATCCGTACTTGGAAAAGAGACCCAAAAAGCCTCTCGTCTTCCATGTTTCTCAACGTACAGACCAATACTTGATGATCTGGAGAGATGGCCAAGTTGTTTACTTCAGAGTGTGGGAGGGAGACATGATAACATGTGTTGAGATCTGCATCGACAGACTCTCCGGCTTCAAGATCAAAAATGTAACACTGGAAATCAAACATTAGACTCTAAGATGAGGGAATATGCAACACGAATATCCATCCATGAATGGAAATCTTACATTGAAGGTACCACCTGTGGTCGCGGCCACCAGATATCTCTCAGTGAAGGCTATTGCCTTCCAAAAGAAGGTGGAATCTCCAAGTGAGAATTTGCTGGCAGGAACCAACGTTTCTTCATGCTCCGGGAGAGCCGAGACAGATGTGAAAAGAAGTAGTTGATAATCACTCCAGTAGACCAACATGGTTCCATTCGGTGAGATTTTGCAGCTTTTCATTGCATCATGGGTCTCTTGCGCTAAACGCCACTGTTGGACCAGGCGCTTTGTCGGAGCCGTTGATTCTTGGGGTGAATTCATGATTCTGAGCCGGTGTTAACTTGATTGCATCAATATCTTCAGTGGCCCACTCTACTACCTCTTGATACTCGGGAGCTTTCTCGTTTTCCTGGGTTCTTCAAGTACCTGAGCTTTTTCAAGATTTCGATACGCATCCATCGTTTCCCTCAACGCCTGTTCGACACATTTGGCCGTACATCTCTTGCGTTGGTCTATATTGAGCGCCCTGTGTTCAAGAAAGCTGAGAAACGTATGAACTACCTTTCTTTTAGCTAGACTCCGAGCACCAGCTTTATTCGCCAGCTGATGATGCCAGTCTGTGACAGCTCGGTGAAGAGCAAACTTTCCAAATGACTTCTCCCAAAAAAAAGCCATCAAACCCGTCATCTGACCCTTTGCGATCCTTGAGTCTATCGCTCGTATACTTAGCGATGCTGTCTGCACCACCTTCAAGGTATGCGAAGAAAACACTGAGAACGCAGCCTAGAGACCAGACGTCGCTCTTGGTATTCATCACCTTTCCAGCAAGGAAAGACTCTCGCGGGAGATAAGTGCCTTGACCACGCCGATTCTGGGAAATTACCCGGCGTCCAAGAGAAATTACTGCGTCAGCAGGCCCATCCCGCCGACACCTCCCAGGCCTTCGGCGGCATTTTGCACATTCCGTTCAGTGGAGCACTCTACCGAGACGTCACCGGCTCCGTGCCCGTCTCCGACAAAGTGGGGCCATGGCAGAATCGGCGCCGGTGTGCTTATGGATTGCTTTGTGCTCCAGATTAGACAAGATCTGGTAACAGCAGCAGACGCTTATGGAATAACAAAATTTGCGACCGGTCTGTATGTGCTACAGTAAGGAACTGCATCTAGCCGTCGGCGATCTGTGTTGCATAATATTCGCTGGCCATGGGTTGACAATTGAATTGAAGGCTGCATGCATGAGCTCGTGCGATAGTAATTGAACTTGATGATGCTCACCGCGAGTTTTGGGGTTAATTGAAACAGGGGGCAGAAGACCGGCACCTCTCCCACTCGTTTGTTGAACAAGCCAAGCTCTGGAAGATAGACTCTCGGATAAGCAACTCCTGCAATCGTTGGTTTGGTTTCTGTCCTACGTGCGGCTTGTTTCCGAGTCAAGGATGGGGTTACTTCCCCCTCTTGTTCTGCGACTTCAAGGGGATCGGTGCATGGTTTACATGAGTCACTTTCGCTTGATTGCCCAGTCATCAGCGATATGAGAGATAAGGCGCGCTTATCGTTTGACATCGGACCAGCGCTGCATACCAATCAAACGCAATTAAGTAAATCAATTAATTAGATAAGCAAAATGAGGGCATCTTGAGAGTTAAATAAATAAACGTCTAAGGCGTGCGTTTTGATTAGCTTAATTAAAACTAGGTTTACTAGAAAAATAGAAAATCTAGTTTCTAGACTAATTAGAACTTTTAAAATATTTAATAAAAAAACAAAAAAGTTAACTAGATATTTTTTTCTAGTAGCTTAAGGTTATAACTTTTTAAGCTTTTATATTATAGTTAATAACCTAAGCTAGTTTTAAACTAATATCTCTATAATTCCCTATATAGTAGACTTATTACTAGCTTATTAAGTCCTATTATAATATATCTTTAAAAAAAAAAAGGTAAGTAGTTACTAATACTAGTTTAATAATACCTTTATATTAATAAGTAGTAGAGTAAAGCTAGATACTTCTTAGTAGTAGGGTTAGTACTACTAAGAAGTACTAGAAGTATTAGAAATGCGCTTTTTGCTATACTACTTAATTAATATATTTTTAGCCCCCTTACTAAAGCTTAAAAAAGCCTGTTTTTAACCTCTACGCTAGCCTTTAAAAAAGACCCCTTTTTAATATTACTATTAATACTACTACTACTACTACTACTACTACTACTACTACTACTACTTTTAATCTCTTAAAGCTATATCTATTTATATACTCTTTTAATATCTTTTTAACGCTTTACTTACCCTTATAATACCTCTACTTAATGTTAGCTAATATTTTAATTACTTTATTAGTCTTTTACTAATACTTTATAGGATTAATACTTAGATATATACTTTATTAACTACTAGTAATATATTAACTATTAATCTTACTATTTAAAGTACTCTTAATAGCTTACTTTATACTATCTAGCGCTACTACTATTTTATTAATACTAATGCTATCTCTCGCAAAAGATCTTATAGCTATATAAGCTAGATTTAAAGTGAAGGCTTCTTTATCTATAAGATCCTTCTAAATAATATCTTAAGTAGAGCTCTTATTAATCCTCTTACTATACTTATACTAATAATCTATTTAGGTAGTACTTACTAAGTTTACTACTATTATAATGAGGCTAGTAGTATTAATTAGCTATATATTATCTCTACTATAAGTAGCTTTATTACTTACTTTAAGAGGGAACATTCTATCTTTAAAAGCTTTAATACTAAGAGTACTTCTATTAATATCTCTAATAGTACTAATTTATCTAAGAAATATTACTATTCTGCTTCTATTACTATTACTAAATTAAAAGTTAATTAGATTAAAAAACTTATTATAGGCTTCCTTATTAATATAAGTAATCCCTTTTTAACTTTTAGTAACTAGTATATCTAATATATCTTTAATCTCTTTAACTATAATATTAATAATTAAATATATTAGTTAAAAAAGAGTATAAAGTTTTAATTTAACTAGCTTTATATTTTTAAAAAAAAATAGCTTAAGAAGGAGATGCTAAATGCTTTTAGTAAGATCTATTTATTATTTAACCTATAGACCTCCTCTAATAAATATACTATTATTGCAGTTTTTAGACACTTTATTAGCTAATTAGATAAGTAGACTTAATACTTCTTAGCCTTCTGCTGTTAGCTTAATATCTACTCTAGTAATAATATTACCTCTATAATATATATAGTTACTAATAACTAAGATATTATTAATTAGGTTAGCATTACTATATATAATAACGCTAGTAATAATAATATCTATCTAAAGGCTTTCTACCTCTCTCTCTCGCCCTTATATATTGAAATTAACATAGAATATTAAAGGATTTAATACTATAGTTATATCCTTAATTTTATTAGTTAAGCTATTATCTATAGCGTTAATTATAAGGCTTTTAAAGAGAAATCTAACTGCTTTCTTAATACTAGTAATATTAGAGCAGACTTAGCTTATTAGAAGAAGTGTAGCCCTATTAGTAAACTCTATAACGTCGTTAAGTATATCAGATTATCGCTATAACGCTTAGAAAGGTTCTTAGAGATTAGCAATAAGGCTAATAATAATACTAATACTTTTACTTTATAAGAAGAGTTATCTTAAAAGCTTAATTTGATACTTAATAATAAAATATAATAGAACTTAATATATTTAATAGTTTAATAAGCTCTCTTCAAACGTAGCTAGATTAATAACTTTATCTTTAATAATAAGACTTTTAATAAGCTAGCAGATTATCTACCTAATAAGGATGCTTTTACTAATAAAGATTAGCATATTTTTATTAAGCTTAAAGAAGTTCTTAAGCCTCTTTACTAGTAAACTAAGTATTATAAAGGCTGAAATAAGAGTAATAAGTATAGTTAACTTTAAGAGATTTTTATAAGTATAAAATACTTTTTAAATAAACTTAAAGACTAGTATAAGCTATATAATAACCTTATTAATAAAGAGATTGATTTTACTACTACTTAACTCTTATAAAGTTAGATATTATAGTTAGCTTAAAATATAAAGTTATTATACTAATCTTTAAGGTAACTAGCTTCTATATTATAAACCTTATTAATTAATAGTATTTTATTATATACTTACTTTAAGTATAACCTTTAAAGCTACTAAGCTTACCTATATAGCCTTTATAGCTATAACTTTAACTTTTATAGTTACTTATGCTTCTCTATTATTAACAGCTAGTAAGTACTTAATAAATACTATATAATACTTATAGAGTTATTAATTTATACTACTTTAGTAATCTTATATTTTAAGTAAGGTCTATAATAGCTTAAAAAGCATTAAAATACCTTAGAAACTAGAGATTAGGTTTATAATACTAAAAAAAGACTTTATAAGTACTAAAAATAATAGTATAGTGAGATAACTATTAATATAACCTCTCTAACGCCTCTACTAGGCTTTTTTACTTTAATCTTAACTACTCTAAAAGTAGAAAACTCTAAATACTATTAATAATTAAATAGTAAAGCCTAAGAAGCTATTATTAATAAAACTTCTAAACTAAATTAATATTTTTATCTATTAATTACTTAACTAATTAATAACTTTATCTAATAGTAGCTTTTATATCGCTAAACCTTTCTAATTTTTAGTAAGCTAGTCCTTAATATCTTTACTATTTTAGCGATAGTAATAAACTATAAGAGAGTATTTAGCTTTACTAAGCTAGTATTAATATTATAGAGGCTATTAATAAAACTAATACTATTAGAGAAGATATAGTACTTCTAGAACTAGATTTAAAGTAGTAGTATTATCCTTAATAAGTAGTTCTTTATAAAGAGAGGTTAATAGGGTTAATATAACCTTAAAACACTATAATATATATATATCTAACCTTTAGAGACTTCATAATAGTATTACTAACTTCCTAAATAGGTAATATAGTTAAATCAAATTAAGTTTAGCTAAGTAAGCAAAATCAGGGCCTTTTTTAAGCTAAATAAACAAGCTGACCCCTCCGTTTTGTTTTGTTTAATTAGTATGCAGCGCTGTATCGGACACTGCATGGAATCCTTTTCTATGTTATCATACAGCAAAGGTTAATTACTCCTACTTTCAATTGACGTTTATAACCGTGTTATGACGCCCCAAACAACGACGACAATGCCATTGAGCCCAGAGATCCAGCGGTCAAGCTCCTCTGAGGAGCCGGTGGGATATCCTCGGCACGAGACTGCCGATCCCGAGAAGAAGAGCGCGCTGAACGACCTACGAGACGATGAATCATTGCAATCTCCTCCAGAAATATTGACATTTCCTGATGTAGGCGCACGAGCTTGGTTGCAAGTCGTCGCTTGCAACATAACAAACCAAATTTCGTGGGGTTACCCCTCTTCATACGGCGCCTATCAAGCGTATTACACAACAACGCTGGGCCTACCCTCAGCTCAAGTCTCGTGGGTGGGCTCGGTCCAAATATTTCTGGCTTTCGGAATCTGCGCTTTTTCGGGACCATTGGTCGATGCTGGCTACGGAAGACATGCTGTCATTGGGGGCTCCTTCATGGCCGTGACGGGCACGCTTTTGACCAGTTTCTGCACTAAGTATTGGCAGATCTTCCTGGCACAAGGGTTGTACACCGGTATCGGAATGGGCATCATGTTCATGCCAGGGATTGCCATTGTCGGGTCGTACTTCAAGCAACGAAGAACTCTAGCATTGTCAATTGCGAACGTGGGCACTGGGCTTGGATCGGTCACTTTTCCGACGCTTCTCAATTACACCATCCCTCACGTCGAATTCCCGTGGGCGGTCCGATGCCAAGCGCTCATGATGCTTGTCCTCGCCGTCATCGCCTGCACACTTCTCAAGCCTCGCCTCCCACCAAGAAAGTCAGGGCAAATCCTGGAACTGGAGGCATTCAAGGAAAGAACCTACTCATTCTTCGCTGCGGGCTCTTTCTTCTTCTTCCTTGCACTTTACTTCAGTTTCTTCTACGTTAGTAACCCACGTCTACAGGTGTCGATCTCTTGGGGATTAGGATTAGGAAATTTAACAACCATCAGATCAACACATTTGCTCAGGTCGCTATTGGACTCTCATACACGGACTCAGTGGCACTTCTTCTGATTCTTAATGCTTCTGGCATTCCCAGTCGTGCTCTGGCTGGCATCCTAGCAGGATATGTTGGCGCGATCAACACATTCATATTCAGCAACGGGCTTGTGGGTGTGATGTACTTTGCGTGGATTGGAGTCCACAACAGACCTGGTTTATACGCGTTATCTGTCATTTTCGGCATCGCGAATGGCTTCGCACAAGGTATCTTCACCCCAGCTCTGGCGAGCTTGACGGAAGACCCTCAGAAGATGGGAGTTCGCTTCGGCATGGTTGCGACAATTGTCGGCGTAGCATCCTTCGCAGGCCCGCCTATCGCCGGCGCTATTGTTGACGGAACTGGAAAGTACATTTGGGCGCAGATTTGGGCTGGAGTGGTCACGTTTTTGGCATGTCTCTTCCTGGCTGCTGCTAGGATAGCTGCTGTTGGATCCGCATGGACGGCGAAGGTGTGAAAGCAGCGCGGGACATAGCACGGGATTGCCATACAAACATGTTTCTATGAAATAGGGTTCAAAACTCAATCTGTACTACTCCTTACAAGACTACTAGAAACGTTCGGGGGTTAGTTTCAACCTTAGCTCTTAGCCCAAGCCTTCTCAAGAAGCTCTTCAACTGTGGTCAGGCGCAGCTCAGGAAACATGTCAATCAGACGGCCCTCCTTAGGCAAGGCACAAACACCGCTGACAACCATGAGACTGAATGCAACCGTCATCTGCTTCAAAAGCGCCAAGGGGATGCCGCTCGACTCATCGGGAATCGACACCAAAGTTGCATCCCCGCTCTTGAGCTTCTCTACATCGTCATAGATCACCTCGAACTTGGCGTCTGGGATCGTGTCAGTCCAGAGATCTCAAAGCTAGCGCTATTTTGCAGCTCAAGAACTCACTGTGATACTTCTCGAGAAGGGCTATGATCTCGTTGAAAGTAGCGTCTGAGCCACTGATTGAGGCAGTCTTGGGCCAATTATCTTGGTCAAGAAGACGAACAATGAAGCGAGCGAGATCAATGGTGTACGTCATGCTCATGACATCGTTTCCAGTTCCTGGAACAACTGCCTTTCTGAGAGACATGTCGATACCAGGGCTGAATGGCATCATGTAGGAGTGGACGTTCGGCATGGCCCAGTAGTCCATGAACAATCCTGCATGGATGCGAACGTACTCCAGGCCTGACTTCTCGATCGCGTTCGCATTCGCCAGGCAGTATTGCTCGCCAAAAGACTCATTGAGGTTACTATTTCGGTTAGTTCCAGGTATCTCTACAAGACTTTTTCAGTGGCCTTACTTCTTGTCAACAGGCGTGAAATACTCGCTTGGAACAAAGCGTTGAGTCGTCTTCGACTTATCAGCAGCCGCGATGAGGTTGATCTGAGCGTTGCTAGATTTCTCAGACTCCGGCTTCAGGGTGGAAATAACGGTGTTGATATCAGTTCTTAGGGTCTTCTGAGAGCCTGATGTATATTATGAGGAGGCACAGAGATACTAAGTCGTTATTCTTAGCTATAAGGATGTAACTAAGCTATTATTAAATATATAATAAACTAGTCTTTTTTAGATACTTAATATTACTAGTAGTAAAAGCTATATTAATTAAATAAGAGGTATATATAAAATTTATCTTAGAAAGTTTTAAATTTAAGCTATAGTATAATAAAGAATTACTTCTATTTAGCTAAGTAGTTTAAAAATCCCCTTTATATTATTACGATCTATAAACAAGAATAACAGCTAAACGACCTACTCAAGCGTTAGGCAGCTAGGATAGGACATTTATACTATAGGATTATAGGAATAATAGAGACTTACTTAGAAATAGAAGAACTATAATATAAATTATATAATAATAAAATAAGAGATTAGATCTATATACTAAAAATATAGAGATTATCTTTAGTATATATAGGTTCTATATAATTAAAGAATAGACCCTATTAGGATTAGAAATAGTAATAAAATAAAGAGTACTATTTAAGATTTATATATAGTATAACCTAAGTTTAGTTTATAATTAAACTCTTATAGCTCTTTAGTAATTAACTTTATATTTATTTTTAGATATTTTTAGCTTATTTTTACTATAAATACTTATTTAGTTTAAAACTAATTACTTTAGCTTCTTATTACTAATCTATAATATAGTTTATAACTTATAACCTATAACTTAAGTATACTATTTTAAGACGTTAATCTTTAGCTTCTATTAGTAAACCTTACTATTAGATAGCTAACTATAACACTTTAATTGCTCTTATTTAATAAGTTAACTATTAATACTTATTAAATAGTATAGATAAAATATCTTTTTATACTTCTATTAAATTACTTACCTTAAAAAGCTCTACTTCTTTTAAGTAACTAATTAAAAACCTAGCTAAAGAACTTAAAGAAACTTTAATAATAGTTAACTTAAATAATAAGGTTATTTTTAAAAAGAAGACTTATAATAAACTCTAGAATAGAGTTAAAAAAGGAGATAAAAATATTACTAAAATCTAAGAAATATATAATAGTACTACTACTAAACTCTAAAAACTTAAAGAAATAATTTAAAAACTTAGTAATAAACTTTAATATATTATAGATCTAGAGAATAAAGTTCTCTAGCTAGAAAAATAGAATAATACCTTTTAAACTACTACTAATATTATTACTACGCCTTTCTAAGGAGGATAATAGAAACTTAAGCTTAGTATACCTATTACCTATAATAGAACCTTTAGAACCTTTAAAGAATTTTTAATCTAAATTAAAAATTACTAGAATTTTTACTATAGAGATTTCACTAATAAGACTAAGAAAGTAGTATATATAGCTACTTACTTCTAAAGAAAAGCCCTCTAATAGTTTAAACTAATCTAAGAAGAGTACTTTAAATATAAAACTTTTAATAAATACACTATAGAAACCTATAATATCTATACTAGTTTCTAGAGATTTAAGAATATACTTTATTTACTCTTTTAAAACCTAAATAAAAAACAATAAGCTAAATAAAACCTCTTATAACTTTAATAAACTAAATTTACTAAAAACTACTCTACTAACTTTAGATAACTTAGTATCTAACTTAATCTTACTAAAAAAACTAAAATCATTATATTCTACTAAAAACTTAAAGATAAAGTTAAAGATAAAATTATTAAAGTTAACTAACCTAATAACTTCCTCTAGTATACTAAACTTACTATTAAGATTAATAATTAACTCTTTAAATAATAAAAAAATAAAGCGATAAGTAATAAAACTTAAACTTAAGATATAAGTATTAGTAGTAACTTTAATAGAAATTTAATAACTAGTAGAATAATAACAGACCTTATAATAACTAAAATAATAATTAATAAAGTACTACTTATAGATAATATAGTAAACTTATAGATCTTAGCTTAGCTACTAAAGATAGTAGTAAAAAGCTTTAGAACTTTAAATACTATAACTATGAAAAAATAGGATATATCGCTAAAGACTACAAATAACCTAAGAAACTTAACTAGAAGCTAGTACTTAAACAAACTAAATAAATTAGTATAGTAACTAAAACCCCCTATATATCCCTCTTATAGATAAGATGCTATAATAATAAGTGTTTTATATATTATAGTAATAAGAAAGCCTTAGAATACTAACTTAAAAACTTAAACTATAGAAGAACAAGCTATAATATAACTATTCCTAAAGTTAAAACTAAAACCCTTATAATAGCCTTATATTCCTATAATAAGATAGTTAGAAAGACTATAGAATAGCTTAATAAAATGCTTTAAGTATAATAACTTAAACCTATTAGTATACTATTACTATAAATTACTAACGTATAAAGATAAATCCTCTATAATACTTTAAATTACTCTACTTAAATATAAAAATTAAAAACTAATAATAAATAAAGCATTTTGCGCTTTAAAGTAGTATAAACGCTATAGCTATAATAAGTCTAAGAGAAACTAAGTAACGCTATATAGTACTATTAGATTAGCGCCTTAATAGCATACTTTAAATAATAATAGAACGTATATAGAAACCTTACTAGAATTAAATAAATTAACTAAAAACTTAAAAAAATAAGTTAAAAAGGAATCTAATAAGAAACCTAAACACTAATATAACCTCTTAACTAAATAATAGCTTCTCAGCCTTACTAATAATTAGACTTTTAATAAAAGAGAAGAATCCCCTTATAATTTAAATAAACCTCATAACATTATCTACTAATATGCTTAAGTAGAAATCACTTATAGATTCACCCCTAATATAGATAACACTAGCTCTAAAGAGAAATCTAATAATAAAGAAGAAACTTAATAACTTATCTAGTACTAAATAATTAATATAAACTATAATAACTAATAATAATACTTCTATAAGATATCTACTAATATAAGAGACTAAGACTATACCTTAAAACTTCACATAGAAGATCACTTTACTTTAAAGAGTAATTATTATAACTACTAAAACCTCTTCTAGCCTTAATACTTTTTTAATAAATATAAAAAACACCTTAGAGATAAATATAAATATTAATTCTACTCTAGAAGATATAATAAAAACCCTATTAGAAACGTTTATACTATATCTACTATAATTAGATAGACTATAACTATATTTAATAATAACTTAGTAACTTTTAACTTAAGCTTATAATTCCCTATAAGATATCAGTATAATAACATTATATAATAAAATAAATACTAATAAGATACTTACTAAATCTACTACTAAGATAAAACTTAAGTATAGAGAACCTTAAAAGATAGACCTAATATTCCCTATACTAAAATTAGAGAGAATAGCCTCACTAAAGTATAATAAGAAGGAAAACAAATTATTTACTCTAGATAACTAAAGTAGTTAAAAAACTAGATTTACCTACTAATAAAGAACTATAATAAGTAATAATAATAAGGTTTATATATCTAATATCTTTAAACTAAAAGATATATCTATAACTTATAATAATAATTAATAATAATACTATTATTACTATAATTAATAGTAAAATAGAAGGAAACTTTATATTACTTTAAGTAGTAAACTAACTATAAATACTATAGTAAGAGAAGAAATATATATACTAACTTAGTAATATAAAAAGAGAATAAGTTTAGTATAAAAGAAGTACTATTAAAAATAAAACTACACCTCTTAAGATAAGTTACTTAGATTAAAATAAATAACTCTAATTTAATATTACTAAACTTAATATATATAATATTATATTAGAAATACTATAGCTTAAAGAGAATAACCTATAAATAGATTAGAGAACAGGCTAACTCTATTAGAATAATAACAATTTAATCTCTAAGTAGCTCTATAAAAACTAAGCTTTAAATAGATTTATAAAATATAGAGTAGTAATATAATATATCTACTACTTTAAAATAAAAGAAGCTATATTATAACTACTAGAGATAATAGATCTTAAATAAAAAAACAATCTACTTCTATTTATCTTAAAAGAATATAAAGTTTATAAAAAACTCTTTATAGCTAAACTTAAAATTAAACTACTACTATATATAAATTTTAATTATAAAACCCTTATTAAAGAGAGAAAGAAGCCTAAATTTAATAAAATTTATAGACTTAACTTAATAGAAATAGAAGCTTTTAATAAATACTTTAATGAAAACCTTAAAAAAAACTATATTAGAAAATTAATATTACTAGTAAGAAACTTAATTTTATTTATACTTAAAAAGAACAATAAGCTATAACTATATATTAACTACTAAATATCTAATAAAATAATAGTTAAGAACTAATATTTATTACTTTTAATTAATAAGTTATAATAACTCTTTTATAGAACTAATTATTTTATAGTATTAAACTTCAAAAGTACTTATAATTTTATTAGAATAAAAAAAGGAGAAGAATAGAAGACTACTTTTTAAATATATAGAGGATATTTTAAGTACTTTATTATACTTTTTAGCTTCACTAATATTCTAGCTACTTTTTAGAATATAATTAACTAAGTTCTTTAGAAATATATAGATATCTTTATAGTTATCTACTTTAATAATATCTTTATCTTTTTATCTATAATAGAGTAATATAAAGAATATATATACTTAGTACTTTAAACTCTTTAGAACGCTAAGCTTCTAGTTAAACTAGAGAAGAGTATATTCTATATATAAAAAGTAGAATACTTTAGATTTACTATTACTTCTAGATATATTAATATGTTAGAAAAGAAAGTTTAAGCTATTAAGAAATAGCTAATACTAACTAACCTTAAAGAAGTATAAAGCTTTTTTAAACTTATTAACTTTTACTAAAAGTTTATTAAATATTATAGTAAAATTAATATACTTTTTATAGATCTTAGCTATAAAAACTAACTATTTAAGTAGAAAAAAGCCTAAAGTATAGCTTTCTAGAAAATTAAAAACTGTATATCTAATAAACTAATCTTAATAATTCTAGATCTATAAAAGCAGTTTAAATTTAAAATAAACGCTTTAAATTTTACTTTTAGAGTATAACTATCCTAAAGAGATTTAAAAAGATACCTATATTTCTATACCTTCTTCTCTTATAAGTTCTATAAACTAAAGTTTAACTACTAAATTCATAATAAAGAACTTATAGTAATTATTAAAGCTTTTAAAGAATAGTGACCTAAACTTTTAGAAACTATCTATAAAGTATTTATATATATAGATTATAAAAACTTAATATACTTCACTATATTAAAAATACTTAACAAATAATAAATCTAATAGTTAGAGTTCCTCTTAGAATTTAACTTTTAAATTATCTATTAAAAAGAATTAGAAAATAGTAGAGCTAATACTTTTAGCTAATAACTAAACTATAATATCTTAATACCTAAAGAAATCTAAGTGATTTTTAAATAGAATAATAGTAGAGACTTAATACTAGTAACTAGACTCTTAATAATAGCTAGACGATCTATAGCTAGCCTAACTAACAAACTAAATATTAAAGTAATTATAGAGTTTTATACTTAACTTATATATAATTACTAAGGAATTATAAAGACTTAGAAATAACTATAACAATAATATAGAGAAAAGGTTACTAAAGAATATATTATAATAGTAATTAAAAATTATAAAATTTATTTAAAAAGTAAAATAGCTTAACACTAACCTTATAGATTATTATAACTTTTACTTATACTATAAACTACTTAGCACTCTATATTACTTAACTTTATTATTAAACTACTAAAGTCTTAAGAACCTCTTATAGAAGTCTATTTTAATAGTATTCTTATTATTATTAATAGACTTATAAAATATACTTATTTTATTCTATATAAAAAAGCAAGTAATATTAAAGAATTTACCTATATATTCCTTAAGTATATTATTACTAATTATAGAACATCTAAAGAAATCATATTAAATAGAAATAAAATCTTTATTTCTAAGTTCTAGAAGTTAATTATATTATAACTTAGTATTAAATAAGTAATATTTACTACATTTCACTTATAGACTAATAGATAAATAAAAAGAATTAACTAAATCTTTAAAACCTACCTCTACGCCTATATTAACTATAACTAAGACAATTAGGTAGTACTACTACTAATAGCCTAATTTACCTATAACAGCGTAATTAGAGAAAATACTAAAGAATCCCCTTTCTACCTTAACTATAGATTTAAACTAACTACTTATAGAGAACTTTAAGCTAGCTTAATAGCACTAAAAGCTATTACTATAGTTAAATAAATTAAAGATATCTAAAATAACGCATACAAAGAACTTAAATTTATATAACAATAAATAATAAAATTCGCTAATAAATAAAAGATTAAGAGATTAACTTTAAAAGAGAGAGATAGTATCTATTTTATATAGTAAAACATTAAAATAAAACGACTAAATAATGAATTAGATTTTAAAAAACTTAAACCTTTTAAAATCCTCTAAAAAGTTTTACTAGTTAACTATAAACCTAACTTATCTAATATAATAAAATATTATCTAATATTCTATATCTTATTATTTAAACTAGTACTACTAAGATTATAAATAAATAACCTTATTATTATAGAAAATAATAAACTAAAATATAAAGTTAAATAAATTATTAACCACCTTAAAGAACCTAAAGAATATTAATACCTCATCAAATAGAAAAAGTATAGTTATAAAAATAATATATAAGAACTAGCTAAAAATATTACTAATGCGAAAGATAAACTTATAACCTACTAGTAATAATATTAAGAATGAAAAGTAATACTAATAGTAATAATAACATTACTCCTAATAAATACTATTAGTTACTAATATATTAAATACCTATATAGATATATTAGACTACTAATAGAGGTAGATAAACTATAATAAAGAAAACTATTTATTCGCTTAAGGATACCTAAAAACTAAAAACCCTTAAAAGATACTAACTATAAGTCTTCTAGTAAAGAACTAAGATCTACAAACTTCTCGCTAATATTAAAACTTACCTAATCTAAATTATTTCTAATATCTTAAAACTAAAGATTACTTATAATACTACTCTTATAAGTATCTAACGTAAGAAAGATATTATCCTCCTCTAACTTCTATATCTTTTAAGAAAACGTCTCTATATAACATTCCTTTACCTTTTTTTAAATCGCATAAATCTATAATAAATAACTAGTTACTTTAACTACCTCTACCTAAACCTATACTAGCTTTTCATAAAGGTTTAGTAGTATATTACTAGCTTACTCTTCTTTTTTCTCCTATTTTTAACGCTAATCACTTAGCCTTTTTATTATAACTAATTAGTATAATAAACACTTATAAAAGAGAAAAGATATAATAAACTTATAACTTAATATAACTACTAGACTATTATAAGGGCGCTTTAAGTTTTTATAACCCTAATAAATTCTTACACTTTCTACTATCTAATATATATACTTTGCATAAAAATAGTAAATATAAAGTATAACGTTATTAGAATTAAAATAATAGAAGATATCTTTATAAGTAGAACGAAATACTAACTTAGATTACTTTAACTTTTAAATATAACCTAATATAATATTAGCATTATAAGTAAAATAAAAAGCATAATTAATAGATCTCTAACTTAAGACTAATAACCTACTTATATTAGGTCTTAAGGATAAAACCTTTAGAGAGAAAACCTAATATTATAATTTATAAATAAGGATAATAGCTGAACAACCTACTTAGGCGTTAGGCAGCTAGAATAAGATATTTATACTATAGGATTATAGGAATAATAAGAACTTATTTAAAAATAAAAGAACTATAGTATAAGTTATATAATAATAAAATAAGAGATTAGATCTATATACTAAAAATATAGAGGCTATTTTTAGTATATATAGGTTCTATATAATTAAAGAATAAACCTTATTAGGATTAGAAATAGTAATAAGATAAGAAGTACTATTTAGGACTTATATATAGTATAACTTAAGCTTAGTTTATAATTAGACTCCTATAGCTTTTTAGTAATTAACTTTATATTTATCTTTAGATACTTTTAGCTTACTTTTACTATAAATACTTATTAAGTCTAAGACTAATTACCTTAGCCTCTTATTACCGATCTATAATATAGCTTATAACTTATAACCTATAACCTAAGTGTACTGTTTTAAGACGTTAATCCCTAGCTTCTATTAGCAGACCCTACTGTCAGATAGCTGACCGTAACATATATATTTTATAAATTAGCTATAGAAGTTATATTCTTTCTATATATTTCCCCGTTAGAGTTATACGGTAGTTAGTAAAGTGCACCTCTAGGCGGCAAATTACGAAGAAAAAAGTCAGAAGGGAAGAAAGGAACGGTGTCGATATTATGTTCTTCGAGGACTTTGACGAGAGCGTCGACATTTTCATAGTCTACCTCGAGAAAGGAAGGAGCACCCGGGAGGGCGGGGGATGGAGACTTAAAAGACATCATATCAGCTTATATCCAGTGAATGTGGCAGATGAAAAGGCTGGTGTAATAGCCCCTATGAGTAGTATCAATCATCACAATGGGTGTAGTTACCTTGCGCCCCAGCACGAAGAACTGATGTTTTCCGCTGAGCTGCAACTGCTCCACGATGGCTCTGCCAACTCCACCCGTGCCTCCAGCGACAGCAACTATGGCCATTTTGAAATGAAGCTTAGATGAATAGAAAACGCGAAAGTGGTGGTTACAGGACGGCTATAATTGTGTTGAGTTGTTCGGCTCTGCATTCCAGTGGTTTCTAGTTGTAGGTGAATCATCTTTGTTTATATAACTTTCGGCGAATGCTGGTAGCGGCTTTGAATCGACACGCAAGTCTGGACAGATCATTCATCTCAACGATTTCGCGGAGCGGAGCGGAGCCTTGGGCCTCTCCGCACTTCATTCATCGGCGTTGGGAACGCGCGGGATCCGCACCCGACGGCCCGTGACTAGCTCCCGAGATGTTCGACCACCGGCCGGTCTCCGCACCGGGGTGATTGAGAACCCCGATGAATCAAGCATGACAACATAAGTTGCAAAGACTCATATTCTGAATCAGGCTACTGCGAATGTGGTTGGCCCTGAACTCAATAACTGGAACTCATCCTGGCCCGGATCTGATTCAAGTGTCAGCTTGCGGGGCCCCAAACCGGCACCTTCCGTTTAACTCCGGCAATTCGATGACACTAGGTCTCTTCCCTTATGTTCAGGTGACTGAATGGCCGCACAGATCCGCAATGCCAAGAGCCCCATGCAGGTGTCTTATTCACTCAAGTTGCTGTTAGTCGCGTATTTGCAACTATTAAATAATTGGATGCTCAAACGTCAAGCCGGACAAACCAATAAAGAAAAGAGCCAGGAAATGGGTGAAATTGAAGAATCAATTCGTATCTATTTTGTGTGCCAACCATCTATGTGCAAACGCCTTGCTATGCTACTTTCCCTGAGACCTGTCACCCCATCACTGCTAAATGCTATGAACCAGCCCGAACACAAGGAGAAGAAATAAAAAAACGCCATGATATGCAATGTTTAAGTCCCCTTATAAGACTTAAGAAGTGTACCCGGCAGCGGCGTCAGCAGCAGTAGCCTCAGCAAGCTTAGCAGTGCCGACGGAGACGGTGGGGATCCAACCCTGGGGGTTGACATCGGTGCCGGTGGTGGCAATCTCCTCGCCAGTGGCGTTGACACCGATGGTGATGTAGCCGACCAGGCCGTCCTCAATGCTGTCGCCGAGAAGAGAGACGCTGATGAATGGGTTGTAGCCGTCCTCGCTGGCGCTGGACAGGACAGAGTCCTCGTCGTTGGTGGTGCGGTTCAGGGTCTCGAGGTGAGAAGAGTAGGGGCTGACGGCGTAGACTTGGGCGAGCAGGTCCTCCTCGAAGAAGAGCTGGCCAACGTGCTGAATAGCGCTCTGGCTGTAGGAAATACCGCTGGATGCGTTGGCCTGGACGGCAACGTGGATGTGGGTGGAACGAGAGATGTAGTAACCGGGGAACTTGGTCAGGAACTCGATCATGCCGTTGGAGTCGGAGACCTGGACGCCGCGGAGGAAGGTCTCGTCGTCGGTGGTGCCGTCGGAGCGCTTCTCCCAGCCGTCGAGGAGCTCAGAGGTGTCCGGGTCGATGCCGGTGAAGGAGGCATAGGATCCGGTGGCGTTGCAGTGCCAGATGGAGGCGGAGGCACCCTCCAAAGGCTCGCAGGTGTTGATGTCCATGACACCAATGTCGAAGTAGAAGTCGATGCCGGGCTGGGACTCGCGGAGGTCGTGGCGGTTCATCTCGCCGTCGACGCCGTAGGGGCCGAAGATGGTCTCAGGGGCTAAGAGGCAGGTGTTGTTCTGGATGGAGGTGTACTGCAGAGTGTTGCGCTTGGACATGCCATGGGTGCTCGGGACGATGTCGCCGTTGGCGACGCGGCGCTCGTAGAGACGCTGGGAGCGCTTGGCGATGATCTCGGCCTTGCGCTTCTCAATGGCGGCGGCACACTTGTTGGTAGAGCGACCAGCCAGGGCAGCCTCGCGTCTGATGTTCTCCTTGGTCAACTTCTCGGGGTGAGCGAAGACCTCGGTGGCCGCCAGGGAGAGGGCAGTAAGAGCGAAGGTAGTGAACTTCATTGTTGCGGTTGACTGGAAAAGAAAAACCTCAGATGAAGTTGTTGAGACGGTTACTGGAGGAAGTGGTAAAAGTGAGAGTGGTTAAGAAGTGATTGGTAGAGGTAGTGAGTGAGTGAGTGGGTTGTGAATGTGAGTGTGATGAGGATGATGAATTGAATGATTACTTTGTCGCGGAGAACCCTCCTTTACTTATACAAAATCCATTCATCTTGAAGTCGTCATGGTCTATGAGCCTCGTTGCTAGCCTCTGCAGTCCAGCCTCTGCCTTACGCCTCCTATCGCATGACGCCTAATTACGACCGTCCCCTGTACCGTCGGTGTTGTCCCGATAGAGTGCTGTGGGTATTGCTGCGGACGGTTAACTGGGGTGACGATTCGTAATTGACTGACGTCCCATTGGCCGACCAGCTGTACTCTTGACCTGTAGAGGCTCTTCATGTGGCCCAGAATAGAGTGTGGTAGTAGCTTAGCATGAAATACTACGGGCAGAATGGTAAGGGGCCGGTATAAGCCATCCGGGAGGTGGGAGGCCAAGCCGTCGGGAGGTGGGATTCGGACCCGCTCCGCGGGACTCAGCCCACCGGGGACCGGGCCCATTCCCTACCGGAGCCGAAAATTTGGACCTCGGCGACCACGAAAAGCCTCCATCGCCATCATCTCACTGACGCGTCTCCCGGTCTTACGTGACCTCGAGGCGGAATTGGCGATCCTCCTTACTCTATCCAAAATAGACGCGCCCCTCATGCACCCAGCTTTTATATGAAAGGGGGGCCTTATGGGACGAACTTTTGACAGCCACAGTTGAAAACGTCTGATTTCTTTTTGCGTCTGATGGAGTATGCTGTAAGGATCTTTTTGAAGCCCCGGCATCTTGTAAGTCCAATGGGTTCTCTGGGGTCATCGATGTGAATGGCACCTTGGCATAACGGCATTTCCGTCTGTGCTACCATAGGGCTGGTAGACAGACCCAAGAGCCCCTTCGACAATGATACGTTTATTCTTTTGATGTTGGAATCATTTTTTTGATGTTGGAATCTTCCTGGAATGGAGTCGCGTATGTTGTAGCGTTGCCTTTTTGAGTCCAAATAGGCAAGTTTCCAGAAAGGGGAAGCAGATGCTTGGCATCATGGCATAACAGCCACACGATCGCACAATTCTTCTCAGACGGCCTGCAATTATTGCGATTACCCTTCCATCGACCGTTTCGAGGCATTCTAGCCAGCTCCATGGTTTGGTGATGCATGTTGAACGACGCGTCGTCATAACATCCGGTGGGATGGATAGGCTGAGTAGCGTACGTAACTGTTACTAGCACCAACGACCACACGTTCCCCAAATTTGCCCTACGACGAAAGAAAAGAGCGTGGAGAGTGGCGGAGTAAGTGATCACGCCCAATTGCATTTCACTACATCAACGTGACAGGATAGCTGTAGAAAACGGAAGCACCGTGATTGGCGGGTAGGTCTCTCCCATACCGGGTTCACCCTTGCGGGCAATCAAACCGAGGAACACCGTTGTACGTCTCCATCTCTGAGACGGAAGACTCCGATGGCACATATAGGACAAGGATAATACGAAAGCCCAACGCCAAGTTTAGAAGGAGTCTAGAACCCGGAAGCAGACTGACTGCGCTCAGAATGGAGTGAAACCTGAGGTTACAGGAGTGCGGATCTGCACACCAAAGCCTTTACAAAATCCAAGAGGGCCCCCTCATGTCACGATCAATCACACAAACACCAATGACTTTCTTTGAAGAAAAAAAAAGTGAATTAGCAGAGCCGAACTAACTATCTACTGCTAGAAGAAAAGGTTGTCTGATGACAGGTGGCCATCCAATTAGCTGCACACCAGGGGTCTTGAGCCATCAGAATCTCAAAATCCGTCCGAAGAAATCTGGTCGCTCAAGTCTCGAAGTCAACCTCGCGCTTGGCAGCAGGAGCGGCGGCAGCAGCGCCAGCGGGAGGAATCTGGATGGCCATGACGCCACCGAAGGGGCCGGCGCCGTTGTTGTTGGCGATCTTGACCAAGCAGAGGTTCTGCAAGTCGCCGGAGGTACCCGTGCACTGGGTGCCGTTGGGAACGGAGAAGGCCATGGGCTGTGGAGAATGGGATGTTAGCCGCTGGATTTTATCACTTTGCACAGCATAGACATGAGAGTGTTACTTACGAAGTCCATGTTGACGTTGGCAGCACGCTTGTAGATGGCACGCTCGAAGAGGTCACGGGCGTTCTTCTTGCCGGGGACCTGACCGTTGGGCCTAATGTTTCCGTTGTTGCCGGGAACGTTCTGGATGGCGGTGAGCTCGATGCCGTTGGCGAAGGAGCCGGTGCCTGTGGGGTCGAGGACGGCGCGGAGAGGGCCGGCGCCGTCGGTGGTGACGACGTGGAAGGTTCCGTTGATGCTGCCGCCGTTGGAGGAGACCTGGGGAAGGGTGCCGCCGGACATGGCGTTGGCGGCGTCGATGTCGGCAATCTGGACCTTGCCGTTGCCGGTGGTGCGGCCGAGACCGTCGGTCATGATGTTCTTGCTCTTGAAGACAGTGGTGTCGACTTCAGTCTGCATTGCAAGGTGGTTAGCGCGCGTTTAGTTGGCGTGAATACTGTTGTAAATAGACTAACCTTCCTATTGGGGCCGGTGAGAGGGACAACGCCGCCCTGGTTGGCCAGAGCAGTGCCGTTGCCGCCGAGGTTGCCAGTCAGAACGACAGGCTTACCGTGGGCGGCGACTAGGGGAGCGGCTGCGAGAGCGAAGAGGAGGGTCTTGGAAACCATTTTGATTGATTGAACGTTGAACGTTGAAAAAGGAATTTTGAGTTAATTAAAGATGGCGGGATGGCGATTAGACTGATTTGAGAGAAATTGGAAGCGACGGAAAGTCTGACGCACGAATCAATCGGCGAGATAGAAGATAAGAAGTTAACAGAAGAGAAGAAAGAAGAAGACACTGCTGAAGAATAGAGAGGAACATGAACTGAAGGGCGGACGATCTCGAGATCTTTATACTCGAGCTTAAAACTGATGTCTACAGACAGTCTCTACTCTTTGGGGGAAATATGTTTGTACGCCAAGAGTCGCGTCCCGAGAGCTCGTAGCTCCGCGGCTAGACATGCCGACCCATGAACCCTTCCCCAGTCCTTCGTCCTCGATTCAGACAATTCGGCGATCCCTTCAAAACCAGGCCTATCCCCAATAGGGTCAGGGACGAAGCGACAGGTTGCCCCCCATCGTGTCTGAGGCACGTGAAACGTCGCGAGATCGTCAACGTCGCTAGCCCTGCGGCGGGTGGTTGTGGGGGGGAGGGGCGCGGGGGGAGAGGCGATTGATATGAGTGAGCATGTGTGTAGGTCCATCCCAATATCGACAAGGCTCTTTTTCGGGCGACATCCGTGGCATTCAACGGCGCAGCGATGGCAGCGCGCTAAAGAGACTCAGGCAAAACCTGCCGTTGGAGGGGCCTACCTTATTACCGCAGATCCTTCAGCTGAGGGACACACGCAGCGCATGCAGGGTGGCAGGCCAAACACACCTTATCTGCATGCCCTAAGAAGCCTGACGTGCCAAACGAACGAACCACAGCTCTTTCCGATGTAGAATGAGGGAATGTCGAAAGCATGATGTTAAGATTGTCAACTGTCATATTTGAATCCATGTCTTTGTGCTCTTCTCACCTTAATGTTAAAAGGAGTTTTAATCATGTTGTTGAAGTTGTTAATGTCTGTTACTGACAGCCCAACCCCGCGCGCGTGAACCGTGTCATTGATTTCATCTGAGGGGGGGCTCAATTGGCGCCGAACTTGTAAGCCGAACTCGTACGCCGAACCTGCATCAGCCGAAAAAGCCACAAACCACCCTTCTAAAATCTCCTCGGTTTCTGAACCGCGGCGCTCTGACAATTTCCCCGAGGAACTGTCTGCCGACGGCGCTGTCATTGCTCGTTGTCTTTTGCCGCTCTCGCTACCGTTCTCCACCATCGAAAGGGACGATCTTGAAACGCCTGCTGGGCCACGTTGGGAAATGGGAAACTATAGTCGGGGACTGCGGGCTGCTCACCCCGGACGCATATTGTTTCACTTGCCAAGAGCACCATCACCTTAGCGGGGCTCCTTCAACGACAACTTGCGGCTCAATTGGCCGTCAGATCTGGGACATTTCGCAGAGATGAGATGAAGCTGAAGGGCGCTGGGAGACACAGAGAGAGAAGGAGAGGGGGAGGGGAGACGAGATGCAACGCATGACGGCCTGAGGTATTGGACGACACTGACACGCGCGTGTCATCTGTCGCCTGTCACCTGTCATCCGTCATGCTCGAACCTGCTGCTCGCTGTGTCTGTGACCTGTCTGGCGTGTGTGCACTGCATTGCATGCCTTTTCCTTTCGCCTCTTTCGCGCTGAACTCGCTGAGCCCGCGGGCTCACTGCCCCCCGCTCCCCTTGTCGCATCTCCTTCGCCGCCCACCCCTTTCGTCCCTCGCCCGCGTCTGAATAGCTGCTAGGTCTGAACTGTTTGGCCGAATGAACTGTGGCTGTGATGAGACTTTGCACAGACCAGATGACGCCGCTGGGAGCCGTCAAACTCGGGTGTTTTTGCCGTTGTCGTTCTCTCGGTAAATCGCCAAGGCACTTGACTTGCCAAGACACGCGGCGACGAACACATCGCTTCGTGCCGAGAACTGGCTGTAAGGCTGTAATAGGAAGCCCAAAGGAAATGACAAAAGCTTAGGTAGGGTGCTGTTTGTGAGGTACTGATCGTCTGCAGCATTAAGAGATTTTCCCGTGTCTAGGTTGATCGACGCCGATCTTCCAACCTACCCAGAGAAACAACCCCTTCGCTCCTTTTTCGGTTGTACTGCCGAATCCAATGATTTTCCCACCTTGCAAATCCGGAGACGAGACAGCGAGGGAAGAAGAAAAAACGGGCAACTTTGAAGCATGCGGAAACCAGGCTAGCGCAGGTCGCAAACTCACTGGCGGTAAGCCGGCAGCACCCCTGTCGGTCCAGGGGCCCGACTCGAGGACATCAAGGATGCACGAGGTTTGTCAGAAAACCTCCCCCAACCACTTTCGTGTCTCAAAGCAGCCATACATCATGGGTTAAGGCCAGAGACCCAGTCGACCAGCAGCCCAACACCATGGCGCCTCAAACGACAACGTCAGATCTCCCTGCCTACACGTGTGTCCCATAATATCCCTCGAATCAACGACATCCCCGCCGTGTCCACCGCGATCCCAAACCGCAAAACTACCCTCTGTCAGAGGTCTGTAGACTCTGAGAACGAATCGCGCACCGTTTGTCGGGGGCTTCCAGAAAGCCATCGCTTACCAACCTGGCTTCCATATGGATGGGGGGATGGCTAGCCATGAAGGTCGCCATAGTTTGTCCCATGCCCCCTATCCATACTGAAATGCCCTGTTTCGCATCGTCTGAAAAGTGGCACTCGCGATGGAATCAACCTGCCCCCCTTTCGAGGTGCGTGAAAGTTCGAACCGTTGACATTGACATTGCCAAGTCGGGATGATTACCCAGCCCCTGACCCAACGTCCAAAGTTGATGATCCCTACTTGGTCTCTCCCGCGGTCTCATGCGAAAATGCCGCATCAGACGGGCCGCTTACAGAGACGAATCAGAGGGGACCTCATGTGCGTGTGTCCCACACCACACTCTTGATGCTTCACTGCCACCACAATACAAGCTCATGGCCAACAAACAGATCGACAAAACTTACAGCATAATTCGTAGTCATCGACCGCCAAGCCGCGTCAAGGTTGCCGACCCGTCTCACTCGGCGGAGCTGGATGTTCAACTGCAACCCATCTGTTCCACGCCGTAGAAGGAGGAGATGCGCTTTTCAACGTTGTCCACACCGAGACTCACTGCAGGAATGCAAGATCTCCGCTGGCTGCTAGGCTCGCTCCTGCCCTTTCTTCGTACGCGATCATGATCTCGTCTGGATCACACTGTTGTTTTGGTTCAACTATCATGAGGCCTGATTTTGTTTCGGTCATGGATGCCATACTCTCTATCCTGCCAATCATCATAGGTAGAGACTATACGCCCAAAAACATCACGCCGATCAAATGGCAATGATGATCGATGCACAAGAGGAAAGTATAATTCCTGTTTGACCTTCCTACTCTGAGCAACATATGCTGTGTGCGAAGATAACCGTGTCATGCTGGCGAGCCTCAATTGTACCATCGAGAAGCTGAGTTAAGCTATATAATCTGTATTTTTGGGAATGCACAAGTGAAGATGAACGTCGAATTTCCTGCTCTACTTGAGACTACGTTTTGCATGCATGCAGACCTTTTGCAATAGACATACTCAGTAGAGTTATTTGCATGTCTAAATATGAGAACGTCGCACTTCAGATGACCCCGTGTATATATAACGCAGAAAATTGGTGAAACAGGGGGTGATTGATCCCTGTGCTGCAGCATTCGTACCTCGGCGACTCAACAGGCCTGTTAGAACACTTCGTTCACTTTCATAGCCACTGGTATTTTTTGAGCCTAAGGCGGTATGCATCGACAGGTTTTGGCCGCCAATGAAGTCAAGTTCTTTGGCCAGCAGTGAAACTCGACGGTCTGTGGCGGTTTCTCCTTCGAAGAACCCCCAATGGGCTCGAAAGACAGACACCCTTCTCTTCCCCCTTTGATTTGATTATGAGTAGCAAAGTTGAGAAAGATGACCACTGTGAATTCGAGGCAAATCGTTAGTTGGTGACTACGTAATTGCGCAGCAGTAGTAGATGAAATGAAGCAAGGCAAGGATGGCGCACCGATTGTATTAAATACCAGGCTAACCGCTAGAGAGCCGTATTTGATCGGGCCTTTGTGAAACCATCAAGTGCCTGTCTGCTTTCCTTGTGAGTGCACTCGCCGGAAGACGCTGGGTTACAAAGCTCACGGCCCCGACCCGTCCGGGCTCGCGCTAGCTCGGCACTGGCCGGTTCGGTCCGTCAACCGTCGCAAGCTCGGCGCAGTTCCCTCCACGCGGGCCCGACACGGTGTTTCTCGGCGTTCGGATCTGGAGAAGCTAGCTGCATGCAGGGGTGCGGCGGCAGTTATCATGCACCGCCCGCCTGCTGATCCATGAGATAGCGAATGTTCCTCTGTGGCCACCAAGAAGTTGCTTCCAACTACCAAAACATCGGAATTGTAAAAGAATATCAGTTCAACGTACTTGAAAGTGGTCATTGAAAGCTGTCTAGCTTGATGCTGAGGTCCAAATACCGCCAAGCCTAGGCACGACGCTAATGGAGGTTGCCAAGCCTGTGACGACCGCATGGACTCAGATCGGATGGCTAGGATGATGGTCACCGCCTCTCAAGAAAATCCACGATTATCATGTTAGGCGAACGGTGAAATTTAGAAGTCTGTTGTAATGAAGTCTGATGAATTTACTAGATAGCTTGGAGTGTATCGATAATGTCATTGGTAATGAAAGACATGCCCCACCCGCCAGGCCCCACTACCCCGGCTCGCACGACATCAGATAGGCGGCGGAAGATCTACCCGTACCTCGACCGGGATGGAGACACCGCCGGGTCGGCTCCCGATATCATCAACGGCAACCCCAACACCCCGAGAATGCTCCGAGTTGTCTCTCGGAACTGCAACCGACGACGACTATAAGTCGTGGTATAAGTATGTAATTCTTTATCGGGACCAAGCAAGTTTATCGGCCGTTTAATCAATTCTATGGAAGTTTTTGAGAGAATCATCAAGAGTAAGACACCCCTTGCACCCCGTGTCTGCCTCTCTGCAGCAGAACCATGCCACGAGGTCGTATACATGTTTGCTTACTGTGATGGCCGTCAAAGTGTCGAGCCTCGTTCCTCTTACCATCATCAAGGGCGCGGGCCACGAGTTCATCCCCCTCCCCGAGGGCGAGAACGCTACCGTTGCCGACTTCCACTCGTATGTTTCTTCCAGCCCACTAGCTCACATGACCAAGTCTGACATCCGAATAGGATCCGCACAAAGACCACCGACTCTCCCGCCCACTTCACCTCGGGCTTCTACAAGATTGTCGCCGGCCCTTCCCGCCCCGCCCACTACACTTTTGAGGAGACCAAGTACGTCCTCAGTGGTCAGATCGACATCTTGGTAAGTTGTATCTCAATGAGCAGACCATGAGACCTCGACACTAACAAATACGTTTTTATAGGACGAGGCCACTGGAATCACTCACCACCTTGTACCCGGTGACTTTGCCTTCTTCCACGTCGGATCCAAAGTCCAGGTTCGTATCCTCCTTTGACTTCGTCATCATTAAAGACTAGAAGGCTGACTTACGTGCTTGCGTCTTAGTTCTCAACCAAGTCCGAGGGTCTGGCCTTCTACGCGGTAACTCGGCCAGTAAGAGTTCCCCACCCGAACCTGCAGGGCAGAGAGGAAGACGTCAAGTCCAAGTTGTAAAATAATTAGAAAGAGCAAAGTCTTACATATGAGTCATGAATTTCACTGATGAAAGTTGATTATGCAAATACTTGCCGTGCAGGAGAGCATTTAGGCACGTCACTTTTCGACGATAGGATGTAACCAGAAATACACATTATCATCTAAACATTATCTACCCGCCGGCCTTCCGCGGAAATCATTATTCCCCAATTTGCCAGAAACCAGCCCCGAGTTCGCAGCCTCCGGGTCATGCCGTTTCGTGCCCAGATCCAAAAACCCGGGATCCGTTCCGCCGTGAAACCGCACCCACATCCGTCCCGACTCCTGCTGGATCCGGTCCAGCTCCGGCGCCGCGCGCCCATTCTCCCGGAAGAACGACATGTTCCTCGCCAGTCTTCCGCCATCCCTCGGCTGAGCCGGCTCGCTCGTAGCGCTAGGGCCGATTCCTCCGCCAGCGGCTTGCGGACCCATTTTATCATGCAACCCGAAGAAGAGCAACGGGAGCACGTTGCCCTTCCACACCGGCTGCTCCGGGTCGGTGTAGTTCTTGATGATGACCCAGCCGAGGAGGAAGGCGCAGCAGGCGACGAGAACGGCCGGCAGGGCGATGTACTTGCTGTCAAAGTAGGTGCACGTGCTGCTCGCCCATACTTCACCAAGCGCCTGGGCGCCCCGGTTCTTGAGGGCGTCGACGCCCTGGTGAATGTCTGGGCCGAGACCCGTCATCCGGAACTTGTTGGTGACGGCCCATGCAAAGCTGTCTATGGCGCTCGTCAGACTGGCTACCGTCGCATTCTTCTCGGCCCACAACGGCGCCAGCCACCACGACTCGAAGCAGTTGAGATGGCCGCTCTGCATGTTGTCGTATCTACAAGTGGCGCTAAAGAGATCGACGCTGAGGAAACTTGACAACGCCGAAAAGAATGTGCCGTCCATCTTGTACAGACAGGCGTTAGGTACCAGACGGATGTCATTGTCGGCGATGGTATAGTTCGTCCAGGTGCGTCCCGGGACGTCGAGGGCGTCGCTCTGGTTATTGAAGTCGTACCAGGTGCCGTCGTCAAGCACGCATGGGCTCCGGCGGGCTGTGTAGTTACCGTATCCCGAGTAATAGTACGAGCTTTGAGATCCCAGCTCGGCCTTGTTGGGCACCGCCGTCGTGGTGCGGACGAGCTTCTCTGTCAGAGTGTTGTTCTCGTACTGGGCGAAATACTCCTTCATGCAAGGGTACAGAACGCACGAGGCGGCGATGTAGTCCCCGAGATCGCCGTAAGAGTTCGTATTTGTTTCAGTCACGCGATGCGGGCACTCGAGCTTGGGTATCCCCGTCGAGTTGTCCGACGTGCAAGGTGAACTCGAGATCATGAGCATGCTAAAGTTCGCGAGCGAGACTGCCGACGCCGCCGCAAAATCTTCAGTAAAGAGACTGGTGTACGCGCTGAGGTTGCTATACCCCATCCACATGTAATTGCCAGACATGATGTTGATGAAAGCACCTTGATCCGGCAGCGTGATGTTGCTCACGTTGTTGGGCCCGCTGACGAAGCTCGTCGTGTCGATGCACTTGCTGCACATACCAATGCTGGCGTGCGTGACGCCTGTGCCGTAGTCCGGCCATGTGCAGTTGCCACTGGGGCAGCTGACTTGGACGTTGCTGTACTGGCTGTTTGGGTCTGTGATGCCCTGGATCATGGTACTCTTCATGTCCACCTCGATCTCATATGAGCCTGCACCAACTCGGTAGTAAGCCGATGATCCGGGAACGTAGTTGGCAGCCGGAATGGAAGAGTTGATGTGATCCTGTAACATGGGGCAGGTGCTGGTTCGGACGGCTTGCTGTGTGACGGGGCCGACGGATAAACTGGCGATGGTTACCAATGCGGCCCCAATGGCAAGCAGGCCAGCAGATGTAAATCCCATGTTCCATATCAACACCGCCAGGAGTTTCATGGAGCCGAGGATAGACCGACTGGCCGCATCAAAGTCCTGGAGGTGGTGAAGTGGGCGCGTCTGCTCAGTGAACCAAGTCCACTTGATCTGGCCGATTATCTCCGCAACAGCGGCGACGATGGCCGCCCGGAGAAAGGTCGACAGAAAGGCGATGGCGGAGTTGAGGTTGATGTCGAACGGCCATTCTGGCATGTAGCGGCCATCGTAGTACGCGAGGAGGGCGATGATGGCAACGAGAAGACCGACCGCGACGAACACCGTGAGGAGCTCGAGGGCCCAGTAGCTAAGCACATGGCGGGTATGGCTTGGCCTCGGACTCGGACTGACTGAAGGTTGGCGTTGAAATGGCGGGCCAGCTGCGGGCGGCGGATGCATCGACGTGGGGGGCGGTTTCTTGGCTTCGTCATCGCCGTGGAAGGGCCACTGAGGAGGCTGCTTGTCGTCCTCCACCTCCTGGAAAGGCCACCTATGTTCTGGCACGGCATTTTGTGCGGAGCCGTTCGCGGGCGCGTGTTGTTGTGGTTGTTGATGAAAGGTCGGCGAGGGCCGGTCTTCGAGCTCCCAGGCCTTTTGCGACGATGCCATGCTCAAACAGGTGCTTTCCGCCCAGAATTGTTGCGGTTAACGTTGAAGCATGGAAATACTAAACCGAGGTGCTCTGAGCACATTCAGCCTTAAGCAAGAAGGACAACAAGTGCCCTTCATTGTTGGGATGGGCGGGCGCCCCTAAAGAGACGGAAAATATTCAAGCTTGTCACGAAGGTTGATCATAAAGAACCGAAATTAGAGGCTCCATGGAAGCAGACCTACCCCGGCCATTAGGATGATTAACCTTAGACGCACAAACAACAACCTCACCTCTGAATCGTCGACGACCGCGCGTCAATGCTCGGATAAAAACATGGAAAATATGCCAAATTCAATTGAGTCGTCAGCGCTACATTGGTCCAATCCATTTGCGTAAAGCTCTCTTTTCTGCCCAGGCTGCTTCATCCTCAATCAGGTCCTCCGTTAGGATGATCGGCCACCGTCCAGATCCCCGGGCGCCCCGACACATGGATAGGTCCAGCCTTAAACTCCACGAAGAGTTCGTGATCCAATGAGAAGCATCATGTTGATTGTTTCATATCCAGCAGTATCCACACAAGCAACAAGCGAGTTGGTCGGACCTGGGACCTGACTCGAGAAATTCTCCCATGACGATAGCTAGCTGACGATCCATTTCGATCACCGCCCTACCCAAATAGCGATGCGCTTTCGCGTTGGCAAATTATCGTGTTCATAAACGCGCGCCGGCACATCTATCCGTTCGGACAATCATGATCACCGGTGGCCGAAAGAGTATGGCAAACGCGTAGGCTAGAACTGCACTGAATTCATGTCGTCGTTTCTGAATAAGATCATAAAGCTGCAAACTATCCTCTCACTGGCGCGACACGAACGGTGTCTTCCAGTAGCCGGGGAAGTGCGTGGGCAGCTTCTGAGCAATCCACCTCACGAGTGCCGCGTTGGTCTCCTCCGGCTTCTCCATCGCAACCCAGTGCCCCGCCTCGATGCTCACCTCGATGAGGTCATCGCACAATTCCCGCATGGGCTCACTCAATCTCGAAATGGAAGTATCGCAGACGCTGTCCCATCGTGCCTCCACAAAGAGGACGGGGTACGACAGCCGGCCTCCGTTCGGTGCCTTTAGGGTGTACGCCTTGTTGGCTGGGTGGTTGCGGTAGTAATCATTCGGGCCCTCGAAGCCGTTCTTCTCAAACTCTGCAACCATGCGATCAAACGCCGGCTTGTCGTCCTTGAACAGCGTCGACTCGAAGGGCGTGTCTGGCGCCTCTGGGAGGCCGCCGAACCAGCCCCCGGTCTTCCGAAGTGACGCGGTAAAAGCGGGCTTGCCGTAGGTCTGCGGACTTCCGCCTCGGTAGAAGAACTTGACGGTGTTGGTGACGTTGGCCGCTAGCTGGCTGGCACTGGCTTCAGGCTGCTCGGTGTGGAAGGCCTGGTAGTCCCATTGAGCGAGCGGGTACTGGTCCTCGGGATACAATTCGCGGTTGGAAAGAGCGACGAGGCCCTCCAGGCCATTCTCGAGGACTTGGTATGGGACCGTCATGCAGCACACGCCCACGCACTTCTCCGGGTGCTGCGCGGCGAAGCCCCAGACGAGGCCGGCACCCCAGTCGTGTCCGATCCACACCGCCTTGTCACGGCCGAGGTGGGCGAGCAGGGCCAGCATGTCCGATACATGGTGCTCCAACGCGTAGGCGGAGGTTTCCTTGGGCACGCTGGATCGTCCGTAGCCGCGGGTGTCGGGCGCGATCGTGCGGAAGCCGAGCGCGGCGAGAGCGAGGAGCTGAGGCTTCCACGACTCGCCGTTGGCGGGCCAGCCGTGGATGAAGATGACCAGCGGTCCCTGAGATGGGCCAGCAGACCAGTAGAAGGTGGTCTTGTCGCCGCTGTGGGTGAAGGTGTTCTCGGTGAGCGTTGTCGAGGCCATGGCGGGGTATGTCTGTTGGACCTCGGTGAAGATTGAGATCAGATGAAGATGGTGGACTTGATACTTTGCACAGGATCTAAGGACAATATTTATAACGATGGGTCGCGGTGAAGGGAATCCTGTTACACATACCCACTTCTCCTCTTTAGGCACGTCGTATGTCGATTTCGTGTCGCCAATGCAAGTTTCTTACTCAGATGAACGCAAGTAAGTCCCTTACTCCACACCGTCACATCCCGTTCGAAAAGTGGGGTCATCCTCACATCTACGGATCTTGGCTTCAGTGTTAACTCTCTACTAGCGTTACCAAGAACCGAGGCAAATCTTATTGACTACAGATGAGGAAAAATGTTTCACCAGCTAGCTACGGCAGATGGGCCAATTGTCATATCAAGCTAACTGATACGATGACCAACAGGCATCGGCGCCGTGGAGTTGAGCTGCTAATGAATATCTGATGTCAGGTCATCCAATGAGAAGCAAGATGTTGCTGCATGAGACATAGTAGCTATCACCGGCGGGATGTCGCATTACAAATGGAAGCGGTCGCAATATCAGGTCTTGGCGGATGCGGGTTTTGATCCAGGGAGTCAGAACTCAGAAACTGTTGCAAAAGTGGAACCACAATTGCTAAGCAGCAATTGCGCCTTATACTCGCAACAGAAACTCTGCTGTAGGCCCGGGTTCTCGGGGACTTGTCATGCCCGTCGCTGATCCAGTCGCCAACTTCGCGCAAGCTGGAAGCGGGAAAGGTTCCCACCAAGCCAAAGCACTTTGAAGCTTCCATCGATGTCTGCTTTCACATCTCAATTCTCTCAAAAATCCTCACGGAAATGTGCCATAACTTTTCAACTAATCTCTGCTAGAGTGTGGATGGACATTGAAAGAAGAACTTTGTCATGTGGTAAGGTATCGCCAGCCCTTATACTTCATTCACTGATTCCAACGAATGAGTACATCACTCATCAGCTTCGACCTCGGGTTTCTGTGCATACACCACGTGACTGCAATTGTTGATTCATTAGTAACACTGACACGCGGACCTTTTGGGCTCTAAACTTACAAGTTTGTGTAGGCGTGGAAGGCTCCGGATTTCAGCTCTTTGCGGACGTGCAACAGCAGCACTTCAACCTCCTCCCGCGTCCACCCAAGAACTCCACAAAAGATCCTCAGCGTAAAGGCTTCGAGCCCATCGAGGACCTGCATCAAGTTGGTCATTCCGATGTCCTTGTAATGAGGATCCGCTGGCCACGGCCCGATAGGCATTTTGAACATCTGGTGTTTGACGTTGATGAAACCAGCGTCTTTAACCCAGCCTTCTAGCTTAGGTCCAGGGCAGGCTTCTCGTCCGATTGACTTGCACGCATCAATAAACTGAGTGTCCCACTTCAGTGTGTGATGATCCATGTTGATCGAGTTGTCGTCCGAGGTGTACAGAAGATCATAGTCTTGGAACTCGACCCACCCACCGGGGGTTGTGTTTCTGCGGACACAATTTAGTCAAAAGCCCCTCGAAATGCATCATCTTACGACATACTCGTAGATTCGAGACATCAACGTTGGCCAATCTGAGAGAGATCCAGCCATGTACCGAGCAAAGATAAAGTCGAACTTCTCGTCGTGAAGCCACTCGCTTTCCACATCATCGATTTCAAACTTGACGTTCGGTGTCACCCTGCTCAAAAATCAGCCAACAACACTTGAAAACGTCGGTTGATGTGACATTACCATTCGGGCTGAATAGCACTCAAGTCGTTCCCAATTACCTATTCAACATGTCAGCCCCGTTACAGAACATCTAAATGACACTCGAGACAGAAAGCACGCACCTCGGCATTGGGGAATAAATCTGACACCTCAAGGGCCCCTGTTGAACTCATTAGTCTCAGCAAGTTTGGCTAGCAAAGGTCTAACATACATATACCAGTGCCAGTTCCGATGTCGAGAATACGATGAGTCTTGTCTCGAGGGACTGGTGCCAAAAACAGCTTACGCCCGATAGTTTTGACCATGAGCATGTGATTGAAGTCGAGTCGATCCTTTTCGCTCTATCCGTCGAGCGTAAATCTTCATTAGCAAGCAAATCCTCAGTTCGTTGACAATTGGTAGTCACCTCGTCGTTGGGTGCGAAGTATGCTGTTTATCTGTCAGCATTCCTCCAGAAATCGGTGAGGACCTCATTGATCAGGCTGAATAGAAGCTACTGATTCAGTCTTTAATATGACTTACAGCCGGCTCGAAAGGCGTGGTAACGCCGACCATACTCAGTTGGATAGTCGATTGCACTTGAGGTGAGGGATGCCGTGTAAGATGAACTAATTTGTTAGAATGAACTTTTGGTTCTTTCACCAAGAGAGGCCTACATTCGGCTGTCCATCAGTGAAGTATTGTCCGATTGCTGAAGTCCAACATGTCAGTCAGATCAACCGAAGGTCCAGTAAGGAGGGAGGTCTTCTGTCCATACAGTTTCCGTTTCATCCACGTCAAGTGCATCGGTCGCGGGCGCCGGCGCGGCCTCAGGAGAGGTTCCTGCTACTGGGGAGACTCCTGGCACCGGGGAGGCTCCTGGCACCGGGGAGGCTCCTGGCACGGGCGAGGCTGTCTTCGATCTCGGCGCCGAGCCCGGCCCTTTTACGCTCTTCGGCGAGTCTGCCATTGTGAGACGGTCGATGTAGGTGAGCTGATATACTCGCTGAAGAATCGCACCTCAAATGGTTGAAGATACGAGGTTGAGAAGAGGGGTATATGGAAACCCAACGTGCCTTCGACGAGAGCTTTGTACTCGCCACATCGCTGCTAATGCCCGCGATTCCCGACAAATCGGCGCCCCAGTTTTATGTGCAAGGGGGCATGACGAATATGCAGACAAACGTTCCATTTTCCCAGATGTTGCTGATAAGTCGCATTTGTTCAACTAATCATCGCTGAGCATACAGGGCTCACGGCGGGGCACCTCGGCGTTGCATCCAGAATTTATCGGATAGATACCAATCAGACGCATCCGCTTCAATTCCCCGGCCCGTGAGTGCATACGGATGGCCTAGTCTACGGTCGCCAGCCTATCCTTAGTGAGAGACAATGTGGGCCCACGTGGAATCCGGCCCTCCATCGTTTCCGTATGCGGAAACGAGTTCATCGGAAGAAATCTGGCCAGACACAAAATTGAATAGCTTCGTCCGTCTGCCTCGAATGAAGTGATCGGGCAGTTAGCCGAAAAGATGCTGCTTAAGCCCAGGTTAATGCGTTGCCAGCTGACGATGCGCAGGTTTTTGGACCTTTCATAGATACTTACATTTATTTTGCTGTTGTAAGCTGACTCTTCCTCCTTTTGTGTGGCCACAAGGCAGTGAGATCCCCTAACTTGTCAACCATGGGAATCTATCATGGGAATCTATCGTGATTGTCTAGTTGATGCCGGAAACCACACGTGAGCGATGGAGCGAAAAGCATCTGATACATCCTGGAAGTGAGAGAACCATCCCTTCCCCTTGAGTGGGTTTCTTTTCTCATGTAACAATCCAAGAAGCTGCCCTATTCGTAATGCATATGTCGCATGTTGTACATGTTGTCCTCAAACACTATCCTTACTTTCCGCAAAAGGCTTCTGTGCATATACAATGTGACTAAAGCAGCGGTTAGAAAATAGTCAAAAACATAATGCATTCGCATGGATGCATGACTTACATGTCGAACTGACAGTGAAAGGCGTTGCTCTTCAATTCCCTGCGCACCTCTGACAACTGGTCCAAGACCTGTTGCTTCGTGCGCCCAAGAACGCCACAGAACATTCTGAGCGAGAAGCCCTCAAGCCCGTCCAATGTCTGAATGAGGTTCAGCATTCCCAAATCTTTGTAGGCCTTATCCTTGGGCCAGGGTCCCACCGGCGCCTTGAACTTCCGATGGGCGATATTGGTGAAACTGCCCTGCTGTCGAATCCATCCCTCGAGCTGCGGGCCAGGAGCCGGATCGAGCTGCATGCTTCTCAGAGTCGTCACAAAGGTTCTACTCCAGTCTCTCGTGGCGTGTTGCTCAGTAAGAGTTCCGTTATCTGAGTAGAGTTCAATGTCCATGTCCTGGAACTCTGCCCACCCCCCAGGGTTGAGATTCCTTTCAAACGTCAGAAACAAGATACATCTTCATGGGGAAACCTGTGATATTGGAGGCGACCAGAAAGGAACTGATGGGGTCAATGAAACAGTCGAAACATACTCGTAGACACTCTGCACCAACTTCGGCCAGTCTTTGATTGCAGCGGCCATATAGCGACAGATGATGAAGTCAAATTTCTGATTGCCTACCCATGGACTTTCAACGTCGTCAATCTCAAAAGTGACGTTAGGCGGAATCCTTTCTCGACGGTGAGCTGCAGACAGGACGATTGTTTGGGTAGGTTCACATACCAAGTGGGCTGGATCGCGCTCAAATCATTCCCAATGACCTATTCCGTTGAGCATCGCCTTCTGTGCCGAAGGATGATTTGAATTGCTCACCTCGGCGTCTTCGAAGAGAGTTCCCAGTGCAACGGCCACTTTGGGCGTACCGGTCAATACAGTTCATGTAGCAGCTTGATGTGGCTATGGAGGTTGATTCTTACATTTGCCGGTACCGCTTCCGATGTCGAGAATCCGATGAAAATTGGGCCGTTCCAGAGGGGCTAGGAATAGACGGTTTCCCATGAGCCTAACAATCAGCTCATGGGTCATGTCGAGGCGCTCTGATTCCGAAGAATCATTGGGGAGAGGATATGCTGAGCCAGTGTGAGACAACGTGCGTGAGATATCATGCGGTTGAGCTGCAATCCAGAAGGAAACTAACCTCCCGGCCGAAAAGCATGATATCGGCGACCATACTCTTCGGGATAGTTCAGAACGCTAGGCGCCAACGAGGCAGTGTACTCCGAACTGGTTTGTTCGCAGGTCAGTTCATGACCCAGACGTAGGAAATCGACGACTCATTACATTTGCTCATCGACGGAGGCTACGTCATCAGTCTTCCGTAGAGTTAGTTGAGTTGCATAATAAACTTCGGCGCGCAAAGTCGCTGGTATTTACACTGACCACAAGACTCTCGTCAAGCTCGAGAGGCGGTTCCTTATCATCGAAATCTAGGGGCGTAGCTCTACCCCCAGAGGGGACAGATCGAGTATTCAGAGCCATTTTGAGTGCAGAATACAGATAGCAACAGACCAGCGGCGATGGTTTGCCCCCCGAAAAAAATGCGCAGACAGAGAATGACGGTGCGTACCAATATTCGCCGGCCTCATGAAGGGGAGAGAGAAGACACGCACCCGCTGAATTGTCAGATGATGAAAGGTGGAGGTGTTGCTTGGCCTGTTGGACGCGCGCGCAATCTGCTCCATCCATATGCAAGAACATGGAGACTGCAGGGATAAAAATCCTTTAGAAGATGCATTATCAAGATCTTAGTCAGAATTTCCAGGCTGTTTTTGGTATGCACGTCATTATGTTGTGGCAGAGAAAAGGCTGGGTTGATGCATTGAGATACTGCCATCTGGGCATTCTCAATGCGCCATGCCATCTCCATGACTCTAAGTGTCCGGTTGCCTTGACCATATAAATCAATCTCGCCGAAGCATGATACTTTGAGCTATGCTATTGGAATATAAATGATCGGACTTCCAGTCGTCCTCGTAAGAACGGTGTATTTCATCGATAGTTCAGCCTGCAATTCGTGGGTTTCTGCTGGCCAACATCGGGTGATAGACATACGCAATTTCGCCGACAATAAATAAGAGAAAATCTCAAGATAATATGAAGCTGTACCACTCTAGAATGAAAAGAAGACAGTGTGGCGTTCCGTGCCGCCAATCAAAGACAATCACACGCATCGCCAATCAGCTCGCTGGTAAGGTAGTTGGTTCCCATTGGTCTTGAACCGATTAACCCCGCACCGAATCTGTTGTTCATGTTCTAAGTCTCTTCCGCTCGTATTATCTACATCCTAGACAGCAAGAGGCGGAAGCTCTTCGTCATGCTCTGTGAAATCTGTATCGACGCACTTCATGACAGAAAGGGGTGGGTCAGTAGCGACCAGGACGAATCCGAACCGACGATCTTACTAGCTCATCACGAGTCTATCGCCAGCCTCGAGGCATCCGCGCTGGAAGCCTGTGAGATATGCCACCCGTTCTGGTCGCAGATAGACGAGGATGAGAGGTCCACGCTGAGAGACTTTGGTACACAATGGGCTAAACGCCAAGGCACTGGAGCGAAACTGAGAGCAACCGGCGAGAAGCTCGAGACGTTTGACGGATTGGTTACCATTTGTGCCATAATTAATCCCGGTGCGGAAGATGGCATAAAGGCCGCGGGCATGGACATTTTCCTGTCTATATCTCTTGAGTCAGACTTCCGTGATGAATGTTCGTTGAGGAAAAAGGATGTGACTGGGACATACATCGTCCAAAAAGGACCTGGTGAGTTATCTGATGCGAGCAGAACCTGAGTGTGGTGTCTTATGCGAATTGCGAGTCGTAGGCAAAAACTTGGGAAAGAAGACATCGTTTCTGTCCAACACCACTGCGTCTGAGGAGTCTTGGGCGAAAGCTACCACCTGGATCGAGACGTGCTGCTCAAACCACCAAGCGTGCAACGTCGAAGCTGCCGCTGAGGCGTGGTACCCTACCCGACTGTTGGACTTGTCTGCCCCGGACCTAGACTTCGACACACTTCGTTTGGTCGTTACATCTGACGAGGCGTTGGAGTGCAAGCAACGGTACACGACTTTGAGTCACTGCTGGGGCTCGGCGCAGTTCGTTCAGCTCAAGAAGTCTACTTATGGACAGTTTCGGAAAAGGATTCAGGTGTCCGATTTGCCCAAGACATTCCGCGAGGCCGTTGAAGTTACTCGGCGTCTCGGGATACGTTACCTCTGGATCGACTCTCTCTGCATTCTCCAAGACCGAGATGATCTCTCTGACTGGCTCGTCGAAGCAGCACTGATGCACAAGGTCTACTCCCACTCCTACTGCAACATCTCCGCTGCCGGTTCCCAAGATAGCTCCAAGGGATTGTTCTTCAAACGAGATTCACGATTGAGTCTTACTGCAGATGTGACAATCTGCGCCGAGGGGCTTGGCATTGGTGAAGATTATGTGGACTGTACCATCATTGACTTGGAATTCTGGAGCCACGCAATTGGCCAGTGTCCTCTCAATAAACGAGGTTGGGTCTTGCAAGAGCGCCTACTGTCCCCTCGTGTTCTCCATTTCGGCCGAGATCAGCTGTACTGGGAGTGCAGAGACCATGCAGCAGCTGAGTGTTATCCGGAAGGACTGCCCGAAACACTGCGCAATGGCGTTCCTGCGAAGTTCAAGAGACTAAACCTGGCAGTGCCCAGTTCCGACGCTGATCCAGAAGAAGCCGTTGATCCATTCGCATATCACCGAATCTGGAACTCGATCGTACGGTCATACTCCGATACTCATCTTACCAAAGCTTCCGACAAGCTGATCGCCTTGTCCGGAATCGCGAAGGAATTTCAAACAAAGATCAATGATACATACGTTGTGGGCATGTGGTATAGCACATTGGAAAGTAGCCTACTCTGGCACGTAAGTCGCCAAAGCCAAATCGACGGCTCGCCGTCTGTGCGGCCTGAGCTGTATCGTGCGCCGACCTTCTCGTGGGCCTCGATAGATGGAAGAATAAACACCGCTGGTCCAAGTAAAGAAAACCTTCTCATCGAGGTTTTTGACATCCACCTCGATCATGTTTCGCAAGACATGACCGGCCTTGTTACAGGAGGATATCTCGATCTCAAATGCCAGCCGGGATCTTTCCAAATGATGGTCAACTACATTGGGGAACTTCAGCAACTCTTCTTGAAAGTGGGTGGCACTATCGTTAAATCTAAGCACAAGAAAGATTGGGACAACGGTGTGTTGGTGCATTTGGATGTTGGCCAGAAGAGTTTCGACAACGAGAACACGGCCGGGTCTTTGTACTACGTGCCCTCACAGGAGCAGACTACGGCTGACGATCCCTTGTCGTATCTGCTGCTAGTAGCTGTGGACGAGACTCAGACCACGTTCCGTAGGATAGGGATCGCGGTGACAGCCGAGGCCGAAGAGATTGGTCTGCTGAGCACAGTTGATAAGGAGGTCCGAACGATTCGGATTGTCTGAAGCTCTATCTCAGAGACTGAAAAGCTGAAATGAATTGGGCGACTTGATAATCTCTTGATTCAAGCACCATGGTCTGGTCAGTATGGTAGGATAGGGCATGGCATTTAATCATCAAAATCTGTTCCATGTCCCTTTCACCTGAGGTCCCACCGGGGAAATAGGAGTCAATAATGCGCCCTACTGCGTCTACGCGCCCTATCAAACACCATTCGGGCGCTTGGTTCGTCTCATTTCGCCGCTTAGAAACCAATGATAGAGTTCGCAAAACATCAATTGAGTTCCGGTCAACTGGCTACTGTGCCTTCATCTCCCCCACTCTACCGGTGGGATACCGACGAAAGTATCTTACAAGCGCTTGGGCGTAGGCTCAAACATATAACCTCAAGCGTCCTATGCAGAACTATGCGTTTATAATGGGTTGAACTGCACACCTGTCGCGGCCGATTCTGGCGACAATTATTGTTGTAGTCGCCGTTTATATCAAGACATTTCTGAGCCTGGCGTCTTCATCGATTGTCGTCGCTCCAATGCTGCTTCTCAAAGCCTTTTGCGGCGCAAGTCTAATGGCAGCGACCGCCGCTACGTACGCCGGCAACCTCAACTACGGCTCACCGTCTCTGCACCATCCGTTCCTCGGGATATCTATCCGGAAGGTGGCAGGTCGATCTGAAGGCAGCACACCATGGACACCGGAGCAGCTCAACTTCACTCACGGCGTGGCTTCCGGCGACCCGTACGACGACAGCGTAATCCTCTGGACGCGTGTCGCCCCGACGATGGACAACGATCATAGCAACGTCACGGTTGAGGGAACAGCCCCTGTCTTCGCTCACGACAATGATATATTTGTCAAAGCGAGTAAGTCGCCGATCTGCGTCGATTGGAAAATTGGAACGTCGGAGACTATGGACGGGCACGTCGTCAGATCGGGTACCGCTTATACAAGTTCGGATGTAGACTTCACAGTCAAGGTTTGTTGACAGAGCCTGTTCTGAGCCTTGGCGCTTGTAGCTAAGTGGTGTAGGTGGAAGCCAAAGGGCTGAAGGCTTTTAGAACGTACTGTTCGTGCATTAGTCTCCCTACTCAGTGGACATGACCTGACTGGAGCCAGATTACCAGTTCAACGTATGCAACTCCGAAACCAAATCGCCCATTGGTAGAACCCGGACCCTTCCAGAAGCCAACTCCAGAGTCAAGCGTCCTGTCAAGCTGGCTGTCTACAGTTGCGCAAATTACCGTGAGTATTGCCGCATACTTGCAGGCTTACTATACTAACACAAGCCGTGACAGCTTTCGGCTTCTTCAACGCCTACGGAAATCCAGAGCGAAAAGATTCTGTGGACTATGTAATCCATCTCGGCGACTACATCTATGAGTACGGCAACGGAGAGTATCCCGTCGGCGGTCTGGGAAGAGTCCCGAAACCCAACCGCTCTTGTCATACGTGTGTGATTCCGAACCTCAAGCTTCGGTCGCTCTAGTACTAACTTGAGATATGTTAGACTCTACGATTATCGTAGGCGCCTCGCCCAGTACCGGAGCGATCCCGACCTCAGCGCCAGCCACCAGAAGTTCCCCTGGATAACGGTCTGGGACGACCACGAAGTGATGGACAATCGGTACCGAGACGGTTCAGCTGCGATGAACAACACCGAACAGTCCTTCATCAAAGACGACGGCATCTCCGGCGACGCGCGGAAGATGAATGCCGTGCGCGCGTACTTTGAATGGAGTAAGTCCATCCCACGTCGTCTCTTCCTCTATCTAACATTTTCAAAGTGCCCCTAAGGCAGGTCGACATGGACGACAACCTCCGCATCTGGCGCAACTTCCAATTCGGCGACCTCTTCAACCTCATCATGCTCGACACCAGGAACTACGACCGCTCCATCACCGACTTATACTGGAACACGGGATACATCCACGAAATCAGCGACGACACAAGCCGCTCGCTCATGGGGTCGCGCCAGGAGAACTGGTTCTACCGCCAGCTCAGAGATACACCGGCGCTTTGGAGGATCGTGGGTAATCAGATCGTGTTCAGCAGGATGAACCAGAGCATCTCCAACGGGCCCAAGAACCCCTTCAACTACGACCAGTGGGACGGCTACGTCGCGAACAGGGACCGGACGTTGAAGACGCTGTATGATAATAGGATCGACAATACAGTCTTCCTGGCGGGTGATAGTCATGCATCGTGGGTCAGCGATCTCGTTTGGTTAGGTGAAAAGGATTACGGCCCTGAAACTGGTGCAGGGGCTATCGGCGTCGAGTTCGCCGGCACAGCGGTCTCGTCCCACTCATCAGCAGGTCAGAACATCACGCAAGAGAAAGCTCTCAATAGGAGCTCATGGATGACGGCGGCCAATCCAGAACTGCAGTGGCAGGAGTACTTCTATCGGGGCTACTTTGAGCTCAGTGTGGGCTACGACGCGATGAATGCTACGTTTTTCGGTCTACCGACGTACGCCACGAGGAACGGGTATGAGATTGCGTTGGCAAACTTCACCGTCAAGGCTGGAGAGAACAAGTTGCAGCGTCCGGTTGGCGGAGGTAGCGTCGAGTTCGGGAGCTTGAAGGGCGGAGTGACGAAGCAGACGAATGTCACCCATGACACCGGCACTGGAAGCTGGTTTGTGTTTGGGGATGAGCTGCCCAGTGCTATGGACTTACTACAAGGTGCAACGAGTAGCTTCCCGAGCGGAGGGCCGGTGCATGTTGCGGCATATACTCTTTCCACAAAATGGTTGTTTGTGGTGGTTCTTGTGACTTTCGCTCTGCCATCTCTGTACTACTTGTAGCTGTCGTACGTTCTTGACATTCAAACACAATTCCTGTGAGACAAACCCGAGTGATTCGACATCTACGGTTGTGAAAATCGCCTGGTAATATGTGTGTGTATTGAGTCTGACTCCAGAAACGCGCACCAGACCGCGGTCGACATAAGATCGGTGTCAAATTCGTCGACGTCGCGACACATCATGCAATAAACACCGGCACCTCGCTTCCATACAAGTCGCTCTTTGGGGTTTGCACGTCCATCGGGTGGAAGTCGTGAAGCATCAGCCAGCAAATCGACCGGAATACCAGCGTGCACCATATATCTTCCGCCCTGGATGCGACCTGCATTTTCCTATCCGGAGACGTGGTCTTCCGCACTTCAGCGACGACCTTGGGACGAACAACATCAAAGTAGAGTCTCATGAGGGTGTGCTGTCTGATCTCTGGTGGCGCCGAGCGCACATCCCTCCAGAGAAAAGCTTCCTCCTCAGCCGCGAGAGGGTCGTCGGTTTCGTCGTCGTCCTTGACAGCATCGCCACCGTCCCAGTCGCTGTCTGGCCGTGTACCGGTAGCAGCCGTGTGCTCGTTGAGACCGAAAAGAACTCCCTGGACATGGATTGCAAGAACCAGCAGCACGAGGTTCCGGCGCGGCTCGTCCGAGTCGCCCACGTTTCCCGCCGGGAGACGCGTCTGGTCGCCGGAACCGGGGATCTTTGCCTTGAGGATACCGTCCAGCTTCTCAATGACGTAGTGCAGCCGGTCGAGAACGGCGACTGCCGACGACGGGCCTCCCTTGGAACGCGTTGGCGTCGACAGCTCCCGCAAGTCGCTCGAGTACTGCGCCAACCTGCGTTGGACGACGCTCGAACCGCCGCTGGCGGACAACGACCTGATCTGCGAGGCAAAGGCGTCCAGCATCAGAGGGAGCGAGAACGCCCTGGTGTCCCATGTGTACGGCGTCGGGTTCGGCAGCCTCTTGAAACCGCTGTTCAGGATGTGGAAGCTCTGCGCCAGCATGCCCGTCACCTCAAAAGCCACTGTCGTTTATTGTCAGCGATGCTCGGGTCAGCGTTTCCCAAGTACGCAACCCGGCTTACCAGGGTACACATGCGAGACGACCCCATCGTCGGTGAACAACCTCGCGGCCACGGCGTCGCATCCCAAAGCGACCAACGACCCTGCCACTTCGGCCTTGCTCGAGAAGTTCGGCAAGGGAAATCCCCCCGAACTATGGCGAAACTCATCGCCAGCCGCGGCATGGAAGATCGTGGGGACGAACCCGAAGCAAAGCTCCTTCAACCCGGCAACGGGCGCGACGCGGTTCTCTTCGAACCGGCTCCTCCTGTGGACCTGGAACGTGAACACCGTCCCCGCGTCGGCGACCTCCGACCCGGCGATCGCGTAACCGTTGCCTTGCGCGCGGTAGCAGCCGCGGGTGCGGTCGATATCGGTCCAGTACATCCCGAGCCAGGCGGCCAGCGCGACAATGTGCCCCCACGTCGTGCTGGACGCCGGCCTCTTGAAGTGCGAAGGCAGTGTATTCCACGTCCCGGGCTTCCGCTGCAGGGCCACGGCCAGAGTCGGCCCGCCGTGCGCCCCGTCGACGCGGGTTTCCGGGAGAATCTGCCGCTTCGCAACCTCTTTCCTGTCCCACGCTTGCGAATCCAGCTCCAGTCGCTGCAGAGCGGATAGTAGATCAACCCAAGACGCCCTGCCAGATGACTCCGTGCGCGTCGCGCTCTTCTCCTTTCGAAGTACTTCCCGGCCGTTAGCAGGGGGGACATACGAGGCAGGCAGATCGACCCTGCTGCTCTCGAGGCTCCGTACCGATCCGTCGATGAGTACGACTGGCTGGTCCGTCAGCGGTCCCGTCGTGGCCGCCGGCGAACAGAGGAACAGGACAGGCACTTCGAACTGGATGTCAAATCGCAGCTCTCTCGGCCGGGCGATGCGCCGCACCGCCCGAGCCCACTTCCCAACGGTGAGCCGGTTCGGACGTCGGGCAGTGTACACCTTGGTCGACGCCGGCTGCATGAATTGGTAGTGGTGGGCATTGGAGATGTCCGCTGGGTAGACGGGGATCGCAACGTTGGAGAGGACGGTCACGTCGGACAAGCTGACGCCGGAGAAGACAGATGATGCTTTCGAGGCGGTGGTCACGGAGCCCCTGATCGAACCGCCCACGAGGCCGTCTTGCGCTCGTCGGTATGGCAAAGACTCGTCCAGTACAGGCTGGAAATCGAACGAGGTGGAGGATGAGCGTTGTCTGGCAGCGTTCGGGGGCGATTCTGGAGCCGGGCATACGCGATCGTGACTTTGCGTGACGGTTGAGCGGTAGACTAGATCATGCGACAGAATATCTGGCAAAGCTTGGTCGCAGTTGAGCAAAAGTTTTGGCTCGATGCTTCCCAAGACACCGAATGAGTCTTCCAGTCTCTCCAGCCTGCGGAACATGTCGGCATTCTGTAAAAGGGTCACGACCCTGTTCGAGAGCATATCCTGAGCCTTTGCAGCCTCACGATCAGAGTCACTGGCATCGTCAATTCAATAGCTTATGAATAGTTCAAGTTGAGTACCCGCCATTGAAGAATATTGAGAAGCAAGAGCGTCGTCTGCTTGAAGGCCTGGAGCCGAGACAGCAAGTCCGACAGCTTGCCCGACGCGCGGGTCCATTGCATCCGACCCATGATGCGATCGGCGCCATCCAGGCATATCGGCGTGATTGAGCTCTCCAGCTCAGAAAAGATGAGAACCCCGTTGGTGAACACCGCGATGAGATCGTCGATGGGCACGAGCAGCGTGCGGCTCCTGGACGCGGCGCTGAGGGTTTGCAGGAGACCATGTAGCGCCGACAGGATGATGCGCGAGTCCACGACTTCCGAATGGACAGACACCGCAATCCTGGGCGTTTCTCGGACTGCTGAGATATAGGGTCCCAGTATGTCGGTGATTTTACCCGCTGCGGCGAGGATGCCGACGATGGAGGAGGCGATGCTCAACGGGTCAGCCATTACACATCATGTTAATGAAATGGCGAGTTAGCGACGTCAAGGGCAGGCTTATAAACGTGATTTGTGTTGAAATCGAGGCGTGCTGTGACACATATACCCAGGGATGCAGGTACATGAAATGGCAACCTGCTCGGCAGTCGAGAGTGAACGGTAGGATTCTCCTTGCATGGCGTAGCTTGAACTCCTCGTCCAATGCGAGACGGCGAGCAGCCGACTGAGACAACGCTGCCTACCATGGCCACTTGAGGGTCACAACCAGCAGTAGAATCGCATGCCGTCATCTGGAAACTAGGACGTCCCAGAATGTTACAGCGTCAACTTCGAGTGGCTCACTTTTGCTGCGCCTCCCCCCAACCGAATCCTTCGCCTTGTAAAGTGCGTCAACAGCGACTTCCTTCGGATAAACGGTCACAACAAGAGAGGCAAAACATAGATATCAGAAGCCATTGCTGCGGAATACCTACCATGGGTTAATGACACAGAGACCTGGATTGCGATGAATAGTCCCAAGCTTTGACAAACGTGCTGGACCAATGCCGACTCACAAGTAAAGTCCCTTTTAACCGATAAGCCAGGGAACTCGCCGGGGGAATGATCTTGTCATCAATGCGTGCTCTCATTCTCTATAGGTCTATTACTCGTCATAACCTAGGTGTTCAACTCACGCCACACGCTCAACTTTTCCCATAAACCCGCTCCCCTAAAACAGCACCCACAACTCCGCACCCTATTCACAACCAAACACGCAAGTTTATGCCTTGGTCAGCAAGTTCGCGCCAGTCATCTCCTCGGGCTGGGGCAGGCCCATGGCGGCGAGGACGGTAGGAGCGACGTCACCCAGGACACCGCCCTCCTTCTTGAGGCTCCAACCCTCGGGGGCGTTGGCCATGATGAAGGGGACCTTGTTGGTGGTGTGCGACGTCTTGGGCTTGCCGTCGGCGAACTTCATCTCCTCAGCGTTGCCGTGGTCGGCGGTGATGAAGAGAACGTAGCCCTCCTTCTTGCAGGCCTCGTAGATCTTGCCGATGGCCTTGTCGGTGGCCTCGACACCGACGATGGCGGCCTCGTACACGCCTGTGTGGCCGACCATGTCGGGGGGCGCGAAATTGTTCATGACGAAGGGGAACTTCTGCTCGCCGAGACGCTTGGCGACCTGGTTGGCGACGCCGTCGGCGGACATCTCGGGGGCCTTGTCGTAGGTGGCGACGGACTTGTTGGAGGGGACGAGATCCTGCTTCTCGTCGCGGGTCTCGAGGGCGAAGACCTTCTCGACACCACCGTTGAAGAAGAAGGTAACATGGGCGTACTTCTCCGTCTCGGCGATGTGGACCTGCTCAACCTGCTGCTTGCCGAGCCACTCGGCGAGGACGTTGCCCATGCGCTGGGGCTCGAAGGCGATCTCGAAGGGGTAGTCGGTCTTGTACTGGGTCATGGTGACCAGCTTGTTAATCTTGGGGTAGGGGAAGTCGGGAAGGACAGAGCGGTCGACGTCACCGAGGAGCTGGGTGATCTGGCGGACACGGTCGGAGCGGTAGTTGAAGAAGAAGACGGTGTCGTCGTTCTTGATGCGGCCTTCCTGGCCACCGACGATGATGGGAGTCAGGAACTCGTCCTTGTCCTTGTCACCGCCGCGGGCGTAGCGCTCCTTGACGGTTGCGACGGGGTCGGTGCTCTCCTCGCCCTCGCCGAGGATCATGCCCTTGAGGGCGAGCTCGACACGCTCCCATCTCTTGTCGCGGTCCATGGCGTAGTAGCGGCCAACAACAGTGGCGATCTTGCCGATGCCAATCTCCTTTGCGGTCTTGACAAGCTCCTCCATGTAGCCGGCGCCGGACTTGGGGTCGGTGTCGCGGCCGTCACCGAAGAAGTGGATGTAGACCTCGGGGACGCCATACTGCTTGGCGGCCTTGAGGAGGTTGTAGAGGTGCTCCTGCTTGGAGTGCTGTTTGTGAAATCAGACGTCAGTGACACTGCTGTGCTGAGTGGGGTGATGTTGCTGTTCGGTGCGACTTACAACACCACCGTGAGAGACGAGACCGCACAGGTGCAGTCTGCCGTTGCCGTTCTTGGCGCTCTCGAAGGTCTTCTTGATAACAGCGTTGTCGGGGAGCTCGCCGTTCTTGATGGTCTGGTCGATGCGGACGACGTCCTGCCAGACGACACGGCCGGCGCCAATGTTCAAGTGTCCGACCTCAGAGTTGCCCATCAGACCCTCGGGCAGACCGACGGCGAGGGAGGAGGCGTCGAGCTCGCAGTAGCCGGTGCTGCTCTTGGCGAAGTCGTCCATGACGGGGGTGTTTGCGTTGGTGATGGCGTCGCCATCCTTGGGGGAGTCGGCGCCGGGAACACCCCAGCCATCAATCACGACTGTAGGAGCGCAAGATCCACAAGATTAGCCAGCCGACCTCGAGGTACAGGACGATGTAGGCGAGGGTGAGGACGTAGTCGGGGGAATTGTGCTTGGGCTTGGGCTTGACAAGATTTGAGGGCTTGGGAGGAGGAGGGGGAGGTGCCTCTTCGAACCGCTGGTTGGCTTGGTTCTGGGCTCCGCGACCAGCTTCGAGGCTCACACCACTGCCACCACCACCACCATCGACACCACCAACAACGCGACTGCCATCACCAGCACCACCGCGGGGTCGCAAGGAGGGGCACGGAGGGTTGGGAGGGAGATCTTTTGACGTACTCAGGCAGGCCTTCTGGTCGGTCTTGGCCATGGTGTATATGTATTCTATGCTTCGATGTCTTTACAGGATGGGTATGTAGGAGGAAAGGAAACAGAAAAAGGGCAGAGGGTTGCGTGATTTTTTATTTTTTTTTCTCGGCCGCGGTGGTGGTGAGGTTGAGGAGACAAGACTTGATTGAATCGGCCCAGCCAATGCACCTTGCACACAGTCAGTCGGGACCTGCCTGCCCAGCAGCTCCGGTCGGTCCAGTGTCTGCTGTTCTGTTTTATCGGTGTCAGTGTTTGGTGGGGGTTTATGTCATAGTATCGCCGATAATAGACCCGTGTCGGCGTGAGCATTATTAGCACTGTCCATTGTTGCCCATTAACCATAGTAAACACAGTGCTGTCTCTTCCATCAACAGTGTGGACTGATGGAAGCTGCCCCTCTGTTGACTTTCAACAATTTTTAGCTGCCAATCGGCGACGCGCTAAAACGCCCGTGGTAGCTCCCGCACCGCAACTGTCTCGGCGGAGCTTGCCCCTGCCACTCTCGACACTTTGCCCAGCCCGGAACTGCTCCCTCCTGCAACCGCGACTGCACCTGCACCATCACCTGCAATTGACTTTGACGCCTCGTCAACCTCGACCAACGACACCACGGCAATTACGCACACGCCCCGAGGCTGAAGCTCCGACTCTCCTCCTACCTACCTCACACTCACAACAACCTACAATCTACCACCTCCACACGCGCCTGCCTCCCGGGCACCTAAACCATCAAGATGCCTCCCCACCCGCTCGAGCTTCCGTCAACTCTCTCCCCCGACGCTCTCGACACCCTCACCGAGCTCACGGGCATCCTCACCCGCCTGCGCACCGCCATCCAGACCTCCGGTGCCGCGGGCGGCATCACGGGCGCGACCCCGGCCGCCTCCGGCCCGGGCGCGACGCCAAACACCCTCGGCGCCAGCCCGAACACGCCGCTCTCCCTCAAGGACGTGCCCGCCCAGACCGACGCCCTGAAGCACAAGCTGCAGCGCGCCCGCGTGCAGATGCGCGCGCTGCCCGACATGGAGCGCACCACCGCCGAGCAGGAGGACGAGATCAAGGAGCTCGAGGAGCGCATCAAGATGCAGCGGGAAGTGCTGGACCGCCTGAGGGAAGCGGGCGTCAAGTTTGGACACGATGAGGGCGGGGGCGGTGATAAGATGGAGACGGAATGATGGGTGGACATTGGCATCAGGCAGGAGAATGGGAGAAGGCACAGGCACGACGATTGACCAGCTTCACATCGGCGACGAGGCAGGATGATGCGGCAGGGATTACGTTTGATTTTTTTTTACCAGATTGCTCATATGATACCCGAAATGCGACTTGGACGATACTTGAACAACGGACAGAAGACGCTATTCCTTGCGCCCGTGCAAAACCTCGCCCGCCAAACTCCTGTCCAAACCAAACCGATCGACTAGGAATATGCGAACAGCTCAATGCTTCGGTATACCAACAGCCTTCAGTATATCATGCAAATCCTTGCCTTTCTCTCCCGGCACCGTCTTTGTCCAAATCTCCTCAGCCAGTCGCTCTTCCTCCGGCAACACGCTCCAGTTCGGGCTCGGCTCCGACTTGAGCCACTTGAAGTCGTCAACCTGATCCCACTGGTTCTTGACCGGGTCTTCAGGGGTATCCTACCAAAACGTCAGCATGCCACACTCAACCCTCCTGAGCCCGCGAAACTCACAAAAGCCGCCGGCAGTGGCGCAAACCGCATATTCTCACAATCCTCAATAATAGGATGGCTCGAGCAGTGCAGATAGATATCCACGTTCCTGCACTCATGGATCCGCACCTGCCGCGCCGACACCACCACGATACTGTCCCTCACCCCGGTAATGTGCGCCGGCCCCGCCACGTTGCCCGCCACGACCAGACTGCCCTCGACATCCCGCAGCGCCAGGTTCGCAAACGACGTCGTGCCGGACAGCGCGAGCGACATGTCGACGATGCAGCCCCGCAGGTCCGTCAGCCGGCCCGACGAGGTCGCCCGCGACGCTGACGACGGCAGGATGATGTGCAGCCCGTCCTGGCCGTAGATGGCGATGTCCTTGGCAGTGGAGAAGCTCGGCTTGCGGACCTTGGTGGTACTCGGGCGCGCCATCTCCTCGTTGTAGTTCTTGTGTGGGAAGGAGGGCAGCTCGCCGAGGCCGTCGTCGGTCTCGGCGGCGGCGGCCCGTGACTCGGGGGCCATGACGGGCCCGCCGCGGGAGGCAGGGAGGGGATCGGCGAGGCTTGCGCCGACGACGAGGCGCGGGTCGTTTTTGGGCGCGGAGAGGTCGCTGGTTGCGGCGGCTTTGCCGCGGGACTTGAACTGGAAGCGGGAGCGGGGGGCAAGTTTGGTGGTTGTTTCGTTTAGCTTGTCCGTGAGAGCTTTGACGGCCTGGGAGTGTGTTAGAGAGTCTAGCCTAGGTCGTGGTGCTGGATGAAGGAGAAGGACTCACCTGGGCGTAGGAGCGCTGGTCATATGAAGGCACGTAGTCCGAGGCGTCGGCGACCTCATGGGAGAGGGCGGATATGCCGGCGAGAATGTGGTCAATGGCATCCTGCCTCTCGCCGCCTACCTGTGAGACGGACCCGAGGCCGTCGATCTGGTCTTGCAAGCCTGTTACATGTGCAGTCAGCGATGAAATCCCAGGGTAGATCAATGGCAGCATCGTCAGAGCTCAATGACATGACAAACGCACCGGCGACTTCATCCTGGAAATGGCGGTAGAACTTCTCCTTGGGGTCGATCTGCATCCTGGTTACTGGCAATCCTCCTCCGTAAGCGACAGGCTGAATCACTTCAGGCGCCATTGTGTTTGACGGTGTCTCTTCTCAAAAGGCAAGGAATTTTGTCACAATTATCTTGCTTCATGGACCTTTCTCTTATATACGGCCGAGAAGCACACAAAGAAGGAAGCTTCTGAGCTCGTGTTTCAAGAATGAGGAAGAGGGGTGTGTGTGACAGATAACAAAGGGACGAAATCTTGCCGACTTTACCTGGGGTAAATAAAAGGTAAAATCAAGGCGCGCGCGGGGGAGGTTCGCTTTCTACAACGGTCTGTGGGCTGGCCAGCTGGGGTGAGGATATCCCGGGGAAGTGGCGTGTTGGCGATCTTTCTTGGGTAGCTAGCCCGAGCTTCGGTTCGCTTTTGTGTCTTGAAAAGCACGCGACTCTTTTTGGGTGTGACGTCGCTACGTAGCGTAGGCAAATGGCGGGTTGTAAGATCCGGGGTTGGAAGAGAGCAGTCCCGATGCTGTGTGAGGTCGTGTGTGCTGTGCTTCTGCATCTAAGGTATGCAGAGGAAAGGTAGCAGCAGCTCGACGGGCAGAAAAGCAGCTCACTTGTGTCTCCGAGTGGGATGATGCGCTGCTGCAGGGTGAGGTGAGGTGATGGAATCAATGCCTGCTGAACTCTAGAGCTTGGAGGCGGCGAGCTGTGGTTCCGGCCGGCGGGGCTCGCCTGTCGCTGGGGCAGGGGTTCCCAGGCGCAGATTGGCGGCTCAGTCGGGTTTTCTTCAGTGGGGCGACCTTGGACTGCACCAGCGATTCCACATCTTCTTCTCTTCAACTCTTCAACTCTCCAAACCTCGCTAATACTTAGCACCTACACTGACGTGCAGACGAGCCGTCGACACCACCAGCCGACGGATCGATGACCCGGTGCTGCAAGGATCGCAGCCACCACCACCACCACCACCACATCGTCTACGCTGCAGCAAACACGATGATGAGGGGCGGGGAAGACGAAGTGTCAGTGTGGAAGCGCTGACGGCACAGACCGCAGGCGCCATGCCTTCCCCGCAATGCATCGGCGGCCTGTGTGTGCCAATTGGACCCTGAATCGGCCGTCTTCTGGTGTGTGTGTGTGTGTGAGCGAGCGAGAGGGCCGTCTGACGTCGTTCGCATGGAGACTTCATGTGCCGGACCGCCTGCGGGAGTTGGGATGAAGTAATGGGTGGTGGGTAAAGTGTGGGGTATTCATATGTATGCAGGTCTTCCACGGCATCACGATGTTGCGCAGTGACGACCGCGGGTGTGACGTTCTCTCTGACGACAGCTGAGAATCCATCGTGACATTTCATCTGATGAACAAGTAAGCATGGAGACATACTTGGCGGCAGTGGATTTGAGTTTTGGGTGCAGAGAAGCCGTTTCTCGTCGTTCATCTTTCGGCTTCTCATTTGGGAAAGACGTCTTTTATTTTAGGACAGGTGTCATGCGACGGCAGCAACCCATTAGGAAGGAGCAGGGCTGGAAGTGCCAGAAGCTCTCTGAAGATGAAGAAACACTCACAGGTCAAAGTCAACATCACAAACACAGATTACAGGATGCTAATGTGCAAACAGAAAATGACAGGGGATATCGGAGTCATTAGGTCATTATCATATTCTCATCATCATATTCTCATAAGAAGATGTCCTGGACTCGATACGATCCAAGGCATCACATCACCCACGAACCTAGTGAAGCATCCCGCACCCCACCAACACGACCAAGCCAGCCTCACCAAACGCAGCACTCATGCAACCCCGCGACATACTTCGAGGCCATGTAGTACTCCATGTCGAGGCGATCGAGCCTCTTCCACTCCTCCGCGAGCAGGCACTCACCTCTCGCCATCCACTTGGCAGTAGGCCACGGGTCAACGTGCCCGCTCTGCATCTCGAGCCGGATCTTCTCAAGCACCTTCTGCCACTTCTCAATGGTGGCCCGCGAGTTGGAGATCTCTGCGGCGATGTGCTCGCGGCTGTTGGCCTCTCGAGCACGCAATCGCTGAGAGTCCTCAAGCTGGCGCAGGCCCGTGGCGCGCTTCTTCCCCGCCAGGATCTTGAGCATGTTGTCCGAGTGATCCTCGTCGCAGAGCGAGCCCGCGATCCAGGCATCGCTCATGTGGATCTCCGGGCTGGCGCAGGGGACATCGGACATGGTGATGTCGGCCATGGCGTCGGAGACAATGTCCATGTCAATGTCGAACACGGTGCTGGAGGCGGAGCTGGAGACGTCGCTGGAGACATCGCTCATGCTGACGTCGGGCGAGTTGTAGGAGGCATCGTCAATGTCCATGGCGAAGCCCATGGCGACGTCGTTGTTGTATCCCTGGGCCGGGGTACACATGCCGTCCATGTAGTGGTTAGCACCGTTGGAGGGGTTGCTCCCATCGATGAATTGTCTGCGTGCCACGGCATTGTGGCTTTGTTGAATAGGGGAGGCTACGCCCTCCCAATTCCAATTGGCGACCACCTCGAACGGGTTGGGAGCAGTGGCGGCGACGGCGGCAGTCTTCACCTTCTCCCGCTGCTTCTGGACGTACTTGGCCCTCATAGCGCTAAGACTCTTGAGGGCTGCCATTGTGTGCGTAAGTTGCCTTGTGAGTAGTTGTGATAAGGAGTAGAATGGATGTGTAGGTAAGAGGCCTGTTGGAATCTATTCGTAGGATAGATGTGGTGGTAGGCGGCCTGCAATATGGGTATAGATGTGGAGAAGATTGTTGGCAGTGGATCGTCAAATTAGTATATGCACTACTGGAATCTGTGTGATATGCCAATTGTGATATCCTAAGATGGGATGGGGAGGTCGGAAGATGCAGAACACATCCGAGGAAAGTTGCTCTGCTTTTAAGCAGTTCCTGGATCACACCCCAATCATCCGGAGAAACGTCCTCGTTGCGAAAGGTCAACCTTTGAGGCTATCCTTCACAATTGGATTTTGGACAGAGACATCTCCGAAGGGAGGAGTTTGGTTGATACGATGGGTTTGAGGACCTCGTGTGGTCGATTCCTCCAGGTAGTCAGATGAACCTGTGAGTCTGATATTTCGAGCCAGATGGCTTCCATGCACGTGACGCAGTGAGAGAGATAGATACCAGAAACCTTTGCGGCTCGGTAAGACTCTGCTTCCTTCGACCTTGACTGATACTCATCACACACGCCCTCCACAAAGGTGTCGACCACACAGGTCAAGTTCGAACAACACAGCTCGTTCACTTCCCGATGTGGCGACCCTGCTTTGGCGCTGGTTCTCATTGACAGTGACCAAACTTTTCAGGTTTCCGAACTAAACATTTCTGTACAATGGGCTGAGGTATGTTGGCAAATAATGTTGACACTGGTTTCTCCTAGCTTTCTCATAGCTTTCTCCGAAGTTGAAGACATCCGAATGCTGGGATGCCTTCGACCTTGACAGAAATCATCTCGTTCCATGAAATCTTGTCACGAACGTCAGAGCTGTAGGTAATTTCAACCGCACTGTACTTTGGGAGGCGTTTGCGGGCTCGGCGGTTCACGGCAGTATTGGTGTCAAATAAAGGGGATTGGAGGTTACTGGGTGAATGCCGTGATAGGTCTAAGACCGAAATGAACCGATGCTACAACGAGGCACCTCCTTGGGTATTGCTCTATCTAGAGCACGTAGGTAGATTTGAGAGCATCTGCGCAGGTGGTTTTCCTCAGTCACCCGGATGATCTGTGAGTCAACCCAAACTCAACCCAAGGGCAACTACGAGCACCTCGATGTTTCAAGACTATGAGTCAACCACATGGCACCGTAGGTATCCTTCATATGTTTGAATGACTGGTCGTTCAACAAACACGAAAAGGTCCTGTAGCTCAGTTTGGTCAGAGCATCGTCCTGATATCACGTGAGATACGGCGGAGTCAAGCCTGGTCAGGACCATCCTCTTTCTCCTTTCTTTTACTTTTTTTCTTCTTCTTATTCTTTTCGTTTCTTCTCGTGCTCATGCTTCCTTCCTCCCTTCCATCAATACGCCGATCTATCATTCAAGACTGACTGATGTTTTAATTGTTCTTTTCATATTATGATATCACAACGTTGTCTTTCTGGGGACGCTCACTTACTGACGGCAAGGCTAATTTGAAGTCAGCACATCGTTGTGTTCAACGATGCATACGCGCCTCTTAAACCACAAACAGCGGCAAAGATGGACGAATAGCAGGCAGTATTGATTGCGCAGTGTCTCGCAGAGCATGATCGTGATGAACCTGGATTTGCATAGAGTTTTGCTATTCGGGCAGTGTTAGTTAGCTATCCGGGTAGTGTTCACACACACGTAAATCCGTAACTTATTTCTAAAGTAACTATATTTTTTATTCTCACTTTTATCGTTATTTTTACTTATTACTATTATTTATTATTATTATTATTATCGTTATTATTGTTGTTATCGTCGTCGTCGTTATCCTTATTACTACTTCTTTCGTTCTCTCTATAATCACGACTTATAAGGGATACTGCTCAGATAGCTAACTAACACTGCCCGACTAGCAAAACTCTTTGCATGAGGCGAACCATGCAGCCATCACAGAAAACGATCACCAGAATGTTCAGACTGGGTGTTTTGCTGTAGAAACCACAATCTAATGCGGTTGTTGTCATGTATACCGCTGCTCATCGTTCAGGGGGCATTCAGAAGCATTGGTCTCTCTACACAAGTTGAGTTGTGGTGACCTGAAAACAGCCCCCAGCCCCGCAACATTCAGACTGATTGATGTCCTGAGCCTCTCCCAGAAGTCGTCACACAATCGGAAACTCAAACAATGGTGGGTGGCAATTGTCTGGTAGCCTGGTGACCGACAGCCTAATAGATGGATAGTCCTGCTTCGTGTATTCGTATTGCGATGAAATGAATGAACACGGGAAGAGGACCTCAGCAGTCGACGGGTTCACGGAAACAAACGTTTGTTCAACGTCGGTGAGTGGATTTCATAGGCGTTGAGGATCCCATCATCACACCATGGTCGAAACCGACGAGTAGAACATAGCTATTGTATGTATTGGAACTTTTGACAGGATATATCAGTTGACGCCTAAAAGCGCTACATCGCTAAGACTTTCTACGAGGAAGTACACTTGACACCCTTGACGCCATCAACCGTGGTCTCTTCACACTTGATCGCCGTCGTGGAGGTGAAGGTCATGGTCACGGTGCCGTTGGTCGAAGCTTCGTAGTTCACGCTAGCTTCCTGTTAGCTATTACAAGTGATATTCTCGTTGCGACACAGGCTTACCTGGAGTTGAACTTGATAGGGTTGATGCCAATGCCAAGACCAATGTTCATGGTGTCCTTGGTAATGGTGAATCCGCCGCCAAGGCCGAAAGAATCCGAGCCGGATTGAAGGCCGCCTGACAAGCAATCTGTTTAGTATCATGCTCTAGAGGCTTTCCGGGAAGAAGTTCTGCGTCCTCCGGTTTCTTTCCCGAGCCCATCATCCGAGCCCGGGTCGCTGCGTCCCAGCCTGACCACTGACTTACCTCCAAAGGACTGGCCCTCAGCCCAGTTGATGCCACAGCCGACTCCAATACCTCCGAAGGGGGACAAAGTTCCCGCGGCGCTGACGGCGCCGGTTCCGGAAGTGGCCGTGACGTTCTCGGTCAGCGCCGTAATGTCAACAGCAGGCGTCGTGTTCTGGCGCGGCGAAAGGATGCCGGCGGACGCGAGGCCAGCGAAGGCGAAGAGCTTGACGAATGAGTTAACCATGTTGACTTCCTTCTTTGTAAGACGTTGCTATCGGACGGAATTCTGGATCGTAGTCGAATTGATCGGCGGATCGACGTTGGCGCGTGGGAACGAGTGACTGTGGTGAGTGAAACTTGCGATGAACGCATCCACCACCGCGCGCGTCACGCATGGGCGGGTTCGTCGGGCAGTTATATCTCACCGCGCAGCACCCACCACCGGGAAAGGGGGAGCAGCGTTGCCCCAACCTTTCATGACGAGTGTCGTGCGGTCCACCCGTCGAATGTCAATTCATGGGGCTGATGTGACTGCGGGCTGCCCGGGGACTTGTCTCAATAGCGGGCACGCAATCTATTCAGAAAGTTTATTTTGAAACCCTGGTCCTGGGTGGTTGCATGCAAGTGCCGAGCGAGCCCCTATTTCCGGCGGACTGGTTCTTGGGAGAGGCTAGACTGCCCTATGAGGTTGGGGTAATAGCATTGTTCCAAAGGATACGGATCCTGAAATCGAGGTTGGAGTAGACAATGGTTGTTCTTGAGCTCGTCTTGGTGGTGTTCGTTTGAGAAGGTTCGACACTGACGCGAAACTGCAAGGCCAGATGTCGGCGAGTCATGAGGTACGTGAAGTCCAGTCCGGGCAGAGCCCCATGGAGGTTCTTGAATGAAGCAACGTCTCAAGATGAAATTCGATGAATATCAAAGTCGATTTGATTCTATGTTCTGTGCTGAAAAGAAACTCGGCGAGCGCCAGTCGCCATGATCATCCGCGTGCCATTTTCCTCTGCCAACTCCACACTTCGCATACCCTCGACAATCTGCCAGGTCTCGGATATCCCTTCCGTTTCTAGAGCATATAGAATCGGATTGATCGTTTGCTCACTTACTTCTTCCAGCTGGTGATATTAAGTATCAAGATGATTCTTCCTCTCAATTCGAAGCCCGGTGAAATAAGATTGCTTGCACGTCGTGAATGCTTCTCACATGGATTACTGCAGACCTTGTGTACTAGCGCAACAGTCTTTTAGTTGCCAAGAGAGTCCTCATGGCGCTATGCTATTCCAGTCAGTGGCAGTGTCTTCCTCGCTTTCTCATAGACATATGGAAAGCGGGTTGGCTTTTCGCGCCATCAAACGGAACTACCAACTCCAAGCCAGCAGGAAACACTTGCGATCCTGTGGGTATGAGGTCATTGCTTCTCTGAGAAATGTGATAGTGAAGTGAATCTAATTAGTAAGAGTCGAATGATTTACATCTTGGGCAAGGTAGCCTGAGCCAAAAACACCATCCTTCTTAATCCTTCAATTAAGTTCGTAACATTTTCCTGCGAATTGCAGGCTCTGCTGAGTTCTTCGCGTATCATTCGCGCAGTGAGTGCGCGTGGCTGTGCTCGAATTGCACTTGCATGCTGACCGCACCCAACATGCTGTATTTCACCTCGGATTGGTCCAATCTGATGTACTTCAACCCTTCCTAGTGGCGAGGCAACCACACTGTGATTGCCTCGCCTTGTTGGTATGTCATTTTATTCAGGTATAAAGGTGCCCGACATCCCCATGCATACTTGTGGAGAATTCAACACTTCTCTATGCACTTGCCCGACGACAATTCTGGACATCAAAATACAAAGACATCCATGAGACACCATGAAGCTTCTGAATTGCCAAACTCGCCAGATTGAAGAATTCTCTGGCACTAGGATCCCAAAGCCGTATGCTATTTTGTCACACCGATGGGAGGATGATGAGGTCATCTACTAAGACCTACGAACCCCAGAGATTGCCACGCAGAAAGGCGGTTGGAAGAAAATAGAAAACTTCTGTCGTGTTGCTCTCGACAACTGCTACGAATATGTTTGGATCGACACATGCTGCATCGACAAAGAGGACCTCACAGAGCTTACCGAGGCAATCAACTCCATGTTCAAGTGGTACGCGAGTTCGGCAGTCTGCTATACTCACCTATCCGATATCACGCTCGGACAACCGATTGAAGATTCCCTTTGGTTTACTCGAGGATGGACCTTACAAGAACTAATCGCTCCCGCTCGGATGGAGTTCTTTGACAAGGACTGGAAACGCATTGGGACACGATTTGAACTTCGGGAGGCTATCCAAAAGCGTACACGCATTGTTGGGGAGATTTTCGATGAAACGTCAGAAGCTCGAAACATAAAAACAATTCTAGCGCGCACCTCAGTAGCCCGTAGGATGTCTTGGGCTGCAGGACGTACAACCACCCGTGAGGAAGATCGCGCTTACAGTCTTCTGGGAATTTTCAGCGTTAATATGCCCTTGCTGTATGGGGAGGGAAGTCGTGCATTCATTCGTCTACAAGAAGAGATCGCTAAGGAGTCCAACGACTTGTCGTTATTCGCGTGGACGCGTTTGGAGTGGCAGATTGAGAGCCGAGAGAACGGACTAGAATCGTCAACAAGGCCAGGCTTGCCGGAAGATCCCTGTGGAGTCTTGGCCGTTTCTCCTCATGAATTTCGCCTATCACATGACGTTGTTCTACGGAGAGATACCAAGTATAATCCTGAGGTAGGTTGGTTGCAATATATCTAACCTGCCAATCAGCTTTTGCAGAAAGCTAATGTTGCATCTAGCTCACCATTACCAATAAGGGTTTGAAGATTAAAATAGGAGCTGCAGTCACACGAGAACATATTTGGCGTATCTCTTTGGGATGCGCGGCCGACAGTCATCCTCGACACACCATCAGTATCTTGCTCAGAGAAGTGGGCGGTGGCGTGTTCGTGAGGTGGAGTGCCAATTCTCGCATACAATGGCCAGGCGACAATCAGGGACACGACATGACGTTTTACATCAAAAAGTCGACCGACTGGTACGAGCGGTCGATGGTAACTTCTCAATTGAGTTCTATGTTCCATCGCTCATTTCAATTCCATGCCAAGGGAGAAGTCAACTTTGGCAAGGCCATGCCGGCTCTTGATTGGAGCAAAGAGCAGAATTCGTTTTTTACACAGGGTGTAGACAGCTTTGAAGGTCTTGTCATCTGCACTCGAAACTTAGGATATGCAAATGGGGATAATACTAATTTATCATTCGTTGTGGCATGCGGAATCGGCCCCGAAGGTAAAGCATGGGTTTGTGTGGGTTCGGCCAGAGGAGTGAACCGCAGTCTTTTCGAGGCAGCCCAGAACGCTGATCTGCACCAGGTGGGAGTGCTTGGAATGAAAGCAAGTCAGTATAAGTCAAACGCAACTAAGACCAAGATGGAAGTGCATGGCATGAGAGGCCGGATCCAAACAAAACTTCGAGCAGACACGAGCGACGTTTTGGATATTATTGTTGAAATCAGGTAAGGAGCAGCCAGGTTAGGTTAGAACAACAAATGATTCTGCTCAATTTATACCAAGCTTGGCTTGTCTTTTAGGAAGATTGGGGATGGAAGTAGTATTTGAATAAGGCAGCCAATGCAATGCGAAGTCATGTTTATCCGCATACATGGATGGACATTACGTCCATTGCTTGCATATAGACGACCAGGTGCCAGTCTCGTGGATGACAACTATACGACCGCAAGATCCTGCGAAGCTGCGCAATATAATGAAGGGTAAATGGTGAGATGGTGGCGTGGAAATTCGGTTGCATTTGCACCGGAAGATGAAATCAACTACTCCACAATCAAATTCTCAAAAGCGTACCTTCTTGGGGACAGAGAAGTTGCTGTAGATCGTGCGTTTGGTCTGTATTAGCCCAACTCATAGACTACCTACAGAGAGCCAGAAACATCAGTGATCAACTTTTGTGATGGGCGTCTTTTTTCTCTAGAATCTTCACAATTTTATGATACTCGCTTGACTCATCGAACATGATTCTCATGCGCCAGTCTTGCCGGATTTCCAGTCGAAGAAGGGAGGTTATGTTCCCGACCACTTGTCAGGCTTAAAAGTCTAGGTTTCCGCAAGCGAACGAGCGAATTTGGAATCCCAGACCTGTGGACTGCATTGGGTGTCTCCGGCAAAGGTTTACGGGCGTCTGGTCAATTAATTTATAGATAAAACGAGCTGATCTGGATTTACTTCACCTCAATGAAGCCTAGATGAACTGATCGGCCCGCGACTACTCACGTCATCGCCCAGCACAGTATGAATCCCCCTTCGTGACAGTTTGCATCGGGTCTTCTCATGGGACAACCATATGGTTTGAGGGACTATTTCGAACACTTCATGAATGTTGGCCTCAAGACCAACTTAGAGGGCTTACCCGTCTTCATCCTTCCGCAACGCCACTTCTCTGACGTATCATTCATGCATACGCAAGGGATGATCGGCAGACTTCTCTGACATACAGTTCGCACACAAATAGCTTGCCATAGAGATCCTGAATCGAGAGGCCTTCTAGCTCGGTCGTTTCCAGACCATCAAGCTACAGGAATGAGTCCAATGCAATCGTTTCCTTCGCTTACTGAAATATCGTATAAGCCATTCTCTTCGAATAAATACTTCGTAACACAAATTCACAGTCCGAAGCCCCCTAATCTCCCGTTTTAAGCCGTTCGAGCGTCGTGCACGGGATGACACGCCTATGGCCATGCCCGGTTGTCTATATATATAGTCGTCCAGCGTGCTTCTGGTAAGACACCAACCAGAATCGGGTGGTACGAGGTATTTTATGATTCAGAAGATGGCCTGCATCAACCTGCGAAGAAATCAATTCACCCCGATCAATGATCAAAGCCATCAGCACAAAAAGCTCAATGGTCATAATTAGCTACTATCCCCCTTCGTCCGTTGACTTCGCCCAGTCAATACGATCCGAATGAACTACCAACGCCCTTCAGAAAACAACGTCTTTGGTTCGCGCTGCTAGCCACAACTTACAGCACGAAAAACCAAGTATTGATCCTTTGATTCTATGCTGTAGGTGAGAAAACCTCATACAACATTGTTTGTGCTGTCGAGGTTTCAGTCATCCACTCTTCTCAATATTTATACAAATCCCACAATGCGGCAGGTTAGTCACCTTCATTCTCAGTTCTCCCACACCCAAACATCCACATATGTACCCTATTTGAGTCGCTAAACTCTTGCACAAGTCAAAGATTCAGCCAACAATGCATGTATAGGTCCTGCGAGCTGAAGTCGTGCGCAAATCATATTCACAAAACGTGATTGGCTGGGTCTGTGCCTTGGATTTGCAAGTATGACTTCAACCACTCCTCGTTGAACACTTGCCACTGGCCTTTCCCCGCGTCCAGCCTCGGAAGTTTCCCTCGTATATCCGTAGACGATTGATTATAATGTAGTTTGGTGTCTTCTCGGGCTCTTCCATCCACAAGGGGTCACAGAGTCGCTGCAACCCAACGTTATTCTCAGCGAGCATGGTCCAGGTTGAAGTGAAAGCTCGCGATCGAGACCAGACCACTTGTATTCGTGCCGTCGATCTCCAGACCCTCAATCACTTAGGAACATCAATAAATACTCTCCACCTCGCGCAGGAACCAAGTCAGAAACCACGTCACTCCTCGACGACGTGCTTCCACCACGATTCAGCACCCACTCATCCAGCAAGCTGCATCAAAATAGCATTCATGGTGCCACCCAGGTGTTCTTTAAAAGGAACCTCAATTTCACATGGGCCAGAGACCTTCTAAACAGAATTCGTGCTGCATATATATTATTTGGCGTATCGCCATGACGCTGATCGCCCCTGCAAGCTTCCAACTAGCCGCAGCAACTCGACACGGCTCCATCATCACGCCGAATGCTCAACCTCAGACCATTGTCGTCCACATCCCCTACCTCTCCCGGCTCCTGCCTCCAGAAAAATCACCCGAATATAACCTGGTCAAAGGGTCCGAGGGTACCAGGCCATGGTCCCAAGGACCCCAACAGCGATGAAGCATATGCGAGCCTTCAACGACGGACCACATCCAATACTCTACCAACGGCCGCAGCCGATTCTGGTCATAAATCATACTCACACAACACCTTTCGGCCTTAAATACCCCCCCGGCTCGAAACAAAAAACGACCAGTACGATCCTGCACGTCTAACTCCGAGCAACGTGCGTGCATCTCGCTCTACATGAAACATCACGGCCAACAAACCAGACCCCGGAAGCGGACGCCAAAGTGTCAGCCAGCACGCCGATAAGTCTATTCTCAAAGAGTGTTTACACAGCCCGGGCCTGCAGCAGGTCCCAGACCAAGTTACATCGAATACGAAATGCCTAGTGAAGCATGTTGTCATGATACATCAAAGTCCCTTTCTCATCCAGTGAATCGCCCAGCGAGACGCCGTTTTTGTCATGCATGTGTACATGAAGACCCTCCCCCCTAATCTAAATGCTAAATACGGGGCAAGTCTGTGTTCAGACCCCGAAATCATGTCCTTTCATATCCCGTATCCTTTCTCATATCCCGTTGTCTCATAAACCGTTCACCATGTCTTCAAGAGAGAAAAAACAAGTAAAGCCAATGTCCGTCTAGATGTTTACCCCTGGATGCCCGCAGCATCATTGCCCTTCTCAGCGTGCAAGCCGAGCAAGCCCCCCTGTCTACGCATCCCCGTTACCAATGCAAAGTCCCCGAAAAAAAAGAAAGGACACTCGAGAAGAAGAAGAAGAAAAAAGTAAGAATGGCCAATGGGTGTGTCGCACCACACCGGATACGGATCACATGAGGATCCTTCACAGCACGATGGGATTGTGGGGGTTGGTCCCTTGGTCGGCCGTAAGCTCCAAGAACTTTGAGCACGGCGGAAGTCTCACACGCGATCGATGCGAGCTGGCAGGCCACGAGCGAATCGAGTCGTAAAAGACGAGCCGCGCAGGTGTTGATGCAGCGGCGAGACGTCGCAGGTTCTGCCGGCAGGGGTTGGACTTGAGCAGCGCGATGCGGGGCGGAGAAAGACTCAATCTCCGGACAGGCTCGGAGTTCTGGCGCCTGCGCCGGATGGGGCCGGCTGATAATGACAGCGGTGACTTGCCCCGCTCCCGCATAAACTGAATGCGTGCGGGCGGGTGAGGATCCGTCGGTGTGCGGGGTGGCGGGGAGGCGGACGACACAGAGTTGTGGTCTCCTACTGCCTCACGGTTGTCGGTCTCCGAAAGACGCAAAGAGACGGTGCGGCACTCGAGTGATTGGCTGTTCTGAAGGTGTCCCCGCGATCCGAGAGGCTCGTCCATATCTCTTCTGAACTGGGACGTAGCTGCTCTTGTCTGCATGCGCCGCCTTCGCCCACACTCGGAGTTGAGCGAGTTCATGAGCTTTTGAAGCACTGCCCATGGGAAAATGACGGTGCCAGCCTCCCAGACTCTGCCAGCGGAGAGCTCTGCGGCGAAGAAGCTTGTCCACGCGCGCGCGTTGGAGCAAGGGTCGCCGAGGATCATGCTCTCCGGGGTGTTGCGCATGCGAAGCTTCAAGTCGGCCCGCTCCCGTCTTGAGAAAGGGAGAAAGGGTTGAGACGGTGCGTTGACCATGTGTTGAAGAAGGGACAGGGCCTCGGATGCCTTGAAAAACTCAGCATACTGGCCGCCTAAGGGAAGGTACGTCTGGCGATAGCATGTAATAGAAGGTTCCATCCGGTTTGGGGAACCGCCGGACGTCAAGCAGAGAGTGACGGCTCTGTTATCTCGCGTAAGATTGACAGTGTAGTTGTGATGCGGAGAGGCGTGTCCTTGAGAAGAGGCTCGGCGAAGGCTCTCTTCAGCCTGCGGCATCAGGGCAGCATGCGAGTGCCGCTTGTAGTCGTAGTCTGCCGTTTCCGAGCCGGCTCGATCGGAGCGAAAGCTCTGCAGGTTGCATCCGTCGGAGTACGACCGGACGTGGGAAGGGCCGTGCCGTGCCGGTGTCAAAGGCTGCACATGCGGATCAGACGTGAAGGACGGATCGAACTTGGTTGGCGGTGTCTCGGGCCCGAAAGACGACGTCCTTGTCCTCACCTCCGATGGCGTATCGTGACGAAGTTCAGGCGTGCGGTCTGCGGACAGCTGCGTAATATCTGGGGAGTATCCAATCTCGTCAGGCGTGCCGTGTGTTGACTTGGCGTATCCCGTTGGAGGGCGGAAACCGAAGTACGAGTTGAGTTTACTGACTGTGTGGGCCGTTGATTCGTCTATGTCCCATGGAGATGCTGGCGAGCGAGCCACAGTGGGCCACTTGGCGAGGGAAACTTGTCCCTCGATATTCCTTCGCGGCATAGAGCGATACATGGAGGACATGCTGAATGACAAAAACAAAAACGTAACGAAGAAGAGTTTCGGAAGCAGAGAACCCGTGAGAAAAGAGCCAACATGGGCCGCACACTTGCCGGCGGACTGGTCATATATACGGAAGATGCTCTCCATCGAAGACCAACCAAACGATCGGTCCAAAGGGGGGGGGGGGGGGGGGGGAGCGGTCAGCCAACTGGAGCACACCGAGACATGGTGTCTTGTGTCCTCCCCGCAGCAGCCAATCCCTCAGCAGCCAACATACCAAGGGCCTTATTTTTCTTCTTCTTTCGCATCCAACGCACGACACTTTGGAGGAGGAGTTGGTAGGGCTATCCTCGTCGATGGTATGCGCTGAGGTAAATGGCCCCCGCCTGACCGGGCAGTTGGGAGACACAACACCATCTCGTGTGTTAGTGTGCGCAAGTGTCTTCCACAGCCTCGATGGCCCTTGTCGCCTCCCTGCATGCCTCCCGAGAGATCGACCTTGTGCTTATGCAAAAAGCAAGGTGAAGACCAATCAAGGAGCCCGGCAACCACTCCCGCGTGCTGCTGGCCGGTTCAGAGCCTCGTGTCAACCGGCCGAAATTGTGGCATTGCCGATTGATTGCATGCGTCGCTGCCCGAGGGAGGATGACGGCAAAAGCAAAGTTGGTCTCGAGGGCCTGTGAGTGGCCGGGTGTTGGCCCTCCTCCAGGCCCTTCGCACCCCCATTAGCGGGCTGCAGGCGCGGAACTGCACGATATATCATATTTGGACCATGCGTGGCGGCACGAAACAAGCCAAGTCCATCCGAAGAGGGAGGGCGGGGCAACAAGACCAAGATGCGATGATGCGTTGGGTGCATATGACGGCTGCGTTGTTCGTCTGACATTCGCCTGGAGATTTGTTCGCTTCCGCTGATTTCTCGGTTAGGGCGTCCCGAAAAGCCAGGAATGGGGTCTCGGGAGGCTGACGTTTGAAAAAATGAAAAAGCGTCGGCGGCGGGATCCATAGTCTGCTCACCGCTGGATGAGAGACGGGAACATGGCGTGAGCGTCTTGAAAGAAGCAAGGCGAGGAAAAGCAAAGATGGTCGTCCGAGCGCCGGGATATGAGACCCTCAGAGACAGGACGAGACAATGGCATCGCGCGAATCAGAGATGTGCTAAATTAATAACCGCAGGGAGCGTGATATATAGCAGTGGCCATCTCTGCAGGCCAGTCACATTGGAGCTTTGAGTGTTTGGCGACGTGACGGGCGGCGTTTGTTGACGCGGTGGAGGGCGAGCTGCCATGTGTTACACAGATTGATTGCGGTGGATTCCTTTTTGAGTGAGTTGCGTTGCAGCTGAAAAGCTCCGAGATGATGTTTTGGTGTGGGAGGGCGAGAAGCAAGACCTGGGAATACTCCGTAGTGCGAGGGTGGGTGGTACGGTGGGAAGTGTGTGTGGAGGACGCGGCAAGCGACGTGATGGAGGTGGTGGTGAGGCGGTCCAGGGGCAGCGTCGTGGTGCATGTGTTGGTGTGCCTGTTGCTTGTCATGTGTGCAGCGTGATGGGAGGTGGAAGTGGAAGAAAAGAGTGGTTCACCTCATGTGGCTGAATTTGCAGCAAGCACGGTGAGGTCGCAGCGTTTGCGAAAGCCCCGCCACAAATGTTTCTCTCGTATGGATACAGAAGGCGCCAGCCACTTGCACCTGCAGCATAACACTTGGACACCTTCCAGGAAGGACCAGGTGCATTCCTCCCCATGAGGCACCTGCCCGTGAAGTCGCACTTTCCACTTTCCACTTTCCACTTTCCACTTTCCACTTTCCACTTTCCACTCTCCAACTGGACCTCATGGTGGTTTCCCATCAGTTCATGGCAGGTGCGGGCCGGTGAGCAAAAGTACTTTAGTGTCCCCGATGAACTCCACTTGCATTCGACCTACACTACACTGTACCTTCGCACCTTCCATCCGATGTCATTGGATCTTGCCCAAGGTTATGACTGGTCTCTTGTCAAAAAGTGGTCAACTGCGCCCTTGACATTGACATGAACGGCATGGACGACATGAGCGACAGGGCCCTTTGCCCCCTGATGGAAGCCATGCGCCTTCCTCATTGGACAATCGAGCGGCTGCCTGGAAGTCAATCCTTGGTGTACCTGCCTAAGCCTTGCGAACCAACATCAGCCCAGAGGAACGCCTTGCCTGTGCGGAGAAGCACGTCGAGCATAACAGAACCTCCATCGTTTGACTCATTGCCGGCCAGACGTTTGAGTAATACTCTGTACTTTGGCGAAATCATCGAACCAGCTTATAAGACTGTTGAATCGCCTCGAGTGATCAACACCATTGGCATCGGCATAAGCATTGGCATTGGCATCATCATCAGCCAATACTACAAATCCATTATCGACAAAAGCACATTGAATCATCCACATTACACGCAACGTCGCAAAGAACATCGGAACCCGAGACTTCGCACCAGGACCCGAAGGACAGCAAAGACGACGAAATGGCCGCCGCTGCTACCGTCCAACTGACAACGCCGTCCATCATCGGTGACAATCAGCCCTATGGCATGTCACCAGCCACCAGCATGGGTGACACGGACAATGTCACCGTCGCCGACATGGAAGAGGCAATCCGGCTCGCTCCCCTCTGCCGCGAGGCATTAAACCTGCTAGACGCAGAGATGCCCCGTTTCAACCACTCATATGCCTTCACCGCAGACGAGATTCTGGCCCTTCCTCTTGACACAGTTCGCATCCCCGACGAGTTGCACGGCTTGCCCCGCCGGAAATCTACGCGATCTTCCCTCGCATCTGCCATTGCGACTCTGCTGTATCCCGCCACCCACGAGAAAGCTCTGTCTTCCGTGATCCGGTACGACGCTGCTCGTGTGAGACTGCGCGCGTGGGTCGCACTGCAGCGGAAGTACGACATATTTGCCGCCACCAAACGGAACGGCCACAGCTTCCGCGGCTTGACTGGCGGAGCGGCTCCCGGTGTGCATGCCCCATTCTGGTCATCCCGGATCCTTGCTCAGGGCCCGTGGGACCCGTCAAAACTGCCCGTCTCGACCGCTGGCCCTAGGGCCATTCCGATGCCCGTCGCCGTTGCTGACGCCGCCGACCTGGCACCCTTCTTCGACCACCTCGAGCTCGGCGGCACCCACGAGCTCGACGAAAACCCTGCTGGAGCTGACCTCGATAATGGCAAGGGAGAGCCATACTACGGCGTCAAGGGCGCCGAGTTCCGCAAAGGAGTCGTCTACGAGGATGGTCGCATGGACCTCTGCAAAATGGTTGTTGGCCCAGACCACATCGGCAGCCTGATGGACAGCTTACGGCCGAACCCCTTCGTCCGACATTTCCTGCTGGGGAACAACATCATTGGCCCGGTTGACGCTCAGGAGATTGCCCGCTTCATCAAAGACTTGCCTGATCGCATGGACACTTGGTATCTCGCTGGCAATTGCATCGACGCCCCCAGCTTCAAGATCCTCGTCGATGCCATGGTCACGTCCGACGCCGTCACAAACATTTGGCTGAAACGCAACCCGCTGGGCGCTGCGGCCGCTGCAGATGTCTATCGACTCATCACCCAGACGAAAAACCTTCGCACGTTGGACCTTGACCAAACGGAGCTCGGGGATGCCGGTCTCGCAGAGTTGTTCACTCGTCTGACCATGTACTCCGATCCCTCCGGCCGTAAGCTGCCCCTGCGACATCTTTACTTGAACGGCACCGGTATGTCGACAACGGCTGCCGCAAGGCTTGCATCTTTCTTGGCCTCTCCAGCCTGCGGTGTCACCTCGCTTTACCTGTCTTGCAACCCACTCGGCGACGCAGGCGTGCAAACACTGGCCGAGGGCGTTCGTCAGGCTCCTCAACTGACTCGCTTGTCACTTCAATCAACCGGTCTGCACACGGCGGGTGCCATTGCCATCTGCAATGCCGTCGCATCGCATCCTAGGATTCGCTTCCTTGACGTTGGTCAGGCATATGCGACCTTGGACCTCGGCCAAGCTTGGAACTACATCGAGGACGCTGTCGCGCCCTGCATCATTGAGCTCCTGGCGACGGACCAGGTCATCGAATACCTGAACCTCGGCCATTGCCCGATCACACCGCCGGTCCTACGGGAGATCGACGCGGCTGTCTTGAAGTCTTTGCTGCTGTACTACGATGCTGAGTCTATCCTGCCAGACACGACGATCAAGGAGCCTAGATTCAATCCGTCAGCCGATCGGACAATGCCCAACCTGCACTCATTGGGGGCACTTACCAAGGATCAAAAAGCCGTCGAGAAGGCAGTCGATGACCATCTGGAGGCCAATGTGAAAGCCAAGTATGGCAGCGATATGACTTACTCCCGCTTCATGAATGAGGAGAGGCGGTGGATCGTAAACGATAAAGCCGATGTGCGGAAAATTGACTCGGTGTACCGCAATCGCGATGCCGGTTACGCGCGCCGGCGGCTAAAGGCATTGGTGAAGGACTGGGACGAGAACGACGACACTCTGGACCGAGTGATGAACGCGCAGGGTCCATTTTGCACCCGACGCAAACCTGTTGATATTGCGAATGCGAAGGGTCCTGTTTGCACCCGTCGGAAAAATTGGATGGGGACCGTGGATGCTGCATAGGGAAAAGCCATTAGCGAGATGGTTGAGGAGAAGTTGTGATGCAGTCGGGCGACATGGGCCCGCCTCGGAAGCAAGGTCGCATTGACGGAATGACCTCGCGCACGGATGACGCTCGAGTCATAGGTTGCGAAAAATGCCTCTTCCATCAACGAGTCAATTGATTCAGGTCTATTAGTCTAGTTGGTTAGGACGTCGGATTCTGATCGCATCAGTCTCTTCCGTAGGCCCAGGTTCGAATCCTGGATGGACCTTGTTCTTTTGCTGTTGGCGGTGTTTGAGTTCAGCGTGGCTCTTGTTTAGAAGAAAATTGATTTTTACTCTTCAAAGTGAGATTTGACAGCTCGTGGAATGCATGTAACGAGGGCTTCGGAGAATTGCCTATCGGCGAGGAGGCTTGTAAGCAGACGAAACCCTGCACCTGACTTACATAAGCGCCAACGTCATTGCTTGGGACACGACCCTGAGAGACATCCGTCAACAATCAACAGATCGCCCAGAGAAGCACCAATCGCGCGTCGCAGGTCGTTCCAATTCCAGCGCCGGCCGCCTCGATCGCATTCCAATTACCCAGTGAAACCACATTCTCAACCATCATTCCCTTTCTCACATTCTTCACACTGCGAGACCTGTCTCTGGCCATCGCCCACGCGCGTGCTCCGATCCCACACCCACGTCGGGTCCCGAATACGCCATTTCTCCATCACTCGCACCCCTGCAAGGTCACTCCCGCGCCCACGATACCGCAAAGTCTAATTGATCAACCACACGGAATTTTTACCCATCTCACTCCATTGCCGGGCCGATCACTTTTTTTTTTATTGTACCCAAAAAGAAACGAGAAAAAAAAAAAAAAAAAAGCTAAAGCACGCATGCCCCGAGCATGGCGCCGCTGAAGCGCAAACGACCCCACGAAGACCCGGATCCTCCGCCCCCCACCTCCTCCACCACCACCACCGCAGCCGCCGCTCCCACTCCGACCGCTGCCGCCGTCGCCGGCGCAGCCGACTCGACGCGTCGCGCAACGCGTCAAACTCCGATCCTACCCCCTCCGATCCCGACCTCGCAGTCCCAGGCCGCCGCCGCCGAGGACAAACGCCGTCGCTCCTCAGCCTCGACGAACCCCAGGCCGCAGCTGCACAAGATTTCGGAGACACCCATCCCGATCCCGGTGCCGCCCTCATCATCGTCGTCGACAGCGCAGTCTGCAGGCCAGAATCCTCCAGCTGCTGCAGCTGCCGCCGCCACCGCCGCCGCACCCGAACCCCGCGCGAGCCGACGAAAAAGCGGCACGGCCGCTGATACCACCGCCGCGATGGGCGCCGCCATCAAAGAGGCCAAGGAGAACGTCCGGCCGGTGACGCTCGTCGCGCCCAAGATCACGTACCAGGCCTCGCAGCCCACGCCGCACCGCTCGGGGGGCAGCCTCGTGCGGCCCAGCCCGCCGACGAGCCAGCCGCCGATAACATCGCACTTTCGTCCCGTGGCTAGGCAGCCGTACCAGCATGGTATACCAGCGACGGTGACTCATGTTCCTGTGCCAGTGCCGCCGACTTCGACGCCGAAGCAGCAACAGCAGCAGCAGCAGCAAGCGCCGCCGCCGGAAAAGCATACGCCGGCCCCTCCGAAGCCTACACCTTCGAAACCACAACCGCAGACGCATACACAAACCCATACGAAACCGCAAACTACGCAGGCACAAACATCCACGCCCCGGGCAGTGGACAGATCCGCCCCGCGGACAGACCGCAACATCGACAAGGTCATCCTCGGCAACATCTGCTTCCGCGCGTGGTACCCCTCTTACTACGGCAAAGAGGTCCTCGGCGACGCCTCCGTCAGCGGCAAGTCCGGCGCCGCCACCGCCGGCACGACGTCCGGCAAGAACCCGCCGGCCGCAGGGGCAGGAGACGGCGCGAAGAACCAGCACCGCAAGGGCGCCGACGCCCCGATCCTCGACCGGCTGTACGTGTGCCCCGTCTGCTTCAAGTACTCCAAGGAGCTCGTCGCGTGGTGGGGCCACGTGCGGATGTGCGAGCGCGCGGGGGCGGTGCCCGGCCGCAAGGTGTACACGCATCCGCGCGGGCGGCGGCTGGTGCGCAAGGAGATGCCGCGGCAGGGCGGGAAGAAGGGCAACGTGGCGGCGAGGTTCACGGAGGAGGTTGTTACGGACGAGGGGGAGTGGAGTGTGTGGGAGGTTGATGGGGAGCAGGATGTTGTGAGTTGTATCTTTTTCGATCCCCCTTACTGGAATGGCATGCTAATTTTGATGGGAAACAGCTCTTTTGCCAGAACCTGTCGCTATTCGCAAAGCTGTTCCTCGATAACAAGTCCGTCTTCTTTGACGTGCGCGGCTTCAACTACTTCCTACTCGTCTACACGCCCCCTCCTCCCAAACCCGACCCGGCCGCCACACCCGCCGCCACATCCGCCGCCACCGCAGATCAGCAACAGCAACCCCCGCGCCCGCACATCGTCGGCTTCTTCTCCAAGGAGAAGATGTCGTGGGACAACAACAACCTGGCCTGCATCCTCGTCTTCCCGCCTTGGCAGCGCAAGGGGCTCGGCGCGCTGCTGATGGGCGTCTCGTACGAGATCTCGCGGCGCGAGGGCGTCCTCGGCGGGCCGGAGAAGCCCATCTCGGAGCTCGGCCGGAAGGGGTACAAGCGCTTCTGGGGCGGGGAGATTGCGCGCTGGCTGCTCGGCTGCGGGACGAACGAGACCAACAACGGAGAAGTGGAGAGGGAGCTGCTGGTCGATGTCGAGGACTGCTGCAAGGCGACGTGGATTGCGCTGGAGGACTGCCTGGTCACGCTTAGGGAGATGGGGGTCGTTGTGGAGGGGGGCATGGGGCCGGGGAAGCCGCCTGCGAAGCGGAAGAGGCAGGGGCCGGACGGGGAGGAGGGCGAGGACGAGGATGTGGAGATGGAGGATGCCTGGGAGGAGGAGACGGAGAAGCCCGATGTCCCGAGGGTGAGGGTTGACAAGGAGGCTGTCTGGGCGTGGGTGCAGGCGAATAAGATTAGTCTGGAAAAGGTATGCGATCCGGACGGGTTCGTGGAGGGGTATGCGATTAAGGATGTTGAGGAGGATGACGATGAGGAGTAAAAACTGGGTTGTGCTCTCTTGTTAGGTTTGGCGCTGTTATTTGAGTTATGATATCCCCATGATTGCCGTCACCCGAGTTCGAAGGCCGTATTCGCATTCAGTGGCTGAGGGGTAATGATACTGCGTTACAGGGAATAGGGAACAACGCAAAAGCTGTTGCGGTCCAAATAACTGCGAGCAAATGCGTCGAGATTTTGCGAGAGCTTCAGCTCTAAGGATGGCGACGATGACATCCAGCCTTCTCAATGTATCATCCATCTGAATCTGTTCTCTACGGATGGCCTCATCGTGAGGTTTGAGCCTTCAAGTTAGTAACGTATGAGCGTCAACATTTGGGACCTAGCCCTGTTGGGGTTTGTCCGTACTGCATGAAATGTGTATTTCAGAGTTCCAGTCCAGACCTGTCAGGCCGGCTTGTTCGGATGGGGCTCGGACCCGGATAAGTAGCTAATTTCTAACCGCTCTCGAGAGAACTTTGCTTCTAAAGAGCTAAATTCATCTAAAAGGCCATTTGGTCTCTGAAGTCTTTTTGTCATGGCCTACCTGAAGAGGCAACGGACTACCTGAAGAGGCAACGGACTGCGAGCTTCGGCTTTGCCGGCATTTGACCCCCAAGCAACCGTCTTAAAGGCCACGACCTCAGGTGAAGATAAAAAATAGCCAAAGAGTCGAGGTTACTATTACAATCAAGTATCGCCGGTACGAATGCCAAACATACAGTAGGATACCATTACGGACATCAACAACATCAACATGACTGAAATCCACCACTTTACCGCTGTTCCAGGCGCCATTGGCACCACAAGGAACATCTCCAACGTCTACAGTAGAGTCGATCACTCCTCGACAAACAAAGGCCATTCTGAAGCAAAAGCCCTCGTCTCCTCCTGGCTTCCCACCTTCCACGACACCCTCTCCCCGCTCATGCGCTGGACAGGCCACTACCCACCCAAGCTTCAAGACTACTATCTCAACTTTGCGCGCGACGTCGTAGTCCCCCGCCTCAACCCGCCTCGCCCGGCTGACTGGCCCAAATACATCGGCACGCACGACCATGCGCCATACGAAATCAGCATCGCCTTCGCACCTCGCAAAAAGGCCAAAGTGCGGTTTTCGGTGCAGCCGCTGGTGGACAGCCCTCGGGATGATGACCCCCTCGGCCAGAACGAGCTGCGCAAGAAACTCGATGATATGGCGATTGCATGCCACGCGGACCGCAAGCGCCAGGATGCCTTTCTCGACGCGGTCTTCCTTACTGATGAGGAACAGGCCGGCTTGATTGAGAAGAGCGGCGCGGCGGGTGCGCTGCCGCAGCAAAACGTTTTTTGCGCGTTTGATCTCGAGCCCGCCGACGAGAACGGGAGCCCGACGATTCACATGAAGACGTATCTCTTCCCCCAGCTCAAAGCGCTCGCAACAGGCCGGGATCTCATGGACATCACAGAGTCTGTCCTGATACGACTGGCTGATGGCGATAAGGCGCTGCTGGCTGCCTGGGACATGCTCAAGACGTTCCTCACCACCGACGGCAAGGACAACCTCATTCACTTCTTCGCAATCGACGCCGTGGCGCCGCATATGAAGCCTCGCTTCAAGGTCTACACCCACACGCACGTTAACTCGCTCGCCTCAGCACAGCACGTCATGACGATGGGCGGCCGCCTCCCCACACCCAAGTTTCTGAACACTATCTGGCCCCTGCTCATGGATATGGAAGACGTCCCCCTGGCTGAGAGGGACGGGCTGCAGAAGCCGCTCGCCGAGCCGGATAGTAAGTACTGCGGGCTTAATCCCACCTTCGAGCTGGTGCCGGGCAGTGCGGTCCCGCATGTTAAGATGTATGTGCCTATTTGGCAGTATGCGCGCGATGAGCCTGGAGTCGTGAGGCGGTATGAACGCTTGCTGGAGACGCAGGGGTTGGGGGACTATGATATGGAAGCGGCTGTTCAGTGCACGTTGTGAGTATCTTCCCTGCTGTGGAATCTCTTCCATGGGCTTGAATGTTCGTTGATAATAGCTAATCGATCCACAAAACAGGGGTGACAAGAGAGACACGGGCATGCATAACATGGCATCAATTGTGCCTACTGGGGATGGAGACAGTGTTGCTTTTACGGCCTACCTTGGACCAAGGTTTTGGGGGTGAGCTCTAGTGGTTCGTTTTCTGACGCTTTGGTATTGATTACGACATTTTGATGCAGCCAGAAATTTGATAAATGAAGATGTACTACATGTGTGCAAATGGGTGATTTTAGAAGTACGAGTTCGACCCTTGAAATGTTAAGGGATCTATTCGTATTCTCAGAATAATCTCGTTTCTTTCACGGAAGGCTCTCACATATCTTGTGCCTTGAGCTGTTCATGATTCAACAGAGAATCAGAGATATCTGGCTTTTTCCGTCCCGCACGTTCTTCATCATCTTTAGAGCTGCTGTAGAATTTTGGCCTCCAGAAGGGTTTGAATTGCCATCGCCGCCAACCAGATTTTAGAAACGTGCGTAGAAAATACAGTTATGCAGACACAGGAAAATTGAGCGGTCTCTTTGGAAAGTCTTGAAGACGGGCAGGACAACCCACAGTGGGATTCTGATGAACATGTTGTGGAACTCATTTTACCAGGATTGAACGTCTCAAGTCAATCGCTCTCTATCCAATCAACAGGTTCAGAGCGTGTTGCATGATGATCACTTCTCTTCTGAGAAAATGTAGGTATCTCTCCGCTACCTTAGTCGCAACACAGCCTCTCGTTATGAGACAACTATTAGAACAGTAATAGATACATCGATGCATACACCATTATCCCTTCATCCCTCCCGTCACCATCCTCGCGGTGTTGCCATCTTTTCTCTAAGGTACGAAGGCTCTTTTGAATCTTCAGCGATGAAAAAGAGGGTTAATGCGGACCTCCCAAGTTTTGGAACAGTAGCCAAGAAGATGGTTGCTGCGCTTAAAGTAAAATACCCAAGTTGGCTGTAGGATGCATAACACGAGGCCCGTATTACTGTTCCACGTCTCAACCACCCACTGCATTCCACATATAAAGATTCTAGCCATTCGGAGGTCGCCGATGACCTGACACGTAATACGTGAACAATTACAGCTGAAACTAAAGACCAGTACATATTTTGCACCACGTTTCAGCTGTACTTAGACAAATCCGCCCTGCATGATGTCTTAAATGATCTTGGGCTGACTGCTGTCGGTCTCAGCTCGCCCTGAAACCCCGATCATTCAATTTGATAAGCGCAGCATTCTCATATTCGATATTTTGCAACGATTCAGTGTGCAACTTCCTCATTTTGGAATGTCCAACTTGAGCAATCAGTTTGAAGAACCCGCAAGTTCTTACCACCATTTCACGTCATCCGCCAGTCCCCGTCATCCATCTTTCTGGAGTCACTAGGAAGCATTGTTGCTTCAATATGTCGGGTGCAGAATATTGCCCACTTGAAGAGCATTGTGATGAGGTTCAGGCAATGGACATGAGCAGTCAGGGTCAAGATGATGATCCTTCGAATCAATCAAGCATATCGATCGGTACCTTGCATTATTCAGCCGAACACACTGGCACGAATGCTCCTTGTGCTGAGGAGAAGACGACGATGGACGCAAACGAGGCTTTCAACGACGACGAAACTGCAACGTGGCATCCCATCTGGCTGCAACCAATCATCCTAGCCTCTTTTTCAGGTCTCTTTCTAGTCTCCAGCATTCTGCTTCTACTTATCTCTCTGAAAGCTAAGAGAAGTGATGGCCTTTTTGAAACCTGGCAAAGTTTACGATTGGCGTGGCGCTTTGGGCCTACTGCCGGTAAGAGCATCTTGATTGCCTTCTGCCTTTCAATGGAATAGGGTTACTGAGACGGTATTGAAACAGTCTTGACAATCGTGTGTGCCTTTTGGGCGAGAGTTGAGCAACAGGCTTTCAGGTACATGCCTTGGATTGCGGTAAGGGACGGACAGCCATTCGACTCCGACCTGGACTACGTCTCAATGATCACACCGACGATATTGGTTCAAATCTCTGCGCCGACGACACATTTTGGTTTTTATAGTGTCTGGCACTGCCCTTATGCTCAAAGTGGAACTTTTGTTGGCTGCAGGATTGTTCAGTATCACGCCAGTCACCGCAGAGGTGCCAATTGATGTTCGGGTTCTGGACATCTTCAGTCCAACCTACGAGTCGCAAAACTACACTAGAGAGACACTTACGAGCGCCTTCTTCGCGGCTCGAGCCATCCACGATTTTGACATGGTCTATCCATTCGGTGTTGATGAGAGAATCGCCTATCAAACTTTCGTATCATCCAGAACCAAAACTCGGGGGACGATTCGGACACCAATCAGAACCGTTGTTGATGGTTTCTTCTCAAGTATCGATTGTGTACTCCTCCAGAACTTCTCTATCGAGTCACTCAAAGTTCCTCTGCGTCCTTGACAAGACGTCAGAGTTGGTCCGGCCCGATTCGGAGTTTTTGAAGCCGATCTCAAACTTCAGTTCGAAGGCTGCAATGAAACGGACACGCTTGGTGTCCGCTTTCCGACCTTTTCGGGGACTTCCCGTGATTGGACCATTAATAGCACACTACAAACGAGCTTTCGCTCGTGTTCAAATCTGCCTTCTGGGAGCAACCAGTTTATCTATTCTATGAGCGAATGGCATCAACTGAGTGCGGATGTTATTTCGCAGCCCGAATTGAAAAGCGTATATGCTATTCTCTGTACGCCGTCAGCTTGGTTGTCAAAAGTGGAGGTCGTCGATGACGGATACAATCCCAACATTACAGTGCTCCCCCAGAACACGACCGTGCCGCTGAAGGCAAACATTTGGCAAATATTCACAGAATCAGTTCCTTACGGCGGATGGTCTATGTCTGGTGATTCATTTTGGGAAAATATGTATGGGCCATTTGCGTTGGATGTAAGCTGGTTCAACGATCGATCGACGACCAATATTACAAGCGGGCTACTTCGAGATGCTACCGTTGAAGGATCAAGAAGATTTGGGCCTTTACTCGGTCATTACGTTTTACGCAAGAGCAGCGAAGGCGCGACTGAGGGAACGAGTTTGACTGTCACCACCAGGCTTTCTGTCAGCGACAAGACTTGTTTAGCAATGTCTGCTCTTTTCATGGCAATTGCTATTTCGGCAGGCTACGTTTGTAGTTGACACAAATTTTGCGTGCGACTGTGGACGCGAGATCCTGCCACGGTGTTCGGGCTTCTGGTGTATCTCACTTCACATCCAGAACTTATGTGCACCTCTACAGGTACCATCTCTGCCAGCGAGGAGAAGCTTTGGGAAGATAGTATGTTCTCGCCATGGTGTCTGAGAACTTGGGTTCAGGCAATCTTCACAACCTATGTTTGTGGTCTCATAACCTGCATTTCGGTCACACTGCACCTTTCTCAGAGCCAGTATGGCCTCGTCACCGCCTCCGAACACGAGAACTGGCAGCTTCTGTGGACAAGCGTTCCTTCGTTGGTTGCTTTGAGTGTTGTCCTGTACTTGAGGTCATGTGATGCAGCATGGAGAAGCATTTCAACGCTATCGAGTCTTTCTATGGCACCTCAGACCTCTGAGGAGATTGACGTATCCACGGCAGATATGTTCGGAATCTGGGCTGTGCTGACACTGTTCCGCCAACGCATTCATGTCGCCTCAGCAGTTCAGATCCTGGTCTTTTTCTGTGGACTTTTAACTACGTTGACGGCCGTTGTACTTTCCGTTAGCCTTACAACGGAGGCCCTGGATGCCCAGCTGCAGCAAAACAGCTGGTTTGGGGATCCCACTGTTGAAGAACCCGCGAATAATAGTGGAACAGGTACAGCATCAGACCGGCATCGGGGCGAATTGAGCCCTCTCTTCGCCCTCAAAGGAGAAATGAATTACACTCATCCAAAGAACACGTTTGACGGCCTCGTATTTCCGAACATAACCGCAGAAAACCTGGTCAAGGGGTACACTGTGGACACAAAAAGCGGGGGTAAATTGGAAGTGATGGCCATGATTCCCGCACTCAAGCTCACATCAGCATGTAAACCACTACCGGAAGACGCAATTCCTCTAAGTATTGCAGTCTCGGAGACCGAATTTCTAGCTAACGCCACGATGTTCGGCAACTGTGCCAACGGAACCAGTTTCAACTTAACCTATCCTTTGAATATATCAGCAACCCAAACGTATCTTCATAACGCTTCGCCTAATCAACTACATTTTGGGGTAGTCATTCCCTCTGCAAAGAACCGACTGTTAACTTGGATTATTTGCAACGGTAGTGAAACCTGTTTAGAAGATCTATTTGAGCAGGTTTTCACTCGGAATTACATCTGGGGGTCGTGGAACACGAACCGTTCGGTGGCCGAGTTCAAGAGGCTTTTCGAGTGCGACTACTCATGGTCTGAAGTTTCAGTGGAAGCCAAACTTCTATGGTCGAATGGAGAGCTCTTGATCGACAGCAATACCCCTCCGCGGCTGAACAAATCAAGCACTCAACCTTGGATTCCACCGTTAAAAGTATCCCATCTTGAATTTCGTAGGGATAGCTATTATTCCCCTGCAATATTCCCGCGGGATTTCCAAGAAACTCCAGCGGAAAGCGGTTATTTGGATCCCTTCTTCAAACACATCACCTTGCCTTACGGCAGATTTCCCGTCGATGTATTTGGTGACCCAATTATGGACCAAAAAATACTGAGACAGCTCGACTACGACTTATCGTTCACGAGCGCTCAACTCGCCAAGCTTGAGAACCGCTTGCCTCTAGGCCAGGATTCGAATACGTCTGCATTCCCTTCAGATGGTCTCCCTCCGATAAATGCTACTACTACTCTCAAACGACATCGCCTTGCTCAGAGTCCCGCGATCACGTACATCATCATATCTATTCTCGGTCCCGTATTTCTTTTCCACGTCTTTGTTCTCGTCACCAAAGCATCTGGAAGTTTGGGTCTCCGAAGCCAGATACCTGTAAACGAGAAAGGACTAGTTCCGAAAGGCTTCAGCAGCCCTGGCATGATGGCAGCCTTATTCGACGGGACCAACGCGGCTAAGTATATCCCTGCGAATGCGGATAAACTTCCGCCGAATGAACTTCACAAGATGATGGAGGGTGTGCGATTTCGAATGGGTTGGTTTATGAAGGAGTCAGATCAGACATTGCACTACACGATTGGTGTTGTCGATGACGAAGACTTCACATACATGGCAAGTAAAGCAGAAATAGCGGCTATGGAGCGTCATAGAGTGAGGGCAGATTAAGCAAGAAACCAACAAGTAGGGGAGATAACTAGGTTCTCGCAGCGCCTCGCGGCTTTCACGACGAAAGCAGTATTCAACGATCTGACTACTCCTTCCTCAGTTTCGATTATACAGTTACAAGGATTGATGCGATAATACATCTTTTTGAAGAACATTCGTCTATATATCATCTGGATTTGACTACGCGGGTTTCGTGAGACAGTTAGCAACTTCTTGTTCGTTTACGGATGGAATACAATATGCTCATAGCTCGCGGAATTGACACAACGAAACTCAGCGAATCATGGCCAGGAAGACAGCTGGACTTGCCAATTTACAAGGACACGCCGAGCCATGGCCTGAATTCAACAGCCAATTTAGCGAGTACGCAATATGCGGCCGCCTTTCCGATCACGACAATCTTCTTGTAAGTGGCCTGTTACACATGAACGGGGTCATTCATGATGGTCCCTGGAAAGTTGGCGAATTCGAGCGCATCAGAATACACAGCAACCCGAGATTTGAGCAACGTCGCCCTCAATCAGAGAACTCAAATGAGTCTGACCCTCAGCCAGCGATATCATAACCCGATCACGTCCATATCATACAACCCGAACGATTCTAGCGTACACACCTTGAGGTTTGACATGAAATGGTGCCTCGTTACCAAGGCTCGAGCAAGGAGGTTCAACCCACACAAGCATGAACAGAATGCAACTCAACGGGTGTTATCGGAGGCAGAAAGACGTCAAGGATGGAAGGGAGTGAGTTTTGAGGCCGGAAAGGGAAAGGAGCTTGGGCCATGCAGAGTTTCGAAGGGTTGCGAATGGCGGCAACCGAGATGACATTTTGCAGAATTTTTCCAATTGTTGACGTCGTGTTGGACTTGCCCGGAAGGCTGTTGGATCACTGGCGCCGTCGCATGCGAGGTTGAGGCGTGTCGGCGTCAATTGGGCGAGGAATTCATGCGTGTCGACCTTGTTGGAGCTATTTTTCGCAGGGCCAGGGAGGTGATCGGCCTGGGCTTCGTATGGAATGTTGAAGCGAATTACTGGAAGCCTTCCCAATTGAAATCTCCCCGGGAATAGAAAACTCTTCTGACAGGGTGGCCTGCAGCTTCCTGGGTGCTTGCAAGGTTGCTGTTCGCGTTGGTTGAGACTCATTTATCATTCCGGAAGGACGCTGGGATTCGAATTGGCGAATGCACCATCTGGGCGTGGCGTCTCACAGTCCCGTTCCTGCCCGTTGGCGCAGGTCCAAAAAGGCTGGGCGTCATCGGGTGTTTCGGTTGATGATGCAGCCACAACGGAATTAAGCTTGAGCCTAAGGCAACGACGTCCCGTCTGGCGGCGCCTGCCTGGGTTGCAAGGCTGAACGTGCCTGGCCCTGAATTTTTATTTTTTCGTCCAGGACGGCAGGAGACGGGCATGGAAGGGACGCCGCCGGGAAGGGACCAACCAACCCAACCACAACGGAAGGAAGGAACAAGGAGCTCGGACTCGGAACAAAGGGAAGAAAATTTTGCAATAAGCTCGGACGGACTGGCATCCGTCGTCCTCACCAACCCAACCGTCACAATGGCACCTCAATCAATTCCGTCTGAAATTCTGACCCCCGTGGCTTGAACAGGTGTCGTCGAATCTCCCGTTCAATTGGCTCGATAGCGTCAGTAAGCGCAGTTGCTTTTCTCTTGCGACACCAGCTGCACCCAATTCAAGATACGATCAGAATGCAGAAGTCAGACACCGACTCGGAAGCACAAGCAAGCTCCGACTCAACCACTGGCGTCCAGGTCTCAACACGATTGGCGGTGCATTCTAGTGGCTGATGCAGACGTCCGCCGGTAATGCGTCATTTTTTTGAGGCTCTTACGCCTCAGGCACGCACCGAGAGACAGAGGACAGAGAGACAACGGCGATCGCCCACGCCCAGGAGCGCCAACGTTGTGCCGGCATTTCTTCTTCAGCGACCGTCAGCGTACCCGTGGCACTGCTGTCAGCGTTACGAGCAGCCATCAGTAGCCTATTGGCATTGAACGGCTTGGCCGCAAAATTTTCTTCCGCCGGGCATTTCAGGTAACTCGAACCGTAATGGTACCTGGACCTCCGAGACAGGACTGACCCGGCACATTACGGACGGCAGTGGTGAGGTGTGTACGTACTGCAGGCCAAGCCTGTGAAAGGGCTGCGTTGCGTTGGTGTTGGTGGTACCAAGCACTGAGATTGACACAACGCTAGATTTGCGTTTGACGCTGAATCAATCTCGCAGATAGCGCTTTTGTGGACCCTGCAATACGGCCACGCTGGACGGCGTCGCACCCGTCTCGGCCATCTCAGACACTGGAGCCTCGGACGTCGGCTGAATGAAGCGATGGCATCTCCCATTGGCGGGTTTTCCGAGCCGGCAGCTGGCAGCACCTCACTGTTGCCTCTCTGCCAGCGCACGCCAGCCAGGTTTCTGGATTTCTGCCGGGATCTCACGTAACACTCGTCTACTGTTTATGCGGTAGGGGGCGACGTCTGGAAGGGGGTGTGAGTGTTCGGGTGCAGTCGCCGACAAGCGTCCCTGACAGCGCTAGGTCTAGCAGTATGCACCCGGCGTGCTTCGATTGACTTCATCCCATCTCGCCCGTGGTGCGGCCCGGCGAAAAGTCTGATAAGCGGCGGTTGGAAAGAATGGCGACACAGGGTGGACGGGAGGGAGGGACAGCGCGAAGAAATGAAGAGGGAAAACAGAACGGAGGACCTTCGCTCGCCACGGCCACCAAAGTGCGATCCGTCTCACCGCGTCCCTTTTTATCTCTGGAACCGGATCCAAGCTGGGTCATCGTGCCCACTTTCTTCTGGCGTCTTAGGGTCGCTTTTGCTTGAGCTATTTTGTCGGGTCCACCCACGTGTGAGTGCCAGGCTGCGGCTGATTGGACCCAATCGCCGCAAAGTGGGGGCCTTTGACGGTGTCGAGTGGGGGTCACCACAAGCCATGGCCGGTTTGATATCAAAGCTGACTTCTTCTCTAGCGCGCTGTGCCTGAGGGAATCATTTTTGAGAAAATTTTCTCGCCGTGGGATGCCCGTCTATCGGATTTGGCAGGCGCTGGCAGCCCCTAACATCCACCGTCATCGATATCTCTCACCTTCGGTCCGTTCATCAGCCAGCATCAGCACCGGCTGGATAATTCCAGTGAAAATAATCCATCGTGTGCCCAACCAACAGCATAGCATCTCCGTAACGGAACCAAACTCGATATCCATTGCCATTCCCATTACCTTAGCCGGCCGTAACGGACCCAACCTTGCGGATTCGCAGCCTTGACACAGCCCAACCCACTTCTCATGATTCGTGCTCCCGGCCAAGGGGACTTTTCGTCCTTTCATCCCTCTAAGCAGCGCAGCAAAGCCTGAGGCGCCTGCGCAGCAGTGCTATGCCCAAGGTCAACCATTTTGCAGCGCCGTCTCGCTATCAAGGATGCCCTTCGCCGCCCAGCCTCCCGACAATGCCCGAGATCGGTGCGCGGGCGTGTGTGTTGGGTCCGTTGTGTGGATGGGAGGTCCACGATATGTCAACAGGTAGTCAAAGTCTTAACCTGATTGGGACGCCTCGCACATTGCGAAATCCATCCCGGCGCCGGGCCCACCGAGCGACTGGATTCACCAATGTCTCTCCTGTTTGATCCGATGGTTGGATGCTGGTGGATGGCTACAGTATTGCCGCACTGCCAGTCACCGTATCAACCTCAGGCTTCTTCGCTACCGTCTTTCACCTCACACAGTAGCAACCCGTGGAACCTGAGGAACCGACCTTGGCCCAACGGCCGAGCCATCTGGATCAACTTCCGCCGTCCCGTTGCCCGGGCCCCTGCCCTCTCGCTCTACCGAGCCTGCCCATCACCTGAGCAGAGCTTTTCCCGTCTCCGAAGCTTTTTCTCTCTCCTCCTTTCCTCCTTCCACTTTACCTCTCCATCCCCAATCTGTCTCTTGTTTTCCTATCTTCTTCCTTCCAGTCCATCACCACCACCTCTCCCCTCCATCAGTCACAATGGCCTCCACTCGCGTCCTCGCCTCCAGACTCGCCACTCAGATGGCCACCAAGGCCGCCCGCCCTGCGGTGCGTGTCTCTGCCATGCCCAAGCGCACCATCTCTGGTAAGTTTTTGAAGACACGTTCGAGGTGAATCCGAGGAGGGAAGGAAAGCAAGAGGAGGAAAAGAAGGCATCGACGACCACAACTTTCACATACCCCGCCGATGATGAGACCAATTGGCCTCGCCGGCACCAATTCGATGTCGATATCGATTTTCCTTCCCGTCCCCCGACACCATGAGACACAGAAAAAAAAAATTCCTCACCGATCACCGTTTCTGACCCGACTCGAAATTTTCAGGCTTCAGCCCCCTCCAGGTCGCCCGCAAGCAGACCGCCCAGAAGGCTTTCACCCAGGTCCAGGCCAAGCGCGCCTACTCTTCTGAGATCGCCCAGGCCATGGTCGAGGTCTCCAAGAACCTGGGTATGGGTTCCGCCGCTATCGGTCTGACTGGTGCTGGTATCGGTATCGGTCTGGTCTTCGCCGCCCTCCTCAACGGTGTTGCCCGCAACCCCGCCCTCCGTGGCCAGCTCTTCTCCTACGCCATTCTGGGTTTCGCTTTCGTCGAGGCCATCGGTCTTTTCGACCTCATGGTTGCCCTCATGGCCAAGTTCGTACGTCATCACTCCATCTCATTATTTCCGTCACTCTTCATCGATGCTAACTCATCCCACAGACGTAAGCAATCCAATTCGCACTGGCGAGCTGGGGAGAGAAGGATGCCAGCTTTGGACAAGCTGTCTATTTCACGACTCCCCTGGGACAGGTCGCCTTTTCATCTACGGTTGACCCCCAACTGTATGATGAGAGAGTAATAGACGGGAAAACTTAGACAGCATGGTGGGCATCCTAGAAGATAGAGGTCATAGACCGCACACTCTGTTGTGTTGTATAGATGGAGATTCCGTTTGGCAAAGGAAGGCCTTGGGGCAACGCACTACTCATCCAGCGAAAAAGTTTTGCTTGTACCACACTTTCTCTTGCACCTGGGATTTTCCCACGTATCCCCCGTGGCTCCTGGCCCCGATACAAATCTTTTCTGTAAAAATACTACAACGTCAAAACACCTGCGATCCGTCTCGATTGGTAAAATATGGCATGCGGTGAAGATTGAATCCTTCGACTTTGATGAAATCTCACCTGAGCACTTGTGCGAGGCGTTTTCCCGTTCGAGACAGCTTTCGACATGAACATCTCACTAGATCTCAAGGCCACGGTATCTCCACTCTGGAGAAGGAGCTCCCCTCGATCAGCTCGAGATCCCAAGGTGAATTGGCCAATGTGAGGTGAGAATTGGGACGAAGGAAGGGAAGGGGGCGTGTGAGAGCTTTCTTCGCCGGGAGGGAAGCTACTGAGGGCCAGGCACACACAGGCACCACGCGGGAGCGGATGACAAGGGAAGCATCACACCCCATGGGGAGCGCGCACAAGGCAAGCACAAGCTTGGTCTGGTTCCAGTCCCTTTCGACTGCTGCTCCCGTCCGTTTAGATTTTGCGTTTGTGCCCTTCCCGCTGCCCCCATGAACCAAACCAACATCTTTTGAATCCTGGGGGCCTGGGCTGATGAACGACGGGGCGGCCCTTCACGATCCTCCTCCTGCGAACGTGTCGCTCTCACCCACCCCCTCACTCACTGCCGCCAGAGGACGATCTCACTCGAGCTCCCGACATGCCAGGCCCTTTGCTCAAGGGCCACGCAGCATACACACACTGTGCAGTGGAAGTGAACCCAGAATGAAAAATAAAGCTCGGTCTCCGAGGCTCCGCCCGCCCATTGGACCGTATGTCCTTATCTCTCGCGATCTCAAGTCTGAAGGGGGGGCCTTACCCCCGAGTCGTGCTCGTGCGTCCGAACACTAAAAATTGCCTCATCGCCCAGCTTGGCCGCCAGGCTGCCCCTTCAAACGATGACGAAAACTCAATTGAAACTCCAAGGAAAAGTGAGAGGCCAAACTATGCATGCCCTCTGCATTTTACCTCATGCTTCAACTCTGATTCCTCAACTTTGGGTTTTTTTTTTGGAAATGGGAGATAGACATGTGAAATGCCGTCCGCAGCGATAAGGTCGAACCTTTATCCCTGGGAGAGCGAGCAAGCAAGCTCGGCCGCCCGCCCGTTGATCGAACGTACTTGTTGTTTTCCTCCGACGCCAAACAACCCTCTCTCACTGAGTATCCGTACCTCGCCCCAGTCCGACGATCCAGCGACCGACCCCGCCGTGCCGTTTCGTGAAAGGCGCCAAAAAAATCCTGCTCTTATCGTGGGATCCGCAATCATCGTCGTCCTCGGGGCCGCTTGGGAAAAGGTGGCCAACTGACCAGCGGGTCCCGACCCAGGGGTGCTCCACACAATTCCCATCACGACATTTGTCGGAATCGGGTCTACGTACCCATCCATCCGTAGCACCGTTTTCGTGTGTGTCGGGTCCATCTCACCGTTTTTACGTAGTGCGCTGTGTTGTGCTGCGGCGCAGCTGCACCGAATGGGCCTCACGATGTGTCGTTGAAATAATGAGATGTAGTTGGGAGGATTACTAAATTCCGAGCCGGGGGGCGGCTGGGGGATTTGGAGATGTGATATAGTCCCAAGGGAACGGTAATTGACAGCTTTCCCCTCACGCAGACGTCGTTCGATTTTTTTGAGACGTGGGCTCATTTTTTCTGCGCGCGTGGCTCGTCTGCGCTGTTTACTCCAATTCTTTGTTTGGTGAGGAGAAGCGCAACCGAGAGCCGAGGGCTTGGGCCGGTGTAACGGTCGCTCGCTTCTGTGCAGCAAAGGATGGGGATCCACTTTTCGATGCCTGTTCTGAACGTGAAGAATTTGGGGGTCTTTGTTTTGACCACGGCTCTTGGGGGTTGTGGTGTGATATATGAGATGGGTTTGTGAGGTTTTGGGAGAGATATCGCGAGATTTAGGGGAGGTTTGGATTGTGTTTGATATGAAAGATAACGTCCATAGACCGTTTCCATGGGCTTTTGCAAGGGAGGGAGGGGGCCTATGGGGCGCGAGTCAGAAGCGGGATGAGTGCTCCGGAGCTAGGTATGGCGAGGGACGGGTGTTTTGGTCACGATGGCACTGGGGAGGAGGGCCAAGGTATGACGGAAATGAGATGATGTCAGGACTTGAATACCAGTTGTCCGCGTCTTGCTGCCGTTTCTGGAAGCCTCAGTGACCGGCCCTGACAAGGTGTGAAGAGGCGTTGTTGGCACCCAGGAAACCGTTATGAGAATGGTTGTCGTCCTCAAAGTCTGGAGAGACGGGGCACCAAACTTTGAAGCTGCCCCCGCCCCCCATGGGGAAGGAGTCCCGCAAGTTCGTGAGGTGTTTGTGGATGCTTTGCTGGGGATGGGCGTGTCGTAGAAAGCAAGCTATTGAAGCACGGGATGACTCGGGATGGTGACTGTGTGGCTCTCGTGACAAGTTCAGGGAGATGGGCCTGGTGCCATGGGAGATTCTGCCGTCAGCTGCCTTGCCCCTGTCTTTCCTATTCTCCGTCTTTCGTGCTTGATAACCACCCGGCTCCGCATGACGTGGCTTGGCCAGGGTCTCGAGCTTGAAGGTTTTTAGATAGCCCTGAGAAGATAGGGACCCAATCTGTTCTTCGTTTTACTAGGGGTCCAGCGGGGATATCGGCTTTGGTGTTTGTGAGAGGACCTTATGGGTAATAATTGGAGACTAGAATTACCATCCATAAGATCTAAGAACTCTCAAGCTTTTGAGGCGGATGTTACTTCTTGTTCAAGAAGGCCAGTGGGGGCCTCCGCGATAACCCTGGACCTCGCAAAAGTCTCGATTTTCCCTGATGTAGTACTCATGTCTCAACATGTTTGCGTCCCGTCGTCCTCGTCCCTAGATCTTTCTTTACGATAACCACAACATCATCGACTTTTCAAAATGAAAAGAGCTGATAGAACGCAATTACCCTACTAGCGAGCCATGAGAATACCCTGCCTTTCGCTTGCTACTTGAGCAAATGACTCTTGGTTCCGACGACAACAGATTTTTCAAATTCTTAGCTTGGTTGGCAAGTATGATTGCAGCGTTTGAGGAAAAGCATTGGATACAATACCTGACTCTTCCAATAGGTGATGAAGCGGTAGACACGAAAGTAAAGACTAACGGCCACTCGTACGTAAAATAGGCCACAGATATTGCCAGAACGGTGATGTAATCTCCAGCTGATTGAAGCAACTTTGGACGATTCCTGGATGTATCCCTCAACCTAGGTCTGATGAAAACAGAAGGGTCGTACAATGCGGTGGTAACCTGACGTCTGGTTTCAAAGTGTCTTGGGCATTGCCTACTTATCTTGCAGACACAAATTCGAACTTCCTTGTCGCTGGCTCTGGGCTAGGCGTCCTTCGATGTTCTAAAAGTCCGCGTAAATACATTCGAGTGCTGTCTCCCTCGCGATGTTCCGCGCAGCAGACTGCGTAGTCGCTAAAACTCCCCGTAGTCACCTTCCCTTGCTCATCCGTATGAGTCCACTTCTTGGGGCCCCAAAGACGTTTGTCAGACACGGACACAAAACCTGGCTCGGTGAATTGAAATCCATCCTGTCGTGGATTCGGAATGAGATAAATCAGGTCTCTGGTCCATGTATTGATATTCAAAGAGTCCTCGGCGGTCACGAAGGAATGTGTTGAGTTGTGTTCGTATGCTTTGCCGTCAGCTGTCTCCTGTTTATTGATCGGGTAATTCAGATGTATGTAATGGCCCATCTCAAGAAATCTGTGGCGTATTGGGTTGCTGAGGTCGGAATCGTCATGGGAGATGACGGGCACATAATCTCCGTCAGTTCCGACAATGGAATGGTCGTCGGCCCGGGGAACAGAATCAAATACCGAACAGCCATTTTGATTCCGGTGACGTAGCACTTGAGCAGCTGTCCCAAAGAAAAACGCGGGAAATTTGATAGCGGTAATATCTCGCTCACACACGGTGACAGGCAGCCTGTTCGCCAGAGTATTCGTTGGTTCTTCATCGGATTCCCCGGAGTTTCGTTCTCCAAACCCGGATTTCAACTGCTGGAAGTCATCAGACGCCCAGTAAGGTACCCACTGTGGTATTTGATAATCGGCAGGTGTTTTCCCTTGTAGAATGCAGGTTCTGCCGAGCAACGTGGGCAGACCGAATCTTTGTGCAATCCATATTGCGATTGATGTGTAAATTTCTGCCGTTGATTTCGTGTAATCCGCAACCAGGCCATCACTTTCCGGACAAGTAAGCAGGCCTAACAGCGCAAATATTTTGTCTCGCGGATCTGACGCTCGGCTTCCACGGGTCGTATCCAGAAGCTGAAGCAGTTCGCTGGGGTCTCGGAAAGCAGGTGCGCGGAAGTCCAGTACTGGCGGCAGTTCGTCCAAGCCAGAAAGGGTCGGGTGGTATCCTGCCACTTTCGAGTATTCCAGCAGTCCTATACGATCCAGCCTTTGAATCTCCATCAAGAACCATGGTATCCAATGGTTTCCAAAAACCAGTATCGCCCGCCTCGCTAGCGCAACTTCCTGGAGGACCCAGACGCGGGAGAAGTATCGTCGTTGAAACATCTGACAAAGGGCTTTCCGCAGTCGTCGAAGCAGATCGCGGTCCCTCGATAGCGACTCATCCTGACCAGAGATGAAGGCGAGCAGTTCATCCTCTTCACGACTTGGTTCGCCCAGATATATGAGCACGGAGTCCGCGCGAGAGTATATCTGCTGCATAAGGCGGACTTGATGACCCCTCTCTCTGAGGTCTTCTTGGTTGATGCAAATGGCGTCGATCCAAATGGCTTTTGGGCCAGACCGACTCCTGGCACGCCTCAAAGCTGCTTCACAGTTTGGGGTCACTGCAAAGCTCTCAGAGTTCAGCGTTATGTGCCCGCTTCGCTCCATATTCTCGTCTTCTCCCGCCCAGGTATAAGAAATGGCATCGTATTCAAGGAAGCCCGATGTGGTGGTCAAGTTGAGACTCCCATAAACTGGGTCATCATATCCACCGGGTTCCAAGGAAAGCAGCCACATATCCGTGCTGTTTTCCAGGGCCTGATAGATGTCGCCATGGATGTTTCTCTCATCGGGCGAGTGTGTTTCTGCTTCAGGCTGAACAGAGCCGCAGCTCAAGCAACTTGAAAGGCCGCCGCTGGTGAAAACGTCCAGCCTCCGACAAGACGAGTCGTGCCACTCTGACATATTTGACGCTTGAGTGTTCAAAAATCATGTTTTGATAGAGTGAGCATGTCTCCCTTTGATCTGGTTGCCGCAGCGCTTACGTAGGTGGTCTGCCAGGCTGCCTCGGGGCGGGGTCATGCGAGTGAGCTGCATGCCGAGCCTGACTGGATGATCGGCGGGCATTTCAGCAGATCATCGAATTATACTCCGACAGCTGTTCATGCTGTGTCATCAGTCCCTCAAAACTCATAACATGTACGTGGGGTACATAGAGAGGCCGAGAAAAGCATTGCCTGTGTCACCGCAACTTCAGGTCTGTCTGTTTCGCAGGCGATGACTCTTTCCAGGTTTATCTTTCAACGAATAGGGTTGATGCTCTTGGTAACAAAGAAACGAACAGACTCCTCGAAATTATCATGCCAGCTTGCTAATGTCTTTGACTTCGAAATTTGTGATCAAGGGAGAATCAAAGCATCCGACGAACATCCTCCGTCCTTACACCTCGTTGTCTCTTCATTGGCACAAACAAACGTAAATTCTCCTGTTTTCCAAACGCCCTTGTGAGAAGCCCCATCCATGTACAAAAGTCCTCGCAGTATCTCTGGCCTATCCGACCCATCAGTCGTGCAGATAACTGCATATTTACTGAATCTACCCCTCGTCGTCCTCCCGTTCACGTTCTCGTGGAGCCACGTAAGTGATTTCCCGACAGCGAAGACGGACACAGTTCCTGGATGGGTAAACTGAAACTTGCCGTATTCATCCGGCTCCGGAAGAAGATAAATACTGGACTTGTTCCATCCCGCGCAAGCACCTAGCGTCTTAAAGGTGACTGGAGACCCGCTTTCACACTGGGAGTATGCCTCGCTCGCCAGACCCGGGGATTCCCTGTCCTTTCTCAAAAAGACGAATGAGTACGTCTCGGCAGCTCTCCTTCCATCAACATAATCGCCAAATATGGTAAACACCCATGGCGGGGGAGGACGATGCACATCCCTCGCTCGACCTATGACATTCTCTGAGAACCACTGATAGGACTCTTCGTCATACTTCATAACTTCATCAATAATGCGTCCGAGCCTGAACGCGGGAAATCGAATCGCGCTGGAGTCTCTCTGTGACGCCGTAATTGGCAACCCTGCCTTCTTGGACACTGAGCGATACTCTCTCCTCAGTCGGGGAATCAACGAGTCCTGGCTCTGAAATGTGTCCTCAGTCCAGTTGGGTATCCATGCTGAATCCAACACGACTGCCTCGCTCACAGGCGCACGCCGTACAACATCCACAGTCCTCGCAAGTAGAGCCGGCAGGCCGAACCTCTGGGCGATCCATAAAGCAGTCGACGTAAAGACCTCTTTGGGGGTTTTGGTGTAGTCTGCGGAGAACCCTTCACTCTCGGGACAAGTGATCAGCCCAAAGACTGCAAAGACCTTATCGCGTGGGTCCGCTGCCCGACTGTTACGGGCTAAATCCAGCAGGCGGAGGAGGTCGCCGGTAGTTCTGAAGGCTGGCGCCTTGAATTGGATTGCTGGAGGCCACGCTTGCAATCCTGGTATGCTCCCGTCCTCTGCCGCCAAGGCTGATAAAAGACCACGGGCGGCTAAGTTGTTGACGTGAACCAACGACCATGACAACGTGTGGCTCCCGCAAATGAGAGTTGCCTGTCTTGCAAGTGCAACTTCTTGGATAATCCACGCCCGCGAAAAGTACCGGCGACTGAGAAGGCTCGCCAAAGCTCCCTGGATCTCTTCTCGCTTGCCAGGCGTGGTATTATGCTGAGCCCAGGTGAGATGTTTGAACAGGGCCGGTATATCACTAGTTGCTTCTCCCACGTAGATAATGACTTCTCGTGCGCGTGAGTATATCTGCGGCATCAAACTGACCTGGCGTCCTCGTTCGTGAAGGTCGTCTTGGTTGACGCAGATAGCGTCGATCCACACTATCCTCGGTGTCCATTCCTGCCGAACCCGCCTCAGTACGGCCTCGCAGTTTGGAGTGACTGGGAAATCTTCCGAAGCGATAGAGACCCGGCCCGACTTGTCAATGATATCATCGTCGCCTGCCCAAGTGTAAGAGATGGCATCGTACTCCTCATAACCCCGTGTCGTCGTCGTGACAGCGAGGCTGCAACGGACTGCATCGCCAAAAGACCCGGGCCAGACGGTGAGCAAGCGGATCTCGTCCTCTGCCAGGGGCTGGTAGAATATGTTTTCGCTGTCGACCCTATGGCACTCCTCAAGTGAGAACGGATCAAGTTCCAGTGAGTTTTTCAAGTCATTATCGGGATCGATGTCGAGCTCCGCCCAGAACTCGTCCCAATCCCCATCATCCATGATGGATCATGGAATTAGTTCATCGGCAGTTTGTTCGCTAGATCGACACGATTATGTCGAATCATGCAGAAAAACGAATCAAGCCATCACGAGCGGGGTAACGCGGCGGAGCTGTGTTGCACATTCGTGCTGATTGGGAATTAGTAGTAGTGCTGCTCCACACGTGCATGACATTGTCTCTTTTTAACTGGACGCAAGATCGACTGTATGTTACATCCATTTTCTGTGATCAAAGCCTGTAAGCTTCATATCCCCGAGATCGAAGTCTGATGAGCAATGCTAGTTTCATCGGCACGAGTTCGACCTCGTCCAAGTCCACACATGCTAGATTAAGTTTGTAGCAAAAGCTCATACAAATAAATCCTAGGAACATACAGGTATTCGAAGATCTGAAGCAAGCCAGTAATTCGTGCTGTCTTCCGGCAAGGTCATCTGGTTGCTACCTAGACGTCAAGAACATGCATTTGGGAGACCAAGAGTGATAGCCATCAAATGTGATTTGGTTTTATACAATGATTTATATATACACGAACATAAGTAGTGTACCCCCTGACTTCGAGGACAGCCGACTCTTTCATCACGCCGGACCAGTCTCCCCCATCGCCAGCAGAATCCGCTCGCAGATTCCCTTAAACGCAGCTGTCGCTGCCAGAAACGAAGGTTCCGTCAGAGTTCTCGCAGCCGCACTCGCCGGTGTTGGGGTCCTTGATGCATCCAGCGCCCTCGCCGGAAGAAGTTCCGTTACCGCTGTTACAAACTCTTCGTCAGCAATCACGCGTCTCTAACACAGTTTCCTTCATGTGCGACTCATGCGTTGAATGCAAAAACTCACCTCCAGAAGAAGGTCCAGCAGTCCTCATCAGTCGTCATCTGCGAGCTCGTGGGCGGGGTGCAGGTGTACGCGGAGCAGGTGCCGTAGGGGGCGCCGTTGTTGCCGTCGTACTGGTGGTCCGTCTCGAAGACGGCGAAGGTCTGCGTCTTGGAGGTGCGCGTGTTGTGCGAGCACTCGGCGGCCTGGATGGCCTTGGACACCTTTGTCGCGCTGCAGCTGTAGACGCTCGGGCAGGCGCCCTTGGTGTTGGAGGTGGCCGGGTCGAGGGTGGCGGCCACGAGGGCGGGGGCGGCGAGGAGGAAGTAGGCGAACTGCATTTTGTTTGGTTGGTTTTGGTTGGATTGAAGCGAATGTCTTGTCAAAAGAGTGTGTTGTGTCTGTGTGGTCCGGCCTGTGATTGTTGAAGTGGTGATGATGGTAATAGCAAGAGGCACATATTGGATCGAAGGAACTTTGACTTTTATATCATCTCGCCCCCATCCCATGGATCGTCTGCTCTTTGCCCATTCCCCATCCCGTCAACTCCTTGGTTCCGAAGCTGCGTATCGTCGACATGTAAATTAGCTCCCGACCCGCCGCGTTTCGAACAGATTCCCATCGGGCCATTACGAGCAATCGGGTCGCGGCTCCGGCATGTCCATCCCGCCCGGCCGGGAGACACCCCTGCCCTCCCGCCGCGGTCTGGACCAAATTTACGTAGTTTCTTGTGTTTTCGTCCGCGTTGCGTGTTTATGTCATGTTTTGACACGAGGTTGAGAGCGCACTGGCAATTGCTTGAATTTTCTTTTCTCCTGAGTTTTCTGGAAACATTGCTCCCCACACAGTCTTCGATTTCTCTTGGTGGAGCCAACAGCAGTGTCTCGACCAAAATCTGTGTGACGCGCCACTCCATCCAAGTTAATAAAACAAAACCAAACAACGCTCATCTCCCGAGACAACACCACCACCACCACTAGCACTCATCCTCGAATAACTGCGGGTGTTTCTTCTAGACCACCACGGCAGTTTGAAAGAAGCACAAATGTCTCGGAAAACCTGTCACTTCCCGCCTTCACGTAAGGGTCAGTCGTGCGCCTGCCCCCAAACCCATTGTGGTTCATCCCAATTCCCCACACCACGTCGCCAGCCCTGCTCAGGGGGGACTGTTGCAGCCGCAGCGGGAGATTAAAGGCGATCAGTGGGGTTTCCCGCTCCCTCAATCAACAATGCAGCCGGGGTTCAGCCACTGCCGGCAGGTTGAGTGGTTGCTGACGACGCGCTGCGGTTTTCAATCCGTTGTGCAAGTCTGGATGAGGGCCATTTGTCTACGTAGGAAAAGGCTCGCGGGATGGCTGAGGGAAGAAGAAAGTGGCTGGCGGCTGCGGGACGGGTAGTGGCAGGTGATGGTTCTATTCTTGAACTTCCGAAGCTTTCGACTACCCCTTCCCTGATATTCAGGGAAAATTGTCTGGAGCTTGCAAGAAGTATGAGCTGCAACGTTGCAGGACCTTTCCCCTTTGCCCGTCGAGCTACGCGTTGTCGAAGCTCCTGGAATATTCGTGTCGTGGAGTCGCATTCAATCGCGGACGATGTCGAGGGCGGCAAGGCAAGGCAAGGCAAGGCAAAAACAAGCTAGCCCAGCTCACCGGTCGCCCTATCTTGGCATCGCAGCTGAACGAGCGCACCATCGGGGAACGACCAGACCCGGGCCAATCGAATCGAGCAAAGCCATCGGACATTTTCATGTCGCAAGGTGCGGGGTGTCGTACGCAGCGGAGCATTTCTCAGTAGCCTTCCTCTAGGATTCTCGGTGAGCCAAGACGCCCGCCTCGGTGATGAAGCCGCAACCCATCCCGCCGGCTACCTACCTCTCTCTGTATCCTCTCGGATCCGGCCCACCTTCTTCTCCTCCATCGCCACCTCTACCTCATATCAAGAACCACATTCGGCCCCTTCTCCCCCCTCACAAACCCCCTCAAATTCTCTCCCACGACCCTCCTGATATTCACCCGCGTCTGGTCCGCACACCACGCCAGATGCGGGCTAAGCGTCATATTCACCCCTCTCGCCTCCTCCCCAAGCAACACGCTATCCGCCCCGCTGCCCGCCGGCTCGACCTCGTACACGTCCGTCGCGGCGCCGTACAGCCGCCCCTCCTTCAGCGCCTCCAGCAGCGCCCTCTCGTCCACCGTCCCGCCGCGGCCCACGTTGACAATGATCGCGTCCGGCTTCATCAGCGCCAGCTCCGCCGCCCCGATGAGGTTCTTCGTCTCCGGCGTGAGCGGGACGACCATGAAGAGCGTCGTCGCGCGGCGGAGGACCTCCTCAAAGGGCGTCCTTTGCTGGGCGATATCGCCGTTGGTGGGGTTGGAGCCGTTTGTGGTAGCGGGGGTGGAAGAAGGCGAGTCCTTGCGCGCCGCCACGAGCACCTGCATCCCCAGCGCCCTGCACATCCCCGCGATGCGCTGCCCGATCGGCCCGTACCCGACCATGCCGACGACCTCGTTGCCGCACGTGTGCGGCGGGCGGCCCTCGGCGTCGAGGAGGAGCGAGGACATGCTGCCCTTTGTGCGCCACGGGTTCGCGTGCGCGGGGGAGTGGTCCATCATTGTGTTGTGCAGCGTCACGAGGCGGCGGCGGGTTGAGAAGTACTGTTGTTTCAGTTAGCATTGGTGTCTTGATGATGAGAAAAGTGTGACGACTTACGAAGCCCAGCGCGTGCTCGGATACGGCCTCGACCGTCGCCTGCGGTGAGTACATGACCGTGACGCCGCGCCGCTTGCATTCTTCCAGGTCAATGTGATTTGTGCCCGTTGTTTCCGTGATGATGCATTTCCTGTGATGAACCAGTTAGCCTAATCCATCTCGTCCACCATGTTTTCAATCATCCCCCTGTCAAAAACGCGGCAAAGGAAAACTCACAAATAAGGCGCCTCCCCCAACGTCTCCTTGCTAATCGGCACCGTCGTCGTGATCAGGATGCTCGCCGGCCACACCCGCGCCGCGGCGACTTGCGGCTCCGACGGGCGCGTGTACTCGTACCCGATGACCTCGTGCGTGAGGTCGCCCGTGTCGACCTCCGGCAGCGCCACGTGTATCGTCTCGAGCTTGACGACGACGTGGTGCGCCGCCGAGGGCAGGCTCGCGGGGCGTTTTATCTCTGTTGCGGGGTCGGACATGGTGTTGCCCCCGTTTCGACTCCTCGTCGTCGTTTGGGATTCTTGAGATTGGCTGAAAGCCAGACGAAAAAGATTGAGCTGTGGGGAGTGTGTGGCTCTAATGAGGAGTTGGGTTGGCAATCTGATGAAGTTGACGCAAGGAAGTTGGTGAGCTCTGGGAGCTTGGGCGCATAAGGTGGTGGGGGTGGGCCGTTATGCAAGATGGAGATTACCACTTTCCCTGTCTGAAGATCAAGAGAGAAAGTCCTCCATGAAAAAAGGCATCCAGTTGAGGAAGATAAAACATTGACTATATACCGCGGCGTGAGGGGAAAATGCCATCTAGGGTCCTCAGCCCGGCACCACAATATGTCTCCCGCTCCCTATCACACACGCTAGGCCCCGCGGATCCGACAACCGGCGGGCGGGGGGCAACAAGATCGGCCCCTCCGCGCATGCAAGCCGTCCACCGCAGGGCGCGGGCGGCACTTGATCATTGACATTTTGACATTTCGCACGTCACGCAAGTAAGCACGCCTGCGGGAAGGATCCCAATCCCGGGGTCATTAGCGGCATCGATACGAAGACATCCGTTTACCCTATCTCGAAATGCCCGATCCGATCTTGACATCCCGCCCTTTTGTTGGGTCCCGGCTGCCGCAGGGCGTCTGCGGGGAGGGAGGGAATTCCGCACCCCGCGGAAAACTTGCGGTAAGACAATGTACCATCCTGATGATTTTACGATTTTGGGTTCCAAGCCACCCACAGGTATCAACTTTTTGATTTTGGCATCTCGAGGCATACCTGCCCGAGAGCAATGCTAATAATAATTCCTGCACCAAACCCCTCCCATTTGCAAATCCAAGCAACCACCATTACCCACCCCTCACCTCTTGAAGGTCGCGCTCTTTTCACCCCTCGGAGGCGGCGCCTTGCGGGCCCCCTTCGGCGCATCGTCTCCCGTCTTGGCGTACGGGTCGAACGCCGGCTTTGCGGCCTTCTTAACACCTCCCCCGTTCCGCTTCGCGTGAAGCACCGAAGCAGCCTGTCCGTAGTCGAAAGCCTCCTCCTCCTCGTCCTCATCACCCTCGCCTTCGCTCTTGCTCTTGGCGGCCTTCTTCGCAGCCTTCTTCGCCAGCTTCTCTGCCTCCTTCTGCTTCTTCCGCTCTGCCTTCTCCTGCTTCCGCGCCTTTGCCGCGGCCTTCTTCTCGGCCTTGGCCTTTCGGTTCGCGAGCGCGGTGACGTAGTTGTCCAGCTTCTGCTTCTTCTCCGAGGCGATGCCCTGCGCCTCCTCAAGCTGCACCGGGTATGCCCGATCCTCCGCGACGTCTTTCGTAAGGCGCTCGACCTCGGCTTGGGCACGCTGGTAATCCTCGGTGTATCTCGCAACCTTGTCGGCCCTCTTCTGCTCGACCTTCGCCTTGCGGTCACCCTCTGTAGTCTTGCCCCTCTTGCCGCTGGGCGTACCGTCTGCCCGCTCCAGCACGATGTCGACAGAGCTCTCTTCCGATCCAGATTCGTCGTCACTACCATCTGACTCCTCTTGCGCCGGGGCCCTGCGCTTCGTGCCGGCCTTCAGGGTGAACTCCTCCTCGACCGGAGGCGCCTCAGGCTGGGCAGCAGCCTTGGCTTCGGCCTCGACTCCTCCCTCCATGGTGACATCCTCTTGAGCGGTCGCCTCAATTGTTGCTACGTTCTGCACGAACTTTTGCCAGGGCAGCATGACGAAGTCTCCGACACCGTTAGCCGCAGACGGCGTCGCCTCCCACGCCGAACTCAAAGCCATGCTGCCGAAAAGCTGGGACTGGGCCAGTTGGCCCGGCTCCGCGGCAACATCAGCTGCATCATCCACCGCGGTCTCGACCAATGGCTTGGCTGGGCGAGAAGGCAAATCCGACCGGAAGAAATGGTACAGACTCGGCTCCTCCACACCGCGCTCCCTCGCTACTTGGTACCGTGCCCAGATGTCGCTAACATTTCGTCGGGCAATGTAGGAACTGGGGGGGATGAGGGCGTGCAGAGCCTTCGCATCAGGCGGCATGCGCTTGGCGATGTCGCCAATGATCGCGTTGGGGAGCACGTATGCGGTGCTTTCGTCTTCTCTCCGCGCCACCTCATCTCTCCAGGCCCAAACAGCCCTGTAGACGGCAAACTGCTGGCCTGAGAAGGGCGCTGGGTGCTTGAGCAAGAGGCCGTACCAGCCCTTGGGACCCTTTCCAGAGACCGGGTCAAAGTGTTCACCCTCGTATCGAGACAGAGATTGGCTCTTGGACTTCTGGAGAACAGTCTCGATGTAATCGGTTCCAGGGTTACCGCGGTCGGACTTCATCACCAACTCATTACGGACCTTATCGTAGACGTAAAGGAGGTAATGTGTGTCAGAGCGGGCGTAGTAAAGCATTTCCGGGGACAATGGGCTGTCAAGTGTTAGAATGTGTGCGTCAACCCCTTAGACTCCACTAACCGCATGCGCCAGTCGGCCATTTGATATCTCTTATCAGCATCAAAGTTGGCAAACTTGCTCAACAAGAATGCTAAGCTCTTTTGGGGGTAGTGGAGAGCTTCGCAAGCATAGAATGTGTCGAAGAGGCCGTTCACATACAGCCCGAGGTCGCGCTGCAGCCAAATAATGTCCATGTATGAGCCGTGGAAAACCTAGTCTCGTTAGCGCTGTTCATAGGCGAGATGGAGGCAAGCCTACTTTGACGATGTTTGGATCAGCAAACACCTGGTTCAGAACCTGGAGCTGTTGTCTCCAAGGCTTCAGGGTATCGACAACCCAGTCTTTCTCGCGCGTGCTGATCTGCATCAGTGATGTGAGTCCCACGTATGTCCTGAAGTCGTGATGTTCCAAGTCGACAGCGATCTCCTTGGCCTTCTTGAGCTCCTCCAACATCTCTAGCACGCCCTCGAAGGTATCGACCCATGTCGCCTCGGTCTTGTCGACGGGTTGCCAGGGAATCGGTTCGGCTTGTTGATAGACGCGGTCGGGGTACTTCGCTTCGAGGATCTCGGATTCGTACGGGTGCTTGTACCTAATCTCTCCGTTAATACTCTTGATTGAACCTCTTGTCTTGTGGCGCTTGTTTATGCGAGATCTAGTCTGCTGGGAGTCTGTGGATTCGTCCATGTGAAGTAAAGGCAAGAAAATGGTGTAATCGTACGTAACAAAGCCGTCCGTCTCGTTGGATACCAGACTCTGCTCAAGCGGTACCTTGGCGTGGGGCTTCTCGGTGAGAATGGGCTTCCATGTCGCATTGTTGTCGACAGGGGGATCGAAGTTGAGCTGGGGTTTCGAGATGTTGGCATTGCGGATGACCTTATCAGTTCCGGTGGTCTTTGCCTTCTTCGCTTGGGAAGCCTGCGCAAGTCTTTAGCAATCGAAATTCTCCTTTCTCCGTCTTGGTGCACTCACATCTGCGGTAGGCGCATCCTTCCTCTTGATAGCTCCCGTGTACTCGTCGATCGAGGTGTCGGCCTTCTCCAGCACCGAGTCCACTACGTCCACAACGCTCCGCCAGCGCATATCAATGTCGTCGGCATCTTCGAGGTTGGGCGCATTGAGGCCGCAGACGCTGGCGGCTGACTTGAGGAGAGTCGTGGAAAGCTCGAGGAGGCGCTCGGTTTTGGCGTCGAGGTCGTCGCCCACGCCAGGGTTCACGGCGCGCTGGAAAGCAAGGTCCTCGGCGGCGATGCGGTTCACCGAGCGGGTGGTGGCCACAAGCGCGGACTGCACCTTCTCCTGAAGAGACTTGAAGTCCTGGGGGGAGGTCATGGTGTCGGCGCGACGCTTGGGGTGTCGTGAGCGTTGGTCGCGGCTTTGGCTGCGAAGTTTGACGATCAAAAATTATGCCAATTGGGAGAGGCCCCCTGCCGATAAGATAGTACGCCCCACTCGCCGACTTATCGATACGGGTGGATGAGGTAAGCAACGATTCAACTGTCACTGACGTAGAAACACATAGTTGTGTATGGTCGGTAGGAGGAGCTGGGGAATGAAGGTTCTTGAAATGATTGTGGCTATGAGAAGTAGACAAAATACATGTATTTTCCCTTCATTGAGTAAATTTTGGCCTCAATCGAAGAGATGCGGCAGATAGGAAGTCTAGGGTAAGGTGCTGACATTCAGCCGAGCCTCAGACTTAACAGCGGATGCAGCCGCTGTGACGCAGTTGAGTGCCTAAGGAAAAGCCGTGACGATTTTGCCTCGATTTCTCGCCGCCCTCTCTCATCTTCATCTCACGTTCTCCGTGACATCCGTAACACAACACCCACCATGTCTGCCTCGTTAGCACCCGAATGCAATGAAGTCAAGGAGTGAGTCGCCGGGTGAAGTCTTTGTAGAGCTCAAACTGACAACGGTCACAGACGCTACGACACATGCTTCCTGAAATGGTACAGCGAAAGTCAGTCTTATTCCTATACCCCCCTCTCCCATGGCTGTTTGTGAGTTATATCTGACGTAGGTGTAGAGTACCTGAGGGGCACCGGCACGGACAACAATGAGTGCGCTGACTTGTTCAAAAACTACCAAAAGTGCCTGACGGTGAGTAGCATCTGTTGTTGCGTGTGGTAGTCTAGGCCAGCATGAGCTGAGTGGGCAACTTCGCAGGTGGCGTTGAAGGAACGCGGAATAGACAAGCTCCTGGACGAGGCACGGGAGGACAGCAAAGAGAGCGACGCGACGTACTTGGGCCGCAAATGTGAGTTATGCCAATTCCTACGTGACGGGAGACCAATCTGACCACTCATGCAGGACGTGATCCAACTAGCAACATATCTCGCGGTCGGTTTGGCGTTTTCCAGGGTTGCATTTGTTGGGCACAAGGTGGCAGTGTAGGAACCGTAATCTCAAAATATGCCCCGTTCTTCCCCATGACGCGTCCAACCGCCGTGTCTCTCTGCATTTCATCATTCGTGAGCCGCCCAAGACTAGGTTATTATCCCTGGACAGATAAGCTTAGCGTAAGCTTGAATTCCCCGAGAGAATCCCCTGTGTGGACGGGAGAGCTTTGAACAGAGAAGAAAGTATAATGGCAGTGCATTTCGCAAGTGGCATCATCGTTATGCTGTTCCGAAGGTACACTGCGATGTACTTGGCAGCACTGCCAACGGCAAAGATTGAGATCAGCCAGGGTCTCCATCAATTTGATGCATGCTGTGAGAAGATCTGAAAATACCTATTGAAACTGATGATCCGTCATATCAACCAACGAAAGCACCGCAGTCGGGAAGCGTCTTGCAGACTCCGAGGGCCCACGTGATTGCACATTTTTCTTCCATTCTCGTCGCTCAACTGCGAGTCCGTCTCTGGGAGGAAAGAAACATTGTTCCCAGTCCCGGATCGCGTCAAATGTCAAAGCAGGGGCCAGAATTCGGCCAATCCAGAAGCAGCTCAGGGCGGGTTGTTCCAGGTTCCAGACCGCCCACATCCCAGTCAAGACAATGTGAAGCTAGCAACTGGCCCCCAATCCACTGAGGTTTGTGCCGTGTCCCCTTAGCGGCCCCCTGTGTCTATCGCCGTCACAGGCTTCTGCGGGAGTGTCAAGGAGGGGGAAGGAAAGGGGAAAAAAAAAGGAAAAAAAAAAAAAAAAAAAAAGGCCACACACACCGCGCAGCAAACCGTGTCCAGTTCGGTGGGTCGCCCTCTGCTCGCCCAATACCGAGCGGCAGCGCAGCGCTTTAGCAGGTTCGACCCGCTAACGACAGCATTCGCTAGCGGCAGGACATCGCTGCAAAGACCAGGGGAACAGCAGGAAACAGGCGGTCCGCTGTCGCCAATAATTACATTGCCAATTCTCGTCCCGGGCCACACCACCCAGGCCCAATCCCCGATTTGCGAGCCTCCTCTCCACGCGCGAAGCTTGTCCCTTGCCCACCTCCCGACCCCGTCTCCGACATCCAAGGACCAACCCCCCCGTCCGCTCAAATTGTCCAGTCCCTTCTCCTTCCCCAGACAACGCGCGATAAACACGGCTGTCCTGTACCACCAGCCTATCTCGAGTCGAGTCTTCCTCTGGTCACATCGTCATATCTCGTCACCGAAAGACCTGGAAACCCCTCCAAGCTCGAATCTAGCTCGCGATCTCGCCCCCCTGGACCTTCGAAAGCTCCCCCCTCTTGGCTCCCCCGCAGTCGCAAGCCCGCAGCCGCAAGATCGCCTCGAGTCCCTCCTTCGAACCCCAAGCGCACCGCAATCAGCTTGGCGACAAGCCTCGGCATGCACAACCCAAGGGAATAGCGATTCTATGCACCCCCTCTCCGTCCTCAGCCTTGGGATCTTCGTAGCAGGCTACATCACCGCCCGATGGGATCTGGTCACTCGCCTCTATGAGCTTGCCATCTTTGCTTGGAACTACGGAGTCGTGGTAGGGACCTCCCTGCGCCGCCCCCGATCTCATACGCCTCTGACCAGCTCTCTCTCGATAGACCCGCGCTGCCAAAGGCTTTGCGCTCCTGACCTTTGTATTCCTCCTCGTCTTCATTCCCGTGGAACGCTTGGCCACGAGGGAGTCGAACCTGGTACGACGAATTCCCCCGATACTCGCCCCTGAGACATGTGTGGTTGCGCCGGCGCAAAGAAGCTTCCAGCTGACAACAACCTCACCCTGTAGCATCCCAGATCCCCCGGAGCTGGCGTCTCAGCCAGGGAACAGTTGCGACGGCGAGGGTCCTTCTAAGTGTCGCCTCCCGCTGCTGCGTGCGTGGTTGACATGCCAGAGAATGATGGATTAATGAGGATATTCTGGCCGACGGACATCCAGCGCTCCGACCTGCCTGGCGTTGTCGTGGGATGGAGGAACTCGAGCCTAGACGTCTTCGTCGTAGCCATCCTTGACGATGTCGATGTCAGCACGCTCCAACACCTTGACCGACGAAATGGACACCAATTGACGAAGCAACAGGCCGGCCATGTCGAATTCGCCCTAAAGGCGGGGACCCTTTTTCGCAACTCCCCGCACCCTGTCAACAGCATCTACGAGCGATGCGGCCATGGAGCTATGCATGTCTTGGGCCTCACCAACCCGAGTGATGCGGTGGTCCTGGACCCATCCTTGTTTGTTGCGACGACCCCAGCCAATGCGAAGGCACCTCGAATCACTTGCGCCAGAGCTCTGAGCATACAGATCATCCTCTACGACCGACCGCGCCCCAGCCGGATGCAGTACATCTCGCTGAACCCCATCTCCCTTGCGCTGGGCAACAAGGAGGCACCGAGCCTACCCCCGACAGAACACATGGCGGAGGAGGAGAAACACGAGTTGAAGAAGAAGGAGCAAAAGAGGAAGTTGGTGGAAAAGCTTAAGCAACACACCATTGTCAAGCGGTCCCCGTCACCGAAGGAGAGAGCTCTGCCGAAAATCGTGAACCAGATCAACTGGTCCTGGGAGCTCGAACAGCTGTTGCAGAAGAACATTTCTCGAATCGGCACCAGGCCTAAGCGGACTCTGAGTGTCTCGGAACGAGTGGTGGAACAAGCGACAACGATGCGCAACTTTGTGTGGGATCTCTTCATCTTCTACCTCCTCCCGCTGATACAATGGGGCTTCGTCTACATGCTCATGGGCCACAGAGCGGTTGCCGAGTTTCTGCTTCAGATCTTGGAGTTCAGGTTGAAGGACAACTACTTGGCGTTGAAGGACATCTCGGCGACGGCGCAACAGGTGGAAATTCGATTGCAGCAATTCTGCTATTGGCCTATGCAGTACACGACGCTGCGACAGCGCAAAAACGACTGGGAGAGCGTCACGACAAGCCACCCAGACTACATTAGGTTCTACAACAGCCTGTGGCTCGTCGCCAACGACGTCATCATCGGCATCGCTCTGGGGTCGTACATCATCGATAATGCGGAATGGGTTGCCAATGCCATCAGCGAGCTCCTCAGCAAGTACACGGTTCAAGCGCTTCAACGTAGCATCTCATGGTTGATGGGATGGCCGGCCGGATTGAAGCTGAACAGCGAGTTGGCCATGTTCCTCGGTGACCTCTTCCTTTGGGTCATTGACTATTGGTCCAGTGGGTTTCCCCGTATCAGGTGAAAGCTCTGTACTAACGTCTCAGACTGCATCGTCACCCTCCAACCAGTGCTTCCCCACATCATCTGGTTCATCGGCTTTTCAAGCTTCGCCGGCGCCAGCATGCCCATCGCCATGTTTTCCGACCTCCTCTCCGCCCTAACCGTCCACATCTACTCATTCTACCTCGCATCCGCCCGCATCTACCACTGGCAACTGACGATACTCATCTCGCTCTTCCACCTCTTCCGCGGCAAGAAGCACAATGTCCTCCGTAACCGTATCGACTCGTGCGACTACGACCTGGACCAGCTGCTCGTCGGCACCATCCTCTTCACCCTGCTCTTCTTCCTCCTGCCAACGGTGGTTGTGTTCTACCTGAACTTCGCCATCGCCCGTATGGTCATCATATCCCTCAAAGCCGTCTTTGATACGCTTCTTTCTTGTTTAAACCACTTTCCCCTTTTCGCGCTGATGTTACGGGTCAAAGACCCTCGACGACTTCCAGGTGAGACCTAAACTGCATCTAACTGAGAAGCCATCCGACTAACATGAACAGGCGGCATTCGTTTTGAACTTCGAGATACCCATGATTATAGACTTAATAATACTTCCAACGAACCACCCACGTCCGTCATCTACCTCAAGGTAAGCAACCCCTGCCCACCCTCACAAATGCGCTCGCTAACAGATTACACAGTCCATTCCCCTCACCTTCCGCGCAATGTTCCACCAGTACTTCCAAATGGGCAACCGCATCCGCAAACACTACCTGTCCCCCCAGGTGCTACTCTGCCTCCTGACAGGCCGCTTTGTGCCCCCGCTCAACCGCAAGAACCTGTACAGCCTGCAGTACAGCATGCTGCCCGCGCGCAGGGCCGGCATCCGCCAGATGTGGGACGCCATCACGACCGTGCAGCCCTCGAGGAAGCCCGTCCCGTTCGCGATGAACGGGCGGCGGTACCCCTCGGGGCTCGGCGGCGGTGGCAGGACGAGGTATCATCATTAGATATAAATTACATGTGAAATTTCTCCAAACTCTGCCTTTTCCCTTTTTTGAGCTTCTATCCGTGTGAACGTGCATGGTGCGTAGTCTACTAATAATCCTCACACCGCCGAATCTCCGTCAACCCGCCACTAACCCACGAGTCCTCCGCGAACCCAAACATATAACTCAGCCTCAAATCATCATCCACCCCGGTCTCCTGGTCCGCATAGCCAAGACACTCCCCGCCGGCCCCCGGATCCCGCGTCGCAACCTCCGCCCGCAGACCCGCCGGCTCCGTGACGGTGTACGGGTGCCCGTTCCAGAGGCCGAAGAGCAGGCCGTTGCAGGTCGCCACGCGGGCCTGCTCGGCGCGCAGGGTGATGGGCTCGGGACCGTAGAGGGCGGTGAAGACGTCGGTGATGGCGGCGAGGGCGGGCAGGCCTGAGCCCGGAAAGGTGTTTGTGGTGGAGGCGGTGCAGGTCCAGTAGGATGGGACGGAGCGGGCGGTCGGGGCGGAGTGGGAGGTCAGGGAGGGTGGGAGGAGGAGGTTTATGAGAGGGAGTTTCTGGGGGTTTTAGATAGGTTTGCCGGTGTATGAGGAAATGGGGAAGGGAGCTTACCATGGCTTCGTCAGGTGTTTGGAGGAGAATTGGCTCGGTGGAGTATGGTTGAAGTGATGGAAGTTGTTGTTGGACACGGACGAGGAAGGATCAGGGTGCTGGCTTGGAGCGGACTTATCTACTGAGAGGATGGTTCCTCGCCAGATTTGATTCAGGGGCTGGGCGCACAAAGGTCAGATCTCGGGGGATACGGACGGGTGGCACGTTGTGCGGACAACGGTCGAGTGTCAAGCGGTTTCAGTCTTGAGTGCCCTCGTTGGTGATGAGATTGTCAGATTGTATATATAGGCGCCCATAAGGGACAAATTGGCACTTTGGTGGGGCACCTACGTTTTGGCTGCTAATTTGACAGAGATGGCTGCATACGGATGAGGTTGAGAACAGGACACACGAGGCACAAGCGACTTGGAAGCATGGCGTGGAGATAATCTACATTTATGATCTAAATAGAATCTAACTAGATACATGACTTGGCTGGCTTTCCTTCTCTTCCTGACTGTCTGGCTCTGGTCTTGGTTTTTGGTGGTCTTGGTTTGATCATCGGATCGCTTGGTAGTGGTCTTGATTTGATTTGGAACGCTTGATGACGGTCTTGGTCTGATTCGGAACGCTTGCTGGTGGTCTTGATCTGATTCGGAACGCTTGCTGGTGGTCTTGATCTGATTCGGAACGCTTGGCGATGGTCTTGATTTGGTGGTGGTCTTGATTTGGTGGTGGTCTTGATTTGGTGGTGGTCTTGATTTGGTGGTGGTCTTGATTTGATGGTGGTCTGGCTTGACGATTGGAAGGCTTGCTGGTCTCGTTCAAGTGGTGGTAAATGGCTTCGTGTGTGGTGAATCGCGTGTGGTGCCCTGTGTTGGTATGTTTGGTTGTGCATGTGGTATAGTTTGACTCGGGACGGTGAGGCAGGGCAGAAGTGTCTGTGTGCGTGATCTGACTGACGACGTGATGTTCTGTTTGCGTCGCCAGGCTCATTTTGTGTCTCGGTGGAGCATTGTAGCAGTGGTGGGCTGGGATGGCCTGGGGATGATGAGGAAGACCGGCGTAAGCTCCGTAGGCCGTGTCAAACACCGCGTATGCCAGGTCATGGAGGGCAGAGAGTGATGAATTCGAGTACTTTTGAGCCCAAAAGGGCACTTGGCCTGGCTCACAACCTTCGACGGAGTGATGTGAGGTGCTATGCGCTGCTCTCGTGTCGATACAGGTGAGTTCAAGTGACCGTTTGCCATTGAATGCAAGATTACTCTGGGCGTCGTGAAAGTTTCTGGGTCTGCATGCTGTATGGGCAAGCTTTGCGATGTCTGATACCTGTGAGGTCGTCGACATGTTGCCGGCTTGGGCTCCCGTTTTGAAAGGCGCAGTTCTCCTTTGGGGTTCCGAGGAGCATGTACCCATTTGCGGAAGCCTTCGAAAGTGTTGACTGGCAAGCCTCGAAGATTCCCAGTGCTCTTTGAGGGACACTGAAAGGTTGTTGTCTGAAATGGCGCGAAGGAATTGTTGAATAGAGAAAAGCCGAGACTTGACTTGGCGATGAATGATTCTGAGTGGCGGGTTCTTTTTCCCACACAAGTCAAGATGCCCTTGAAGAGATATTGATTTATGTGCGGCAAGCCTGTCGTCAGAGATGGGACATGAACAGTTCCTGTCTACTGTCCAGTTGAGACTGTTGAAAGAGGCGTGTTTGGACTTGAAGCCGTTGCCCTGCGGACTGGGCTGGTTCGTGAAGTCGTGGCGGTGGAAGAAGCAGCGCTCCTACACCAGGTAGAACACGAATGTTTCGAACATTGTCCGTCAAGAGAAAGCTGATGTTCGTCTTCTTCGGTGGTTGTTCAAAGACTTTGGCTTGTTCAACGTTCCTGCGAGGGCCGAAGCCTGTCAGCCATGTGTGAGACAACGATGCCTGCTTATCTGCCTTCTGCTTAGCAAGTCGGACCAGCTTTGATCATCGACCGGTACCACCCATCCGCGCAACGGTGACACGAAAGGCGTGGACGGGATAAGTATATTTGTGATAAGCAAGCACCGGCATTAGGGGTAAGTGATGAAGTGCCGGAAAGAACATAAGGGATGTGGGCCATAGGGATGGGGGTGATAGGGATAGGGGGGGATAATGATGGGGGATACTCAGTCCTGGTGCTGACGGGCACGACCCTCCTCCGCCGCGTCCAGCTCCGCCGGCAACGTCGCCGCCACTTCCACCACGTCCGCCGCCGCCCACTCCCTCCAGGAGTCCTCCATCGCCTCGGCGGCCGCCCGCCACCCCTCCGCCTTCTCCTTCACCCTCTTCAACTCCTCCTTGAGGAGCCGCAGGCCAAGGGCCATGCCCCAGCCGACGACCCTCCGGCACCATGTGCCCCCAAAAAGTCTCAACAGCCCACCGCCAGCCCAGGCCACACCCTCCTCCACAGACCGGGCCCACGACATACTGCCAATGGCACCCCAGGTTGCGCCTGCAACCCACACCAGACCGATCACCAGCCACACCAAGATTGGCGTGGTGACGGCAAGGGCTACGCCCGCGATCATCGATTGTACGATGGGAATCACTACTCACACCGATTAGTGAAGACCCAACAGGGATGACAGACGACGGTGGAGAACGACGAAGAAAGACGAAAATGGGGCATGATGACAGGGACGACAAAAGAGACAACGAAAGCGACGACGACGCCATCCAGAGAAGACGATGCTGGTGGGAGATGCCAAAGGAAGACGACGACGGAGACGCTAGGGGAAGAAGACTACGGAGACGTCAAGGGCAGACGACGAAGACGAAGAAGACGACGAAGACAAAGAAGAAGACGAAGACGAAAAGAGGCGTTGGGGATAGAGAAAATATGAGTACTTACACCAAGAATCAGACATTGTTGCTTTTGACCGTTCGCGTTGGTTGAGGAGAGAAAGGGAAAACACACATGCAGACATCACGAAGTCGGGCATATAATTTCACGGATGGAACAGGCTCATGGGAAGGAACATAACAAGTTGTTCAGGCAGTTTACGAGGACACATCTTTCCGAGAATCGTTGGCATGTTCGTCTCAGTGCAGGAGTGAGGGATGTTGGTGGAAGCCAGGTTCAACATACCTGCATTTTCAGAATTGGAAGGCTCGCAGGACTAACATGATCATGGGGCGGAGGGAATCTAAAGATCAAAGTTGGCTCTTGCTAAATTACAGCGCGGGTGTTCTTGCCCCCCCTGGGAACTTGGGTAAGGGACGACGGTTTGCTCAGTTCTGAACGGAAGTTGGCAAGACGTTGCCTGCTTGATATTGTCGAAATTCCATCCGCTTCGGTCAGGCAGATCAGCAAAGCACGCAGGTGGCTTTCTCAAGAGAAGCACAAATGGCGGGAAAGAACGGCAGCTGATAACCCACACGGAGCCAGTCGAGTCCGGCGCTACGGATGCGAGTGGGGCCGCCGGCCCCGGTGTGGCCTGAATGGGTGGAGGGCACCTTGAGAGCAGAAATAGGCACACGTGTCGCTCCCCCAAAAAGGGTTTTTAAGTCAATACCTAATCAAAAAGCTAACTCAATTGCCTCATTGACACGTTGAGCTTGTTGCATTAAGGGCAGACCAACCCATCATCCATGAATGATGGAGCCAACATCTGATGACTTGATCTCGTTCGACACGGGGCCAACGAAACCATTGGGAACAGACCGAAGAAGCTCGGAAAAAGCTTCAAGTCTTTACTTCAATGAACCTGGAACAATCAGCCCGACTTCGTTCGGAGTAGAAGTCATGAAACCCTTGCCGATACTTCACGAAATGGAAGACTTGGAGTTAGAGACCAACGAAAAGAAATTGGGAGCTGCAGCAGTTCCTGGATCGAATGCACTCAAAAACTCTACTCCATTTATGGGAGAGGCGATGAAGCTGCTGCCTCCACTTCATGAATTGGAAGACCTGGAGCTTGAGAAGCTGAGCCAACTGTGTCTACCGAGATGGGACAGCCGGGAGCTTTGGCGAAAGAAATCCAGTGCAATTCTCCCCGAACGATTCGAGTACGCAGCGCTGCTACGAAAACCACCAAGCCTGGCATGGAAGAGAGCTATGCAGCAGCTTCATTTGGGATTCTATTACGGCAGACCTCTGGAGGAAACTATGCCCTTCAGCGAGCCTCGCATAAACAGACCGTTCCTTGGGGCCATGTCCATCATACTCTACGACATTCAGTTACAGACAGAAACCCAAGACGATGTACTTCCGGATGTCGATCTGCGACTACATTACAACTCAAAAATGAGCACTTGGAAGGACATGATTCTCATGGTCAGGCAGTCAAAGACATACTTTCAAAGCACCGCCCGCTCTATATTCGAGCACATGCTCCTCGTGGACTACGGCATGGTAGTCCCTCCTATGCGGGTACACGGCTCTTTAGACGACAAGAAGCATAATACGAACGATACCTGGAAGCGCGACTGGCCCGTTTGGAATGCGCTATGTGCCGTGGTCAGCGGAATTGCCCAAAGCTGTGCCCATGGAAGGCCTGACAAGGTGCTCATCTGGTACATTGGTGATTATCTCCGCAAGTTGATATATGTCTCGCCTTCGAGGGACTATACGTTCTCTTGGTCACACTATGAGTATGACCTTGCGCTCATGTTGCATCACTATCACACTCGCCGGACATCTCTCCCACCTGAGGAGTACTGGAAGGGTCGAACCGGATATCAAGGCATACTGCAGGAGCTCATTGATGAAGTCCCGCGACTCGGCACGGAAAGATTGACGAGAAAGCTTTCCGTTGATTTCAACGAGAATATTGACGAGTTCATTTCTTGCTATGCCACGAAGAGAATGGTGAAGGAAATCGTCAAGGGCATTGCCGCGAGGCTCGGGATTGAATTAGCTGCGCCAAAGATACGAGGGCTAGGGACACCACTGATCGAGTTGTACTACAGGAATGGCGTGCTAAAGAAGGAGGAGAAGGAGGAGAAGGAGGAGAAGGAGGAGAAGGAGGAGAAGGAGGAGAAGGAGGATAACCCATGCCGTGTTCAGTGAGCTGAGCTATTCGGACCAACGTCCAAGTGGCTTAGACAACGGCGACTATTCCTAGCTTTGAATGCCTAAACCTCAGATTCCAGTTCGTCTGCTACTACCATGTCGGTCATCAACCAAGTGTCTTTCTTTATCAGTTCCTACGCGGAAAACACTCCAGAAAGCTCCTCCAGCTTGTGTGCCTTCATGAAGTCCTCCCATGTGACAGGCTTGACATTTTGATACTTTTCATTCCGAACATCGGGTCCGACGAACGTCCGACCATTGATCCAGTAGTACATGTAGAACCTGATGATGGTTAGTGACTGTCATTACATGCGGCTGGATGACCTATAAAGAAATGTACTTGAAAATATCGGACTGATTCTCAGCCTGGGCGCGGTGCATGGTGGACTTGAGATCGTCAATCGAACCCAAGCGTTCCATATGCGGCTTAATACCGTAGACCCTTTCAAAAGAGGCCGCAATTTCTTTGATGGTCTTTCTGTCTCCCAAGACTGAGAAGGCATCAGAAGAAGCTCGTATAATTAGAAGACAGCTTGACTTACATCTTTGTACACCAACAGCAGAAGGATCGGTCGCGACCGCCGCCGTGTACTCAGCGGCATTCTCGTAAGAGGTACCCTCCCACGGCTCGGTGCCCTCGCCCCAGTACTTGAACGTGTGCGTGACAGGGTCGATGACCGAGAAGAAGGGGCTCATGATGGCGTTCATGAAGCCCCCGATGAGAATGTGAACGCCCTTGACGGACTTCTTGGTTTCAAGGTACGCCTTCACATGCTTCATGGGGTCTTTGGGGAAGAGCTCGCCGAGCTCGAGCTTGGTGTAGTCCAGAGCCCAGTCGCTGGCGATGTACCGAGGAACCCCCTCAGACTCGCACGCATCGATGAGCATTTTCTGCCCCTCGACCATGAGCTTATCGTCGCCAAGGTATGCGCAGATGACGACGTCGGAGCCCTTGACGGAGTTTCGGATCTTTTCCTCGTCGGTGGCTTCACCTTGAAAGAGTTCAACTTGTGGGGAAGATGCCCAGGGCGCGATGACCTTCTTGGGGTCACGGCAGTAGCCTCGGAGGGTAACATCGGGGTTTTGGATGAGTTTGGAAGCAAGCAGGCGTCCAAATTTGCCGGTGATGCCAGCCAAAGCGACGGTGAACGTCATTTTGATGGGGTGATAAGTTGTTGGAGAAGTGATGATCGAAGAAGTTGTTTAATGAAACTAATGTCTTTGTTAGGAAGATGCTATTTGGTCTCTAAATATCTTTCTCTGATAAATGATAATCACTTGATCTCTCAAGTTGAACTAGCCCTCCACGAGACGCCGCATATGTCATCAGTTGGTCCGTCACGGCTCCGAAAAGCATTCGTTCGCACCAGGTCATTACCAATTACCCATCTATCTGATGACGCAGCGTCAAAAATCCTGCACTGAAACGGGACAATAAGACTACCGAAAATAGCGAGAGGTTGTGGGTAGATTGACCGGGCCGACGCCGGGTGGATCTCCCGCCGTCAGGAGCACCGGCCTCCGACCATGTCCGATGTGATTGCTGCCGTAATCACAAGTAGCCCGACCCGGTGTGGTAGAACATCCGACTTTGTCATCTCAGAGATTTCAATGAAAAGTGTACTGAATCGTGCAAATGCTTTGAAGAGCTTTTCGGTGGATAATAAGTTGTGAAATTTCTAGCAAGTGATCATTATTTGAAGGAACGGCCGTCCAAACTGTGCGACTTCTTCCATCTTCATCAACATCCAACCATTTTCTCATCTTCCATTCACGTCTTCTAAATCTGTTCGGTACCATTGAACTGAAGACATGTCACGCGCGCTTCTCATCACCGGCGCTACCGGCAAACAAGGCGGCGCCGTCATCAACGCCCTCCTTGCTCGCCAGCCCTCGGACTTTCTTCTCCTCGCAGTCACGCGAAACGCCCAGTCCGCCTCAGCCAAGAGCCTGGCTGCAAAATCTAAGAATATCAAGCTCGTTGAAGGCGACCTCGACGCGACACCCGCGCTCTTTGCCTCTGTCAAAGCCGCTGCCGGAACTGTTCCCCTGTGGGGCGTCTTCTCCGTGCAAGCTCTTCAAACCAACAGCAAGAACGCAGACCTCGAGACCACGCAGGGGAAGGCTCTCGTTGACGAGTCAATCAAAGCCGGCGTGCAGCACTTCGTTTACAGCAGTGTGGAACGTGGCGGCGACGAGAGGTCATGGAGCAATCCCACTCCGGTACCGCATTTCAGAACAAAACATCAGATTGAGCATCACCTGCGCGACTCTACGGCGAATGGAAAGAGTCCCATGGGATGGACCATCATTCGGCCAGTCATACTTATGGACAACCTGCTACCGGGCTTCTTCGGCAAAGTCTTCTTCACCATGCTGCGCGATACCATGAAGGATAAGCCTCTCCAGTGGATCACGACGAAGGATATCGGCTTCTTCGCGGCGGAAGCTTTCCATCAGCCGGCTGCGTGGAACAAGAAGGCTTTCGGAATCGCGGGAGACGAGTTGACCTACGCGCAGCTGAGCCAGACTTTCGAGAAGGTCACGGGCGCTCCCACTGGCACGACTTTTGGACTGCTTGGCAAGGCGCTGAAGCATGGAGTTTCGGAGATTGGTGTGATGGTGGATTGGTTCAAGAACGATGGCTACAAAGCCAGCTTGGCGGAAGCTAAAAAGGTTCATCCCGGTGTGACTAGCATGGAAGATTGGCTGAGAGACAGTGCTTTTGTCAAGAAGCCATAGATGTATGCGATTAAGACGGCAATTTGTGGGATGGAAACATCGATTGCGAATGATAATTTGTATCAATAATAGACAAGTTAGTTTTGATCGTCATCTCTTTTCTTGTTTGGTGTTGAACTGGCACGGCAACTCGTACCCGCGCAATTTGACTGATGCTGATATCTTCTTAAGTTCAAGGTAGTTGGCCAGTTCCGTTTTGCTAAGAGGCTTGGCTGTCGTCAAGCCAAGACATTTTTCTCAGCGCTGCTACCCAATCAAGCCAAATCAATCAAATCAATCAATTAGCTAATTAAAACGAGGCTTTTTTTAGAGTTAATTAGCTAAACTTATAATACCCTTAGTTTAACTATCTTAATTAAACTGATATTACTTAGAAGAATAAAAATCTAGCTTCTAAACTAATTAGAAATTTTAAAAGATTTAATAAAAAAATAAAAAAGTTAACTAGATATTCTTTTTTAATAACTTAAGGTTATAACTTTTTAAGCTTTTATATTATAGTTAATAACTTAAGTTAGTTTTAAATTAATATCTCTATAATTCCCTATATAGTAAACTTACTACTAACTTATTAAGTTTTATTATAATATATTTCTAAAAAAAGTAAATAATTAATAATATTAGTTTAATAATACTTTTATATAAATAAGTAATAGAGTAAAGTTAGATACTTCTTAGTAGTACTAATTTACTACTAAAAAGTACTAGAAGTATTAAAAATATACTTTTTATTATACTACTTAATTAATATATTTTTAGCCTTTTTACTAGAAATTAAAAAAAGCCTATTTTTAACCTCTTTACTAGCTTTTAAAAATAACCCTCTTTAATATTACTATTAGTACTACTCAGAGAAAGTCAAAAAAATACAAAATACAATACAATACAAAAATACAATACATAATACAAAAATACAATACAAAATATAATACACGTATTATATTATATTTTATAGAATTTATTAAATACATGTATTATATTTAAAATACAAAATACACGTATTGTATTTTGTATTTTGTATTGTATTTTTGTATTTAAATGGGATTTATTAAATTTCATAGAATATATTAATATTTAACTAGATTTAACTGTATTTAAATAGTTTATATTTAACTAGATTTAACTATATTTAAATAGGTTATATTTAACTAGATTTAACTATATTTAAATAGACTATATTTAACTAGATTTAAATAGACTATATTTAACTAGATTTAACTATACTTAAATAGGTTATATTTAATTAGATCTAATTATATTTAAAAAGGTTATATTTAATTAGATTTAATTAGATTTAAAAAGTCTAATTATATTTATTATACTAACTATACTAACTATACTAATTATACTAATTATACTAACTATACTAACTATATTAACTATACTAACTATACTAACTATACTAATTATACTAACTATATTTATAAAATAATATTTAATTTATATATTTTATTAATTGTATTAATTAAGTCTATTATAAGAAATAATATTAATAGAATTAAAATATATTAAAAGTTTAAATTAAATTTATATTTATAAAGATATTTATAATACTTAATATTTCTATTTAATATTATTAGTTATTATTATTAGTTATTATTATTATTATTATTAGTTATTATTATTATTATTATTATTATTATTATTATTATTATTATTAGTTATTATTATTATTACTTATTATTATTATTAATTATTAATATAAGGTATTAGTAATTTAATATTAATTACTAAAATTAGTTATTAAATAATAAGTATTAATACTATATAATATATATTATATCTATTTATTAATATTACTTATTTTTATTACTTATATTTTACTAATATTAAATTATATAATATTAAGTATAATTACTTATATATATTAGTTATTATTATATAATTACTATTAAATAGTAATTATACTTTATAATTATTACTTATTAGTATTCATTATTAGTATTAGTTATTACTTATTAGTATTAGTTATTAGTATTTATTATTAATATAAACTATTATTTATTAATATTAGTTATTAATATTAACTATTAGTATAAATTATTAATACTAGTTATTAGTATTAATTATTAGTATTAGTTATTAATATTAGTTATTAGTATTAGGTATTAGTATTAGTTATTAGTATTAGTTATTAGTATTAGTTATTAGTATTAGTTATTAGTATTAGTATTAGTTATTAGTATTAGTTATTAATATTAGTTATTAGTATTAGTTATTAACTTATTAGTATTAATTATTAGTATTAGTTATTAGTATTAGTTATTAGTATTAGTTATTAGTATTAGTTATTAGTATTAAGTATTAATATCAATTAAAATCTAGTTTAAAACTATAATTTAATAGATTTTAATTAATATTAAAATAAATACAAAAATACAATACAAAATACATAAATACAATACATATATTGTATTTGTATTGTAATAAAATCTCTTTAAATACATAATACAATACATGTATTGTATTTACCCCCCTAAATACATGTATTTATAAATACATGTATTGTATTTGATCTGTATTGTATTTTTTCCAATCTCTGGTACTACTATTACTATTACTACTACTATTATACCTCAAAGCTCTACTTTTATATACTTATAAATACTTTTTTTAACCTCTCTCTTATTATTATAATATTTCTACTAGTATATAACTAATATATTAATTATTTTATTAGCTATAAAATAACTCCTTAAGAGATTACTACTTAGATTTAAGCTTTTTTAACTACTAATAATATATTAACTACTAATTTTAATAAATATATTACTTTTAAAGCTTTACTTTATACTATCTAAAAAAAGTAACGCTATATTAATATAAAAGCTATATTAAAGAAAAATAGTTAAAGCTATACCTCTTAGATTAGAAATAAAAATATCTTTATCTATAAGATCCTCTTAAGTAATATTAAAAATATACTTATTACTTATTTACCTTTTATTATACTTTTTTATATACTAATAATATATCTAAGTAATACTTATTAAGTTTACTAATACTATAATAAAGCTAATACTTTTAGAGAACTATAGAAAGCTACTACTATATTTAGTATTAAAAAGTACTTTCAATCTACTTACTATATCTATAAAAAATACTTTTATACTAAGTATCTATTTAGTAATAATTTTAGAGATAATAAGTACTTCTCTAAATACTAACACTTTACCTTTATTATTATACTTTATAGTAGAGTTTCTTAGATTAAAGAGCTAGCTATTAGCTTTTTTATTAATATTAGTAACTCTTTTTTGATATTTAGTAACTAGTATATATAGTATTTATTTAGTCTTTTTAATTATAATATCTATAACTAAATATATTAATTAAAAACCTCTTAAAAAGCTTAACTATATTACTTCTATATCTCTAAAAAGAAATAGATTAAAAGTAAGATATAAAAAGTTTTTATAAAGGTCTATATATTATTTAATTTATAGACCTCTCTTAATTAATATACTATTATTACTATATTTAGTTACTTTATTAACTAATTAGAGAAATAAACCTAGTACTTATTAGCTCTTTACTACTAGCTTAACGTTTACTCTAGTGAGAATATTACTATAACTATTTATACTACTCTTATAAATTAAAGCTTTATTAATTAAGTTAGTATTACTATATCTAATAATACTATAAATAATAATACTTACTTTAAGGCTTTTTTTCCTTTTCTATTATCTTTATATATAGAAACTAACGCTTAGTAATACTAAATTTAATACTATAGCTATATCTTTAACTTTATTAGTTATACTATTATTTATAGCGTTAATAATAAAGTGTTTAAAGAGGAGTTTAATTATCTACTTAATACTAGTAGAGTTTAAGATAACTTAGCTTATTAGAAGTAGAAAAGCTTTATTAGTAAGCTTTAGAATATTATTAAGTATATTAGATTATTACTATAATAATTTAAAAGCTTTTTAGCTATTAATAATAAGGCTACTAATAATAATACTAATTTTACTTTATAAAAAAAGTTATCTTAAAAACTAAATCTAATATTAAGTAATACTACTTAATAAAACTTAATATATAATATAATTAAATAAGCTCTATCTAAATATAGCTAAATTAATAGTTATATTTTTTATACTTTAGGTCTTTTTAATAATATAGATTATATCCTAAATAAGGATATCCTTACTAATAAAGACTAATAAGTCTTTATAAAGTTATATAAAATACTTAAGCTATTCTATAAATAAACTAAGAGATATAAAAGCTAAAGTAAAAGTAATAAGTATAGCTAACTCTAAGAGGTTCTAATAAATATAAAGTATCTCTTAAATTATCTTAAAAACTAGTATAAGCTCTTTAATACCTCTATTAATACTAAGATTAACTATATAGCTACTTAACTTACTAAAAGTTAATTATAATAACTATTTTAACTTATAAAGATATCTTAATACTTTTAATAAGGCTTAATAGTAATTTTATAGTTTTTATTAATTAATAACATTTTACTTACTTATAACTTAAGTATTTATAGTTATAACGCTCTTAAAGTATTAACTTTAACTCTTATAGATATCTATACTTATTAATTATTAATAGCTAGTAAGTATTTAATAAATACTATACTAAGCTTATAAAGTTTTCTCTCTATACTATTATAGTAATTCTATATCTTAAGTAAGGTTTATAATAGCTTTAAAAGTATTAAAACACTTTAAAAACTTATATATAAATATATAATACTTAAGAAGAACTTTATAAATATTAGTAATAATAGTATACTAATATATTTAATTAAGTTAATTTATAGCTTTATTTATAACCTTTATAAGCTATATTTATATTAATTATTATTACTCTAAAAACTAAAAACTCTAAATATTATTAATAGTTAGCTAGTAGAGCTTATAATATTACTATTAATAATTTTAATAAACTAGAGTAATACTTCTATTTCTCTATTACTTAGCTTATTAATAACTCTATTTAATAGTAGATTTTATATTAATAAACCTTCTTAATACTTAGTAAACTTACTTTTAATATCTTTACTATTTTAGTAATAGTAACTAATTATAAAAAAGTATTTAGTTTTACTAAACTTCTATTAACGTTATAGAAGCTATTAATAATATCTTTAACGTTTAAGTAGACCTAATACTTCTAAAACTAGGTTTAAAGTAGTACTATTACTATAAATAGCTATTATTTTAAGTAGAGGAGCTAAAAAGAGTTAAATAGCCTTAGATTATTATATAATATATATTTTAACTTTCTAAAAATATTATAAAAAGTATTACTAACTTCCTATTTAAGTAATTATATTTAAGACTAATTAAAATAGTTAATTCAAATAAGACTATTATGATCGTTAAGTTAATTAGTTAAATTTAACCCTCAGATTTAGCTTGATTAATTAGTTAGCAGCACTAATTTTTCTCCAACCCCATATTTTCAGAGTTTGTTCCTTAGCTCTTGCTGAGTTCAGTGGTTAACTATAAAGACTCAATAAGCTCCTTACTAGAAGGTTCAATGCAATCCGTTGATCTTGAACTCTCGATTTTAGAAGTAAAATCGACACATACTTGGCATTTTCACAACCGTCGATGTGTCAATTATCGACGGGTCTTATGCAAAGCTGCCGTCCCTTCAGTTCGTCCCAAGGCTTGGTAGTAGTCAAGGATTCCTAGTGCGATCACACGTCTAGGACCAGCTCACATGTCAATCAAGTCTCAGGAACCCGCGCCTAGGCCGAGATAAGGCACATGGTTCCGCATTGAGACAGTTCAAACTCCTAAGAGTCGAGCTGAGCTGCAGGATGCCTTGTCTTGATCTAGATCCCACCCAAGCTCATGCCCTAGCTACAGCAGCCTGCAGGGCTCACTAGGTCAAAATTGCTGAGGCGTATAGGGCTACACTAGTGTAGGTAGGAGGGCTAGTAAATATTCAATTTAGTAAGGGTTTCTACTTTTTTAAGGCTTCTGATTAGCTGATAGTAGTAAGGGCGGTTAGCCTATATATTAAGAGCGGCTAGCTTATATATTAAGGGTAGTTAGCCTATACGCTCTATCTTAAATACCTTACTGAAGTGCACCTCTAACTTCTTTTTTTTTCCCTATACTTACTATAAATTAGTAAGTCTCCCCTATTTATATAGCTTTTTATACAATCTTATACTCTCTATTATTAATTAAATTAGATTCTAATTTAAATAGTAGTATATATTATTTTAATAGGTCCTTAGTATAACCTCTACCCCCCCTTATATTTCTACTTTAATTTATATAAGTCTTTATATAATAATACCTCTATATCCTCTATATATAGCTATATAAAATAGCTCTCTCTAATAGCTTCTTTCTTAATAAAAATAGTTACTTTATTACTAACCCTAATAAGCTTATTAATATCTATATAGAAGATAGTAACTCTAACTCTAATAAAAACTTTATATATAAGCTTATCCTAGCTAAAATTAAAAGTATATAGCTTCTTTCCCCTCTTATAAAGTATTTTAAAAAGAATAAACCTTCTCTAGTTCTATTAACTTTATATTATTTTATATATAAATATATAGTTCTACTTCTATTCTATACTTTTACTAACTTCTTTATAAATATAGTTAAAAATATAAATAACTATCTTATTAAATATATCTTTAATACTAAAGATCTTAAAGTAATATATTTCTATATAGTTTTATATATATTTTACTAATTTATATATAAGCGTCTAACCTTATTACTCTCTATTCTAAATATAGTAAAACTAGTTAGTATATATATAAAATTCTTAATATAAAGTAAACCTAAAATTATAACTCTATCTTAATTTAAATATATAAAACTAAACGTTTTAATATAGAAGTATATACTAGCTATAAGAGAGAGAATAGCCTTTTCTCAAAGTATATTATTTTATTCTTATATATAAACTTATATAGTAGCTATATATATAATAGTAATACTTCTAAATACTTTTTTAGTTTATATTAAGCTATATATTTTCTATTCTTAAATACTACTTTACTAACTTCTATATAGTTACTAAAGAGAAAGTTATAACTTTAGTTAAGTTTACTAAAGCTTCTACTATTATATTTAAACCTAGCTAGAAGTATATAGCTTCTATTACTCTTAAGCCTATTTATATAAAAGTAATTAAAGTTACTTAAGCTAAATATATATTTATCTTAATATTATATAACATTTTACTTAACACTATATAGTCTATTAATAATATACTTATATCTATTATAAAGAAGTATAATAAGATTAGCTTTAATAAGTTCTATTTTATTCTAATATTATCTATATAATTACTAATAGTATTATTAGATACTAATAAAATCTTAAAGCTATCTACTACTTCTAACTAGAAATAAACTTATCTACTTATATCTAACCAGTTTTATATATATTTCTATCTCTCTATAGAATAGTTTTTAGCTTAATTATAAGTATATAGAACTATATATATAAAGTTAATATAGTATTAGCGTTTTAGTATTAATATATAAAATTAGTAAACTAAATACCTCTATATAAAGCTTTATAGCTCTATATAGAAGTTTTAACCTTATTTAGTTCTATATTTTTAGGTTTTTAAATAATACTATATTGCTTTTAGTTATATACTTCTTTATAATTTATAACATTTTATAATCTTCTAACTATAGCTAGTTAACTCTAACTAAACTTAGAACTATTCTACTAAATAATTATAGAGAAGTTTAAACTTAAGTAGATAAATAATATAATTATAACTTTTCTTTTTAATTTATACTAGTTAAAAATATTCTTATTAACTCTAAAATAACACTTTTACTTCTAGGATCTCTATTATAAAGTTTATATAAAGTTTACTTTTAAATTACTATAGCAAATTCTTAAACTTTTCTTTAACTACTACTTAGCTAATCTAAAACTCCTTACTTATTTATAAACTAAAGGATTTATAATCTTATAATATAGTCTCTAAGATATCTAAAAAATATATTAGTTATAGCGTTATTAAAGTCTTAAGTAATTTTAAATAATATTTTATAAAGCTATTTAATATCTATAATCTATAAATAAAATTACTTAACTTATATTAAACTTTAAGTGAGAATTCCTTTATATATTTATATACTAGTAAGGCTATATTATTAGCTAAAACATCTTTTATAAAGTATACTATATAGTTTTCTCTAAGTAAGTTTAAGCTTAATTAAAAGAGATATAATACTAGTAGAAAAGCTAAACTACTTTAGGCTTTAACTTTATCTAGTTACTTAATATTTATAATAAATTACTTCTATTTAAGATTAAAATATATACTATAATTAATATATATTCTTATTATATTATATAGTTTTATATAAGGTTTTTTATATATACTATATAGTTTATACTTACTTAATATCTCACAGTTTTATAATAATAAAGTGTTATACCTTATATAATATAGTTAGATTATAGAGTTAAAATAGCTTTAACTACTAGTAGCTAGTAATATTTATTATAAAAATATATAAAAGAAGTATAGTCTTATCTAAATAAAGCTATTCTAATTAGCTTCTATAACTACTAAATCTTTAGTAAAAATATCTATAATATTAAAATTAAAACTTAATAGAATTAGCTATATTAATCTTAATCTACTTCTTAGTATATATGTTTTATATCTAAGCTATATATTACTATATCTAATAAATCTAAAAATATCTATTCTAATTATAAATATTAGAGCTCTTCTACTTAAATTTCTTAAGAAATAAGATTACACTTTTATTTATCTTTATACTTTTTATTTATAAAAACTTCACTAACTTTATATATATTTAGAATAACTATTATATTTAGTTATAAGTAAATTAACTTTATATTATTTATAGTTAGCTTTAGATAATATATTACTACTTTAAGCCTAAAAAAGGATAGAACTTTATATAACCTATTAACTAAACTAAGCTTTAAGAGATACTAAACGTTCTATAATAAAAAAAGTTAGATCTAAATTAATTTCTACTATAATTAATAATAGATATATATAAGAGGATTATTTTATTAACTTTAAGTTTTCTAAATATTACAGATTTTTATAAATTAAAATACCTAAGTATTAAAGTATATAACTTTCTATAGTAGTAACTAGATTATTATATTATTTTAAAATAAAAACTAGTATTTAGATTACTATTAAAACAGAATAGTAAAATCTAATAAGTAAAAGAATATTTTTATTAGTTTAAGATTAATATTAAGTAAATTAAAATAATACTAGTTAAAAATACTATAGATATTATAGAATAGATCTTTTACTATCTATTCTATATAAATAGAACTATTTTATAGTAGAATATCCTTAGTTTCCTTAGAGTAAGCTATATTAATATCACTATATTTTACTATAATCTCTTCTTATTAAACCTCCTTAACTTTAGCTACTTTAGTATCTTTAAGTTTTTTAACTTTTAAATATATATACTTCTAAAAAGTAGCTCCTTTTACTTATTATTCTATTATATCCTTTACTTTTTATATAAGCTTTTATTTAGTTTAAATCTAAAATTAAGATTTAATATTAAAATTAATCTTAAGAGAGGGTTTTTTTATAAGTTACTATTTTAGCTAAAACTTCTTTAAAACTTATAGATTAAAATTAATTAGCTCAACTTAGCTCTCTAATATAAATATAATTATATATATACTTTTATTAAGAAAGAGGCTAGTAAGTTTAAGAAATAAACTAATATCTATAGTATTATATATAAATCCACAGAACTCTAAAATATCTATATTTATAGAATTCTTTAAATTAATAGATATTACTTTCTAGTTCTAATTTAGAAATTACTTCTCTATAGTAAACTTTATAATAATATAACTTATTATATCCTTATAAAATAAGTATTTTAATGTTTAGAGAAATTATACTTTACTATTAAATTTTTTTATTAATTAAGTATAGGTATATATTTTAACTAGTAGTTTATTAATATCTATCTCATAGAATAAAGCAATATAAAGATAAATATTAATATTAATAGTTAGATTTAGAATTAATTTAACTTATTTTATTTTAATATTATTAATATACTCTATTAAGTTTTAAATAGTAGTAGTAAGAAATTTTATAATATCTAGAGTATAAAGCTTAGATTTAGTAAAGTTTATAATCTTTATAAATAGATCTTACTAGAACTTTATTAACTTTAGTATTAATATAAAATCCTTAAATTTATCTATATAAGTTAGGTTAATAGTTTCTAGCTCTAAAACTATAGAAAAGTTAACGCTATAATATATATATACTACCTAAATACTAACTAACTTAGTAGTAAAATAATTAAATCTAACCTTTTTAAGGTAATAAGTAGATATACTAATATAGCTATAGATAAGATATAATAGATCTATATAATTCTATACTTATACAATTCTATATAGAATTATATAAAAGTGTAGAATATTTAATATATATACTCGCTTAGCTATACGCCTAAATCTATATCTATATTTAATTATTTATAGCTGACTTAGGTCTGTATAGTGGTATAGCTATAGCCTCAGGGTTTACCTGTATTGGGTAATTTCTGAATTTTAACCCAGTGAGCCCTGCAGGCTGCCGTACCAGCCCTGCAAAAAGAGGGTCACGATTTCTTGTGTGTGCGTCTTAGATCCCCAACAACCGCTACTGCCCAATTAGACTCAAACAACCACTTTTTCTGTTAACCAGGATTGGATGATCAACCTGAAGCCAATTTTGGATCTGCGCCACAGGTGGAAAATGTCATGATTTCGACCTCGTTCCCCTCTCTGGAGGTTTGAAAGCCCATGACACAGCAGCCAGGCGCTCCAATGGCGGCCTCTTTCTTGCGAGCGCTCAGACGCGAGCGAAGAGAGATTCTCGTAACTGGCCAAGTGAAATGATCTACCCAGGGGTTCATCACAGCGTCGTCATTCCTATCGATCGTCTTGCTGCGTTTCGCGTTTCTCATCCTGGCTAGCTTCCCGTGTTGGTGTCTCGACTTTCCCGGCCAACTGCCCAATTCGTGCACGGTCTCGGACCTGCGATTTCTAATTACTAATTCTTCCCCGATTTTTCGTTGCTACCGACGATCTGGATCGCGTGCATGGACAATTGTCAGGAAAACACCGCGGCTTATTGTGCCTTTTGGCAGGGTTTGACACGATGTCAGAATTCAAAGGTCGCCCACAGCCCCCCATCTTGGGGATTTTCAGGAGTCCCACTTGGCACTCAACGACAGCGGTTTCTGGGCGAGTTGCGTTTCAAGCCGCTTGACAAATGTCACAAAAGTGTCAAAGACGAAACCCCCCTTCCATCCAAAATAAATAAATATTTCTCGTGGCGGGGTAAAACGAAAAGAAACGAAAAGTAATCGCTTTGCAATAGTTTTTTGAATTGAGGCGTTTTTTAACTGACATGCCACTGTTTCATTACAGTTTCCATTCTTGCCGTCTTCCCCGGGATGGCTCATGACACCCTAGACGGTCTTGACAGCCATGATCGACTTAAGATCTACAGCAACCGAGCAGCTTTCCTGCACCTCGAGACCTTTGACGTCTTCCACCGCGTCCTATCCGGCCCACACGATCACCAACCGCCAATAACGTCAACATGCAGTCGGAAGGGAGCTTTGGCATTCCAGAGGGCTCTACCGTTCTTGTGACGGGTGTGAATGGCTTCATCGGTTCCCATGTCTGCAGTCAACTGCTGCAGCTTGGTTTCGATGTCCGCGGGACCGTCAGAGACCCGACAAAGTACGCTTGGGTCGAGGACTTGATGGAGAGGGACAACCCGAAAGGTTGCTTCACGCTGGCCTCTCTGCCGGACCTGGAGGACGAGGGGGCCTTTGATCCTCTTGTTGATGGTTGGTTTTTGGAGTAGAACAGTCTGGTTTCTGTTTAATGACTTGTGTATAGGCGTTTCGGCTGTCATCCACGTGGCCTCGCCAGTGTCTTTGAGTCCCGACCCAGAGAGTGTCATTCCGAGCAGCATCAACGGCGCCATGAATGCCCTCAAAGCAGCCAACAGATCGCCAACTGTCAAGAGATTCGTCTTGACAAGCTCGTCAGTTGCAGCGGCTCTACCCAAGCCTGGTCAGAAAGGCGAAGAGGTGACAATAACAAGCTGGAACATTGAGTCAGTGGCGGTTGCGTGGGGGAAGCCTCATCCGCACCAAGCATGGCACGTCTATGCGGCAAGCAAGATTGAAGCGGAGAGGGCTGTCTGGAAATTCTACAACCAAGACAAAAGCTGCCGTCCGGACTTGGTCGTCAACACAGGTAATTTCTCCATTGATCTTGCTGACGAATAGTCTGCTGATGATTTGGAAGTGCTCCCTAGTTGCAACTTCGGCAGGAGCCTGGACGTTATCAACCAAGGCCACCCCTCAACATCATCATTCATCGAAAGTCTGTGGTACGGGATCAACATGGAGCAACTGGCGTGTAGTCCACCACGTAAGTCCTACTTCACATCTTTATGTGGCGATTTAGCTGACAGCAACTCTAGAGCACTTTGTTGATGTTGAAGACACCGCAAGGCTTCACGTTGCCTGCGCTGTGTTGCCAGAGGTCCAAGGCGAACGAGTCTTTGCGTGGGCCCAGCCTTTTAACTTCGATGCCGTGCTTGACATTTTGCGCAGCGAGTTTTCCAACAAACATTTCGTGGAGAACTTCCACAACTACCGCGATCTCTCTACCGCAGAGAAAGCAAAGTCGCGAGCAGCCCAGCTACTGCGACGAATGGGGAGAGACGGTTTCACTTCATTGGAGGAGAGTGTTTTACTAAATGTCGATGATCTGCCTTGAGTTGCAGATCAATCTTTTGAATCATAGGAGGGACAGGATTCTGGTGTTTCGGGGAAGACACAACACAACCACAGGAGCAAGCCATGGAACTTGCACCCGAAGGAACGACACTTTCATTCATCCATACATATTTACCAACTACTTTACTTGGGATACGACATCTCCCAGCTTCAAGCATGGGTTGGCCATAGCGCCAAGCTGGCATGCAGGGTGCGGATGCCATTGAGGTGGAGGACCAGGGCCAACTCTCCACTCCTTAGCCAAAGGCCAAGGCTTAAGGCCGCAATATACGTCATTTGAACAATGCATGAAGGGTGCTACTGAATGCCATCTGATCTGCTGACAGCGACTGTGTATTTCTAGTCATTGATTGCGTCTGGTGGTCATGGATACTTGCTAGCTTGCTATGGATGTAGTGACTCCCCGCAGTTCAAGGTTGAGAACTCCCCAGATCCACAAGTTTATCATTACAGGCACCATCGCAGGCGTTCGAGCAAGCCAATTTCAAGGCCATCTTCAAAGTCCCGCGCGTGATGGCTTGCTGCAGCCATGGCAGCACCGTACCTGTTCAAAAGGAACCCGTGTGTCCGTCTACCACTAAACTCTTCCTATCGAAAGAAACCCGTTCATAGCTCCACTGGCTATTATGTCAGACGTTTGTAATGCAGGAAAAAGAAGCTCGTAAAGTCGTACTATTTACTGAGACCACACTTGCAGGCCGAGGGTAGGGTTGTCGGTGGAGAGGCGGGACGTGGAGCAACTGTCGCCAGCGCCAAGAGGGACGCAGACGGATCCGTAGACGCAGAACAAGAGCCACTTGTTGGAGGTGTTCTTGACGGAAAGAGTCGTATCGGTCATGGTCATGGAGCCGTAGGAGGGAGAAGTCGCGGTGTACGTGCTGCCGCTTTGGGAGAAGCTAACGCTGTCGACAGTGCCACAGCCGGGGCATCCGCCATCGCGGACGCACTCGGCAGCGAAAACCGCAGGAATGAGAGGGGCGAGGAAGGCGGCGAATTTCATTTTGAGAGTGAAGACTTAAAGAAAGTTGAGCTGTGGCTATTGGCAAGGACTGCAAGTATTGATCACAGGTGGTGGCGGCGGCTGTAGAAAGGCCTATTGAACGGATATTCTTCTGAGGGTTTATATATTCACATACCGGCCCTCCACCAGGTAGCATCACGTTCTACGAACATTCAATCTTAAGATGCCATCTATTGCCGCTCTCGTTCTCGTGGTATTGCATACCTTGCGCCACTGTTGTGCATGAGAGTACATCACCGGTTGCCATCGGGATGCACGATCAACGCTCTCTATCTGAGTTCATCTCGGCTCGTAGGCTCCGAAGAGGCAGTTGAGCTTCCCGCGCGCTACCGTACAGTAGTATAGATGCGACACTATCCCCGCATACGGTCGCCATATTTAGTCAGGCCACTGACTCGATTTAGAAGTCTATGCCGATGGAACCCCAGCCCGGGGATTTGTAAAGTCTTTTAAACAAGGTCGCGATCGGCAAATGTAGCTTTCTAAAGAGCGATTAAACCGGTTTGCATACCTCGATAGGGCCGGAATGGCTCAATTGACGTTGTAAGGTGGAACGGTTCATCTGTTGTTGCTTCTTTGCCAAGATGCCCCTCGACAGAGCTCTCATCAAATTTATGTATTCCCGACTGACGTTGGCTGGACCGGGCACCTTTCGCGGGGAAGCCGAGTTGCAGCCGCAAGACAACCAAGTGCAAACGATCTGCTGATCATCCCGCAGCAAGGAAAGCCAAGACTTTTGAAATGCAGCTTCGAGGAAATCGTTTCCAGGGGCAACCGAAACGGTAACTCGGGAGCGAAATAGTTCCGGGTTGGTTGCAAGCAACGTCAGGGGTAAGACCTTAGCCTACCAGACTTCAGTCAGGTCTTGTTTATCAATCACCCTAAAAGGCAGTTGTCTAAAACACATGAAGGCGGGAAATGGACACGAATCATTACAATGCTACTGTAGGCACTGACCGTCTTGGGGTATATAATGACGATCTTTCATTGCTTAGGACTCCTGCTTGACTAGGACAATCGTGCAGATATCTCTGGTAAGATGACGTGGTTACTGTATGAGATCACCTTTCCACCAAGTGAAAGTGTTGGCTCGCCAACCGTGCTCCAAATACCTCACCACGCCATCTTCCCCTCGTCGACCCTCAGGACTTTGTCGAACATGTCCAGTCCCTCAGTGTGATGCGTCACAATAATCATTGTACTACTAGGATGGGTGCTGAGAATGTTATGGACCATGGCCTTATGCGTCATAGCATCCATGCTATCAAATTTGATGTTAATCACGGGCCTTGGAGAGGGACAGGACAGAACACCTACCCACTTGTAGGCTCGTCCATGACGTAGAGAGCGCTTCTTCTCAGCAACGCCCTTGCAATACCAAGGCGCTGTTGCCAACCAAACGAAGAGAATCTAGAAGATTCCCATGATTGATCGATGTCAACCATGGCTTCGGGTTGGCCACCGTCAGAAAAACCGACTGACACAATTCTAATCATATCCACAACATCAGAGGGAGAGTGGTTGTCGCCCGGGTCCAGATTTCCCTTGACGCTAGCCTGTCCGTTGTAGAATGATAATTGAGGTGCTCCGACAAGTCTCTGGCGAAGCAATTGAGGTGAAACCGTATCTAGGGCGACACCGTCTATGTGGACAGAGCCGCCGGTCTTTGTTATCAGTCCAAACAGAAGTTGAGCCAAAGAGCTTTTCCCGCTTCAAAGAGTCAGTGAATCCTTCCAGGTGAAGTGAAAAAGTTCTCGAAGCTTACCTCCCGGTTCTTCCCACTACGGCAATCTTTTCGCCGGCTTGGATACGAAGTGATGCATTGGTGAAAACCGTATGATCACTGGAAAGATGTGATTATGGTGGGCTTCCTGTGAGTGATCGAGTCGGGAGACTTACCCGTACGCCGCCGAAACATCACGAAGCACTACCTCACCTCTAGAAGGCCAGTCGCCTGGTAGCTCTTCAACAAGCGGTGTAGCAGCGTTCACCGCTCGAAAGGTCTCGCTAGGGGTAGTCGCAATAAATTCCCTGATGCGTCGAACGACGCCCAATTGTGCTTCCAGAAGATTCAACCAATTCATGAGCATTTTCAAGTCAGATCCCAGTGTAATTGTGTTCACCAGAGCAACGCCAGCCCAGCCAACGTTGACCTTAGACTTTAGCCCAACCAGCAGGGCTGCCAGCGTTCCGGCCACCCCACCTCCAAGAAGTCCAATGACAAGGAAAAGCCAAGATTGGAGGGATCGAAAGAGATATGCTGACTTGCTGGCCTGATAGACCTGATTGACGAGAGTGCTGGATGCGCTGTCCTGTAAATTGAAGGCTCGAATGGTTGCACGTCCGTCACAGCTTGCTCGCAAAGTTCCGATTACAGGCGCTTGTGAAGCAATTTGTAGAGTCCGAAGCTGTGAAGAGGTGGCTAGGTAGCTGCGCTGGATGAAGTAGAGGACAAAAAGAGAGACTGCGAGGCTGATCAGAGTGTAGACAGAACCTGCAGCAAGTACCCCCATGGATGCTAGAACGGCGGCGATGGCTTTCAAAAAGGAGCACCATGATTAGTCAGAGTCTTTGAACAGTTAATGCTGTAGAGCTCACCCCATGTTGAGTTGAGAACAGCCAGAGGAAGGGCGAGGTCAAGGACATTGACGTCGTTCGTGAACCTGAACGTCCGTGAGCAGATGGAGATGACGTGGAGAGGACTGCGCAAAACGTCGATTGTAACTGACCTATTGAGAGTTTCTGCGCCATTCGTCTCGAGAAAGCCGGCGGAGGAGCTGCAGAACTTTGATATTAGGACCACATATGGACAAGAGAGAGCTAATTTAAGACTGCTGACCTGACCAAGACATCGAGCATATCCCTATGAATTGAGACTGCAGACTGTGGTATCATGCGAAGGAAGAACACTCTGAAAAACAAAGCTTGGTTAACTGCCGGTCTTGGAAAGACTCTTTGGACGAACTCACCCGCAGGCCACAAGGATACCGATGAACCCTGAACCAACAATGAGAGAATACATCCCAATGTAGAAGCCAGGGGGCCTCGAATAGTCGCCAGCCTGATATTTCCCTGTCCAATACGACAGAAAAAATGCTGTTGCACGATCGCTCAATACGTTAGTGACGTGAAAGCCCGATGGACCCAGAAGCATGAAGAAAACGTACGACTGGCTTTGTTTATGCCGGAAACAACACATGTTGCTGTTACAGAGACTGCAAGATTCCAAACCCCGAACGACTTCATGTACTTCCCGAAGTCGCGCATCAAAAAATGTTGCTTTTTGACTCGAGTCGACCGAGCGGCATCGGGGACCGTTGGTGGGGTTTCTGTTGGGAGAGCTTTTACCTTTCCGCATTTTTCTTCAGCCTCCGCGTGTAGTCGAGAGTGAGTTATTGAGCCAATGTTATCTCCGACTGTAGAGGGTCCCTCCAAGTCTATGATTGGAGGATGTCGGCCAGGTTCAATGGCCTTAGTCCGTTGAAGTATTCCTTCCACGATCGAGAGTGTTTCATGAGCGAAACTTGATGGTATCATTGTCGTTTCCAGAGGCATAGCAGCCAGAACAGCCATTTCCTGTCTCCTTTCGGTGACAAAACCCCGCGGGCCAAACAGCGCTGTACTGATCTCTCTGGCAGTCTTGGCATCAAGCCCTGTGAAGACGTCATCGAGAACCAAAAGATCTGCTTCGTGATATAATGCTCGTGCGAGGGCCAATCGTTTCCTCTGGCCTCCACTGAGAGAGGTCCCTGCGCTGTCGACAACGATGGTCTCGTCACCGCTTGACCACCGAGAGATATCGGGCCCCAGGCAGCAGCAGCTGAGGACAGCTGAGTAAAGTGTGCCGTCGAAGGGGCGCTGTAAGATGATGTTTTGGCGAATAGTACGGCCGGCCAGGAAGTATGGAGACTGGTCGCAGAATGCAATCTTTTTTGTGCCCAACTGTATCGTGCCTGCAGAGATGCGAACCTCTCCCACAAGAGACTTCAAGATGGTCGACTTGCCGCAGCCTGAGCTGCCCGTGACTACAGTCATTGTTCCCTTTTTGATGGTGAGGGAGGCGTCATTAATGATTGCTTCAGTGCCCCACGCTAAAGATACCTCGGAAAATCTTGCTAAGATAGATGTTTCCTTTTCGAAGTGAATGAGCCCGTTGGCAGCTGTAGCGTCGTTATGCCTTTCAGCCAACCTGACTTTGGGCTTCACATAGGCTATTATGCGACCCCAACTGACGACACCTTCGTACAATACCGGAAGCATCTGGATGAACGTCGGAAATGATCCGAGCATGATAGAAATAACCGACAGAGCTGTGAATAGAGGCGAGTAGTCCAAATTTGTTCCGCTGATGGCTGCGTAGATGCCAAAAGTTACTAGAAGTGAGAGACCGTTCACAGAGTCCGCTAGTACGGGTTAGGTCAGGGATGCCTGAAGCCTAGAGAAAAGGCATGAGCTCACAGGCAAACACCACTCCGATCAGGAATTTTCGGTACAGGGACATTGCCTCTATTTCGATCTGGCGATTTCCAAGCACTTCCTTCTCAGCAATGGCCTGCATACCAGCCATGCGAATGCTCCGCGTCTTTTCTATGAGCTGGCCCACCGAACGTATCCGACGCTCGGTAGCCTCAAGAGCGTAGCGTTGACTTTTCGTCAATTTGTTACCGAGAGCTATCGGGACACTGACACTCACGAGGGCCAATAGCAGAGGTCCGAGGAAGACCAAGGCGACGGCATTGTACAAGAGATATGCCCCAACCGCTACAATGATGGTACTTGTGATAACATCGGGGATTAATTTGAGAACAAAGACGGCTTGAGACACATCCACATGTGCCAGGACAGTAACTTTTGCGCCCTCGGAGTCGTTGGAGGTGGTCGTCCGCGATGTTGCTGGCTCTAGAGATCTGAGGTGAATGCGGTAGGTGAGGTAAGCCCGAATGCGGAATGATATTTGGTCGACAATATGAGTACTCTGTGCAACGAGGATGTTGAGAAGAGTGAAGCTTGTAGTTCAAGTTAGTTGTCAATTCAGCACTTTTGGTGAACCCAGAACTGGGAATCGCATTGAAATCTAGGCAACTTACTCAATGAACAGTGCGACAACGAGCCACGACCCGACGGATGTATGGGTTTCAGTCTGAAGAAAGGCTACTAAAGCGCCAATTATGATCGGTTGACAAAGTGTAGTCGCAGCTGTCAACGCAGCTAATATCACGGCCAACACGAACAAGAGGTAGGTTCGAAGGGAAGTGTCTCGAGCCGTTTGCCTCATAAAAGAACAGTCCTCGTCCTTCTTCGGATGTGCATCGGGCGATGGGAAGAAGGCCGAGGTCGGGTGGGTTTCGATGCGTTCTAGGTCGCTTTGCAAAATATCTCCTCTTTTACCGGCCGAAAGAAGCGGACCGAGCCATCCCAGAAATATTAGGCTGGCAAAGCTGACTTCCGTCTCTCTTGATGGGAAAAGAGCACAGCCGTTCGCCATCGTGTCTGGCTGAGGGGAAGCGCCACTCAAACACGATATCACGAACCCAGAGACGGCATAAAGGACTGTAGCTGTCGTTTGAATAGCCACTATGGCCGTAGATATTGGCGCGAACCCATGGTCAGTTAGGACAGTCCATAGTGTTGCGAGTCTGAGACTGTCTAGAATGGCGAACCCAAGGAGAAGAAGTTCTAGTAAGTGTGATCGTTTTCGACTATTGGTGTAAAGTATGAGAATTATCAGCGCGCAGGTAATCTCTGTGACATGGCTTGGTAGGGTGGTTGCGGTGCGGATGGTTTTCAGGTTCGTTCCAGAGATGGAATGAAGGATGAGTGAAGCCACGTGAGCGGTGAATATCAGAATCAATGGGACCTGTGAATCAATCAGAAAGATTCAACGTCCCGATCATGTATTCGATGAAACAAACCAGGCGCTCCAGTGCGATGGACCGATATGGTGTCCAAGTAAGCCCCTTACATGGCGGGGAGCCTTCAGCGACATTTACGGCGAATTTGGCCAACAGGGCTAGGATAGCTAAGGCGCGGGGGAGGATGCATAGTATGGCATTACAGAAGTCCAAAGATAAGAACACGGCACCCGTGGGCGTTGAAGATATGGGCCAAGCCATATTGTTGGGAGGATGATGAGTCGCTCCAGAATGAACTGTTCGGCCTCATCGTGGAAGTCGGGGATCACATCTCCAACAATTCGGAGGGTTGTCACTTTATTCCGGGGCTTATCTGAGGTGGCTGGCAGGGGCTGCTCGTCGAGGGCAATTGGTTAGCCGATTACTCCCATGTTGGGACTTTTGCACGGCAGCGCCAATCAGCGCGCCATAGATATTGTTGGCTTGGAGGGCAATATGGAGCGTTGTAACGTCGCGGCAACATCATTACGGGGGAGCGAAAAGAGACACAGTAAACACAACGAATTGTTTTGCGAGCACACAGAAGTTTGAGATCACAAACCTGGAATTAGTGGAGATGGGACACAATAAACGTTCCACGCTGTCACTTGCTTCAGGAATGAAGTAACAGACATGACGTATTGTCTTCGGCCTTTTAGTCTAACTACCTTCAAATCTAGGATTTTATGTTGGTATTCTCTAGGACGAACCGAGAGAGCTACTCTGTAGCCGTGATGCTGTCTTTATTTCGAAGACTCGATCCAGTCGGGAACCGACTTCTTGAGGAACGTCATGAACTTCCAGAAACCAACAGCATCTTCGACGTTGCCAGCGGGATCCACCACTCGCTCCGGGAAAGCTATGCCAGCCCCAAAGAGCCCGGGAATATAAGTGCGACCCTTAGCACTGGCCTCGACAGGCTGAGCAGAGAATCTTCCGTTAGAAGCATCATGATAAACGGACAACGGTTGCGTCTCAGCACCAGCCTTTTCAACGACGCCCAGGTCTGGTAGAGGGTTTCGTTGAAAGCCGATAGCTTGGATAAGGTGGGTGCAACTAGGAAGCTCAGACGCATACACAGCCTGCTCTTCCTCCGGTGTCGTCAAAACCTTGGTAATGAACTTCTTGACAGAGCTGTTTCCGAACAGTCGCTCCTCAAGATTGTTACGAGCCCACACGGCAGCTTGGCCCTTGAGACCCGTGTTGTCGTACAAGATCCATCCATCCTTGTACTCGGCGTAGCGCAACTCGTTGTGGCGGGTGAACCACTTGATACGGAGGTTCGGGTGTGACGTCGTCGCAAGGTTGTACAGATTCATGAGAACCAGAACAGCTGAATGAGAGGAACCCACGACAGCCACTGTGGCATCAGAGGGTATCCTCCAACCTAAAGATGACGGCCTCAAAGCCGCATCCAGGTGCACCGTCACAAGATTCTCCGGCAATCCCCCCGTCATCAGCTGGGGCTGTGAAATCGGACTGGAACCAGTGCACAGCACAAGTTTCGACGTCTGTGCGTATCCCTTGCCATCCAGAGCAACTGTCCATTGTCTTGTTTGCTACAAAAATAGGTGAGTGAGATTCATTTAGATTTTGAGTGAGTGGGTCGCACCTTGTTCAGAATGGCGGATGTGACTTTGGCTCGGCGCTGCTCTACGTTCTGGAAATGACGAGGAACGCCTTTGGAGAGCATCAAACAGAGGTCTGCCGCATACTTGAGCTCACAACCTTGGTCCTGTTGCAGCTGCTGAAGTGCAGTGAACGCGTTGGGTTCCTTTGCGGCCTCCAAAATCTGGCGAAAGGGCGCCACAGCCTTCGCATAGTCGACAAATAGGCCTGCTTTTGTGTTGCTGGGAACCTGGCGATAGGAAGTCCCAACCCGACCAGCCTGAAAAAGGCGATCGACCCAAAGCTGGCGGTGCTGCGGCCGATGCTCAAGCAGGTTGCCAATGGCAGCGAGTCCACCTGGCCCGCCGCCGACGACTACCGAGTCGACAAGGCGGGCTTCGGATATCGATCTGGCTGCGATTGAGGCCATGGTCGAGTCGCAGGGTATGTTGAAGTGAAGAGAGGAAAATTGCAGGCGACGATGCCAAACTAGGTTAAATGAGAACTGTGCACGTTGTCCAATAATCGGTGTACAGTGGGTACCTAATTCCAGGGGCTACTTCACGCTAAGCACGGTGCCACTAATACAGTGCCGACTGCACCTTTTTTGCCGTCAAGTGGTCCGTTATCTGGTGATTGAGACCCTGCCTGATAACTGTCTCTCAAGTTGATCCTTGCAAGTAGCTGACTCATCAGCTCAGTGGAGTCTATGAATTGCTTTGCAATTTGTTGTTGTCGATGAGCAGGCTAAAGTGTTTGAACCTGAACTGAGAGCACTATATTTGATCTCTACCTGCGGCTCACTCTCATCGCTGACTTCAAGGTGGCAATTTCTTGCACTCAAGACTCAAGGCCACCACCAACACCAGCTTCCCTCTTAGCTGTCGCGCTAAGTTTTAGTCCCCTGCAACGCGCTATCGCGAGATTAACTAATTCTCGTTGTGTCCTTCTCATTGCTGTCTTCATCGCAATAGTGAGGCTGTTGTGAGTTTCACGGCTTCTCATCCCGCTCGTCTGGAATTTAAGCCAAGGAATGTTTCATGGCGGTACGTTTGGATTTACGGCCCTTTGGTCGTCAAGACGTTGTGGTTGTCACGTTATTGTCACTTTAGCCTATGCGGGTATGTCCCCAAATAGCAAGATGCATTGCTTGAAGCAGCCGGGGTGGCAAGTTGAATTGAAGTCAAGCAATAATGAGTACATGAATTACTCAAAGATTGTTCGAGTTCTCAAACTCTTCTCCATTTTTCACAAGAGTTACGTCTGTTGCCCCACGAGCAGATCTTTATCAACCGGGAAAACGCGGAACAGAGAGCGCATTGTCGTGCTCAGACTGATGAAGTATTCGTAGCCTCTTTCGACTACTTTCTTTGGATCCCGTAAAAGCATGCTGAGGATGTTGTATGGGCATCGAGGACATTCAAAGACACATGTGCGGTCATGTGTCCGTGGGCCCCCACTATCTCGAGAAGAGCCATCCTACAACCCGATCGGAGCACGTCCCAATGATTTCACTTCGCCTATAATCATAGAAGAAATTGCGATGCTACCAACGTAGGTCTTTCAGTACTTGACCAGTCCTCCACATATACGCATCACCACAAGTAAATACTATTTGATTGCTTGCTAGGCGACACGCACTAGTCTGCTTTCAAAGCACAGATAAAGCTGCGTCTTACCTTTGCACAAAATACAGCTCAAGATCCAAGCCACTTCCGCTGGCCGAGAGCTTGGTAGCCGTCTCTTGTTGCACCAGATGAGCAGTTCCTCAGGATTTCGCCCGTAGCAATTCTCCACTTGGATCTTTCCAACATACTCAGTTACCTAGATTCTGCAGTATTTTGGCGGCGTTGTAAGATGTTGCCCATTTGCTCTGGGAGATGAAAGAATCAGATGATATAAGCGAAGAGATGAATCAAAGAAAGATGACACTGTAGGGTTGTGGAAGTGTTTCACATGTGTATAATCTGCTCAGCAATTAGATACGCTACTTGGGTGATCATACCCGGTTACTGCTGCAGGTGAACCTGAATATTGAAAGTCCGCTATATTTGCTTCCGGAGGTGGCCCGGAAAAGTCACCATAACTTGAGTACGGTAAGTAAGTAGCGGTGAATATTGTCATGTCAACTGTAAGCTATGATTGGGGGGGTTAGCATTTGCTGAGTCGCGCATACGCCGCACATATGCCGCTGTTAAAGAGATGCAGAAAAGCATCGTCAATTGTAAAGTGTATTGTACAAGTTGAGTCATTTATTCATCAACGCTCTGGCCTTGTCATGTTCCATGCAATCTCAGGGACTTCAACGCCGCTTGTGAATCAGTCTATCCCAGGTCTTGATCATGTCTTTATCACTCTCATTTATACACCGGCGCATGAGGTGTACTGCTGCACGGCCACCGAAGTGCTGAAAACTTTGTTAGACTTCCAGTCCGCTTTATTAAGATTGCGGAGGGGATGTGTGAGACTTACCAAGCAGTGATACATGCGGCGTCTTTGGCGCAACCATTGATGCAAGCAACCTGATCAGCAGCTGCTTGCGTTTCGCAGGCGGCAATGTCTCCGCCCTTGCCAGCGTCTGGCTTGGCATCTACGGGCATGGCAGCGGCGTAGGAAGCAGCGAAGATGGCGAGAACGGCGGAGAAACGCATTTTGATATTTTGGTATTGTGGTATTGGTCTTGTCGAGGTTGAGTAAACGGAACGTTGGTTGGTTCTTGGTGGATTGTAGAGTATTCGCGATTATGGATGTGTTTGATGTTGTTATCGATGGTGATGAAGTCGACAAAGGAAATCGTGGGGTTTGAGAGGATCATTATATACACTTTCTCACGACTGTATCTGCACCGTCTTCAACGTATGATTCCATTCTGTTCTGCGAATACGATTACGTTTTGCTACATGGTTGCCGTACAGCCCGGCACGCCTGCGCAGAGGCCATGATGCCCCGAATGACGGGGCATCCGCTGTCAATCCCGGAAACGTCAGTGGATGACGTCTGTTGATACCCTGTATTTCTCGCAATAGCCTTCCACTTTGGGTTTGCAAAAGAGGAGACTGAGAACCATATTGTAGAAGGTCCGTAGGGTCCGCGATGAAAGGGGGCCTTGTCAACGTGGGTGGCATAATCTTGGTGGACAGGTGCCGCTGCTTCCACCAACAAGAAGTTGGGATGAGGAGACGGTTTCTTGGTAAGATACAGGGTCTTCGGCGCTAACCAAGCCTCGCTTCGATCGAAGGCCAGTGACATGCCGGCAGTTGTCACTTTAGACGAGACGTCAAATGGGCGATCGGCGACGGGGATGGGCCTCCAAGAAGTCGGGGCTTTTTGAGGGACCGCACCACCACAATGCCTCGGACCGCTTCGGCGATATCGTGAAGGACATGTGAAGTAGGCCAACACCGCCCGGACCATTACATCAGTGCGTCTGCCCAACTGGTATTCTCCGGCTTCCTAGAAGGTTCGACCATTACTCGATCTGGTAATGCAATCGTGGTGACTGGCAGGAACTCAGCCTAGATGGGACTACCCGAGATCCTTGCTTAGATGCTATGGGTAGTGGCGCAACGGGGTTGCATACGGCCGCATCTCGTCTCCACTTGTCCGCCTTACTTTGTGACTCTGCTGCGTGGATATCCGGGAATCTGGTAGCGTCGATACACACAACTGCCCGATCATGAGTGTTCGGATGGTGAAGTCACACCGAGGGATCTCGGAGGACGTGTTATGTCATCAACATCATCAGTTGCTTCGGCAACTGACAAGACTTCACGACGATCGTATGGGAAGTTCCTCCGCCCGAACCCACTCCGGCCCCGTCGGCATGACGCCCCGACGTCTCAACCGCGGGGCCCCGCGGCGATGCTGTTGAGCCTCGGAAGCCTCGGTGGGAACGTGAAGTCTGATTACCCAACCTCCGATAGATGATCAGAGACTTTTCACGGCGCCGAGTGGTTGAAAGGGGCTATGCCAACCAGTTGGGACTGGTGACTAAACATAACCTAGGTTTTGGCTTACTGAGCTGAGATGCATGTTCAAGGTCTTGAAGGCCAGCATTCCCGGCCGATCCCATTTCTCTACACGCGAATCCCGACGGGAGGAACTGGAGGTAACCAATGAATGGCTGAGCATTCGCCTACGTTCATGAGCTTAAGAAAATATCCTCGGCCGATAGGGTCTAGATCGAAGACCCCGCATTACTCATGAGAACCTTGTATTCCTGCGAACATGATGGCATGTCGATTGGGATGGAAAACGGCGTGTGATGTCAGAATAGTTCTCGCCTGACCCCCATATCACACCATCATTGGTCCGGAAGGATGTGCCTTCAAAGTCAACAGCCAACAGTCTCACGGACAAAGTAGGGTGCTCTCAACACCATGTTCGTTCTCGTTCTTTCCGGCGATGCTAGACTATTCGCGAATGTGCGCTAATTCATCAGATGTTGCATCGTGGCATGCAAGGCACAGATTCGCTCCTTATACTACAATTGGAATCGGGTAGCGGCAGATAGAAATCGCTAAATTAATTAAGCATAGCAGTGCCTGCGCAAGAAGCCCCAAAAGAAGGATAACCTTAAGTCGTCGGGCGAGCATGATGGAGCCATTGTCGGGACTTGATTGCAATGCTTGTTGCATCAATCAAGATGACGATAAGCGCGGCTTGTTCGCAACAACATAGCCTCGTCGTGATGCTCTGACCCTGATTTCAATCCATCGCTAACCAACAGTGGCAAGAGATTTCAACAAAAATCGAGCAATGGCCAGCTGCCGGCATTTCCAAGCGGAGCCCCTGGGCTCGCGAAACAGGCTGCGGTTGCATTGAGGTGACGTGGTTCCTCACAGGTCTAAGCCGAGGCCTTCCTGCCGTCGAAGCGTCTTTTTTCGGATTCAAATCCAAGATTAACCACACGTGATTATTTCGTCCAATGATCATCCTGTCGTTGCGGAGTTCCGGGGGTCGTTGATGAACTCGGAGGTCCGTCACTGCCGTATAAACCATCCTTTAAAACGCATCGTACGCACTTCGCTCGGGATAGCGCATCTGGGACATTTCTCTTGAGGCGAAGAGAGGACCGAGACTCCATCTAATGTTGCAGACTCGTTACTATAATTACCTAAATGCCAATTCGAAAATGAGACATTTCTGGTTGCCGGGATGATAGATGGAGACATGATAAGAAATTTATTGAGCCAATCCACTCCAAACTCACAAAGAAATACAACTTGGTTACTTGAGCGGGCACCACCGACAGCAGTTTTCTTCACGATGCCGGGTCGTGGGGGAGTCGGCCGATAATTACGGGGCTTTCGGTCTCGCATTCCGGCGCGATTGGCCCGAGCTTCGGTCGGTGTGGGGCTTTACCGCAAAAAGTCCGGCTCGCACTTCATCGGAGGCCGGCTTACGCATGCGGCGAATGAGATTCAAATACAGCGTAGTAGGCAGTGGTCTTTACGTAGAACATAATCTAGCGCATTACTCGTGTTTGTCAAGAATCTGCATTATGTAATCATTCTTCTGATGATCAGGAGATTCCAGCCATGAAGAAGCGATGCTTGCGGCAATCTTTTTGACATGCATCACTGACGGGGCGCCATCTCGAGCATGGAGCCGCAAAGCAGTATCCAGGCCGGAAAGTCGACATCTAGAGGAGCTGACGATAGCGCGTCTGCGAATTTATTCTCGTGCCACCAATGTCGATCACGAAAGCTGAAATGCGACCGTGTACGGCCCCGCTGCGGCCGATGCATCAGGCTTGGAGACACTTGTGACTATCCTCAGTCCAGACGGGCAAATGTGGGCAGACGTAAAAGGGTTCATGAGTTAGAAACAAAACTAGGTCAGTCATCCCAGTTGCGATGGTTCGTCGACATGAGACGGAGGAACGAACTCCTACGTGATCCTTTTTCAGCCAATGAGAAGCCTTCGACGGCTTGTGTGCCAATGCCTAACACCTTGCAGATCAACTTGAGCAGCTCGCGAGAGCTGTCGAAAAGGCTCCCTTAACCGAAGAAAGCCACGAGCAACAAACCTTCCAACAGGAACAACCATTTCAATCGGTACATGATGAGTTCATGTTTGGCACTACTGAGCCATACACATCACAGTCATCAAGTGAAACCCCGGGCCAACACCCGTCTCAGCCAGACCACTCCTTCACGGATCTGGCGTCAGTCGGGCTATTTGAGCAACAACCACCGCCGGAACTGATCGCTTTTCTGTGAGTAAATGTTCCAAATTTCACTGAATCGACTGACCAGTGATAGAACAAATGTCTACTTCGACAAGTGGTATTTTGCAGCACCAATGTTCCAGCGAGCTCGTTACTCACTGTCTTTAAACTTTCCGCCTCACATGCGCCCACCCATGTGTCTTCAATACATCGTCATGGCCCTTGGGGCCGACATCACCAAGACGCATCGCAAGCTAGCTATTCCATTTTACCAACGAGCCAGAGCTTACATGCAAGCCGACGAAATGAGAGTACGTCCTGATGCCCGCCTAACGTCCAAAGATAAACCGGCTGAAAGCCACAGGGAGACGGACAACACTTCACGCCGGTGGCGCATGCACAGGCATGGAGCTTGATCGCGAATTTTGAAGCTCAGCAACTCTTCTTTGCGCAGTCTTCAATGAGCCTTTGCAGAGCAATCAGAATTGCCCAAATGCTTGGCTTGCATCGTGTGGATGGGCAAAACGTCGATGCAATACCCTTACTCTCACCGCCACGAGACTGGGTAGAAGCAGAAGAGCGACGAAGGACGTGGTGGGTAATATACTGCTCTGATAGACTGGTATGCGGCAGCACAGGCTGGCCGGCGATGATCAATGAGCATGATGTAAGTCTTTCTAAATACCCAGTTTAGCTTACAATGCCTCTCTTAACTCATTTACTGATATTCCGAAAGATCCACACTCGCCTTCCTGCTTCCGACAAAGCCTTTGAAACAGGCCTAGAAGAACTCACGAGCCCTCTGACAAGCATTCTGCATCAAGAAGGGCAAAACTTTTCTTCATTTGCTGGAAGAGTTCTTGCTTCCTCGTTGTTTTATCAAGCATTCCAACAGTCATCCCAGAACATTCCAGATGAAGAGGCACAGGACGTCAAAACTAGCTTGTACTGGAAGCGACACCGCGAGATCGATAATGACGTCGCTTCTCTATTGAACTGTCTCCCAGATGATCTCAAACTACCTAACAGTATACGTTGTCAGAATGCGACCTTCGTCAACATCATCATCCACACTTCGATTATTCTTCTTCACAGAGCAGCTCTATCAACAATCGAAAGGGTCGGGACCCCGCACCACATGATTCAACAATGCCGAGCCAGGCTTGTCGCCGCGGCCGAGGAGATTCTGAACATTTTGAGGATGATGCCAGATGTCAACGACATGTTGAAGAACCCAATGCTGACTTTTTCAATGTACATGGCGTCATTGGTATTTCTCGATCAACCGACGTCGACAGAGCCAGACTACCAGCGGCAGGAGAATCTTGACTTCACACTTCGACTCATGATTCTGGCCGCAAAGACGTGGGGCAATCCAGTGACGAGGTCCATGGCCATTCAATTAGCCGTAGACATGAGGCAAAGAGGCCTAGATTCCGCGGCAGTGGAAAAGGTTAGACACCCGTTATTTGATGCCCAGAGATTTGATTCTAATTCTTTCGTAGGCTACTGAGCTGCCCCTAGAGAAAAGCACGGTACCGATCCTTGCCAAAGGCGACATTGACTCGTCTAACTTTTTGTTTCAACTCAATAACTTTGAGAACTCCCCGGAACCTGCTGGGGACAATTGAAAGTTGCAGAGAATAGTTGGAAAGAGAGCTTTATCACAGAGTAGACAGAAACACAACCAGCAAGCAACAGATACTCTGCGTAATTCCAGTGCACGCTTCTCACCAGCTTCGTGTTAACAAAGGAGTCATTGATAGGATCTTTAACGAAACTGAGATACACTGACTCCACCGACTAAAGCACTTCGTTATTCCTTGTTTGTTTGGACATGTGAACTAGACAAAACGCAAATGCCTCCATGTACCTGTTCCCCTTCCTAGTCACATCAAGATGACCTTGATGTTACTTTCTTCCACGCGGAAACAATCCTGTTTCTTGGTCCAGTCACATCTGGTGCGTCAGCATTTCCAACCCGATTCTGACCGCTGATTACAGTGTCGTCTATCTGAACAGCTTTCCCAGGACGACTGATAGGCTCAACCCAAAGGTCTTCCATTAGGTACTTGCAGCTGTGAGCTATGACGGGCTCTATGGAGACTCCTACCCTGTGATGTTGCAACTCGACATCGTTTCCCGCTTGAGATGGCTCAAAGACCTTTTCAAGAGATTCAAAGTCGATTTGATGTTCCTCAGTCGAGCTCTTTCCCGCTAAATCGATGCACTCTTCCCAAAGAGGCAGTTCTTTCGCGTGAAAGCCAGCATTCCCACCTTCAACCGAACCGAACATGATCAACAGCCTGGAACCCTCAGATTGGGAGATTGAGATAATCACTGCCCCCGCAAGCTTGCCCGGAATCTTCGGGCTTCGAAACGCAATGGTCTGCCCCGCAGCTGTCTGAAGAAAATCAGGCCCGCGTCTCCAACCAGGTAGAGGGGCTGCGGGCCTGTCACCGTTGTGCTTCTCCGAAGTGATTACTTTAATCAAAGGGTAATCCCTCGTCGACGGGCCAGATCGGAGTTGTAGAATATGTCGAGGGAATAGGCCATCCGAGCTGATCAGGCTGTTAAAATTCTGCCGGACGAAAATTGTCTGCTTTCTCCCTCTCTCCCTAACCCTGATGAACTTCTCCGCGCTTACCCTCGCAAATTTCTGGTCGCCATATGAGATGCGCTTCAGATAAATTGCCAGGAAGCTTGAATCTTCATAATTTGGAGGGGCCGGGCAATCTAGCGCGGCAGCAAACAGCCCTTGTTTCCTATGGTTCCTTCTCAGTATGAGCCTATGGCGCCGCCTGTTGCTGAGCAACAAAGCCCTCCGGTGTACAAGTAACTGGTTTACCCGGGCGCCTAGTGCACGTCTGGGACGAGAAGCAAGTGTTTGATGAGAAGTTTTCGTATACTCCGTCCGTGCCAAGTACAATTAATTTATGATACCATACTCTATATTCCCGTTGCTGCTTTTCCTTAAAGCTGAAGACGATCGATGAAATCAAGCACGTTACATTTCACTCAGGTGGCAAAGACGAGATCTAGATCGGGGGGAAGGGGCGGTGAGGTTGAGGATGTCTCAACCTTTGATCAAGCATTTTTCAACGACACGCCAAACCAGTCAGCGTTGACGCCAAACATTCCAACGTAAGTCCCTCGGAAGAACAGACTTAGGCGCCAAAATTTCAGCGTTGCAACTGGCTGAGTTGCCTCCATTCTCTTTCCTTCCTTCTCAACTCAAGGTTCCAACTCAGCTTTCAGCCACATCACAATTTGAGCCCTCCAGCATTCCTGCATTTTGTGAAGATAGGCCACATCGAGGACTTGCTAATTGCTCGGCGCCTCTTGGCATACAAACTGGACATGTCAAATTTCGTGCCGTACAGTCCCGTTTCATGTCTTGAACAGTCATTCCGATAGAAGTATACCCACACAAAACGCAGCACTTTCCCAACCCAAGGAAGTCATTTGGCCACAGGCTTCCACTTGTCGCTACGCACAGCCACTGTGTCCGACATCATGTCGCGGTTGTTGCCTCCGCTCCCGGATTTGCAGCCGACTGCTCTGCTGCGATAGCAACTGTTACCCTTCCCGCAGTCACAACAACCCTCAGTTCTGCTGTGACGACGACGGTCACTCTTCCAGCATTCACGACGGCCCTCAGCTCCCTAGTCACAATCACCCTCACTTCCCCGGTGACGGTCAGCGGCTCCTGTCCCGCAGTTCCGCCCATCACAATCCAACTAACAGTGCGACAGCTACCTCCACCTGTCCTGTTGTGATTCCAACGAACCCCAGCGTCTCGTGCAACTCCTTCACACAACGCCGCTCATACTTCATCTACTACTCAGGCACCGGCGTGTCGTCTAGGAATAGAAACTCCTATGTTAATGTGAGATTCTTCCGCGGCGATTTGGGCCCTTGTTCAGCCTCCAGGGATGCGCTGCTGCCATGGGCAGTACCTCTTATTTTCTTTTAGTTTGCAGTAGTCATTCAATCGACGGTTTGGTCACTGGTGTAGACGTCCTTTTTGAAAAGAATACGCCCTGGAATCAACCTCTGATCAAGACCAAAAACAGGAACAGTGTTGTATGCTGGCAAACGCTTGATGAGTGATCTCAGAGTACCTGAATTCCTAGAATCGAATCTCTAACCGCCTAGAGTTGAATACGCTGCCGATATCAGAAGAAGGTCTGCTGGTAGAACCCAATTTGTGTTCTTCAACATATCCTGCCCCGGGAGTCACGTATTATATCTTTGTTTTTGGCATATTCCCACAGAGCTTGGACGCCTCCTGGCCCACGCACAAGCATCGTCAGCTGTTCCCAACACTAGGAAGAAACACTGGGATACTACGTAGGAAGTATAAATTGATTTATTTGCCGATCAGAGGAACTTTCAGACGCCAAGAATGATGGTGTAGGGTGCCATCTTTGGGTATCAGATTGTCAACACTCTCACCTGATTTTCCGTCTAGAATCCCATCATACGTCAGTCATGACACCCCTTTCTGGAGGTTCACATTTCAAAACCAAGCCTCTCAGCAGCCTTCGTAGTCGTCTTTCTCCAGTTATTCGAAATGCATAGGTACGTGACAACCACCCAAAGGCAATAATAAATGCTACACCATACATAAGTCCACGAAACCCATGCTTTCAATCAATTAGACCGCAAGCTTCACAGAGAGACGATTCCAAAAAGGTCTAGATGAACTGGACATATTGTGGCCTGTCTCTCCTATGCTTCTGTGATGAAAAGAAGATTCAAATACTGTCAAGAATGATACCGTCAAGCTTTGCTTGAAGTTAGAGTGACAGCCAGCCTCAGGACCAGATGCAGAGTTTAAGAGGCCCGCCCTCGCGTTCTTTCCAAATCATGACCAAAATCTGTGGTCCATATCACCAGATGATTTCCAGGATGGAATGAAACAATGATCCATGCCCACAAACCACTTCCCTGAGGATAACCAAGGTACATGTCAGATTCAGTCTCTGTCCTCTTGCATCGGTCAGGTTTGAGGCATGGAAGACTCGAATGCCACACGGATTCATCAAAAAGCCAAGATAGAGGCAAGAATCCCGTCGTCAACTTCAACTGGCTTGTTTGCGCGGCACGCCTTCGTAGACCTGGTCTGTGTTCGCAACGAGTCTTTTAGACAGACAACCACTAGCCAGTTGCGAAAGGCAAAATTCGTTCTGGTTTATCAAGATCGATTCAGTGGCTATCGTGAAAGCCTTTATACTGCCCGGCCATCCAGCGGTCCCCGGAGCCCGAGCCACCCCCACTACAAGCACTCCTGCATGACACCAGCTTAATATTGTCGAGACCACCTCACGCCAAGCCAAAACACAAACAACTAAACAACACACCGCATCATCCAAGGGCACAAGTTCTAGACCTTCTCCCCCTATACACGTCACCAAACAAGCCCCCAAACCCCCAATCCCACGTTGTCCCTTCCCCATATCCCGCCTCCCCGACCGCCTCCTTCCGTGGCCCCCCGAGCCCGCAGCCCCACACGTCCCCGGCCCGCCAGCAGCAGACCGCCGTTTCCGCACCACGGCCCCAGAACCCGAAACTCCCTCCTCTTCCGCCAGCTCCGAATGGCCCTCACCCACCCACTCCCATCATCCACAATCGTCAGCAATGTAGACAATCTCACGTACACGCTACACACCTACAGAATCTTACGGTGTCTTAGTTTCGTAGCATAGTACGACTCGAGAGCCTGCTCCAGCATTCGTCAACAAACACGTGCGGACAGTGGCCCCCCCCCCCCCCCCCCCCCCCCCCCCCATCTCCAACTCGCCCGGCCCCCGAAAGAAGCCCCTCTCGCCTGCATCCCGCGGTCTCGAATCATTACACAGCCAGACAGACATCCAGTAGAACCACCTCCCGTCACCGAGAATTCACAAAGCCAATCAGATACCAGCCTGTCCAATGCCCGTTCTCCCTCTCCCGTGCCCTCCCAAGCCGGATGGTTCTCGCCGTTCCGCGAAGGTCCAGGTGTGAGTGGAAATCGCCTTAGCAGAGCCCAGATAGACACTGCACAACACACGCTCACACACACACACACACGCACAAACACATGTTCCCTTCCCTTCGCCATCCATCCCGCTACGCTACGCTGATCCGCTGCACGTCATCGACCACTCACCCCGTCCCTCCCTCCCACCATAAAACACACCGCCTAGATAACGCCGCCATTTTTTGGCCTCCACCCACCTCCCCCGCGCGCCCGGTCTAGACACCACCGGACTTCGGGGAACGTTTCGATAGCTTCAGGTGGCTGAGATGGACTTTAGACTCGGCAGTCGTCCTCACAAGGCTACGGCGGGTGGCGAGGGTCAAGACATGTGGTCAAATTTCCATGGGCATTCATTTCATCAGAACCATGAGGCTCTTCTACGTATACCGTTTCTATCATGAAAAAAAACATCCTTCATACAGAACATGCTACTCCGCGCTGTTGTGTGTCCTTCCGATGCAAAAACGTCTAAGTATCGTGCAAGGTATCGATAAATTTTGGTGCCAGAGCAAGAGAAACATCGGAGAAAGATAAAAACAATGTCATCGAGACCTTGCGTCATTCCGTCATCATCGTCGTTGTTGTTCGTCATTCTATCCCCGCATGTTCATTGTAGGTATATCATTGTTTGCGTCGGTCTGATAGCGTCCGACTGAATGTGATGCACCATTTTGGGTGCTAAACGTATATATATCGCGTGCCAAAACGAATATTGTTCACGGGCTGCGAGGGCTGGTTGGGCTGGGAGACTCATACTCAATGATCTCAATGGAATAATACGGCAATTCCCTCGCGAGTGTCTCGTGATCGCAAAAAAAGATTCCCTCCACCTCGCTATCCGGCTCGTCGAGTTCGTCGATGCGCGGGGGCGGGGGGTCTTGGAATTGCAAGATGAAGCTCCGGCGGACTGATTGATCACCCACACGGCGTCGTAGTCTCCTTGCGCTGGAGCCTACGGCGTCGGGGTCGAGAGGCATATCCTCGTGATCAGATTCGCTGCGCTCCGATATGGTCCGCTTGCCAATGCTTGACCCGTGAGTTCGGCGCCTGAGCATTCGCAATGTGCGCTGCACACGAATGAATTCTTCATGTGCCTCATCTGCATCCAGATCCTCGGATTCTGAGTCCGAGCTGGGAAAGTTGAGGTGGTCAAATTCTCGTGCCAACCGGGAAGTCGGGTCGGGCTTCGGAGCGGCAACCGGAGCGCGGGAGCGGGAGCGGGCGGACGCTGGAGAGGAGTAGCCCGAAGGCGCCATGATTCCGTCGCGATCTTGGTCCATGGGATCGAAGTCAGACATTTCTTCGACGGTGAAATTCGCCTTCACGTGCAGCGCTGGTGCTGCGACTGATGCAGCAGCAGCGACGGCGGCGGGGGCCGGGCGGGGAATCGGGGGCGCTTCTGGGGCGTGAGGCAGCATGTCCGAGTCAGAGTCTGAAGATTCCGAATCCTCTTCGGACTCTTCATCGTCTCCTTCTTCGTCTTCTGCGTCTTTCTCATCGTCCGACTCCTCTTCGGAACTGCTGTCGACAGCCATGCTCTGGTGCATTGGCGGGCGCGAAGGTGCTCGTATTGGTACCCGCATTGGAGCTGTCATAAGAGCTGGAGGAGGAGGAGCCATCATGGGCACGTCCTCGTCTTCATCGTCTGCGTCATCATCGCTATCGTCTTCACTTTCTTCGTCGTCGCTATCATCCTCTTCATCCTCAGATTTTGCCTGAGGTGCTTGTGGAAGTTCGCTCTCATCAGAGTCGGATTCGGATTCGGATTCTTCAGATGACGTGCGAGGTGATAGCTGTGCAAAGCGATTGGAAGGAGTAAAGCTGAATTGATGGCCGTTGCCTGTGGGCTGAATACCGGACGGTGGCAAATGGCGAGCGGCGTACTTGTGTTGAAGCATCGCCGGCGCGGCGGAGGTAGGAGAATGGGGCGGTGAGTTCGGGCCCCCGAGAGGACCCAGCATCATGCTGGGCGTTGATGGCCGTGTCCTGCGGGATGGCATATCGTTGACGCTGCCTCACCAAATGCAATTAAGGTTACTTGACGAGCGGGTCGCGATGTTGAGGGTTTGAGGACCGTTGTGAGAGATCGCCGTCCCGGCAGTCTTTTTTTCTTCTGGGTGTTGATCTCACGGATCGGGGCCTCTAGTTGGGGACTGGGCCTTTTTTTGGTCGTTGGTGTGGGGAAGAAGGGAATTGGCGGGGGAAATGGGATGGATCAGATCAGCTTCCCGCTAGCGATGGCCGGTAGATGGAGGTGCGGTTGATGTGGTGTGGATGTGCGGTGAGTAGGTGTGGTGAGAGTGACAGTGAGCAAGTTGTAACAAGTCAAGGCGTCAACACCCAAAGTAGAAACCTCCGACAAGGAGAAGAGGATATTCGTTGGTCGCTATAGGTTGTCATGATAGATCTCGGGGGAAATTCGAGAAGAGGGAGCAGGGCGCTGCTGGATGTCCGGATTGCGCCTGGAGAGCACGGGATGCGCCTTTGTGGAATGGGTGCAAAGTGCCAATGGCGGACGAACGATTGGCGGCGCCGAAGATGGTCCCTCGAATCCCAGTCCCACGTCTCAGTCCTGGTCGCTGGCCCCCGAGAGAGACAGAGGCAGAGAAACGGAGAGGAATGTTTCGGGGAACAAGGTGCGGGATCCCGGCTGTGGGGACAACGAAAATCGGGCGGGCGGTGACGATAGGACGGCCTTCGTCCTGGGCGACAAGGGCTGGTCCTTGTTCAGAAGGTTGCAGTAGAGCAGCGCGAAATGGCTGACGAGAGAGGAGAGAAGCAGCAGTGCTATGTGCACGCGAGCAAAAGCAATGGTATGGTCAAGGCGAGCTCCGATGATGGCCTTGAACAAGGTAATTGGATGAAACTAGTTGGGGAAAGTGTCGAAGACAAGCGTGGGGGACCCGGGTAAAGCAAGAGCTCTGGAATTTGTCGGATGTGAGTTGTTATGTCGGAGGGTGGGATGAATACCGCAAGAGGCAGTACTAGATGACAAGAAGGAATCCAAGATAGCAACTCAGTGCCGAGTAATGGGCGCCTCGCGGGATGCAAGATTCCCGAAACCTGAGGATCTGCTTGTAGCTGCTGAGTTGGCGCCTCAAGCGGAATGAGAGCCAGCAGACGGACCGCCGAAGGGGATCTGTTCTATAATTCCTGGATCTCAGCCGTGAATGGCGATGGATATGGACGTCCGAGCTACCGGGGTGTGAGGAGTCTCACGGCGTTCGGTGTCTCCTCGATGGCTGAATCGATTCGGAGAGGGGTGCTGGTTGTTCCGTGATAGGCCAGGCGGCTTCGATGGCGCAACCAGGCCGTCCGGTCTTATAGGTATGGCTGATATAATCCGTGTTTTCTCACGGATTGCCCCTTTATGCTGTCTGTCGTTCAGTCTTCGACTGACCAAGCAAAGGGGACGAGACGCGGAATCGCAAGTGTAATAGCAGATGGCGACGGTCCGGGGGAGGTAGACATGTGTCAACGACGAAGGAGAAAGGGAAAAAGAGAGGAGAATTCCTTGAGGGCGTGGGACAGAGGAGGATTAAGAATTAAAAAAGAATCATCGCACATGTGCGCTCACTGCAGCCGTACCATGTCCATGCCATGCCATGCAGCAAGAAGTCGGAGGATCCAGTGGCCAGCCAGTCAGCCAGCCGGCGGTGGGCAGATGAGCCTCTCTCTTGGTTTGGTGGGTGCTGGTCATGGTCCTTCTGCTGCTGGGTCTGTTGGCGCCTCTGGTGGTCCCCCATATTTTGCTGCAGATGGTACGTATCGCAAAATGCCTGTAACGGGCCTTTCGTCTCTCGCCGGTCTTCCTATCAGAAGCAAAACGAAATGGGAAAAAAGTTCTCGTTGCAAAAGTGTTGTGCGTGACCGGCGGTTGGGGTTGGACGTGGGCGTGGGCGTGGGCGTGGCCGGTGGTGGTCCCTCTCTTGCGCAGTCTCGCGGGGCGCCGCAACGCAAGTTCGAGCCTTTGGGCAGCAATGCTCCAGGACTCCCTGGTCTACCCGTCAAGCCGTGTGTATCCCGCAATTGAGAGAAAATTGGCATGTGTGTGGGCGTCACGGCGTATGGTGTGCCCTCACGCATTTGCGTATGCCGCAGCGGCGGGTTCTTGCGAGTTTGCTAGGCTTGCATGCTGGGGGCCCAGACTGGATGACTGGTTGGTCGGCTGGACTGGGCTGGATTGGGGGAGACGGACTACGGGAAGACATCCAATCGAGTCTCGAGAGTGAGAGGGCGAGGACCGGGACGGAGTGGAGGGAGGGGTAACTGGAGGGGCGAGAGGTGTGGAGGGGAAGAGTAGATCGTTGTACTGGTGGCCGGATCGCCGAACCATTGGCGATTTCTTGTCACTTTTTTTTTTCGGCTTGACAACTTGACAATGTCTTTGGTTCGAGGCTCCTTCGAATTTTCGAGTGTGTCTAAGGCTTTCCGTTGTCCGCCTCTGGCCCTATCGACGCCACACATTAACGGCCGGCATCATGGCCATTGGCCTTATCGGGACGCAGCTACTGTTAGTGCGTCGCCTGCTGCAGTGTATTCCCATGTCGTGGGATGTATCCGTAGCAGCAGTGGCATTGTAGCGGGCAGCGGGCCTCAACCCTCGAAGCCCAAGAAGACATGTGTCCAATGCTCATGTTGACGACTCGTGTCCTTGGCAGCTTGCTCGGTCAACGTCTGGAAGAGACGTGCTGAGCGAATGCATCGGTGAGGCTACCTGCTTCCCGCAGTCTCCAGCGACAGGGAATGCGGCGTCACAGGATTTAGCCACAAGCGGGACGTGATGGGCATTGGACCGACGGTATGGAGACGAGCGAAACAAACGACTGGGAAAAATAGATTAGATACAGACAGGTTGGAAAAAAAAGGGTAGGCTGGGTAGCAGCACTTGTGCCCAATGAACGAGGGTTCGAGTCGGGGACGGAGGGTCGACTGCGATGGCGCTGTTCCCAATCGTCGTGCAGGTTTTTCGGTCGTGTTGCAGCTGGGACTTGCAGCACTTGCAGCAGCTAATACAATGCACCACCACCACCATCAGTGAGAGGGACGCAAAAAAAAAAAAAAAGAAAAAAAAAAAATCAGAGGTGAGGGGTGAGGTGGCCGAGTGGGATTCGTGTGGAGAGGCAGACTGGAGGGAGCCTTGCAGAGAGAAAGAGGAAAAAGAACATGAGGGCGGTCAGGAGGAATACACGCAGAATTCTGGCGTCCGAGTGGAAGGAAGGAAGGAGCGCCGCAACATCTGGGGGGCGGTTTCTAGAAGGTGTCTCGGTCTGTCTCGACTTCCCTTTCTGGTGCAGACGGGAAGACTGAGGGCAGCCGCAACGGCAAGAGCAACGGCAACGGCAACGGCCCCTTCGCGTCGGGCCTCGACGTGGTGTAACTTGAGCTGACGGCAATTCACTAAGCCACGTTTGAGCTTGCACTTGCATTCCTTTCCAGTGTCTCGTTTCCCAAGTCTCCAGCCATTGGAGCCAGGGCATCTTTCCATGTTTGAATAATCATCACGTCGGAGGATGTGTGAAGGTAGGCACTCCCGTCGCTATGATTTATGGCGACTGACCCCTGTCACCCAACGCTGACGGCCCCTCTTCTTAGCCTTTTTCCATTCCTTGCTGACGAAGAAGATCCCTTACCCAACCCAACCCAGCCCATCGCCCTGGCCCGAACAACATCGTCAAACCATGAATACGTATCCGTACTACGTAGTTCAGTTGACTGACGGATGACACTCGGACGACGGGATATGAACCGGGAACGGGGACGACAGCTCTCGGTCCGTCCCTCGGCGAATAGACTGGTGGATTGGGCCGCCATGAAGACTCTCCGTCCGTCCATCCATCTATCTTACTCTGCTGGCGGCGGCTGCTGCTGCCCATCCCTCTCATTGCCGCGACGAATTTTTCCACGATGCATATCGTCTTCCTTCGTTCTGCCGCCTGCGTTAGGGCATAGTACCCCCATTCTCTAGTCTCACCGCGCTGGCACCCCCTGCACTGGCCTCATGCGGCCATCGTTGGGTTGCGCAATTGCGCATGGCGAGTTCGCGCCAGAGTGGATGGTCTTGGGGATCCATCCATCTGCAGGTCCGGCGGGCCTCCCGCAGGACGACCAGCGCAGACGTGTTTCCGGTCTCTCCACGCCCTATTTAGCAGTCGTGGGTTTGGGACTGGGGCCGACACCTTCGAGAAGCCTGCTTCTTATGGAAAGACAAGGAATGCGAAGGATGGTTTGCGGCTCTTACTCAATGAAATCCTCCATGGTTTCTAGCCAAGGCACTGGCGGAGCTGGAAAAGGTAGCTCCCGAAACCATGCTTGAAGCCAAACAGATCTCACTTGACAGATTGCCCATCAGTCCATCATGGATACCCTGTCCGGCAAGGAATGCAGAGAAGAGCAGCTTTTCACAACCCTGATCGAAGTTTCTCGAGCCCTGGTCATATTTCCATGGTCGAATCTGGGCATGATCATATCAACGAAGGCACCTAGCCACGTATTCTGAGCACCATTTGGCTTTTGCAACGATCAAGTCGATGTAAGCGACCCAGTGTACTGAAAAACAAGTGCATGCAAGCTGCAGTGGTTCTCGGCGATGTGTCATTGCAGAAACTAGCATGTTGAAAACAGTCTGAACAGATAGAAAGGTTGGCCATTATATCGTCGCATCCGATGACTCGGCCGAAACATTGATCCGCTGGACATTGTGACAGGACCTAACCTATGGATTAAGGGCCCGTGTCCATCACACTGGACGGCATATCCAAGCCCCTCAAAGCTATCTCTCCCCAAGTGGAGAAAGGGGACGACAAACCATGTAGCAATCCAAGACCTTCCAGCTGCATCGCATGCTAGTGACAAAGTTGACCTCCAAAGAACCATGCTGAAGTGATGACTGGGTTCAAGCTTTCGGTGTTAGCAAGCTGGCACCGGCCGGCAAGACAGCGGAGCCTGGACAGAAGCGTGCTCTGACCAATCACAGGGGTCCGGACCGCTCCACGCGGAACTTTCCAGCTTCGCGTCTGTCGCCTTGTCGCAACTTCAACCGCAGAGTTCACGACAATTCTTACTTACCCCTTCAGCTTTGCGCTCTGCATGTTATCAAATTTTATTCCCCGCCTGAACCACGATAGCCCATTTCTGGTTAGATCATTGTAGAGCCGTATTTAAGAAAATTTCGAACTTGTAGCCTCCGATCCCGATAGAAATCTACCCGACCTCCTCCAAACCGATCCCACGATACCGCGATGAACAATCAAGGCCAGGCGGGCCAGCAAGGCGCTGCGGCCGGTCAAGCCGGACCCGGAGCCCAGCGACAGGCTCCAATGTATCGTCCCGAGATGATGCGAAACCTCCCGATCCTCAACGATGAAGAGAAAGCAAAGTACGAGCGCGGCCTTCGTCAGCTTTGGAACCATTTCGAGAACCACCCCGAAGACTCGGCCCAGCATCAAGATGCCAAGAAGAAAATCCAGGACTTCACCAAGATGCTTCTGAATAAGCTTCAGCAGCGTAGGTTGCAAGTCCAACAACAGCAGCAAGCCCAGCAGGCTGCGCAGCAACAGCAACCACAGCAAGCCGGCCAGCAATCTCAGCAGACCCAGGCTCCTCAGGCGCCCACGCCCCAGCAACAACCCCAACAGGCACAGCCGCAAGCTCAGCAGCAGACCGCGAGCCAGAATACAGGCGGCGTGACTGTCAAGACAGAGCCAAAGACCGAAGGCACACCGTCGGCAACCGCAGAGCCGGCACATGCCCCTACACCAGCGCCTGCTCCCGCCGCCGCACCGACTCCCGCCGCTGCCCAACAGCCGCAGTCGACCCCTTCCCAATTCCCGGAGCACATTCTGGCGCACATCCGCCAGATGACATTCAACCCGCCAATGACGATCTCCGAGAAGGGCGCCGAGGCGGCGCAGCGATGGTCGAACGACTTCAAGGCCAAGTACTTGAGGGCGTTGATGCAGATGGACAACAATGGAAACCAGATGAAGCGCATCGACACCATCATTAAGGAGAGGCAGGACAGGGGATCGCCGTACAGCGCGGAAGAGCTGAAGCAAATTCAGATCCGCCGAGAGCACGCTCACAAGATGTACCAGGAGGCGCACAAGTTTGTCGACGGTTTTCGTAAGAGTCAAGAAAACATCAACAAGCAGCGCGCTGCCCTCGCTGGTCAGGCTGCTGGTGGTGCCCAAGGAGCTGCTCGGCCACCTCAACAGCAACAGCAAGCTCAACAGCAGCAGCAGCAAGCTCAGCAACAGGCCCAGCAGCAACAGCCGCAACCCAGTCCGGCCGTGGCTGCCGCGCAGACTCCGGCGACCCAGGCAGGTGCGCAGGCCAGCCCGGTGCCTGCCCAGGCGGGTACCCCTTCGATGCAGACCCAAAACACGGCGGTGAATGCAGCTATCGAGGCTGCGAAAAATCAGCAAATGGCAGCTGCCGCCGCCGGACGTGCCATTCCCCAGAACCAGCAGGCGCAACAGGCACACCAGGCCCAGCAACAACAGCAGGCGCAACACCAGGCGGCTCAGCAGCAAGCGCAACAACAGCAGCAGCAGCAGCAGCAACACCAGGCACCTGCCCAAGCTCAAGCACCCACCCCGTCGGCTCCCACTCCGACTACTCAGCCCGCGCAACCTCAACAACCTGCCACTGTCGCACCGCAACAACACCAGCAGCAGCAAGCCATGGCTCCCCAAGGTCAGCAACAGCCTCACCCTCCCCCCGTCAATACGGCCATCGCTTCCGTATCTGCTGGAGGCGGACTTCCCTCGGCAGGCACTCCCACCCAGAACCGCGTCGCGACTCCCCAGTCTGCCGCTCCTCTGGCGAATGGCCAAGCTCTCTCGCACTCTGCTGCAGTCTCGCGCGCAAACCAGCGTGTGAACTCGCAGGTTGCGATTCCTATCCAGCAACAGCCTAACAACACCCCCGGATCTGCCGGCGCACAGGGAGTCATCATGGGTGCCAACAACCAGCATGCCCATCCGACTCAGCCCACGCAGACGCTGCAGTCCAAGCTCCCGATTCCCAAGCAGCTTCCCGAAAAGGCGACTGCCGTCCCGCAGCCTGTCGCAATGAGTGGTGGTGCTGGAGCAGGCCGCCCTACCTATACCGGAGGTAGTGGCATTGCCGGTGGTGTCATGGGCCAGCCCGCGATGGCCAAGATTCCAGCCTACCAGCATGAGGCCGAAGGCGACCACGTTCTCAGCAAGAAGAAGCTCGATGAGCTCGTCCGCCAGGTTTGTGGCGGAACCGGCGAGAGTCAGGACAACAACATGTTGATGCCCGAAGTTGAAGAGGTACGTTTTCGAATAAATCATGAGCTCACAATTCTGACATCATTCCAGAGCGTCTTGACCATGGCCGACAGCTTCGTCGACAACGTCCTCGAGACCGCCTGCCGCAACGCTAAGGAGCGCGGATCCAAGGTTCTCGAGATCCGCGATATCCAGCTTGTGCTTGAGCGCACCTACAACATCCGTGTGCCCGGCTACTCATCCGACGAATTGCGCGCTGTTCGCAAGTTCCAGCCTTCCACGGCCTGGATCACCAAGATGAGCGCCATTCAAGCGGCAAAGGTCACCTCCGGTAAGGGCGAGTAGGACCAGCCTTCCCAGGAACCAAAGTCGGCGATGAAGGACAACAAGAAGAAGAAGAAGCGCAACCCTAACACGTGTGGTGTGGCCAAGAGTGTCCGATTCTTCGAAGACGAAGAGGGAGGTTGCAGTGATGGAGCTTCATCTCGCGGAAGCTCCCCAGCCAAGGGTCCATCCAAGACCGCCTCCGGCTCCAAGGGCTCCAAGAGCATGGCAACCAAGTCTCCCTCGAAGAATGGCACTCCTACCAAGGCCTCTTTGAAGAGCGGTACTCCGGTCAAGGCCAGGTCGCAAAAGTCTCCTTCTCCTACCAAAAAGGCTCCACTCAAGAGCCAGCCTCAAAGCCAGACTCGGCAGCAGATCAGTGGCCCGGAGCTGATTCAGTACCCTGTCACGAACGACGGCCAGAATGGCTCTTTTGCCCAGCCTCACGACAACATCTCGATGGAAATCAGCTGGAAGTAGTAGGCCAAGGATCCCATTTCGCACATCGTTTGCGCACTTGGAATTATCATGGTTTTTATGGCACGGATTGGAGGACATGATGAGGCGTTTCGGGAAATACAGGTGGTCCTTTGGCGACATTTCAACGTCGTGGTTGCTACGAGGCACCTTTTTCAGTGTAGGCTATACCCAAAATTGATCACAGATTAGGACGCGTCCCATCGAAGTGAATCAAGCTTGATTGTAATAAGTATATGCAAGCCCTGTTCTGGATCAACGTCCAGCAATGTAGATGCCATGAGTAAGCTGGATCACGACCTCGTCCAGCTGGTAACAAGCGGCTGCGTGGACGTCGCCGGGCCGCCCAGACGTCCGCCAGGGAGAGAATAGCAATAGTCCGGATTCGGTCGGAGCTAACAAACAGACATGCAGGTGGCGCCGCATTTCGTACATGTGGTCTCTCATCTTTGGACGAAGGCAGAGAATGTCGCATTGTTCGTCTAGAAGGACGAATCTGGGTTCAATATGCGATAGCCCTTGGGTGTTCATGCTGGGAACGTTGGGCCAATGCTCAACACGAGGGCGAATTGTTAGCGCAGCCATAAGATGGGAAGCTCAGTGTCAGTTGTACAGATATGCTGAGTAATAATAATTGCAGTCGGTCGCTGTCGAGGGCGGTGGTTGAGTTGTGCAAATACAGGCTTGTGAATAATTACATAATTCCAGCTGAGAGCTGCACAAGTGGCACGAAAGCAAAAGGGCAGGCACAGGCAGGCAGCATCGACAACGTCACTCACGCCTGGGACCCGTGTGGCCTTTACTTCCCTTTCGGTTTTGGGGATGGTGCTCCACGCTCCCAGCAGGCCCGGCAATCTCACTCGCTTAGCTAAGGTACAAGAGGGGTACAACCAAGTGCGCCGGATTCGCACCTAAGCTAGCGTGACTCACGTGTACACATCCCACCCCAACAGAGTACCGTGACCTCTGCTAGGTGTCGTCGCCCCAAGGGCCTGAGTGCAGCAGCAGCAGCAGCAGTAGCCCAAGCCTCAGGTATTCAATCTTTGAGCTCTCCTCCATCGAACCTTCTTGCATCACGAGGCAAACGGCCAAACAACAACCACCCATTCCCATCAGCGAACGCCGACTCCGACAGAGTTCCGGACTCCAACTGCGTACACTCTTCAACTCCGACCTCTGTCACCTGACTGTCCCACCCAATCCTTCCGGTACGAGACACCTGACGGGGCTCCGTATCTACGCAAAACAACACCCACCTCGCTCCCTCTTCCCCGGGCGCGACATCACGACCGATAACCGACCGCTGCCACCCCAGACGGCACCCGGAACACTTCCACATACACATCTACAGCTGGCCCACTGAGCAGATATGCCGGGCAAAACACCCTCGCGCAACGGGAAGGAGCCCCTCGAGAACGGCGTCCAGAACAACAAGAAGGACGAGGCAAAGAACAAGAGCAAGAAGGCCGCCAAGGACGGCGATGAGGAGATGACTGTGGTCGTTCCTCCTTCGAAGAAGGCCGCTGCTCCTGCTGGTGACGTTGATGGTGACGTTGAGATGGGTGACGAGGGCAAGGATGAGGCAGAGGTCACGGTCGACCCTGTGGTGCAGGCTGTAGCAGGTACGCAATGCATCACATTCGAATACCTGCGGTGCACTGCCGTCTGAAGCTGCTTACTGACGAAATAACCATGAGCAGACATCAAGAGCAACTTTGCTCTGCTAGATCGCGCCGTCGTTCTCTTCGATGCCAGATTCACCCTCCGAGCTCTGCGGTCAATCTCGACCATCCGCAAGCGCCTGACCCCCGACATCATTGCCCAGGCCATCGTTGAGACCTTCCCCGCGACCGTCGCCTCCGGAAACGTTGCCAAGCAGCTTCTTATTGCCATCGGCCGCGAGAACGTTCCCCTGGGTCGCTCTAGCGGTCCCGAGATGGAAGTCGACAGCGAGCCCGCGAAGACGGCTAAGAACGGCCAGAAGAAGGAGGCAAAGGAGATCATCCCGGAGATTGACATCTTCCTCGGCATTCTGATCCAGGTTCACCTCTACGACTCGAAGCAGTTCCAGCTGGGAGCCGACTTCTCCAAGCAGCTCACCGACCGCATCCACAACCTCAACCGCCGCACATTAGACTCCCTCTCCGCCAAGGTCTACTTCTACTACTCAATGTTCTGCGAGAACCTTGCACCTCAGCCCTCGTCTCCCCAATCCCCTATCGTTGCCATTAGGCCAACCCTGCTCGCTGCTCTGCGTACTGCTGTCCTCCGCAAGGACATTGACACGCAGGCTTCGGTTATCGTGTTACTGCTTCGCAGCTACCTGCTGACGTCCCACATCGCGCAAGCCGATCTTCTCGTCTCCCACACCCAGTTCCCCGAGAACGCTGCCAACAACCAGGTTGCCCGTTTCCTGTACTACCTCGGACGCATCCGCGCTATCCAGCTCAGATACACCGAGGCACACGAGCATCTCACGGCCGCGACCCGCAAGGCCCCCTCAAGCGCCGCCGCCGTCGGCTTCTCCCAGACTGCGACCAAGCTGCTGCTTGTCGTTGAGCTGCTGATGGGTGACATCCCCGAGCGCTCCACCTTCCGCCAGCCTACCCTCGAGCTGGCTCTGCACCCCTACTTCCTCCTTGTCCAGGCCGTCCGCGTTGGCAAGGTGCAGAACTTCGAGACGATCATCGCCGACCACGCCGATACCTTCCGCCGCGACGGCACCTACAGCCTGATCCTCCGTCTCCGCCAGAACGTCATCAAGACCGGTATCCGCATGATGTCTCTGTCATACTCTCGCATCTCCCTGCGCGACATCTGCATTCGTCTCGATCTCGGCAGCGAGGAGTCAGCCGAGTACATTGTCGCCAAGGCCATCCGCGACGGTGTCATTGAGGCCACCCTGGACCGCGAGCACGGATACATGAAGAGCAAGGAGGTCGGCGATGTCTACGCTACGCGGGAGCCTGGTGAAGCCTTCCACGACAGAATTCGCGCGTGCTTGGCTCTGCACGACGAGAGCGTCAAGGTATGCTGATTACCTTCTGTTTTTCTGACAGCTTACTAACGCAATCTCTTCAGGCTATGCGATTTCCCATGAACCAGCACCGCCTCGAGCTCAAGAACGCCCAAGAAGCACGCGAACGCGAACGTGAGATGGCGAAGGAGATACAGGAGGGCGACCTGGATGAGGACGACCTCGGTGGCGACTTCGAGGGCATGTAACAACTCTACCTTCTACTGTGTTGTTGTCTTATCAACTCTTTTGCCGATGCTTACCTGCCCGGCCCATTTTCCTACTTTGTCGCTACAACCTTCAACAAAGTGGCATGGCGAATGGAGATCCCGCAGAACAGGTTCTTGGTTCAGTAATCAAAGGATGGCGGCGCTGGGGACGGGGGTGCCTTACCGCAAACGACTCAAGGGCGGTGATGATAGACTTTTTTCCCTTGATTTTTCCCTGTGATTGCGGGCATGCGTGCAGGCAATGGTGGTGGTGGTGGCTGGTGGGGTCCCCGATGAGGGGTCCGGCGATGGACGTGTACGTGTTTGAGCGGGGTCGCCTGCGGCTTCGCTGTGTACTAGATAACGCAAGACATGGGGTTGCCGTTCATTTTGATGTTTTCGTGGTGGCTGTGATGTCTGTAATCCCTAAGAAAGCGCGAGCTGATGGCCTGTCCGTGAAGAATCTGACATTTAGTTCCCCTCATGCCTATCACGCCCCAAGTTGGAAGACTCTAATTGTCGGGCGAATAAATTGATTCCGAGCACGCAACTGGAGGGAGAAACGACCAAACGAATGGGCGTGTCCCAGATGTCGCAGCAAAAGCGTTTGGACACACTTGCGTGAGCCTAGGAGGAACGTCTCACGTATGCTGTTCTGGCGAAGGGCGCATGTCATTTCGCAGCTCTTAAGGTTTGTTCGAGTGATCAATAGAAATACTCCTAAAAATACTCCAGAAGTAGCACTCAGAGATGGGGAAGACAGGCCCAAGGTCGGTGAGGCTTTGATGCCGTGGGAGCGGGTGGGTTCGTTGCCTCCCTGGTTGGGGACATGGTCGGTGTCGTGTTCGTTTCATACAATCTGACAGGTACGAGAGCAAATTCAATTTTTGTCTGGGCTAGGAGATGGGTGTTCCTACTCCAGAATCTTTATATAGTTGGCGCTGGTGAGATATTCTCGCAGCTGGGGCGTAGTGGGTGATGAAGTATATACAGCCTGGTTGTGTGACTCTTCAGTTCTGTCCAGCAGCAGGCAATCCGAGCGCGTCACGCCAATTGCAGGAACGGCCTTGGAACCGGACCGGAACCTTTGTTCGGTCTTCGTCTTTGGTGCTATCCTTGCATAGGCCGGCGTGATGCGTTAATTGAGAAGTTCCGGGAGTATACGTATCGAATACTCGCGAGGGAGTGTTGAGTAGAGATGAGGACAACAGTCGACACAGCTTTGTCATTCCCTGGATTAGAAAGACGGCAGTGTCGGCAGTGAACTTATAGATCCTGAGTTTAATTGCCGTGCACGTTTGGGAGTATGATCAACTGTTTTGAAATATCCTGCAACCGATACGCATGAGTTTTTGACTGGCCTTGAGAAATCAAATAACGACTTTTCGGTGGTTTGAAATAGTTGACTCTTTGTTCCGGTGCTCGATAGGCCACCGTTTTAACACGACTTACTTGAAAAACATCCTGACCTTCCACGCTGCCACATCATCTTTCCGGGTGAGGATATAAGACAGCTTTCCAACTGCCACGCAGCATTGAAAGTTCCGCACAATGAAAGTGAGCGACTTCCACTTTATTTCTATTCTGTGAGCTTGCGGTTCTCGCATGGAAACATCATAAAGCCACAACGAAATCCGCCTCTCGAGGGTTTACTCCGAAGTCTTACAATAGTTGATATCGTATTGAGAATACTCTCAACATGACAGTGGAAGTGAGGGAAGCTGGTATGAACAAACAAGGAGCTTTTGCATAGATACCGATTGATGAAGGAAGAAGAATGACAGACAAAAACTTGTTAACATAAGATGCTCCAAGTCGACCCACTACAAATTGATTTGCATTGCTTAGTCAAACGTCAGTCTGGACATTTTCAAGTGCATTTTATATATGCTTGAGTCCTCACGTAGCTTGTGGCCAATGCGGATTGTCCAGGACGGCGAGAAACTGAGCAGCTCATACCGTTGACTCCATGTCGGTGTACTACAGTTTTGGCCGTCCAAGATATTGCTGTGCGTATTTATAAATATCCGTGTTGTGGTGCTAGTCTTTCTCCTGTCCAGCACCGAAAATCATCGTCCATGTATGTGTGTTACTACTGCTCCGAATTGAGCTTTGGGGGTTGGTCCACAGCTTGGGCGGTGTCGAACGACATTTTGTTGGTCCTCTTCCAATACGTGCCAGCGGGCTCATGTTTAATACATTGCATGGCTCTCGTATACTCACACAACGGCAACGAGGTACAATAGCGAGCAACGTGAGTGTTTCATGTGATGGCTACCTACCAGCCAGGTAGGCTGGATAGTGGACACCGGAACATCTGTTGCAGTAGAAGCCATAATCTCGCGCTGCATAACCCTACACCTTCCACCAAGCGGATTGCTTGAAAGTCCCATAAGATGCACCGGAAACGAGTTTATATACCGGGCCGTATCCGGAAATAGGCTGTTTGGCGGTAAGAGGGGCTACAATATTGAGGTATCGTCGATCAGGATTTCACCTAGGACGAGCGCCGCATCCTTTGATGTCCCGACGCTTCCAAAATAACTTTAAATAAATAGTTGAACAAGTTTGACATTTCTTTCTGTAAGAGGACAATGAAAAGCATTGGGCTCCTGGAACTTGCGTTCTGACTCTGATTGTGCTACCTGTATCTTCACATACTTCGGGTATTCTAGCAAGTGATCCGGCTTAGTGAGGTGTACAAATACCCCGAGAATGCCATTGACAATACTCTTTTGGCAGCGATGATAAGGAAGGATAGCTGCGAAGTAAGTTAGATTTTAGGAGGACTGCGATGCCTGTGAAGCCCACCAAAGGTAAGAGGGTTGGAATCATCTGGGAAAGCTTCAGGAAAATTCAACCTAAGCTAGCTTTAAGGAATCCCAGAAGCTTGATTTTTTGAAGCAAATTATTTCGTATGGAATAGTTCGCGGGCGGAAGAACAGGATGCAGACGCAGGCTTGAGATGTGTGGCAGGTCATGCCGGCGTTCGAACCCCTCTGCAGGCACAAAAGTCTTTGGTCGATGTCTTGAAAGTCTCGACTGGTTGATGAAGTCAGCCTGCACCAGACAGGGAAATTGCTGGAGGATCTTGAAACACAATGTCGAACCCGTATTTTTACTCTGCTCAACAATCGGGGGTTGGCCTTTCGGTACACAGATACCGCTCGCAGCTCGAACGCAACATCATTCTGAGGCTCTTTAACCCCTCTCATTACCATAGGTCCGAGTTTGGGCGCTTGGTTGTGAGGGACTTCCCCCATGGTGGGCTGGGACGAGGAGGACATTCAGGCATCATGACTTGGAAAGTCTGACAGACATCGTCAACTTCTGACGGGAATTCAACATGTATAAGCTGCCATGCGAGAGGATGTGGGATGAAACTCTTACATAGTTTCATCTAAAATCACGACTAAGACCGCTGACCCAACCTCGCACTCACTGGTGCTGTGCCTTTTTCGCAAATAGGGGTACATTATCCACCTAGACGACTCTCATCAAAAAATAGGAGAAACTGGTAAAATGTACCAATCAATACCATCGCTGCGCCAAACCTCCATGAGCACTTTTGACGAGGAATGCCTTCTGCGTTATACAAAACCCGTCTTCTCTGGCTTCTTGCCGTAGATGGACCAGCTTGAGAGGTATTGTCAGAAATTTCTTCTCCCCTCAGCTTGAGAGATGCTGAACCTACATTGAATAATATGCGTGAATGCTCCGGTCATCATGTTCCTTACTATTCTGTGCGATGAGCTCCATCACCTCCTCCTTTGTCCAGCCCATGACTCTCGTCAGTGGAGCCATGCATATGGACTCCCAGCCTTCATGAATGTTCTCGTTCATCCAAACGCCCAGCTCCTTGTGGCGCTTCTCCCTCGGCCAGCTATTAGTGGGCCACTTATACTGCTGTAAGATAATATCGACGAACCCAATATCAGCCATCATAGACTTGAGCTCCTTGATATCTTGGTATGGACGACCAACGATCTGCATGGCCTCTTGGATCAAGCGACATGTTTTTAGGACGGTATGGTCTGGCTTCAAGGTACCATCATCGGAGAGGGGCATCAGGTCGATCTCGTTAAGTTCCAAATAGCCACCGGGACTAAGATTGCTACGTTCTCATCAGCGTCAATGGCTTAGAAGCCTCACAGCTATAGACTGACTCGTAGCATTCTTGAACGTATTCCGTCCAATTTCCAATAGATGAGTTCAGCATCCTGCTATGGATGTAGTCGAAGGGCCTGGAAAAGGTCCAAGGTTCTTCCAAATCCGCGATCTCGAATTTGACATTGGACGGAACACTCTCGGAGTTAGTACCTGCAAATTTCAAGTATGCGGTCAACTTACAATTCCGGAAATGCTACAGATAAGTCGATGCCGCGAACTTCTGCTTCGGGGTGCTCGTCGGCGAAATCGATCGCCCAGATTCCTGTACCAGCGCCAACGTCAAGGACGCGGCCAACCTTGGCCTCGGGGTTATTTGGAGGTGCATATCCCAGCCTATCGTTGAAAGTGAGCAAGAACATGGTATGTTGCATATCTGGGGTACATATTAGCATTCAAGAACAATAGGCTCAAATTATTCTGGGGTTGATACCGAGTCTCTCGTTTTCCCTATCATCGTTGGGCAGATTATATTCTATGCGGAGATCCACGTCAGGGTCTGTGGCTCCTTCAAGAGGACTAACCTACTGCCGTCCTTGTACTTGTGGTACGTTCTGCCATTTTCTATCCTATAATCGAGGATAGATTCGGTCACACTCCCTGTCGGGGAATGCAAGCTTTGCTGCGTGTCATGCATATGAGCCTGTTGCATTGATCAGAGCAATAGACAGTCGCAGGGACTCACATTTGCAACCGAAGACGCCCCGTATCCCTAGGTGGATCGTTTAGCCACTGAGTTGTCCCCATACCCAGAGCATTGCTCGCACCTCATCGTCGGCCTCAATCGTGACTATGTGGTCCACAATGTTGTCGGGGCGGGATGTGGGAGTCCCTAAAGGGGCTCCACCAGCAGCTTCAGGAGCTGACATGGTGGGGGGATGCACAGAGAGTCAACAAATGCGATTTTAGCAGCTGTTGCAGTGTTCTTGCTGCTAGTCGTGGGTCGTGCAATTATAGGAGAAGGTGGCATCAGAATGTGCAGCATTTCATTCAAAGCATCCTACCCCTCATTTCAAAAACCAGGGCAGTTGACGCATGCAAGCCTGCCTAAGCGAGGCCTTGTCCATGTATGTGACAAAAATTGTTGGATCCCTCCTGTGTGATAACAAATGGGGGCCGTTGAGCAGCCATGCTGCAGGCTCATACGGTCGGGATACCAACGGCCAATCCTAGCCATTAGCTCTGTTGGAACTCGCCACGACGCACTATTCTGGCGGCAGGTCCCAAGTACTGAAATTGCAGCTGGCACTCATCATTGGAGTGAAAACTCACTTTCAAAATTGACGCTGTCGTTTGCTCGCTTTGTTTTCTCATCTAGAGCCTTGTGGGAGCCCGAGGGACAACAAGGCTATCCCACGTTGGGACCAGTCCGCATACCTGGCGTGAGAAGAACGGCAAGATTTGCATTAGCCCCCTTGAAGCGGAGACTTTGCGGTGAAGAGAGTGGAGTTTTCATGCATCTATCGTAAATGGTATTGTCTGGCAACAGAAGAGCCAAGAAATGCGGTACGACCCGAAGGTAACAGATGCCCTAAGCCCGCAAATCTATCATGAATTCAAACAACATGTGTAGGCCATCCTACTGACCCTCGTCTGTCTTGACAGGCTTTCTTCCGTAGATGTTCCAACTAAAGGACTATCAGCAGAACGTTTTTGTCGTCACCAAGCTCGTCACTTACATGGAGAAGTACTGGTGGATGCTCTTATCGTTGAACTCCTTCCGGTTATGCATCATGAAGATGTGAACCTCTTCTTTTGTCCATCCAAGTGCCCTCGTCAACGGAGCCATGCAAATCCCCTCCCACCCGAGCATCAGATTTTCGTTATTCCATTCTCCCAAATCCTTGTACTTCTTTTCCTTAGGCCACGAGTTCACCGGCCACTTGAATTGCTGCATTGTGACGTCTTCGAAACCAAGTTCCATAAGAACCGGCTTCAACTTCTGGATCTCCTGGTATCTGCGCCCAGCCTTTTCGTGGCCCAGGAGTCTCCCAATCTTCCAGCTGCAGTGCTCTGGCTTGAGGGTCCCGTCATCGGAAAGAAGAACGATATCAATCTCGCTCAACTCCAGATAACCGCCCGGGTATAGGTTGCTACCCGCAGGGTGAGTTAGCTTGACTTTGTTCTTCGGAGGCAGACTCGATACTTCCTATGATGCTGGCCCCATTGTATCAGGCGGCATGTGGTCTGACACGGGCAAACTGAAACTTACTCATAGCACTTCTTGATGTAATCTCTCCAGTCGCTGATCGATGAATTCATCATTCGGCTGTGAATGTAATTGAAAGGCTCTGAATAGGTCTATGATTCCTCTACATCGTCTATTTCGAACTTGACGTTCGGAGGTGTGCTAATCATTTGAGTCAGCAAGGTTTACCAGAAATGTAGTGAGAAGTGTCGTGTCGTAAATCCCATTGTTCTAACCTGTAACTTACAATTCTGGCAGCGTGGCCGAGAGATCCACACCAAGGACCTATTGATGACAAGGGGTGAGCGCATGCGCATAAATCATTCGACGAAAGACTCAACTCCACCTCAGGGTGTTCATCGCCGAAGTCCATAGCCCAAATACCAGCGCCTGTGCCAAGATCGAGAACTCGACCAACCTCAGATCCTGGCTGCGCGGGAGGCGCAGTACCGAGACGGTCATCAAAGGTCCTCATGAACATGTAGTGTTGATGGTCTAATGAGTTAGCCATGATCATGTGACATTGAGTTGATACTCACCCAGTCTTTCGAGCTTTCTAGCGTCATTTGGTACCATGTATTCTATGTCACGATCTTGTCAGCAAAGGACAGGGGAGACAGCAATCTCAGACTCACTGCCATCCATCCTTGTACTTGTGGTACGTCCTTCCATTCTCAATCCTATACTCATAGATTGACGAGGTGATGCTGTTGGTGATTGAAGAGACGCTCGGCTGTTCATCTATTAGATGCAAGGGCCATCAGGCTGTGGTAATGTCACACTCACGGCGTACTGGGACGCAGTGTCGTCCTGTTCCAAGTCATTAGCTCATCTCGACTTCCCTCAAACATGAAATTAGTGGCTAACTACAACCTCATCGGCCGCGATAGTGACCTCATGATCAGTCGTAGTGTTAGCCTGGGGATTGGCCTCTGTGTTTGGCTCCCCAGTCGCGAAGTTGGCTGCGATCATTTTGAGCAGAACGTGTTGGCAGGCAAATTTGATTCGCGGGGATTTAATTTGAGAACAATGGAAGGATTTCTGGGAAAGAAGAAAGTCAGTTACGGATCAATGAAACGTTGCGATATCTTGGGGGACACGAAGATTTATGCCCCGAACACCGAGCCCCTCTTCTTGGCTATGTGCCCTCTGCCGCCGTATGCGTGTTTGGGATGGGCTTGCATCAAATATCGGATCTCCTTGCTGTGGGCACTTTTATTGAAAAGGAAAACGGTCTCCCCAGGCTGGAGCGAGTGATATTATGACAGCCAGGTGTTGACAAGGACCTCGTAATGCCTGCAGGCATGTGTCACGGCGTGTCTGTCTGTAAGTGGAAGTCCTGTCATGGGCAAACGTCGGCTAGGCCACGAGAAGCAAATGATTTATGGTCGCGAGGCTCCAGCCATGGGCCTCGTCCAATCGTTATGATGGCGGGGCCTACGGAAAATATAGCCGCTGCATGGGATGAACCGGCATCAAAGAAGTTTTGCGGAGACGACAGACCCAGTACCCATCGGAGCTGCGTCCGCCTCCGCGATTCCAAACGGGAGAAGGCTGCGATCCCCTTGTGTCTTCATTCAATCCCATACTATTTGGAACGAAAGTACGTATTTTCCCCTTTCACATCCCCGGAACTATTGCAACATATTCTGTCGTGAACCCAGAAGGGCCGGAAAGAGGAGAAGAGGAACTCCGCTTCTTGTGGTGTCTAACAACTGAGCTAACATTAGGCTACACTTCGAAAAGGAAGTCTGAAACTCCACCAGAAGTGAAGAAGGAGAAATTTATCTGAAATACAAGTCCACTGGTGCAGGCCGAAGTCTTTGGGCTCTTTGGATGCTTGATAGGTGAGCAGAGCTCTCTTTTGGCAGAAAAGGCGTAGGAAGACATAGCACAAGATCAAAACATCGGGAGAGAATGAAACATTGTCAACTATTGTTTTTCACATGATCTCTCATAATTTCCTCTTGGCAATTTGCAGAGCCGGTTTCAATGGCGTCTCTGTGATGTGAGAAAGTTGAACGTAATAACGTACCCCAGCTGGGAATCGGAGAACTAAAATACAAGTTCAAAAGCAAGTCTGATATTGACTGAAGCCCTAGTTAAAATATTTTGACTGTCCGCACAGATTTCAATACTGGCGCTGTTGACTTTCTGATATGTAGTCACAAGTGTGGTCTAACTAGGCGATTTCAACGAAGGTGTGGTGGGGTAATCACTGAATCTCGCAGCGAAGAGGGCGACTCCCATTGCAGAATCACACATTTGACCAGAAAACAGAACCACTAGGTAACGATGATAGAAGCCGGCAAACGCAACTATTCAAGATAAGGAAGCGTGCATGGTGTTGAGAAGCGAAAATATGAGACCCTTTCTGGCCGTGATCCGCAACTTGATAGTTCAATTTGCTCCCCCATTATCCAACTGCATGCACCGCAGCTTCACCCCTGAAGGAATGTCCACTTTCAGGGACCTGCGAGGTAAACTTCTTGTTTCATTTTCAAAAGAATACACGTCAATACAAGTGATTATCCTACAGTCCGTGATTCGATCCCGCCTCCACAAGATCTAGCTTGCTAAGTTACTAATTGGCATGAATTGCCCAGTGCAACATAGCACACACGATAAGAAGTCACAAGACAGTCTGCATTTGAAGTGTAAAGGGGATCTATATTAGAAAAAGCGCAAAGACTATGGACATTTGCATGCACGATTCGCGGGCCGCACATCTGTGCACGACAGATCCCCAAGCTACGGCTGGCTCTCAGTTCTGGAAAGCTTTCGGCCGTAAATAGTCCAACTGGGAATATTTTGTCAGTATATGATGAATTTTTCTCAAGTGGAAATTGAAAACTGACATGGGGAAGTAGGCATGAATGTTGCGATTGTTGAAGTCCTGGCGGTTCTGGGCCATCAAAACCGTGACTTCCTCCTTGGTCCAGCCAAGCGCCCTCGTTAGAGGCGCCATGCAGATAGCTTCCCAGCCCTGGAAGAGATTCTCATTCTGCCATTGTCCAATTTCCTTGTATTTTCGTTCTTTTGGCCAAGAGTTAACAGGCCATTTGAAGAGCTGCATCGTCACGCCATCGAAACCTGCCTCCATCATCATATACTTGAGATCAGGGGGATATATGTACTTGCGGCCAGCATTTGTCGTAGCCTCCAGTAACAGATTGCCTGTCTTCATGATAGAGTGTTCCGGGGTCAGAGTTCCATCGTCAGAAAGAGGGATGCAGTCGATCTCAATGAGCTCAAGGTATCCACCATCGCTCAAGTGGCTAGCCAGGGCTGTCAGCCGGGCGGTCTTTTGAAGCGGATGTAAACTCACTCATAGCACTTCTGAATGTATGCCTTCCAGTCACTGATTGAAGAATTCATCATGCGACTATGAATATAGTCAAAAGGCTCCGTCCAAGTCCAAGGCTCTTCGAGATCATCGATCTCGAATCGTACGTTAGGGGCGGTGCTAGAAAGGTCAGTTAGCCATCCTCATTAGCCCAGGCTTAGAGCTTGTAGCTTACAATTCAGGAAAGACGGCCGAAAGATCAAACCCGCGAACCTGGTGAAAGTCAGAAACAAGACTGATTGGTAAGTCAATTTCTGGACCAACCTCCGCTTCAGGGTGCTGATCCCCAAAGTCCATTGCCCAGATTCCGCTTCCAGTTCCGACATCCAAAACGTTCTTAACCTTGGCGTCAGGATCATTTGGAGGAGCAGTTGCAAGCCTCCCATCAAACGTTCTAATGAAGAGGTTGTGCTGAAGGTCTGGGCTGGGTTAGATTGGCCGCAGAAGCACTCATCCTCAATACATGAAACGGGAATGCGCACCGAGCCTATCAACTTCTCTATCATCGTTTGGAAGCATGTATTCTGAGGAGTTTTCGGTCAGAACTGTGGTCATGTGGTTGATTCGGTGGTACAACACCTACTGCCTTCTTTGTACCCATGGTAAGTCCGCCCGTTCTCTTGTCTGTATTCCAAGACTGAGCTAGTCACGCTAGAAGTTGACAAATTGACACTGCTCTGAAAGGCAAGACTAAGCTACCATCTGGCATCTAGCTAGCGCTCTCTTGACCACTTACAGGTGTGATTGATGCAGCATCATCGTCCTGATTCTGCGACAGATGATTAGCTGCGCGGTGCCCACGATTCTTGGTCGGGACTTGTGAGGCGGGTGTACCGGTTCTCCCGCAGGAGCAGCTACTGCTTGATTAGCATCGTCGTCGGGAGCGAGTTCGACCTGATTGTCGTAGACGATGTTGGGCTGAGCATCTGACGCTCCGGTGGTGGCGTTGGATGCTGACATCTTGAAGATGACCGGAGGAGCAAGTTCGCCAACGAAGTGTCACCTTTCCTCAGTTTGATGGAGAGGAAGTCGCGAGGGTGAGGAAACTGAAGAAGATCGACCAGGCTTGCTCAATTCAAGTGGGACAAACAATTATTTGGCTGCCCACCAAACCCCTCTTCTTGGCTTTGTGTACATTTTGTCATCGTATGCATGTTTGCAAAACCCTGCAGTTTATCGGGACCTTCTGTAACGGAAGTCTCTCTCAAAGAGGAACATCTTCCTCGCACTGGGGCGAATGAGGCCTTGAGAGCCAAAGAGAGACAAGGGCCTCGTAAGACTGCATGCACATGTGGCATTGTGTTCGGCTGTAAGTGGAAGCAGTTTCGTTGGTACAGCCTGCTAAACCGCGATTGGAAAATGCTTCTGGGGCACGAGGTTTCCAGCCGCAGGTTCATGGTCCAATCGCTTAGCCAACGGGGGCAGCGGAATGCAAACCCGCCGCATGGGAGGAAACAGACAGATGTTGTGGGGACGAAGACCCAATTCACACCGGAGCAGAGCCCGCCTCCGCGGTGCCAAGAAAACCACACAGGTAGCCTGATGTATTGCCACTCGCCGTACGGATAAGACATACAGCCCGAGTCATTCCCGGTGAACATTGGGTCTTTTGCCTATCTCAAGATGTAGCCATCGCTAAATCCATTTGAGCTTTCTCACGGCCAAAGCACAAACCCGAATGATTTTCTAAGGCATCCGAATTCACTCGTCGGTCCCGATTTTTCGGAGACCTCAACATTCCTCGGCTCCACATGCTGTGTTCCAACACGCTGGTAATGCGTTGCATTCTGTGGTGAAGTGGCAACTTCCCTCCTACACACCCTTAATGCTTATAAAACACACTATTAACGCCCTTAATTACTTATTATAATAGCTTTATAGCTACGCGCGAGCGCTATAAACGCTTAACCTAGGCTTAAATCGCTAATTTAGAACTCTTCCCCTCCTCTTACCTCTACTAAACTATTATATCTACGCTCCTAAGTACTAGCTATAGTAGAATTATTACTTCTTAATAGCTCTAAAAAGATAGAGTATATAATAATTACTACTAATATATAGAAGCTATTCTACTTATTTAATACTTATTAATAAGTTTACTAGATAATTATAATATATCTAAACTAATTAGTAAAAACTTATAGAGAATAACTATAGAAAACGCTTAATAATATTATATAGAAATTTATTACTTATATTTAGTAAATAGTTACTTTTAAGCTTTTTTAAAGTAATATAGCTATAAAAACCTCTTTTTAAAGTTAAAATAATACTATATTTCCCTCTAAAATATTCCCTACTAAATAGAATATAATAACTAGTTTAGTTTAATTATATAATATTTAGAAGCTTTATATTTTACTAAAGCTTACTATAGACTACTATCTATTCTTATAAGTTTCTAAAATCTTAGTATAAGCTTATAAAGCTCTACTATACGCTCTCTAAATTAGAATTACTAAAGCTTTAAACCTTCCCTTAGTAAATATTACTTATATCTTATATATTACTTTAAACTATATTATTATTCTATGTTCTATTTCTATAAAAAAAGCCCTTCTTAAGTAAGTAGAAGAGATTTATAAAGCTATAAATATATAATTACTTAACTTCTCCTAGAAATAATATAAATATTTTATTAATAGAGTATTTATAGAAATCCTTAGTTACTTAGATAACCTTACTATTATAATTACTAAAAAAATAGTTAAAACTAATATCTATAAATATATAAAGCTATACTTAGTCTAAGCCTACTTAATATAAAAAGGTATAAGCCTAACTATTTAAACTTAATCCTAGATTATTATGCTACTCTAACTTTATAAAAATATTAAATAATACCTCTTTTATAAATTTACCTATATTTACTTTCTACTAGAGAAGAAATAGATATTTATACTTCACTTTAGTAAATATTAAAAGTACTATATTAGCTATTTCTATACTAAAATATACTACTATAGCTAGTATAGTTAAATTAACTATACTAATATTATTACTACTTTAAACTACTTTAATAACTCTAAATACTTAAACTATTATAAGGCTTTTCTTATAAACTATAGTAATTATACTACTTACTCTATTCTAAAAAATAATATCTAGGTTATACCTTCAAAACGCTAACTATAGAAAATTCAGTAAGTTATTTATAGTATATTATCTACGCTTAGGCTTAATAGCTCTTTCTATAACTTATTTTTAAATACCTCTATTTCTTTAGCCTAGTTTAAAACAGCTTAATTAATAATTATTACTAATAGTATAGTATTACCTAACTATAAAATAGCTAATACTATTTAAATTATTATAAAAGATAACCCCTTTATTTTAAATTTATCTTTAGAAAACTCTAAGCTTAAAGATACTAAGATTAAGATACTAAACGCACTTCCTATTTTTTAATCCTATTAGAAATAAGCTTATATTATTAAGTCTAATAGTATTACTTATATTATAACTTACTAGAAAAATATAAAATAAGAGGCTTTTAGGAAAAGCTTAAAAAATAGTAGCTTATTATAGCTTAACTTCTTTAAACCTTAGAAGCTTATAACTTTATAGGTTTTTACTTCTTACCCTCTTTATAGCTCTATTTATAGCGCTACCTCATACTCTAAAAAACTAGATTATTATAATAATATATAGTAAATCCCCCTTTTTAAAGATAACGCCTTACTTTAAATAAACTTAAAGATACTACACTAGAGGCTTATATATTATATAGTATAATATTAAGCGTAGAAACCCTATAAATTACATACTACTATAAAGCTATACTAAAAAGTATATTAATATAATCTTAATATAAAAACCCTATATTAATAAAAAGAAAAAAAAGCTATTTCTTACTAACTACCCCTTTTATAAGATATTCTACCCTATTAATATCTAAAAATACTATAACTTAAATATTACTCTTTAAATAATTATATATATTAGAAAAAGCTTAAGGACTATTTAGACCTAGCTTTATAAGACCTATAACCTTATTTAAATATAAATTTAAAGTATAACTATTCTAAATATTTATAAGCTTAATATAGTAAATAATAATACTACTACTTATATTTTTTAATATCCTATCCCCCTTTATTTCTTTACTAGTAGTAATTAGAATATTATAAACCCCTTTTAAACTTCTAGTATAAGAATTACTAATAGTAGTTTAAAAATTAAAACTTAAGTAAATTAGAATAATCTTTTCTTTCTAAATAAGCTTAAAATACTAATATATAATACTAGCTATACTATAGATCTATTCTAATCTAATATTCTACTTACTTCTATAGAAATAAGTCTTATTTTTCACTTTAAAATAGACTATAAAGCTATTCTAGCTTATATCTCTATCCTTTTAGCTTTAAAACTAAGCTCTCTAGCTTAAGTATAAATACTAAATAGTAAACTTAAATAATTTACTACTTTTTATAAATAAAACCCTTTTTCTATTATTACTCTAAATATAACGTTAGTATAATATAACGCTATTACTAAATCTATTCTCTACTACTTTTTATAAATAATAGATACTATAACTTACCTACTTTAGTATACTTTAAGCTTAGCTATCTTAGCTTAATAGTTACTTAAATACTAAAATACTAAATAAAAATTATATAAAGCTTAGTATACTTAATCTTTAAGCTATAAGCTATATTTATACCTCTCCTACTCCTTTTATAAAGAGAAAAAACTCACTATTATAAAACTTTAATAAGCTATTTATACCTATAAAACAGCTTAACGCTATAGTAAAATTAACTATATAGTAAATATTTTTAATTTTTACTATATAATAAAATAGCGCTAAATAAAGCCTAATTTCTACTTACTACCTCTAAAAATTAGAAGTAGAGTAATTAAATCCCTTACTATAAAAATATAAACTTTTAGAAAAACCTTACTTAAGTACTTCTTAGCTATAAATAATATTTAAAACCTAAATAGTATCTAAATCCCCTCTTACTTTAATATTTTATAAAATACCTCTATTTCTCTTACTTAAATAGTTACTATAACGCTTACTATAAGTATTATATTTAGAGTTAATAATATTACTATTTATATATTTTAAGCTACTTAGCTAGCTATAGCTAAGTTTATTTAAGCTCTTTTTTAAGTTTACTTAACTTCTAAATACTATTTAGAGATTTTTAAAAAAACTAAAATAATCTTTATACTTAAAGGGGAGAAACTTCTAACTAAAGTTACTTTATACTATTTTATATCTTTACTCTCCTATTTTAAAAAAAACCTTAAATACTTATTTACTTAGTATATTACTTATATAGTACTATTAGCTTAAATTATTAATATTTAATATTTTAGAGCTCTCTCTAAGTATAGTATAGTTAATTTCACTATCTATATAACTTATAAAATTAAAGCTATTTTTAAAGCTAGTTTAATTATTTCTTTTACTATACTTAATACTAAAGGCGCTTTTAATACTATCCTCTATAACTACTTCTTTATTAAGCTATATAAATAAAAATAGCTAGAACTCTTTATTTACTATATTATGTTATTTATAACTAGATATTAAGCTTAAATTTATATTAAGAGTATTATTTTAAAGCTCTTCTCCCTCTACTATAAGTTTTTTTAAAGCTCCCTTATTTCTTCTATTTTATACTTACTCTACTTTATAAAGCTACTACTATAAAACCTTAACTTCTATTTTAGTTATATTAATAATATCTTAATATAGACTAAATCTCCCTCTATAGAAGAAAACGCTAAGTTATTTATAGCTAATATTATTTATATTCTACGCTAAAAAGCTAAAAATAAGGTTTTTTTTAAACTAAAAAAAAAGTAAAACTATTTATATTTTATAAAAATATAAATTAATAAACCTTTTAATTAAAGCTAATAACTTAATAATAACGCTTAAAAATACTATAAAGTAGCTTAAAGTTATATTTAACTATAAACTTACTTTTATACTATATATCTAAATCTAAGTAGATATTACCCTAAAGTATACTAAATTCTTCTATAGCTTAAAGGTAGTTTATAAAAGCTTCCCTCTTATTCTTATATATAAAGCTATTATTTTAATTATTATTCCTACTACTACTTATAGTATAGAAGCTTAGTTTCTTAAGCTTTAGAAACTTAATTATATCTCTACTTAATAGTACTTTAGTACTACTCTAATAAAAACTAAAAAAAGTATCTCTAGCTTATTAATAAAATAATTTATACTAATATTTAAAAAGTTCTACTTATATAGTATACTACTCCTACTACTATTCTATACTATAAATCTAAAATCCCTTTTATAAATATTATATTTAAAACCTATTAACTTTATTTTACTATAAAGTTTAGCTATTTTAACTCTTACTACTTACTAGTTTAATATTTATATATTTACTTTTCTAACTTTTATTATAAACTTATATAGCTATAATATACTACTATAATACTTCTTTACTACTCCTACTCTATTCTAATACTCTTATAACTTCTAAGCTCTTCTTATCTCCTAAAAAAAATAGCTACTACTAAATTTAAAACTTAGCTTAAAGATATTTCTAAAAATAATATTATTATATATATTAATAGATCTAAACTTAAATCTAAAGAAGTTAGTTATAGCTATATTATATTCTTAAGTAAAAAAGAAGAAAAAAAAAAAGCTAAAACGCCCTTTATATAAAGCTCTTAGTATTTAAACTTTATTAAAGTTTTTAATACTAAAACTAAAGCTATAAACCTTAAACTTTATATAGTAATATGTTTATAAAGCTTAATAAGCGTAATTTATATTTATATTAATAACTTTAGTATTATTAATACTTTAAAAAGATATAGTAATATACCTTTATCTTTATAAGTAACTATTCTTTAAACTAGAAAGTATATTACTTTAATAACCTCCTCTATCTTTATTTACTAAGTTCTTAGTTATAAAAATATTCCTAGAAATAAATTAGTAAATATACTTATAAAATAAAAAGCTTTAATAGCTCTTCTTAACTTTATTCTACTAGCTATAATAGCTACTATAAAATATCTAGTATAAAACGAAATTATAAAGTATTACTAAAAATAATAGTATATAAGTAATAAACCTTAATACTACGCCTATAATAAGCTTTAGTTAGTATTTTAATACTTTCTAAAGCTAAAGCTCCTATAAAAACTTCTATACTACTTAATTACTACTTATTTAGAATATAGTAATTTTAAAGCGTACTATAAACGCTTTACTTAGAAGTAATAGGGTACTTAGAAATATAAATATAGAAAATAGAAATCCCCTATATATATAGTATTTTATTATTTAACCTATTTAAAGAAATTTTAGTAGCTTTAGCTATTAATTAATAATAAGCTAAATCTATTTCTATTTAGAGACCTTAAGTACTATTAGAGATCTATAATTAGTAATCTAAAATAGTTTAAGAAATTTAAAAAAATTATAGGTTTTTTTAGTAGTTAAAACTACTAAATAGTCTATTTATATAAACCTTTTAGCTAATAACTTTTTTAAACTCTACTATACTTTATTCTATTCTAATGTTTTAGCTTAAATAATTTAAATTACTATAAAAAATATATAAATTAACTTACTAACTTTTCTAAAAAAACCCTAATTTTCTTAATAAAATATAGTAAATTATAAGTAATTTTACTTCTTTAAGAGTTTATAAATAGCTTAAGCTTTAGCTTTAGCTATTAATTAGAAGCCTCTTATTTAGATTTTATAATAATACTAACTTTAATATAATAGAACTTAAACCTCTATAGTATTAGCTTTAGCTAAATAATATAAACTAAAAATAGAGGATATTTATACTATTTTTAGTTTAAAGTAGCTTCTAAGCTTAGAAATACTATATATAAGAAGTAATTAACTAGAAGACGCTTAATTTAAGGAGCAGGAACAGTGTATAGTAGATTTATAGATATATAGGCTTACCCTATATAACATATACCCTAGGGAGCGATCTGAGCCTTGCTCTAGCGTCAGAAAATAGAACAACAACAACAACAACATGTGGTGAAGTGGACTTCAACTAATCTGCATCTATTTGAGGCTTGTTTCGAGATGTCATCTGCCACGTTGATAAGTCATTTCTTATTCGGAAGGGGTACTAAAAAAGCCACGCAAACCCCTTGCGATAGATCTTGACAATGACGCCCTTCTTCCCTGCCGCTGCCTCCTTCTCTCTCCTCGCCATCTCCACTGCAGTCTTCTCTTCTGCCACGGTCTCTTCTGGCACCCCGGTTACGAGATCCGCCGTCTTGGCCCGCACACGGTGCGACTTCTTGACGATCTTATAGCCGAATATGCAAAAGAGATAGACTGGGATGCCGATGTACTGCACGATGAAGCTCTTGTAGTCGAAGGTGCCGACGAATACTTCAATGCCCTTTGTGAGGGTGAAAATGATCAAAAAGCCGAGAGCGATGTATGATCCCAAAGTGCCAAAAGGAGCACGGTAAGGGATGTACGCAGGGTCAATCTTTTGGGTCTCACGGGCTCGACAGAAGAATATATGCGATATTAGAATGGAAATCCAGGTCAGAAGTCCTGAACCAGTTAGCATGCGTGCAGTTATCAAATGTATTCAGGTACTCACCAAACACCGTGACGATGCTCGTAAGGTTGTTAAACACCGTCGCAGCACTCGAACTGACAGACATGTATGCCAAGCCGCAGAATGCGCCACAGAGAGCCAAAGATACAAAGGGCACACCGGCCTTGGTTGTACGCGTGAAGATTCGAGGTGCCTTGTCATCAATTGCGATGCCATACAGCGTACGGGATGAGATGTAGATATCCGAGTTGGCAGCTGAAAAGACGAAGACCACCAAGCAGCCATTGATGACATGGTCAAGGCCTTTGATCTTGGCAATCTTGATGGCCACGACGAAGGGAGAGGCTGCTGCACTGGCCTTCGCACCGGCAGCAAAGGCAAGGTCTTGGCTGTTGTAGGGAACAACAAGTCCTAACAGGAAGACCGAAATCACATAGAAGAAGACGATGCGGAAGAAGGTAAGGCGGACGGCTTTCGGCATGCTCCGTCGCGGATTCTTGGCCTCGCCAACGGTGATACCCACAAGCTCGGTACCAGAGAAGGCGTACACAGCTGCGACCATAGCGCTCCATACACCAAGCAGCCGGCCCTTGTCATCATCGACCTTGTATTCCGAAAATGCTCCCGGATTGGACCAGTATCTGAATCCAGGGCGATCACCGGTCGGGCCGCCACCAACTGCAAGAACGAAGAGCAGGAGAATGACGCCAATCATTATCAACACCTTCAATGACGACAACCAAAATTCGAACTCGCCGAAGGCCTTAACGCTGATGCTGTTGATAGCGAGGATGAGGACGAGGGCGATGGTAATGAAGACGGCCGGGCTAACGCGGTCGCCGACCCGGAACTTCATGATGAGAGCGAATGCGGAGAGTTGGTTCGGAGTTGCGAGGAGGTACTTGAAGAAGTAGGAGTAACCGGTGGCGAAGCCCAGCGCAGGGTCGACGAAGCGGGTTGCATAACCACCGAAACCATGGGATAGCGGCATATAAGAGATGATCTCGCCGAGTGCCGCCATGACGAGGAATACTATGCAGCCGACGATGGAATAGTCTATGAGTATTCCAGCAGGGCCTGCCTTGACGAGAGCAGAGCCACTGGGTAAGTGTTATCAAGAGTCGGAAATCTCTAGCTGACAAGAGGTACAGGATGAGACTCACGTTCCAATAAGTAAACCTGTTCCAAGCGCGCCGCCCAAGGCAATCATGGTAACATGACGAGTCTCAAGACGTTTATGTAGGCCATGGCCTGGTTGGTTTGCCGGATCCTGCATCTTTCTTCCCTTCTAACCTTTGCACTTTGTTGGCGAGACAGGCCCTCCATGGCTGCGGGCTCCAGTTTCTCTTCGCCCATGATTCGATTTTGTCGCCAATTTTGAAGTAAAAACAGTACGGAGTTGATGGAAGGTGGGAAGACTGAGGCTGGTGACTTCTCGTGCAATTGAGTTGTACTTTAGGACGAAGGCTGGGACGCAGCTCTAGCCTTTGGGGCCCTATAGGCTGAACCATTGAATTGGGACATCAGGAGTTATACCAAAGACATAGACCTTCGTAGCTTCTCTTACCTAGTCTTTGACATTCCAAACTTGGTCATTATCTCAACCCCGTGGGTCCGGGGTAATGGTTCGGTAGTGGGTCCCGAAGCTTAGGGAACGCGGGGAGAGCCCTCGGGTCGCCGTCCCGCGCTTGCGCTTGTGCCAGATAACCCACTGACTCGGCCAAGCCCCTATCTGAAGCTGATCTGATACTAGTCGTTGTACTGCTTGAGTTGATAACTGGATGTCTTCTGACACGAAATGGTAAGGTCACGTCGAAAGTGCCCCAAACTAGAAAGAAGTTACTGCCCATGGACTCCACCACAAGTTGCGTCGTCCTGAAACTTCCATGATATCTCCGCAAAGTCCTGTTGTTCTGCTCTTTTCTTAGAAGCTTGTTTGCTATTTAATAATGGCGCATTCGTCATTTGACATCGGCTGTTGTTCCGTCGAGCGAACAGATTTCGGGATGAATCATCCGATGGCATGTTTGAGTGCCTATCATAGAAGGCCCACGCCGAAGTCGAAGTCTTGCGTAATCTTATCTGTCCATAGCCAGCTTCCAGCAAGCTGATCGTCGCCAAACGTAGACATGTTCGGTTCCCAGTCTAGCAGTCCCGCAATGGACAACATCTGCTCGGATGCCAGGCCATTGGCCGTGCTGCCGGTGGGTGGACCACGGTCCTGGAGAAGCCCATCGTCCGAACCTCCGCCCGAGTTCATCATCAAATGTCCCTCATTTCTTTCGGATGCTGCTACCGGCCTTTCAAACCGCAACTGTGTCAAACGAAGTATCTCTTGCAGCTTTTCTAGCTCCTCTCTCCGGAATCTAGCAACAACTTTGCCACGAGTAATCATCGTGTCCAGGATTTCGAAGGCATCCTTCAAATGGTTGCCCTCTCGGTCGGGAAGGCCTGGAATGGAAGTCATGAGCGTGAGTACAAACGTAGATGAGAAAGTCTGTTCCAGGTCGAATGGCAAAAATGTTTATGCACATAGTCAGTCTACTGACAGAAAGACTGGTAATAAATTGAAGGTCACTTACCGAGAAGATGCTGAGTTTTCAACGTTGACAATATGCGAAGAGACTTAGTCGCTGAATCGGAAGATGTCTTTAGAAGCGCCTTGATCGGACTTGCCAGATTTCGTTGGGAATGATCCTTTCTTGCTAGAACATCTTGTAGTAGACACATTAAAAGAGGCCGTGTTGCGAGGACCACACACTATGGATGTCGGATGAACTGAAATAGATACTGGACGGTGATGACGAAATACCTGATGGTAACACAGGTTGAGGGTCGCGGAGACTCGCGAGGCAGGCTCCGAGTTGTTTAACTTGAACTCAAATCCTGCTGTGAGTTGTGGAGCGAGTCTCACCATGTCTCTGAGAACTTCTTGGACATTTTTCAGACATGAAGGGTCAAGCTTGCCGTCGACCCCATAGACGGCTATGAGATTTTCAGTTCCGCTCAAGCTGAATGTCTGTGGAAGAAGCCTCGCTGTTTAAAACCTTGGCATGGAGCTTCGAAAGAACCACATGAAGACTCAAAGCCTTATACTTCTGTACAACCGGGTCTGACCGAGGTAGGTGGACAGTGACATCGCTGTCCTGAATCGAGTTCGGGGCGCCCATCAACGATGACAGCTTTCGATCCAAAATGTAAATTGTCCACCGAATGCACCGCAACCTGTTGGCCTCTGTGTCGGTCAGGACCCCTGGAATAGGCTCACGATGCAGTCTCTGTGTCATGGCGATACGAAAAGCCTGGCCTATCTGCCTATGTCATGAGCAAGGACACCCGTCAGATAGAGATGCTTGACTTACATAGGTGTAAGCACTGTTGCGATGATCAACAGACTGCAAATATAGAGCGAGACAGCATAGTATCTCCACGGACAATACCGGGTCTTGATAGAGACCGTGGGCATCGGGCAGAAGTTCAAGGGCTCTGGTGACAAGACTGCTGCCTGGAGGACTTTGATCTGGCGTTCCTGGCACAAGTAAAGCTTTGCCGAAAGCCATGATGATAAGAAACTGGATGTACCATAATCGATCATCTGCCTTGGGCTCTGTGTTGGGACCTTTCCTATAAAAGTCATATAACCCATGCATGAAAGAGTCTTCGTCAAATAGATGGTACGTCTGGCCAAGGTGAAACTTGACAGTATTGGTGAGATAGAGGGCGTAATCGAGAGACGGAATGTCGACTGTAGGACGCAGAAGAACTTCTCGGGAGGATGGCCAGTCTAGCTTGAACGCCTGCGCGTCAACATTCAATGGAAGCTCTGGTGACTCATGTTGGCCAAGATACCCCTGAATCATGCTCAGAACCTGTCGGCTGTACGCCCAAGTTGATGAAGGGCCAAGCCATCCTGAAGCAAGTTAGTTATTTGTTTCCATAAAGTGTGTTTCATAAACTCACGCCTTCTCCTGTTTGAATCTGTTAAGAACCTGGATGGACCACTTGCAAGGGGATTTCGCATAACAGGAAAGCCTCCATGACGCCGCTCATCGAGGTCGCCACCGCCCACGACAGTCGTGCCATCATCCACCACGAACACATCATGCGTCGATGCTCGATCATATGTCCCAAAATCTCCCGCTGGAGTAGGGCTTTGTTGTGCATCTAACATGCCTCATTAGCTTCAAATAACATGGACCTAGTGGCCATACTCACCACGACGTCCGTCTTCGTCCACGGGAGAAGTTGATCGATTTACCCGAGATCGCTTGGTCGTTGGCGAGGCCTGAAGATTATCATCGATGCCATACCCGGACTTGCGTTTGAGTTCATTTAGAAACCTTCGATTCCTGTTAGAGGGGATCACGGGCAGGGGACGGTAGCCGCCGACCTCTCAGATACCACCACTTTTCTGTCTTCCCTATCGAAAACGCACTCGGTTGCGCGACGGATGCAGTTTGTGCAAGGCTCCGAGCCCGAGCACTTGACCTTTGTTTCACGATACCTTAGGCAGCTTGATAACTTCAGCCTAAGATTCCAAACAGCGTGCGCGTGGCACGAGATCCAGCAAGGGGACTTACGCGTTGCTTGACCGTTTGCCCCGCGCACTTGCGTTTCCATGATCGGCTTCGTTCTCCGCCGAATTGATGGAACTTATCCCTTCGCCGGTCATGATGACAAGTTCAGCGGCGATACCATGAATCTCTACTCATACAGGTGTTCACAAGGTAAAGCGCGGCTATCAACTGGCAGCATGATGCATCACAAGCAGTGAATGGGGTCGGTGGGATTGCGACCGTGTCACCGTGTGCGCTATCAGAAACTGATCATCCGCTAAATGTTAACGAGCCACACCTGTCGTGGCTCGCCCCAGTTCGCTTTTGCATCTGAACTAGCGCACCCTTGTACTCAGAGGACAAGTCTAATGTCATATTCTACCGATTCCGCTGTTCAGTACACATAGCCTAGGATTTAAATCCGCACGTCGTCCTCCTGCATTCAACTTTGAGCAGGTCATCTCAAATATCTTTCAGACGTAGTCAGTCATGTGTAAGTTACTTTGTGGCTCTCAGAGGCAGTACCAAACGGTATCAACTATTAGATGATGATAGGGCGCCTAATGATTACAGGCCTAGGCCTGTCGGGCGGCTCGGTCTGCTGCGCCGAAAAAGGAGCCACAGCAGGCTTTTCGCAACCTCGGCCCCTCATCCCGCACGCCTGGGTTCGGGGCTCAGCGGTACGGGGTACGGGTTTGCTTTCCGAATTAGAGCTAGTTGGGAACACTTCGGACTGACAACAGTCCTCAAATTCCGGCTCTCGGCTTCAATTGATACCTACATTCATGCCCGCTTGCGAGACGACTGGTCTGCTCTCGTATTGATAGGTAGCTTGAGTTGAGACTTTGTACGAAGTCCTGGTCTTGCAGCATGTGAGGGCCTAACGTATTGTAACGCAACGTGATCTTAGAGGGGATAGCACATGGAAGCGTGCTTAGTATTTGTGTCAACTCATTATGTACGAGGAAGATAAACTTATGTACAGACTAGATGCATGTCCACTTTAGGCTTATTGGATTGTCACCAGAACCGATGCGCAGACCTGTGATGACAAGTGCGAGTCTTGCCGCTCAGCAATTGCCAGAAGCCTTGAACTGCGCCTTCTCAGTGGTGCCTACGTTGTTGATCACAACTTGCTTCCCGTTGCTACAAGTGACGCGGACGCTGACAGTGTCAACGTTGAAGCCATCACCACTGTTTTTCTGCCAGTAGTTGTAGTCTTGGCGAACGGTACTCTGCCAGGTCTTGCCGCCGTCGGCACTGACTTCGAACTTGGTGACGGGATAGTTGTGGTTCATGACTTGCATGGAGAACCTGCATCGGGTGTGAGGTTTAATTGAGAGATGGGCAGAAAGATCATAAAGAGGAACGTACCACCACTTAGAAGTGCCCTCCTTATTGCGGACAACTATGGGCGTGGTGATCCCGCACGGGACTTGTTCCCACTGCACTTTAATCTCACCCTTGTTGGGGTCGTCAAGCTTGGCAAACGCATCGGGGAAGAGATCAAGCTGCCCGGCTCCACAGCCTTGAGGGCACTTGTCGACGACCTACATCCCTGTCAGTTGAATTCATCGAATGACCGCATTTGGTGAACCCACCATCACCTTGATGGTATTTCCCTTGGGACCCTTGACGTTAAGGCAAGTGCCGCAGTTGCCGTTGTAGTTGGTGTATGACAGAGCGGTACCAAGCACGCTGGAGGGCAGAGTGTAGCCTGAGAATAGGCAGTTTCCTCCATTCAAGTTTCCACCGTACCAAGTAGCAACGGCACTGGTTGCAGCTGCGTTCGTTCCCTGGATTATGACGGCAAGGGCCGCACCGACAGAAAGAAGACTGTGCATTTTGGTATAAGTGGTGTGTGAAAGGATGATCCTGTTGGATGATTCTGGAGAATGAGATGGAGAGCGAAGGAAACAGCTTCCCATACATGTAGTCCAGCAGCCAGGTGCTTTTTATACGGAAATTTAGGTATAATGGTCTTGCTTGTGATGATAATAAGAAACCCAAATCGGAAGGTCAATAAGGATTAAGGATCACAAGGGATACGAGGGTGAAGGCTGGCCACGGGCGATGATCCCATAGGAGGAGACATGTTCAAATCCCTCAATCTATCCGCCTTACCCCCTCGGCATGTTTGGGTGTCGTCTTCTAAGAGGTCGAGAGTCTAGTGTCAATCAGAAACCCGCTACTCCCACTCGGTATCCCTCCTGACAACCTTGGTGAGACTCCATGTCGCAAATCTGCAGTCTAATTTGCCGGAGTTAAGCCAAGAACGCGGAGTCAGCGGAACAGTCGATGTTGGAATGCCCCAGGTGGTGTGTGATATCGTGTTGCAGGCGGTCTTTTCGCTCGAGAACTGACGCTAGCCGCGGCCCGTTATCGTCGGCTTCGGCTCCTTACCTAATTTATGGTGACATGGCTCTAAGGCTATATTCAGTAATGCCCGCGCGCCTGTCGTACGGTTCGTGGCAGGGCTACGATTTCCCCTTGGTGGGAAGAGGGCCGGTTTTGAATGGAATTCATTTCAAGTTTCACAGCTACACTAACGCGGTTGAAACTAAACCAAAAACACGCGAATTCACCGTGAATCCAGACCATAGTGGATTGAGGGCATGTGTCGTGGTTTAGTGGAAACATCCGTATTCAGACCATGTGAATCCAGCCTGGTTGTTCGCTGAATGTCCACTTTTGTTGCCACCTGGACGGGCCTTGAGGTCGGTAACACGGATTTGGGAGCTAGCGTGAAATGCCACCCCTCTTCTTTTGCCATGCTGGGCTGAGAAACATGGATGACAGATTGACAGGCCCTGCACATTGTCAGGCTGGGTAAAACGCTCCGCAGTGATGGTCGGTATGCTTACACGCATCCTCCTAGATGTCTCGGTGCCCGAGCATGTCTTGAACCCGTCGCCAAACTGTCCGAGATAGATTAAAGCTGGGAATCCATGACCCTGGCTTTCGGAAGGCTGCTTTCACCAAATTCTGTCCCGGTGAATATGGCACCTTGACCGCGATGAGATTCCACTGTTAGAAAGACATCTGGTTGTAATTGTGCACGGAATCTATCGTATGAAATACTTAAGGTATAGTACTTTGTTGAACTTACCGCCTTGTCATGATTTACTACATCAGATCTGAGATGCCCTGGAGATATCGTGATCAATCTTGGGTCTTTGGATGATATCTCAAACGAAAGTCGTAAATTTCGCACTGATTACACTTTCACAATACTTCACCAAGAAACGACCCATGGGTGACTCACTCAAACTCACAAAGTGTGCCTCCATTGGCCATTATCAATTGGGAATCTGGAGGGAAACCTTGGCATGATGAATAATAAGCCGTAGCCGGGACAGATTGAGAGACTCTGTCTCGGTTCGATAGTGGGAATCAGGTGACAGTAGGGCTTCTGGTATTGATTGATGTCATTTGAGAATACTTGTCTCGCATCTGAGAAATGAAAAAGAAACCCCTTCTAACCTATGTTAGCAGCGCAGCACCCTATTTAAGCCTAATTAATTAATTAACTAATTAAGTTAGAGGCTTTTTGCTATTTAAACAGATAAGCCTATAGCGCTAAAAGCTTAGTTAATTTAATTAAGCTGACGTTACTTAGAATAAGGTAAATCTAACCTCTAGACTAATTAGATATTTTGAAAAATTTCAAAAATAAAATGAAAATATATCTCTAACTATACCTAAACAAAGTTTATAATTAGAAATATAAAGACCTATAGTAGGATTTAAACTTATAACTCTATATTTTAGTAGATAAAGTTAGGAATTATACTAATTAATTATATAAATACTAATAAATACTAATAAAATAATTTTTATCTATTAGATATTTTATAACGTCTAATTTTTTCAATACTCACTACTATAAAGCTAAAAGGCTAGAATATGCTTTTTACTATACTGCTTAATTAATATATTTCTAGCCTCTTTATTAGAGGTTAAAAAAGCTTATTTTTAACCTTTTTGCTAGCTTTTAAAAATAACTTTTGTTTGATATTACTGCTATTACTACTGCTACTACTACGCCTCTACGCTTTAAAAACTTATTTATATATAATTTTTAATATCTTTTTTACTTTTTACTAATTACTATAATGCTTCTACTAGCCTATAATTAATATATTAATCACTTTATTAGCTATAAGGTACTAATATTACAAGCTACACCTACTTACTACGTCTAAGTAGTACTATAGACCTTAAGTAATTCTACCCCTAGTAACTATATTCGCTTAGTAAGCGCTATATACCTATTTCTCTTCTATATAAGAAATATTTTAGAAACTTCCTCTCTTTAGCTTAAATTACTATAATTAAAGTATCTCTAAGTTAAATAAACTAAAAACTAGCCTTTTATATATCTAAGCTCTTTTAAATATTTATTTTACTAGTTATATAGAGTAATAAATAGTAAATAAAAAATAAACCTTAATAAACTAGAAATAACTAGCTTAAATATAGCACTAACTAGTAAAGAGATATTTAAAATAATCTATATAGTAATTAATAGACTTAGTAACTAACTTAATAATATATTATCTATATAGCAAACTAGTAATAAGCTAGTTATAAAGCTAATATAAATATTAGTAAATAACTATATTATAGCGCTATTTATATTAAACTTTATAGTATTTCTATTAATATTACTACTCTTTAAGCTAGATATTCCTTAGAGAATAGGTAGTATGTAGTACTTAAAGCTTCTCTTAAACCCCCTTAAATTTAGAAGAAGTTATAATAAATATATTATATAAATATAATAAATATATAATAAAATCTAAATAGATTAAGCTTTCTATCTAAGTAACTAAAAAGCATAATATCTAATTAACACCTATTTAAAGCTTAAAGTATAATTAATAGTTATAGCTTTCTATAGCTTAGAAAGTAGTAATAGCTTATTTAAGCCTAATACTTTCTTAGTATACTTTAACTATATATATAGTAATCTTAATAGCAAGAGCAAAACCTTTAAAGAATTATTAGAATTTAAAATATAATATAATAAAGCTTTTATTTTGTTTCTACTCTATTTTAAATATACTATTATAGAAATAAGTAGTATAGTATAGCTAGATAGTGTCTAAATTAACTACTTATAAAAAGTATTATTTTATAAACTTTTTAACTACTTAGTTAACTACGTAACTCTCTATAAATACGCTAAATAAATAAGCTTTATATAAAATATTACTTAGAAATTAAAAGGATTATACTACGTTTATAACGTTTAACGCTAGTTTAAGACTTTTAGAATAAAAATGTTATTTATTAAAATAAATATAGATAGAAATACTAAGATAATAGGATTAATATATACTTTATATAATAAAATAGAAAAAAGCTCTATTAAAGAAATATATTACTATTTTAAATATAACTAAGTTAGCTATTTATAAAAAGATTATTAAACAGCTACAAAATTGAAGAATAGCTTTAAAATAGTAAAAGCTACTAAAGAAGTAATATATTTAGATCTAGAGGAGGTTAAAAAGAAAAGAAAACATTTCTAACTTAAGAAATAAATAACTTTAATATAAAATTAAATATTAAGGATAATAGAGAAAGAATAAGCTAAATAGAAATAGTTTTAGTTAGAATATAGTATAAGTAAGCTTTCTATAATATTAGCTATTAGAGTTAATAAAAATACTCTTATTAATATTTTAATAAATTATAATTATAATATTTATATAATAGTAAACTACTAGTATATTTACTACCTCTATTTACTATATATTAACTATTAAGCGTAATAATTATATAATTTTACTAATAATTTAGCTTAAACTATAGTAAAAAGTATAGCTATATTATACTTTAAGATTAAAAGATATATATAGTAACTTTTTATATATATAGTAAAAAAACTAAATACTAACCTCTTTTTTAAGAAGCTATAAATAGAATAGAATAACATTATATATAATATAGTAGAGAAATAGGTGTATAAGAAAACAGAAGTTATAGTTACTCTATAAAAATAAGAGAAACTATAGAAAGTGAGGGAAATCTAAAAAGCTTATTAGTTAAATACTACTTTATTTATAGTAATCTATTAAAAGGTTAATAGAAGCTAGTTATTTAAAGTAACTATAAGAATTTAAACTATAAGCTTAAAAGATATTAAGAAAACTTTTAAGTTAAAGAAACTAAAAGACTATTTAGAAAAACTCCTATAGTATATTTATAATAAGTTTATAAAGCTTTTTGAATTAGCTAAGTTATACTTTTTATCTCTAAGTTACTTAAGTATAGATTATAAAATCTATTTTAAGCGTAATACTTTTAGCTAAAAGTCATTTTTATTTTAAGGCTTTCTCTATAGTATATTAAGAGAGGAATTATTAATATTTAAGAAGATATTTATAGACCTTTTTAATAAAGGTTTATTTAAGCTAATAAGTCTCTTATAAACGTATTAATATTTTTTGTTAAGAAATTAAATAGAAGATTGTAGTTTTATTATAACTATTAAGCGCTAAATACAATTATAAAATAGGACTATTATTTTCTATTTTTAATTTAAGAAACCCTATAGAAAGTTAGTTTAGTAAAATAGTATACTAAACTAGACGTTATAGTTATTTTCTATAAAGTTAAAGTAGTAAAAAGATATTAAGAAAAAACTGCTTTTTATATATAATATAAGTTTTTTAAGTAACTAGTTTACTTAGTTAGGTTAAGTAAAGCTTTTATAACGTTCTAGTGTATATTAATAATATACTCTAAAAGTTCTTTAATAACCTTATAATAATATATATTAATAATATATTAGTTTGTAGTAGTAGCTTTTAAGTAAATTATAAGTAGAAGGTTTAAAAAGTTTCTTAAGCTTTTAAAGAGGCTAGTTTAAATTTTAATTTTATAAAATATAAGTTTTCTATAAGAACAGTAAAATATATAGGATTTATCCTAAAAGTAGGTAAAAATATCGCTGATAACGTAGAGAAAATATACGCGATTATAAAATAAGAAGTATTTATTTTAGTAAAAAGATTATAAAGTTTCTTAAAGTTCTCAAATTACTATTAAATATGTATATTAAAATACTTAAAGATTATAAAGCCTCTCACTCTCTTTATAAAGAAAGAAATACTATTTATTTAGAGCAAAAGATAAGAGGATATATTTTAGACGCTTAAATGTTATTTTTAAACTACACTAATATTATATTATTTTAACCTATAAGCTTTAATAATAGTTAAAATAGATTACTTAAGCTTTATACTAAAAGGAGTACTTATTTAAGAGGATATATAAAGATAACACTATCTTATTACTTTTCACTTATAGAAGTTAACTTCTACTTAATATAACTACTTAATCTATAATAAAGAGTTACTATTAGCATAGGTATAAGCGTATGCAGAGGCGTGGTATATATGCCTATATAGTATAAAGTTATAGATAGGCGTATATTATAATAAAAGGTGATAATCTTAAGCATTAATAAGTATTTAATTATATAAATAATAATAAGGGAAGTGATATATTGTAATAATTCCTATTAATGTAGTTAGTAGGTTATATCCTCTAGTAGGAAAAAGCGAGGGAAAAGATAACCTAAAATATAACTTACTAAACTGCTAATTACATAAGGTGCTTACGTAAGTATACGTATTATATAATTAATATTATAGTTATAGGGTATGATAAATAGAGTATTTTTATATAAGGTTTTATACCTTAAACGTTATTTATTTATTTGTTATAGAATATTAAAGTAAGTTAAGCGTTATTATTATTCTTATAGTATTATTATTATTATAAAAGAATACTATATGTTAATATCCCCCCTTAAGGTATATATAGTTAACTTTTAGTATATAGCTTACTTACTTAATATATATATATATTATAGGTATAGAAAACTTAAAAACCTTGTGGGAAAAATAAAAAAGATATTCCTATAATATATATAATATGTTTATAACTAGTTAAAAAACTCTTATAAAATAACTTTATAGGTAAAAAGGTAAAAGAAAAACTAGTATATTATTTCTTTAATATGGTTATGATTATTATATATATTATTATTATTTTCTTTATTATTATTGTTATTTATTATATTAAGTATATTATTAAATATAACCTTATTTAAGGGTTTAGTTAATATATCTACAATATTAGACTTAGAGTCTATATAAAATAACATTATATCTTTATTTAATAAAGATTCTCTAGTAAAGTGATACTTGATATTAATATACTTAGAGTTTTTATAAAATTTGGGATTTTTAGTTAGCTTTTTAGCTACTAAATTATCTATAAAAGTCTTAGGCTTATTTATAGTTTTAAAACCTAGATTAGTTAAATTAAAATTATAACTATTATATAAATATAAGGCTTCTTTTATTACCTTAGTTAAAGCTATATATTTAGTTTTATAAGTAGATAGTGCTACTATTTTTTATTTTATAGTACTATAAGATATTATATTATATAATCCCTAGTAAAATATATAAGGTAATATAGATCTTTTATTATCTAGGTCTCTAGTCTAATTAGAGTTTAAATAACTTATTAAATCCTATATTATATTATTATTATAATTATAATAAATTCCTCTTTTAGGAAAATTATTTATATATCCCTATAAGTAATCTAAAGCTAAAAAATGCTCTTTTAGAAGATTTATTATATATCTTAATAATATTATAACTACTAGAGTAATATTATATTTAGTCTTTAGAGCTAGATATATAAAAGCTCTAATTTACTACTAAAATTATAGTATTTCTTTCTTTTATAGTAGTATACTTATTTGTATATAGTTTTATATTATCTCTTATAGGAGTTAAAGATAGATTTATATTAGTTTTATTATATTTATTTAATATCTTTTCTATATATTTAGTTTAATATATAAAGAAAGACTTATTAGGTTAATCTATATTAAACTTATAGCTTAAAAAGGTACTAGGCTTACTTAATAGTTATATTTTTATATATTACCTTAGTTTATTATATATATAGTTACTAGTAGTAGTATTATTAGCTACTAAAAGCATATCGTCTATATAATAATAAATTATAACTTTATAGTTATTTTTATTAAGTATAAATACTGCTTTATTATAAAGTGAAATAATAAATCCTAATTTTATTAATTTAGCTTTTAAATAGTTATACTATAGTCTAAAGCTTTATTCTAACCTATATAAAGCTTTAAGAAGCTTATAGCAATATTTACTATTATTAGACTTATAGTTATAATTAGGATTAAATTCAAACTTATTTATAGTTTTATTATATAAAAAACCTATTAGTAATATTATATATATATCTATATCTATATTAGTGTGTATAAACGCTATAGTAACATTATACTATAAAAAGGTCTATCCTTCTTTTATAGTAAATATAACTATAAACCTATAGCTCTTTAGTCTATAAATAATAGAAAAGGTTTCTAAATAATTAACACTAATATATTAATTATAACTTTAAGTGTTAACATATAACATTCTTTTATAATAATAATAATAATATAAGAATAATAATAACGCTTAACTTACTTTAATATTCTATAATAAATAAACAAATAACATTTAAGGTATAAAACCTTATATAAAAATACTCTATTTATTATACCCTATAACTATAATATTAATTATATAATATATATACTTACGTAAGCACCTTATATAATTAGTAGTTTAGTAGGTTACATTTTAAGTTATCTTTCCCCTTACTTTTCCTTACTAGGGGATATAACCTACTAACTATATTAATAGGAATTATTATAATATATCACTTCTCTTATTATTATTTATATAATTAAATACTCTTTAATACTTAAGATTATTACTTTTTATTATAATATAAGCCTATTTATAACTTTATACTATATAAGCGTATATACTACGCCCCTCTATACGCTTATACCTATACTAATAAGTTATAAACTTAGCTTAGAAATAACCTCTATTCCTACTACTTCTTTACTTCTCCCCTACTTACTTATATCGCTCTACTTTTACTTAAAAGTTATATATACTAAAAATTAATCTTTTAAACGCTTTTCTATTTATATTACTTTTATAGAACTAGAAATACTAACTAGACTAGTTATTTAGTTCTATGAGATTTATCTTCTTTAAATCGATATACTAAACCCTATTTAAATTAACTATACCTCTATTAATCCTTCTCTAAATAAATAAGTTCTTACTACTACTTTATTTAATTTATATCTTTTAGATTATCTCTTTAAACTACTTTCTAAACTATTACTAATTTAGTTTAAACTTATACTTACTACTTAATAGACTTCCTCTTAACTAATTTACTATATAGAATATATATCTCCTTAGTTAAACTTAGGTCTAACTAAAGAAGATATTAATTAAAAAGAAGAAATAAAAACTACTCTTTTTTACAAATTAAACTCTTAACTTTTAGGTTTATAACTATTATAACCTTACTATAAGAACTACTATACTATACGTATAATAGCTCTTTAGTTAATAACCTCACTATTATTAATTCTTTATAAAGTTTATAATTACACACTACATCCTATTAAAGTAATAATAACTAATCCTAAAGTTTAGTTCTCTAAGCTTATTAGCTTAGAGAACTATAAAGTATAAGCTATATATATTAAAGCCCTACTATATAGTAAAGATATTACTATAGACCTTATTAAGCCTATTTCCTCTAATAATAAAGATAAAAACTATAAAGCTTTAAGTTATATATAGTTATTCTATAATAATAGGCCTCTAAAAGTTATAAAAAATAATAAAAATACCTATACTACTTAGGAATATCTAAAAGCCCTATATAAGCCTATAAGTTTTATAAATAAGTTTTTAACCTATAAAGAGTTCTTTAATACTTCCTTAAATAACTTTAATTCTATAGAAAAATATATAAATAAAATAAAAAAACTTATAGATAATTTATCTTATAACAAGCTTAAATTACCTAATTAAGTAATTATAGCTTATATACTTAATAATCTAAATAAAACCTATGAGGCTTTTATAACTTCTATAACTTAATCTCTTAGGACTAACCTTACTATTTATAACCTAGACTCTTTATATACTAATCTTATAGATAAGTATAAGAGAAAAAGTAGCAGTAAAGTAGTTAATAACACTACTAAGGGTAATAATAAAAAGAATAAATAAAATAAAAACTAGGAAAATACTAATAAGAAAAACAAAAATAAAATTAATAAAAAACCCTAGAAAAAACAGAAAGGTTTATACTGCAAAAATTACAAAAAAACAAACTATACTAAAGAAAACTACACTTTTCTACATCCTAATAAAACACCTAGCTAGTAGAAAAAACCCTCTACTAGTACTACTAATACTAAAGATAAAGAAAAAGAAGTAGTTAATATAACTACTTCAGAAGAAATTACCCCCTATATATCTATAAATAATTCTAAAAATCCTATAGATTTAATAGATTTATCTTCTAATAAAAAAGAAGAAGATATTCTCTTTAAGAATATAAGCTATACTGCTCCTAATAATAATATAAATAATACTAATAATCCTTCTTTAGGTTATTTAATTAACTAATCTATTATTAAGGAAAAAGGAAAAGTAAGGAGTTATAATAATAAGAATGAAAATATAGTTAATATTTATATTAATACTATAGCTACTATTTATATCGTTTACAACTATAACTTATTAAAAAATCATAAAAAAATCAATAAAACTATAAATTAGAGAGAAGTAAAGACTCTTACTTCTAAAATAAAAGGTGATTTAATAATATATCTAAATAATAATACTATAATACTAAAAGACGTTTATTATATACCTGAACTAAGTATTAATCTACTTAGTCAATCTAAATTAGATTCCTTAGGTATTACTTCTATTATATAGAAACAACCTATTTTATATGATATTAATAAAGATTATATTATTACTATAGGGGCAAAGAGAAATAACTTATATTTCTTTCAATTTCCTACTAATAATAACAATAACTATATATATAATACTATAAATAATAATATAAATAATAATAATAATAAAAATAACAATAATAATAATAATAGCCTCTAACTATAGCATAAACGTCTTAGACATATACATATACAAACTCTTTTAAAAATAAAAGATAACACAACTATAAATATAAATATAAATAATAAAAATAATAATAAATTACAGCCCTACAAAGCCTGTTTTCAAAGCAAATTTATAATAAAAGCTAGTAAGCTATAGGTTTATAATAAAAATCTAAATTATTTAGATTATATAGCTTTAAACCTATATAGGCCTATAACGCCTATTATATATAATAAATATATATATTTTATTATCTTTATACATAAATATTCCTATTTTATATAGGGAAAATTACTTAAAGATAAAGAGAAATATACTATTAGTGAAGCTTTTCTTAAATTTCAAGCTAAAGTAAATAATAATAATAATAATAAAAGAATAAAAAAAGTATCTACAGATAGAGGTATAGAATTTAATAATTATTACTTTAAAGCTATATATACTAAAAGCAGTATAATATATAATAAAAAGCCTCCTTATATATATAAACCTAACAGTTTTATAGAGCGTACTATATATACTATAGTTAATAAAATAAGAACTATACTATATAATTTAGGTTTACTACACTACTTATAAAGTAAAGCCTTTTATACTACTCTTTATATACATAATAGAACTCCTTATAGCTCTATTAAGTATAAAACGCCTTATAAAATAAAAAATAATATAAAACCTAATATAAATAATATAAAAATATAAAGTAGTATTTACTACTATAAGAATAAAGATCCTTCTATAAAGAAACTAAACATATAAGCACATTAAGGTTATATAATAAATTATAGATCTAATAAATATAAGATCTAGGATATATAACTAAGAAGAGCTTTATAGTCTTAAAACGTTAAAATTCTAGAAAATACCTTTATTTCTCATTATAAAGAGCTTCCTTTAAGTATAAATACCCGCTATAAGGATATAAATAGTAGTGTTATACTAAATAATAATAGATATAATACTGCCTAAAAAAGTCTATAAAGAGATATTTCTAGTTAATCTATCTCTTATAGGAATAATCCTACTATAAGTAGTAATATTTCTATAACAAATAACGCTCTTGCAAATCTAAGTAATAAGACTAGTATTAATAATAATAATAATAATAATAATAATAATAATATAAATAATAATATTAATACTAGCAATAACAATACTAATACTAATATAATTAGTTTACACAATAATAGTACAAAAACTACTAGTATTAATAATAGAGAAATAAATAAACAAAAATCTAAGTTACTAATAGAGATCCCCTCTCTATTAGAAGAAGCTAAAAAAGACTATAAATAGGTTAATAATATAATTTATAATACTAAAAGTGCACTATTATTTACTATAGTAGATTATCCTACTCTTAGTATTTATAAAATAAATAATAACGTTTTAACTAATAATAATAGTATTACTAGAACTAGTACTATCGATAAAGCTTCTTATATTCTATTAGTTATTATATTAAATAAGCCTTCTAATATATAGTAAGCTTTAAATTTTCTTTATAAAGATAATTAGATTCAAGCTATATAACTAGAAGTAACTTAAATAGAAAATATAAAAACTTAGGAAATTATATAAAAACTAGATAATATTTATCTATTAAGTAGTAGATAGGTATATACTATAAAATTAAAAGATAAAATAAATAATATCTATAAATATAAAGTAAAATAGGTTACTTAAAGTTATAATTAATATATTAGTATTAATTATTTAGAAACCTTTTCTACTACCTATAGACCAGAAAGCTATAGGTTTATAGTTATATTTACTATAAAAGAAGAATAGACCCTTCTATAGTATAATATTACTACAGCGTTTATATACGCTAATATAGATATAGATATATATATAATATTACTAATAGGTTTTTTATATAATAAAACCACAAATAAGTTAGAATTTAATCCTAATTATAACTATAAGTCTAATAACAGCAAATATTACTATAAGCTTCTTAAAGCTTTATATAGGTTAAAGCAAAGCCTTAAACTATAGTATAACTATTTAAAAGCTATATTAATAAAATTAGGATTTATTATTTTACCTTATGATAAAGTAGTATTTATACTTAATAAAAATAACTATAAAGCTATAATTTGTTATTATATAGACGATATGCTTTTAGTAGCTAATAATACTACTACTAGTAACTATATATATAATAAACTAAAGTAATATATAAAAATATAACTATTAGGGGAGCCTAGTACCTTTTTAAGCTATAAGTTTAAGATAGATCAACCTAATAAGTCTTTCTTTATATATTAAACTAAATATATAGAAAGAATATTAAATAAATATAATAAAACTAATATAAATCCATCTTTAATTCCTATAAGAGATAATATAAAATTATATATAAATAAATATACTACTACAAAAGAAGAAATATTATAATTTTAGCAGCAGATTAAAGCCTTTATATATCTAGCTCTAAAGACTAAGTATAATATTGCTCTAGTAGTTATAATATTATTAAGATATATAACAAACCCTTTAAAAAAGCATTTTTTAGCTCTAGATTACTTATAAAGATATATAAATAATTTTCCTAAAAGAGGAATTTATTATAATTATAATAATAATATAATATAGGATTTAATAGGTTATTCAAACTCTAATTAGGCTAGAGACCTAGATAATAGAAGATCCACATCAGCTTATATATTTTACTAGAGATTATATAATATAATATCTTATAGTACTATAAAACAAAAAATAGTAGTACTATCTACTTATAAAACTAAATATATAGCTTTAACTAAAGTAATAAAAGAAGCTCTATATCTATATAATAGTTATAATTTTAATTTAACTAATCTAGGTTTTAAAACTATAAATAAACCTAAGGTTTTTATAGATAATTTAGCAGCTAAAAAGCTAACTAAAAATCTTAAATTTTATAAAAAGTCTAAGTATATTAATATAAAGTATCATTTTACTAGAGAATCTTTATTAAATAAAGATATAATGTTATTTTATATAGACTCTAAGTCTAATATTGTAGATATATTAACTAAGTCTTTAGGTAAGGTTATATTTAATAATATACTTAATATAATAAACAACAATAACTATAAAGAAAATAATAATAATATACATAATAATAATAACCGCATTAAAGAAATAACATACTAGTTTTTCTCTTACCTTTTTACTTATAAGGTTATTTTATAAGAGTTTTTTAACTAGTTATAAACATATTATATATATTATAGGAATATTTTTCTTATTTTTCCCACAGGGTTTTTAAGTTTTTTATACCTATAACGTATATATATATTAAGTGAGTAAACTATATACTACAAATTAACCGTATATACTTTAAGGGGGGATATTAATATATAACATTCTTTTATAATAATAATAATAATATAAGAATAATAATAACGCTTAACTTACTTTAATATTTTATAATAAATAAATAAATAACGTTTAAAGTATAAAACCTTATATAAAAATACTCTATTTATTATACTCTATAACTATAATATTAATTATGTAATACGTATACTTATATAAGTACCTTATGTAATTAGCAGTTTAGTAGGTTACGTTTCAGGTTATCTTTCCCCTCACTTTTCCCTACTAGGGGATGTAACCTACTAACTACATTAATAGGAATTATTATAATATATCACTTCTCTTATTATTATCTATATAATTAAATACTCTTTAATGCTTAAGATTATCACTTTTTATCATAACATAAGCCTATCTATAACCCTATACTATATAGGCGCATATACTACGCCCCTGCATACGCTTATACCTATGCTAACATTAAGTAACCTATCTTACTTTATATTTATAGATATTATTTATTTTATCTTTTAATTATATAATATATACCTATCTACTACCTAATAGATAAATATTAGCTAGTTTCTTTATAATTTCCTAAGTTTTTATATCTTCTATTTAAATTACTTCTAGTTATATAGCTTAAATCTAATTATCTTTATAAAGAGGATTTAAAGCTTACTATATTTTAGAAAGCTTATTTAATATAATAACTAATAGAATATAAGAAGCTTTATTAATAATACTAGTTCTAGTAATATTATTACTATTAGTTAAAACGTTATTATTTATTTTATAAATACTAAGAGTAGGATAATCTACTATAATAAATAATAATACATTTTTAGTATTATAAACTATATTATTAACCTATTTATAGTCTTTTTTAGCTTCTTCTAATAGAGAGGAGATCTCTATTAATAACTTAGATTTTTGTTTATTTATTCCTCCATTATTAATACTAGTAGTTTTCATACTATTATTATGTGAACTAATTATACTAATATCAGTATTATTATTACTAGTATTAATATTATTATTTATATTATTATTATTATTATTATTATTATTATTATTAATACTAATCTCATCACTTAGATTTATAAAAGCGTTATTTGTTATAGAAATATTACTACTTATAGTAGGATTATTCCTATAAGAAATAGATTAACTAGAAATATCTCTTTATAGACTTTTTTAAGTAGTATTATATCTATTATTATTAAGTATAATACTACTATTTATATCTTTATAGTAGGTATTTATACTTAAAAGAAGCTCTTTATAATAAAAAATAAAGGTATTTTCTAGGATTTTAATATTTTAAGACTATAAAGCTCTTCTTAGTTATATATCCTAGATCTTATACTAATTAGATCTATAATTTATTATATAACTTTAACGTACTTATACGTCTAGTTTCTTTATAGAAGGATCTTTATTCTTATAATAATAAATACTACTCTATACTTTTATATTATTTATATTAGGTTATATATTATTCTTTATTTTATAAAGCGTTTTATACTTAATAAAGCTATAAGAAGTCCTATTATATATATATAAAGAGTAATATAAAAAGCTTCACTCTATAAATATTATAATAAACCTAAATTATATAATATAATTCTTATTTTATTAACTATAATATATATAATACGCTCTATAAAACTATTAGGTTTATATATATAAAGAGGTTTTCCATTATATATTATACCACTTTAAGTATATATAGTTTTAAAGTAATAGTTATTAAACTCTATACCTCTATCTATAGATGCTTCTTTTATTCTTTTATTATTATTATTATTATTTACTTTAGCTTAAAATTCAAGAAAAGCTTCACTAATAATATACTTCTCTTTATCTTTAAGTAATTTTCTCTATATAAAACGGGAATATTTATCTATAAAAATAATAAAACAGTGATATTTATTATATATAATAGGCGTTATAGGCCTATATAAATCTAAAGCTATATAATCTAAGTAATCTAGATTTCTAGTATAAACCTAAGGTTTACTAGCCTTTGTTATAAATTTACCTTAAAAACAGGCTTTATAAGGCTATAATTTATTATTTATATTATTATTATTTATATTTATATTCATAGTTATATTATCTTTTATATTTAAAAGAGTCTATAAATATACATATCTAAGACGTTCATGCTATAATTAGAGGCTATTCTTATTATTATTATTATTATTATTATTATTATTATTATTATTATTATTATTATTATTATTATTATTATTATTATTATTATTATTATTATTATTATTATTATTATTATTATTATTATTATTATTATTATTATTATTATTATTATTATTATTTATAGTATTATATATATAGTTATTATTATTATTAGTAGGAAATTAAAAGAAATATAAATTATTTCTCTTTACCTCTATAGCAATAATACAATCTTTATTAATATCATATAAAATAGGTTGTTTCTATATAATAGAAGCAATACTTAAAGAATCTAACTTAGATTAACTAAGTAGATTAATACCTAGTTTAGGTATATAATAAAAGTCTTTAAATATTATAGTATTATTATTAAGATATATTATTAACTCACCCTTTATTATAGAAGTAAGAGTCTTTACTTCTCCCCATTTTATAATTTTATTGATTTTTTATAATTTTTTAATAAGTTATAGTTATTAATAATATAAATAGTAGCCGCAGTATTAATATAAATATTAACTATATTTTTATTCTTATTATTATAACTCCTTGCTTTTCGTTTTTCCTTAATAATAAACTAGTTAATTAAATAACTTAAAGAAAGATTATTAGTATTATTTATATTATTATTATTTGAAGTAGTATAGCTTATATTTTTAAAGAGAATATCTTCTTCCTTTTTATTAGAAGATAAATCTATTAAATCTATAGGAGTTTTAGAATTATTTATAGATATATAGTGAGTAATTTCTTTTAAAGTAGTTATATTAACTACTTCCTTTTTTTATCCTTAGTATTAATAGTACTAATAGAGGGTTCTTTCCACTAGCTAGGTGCTTTTTCAGGATATAGAGAAGCGTAGTTTTCTTCAGTATAGTTTATTTTCTTATAATCTTTATAGTATAAACCTTTTTGTTTTTTCTAGGGTTTTTTATTAATTTTATTTTTATTTTTCTTATTAGTATTTTCTTAGTTTTTAATTCTTTTTTATTTCTTTTATTATTATTACTTTTAGTAGTATTATTAACTACTTTGCTACTACTTTTTCTCTTATATTTATCTATAAGACTAATATATAAAAAGTTTAAGTTATAAGTAGTAAGGTTAATCCTAAGAAACTAAGTTATAGAGGTTATAAAAGCCTTATAAGTCTTATTTACTCTATTAAGTATATAAGCTATAATTACTTAATTAGGTAATTTAAGCTTATTATAGAATAAGTTATTTATAAATTCTTTTATTTTATTTATATATTCTTTTATAAAATTAAAGTTATTTAAAGAAGTATTAAAAAACTCTTTATAAGTTAAAAACGTATTTATAAAACCTATAGGCTTATATAAAGCTTTTAGATATTCCTAAGTAGTATAAATATCTTTATTATTTTTTATAACTTTTAGAAGCTTATCGTTATAAAATAACTATATATAACTTAAAACTTTATAGTTTTTATTTTTATTATTAGAAGAAATAAACTTAGTAAGGTCTATAGTAATATCTTTACTATATAGTAAGGCTTTAATATATATAGTTTATACTTTATAGTTCTCTAAACTAATAAGCTTAAAGAATTAAACCTTAAGATTAGTTATTATTACTTTAATAAGATATAGTGTATAGTTATACACTTTATAAAAGATTAATAATAGTAAAGTTATTAATTAAAACGCTATTATATATATAGTATAGTAGTTTTTATAGTAAGGTTATAATAGTTATAAACTTAGAAGTTAAGGGTTTAACTTTATAAAAAAGAGTAGTTTTTATTCTTTTTTTTTAATTAATATCTTTTTTAGTTAGACCTATATCTAACTAAGGAGATATATATTTTATATAGTAAATTAGTTAAGAGGAAGTTTATTATACTATAAATATAGGTTTAAACTAAATTAATAATAGTTTAGAGGATAGTTTAAGAAAATAATCTAAAGGATATAAATTAAATAAAGTAGTAATAAAAGCTTATTTATTTAGAGAAAAATTAATAAACGTATAGTTAATTTAAATAGGGTTTAGTATATAGATTTAAAGAAAATAAATCTTATAGAACTAAATAACTAGTTTAGTTAGTATTTCTAGTTTTATAAAAGTAGTATAAATAGAAAAACATTTAAAAGATTAATTTTAAATATATATAACTTTTAAATAAAAGTAAAAGTTTATAAATAAGTAGAGGAGAAGTAAAAAAGTAATAAGAATAAAGGTTATTTCTAAGCTAAGTTTATAACTTATTAATATAAGTATAAACGTATATAAAGGTATAGTATATACGCTTATATAGTATAAAGTTATAAATAGGTATATATTATAATAAAACGTAATAATCTTAAGTATTAATAAGTATTTAATTATATAGATAATAATAAGGGAAGTAATATATTATAATAATTCCTATTAATATAGTTAGTAAGTTATATCCCCTAATAGGGAAAAATAAGGAGAAAGATAACTTAAAACGTAACCTACTAAACTACTAATTACATAAGGTGCTTACGTAATATATATATATTATATAATTAATATTATAGTTATAAAGTATAATAAATAGAGTATTTTTATATAAGGTTATATACTTCAAACGTTATTTATTTATTTGTTATAGAATATTAAAATAAGTTAAGCGTTATTATTATTCTTATATTATTATTATTATTATAAAAGAATGTTATATGTTAATAGAATCTTATAAAACTAAACAACTAGTCTAGTTAGTATTTCTAGTTCTATAAAAGTAGTATAGATAGAAAAGCGTTTAAAAGATTAATTTTTAGTATATATAACCTTTAAATAAAAGTAAGGTTTTATAAATAAATAAGGGAGAAGTAAGAAAATAGTAAGAATAGAGGTTATTTTTAAGCTAAGTTTATAACCTATTAGTATAAGTATAAGCGTATATAGGGGTGTAGTATATACGCTTATATAGTATAGAGCAGAGAAAGTCAAAAAAATACAAAATACAATACAATACAAAAATACAATACATAATACAAAAATATAATACAAAATATAATATAAGTATTTATATTATATTTTTGTATTATACTAAATACATATATTTAAAATACAATACAAAATACATATATTATATTTTGTATTTCGTATTATATTTATATATTTTATTTTAATTATATAAAACTAGAGTTTTTTAATATAATTATATAAATTTATATACTATTAATAGTAGTAATACCTTAGAATATTAAGACTAAAAATCTAAGAAAATTATATACTATATAAAACTATTATAAAAGCTTAACCTGAGATTTTTAACTAAATCTAACTATATTTAATATATTTAATATATTAATAGAGCTAATTAATAGATATTTAACTCATATCTCTAACTATCTAGTTCTATTAGCCTAGCCTATATATAGAGTAATCTTAAATACTACTATACCTAAAACTAACCTCCTAAAATCTACTAATTACTTCTAAACTCTTTATTAAATTTAATATTTATTATATAATTTTATACTTAATTAATTTGAAATCAGAAAATTTTAGAGAATTAGATAGACTATCTCCCTAAATCTATAAGGTATATATCTTTTTTTATAAATTATATTAAAACTATATAAACTCTCTATATTTCATATTAAATACACTTTACAATATAATACTAAAAAATATTAGATTTTCACATCAAATTCTTTAAAAAAAATAGAATATAGCACTACTATTTTTGTTAACCCTAACCCTACTTACTCTAATGAAGCTATTAAGTTAATTAATACTTTTTATTTATTTATTTAGTCTTATTAAGCTACTTCTTAAGCTTTCTCTAACCTTTTTATTAGCCTAAACCCTCTTAAGGACCTATAGAACCCCATATTTACTTCCTAATTAGGAAATTCTATTAAAAATCTTAGCTTTTATAGTAATTTAGTTGATTTTAAAGCTGATTTTTAGCTTAACGACCTTCTACCTCAAACTGAGGCTATAGAGGCCCCCTTACTACTTTAAATAACTAAATTTCCCTCTAAAACTATAGAGGAATTACCTAATTTAGCCTTTTTTTCTACTATAAGTAATACTATTAACCCTAAAGTTACTCTTTTAAACCTAAGGTTTATAGAACCTTATAGTAGTTCTCCTCTAGCCTCTCTACTTAAGAGCCCTATAAGGGATCCTTCTATAACTTCTTCTAAGTCTATACAGTTATCTATAAGTAATTTAACTATATATTAACCTCTTTATTTAAATATATACTAATATATATATATATTTAGGTATCTAAAAAGAGATATAAATATTATAGTAGGAAGTATATAAACTTAAGGAGGCACTATAGTTAGAGGACTAAAAGGGGAGAAGTTTGCAAGCTTAAGCTTAAATAAGCTAGTATTTAGTAGTTTTTCTTTAGTTATATGCTTTTTTTATAGATTTAGTTTCTTTTTTTATTCTCTTAGTTAGGTATATAAAAGTAAATAAATAAAAAAAGGTGTAAAATTATAACTTTAAAAGTAGTTTATTATTATAAAGAATATAAATATTTAAAACAAATATCTATATATTTAATTTACTTTATATTACTCCTTTATTAAATCCCAATATAAGTGATAGTAATTAAGGTTTTCCTTCTAAAAAGATATAGTATTATTTATATATATATAATTATAATTAGTTTTATTATATATATCTAATATATCTATTTCTTTATTAATTAAATTAATAGTAGATATAATAATAAAAGTAAGATAGTTTATCTATAAAGAAGTTTATTATTAGTATATAATATATATATTATATATAAGCTAAACTTATAAACTTACTAAGTTATTAATATTTAAATCTAATAAGTAACGGTTTTTAATATAATATATAATAATATTATATATAGTATTACTTTTAGTATTACTTATAATATTATTAAAATATCCTTTTTCATATAATATAATATTATTCTTTATATTAATATTATTAATATTAATAATATTAGACTTATAATATAAGTGGATTTTATAATATAGTTCACTATAGATATTATTAATAAGATTTATAGTTTTATAAACTATTAAAGTAGATATATCTAGTTCTAAATTAATATTAGAACTATTAATAGTATCTATATTATAAATTAGTTAAATTTTAATTTTAATAGTATTATTATAGGAATTAAATAGTAATTACCTTCTATATTTTCAGCAAAATTATTAAGATTATTAAAATCATCTAATAATATACTAGATATATTAGACATTTTAAATATCTATATAGTTTTTTAATAGTGAAATATAGCTTTTAATATTTATATATATAATAAAGTATAATATATAAATAAAAGCTTTATTTCTAATATATTAATATAATATATATAAGATATATTAGTTATTATTACTTTATTAGTTATCATTAGTTATTATTAGTTATTATTAGTTATTATTAGTTACTATTAGTTATTATTAATTAATAATTACTAATAATTACTATTAATTACTATTAATTACTATTAATTACTATTAGTTATTACTAGATATTACTAGTTATTACTAGTTATTATTAGCTATTAGATCTAACTTAAAGCTTAAAAGAATAAGTAAAAATGAATTAAAAAATGAATTAAAAAATAAATTAAAAGAAAATTTGAATAAAAAATTGAAAAAAATTGAAAAAAAAGTAACTATAATAGGATTCGAACCTAAGCTTTTATAAAAACAATAACGCTAATATAGGAAATTTAACATATAATTAACGCCTAAACCGCTAAGTTAAAGCGCTTACCCTAAAGGATACTTAGCGAGGTAGGGTTTATCCTATAAGTAGTTTATAACGCGAATAATTTTAATAATATTAATTAATAAGGAGAATTTCTTAGTATAATTCTACTAATAATTATACTAAATATTTAGTTATTTAGAGGTACTTATAAGTAGTAGATATTAGATAATAATTTATTATTAATTAATATAAAATACAATAAATAAATATTATATTATTAAATATTAATAATATTAATATAAAATATATAAATAATAATAATAATTATATATATATTATATTATATATATATAATATACTTATAATATTATATATTAAATATAAATATATATTTTAAATCTTATATAAGTAATTTTAATTAAAAATATATTATATATATATTATATACTATATAAATACTAATAATATACTATATAAAAACTAAATATATACTAATCTAAGCTACTATTTTCTACTTCTATAAACTTATTAAATATAAACTTAAAAATAATAGAATTAAATGTTTCTTTCTAAAACTATAATAATATATCTTTATCTTTATTAATATATATATCCTATTCTTCTTTAGTAAAGTTATTTCTATTTTATTCGTTTTGTTCTATATAATATTTATTTATATTATATAGTATCCTTATAGCTAATTTAATTCCCATAAGATATATTAAAATATTCTTCAATAATTAGTTTTAACTCTTAAATATTAAGTATTAATTAAATAATAATATACTTACTAAATATTCTTTAAAAGTAGAATAATTATATCTTAAACTAAGATATTCTTTTATAATAATATAATAAAAAGTTTTACTTTTTTTCTCTTCTTCTAACTAGCTGACTAATATAGTAAAAAGATTAAATCTTTTAAAATTATCCTCTATATATAAGCCTAAGCTGTTTATATTAAAATCTTTATCTCTTTTTTTTAGCTTTTTTTTCTCTTAAAGTTATATTACTATATTAAATATAGTTTATAAATATATTTATAAACTTAGATATCTTTTGAATAATAATAGTATTACTATTAGTAATAAAAGTATTATCTATTTCTATTATAATATTAGTACTATTAGAAAATATAATTAAAATATTACTATAGTAATAATATTACTTACTTTAATATTATATTATATATAAACTATATATAATAGTAGTTATAACTTATAATATAGTTAATATTATTAACTTAGAGAATAGCGTTTTAATTTATAAATTATAAGCTTTAAATATATAAACTATATATACTATAAATATATCAATATAGAGTAGTTATAAGTAAATAACTAATAACTAATAACTAATAATAATAACTAATAATAATAACTAATAATAATAAGTTAATAACTATTAGTTATTAGTCTTATATATTACTCTTAAATAACTTTTAAAAAGTATATATAGCTTACATTTATCTACTTTTATATTATAATATTCTATCTATATCACTATATATTATATATTATAAGCTAACTACTAGTATACTATATATTATAAACTCTTTTAAATTATTATATACTTTAAATCTATAAAAAATCTCTTTATATCTATAAAAATACCTTCTAACCTTAACGATGATTATTCTCCTATAGAGACTTCTTCTATAAGCTCTAGCTCTAATATTAGTAATACTAATAATATTAGTTCTTAACTTAACACTAGTTCTTCTCAGATTAGTATTACTAATACTAGAGAATTTAAATATAAAGATAATAAAGAAAATTAACTTAATTATACTTAGAGACCTTTTATAACTTATATATTATAAAATAATTTATTTATACCTAAATTAAGGCCTATAAACCTATTAGAACCTCAGAAAATCAACTTAATCTATAACTATTCTAGCTATAACTGGTCTTTTAATACTAAAACTATAAGATTTTAAGCTAGTAATAGAGTTACCTACTATAAAACTTATTATAAACTTACAGCTACTTCTACTAAAGAAGAAGAATAACCTAGAAAAATAAAGCATAAGTTATATATATATATAATTATATATTAATTATATTATATTATATTATATTATATTATATTACACTATATAATATTATATTATATTATATTATATTATATTATATTATATTATATTATATTATATTATATTATATTATATTATATTATATTATATTATATTATATTATATTATATTATATTATATTATATTATATTATATTATATTATATTATATTATATTATATTATATTATATTATTAATGAAAATAAATACTAACTTATTTAACTTTATAGTTTTAGATTATATTACTACTAATAATAACTGCAATATTACTTAAGCAGATATTAATAGCTTTATATCTAGCCCCTCTACTAGATCTAGTTTTAAGAGGCTTAGAACTAGTATTTTATTAGGAAGTAATATAGAAATTATAGAAGAAAAAGTCTATAATTATATTATAAATCTACTTATTAGGTATAATTTACCTTTTAGTACTATTACTTCAAAGGATTTTAATGATATACTATATTATTTTAATAGGTAAGTAATTAAATATATAATTTTAATAATAAAGATATAATATTAATATATATTAGTAATACGCCTGAAATTCAGCCTAAACCTTTAAATAGTTATATTAGCTAAAAATATAGCTCTTTTAGGGTTAATATTATTAGCGAATTATATCAATATATTAATAATAATAGCTTTTTATCTTTCTAGCTAGATATTTAGACCTCTATAGACTATAAGCCTTATTTAGGAGTTATAGCTTCTTTTATTAATAGTAAATATAATATTAAGTATAAACTATTAAGTATATATATATTATTTTATTTTTAAGTATTATATATTAATATTAATTTATTTTAGAGTTTAAATATTTAACTAAAGCGTATACTAGTATTTATATTAAAGATATATTTATTTAAAATATATTAAATACTTATAATATATCTAAATCTACAGTAACTAAATAAGTATTACTTATTAAAGTTAAAGTTATTATAAATTTAACTTAAAAGCTATATAAAGAAGTTATAACTAATTTAATATTAATATAGTATTACTAGAGATAATAGCTCTAATAATAATACCTTTTTTAAAAACTTTATTAGTAGCTATAATAAAAAAAATATAACTTTTCCTATATATAATATTAAATATTTAGTATATATATTTAATTTAGCTATTAAAGATATTATAAATAAATTTAGTAGTAATACTATTAAAGATTTAGATATAGTAAACTTTAAAGATATAGCTATTTATAATAGTTATAGTAGGGCTATAGAAAAGCTATTTAAAAAAGAAAAAGAAAGGTTTTTAAAGAAAAACTTTAGTAAGTATATTATTTCTATATATAATCCTTTTTAAATTATAATATAATATTAACTTATAATATTTAAGTATTATAGAGTTACTTAAATAAATAGTAATTCTTCTTCATAATAATAATACTATATAAAAAGAGTTTAAGTATACTATTAATATAGTAAAAGAAGATTACTCTTTTAAAGCTAATATATATAAAACTAAAATTCCACTCTATAAGTAATATATATATTAATAATATATATATATATATATATATAGATTTTAATACTAATTATATATATTATATAGGTAATAAAACTACATGGAATTTAGTTTATATAATAATAGATATAGCTTTAGAACTATAATCTACTTTAGATAAGTTAAATTAACTAACTAAATTAAATATATTTAAAGTAGTATATTTTAGTTTTAATTAATAGTTATAACTAAAATATTTAAGGAATATATTAAAATATTTTTATAACCTTACTATAACTCTATAGTCTCAAAATTATTAAACTATTAGTACTAGTATACTTTTACTAGCTAATATTTATAATAATTTAAAAGATAAATTAGAAATTTATACTGATTTTTTTAATTCTACTAATAAAGTAAGTTTTTAAATATATATATATATATTATACTTTAATATCTTATTATATAATATATACTAACTTATATTTATTAGTTTAGAAAATCCTTATATCTTTATTCTTAATATTTTACTTTAGCTATTAAAGTAGGATTAAATAAACTAGAGAGCTATTTTCTTAGCCCTATAGTTACTAAAAGAGACTATAATATATATAAACTTTATTTATTTAGGTTTATTTTAGATTTTAAATTAAATATTAAAAGTTTAATTAATATACTTAATATAGAAAAGCTTATTAGATAAGCTTTTATTAAATAAGCTAAAAAGGATTTAACTAAAGAATATAAATCGTAAGTCTTTTAATTTAATTAAATATATATCTATATATTTATTAGTTATAAGTTAATATTAATATATAAATATATAGGTTAAAATCTAATATTATAGTAGAGTTAAATACTTTAAGCAAATCTCAGTTATATTTAGAAGCTTCTAATAGTTTTATTAATATAGATAATAGTAGTAGTAAAAAAGAAAACTATACTAGCTCTACTAATAAAAGAAAATCTAAAATAGATATTTTAAAAATAAATTTTACTATAGATTTAAATAAAGAAAAACCTAAGCCTAAAGAGTATAAAAACCTTTAACCTAAGCCTAAAGAGGAAATAATTAATTAGCTTTTCTTAGTTAAAAGTAATGAATAAAATAAAAGGTTTCAAAGAGTAAAACTAGAAAGCTATTTTAAGCTAAGTATCTAAGGAGATAAAATAAGTATTTTAATTTTTATTTATTAATTAATAACTATATAAAGTTATTAAAATAAATATATTTAATATATTTACTAATTAGATTAATAAGTTAATCTACTTATATAGTAGAAAGAGAATAAAAAAAGATTCCCTATATTTAGTATATTAACTAGGAAATATTTAACTATTAACCTTACTTCTACTACTATAGAAGGAACTTTTAATTAAAGTAGTAATATTATTACTAAAAGAAGAACTAGATTAACCTATTTTAAAAGAAAGTAATTAATACTATTTAAAAATTAGGATAAAGATTTAAATAAAGAAAAATCCTATAACTTTAGCCCTAAAGTTTATAGTAATTTATTTAATAGTTCTTTACTTTCTTTATTTAAATTAGAATTAGATTTTATAGTAGAAGATACTAATAATAGTAATTCTAAGATAGATATAGATTATAGTAATAAGGATAAAGAGGATATTAAATAAGAGGATATTAAGTTTAATAAGTAAATTTTATAGATAATTATATATATTTTTATATTTTCTTTTAATTTATATAGAATTAAATTTCTATTATATAGGAAATTAATAAAGTTAGATTCTTCTAAGTTAAAAGCTCTTTTTAAGTACCCCTAAATATAGTAGTTTTATTATTACTTATAATTAATATATTAAGTTATTAAAAGTAGTAGTTACTTTAAAAAGCTTTTAACTTAATATATATATATAAATATATAAATACAATATAAAATATATAAATATAATATATATATTATATTTATATTATAATAAAATCTCTTTAAATATATAATACAATATATATATTATATTTACTCCCCTAAATATATATATTTATAAATATATGTATTGTATTTGATCTGTATTATATTTTTTCTAATCTCTAGTATAGAGTAATAGATAGGTATATATTATAATAAAAAGTAATAATCTTAAGTATTAATAAGTAAATAATTATATAGATAATAATAAGGGAAGTGATATATTATAATAATTCCTATTAATATAGTTAGTAGGTTATATCCCTTAGTAGGGAAAAATGAGTGGAAATATAACTTGAAATGTAACCTACTAAACTGCTAATTATATAAGGTGCTTATATAAATATATATATTATATAATTAACATTATAGTTATAAGGTATAATAAATAGAGTATTTCTATACAAGGTTTATACTTTAAACGTTATTTATTTATTTGTTATAAAATATTAAAGTAAGTTAAGCGTTATTATTATTCTTATATTATTATTATTATTATAAAAGAATGTTATATATTAATAGTTACTAATAGTAATTGCCTATTTAAACGTATAAAACGCTAAGTTAAAAAGCTACCTTAAATTTAAGGTTTTAACTAACTATAAAAGCTTTAAATACTTTATATAAAAAAAGCATTTAATAGAACGTTAAAGCTACTAAACTAAATAGCTATTAAAATATAATTTCTATTTAAAATATTAACTAAGCTATTTAGTAGCTATACTTAACGCGCTTTTATACTATAAATAAAACGCTCTAAAAAGATAAAAAAGTAAATAGAAAAAAGAGTAAATAATATAGATAATCTCTAACTCTACTCTAAAAAAGATATAGAGGTTAATACTTATAAAGATTTCTATTATAATAGTATTTAAAAACCTAGTTTTTTAACAAACTTAGAACGAAGTATAAATAGATAATAATTAATACTAAAAAGTTTATTCTATAGTAAAAAAAGGGATTAAAGTTTCTTTATTTAGTTAAACTTAAAAGTTCAGATTACTAAGTATAATATTAATACTTTTAACTAATTAACGTTTAGAAATTAAATCTAAATACTAAAATTAATAGATAAAAACTATTTTTAAAACTTACTCTAAATATAGTTAATTTAAAAGTATTCTAACTTAGTAATAATAAGCTATTTTAATTAGAAGAACACTTTAGCTATTCTAGCTTAGTAATATTTTTAGCTAAAACAGTTTTTAGCTATTTACTAGTTTATAAAAGACTATAATAACTATAGTTATAGAATAATATAGTAATAAATAAAACGTAAGCTTTTAAAATTATTATTAATAGCTAAATAGCTTTATTATAACCTTACTATAAACTTTATAATAGACTTCTTTTATATAGTAAAAATAAAGTCTAAATATTTCTAAGTTATAGTAAGTAAGTTTTCCAAAATAATAACCTTAAAAGAAATATTATTAATAGATATAGAAATATATATAGAATATTTTATTAATTATTATTATTAATTCTATAGTATACTTAAATTAATTATTAGTTATAGGGGTAGTAATTAAATAAACTAGTTTTAATAATATTTCTATATATTTATAAAGATTAAGTAATATATAAGTATTACTTTCTATTTATAGATAGATAGAGTAACTAAATATTTTAATTAAAAGATCTAAGTAGTTTTATAGATAATAATTAACTTTACTTAAAATAATTAAGAGATTTATTTACTTTCTATTTAACTAGTAATAAATAGCTATAATATAGCTACTATAGAAGTAAGCTTTTTCTTTTTTATTTATAGTTACTATATTAATTTAGTTTTAATAATCTAGCTTATATTAGAGCTAAGAAATATATATAAATTAGCTATTAATAAATTTATTAGTAAACTGAAGTTAACTTCTAAATTTATTTAAATTATAATTATTACTATTTAGTAAACTATAGAATAGTTAGTAAACGCTAAAAAAGCGCTAATATAATACTATAAAATAGGTAATAAGGTTTAGTTATTATTAATAAACTTCTAAATAGAGAAACTTTATAAAAGGTTAGATTAGTTATACTTAAAATATAAACTAATCAGAGTGATCTTATTTATTATAGTTAAGTTAAACGTTTTAAGTAGAATTTATAACTATTTTTATATTAATTTATTATACTAAACTATAATAACTTACTCCTAGGTTAAAGAATTAATAATCTATAACTACTACTTATCTTTAAAAATAGAGAGGATAAATAAGAAGTTAAGTTTATTTTAGTAGTATAGTAGAAATATATAAATAGAGGTAAGTACTATAAGTTATTAGTTAAATAGTTAGAGTATAGTTAGCTTATTTAAAAACCTCTATAATCTTTATAAAATAACTAAATACTTAATAAATTTAAGGAAAAGTATAGCTTAATAGATAAAAATAATAATAACTTCTAATATATAGTATTATAAATAAAAATAATAAGTAAATAGTAATATAGTGAGGAAAAGATAGTAAATTAGTTTATAAATAGAAAATTAAAGAGAGATAGAAAAGCTTTATTATAGTATAAAGCTAAAAAAGAAAAGAGGTATAATAAAGCTAAAATAAGCTTAAAATAGGTAAATAATAAGTAAAATAAAAACTCTAAAAATAAACTTTTTATTTCTTTTATTTAATATAAATAGTAATAGTAGTATTAATAAACTAAAGAATAGTTAAAATACTAAAAATAGTAATAAAATAGAAATATAACGTACTTTATAGAAAACCTTAGCTATATTTAAGTAAACTTAAGTAAAATAGTATAACTAAGTTTTATTAAACTTAACTAAGAGGGATATTAAAATAGAGGTAGTAATAAGAGTATTAAGGCTAAAAATAGCTAGAGAACTAATAGAGGGTATAAAAGAGGTATTAGTATTAGTAATAACTTTAACTACAGCTTTAGTAGTATACTTCTCTTTAGCTTTAGCGTAGATCTTATAGCTCTAAATAGAGGTAGTATAAAGAAGCTTTATATAAGCCTTAAGCTATACAAGAAGCTAACGAAAATTAGTACTTATATTAGAGTAATAACATAATAAATACTTACTAAAGCTTTTTTATTAACTCTATAATAAGTGAAACAGTTATAGCTAAGAGAAGTAAACTCTTTATAATAATAAACTATATTATTATTACTTTAATAAGTTATTAATTCTATAGAAATAGAATAATAGAGGGGAAGTGATATTTATATTAATATAAATAAATTAATAGACTTATTAGAGTAGTAAATATATTAAGTAATATTACTTAGAGAAAAATTAGTTAAGAACTATAAGAAAATAGTAAGATAGTATGTTTTACTTAAAGACGTTATAATAAGCTATAACGTTAATGAAGCGTTTAGCTTTAATAGTAATAGTAATATATTTTAAATAAAAGACCTTATAGAGAGGTTTTTAGGTTTTGTTTAAGAGGATACTACTAAAAATAAACTAATACTTATAAAAGCTTTAATATAAGATTAAAAAACTCATAGATAAATAACTAAAAAGTATATAAAAATAAGCTTTTATATAATAAAATAAGTAAAAAAGGACTAAATAAAGTTATAGAGGGAGTTATTTTTAAAGTTAAAATCCTTAAGAATAAGCTCCTCGCTATTAAAGAAATTACTAAAAGAAGAGTAGTTAGAGAATAAACCTTTAGCGTTAATAAAAAGAGGGAACTCTATCTTCTTATTAGAGTTAAAAATAAAAAGCTATATAAAATTAATTATAGTTGAATAATAGGAAAAAAGTAGAGAAATAATTTAGAAGTAGCGTTATAATAGAAACTAAGTAAGTAATAGTAAACTTTATATAAATTAGTAAATAATAGAAATCTAAATCTAACTAATTCATAAAAATAATAAACTAAAATTATACTAACATATAGCTATAATAACGTTTAGTTAGTTAAATAATATTATAAAAGATTAAATAATTTATTACTATATAAGTTAATAAGAGAAAGAAAAAATTCAAAATAAACTAAATAGAAAAGTCCTATTATTATATTATTTACTTATAAAGTATAAAATAGGAAATAGCTTAAATCAATATAGTTTTAAGCTTATTTTTAGTCTATATTAACTACTTTTAGTTTATACTAAACCTATACTTATATAGAGAGCTAAAAAGGGGGGTATATATTATAAACTATATTTACTTACTATATCTAAGTAATACTATAAACCTTAAGTAATTCTACTTCTAGTAACTACGTTTACTTAGTAAGCGCCCTATATCTATTTTTCTTCTATATAAGGAGTATTCTAGAAACTTCCTCTCTTTAGCTTAGATTACTATAATTAAGGCACTCCTAAGTTAAATAAACTAAAAGCTAGCCCCTCACAGTTAACTTCTTATAGGATTACTGTTTAGATTTATACGTTATCTATTGCTACTAGCAATATATTAACTATTAATTTAGCTATATATAATACTTTTAAAGCTTTATTTCACGCTATATAGAAGAGCTAGTAGTTTATTAACGTTAATACTATTATAAAAAAAGGTGCTTAAAGTTATACCTCTTAGATTATAAATAAAGGTATTTTTATTTATAAGATTTTTACTAATAGCGAGAAAAGTAATACTTATTAGGTTTATTAATATTATAATGAGGTAGAGACTTTTAATAAGCTATATAACGCTAAGGTTATAACTACTACTATTTAATATCTTAAAAATAAATATAAGATCTTTCAAAATTACTTAGAGAGTAGTAATATATCTTCTAATAAAGCTAATAACTTTAAGCCTCTATTTAAGCGTTATTAATCTATTTTTATTGCTATATTTAAGAAGAAGACTATATAGATTAAGGAGTTAGCTATAAGCTTCTTTATTAATATTAGTAACCCTCTTATAACGTTTAGTAATTAGTATATATAATATATACTTATTATATTTAATTATAATATTAATATTTAGATATATTAGTTGAGGATTAGTTAGAAGGATTAACTTTAATAACTTTATATCTCTAAGAAGTAATAGATTAAAGAAGAGATATAAAAGGCTTTTATATAGGTTTATATATTATTTAACCTATAGACTTCTCCTAATTAATATACTATTATTACTATTTTTAGCTACTTTATTAATAAGTTAGGTAAATAAACGTAGTACTTCTTAGGTCTCTATTACTAGCTTAATACTCACTCTAGTGAGAATATTACTACTATAATATATATAGTGATAAGAGAGTAGTATTTATTTAATAAGATTAATATTATAGTCTCTAATAAGATTAGTACTAATAGTATTTATATTAAGGCTTTATATCTATCTATTTTACGTTTATATATAAAAATAGACGCTTAGTATTATTAAACTTAATACTATAGCTATATCTTTAATTTTATTAGTTATGCTATTATTTATAGGGTTAATAAGGAGGTATTTAAATAAGAGTTTAATTATTTTATTAATACTAGTAGAATCTAAGAGGATCTAGCCTATTAGAGGCCTAAGAGACTTATTAATAAGCTTTAGAATATTATTAAGTATATCAGATTATTACTATAATACTTAGAGGCTTTTTTATTTATTAGTAATAAAGCTAATAATAATAAGTATACCTTTATTCTATAAGAGAAGTTATTATAAAAGCTAAATTCAATATTAAATAATATTACTTAATAAAACTTAATATATAATATAATCTACTACGCTCTATTGAAAAATAGCTAGATCATTAGCTATATATATATATATTCCTTCTTAAGCTTTAATAATAAAGATAATTATATTTTTAATAAAGATATTTTAATTAATAAAGATTAATAAGTTCTTACTAAGTTAAATAAAATATTTAAACCTCTTTATTTATAGATTAAGTAATATAAAAGCTAGAGTAAAGGTAATAAGTATAATTAACTTTAAGAGATTTTAGTAAGCTTTAAATATCTCTTAGATTAACTTAAAGATTAGCGTAAGCTTTATAACACCCCTATTAAAACAGAGATTAACTTTATAGCTATATAAATATTTTAAAGTCTTTTATTATAATAATCTTAATTAATAAAGGTATTATATTAATTTAGCTGAGCGTTAATCTTATAGACCCTATTAATTAATAGCTTCTCTATTTACTTATAGTCTAAATATATCGCTATATTACTATATTTTCTTTAAACTACTAACTTCACTTTATATATATTTATACACCTATTAAGTATTAATAGCTAATAAATATTTAATAATTACTATAAGAAGCTTAGAGAGTTTCTTCTTTATACTACTGTTATAATGTTATACTTTAGTAGAGGTTTATAATAGCTTAAAAAGCATTAGAATACTTAAGATATTTACAAGTAGCTTTATACTACTAAAGAAGGTTTTTAAGAGTATTAAAAGTAATAGTATACTAAAATAGCTACTTATACTAATAAACTAACTTATTTATAGCTTCTATAAAAGTTATTTATATTAATTATAGTGCTTTTAAAGCTTAAAAACTCTACTTATAGTTAATAGTTAGATAGTAGCTTTTATAATACTACTATTAATAAAATTAATTAGTTAGAGAAATATTTTAACTTTATAGTTACTTAACTTATGAATAATCTTATTTAGTAGTAGATTTTATATTAATAGATTTTTCTAATATTTAGTAAGTTTACTCTTAATACTTTTGCTATCTTAGTAATAATAACTAACTATAAAAAGGTATTTAGTTTTACTAAATTAATACTAATATTATAGAGGCTTTTAATAAAGCTATTACTACTTAAGGAAATATAATACTTTTAGAACTAAGTTTAAGGTAGTAACGTTACTATTAGTAGGTATTATTTTAAATAAAAGGGTTAATAGAGAGTAGGGAATACTATATAGGTATATTTCTAGTGTATTAAGATATTATAAGAGCTTTACTAACTTCCTAAATAGGTAATATTAGTTAAATTAAATTAAGTTAGTTAAGTTAAGCAAGCTTTTAGTGAAAATCTAATTAAATAGTTAAGCCTGACCCCCAGGCTTAACTTGTTTGATTGGTATGCAGCGCTGCATGTTAGACCAGGTCTCAACAGGTGTGATGTGAAAACCGTCCCGCTATGATGCATCTATGAAAGTTCGTCATGAGTAATTCGTTCACACATATCCTATGTACATGTGCGCAGCTTCTTTGACTGCGCCTTGGTTCTATGTGGATTTTCATATCGGCGATGATGAAGCGGCCAAAGACATGGTACAGTCGGACGGACCATCGATCCAAACTTCATGTACTTTTAATGTCTAAGTGCCGCCGATGAGTTGTTTGAGCTATACTTCGACTCCAGACTTTTGCGATCGGGTCGATGAGCTCGGAGCAACGTCCTCTAGATCTTGCTCTTCAATTGTTGGCAACGTCATGATATCGAACCCAGTCATTTCGGACGCTCTCATTGGTGTTTTGACTGTTGACTTGTAATTATGACCGTTGGACTTATCGGAGTAGCCAGCTCTGCGGCTGGATCGGAAGTACGGTCTGAGAGACGGTAGGCTTGCAACGAGTAAACCGATGTTGACATCCAATTCGCTCCACAGTTCTGCGAGGAAATGATGTGAGCAGGTGGCTAACATGAAACCATCTATGAAGGGCTGGTGACATACCAACTAGGCCAAAAGGCAAGTAGTCCACAGAAGCTGTTTGAATAGTGATGAACCTCACCAAGGAGAAAGTCATGTTGATGATGCCGAGCCCGAACGTGCAGTAAACGCCAATCTTGAGCGCTTTTCTGATCTTCAGGTCGGGAATGATCAGCCATGGGATGGAGAAGACTGCCCAAAGTTCACGTTAGCGCACAAGCCGAGGAAAGGTTTGATCAATAGAGCGTACCGAGAATATCCCCGAAGAAGTGTAATGCCCATCCGACTTGGAAGACTATTGCCGGAGAAGAAGCTGAGCACATTACATTTTCTGTTCCGACTACCCTATCCTCAACAGCCCTAGGACGAAAGTCAGTACTGTCGAACTGAACAGATATGGGAGGACAAGTGACTAACCAGTTCTTGCTGAGAGGTAAGCAGATTGTGAAAAGCAACAACATGCTAGTCAAGTATGCCAGCCCCGTGTAGACAATGACGACCCACAGCAACATTCTGCGCCAATACATGAAGACAGGGAAAAGTTGGACGTAGACGGCAAGGAGCGCCCCCTTGCACAGGTAAAATGTCGTGAAGAACGGTATGCTGCTCGCCCAAAATAACTAACGAAAATATATTAGTGTTGATCACAGGCCCAATTGATGATTGAGTCACTTGGGGTAAAGGCTCCTTACCCTCATAACTTTGATCACATCCTCATCACTGCCATTATAACCATCTAAGGTGATTTTGATGTTTTGATTCAAAGCCCCCATGACCGTAAATTGGATATCGAATGAGGCTGTAGCTACCGCGGAGCACCAGGCAAGGCATAGAAAGTAGTCGCTCGGCATAAGCTTCCTCCCTTGTATGTTGATCCGGAGATGAAGGGACGCAGCAATAACTGCCCCCGCGGTGAGAATGGTCGCCCATCCTGTGGTCTATTCGTGTGCCATACTTGTCAGCCAGGGATATCGTTTGGCGGGTTTTCGGTCTCTTCGAGGATTCGGGGTGGGGATTTGACGTACTATAATCGTTACCGCCTTCGGGGTCGGGAAGTGAGCCATCATCCATCGTCACATCTTCACATCACGTTTTACCAGAATGTTCCTTGATCAGAGATCGGGTGCCTGTAATTATAAAAGGAAGCACTGAGCGGGAAGCTGAGTCCTGCGAGTGACTAGTGCAAGACACACTGACTCCTAGCGCCGCATTAACATTCTGCTAGGCACGCTTTCGTAACGTGAGTTGCTGCTAACACTACGTACGATGCCGGATCCATCATCCGGATTCGGATGTGGCACGCCCAAATTCATCCTTATCGTGCGCATCGGATTTCCGCGACGAGCACTTCGTGAAAGACTACTTTAACAGACGAACGTGCCTGGAAAATCGCAAGACAATCTGTAGATGAATCGGTGAAACATAAACTTCATTTGGCTACAGATTGGTGCATTGAAATATTCCCGAGCACGTTTGTCATCTGCCAGGGTTTGTCATGAAAGGCGGCGAGAAATCTGGAGTTGGATGTCTCGGAGGCCATCGGCACGCTGTTTCCCCTTCAACTCAGGGCCATGTCTCAGATGGTTCTGATCACGACAAGATTCAATTTGGCAGTACGAGCTGGCATCCCTTGGTTATTCACTGCCGCCGAAAGCATACAATCTGCTCTTCGTCATGTTCTACCCGTCGAATGCTGCATCGTCAGCCGGCCGTGAGACCCGCGAGGCCAATTCAACGGCCAAACGATTGAATAAATTGGACTTTATCCTCGAATGTCTAAAGCCACGAGCCGTACTAAAGCACAACGAGGCAGTTATGCTTACTGGTGGTGAGCCAAAGTCCGTGGTCTATGTGGTCGCTCTCCCCGTCTCGTGCGTAACCGCGTTGCCTTTTCCGCGCCGATCTGGCCAGCGGGGTTGCCGTCTTATGTGATCATCAGCCACATCGGTCTGTGGTAAGAGCCGCCATTCCCGGTAATGTATTGGCGATGAACATGAGCACACTAGGCCTCTAGGGCCCTGCATCGGCCTGGCTCGGTTGAAGCCAGGGGCGAGCGCTAGATCCGGGGAGCACGTGGGATACGTCGCTGAAGTTGGTCTGTCGCCCTTTTTGCAACGGGAACTAAGTTTTCGGCAAGATGCAAGGGACTCCAAAGGTCCACAAAAGCGATCTAGAACCACAGGGTCGCGAGTTTTACGAAAAGTACGGACGCGCCATGGACAGCCAAGACTCGCTGACATACCAAACGATTCGAGCCAAGCATCTACCATGGAATCAATTTCGAACATAAAATCATGCACACTGATGCCAAGTGCGTTATAAAATAGCCGCAAGGTGGCAATTCGCTAATTAGTCAATTGGCCTTTTGAACAAGCTGAGAGGCCAAATACCAAAAAGACTTCGGGGATGTTTACTAGTACTTCACGTTACTGAACGGAACTAATATTTCTCTCCATAATATGATCATTGTATTTGTTACAACTACAAACACGCCTGGAAAAGACTTCATTTCGCCGTTTTATGCTCGGCCGGCGCCCTTTTCCGGACCGGGGCCGAGTCGGCCCCACTCACACCAAAGGTTACGAAAGCGGGCGGAACGGACTCGGTTGACGCGAGTGGCTTGGAAGCGTGGCGGGGCTAAGCAACCCAAATCACCCTCATCTCACCTGTGTTCACACCCTGACGCCCAAGGTAACCCGCGCATGCCGCGGAAGCCAGTGGCTTTGTTCCCCGATGAAAACGTTTGCCCTTACTCGAGTCTACCTCTTTGCGATCTTGACGGTCAGCCAATCACCAACAGTAAACATGCAACCGCTCATAGCGTATCCGCCTTCAGGGGCCAATACTTGGATCTTCGGCGAGACTCGCCGTCGGACCGGCGAAGGCATGCCTTTGAGACGCACCGAAAGAAATCGGCCTGCCCAACGACTGGCATCAAGCCGAAGATCGTATGCACCATCTTCGCTACAAATGATGAGATCAGTAGCAATGAAAGAGCCTGCTCTGGTCACAGAAATGGTTCAAAAATTCCCTAGCTGGTCAAGACCAACTAGGAGTGGTCAGTGGTGAAAGGGCCACCATCAGCAAAAACACAATCTCAGCCGAAGCTTCAGTGATCTGTGTACACTCCTGCACTGGGATGGGGAAAGGAAGAAAAGAGATGACTGGAATGCAGAGGGGAGGACAGGTATTTATACCCGTTTCGAGTTGCAAATTGGCAGGTTAGGCAGCAGGAATATCTGGCCTCGGCCTCAGTGTGGTTGCCTCCCAGTCGCCTGAACTTTCCCGACAGAATGTGAAGTTAATCCCACCAAGGTGCCTTCTGTGGAGTTCTACCAATATCTCTGACTCAAGGTAGAGGCCAAATTGTTCAAAGCTTCTCCTGTACTGCCTGTCTGATGACTTCGTCAATAGCTTTGGCAGCACGACGCACATTATCCTCACTCAAACCGGCCACATTAATGCGTCCAGAACCCGGAAGGTGTACGTGGTATTTGGTAACCAACGTCTTGCATTGAGCTGGCGACAGCGCTAGGCATCTAGCAGTCCTCGTTAGTTGGTCGTGTGTTTGGCCGAGTCGGTGCCACTTACGAGAATAATCCCTTTTCCTGGGTAAGATGCGACCAATCGCCTGGTGTCTGGCTGCGATGAGATTGTATTCTATAAAATTGGACTTCTTTGATTCACTCACTTTCAGGACGTTTGTCAGTTCACAATATAGTGCTTGCCGATTTCGCTTCAATCTCTCTCTCATACCCTCAAGTTCCAGGGTCCTGACACGTCAGTAAGTTTTGCCTTGAGTGATTAGCCGAGCGTTGCTCACCAAGCATTTCGTAACTCGCAGTTGCTCAACACAATCTTTACCAGGCGACTGCCGTAGGCTGGAGAAGAAGAATATGTGTACCGAATCAAACTTCGAAGACGATCCTTGACGTTCGCAGCCACCTCGGTGGAATCTGCCACTACGTGAAGAGCTCCGCATCGCTCTCCATAAAGCGCAAAGTTCTTTGAGAATGACTGACAAACGAGCATCTCCAAGCCAGCTTCGACAAAGATTCGTACACCAGCCGCATCCTCGTCAAACCCATCGCCAAGTCCCTGGTATGCAGTGTCGAAGAAAGGCAGCTGACCATGAGACTTCATCTCAGTGGCCAACTCCTGCCATTGTTGGACACTAAGATCGACGCCAGAGGGGTTGTGGCAACAGCCCTGCAGAATAAACACGCTACCTTGAGGCGCCGTCCGCACTGCTTCCAAAAGAGCGTCGAAGTTCACCGCGTGCTCGGATGAGTCAAGATATGGATAGCTCACAGTCTCCATGTCAACATTGTGAAATATGTCGAAATAGTTTCCCCAAGTCGGCGTGCTGATGTATACCTTTTTGTTTGGAGACATGGCTTTCGAAATCAGCAGTGCGCCAAGGGCATTCGCACCGGTACCTGAGATGGTTTGGACCGATGAAATCTACCAGGCCATCAGCGACTCCACTTCCCAGAAGTATGCGTTACTGAGAAGGGGCCTCGCCGAAATGGAAATACCTTGCCAGAAGCTAGTGCTTCACATCTGTCTCCGAACATCACCGAAGCAGCAAATTTGAGAAATTCAGGGTCGCCCATTGTTGGCCCATACTAAAAGGTTCTTAGACATAATAGTCGCTCAGAATGTTACAGGACACATACATCATGTCCCAGATTCTGTCGGTCAAGCTCTTTCTTGGCCTAGCCCCAAATTCGTCAGCCTTTTGTCCCTTTTTGCCAGTGCAAGCAATCTAGGAAGTAATTTGACAACCTACCAACTTCACAACCTCCAGCTCTTGATACAAGCCAGACTCATTTCTGTATATTCCGACTCCTAGATCAACTTTCTCTGAGCTGTGATCGTTGTCCGAGTCCCTTTTGAGATCGAACATGGAGTCCGGAGGACCGGGTTTGATGTGCTCGAACATTGTAGCAGAAGCGATTCGTCTCGAGGAGTAAGATTGTTGTGTGAACGATGACGAAAACCCATGAACTCTCCAAAACTGTCTTCAAATTATTACTCAAAGGTGTGTGATAAGATCCTCTTTCAATGAGACCGGCGGGCGGTAACCGTGGCCGAGATAACAATTGTGCCAACATCCCGGCGCCCCACACCCAACTTACACGGGCTCGGCAAGGGCTGCCGAAACGTGCAGGACGGCGGGAACGGCTGCCGAGAGTAGTGAACGTAAGCTGACGTTTCCATCTACCCCTCAAAATGGCAGTACGAGGATTGGTTATTTATGCAATGACGGCGATCAAGTTATTGGAACACAGGATATCAGTCGGTTGTGGTTGAGTCGTAATCAAAGTCTTCTCATTTCTCCATGGCGTCCCTCTTCACCAACAGCTTGACCCGTCTCAGCGGAGCCAGCAAGCTATGCACGGTCAGTCGATATTTACGTGGGAGCATTTCGGCGGCTAACGTTTCATAGGCGATGGGAATCAGGCTGGTGACCAATACCCAAGTCGTCCATTTAGCGGCAAACGGAGGCTTTGATGCTCTCTTCATTGACTTGGAGCACTCAACACTTTCCATCCAGGATGCAAGCCAGCACTGTATAGTTGGCTTACAACTGGGCATCACACCCTTTGTCAGAGTCCCTTACCAATGTGGGAATGGTTTCATTCAGAAAGTCTTGGATGGCGGGGCGATGGGTGTTATCTTTCCTCATGTTCATGGTCGAGGTAAGACTGCGTCGAATGATGCCCAGCTTCAGCGAAGATTCTCACAATCCATACCAGACGATGCTAAGGCGGCGGTCTCGAAATGTAAGTATCCGCTTCAAGGCAAGAGGTCGATCACTGGACAGCTCCCGCTCTTCTCTCTCAAGGCAACGCCCCAAGGCACCATTATTTCCGAAACAAATAGAAACGGGTCTAGCGTCTTCTTGATGATTGAAACCAAGGAGAGCATAGATAACATTGAAGAGATCGCATCAGTTGACGGCGCGGATGTGCTTCTGGTTGGGTCTCATGACCTGGCAATAGAGCTAGGAGCGCCAGGACAATTTAGGAGTAAGGAATTTCGGGCGGCTATGGAGACAATCAGTCAAGCTTGCAAGAAGCACGGGAAGATCATGGGTTTAGCCGGCATATACGATGATCACGAGCTTCATGACTGGGCAATCAACCAACTTGGTGTACGGTTCTTGCTTGGGGGACAGGACTCGGCTATCCTGGCGAGAGGAGCAAAAGAGACCATGGCAGCGATTTCAAAGGTGCCTCAATAAGGTCTCGTATTGGGAACACAATATGGCGGAAGCAGGCCGTTGCATTTCCAGTGGGCATGGGTTTTCTCGTTATTCTCGAATAAATGCATGATGCATGCCGCATCCCTTCTAAGTATTCAAAAGCTAAGGCGTGCGTTTGAATTCGCCTATGACGGCTAGCCCATGGGATCGGCGGTCGCAGTCAGACAGGGATTACATCATCGACTCCAACTCGGTCGCGAGATACTTTTACTTCCCCCACAGTCAACAATTCGCGAATGGTTGTTTCGTCAATCATCAATACTACATGTGTTGTATCGTATCAAAGGTCCATCAACTCGTTCATCATGTCGGCTGTAATTCTTAGCGTCCCGCGCATTGTTCTTACAATCGAGTATTTCATCGGTGGCTGGCCCAGGATCAGTTCCTGGCCATTCAAATCCCTCCATGAAAGAATTTACCGAAAATCTCAGATCACAGCGCCGCATCTTCATCCAGTGTATCCCTTTACAGACTCTCGGACCACTAAGCTCCACATGCAATACATCGGGGTATTGATGGTCATGGAAGGTTTCTTGTTGGCTTTTCCATGGACACGAGCGTCTGTCGTCACTCTCTTCCTCGGCTGTTTTCTGACAAGCTCCGGTTACTGGAGCCAGATGAGGTCAGGCATGCCATATTGGCTTCCTGTTACCAACTTTCTATTAGCCTGGGTCGTTTGGGGCTTGGAAAATGGAAATGCAACTCAGCATTGAGGGGCTCTACCTCCAGCTGCAATACACTATCAACCAGCAGGTTTTGTTCAACGATTTGACGCATTACTTCACACAGTATTCAAGAACGATTCTCGTCAACTTCACCAGCATCAACGCAGCTTGTCGATGACGATACTCTGACTACTGGCTATACCAATTACTCTTATAATCATGGGCGACCCAAGCAACAATAGGAGATTGTTTCCACAACTGGCAATATATCGCATTTCATACCAGGGTACCCAAGTAGGAGGAGCTACATCATCTAATTCAGAAGCATAGTAAACCGCAAAACATTCAGTTTCTCAACATGATGCTACTGAGTCCAGGGCCAGATGGGTATCAAATACTCAAGCGCTAGAAAGCTCTGCTTCAGTGGGCTTCCTTCCATAGACAGACCAGCTATACCGACATCAGTGCCCGTATCCAGCAATTCGTCGTAGATTGTAAAAACTCACATTGAGAAATAAGCATGAATATGCTTGTTTCGAAATTCCGCGCGACATTGTGCCATAAAGACAATGACTTCCTCCCTAGTCCAGCCATATGCCCTTGTGAGCATTGCAAGACAAACACCTTCCCATCCAGTGGCTAAGTTTTCACTCATCCATTCGGCAAGCTCCTTGTACCTAGGGTCTGCTGGCCATGGATTGGTTGGCCACTTGAACTGGAGCAGCTGCACGTCCACAAAGCCTGCATTTCTCAAAGTAGTTTTCAAGCCACTCATGTACTTAAAAGGCCGACCGAATTGCTCAGCAGCCGACTTGAGAAGTCTAACTGATTCGCAAATGCTGGAATCCTCCCTTAAGGTTCCGTCATCAGAAACAGGGGCAATGTCACATTCGTTCAATTCCAGCCAGCCACCAGGATTGAGATGGCTGTTAGATAAGTCAGCTTTCAAAAACCTTGCAATGCACTGCTGCATTCCGATCCGTCGGGCTATTATTGCTCTTACTCATAGGCCTGCTTGACGTAGGCGTCCCAGTCGCCGATGTTAGAGTTCATCATTCGACTGTGAATGTAGTCGAAAGGCTTGGTATACGTCCAAGACTCTTCGATATCATCAATCTCGAACTTCACGTTCGGGGCGACACTTTTCAGGTGTTAATGAAACGTTACAGGTATAGGGCGGTGGCATACGCACAACTCGGGCATGGTTGGGGATAGATCGACACCAAGAATCTGACGTTTCGATCATCAGCATTAAGGCTCGCAATTGTAACTGACTCATACGCACGTCTGCCTCCGGGTGTTCGTCCCCAATTTCCAGGCACCATATACCAGTGCCGCAGCCGAGATCTAGTACTCTACCGATATCGACGTCTTGTTCTAGCAGTGGACAATTCGCCAGCCTTCCATTGAAGGTCAGTCTGAACAAATAATGCTGCAAATCTGAACTGTCGGTTAGTTACTTAGGAGGTTTAGAAAGCAGCTGGAGACCGTACCCAGGCGATCATTCTCAGTCTCGTCGTTTGGAAGCTTGTACTCTGACATAACTTTGTCAGCACTGTTTTTCGTCCCAATTTGATGGAGACAGGAATTTTGATTACTTCCGTCTTTGTACTTATGATAAGTCCTCCCGTTCTCGAAGCGATGGTCAAAAATCGAACTGTTCAAGCTCTGACTAGAAGATGCAAGACTCCTCAAGTCCCCGTCATCATTCTCGATGCCCTGTAGATATTTAGTAGTGAACAATCACACAGAAACCTCGCCAACAATACCTCATCTGCTAAAAGCACAACTTGACGATCTGCCACGTTTTGAGCATTTTCGTCGGGAGCTTCGTTTTCGGTAGCATCGGCAGGAGCTTGGTGCTCGGCGTCATCGGCAGGAGCTCGATTCTCGGCAGCATCGCTGCGAGGAGCTTCAACAACTGCTGACATATTGATATTGCGATGATGGTCTGCAGATGGGTCTCATAGAAGCTTGAAGTACAAGAAGAAATGGTTCAGTTAGATTGATCATAGGTCGGAGGGAAAACAGAGTTATCTGCGAAAAGAGATTGAGCATAATACCCCTCTTCTTGATTGAAGAAATGTGTATGCTGCAGTCCCCAGCATCGCGCTCCGCTCTGACAGAAGCGGAAGCCTACCCCTGGCATCCGGAGAATGCAGGTGAGATATGACTGCTCATCATACGACATGCAAGGCTATCTGGCCAGTTATCATCAACGATCACTCTGCGTAAACGGTTGGCTAACCCATAACGAGTCAATCCGTTCGAAAAGAAGAAGTGGTCTTATGTATACCCTTGAAGAAACGTTCGCAAACTCTCTTGAGAATCCATACGAGCGCATTAGTTTTCTCAATAATATGCGCTGATTATGTCGCTCACTCGAAGACTCCGCAGCAGCAGAGCCAACAGCATTACCCCAAGGACAAGATCCACCGATAACTCGCTAACCCCTGACAGCTAGTCTGATGACATCAACGGAGTATTTGTAAGACACGAGGTCTAATCAAGCAATGCTGAAAGATACATGCTAAAGTCCTTCATGTCGCACTCCAAGGAAACATGATGCTGAACCTTGAAGGTCGATATTAGTGATGAAAGATAAGTCCTACAGTGGGGCGCTAAAAAAAAAACGGTCAACCCCTCCCCAAAAACGCGAAATTTCGCGTTTTTCGACACGTTTAAAAAACACCTACTATCTAAAAATGCCCGTAACGCCTACTATAATAAGATATAAGGATTTTAATAAGTACTCTACGCCTCGTCGATAATTAAGGATTTAGGGAAAGTATTAAGCTAGCTAATTAGTGTGTAGTATTACTTTCTACGAGGGTATTAATAAGTAGCACGTTTATAGTATCCTCACATACTATAAGGTCTAAGATTATAGTGTCTTTTTACCTAGCTATAGCTATAAGAAGAAGCTCTCTAACTATAATAAAAAATATATCCTATAAATTATTAACTTTAACTTTTTTTATTACTAACTAAAAGTTATTTAATCTCTATTATCTTTATATATTTATAGTAGTATTATATTAAAGTTTTTAAAATTAAGGGATTTTTTATACTTATATAGTAATATATTTATATTTTAGTAAAAAAATAGCTATTAAGAGATATTATTTTACTTTTTACTATAGGGTTAAACTAGCTCAATTTTAGTATACTATTCTCTTTATAGATAAAAATATTATTAATAAACGTATAGGTTATAAGAGGGGGTAGGTTTTTTATTTTATTAGTTAGTTTTATTATAATCTTCTTTTTATTTTTTAAACTACTATTATAACCTAAAATAATAAAAATAAGTTTAATTATTATATTAAAGAAATATATATAAGCTAGGTATTAAAGCTAAAATCTCTTATAGATATTTTAGAGTACTATTTACTATAATATAAAGAGTAACTTTATACCTCTCTATAATAACCTTAAAATACTTAGATAAAATATAATAGCTACTATTTATATTAAGATACTTTTAGAGATATTACTTACTATTTAAGATTTTAATTTAGTATTTATATAAGATAATATAAATATCTATTTAGCTAAATTATTATTTTATATTTATAAGATAAAACCTTTTTTATTATAGATTAGCTTTTATATTTACTAGATATAAACCTTATTAAAAATATATAGAAACTACTTAGAGAATAGATAATAAAATACTCTCTCTATTTCTCTTTAGTACTTAAAAGTAAGCGTATATTAAAAGAGCTTATTAATATTACTATTAAGGTTTAGAATAGCTTTAAAGATAAGCTTATTAAGGACCTAATTAATAGTATACTTTAGTAAGTTAAAGTACTACTAATTATAAAAAGCTAGTATATAAAGTGTTAACTATAGTATTAAATAGAGCAGTCTTTAATAAATATATTATAAAAGTTTAGCTTTTATAGCCTCTAAATTATTACTTTTACTTTATATAGCGTATATAAGGCCTAGTTATAGTTAACTGGGCGATTTCAGCTAAATTCGGCATTGACCGTTTTTTTTAGTGCGTCACTGTATAGCTGGGACTGTTGACCAGAGACTGCAAGAAAATAAATTGTAATCCCTGATTGGTCATCCCAATCAAATTCAGCCTGGGCAATACAAAAGTCACCTTACGGGGCTTCTGTTAAGTAATGTTTCAGGACGCCGGCTAATCGGATTGGCTTCTTGGAACCCCCAGCACCGGTAAGATTTGGATGATTGAGATCGCGGTATAACTTGGTCATAAACGTGATCAAATTGACACGATCTGATCCTTCCAACCACCTCCCCGGTCTCCCTTTCTCCAATCAGCGAGATGTGACCAAGAAAGGGACCAATGTAATAGTCATTCACAGCGCAACATGCTGACCGAATCCTTGATGGTAAAAAACAAACCCAATGGACCTGGCCGAGTACTTATTCGTAATTAAACAAACACCGAAAAATTCGCGCCGGATATGCCATGGCTTTACCCCGTGAATCAGGCTAGGGAAGGGGCATGTGGGGGAAACGTGATCTTTTGGGGCCCCTCGTCTACTTGAGTCCTTGCACCTGCAGCATGCTGCATTTTCCCTTTTCAGAAGGTGTGGAATAGCAGCACAAAAAAGGCAGTGTGATTATGCTGCGCAATTTTCCCCGCGTAAACCCGGGCAAGGATATAGCCCCGTTTCTCCGTTTCACGAAAACGGCCATGTGCAACTAATTTGACTGGACATCGGTATCATACCTATCTGTTACAGTAGCCATACCATGAGGACTGCTTATTTCATCTCTATCAATGCAATGGCAAGCTAAAATCCATACTCAGCCCATTGGCCATCGACCGTATCCTGAATCGCCCTCGAATATGAACCTCGGAAAGAGCCATGCTTCCAGCTCAGATTCGAGTCTGAAAATTCTCCTGGAAACATGCAGCAACGCATAACCTTGACATGGTTCTTTCTCTCTTTGAATCCATGGGTGACATATGGAATAAGAGGAATGTTGCCATATGCGTCGAAAAAGAATTCGTTGATCTCCGGTTGGCATCTAGTTGCCTCAGCTCAAATAAGCTCCTTGAGATTGGCGAGGTCAATGTCTTCTCCAACCAGGTAGATCTTAGGAATGTAGAAACCGGTTTTGGTTGAGAAGACAGTGTGGCCAACCTTCTCACAGAACTCTTTCATATTGGTCTGAAGCGCGCGCAACTTGGACCAGTTGACCTGGAGGACAAACCAAAGGCAGTGAGACTCAAAAGGACTCCACACCATTTCAATTGGCAGCTCGGCGGCTTCGCAAATATTCAGAACCTCAGCCGCCTGGGTAAAAGCCCAGACTGTCTCGCTCTCCTCAGTCGCCCTCCCCGCGACACAAATGGGGAGAATAGGATCATCTCGGTGAGTGATGGCATCGATGTTGAATACTGGACAAGGCTTCCCTGATCCAGGGAACACGTGCCCATGGTACTCGACAAAAGGTCCTTCGTCAGCGGTCTCAGTCCTTGAAACGAAGCCTTCGAGAACGATCTCCGCATCGCGAGGAACCCAGATGTTATTGGTCTCGGACTTGACGACATCCACAGGCTGGCCAAGGAGAGCCCCTACGAAACCACTCTCATTCACACCCTTGGGTATGGGCATTCCGCCGACCATGATGGCAGCAGGTGGTACACCAAAGCAGAGAGAAAAGGGCATATCTTCGCCTCTGTCTTGCCACATTTTTCGAATGACACCAATATCTTGCGCTGACATGGTGGGGCCGACCAAAGACCGTTTGCCATTGACCATGCCGCGGGTGATTGACCAGTTGACCCACGAGCCATCGGGACTCTGAACGATATACATGCCGAATGTTTGCAAGTATTTACCGCCATCGTCTTCGTGGAAGAGGGGAACGGGAAGTTTTTCCAGGTCGATTTCATCTCCGAAGATCTTGTGCTCTTTGACAGGACCAGTCTCGAACTCCCTTGGAGCGATCGGTTGACGCTTCTTTGCGCGGTTGATGGCGTAGATGATGTCCCGGCCGCTGGATTCGGACGGAAGTCCCAACGACTTTGCTATGCGAATGAACCTCTTTCCCGGCAAACTGCTGGCACCCACAGGTGCTCCCAAGACCCGAAAGAGACCGTTCTGCTGGCGTCCTTTGATATTTTTGAAAAGAGGCGCTTTGTCTTCAGTTTCGTAGACCTTCCGTACGATAGCTGCTAGTTCAAGACGAGGGTCGACTTCCTTGGAGATAGACAACAGATCGCCCTCCTCAGCCAGCTCCTTGACGTACTGGCGAAAGTTGGCAGCAGCAAGGCCACACGATTGTGAAGGATGGGATGGCAGTGCCATGATGATATGCTGTCTCCGATTTAGGGCGACCGAGACAAGGTGATAATAGGCAAAGAATTTGGACAAACTGCACGATGGCTTGAGTCGCTGATCAAGTTTTGACCTCGTTATGACGGCCAGATACCTAGGCTCAGCTTGCTTTTAGCTTAAGGCTTTACCTCTTGTAGCTTACGTTGTGACACGATTCAGCGCCGAGGTCCGTCGGGTAGTTTGTGGCGATGAGGGGTCGTGTTGCTTGCGCTGGAGTCGGACCAGGCCTCAAAGTTGCTCTTTCACTGGCGCCCCCCATCATTCCGATCAAAGAGGGTCTTATGGGTCTTGCTCACAGGTGTCATGACCGTGAAATCTTGCTTTGGGCCGCAAGGGGCCTCTGGCGCCGTGAGCGAATTTCTTGATGTTAAGATCTTGATGCAGTGATGTGTCAGGAAACGGGCCGCATCTGGGTCTCCGAAATGGTCTCCCATGGGGGTTTCCGGAATTATCGGTATGTTCCTTACAAATCGCGCTTTCGTGACGCGGCGAGGCTGTCTTAAAGACTCGGGACAGCTCCCGTAGTTCAAGTCGGATGCCCAGCCGAAGTGTCGTGGTCCAGACCCAGAGCCTCTATGGGGAATTCGCTGGTCAAGTTACGTTATGGGCATACAAAAGCAGGAAAGCCTCAAACGTTCCTTGATTTATATCCGCGAATATTTCCCAAAATCCCCCACTAAAGAAACTAAAAGTTGACTTCACACACAATCTTCTTATTGCCAGAAATATTTCCGGATCCTGGCGGGGCGAGCTTTTTTGCTTTAGTGCCTTGCTATTACGTCCAAGGTCCCTCTTTGCTTGGGGCAGACCCATGTTTTGAGCCTCACCGTTGATGAGGCCTCGTGACTCTGAGACTTGCATCTATTAGATCGAGCGACGTATGCCACGATGGCTCATATGCTTCACATTCCGGGTACTGTGCTTTCGGGACATCCTCATCTTGTTGAAATATCTTGTTTTGAGCCATCCGACTCTTGTTTGATCATTAGACATTGACGCTTCCTCTTGAAATTCCAGACAAATTTATAAAACGCAAACTGCTCAAGAAAAGCCACCACTCTCCACCCAACGGCCTTTTTGCTTCGAAATAGACCTCCTTAGACGGCACAAATGACTGAAGAAAGCAGTCGAAACAACGCAACTCCGCCTCAACCCAGGCGCAAAAGAATGATTGTTGCTCTCACCGGTGCTACTGGCTCCATCCTCGGCATCAAAACCTTGATCGCATTGCGCTGCCTCAACATCGAGACGCACCTCATTATCAGCAAGTGGGCAGACAGCACCCTCAAGTACGAAACGAGCTACAGCGCCACCAATGTTTGTGCTCTAGCGGACCACGATTACAACAACCACGACATGGCCGCCCCGATTGCAAGCGGGTCCTATCGCGTTGACGGCATGATCATCGTGCCATGTAGCATGAAGACGCTCGCCGCGATTAACTCGGGTCTATGCGATACGCTCATTGCGCGAGCTGCGGATGTTATCATCAAAGAACGCCGGAAGCAAGTACTTGCAGCACGCGAATGTCCCCTGAGCGGCATCCATCTTCAGAACATGCTGTCTCTCACCCAAAACGGCGTCATCATATTTCCTCCAGTCCCGGCCTTCTACCATAGACCGGCAACAATAGACGAAATTGTGGATCACAGTGTGGGACGGATGTTGGACTTGTTCGACTTTGACACCCAGAACTTTGATCGATGGGATGGATTTCAAAAGGACTAATCAACCGATAACGTGTGATATCTTTCCAAATAATGTTGCATTACATACACTCCAGCATCGAGTCCACCGTTTTGAGAATAATGTCGAACGGCCACATAGGAATGTCGAGGAGAACCTGCCGAGAACCGGGTTACGTGAGTCGCATGCGATGAAAACATATTTCGGTGTCCCCAAAACACCCCTTGGTATCGATGAATTCAATCGCCTCGTTCATAGTCCCATGGCTCACTGGCTTTCGGTGACGCATTCATATCTACCCAAGCAGACCGCCGCCAATAGCGTTTAAATGAACGCAGTCGTCCAATCTGCTCATGGCGTTATGCTGAAGACACCATCCCACTATCAAAATAATTAGCACATTTATCACGTTGAGTTCGTAGAAAACTTTGTAGATGTGGAATTGGGACGGAGCAGACATACTGCAATTTTTATAATGTGAAATTTTGAGAAGATTCCAGGTCTTTGTGAAGCACCTGTCATCACATTCGTACCAGCATCCCTCCTTGATCTCCTTGGGCCTCTTGGAGTGTCGGTCTGCTTGAGCCAGGGATGCCAGAGCGGCAACGGCAACGGAAAAAAGGGCTGCTGGACGCATGGTTGTACTGCTGACCGAAGACGATTTATTGCTAGTCGCGGAGCTGGAAGCGAGAAAAAAGGGTTTTTGAAGTTTTTGGCCGCAAGTAGACTTCGAAATCTTTGAGCAGGCTAGCCTTATTTATATCTAAGGTAATCCGACGCAAAAGGCAAGAGCTATTATTGAACCACCTGAAATATAACCGTGGATTTTGGCGCCATCGAGGTGGCCAGAGAAGCCGGCGACAGTTGCAGATGTTTTCCTGTTTGTTGATTTAATTTCAAGTGAAGAAGTTATATATCAATAAAGTACTGTGAAGGCCCAGCCACCGGCGACGCCTCTCGCAATAATGAAGGCCACCAGCGCGAGTACGTACAGGCCACCTGCGAAGATGATCACCCCATAGTATGCACCGTCACACCATTGCAGGATAGCTCCCGCAAATGGCACGCCGACCAACGCGGCGATGCTCGAGATGGAGAATGCAGTTCCACTCCTTTTGCCGTAGTCCTTCGTTTCGCACACTCTACCGATGCACACAGGGGTCAAGCTAATAGCAGCACCCGACCAGAACCCAAAAAGAATAGCAAATGCCGTGGTCGCAGCCTCTCCTCCCTGTGCGGTCATCCAAAGAGCGAAGATGAAAATTGAGCATACGAGAGCCGTCACGCACATAACGTTGAAAGGTCCAAAGCGGTCAGCGACGTAACCCGGCAGGGCACGCCCCGGTATGGCACCAGCGTTGAGAAGCGCGTTAAGAAGTAACGACTTTTGCAGACCCATACCCTCGTGAATGGCGTAAGAACATATGTAGGTGTAGGGTATGAAAACGGCAAATTCAATCAGGAAAACGGCCAGTGTTGTCAAGGCGAACTTTGCGTCTCGCAGCGCCGTGATGTCTATAGCAGCTCCGGCTTTCTTGTTCGGCGGTAGCCTCTTCTTGAGAAGCAGACAAGCCAACACGGATAATGCGAGACAGATGAAACCGACCGTCCTCAATGCCCAGGCAAATCCCACGCGTGGGGCAAGATAAAGAATACTGAGAGGGAATATAACGCCCCCAACACCTCCAGCGGTGCAAGCAATACCGGTTGCGAGGGCTCGTCGCTCGGAGAACCAGTGGCCAATGGCGGAAATGCTCGGGTTAAAGAGGAGTGAAGCAGACATGCCACCGAGAACGCCAAAGGTAAGAAAGAATTGGTAGAACTCTGGGAAAGGTCAGACATGATCAGGCAGGGTGTTGGATAAAGTTAACCTTTGCAGAAACTCATCAGCATGATGGCAGCCACAATACCGATGCATCCCGGTATAACGAGATATCGTACATCATGGGCGTCGAAAATGGGGCCTGGTCACAACACCAAATGAGTCAACCAAGCAAGACTGCCGATTGGGGGATGTGAACATACCAACCCGAGCACCACAGAAGTAGAGGAAAAATGCATAGGTGCTGAACACCCAACCAATCGTTGACTCCGGTAGCCCTTGTAATTCATACTTCGTGACCCAGGCCTGGAGAACAGCCAAAGTGTTGAGAAGCCCCATCGATGGGATCATAGCGCACCATGCACCAGCAACGACCAGCCAGGCATCTTTACCGCCCTCGGGGTATTTCTCAGGTTCTTCCGTGGCAATCATCTCTGCGGGTCGAGGCTTTAGTGTTTTTGAAATCTAGTTGGTCTTTCGCACGACTCACCTTGGACGGCCGCCTCCGGAGATGGAGAGCCTGGGTAGTTTTCTTCGAACATGCCGGGCAAGTTCAACCTCAATGACGAGCCCTTTACTCTTGGGTTGCGGACAGTGCTGCTGAGACCAATTTCATCAATGACAACAAGACTTCTATGAACCTGAGGCTCATATCACTTCAGCGACTAGAGACTTGCATTGTCTTGAGTTCGACCAATCGGACTTCTGGATTTTCGACCTGGTAACCCACTTTCATGTCGGTTGTGTCCTGGGAGAAGTTGGCGAGCCCTCGGGCGTGTTTGACGGTGTGGATGTGGGGTTGATAGGCGTCGGGAGAACGAAAGCCGGATGGCGTGGTCTCCACCGCGCCGCCGTTGTTTGCAGTGCTTACAAATGAGAGGGTCGGTGTTGGGCGTCGTTGACAGCAGCAGCTTTCGCTTTCAGTGCCAGTTATGTGACAAGCTAAGCCAGGATCCAATATTATAGGTCTCGAGTAGCTGGTTAGTTTTATCCCAGTCGAGGGCCAGGTTGTGGTTCGAACAATAAAGGGGGTAGGGCTCATTGTCGGTGAAGCTCGGTGACGCACCAAGGCGCTGATGCTAGTCAGGGCGCGGGGAGTTGACCATTATCATCAGGTGCTTTTTTTCTTGTTTTAAAGGACTGGTCTCACTACCATCGGAAGTGCCCAGAGATGATATGGTGCGTGGGTGCTTATCTCAGGTCCCACGTCACGTCATTCGCGGAGTAATCTGCGGAGGAAACACAAGTGGGGTGTGGGAAACGGTAGTGTTATCTGAACCCCTCACGACATTGCAACCTCAGGGCAGTTCCGGACTTCTTCTGGCCCGATAATGTGTCATGAATTTATCTCATCGCTCAGTTCAGCTTTTTCCATACATTGAAGGAGGCTTGTTTTACCGCCACAAGAAGGTCCTCGCGTTCACCATTGAAAAATGGCTATTGCTAGTAACGTGGAAAACGATGGAGTGAAAGTCATCACGATGTCCGAGGTTGAACGTGCCAGTGGGTACTACAAAACTCAGACTCTTGAAAAGGCACTTGAGGCGATGTACCAAGATGGCTTTGTGGTGCTTCGTGGAGTGATTGATGTTGACTTCATCGACAAGCTAAATGAGAAGATGTGCGAGGACGCGGAAAGGAAGATCGCCGATCCCACTCAACTATACAACCATGGGATCAAGTGTACGGTGATGTGTTCCTCATTTGACTTTGATCAGACTCTGGTCTTGAAAGTCGACATAAACTGACAACATGACGCTTAGCAAATTTCCTTCAGCGACCCCCAGTCGATGACTCGGAGTGCCTTAGCAAGCAGCTTTACTTCAACAGCTTCTTGCTCCAGACTGTGAAAGCGTTCGTCTCTCGAGGCATCTCTATGAGTTTTTCCAGGACCTAAGTTACACGGTACTTTCAGGTATCTGGGCGGCAGGCCTATCTGGAACTGGCTTACTGCCAACACCGCACTGTCCGGTACCAAAGGTCTTCGCCAACGAGCGCACAAAGACTCGTATGCTCACCCTCTTTATCCATACTATGTCATCGCGAATGTGCCGCTCGTCGATTTCAGTCCCGAGAATGGATCAACGGAGTTCTGGCTCGGCTCCCATCAAAACACGACCCCATTTGATCAGATCACCTCCAAGGATCCTGTTGCCGAGGGGTACAATTGTGGCCGACCCGGCGAACCTCTACCACCCATCTCAGAAGAGGCCAAAGCAGCACGCATGAAGATCCGTCCACCTATTCAGCCGAGGTGTTCTCGTGGGGACATCATGATTCGGGATTTAAGACTTTGGCACGCCGGGATGCCAAATGAAAGCGATCATCATCGAATCATGTTAGGTCTCGGATACCAAGTAAGCCTTTGAGTCGTTTCATACCTAGGCATCGTTTAAGGTAGACGATCTGACATTCCTCAGAGCCCTTACTTCCCCAACTATGACCAGACCATGCATCTACCTGAGACGCAAAGATCTTTCTTCTTGAACCATCCTAGTGACTTGATAGATGTTCGAGCGCAGTTCTGAAAGCCGGATGAGTTGGACAAGACCAAAGCTGACGAGGATTTTGAACTCCGTGCAGAACATCTCAAGTAGTTTGTGGAAAGCAGCACCTTGATCGGGTCCAAGCGGCCATTCTGATATCAACTATTGAGTCTTTGAACATGAACACTGCCTTCTATCAAAGGTGGAAGCTTCTTCACGGAAGCTTCCATCATCACACATAGAATTCAATAGTAATTGGCAATATATCGAAACAGTTATAGTGCAGAAATTGACTTTACGCCGCAAAAGTATCGCTTGTACGTACTTAGTAGTACTTCATCATGGTACTCAACCCTTCTATCAATTATCACTCCAATGAGAACTATTAATGAATGTATTGTCAATAGTTCCTAAAGTTTGGGCCAAGCTGCCGGCTTTCAAGCGCGCAAAAAGTAAAAATTCATATTCAGTCTAGAGAAGCCCGGCCCTCGTACCCATTTACCCATTCAAGCTTATCCCGTCAAGCGGTCTGCAGTTCCAGCTCGCAGCTCGCTGCAAATGAGTCGCGCCTCCAGCATCTTTTTCACATCGTCATTGTATGATCTTCGAAGTAAATGACTCTCAAAAGCCCACGATGAATGTCTTTCCGCCCAAAAATGGCCCGTCGACGGCACCATACATCCAGCACCAATTCCACAGCGAGCCCCCGAAGAAGCGATCATTCGGCGTTCACCTCAACAAATTCCTGCGACCTAGGAGTGATCCCGACCGCATGCAGCTGGGACCAAGACCGTTAGATGTCCGCTTCTGGCTCACTGTTGCCGCGAGCCTGATCGTCGGCTACTTTGCAGTGGAAGTCTCGTTTTTCTGGATGTTTCGTGTGGTTGGAGTGCGTTGGAGAGACGTCACATTCTTGGACTTGTCGCTTGTTGCGGTCGCTGTAGCGGGGGCTTTTCTGGTCACATTCCTGGCCCTGTCGTCAATCAGAAACCCCGGAGGAAAGGCAGCAAAGGGCCATCATGTCTGTTGATTGCGGGACCGGATCAAGTGTTGGAGGAGCACGATAGGAGCGGCTGGGCCGGTCCACCATTCAATGATGATGCTCGGAAGCTATTTGGGGGACTATCTTGCTTGTCTTCGTGTATTAAACTGCAGCTGAGGTGCCGGCAATCAGTCAACATCGTTCACAGCGAATGTCCAGGGACGTTATCGAAATTGGGAAGTGCAGTTTATCTGGGGGCAAGGGAATACCCAAGCCCGGTTGAGGTTTACTCGTAGGGTCCGTGGTGCAGACTTTGCTTCATGGTGATCTATTCCGCCTCAAACTTTGCTCATACCATCAAGATAGCGCCGGTAAAAGGCAACACACATCAGCCTACCCCACCCAAGCTTCTTGGGCAATAAGAACATAGATGCATTTTCACTGGCGCAGATGATAAAAGACCACGGACTACCTAGTCTGAGGCTCGATTTAATTGTTGTTCTTCTAGAACAACTTTGGCTAATACTTGCGAGACATCTAAATAAATACATAGAGATTGCTCTGATTCCTGCATCCAGTCGACCGGAAGGTCCCCATCAAAAGATAGAAAGAGTCACCTGCGTTCCTGACCTGTGTCTCCCCTCGACATTCTTCGTGCAACATATCCTATAAAGCGCGAATCTCTTGTGCGCAATAGCATTCATGCAGACAGCTCACAACGCGAGACAGACTTCTGAATGGGCCTTGCACGCCTTCAGGCCCTTGAGGAAAGGAGTGGTTCATGATTCGATCATCTTAACAGCGGGAGAAACCAGCACATGGATAATCCCACTATCGTCTCCCATTATCGCTCCGGATGAGAGGCTCTGCATACCCCAAGGACACAAGCCACAACAGCTTAATCTTGACATGCGTCTTCGCCTCGAACGGTTTCATCATGGAAGCAAACTAAAGCTCCGATGCGTCTCATTCAACTATGATTGAACAGGAGAGACCCACAGTCAACGCATTCTGTGAGGCTATGTTGGTCTCAAACAGAGACCACGACCTTTTGTAAGAAACCGTTCGAACTAGCGGTTAGACAGACGTTGCTGCATACCCGCTCACTGAACGATCCCAAGGGACCACTCCGATTTGCGGAATTCGATATATGAATTTAGTGTTATCTCGGCGCTTCTTCTTCCCCTCACACGCCCAATGCCGTCTACTGTCACGGGTGTTGGTGTAGCTCCTCTCGCCGGATTCCTCCCCTTTCCAGTGATGACCCAAATCCTTGCCTTGTCCCGAGGCCTCTGTGTACAAGGTATCTAATACAGACATTGCGGCGACAATGTCTTGCTATTACCTTCCTCGACTAAGCGCAGGATCCGAGTGACGCCCAAAGAACGAATGCGTTTCGTTAAGCTTCCGATTTCCGTTGCCTTTGCATGGATTCTGTATGGCAAAATTGCATAGAGTGAGTGCACTAATAGAAGTACCAGAACGAGCGTTGCGACAGCTTTCGCAGCGCTCACAACTGCGTGCTAATAAGGCAACCTTCTTTTCACGCATTTATATCGCATCAAGTGCTTATGGTGGCCCCAATATCCAACTTCTGAAAGTATAAAAGCGGAACGCTGGACGTGAAAATGAGCCATCAAAGAGAAAAAGCACCCAATATGTTCGGTCTCTGGGTCTCCGGTTCTTGCAATGATGGAAGAGTTCAGCGCATTGAACTCCCCAAGCTAATTACTACTCGGCAGAGCTTGCCATGATACTCTTTAACCTGCAGCAAAAGAATCTAAAACTGATTTTCATAATCAAGTCGTCCGTCGTCGTCGTGAAATACGCAGAATACTCCGAGACTCATGGAGCCAGAGAATGGTATCGTACTGCTGCCTCCTTGAGCATAATCACCTTAGGACACCCCGAGACCTCCGATGAAGACACAACAGAGTACCACTACCGTTATCGTTCAAGACTTCATCGACACCAAGCTCGTGCATTGTCGCCTTCAAAAGCTCATTCAGTAGCACACCATATACCTCGCAATTTCCCCTACTTCAATCGCACACGTGGCCAAAGAAACGCCGAATCTGCTCGCCACGAAAGCGGGCGAAGCACATACGTACGCAATCAATGCGTGATACAACTTCGTTCCAACCAAAATGATACATGCGTTGGATACCGGATTCAACGGGGGTGATCAGACTGCGTCACCTCCGGCACCGAACATCACTGCTCTTCAAGAGCAGCACCAGCTAAATCGATGCAGCGCCCCTGTCCGGCCTCTCTATCTGTCCTTGGTACATCATGAGAATACTGTGGAAACACGAGCCTCCATTTCAGAGAACAGAATGATGCTCGTACGTTGACCTCGTTGCGTAGACACCCATAGACACGAGATTCCTTAAAGCAACGGAAATCTATCCAAACAGAGTGTATCTCTTGGTGCTCTCCCTCAAGTCAGAAAAGCACCTTCTCTTATTTTACCAAGAACACACATCAATCACAGCACCACAAGAACATCATCACCCCTTGGCCCCGGGAAGCAATCCCGCAACCAGAAACGGCCTATTTAGTGCGCCTGTTTGCGTCGTCCATTGAAGCCTCCGCCATAATTCTGGGACCTGTTCTTCAAAAAGGATAGAGGCGATCCCCAGCATTGCCCCTGCATTCCCTCCGCTCGATCTCAAATGGAGTATCACATCCACATACGGATACCCGCCAGGAAACCTCAGCCCAAGCTCCAGGCCTCATCGTCAACTCCCCTCCTCCGTCTTCATCGGTGTATACACAAAATTGCATGACGACGCTGGACGGAGACCAGTGGCTTCGAACATCTAAGAGGACAGGCAAGCCCCGAAGGCCAAGAACTATGCATGAACTCCGGGAAGGCTTTTGCGTCTAGCCTTGTCAACAGGAGCTGGCATTTGCGCGGCTACCAGAATCACACGGCCCTCGCAAGCACCCCTTTTATTACCAGCTATCAGTAGATGGACCATCTCTCGCAAGCACGCTGGCCCATGGGCATGGTCTCTGGCTCATGCTCATTTTGGTCAAGTCTCCCCTGCAATACTTCGCTATGAGCAACTACGATCCCACATCTACCACGCCCTAAAGCCTCTTAATGGCCTCATTCCTCGCCTCCAAAGCCCTCTCAACCCACCGGATCCCCGGCGCACTCTCAAACCCATGCGGCAGTCCCGGCCACATGTGGAACTCAACCTCCACATCCGCCTTGCTCAGCTTGGCCGCGTATTCAATACACTCATCCCTAAATAAATCGAGCTGGCCAACGTCGATGTACGTAGGCGGCAGCCCCCGCAAATCCTCAACCCGCGCCCGACCAGGCGCTGCGTACAGCGACACCTTCGCCGCCGGATCTCCAGCCTTGGCACCGAGTACGGCACCCCAAGCAAGCCGGTTATCGTTGGTGTTCCACGCGAGAAACTTGTAGTGTCCCGCGGTCTCGGGGACGTTGGTCCGGTCGTCGAGCATCGGGTATACTAGAATCTGCTTCCTCAACCCCGGACTCAGCCCACGATCACGCGCAATCAGCGCCACCCCCGCTGCGATGCCAGCTCCTGCAGAGTCACCCATGATGACAATGTTGGCAGGGTCGATGTTCCATTCTCCCGCGTGATCCGAGAGGTGCCTCAGCCCAAAGTACACGTCCTCCGCGCCCAGCCCTTCCGGGAATTCCGGCGCGAGGCGGTAGTCGACCGCAAAGAACGGCAGCCCGATCATCTCGACAAACCGCTTGACCTGCGGCGCAAAGATGTCGACGTCGCACGTCACGAAGCCGCCCCCGTGCACGTACAAGACGGCACCCTGCGGTTCCGGCGCGTCTGCCATCTCCTGCGTTGAGAAGCGAACCAAGTCGATATTCTGCCCGTCGTGGGACTCGAATGGTATCCTGGTCTCGAGGACGTTCTCCGGCCACGGCTGGGCTTTGAGGACGCTGCGCAATGTAGGCTCGGACCAGGCGCGGAGCTCATGGACGTCTTTGAAGGGTGCTGGGCCTTCGCACCCGGCATCCCTGGCGGAGACGACGGCCAGATACTCCGGGTCGAAGCGGAGGGCGTTGTTTGTAGCTGCGGTGGTCATGGTAGTTGAAGTCGCTCGAGGTTGTGGTTGCATGTGGGGTTCTGCTATCGTGAGTGCGATGCGAATCGTGGCCTTTTATCAGCGACATCCGTCGATGCCATGGGTTCTGGATGACCTGCCCGTATTCCCGAAATATGACGCCAACGAATCATCTTCCTCCACTTGCAACGGCGATGGGCTCAGCACTTGCTACCGTCAACTTCTACAACGGGAAGGAGAGGTTTGTAAGCCAACATTGTTCTCCCCAAATAACAACGCGACAGGATTGAGAAGCCAAGCAAGCATCACATTCCGCCAACAAGGGCGACCGAGAACGGATGTGAGCGGGCAATCGTGATGCCCTACTCAAGCTTAAACGTGGTTTGTAATCGCGGATGGCGAAGACGGACGAGCGCTTCTTCGCTCTTTTCCTCACGGTGACGTGGCCCAGGTTCAGGGGTAAGATCCTTCGTTGAAGCATAACCGAGATGCTTCAATACCCTTCGTCCAACACCCATCATCGGCTTCGGGGCGTTACGATAGTCGCGGGGCGGGAGTCCTTCGGAATTGACGACGACAAGCAAAGGCGAGGAGACGCAACAAAGACTGCCAGAGACAGCGCTTGCTTGCCCTTTCTCGTAAACCCAGCTGACTGGTACCATCGTGGCTGCGCCGGGACGGAGACATGGCCGGCACTCGCCCCGCCTTTGCTGCCGAGCCCGCAATAGCTCACTGGTCTCTGTGCTTGTCGTGCTGCTCTGCCCTCTCAACCAGCTTACAATCCCGGCGCGACAGGGTCCTACAGCGACTGGCGAAAAGCAGGATAGCTGCCCACTGACGTGCGGGAGAGACGTAGCGCCCAAAGTCCAGACTGATCGCAGAATGACATATGCAGCGCGTCAAAGCGACCGCCGAGCTTGGCAGAATGTCGCGCAGCTTGTCCGGCGCATCGACCGTCGATAATCGTCATCCCGGTAGCGTCCGGTTCCACCAGCAGCCATTGCTTCTGCGTCTCGATCGAAAACTCCAAACGAAACGACAATCGGCGACTTTCACGATGTCGAGGAGGCATCGAACGGATCGCTTCGCTGGGCATCGTCCATGCGAGCGGTTGCCACACTTGTAGCGGTCCCAACGACGATGCCGGTAACGGCGCCGACGCTCGAAAAAGCCACCAGCCGCCCAGAAGGCTGGCCGAAGAAATCTCATCTCATCTCATGTGGCGGTGGGCGTGGATGCAAGTCCCACAACCCACGATCCACACCTGCGCATCGAGGTATCGTCTACGATCGGCTTCCGCATCTTGGAGCACTCCGTTGCTATCCTCAAGTGGAAAAGACTCAAAGAGAAAACAACATCTGCTGCGAGATGCGCCGTCTGGATTTGCTTCTCCCGAGCTTCTCCCGAAATGAGGGCTAGCTGCAATAGTGAAGATAAGGTGAGTTTGTGTCACGCGGGCGGAAGGGTAAGGTAGGCTCCATCGTCCGGAGCTCAAACGTCGATCGACGCTTAGAAGTTCATCCGGATAGTGTAGGGCAGGGCTGACGGGGGATTGATTAAAAGGAACTGCGTCGCACCCGATCCAGAGGACGGTGGACGGGTGCGATCCAGCACGTTGGAATCGGCGCTGCAAATATTCCGATGGCACGTTGGCTGGTCCGATCCGGCAAACAAAGGAACCAGCTCGCAGGGCCAGGGGGCCATGTCAGCGATGCGGGCTGCCCTGAAAACTTGAGGGGATCGTGAACTTCGGCCCCGTCCGATCGACAAACATGTCCTGTGAATCGGAAACCAGGACCCAAAGCTCTCGACAAAGCCCTTAATCGCGGGAAGTCTACACGGCCAGGGGCAGAATGTCTACACCCGCCGCGATCTAACCGTGCGTTGGATGACCACGCTGGCTGGCGGTGTGGAAGGCTCCGCTCCGATGCTTTCGGAATCGTCGGTAAAGCTGGCGGGGAAACCCCTTCTGAAGATGTTTCAATATGGGGTTGTTTTATTCGCGAAGTCGATGGAAATTCTTGGTTCCCGAGGATCCTGCAGGTGAGTCAGTGGTTGCCGGTAAGCCTAAAATTGGGAGCACAGATGGCATGCGTTCCACCCAATTTGACATTGCAGTGAGCGTGACTGGAAAGCGCAAATGGTATCGTGAAGAGCTATGCTGTGTCCGGGGTCTCAGCCGATCCAGATGCGAGAGAACCGAACCCAGGAACGGCGCCAATTTGTGCAACGGTCCGATCAAATGGTGAACAGTAACGGCCTGGCGGTGCCGGAGAAGCAGCCGGAGAAGTACCTCCAACGATGCCCGGTCTGCTTTGCTCCGAGAATGCTTCACACATGGCAAGTACCACCGCCGGTAACAACATTCAATCTGATTCAGGACCAGCAAGCGGAAAGGGTTAAATGGCATGATGTCTGGCGCCAGATCCCCTACCACTCGGGTGAAAAAAAAGAGCGCCGGTTTTCAGGACACACCTACTGAATAACCTTAGCTCTCTATACTTTACTTCGTGAATAAAATACGAAATAAGTATCAAAAAATAGAGTAAGTTATGAGGATTCTACTCGTTATTTTTCCTTAATAATACGTGTAGTATAAGGCGGACTGTGGGATAGCTAAAGAGTAGGCTCTTCTGACGACCGGCGCTGCTTTTATTCACCCGAGTGCCTGCTCACGGAAGGAGGGAGGCTGATTTCAGCGGGCGGCGGCTAGGAATTGAGCAGGCTTGCGGGATGTTAGATCCCCTCCTGCTGGCCTGGAATGGCCCAGGAATGCGAGTGTTTCAGTGGCCCAAAGGACTTGGCTGGAGAGGAATTGAGTGAAAGCTGGCATCGTCCATTTCAACCATCATCGAGATTCCGCAGCGCGCATCGACTGATGGGTCAGCATGGTTAGTCCTTTCGCGTACTAGCGACTGTGCCAGTCTGTCGGTTAAGGCTCTTTTGCAGTAGTTGAGCATACTAGCGTCGTCTCTCTCCTGTAGCCAAGAAAGGAAGCTCTGTGGCTCTCCAAATAGTTCGCGGCCAGTAATCGCGATCAGCATTGCCTGTTGTCCGTCGTCGCCGAGTTCAGACGGACTTTGAGAAATCGATGCGAAGATGCGCGAACGCGCTTGCACACGGTTCAACTAGAGACCGCGAGACCTGAGCAGAGAATGCACAGGTCTTAGAACAGGGTGTTCAACGGGGGGGGGGGGGGGGGCGCGCCGCTCATTCTCGGAGCACATTCCACGGTCTCAGAGACGGTGTTTTGCGGTGTCACTGGTCTGGACCATGCCTCGCGAGTCTGCTGTAATGAGGGACCCCGGGGTGAAATAAGGGTCCCATGTGCATATTGTCGCATAAGAGAGCCTAGCAACTGCTACAGCTTTCAAGGGTCCTCGTTCTCCTGGTAGTGCAGTGCGAGAGCAACCTCTGGTCGTCTGCAAAACTCGATTGCAAGTGGGGACTTGACGCATGTATGCTCATGGAGGACAAGAATTCCCGCGCAGTACATGCCGGGAGGCTGCCATTCCCAACCGTCTAGCTTGACTAGACCCGCAAGACTTTACGTCAAGGCTCAGGAACGTGGCGTCAACTGCCCGCCGAGAATCGTCCAGAGACCCCGAGGTGTGGTCCAGATCTATGTCCATCTGCCGGTGACTGGAACAAGATCCTTTTGTCGTGACCGTCGCGAGATTTGACCTTGTCCAGAAGATGCCACAAGCGGGGCTTATCGAATGGCAGCCACCGGTCTCGCCGCTCGTCGTTTCCTGCTGACTCACGGGAAGGATAGGTGGGGGCGTGTCGCATTTGGAATCAACATGAGATCGGGATCCGGGGTAAGGGGCGAGTACGCAATTGGTCTGGGGCCTGGGGCGTCAAAGGCCGGGGCGGCAGCGTACCTGTCCCGTGCGACTAGCTGGGCAGAAGGAAAAGGCGCGAGATCCCATGATCTCGTTCTGTGCTGTCGACTCATGTGTAAAAGAGGCGCAAGAAACCCAATAGATGGCGGAGAAGAACTGAGGAGCAACCAATCTATTGTTTGATGAAATCGGCGACATGTGTCGGCCCAACGTCATAATCCTGTAGGTGTGCTTTACAGCTGAAGCAACTGCGAGCCAGCACGGGTGTTGCACACAGAGGCCGGAACTTCAAGCAACGCGGGAATGTCGCAGACGTGCAGTTGGGGAAACGCAAAATGCCATGGTTCGAATAATGGGAATTTGCGGGACCCGGCGCGTGTGTGCCCACTCGGTTATCTTGCGTCTTGTGTGTTTCCTGCCTGTGGTTGATGGAGGGGAGAGATCGCTCTACATTGGGCCAGTGTCTCTGACCCTGCAGAGACGGGACGGACTTGGAGTGTCTCTTGATTTGCCACATGAAGTTGAGAGTAATATTACCCAAAAGAACGACTATTCTGACCTGTTTTCTGGTTGGCCCTCGCGTTCGGAGAATGTTCCAGCCAGCTAAGGAATTCTGATTAGCTCAGCTCAACGGTAGATAATCTGCGGCTTGGGAGCATTCGGCGCCGCATTCACGTCAAAGTGATGGTACGCAATTTGGAAAACTCCCTCTGACGACGAAAAGATGTCATACCTCGTGGCCGGCTGCGTACCGGGTAGACGAGCTTCCCGCGGTCCCGCTTATGGCTTGTGGCTGGCCGCTAGCAAAAGCAAGTTGCCGTGGTGCACCCCTTGATTCTCATCAACTTGTGCGCCAACGTTGGGGATTTCTGGTACTTGTTTATCTAATCCGATCTTCAGGTGTGGCTGAACATTGGAGTTCAAAGATATTGATGCGACTGGGGGCTCTCCATCCCCACTGGGGTGAGTTTAAACAGCGCAGGTGGGGACGGGGTGCTTGGGCTGCGCAAGAAAGCCCTTTGATTGGACATGATGAAGTTCGTCCCTACAACGGGGTACGCTTAAGAACTGTTGTACCTCGAGGTATTTGTTTCACGCTCCAGCAAGTTGGCAAGCTAGATTGGGGCGGACTCTTTGCTCCGTCCTAACGTCGAGAGATGCCAATTATTAATGTTCGTTTGGCGACAATCAAGGGGCCAGTAGTGCGAGCAGAGCGTACCCGAAACGACAGTTCTTGTGGCCATTACCGCTCTTTAGAGCTGCTGATCGATCTTGATGTGACGTCAAATCCCAGAGACTCGGGAGCATTGCAAGGACCATTTCAGACAGACGGCTCAACTGAAGGCATTGCCCGGTCGACGATATTGCCATTCGTAGAACCGGATGGTTGAGATGGAGGAGGCGAAACGTTGGTTGAAAAGGCCAGCGTCTCTGTTGCAGGCGTTGCGCCCAAAGACGCCTCAACCTTTCGACGGCAATGCAGCGTAGGATAATACTGATGAGAAAGCAAGCTTCGTCCCCCTCATCAGTTCCCCCTCTCTTTCAGCGGGGTAACAGCTGTTCGTTGCATGGCCTGTGTCAACTGCCTCTGGCAATTCGCAGTCCGTGCCCATTTCAAGTAATCGTGAGACTGGGGAGCCCTGGAAGCTGTCACGTCTGGTTGGACGCATGTACTGCATTCAGTACGCACCTTGCTTGCTTCCCATTCCATTAGCCGTTTGGCAATTCTCCTGTAGCATGTGCTTGTGAGCTGGTCTATGCATATTCACAAGCAGCCTTGCCAAAGTATGCATCTTCGAAATGGCTTTTTGTGCCTTAGCCTCTGCCATGTGTTGAGCGCTATGCCAGTCAGAGGTGTTGCTGGCGACACTTGAAGTGATTTGCTAGTCTGAGCCCAGGCTTTCGAAAACATCCGTTCTGTTTGCGCATTCGTTGTCTGTCTTTTGGGTTGCGCTGATAGCTAGCCGGTCGAGCATGCCACGGTCGTGTCGGATTTAACGCGATATCAGGTGCCACGTTCCCCGGCTTTTCTGGGAACAGCCATCCCGTCCAGGTTGGCGTACCCCGGCGACGCTTTTTCCCTGAAAGGTGGCAGTCGCGAAACGCGACGCCTCTACATAGTATGGAGGTCGCGGCGCAGTTGGCCGAGCCTTAGCTTCAATAACTTGTGGGCTTTTTCCCGATCAGCAGCGAGGTCATGATCCTTGAGCGAGCCCGGGAAATTGGGCCTTTGAATGGTTCGAGCGGGCGGCCGGGTGATACCTCGTAGCCCACCTCCTACTTGCAGAGACGGACGGTTCCTCGCTGCGCAGTAAAGCGCGGTTGGGTGCAACTAGGCGTGGCAGGGCAATAGGCTTGATTCTACGGTAAAGGACCATTCGTGGGTATCGATGTACCCAATCTTATCGGAACGGTGGGTTTTTTATGCTTCGCCAGATGCTGGAATATTCCACCGAAGATGGCATGCGGCAACCCAATCGCCAGCAAGCTAGGGACCCTGGCAGTCGATGTCGGACCCTGAGGATCGATATCTGGGCCCCGATTGGCCGAGTCCACTCCTGGTAGCCGAGGAGCGGACGCGGAGGGATTAGAACACCGAGCAGTAGAGCAGTCGGACAAACGATTGGAGGTGTCCTGCCACCAGGGGCTGCGCCGAGTGCTCTGGTTCGGTCATCGGGGTTTGAAAATCACCAAGTCCTCGATTGGACGCTAGATGCCGGGAAAGCAAGCGGACAATCCGTTCGGCGAGAGAGGGGCAACGGTATGAACAGTATTCAACAGAAAGGTTGGCTGTGAGGGTGTGGTCGAGTAGTGGGCGACATCCGCAACGCAAGCGCAAGACCTTGGTGGTCCATCAGATACAATGTACGGGATTGGTAGGAACGGGGGGATCCGATTTCAGAGCGCCCGTGGCTTGTGGTCGAGGGCATCTGGCGCGACAGAGTTCTGGAGCTGCGAAAGCATGTCGGCGTGATGGAGAAATGATGGCACACATACGCAGTATGTACTGACCATGCAGCCAAGGTTGTGCTTTGTATCCGTACGCCGTAGGGAGTTTGTAAGGGCCAAGCGGCGCTGTGGTGCCTGTGTCAGTTTCTGTGCTTCTGTATGGTCAGCCGGAGTAAACTCCAGGGAAGCGAGGTGGGATGAGAAGTAAGTACCGGGGGGTTTGATATTGCATGGGTGCTTGGCCATTTGCGGGAGGTGCAACAGCTCACCTCAGTCCCCAAGGGGACCCAAGGGGAGAGCAAGAAGGGCGGTGTCGACCCATGAATGTCTCTCTTGCGCATGGGAACGGGGCGGAGGCAGGGACGGCAAATCTGTGCGAAGTACGGCGCCTTCTTGTTTTGTCTCATGGTCGTGCATGTTTGTTTGCGGAGAAGTGGGAAAAGTTGAACGAGACGATGCATCAATTGCCTGGTGCACGTTAGCAGATAGGTAGGTAGGTAGGTAGGCAGGCACGGCTGTATGTACCTGACATGTCGACATTGTCTACCTTACCAGGCAGTCACGGCAGTGTCGTTCGATCGTGGCAGCCGGGCAACCTTGTCCGAAGGGATTTGAGGAGTGTCGAGGAGGTCTAAAGAAGAATAGCCGCAAGCTTGCCAGGTGGGGGACTGTCTTGCCATAGGCACTTACATACTAATGAATCAAGGCACAGAGGCATCTTGGGAGATTTGTTCGCAGCTCAAGCTTTTGGAGCTCGAAGCTATCTTGGCTGCTTACTTTTGGGAGGGACAGCAAAGTTGCAGCTGCCAGTAAGCATGAGGTTCGGGCTGAGGCAATGGACAACTCTGGACCAGCCACGGCGACATGCAGGCAGCTCAGGGAAACAGCTTTCATGCAGATGCAGGAGCAATAGCAGATGCGGACGAAATTGGGGAAAGGGGGGTGAGGGAGAGTTGAAGGGCACACAGGTGGCAGAAAGCTACCGCCATTGGGTTATCGTCAGGCCTGCTCTCTGCTGTCTGGCTTTCTGCTTGCTTTCTCTGCCCCCTTGTGGGCGACGAGATGGTGTTGAGCGGGAAGGAAAAGAAAGGATGGAGATGGCTTGAAGGTGTGCCTTGCTGCTGCTGCTGCTGCTGCTGCTGCTGCTGATACTTGCACACTGGATGAAGTGTTGCTTCCATTCTCATGACATCCGGTCTGTACGAACATGACCTCTCTACCTTCAAAAGTACTACCCTACTTCCTGCGTTGCTTGCCTCTCCTTTGCGTGGGCAGGTACGAATTCGCAGTGTTCCTCTCCTCTCCCTCCTTCCTCTGGCTGCACAATATTTACGTATGAATTGCATTTTTGGAAAGAAAGAATGGGGGACTGGAGGGAGCTCCTGCTAGGATTGGGCCTGCAGGAGCCCACCCGGGGCTCCCTCCCGCCCTGTCGGTTGCGCGGGTGGGGCCTGAGGTCAAGCGCGAGCCCGAGCTTGGATCGCCCCACTCGGTCTGTGCCCCACCCCACGTCCTTCCACGTCCACGTCCACGTCCACGTCCACGTCCAGCCGTGGACTGTGGACAGCGGTGGTGCCTTCTGTGTGCGTGTGCACCGTCCCAGCCAGCACCTTCTTTTCTGCCCACCACCAGCCGTGCTCCGGTGCCCCTTCCTTCCTGCCCTTTCTGTTGCCCAACATTGAGCAAGTATGGAAGTCACTCTTGAGGCGAAGCCACGCAGCTGCCCTTCAGCAACCCCTGCCCGTCGTGCCGCCAAAACGACCCGGCACTAGTCCGAAAACGGTAGGGTACGAGAAAGATGAGAGGGAGAGGGCTGGCAGGTTCACGGTGTTCCCCCCTCCCGCGCACCCAAACCACCCAAACGACCCAAACCAAACCCTCTCCCAGTGTCGATTCACCAGTGACCCGGACGATACCTCTCGGCAGGGCGTGGCTTTAACACAGCGACCCTCTGTCATCGAGATCGATCAACAGAGCGTAACCCGATCAAACGCTCCCAGATCGTCTAGCGATCGAACCCAGGCGAGTATATTGAGATAGAGTAGTTAGGAAGGAATCGGGAACCACAAAAGAACCCAGGCGAGTGACACTTGCCCTTTCCGCTACCACATGCCTGTCCGCCACTGCAGCAGCGCAGCACTGCTACCGCTCCAGAGTCCGTTGTCCAGCAGCCAGCCCTCCATCGCTTTCCCGTACTAGGTACCTACGCAGTACACTGCCCGCCGTGGACCACCTCAATGTACCCGGGCAATGTACCGCCCCCCCTCAGCGCCCTTTGGAGCCTATCCTGGACTTCCTGGGGCCCTGTCTCTCGCTGCTTCTCGCTCCAGTAACCCGGCAGCCAGCAAAAGCAACCAGCCAAACACCGCACCGCACCGCACCACATTATCGCTTTCCCACCTGCTTCCGCATGGAACATGGGTCCAATTTGCTCTCTCTGTTTTAGTGCTTGAGGAGGGGAGGGGGGCACTTCAAGGTTGCCATAAGGTACTTTTTGTGCTGCCCCATCGTTCTAGACCGATCCCCGAGGAGCACGAACCCTGGGTTTGTATAAGACTTGGAGGCGGCCCAGTGGCACTTTTTGCCTTCCTGCCCTCTCCCAACCTTTTTGGTACACCATTCCCGAAGCTCTTTCACCACCGTGAAGCTATCACGACTCACGCGAGCACCAATATATCGACGAAGAATAAGCCATCGACGCAACACTGCCTGAGAATCAGGCGGTTTTGGCTTCACAGGTTCTAGCCTTTGAAGCACATTGGCCGCCTTCCACCCCTACGAACGCCTCACGTTTACTTATCGAACTTTGCACTCTCCCGAGTGACTTCGCACCGAAGCCTGGATACACCCATCCCAATATACATATCACACGTCGATCCCCAACGTCGACAACGTCAGCAAACATGCCCAAGCGATCGTTGGACGCCAGCAACATTTCGCCCAGCATGGCTATGGACAGGGGTCAGAAGAAGGTACGACTCTCGCTGGAGCCAGTTCTGGTGCTTGGCTGCCATTCCCTTTTTATATTTTTTTCGTCTTGTATCCCGCCCACTCGTCAATTTTGCCCCGAGATCCCATGCAGCCCGCTTGAATGCGTCAGCCACCCTTACATGACGGCTTCACATCACAAGGTTTCCCCTTTCCCTGACTTTGGCTGACTATGAGCGTCACAGACTGAGCGTTCTCATGAGGAGAACCAGGAGAGGGCGTACATTGCTGCCTCCCGGCGAGCTGACCGGAGCATTGAGGCTCGCGTACAGTCTGCCAAGATGGCCAGCGAGATCCACAAGAAGCGGACCGGCAAGGGCTTCAAGATTTCTGAGGCTATCGTCCAGGCCGAGGAGATGTACGAGGAAGAGGAAGACGATATGCCGAGATCGTACCGCATGCTGGCAGCCCACCTTCAGACCGGTTCACCCGAGTTTGACTACCGAGTGAACGCCTTCCTCGCGAACCGTGTGGCGATGGCTAGCATGGTCGCTGGTCTCCGTAACCAGGAGTGGGCCGACAACCCGATCAACAAGATGTTCGCTGAGCAATTCCCAAACGCCACCAAGCAGGCTCAAGCACTGTCCCACAACTTGACCAATTCCATGTACTATCAGCCCGTCGCTCCCAGCAATGCCCGTCACCAGCAAGCCCAATCCGAGGCTGCTGCGACGAGCCCAATGTCGCCGACCTTCAGCACGGTGAACTTTCAGCAAGGAACGCAGCAACGAGAGAGAACACAGTCTGCAGCCTCCCCGATGGACATGTCTACACCAGTTGCCCGTGACCCTGCCACTTCGCCACCAGCACTGTCTCCATCCTCCGAGGCTGCTATTGCCACCCCGTCGACACGATCCGCGTCCACCTTCCCGTCCCCAATGACGAGCCTGGATGCCAGCTTGTTCCCGCCAGAGTCCTCGTTCACGTCTGAGTTGCCCATGGATGCGAAGATGATGGTACCGAACTTTGACATGAACGATCCCATGTCACAGATGTTTATGGGAAACCCCTATCAACAGCAGGCGTGGTATCCAGACATGGCCGATCTGAAACACGATCCGACGATGGATGACCCGACCTTGTCATCACACGAGTATTTCAACGGTCATTTGAACCCGTACACCCAACGACTTGACGACGGGCAAAGCGAGTGTAACACACCGGGGCCGAGCGCTACCGAGAACTGGGAGTCTTTCCTTGATTTTGGCGATCATAACGACAGTGGTACCGTCGACCCGTCCTTGTAATGGATATGCACGGGTACAGCACCGTCCCGTGGCTTTAGGATCGTAATGTGGAGGAAATGAATCTGGACACGAAATGATGAAGTGACCTTCTGGTTCATGAGCAAAGACTTTTTAGAGTTAGCATTGCATGGTTGGTCACAAATGGATACCCGGGGTGGACGTTGGCTTATTTCACGAATCACGCGGGAGTTCGGGTTTTACCGGGATACCTCTTGCCCACGTCTTGATGGGCTTTTGCAATTTCTTTTTTTTTACAGTTACATGTCCTTTATATGGACTCCAGGGGATTATGCCCCTTTTTCATTCAACGATGGGAAGCCTTCGGAGGAAGCATCAAACACGCCGGAGCAAGGCCAATGTTTGGTTGCAGAAGGACGGAAGAGTATACCTGCCGTCGGTACATGCTGAGGTGGAAAGTTGGTCGAAATCTCGAGTCGCGATATGAATGGACATGGAGGAATGGAGTGGGATAAAAAAACACGGAAAGAATCAAGTTTGAAGAAAAGCGTCGTTGGCAAGGCCTCACCACATGGCGATTGTAGCGCGGAAGCGCGGAAGCACGGTGCTGGAACATGCTCGTAGTGGCGAGGTCGCTTTGAAGTCGAGACTGCGGAAAAAAAAACACGAAAATAAGAGAAAACACTGATTCACCACCAATATGTGTTTCGTTAGCTGTGGCTGTTGATCTGTTTGCTGGCTCTGAAGAACACGCGGCGGGTATCTGCGGCTTGCCCCGTTGCTCATGTGGCAAATTCGGCGCCCGCCGTCCGAGCCACCGACCCGAGAGTATCGGTTTTTTGACTTGCCTGCGGAAAAGCATACTCTTTGACGACGGGCGTTTGAGTTGATACTGTTGGGTCGACGCCGCATTTCAGTGGCGCAGCACGCAAGTTCCTGATACCTTGCGCTGCGGTGCCCGCGACCAAGCCTTCATGTACGGACACAAGAACCAATGCATGGGCGTCGATTTAGAATCGCAGTAGGGGGGAGTTGCCTTTGGGAATAAACGGGTAGGGATGAAGAAGGCGGATGAGGGACTCTGGGGTGTCGTTTGGCGAACCTCGTGATATTGATGCGCCACCGTTGATGAGGGCGTATTCTGGGCGGTCTTCTCATGCCGCTACTTATGTATAAGAACGTGGCTCGCCAGGATAACTCGATTTGTAGTTCCATTCACCCCGGGGTTTAGGCTTCTTTTATATTTCCTTCGGTGGTGTGAAGGTAGGCGATGCTTGGGGCGTTGAGGTTTGTCGTGTGGCTGCTTCGGTGTCGTGGAGGCGGCGAGGTGCCTCTGGGTTGTGTGCGTGGTTGAAGCGTGGGCGCTTCTTGGATAATGTATATAATGCCGCCTTCTTAATTTGGAGGGGATGGATCGAAGACACGCCAACACGCCGAATTCTAGCTCGACGCGTAGTTTTGTTTGTGTTATCTCGATTCTCGTGGTGGTTGGAATGCATGGGCGCCTTGTGAGTAGTCGGCCGCCAGTGACGAATATTTTCTGCTGTCAGAACTCTTGCCGTGTTGACATATAGGGACGGAGAAGCTCAGGACGACAGAGAGGGAGACTGGCGCAGTCTTCACAATGTTCTCGTAAAAAGGTTGTGCCGCTTCTGTGCCTCGGATTTCTCAAGACGAGTGGGTCGAGTAATTCAGCATCAACAGCTCGGAAGGCTGCCATCATTACGATTGTCGCCTGGTTCTGTACAGGTTTGGTGCTTTGCGAGGTTTTATACTTATGTTTTACGTGCGTGTTCACTCTTGGCGACGGTGGGTGCGTGAGTGTTGATGCTGATATAAAATGTATTGAGGTGGTGACTGGGAAGCGAAAGAGCCACAGGAAAATGTTCCGCTGCTAACGTAACGTTTCTGTTTCCAGTGACTGGTCATGGCTTTTGTCCGCATTTTGCCTTGACTTTGAGAGCATCCATATCAGTTGAGTGCCTGCGTTGTTACTACTCAGGGTTCGTGACTTGCTACCAGAGCTTCCAGATAAGTCGAATAAGGCGACGACGCTGATGAAGGGCAGCGGTGATGTCTTTGAGCCGATAGCTTTGCGCAAGATTTTCAAGATTTTCGTGTAAGATGCAATTTCATGGTGGTCATATCACCGAATGCCTCGCTGGTTTCGGGGAACGGCAAAATTTGGCGTTACCACTCCTGCAACCCGGTTCTCCACTGCTTTGTTATGTCCTACGTCTGCTGCTTGTGCTGTGTGGCATCATAAAAGTCACATCAAATGAGTATGAGTACCATGGAAAGCGAACAACAAATCACATATTCTTCTGAACCCGACTTTTTAGTCCCTGTGGGGATTAGAGCACTCTCATCGGGTGGTGATCCGGGAATGTTACGAAAGTTGAACGGTCGTCGAGAGCCTGGGCATCGTAGCCTGTTGAGTGTATAACCTCAAGACAGCGGTGAAGAAGAACTGCAGCATCTGCATAGGGATTTTTGATCACGAGAGGGATCGAGGCCGGCTTTCTTGTCCTTCAAACAGTTGCGTCACATCTTAACATCGCGCGCTTTGCTTTTCCTCAGATACCCGCTCTATTGGGGTCCCCTAGTCCTGGTCATCGTCAACCGCTTTTAGGTAGATGATTTCATCCACTAGCACATGATTTGAAGTGTCGAAATTGCTATTTTAAAGCACTCTGTTTTGCTATAAGGGGAACATTCCCGGCGCGTCTACGAAACGGAAGCCACATGCAGATGGCGCGACAGTGGTTTGAATTATTCTATACCACAGTACCTTAATAGAAAGACGTTAACAAGACTGTGGACGGCATCTGCGAATCGTTTCATTGTGCCAGCCTTCCTGATCATGAGGCATCCCTCTCAAGTTCGGACTGAATAATCCATGGATGGAAGTAACGAAGGATGTCGGCAGATTAGCGGGCCGTCAACATAGATTCATTGGCTAAGTTTGCCGTCTTTCGAGTCCTACAGAATGTTGCGACGTTCAACATTCTCATATGGGTTTGTCTCCAGTGTTCTAAGAAGCAAAAGAGACTTGCCTCATCGCTGGAGACTTTTCCCCCTCATGTGTCTTACCCTCGCTCATGAAGCCCCTTTCCCGCTCATCAGCCCCCTTTAGGCTGCGGCAGAGAATTTAGCGGCGTGCATAACGCCACCGCATTCCAGGTTTAAAGTTCATCGTAATCGCAGCGACGTCTGGCTGTTGTCCAAGCCAAATACACGCAGAGCCGTCGCTTTCCGAGGGACACGACCCCGCTCGGTGACCCCGCGCCCGGAAACACGGACATCAGGGCTCACTTTCTCGGCGCCGAACGGGCTGAAGTTTGCGACTTCTTCGGTGAAGTCTTCTTCTTCATCAAGCTGCGGTGCATGAGGGTATTTAAAACTTCGACCGTTTCATGGTTTAGAGTCAACCATTCAAAACCTTTCGTCGACTTCGGTCATAACCAATAAAGCTGAAATGATGACACGTCGGTTGTGGCTGTTCTGCGCGGTCGTCAACTGAAACGTGCACACGAACGGCAGAATGAATTTCATTTTGTCTTTCTTTTCTGTCCATTTATGATGTTCAAATATACTACGGATGCTACTAATGACGGCCCGGTCAAGATGAAAGGTATGCATGCCTTGGCGACGGCTACTCCTTCACTTACACAGCTATGCGTGATCAAGCATGGTACCTGAACCATTGTTCAGCCTTACATTCCCGGAACATTCGCTTTTGGAGAAGGAGCGTTCGTTGTTACGCCCTCTGATATTAGATCAAATGGCATTTTGACTCGCATGCTTAGACATCTCGCTATGAAACGCCTCGGCGACGGATCGTTGAATATGGTAGAGTATTTAAATCGGGCCTCGGCCCCGAAGCATAGTTTCTGCACAACGTTGTCCTGGGTTCAGCCAATGTGTGGGAGACATCAGTATGGTTGCTTTAAGGCTGCTTGCTATGACAGCCACCATGGATACGATTCATACCTGTGGGCCTTATGATTGGCAACACATAGTCGTGGTATCTGTCCACGTCGCCCGAATAAGTGCAAAGCATCAAAAGTGAAGGAGGGGGAAGTCTGGCCTGAGAGAGATCAAGAGAGTTCGCAGTGGATGAATCTTATTTGATTATAAAGAAAAGTGCATAGACGTCTGCCAATTTTCAAAGTCGGTCAGATCGCTCTTCCTGCTTGCCGGAACTCCATTACAACATCATGATTCTGAAAGTTGTAATAGATATAACTGACAAGCCACTTCGCCGTTACAGCTATTGGCGGCATGACCTTGAAGAAAACTGAATTGATCTCAGGAAGGAAGGCTGACGCCCCGAATCTAAGCCCTCAACCCCACCCGCCAGTTTGAGAGAGTTCTTTCTGTGGGCTTGAGACGATCAGGGAGCGTTTCTCTAAAAGTGATGAAGCCAGTGCGGTGAAAAACGTCTTTCTCCTGGACCTCACCGGTGATAACTAATGTGTCTCCTGCCCCATGGAGGTGCCCGTTGATCAAAAGCGCCTGATTCCACGTGGTTTTGTTCTCTATTCCGGCAGAAGCAATCTCCACCCCAAATATGGTCACGCTCGTCTCCAGCTTCATCTTCCACCGTCCATCCTCTTCTCTCCGGATTCGGCACTCCACGGCTCTAACACTCAGCAATCCACTATTATCCACCCTCGCGTGCTCACTGAGCGGTCTGGTCGTGCTGGCTGTGTCTCCCAGCGTCCACTGGCCATCATCTCCCCGTTGAGCCTTCGGGAGCCAGCAGGCGCCTGGCTTTTGGCTGGGAGCATGGCCATGATAGATGCCAAGACGGAAGTCGTCTTAAACACCCTTGTGGCAGCCTCCTCGAAGCCTATGCCATACTCTACTGCTACTGCCTCTCCTGGCTGTAGCATTCCCAGGACCCCGTACACCAGGTCTTCCTCCACAGCACATTTCCTGGCACCCATATCCTTCCAGAATTCTACCAGCGACGCCTTGCCTTCACCGTACTTTTCCATGGCTCTAGCGGCACTGCTGAACGGGTGGTTACCCACCCTTGCCCGAGTCTCTCCATCACCAACGGAAAGAATGCGCCCATTCTTGTTTCGGGACACTGCCACTCTGCTTGCGATTGCCTCTGGACGTCTCACCATCAACATCAACAAGAGACTGTACTCTTGCTGGCTTATAACTCCGTCTTTCCCCACGAGCAGCAGATTCTTCGAGAGGGCTGCCTCTTGGTACGTCCATACTCGTGACTTCCACACACTCTGATCCACCGCTTGTAAAGTAGCTTGCCACATGTCCATGACATGCGGTATATCTCTCTTGCCTCTCCCAAAGCAAGTTTCTGAGATTTCGGCCTCCTTCAAGAGTGCGATGCAGACCGCAGCCCCCTCATAATACTCCGCCATCTTTGGAATCTCGGCTTGCTTGTCTTCGATAGAGTCTTGCTTGACACACAGCTGGTCTATCCATATGGCAGTGATTCCAGTTCCCTGAAGAATCCCACGGCACTTGTCGGCGACCTGTGCTGGATCGTCCCATTGCGTCCACACATAGGATACAATGGCGTATCGCTGTCGAGTTTTGGGTTCTTTCACTTCCCCACTGAGTAAGTCAAGCAGTCGCGTGGGCTGTCCCAAAGTATATGCTCCTTTAAGCACATACTCAGCGTCTTACGACAGCCGCGGGCTGCTCGTGAGTCCTGTTCCCACGTCTGTATGTAACCCTGACTGCTGCTTAGAGATATTGATCGCCTTTGGCCGAGCACTGCCGTGTTTTCTCTTGCCCATCTTGAAGCATCGAGCTTGCCAGGTAAAGAAACCCAACACAGTTCAATCAAGTATTGGTATTGGTACCGTCTAGAGCTTCATGATCTGCAGGCCTACCACCGCCGTGAAATGGATTACTTCGTGTACTGCGGGGTAGGAGCGATGAGGCTTTTGTGTGCAGGTTGATCAAGACTTTCTGGAGAGATCCTAGTGCAACTGATGACGAGACGGGCGAAGAAACGAGTGCAATAGAGACTTGCACCCCAAGTGGTTCGGGCGTTCAACAAAAACAACCATAAAAAAGAGAAGAAGGGAGGAAGTGAAGTGCTTACCCGTCCCACTCCTGCCGATGATGTGGCGCCAGTCACGTGGACTTCTATGACCTCTCGCCAATGGTGAAAGGGGTTGCTGCATGGTTGATTGGCTGTTGGTGGGGTCTGGGAGGGCATGTTCGAAGCTCCAGAGTGCTAAAAGTCCAGCAAGAGTTGCGTTGTTCAAACCTCTGGAGGGACTATTCTCGAAGATCAATCCTGTGTCTTTCCCAGCTTCACAGTCGCAGACCTCACTACGACATCAGTAGGGCCAGCTGATTACGACATTCACCCAAGATCTCAATGCTTGTGCGTTTGTCTCCAAGTGTTGTTGTCTCGCAAGTATGAGGCTTTGTTGAAGCCACCAGTCTTTCACACGCCGCTACTGAAGATTTTGATTTTCCACTGTCGAAGACATGAGATGACAAGCACGTTCACGACGACAATATGAAGTCCTGAAACCAAGATTTGGGGGGCATCCCGATTTCGAGGAGATAAGTGAGGGTGCTGACAAGCCGATATTTGTATCAAAGATGGTCTGCAGATTGACCTCTTGGGCAGGCAGTTGAGGAGCTCTATGTGCACATAGATTGAAGATAATGGATGTATTTTCCCAAGTAATCCAGTCAGGGATGGATAAGTAGGTTCACAGCTATACAGAAACATCCAAGCTTACACAGCATGACGACTTAACTTCAATTTAACACCGAGGCTATCCAAGTACAGAGGCCAAATCGGGACATCTAACACACCAGTGATCTTTGACATGGATAGATAGCGATGGAAGTTACCACTGTAGCTTGGAGAGACGCTCTTGGGAAACAGTATGGCGATAGCGTTCGATATTGTGCGTGGGTGAGTTATGAACAACTACATATTGCCGAAAATAGAATGAAGGCGGTTTCACGATATACCACTCTTGGAGAAACCATAAGCTATCCGTTATACATGGCTTTCAAGCAAGTATTTTGCCAGCTTTGTTTGACATGCGCAAACACAAGCACAGTCAATCGGCCTCGATGTCAATTTCTCTCTCCAAGCCAAGGCGTCATTGTCGAAACGTAGGTCACCAATAGGCCTTGAAGACGTCATGGCTGTTCGAGTTCAAAGCTGACCCCTCTGTGAAATACGAGCCCCGGTCGTCAGAATGAAACGAGATAGCCGGAACACCGACAAGAATGGTGCGCTTCTGTGGATGAATAAGTGCAAGATCGCCTGAGAGGACGAGGACAATGTAGGTCCTGGGTTGAGGCAGTCAACCCACGCACGCAGAATCTGAGGTTGGTCAGCTTGACTTTTGAGATGCCAAAGGATCATTCGACATCGCAAAAAAAGAATTTCACTTGTTGTCCATTTTATAGGCAATCTTGAACGCAAGCAGAGGTGTCTCAAGGAGCTCTTATATTACAAGGCGTAGAAGAGTTTGGCTGGACTGAGTGTGAGAGTCACATCATTGTGAATGTAGCCAAATTCATTATAAACCAAGTCTAATGCCAACAGACTTAAAGGTAGATTTGAACACATATTATTTGTTTTGGACGCCGGGTATCATACATTGGCTAATTTTCTTCCCCGTTCTCCTCCACCAGTTCCTTCTTCTCCTTGGGCTGGGGTTTACCCGCTTGTGCCCTCTTCTGCTCCAAGTTCCTCCTCTGCCACGGCTTCAGCTTCACCTCCTCCCCTTCACCCTCGGCTCCCTTCGCCCACTTGACCCAATCAGACCGTCTCGTCTTCCACATGTCACCCTTCCACGTCCTCCAGACACTGCGACCAAACCACGACTCACGCAGCGTCCGCTCGTGTTCCGCCAACGAGGCCATAATGGTCTGCTTCACGTGGAGCGGAACCGAACGGTCCTTGCCTTGGGAGGGAATATCGACGATGGCGTTGACGACGTTGTGGCCGGTCTGAGACTGAGCGAGGTCGCCGACATGGGGCGCGAGGGCGCCGACGAGGGCCTTGTGGAAGAATTCGTTCTGGGGTGCTGCAGGACTGGCGAGAGCGGTTGTGAGGACGCCCATCTTCGGCATGGATTGTGTCGCGAGTTGGTAGAGTAGATCGGAGGGGAGGGCCATGAGAGACTTTTGAGCGACCTTGGAGGGCTGACCGGGGGTCTTGAACATTGTGGAGGCGAGGTGGGCGCCGTGCGCGGCGATGGCGGTCTTGTTCTGCGGCGCTTGGGATTGCTGAAACTTCTGCTCCTCTTCAGGTGCTTCCTCAACAAGGTGGCACAGCTTCGGAATGAGGTCCTTGGGGTTGCCACCCAAGGCGTCTGTGACGGCCTTGGTGAGGGCAGCCTTCTCCTCGTAAGCTTGACGGGCCTCGCAGCGCTCGAAGAGAGTCTTGAGGACATTGTAGCGGTGCTTTGTGATCAAGGTTGGCACGATGGGCAGAATCTTCTTTGCAGCTTCGACGAGGTCGTCCTTGCTGAATCGGTTGAGAGCGCGGAGGGCGGGGTAAGATGCGATGTCGTTGCGTACGTAAGTCGCGATGCGCTCACCGAAGAAGTTGTGGGAGAGGGCCTTGAAGATCTTGCCCGGGCAGTGGGTGATGAGGGTCTCGAGAAGGCGGGAGCCAATCTGGTCGTACACCATGCTGTTGACGAAGTCTGCAGCCTCGGAGGTGGTGTCGCTGAGAGACTTGGGGGCATCCGGGAGCAGTCTGTAGAGAAGCGAGTCTTGGTTTGATGCGGACGACTTGTCGTTCTTGTGGTTGAGAGAGATGTCGAGTTCGAGGAGAAGCTGGAGCAGGGGATTGCCCGTCGGGTGCTTCGCGAGAACGCGCAGAGATGTGAAGTCCATACCAGATACGGCGTCCTGGATGATCTTCTTGGTGGCCATGGTGAAGGACTCCGGGACGGCCCTCAGCTGGGTGTTGAGATCCTGTGTGTTGGCATTGGCGCCGTGAACGGTGATGTGCTCCTTCTTCTTGCTCTTCAACAAGGACTTGGTTGCCGCATCTTCCAGCGGACGGCCAGAGAGCACGACCAGGAGCACTCTGAGTGTATGGGATCCAAATCGGTCGGTGAGCAGGAAGCCCATGTGTTGCTCAAACTCGTCCAGGGTCATGAGGAAGAGGTTCTCCATTGTGCTCTCTTCCACAGGCTCCTCGCCATCCTGCATCTCCGTATCTTCCTCGCTCTTCTCCTCGGGGACAACGCCTCCCAGCTCCTGTGTAACGACGGGTGCAGACTGCAGGAACAGCGTCTCGCAGCAATGGCTCGCAAATCTGTGCTGGACAAGAGACAAAAAGTGCGTCGCAAATGCATTGAAGATTTGCTTCTTCTGCTTGGTGTTCGACAGAAGAATCAACCGCTCCATCAGACGCGACAGCGATTGACTGCTAGCCAGCTTGAGCTCCTTGCCCTGTGCCTCCTTGTAGACGCTCTGGAGGAAGATGTCGCGATCCTCGGGGGAGGGGAACTGGTTCAATTCGAGCATCTCGTCGGCGCGGCGGAAGTACTCCTGCTCTTCGTCGGCGAGCATACCGAAGAACTCCCTCTCCGGGCCATTACTGGGGAACGACTGTTGCTGCTCGCCCGCATCATCGTAGACTTGCTCCTGCCCTTCTTGTCCTTGTTCTTGCGACTCGTCCTCGGTACGTCTGCGCTTCGATTGCCGCTCCTCGTCCTTAGCATCGTAATTGGCTTCGTGTGTCTCTCTCCTCTTCTTCTTTCGCTCGTCGCGAATAGCTTGACGTTTCGTTCTCGGCTTAGGCATTTTGACGGAGGCTGAGCGGTGCAATTGCCAATCGGGTTGCTGAGGAACAGGGCGAGAGTGGACTGTCGCATTCAGTGTTGGAGAGCAAACCGAAAAAAAATTTGGTCCCAATTTACTATCTTATCGCTTATCTTATCGCACCCCACTAACCCCTGCACCATCATTCTCGACGGCATGGCCCCTGTCTCCAGTGTAAGTTCCTGGCATCGAGAAACGTGATAAATCTCTCCCTTTGCTTACCGTCTTCACTTTTTCACAGCACTTTGACTTTATATTGAAGCTCCTTAGCTGATTATCCATTCCACTTGTCGAATTTCGGACGCATAATACTTAGCCGAGCCAGCCAAGATGCACTGTACGGCCCATGTCGGAAGACGAGAACCCAAAAACTGTCGGCCAACGACTCTTTTTGTGTCTATCTCTATATTTCTACCTAACTTTTGATAGCCAGTCCATCCTTTCATTTTCGTCAAAATCGTTTCAGATCTATGCACTCATCACGCGCTACACCACGCCCTCCTTGCCAACCTCCTCCAAGGCCTTGACCAGACCATCCACAGTCCCCTGCAGCGTCTGGCAGTTGACGACCACACGGAAGAAACTGCCCTTCTCTCCAGGGGCGTAATCGATCATGAAGCCACGCTCGATGAGCTTGTGAACCATTTGGCTGGTGCGTTTGGTGTTCGTCTTCGGGTCTTCCGCAAGCTGACCGTTCGGTGCATAGTAAAAGCAGACCTGCAGACACGGCGGTGGGTTACTGGACACCAGGATGAAGTTTTCGCTCTTTTCAACCAGAGTAGCCAGACGCTCGGCCAGCGAGAACGCATGGTCGATCTGCTTCTCAAATCCGCCGGCGCCGTAGTAGATCCAGGCCAGAGCCAGCTTCAGACTGTCCCCCCTGCGGCCGCACTGCAGGGTCAAGTCGGCAAGGTCCCAGACGTCACCATCTTCGTCCACATTGTGGAAAAGGTATCCGGCAGGCAAAGTGTTGGCCTTGTGGAACACCTTCTCGTCTGGCGTCAGGAGGAACGAGCACGTTACCGGCACGTTCATCATCTTGTGCGGGTTCACCGTCAGAGAGTCGGCCAGATGAGCGCCTTGTAACTTGGACTTTTGCTTTTGGGAGAAGATGACAGATCCTCCCCAGCTGGCATCGATGTGGAACCACAGTCCGAACTCTTTGCAGATGGCGGATATCTCCTCGAACGGGTCATAAGAGCCCATCACCGTCGTTCCAGCCGTGGAGTTGACGTACAGAGGGGTCTTGCCCTCAGACTTGGCACGAACGATCTGCTCCCGCAGAGCGCTCGGGATCATGCGGCCATCGGAGTCAATAGGCACCGCCCAGACGCTTGACGCCCCAAGACCGCATGCCAACGCACTCTTCTCAACGGAGTAGTGGCCGTGAGCACTCGTGAAGATGACAAAATCATACGAACCGTTGCCAGTCTTCTTTGTCTCGGGGTACAGAGCACTGCGAGCTACTACCAGGGAAGTGAGATTGGACGCGCTGCCTCCTTGGCATGTGACTCCTCCAGCCCTAGGGCCGGTGAACCCAAATAAGTTCGCGAACTTTCGAGCGGTAATCTTTTCGATGATGCTCAATGCGGGCGAAACTTGGTAAACGTGGAGCTAACATTGGTCAGAGGATGTTTGGTTGCAAAAGACGGATGACTCACGTTGGTGTTCAGTACCGACAAGAGAAGATCGGAAACAAGCCCAACCTAAGCATGTTAGCGAAGCTCCTGCACTCATGCGAGCGGACTGACAGGAGTGTTGCTGGCATACAGCTTATCCATGAAGCCTTGGTCCCAGGTGTTGACGCTGTACCTCAGGATCTTCTGCACCACATCAAGCAAGCCCTCTTTCCCGAGTCCATCGCCTTCGGGAAGGGATAGCTTCAGCTTCTCGACCAACGCCTCGGGCTTCAGAGTGTCGACGAGAACATTGCTTGGAACTCCATCGATGTTTACTGATGTGTTGCCCCCGGCCTTCTGTGGCGCGGCTTCATCTGCAGCTCTGATGTACGGGACAATCAATCCCTTGACTGCATCAAGCAGCTACACGGGGCAATCGTCAGCCGGGCCATCTTCCATGAGGAACGTACTGCTTGAGTCGAGCACTTACATCGTTGACTTCATCAGCTCGACGCAGTTGCTGCGGGGCAGCGCGGTTACCGTTGATCCCATTCATGATGGTTGTCAGGACCGGATGAAACTGGCAAAAAATCTGTCGCGGAGTTAATCCCGAAGAAAATATTCGAGTCAAAGTTTTTTCAAATAGATGAAAACTTCCAGACGCGAGTCAACATCAACAGAACGAATCCAACCTTGAGAAACTTTCACTACTGGAGTATCCTGCCAGGAGGAGCAACGGGAAAGAAATTCTTCAACGGCCGGTGCTCTGCCCGATGACGGCACATCGGCGCGATTTGTCGCGACTGCGGCCGGGGTTAGCCGCCGCCGCGGCCGCGGGGACGGATTTCATTATCATCGGCGATTTTTCGTCATTTGACGGCGCAGTGGTTCGGCCAATCCGCTTCTCATCAGCTGCATGAAGATCATAGTTCGACATCCTTATCAGGTCGGCATGTTCTCATTCCTTTGGACACTCCGAGAAAGATTTTCGGCGTTGCGCAAACACAGGGGACAACCCCCCCAACCGCCAACACGGCCCCAGACCAGTGTGACCCGGACTCGACAGCCGCTAACTCAGGCAGCGGCACTTCTAAGACACACGGCCGGGCCTGGCCGTGTCCGGCTGTCCCGCCCGCGCCGTCCCTTGGCTTCTCATCTAGGCCTGTTTCACAGTGACGCCGGTCACTTCGCTAGCAGTCATGTTGCGGGAGAGATTGGACCGATTTCGCTGGAAGCAGGTTGTTTTCTGCCTCATTTTCTGCCTCATTAAGACAGTATGCTTTGGCCCAAGATCAGTTTATCATGTTCTGTCACCCACCGAGTACATCAGTCAACACCAGGTTTTTGTCACCAATATACGCAGCAAGCGACATATAACCATCGCCTGAGCCCAGCTCAGAATGGAACGACACGTCCTTGTTGATGGGCTTTGTTTGCAGCCCCCAATGACACGTTTGCAGGCCTGGGGAAGCGAAGGGGCTGGTTTCTGACACAAGGGCGATGTACCTGGCCTCTGAGCCTAGCTCTCACCGCAACGTTCTCTCACCCCTGCATCGAAGTTTCCTCCTTGTCTCGACAATCTCATTGAATCTCGTTGATCTGCTCGCCCGCAGATGACCGCGAAAACTCTGCCCGTCAGTCGTCAACATGGCACTCACCTCCTGCATCTATCATGGCAGCGCATGGCAGATCCCGACGAAGCGAATCTGCTAGACTCACAGCCCGTCCGTGCGCGTCTATTCGAAGGCCGAGCGGTGGACTCGCCATCTCCCGGCTGTGATTAAACCGGAGATGGCTCCGCATGGCAAATCACCGCCGGCATTTGCATGCTTCTCGAAGGGGTGGCGCCCGGTGCGGCGATGGAGCATGAACCTGCAATTGACAGACGACATGAGTTTTAGATATCACGGGGAATGTTTCACGGATTGCCACGAGCTGGAGACCCTTGGAGTAGGGACGAAGTGCCGGGCATAAGTGTGATCAATGCAGGTGGCGTGGCGTCTGACAAAGGCTTGAAACAGGCACATCGTCATGGAGTGTGCTAAACACGCTGTTGATGTGCAACCGAGGGCAACTAAAATGTGAGCAAACATCGTCGACGGACCTGATGCATGCACGCAGCAGGGCTGCATCTAAGCTGCGCGACGGGGCCCTGAGGACTTGCATGCAGCCGCCTTCCCGCGGATGCGCGTGCCTGACTGCCGCGACTCGGTGCAATCCGTCGCGCAAGCAGACCAAGGAGGAAGCTAGCGGGCCGACTTCGAGCTGTACCATTGACGCGGTGGCGTACAGGGACCGCCGTCGACAAACCGACACACGATTTCGCACGATTGGGTGTGCTGCACTTTGCATCCTGGTGGCACACGTGGTACACGGCACGGGAGTTCAGGAACCAGGCACAGAAGATACCAGAAGAGGAGAGGGAATCGTCTCGAAATGGGCAAACACGCATGTCCATCTGCCATGGAGCCGGGGAATCGAGGCCAAGACGATACGGCAGCAAAAGCGTCATCAAGTTTCCGTCATACCGGAACTCGCAGGTTTCCTTTGCCTCCTGGGCCTACGCCACTTTGGGGGGAAGGTCGGTGGTGGTGTTCGTCTCCCTGCATGCAGCCCTGCAGCATCGATTCGTCGGAGCTTGTTGCATTTTTGTGGTGGGATGGCGAGACATCGGCCGAGGGGACGAGATATGCTTGTTCTGCGTGAATGACAGATTCTGGGGAGGGGCGAACACTGGGCATCCATGACCAGGCTCAAAACTCCAAGCAACTTTATTTGCGAAAAATCGCACGATAGCGACGTTGCTGTAAGGCATCAATGGCCAAACAGCGCCATGCCTAAGAAGGATCGCAAGGTTTCAGCGAGCTAAACGCCTCGGGAGAAAATCATCAACGGTTTTGTTTGTTTCCCCTCGTGCGGTACCTGGTTCCTGGGCCTTCGGGCCACCAACGACTCCAAGCAGCAAACGGGCAGGCTGGGGAGAGCGGTTTGCATTGGGCCTTGGGCCAGCGAGCGAATGAACTAGGAGCGGCGTGGCGGTTTTTGGGCCGAAAAAATAAAGGTGGCTGAGAGTGATAATACAGTTAAGCTAACAATGATCCATCCACATAGGACTGCACGTAAGCGACAAGGTTTCTCTCGACTTTGCAACCATTCATCCGAGTTGTTGAGTTTGAAGAAGGGGGGCTGGGATTGAGAAGATCGAAAGTCTGCAACTAGAAGTGCAAAAAAAGGGGATGAAGATGTCTCTGCTGCTTGTTGCTTTCTCTTCCTTCACCGACAGAGTTCAGCCCCAGTCCCTGAAGGCTTTCTTTTTGCTGCAGATATTGAATTGCACATAGATCCACTACCCACGCCTCATTTCTCGATATCGGGCGGTCAAAACAGGTAGGAGGCTCTGGGCTCTGACTCTGTTGCGCTCTCAGATCCATACCCAAACACATGTAATCAACTGAATCGGTCCCAATCTCATTAAACCCCCCAGTCTGCACCACTTTGCGCACCGACACGATCCCGGCCGAGCGCACGCAGCAACACCCTGAAGTCTCGGGACGACATCTCCAGAAACAGCAAAGAAGCCATCTCCCCCCCATTCTGCCTGGTGGAAACATTGGAAGCACAGGAGCGAGGAAGAAAAAAAAAATTGATGAGTCGAATTATTGCCAGACGAGCATACGGAAGTTTGTACACGGGAAGAAAGGGGCAAAGAACAGCACAGGGCACTGCAAATTTGCATGTCTGCTTGTGCATCCACCGAGGATTTTCATACATGAAGTCGCCCCTTCGTCATATCTGTTGATGAACATTCATTCAAACAGCGATCCCGACATCTTGCACAGCTATCAGTCACAACCACACACAAATAGCGCGGGGCCGCGTCGACATCTGCATCTGTCCGCAACTCAACACTCACTACCTGCAACGCTACCAAGCTTTATCAGTACTTGGGCACAAACCCCAGCCAAGCCAGTCCATCTCGTCGGAACTGCAGCAGAACAGGACCGCCGAAGCAAGCAAGGAGCTCCCCTCCTGAAGCTTCGCCCCTCCCTCCACAAACGGTCCCCTCCCAGCGCCGAGACAGAGCCGCGCAGCAGTCCGAGTCGCAGCCAAACACAAGCAGGAGCTGGGGATACTTGGATTGACCGGCTTCATCCCGACAACAGAACGGAGTGCTTTCTTACGTCTGCGCCTGCCTTCCTCGACCGGGAATCGCAGTATTGACCCTTTTCTTTTTATTGCTTTTTTGCCTTCGCGCCCCCAAACTTCGGACAATCCATCACTCGAGTTCGCCGCATCGAACCGAAGAGCAACGCAACGCAGCGCAACGCAACGCAACGCAACGCAACACGCAACCTACCAAATTAGAAGGAGCCGGTCCGCAGTCAGCACCACCGACCGACATACGGGATCAAAAAGCAAGCGCATCCCCCCTCCTTCCCTGCGCCGGCCTGCCTTAGCCCACGTCCGCCTGCCCACTAGCAATCGCCCGCCGTCTTGCGCAACCAACAGCACCCTTCGTCATACCTCAGATTCCCGCAATCTGCCCGCACCTGCATCTCACAGGCTGGCGACATACCTTACCTGGAGGCACTCCCACCTTTATCACACCCACCACCACCACCGCAACAACAACTCTCACCTATCGACCGCATTGCGCTGCATCAACCTCACAAACCGACAAACCTAAACGTCCCATTTCGTGACGAAAAGCAAGCAGATCGACGCCCGCACGAACGCTGCCCGCATCATCACAATCGTCGTATCCAGTGCAATACGGACAACCCCCAACTCCCGGCGCCAAACCATAACCACCCACCAAGCATCGCGAACGACACCCCCCCCCCCCCCGATAGCATCACAGCTAGACGCCACACAGACGCACACCCAGATATTTGTTTCCCTTCCCCCACCGCAACGCCAACAAAAGGGAAAATACCCCCTCCAAACAAACGAAGCCCAATTCGTCCAGCATCCAAACGCCGCGCTGGTTTTCTTCCATTCCCTTCTCACGCTTCTTAGCTGAAAGAAGCAAGGAAAACGGTCGAACCGCTCTCGCGCGCGCGGTCTGAGAGCCGAAACGAAGCTAAGACTACCATAGCCCGGCCGTCCGATTTACCTAGCCCGCCCTCGAAAAAAGACACCAAGCTCTTTTTCTTGTCTAATACCTGGCGTCTGCCGCGTCTTGCTTCCCCAAACTTTTTTCCAGTCTTTCTCGCGAAAGCTTGATTTCTTGGGGCTCCTTTGTCTCGCAACGTTCAGCCCTGCGACACCAGCGACACCTCCAAACACACAAAGAAATACCCGCCGCCATCGACGCATCGAACTGTCGCAAACCTGCTACACGCGCTCGAACAAGTAACGACAAAACCTTTGATTTTTGCCGGGAAACCTCTTTCCCCGGAAATCCACATTCTCCAAAATGTCAATCTCTCAGCAACCCCCGATACCAATCTCGATCACAATCTGCGGCGATGGCGGTTGTGGAAAGTCCTCCATAACCCTCCGCCTCGTGCGCTCCCAATGGACCTCCGAATACGACCCCACGATCGAGGACTCGTACTCCATCACCCGCAAGATCGACGGCCAAAACTACCACCTCTCCCTCACAGATACCGCCGGCCAAGAGGAGTACCGCGGCATGTGGGCGTCCTCCAACCTCGGCGCCGACGCCTTCCTGCTCGTCTACGATATCACGGCCCGCGACTCTCTCGATGCTCTGCAGTACTTCAACGACCTCATCGACATGGAGGCCGAGACCCGCCTCGACAACGCCGACCGCGCCAAGCGCGCGGGCATCTCCCCCTCGTCGTACCGCGACACCGTCACCGCGGCGCCAGGCGCTAAGACCGTCCCGCCCGTCAAGATCGTTGCCGGAAACAAGTGCGATTTGCAAGAGTCCCGCGCGGTGCCTGCCGCTGTTGGACTGGACTGGGCCAGAAGGAGGGGCTGCGGGTTCATGGAGACGAGCGCCCGGCTTGAGGTCAACATTGAGGAGACGTTTGCGCTGATCGTCCGGAGGGTCGTGGAGGCGAGGCGGATGGCTGAGACGGGCGTTCACGAGAATATGGAGATGGACCGCCGGGGCATGACAAAGCCGCTGAGCCCCCTGCCCGCGGGCAGCGAGAACGAGAAGCGCGGCCCGGGCGTACGGGGCCCGAATTTGGAGGGTGGCAAGATCAAGGGACCGTCTATATGGAGGAAGTTGAGATGTTGGTGAGCGCCGCGCGGTCGCCGGTGGTCTCGGGCCGACGAGCATGGTGGTTGGAGCGCTATTTTCAGGTGGAGGAACGATTATCACGATACGCCCACGTTGTACGAAAAAGGGGGGACGGGTGGCAACTTCTTTTGATATTCCTTGCGTTCGAGCTGTTCTATTTTGCGGGGTAACGGAGGTTCGTCTCTTCAGATGAACACGCATGCGAACGTGCGTCTGGCATGCAGCTTTGCAGCCATGTTCCCCGTCTGTGCTTGACTTGCGAGAGAGAGTTCGTACAGCCATCAAGGCGTCTGGAGTCGTTTTTCACTTCGCCCCCCTCTCGAGCGCGCGAGCGCGCTCTAATCCTGCATTCAGAAACCTTTTCCTTTTTCTTGTTCACTCATAGCATTTCTTGTAGTCGTGGCTTTGCTTAGATACCAGGTGTGTTTTTGGTCCCGTTAATTTTGGGCTGTACGAAGACAAGAGATCACTTTTTACAAGAGTTGTTGCCACTGTGCTGGCCACATGCTGCTGTTCATGGTATATGCATTGAAAGTGTGCGCAAGGTTGTTATCTAACAGAAATGTATGAATTTGTTTAGAGCACGTACACCACCAACCGCGTCGACCTTCGATCCAGAGCCTCAATTGAACCCGTCCCAACGCCAAAATCATGAAAACCCGCGTGAATCATCTCTCTCATCTACTCTATACGCGCGTGCTTGTCCTTCCGAGTCTATGTGACGACCAGTCTAGTTGGCGATTCTAGAAACAGTCTTCTCCCACAGGCCGTTGTGAGACCACTGCCAGTTCTTGAGGAACGGGGGGTCCATGCCCGTCTCGAAGGCCTCGTTGCGAGCGGCGATCTGCTGGTTGCGCAGCGTCTCGCGGGCGGCGGAGCCTCGGTTGTGCAGATGGGGCATGCGGTCGATGGCGTCCATGGCGAGGGAGAAGCGGTCCGTCTGGTTGCGGATGGCGAGCTCGAGGGGCGTGTCGATGTTGCCCTTCTCCTTGTAGCCGCGGACATGCATGTTGATGGATCCGGGGCGCTTGTAGGTGAGGCGGTGGACGAGCCAGGGGTATGAGTGGAAGTTGAAGATGACGGGCTTGTCGTCGGTGAAGAGCGAGACCCACTCGGCGTTGGTGAGGCCGTGGGGATGGTCCTCGTGGGAGATCAGCTTGAAGAGATCGACGCAGTTGACGCAGCGGATCTTGAGCTCGGGGAAGTGCTGGAGGAGCAGGTCGATGGCGGCGAGGGACTCGTGGGTCGAGATGTCTCCGCAAGAGGCCATGACGAGATCGGGTTCTTCGCCTTGGTCGGTGGAGAAATGGGCCCAGATCCCGATGCCCTTGGTGCAGTGCTCGACGGCCTTCTCCATGGAAAGATATTGCAAATGCTCCTGCTTGTCGGCAACGATGACGTTCACATAGTTGGATGAGGCGAGACAGTGGTCCATGGTGGACAGGAGGCAGTTGCCGTCGGGAGGAAGGTAGATGCGAACGACCTCGGGGCTCTTGTTGGCAACGACGTCGAGGAAACCTGGATCCTGGTGGGTGAAGCCGTTGTGGTCCTGGCGCCAAACGACGGCGGTCAGGAGGATGTTGAGGGAGGCGATCTTGTTGCGCCATTCGACCTCGAGAGCCTTCTCGATCCACTTGCAGTGCTGGTTGACCATGGAGTCGATGACGTGAACTGGAAGAGTCAGTATGTTGTTGTTGAATTCTATGGGGCAGAGACTTACTGAATGGCTCGTAGCTGTTGAGCAGACCGTGACGGCCAGTCAAGATGTATCCCTCAAGCCAACCCTCGCAGGTGTGCTCGGAAAGCATCTCCATGACACGACCCTCAGGAGCAAGGTTGCCGCCGTTGGCATCTTCCTCAAAATACTCACCCATCCAGACCTTCTGGCCAGCCTCGTAGACCTTTCCAAGCTTATTAGACTCGGTCTCGTCAGGGCCGAAGAGACGGAAGCTGGTCTGGTTGAGAGCGATGACGTCCTTAAGGTAAGTGGCCATGTTGTTCATGCTAGCCGCGTTGGTAGCACCGGCCTTGTCAACCTTTATGGAGTAGTTCTTGAAGTCGGGAAGCTTCAGCGGCTTCCTGAGAACTCCTCCGTTGGCAACAGGGTTAGCGCTCATACGGCGCTGGCCCGTGGGGCAGAGGGCCTTGAGCTCGTCGGAGATCTTGCCGTCCTTGAAGATGCGCTCAGGCTCGTAGCTGCGCATCCACTTCTCCAAGATCTGGAGGTGCTCAGGGTTGGAAGCGACGTTGGGGATAGGAACCTGATGGGCTCTCCAGTAACCCTCCATGTAGTTGTTGTCAATCTTGCGGGGACCGGTCCAGCCCTTGGGGCTGCGGAGCACGATCAAGGGCCACTTGGGGCGGAAGGCCTTGCCGGAATCGCGGGCCTGCTTCTGGTACTTGCGAATCTCGACAACGCAGTGCTCCAGAGTGGCGGCCATGGCCTGGTGCATGGTGTTGACATCGTCACCCTCGACGAAGTATGGCTGCCAGCCGTAGCCGAGGAACAGGTTTTCGAGCTCCTTGTGTGAAATTCTGGCCAGGATGGTGGGGTTGTTGATCTTGTAGCCATTGAGATGCAGAACGGGGAGAACAGCACCGTCGACAATGGGGTTGAGGAACTTTGTGCTGTGCCAGGCAGTGGCCAGGGGACCGGTCTCAGCCTCACCGTCGCCGACCATGGTCAGAGCGATGAGGTCGGGGTGATCGTAGACGGCGCCAAAGGCGTGGGAAACGGAGTAGCCGAGCTCTCCACCCTCGTGGATGGAGCCTGGGGTCTCCGGGGTAGCATGAGAGCCAATGCCGCCGGGGAATGAGAAGGACTTGAAGAACTTCTGCATGCCCTCCTCGTCCTCCGACTTTTCGGGGTAGACCTCGGAGTAGACACCCTCGAGGTAGGACTGGGAGAGAACGGCCGGAGCACCGTGGCCGGGGCCGGAGATGAAGATGGAATCGAGATCGTACTTCTTGATGAGGCGGTTGAAGTGCATCCAGGTGAAGATCTGGCCCGGAGCAGAACCGAAGTGGCCGAGTAACCTCAGCTTCAAGTGCTCAATCTTGAGGGGCTCCTTAAGGAGAGGGTTCTCCTTTAGGTAGATCATACCCAGAGACAGGTACAAGCTAGCCTTCCAGAAGTCATTGTACTTCTCAATCTCCTCCTGAGAAAGAGGCTCGCCCTTGACGGTTGACCGGGCTGGGCCATACGGGCTGATGGACTCGACCTCCGTGTCTGTCATTGTGGAGGTGGTGTGTAAGTGATGGTGCAGAAGAGTGTATGTTCAGGCCAAGATGCCTTAGAGGTGGTGGATTGGAAAAGAGGCAAGAAGAAGGACGTGGCTTGAGAGAGCTTGGTCTTTATACCTCTTGATCAAAGGTCAAGATGCCGGAGGAGAGACAAGGACGTGGACGAGTTGCGGCCGCTTTGCCCAGAAGCCGTTGGCGGGTTGGCAGCTCAGCCCAGGTTTGGAACTGATGCTTACGCTCGTGGTGCTGATCTCGGGTGGGAAGCAGGCGGCAAGCAGCGCAACGTAGGTCCGGGAGCTATCAGCCGATGTTGACGGACCTGACCAGGGTGGCAGGCGAAGGTTGCAGACGTTGGAGACAGGAGAGGCAAGCAAGGGGTTTACGAAAGTACGGGACAGGTACGTAGCCATCGAGACGGGCATTCGAGCATTTCTGGAACGTGTCGTTGGGCCTGGAGAGAGAGTCCAACCCGTTGGCAACGTGTGGGGTGGTCCATGGACGTGGTGACATGGCCCATCGCAATCCTGGAGTCGTGGATGGAAGTGGTGCCGGTGGTGCTGGAGGTGGTAGCATTTTCTGGGCACTCCGGAAAGTGCCTATGACAGGCCGGGGCCGGGGTTTCTGGAGAGGTGACTAGGCGCAACTGCAGGTGAGCTGAGGAATTTTTGGGTTTTCGGTGCATGTCTTTGGCTGTTGAAGGTTGATCTCTGGGTGGTTCTGCGTTGGGAGGCAGAGGGAAAAAAGGTGGTCTGATTTTCTGAAAGCGACTCGATTGCGGCCATGGCGCCCACCGACATGTAGCCGACGTCACCTTACGCCCCACGCAGCTGACTTTTGCTTCTTGACCGCGTCATTGCACTTGTCCTTCTTGCCTATTCGTTTTCTCTAGATGGAAAAGTACTGTTTTGATAGACTCTCTGCCGTGTTGCGTGCATCGGGGGCAGTCTGTCGTGGTCAGATGAAGCGGGTGTTGTGTTGGGGTGAGGTTGAGGTGGCACGGTGGTACATGGCCGTTACGGCGACGCTAGGGCCTTTACGGTGCTGGACGGTGAGCGGTGGACGGTGAACGCGCCGGGCAAGGTGAGAGCGAGGAGACGGCCAGGTGAGACGGTCCGGGCAACTGCTCGTCCGGACCGGCTGGGCTGCCCATGGATACCTACGTAAAAGTCTCAACTGCGAGAGGGAAAGAGCTGGACAGTGAGACATGGCTGGAAGAGGCAAGAACTCAAGGAAGGTGCACCTACCTCAGGTAGTGACGGGTGAGGCATCGGGCCTTCCTCAAGATCCGTGACGGGGCCGGACCTTCCTGTGACAGCGAGTTCCTTCTATGTCTTCTGTGAGGCCATTGCTAGCCTCATGACAGAGCCTCCGTTGCCTCGCGTCTTCCAGAGCCAAGACCTGCCGTTTGACCATCTCGGTCCGTTTATCCAACCCGTGGTCTGCTGCTGCGTTCCCCCAGCAGATACCAGACTACAGCAGGCCACTGATTCAGTGTCGGGCATCATCCACCACCAACAAGCATCGCCATCCGCAATACTGCCATCAATGATAGCAGAGCGGAGCGGGAAATGACAAGATGAATGTCAAAACAAGGTCCTTGTCCGTCCTCGAGCAAGGATGGCAGACCAGGGCATCGACCAGCCAACGGTCGACCACCCCATCTCATTCTCGATGCCAACCAAGCAAAGACAAGGCACGCGGCAATGTCCCGCCCGCTCCAAAGAGGTGTCTTGGCTATGCCCCGAAAGCTATGCCAAATGGGCCAAAACCACGCCGGTCTGCCTCAGTCGTGTACCTGCTGGCGGCCGGCCTGTTGCGGACGACAGACAACAGCGCCAGCGGAAGCCGGCCGGCTCCTCGCCCAAATTCAAAAGCAGCTGATTCCAAAGGCAGTCCGGATCGTGTGCCTGCACGCAGATCATGGCACAGCTGCCTCCACTCGTCTGCCCTAAACCTGGCAGCCTGCAGTGGCGCCCCTGCTCACCCTGACAGCTTTCCACAGACCCCACCGAGTGTCAATCCTGCAGACATCACCCCACCATGCATTTTACGAGCGGAAGCTAGGACCCCAGCCCCGACGCGACGGAGAGCTTGGAGCTTGGAGCCAGTCAAAGCTGGTGGCCTGAATCGAGATTCAAAAATCCTACTTTACGGAAGTTCTGCAAGTCTCCCTTTTCCCTCCCTCACCGTCGTTCCTATGCCCACGGCTCTTTCGTCCATTCCTCTCCTGGTGTCGGCGACAAGACTATCATAATCCCTGGAACAACCGTGGAGAATGAATGCAGAAAACCGCAACGCTCGGCAAGCCAGTCATTGTGTAAGACATCGCTCACAGAGGGGTAACGGCCTTGGCGAAACAGTCCAAAACGACAGGAAGCTCTCCAGGCGAGGAGGACGCTGCGTTCGGCTTGCTGTCTGACCACGGTTGCCCGTTGAAGGATTGGACGAGATTGGGGCCTTCCAACTAGGCCTTCTTGCCGCTCGAAACAGCTGCATGAGGGCAGGAAAGCGTACAGGTCACAAATGATAAAATACAAAGATGGAGGCCGCTTGGAAGGAATCCATCTTGCCAACACAAGCAACGGGCAGGATGTGGTGCGGATGCATCACGCCGCAGGGCTGCTGGATAAGGGTCCACGAGGGACAATGAGAGCAACAACAATCAGAGAAGCCCTTCGACGACTGCAATTTTTCGGCTGCCATCTTCGAGGCCTCCTCATATCATTGCTTTACGACCTCCCATGGCACGGATGTGGATTCTGGACTGTCATCCGAATCATTCATCGCCCATTGCGCACTAAGCTGTCTGATTCCGTTGGCATTTTCGTCCAATCCAACGGATGACAACGTCCGGTCCCCCGCAGATGTTGCGAAAACCGGTCATTTCACGCATTCCGCATTCTCGGAGCACAAGAGGTTCCGGTTCGCTCGGGTCTGTCGGACAAAGGACCTTCTCCAGAAGCCTTTCGGCGGTGGAGTTTCAGAATTCGATGTTCTGAGGAATGCATTCTGGGCAGCTGTACCGCAAGCATTTCGCATGCGGGTCGCCAAGTACGGGCCCGAAGCGGCTAGGGGTTCCCAGAGCTCGTGGTGGAGTTGGCGGGGGATCAGCCGTCAGCAAGCAGGAGCTAACGATTCCAAGCCAGCGTCCAGGGGACTGGTGCTTCGGAGGTTGGACGCCTTCGCTCAGTTGTTCGGCCGAACTGGAGGCCACCGACAAGCAAGCGAGTTGCGACGTACACCTGCCTGCCGAAACTGCGAAACAACCGAGCAATAGCCTCAAACGAATGGTAGGCGCGGGAAACCGCAGCAAATCGTGAACTTGAACTCTGCAGCGCTGAGCAATCCGGAGCTTTCGCTTCTTACCCCGCCAATACCAACAACTGTGATCCTAGGCGGCTAAAGCCTCTCGGTGTCAACCTAAGCATGGTCACTTCCACGGCTACATACCTACAGACAAACAAACTTCTATGGGTTGGTCCCGAACTGACAGATCAATAGCTTCCCTCCATGCGAGATTGCTACCCCTGGAACCGTGTCCCACCATCCGCGTGCCTCATCCGCAAACTTCATCCGACAAATACCTGAGCCACACCTTCTCAACCTTCGTGAACTATCACACTAAGGAACTATCAAACACCATCCATTTATCCGGAGGCACAATGCCGCGTGACAAGCAGCGAGCACTCTCATGAGCCGTCCGAGCCATGGCTGTGCTCCATTTAGATTGGTCCCAAAAATCGTCGCACTCCCGCACCATGGTGGCCTGACGTCACGCCCCCGCCGATCAATGTTCTCCTCTACCGATCTCCAACTATTCGATGCTATCTGATGGACATATAAGCTTTCCCATGCCACTGTCCCCTTTCCTCCTGACGACGGACGACAGAACTTTCTCCCGCTCTTGCCTCCTGCGGCTATCACATCAGCGATCATCATATAAAAATCAGGTATGGCCCTCACGACGGACCGTGAGAAATGACAGCTCAGCGCTGATATGATATGATGTTGCCACAGACCCAAATACGACATGGCATCCTACCCAAGCCACAAGCCTCAGACCCCGCAACCTCCCCCGCCCATCCCCATCAACGACGGGGACGACGACCAGGGTGGTGCGACGAGAGACTACTGAAGAACGAAGAATGAGAAATTGCACAATAAACGGACACATCTGTACAATATTTGGAGGGATTACGGGGGATTTCATGTCGCATATGGTGGAAACGCACACGTACAAGCGGTGTCTCGAGGGCGCGTCCCAAGCAGACTTGACATCAGCGCCAAGGAGTTGTGATTTATTTCGCCCAGATACATACCATTTAACCCAAACTGCTGTCTTTGAATGTGACTGTTGTTTCTCAGCAGACAGCCAGCTGACTAAAGCTGAGCCATTCCCCTCCGGCGCCATTCTGACTCGTCTCGTCTCGTCTCGTCGTGGGCGCCCCCAAACCCCGCACACCCTACCGTCCCAGAAACCCGGACTGACATACGCCTCATCTCGAGATCAGACCATGACCTCGACCGGCTGAAATCCTACGTGCTTGGATGTGACGATCACATGTAGCGCAGTTCCTTCTGCCCTGCGACCAAGGCCCCCGCTGCCTGATCTCGCAGGTTGACTTGTCTTCAGCACAAAAGCATGGGCGCAGAGTTGTTTCGATCTTGCAGTGGGAGGCCAGCTGAATCTCGCAGATGAGAGCCCGTTGCATGATCTTGCAGTCTAGCCTAGCACTCAACTTGATCTCGCAGGTGTCTTGGCCTGAATCTTGCACCGGAAAGTGGTGCCGAAGACGGTGTTACTAAGTAACCCTCGGTGATCTGATACCTGGTCCTTGGGTTTGGGGGCTAGATCTGTGGACGCACTTCGGCACTGAGGCCGGCAAGCAATTCCGACAGAGAGGGGGAGGGGGGAATGGAGGTTATTTTTGGAGTTGGTCTCGTGGTGTGATATTTGATGTTGGGGGCGGTTTGGTTGTTACTAAGTCATCCATACCCCTGGGCGTAATCGAGCCAGGGACGGCGTCCATTCACAGTATGTTTCATGTTTACCCGGGGGTCCAAGCGGCGCAGGCTAACGCTAGCCCCCCTACTCACGTAGGGGGCGAAAAAACAGGGTTTCCACCCAAAAAAGGGGGTTTCCAGCCAGTCGCATAAAAGTCGCGTTTTTCTCGTTTTGCTACCAAAAAACGTCCTTTTTGAGACTACGCTGTAACCTAAAACTACGCTTTTTTTAATTACTTCTTTTGATCCTCGCTACTAGGATACCTCGCCAAAGTGATGCTAACTTAACGCCTACTAAACAGACTGCATAGGCGTTATATACTATATAACGTTAAGCCTTTTACCTTAGTTACTCTAGTAAGCCTCTATCTATAGTACTATCAATTTAGGCTATCGCTAGAGACTATAGGGTATCCTATATAGTAGTAAGGAAATATCTAAAGGCTTTAGAAGCTAGTTATAACCTCTCTATACTGCCCTAAGAGGGTAGCTAGCTGAGGGCAGTAATAGAGGCTAAAGACTTAGCTTTAGCAGTATTTATAATATAGTTTAATACTGCTAGCTTTCTAGTAACCTTAATAATCCTTAAAGAGATAGCTAACTCACTCTAAGCTACCTAAGGTATAAGCCTTATCTTAGACTACTTTATAGCATCTTAAACAGCTAACTACTTAGAGTTCTAAAAAGAATTAAGGATTAAGCCTATTAAGGTTCACTAGAAAGGTACTAAATTTAACTTAACGCTAATCTAGAAGTTTTTTGATTAGTATAACGCTATAGCTTAAAAATATAATCTTAAGCTTTCTGAGATATAGAATACTAATAAGTCTAGCTACTATATCAGCTACTTTAGCAGCTATATATATATTATTTTACTCTAGAGATAATAGAAGTAGAGCAAACTGTAAAAAGTTATTAATCTAGCTAACAGAAAGTTATATACTCTTATTAGCGTTAGTAATACTATTAGAGATATTATTCTAGCTTACTTTATCTTTAAGATGTAGCTGATTACTACTTAGGCTAATTATAACGTTAATAAAGGTATCTACTTTATATAGTCTCCTACTATCTTCTCTAACTAAGAGATTATAATAGATTATATTAAGTACTTTAATATATATTTATTTAAGTACTTAGTAAAGTTCTAGTAACTTAGGTATACTATAGAGTTATAGTTTAGCGTTAACGCTTATAGGGGCTGCTCTAATTAGCTTAAGATACATAGCGTTATACTAAAGGTCTACACTAAATTATATAGAGATGTTCTCTAAGAAAAATCTAGTGTGAGACTATATTATTTACTCCTTCTAGATAGCTTCTCTAGGTATATTAGTATAAATCTTATAGAATACTATATTAACTTTGATATTATTATTAGGTTTTTTCCCTCTCACACTATATATCTACTTTAACTTATAGATATAGAAGTCTTCTAGCTGTTTAAGAAAGCCTACTAGATAGTACTATAAGAGTTTATATAAAGTAGTAACCTTACTTTTATATATAAAAACTTTATTAGCAGGCTTTAGTAGATAATAGATATAGCGTTTACTTAGGCTAATATTATAATAAGGTTTGAAAAGTTAAGCATCTAGCTAATCAGAGATAATATAGTTCTCTCTTAATTAGTTAAATATATATAGTTAGCTTAAGTTGACATATCTAGCTACCTCCTCTATTACTTATTAGATAAGGATAAGTTTGAGAGAGCTATATTATAAGTAGATATAATTAAGTAATATTATACTACTAAATAAAGCTCTCCTACTTAGAGAGGTTATAAAGTGATTAAAGCTGCAATTAGTAAGAGTAATTTATACTATAAGAGAGGCTAGAAGTATATTATTAACTAGAATAAATATATAGAGATATAGTAATGTAAGCAGCAGACCTAGCAAAGCGTTAAACTAGCTTACTTGTTCATTATAAGCTCAACATTTGCAGAGATTAAAGAACACTATGAGAGGTAAGTAGAGGAAGCCTTATAGAAGAAGCTTAAGCAGTAACATACTATTATAAAAAAAGAGGCTTAATAGCAAAAGAAGGAGTTAAAAGCAGAGTATAGTGCTAATAAGTATTAACTAATTAATAGGTATATAAAGAAGTTAAACTTTATACTATAGTTACACTATACTAATAAGTTTAATAACTTCATCCCTTTTAATAAAAAAGACCTATAATAAGTTAAGCTACTTAAGCCTTCTAAGTAGCAAATCAATCTCAACCCTATACTACTACTAAAAGAGGCACTTAATGCTATTAAATACTCTAGAAGGCCTCTTAGCTACCTTAACGTTAGAGAGTTACTAGCTTTAAGAGGGTACTACTTTGACGACAGTAACCTAAAGGTTTTTAACAACATTAATAACCCTATTAAAGAAGACAGCAATAATACTATATTAAGTATTAATTCAGTCTACAACTTTAGCGATAGCGATAACATTATTAACGCTAATAAGCTTAAGTTACTGCTGTTACTAGCGCTAGCCTTATTAGCTACACTAGCGCTAGTAGTAAAGCAGCAGGCGCCCTACTTCGCTCTATAAGAGGGTCTAACATACTTTTATATTAATAGTATTATAGAAGGTAACCCTCTAATAACGCCTCTATTAATATAAATAGCAAAGAAATAGAAATATATTATCAATAATATAGAAAGTAATAATATAGTTATCTTCTGTAGCTTATTAATATTTGCATAAGATATATAGATATTTTATATATAGCTAGATAGCCTTATTTAAGAGTAATATAATAATACCACTTTTATCACTATATAATATAGTTAAAGCTGAAAATTGCATCACAAAAAGTCATTAATTTGGTAGGTTAACACTGAAAAATACTACTTTTGGTGATCTAGGTGGAAACCCCCTTTTTTAGGTGGAAACCCTGTTTTTTCGCCCCCTACGTGAGTAGGGGGTGTTTTGCGCTTGACGTGGCTGACTAACGCCCCCAGGTACAGCTCGTCATTGCTCGCTACGTTCGAAATGATCCATCCTGAATTGGCCTGGCGAGATCAAGTACCAGGCCAGAAAGACCGGAGGGAAAGGTATTAAAAGTCCTGCTTCAATATACCCATGATTGCTCTTACAATGAGTATGCAGTACGTGTCGGATAATGTTCTGCTCTCTGTATTGAATCTAAAGCCCTGAGTGCTGTTCTGTAGTTGCCATACCAAGTATGGGTATATTTATGTTGTCGTTGCCAACGGTTGCCGTTTCCACTCATCATCCAGTGATTATTTTACAGACGTATTCGTCGTCCGTATTCTCGCATGGGTGCCCGCTCCTACACAGCGAAGTCTTGAATTGCGGGTTTATTTTCCATGCTCCCCATGTTAATGGCTGTAGAAGACCTGGTCGCATACGGCAGAGGTTCTTCTCATTTGTTTGCGGCTGCCAACTCTGAAGTGCAGGGACGCTGCTTTATTTCTACCGCAAGCCTGCTGGTGTCAGGGAGATCTACCTGAATAGTCGAGTCGATCTTGAGGAAAGTCTTGCGTAGTTGGGGAGTGCAGTGAGCCTGGTGAGGCTTGCTTCAAATCAAGGCGTCGTAATACGCGGCTTAAAAGAGTTCATCGTGAATAAGACTGTTTTGATTGACTTTGATAAATCGCATTTGGTGATGTTGGTTAACTCTGTTTTCATCCGTGTATTGAATACGTAATAAGTAGTAGACTGCACGGTTGATTATCTCTTCTGCACGCCCTGGGCTTCAGATGTCGAGACGCTGGTATATTCGGCGCTCTTCTCAGCGACCATAGTCCTCTGCGTATCCACAAAACAGGTCAAATAGGAGATCTTCATTGTTGCTGAGTCTGTGTCTCACTGTCTTCATCCTAGTACCACGCGTTTTATACTACGAGCATCTTAGTAAAGAATGGGCGTCTGTTCACCAAGTTGAAAAGTCTTCCACATTCGCATTTTTCTTTTCGCGCACAGCAGAGTTGACACAAAACCAAGACCACAGACTGCTCCTGGAGAGGGTGGCCTCAAACCTCATCATATTCCATTGGTATTCCGTATTTAAAAGTTCACAAGGAAGGACTCTGGAGAAATTAGACCAAGAAGCAATAAAGGGCAGTGACAATTTCGGTCCTATGAAAGATACCAAACGAAGAATACTTTGGTGGCCCCTAGACATTCTGCTTCCAGGCTCGAGTCGATGCGAAGAGTAACTAGCCAGCCCGTTGTGTTGTTTGTCGCCGTCTCCCGCGTTCTGCCTGTATTCGCCGATGCATAAGACACAGGTGCCAATTTAGCTTGTCTCTGGTGTCGAAATTTACAGCAAGACAGAGCCCGCTGCTGCTAGAAATCACACCTTTGCAGCTCAAAACATAAGTTTCTTACAGTGACTCATCTCACACCAAATTTCCTGGGAAGTATTGCAGGTCTTTTCCACGGCGACTTAAATACTCCTTGAGAGACTAGCTGACCATGCAGCGCAAGCAATCAATAAATCATAACCCACCTGTTCTACAAACGGTCGAGGGGCTGACGTAGAATATAAAAGCTTGGGGGAAAATACTTGGTAAATTGGCTCCAGTTAACATATGCGTCGTTTTCCTTTGTCCTTACGCAAGCGAAGTGTTTCTTTCGGCTTTAATCTGCTGTACCATGTGTCTCATATGAGTGATTTTGAGGCACCGCGGCTGGGCATTCCGGTTTGGATCCCAACCTTCCGAAGACTGTTCCCGGCATTCTCAACAGGAGAGAAATTCGAAGCCGAACCAGGAATAGGACGGTATCTAACGGTGCTCTGCAATCGAGTGGTGTAGCGAATCTCTGCCGCTTTTGAATGTGACAGCGCTGGCTGTCACAAACCATACATGTATGAAAAATAGGTAGCAGACTGTGCCCATCTGGTCTATCTCGCAGCTCTATAAGCGGTGTATTCGTTTCGAATATCGTGAGTTTGTTGCGTCAACCTCTTCCCCGGCAAAAGAAGTCGCTTCAAAAAGATCGCTTTCCAGATGAATCATGAAACCTTTTAAGATAATTAGCTATCAGGCCGTACAGCAATAATTCTATTATATTTGCGGGATTGCTTGATTATCAGCTAATACATCACGGTCCGGACCTCTCGGGACAACCCTCATGGCCTCCCAACCAGCTAGTCAAACCTCAAAACAAAACGCCATGTCCTCTAGGGCCAAAAAGCTTGTTGAAGTAGCCCGAAGCAAAAGAAGATGCCCCCTCACGGGATTGAACCGTGGACCTTCTCATAGTTCGAGACGATACGAGTGAGACGCTCTACCACTGAGCCAAAGGGGCGTGTTGCAGATGCTGGTTGAACGGCAAATACGTGAGACATCTCCACAGTGGCTGGCGACGACGATGGTGTGGATATCAAAGTTGGCGCCGTGTGTGGATACCCGTAGATGGGGGCTCGGGGCGCAGAACAAGCGGGTACGGAGCGGGGCTCTGGGGCGGGAAGCTCACAACGCTGCGAACAAAGCCAGGCGACGGAGACGTCAGAGATTCGTCGTCGTCTTCTATCATCGTCTTCGTCTATCGTCATTATCCATCCTTATTATGACTCCTGTCGTTCTCTCTATCACTACAGGTCGTAGGGGTTACTGCCCGGATAGCCATCTAACACTGCCCGGGTAGCAAAATTCTCTTCATCAATCGGACGAACCTGCAAGGACCTCCTCATCAGACACTGGACACAACACGACGAGCGTAAGCGCACAATGCGGCAATGCTGTCTAATCTCTGGGTATTGAGCTGCAAATGCTATGCTGCAAGCAGTAATCATGCTGTTACCAATTCTTTCGCCATCCATGCTTGGTGAAGTAAGCAAGACCACTAAGTAAACCCAAATAATGAACAGACGCCCGTAAACCTTTGTCATAATGCATCTAGCTATGGAGTTGACGTTTGAGACCAGACACTAACGTCTCAATCCATACTCAGTACTCTCGCTGCTCATGTACGTCTTCGCTTTCTTCTGTTTCGAAGCGCCGGGTTCGGGAGCTTCTCTTTAATTCCTCAACGCCGTAAACCTCAAATCGTGATCTAGAGTCGGGTTCTTCTTTTGACGCTGACACGTGGTTTTGAAGAACTTGCCGCGTTCTCATCTGTGCAGTCCGCTTGCCTTTTTCTAGAACGAGTGACGGACCGAGTAACTCGTCTCTTAGTCAAGGTGGAATCGCTGTAGCGCCTTTCGCGTTTGAGGGATGGCTTGTGAGATTCAGCATTGCGTGTACGGCGACGCGAGTAACTGCTCTTTCCCTTACCTGTCTCATCGCCGTCCCTCTCCTTGGCGTCTGTCATTGGCGTTCCCTGTCGTTGGCATCCCCTGTCGTTGGCTGGCGTCTCCGTCGTTGGCTGGCCCTGTCGTTGGCGTTCCCCGTCGTTGGCGTCCCTGTCAAAGGCGGCGTCGGTCACAACACCATTATCCTCAGCTGCAACAGAGCTGTCCTCTGCAACACAGACGCCCCACTAGGTTCGACCGGTCTCCGAGGGCAGGGCATGTGCATCAATCAGATCGATGTCGCCATCTGCGTCCAAGTTGCGCTTCGGAACTTTGACCAAGTCGAGCTTCTTGTCATCGACGTAGCACAGGTAGTATGGATCGCCGTTACTGTTGAGAAGCTCCAGAACCTTCTCGGTGCTAGCGTTCTCTGTAACCGTACGATCGTTGTACTTGCGCCAGATGTTGTCTTCGAAGTCGTGGATCCATACCCAGTAGTGCCCCGCATTCAGCTGTCCGCTGTGACATATGACCGCTTGCAAACGATATACCTGCTTTCGCGTTTGGAAAAGTGCATCATGTTCAGTCGAGCGCGCCTTCATTTCTTCTTCACGCATGCTCTTGATTTTCTGGCGAGAATCCGCCAAAGCTCCAACAGGGGCGTCAACTTTCTCAAGCATTGAGTCTGGGGGTGAGGCGTAGGCTGGGAATACGAGATCCTCCCCAGCAAAACTGAGCGATGTTGTAGGTTCGTCGGTCAAGACTGACTTTTCCTCTTCTGGCTTGTCGACGCGAACGAAGCCGTCGATGAACTTATCCATAAGCTCTGGGTTATCGGCAGAAGTCTTTGCGTTGTTGCTCAGCTGGTCGAGACGCTCCTGGATGACCCATCCTTTTTGCTTGAGTTTGAGGGCATCCGGGTCTCCAGCCGCATCCATGTGTTTGTCCAAGCAGAGCGTTTCGGATACTTGGACAGGGTTCATATTCTTCCGGCCGTCGTTCTTTGTTCTCTGAATGAGTACATGCAAGATCGGCGGAAGCCTCTTGATGGAGGTGAATCGCATGATGTCATGTCCGTCGGTAGTAGCGACCCGCTGGACGTTGAAGTTCCGATCAAGGCCTTGCTCAATCGTGCTGGGTCCTCCCTCTGCAGGGTACGCTGTTATCGCACGTTCCAAGATGGACTCTGCAGTAAACCTTTCTTGATTGGGCATCTTTGTGTGGTTGGCCAGTTCGACGTAGAACGTGTTCATGATTGGCTCCCACTGGATTTCGTTGGAGTCGGTCTCGGTGGGTTTGATTGCTGCTTGCAGACGATTGATGATGCTACCCATGACTTCTTCGACGTCTTGCTGGTCGGTGCCAGAAGAACGCTTCTGGGTTTCGAGAGCTTTGAGAACTCTTTCCTCGACCGAAGGTGCGGGTGCATCAACCATCTGCACATCCTTTTCATCCGAGTCGCTTGGAGGTACAGGGTGCTCAGAGATGAATTTTACGTCCATGTTGTCCTCATGTACGGCATTCTTATCTTGGTCGGCGTCCAGACTGACCAGCGTCTGTGAGCTCACACTGCTTGCAGAGCCTGAGACAGGGTCTACAGTGATGTTGACCATGTTTGCGTCTGGTAAGGGCCCGACGTGTTCCACGCTCTTTGCGGGAGGTACTGGAGCAGGACGTGCCGGGAGTGGCGGGGGCAAAGGGAACTGTGCGCCCATAACCTCTTGCGTCTTCGGACCCTCCTCCGCGTTCGACTGCTTCTTGATCTCAATCGTGGGTAGGAGCACTGCGTTGGCAAGACGTTGCGACGGACGGATAGCTGTTTCTTTGGTTTTGTCGAGATCCTCCAACAGCTTGCTAAGTTCTTCGACGACTGAGGAAAATTAGCATGGGACTCAGGGATAATCGTTAGCTGGTGACTCACATATTCTTGCAATTACCGCTTCAGCCTGCTCGACCGGGAGTTTGTTTCCTCCGATTCGTCTCATCGTGACCTCGGACTCATCTTGACCAAGCTGGTAGTCTGCGTATTGAGCAAGCAGCGTCCTGAGAGGCACAACCGTTCTCAGGTATTGTAAAATACTATTGAGATAGCATGTGTTACCAATGTTTTCAAGCCCAGCAGGTAGGTCAAGACGAGGCTTGGTGTTCTCTTCAGACGCTGTGGCCAACCCAGAGGTCGAGTTGATTTTCGCTGAGCTTCCCGCATCACTTCTCCAGCTAAGAACTGTCTGGTGCAGCATGTCGCTCTTTCTAACATTGGCAATGGCCTCCAAAGCGTTCAGCGCCTGGTCAATGACTGGCTTGTTCCCGGCATTGTTAGTGACCTAGGAAAGAGATGTTAGTCGCAGTAGCACGGCGGGGCTCTGGTCTCGTTCAACACACCTTAACCTCACTCATGGCGCGAATACTATCATCTGGCCACTCCTTTTCTGTCTCAAGAATTCGATAAGCTGTGGAAATGTCCATCGGCCCAGTGGTCTGGAGGAGAATCCTGTCGCTGGATCTATGGCGCCCGATGACTTGCATCATCTCTCGCGCGAAATCGGCTTGGGAGGGAGAGTGCTCAATCTTCCTATTGTATGCAGAAATAACCTCGTCATCAGACGCAGTGTACTGCAGGCTGAAGAACGAGTATGCCTGTTGCTGGAGCTCATCCACTGCTCCATTATTCCCACTAGGCGTCCTCTCCACCAGCGTGAGCTCCTGCACTGCCTGTGTTTGAAACTCATCGTCAGCATGTTCCTGGGCAATGTCGCGAAGTGCCGACACATAGTCTGCTCGACGTTGCTCGCATAAGACAGACTGCCGTTTGTAGGCGTAGACGATGAGGGCCCTGTCGAAGTCTGGCAACACGCCGAGTATTCGATGAGCCTCGAGAGCTGTCGAAGTGGTTTTGTTCCGTGGATAGTCAAAGCATTGCAACTCCTTGCAAAGACGGTTTCCAGCAGCAGCTCGTGATTCACCTGTCCTTCCACTGCGAACGATCAGGCTCTCTGTTTCAGCCTGCATGTCCTCGATGAACGCCCGAAGAGTGCTAATCTTTGTTGGTGTGCCAGGCGTACCAGGCTCCAACTTGGGTGGGATAAAGTAAGGCTCCGGGACCTCGTCCTTTTCGAGCGTCTCCTCCGAAAACTGAATCGCCCTGAAAATAACATAACATTCTTCTCCGAACACAACATGGAACCGCTTGTTACGTTGCGAAATGTTGCGGGGATTCGGTTTGTCTAGTAAATCTCGCAGGTATGTGTTGAGAGTGGAGGGCGCGCTAGTACACCAGTCGTCTCTGGCGTCCGCGAAGCGGTCCGGGGACTCCTTCCGAGCATTTGCTAAGTTGTCGAGAATTCGTTGCTGATCGGTCAGGAGCTGAACCCATTCCCGCTTCAGACGAGGTCGCGATATCTCGGCTGTAACCTGGAATGTACAACGAGGAGCCGAGCACGCAAAGTGCTCTACGGCGATGAGAGACTCTTTGATCAGAGGGTGGTACTCGGAGGTGTAGTCCTGGTGTTGAGATGACTGTCGGACATTGACCAAATGGTGCAGATAAAAGTCTGTGTCTTCCAGGGGAAAGTGGAGGGGTGCGGGCTGGCAGAGTTGAACCAGTTGGTCAGGGTCCCAAGCTCTCCTGATGAGGAAATGGAAGTCGCATGTAGTGCAGACGCAGGAGAGAACACCAGGATTCGCGGCGTCGGCGGTACTCTGGTTGCCAACAAGCACGAGTGTGTGGGATGCACCCTTGCGGTTGCAACGGGCATTCGGATCCCATTGGATATTAGTGAATGAGCCGACGTCGAGCTCAGAGTTGAGAAGGTCATGAACCCATCTGGGGGCGAGACGGCCTGCCGGGCGGTTAGTCCAACTGAAGCCTATCCAATTTCTCGGATGTCATAGAGAACACCGACAACCCGAGAGGCGCACCAACAGACATACCCGACTTGCCAACCATCCCCTCCTTGACCTGTGGCGCGCGGCCCTCCCAGTGCTGCGTCACGGGCGGCGAATCTGGGGGAGACATGATGGCGTAGCTGTCTGTCGCGACCATATTGCCGTCAGGACGGCTCCCAGCGTCTTTGTACCTCTGTTGTAATGGCCTGACCCCGTTGTCCGTAACGATGGTCTCGGTCGTGTCGGATTTTCTTGAGATGTGCTCGCCTTGATCGGTTCGTTCGTTCGTGGAGGAGGGGTTGATCACAGCGGGTCACTACGCACCAGGTGAGGTCAGTACCCAGAAACAGCGAGCGACCATTGGCAGGCGCGCGAGGCGAGAGTGAGAAAACATACATGACTCAACAGTGCCCTGTTCTATTGATATGTGTCGTGTTGTCGTGTGTGGTGACAGGTCGTCGCCGGCTAGGTACAAACGAAGCGGTTGTCCGTTTGCTGTCGAGAAGCGGGCGACAGCAGCGGCGACACGAGGTAGACGCTGCTTTCTAGGGCACCGCAAGGGACAGACAGATGGAGGTCGTAAAGGCGGGTATCTAAATGTAAGGACAAACACCAAATGCCCTGATAGAAGTTGATGTCGAAAGCTGTCCCATCGGCACCATTACGACAGCTTTCATGCACTGCGTCAAGGACAGGGAATGGCAGGCCTTAAGCTACCAATGCGCCGGCTTCTAGAAGGTGGTACCTGCCTCCAATAACCTGGTGAGGCAAAGGTGGGCAGTGGCGGGGGACCGAGACGTGGACAGGCTGACGCAGTGCAGCTGGCAGCCTCGCACAGCACACTGGGCGCCGGGGCAGTTTTAGAGCGGCCCGTGGGTACATTAGCGCTGGTGCAGCTAGATGTTTAGGTAGGTACCTAGGTAACACAGGTACCGTTTGGAGCTCGGCATCTGTTATCGCTATCTTATTGAGGCAGGGCCAACCTTGTTCCCTCACCTATTTTTCCTATGCTAGAGCGACTACTCTTCCTATATGCCCGCTGTTATCGTTGCTGCTCTCGTTGCTGCTCTCGTTGCTGCTATCGTTGCTACTGTTGTTGCTATTATCGCTGTCTATCGTCGTCGTCCTTATAAAAGTAACCTAGTACACAGGAAATGTAGTCGCCCAGACACAGGAAAACTAGCCGATCTTCTCTCACCAACTTGGTGGGAGGATCTTTAAGGTGCGCCGCGATGTTCCGTGTGGTTAGAATCACATGGAATGCAAGGATGTGGCATCGAGGGGACCGGAAGACGAGATTACAACGTGATACAGCACGTGACAGAAGCTTATTCCTCTGACCGAGGTGGATGCGTGCCTGGCTTAGTCACCCAAGCCCGAGCTGAGCCAATGAACCGAGCTATTGACAACCTTTAGAAGAAGACAGCTGCAATGCCTGCCAAATGCTTAAAAACATTGCGAAAGAAAAAACCTAGAACGTACAAGTACTTGGGACGTATACGGAAGCAATTGATGCCTTGCGCCTCCTGCCGACTTTCACCGAGCTTGGCTGTTCTCTATTTGCTCTTAAAGTTGACCATTCCCTGCTATATGATTGGTTCCTCACCGACCCAGACCACGTGACTGTCCCGCCGGAAGCTCCACATCGTCCGTGGAGCTTCAATCCGACCTCAAACTTCCGCAACATCCCTCACCAATCCTTCGTTTCTTCCAATCGAACCTCTGGCCCGCGGAGTGCCCCCGAATCCACCATGGCCGGCGACCACGACGACACGTACCATCCCAAGGATGCCATCAAGACCGCCATCAAGTCCAGCGTCGCTCTTGGCGGTGCCGGTTTCTTCTTGGCCGCCATCACCAACGCCCTTCAGAAGCAGAATGTCGGCGCCATGTCCGTCTTCACCCGCAGCGGAGGCATCATTGCCGTCATGAGTACGTTTCACGAACACACGAGGGTTGCGAAGGGGGATCTAAATGGGAACGTGTGTGGGCTGACGGAGACACTCGAACAGCTCTCGGCGGCGGCGCGTACGGCTTCACCCAGACTGCCATGGCCAACCTGAGGGAAAAGGACGATGCGTGGAACAGCGCAACCGCCGGTTTCTTCGCCGGTTCTATCCTTGGATTGACGAGTACGGACACTTGCCCCAGGCGATAAACGCTGCATTTGGATTATGGTAGTCATACTTACGCTGCACCACACAGCCAAGAGAATGCCCATCGTGCTCGGCCTCGGCGCCGGCTTCGCCGCCTGGCAGGGAGTCTTCGCCCTCACCGGAGGACGCCTCTGGATCAACCGGGCCGACAGACCAGACGAGGAGGAGTTTGACAGCAAGATGGCCATGCGCGCGGCTAGGCGACGCCCGATCGAGGAGACGATTGCAGAGATTGGCGAGGGCAGAGGTGCACAACCAAACACCCCGTCCATCCACCCGGAGGCTGACACGATACAGGAATTCGCCCACCCGGTTACGAGGAGCGCAGACGCGAAAGGCTCAAGGAGAAGTACGGAGTCGAGATCAACCCCGTCAAGGCGACAGTCGAGTAAAGAAGAAAAAAACCTACCCCACCATTACCACCACAACGAAACCACCAAACCCGCCAAAGCGAGGCATGCTTTTTTTCTTCCCGTTTGTACATACACAGGCCCGCGAGAGAAAAACTGTGGGCACGAGAAGAGGAGTCTCATCGGCTAGAGGAATGGAAACTGTATTATTTGTTCCAATGCTCTCTCTGAGCTTTTCGCTGCGCGTAGCCTCTCCGCGTGATGTGTGCCTGTCTCTAACGACGCACCCGCCCCATCCCGTCACAACAAATGGTACGTTACTAACAGCACTGCTTTTGCCGCTCCATCGAATGATGATACTCTAGCTTCAGAGGCTGTTCATGAATTTTTTTATGATTCGAAACATCACCGTTCTATCATTTGTCTGATTTACGTTATGGTTACCTATTTCATTCGGTCTTTACGTCTCTTGGCGGTTGCTAACTACGCCAAGCCAGGTCTCCCGCGAGACCAAATGCCATGGTGTGCACGCAGGTGCTTGTCTCCCATCACGATGTAAGCCTCCCCCACTGCACTACTGCTTCCCCTCTCTCCATGATGATACAATAGCTTCAGAGGCTGTTTATGATCAAATATGATTCGACCCATCACCGTTCTATCATTTGTCTGATTTGGATTTCTCACCCCGGCTACGACTGCAACTCTTTGCCTCCATCTGTAGCTAACAGCATCGGCCCAGACCTTACCCGACCGGACAATCGTGGCCCCCGGCAAGTTCTGTCGACATCACCGTAATGTAAGCCAGCTTTCGCCTCCTATATTGCTCCCTTCCATGATGATACATTAGCTTCAGAGGCTGTTTATGAAAATCTTTCATGATTCGACCTTTCACCGTTCTATCATTTGTCTGATCCCAATCACGAACCACACTCTTCTCTGCCAACTCGGCTTAGTACATTTGCTAACTGTTGGTTCCAAGACTCTCAAGTTGACATATCTCTCGACACCCACGTCACCCGATAGCCTCGACATTAACGGTACGTAAATCCCCTTCACTACCGTGCCGCCTTGCCCACCCTCAACATGATGAATCCTAGCTTTCAGAGGCTGTTTATGAAATCTTTTCATGATTCGACCCATCACCGTTCTATCATTTTTCTGACCCTGTCCTTCTTCAAAACGCTTGACATACCATCCCGTGGGAAGCAATGACTGACCACCCAACAGACCCTTGATCTCTCCACCGACCACGTCCCCGTGTGATCCTTACCCCAGTAGATGTAAGTTTCTTCATGCCCATTAGGCGTCTTTACCCTCCTTCATTTCATGATGAGACTCAGCTTCAGAGGCTGTTTATGAACCCCATGATTCAAACATCACCGTTCTATCTTTTTTGTCTGACACTTACCCCCTGCACACTATTGTCACATATCCTTCCGAGTGCCGTCAGCAGCTAACCATGTTGCTCAGGTCTCTCTCGTGCCCTAGCCATTCTCGCTGCGTCGCCAGCATAGCGTATTCTAGTTGTACTCGTAAGTCAAGTCCACGATCTCCTCCCTACCGCTTCTTCATGATGAGACTCAGCTTCAGAGGCTGTTTATGATTACATCAATATGATTCGAATCATCACCGTTCTATCACTTTCTGATACCCTAAAAACCCCCCCAAATTACTTGCACAATGGACTTGTTTGTCATCATGCGACTAACTTCTGGACCAAGGCTTCTTCATCCCTGACAGCCGCTGAATGTCTCGTCTCGTTCTTTGCTCGGACCTACGTGGCAGGCAAGCATTGTTGCGCCTCCTCATGACGGTACGTTCTTTCCATCCTCGTCTCGCCCCCATCTTCATGATGATACTCAGCTTCAGAGGCTGTTTATGACAACACATGATTCGACCAATCACCGTTCTATCTTTACATCTGACGCCATTCCTCGCATTCCCGTTCTCCCAAATACTTGCCACACCTCAGTTCACTAACACCCTACTTCTGAACCCAGGTGCACCTCTCCTAACTGAACAAAATCGACTAGAAAAAAGAAAAGAAAAACAGACCCACGCAAAAACAGAATTGAAAAGAAAAAAAATACGCCCTTGTGCTGCCGCGGATCAGCGTCGAACCAAGCGCGCCTGGAGGGATACCAGAGCTCCCCTGTCGAACCAGGTATTATGTTATGCTGGTGCTTTTACCACTCGGCCATCCGGGGGGATGGCCGTGCCGTATGTGAACTGGTTGACGACCGATGCCTTCGATGGAGGCTAAGTACCTTTGTCTCCTGCCTAGAGTATGTTTAAGGTGGAACAAGACAAAACCGGAAGGAACCCAAGGGTTGGCACTGCCTTTTTGGGAGGGTTCGGTGAGCTGTGAAAGTTTCCCGGGTTCAGCTGCAATCAAGGGACCTGGGCTGGGCCAACGGCTTCGTAAGGCACCTAGGCAAACACGAAATAGCTTTCCAGCTTTCCACAATCGAAAGTTGCTTAGAACGCCAATTGATTGAATCTTATATCTTCTTGGGGTGCATTTTGTCTACACATGGCTCTACGTAGCTATTCCGTAGGCCGCAAACCAGCCAGTATCATTACACTTCCCATAATTCCCCTGAACGCCGAGCAACCCAAAACAAAATCATGTCCGCCTTATTGATCCGAATTCAACCTTTACAAGGTCTTGACGGACTGGAAGAAGGGGTTCGCAAGCAGCTTCTCGTCCGCCATGACCAACCCCTTCAGCTTGGACACCATCTCCTCCTTGCTCATGGACCCCGCGGCAACCTCCTCCTTCCACTTGAGCAGGATCTCCTTGAGCATCGCGCTGCCCTCCTCCATGTCCGTCTTGCTGTACTTCAGCCCGAGGTCCTCGTGCTTCGAAGTGAAGTCCTCGAGCTCGTCGGCCTTGCGCTTCGCCATGCGCACGACCTTGTCGGGGAAGCGGACCAGCTCAGCGACGTGGATACCGAAGCTCTGATCGCAGACGCCGTCTTCCACCTTGTACAAGAGCGTAACCTCACGCTTGGTGTTCTCGCCTCCCTCGGTACCACCGCTAATGTGTGCTGCAACGTGAAGGTTGTGGACTTGTGGGTGCTCGTCAGCCAGCGCCGTCAGCTCGTGGAAATGCGTCGCAAACATGGCGAAGCATCCAATTTCCTTAACGATGTGCTCTGAAATGGCCCAGGCGAGGCCGAAGCCGTCGTATGTCGATGTACCACGTCCCAACTCATCAATGATGATGAGAGACTCAGCTGTTGCTGATTTGAGAATGTTTGCCGTCTCCAACATCTCAGCCATGAAGGTCGAGACACCCTTCAGCTGTGAATCGCTGGCACCCACACGCGCCAGGATCGAGTCGAAGATGGTCAGCTCAGCTTCGGAGCATGGAACGAAGCACCCGATCTGCGCCATAAGTGCAATGACGCCGATCTGGCGAATGTAGGTCGACTTTCCGCCCATGTTGGGACCAGTGATGATGAGGAAAGAGGACTTGTCTCTGGTTAATGAGACGTCGTTGGTGATGAACTGAACATCGTCCTGCATCTCCAGACACGGGTGACGGGCTTCCTTGAGGATGGTCTGACCCTGTCCACGGGCGTGGATCGTGGGACGGACGTACTCGGATGGGGCGTGGACGGAGCAGTGTGCAAAAGAGACAATCACATCAAGATTGGCAAGCACGCCGGCAAGCTTCTCCAGAACAGGACAATAGGACGCCGCAACACCCACAACCTCGTTCACGAGACTGCTCTGGGTGCGGTTGTAGTTCTGGGAAAGCTGGTCGAACTCACGACGGAGGCTTTGGAGGGTCTTGGTGGTGAAGTAGACTCCGTTCTTCTGGGTTGAGCATTCCTGGTAACCCGACTTGTTGCGGATCGCCCCAGCTTCTTGTCTGGTGAGACGCATACAGTAGCCATGGACTTTGTGGTTCTCGAGGAAGATCTTCTTGCCGACCTCTTGCTTCAGGTCGCGGGCTGAGTCGGAGAATTCCTGGTCGATATCGCGCTTAAGCTTGTCAAGCTTCTTTCTGATGATGCGAAGGCTGTCATCGAACTCGGGTTTGATAATGTACTCATGGTTATCCAAAGCGTCCAAGTCGACCGTTGTCTCGACCATCTCTGCAAGCTTCACGAGACCATCGGAGAGTTCGCGAAGAGGGATTGTGTAGGCTTCGTCGAGAGGGTCCTTGTACTGCTCGTCCATGACGCCCTCGAAAGTGCCCAGGAAACCAGGGAGGCGAATGACAACCTGGTATGCGCGGACCACGTCCTCGAGGTTCGCCTTGCCTCTCTGGAAACGCTTGGCCAGGCGGTACAGATCGGGAACGGAACGAAGGTGCTCCTCTTGCATGGTCTGTCTCAGCTCCGTGTCGTTCACAAAGGCCTCGACCAGTTGCTGGCGCTTGGTAATTTCCTCTTTGCTCATGAGCGGCTGCTTCAGCCACTGAGACAGCAGTCTGCTACCGACAGGAGTCTTGCAGTGGTTCAACAAGCCGTACAAGCTCATTGTCTTGGCACCATCACGGGCGCCGGGCATCAGGTTGAGAGCCTTCAAAGCCGCCGCATCCAGCTTCATATACTGGGAGAGGTCGTGCTGGTAAAGCTGGTACTGCCCAAAGTTGGAAGGGTCATGGAGCACGCCAAGGTACTTGATAAGTGCCGCGGCGGAGCCCATCGCCAGCTTGAGGTCTGTCTGAGGGAGCAGGGTAGTAGCCCGCTCGTCCTTGAGAAGACGCGCCAAGTCCTGCTCAATGTCCTTGATGCCAAACTCGCCGCCGGAACGCTCCGAGATCGCCACGCCGCAGTTGACGATGATTTGCTTCAGCTTCGTCAAATCCGGGTCCTTGGCCTTGTCGGCCTTGTCCGTCTGGATCAGGCACTCCCTGACACCCAGCTGGATGAGGAGAGCCTCGAAGTTGGAGAACAGGTCGTTGTCGAGGAACTCGCTGACGCCCAGCTCTCGCACACTCGCGTCTGCAAAACAGACACCCACGCTCCTTGCCTCAGATGCTTTCGTAGAGATCTTGACGGCTAGAATCATGGGTGCGTTCTCGATCTGTCCGCCCAAGTCCTCCTCGACATCCTGCAGGTTGCCAGGCGACGCCTGCTTGACGACCTTCCAGTTCATGCGGCCGCCAGTGCTTTCCCATATCTCTATCCTCTTGCCAAGCTTGAAAAGAGCTTCTCGAAGAAATTGTCGGAACACCGTGACCGTCATGGTCACGGAGGCAAGTCCGGTCTTGTCATCTCGGCCGAGTGTCCTCACGACGGACGTGGTCTTGTATACCTGCACATAGTCAGTACTGCAGGCGGCTTGCTACGGTACGGTCCGACAGACTGTGCGGGCAATGAAGTTGGCATCTTCGCCGTGTGCGGTGTACCAGTCGCCTCGGTCGAAAATGCGGACGGTGTCTTCGTGGACGGTTGGGAGGGACTTGAAGAAGCGGATGAAGCCGTGCTCGTCGTCGACCTGGTGACGTATTAGCCGATTGAAAGGGGAATCGTGCAATGGTCGTACAAACCTTCAATTCAGGCCTGGAAGACATCTTGGTATATAGTAGAACGCTCAAAAAAGACAAGTGAGAATGAGAAGAACGTTGTGGGTGAAATGAGTGTAACCGGCGAGTATCACCCTCATGAGTGCAGCTTGCTTTAGGTACCTTACGCGGGTGTTAAAGTGGTTTCCCGTGAGCGCGTCTTCGACTGCCATTTCGCGTCGCGACTGCGCTAGTCCTCCTTTGGCTAGGCCTGTCTGACCGCCTCAGAATTTCTGCCGCAGCTAGGAATCCTGAGCGGCTGTCTAGTCCCATTCTGGTTAAGCGTCGAAAGCTCTCTACTGGTGCTGATTTGGAGATTCGAGAATTGTTCATGACTATTCAACGTTCTAACAGGCAGATCGACCTCAACAGCTGTGTCTCATTTTCAGCTCCAGCACATTTCATCGTATTTAATTCAGGCTCACTTTTATCCACTTCGCATAAGAAACGTCAAGCAAGCCCATCAGCGTGCATGCTCTCCAGAACGCTGCACCTAAGAGCACGAACTCAGTGTCTCCGTGCAGCACCGTCGTCCGCCCCGCCATTCCCCACAAACGGCTTAGCGTCTGTCTCCAAAGGTGCAGCTGCGCATCGGCTCCAGGTCAACCATCGCAAACCATCACCGAAATTTCCAAAAAGTCCCCCACTTCGCACCCCAAACTTTGCACTCGTCACCAGCCTCACAACCACAAGGATGGCTTCCACGGCTGCAGACCCTGTCGCCCAGCCGGCCGTAGACCTCGAGATGACCGACAGCAACCAAGAAACCACATCCGCCGTCCCTGCGACCGCCAATGGCGACAACGGTGCCGCAGCATCAAGTAGCGGGGCACCCGAATCCGAAGCTCAACCCGCCTCGAAATCCGCCGCGGAGAACGACGACGACGCCTCCCCCGCCGTCGCCGAAGAAGAACCCAAACTCTCCAAGAACCAACTCCGCAAACTGAAACGCAAACAAGCATTTGAGGAAGGCCGCGAGGACCGCAAGCGCAAGCGCAAAGAAAAGCGCCACGACCGCCAGGCCGCCCGTCGCGACCAGATCGCCGCCATCGTCGCGGACGCCGAGGCCAAGGGTCTCGACCGCTCGCAGATCGTCATTCCCCCGAAGCGCAAGACTCCCAAGGTCCCCGCCGTCCAGACCCCCGTCACCCTCATCCTCGACTGCGACTTTGAGAGCTACATGCTCGACAAGGAGCTCGTCAGCCTCGCGAGCCAGATCACGCGCTGCTACTCTGATAACCGCCAGGCGCGCTACCGCGTGCACCTGTACGTCAGCTCGTACGGTGGAAAGCTCAAGGAGCGCTTCGACACGACCTTGGGCGGGCAGCATAACGGCTGGAAGGGCGTGAAGCTCGTCGAGAGCAACTTCGTGGAGGCGGCGAAGGATGCGGATGAGTTGATGGCGGGTCAGAAGGGCGGCGAGGTGATTGAGGTGCTCAAGTGCGAGGGCGAGGAGAAGCCTGCTGTTATGAGGGATGTGTACGACAATGCACCGACCCCTGACCCCGAGCCGGAACCAGTGGACGAGTTGAAGAACATCGTCTATCTCTCTGCCGATTCCCCGAACACGATCGACCGCCTTGAGCCTGGTGTGAGCTACGTTATCGGCGGACTCGTCGACCGCAACCGCGAGAAGGGTCTCTGCCACCGCCGCGCGAGGGAGCTGGGAATCAAGACAGCAAAACTGCCTATTGGGGAGTATATGAACATCTCCAGTAGAAGGGTGCTTGCTACGAATCATGTGGTGGAGATCATGCTCAAGTGGCTGGAGACCGGCGACTGGGCCGAGGCGTTCTTGAGCGTTATCCCCAAGCGCAAGGAGGCACATCTCAAGGGCGAGGGTGGCAGCGCGAGCGGGACACCGACGGCAGAGGTCGAGGACAGCAGGTTCGAGGGGGAAGACGACGAAGACGTGGATGAGCAGCAGACCATCACGGAGAATGTTGCGGTGCCCGAGCCAGCAGAGGCAAAGGGCGAGGAGGCCAAGACGGCCGAGAGTGCATCATAGCCTGCATATGACAGGTGATAATTAGGTCCAATAATACCCCAGTTGCTGTGCCAAGACAAGAACACCGACCCCGGTACCGAGTTGTCCATCATACAAGTCATGTCGAATTTGCGCTCAGAATTCCATCGAGTCGTCTTCCCTCTCCCTCTTGACCGTGCTATCCCTCTCGTCCTTCATCAACCCAATCACAAAGGACCGGAATTGCTCCACGTACGGCTTCAAGCTCGTCTTCTCCCAATCCTGTACGCTCTTTTGCGCCCCGTCGCCCTCCTCCTCGCCCTTCCACGAATCAATCTCCGCCAACAAGCCTTGCACCGTTGGCACGCTTAGGGGGTCGAAATCCTCGAGGTTCTTGGTGTCGATAGGTACACACACCCTGCCGGTACCGGGGTGCACGACGAACGGCGACTTGAGCAAATGGTTCAGCTTCTTGCTGACCTCGATATCGAGGCGTGGGTACGTGTACTCGAGGAGAATATCCTGCTTTGCGTCCAGAAGCCCCCTCGCGTCAAACTTCTTGCCAGCGCTCGTCTTAGCGACGGCGTCGATGTCGGCCCACTTGTTGATGGAAGACCGGCCGGGGGAGGCGTCCCACTTCTTGCGGAGGTTGTCGATGAGCGTCTTGTCCGGAAGGAGCTGTAGCAGGCGCTCTGCGCGTTCGTTAGAGGCCCAGGGGTCCTGGTTTTCGAGGACGTCTTCTTGGAAGTGTGGCATGAGAGTGTCCAAGCTTCGTCTGCAGCACCAGGTCAGTGCCTCGCCTTGGGATAAAGAGTGAGGGATGCTTACTGGACATGGGGATGTAATGGCCGCCACAGGTTGACCTTCTTTCCACTTTGCGCTCCACCTTTGATGACCTCGAGATACCCTGCGATCGACCGCCTCATCTGGTCGCCCATCGTTCTGGCCTTCTTGTCGCAAACCCACGCGTGAGCACCTCTTCGTCCGGAGTAAACCCACATGATGTGCTTGAAGCCAAAGTCGTCCCGCAGGGCAACATCAACCACCTTAATCGCCATAGTGATGAACTGCCAGCACTTGATGCAAATATTGGCCTTGTCGCAGCAGGTTCTGATGTCGTCGTAATCCGTCAAATCGATATCGAAGCAGATTTCCTTGGCGAGGGGCTTGAAGGCGCTGGCGTTTCGGAGGGTCTTGCGGTCGCGGGGGTTGGTGCTGTAGACGGGGCCGATTTCGAAACGGGAGGGCATGAGGCGGAGGACGTCTTTGCGGAGGCTGCAGCATGTTAGGGTGGGTTCTTCAGCATTGCAATTAAGTCCACACTTACAGGTCATGTGTCGCAAAAGATTGGTATCGTAGGTATGCGTCGTTCTGCAGTGTGAAGGCGAACTCTCTGTGGCCAAAGTCGTTCGTCGGGGAGGGGCTGTGGTTGAGCCACTGGAAGAGGTATCGCCAGGGGAACAAGCGCTGGTAGAAACTGCGCATGATTTCGGGGTCGGAAGCCTTCATGTGTGCGATATCTCTGCCTCGCGTGTCAGGATGGAGCCAAGAAGTTTTGACTGCAGAACTCACGTTGGAGAGGGGGGCGTGAGGATCTCAGGAGAACTCTCGGGAGTTTCTTGCGGTTTTGAACTGGGAAACTCGTCGTCTGAGTCCGCATCGTCGAACAGGTCCTCCAACTTGATATCCTTCTTTTGCTCGGGAGCAGAGGCCTCGGGGGAAGAGACCTCGGGGGCAGCAGCCTCGGGAGCAGCAACCGCGGGAGCATCAGCCTCAGCCATGGCAACGTCGCCGTCAGTCGCCTGGCTGTCGGCATTGGGCGGGACAGGAGAGTCGACCATTGTCTCGTCGGGAACCGCTGTGGGAGAATTGGCTTCTGGCGATACAGAATGAGGCATATCTGAGTTTGGGGTTGTGTGTTTGTGTGTCTGGCGACTCGCTCGAAAGTGCAACCGTCAATCGTCGCCGGTGGTGGGTTGCCGGGATGTCTTGAGTGCGGGCGGGTTGGATAATTCAAAGTCGCGTCTCAGACGCGTTGTTCGCGTTAATTGTTCATGGACCTCTGTCTCATGCTTAGTCATCTCCTGCACGTCCTTGCAGGGAGCTGGCGTCATGGGCAAGGGCATGGGCCGAGGCATCCCAGCTGAAGCTATGTCCAACATCTGCTTTCCCTACCTACGTTGATGTTGAATCCGTATTCCATCCTTTGAGTCGCTTCAGAACCCAAGGTTTTGATTGATCTTGACTTATATTAGCAATGGGATACCCCGTCCTTCGCATGGCGCTCACCGCGCTCGCGGTTCTTCTCGCCCAGCGCCAACTAGCAGCACAAGCACGCAGAAGAGACAAGCGCCTCTCACACTCGGATGAGCGTGTGCTCATCATCGGAGCTTCGAGCGGCGTCGGTCGCGCCGTAGCAAAGCAGTATGCCGCCCGCGGAGCACGGATCTGCGTTGTCGCTCGCCGCGCAGACGAGATCACCACCCTGGCCAAGGAGTGCGGGGACAAGTGCATCTGGCAAGTCGCAGACTTCAGCAATGTGGAGGACCTTGTCAGTTTAAGGACCCGGCTTGAGAAGGAATGGCAGGGCCTGGATACGCTACACATTTGCGCGGGAGTATCGGCTTTGCAACCCGTCATGGCCCTCACCGGTGTCAAGTCCGCGGAGGAGGATGCCGAGGCCGTTGGGATTCAAGCGGCAGTCAATATCGCGGGGCGTGCTATCAAAGGCAACTTTGATGGGCCTCTGGCTTCCGCGCTGACATTTGTAAGAGTCCAAGGAGCCACGCCCGGCTTTGCTTGGCTATTTGACTGACAAACTCGCAGATTCCCATGTTGACGAGAACGTCAATATGTCCCTCGATACTCCTTGTCTCATCAGTTGCTGCCGTCATCCCCGCGCCGACAAGAGCTCTCTATGCCGCAACCAAGGCTTCTTCTCTCCTGCTGTTCCAGTCATTGGCCATCGAGCATCCGAAGATCGCCTTCACTTTCATCCTGCCCGCCACCATTGAAGGAAACTTCCGAGCGTCCGCAGTGGATTCGGGCCCCGTGAGGGAAGAAGACCCCAACAAGCACGGGTTGAAGATCGACTACGTCGCTGAAAGATGTATCGACTCGGTCGACCGTGGTGTGACGGGCAACGTAGTGCTCCCGAAGATGCCGTATGCTATCGCGCAGTATCTGTACCTTCTCTGGCCTTCTTTCATCGAGGGTCGGGCTCGTAAGAAGTACAACTTTGAGGCGTAGGAAGCGGACTGGGTTCTGAATCAACAAGTGCTACAGGCGAATTCTTCCTGTACACTTGGATGCCATGCCATGGGCAGGCCCATGACTCGATGATCGTAATGTCAAATATTCCATACGTTTCCGTACTTGGCAGCATGAATGTCAGCAGCAGACCATCATCCCAACTAGTGCACTGTCGTCAAGCTGACTGCGAAGAACAGCCCAGTTGTTCGCTGCTCGGCATTCGTTCACTCAAGTAATTGAAACCAGATACAAGTTACTGCTTCATTGTTCGTACATCACTACCCTGGTCAATCCAACAAATATTATCCAACAGTAGCACACGCCCTATGGCGTCCCATGACGCATTCACATCGTTTCAGCCTTACGACCCCTCCGGCGTCCAACCATCATGTAACAGGCATCTCCTGTCGCTCAGATTTGCACTCTCAAAAACCGGCCGATGATGGGCGGAATAGGTTTCCCTTCTGTCTTCTTGAGCTTGACATCTGCAACGAAGTCTGAAAGATACCCGCCAAACATGATGTCAATGTCGCTGTCTCGCCTCCAAGCACAGAAACGTCCATATTCCACCATGAGTTCTGGGAGCAAACGGAACGTCGCGCATCGGTATGCTAGCTCGACATGTCGCTCCACAGGGCGGTCACGTTGGAACAGCGCTTCTCCCTTGCAGTACGATGCGAGCGTGTCGTGAAACAGCCATGCCATGTTGTAATTGTCCGCGAAGAGCATCAGTTGGACAAGCTTCAATTGGTAGAGCTCGGCCTCGACACGAAGTATCGACATGCCGAACACCGGGATTTTCTCCACATTCTGGAGATGAGGCTGAACACATTCGCGCCAATATCTGACTGTTTGACTTCTTCCCTCGGCGTTGTCGGCTGTCGGTGCAGTCGCTGCTGCGCTTTTCTGACTCATCTGCAGCTCATAGTTGCCGTAATCCCGAAGTCTTATCTCCTCGGCAGATGTGCTTATGCTCCAAGGCATCGTTTGGAACTTCTCGGAAGAAACGGCCGATGGGGTCATATTTCCCGCACGAACGCTGTCATTTTTGACACATGTGTGCGACAGCATTGTGATAGGGTGACGTGCGGCTGGGGCGCAGTGCTTTTGGAGCAGTCTTCGAGGGATGAAAGGGACTTTGCCTGTGTAAAGGAATTGTGTCATGAGACCGACGACATCAGGATGGTCCATTAGTCGGAGCTTCTTAGCCCCGTGACCATTCTTTTGGCGCTGGAGCGTCTCTCGAAAGCAGGCGCAATCCGGGTTGGCAAGTAGGATGTTCGCATGAATCGAGATTTTTCTTCCCTGAGGGCCGACGATGAAATCGACCATTGTACTGCCAAAGTAGCTTTGAAATCTTAGTAACTTAACAGTAAGCGTGATGATGCGGGTGGGACATACTCAAAGACGGCTAGCCTTGGCCCTTCTGCAGGCGTAGTCTCGACCGTGGATGCAGGAGGTATGACAGGAAAAGGCCTTGGGCGTAAGGTAGCTGCGATTGCTTCCATTCTGGAAACATCATTGCGAAGGCTGTGGCCGCCTGTGGCGGTATCGTTCATTGTAACATCTCCCACAGATGTGTCGTTCACAATTGCCAGTTCTCGTGGCAGCTGGCTACTGATATCCTTCATCGTCTCGTCTTCAGCTCTTCCTGCCATCTTGTGTTTCTCGGGACCAGAGCCTTGAGTGCCAGTTCGGAATGCTATTGGGGGATCTTGCAGCTGTCAGCTTTTATCAGTGCAAGGATAGAAAAAGAAGTAACTTACTCCTCTTAGGTTTGTTCGTTAGTGTTCGCTGCGGCAGTCTACGGCAAACTGTTGACTGTGAATCGATTGTTTCCGATGTGAATAATCGAAGTGGGTGTTGTGCGCGGGAAGAAAAAGGATACGAGCAGAATCTGACGAGGTGAGGTGAAGTAAGGTGAATTCTCACTTTGCTCCTGCCCCCTTTGTATGTGACCCTGCGTCGCACCTTCCTCAAATTATTTTTCAGTTCAGTACGTAAGTATTCTCTTTCGCATGCATCAGACTCATCCATTGCTTCCAATCGCTTGCACAAATAACCTTTTGCTATTTCAATCACCATCTATCGGTCTATGAGATGAGTTTAAGTACCTAAGCTATCTCCTGCAAACTTTGAACTGAGAATTGAGAATACGCAGCGTCATCCTGTAGCTGTTACAGTAGATTTGGAAATCTGAGTAACCCCCCCCCCCCCCCCCCCCCTTAAAGTTCACTTTGAAGACAAAACTTATAATTGCTGTTGAGGAAGCATCTCGAACTGATTCGTTTGCATCTCATTTTAACCAGTGAGTCGACATGTTGGTCGGATTATGACTTCTCTTTCTGTTGAAGGTGAAAACCTCAGACTAGGTAATCCACTATATCTGGACTGCAAATTTATTCACGATTTCGACTTTTGTCACTCAATACACACGTACCCCTTGGAAACTTTGATATTTCAATTTGAGAGGCTCTACGGTCATTACCGTGATGTCGACGCCAGATGAGTCTCCATCCCTAAGTTGCGAGCCATCACGAACAGAAACTCTACAGGCACCAACAACACGTACAGAATATGTGCATCGCCTTCCGCATCTTATGCAGCGACGTTGGAAAGGCAGCCGAACTGGCCAACCGGATCGCATCCAATTGCCTACACCCGTCAGATAATCATGTCCACCGGTCAGCCAAACCCCTGGCTAGGTCCAATCCGAGCATGTGCCAAGTACGTAGTCACGGAGGTGGAGTACGAAAAAGGAGCTTTTACCCGTTTGGCTCTTTGCATACAAATTTGGGTTCGCAGTTGCATCTGTCGTCTAGATAAAGTAGAGATCATCTTGGGAGGACCCGGCTTGCCGCTCAAGTGGCTCAAACGACATGTCATTCTTGACATTTGCAGTGGCTTGGCGCTCAGCCTGTAGGGAATGCAACGTGTAAGCAGTACGACGTTGTCTTCGTGACGGGCGATGGGGAGCATGCGACAGCCTGACTCCACGGAAATGCATGTGAAATCAATAACTGGGGTATCTCAGAAACTTGAAGTCAGATCTTACACCGCAGAATCAATGTGTTGATCGTAATAGGCAGATGGTCCATATCGTTGCAATTTCGATGCGAAGCAGCGTTGTCAACAGTCATCCCAAGAACAACATCACCGATTGCAGGTATTGCTGATGCAGAGGCATCGTGCCATCACAGCATCATGCAGATCCCCGCTCACCCACCAACAAGGATCCCCGCATCTCCTCTGTCTTCACCTGTAGGCTGCAGACGACGCGGGCCATATCGCAGCGTTGCGACTGCAACCAACTCCTGCTGTGCGACCAGAGATTCATAGGACGGTGGCTCTTCTCCATATCTGCGGCTTTGCCCCGCCTCCAGAGCCTGATTTTGCAAGGAATGATAAGAGCTGATTGATGCCCGTTCTCAAATTGCCGTTTGGCGTATCTGCTCACTTTCTTTTCTCTAAAAGTCATTGTGTAAACTCAAGTTTTGTTGTACAACGAGGTCTGGTCGCCATGGACACAGTCCCTTTCCCCGCCAATGGGACTATTCCTCCCTGGCAAAATCTCCTGGACGAAGCGCAGAGCCACAAGACGAGCATTGTTCTTCTAACTCCAGCTCTGAGCTGCTTTATGTGGTTCCTTGTCTCGTGGTCAACATCTCCCTTGAAGAAGTACCCCGGGCCATTTCTTGCAGGTAAGATACAGACCTCGACATCATGTTCCGTCCACCAGTGGAAAGGAAGCTAAGAATTACATTTCCCCTTAGGATGGACGAACCTGTGGCGTTTGTGGCATACGTACAACGCCAACTACGCGCCAACGATGAAGAAGCTTCATGATAAATATGGCCCGATCGTACGCCTAGGCCCCAACCTGCTAGATATCGACATTCCCGAGTTGATCAAGATTCTGTATGGCACGGATGGAAAATGGTCTAAGGTAACGTACCTGGCCTGTCAGAGGCTTTCTACTGAGGGAGGCTGTGCTAAGTATCAAGCAGTCCGACTTGTACAAGAACAGCAGCTCCATCATCAACGGAAAGATCACATATCACATGTTCTCAGAGACGAACAATATCGAGCACGCGCGGATGAAGAGGCCTGTGGTGCGGCATTACTCCGTACCCAGCGTCCTCGCCATGGAACCGCATATGGACAGGTGCATCGACGAGTTCTGCGACCACCTGCAAAAGCGCTTCGTAAACACCGGCGAAGCTTGCGTTTTTGGCGACTACTGGCTGGACAAGAACCCCGTTTACCCTCTCGGGCCTCCTAATCTATCGAACGTCACAAGAATCGCCGTGGAGCATTTGACCGCCCGGCTCAAGGGTGAGGACAAGAATTTTGTTGCCGAAAAGCCCGACTTCCTGCAGTACTTTGTCGACTCGAAGGGCACCCATCCCGATATCGTGGATGAGGGAACAATCATCGGGTACCTCCTCCTGAACCGTAAGCAGACACTTTGAACGTATATCCGAGCTACTTTGTTGACGTATCCTACAAACAGTCATCGCTGGAGCCGACACCACGGCAATCACAATGCGTGCCCTCTTCTACTACTGCCTCAAGAACCCTCGCATCTGGAAACGCCTTGAGGAAGAAGTCGTTACCAACATCCCCGCCGACAAACCCGCCCCTCACGCCGCCGCCCGCGCTCTGCCCTACCTCGAAGCCGTCTGCCGCGAGACGCTGCGCTTCCACCCCGCCGTCTCCATGACCATGGAACGCATCGTCCCGCAAACCGGCCTCGCCCTCCCAGACGGCTCCGTCGTGCCCGGCGGCTCGCTCATCGGCATGAACCCTTACATCGTCGGTCGTAACAAGGACGTCTACGGAGCTGATGCGGACGAGTACCGCCCCGAACGGTGGCTGCAACAGGACGAGGAGGACGATGAGGCGTATAAGCTACGCATGAGACAGTGGAACGCGACGGACATTGTGTTTGGCGGCGGGTCGCGCATCTGTCTGGGCAGGAATCTGAGTCTGATGGAGATTTACAAGGTTGTCCCGTCGCTGATTGCGAGGTTCGAGATTGAGTTGGTGGACCCGAATGAGAAGTGGTGGACGAGCTCGCGGTGGTTTTACAGGACTCAGGGGGTTGTTTGCAAGTTGAAGAAGAGGGCGCCGAGCACTGCTTGAGCAGACAGTATGGACTTTGAGTCGGGTTGGACATGAAAGGCAGGTGGTCGGACTTGCGAGCAGGGCTGTATCACAGTGGAACTGCGGATGTGCTCAAAGTGTGATTCAATTATCCGCTGCTATACACAGCATTATTCAAATTGTAGAAGCAAACGTGCCATTCTTGCAGTCGAAGCCCAGCTGGGGGTTTAGATCAGGCATCGCATTCATGCAGATGAGCTTGGACTCGCTCTTGCTCTGCGGGTGAACCTTGATGTCTCTCGTCTGGAAGTTCTTGCACGACTTCTCGGTGTTGCATTCAATGATGACGGCTTCAGTGTGGGTGAGATTGGCGAGGCCAACATTGTACCAGCAAGGCTGCGAATTGTCAGCAAGACCTCAGGGGATGAGCAGAGTGGTCGGGACTTACGTCGGAAGTGCAGGATCCATCACCAGGACTAAATGTGTTAATGTTGCCCGAGAAGTGCTCCCAAGTGAAGTCTTCCATCATGACAGACGAGTTGTTGGGCCTGTCACCGCCAGCACTGGCCTGGTTGAAGTATGTCTGGGTGACAAAGATGGGGAAGGTCACGTTGTCGACGCGGATGTTGCTCCAGGTAATGTTCTTGGCCAGACCCTGTCCACCGATCCAGCTCTTGAAGCGAGCAGCGTACAATCCGCCCTTGACGGTGACGTCCTCGAATCGGATGTTCTGCACGTCGGCAACGGACGCGACCTTGGACCCGAGGGAGCCAACGCTCATGCCGTGGGTCTCGAAGCCGATGGTCGCGTGCTTGAAGACGACGTTGTTCGCGCCATCGTTGATCGCAATGGCGTCGTCGCCGTTGAAGATATTGCTGTTGGTGATGGTCACGTCCTTGGCGCCGACGTCGAAGCCGTCGGTGTTGAAGGGGAACGCGCTGCTCGAGGAGCGGGCGTCGATGACGGTGTCGGAGATGGTGATGTTCTTGCCCTTGATAGAGAAGTTCCAGCCGATGGGCTTGAGGGACTTCATGTGCTTCATGACGCCGTTCTGGACGTTGAACTGCATGAGATGAGGACGGTTGGGGGTGCCCGCCTGACCGGGCTGGTTGAGATCCCACCATGCCTGTCCGTGCGACTTGATCCATCCGGCATGAGGCTATTCATAGTTCGGTCAGCGCGTGTTCGTGGGCAGCAAGTTCGAAGGCAAAAAAGAAGAGACGCACATCAGATGAGCCGATCCATTGCACGTTGGTACCGCCGATTTGGAACCACGTGAGGGTGCCGCCCTTCGCCTCGACAAGCGACTGCATAGCCGGAATGTCTTGAGATAAGGTCAAATTTCCCTGTACCTTGATGATGACATTGTTCAGCTTCGCGACCAGGGGTTCGTAGATCTTGTACTCGGCGCCGGCAGGGAAAACGATCTCAGAGTTGTTGGCGCACCTGGTGAAGGCCTCAGCGATGGCAGGGGAGTCCGACGCGTCGCCCTTTGAGGGGACGATCGTACACCTGTTGGCCCAGGAGGGAGCTGCAGCTGCAGGGGCCGCGAGGCAAACAGCCAGCGACAACAGGTGACCGTGAAGCATTGTGGCGAACCAAGACTTCCGAGGATCAAGAAGCGATGAACGTTGACGTTGGCAGACACCATCAATCACACGGGGGACCGGGAGCCAAGGCGGGTGTTATAAACGCCACAAAGCTTCGGTCGATTCATGCTCCATCTTTCGGATTTGAGGGGTCGCTAACGTTGCATCTTGGACCGAAGCCTATCTGGGTTTAGCAATGTGAGTTGGGCCAGGATGACATGGGTTGCGCGGAAATGAGCCCGGTAGCACATAAGCAGCAAGGTCAAGATATGGCAAGGAGGAGGCTCTCAGCAATGAGGGGTGGGGCCGTTGAAACCAAGGAGAGAAAAGGAACGCGAGATCGGACGACCTGCTTCAATGGAGGGGAATGATTGATGGAAATTGTTTCTCCGTTTGGAGCTGGCCTTGCAAATGATCGACCAGGCGTGCGTTCGTTGGTTCCCCCGCGCGCGGAATTGCGCTGGACTAGGATCTGGGGTCGGATGACCGGCACCTTGCGGCTCTTGTCAGGGGAAATAGGAACTTTGGTAGTCAATTATTTCACATTGAGAACCAGGAAATACTTGCATGGACGGAGAGAAGACCACGTTGGAGGACCAATGGTTCGGTAATAACATCTATGGAAGGGGGCGGGATACCGCTTGATTAGTCCGGCTATCCATCGTGGAACATCTGGAGAATATGTCCGTCTTGGCACTTGTGCGGTCTTTCAATAATTCCGGTGAACTTTGCTGTTATCTCGAGGAGTCGAGCGGGCGTATTTAGATTGGTTTGCGGATTTGTATTCTTTACTTACTCATGCAACCTGAGCCTCCCGCTTACAGACCGTTGGAAACTCCGGTCGCTACAACGCTAAGCTGAGTCAAGCCAGTCCGGTATCTGGGGTTGTCTCTCTCGGCGTCAGCGCCACACGCGAAGCTGCTTCTCATGTTCAAATCGTTCAATGTCCAGATAATGCGCCTTGTTGTCGTTGAATCTGTGCCAGCATGGGAGGAGGCAGATGCGCGAGGGCGACTCCTTGAGGTTCTGGTCCGAGGCCGCATACCAGACGAATCGGGAGCCCTATCAATGAAACGAATACCAATATGCAACCTTGAACAAGCCAAGTCAACATCCCAAGGCATCCTGCATGGTTTTGGCGGATGTGCAGGCAGCTGGTGGTGATGCTGTCCGTCGGCGGCGGGCTTGAGCTGGACCGACAGAGACCGAACAAAAAGAAAAGACCCAGATCCAAAATCCAGCTACTTTTTGCGACCCCCGAACCAGACTCAGTCCGCCAGGCCCCACCAGTCCGAGTGGATCGGTCCTTCGAGGGTCGCAAAAAACATGCAAAAGTTTTCTCGCAGCACCAGAAGTGTGAAGCTCCAGGAACTCACGATCTTACATAACAATTGCTTACATAATCTGGATCCCCGGTCGGCGCCTGCCAACGCCGCTGAGACGCCTTCATGACGGCAAGAGCCCCACACAGAGCCCAGGAGAACCTCCTACTGGCACAAGCCCGCGGTCGCACCCACCGCAAAGCTCCACGCTCGAGTCTCGTCCACCCCCCGGTCACTTTGTGGGCGACGCGCGCGACGCCTCGACTCGCCTCGCCTCGATAATTCCACCTTGCTGGCCCACGAAGTTGTTCAACTTCATGTTGACAGCTTACCGACTTTCCCGCCGAGTCATGACGTCCGCATACGCCAATGGCTCTGCCAAGGCGGCCTACTCTTCCTCCTCCGCGACGACTACTGCTCTGAGCAGATGGAGCATTGCGGGCAAGCAGCTGCCGGCCGTTGATAAGATCAAGGCCCTGCACATTTACGATTTCGACAACACTCGTCAGTGCTCCCTACCTGTGTGTTACCCATTTGCGCCGCTGATGCTAACCCAACCGCCCCCCCTTCTGTAGTCTTCAAAACCCCCCTTCCGAACAATGCAGTATGGAGCGGCCCTACCATCGGCGTGCTTTCCTCGCAAGATATGATCTGCAACGGCGGCTGGTGGCACGATTCCCGAATTCTCGCAGCGACCGGCGAAGGCGTTGAGGCCGAAGAGAAAAAAGCCTGGGAAGGATGGTGGAACGAGACGATTGTCGACCTGGTCAGGCTGAGCATCAAGCAGAAGGACGCTCTGTGCGTGCTGCTGACGGGTCGCTCTGAGCGTGGTTTCGGCGACCTCATCAAGAAAATGATCCAGAGCAAGGGACTCGACTTCGACATGGTGGGCCTCAAGCCCGCCGTCAGCCCGACGAACCAGGCTTTCAGCAGCACAATGCACTTCAAGCAGCTGTTCCTTACGGCGGTCATGGAGACTTACAAGAACGCCGACGAGATCCGGATCTACGAGGACCGCCCGAAGCACGTCAAGGGTTTCAGAGACTTCATGGCGGACTACAACCGCAGACAGACCATCAACGCTACGCGCACCCGCGGACCGATCACAGCCGAGGTGGTGCAAGTGGCCGACCTGTCTACGACGCTGGACCCTGTCATTGAAGTTGCAGAAGTACAGCACATGATCGACCTCCACAACGCGGAGATCGCCAAGCAGCCCATCGATGTACGTCCCCAGAGGCTTCAGATCAAAAAGACAGTCTTCTTCACGGGCTACATGATCAAAAAGGAGGATACTGCACGGCTGGTGAAGCTCGCTCAGATCCCGTCTGGCATGCCTGATCAGGAACTGAAGCATCATGCTAATAATATCCTCATTTGCCCACGCCCGTGCCCAGCGAGCATCTTGGAGAAGGTTGGTGGCATGGGTGCCAAAGTGACCTGGCAAGTTAGCGGTCTGGGATGCTACGAGAACAGCATTTGGGCAGCCAGTCTCCGACCCGTCCCTTTTCAGACAAAGTTCCATACTGACAACCCGATTCCCTTGGTCGTACTCGCACTTCGCAAGGGCGCCCGTCCCGTCGACGCTGGTAAAATAGACAACTGGCAAGCCGTCCCTCAGGACAAAGCGTTGGTATTCGAGACCACTATTGGCGAGAAGATGATTCTTCGCATTGAGCCCGAGGACCCCCACGAGGATGAGTACGAGTCCCTCTTCGCCAACAAGTCTTCTAAGAGAAAGCACGATGGAGGGGACTACTCCCGTGACCACCGACGTGCTCCGTACAACGGCCGCAACGAACGCCGAGACTTCCACTCTGGACGTGGCCGGGGCGGTGGCGGCGGCTTCCGTGGTGGTAGGGGTGGTGGCAGAGGTCGCGCTAAGGGCGGACGTGGACGCGGAACGCATGGCTACCGCTCTCTGGACGACGTCGATCGTAACCAGCAAGGCGGCTACAGCCAGCCGGTCGACTACGATGACTCCAACTACCCCTCACTTCCTGCGGCACCGGCACAGCAACAGGGTGGTTTCTACGGCCAACAGCCGCAGTACCAGGCTCCCTACAACGCTGCATGGTCCACAGGACCTCCGCCAAATGCGCCGACTGGGCCAGCCCCAACGGGACCGCAGGGACGTCCCATGGGAGGCGGCGGTGGCCCTAACTACGGCGGTGGCGGCGGGAGCGACTTACAGAACTACTACTAGAAGAGGAAGAGGTAAATCGCTCTGTCGCTTTCGCATGAAGCGGGCATCATTGGGGTTTGTCGGTCGGGACGGCTTTCGGACATATGGATCGATTCAAACAATTGTCGTATATGATGGGTTGCTGCCGCCGAGGCCAACACTTTTTTTGGTCGGACAAACACAAAAACGGGGAGACAAAAAGGACATTGTTATGTGGGAATTTGCATGTTTATGCAGGACTAGCTTGGCGTCTGGCGGCTATGCTTTGAGATGATACCTTTACTTGCAACGTAGCAAGTCATTTTGAGACCATCAACCATGGGTGCTGTTTACCGTGACATTTGACTTCATGACGATATCTTGAACTTTTACTCCATTTTGCTATTTTGGATCTGCTCTATCGGCAGCTGGACAACGCGCTTGACATGTCTATGACGGCTGCTTTTCAGGCTGCTGTTCAGGCCCCGTTCGCGCTTGAAGCCGACGCACGACTGCCTCTCCTCTTCCTCTTGGGGGGACACAAGACCTACTCGTCGTCCTCGTCAGAGTCCTCCTCGGCATCCTCGAACCACTCAATCAGCGCCTTGCACTTCTCCTTGAGCGTGCCCATGCCCTCGCCCTCCTCCGCCCTCGCGTCCTCCCACCACGCCATGATGCCCTCCTCCTCGAGCACGTCCAGGCTGTACAGCTTCTGGAGCGTGGCGGCGAGCAGGACGCCCGCGCGCGTCTGCTCGAGGTTGCGCGCGCCGAGGAGCGCGCGCTGCAGCGCGAGGACGAACTCGACCTGCTCCTTCTCGTTGTCGCCCTCGTCGCCGGCGACGCCGACCTCCATGACGAACTTGGCGGCGCCGCTCTTGGAGGCGAACGCCTTGTCGGCGGCCTTGGCGGGCTCGAGGCCGCCGTGTTCGGGCTCGAGGAGCTCGGCGGCGCGGCGGCCGAAGGCGACGGCGACGGCTTTGCGCATGGAGACGTCCGAGGCGTCGTTGGCGAGGCGGAGACCCATGAACTCGAGCTTGGCGGAGTCGAAGTCGCCCGAGTCGGCGCGGAGGGCGTCGAGGAGGCCGTGGACTGCGTCGTGGTGGAAGCCGGACTTGCCTGCGGAGTCGTCTGAGACGAAGGAGTCGGTGCGGGCGCGGTCGGCGAAGGGTGTGAAGCCCTCGTCGTCGGACTCTTCGATTTCGGAGGAGAGGGTGGAGACTGAGGAGGTTGAGAGATTGAGGTGGGCGAGGTTGTAGATGAGGGAGCGTTGGAGGATTGAGGGGTCCTCGTCGTCTGCATCTTCAGCTTCGGGGTCGACGTAGCGCGCACCCTTGCCGGAGGCGCCGACGAGGGATGTGTCTGGGTCGACCGGGGAGCCGTTGTATGTGGTGACCGCGACGACGGCGTTCTCGGGGATTTTGGTGTTTTCGCTAATTGTAACGCCGTATGAGATGAGGCAGCCCGCGTCGACTGAAGCACCCTTGCCCACAACGCTGGAGTCGGCGAGAATGGATCTCGTCACCACCGCACCATCCTCAATAATTGCGTCGTCCCAGATGAAGCTGTTCTCGATGCGGACGCTCTTTCCGATCCTGCACCGCCTGCCAATAATGCTGTCGGTCACTCTGCTTCCCGCGCCTACACTCGTGCCCTGGCCAAGGATGGATCTGGCGAGTGAGCTGTCCGGCGCCAAGACTGTACCGTCCTCGATTGAGACCGCGCCAGCCGTCATCTTATACGTCTGTCCAGGGATCACGTTGCAATCGGGAACAAAGGGAAACGTCCAACGGCCGAGGACGTCTCTGCTGATCGACTCGTACATTTGCAGATTGTTTGCGCGCGCGGCGTATCCGTCCTCCAGCACCTCGGCGTAGATGGCCTTTCCGTTCAGCTCCCAGTCCTTGAGCACACCGTGCAGGAAGTTTCGCCTGGGAAGCTCGTAGTCGAAACTCTCAGACCATAAAGCCAGCACTTCGGGGGTGCAGATGTCGATTCCGGCATCGATCAGGTCCCCGCGGATCTCGAAATCTGTGGAAAGCTCGTCGACGACTGCGGGGTCGAGGGACATGTAGTGGTCGCTCTGAAGGGGGTTGGTCTCGTCGTAATGTAGGCATCGTTTCGTCTTGGAGTCCATCACGAAGACGGGGTTTACCGCGTTCGGCTTTGTCCTGTGCTCCTCGGCGCCGCCTGACCTGAGCACCACGGTCATGATGTTCGTCGCAGAGACCTCCTTGCGCGCCTTGTGTGACTTGAGAGCAGCGTCGAGAGAGATGTTCGAGACGACATCGCCGTGTACCAAGATGAAGTCGCCATCCATAATGCCTCGGCCATCGAGGTCGCGGAGGAAGTCGCCCACGGATCGGGCATCGGAGACACGGATGAACTGCAGGCTGGTGAAGGGTGTGCGGATCGACAGCGGCGACCAGCGGGAGGTGTTGATGTAGTTCTCAATCTGCTCAGAGTGAGAGCCGCAGTAGATGTAGACCTCCTGGACGCCGTTCATGGCGAGGAACTCCAGGGTGTACTCGATGAGGGGCGTGTTCGCGAGAGGGAGGAGACACTGCCCCGCGGGGGAGGGGTTAGCCAGCGTCGCATGGGCTCGACAATCGTACAGACGACTTACTCTTGGCTTCTCGACCGAAAAAGGAGCAAACCGGTCCTGGAATGAGTCGGCGATGACCTGCAATGGCGCACGGCGTGGTTAGCGACCCTGAAGACTCACCCGGGCTTTTGCCCCACCATATGACGCTTGCGGGCTGCGAACTTACCACGGCCTGCAGGACGTCCTCCCGCTTGCCCTCGGCGGCCTTGCCGGACTTCTTGCCCTTGCCGGCGCCGGATGCTTTTCCCTTTTGCTGCGACATGATCTGTTGAAGTGGATCGCGGGGGGTTCGGCGCTTTCCAGGGAGAGAGGGAGGGGGGTAATCTGCTCTGTCGCGAGTGAGTCAAAGCAATCCCACAGCTTGGGTGTTGGAAATTTAAGGTGAGTCAACTGCTCCGATGCGGGGTGGGCCGTGCGCAAACCCTCCCTCGGTGTGCCTCGGTCAGTTTATCTCACCGAAATGTCACTGGCAACTTCATCAGATGAATGCGATTGCGACAAGCCAGATTCGAGACGAATGATTTGGGTTTATTTGAATATTACTCATCTCAACCTACAGCACGCTTAGTTCGGACCAAATTGGCAAGAAATGTGACGCAATGTAGGCGACCCTCCAACCCTTGCGGTTTTCTGTTTAAGATGCAAGCCACAACTTACAAGAGGCAAGAGGAGAAGGGTCTTAAGTTCCGCGTCTTTTTCCAACGGCTTTTTTGCTCAAATACAACTCCTTTTGGATTTCAAATTTTTTGATCTGCAACTCGATACTCATCTTCAAAGCTCATCATCCAGCATTCGATGCGTGGCCCACAAGCAGCATCCGACTCCAGCTACAAATCCTTCAATATGTCTCCCTCCACCATTCGCTTCCTCGTTCTTTCCGACACTCACCATACAGGTTTCCCAGATCCAGCGACGCTTCCAAAAGCAGATGTTATTCTCCATTGCGGGGATCTAACCATGAGAGGCGGGCTTTCAGAGTACATACCCACCGTCGAGCGACTTTCAGCATGCAACGCCGAGCTCAAGCTCGTCATCCCCGGGAACCACGACTTGACGCTCGATCACCACTGGTGGATGCGCCACTGCCAGGAAGAGGACGCAGACCCCGAAGACCACAACAAAGCCCGAGCCATGTTCGATTTCAAGACGACCGGCCTTCGGCTGCTCGACGAAGGAAATTACACCTTTACGTTGCGAGGTGGACGATCTTTCACAATGTACGCGTCGCCATACACACCATATTTCTGCGACTGGGCTTTCGCGTATGGCTCGCAGGAGGATCGCTTCGGCCCCGATGCTGTCAACCCAATCCCAAAGGACGTCGATGTCGTTGTCACACATGGTCCGCCTCGGGTGCCACACGACGACTGTTTTCTCGATCAGATCCAGGAAGGCAAGTTCATCGGTTGCTCCAAGCTATGGACTGCCATTCGACGCACTCGGCCGCGCCTCCATTGCTTTGGACACGTACACGAGGGTTACGGGGCGAAGGCTGTGAGATGGAGGAGCAAAGAGACAGCTGTGAGTTGGGCCACCGAGGCGAAACCACCATTTGATCTTTCGAACGCTACCAAAGGAGAAAGCGGTGCTCTGGTTGCTGGCAGCGAGGGCGAGACGCTACTTGTCAACGCTGCTATCATGGATAACCAGTATGATGCCAGAAACCAACCCCTGATAGTTGACTTGGAATCGTCACGAGCTTCACTTTGAAGGGCAAACGTAGAAGCGGAGCCAGGGGTCGAAAGTCTAAATAGTTATTGCGAGACCAGCAGGGTGGTGATGCTCAAGTATGTAGTCTAATAGCCTCGCGAGATTTTGAAAATACTACTGCAAAACTTCTTCCAGGAAAAGCCTACTATAACAAACAAGCCGTTCAAGTAGTGCTATACAGGCATTTTGCTTTCCGAATAGGTCCAAGTGGCCATCAAAGTGGAGGAAATAACCGGATAGACGAGGCGCAATAAAAGAGACGGCAATGAAAAGATGTCAGAAGGACAATGGCGAAGTCATCTCCCGTTCAATCTGTCGAGGTGCCGCGCAAGGGGAAGCCGACGGCTCAAGACTATTCCCTCCTTGGATATGCCAGAAACGCAGAGGTACCCAGTCGTTCCCGTACGTGATCGACAACTTCGACATCCTCAGGTAGATGGATCTTCTCGTATCTGGCCAGATTGTCAGAGAGCAACAGCTGCTTGTGGACGGTGGATTTGGTCTTGTTGGGGCCGGCGTAGGTAGTCACTACTTTGGAAAACATCCTTGGTGTTATGTCAGTTCCGCTGAAAGAAAAGATTTGGTGATGGGGAACAAGCACACCGGGTCTCTTTGAGAAAAGGACCCATGGTCTTCGTCGACGAGTCTACCTTGTTTCAATCTACCTTGATTTGTTCAACAGACTGGTCAAGATCTGACGCTTGGCGCTTGAGCGAGACTTCAGGAGAAGCCATGATGACTCTTGACGTTGCGGCGCTGCATTATCTTTGCAGGTGGTTGAAGAATCAGGCGGAGGTTTGAAGGAGGAAATTCTCGTTTGGGTCCAGCCGTCTGAGTATAGCGGTCTTAGGCAGGCGGCTTCTGTTTTCCATTGCCGAGGAAGCTGGCCGTTTGCTTTGAGGAACCTTCCTGTCTTCCCACCCATGCTCCTTCCCGATGAACGCTCACCACCTTTCATGAAACCCTGCAATATCCAACCCACTTCTTCTCCTGTTCTCCTCACCTTTTCTTTAACTCATCACCAAAATCGTCGCCAAGATGAGGCCCGAAAAGCGACCTCCGCCAGACGGCGATGACAATACCGGTGACGGCAAAAACATTGGCAACGTCGGTATCTTCGGCAGCAGCAAATTCGGTCCATTCAACGTCACCGAATCCTCCGCTCCCAAGAAAGCCAAGCCGGTCGTCACGAAGCAAGAAGACTCCCGTGGTCCTGGTGCCAGCCCGTCTGTTCCTTCCACGACGTCCAGAGGACTGAATGAACCCTGCGTGGGTGTCGGCAGGTGAGACTTGACTTCGCTGCCTGTCTTGAGAACTGCCTGACATTTTCTACGTACAGATTGCGCAAGGGTATCGTCGCTATCCGAGCAGGACCCGACAGAGAGATCTTCTTTGTCCATACACACTTGCTCATGGGATGCAGCGAGTTCCGCAGACAGCTGTGCACGGTGGCCAACGGTGTCACGGAGATCGATCTCCCAGACGAGGACCCTGACATCATCAGCTTGCTGATATATTGGTGCTATGAAGGAAAACTGCCTTCTCTCAAGCTCTCTCAACAACAGGAACCTGCTTCGGAAGGTGCAGAAGGTGCAGATGCCACCAACAAACATATCCCAACCCAGACACCACGAAGACCCATGACTATCGAAGGAAGCGTAGTCGTTACGACGGTCGGAGACAAACTCGAAACTCCGAAGATGTTCGTTCACGATACCTTGTCATAGAACAAGCATTTTGGCAAGACGAGTTTCAGTCAACGCAAACCGTTCCGGCTTGAGTTTTATCAATTCAAAATACTCAAGTTGGCTATCATGGCAAGCAAGAAGGACTGGCCCGAGCTCTTCCGGAGTGCAATGGGGGTTTAATGCAAAAGTGAGTTGCAGTTCAACCGGACTCGCCCCGCTGTCTGGCACATCGACGCAGTCTGTACCTTCAACGCCCCGAGAGAGGTGAGCGGGCTCATGATGGACTACGCCAGATACCTTTTTGACAAGCACGGCACGCTCTTCGCCTTCGCCAGCAACGCAACCCCGTCTGTGGCGAAGTTCATGGCCGAGCTTCGCGCCGTGGAGAAATACAGCAAAGTTCGCAGCGAAAACCCGCTTCGCCGATACGCGCCCCTAGCTGAGGATGTTGGCAATAACAATGACGACAGCAAGGAAGGAAGTGGTCAGGTCTGAGTGCAAGGAACATGGCGCCGCCAACTTCTAGATGGGCACATGGAAGCATGCAATGCTAAGCAAAGGTTCTGAACAAGACTGGGCGACGTTGAAAGGACGTTCTTAATGCCCTTACCACACATGTGAGGAGAGTTGCGCAAAGCTGAACGACAGTACTATCAGCTACCCACGCGAGGAATGGGTAAAAGCCAATTGAAAAAGTGTATCGATAGCATCGGAAGCAGACAGAACCAAGATTACTGATCAGGACAAATATTTTACCAAACGTGAACCCCCTCCAGCCCGATTTCATGGTTTGGGAAGACCAGCACCAGAGCAATCCAACCCCAGACTGCGTTCCATGGCCAAGACTTTTGATCGAAAGGGAGATAAGATTCGAGCGATTCTTGGGGTTCAAAACACGCAAAACACACGCCCTCGCCCACTTACTTGAGGCAGGCGGAAAACACGGGGCAGGACGAGGGGAAGGGAAGAGAGACAATAAGCAACGCGGAGCCGGGTGTTGGATTAATATGTGGTGGACCACTCTGCCCAAGACAAGACCAAGTGACAGAGTTTGTTATCCAAGACAACGTCAAGAAGGCCTATTATACTATTCCGGAAAAGCATGTCTCGGGGTCTGAACGCTCCCCCTCTCGCGCAGAATGTTGGACCAAGGCGGCAGGCGAGCCTTCTGCCCACTGCGCAACGCTTTCCCCAGTCTCCCTAGCATAGATACAACAGGGCCCGGCAATGTGGCCTGATCCGTGAGCAAGTTCCGAGCCCTTGGGTCCAGCTGGATTGCAGCCTTGACTGAGACGTTTTGCAAGCCACGAAGCTCACTACAATGCGCGAAAGACTCGGGTTGGCGGGGGATATTGGGGTGGCAGGTATATCTGAGTCGCTTCACAGGTTAAGGATATCACGAGGTTGTTCTCCATAGGCGGCAAGTGCCGTCGAGCATGTGCCATTGTCGACTGTTGTCTTGTGTGCCATACTGCTCTTGGTCTGCATTGTGAAGCGTCATTCCATGCGACATATCGCGCTCGTCCACGATGAGAAAATCCCGGCGGCTGAGGTCTGAGTATTGAGCGCAAGGCAATCTCGATGAGACCCACTGGATCTCGAAGAACTGCGGACCTGATGCCATGTGAAGGGTCTCAATCTGACCCCACCTGAATTGGGTTTTCCTAGCACTGATCTGTCCGGCGACCGTTCCCGCCAGCAGTGAGCGTTTGGCGCCGCATCCCGAACGGTGTCGTGAAGTTCGATATCCAAGTCGAGACCCTTGGGTCTAGACGCTGCCGCGAAGCGCGGTTGAACTTGAACTGCAGCGGTCTGCAGCGTTCTCGGACGGGGGTCCAGTTCGGATCCGGCGGGCTTTTTTTGGCGAGGGTTGTTTTCGGAAACGCCACTGTCGATCCCCTGCTCATTTTACGGGATCCTTCCCATGTTCCGTCTCCAACACATGGGACGCGCGCACAGGGGAAAGGGACAAAAAAAAAAAAAAAAAAAAGGTGCTACACATGAGGCCGCCGGAAAATACCCGACGGCGCTGCACACAGTTCGGTTCAACACGGTCGCCATCGAAATGGCGCGCGGACGAGGAAGACGTGCGCATTCATCCCTCAGACAAGATCTGGTGGTTCTGGTCCCTGAATGCGCGATGTCACGAACTGGCGGTCCTCCAGAGACGAAATAACCAATGTCCAGCGGCCAAATAAAAATGTCCATGATTGCTCCGTCACCCTCCTGAACGCTCCGTTCAGTTTCGCGCCAATTGGGATCACCCCCAGGCAGCTGTGACGGATGGGAACGGGGACCCCCCGTCAGTTACTCACCTGACGCTGCGAAAAATCTTGACCGTCCCGCCTCATCATTTCTCTGCGTCTCCCATCGGTGCGGGAGATCTATCCTGGTCCTGGGCGCCAAGGCTCGCGGTGTGGATGGTGTGACCGTGCAGAACTGTCCAGCGTCCCCTCAATTGCGTCATACTGGAGCCAACTTTGATGGGACAGGCCGGCTTGGAGGGTTGTATTCCTCAGATGCTAACTTCAGCCTCCATCAGCATGTGTCCCATGTTTCGCTCGGACATCCATGATGGCTTCAAGCCCAGACGGGGAGGAAACAAGAAGCTTCACCTGGCAGGCAGGCTCTGGCCTTGTCTTGTCTTGTCTGGTCTGTACATGGGCAAAAATAGCGAGAAAGCTAGCAGGCCAACAGCTTAAACTGGCAGCCACTGCGTCACTCTCCAGCATGCTTTGACGACATCCCAGCGGTCTGTTTAGGAGCGTTGAGCCCTTGGCGTCGCCGTCGCTCCGTCCAACTTCTTGGTTTGCCGATCTTGGCGCCGAATGATATGCTGTCCGTTTCGGAATCCGCCTGAAGACTGCTCTCGCGGGCGACTGTGCTAGGATGTGCCGCGGATGGGTCCTTATTCTGCTGGTCCCCTCCGCTGAACCCATCAGAACCAACCGCCCGTCGCTTTTTTCCCTCTTTGAATCCCTTGCATTGATCGAGCTCCAACTGAGGGGGATTCATCGCGTGTTTCCTTCCAACTGGGTCAGCGCAACCCTGTGTAGCGTAGCGTAGCCATAGCCGTCTGAACTATTGGAGGCAGCTAAGCTTGACTCTGTGTTCGGTTCAAACCGACACAAATGTACCAAGGAACTGGGTTTTGGATGACATCTATGCCGCAAGTTTCGAGTCAGGACTCGAGAACGAATTACGTCGCACGCGTTGGCGAACACGCGGCGGTCCTCCATCAAAATTGAAATGGCTTCTGCGAACATGCGCGTGAAAGCTTACCCCGGATGGTAGATTGGGATCAGCAAATCTGCGACCGAAGATGAGTAAACTGCGTCGCATTGTCAGCGAGATTAGGGGACATAAGGCCCAAGCTCCGAACTGTAACTGCTGTTGGGTCTTGCGATTCAGCCGCTGCCGGTCATAATTCGCAGAAATACGACTAGATTACGACAAAAGCCCTGATGCGAGGAAAGCACAGCAGAACGGCGATACGGATAGTTTGCGACTTCCTTATCATCGGGACCGATGAATGCACGCCGGCTTCAGGTGGAAGGATGCCCCCCCAGCCCGGAAGGAGGCAGCGCCGCAGCGTGGCACCGCTTGTCCTGTCAGCCCGTGTTGCCCGTCAGATTTTGGCCGCACGGCACACTCAGAGACCATTTTGGGACGTCTTGGAAGATCCATTTAATCAAGGCTGGCCAATCTGGAGGCAGCCATCGCGGATCGTTGCCATATTGATGGCCCTGGATGGTTGGGCGGAGGATAGGCCACTCGCCGTCAGGTTGCCAAATCCACATCCATCCACATTGCTGTCCACTCGGCGGCCATGTTGACCGCACAGTTCGAAGGGTCCCTGTCATTTTGCTAGGCCGAGGGTCTCTCGGCTGGACATTTTCGTCTTTGACCGCCAATACACGGCTCTCTGCGGAACGTGGGGATGCGACAGTATCAGATCCAAGAGACGCAAAGCTGCGACTGTCTTGTTCGAGGAGGCCTGCTGGGCTGAGGGAAAACACATTGGAATGCGGCGACGGAAACAACCGGTGTTCAAAAAAAATTGAGCTCCTCGAGCTCGGGCAACAGACCGAGGCGTTCATAGGTCAGGAGGCAAGGGGTTCTGCTTTTTTGGATGGCGGCGCGACCAAGACACTCAGTGCTTTGGTGAACAGCCATCGAGCAGCGTGGCATGCGGGAGGTTTGCCTGTTGGAATTTCTTCTGGGGCGTCGTAGGCGTCGTCTGGGTTCCGCCGCCGTCGGCGCTGGCTCCGAGTCCCCTATGTCTCGGGCTCCCTGGTTGTCTCGCGTGCGCTACTCATCTGGATCGCCTTGTGGATTCAGTACCGGACTCAGGTTGCAGTGGTCGAAGTGGACGAGACGTTGTACTGTAGTCATTACCGTGGACGAGAGCCATGTTCAGGGTCCAGTACGGAGCCGTCCGGGATATAGATGATGTTGAGAAAGAGTATGTTTTCCCCTGACGAGCAGGTCAGCTTGATGGTAAGGTTATTCTATGGCTTGCAGGGTGTTGAGCCAAACCTTGAGCTACCAGTCGGCGTTGGGAAACTCTTGAATTGCATTGCCCTACGTAAGAAGGCATAGAATGCAGTACCCTACATCAGGATGGGACGAAAAGCAATAGCCGGAGCCGTATTGCGGTCTGCGGGCTGCGGACACGGGCTGGGAAGCCGTCGCCGTCTAATGGTCGGCAAGGTCTGCTCAACTCGGCCAAGCGGGCGACCGCCTCATTCATCACTGCTCAACTCGCGTCTGGCCTGATGCCGGAGCATTGCGATTGAGTAGCGCGGTGCAGTCAGGTCGGAGACTAGTCGGAACCACGAACCGGGGATGTCCTGACAGAAGTGCAACGCGATACGGTGAAAACACCCCTTAGTGAGATGGATATGGGTTCCTTGAGGTTTGTCTGAGGTTCTGGATAGGTAACATCAGAAGTTGCCTCGAGCTCGCTGTCGGTAACGAAGGTGCCAACGCAAATGGAAGGCAGAAGTCGTCGGTCGCAGGCCGACATGGTCAATCATGAGCAAGGTTTCTGGCGTCTGTGGTGTCTGGCAAGTCAAGTCTGGGAAGGAGCTCTGCAAGATGCGCCCGGCCCTGCCTGACGTCTGCGGCCAACTGGGGGCGGGCGGCGAGGAAGGGAACAGGGACTGCAAGGCGTTCCTGAGTGGCGGACAAGGTGGCCGAGGTACTTCCATAAAGTAGCACAAAGTACAGTATGAGGTCATTGTTTTAGACACGGATCAGCAGTGGGCACCTGCAGCCGGCAGCAACTGGAGACGTCCCAGCTGTGGAGAAGGCTGCAGCTCGGTTCCGACGAATGGGAGGATGAAAGCACGAGGGCTGATCCACGCTGCGGGTGCCGTCTGTCCCCATCGCAGCTTGACCACTTCCAGTGGTGTCAAATGGGATTGGGATAATAGTAGGGATAGGGGTAGGGACAGGCATTGGACAGGGCTGGCTGAAGGCAGGGCCTCTCTCTCCTCTCTCCAGTCTCTCTGATGGCGACCGGGACGCAGGACGGCAAACTGGAGAAGCCTGAGGCGAAGGTGACAGCGAACGCCGAGTCTAGCCAGCAGTTCGGGCTCCAGTGGGTTTTTGATAGTCGTGAGAGTCGTGGTGTCTACCTTACCTTACCTCACCTCAGTACGTGTTGCACAGAGGGCCCCTTAGTAAAAGCACACCTGGGCAATGATTGTGCAATGGGCAGTAGGACAAGTTGTGCTGCACATCTGACGGGTCTTGATCGTCATAATATGCATATCCCGTACACAAATCACAAATCAAGTCAACCACGTTCGCCCGTTCATTAGAGCAAGTGCAGGTGCACCCCGCCTGCCCCACGACACGCTCGCTCACATTCAGTGAGTGGACGCGAACGCAGCTGCCTCCGCCCACCCACCCACGCAGCACCACGCCTGGCAGCTCCAGTGGCAGTGGCACCCGCCGCCCGCCGCCCGCACCGCACCCGCTTCCGCACCACGCAGCAGCAATCTGAGGAACCGAGGATTCCTTACCGTGCTTACCTAGGTAGGTACCTTGCCTCGTCCGCCCTGCCATCTGCACTTGCACTGCACCTCACACACTGCAGCACAGCACCCAGCACGACAGCCTGCCCTGCTTGCCTTGCCCGCGGAAGTCTGAACCTCACTCAATCGGCGAGGCAGAAACCTCCCCCCTTCCAGTCCCCCACACCCGGTCGCCCCCATTTTCATCAATCTAAGAAATCCCATTCCATCTCCCGTTTTGGAGCCCCCAATACGCTACAGGCGCGAACCAGGAACAGGCATCTGGGCAAATTCGCATCTCGCAGACTGTTCCACGGGCACTCAGAGGCTGCAGCACTGCAAGTTCCAACATACCAATTCCCATCCCTCTCTCCACCGTGTTTCCCTTCTCGTCCAGCCGACCCGACGGCTCCTCACTCCCTCCTCATCCTCCTCACTTACTCAGTATCTGTGTGTGACCTGCCAGGCTGCGATAGACAAGACACCTATCCAGCGGCACGTCTCCCGACAGCCTTCGGCTCTCGCTTTCCGCCCACTGTTTTCCAATTCGCGATTCCCATCGTTGTCGTATTGCATTTGCGCCTCGCATCCGCCCACAGTCCCCAGCATCCATCGCCGACAACACTCACCTGTGCCCTGCATCAAGCGAATCGCCAGGGTTGAATTCTCCCCTGCTGCCTCGCATTCGTTCTGCTTTCTGAGCCTGAGCAGCAGCAGCACCCAAGAACCGGGCAGGCAAAGGCGATAGCATCGACGACGACGCCAGCGGCTGCGGCTGCGGCAGTACGAGCGCGAACGGCAACACCAGCGCCAGCATCAGCACCAACACCACCACCACCCAATGGGAACCAGTACCAGTTCATGCGCCGCCGCCCAGCGCTAGATCAAAGTACAAAGTACCCCATCACCAAGTAGAACCAGCAAAACAACATCCATCCACCATCATCCACACAGAACGCAGCAAGCACACAGCACAGCACAGCACAGCACAGCACAGCACACCAGTCTCCAGAGACACCGCACCACCACACACCTCACACGCACACCTCATCCCCCGTCTCCTCTCCTCCTCTCCTCCTCTTGCTCTCGTCCAACAGCAGGCCGCCAAATCCAATTCAACCCCATTCCCTGTCGGGCCACCCAAGTCACTCAAGTCTCCCAAGTCACCCACACCCCTCCCCCCTTGACCCCCGTCCGTCCCCGTACCTCCCTCTCCCTCGGCGACCGGGTCCAGTCTGTACGAACCAGGACCAGCTCAGCACCGCTCCAGCAGCACCACCACCAGCCAGCCCAGAGAGCGAACTTGCACCTGCACCAATCCAGCAATCCCAGCACCAGGTCTAGCAAGCCTGCTCCACGTCGGGTCCGCCATCCATCTCTGTTCTGTGTGCCCTGCGCCAGTTCCCAGTTTCTAAGATCTTGTCTCTTGACCTCCACGAAACCTCACCTTTCGCCCAATTGAGCCTTCAACTCCTTCTACACTCGAGCCCGCCGTCCCTTCACTCGGTTCTAGCGCTCTGCATCGATCGGCCCAATTCCACGATTTACCGGCTGCATGTTTTTCTCACGGCCTCTACTGTCTTAGATCCCTTACTATCTATCCTCTAGCTTCCATTCCCGCCAGAGACCGCAACCGGATACGACTGCATTGCTGCCAAAGCTTCGGTGGAGATTGCCCTGCCCTCTCGCCAGCTTCGATTCCAAATCCCTGGACCCTTCTGGACTCGACACCCTCTGACGATTGTACCTTTCTTTTCGACTGAAGGACCAAGAATTCCTATCAAGCGGACCGTTGCTGCGTCTTGCAACTTCGAGAACCAAGTCTGGGCCTTCGAGATCGACCGGTCCTCCTAAAACTCCAAATCTTCCATCGTCACCCGTCCCCAAGCACCGGAGACAGACACACATCCTCTCGACGACTGCTTCCCCCCTCCCTCGGCGCCCATCATGCCCGAACCTGACAGCGTTGCCGCCCAAGGCGGCGGCAGCAACTCCAGCGATTTTGTGAGTCCATGGCCTGACGACTTCGTCTCTGATTTGAGTGCGATCCACCATGCTAACTTCCTGCGCGCAGGTTCGCAAACTCTACAAGTTCGGCTACCCCTTCGACGCGCACCAATATTGACCCGTGGCTGACATGTGTAACAGAATGTTGGAAGATCCGGCCTATTCGAATATTGTGAGATGGGGAAATGAAGGCGACACATTTGTCATTCTGGAGGTGCGCGACAGTCGTACGCAGGGATGGAGGGCAACAATAGGCTAACTTTCTTGTAGACCGACAAGTTCACCAACGACATCTTGCCGAAACATTTCAAGCACAGCAACTTCTCTAGCTTTGTCCGACAGCTGAACAAGTACGACTTCCATAAGCTGCGGCGCAACGATGAGAACAACGAGTCGCCATACGGCAAGCAGGTAGGGGGCACGACACATCACGCGGTCCTTGAAGCTAAGCTCATTTCCAGGCCTGGGAATTCAAACACTCGGCCTTCCGGGCTGACAGGAAAGATAACCTAGACAATATCAGACGAAAGGCTCCCGCACAAAGAAAAACACAGCAGACGGAGGACCAGTTCACAACTAACCAATCCATCAACCTGCTCCAGGAGACCCTGTTCGCGCAACAGCAGCAGGTGCAGGCGCTGCAAGAACAGGTCATCGAGATACAACGCACCAACAAGACCCTTATCGCTGATGTCTCCGCCATGCACAAGATAATTGATGCTCAGAGGCAGGCGCAACATGAGCTGCTCAATTACATGGGGCATGCTGATGACAGGATGAGAGGCGCCCGTTACCAAAACCCGCATATGAATGGCGGCGCTGTCGACGAGCATGCCCCCGAGTTGCGACGAGCAAGAGAACTTCTCTCCAGTGTGCAGACGAACCCTGCAATAAACCAAGAGCTTGAAAGACTTAACGGCATGTACGCGCAGAGCTCTCCGCCAGACTCCGCCTCTGGCCTCATGTTCCAGGCTGGCTCTACCGGCATGCCGCCCATGATGGCCGCCGAGCACCTGAACATGCGTCATCTTGTCTATCCTGTGGGCGAGAATGTAGGCATCGATCCGCTGTCCCAAGACCACTTCAACAATATCCCTTACACTCTGAACTCCTTGCCAATGAATGAGTTCCAGAATCCGGTTGTCAAGCCTGAGCCCGGCCCGGCCACACCAGCTCCAGCCGCCGTCGCACCCCCGCGCCCGCCTTCGAACGACAAGGGACTTTGGGGACGCAAGAAGCCGAGGGTGTACCTCGTCGAAGACGACCGGACGTGTTCGAGAATCGGTTCCAAGTTTTTGACGCAGATGGAGTGTATCGTCGAGATTGCTGTACGTTGAGAGTGCAAATGCTCTGCTCCGTAGAGGTATGAAGTGCTAGCAGCTGACAGTCGCCTAGGAAAACGGCATCGACGCCGTCAACAAGTGTAAGGAGGTGCCATCCGGACACTATGATCTCATCTTCATGGATATCGTCATGCCTCAGATGGACGGTGTGTCTGCGACGCAGCTGATCCGTGAGGTGCACCCTGATGTCCCTGTCGTCGCCATGACCTCCAATATTCGCCCTGAAGACATTAGCCACTATTTCAACTGGAGTAAGTTTTCTTGACAGAACGTATTGGAGCAAGCATTGACGTTTTCCCAGGCCTGAATGATGTTCTGGCGAAACCCTTCACCAAAGATGGCATGTTGCGAATCCTCCGCAAGCATGTGGCACACCTTCTCAAGGATGCGCCTCAGGACGATCTCGCTGTTGGGCACGGGGCTGCTCAGCTGCACGCCGCCAACATGAGCGTGCCTGCAATGAACCCCGGTGTTAAGTTCGACTCGACTCCTAGTCAATCGCCAGCGACAACTACTTCGTGGCACTCGCCTGGTCAAATTCACCAGCCATCACCCAACGTTACCAACATTGAGACTGGTTACCCACTAGGCAACACGGCGCAAATGGTGATAACTCCAACATCTGCGCAACGCCCAAACTTCCAAAACATGCCTCCAGGCATGCAGCAAATGCGAGTACCAGACCACATGGATGATCGCCCAGAAAAGAGGCAAAGGCTGTACGGTCCACAAGGCGGATACGCCTAACATACCATAACTGTTTAAACATCAAACTGCGTGCCCCCCAAGTTCGCGCCTGCACAATCGCACCGTTTGTGTTGTCGCTGATTGGGGTCGGACGGCTTGACCCATTTCCACTACACATGGGACTCTGACTGTGTCAAGTAGACGGTCGACAGATCGAGGTTCTTGGAGGTTCTTTCCAGATTACTATACCCAAAGGGTCGGCAGTAGTGCAGAGCGACAAAGCGATGAACTGTAAGAGGAGGAAGTAAATTTGGCGCATGATACCGGAAGTTCGTCGAGAGTGATGGCGACTGACGATGTCCACCGACAGGGCATGTCGCCGGTCGACTCTGGCATGGATGATGACCAGATATCATGGCCAATGAGGCATAGAAGCCTGTGCGGCCAACAGACTCCGTGATCGGCGTTGGGGGAAAGTTTTGGGTTCGCGGTTCAGAACCTGTAAGGGATGTGTACGGCGAATTTGGAAAACCATATGCTGCCATCTAGGAAGAGAATCAACTCCTGGTCACGAATATATACATACCTACCTTCGCTGCGTATGAAAACTTGCTCGTTAGATGACCCGATGTTGACCACAGCAGGATGCGATGCTTTTGATGTGGACGTACGGGATGGTCAGCGGGACGCCCGGACGTAGGTTCGCCAGTGATTCCCTGCCCTGCCGGCCAGCTTTCAGGCATTGATAAAGGCGCAGCAGAGTGAGGAGTCAGAGGTGCACCACCTGCCAGCTGAGTATCCGTAGGTACTCTTCTGAGCTTTCGTAAGCCTCTCTAGTGTTCTTTCTAGCCCTCCACCCAGCATGTGCTCTGCAAGGCCCGGGGTTGTCATACAAATCTCGGGTGACCCAGGACCCTGAACCCTTGCGGGTAGACGCGCAGTTGCAGGACAGCGCGCAGCGCCGCAGCATAGCAAAACCGTACGGGTGGTGACTGAGTGCCAATGGGCAGCGGCTTGGAAGGGAAAGGGGCCTGGATGGGTCCGTAATGTTTGGTGTGTGTAGCGTTGAGGCCTGGGACCCCCCGCACTCACAAGCGGTCGATTGAGGTCTGGACCACAACAGTGTGGCGCCCGGTGGTCTGATGTGGCCGGGGTCCCTGCCAAGGCAGTCCGGAAGGGCCTAGAACTCTGGGATTCACCTCAACGGTACCACGCGCGTGAGTTTGTCGTTTTCTGATTTCCCTCGGGGATTTTCGTCCGAAGGGGCCTTCTGTGCTGCGCCCCGCGGGAAGGAGAAATTTGGTCCCACCGAGGTTGCTCGTCTGCTACCATTCGGAAGTCGGGGCGAGCGGCAACGTGTTTCTGAGGGCGGGATTTTCGTAGGGCTACCGTTTTGTACCGCGAGTAAGGTTCAATCGATGGGTTTCGCGCATGGAAGGTGTGGAGTTTTTGAGTTGAGATGTGAGAAATCTGTTGATGTCATGGAACAGATCTCACGTCTGTGCAAAGCAGGCAGACTCGTCCGGGGGAAAAGATGGGAGAGAGGAAGGCCAGAAGGGTGTTCGTCTGCGTCCATCTGATGTGGGAGGTCTGCAGAGTTTAAGGCAACGTCGGCCAGAATTGGGACGAGGAAAGCCAGGGCGCATGGGCCAGGCTGCTCTACCTTAGCCAAACGTCCTTGCAGCACAAGCGGCCCTTTTTGAGGGCTACGATGGGCTGGACTCTTGGTCTGGGCGGGAATAAGGCGACGGTGGTAGGTAACGTCAGGTGGTTACTGCGTAGGAGGTTGGCGGGTGGTGGTCTTGGCATGTTGTGTTAGTGATGGATGCTGGATGCATATGGGGGCTGATGGGACGAGATGGGACTTACATATCAAGACAGGCCTCGCCATTCGGGTCTAGTCCCAGTGATTGTGGCCAGCGGAGATGAAGGAGGGCAGCAGTCAGGAGTGTGTGACCGCTCGTGACTGGTTCCTCTGAAGTAAGGGTTTTTGGCGGCAGCGGACAGGATCGACTTCTCGGGCAAGATGCTGGTACGAGGCAGTTCGAAGTTCAGGGAAGTCGTTCAACAAGATACCATCCCGGATGATGCCGCTGGTGTTGTAGACATCGCATTGAAAGTCGAGGGGGATGCGGCACGTAGGCACTGTTCTTGTGTCCAGGCCCTGCTTCTGCCAGGGTCTGCGACTCGACATAGGGGACTTGTCGCTGGGTACTCAGAAAGGTTCGACCCAGATGACCCTATCGACGTAGTGTGCATGCCTGCTGTGGAGAAGGTCTGGTCCATTGAGATCCTTGTCACCCAAATTCCGGAGCCCATGGGGGCCATCTGCTGATGCAAAGCTCTGGATGGTCATCCAACGATCGAGAATGGAAGCTCACCTTTGCGAGGGAGACGGAAGTGGCCAAGTTGTTGTTCATCGTGGAAGAGGAGCGGCTGGGTCGTCGTCGTAAATGAGGGCAATGAACAGTTCGGAACCGACGGACCTGGTGGGTGTGATTGCATCGGAGGCAAACGAGGAAAGTCGAGATGAGTCTGTGGAAAGAGAAAGACCAAAGCTCTTTCGCACTCTAGACCGTTGGCTAAGAGGTCCTGCCTAAAGGGTGAAAGATGACTGGCTGGTGCTGGCTGTGGACCGGGTCTAGATTCGGATCTTTGGGGGGCCTTGATGCGAAATGGTCGCAACTACCCGTGTCGGCAAGTCACACTGCACCTGGCAAAGAAGGAAGGGGAAATGGGGATTGAAATACCCATTTCCCTCGTTGAGTGCCTCTTTCTGTCTTTCTTTCTTTCTTTCCTCATGCATCCCGAACAAGCGATCCGACGTTGGAGAGGCTTCTCCAAAAGCGAACACGTATGCGTGTTGGCATGGGCAATTGACCGAAATAACGTGAAGAAGGATGTGATTCTCGGGGGCGAAGATCTCGATCTGGAAGCGGTCTTCATTCTTCGGATGATGTGATGATTGATTAGGATGGGAAAGCTTGGGACGGGCGAAGACACCACGAGGGACGAAAGGCTTTCTTTTTGCACTTTCAGGGTGTGCCAGAGATATTCGGAAGCGAGGAAGGGCGCAATGAAGGGTCTCGGCCCGAGACCTCCTCCCTCATTCATTCAATTCCCATATTTGCTCAGTGCTTGCTATTTGCTTTGCCATCCATTATCTTTCTTCCCGTGATGGAGGGGGGAGTGGCTATCAGCCCATTGTCCTGTCCCTTGCCTCATCCCGTCTTCCATATCATACCACGCCTGCGAGCTGAATGTTTTCACCGGCCCCTACCTGCCTCAGTCCCCTCATCCCGCGCGGAATCCCAACATCCTACAAAGATGTGACCGAAACGACGATCACTCATGTCTCGACACATGGCTAGCTGAACGGCGCTCCCGAAGTGTAAGGCCAGCCGAGAGGGGAATCTGCCCAACTTTCTTCAGTCTACCTTTGCCTGTTGGGCCCCCAATGAGCGGTTTGTATCCACCATCCACGTGAGCTATGGGTATTCCCGATGTAAAAGCGACCTCTGTGGATGGGGAAAAAAGAAAGGAGGATGCGGTAGACAGGAGAAGACGTGCTTTGGGGTGGGATGGATGGCATTGTCGGGAATGGTAGGTTTTGACGGTTTGCGAGACACGGGCGACGGTGTTTGCTTTTTTCGCCCTTTTTGGTCACATAGGTCTGGAACGTTCGTGTCACATCGTGAGAGATGCAGTGATGGGGTTTGTGCTATCTTGGCTACATGTTTGCTTCCGGTTTTCTTGGTGATTCCCGGTAAGGGGGGGACTGGGGCATTGAGGTATTGAAGAATTGCGTGATGTTTGTGGCCCGTTTACGCGTACGTCTCACTGAATCTATGGAAGCACAGGCAAATAAGTGGTAATGAGAGTGATGTGTGTGATGAAGAAACTAGCTAGGTGGGCTGCCTGGCTGGAGGCTAGAAGAAGGCCCTAGCGGCCCTAAGCTATATAGGCCACCTAAGGTACTTATAAGTAAGTACTACTACATTACTTCTTAGACTCTAAAGCCTAGTAGTAACTATTAATACGTATAAAGTAGATAAAAAGCTAGAAATTTTATTAAAAACTAAAATACTTAAAAATAAGGAGTTTTTAAGTTTATATTAACTTAGTTAATTTCTAACTAAACTACTAAACAATCTCTATTTTCTAATTAGTTTAAAGTTATAGATTAAATTAATCTTAAAACTAATTAACATTAATCTATATTATTTTCTAATTTGTTTACTAATCTAAATATTCTAATAAAATTATAATACTTCTATACTTTAAAAGACTTTATAAAGCTATTAATAACTATCTCTAAGCTATTAATAAAACGAAGTATAAAGGTTTTATTTATAAATACTTTTTTAATAATCTATTTATATTAAATATTAATAGAGTAAGTATAAGTTTAATTTAATAGATTTATAATATAAGAGTATATATTAGTACTATTTATAAAGAGAAAAATAGAAGTATTTATTTTAGTATTAAATATCTATTTAATAAATCTTTTAATTTATTTAAAAGTAAAGTTAATAAACGTTAAGTTTATAAACTCTACTTTAGGTATACTAAACGTAATAAATATCTATTTTTTAGTCTTATAAATAATAAAAATACTACTAAAAAAGATAATATATCTTCTAGTTAAAATATAAAATAGCTAGTTATTAATAAAAGAGGAGTCTATTATACTATAGAGAATTAAAATTTAATTTAAATTAGTTCTACTAATAATAATACTATAATAGAAGGTTTTTTAGAAGTAGTAAAAGAGATATTTAGTAAAGTATAGATATATTTAGAATAGACTTTTATTAGTTTAATAGAGTTTCTTAATATATTAAGTAATATTAATATAAATACTCTAAATAAACTAGTTAAAATAACTAGTTTTCTTAATATACTTTTTTACCTCTATAATAGTATATTTATTCTTATTTTATTAAATAGAAAGCTCTTTATAAGAGGAAAAAGAAGTCCTTATAAGCTATAGATCTTATTAACACAGGTATAAGCATATACAGAGGCGTAGTATATGCGCCTATATAGTATAAAGTTATAAATAGGCGTATGTTATGATAAAAAGTGATAATCTTAAGCATTAAAGAGCATTTAATTATATAGATAATAATAAGGGAAGTGATGTATTGTGATAATTCCTATTAATGTAGTTTGCAGGTTACATCCCCTAGTAGGGAAAAGTGAGGAGAAAAATAACCTAAAACGTAACCTGCTAAACTGCTAATTACATAAGGTACTTATATAACTATACGTATTACATAATCAATATTATAGTTATAAGTTATAATAAATAGAGTATTTTTAGTTAAGGTTTTATACCTTTAACTTTATTAGTTTATTTAATATAGGTTATTAAAGTAAGTTAAATGTTATTATTATTCTTATATTATTATTATTATTATAAAAGAATATTATATATTAACATCCCCCCTTAAGGTATATACAGTTAATTTATAGTATATAGCTTACTCACTTAACATATATATACGTTATAGGTATAAAAAACTTAAAAACCCTATAGGAAAAATAAGAAAAATATTCCTATAATATATAATATATTTATAACTAGTTAAAAAACTCTTATAAAATAACCTTATAAGTAAAAAGGTAAGAGAAAAACTAATAAGTTATTTCTTTAATACAGTTATTATTATTATATATATTATTATTATTTTCTTTATTATTATTATTATTTATTATATTAAGTATATTATTAAATATAACTTTACCAACTAGCTTAGTTAATATATCCGCAATATTAGACTTAAAGTCTATATGAAATAACAAATAATCTTTATTTAATAAAGATTCTCTAGCAAAATAATACTTTATATCAATATACTTAGATTTTTTATGAAATTTAGGATTTTCAGTCAGCTTCTTAGCTACTAAATTATCTATAAAAATCTTAGACTTATTTATAGCTTTAAAACCCAGATTAGTCAAATTAAAATTATAACTATTATATAAATATAAGGCTTCTTTTACTACCTCAGTTAAAGCTATATATTCAACTTTATAAATAGATAATGCTACTATTTTTTGTTTTATAGTAGTATAAGATATTATATTATATAATCCCTAGCAAAATATATAAGCTAATATAGATTTTCTATTATCTAAGTCTCTAGCCTAATTAGAGTCTAAATAACCTATTAAATCCTATATTATATTATTATTACAGTTATAATATATTCCTTTATTAAGATATTTATTTAAGTAACCCTATAAATAATCTAGAGCTATAAAATGCTCTTATAAAAAGTTTGTTATATATCTTAATAATATTATAACAGCTAGAGCTATATCAAATCTAGTTTTTAAAGCTAGATATAAAAGTACTCCAATTTACTATTAAAACTATAGAATTTCTTCTTTAGAAGTATAATATTTATTTATATATAGTTTTATATTATCTCTCATAGGAGTTATAGATAGATTTATATTTATTTTATTATATTTATTTAATATCTTTTATATATATTTAGTTTAATATACAAAGAAAGACTTATTAGGTCTATCTATCTCAAACTTACAGCCTAAAAAGGTACTAAGCTCCCCTAATATTTATATTTTTATCTATTACCTTAATATATTATATATATAGTCACTAGTAGCAGTATTATTAGCTACTAAAAGCATATTGTCTACATAGTAATATAATATAGCTTTATAGTTATTTTTATTAAGTATAAATACTACTTCATCATAAAGTGAAACAATAAATCCTAATTTTATTAATATAGCTTTTAAATAGTTATACTATAGTCTAAGGCTTTATTTTAACCTATATAAAGCTTTAAGAAGCTTATAGCAATATTTGCTATTATTTAATTTATAGTTATAATTAGAATTAAATTCTAACTTATTAGTAGTTTTATTATATAAAAAACCTATTAGTAAAATTATATATATATCTATATCTATATTAGCATATATAAACGCTATAGTAACATCATACTACAGAAAGGTCTAACCTTCTTTTATAGCAAATATAACTATAAACCTATAGCTTTTAGGTCTATAAGTAGTAGAAAAGGTTTCTAAGTAATCAATACTAATATATTAATTAAAACCTTAAGCAACCCATCTTACTTTATATTTATATATATTATTTATTTTATCTTTTAATTTCATAAAATATACCTATCTACCGCCTAATAGATAAATATTATCTAGTTTTTCTATAATTTCCTAAGTTTTTATATCTTCTATTTAAGTTACTTCTAGTTATATAGCCTAAATCCAATTATCTTTATAAAGAGAATTTAAAGCTTGCCATATATTAGAAGGCTTATTTAATATAATAACTAATAGAATATAAGAAGCTTTATTAATAATACTAGTTCCAGCAATACTATTATTATTAGTTAAAACGTTATTATTTATTTTATAAATACTAAGAGCAGAACAGTCTACTATAGTATATAATAGTGCACTTTTAGTATTATAAACTATATTATTAACTTATTAGTAGTCTTTTTTAGCTTCTTCTAATAGAGAGAGGATCTCTATTAATAACTTAGATTTTTCTTTATTTATTTCTCTATTATTAATACTAGTAGTTTTTATACTATCATTATGTGAACTAATTATACTAATATTAATATTATTATTACTAATATTAATATTATTATTTATATTATTATTATTATTATTATTATTATTAATACTAGTCTTATTACTTAGATTCACAAAAGCGTTATTCGTTATAGAAATATCACTACTTATAGTAAGATTATTCCTATAAGAGATAGATTAACTAGAAATATCTCTTTATAAACTATTATAGGCAATATTATATCTATTATTATTCAGCATAATACTACTATTTATATCCTTATAGCAGGTATTTATGCTTAAAAGAAGCTCTTTATAATAAGAAATAAAGGTATTCTCTAAGATTTTAATATCTTAAGACTATAAAGCTCTTCTTAGTTACATATCCTAGATCTTATACCTATTAGATCTATAATTAATTATATAACCTTAACGTACTTATATATCTAGTTTTTTCATTTTAAGATCTTTATTCTTATAGTAATATATACTACCTCACACTTTTATATTATTTATATTAGGTTTTATATTATTCTTTATTTCATAAGGCGTTTTATACTTAATAGAGCTATAAGGAGTCCTATTATATATATAAAGAGTAGCATAAAAGGCTTTACCCTATAAGTAGTATAATAAACCTAAATTATATAGTATAGTTCTTATTTTATTAACTATAGTACATATAGTACGCTCTATAAGACCGTTAGGCTTATATATATAAAGAGGTCTTTTATTATATATTATACTGCTTTTAATACATATAGCTTTAAAGCGATAATTATTGAATTCTATACCTCTATCTATAGAGACTTCTTTTATTCTTTTATTATTATTATTATTATTTACTTCAGCTTGAAATTCAAGAAAAGCTTCACTAATAATCAGAGCATTGATAAGTACTACGTAGTATACTACATACTACGTAGTATACTACATACTACATGTAGTGTAGTGTAGTTGTAGTACTGAAAATATTTTTGTAGTATACTACAGCTCCACTTTTTGTAGTATGTAGTACACTATAGCCCCACTTTTAAATCTGTAGTACTGTAGTATAATACTACATACTACACTTAAAAAACTAGTTATTTAATTCTAATTAATTAACTAATAATTATTTATAATAGGTTTTTAGTTATATAGTTAATAAATTAGTAATTATTAATTATAATATTAATTAGTATAGTATTAATTACAATATACTATTAATAATAATTAATATATATATATTATTATTTTATAAATTAACTAATAAAGATATCTTAATAGTTATATAATATTAAATTATATATAAGCTATAATAACTAGTTATTAAAAACCTATAAATATTACTATTAATATATAATATTATATATAATATTATAGTTAAAATGTAGTATAATTTGTAGTATGTAGTATACTACATACTACAACTACAGTAGTATGTAGTGTAGTTGTAGTACTGGATTTTCTGATGTAGTATACTACATACTACAACTACATGTAGTCCTGTAGTACTGTAGTATGTAGTTGTCAATGCTCTGCTAATAATATACTTCTCTTTATCTTTAAGTAGTTTTCCCCATACAAAACAGGTATATTTATCTATAAAGATAATAAAAAAGCTATATTTATCATAAGTAGTAGGCGTAATAAGCCTACATAAATCTAAAGCTATATAATCTAGATAATCTAGATTTTTATTATAAACCTATAGCTTACTAGCCTTAGTTACAAATTTGCCTTTATAACAGGCTTCATAAGGCTATAAAGTTATATTATTATTATTATTACTTATATTTATTATAGTATTATCTTTTAATTTTAAAAGACTTTATAAATATATATAACTAAGACGTTAGTGCCATAATTGTAGGCTATTATTGTTATTATTATTTATATTATTATTTATATTATTATTTATATTATTCTTATTATTATTATTAGTTATAATATTAGTATTATATATATATTAATTGTTATTATTAATAAGAAACTAGAAGAAATATAAATTATTCTTCTTTACCCCCATAGTAATAATACAATCTTTATTAATATTATATAAAATAGGTTGTTTCCATATAATAGAAGCAATACCTAAAGAATCTAACTTAGATTAACTAAGTAGATTAATACCTAGTTCAAGTATATAATAAACGTCCTATAAAGTTATTTTATTATTATTAGGATATATTATTAAATCACCCTTTATTATGGAAATAAAAGTCTTTACTTCTCCCTATTTTATAGTTTTATTTATTTTTATAGGATTTTTTATAAAGTTATAGTTATTAACTATATAAATAGTAGCCGCAGTATTAATATAAATATTAACCGTATTTTCATTTTTATTATTATAACTCCTTGCTTTTCCTTTTTCTTTAATAATAGACTAGTTAATTAAATAACCTAAAGAAGAATTATTAGTATTATTTATATTATTATTAGGAGCAGTATAGCTTATATTCTCAAAGAGAATATCTTCTTCTTCTTTATTAGAAGATAAATCTATTAAATCTATAGGATTATTAAGATTATTAATAGATATATAGGGAGTAATATTATCTATAGTAGTTATATTAACTACTTCTTTTTCTTTATCCTTAGCACTAGTAGTACTAGTAGAGGGCTTTTTCCACCAGCTAGGTGCTTTTTCAGAATACAGAAAAGCGCAGTTTTCTTCAGTATAGTTTATTTTCTTGTAATTTTTACAGTATAAACCTTTCTATTTTTTCTAGGGTTTTTTATTTATTTTATTTTTATTTTTTTGATTTTCCTAGTTTTTATTCTGTTTTTTATTCTTTTTATTATTACCCTTTATAGTAGTATTATTAACTACTTTATTGCTACTTTTTCTCTTATACTTATCTATAAAACTAATATATAAAGAGTTAAAGTTATAAGTAGTAGGGTTAGTCTTAAGAGACTAAGTTATAGAGGTTATAAAAGCCTCATAAGTCTTATTTAGACTATTAAATATATAAGCTATAACCACTTAATCTAATAATTTAAGCTTATTATAAGATAAGTTATCTATAAGTTCTTTTATTTTATTTATATATTCTTCTATAGAATTAAAGTTATCTAAAAAAGTATTAAAGAACTCTTTATAGGTTAAAAACTTATTTATAAAACCTATAGGCTTATATAGAGCTTTTAGATATTCTTAAGCAGTATAGGTATCTTTATTATCTTTTATAACTCTTAGAGGACTATCATTACAGAATAACTATATATAACTTAAAGCTTTATAGTTTTTATCTAAATTATCTTTAGATATAAGCTTAATAAGGTCTATAGTAATATCTTTACTATATAGTAGGGCTTTAATATATATAGCCTATACCTTATAGTTCTCTAAGCTAATAAGTTTAGGGAACTAGACCTTAAGATCAGTTATTATTACTTTAATAGAATATAGTGTATAATTATAAGCCTTATAAAAGATTAATAATAGTAAGGTTATTAACTAAAGAGCTATTATACATATAGTATAGTAGTTTTTATAGTAAGGTTATAACAGTTATAAACCTAGAAAGTTAAAGTTCAACTAGCAAAAAAGGTGGTTTTTTATTCTTTCTCTTTAATTAAGATCTTCTTCAGTTAGACTATTATCTAACTAAGGAGATATATATCCTATATAGTAGATTAGTTAAGAAGAAGTCTATTATACTATAAATATAGGTCTAAACCAGATTAGTAATAAACTAGAGGATAATTCAAAAAGATAATCTAAAGGATATAAATTAAATAAAGTAGTAGCAAAAGCTTATCTACTTAGGGAAGGATTAATAGAGGTATAGTTAATTTAAATAAGGTTTAATATAGAGATTTAAAGGAGGTAGATCTCATAGAACTAAATAACTAGTCCAGCTAGTATTTCTAGTTCTATAAAAGTAGTATAGATAGAAAAACGTTCAAAAGATTAATTTTCAGTATATATAACCTTTAAGTAAAAGTAAAGCTTTATAAATAGGTAGGGGAGAAGTAAAGAGGTAAAAAGAATAGAGGTTATTTCTAAGCTAAGCTTATAACCTATTAATACAGGTATAAGCGTATATAGAGGCGTAGTATATACGCCTATATAGTATAAGGTTATAGATAAGCATATGTTATAATAAAAAGTAATAATCTTAAGTATTAAAAAGCATTTAATTATATAGATAATAATAAGGGAAGTGATATATTATGATAATTCCTGTTGATATAGTTTACAGGTTATATCCCCTAGTAGGGAAAAGTGAGGAGAAAGATAACCTAAAACGTAACCTACTAAACTGCTAATTACATAAAGTGCTTATATAACTATACGTATTATATAATCAATATTATAGTTATAGGTTATAATAAATAGAGTATTTTTAGTTAAGGTTTTATACTTTTAACTTTATTAGTTTATTTAATATAGGTTATTAAAGTAAGTTAAGCGTTATTATTATTCTTATATTATTATTATTATTATAAAAGAATGTTATATGTTAATAGATCTTAATAACTAAATTAATAAAAGATAGTTTTAGTATATTTATATTAAGAGAAAAAGATCTTTCTAGTTAAAATACTATATTTAATCTAAAAACTAAAAAACTATATAGTCTTATTAAGCTTTTTAAAAATATATACTTTCTTAAAATCATTATAGATACTCTTAATATACTATTTATTAAGTATAGTAATAGTATTATTATTAATATACATTAAAATATAAGTATATTAGTTCTTATTTATAAATAGATAAAGCTTACTATTTATAGAAATAAAGCTAATTTTATTTATTTTAGTATAAATAAGATTAAACTACTAAAGAGAAGCTTTATATAAATTATAGAGTATTTTTTTAAAAAACTAGACTTTATTATTATTAATACTAAAACTAGTAAACTAATAGATATAGATCTTAATATTATTAGAAACTAATACTATAAAGAAAACTAAGTTAAAGTTATGTATCTAGTACTTAAGTTTTTAAAAAGCTATAATAGTAAGAAATAGTCAAAAAGCTATAGCTATAGTAACTACTATATATACCTTCTAAGAAGCTTAATCTCTACGTTTAAAGTTATTATATATAACTTAATAAGCTTTAAACTAAGTAATAATATTATTAATAGTAGTTTTAATATTAAAAACCTATTAACTAGAGAGGATCTTAGTATTATAAAGAAAATAAATAAATTTATAAAACTTTTTTATAATAAACTACTAGATCTTTATTTATAAACTTCCTTCTACTTAAACTAATAAAATTTATTTTTAACTTACTAAAAGGTTTTTAGAATACTATAGTTCTATAGAAATACTCTAGAGATAGTAGTAACTATATGTTACAGTCAGCTATCTAACAGTAGGGTCTGCTAATAGAAGCTGGGGATTAATATCTTAAAATAGTACACTTAGGTTATAGGTTATAAGCTATATTATAGATTAGTAATAAGAGGCTAAGGTGATCAGTCTTAGACTTAATAAGTATTTATAGTAAAAGTAAGCTAAAAGTATCTAAAGATAAATATAAAGTTAATTACTAAAGAGCTATAGAAGTCTAACTATAAACTAAGCTTAAGCTATACTATATATAAGTCCTAAATAGTACTCTTTATCTATTTATAAGTAATTACTTAGATATATAAAGTAATTATAATTAATTAGTATAACTAACTAATTACTAAGTATTTTCTATTATACCTTACTAATTATTCCTTATCTTATTATTATATAACTTATACTATAGTTTTTCTATTCTTAAGTAAGTCCCTGTTATTTTTATAATTCTATAGTATAAATATCCTATTATAGCTACCTATCGCCTAAGTAGGTTATTTAGCTATTATTCTTATTTATAGGTTATAATATTAGATCCCCTCTCTAAAGGTCTTATTTTTAAGATCTAATATAAGTAGGTTATTAGTCCTAAGTTAGAGATCTATTAATTATACTTCTTAATTTACTTATAATACTAACACTATATTAAGTTATATTTAAAAATTAAAATTAAATTCTATATCTACTCTCTATTGTTATAATTATATACTATATACTACTAAGTTTAGTTTTATTATTAATATATCTTACTTATATTATTATTTTTTAAAAAAGCGCTATAAGTTATTTCTTAGTAGTGAAGTCTATAATAAGTATACTTACTTAAAATAATCTTATAATATAGTAGTAAATGCTATTTATATTTATAGATACTTTGAATTATTAGTACTGTTCTTTTTACTAACTAGCTATAGTAGATTATTTATAAAATAAAGCTACTTATTTAGAAGATACTAAAGTAACTAAAGAAGAAGTATTAAGAGAAAAAGCTACTACTTTATATATTATATAAACTAAATTAGATAAGTTTATAGCGTAGTTAAATCGTCTAAAGAAATAGAAAAGAATAGTATTTTATGAAAGTTATAAAGTTACTAAAGAGAAGCTAGTAGTATCTCTTATATTAGAGGTTTAGTCTATAAGTAGTTTTAATATAGTAGACTAAAATATTATTCTAAGTAGTTAGAACTTTAATACTTTAAACTTTCTTTTAGGAGAGTTTTAGTTATTTTTTAGTATTTTTAGGTAAATAAATAGTTTTCTTTATTATAGTCTATTTACTTCTACTAGTAGTTTAATATATCTATATAGGTATTTAATATATAGGTAGCTAGTAGTATTTATTAAAAGTAGTATTACTAATATTATAAGTGTTAACCTTTATTCTTAATATTATTATTAGTAGGTTATAAGTTTATTTTTTATATTAGTGATATTTTTAGTTAGTTTCTATATATTATTTTTATAACTATATCCTTTCTATTTAATAAAGTATTAATATCCTTTTAGTTTTTTAAAGTAGTTAATAATTTATTTAACTTTATATTTTAGTTTATTATTTTCTATAATAATAAGATTATTTATCTATAATCTTTATAGTATTAGTTTAAGTAATAAGATGTGAAATATTAGGAAATATTTTATTATATTAAGTAGGTTAAGTTTATAGTTAAATAGTGAAACTTTCTAGAGGATTTTAAAAGGTCTGAGTTTTTTAAAGTTTAGTTTATCGTTTAGTTATTTTATTTTAATATTTTACTATATAAAATAGACGTTATCTCCCTCTTTTAAAGTTAGTTCTTTAATTCTTTATCTATTAGTAAATTTTATTATTTATTATTATATAAATTTAAGTTCTTTATATATGTTATCTTAGATATCTTTAATTTACTTAATTATAGTAATAGCTTTTAGTACTATTAAGCCTACTTAAGGTTCTCTATAAGTAGTTAGTTTAAATCTATAGTTAAAGTAAAAAGAGGATTCTTTAGTACTTTCTCTAATTATACTATTATAGGTAAATTAGACTACTAATAGGAGTACTACTTAATTATTTTAGTTATAGTTAATATAGATATAGAGGTAGGTTTTTAAGATCTAGTTAATTCTTTCTATTTATCTATTAATTTATAGGTGAAATATAGTAAATATTACTTATTTAATACTAAGTTATAATATAATTAACTTCTAAAACTTAGAAGTAAAAATCTTATCTCTATTTAATATAATTTCTTTAAGTGTTCTATAGTTAGTAATAATATATTTAAAGAATATATAAGTAAACTTTCTAGTATTACTTACTTCTTTATATAGGATAAAATAAGTATACTTTATAAGTTTATTAATAATAATAAGAATACTATTAAAATAAACTTCTATAAGAGGTTCTTAAGACTTTAGTAGTTTAATAATAAAGTTAAATAATATAGAGTACTAAGTAGTTTATAGTATAAATAAAGGTTATAATAATCTATAAAGTTAGTATTAAGCTAGTTTACTTTTTAAATAAACCTTATAATCTTTAATTACTATTATAGTATATTCTCTAGTAACCTTTTCTCTATATTACTATTATAATTATTTCTAAGTTTTTATAATTCTTTAGTAACTATATATAAGTTAAATATAAAACTCTATAATTACTTTAGTATTTAGTTTACTAGTTAAGCTAGCTATAGATCGTCTAGCTATTATTAAAAGTCTAATTATTAGTATTAGGTCTCTATTATTATTCTATTTAAGAATTACTTAGGTTTCTTTAGGTATTAGAATATTATAGTTTAGTTATTAACTAAAAGTGTTAGGTTTACTATTTTCTAATCTTTTCTAATAGATAATTTAGAAGTTAAATTCTAAGAGGAATTCTAACTATCTAATTTATTATTTATTAAGTATTTTTAATATAGTAAAGTATACTAAATTCTTATAGTTTATATATATAAATACTTTATAAATAGTTCTCAAGAGTTTAAATTACTATTTTTTAAAAGCTTTAATAATTACTATAAGTTCTTTATTATAAATTTAATAGTTAAGTTTTAGTTTATAAAGCTTATAAGAGAAGAAAATATAGGGATATAAGTATCTTTTTAAATCTCTTTAGAATAGTTATACTCTAAAAGTGAAATCTAAGATATCTATTTTAACTTTAAACTGTTCTTCTAGGTTAGAAATTATTAAAACTAGTTTACTAGATATATAGTTTTTAATTTTCTAGAAAACTATACTTTAAGCTTTTTTCTATTTAAATAGTTAGTTCTTATAGCTAAGATCTATAAAAAGTATATTAATTCTACTATAGTATTTAATAAAGTTTTAATAAAAATTAACTAGTTTAAAGAAACTTTATATTTCTTTAAAATTAGTTAGTATTAGCTATTTCTTAATAGCTTAAACCTTTTTTTCTAATATACTAATATATTTAGAAATAATAGTAAATCTAAAGTATTCTACTTTTTATATATAGAAAGTACCTTTCTCTAGTTTAATTAAAGATTTAGTATTCTAAAGAGCTTATAGTATAAAATATATATACTTCTTATATTATTCTATTATAAATAAGAAAATAAAGATATTATTAAAGTAGATAACTATAAAGATATCTATAAATTTCCTAAAAACTTAGTTAATTATATTTTAGAAAGTAGCTAAAGTATTAGTAAGACTAAAAAGTATAATAAAGTATTTAAAATATCCTCTATATATTTAGAAAGTAGTTTTCTATTTTTCTCTTTTTTTTATTTTAATAAAGTTATAAGTACTTTTAAGGTCTAATACTATAAAGTAGTTAGCTCTATATAGAAGTTATTATAATTTATTAATTAAAAGTAATAAATATTAGTTCTTAATTATTATTTTACTAAGTATTTAGTAGTTAATATATAGTTATAGTTTACTATTTTTCTTAAGTATAAATAGGATTAAACTTCTTACTAGTAATATTAATTCTCTAATATAGCTTTTCTTAAGGTTTTTATTAAAATATTTATTAAAAGCTTCTATCTCTATTAAGTTAAATTTATAAATTTTATTAAATTTAAGCTTTTTCCCCTCTTTAATAAGGATTTTATAATTAAAATTAGTATATAATAGTAGTTTAGTTTCTAGTTTAGCTATAAAGAGTTTTTTATAAACTCTATATTCTTCTAAAATAGATAGAAGTAGATTATTCTTTTATTTAATATCTATTATTTTTAGTAGTTATAATATAGCTTCTTTTATTTTAAAATAGTAGATATATTATATTACTACTCTATATTCTATAAATCTATTTAAAACCTAGTTTCTATAGAACTACTTAGAGATTAAATTATTATTATTCTAATAGAGTTAGCTTATTCTCTAATCTATCTATAGGTTATTTTTCTTAAACTATAATATTCCTTATATAATATTATATATATTAAGTTTAATAATATTAAATTAGAGTTATTTGTTTTAATCTAAGTAATTTATTTTAAGGAGTATAGTTTTATTTTTAATAGTACCTCTTTTATACTAAACTTATTCTCTTTTTATATTACTAAGTTAGTATATATATTTCTTTTCTTACTATAATACTTATAGTTAGTTTACTATTTAGAGTAATATAAAATTTCTTTCTACTTTATTATTAATTATAATAATAATAATATTATTATTAATTATTACTATAAGTTATAGATATATTTTCTAGTCTAAAGATACTAAATATATAGACCTTATTATTATTACTTATTATAGTCCTTTATTAATAAATAAGTTTAGTTTTTTAACTACTTTAGTTATCTAAAGTAGGTAATCTGTTTTCTTTTCTATTATATCTTAGTGAGGCTATTCTCTCTAATTTTAGTATAAGAGGTATTAGGTTTATTTCTTTAGAGTTCTCTATATTTAAGCTTTATTCTAGTAGTAAATTTAGTAAGTATTTTATTAATATTTATCCTATTACATAATATTATTATACTAACATTTTATAAGGAATTATAAGCTTAAGTTAAAAGTTACTAAGTTATTATTAAATATAATTATAATCTATCTAATTATAGTAGGTATAGTATAGATATTTCTAATAGGGTTTTTATTATATCTTCTAAAGTAGAATTAATACTTATACTTATCTTTAAAGTATTCTCTATATTTATTAAAAAAGCACTAAAGCTAGAAGAGGTTTTAGTAATTATAGTGATTATTCTTTAAAATAAGGTGATCTTCTATATAGAGTTTTAAAGTATAGTCTTAATCTCTTATATTAGTAGATATCTTATAAAAGTATTATTATTAGTCGTTATAGCTTATATTAATTATTTAGTACTAAATAAGCTATTAAGTTTCTTCTTTATTATTAGATTTCTCTTTAGAGCTAGTATTATCTATACTAAAAGTAAGCTTATAAATAATCTTTATTTAAATATATTAATAAGTAATATTACAAAGTTTATCTAAGTTATAAGAGGATTTTTCTCTTTTACTAAAAATCTAGTTATTAGTGAAGCTAAAAAGCTATTATTTAGTTAAAAAGTTATATTAGTATTTAAGTTCCTTATTAGATTCCTTTTTAACTTATTTTTTAAGCTCTTAATTAATCTACTTAATTCTAGTAGGGTTTCTATATATATTCTAATATTATTTAAGGTGTACTATTAGGGCGCTAATCTAATAGTACTATATAGCGTTATCTAGTTTCTCTTAGACTTATTATAGCTATAGTGTTTACGCTATTTTAAAGTATAAAATACTTTATTTATTATTAGTTTCTAACTCTCATTCTTAAGTAGAGTAGCTTAAAGTATTATAGAGGACCTATCCTTATATATTAGTGATTTATAGTAATAATATATTAATAAGTTTAAGTTACTATACTTAAAGCATTTTATTAAGTTATTCTATAGTTTTTCTAACTATTTTACTATAGAATTATAATATTATTATAAAGGTTTTAGTTTTAACTTTAGGGATAGTTATATTATAGCCTATCCTTCTATAGTTTAGATTTTTAAGCTAGTATTTTAAAGCCTCTTTATTACTATAGTATATAAAACACTTATTATTATAGCATCTTATCTATAAAAGGGATATATAGAGGGTTTTAGTTACTATACTAATCTACTTAGTTCGCTTAAGTACTAGCTTCTAGTTAAGCTTTTTAAGTTATCTATACTTTTTAGCAATATATTTTATTTTTTTATAATTATAGTATTTAAAGTTCTAAAGCTTCTTATTATTATCTTTAGTAGCTAAGCTAAGATCTATAAGTTTACTATATTATTTATAGGTAGTATTTTATTAATTATTATTTTAGTTATTATAAGGTCTATTATTATTCTACTAGTTATTAAATTTCTACTAGAGTTACTATTAGTATTTATATCTAAAGTTTAAGTTTTATTACTTATTGCTTTATTCTTTTTATTATTTAAAGAGTTAATTATTAATCTTGATAGTAAGTTCAGTATACTAGAGGAAGTTATTAGGTTAGTTAATTTTAATAATTTTATTTTTAACTTTACTCTTAAGTTCTTAGTAAAATATAAAGATCTTAGTTTTTTTAGTAAAGTTAAGTTAGATACTAAGTTATCTAAAGTTAGTAGAGTAATTTTTAGTAGACTTAGTCTATTAAAGCTATAAGAGGTCTTATTTAGCTTATTATTTTTTATTTAGGTTTTAGAAGAGTAAATAAAATATATCCTAGAAATTAATATAGATATTATAGGTCTCTATAGTATATTTATTAAAAGTTTTATACTCAAAGTACTCTTCTTAGATTAGCTTAAACTATTAAAGTACTTTTTTTAGAAGTAAGTAGCTATATATACTATTTTGTTTAGTCTTATTAGTAAAATCTCTATAATAAAAGTTCTAGTAGTTTTTAACCTAAATTAAGAATCCTTTAAGAGTTTTAAAAGTTCTATTATAAGTAATAGATATATTAAGCTTAAGTTTCTATTATCCTCTTTAGAGGGGTGTAGTATTAATATTAGTAGTAGCTTAGAGGATATTATTCTGTTTTTCTAGCTAGAGAACTTTATTCTCTAAATCTATAATATATTAAGGTCTATTACTAAGTTCTTAGATTATTCTTTTAAGTCTTTAGAGTTTAGTAATAATACTATTATATATTTCCTAGATTTTAATAATATCTTTATCTCCCTTTTTAACTCTATTCTAGAGTTTATTATAGGTCTCTTTTTTAAAAATAACTTTATTATCTAAGTTAACTATTATTAAGGCTTTTTTAAGTTCTTTAGCTAGGTTTTTAATTAGTTACTTAGAAGCAAAGATTGGAAAAAATACAATACAGATCAAATACAATACATGTATTTATAAATATATGTATTTAGAGGGGTAAATATAATATATATATTATATTATGTATTTAAAGAGATTTTATTACAATACAAATATAATACATATATTGTATTTATGTATTTTGTATTATATTTATGTATTTGTATATATATATTAAGTTAAAAGCTTTTTAAAGTAACTACTACCTTTAATAACTTAATATATTAATTATAAGTAATAATAAAACTACTACGTTTAGAGGTACTTAAAAAGAGCTTTTAACTTAGAAGAATCTAACTTTATTAATTTTCTATATAATAGAAATTTAATTCTATATAAATTAAAAAAAATATAAATATATATATAATTATCTATAAAATTTACTTATTAAACTTAATATCCTCTTGTTTAATATCCTCTTTATCTCTACTATTATAATCTATATCTATCTTAGAATGACTATTATTAGTATCTTCTACTATAAAATTTAATTCTAATTTAGATAAAAAAAGTAAAAAACTATTATATAAATTACTATAAGCTTTAAGGCTAAAGTTATAGAATTCTTTTTTATTTAAATTTTTATTTTAACTTTTAAGTAGTATTAATTGCTTTCTTTTAAAATAGGTTAATTTAGTTTTTCTTTTAGTAATAATATTACTACTTTAATTAAAAGTTCCTTCTATAGTAGTAGAAATAAGGTTAATAGCTAAATATTTCCTAGTTAATATACTAAGTATAGGGAATCTTTCTTCATTCTCTTTCTACTATATAAATAGATTAACCTATTAATCTAATTAGTAAATATATTAAATATATTTATTTTAATAACTTTATATAGTTATTAATTAATAAATAAAAATTAAAATACTTATTTTATCTCCTTAGATATCTAGCTTAAAATAGCTTTCTAGTTCTACTTTTTAAAACCTTTTATTTTATTTATTACTTTTAACTAGAAAAAGCTAACTAATTATTTCCTCTTTAGGCTTAAGTTAAGGGTTTTTATACTCTTTAGACTTAGGTTTTTCTTTATTTAAATCTATAGTAAAATTTATTCTTGAAATATCTGCTTTAGATTTTCTTTTATTAGTAGAACTAGTATAGTTTTCTTTTTTACTACTACTATTATCTATATTAATACAGCTATTAGAAGCCTCTAAATATAACTAAGATTTGCCTAAAATATTTAACTCTACTATAATATTAGATTTTGATTTATATATTTATATATTAATATTAACTTATAACTAATAAATATATAGATATATATTTAATTAAATTAAAAGACTTACGATTTATATTCTTTAGTTAAATTCTTTTTAGCTTGTTTAATAAAAGCTTATCTAATAAGCTTTTCTATATTAAGTATATTAATTAGACTATTAATATTTAACTTAAGATCTAAAATAAACCTAAATAAGTAAGGTTTATATATATTATAGTCTCTTTTAGTAACTATAAAGCTAAGAAAATAGCTCTCTAGTTTATTTAATCCTACTTTAATAGCTGAAGTAAAATATTAAGAATAAGGATATAAGGATTTTCTAAACTAATAAATATAAGTTAGTATATATTATATAATAAGATATTAAAGTATAATATATATATATATTTATTTAAAAACTTATTTTATTAGTAGAATTAAAAAAATTAGTATAAATTTCTAATTTATCTTTTAAATTATTATAAATATTAGCTAGTAAAAGTATACTAGTACTAATAGTTTAATAACTTTGAGATTATAGAGTTATAGTAAAGTTATAAAAATGCTTTAATATATCTTTTAAATATTTTAGTTATAACTATTAATTAAAACTAAAATATACTACTTTAAATATATCTAATTTAGTTAGTTAATTTAACTTATCTAAAGCAAGTTATAGTTCTAAAGCTATATCTATTATTATATAAACTGAATTCTATTTAGTTTTATTACCTATATAATATATATAATTAGTATTAAAATCTATATATATATATATATATATATATATATATATATTATTAATATATATATTACTTATAGAGTAGAATTTTAGTTTTATATATATTAGCTTTAAAAGAGCGATCTTTTTTTACTATATTAATAGTATACTTAAACTCTTTTTATATAGTATTATTATTATAAAGAAGAATTACTACTTATTTAAATAACTTTATAATACCTAAATATTATAAGTTAATATTATATTATAATTTAAAAAGGATTATATATAGAAATAATATACTTACTAAAGTTTTTCTTTAAAAACCTTTCTTTTTCTTTTTTAGATAGCTTTTCTATAGCCCTACTATAATTATTATAAATAGCTATATCTTTAAAGTCTACTATATCTAAATCTTTAATAGTATTACTACTAAACTTATTTATAATATCTTTAGTAGCTAAATTAAGTATATATACTAAATATTTAATATTATATATAGGAAAAGTTATATTTTCTTTATTATAGCTACTAATAAAGTTTTTAAAAAAGGTATTATTATTAGAGCTATTATCTCTAGTAATACTATATTAATATTAAATTAGTTATAACTTCTTTATATAGCTTTTAAGTTAAATATATAATAACTTTAACTTTAATAAGTAATACTTACTTAGTTACTATAGATTTAGGTATATTATAAGTATTTAATATACTTTGAGTAAATATATCTTTAATATAAATACTAGTATACGCTTCAGTTAAATATTCAAACCTTAAAATAAATTAATATTAATATATAATACTTAAAAATAATATAATATATATATACTTAATAGTTTATACTTAATATTATATTTACTATTAATAAAAGAAGCTATAACTCCTAAATAAGGCTTATAGTCTATAGAGGTCTAAATATCTAGCTAGAAAGATAAAAAGCTATTATTATTAATATATTAATATAATTTACTAATAATATTAACCCTAAAAGAGTTATATTTTTAGCTAATATAACTATTTAAAGGTTTAGGCTGAATTTTAGGCGTATTACTAATATATATTAATATTATATCTTTATTATTAAAATTATATATTTAATTACTTACCTATTAAAATAATATAGCATATTATTAAAATCCTTTAAAGTAATAGTACTAAAAGGTAAATTATACTTAATAAGTAGATTTATAATATAATTATAGACTTCTTCTTCTATAATTTCTATATTACTTCTTAATATAGTATTAGTTCTAGGCCTCTTAAAACTAGACCTAGTAGAGGGGCTAGATATAAAGCTATTAATATCTACTTAAGTAATATTGCAGTTATTATTAGTAGTAATATAATCTGAAACTATAAAGTTAAATAAGTTAGTATTCATTTTTATTAATAATGAAATATAATATAATATAATATAATATAATATAATATAATATAATATAATATAATATAATATAATAATATAATATAATATAATATAATATAATATAATATAATATAATATAATATAATATAATATAATATAATATAATATATATAATATAATATAATATAATATAATATAATATAATATAATATAATATTATATAGTGTAATATAATATAATATAATATAATTAATATATAATTATATATATATATAACTTACGTTTTATTTTTCTAAGTTGTTCTTCTTCTTTAGTAGAAGTAGCTATAAGTTTATAATAGGTTTTATAGTAGGTAACTCTATTACTAGCTTAAAATCTTATAGTTTTAGTATTAAAAGACTAGTTATAGTTAGAATAGTTATAGATTAAGTTAATTTTCTGAGGTTCTAATAGATTTATAGGCCTTAATTTAAGTATAAATAAATTATTTTATAATATATAAGCTATAGAAGGTCTCTAAGTATAATTAAGTTAATTTTCTTTATTATCTTTATGTTTAAATTCTCTAGTATTAGTAATACTAATCTGAGAAGAACTAGCGTTAAGTTAAGAGCTAATATTATTAGTATTACTAATATTAGAGCTAGAGCTTATAGAAGAAGTCTCTATAAGAGAATAATTGTCGTTAGGGTTAGAAGGTATTTTTATAGATATAAAGAGATTTTTTATAGATTTAAAGTGTATAATAATTTAAAAGAGTTTATAATATATAGTATACTAGTAGTTAGCTTATAGTATATAATATATAGTGATATAAATAGAATATTATAATATAAAAGTAGATAAATATAAGCTATATATACTTTTTAAAAGTTATTTAAGAGTAATATATAATACTAATAACTAATAGTTATTAACTTATTATTATTAGTTATTATTATTAGTTATTAGTTATTAGTTATTATTATTAGTTATTAGTCATTAGTTATTTACTTATAACTACTCTATATTTATATATTTATAGTATATATAGTTTATATATTTAAAGCTTATCATTTATAAATTAAAACGCTATTCTCTAAGTTAATAATATTAACTATATTATAAGTTATAACTACTATTATATATAGTTTATATATAATATAATATTAAAGTAAGTAATATTATTATTATAGTAATATTTTAATTATATTTTCTAATAGTACTAATATTATAATAGAAATAGATAATACTTTTATTACTAATAGTAATACTATTATTATTTAAAAAATATCTAAATTTATAGATATACTTATAAGCTATATTTAATATAGTAATATAACTTTAAGAGAAGAAAAAGCTAAAAAAAGAGATAAAGATTTTAATATAGATAGCTTAGGTTTATATATAGAGGATAATTTTAAAAGATTTAATCTTTTTACTATATTAGCTAGCTAGTTAGAAGAAGAGAAAAAAAGTAAAGCTTTTTATTATATTATTATAAAAGAATATCTTAGTTTAAAATATAATTATTCTACTTTTAAAGAATATTTAGTAAGTATATTATTATTTAATTAATACTTAATATTCAAGAGTTAAAACTAATTATTAAAGAATATTTTAATATATCCTATATGAAATAAATTAGCTATAAAGATATTATATAATATAAATAAATATTATATAGAATAAAACGAATAAGATAGAAATAACTTTACTAAAAAAGAATAGGATATATATATTAATAAAGATAAAGATATATTATTATAGTTTTAGAAAGAAATATTTAATCCTATTATTTTTAAGTTTATATTTAATAGGTTTATAGAAGTAGAAAATAGTAGCTTAGATTAATATATCTTTAGTTTTTATATAGTATATTATTAGTATTTATATAGTATATAATATATATATAATATATTTTTAATTAAAATTACTTATATAAGATTTAAAATATATATTTATATTTAATATATAATATTATACATATATTATATATATATAATATAATATATATATAATTATTATTATTATTTATATATTTTATATTAATATTATTAATATTTAATAATATAATATTTATTTGTTTTATTTTATATTAATTAATAATAAATTATTATTTAATATCTACTGCTTATAAGTACCTCTAAATAACTAAATATTTAGTATAATTATTAGTAGAATTATACTAGGAAATTCTCCTTATTAATTAATATTATTAAAATTATTCGCGTTATAAACTACTTATAGGATAAACCCTACCTCGCTAAGTGTCCTTTAGGGTAAGCGCTTTAACTTAGCAGTTTAAGCGTTAATTATGTATTAAATTTCCTATATCGGCGTTATTATTTTTATAAGAGCTTGGGTTCAAATCCCGTTATAGTCACTTTTTTTTTAATTTTTTTCAATTTTTTGTTCAAATTTTCTTTTAATTCATTTTTTAATTCATTTTTTAATTCATTTTTACTTATTTTTTTAAGCTTTAAGTTAGAGTTAATAGCTAATAATAACTAGTAATAACTAGTAATATCTAGTAATAACTAATAGTAATTAATAGTAATTAATAGTAATTATTAGTAATTATTAGTAATTATTAATTAATAATAACTAATAGTAACTAATAATAACTAATAATAACTAATAATAACTAATAGTAACTAATAATATCTAATAATAACTAATAATAACTAATAATAACTAATAATAACTAATAAAGTAATAATAACTAATATATCTTATATATATTATGTTAATATATTAGAAATAAAGCTTTTATTTATATATTATACTTTATTATATATATAAGTATTAAAAGCTATATTTCACTATTAAAAAACTATATATATATTTAAAATGTCTAATATATCTAGTATGTTATTAGATGATTTTAATAATCTTAATAATTTTGCTAAAAATATAGACGGTAATTACTATTTAATTCCTATAATAATACTATTAGAATTAAAATTTAACTAATTTATAACATAGATACTATTAATAGTTCTAATATTAATTTAGAACTAGATATATCTACTTTAATAGTTTATAAAACTATAAATCTTATTAATAATATTTATAGTGAACTATATTATAAAATCCACTTATATTATAAGTCTAATATTATTAATATTAATAATATTAATATAAAGAATAATATTATATTATATGAAAAAGGATATTTTAATAATATTATAAGTAATACTAAAAGTAATACTATATATAATATTATTATATATTATATTAAAAACCGTTACTTATTAGATTTAAATATTAATAACTTAGTAAGTTTATAAGTTTAGCTTATATATAATATATATATTATATACTAATAATAAACCTCTTTATAAATAAACTATTTTACTTTTATTATTATATCTACTATTAATTTAATTAATAAAGAAATAGATATATTAGATATATATAATAAAACTAATTATAATTATATATATATAAATAATATTATATCTCTTTGGAAGGAAAACCTTAATTACTATCACTTATATTAGGATTTAATAAAGGAGTAATATAAAGTAAATTAAATATATAGATATTTATTTTAAATATTTATATTCTTTATAATAATAAACTACTTTTAAAGTTATAATTTTACACCTTTTTTTTATTTATTTACTTTTATATACCTAACTAAGAGAATAAAAAAAGAAACTAAATCCACAAAAAAAGCATATAACTAAAGAAAAACTACTAAATACTAGCTTATTTAAGCTTAAGCTTATAAACTTCTCCCCTTTTAGTCCTCTAACTATAGTACCTCCCTAAGTTTATATATTTCCTACTACAATATTTATATCTCTTCTTAGATACCTAAATATATATATATATATTAATATATATTTAAATAAAGAGGTTAATATATAGTTAAATTACTTATAGATAACTATATAGACTCAGAAGAAGCTACAAAAAGGTCCCTTATAAAGCTCTTAAGTAGAGAAGCTAGAGGAGAACTACTATAAAGCTCTATAAACCCTAGGTTTAAAAGAGTAACCTTAAGGTTAATAATATCACTTATAGTAGAAAAAAAGGCTAAATCAAGTAATTCCTCTATAGTTTTAGAGGGAAATTTAATTATTTAAAGTAGTAAGAAGGCCTCTATAACCTCAGTTTAAGGTAGAAGGTTGTTAAGCTGAAAATTAGCTTCAAAATCAACTAAATCGCTATAAAAGCTAAGGTCTTTAACAAAACTTCCCAATTAGGAAGTAAATATAGGGTCCTATAGGTCCTTAAGAAGGTCTAAGCTAATAAGAAGGTTAGAGAAAGCTTAAGAAGTAACTTAATAAGACTAAATAAATAAATAAAAAGCATTAATTAACCTAATAGCCTCATTAGAGTAAGTAGGGTTAAAGTTAATAATAATAGTAATACTATATTCTATTTTTTTCAAAGAATTTAATATAAAAATCTAATATTTTTTAGTACTATATTACAAAATGTATTTAATATAAAATACAGAAGGTTTATATAGTTTTAATATAATCTATAAAAAAAGATACATACCCTATAGATTTAGAGAGATAGTCTATCTAATTTTCTAAAATTTTCTAATTTCAAATTAGTTAAGTATAAAATCATATAATAGATATTAAATTTAATAAAGAGTTTAGAAGTAATTAATAGATTTTAAGAGGTTAGTTTTAAGTATAATAGTATTTAAGATTACCTCATATATAAGCTAGGCTAATAGAACTAAGTAGTTAGAGATATAAGTTAAATATCTATTAATTAGCTCTATTAATATATTAAATATATTAAATATAGCTAGATTTAGTTAAAAATCTCAGGTTAAGCTTTTATAATGGTTTTATATAGTATATAATTTTCCTAGATTTTTAATCTTAATATTCTAAAGTATTACTACTATTAATAGTATATAAACTTATATAATTATATTAAAAAACTCTAGTTTTATATAATTAAAATAAAATACATAAATATAATACAAAATACAAAATACAATATATATATTTTATATTGTATTTTAAATATATATATTTAGTATAATATAAAAATATAATATAAATACTTATATTGTATTTTATATTATATTTTTATATTATGTATTATATTTTTATATTATATTGTATTTTATATTTTTTTAACTTTCTCTGCTTAGAAGAAGTAGAGTGCAATAGGGTAAGGGAGAAAACTTATTAATCGTACTAAGCACTCTACTCTAAGTAGAAAACCCCTAAAAATACTTTAAATACTTATATATTAATTTTCTAAATAACTATAAGAGATATAAAAGTGAATATATAAATATAAGCCTAACTAACTTATACTTTATTTATATTTTCTACTCTTTTTATATCTTAGGTTATATAATTTTTTAAGAGAAAATAGATTACTAAGAAGAAGTTTAGTAATATTATTTCTATAGTATTCTACTCTATTATTACTTTAAATAATTAAAGAGGTATAATAGGAATTAAGAGAGGGGATAAAAGTAGAGCTAGTTAAGACTAAAAGAGCTTAATAATACTTATTTTTATTTAATTTTTAAAGAGTAAGAATTAATAGGTTTTTTCTATAAACTAGGTTAAAGAATCCTAAAAGCTCTTCTAAAAAAGTAGTTACTAAAATTATTAAGAGAAAATAGGAAATTATATAAAAATAAGTATATTTTTTATTTATTTATTTAGTCTTTTTTATTATAGGTTAACTAGGCCTCTATCTATTTATATAAGCTTTTTCTTCTTATAATAATGCTTAATACCTATAAAAACGCTTATTTAACTTTTTACTTTTAAGTTAAAATTACTAAAAATTCTAAAAACTTTACCTCTTTCTATATATCCCTTAAGTTTTTTATATACTAAAGAGAAGAAAACTTAAATACTTTTATTTTATATACTTAATATTCTATCTAGCTTTTAACCTATATTCTCTATTATTCTAGCTAGTAGCTAGTTTTTTTACTAATTTTTTCTTAATATAGATTTAATTATAGTTTTCCCTTTAGATCTCTTTAGCTTACTATATATTAGGTATTATTTATCCTTTTAGTATAGTTAAAACTAAGAAAGTATTTTAAAGTTATATAGCTTAAGCTATATCTTTAATTAAGTTATTTTAAGTAATAAGGAATTATTTTAGAGTTAAGTTATTAAGCTTATTTACTATAAGTAACTTAAGCTTTTTAACTTTTCTCTTAATCTTTATATAGTAGAGCTTTCTTTATTTATTCTCTATTTTAACTTATATATCTTTAACCTTATTTAATACTTCTCTAAAGTAGTTTTTTCTTTTTATATTAATAATAAAAGTTATAGAATTAGAGTTATTATTATAGACTATATTTTTTATTTTATTAGTTTCTCTTAGAGGGGTTAGGTTTTAAGCTGTAACTCTAATTAATTTTTAAATAACTAATATCTAGTTAAGTATAGCTTTTTTAAAGCTTATATTTACTTTATTTTCTTATTATTCTTTTTACCTTTTTCTCTTTAAAGCTTTTAGCTAGTTTTTAAACCTAGTTTTAGGTTTTAGTTTTAAGCTTTTAAGTAAGATATAGAAACTAAACTCCTTAGTAATAAATCTAACCTAATAGTTAAAAAGGTTTTTATAAAGATTTAGGTTAGCTTTTTAAGCTTTAGTAGTAGTTTTTAAATATAAAGTCTTAATACTAAAAATACCTTATTAAATAATATATTTAATAAAATCTATAGTATAGAAGCTATATTTCTATAGGTTTTCTTTTAATTTAATTTAAAGTTATAAAATAATAAAAGAAGTATAATTAATAAGTTTTTAAGTTTCTATTAATGTTTTATAGATTCTATACTAATTATAAACTAACTTAACTATAGTTTTAAAAGAGGTTTTTAATTTATTTAAGTTACTACTATTAGTAATATTCTATATACTATCTAAGTAGAGGTATAAGCTGTTTTTTTGATTAATAATTAGGTTTATATATTTCCTTCTACTATTATATTATAAAAAGATAATAAAATTATATAAAATAAGCTTATTAGTTAGAACTTTATAATATTTTATTATGAGGTTATTATAAAAGAAGATCTAAATAATAAGAACTTTTATATATTATTCTTTAATAATATTTTTAATAATTAGGTTATAGGCTACCTTAATATAGCTCTTTAAGAGGGAATTATTTTAATATAAAAACCTTAATATATTATAGAAGTTAGAAAAAACTTTTACTTAAATACTTTATTTTTAAATTCTCTAAGTTAGGTTTTTACTATTATTATAAAACAATCTACCTTATTAGTATTTAGTTAGAGTTATATTAGTGAGGTTATTATTAATATTTATCTATTTAGGTACTAGAAAGAATCTATTTTAACTAAGCTTTAATACTCTATAGAGTTTTTAAAGTGTAATAGGGGACTTAATAAACTTTATAGTTTTAAAGAGAATTCTAAAGAGGTTTTTATTAGATTATATAGGCTAAATATATTTAGTTTTACTTAATTTAGTATTCACCTTACTAAAGTAGTTAAAATAGGAATTAGGAGGCTATAAAAGCTATTCTCTTTATAGAAGTAGAGTAGATATATCTACTACTTATAAAGTCTTATTTTAAGAAACTAATTAGTTTTTATGAAAATATATAATATAAATTATAAGCTTTTATTTAATTCTATTAATTTAGTTAATATCCTATATAGTTTTATAGATCTTTTAAAACTTAAGATTATAGTTTCTAGAGGATAAAAACTAAAGAGTAGTAAAAGTAGTTTAGTAAGATATTATATAATATTTTATAGTAGTTTAGAGAAGCTATTAAATTATAAATATATAGAATATACTAAATAAGCTTATATTACTATTTATTTAAGTTATAGTAATTAGATACTTTAAAAAGAAGAAAAAAGTTAAAAAAGTGAATTTATAAAAAGTAAGAGGGTATTAATTATAATATTAATAGTTTTTACTAAGAGTTAGTAAGAGTAAATAAAAAGAGAAAATATATAATTTTAGAATATAAAAGTAATAATTAGTTTTATTTAAAATGTTATAGTTACATATAAAAATATCTATTAAAAGAGAGTTATTATTATATATATAGATATATAAAGATATTTAGTAGAGGGTTAGTAGTTTAAAGTACCTCTTTTTATAGATATTATAAAGGTGAATTTAGTATTAGTAGTTAATATTCCTTCTAAAAATGTAATTTTTAAGCGAGGAAAAAGCTAGTTAGGCTATAAAATAGTTATTTTTAAAGCTAAGATTTAAGTAATTATAGAATATAGATAGTGATTAGATAAAGGTAAAATTTAGTAATAAGAGTAGTAAATAGAAAAAAAAAAAGTAACTAGTATGATTTAGTAGTAGAGAAAGTAAAATGTAGCTATAAACTACTTAGTTAGACTTATAATCTTATATTTTTAAGGGGGAATTAATATTTATAGCTATAAAAGAAGTGAGGTTTTTTTATAATTTAATTATAAGATATATAGAGTTAAAAGCTTCTTTTTTATAAATAGTAACATTTTAATTAATATATTTGTTTTATTCTTACTATTAAAACCTAAATAAATGCATTTTTTTAGTTTAGTTAATTTTAGATTTATAGTAAAAAGCTTTTTAAATTATTCTTTTTTATTCTATTAATAAGTTACTATAGTAAATAAGTTTTTAAGCTTTTATAGTTATTATTTTTAGTATTAACTAACCTTTTAGTTAGATATAAAAAGGTGTATTTCTTCTATTTAGCTATATCTCTCTTTTTCTCCTCTTAATATATTATTCTTTATAATCTCTAGTCTAACTAATACTTTATTAAGTTTATAGTTATAACGCAACCCCTCTACAAAAAGACTATAGCAAAATTCACCCTATATATAGGTATAATTCTAGAAACACTATATAAGTACTTTAACCTATACCCTCTACTAATTAAGGAAAACAGTATAGAAACCCTATACGTTCCTACTAGCAGGTAAACCCTCTAAGTATCACAAAGTCAAACGCACGCTCTAGCTAAATAGACTAGCAGAATAGCAATAGCACTAGCCGCATAGCATAGGGCTAGCAGCAGTAGCGCTATATATAGTAGGGCTAATCATATTAGGGCTAAATAGGTCACTAAGGCTCTTATAGTAATAGCTTCACTAAACTTTCTAGTAAGGTGAACGCTACTATATAAGAGATAACTCCTTAACTAAAGAGGTTGTTATAAGAGGTTCTTATAGCTAGAAGTATAAAAAGCTCTACTATATGCAGAGCCTTACGCCTATCTCTCTTCCTCTTTAACCTATAAAAAACCTTTATAATATTAGCACTTAACTTTATATATAAATACCCTAAGCCTAGTATGCCTATTAATATAAACAATATGCAAAAGCTTACTATAAAGTTTAATATTAATTAGATCAATAAAACCTACTTTTTCCTTATACAATTTAAAACACACAGAGAGCATATAGTTAGAATAACGCTTAAGAGAGCTCTTATTAATACCTCTATAGAGGACCTTATAATACGTAACTTAATTAATAGCAAGCGTGTAAACTTAATAGTAGAAGTAAGTAAAGTACTTATATACCTTATAGAGTAGCCCTTCTTTAAATAGGCCCTCTATAATACTAAGGTAGAGGTAGCCTTCTAAAGCTTATTAGTAAGTACGCTTTACACTGAATAGAGAGAATGTTACTAACGATAGTATAGCTACTATAAAGGCGTTAGCTAGCCTAATTAAATAAGAAGACAATAATAGTGAAGACTTATTTCTAAAGAAGTTACTATAGTAGATAGTAAAGTAGTAATAGAGATAGTATTAGTAGTATAAGTGATATATAAGAGAGAGGATAGGTTAATAGTTCAGTAGTCTATAGTAATTAAGTAATTATAAACTATATTATTACTAAAGTGAAGTTAAAGATCATAAGGTTATATATATATATAAGTGCAACTGAGGTTAGAAGAGTTATAATTATATAACTAAAGGCTATATGTATTATCAGGAGGCGTAGAGTTAGGAGGTCTATCGCTCTAAGCAAGTAAAATCACAGTGAACAGCTAGAGGCTAACTAATACTTTATAATAATAACTAGATAATTTCTAAGTAGTATAATTATAGATATTAAAATTAACTTAAGTTACTTTTATATTATTACTTTAAACTAAGTATATAAGTCTTTCCTCTTCTCTTTTATACTAACTTCTATAAATTATAAAAATAAAAAAGGAACTATTTATCTATTCTAATTTATTATACTACTATTAGTTATAATAAGTTATCTTTCTAAAGCTATTTAAACTATTACTAACCTATATATAGACTTCTCTTTTTCTTTTTTAGACTTCTATTAAAGGTTTTATTAGTTAGGTTTAATATAAAATAAGCTTTATTTATAAGATTACTATTAATAAAAAAACTAAAGGAGTAGCTTTAAAGTTTTAGTATTTATTTACTAAATTCTTAATAATATATATAGTGTCACAGGGCGTGGCGCTCGCCGCTAAGTAGCGCTACTCCAGCTAATAGCTAGGTAAACTACAGCTGTTTCAAGAAGAGGGGCCTACTTCTAGCTACTGTTTAGCTGCTAAAAGGTAGGCTAAGATTTAGTCCTTATTTAATACTACCCCTAACTGCGTTATTATCTTAATTCTAACTACTTCTTATAATAATTTTAAATCTTCTACTTTAGTTACTATTAAGATGATAATGTAATATGTTGATAATTAGATATTTATTAGTAAAGGATTAATTATAAATAATACTACCCCTCTAGGACTATTAGATATTAAATAAGAGGTCCTAAATTAAGCCTTTGAAGAGTCTAACCTATTAAATCCTAGTAATAAGACTATAGATATAAATTCAGCTTTATATTACTAAATTAGTAAATTAGAGGTATAAGTAGAAGTAAAATATTGTGTTACTATAAGAGTAGCTAAAGTAGTGGGGAAACATTAATCTTCTTATAGTAACTCCTCAGATAATAGCTTTAAGCTGAAGATTAAAAATATTACTAAGCTTACTAATAAGTGTTTATTTTATTACTAAGATAATTAGATTACTGATTTATATTAAGTATATTTAGGTGCTTCTAAAAAGTTTAAAAAAGACTAGAAATAGATCTTTTATACATTAGAATATATAGATATAGATTATTATATTTAATAGGACTGGTTTGTTACTAATTCCCTAGTAGAACTTACTAGAAATAATAAGAACTACTTTAAGTTTTTAGAATAGACTAAATGCTTTTTAAAGGATATAGTTTTCTATAAGCTGAAGATTATATAAGATATTATTAACACTAAATAGAGGGATAATTAAGATTTTATTAATTTTAATAATTACTTTTAATTATTAGAATATAAGTTTATGCTTTAACTAGAAAAGGAATAAGTATATTTATATTATGCTAAACTTCTTAAAGAACTTTAGAGTAATATAAGAAAGACCTCTATTATTCTACTAATTACTTATACTAAAATGGTTATATTAGCTAATTAGATGAGTAAGCTATAGGGAAAGGGAGAAAGTATAAAAGTAAACCTTAAGACTATTATAAATCCTCTTTAAAACGCTACTATTTAGATAGCTAATTATATAATTAGAGCAAATCTTCTAACTTTTTAGCACTACTTAAGACTAAGAATAGGATTAGTAAGGATAGCTAGCTTTTTAAGTGTTATACTTATAGAAGCTTTAACTATTTATCTCTAAAGTGTCCTAAAAAGGGGAAGGAATTAGAGGGTAAAAGTAAGAGATCTTCTTTAGTTTAATCTATAGAAAACCTTTTTACTTTTAGGCTGAGAAAAGTTAAAGCTTTGAAGTAAATCTCTATACTTCTTTTTAGCTACTATTAGGGACTACCTGTTATTTCTATATTTTAATCTAAGTGAAAAGGTGCTAAGAGTTATTATAAACGTTTATAGATTTAGATATTACTACTAAATATGATCTTATTTCTTTTAAATTTATAAAATCTTATAGGTTAAATTAAGTAAAAGTTTTTACTCCCCTTCTAGAAATAGTAAATTGTTTTTAAATTTCTACTTATAGGGTGTATTAAGTTCTTATTACTATTACTAATTCTTAAAGAGCTATTTATACTTTTATATAATTTTATATTGCTATTAATAGAGACCTCTATTTAGAGGGTAGTTTTATTCTTCTTTTGATAACTATAATAAGAGATCTAAATATCTATTTAGGAGGTACTAAATGTTATTAGTGGTTTTAAACTTTCTTATAGAAAACCTAAGAGGTTCTATAAGGGTTTTAATTTGCTAAAAAAGCTTGATCTGCTATATATATTTATATAGTAGTTATTCTGCTAGAACTTATTCCTCTTCTAGATGAAGAAGATAAAAAGGAAGATAAACCTTTATTTAAGGTTTCTATTCCTCTTAAGTTATTATTTACTACTAATATATTAAAATTATTAAAAGTAACTATTCTTTCTTCTTGAAGATTATGCGATTATAAGATTAATATTATAGAAAGAAAAGAGCCCTCTTAGGGCCTAATTTATCCTCTTTCTCTTAAAGAATTAGAGATGCTAAAGGTGTATATTAATGAGAACTTATAAAGTAGTTATATCTATCTATTATAGAGCTCTGCTAGTTCTCTAGTGATTTTTATCTCTAAAAAGGATAGAAGTTTGTATTTATATATTAATTACTAAGGTTTCAATAAGGTTATAGTGAAAAATTATTACTTTTTACTTCTAATCTTTAAGATCTTTAACTATATTATTAGTGCTTAATAGTTCTCTAAGATTAATATAAAAGAGGTATATTATTAAATTTATATTGCTAAGAGATATAAATAGAAAATAGCTTTTTATATTTAATATAAGCTATATAAGTATCTAGTTATACTTTTTAGCCTAACTAATACTTTAGTAACTTTTTAGAATTATATTAACTTAATTTTTGAGGGGATTATTAATATTTTCTATATTATCTATTTAGATAATATCTTTATCTTTTCTAAAGATTAAAAGATTTATATCTAATATATTCTTTAAGTATTAAATTAGATATAGAAAGCTTAGCTTTATGCTAACCTCTCTAAATGTTTATTTTACTAAAAGAGTGTGGATTTCTTAGGGTTTGTTTTATTTCCTAAAGAAGTCTCTATAGCTTTTAGCTGAGTAGTAGTTATTACTTTATAGTTAATTTCTAAAACTTATTATAACGTTTAAGTCTTTTTAGGATTTTATAATTTTTATTGCTAGTTTATCTTAAAATATTTTTAAATTGCTAAACCTTTAATAAAGTTGCTAAAAGGTAGTAAAGAGGGCTAAAAACCTAGCCTTATAGAATTTAGCTAAGCAGAGTTAATTGCATTTTAATTACTCTATCTTACGTTTTAATATACTTTAGTTCTACAGCATTTTAATAGCGAAAAGCTTACTAAAATTGAGATAGATGTATTATAATTTACTATTTCTAGTATTTTATTCTAGAAATATGAGAATAGCTGTTAGTACTTTATAGCGTTTTAGTCCTAAAAGTTTAAGAGAGCTAAACTTAACTAGTATACATTAGATTAAGAGATATATACTATTATTAAGTTTTTTAAGACTTAGTAATACTATATAGAAGGATCTAAGTATCCTATAGAAGTTCTAACTAATTATTAGAACTTAAGCTTATTTATATTTTAAACTTATATTATAGGGAGATAAGCTTAATAATATATCTATTTCACACTTTATAACTTTATTATTTGATATTAATAAAGTAAAAGTAACTCTACTAATAAGCTATTTAGACGCTCTGATTATTATAATAAAGGGGTTTTAGATCTAAACCTTTCATTAGGTATTATAGAAAAGGTTGAATAGCTATAGAAATTCTAGCTAGACTGGACTAAAGTGAAAGAGGTATAATAAGTTTAGGTAGTAACTTAAGCGAAAGCTTAGTATATTATAAAAGATAAATAAGTTTATAACCTTAAAATAACTCTAAGTTTAGAGGAATTAATTTGTAACTTATAGGTTACTAATTTCTAGTACTAAAAGTAACACCTCTAACTTAAGGGAGAAAAACCACCTTAATACTAGAGTTTTAATACTAATCTATTAAGATATAAAGGTAGAGTGTTTATTTTAGATAAGATATTAATTTAAATAGAAATCTTATCCTTCTATTATAATGATCCTTTAGCTAGTTATTTTAGTAGAGATAAAACTATTAAATTTATCTAAAGAAAGTTCTAGTAGATAAATTTTAACTAAGATATTAGGAAATATATTAATAGTTATAAGGTATATAATATAACTAAAACTAAATAATATTGTTTTTATAGCTAATTATAACTATTACTATTACTTAGAAAACCTTTTAAAGAGATCTTAATAGATATAATAACTAGACTTCTATAACTATAGAATAGCTAAAAATTATATAACTCTATCTTAGTGATTATAGATTAATTTACTAAGTTTTGCTTATTTTTTACTATTAGTATAACTATAACTATAATAAAACTAGCTAAGCTCTTCTTTAAAAGAGTTAAGTTACTTTATAGATCTCTAAAAGGTATTATTAGTAATAGAGGACCTCTATTTACTAGCTAAATTTAGGTAGATCTTTGCTATTATAGTAAAATAAAACGAAGATTTTCTATAGCTTTTTATTTATAAATAGATAGTCAAACTAAAGTAATAAATAAAACTTTAGAATAGTATTTATATTATTTTATTAATAAGTCTTAATCTAATTAGATTAAACTGCTTCTAACTATAATATTTGCTTATAATAATATGAGAAACTTAATAACTAGAGAAGCGCTTATAAAAGCTCTCCTTAGATATTATTTAAAGTTTTAAAGAGATCTTAAGGATGAGATCTAAAAGGGGGAGATATAAGGAATAAAAGACTGTTTATAAAAACTTAATAAACTTTAAGATAATATATAGAAGTTATAGTAAGATTCTATTAAATCCTATTAGAAAGGGTATAATAGATGCTATAAAGTATAGGAGTTCAACTAAAGATAGTTAGTCCTATTTTCTATAAAGAACTTATACTTTAAAGTAGGAGAAAAGAAGTTATCTCTCTATTTTATTAGGCCTTTTTAAATCTTAGATTAAGTAGGGAAATAGGCTTATTACCTAGCTCTCTTTAATAAATACTTATAGCTATATAATATTTTTCTAGTTAGCTTTCTTAAACTTTAAAAGAGTAATACTAAAAGTAATTTCTTATTTATTTTAAACCTTAAGGAAAATAATATCTAATAAGAAATAGATTAAGTTATAAGCTATTAGGATATAGAAGATAGATATTTCTACTTAATTAAATAGATAGAATAGCTATTAGAATATAATTCTTAAGTTAGTAAAGATGAGATAGGTAATACCTAAAAAACGCTATAATAATATAAGAAAGTATAAAAAAAGCTAAAATTATAAAGTAAAGACTGAGAAGAGAAAAGAATTACTACTAAACTAGAGCTAAAACTAGTTAAAAGAAGAATAAAAGAGTTATAAACCTACTACTTTCCTTTTATTCTAAAAGACTAAAAGTATAAATAACCTTTTTAGGTAAACTAAAGTTACAAAAAGGGACTAAAAAACAAACTAAACCTATCTAAAAAACAAAAACTTAAAACTATTAAACTAGAGATTTCTAACTATTTATTGAGCTAAAGTAAATATAGAAAGTAGGGGAGAACCTCTTAAAAGAGCTTTATAATAGTTAAAGATCTACTTTAAGAACTTTATAATATACTAGTTAGTAACTATATTAGGTATATACTTATAGATAGTATAACAGAAGCCTATATATATAACCTAGCACTTAAAGATATTTTAGGCGATATATCCTATATTACTAGCAATTAAGTAGGGGTTTATATAGTATTTTTTGAAATTTATTAGCTTAATTCTCTAAAAGGTTTTAGCTAATCTATAGGGAATCACTAAAACTTATTATATCTTTTATAGGAGTATAAGGATAGAGACTTTAAATAGAGGTAAAATAATAATAAGTAGAGTAGTAATAATTATTAAAAAATAAAGTATATTCTCTTTAGAAGTACTATGTAATAGTTAACAAATAGCGTCTAATATACTAATAAAAAGAGGCTATACTTTAGGGATCTTTTTAGACGCTAAAAAGGAGAATTCTTAATAATAAGCAATGTTAAGCGTAGAAAACATATCTTATAGTTTCTTAATAAGGTTATATAATGCTATTTTAATGTTACTAAATTCTTTTAAAATAATAAATTTGTGAAGTTCTACTGTAATATAAAGTGTATTTTAGTAATTGCCTAAGATTATAGAGGTATACTTTAAGCTAACTTATTAGCTAATTTCTCTAGAAACACTAGGGATAGTTAGGCTTACTATAGTATAAAAAGCACTATATAAGTAGTATTATATATATCTTATACTACTATCTAGAGCATAGTAACACTAAATAATAGGGGGCTTATTAGCTAAAGTATTACCCTCTTTCTAAGCTTTTATAGTAGTATAGATATAATGTAAATAAAGCTAGACGCTAGGATAAACATTATATTTAGGCTTATTAAGGACTACTTTTAGTTCTTTAGGCGTAGGGCTGCTATTTTCTAGCTAAACTCTAGCTAAATTGTTAGAGTAGGGAGAACTAACTGATTAGTTATTATTAACACTATTATTCTGAGGAGTAGAGCTGTTGCTATTCTTAAAAGAATTATCTAAAGAACTATTTTTATTTAGCTTATTATTAGCTAGGGTAATATTACTTATAAAGGGCGCTTGAGGCTTAAAAGCTAAGATATTACTATTTTTAAAGGTTTTTTACTGAAAATAAGTTAGAAATGCTGTAAAACCCTAAAGAAAAGTATTATACTAAGTAATCTTAAAAATCTTACTTAGTAGCTGCTTTATTAGCTTTAAAATTATTAACCTAATTATTGTTTTAAACTTCCTAATTACTAGTTAATACTTTAATGAGAACTTATAAATAAGTAATTTATATTAAACTTTTTAAAAATCTACTGAAAATCCTCTAGATCCTCTTTATACTAGGGACTAAGAGAATTATTAGTGAGGTTAAAGCTATAGTTAGGTAACTTATAGTTAATAGCAGGATGAATCTTAAGCTTTAGTAAAGGAATATAATCCTAATTGTTTTTAACTATAGAACTTATAGAATCCTTAAGGATAATAGCCTTATACTAGTACTATTAGCTAGAGAAAACAGACCTAATTGTTATATATACCTCATTTAAAGCTTAATTAATAGGATTAATAAGAGTGTTAACGCTAGCTTAGTTATTATTTACTATACCTTTAATTAAGGGAAGGGGGTGATTAGTAACAGTGTGAGCATAATATAAAACTCAATCTATCTCTATAACTAGAACTAAACTATAAAGTCCTATATAATGATAAGGATATAGTAAAAGACTTATATTTAGCAAATATCTACTAATATACTCTATAAAGTGCTAGTAATAGCAAGCGTTTAGAGTAGATATTATTAGATTATTAAGAAAACTAGAATCTAACGAATAGTGCTAGTAGTAAAAGTAGATTATAAAACTATTATAAATAAAAAATAGAAGAATAGCTATAAAATTTTTAAAAAGGAAAAATCTACTAAGTATAGTAAATAAAATGCATAAGTAAAAAGTAGTGTAGATCTAATTTTTCTAATTAGATAGTTAGTAAGTAAAGTAAGTAGGACTTCTATCTTACCTTTAAAAAAGTACTAAACTAGTTAGAATTAGTTATACTTTATTCTAAAACTAGGGATAGTTTCCTAGAAGGAGAATAGTTGTTATAAGGTGTAGCGTTTGCTACTAAGTAGCGCTACCCTAGCTAATAGCTAGGTAAACTACAGCTGTTTTAGAAAGAGAGGCCTACTTCTAGCTACTGTTTAGCTGCTAAAAAGCAGGCTAAGATTTAGTCCTTATTTAATACCACCTCTAACTGCGTTATTATCTCAATTCTAACTGCTTTCTATGACATATAGAGCTAATTAATAAGAGAAAAGTATTAAATAGGTTTCTATTTTTTATAAAAGAGGTTTATATTATAGAAGGTTATACTAGCTTTTAAAGATAGTTATACTAAAAAATAGATAAGTTAGAAGTAGTTAAAGTTTTACTAATTTATATATATAGTATTTAGAATCTTTTTTTATATAATAAGTATTTTAAGTACTAAGTAAAGATATCTTTTAAGGCTAAATAGAGTAACTACTAAGTTATTATATCTATTTCTTTTTAGAAGTATATTTCTTATTAAACTAAATAAAAAGAGGTTTATTTTAACTATATATATTATAAGAAGAGATCTTTATACTTATATAAGTTTAACTATAACTAAGAGATTACTAATTAGATTAGATATATTAAAAAAAGTAATAAAAAGAAAAGTATTTTTAATAGCGCTCTTTATAAAAAAAGTAGAAGTATTAATATAATACTTTATTTTGAAAATAAGTATTTTAGAGGTGAGATAATTATACTAATATATAGACTATTAATTAACTAATTTACTAAGTTAGCTTTAGAATATAAATTTAAATTGTAGTAGTATTTTATTATAGTTTTTTATAAGATCTTTAGTAAAAACCTTTATAAGTAAGTTAGCTTTTTAATAGTAGAAGTAAATTTAAAGAGAGAGAATAAGAAGAAAAAAAAAAAAGCTACTATTTATTATACTTAGAGAAGTAATTAATCTATCTTAAGTTTAAATCTTTTAAAAGTAGTATTAGTTTTTTTTAAGTTTTTTAGTATTTTTTAGTTTTTTTAGTGTTTATTAGTTTTTATTATTATATATCTCCTCTTTTTTTATAATAATATATATTAAGAGCAAAAGAAGTAATATAAATATATAGTTAATAGAAATTATAATATAAAGATAACTAAATATAAATAGATAAAATGTTACTTTTCCTACTAAAAATAGATAAAATTTAATAATTATTATAGATTTAGCTGTTTTTTAGTTTTTCTATATCTCTATAGTAGCTATTAAATCCTTTATTCTTTATAGAAATACTTACTATAATTTTATTCTTTTTCTACTAAGTATTAATTTCAGCTTATAGTGTTTTGTTTTATTCTTATAATTATTTAATTTACGTTTTCATAGTATTAAAGTTATTAGTCTCTGCTTTTTCTAGTATAAATAACTTATTAGAGTTTAGAATTTCTACTAAACTAAGCGTATTAAGATTAAGTTAATTTATAGTAAAAAAGACCTTATTAAAAGCTTATTTAAGGTCTAGTTAGATTTCTATTTTAGAAATATTATCTAAATAGCTATTTTTATTTACTATAAATTTCTTTAAGTAATTACTAGCTATAGTCTACTTAATAAGAATTCTAATAAAGGTTTTAAGTAAATAGAATAAAGTTTAAGGAAATATTTACTAAATATAAAAGAAGCTTAATTAGTATATACTAAGCTTACTAAAAAAGCTTTTATTAATAGATAGCTTTATATTATAGATAAGAATAATATTTTTAATTTATAGCTCTTTATATTATATTTTATATTTATTTCTTTAGTTATAATCTTTAGTAACTTAGTAGTACTATTTTGTAATATATTTAAAAGCTATTTACTAGTTAGAATTAAGTTATTTAAAGGTCTATATATATAAAAAGAGTTTAGTTTTAATATCTCTAACTTTTAACTAGTTTAATATTTACTAAATAATATTCTTAATCTTAATTAGAGTAATTAAGTTATAACTATAAATAAAGTAAAAAGGAAAGTATTTTATAGAAGATCTAACTAATATTTAGTTAGTAAATAAAGCTATATAAAGAACTAAAGTCTAGTTCTTTCTACTAAAGTCTAACTAAGTTATAAAAGTATAAATAAGAAGTTAATATTCTTTTTTAATAAGTTTATTAGTTTTTAAATTATATACTAAGATAATAAAGTATTATCCTCTATAGATTTAATTAAGCTTTTTAATAAACGTTTTATTTTTTAGTCTTCTATTAACTATAAAAAGCTTATAGATCTTATAGTAGTAGATTATATCTTTTTAGATAAACTTAGCTATTATTTTTAAGTTAATATTTTTAAAAAGTTAATAAACCTCTATATAACTAGTAAGTATATTATAAACTTTAGCTAGAGAGTAATTACTAATCTTCTAGATATTAATATAAATATACTAAAATAAGATTACTAGAAGTATAGAAAAAGTATAAAGGTCTTTAAATTATCTTAGTTAGGCTTATACGTAGAGTAAATAGCTTTTTATTTTATTACTTATTATTTAATATATATTTTCTTAAGCGTATCGCTCTTAAAGTTTAGTATATATTATATTATAGCCTCTATACCTTCCCTTAGTATATATATACTAAATTAACTTCTTCTACTCTTTTTTATTATTAACTATTTATCTTAGTATAAAGTTTAATTTTATTCTTTTCTAAAAGAGAAAACTATCTTAAAATATATACTTTACTATATATAACTTAAATTTCTTAAAATTAATCTAAAAAATAGTCTTTAAGTATAATAATAAAGCTAAATATTTAGTAATTTGTTATAATTATTAAGATTAAGCCTATTTAGAGCTTAGTAAATTATTTACTTTAGGTTTAAAATCCTCTTCTACTTTAAATATATAGATAGAGTTATTAATTATCTTATTTAAATCTTCTTCTTATTTAGCTTCTTAAATATTAAATTTCTCTATTAGTTTATATAAGAGACTATTTATAGCTTTATTCTTTATACTAAGTATATAGTGAATATTGAAATTAAACATTTTAATCTAAATAATTTATTATATAAAAACTACTTTAGGTAAATCTAAAGTAGTACTACTAATTTAGTCTATAAAAACTTTTATATTAGTTTTAAAAGTAAATTATATACTATATAAGTAGTTTCTAAGTTTTTTAAGAGTAAATAAGACTAATTAAAGCTTAAGCTTTTCTATATTATAGTTAAAGGCTATATTAGTCTAAATTCTACTTTTATACTAAGTAATATATCTTTTACTCTAATAGTATTATCTAAATATAGCGCTCTACTTTTTAATACTTATATTAGTAGATAGATAGATTTCACTAGCTTCTTTTTTATAATTAATAGGTTAAAGTAATAGAAAGCTAACTAAATAAAGCTTAAAGGTTTCTATAGCTAGCTATTATTCTAGCTTCTACTTAAAGAGTACTTCTTTTTAAAAAAGTCTTATTAGTAAAGTAGAAATAGTTCTATAATCTTTAATCTATACTTAATAAAACCTAATAATACTAAAAAAACTTTTAACTACTATAATATTATTATACTTTTCCTATTTAAGGATTTTAATAACTTTATTCTAGTTAAACTTATATTCTCTACTACTTACTATATAACTAAAGAGGTTAATAGTAAGCTAGTAAATCTAAGATTTCTTAAGAGAAATTATAGCATTAGTAAACTTAAAGTTTTAAAATACTATATCTAAGTTTATAAAGTACTTAAAAATATATAAATACACCTCTAGAAACTTAATTATATAGTTACTATTATATATTATTTTTAGCTTTCTAATAGAGATATTATTAAAGAAAAATTAGTAAACGCTTAGAATAAAGTTATAAAAGATTTTTATTATAACTTTTATAAACTAAATAACTAAATTTATTACTCTTTAAAGTAAAATATATATTCTAAATAGCTTTAAAAGTATAATAAATATAGTTAGGTTTTAATTTAATTTATTAAGTAAAACTTAGTTATATCTAGAAAATAGGTCTAAAAAGCTTATAATTTTATAGTTAATAAAATCTTCTAAGAATTTATTAATTTCTAGAGGAATAAAGATATCTTTAATACTAATTTTATTAAGTTTTATATATAAGTTAATTAGCTTTATATTACTATCTTTTTTAGTAATAAAGAACTAAGAGTTTTTATATAATCTATAGGATTCCTCTAAAACTCCTTATACTACTTTTAATCTAAATATATTAATAACTTTCTTTTATAAAGCTTTAAGAATAGAAATCCTTTTCTCTTACTATATAATATATAGAATAGTTCTAATCTTCTATAGTAGAGCTATATAAAGGTTAATATATTTATATTCTATAAAATCCTATACTAACGCCTTTTTTTAATTTATAAAGATATATTTAAGTATTTTAATCTCTCTTAGTAAAAAGTATAGCTAGGCGACTTTAAACTTTAAAAACCTTTTTAAAGTAAAATAAGTCCTTTAGTTAAATTATATAAATTATAGATATATATAGCTAATAAAAAGAGAGTTAGAAAGCTAATAATAGCTTTTTACTTCTTAAGTTAAGATTTTCTTCTAGTCTTTTTAACTATTAAGAATAGAACTATCTAAAAATAGATTATTAACTAAATAAACCTTTTTATCTTTATATTTATATATTATATAAATACTAATAAAACTTTAGTTAAGTTTAAGGTTTTTCTTAATTAACTTAAAGAATACTTAATTTTTTAGGAGTTTAAAAAGGTTTTACTAGCTTTTAGTATTCTTAAGAAAGTAAATTTAAATAGTTTCTATAATTAGAGTAACTACTACTTTAGTAATAGTTTCTAAGATATTAAGTATAGCTAAAAGTGAAATTAGAGTAGAGTACTAATTAGTTTTAGAAATAGCTTTTTTTTATTTAAAAAGGTTAGCTTTTTTTCTTTTTTAAGTAAAAAAGCGCTCTTTTTTATAGTTTATTATAGTATTAATATAGTAAGTTTAAACTTTATTATATATATCGCTAAGGTTCTAGTTAGTTTTAGGTTAGCTTTTAGTAGCTTTAGTAGTATTATAGATATTTTTTATATAGTTTTTCTATTTAGAGAAATAGTACTAAATTTAATATAAAGAATCTAATTATATAAAACTTATTAGAATATTAATCTTCTAGAATTTATTATTTCTGTAGTCTTTTACCTTTATTATAGTAGTAATAAAGCGTTTTAAATACTTAAAAGTAAGTTTAGTAGAAATAGTAAAAAGAAGTCTAAAGAGTAAGTTATAGTTAATAGTTTTAAAGTCTACTACTATTATAGTTATTATAATTTTATAGTTATTAATTTAAATAGATATATAATATACTCTAATAAAGTGTAGTTTTAGATCACTTTTAGCTATTATTCTTATTATTAAAGTAGTAATAGAAATTAAAATATTATAGTCTAAAATATATTAATAACTTATAAGACTAGATTTTATACTAGTATTAATTACACTTTATATAAATAAGTAGTTATTAGGGCGCTTACTACTAATAGAGATCTTTAGAATAAGTTATAGTATAATAATTATTAGAACTATTTAGTTTATAGTTATTAAAATAATAGCTTTAACTAAAAAGACTTTTAAATAGTTTTAGGTTTAAATAGCTTTATTATATTTAGAAACTTAGTTAGTTTATTAAGCTCTTTTTTTTAAGGTTTTAGTAAAGTTTATAAAGTTTATAAGAATAGGTATATAGATAACTCCTTTTAAATTATCTATAAAAGTATATATCTTTCTAATAAACTTTTCTTTATATTCTAGCTAAATTTTATAGACTTTTTTAACTAATAAACTAATTAAACTATAGAGCTTATATAAAATAAGTTTATTAATAAGTTTCTTATTTTTAATAGATTTTTAATTTTTATTATTAAAAAATATAGCTAGCTAAAAGTTACTTTTTAGAAGAGATAGTTTTAAAATAGGTTTTAGAAGAGAAATCTTAATAACTCTACTAAATATTACTTCTTTTTTTATTCTAGATACTCTTTTTAGTTCTAGAGTATTTATAAGTATAAAAACTAGTTTAAAAAAGCTTTTTTCTCCTATTTTAATATCTAAGTTTTTTTTTTTACTTTTTCTAGTTAAGAGGTGAATTCTTCTTTATAACTAACTTTTCTAGTAAATTTAAATAATTTTTAGAATAAAGTTATAAAGAAGAAGGTCTTTTTAAGATAGTTAGAGTATCTTTAATATTTTATATAGTAAAATAGACTTTCTTAGAAGGAGACTTTAAGGTTTTCTTTTTAATTTTTTTAAGATTTAGTAGCTTTAGCTTCTTCTATAAGAATAAGTTAGTTTTATATATTTTTAACTAAGTAATTATAAACTTAAATACTATAAAATTAAGTAAATTACTTTTAGTTAAACTATTAAGTTATATTAGGTTATATAAGCGAGAAAATTAAACTAAATCTTTATATTTTTGTTTACTAATAGCTAATATTTAAAAGTAGAAGCCTAACTAAATACTTTATTATCTAATATAATATTTCTTTTTTCTATAAACTTATAGGAAAATTTAATTAAATTAAAGTTATTATAGTTTTATAGAACCTTAATAAATATAAACTAAAGTTAGCTAATATTCTACTTAAAAATCTTAGTAGTTTAGGCTTTTATAGCTTTATAGTTATTTTAATTCTTAAAGTAAGTAATAATAGCTTTTTAGTTAAACTTACTATTTTATTATAATAAAGTAATAATTATTTAGAGGATAAAAAACTTATTATTTTAAGATCTATAGGAATAATATCTTTAGAAGTATTAGATTAAGTTACTTTTTTTATTAGCTATTTTTTAAAGATAATAGCTTTCTTTAAAGTTATAATTTATATAGCTTATATATTAGTACTAACTATATAAACTATAAGAGAAAAGCTTAGGATTTTCTTTATTAACTTTAACTAAATAAACTAAGACTAAATAGTAGTCTTCTATAGCTAGAGAAGAATAAGTAATCTTTTTAGTAGAAATTTTCTAGTTATTTATTATTTTTATTAAGTTAGAAAGTTACTAGTTTAAAAACTAGTTTTAGAGGTTTTTAATACTTTAGTTAGGTTTAGCTTTACTTCTTTTAGTTTATAGAGGGGGGAAAACTTCTCTTTTTAGTACTTTTAGAAGTATAAGAAATAGAGAATAAATAGGGGTAGTAATTTAGAGGGTTTATCTCTAAATAGCTTTAAAGCTAAGCTAATTTATTAAGTTAACTTTAAATTTATTAAAGTCCTCTTTTTTAAATAACTTATAAATACTAATCTCTATAAGTAAAGCTATTCTATTTAAAGCTAACTAGTTAAATCTTAATATAGCTATATAGATAATTTAGAAGCTAGTTATAATATTAAAGTTATATTTTATAGCTTTAGTTTAAATATTATTAATTTTTTATAGAAACTATATAGCTACTTTATAGTCTAAATCGTCTATTATTAAAATTATAGAAATAATCTAATTAATTTAATTATCTAATAGTTTTTAGTAATCTTTATCTATAGCTTTATAGCGCTAAATAAAATATATTTTTATTTATAACTAAGTTTTCTTACTAAGTTTTATTTAATTATTAGCTTAAAAAAGTATATTTATATAAAAAATAATACTTAATACTTTTAAAGTATTAGTTATTTCTATTACTTCTACTATAACTTTATAGCTTTTAAGAAAGTTTAAAATATTATTTCTAATAAAAAATAATACTCTAGCTATTCTAAGTTATAATATTTTAAATCTTTAAAGTCTTAAGCTATATACTCTAAAGACCTTTTAATAAAATTTAGTAGAATTTAAATAGCTTTATATATCTTTTTCTCTTAAAAAATCCTCTCTAGACGTTATATTTATACTAGAGATACTACTTTTAGAAGCTATTACTTTAAAGATTTTAGTTTCTATAATTACTTTAGAACTTTAATCTAAATTTAGAATTAAAAGAGGTCTCTCTTATTAAAGTTAGTAGAAAGAAAAACCTATAAAAAGATTTACTAAAGTATTACTAATAACTAAATTAGCTTTATTATCTATTATTTTTAATCTAAGTTATTTATTTTAAGCTAAAGTTAAAATCTTTAGAACTCTAAAGTCTAGTAATATTATTCTAAAGAAGATATAAATAAATTAATAAAAAAAGAAGTAAAAAAAAGCTTTACTAAAAAAAGCTAAAGTAAAAAGATTATATAAAACTTAAGTAAAGCTAATAATTTATTAATAAAAGGAGTAATAGAAGAATTTTTATAATATAGGTTTAAAAGAATAATAGAAAGTAAGAAGAGAGATAAAAAAAAAAAAGGATACTCTTACTATTATTTCTATCTTTATTCTTCTCTTTTATTTAAAAAGTGTATATATATTTATTATTTCTCTTTTTTTCTACTATCCTAATAGTAAGGTTATTTTATACTTTAGGTTTCTTTCTCTTCTCTCTATAGGGAAAGTTTAGCTATATTTAATAGTATTCTCTATAGCTTTACTTTATAATTTTTCTCTTTTATAAATTAAGCTTAGGATTTAATAAAATTTATAATAAAACTATAGTATTAACTATAGACTTTAAAAGAAGTATTTCACTCTAGCTATTTATTTACTACTTAAGAATATAAAAAGAGAGAAATTTAAAGAGATATATATACTTTCCTTTCTATAAAGTTAGTATAGAATTATTCTTAGAAAAGAGAAATACTCTTAGTTAAGCTTAAAAAACGTTCCTTTTTTTATTTTTTAAAAAGTTAGTATAGTTATAATATTTTTTCTTTTTTAGCTTTTTATACTTTTATACTTATAGTATTTTATAATTTAAAAAAGTTAGATCTTAGTATTTCTATATATAAGTATAACTTAGATTTTAAGTTTTTAACCTTTTTAGTATTTCCCCTCACTAGTTAATATATTATTAGAAATCTTTTAATAAGTTTAAATAAAGAGAAAGTTTTTTTAAAATAGATTAATTAATTTTATCCTTTTTAAGGTTTATAAGAGGGGTAAAATAAATACTATTACTTTTATAACTTTAGCTTTTAATATAAAAGTAAAATGAGTTTATTTTATTTTAGTTATTTTTAAGTTATTATTATAGTAGCTTATAATAAAGTAGTATATAATAATTTTAAATAGGTAAATAATAGGTTAATAAGGGGAATTAACTAAGCTTATATAGAACTTTATTTACTCTCTTCTATTTAGCTAGATATTTTTCTTCTTAAGGTTTTTTAGACTTCTATAGGTTTAGTTAATCTTTAATTCTAAATATCTAAGTTATTACTTTTTACTTTAGAAAAATAGAAGTTAAAAATATATTAGCTAAATTTTTTTTTAATATAATAATATTTAAATTACTTCTTCTTCTAAGCTTTTCTTACTTTAGTTTAATAAAATAGTATAGAATAACTATAAAAAGAACCTTTTATAGTAGTCTAGCTTATACCTCCCTATATTAGTTACTAATTTTATAATAAAATAAGAGAAAAAACTTATTAATTATACTAAATACTCTACTCTAAGTAAAAAACCTCTAAAAATACCTTAAATATTTATATATTAATTTTCTAAATAACTATAAGAGATATAAAAGTAAATATATAAATATAAGCCTAACTAACTTATATTTTATTTATATTTTCTACTTTTTTTATATTCTAAGTTATATAATCTCTTAAAAGAAAATAAACTACTAAAAGAAAGTTTAGTAATATTATTTTTATAATATTCTACCTTATTATCGCTTTAAATAATTAAAGAAATATAGTAAGAATTAAAAAAGAGGATAAAAATAAAGCTAGCTAAAACTAGAGAAGTTTAAAAATACCTATTTTTATTTAATTTTTAAAAAGTAAGAATTAATAGGTTTTTTCTATAAACTAAGCTAAAGAACTCTAAAAACTCTTCTAAGAAAGTAGTTACTAAAGTTATTAAGGGAAAACGGGAAATTATATAAAAATAAGTGTATTTCTTACTTATCTACTTAGTTTTTTTCGTTATAAGTTAACTAGGCCTCTATTTACTTATATAAGCCTTTTCCTCCTATAATAACGCCTAACGCCTATAAAAACGCTCATCTAACCTCTTACTTTTAGGTTAGAATTGCTAAAAATTCTAAGAACTTTGCCCCCTTCTAAGAGTTTCCTAAAATAAGTAATTTAATAAAAATATAAAAAGATATCTTATTTATACTATTTAATAAATATTAATAGTTAATTTACTAAATAGGAGTAATTAAAGTGTTATAGTTAGCTATCTAATAATAAGGTTTACTAATAGAAACTAGAGATTAATATCTTAAAATAGTATACTTAGGTTATAAGTTATAAACTATATTATAAATTAGTAATAAGAAGCTAAAGTAATTAGTTTTAAACTTAATAAGTACTTATAGTAAAAGTAAGCTAAAAATATCTAAAAATAAATATAAAGTTAATTACTAAAAAGCTATAGAAGTCTAACTATAAACTAAACTTAAGCTATACTATATATAAATTCTAAATAGTACTCTTTATCTATTTATAAGTAATTACCTAAATATATAAAGTAATTATAATTAGTTAATATAACTAACTAATTACTAAGTACTTTCTACTATACCCTACTAATTGTTCTTTATCTTATTATTATATAACTTATACTATAGTTTTTCTATTCCTAAGTAGGTCCCTACTATTCCTATAATCCTATAGTATAAATATTCTATTATAGCTACCTATCGCTTAAGTAGGTTATTTAGCTGTTATCCTTATTTATAGGTTGTAACACTATAAAAATATTAAGAGAGTACTTAGGTATATTATTATATACCTAAATATTAATAGTAATATATACTTTTTTATCATAGTTATAGATACTAAAGAGCTACTTATAGTAACTAAAAAGTTTAAGATTACTTTAATAAAGTTTAGTAGAAGTAGTTCTATTATATTATAAAGCTTTAGAAGCTTTATTTCTATAAGTTTACTATTTATAAATAAGATTAATATTATTAGGTTTTTAGTTAATAATACTATAAAAGAACTTATTAAAGTTACTATTACTATTATAATACTTATTAGCTTTTTTATTATAATTTATAGTAACTATATTATCCTCTAAAAAGGACTATAAAGTTAAGTAAGATATAATTTTATCTAGAGATAGGGTTATTAAGTTTAATCTTTTTATAACTATATTAAAAGCGTTATTACTAGTATTTAAAAATATTAGTGTTATAGTAATAATCTCCAGAAACTAATTAAGAGAGTTAGAAGTATCTATAGTTATACTATACTAGTCTAAAGATCTAGCTTATTAAATAGTATATTATATTCTATATTATTAGTAACTAGTATATTATATATAAGTTAAAGAACTATATTTACTATACTTTTATAGAAGTAAATATTATAGTAATAAATAACTTTCTTTTTCTCTAAAATATAGATATAGTAGATATAGCTATAGAGAGATATATATTTAATAAGATATTCTTTTATTATATAAGCTTCTATTTTTCTAAAATAAAGAGAATAGTTAGTACTTTGTTTTTAGATATAAGTAATATAACTAAAAGTATAAAGATATTTAATATAAAGTAGTTTATACTTAGTAGTAAAGTTAAATTTATAAACTATAATTTTATAAAGGTTTATTTTATTTTTAGTATTTTAAAATAGAAAGTTAAATACTTAAATAGTTAAATTAAATAAGTAATTCTAAAGCTTTTTAAATAAGTTAGTATTAATTAACTATATATAAGTTACTTTAATAATAGTTCTTCTAGTATATTTAATAAAGCTATTTATAGAAAGTATATTAGTAATAGTAAAATTAATATAAATATTAGTAAAATATAAATTATAGAGAACTTTTTTGAACTTTAAAGTATTATTATAAACTTAGATTTTAACGTTAAAATTAGTTATATTATTAAATATATTATAGAAGTTCTTGATAGTATTATATATAACTTTATAGTAATAGTTAAGTATAAAAATAAACTAGTAATATCTATTATATTTATTAAAAAAATATAAAATATAGCGTTTACTAGTTATTAATAGAAGCTTAACTTTAATAAAGTTAAGATATATCTCTTCTCTAATCTAAATAAGAAGTAGAAGAGAATTATAACTAATAATCTCTATTAATTTAGTTAAATAGTATACTTTATAGTAGAAGTTCTCTATCTCCTCTTTACTAAATATAATATCTATATAGTAGTAAGCTTTAATAATTTTAAATGGATAAATATAAATTAAGTAGTAATATATTATTTTAAGAGTTAGTTTAAAGTTATAATAAATACTAATAAGAGTAATAGTAGTATTAATAGGTATATTAGAAGTTATATAGGTCTAAAGAACTATAATATCTATAATCTATTTAATTTTACTAATAAAGTAAGTATTATCTATATATATATATAGCTATTAGATTTATAGTTATAATCTATACCTATTTTATAAAGTTTATTAGAACTAAATAAGTTAGTAGAACTTAATAAGCTATATTTAATATTATTAATAGTTTAGTTAATTATTTTAGATAGGTTAAGAGGATTATAGGTCTAAAAGAATATAGTATCTATACTAAAGAGATAGATATTATCTCTATTAGTAGCTATAAATAGAAATAGGTTATTATAAGGAGTATACTTTATAAAGTACTCTATATTATAGAAGAAATAACTAGAGCACTTAAAGTTAATAATAATATTATTATAATAAATTATATAGCTATTAATAGTAGTATATATTAGTAAGCTAGTAGTATAATAATCCTATATAGTAATACTAATAAAAGCTAAGTTACTAAAAATATTAAATAAACTCTTTATAAAAATAGAAGTAGTTAGAGTAATACTAATACTATTTCTCTAATAATTCTTATTATACTTATACTTATTAGTCCTCTTAAGAAAGCTTATTTAGTTCTTATAAGTTAATAAGATTAGCTTTAGATAAGCTATCTAGTACTTCTTAGATAAGTAGTTTATATTATAGTAAATATAGGATACTTTATATTTATTAGTTAATAAGTTATTACTATTATTATTAGTATAAAAGGTATATAAGTTTAATACCTAAAGCTAAGATCTATTTTTATAGAGTAATAAACCTATTTTCTATTCTTTATTTTAAGTAAGAGTATAAATAGTTTTAATAATATTAGTTTATATAGGCTTTTTATTATTATTAGTATAATATTTATAAGTATTTAATAAATAGATTTTAAAGTAGTTTAAAAGTAGTATAGCTTATAAATAGTTAGAAAAGTTACTTATAAGATTAGTAATATTAATCTAAAAGTATTAGATATATTTAAAGGTATTATAAAGAGTTTTATAGTCTTAAGTAGAGCTTTTAGTAAACTTATTAATAAGAGCGTTAATAGTATCCTTAGAAACCTTAGGAATATACTTCTTAAATACTTATATAAATATAAAGGGATTATTATTATCTTTCTATCTTATATTAAATAACTTATTAATAAGAGTGTTATATAAGCTAATAAGTAGTATAAAAGTAGTATTATACTCTTTAATTTATATCTCTTTAATAGTATTATTACTATTAAGTTTAAAGATATCCTTATTAATATACTTTTTAACTTAGTTTAATTATAAAGTAGTATTAATAAGAACTAGCTATAATTACTAATTAGATTTACTTTTTAACTAAAGAATACTAAATAAGAAGGTTTTAATACTTTTACTTATATTACTAGTTATTTAAAAAGATATAAATAGAGTAGTAAAAAGGTAAGAGAGAGAAGATATTATTAATTAATATATTAAAGAGAGATATAGAGAAATAGAGTAGTATTACTATTTAATATATTAATAAATAAAGTGAATTTTTATATAAGTAGTAGTAGTTTAATATATTAAGAGTAATTAAAAGTTATATCACTATTTACTTATTAAATTAAACTATAAGAATATATAAATAACTATAAAAATAAGAAAAGATTTATAAGAGTATTATAAAGTAGAAACCTGCTCAATTTAAAGCTATAGATACTTACGATCTAAGTACTAGGCTTATAACTTATAGAAGTATAAGTAAATAAATAGTAATAAGAGTGATATATATAATAAAGAAACTAGCTAGGTGGGCTGCTTAGCTAGAGGCTAGAAGAAGGCCCTGGCAGCCCTAGGCCGCACAGGCCACCTGGGGCACCTGTGGGCAGGTGCCGCCACAGAATCGGTCTCGAATTCTCCTTCTCCTGGGTCGGTGAGATTTTGGTGTTCATCCGGGTGATCGGCTTCGTGAGAGCCTTCAGACGAGTCACAGGTATCGCCGTCCTGAACAGGCACACCAAGTTCTCCAAGTGAGTCTCAGACGTCATCAGGCGACGCCTCTTCCAAGACTCGGCAATAAATCATGCATTTCTTGCCCCCCTTTTCATACCTCTCAGCCCGAGCATGCCATTTTGAAAAGCGCCTTCGACCGTTACGTGGTTTGGTAGTCATGCGATGGCGTCAAATCTTTCAGCGTTGGAAAGACATTTTGAGGGGCATGTTTTTGGGACACGGAAGCCCAATGAAGAAAACCCGACACTCTCCCTTCCCGTAGTGATCGGGTCGGACTTCGTATAACGGGACAAGTCCCGCCAGATTTCCCCGTTGCTGTGCGTGCGGCTGAAGACTTTCGAAGGGGGGCTGGCTATTGTGAGTCAACGGTCCTCGCGTCTGGCTGAGAGTGAAGGGCTAGTGCGGTGGTAGGAAAATAGGACGTTTTACTCCGCGATCTTGGCAGTAGATAGGGGTAATGGAGTTAAGCATGATTCTACTTTGAAAATCTCATGTCTATAGTTTGATAATGGTCTACGCGACATCGACGAACCTTTTCTTGGGGGAGTTGATGTCGGCTCTGGTTATATGATGAAGATTTTCCTCGTCCATGCTCAGGACTGTAGCGGGATTTCAATCAATCATGCTCAATCGTTCTGCCAATCCTCAGGTTCTAAAATAACTTACACACTTTTGAGGAATGACGCCATTCTACACCCAGCCAGTACATGAAGAGATATCCGGCACATAGTTTACATTGGCTACAAAGATTTGGAATTCTTGGCACCTAAGGTTGAAGCAACTTTTGATATTATTACTTATTGGGTGCCAAATGGATGCACGGTACGCGCGCGCTCAGGTTGGGGGAAGTGAAGCCCAAAACGTCCTGTCCCGTCTAGCAATCATACGACACGGAGCCTACTGTTTCGTTTTCTGAGGACGTTGGATGATGGATTGCAAAACACTGCATCAAGTGTGCACACAGAGGTTGGTCTACATGTTCCTGTGCGTGTACCTTGGATGTACTCTAAGCACTTTAATACCTTTTCATCACCTATTGATGAACTTGCACCCTGGACCGTTATCTTGGACCATGACAGTAAATATAACTCCATTAGACATGAAAGTTGCGTTCGACTGCACTCGGAAAGCACCGTGAAGCTCATGAAAAGCAGCCTCAACTGGATTACAACCGAGGCCTGGCACTCGTTGCAATTAGAAGGATATCAAAAGCTGCATCAATGCCACAGTGGGTCAAAATATGGTCATTTTACGCAGTAGTGGTTTGTATTCTCAGGCCCAATGAAAGCTGTCATGAAGTCACTTTATACCTCCCTACCACTCTACGTTTCCACCATCCTTCGAATCCCCGGCATGGTTATCAAGACTCCAGCATGAGGTGTAACTACTCGTGGAGAATGGGAACCGCTTAAACAGAGAAAGGCTTATAAGCATGTACATTCACCCGGAAGATCGTCATGACTGGGAAGACTCGAGATCGCTTTGCATGGCGAAGCACTCTCCAACCATGTCCGGCGCACCTCACATGAACTTGTTTAGCCATCCCTGATCCACATAATCGTCGGAGATGATCGACCAAAGAATCACCAGGACTCTGCCGCATCGCCTTGTAAAGTTCTTCTGGCCTCTTTAAAGCATCACTTTATCTCGAATCCTGCAGTATATCGCATTCACATATCACCGCAGTCACTGCCATTTGACGAGACATGAACACATCGTCCTTGAAAATGGGCTCGTCGCTCTGAGAACAGATGTGGCTGCCCGGCCAATCTTCGTGTACTTAAATATACAGCTGCATTTGTACTTCTGCTGCATTTGGCATGCATTTTGTCCGCTGGGTGTGTTGGGCATCTTTTTTTCCCCCGTCGGCTGCCCGACCCCTTGCATCGATCCTCGCTGCCCATCGCACGGGAACAAAATCGTGAGATGCCTAACCCTCTCCCTTTTCCTCGCAATTGTCCGTCATCTGCGTCAAACAAAGAATCTTGCATTAGGTTGCTTTCAATTATGTTCAATGACTTGCTTGCAGACTGAACTTTGCCTTGGGCTTAGTCCACGAGACATACTTGCGTTTGATGAAGTTTTTCGAGGCTCATTCGAGTAGTTGAAGAATGAGGCCAATCTGAATGCTCCCAAGTCCTACTGGCTGCCATCGGATGATAAAGCATCGTCCGCTGTGAAAGACCCTATCAGATACACATGTGTGAGATCGGATATGGGATTTGAGCCCTGAAGACATCGTCAATCTGTCACTGACCTTCAGTAGTAGGTCACGATGAAGTCTTATGAGACAGTGTGGCATGAAATTCATTCCTATTAACTCTGCAGCGTCACATTCCCCAACTTCAAGCCACAAGTATGGCTTCTGTTCTGGCCAACACCAAGTCTCAAATAACACCACACAAAGTTTGCCCAACCTCGTGTTTGGTTGAGAGCGTTCTTCTCATATTATAATTCATGCCCAATTGACTGGTCCAGGCAACGCCGGCCACTCCCTGAACCCAGATCTACTTCGTCTGCTGCTGGCAGGGAGTTTCAATGCAGGAATCTGCTGGCATTTTACCACAAGCTGTAAACATTCCTCTTACAATCTAAGCGGCTGATTAAGGGCCCCAAATGTCACTGCCGTCGCCTTGGGGGCTGGCTGAACGAGTCAAATGTATGGTACTACCTGGAAGGGAGTCACCGCCGCTTCTGAGACATTGTGGCAGGTAGATGGCTGGCACGTGCGACGGGCAAAAGAAATGATACGAGGCCTAGCCAGCCATCTCGGGGCCTCTCTACGCCCACTCCTCCGATCTAACGAAGGATTCGAGCGCGATTGCTGCCGCCTACCGCATTCCCGGCATCGTCCGCGAAGTGCTCTTCAAGATACTCAAGAACTGGTTCTTTAGACATACTATCTTGATGTCTGCGAATATTGAGGGCGGTAAGTTTTCAGCCACCCTTGAGCCACCACGCTGCTGTCACCGACCGATGGGAAGGTAGCGCCACAAAGCTCGCCAAGCCAAAGGCGCAGGCTATGCCACACGTGGATTTGGTTCCAAGAAGTCGGTAATTGACTTCGGTAAGCGTGGGTCAAGGTAGGAATCGACAGAAAGAAAATCTAACGCCATCCGAGTTGGCTTTATTTGGTGTACCGCTTGCGGCATACTTGGCCACGCACAGTTAATAAGCTGGCATTGTTTGCAAGTGCCGAACTGAAGGAAAGAGCAAAACCTAGACCCGTTCTTGGCATGTGAGACAGGCCGACTTTTAGAACAGCAGACGGTAATTGCTGGCAGGTGGTCAACTCTGAGCATCAAGCTTTCTCATGGACGGGATTAGGAAGGTGAGCTTTTCATGGCGACCACGCGGGTATTAAAATCTCACGTTGTCTTCAGTTGAACGTTCGTTTTTTGGCACTCTAATCCATAACTTTGATACCAAAACTCTGAATCACGAGCAAAACGAGTCCTCAAGACCTTTGCCAGAATGACGCTCCCTCGCCACTCATTAGTCGCTTTAGTGACTGTGATGACCCTGGCGCGATACTGCGAAGCTGGACTGCAAGTTATGCTGCCAATCATCAATATGGCCAACGTCCCAGTCACCATCGACATGGATCTGCGGTCCAACTGCCTTCAAGATCCCAGCGATTACTCCACAGACGACCTCACCTCTTATTATGCTGCCTACAGAACAACTAGTCTTACCGACTCGCTTGGCTCTGACTTTAACACCTACCAAGACTATTTAGACTACTGCAAAAAGGTTACGCAAATCGGCGACATCGGGTCAGCTTTGGCGAATATGGATGGACAACATACCCTTGACGCCTGGAGGCGCGAAGAAAAAGTCAGAAGGGAAGAAATATACCCTTGACGACTACAACCCTGATGAGAGCCTCAGCCCAAGCTTTCTCACGTTCCAAACTGAGATTGACGGTGGCCTCTTTGACGGCTGCATAGGCTCGCACTCCTCCAAGACGTTCAGCCTGGACGTCGACGGCACCGGTTACCAGATCACGTTGGAAGACACGCCAACATCGCAATGGACCATCACCCAGGACTCACCCGGTGACCCGAGCCGCATCGTCAACGGATCAGGCGGCCGCGCAAACCCGCTTCTGACGGTTCTCTACGCAGTGCTGGGAGTTGAGATTCTCGCTCTCGCTGGTGCCGTCCTCGGGTCTGCCCTTGGAGGCCTGGCCCCCGCCGCTGTGGAAGGAACCATCGCCGAGATGGGAACTTCCGAAATGACCCAGATCATTGAGGACAAGCTGGCCGGTGACCCGTGGGTCATGCAGTGGATGGAAGAGACGATTTTCGGAGAAATCGAGGCGACAGCCAAGAAGCGCGCGTCCCCCATTGCTCGACGTGGCGTTGGTGCGGGAGGTATTTCTCCAGGAGTGGACAGCTGCGTATGACACGTGGAATTACGATGATAGGGATGCTTGTGTAATGAGCAAAGATGTAATCGACGAGTTGGACTGTCTCGTAATTGGAACTTCGATTGTCATTCAGGCTGATGGTCAGCCCATGGCTATGCCTCTTCCACCTCTTGGGTCGTCTTAGTAGCCCCTGAAGCAGATGAAAAGGTTGTTCAGCGCTAGATACTATTTTCATGCAATCTCCGCTACCACATAATCCACCAACTAAAAGTGTGAAAGATATTCGCATTATTAAATTTATCACAAGGTTTTAAAAGGCTGATTGGACAGAATGTCAATAAGCTCCGAACCTTTCGCTTGGACACATTCCGTATAATGATGCTTAGAAGATGGTACAAAGTGATGCAGCTTTGTGGAACATGTACACACGTTGCCGCTGACTACCAGGTCAATGAAGGAGGCAAAAAGGTTGGTGAGCTAAGACAAAGTCCCTCCGTCTGCTTCGAAGAAACTTCCAGCAAAGCTTTCAACTGAATACTTTGCGTGAAACGAAGTTGAAAATGCAAGCCCTGCTATCTTCGAACCATATAGTAAGACCTCAGACTATGACCTTGTGAATTTTGGGATATCCAACCAGGTGCTGTCTGAGCAATCTCCAAGGTACCTTGATGATAGCTTGGAGGAGGAAAAGGTACATTTCTAGCTAAAAGCGTTGTCTAACGAAAGTATGAGTGTGGACATTGAGGTACCAGACAACGGAGATAGCTACGGTACAATCATGTATAACAGCTACTTGGCCTGAACAGTCTCAGCGCAGGATTTTGACGACCATCTGTGCAACCTGCCTATCACGATACAGTTTTTATACACGCCTTAAATCAATCAACCACTCGAAGCCTTGATGCCTCGCAAGAGTCGCAATAAGAGGTCAGGACCAAAGCGTCTTGGACAAAAAGCGGACAACCACGACCTCGAGCCGGTGTCCCAACATCTTGGACAGGAGGCAAGCAAGAGTGAGCTCCGCTCTGATGATGCCGTGGTTGCACCACATCTCCCAAATGAGTTGAAGTGGGAAATTATTGGCTTTGCCATTGAACAGGCCAAGGCTTCCGCTAAGCCAGCTTCCTGGACACTGGAAATAACACGCCGCGAGTATGTGGGCGACACGCCTGCACAATTCTTGATCGACACTTGGTCGGAGCGGGAGGCAAGGAAAACAGCGAAAGATCGTTTCAGACATTTTCTAAACCTCCTACATGTAAACAAATACTGTCGCCAGCTAACGGAAAAGGCTCTCCGCCCTTTTAAGCTTCCATGCCGAGACATACCAAATTCATTTACCTGGGTCTTCTCACGTATTGACACCTTCTTCTTACACCCGGGACACTATAAGGATGCGGTTTGGACTACGCTTTACGCACCGAACGCCGAGTGTTCGAGGTTCTGGGCCCATGTCGAGAAAGTCATATTTTCTGCGGAATGTCCCGATGAACGGATAGATATAAATCATACACAGTTCCTCGCGCTGGCACGGTTACCGAACTTAAAGTCGTTACACCTAGACTATGCATCTCTCAAACACGAAATCAAAGTACGGCACGAAAACGTCAAAAACGAACCGAACTATGTCCTGCTCGACTGTAGAAATGGGACTTATTGGGGAATTTATTGCATACCTCGAACAATGGCTTTCTTCGACGATCTTAAGAACAAAGGGGTACGGATAACAGTAAGTTTCAAAAGCCAACATCTGAACGCAGGGTTCGCCCACATTAAACCGCATGACTAACCCGTACATATAGCTGTCGAATTAGAGATTTCACGGCTAGAAGTTTCCTTTGTGATTCATCCTGGCCCATCGTAAATGTCTCCGTCAGAGTCATACGGCTACCCGCAGGCGGTAAGCTTCTGTGTGAAATTATGGAAAAAATCTAAAGGGAAATGGGAAGATGTCACGGTAGTGCAAGCGTGACTGGGAGATAGGCGATAGGCCCCGAAGCCCCGAGATGGTCTTAGAATGTGACCAGGCAGGAATTGAAAAGGTTGACATCTAAATGTAAACTCCAAGTGGAACGAAGGCTGGACATTCTGTGACGAGGACAGCGAAAATTTAGCAACTATTCCAACCGGAGAACACGAATTTCAATATTGGGAACCAATGATCTGGGAAATGTGCGTGCCACCATTGAAAGGCGCTATATCTATATTGGGATTGACATCTATGTTGGGATTATCGTTCGCCGTCTGGGTATCTGTCTTCATCTCATCGTTTCGTTTTCTCTGCCCATTTGTCTCAGTCATCCTCAGAAGCCTGGGCAAGTCTCTCTCGGATCATCGCAGTGAATCCATCGCCATCCTTCACGTTGCTAACGGCGACTGTCTTGTCTCTTGACTTGAGCCCCTGAGTGATGGTCAGGTCAGACTTTGGAAGTCCTAGGACCTGGTGGGTTATGTTAGCACAATCTCGAATAAGACTTATATTGACAATAGCTGTTGCAAAATAAGCTCCGATAGTCCGCCTACCTCACTAAGCAGCTTCACAACTGCCTTGTTCGCCTCGCCTTCTCGGGCCTGCGCTGAAACGCACAGCTCAACAGTCGCGTCGGTCACGGCCGTGACGCCCTCGCGAACTCGAGATGCACCCGGCTTAACGTGGCATTGTAGGTAGAGGGTTCCAAGAGGAGATTTCTTGGTTCCTGCGACGAATCGAATTGCAGTGCTCGCCATGGCGTGAGGTGGTTCGACGACCCGAGGGACGAGGTAAAGTTTGAGTGAGGTGTTGTGAGTAAGGTTGCGGGGAGTGTGTGTGTGTGTGTGTGTCATTAAGCCTTCTAGAACCCTATAGGGATATACAGCTACTATCTTATACTACTACTTATATATTATATAACTAACCTTTAGTACTTAAGGGGTACTAAATCCCTCTTATAGTATCCCCTATTATCCTTAATAACCTACTACTTATCTAATCTAAAACTACTTAGTTATTTATCCTATATTATATTATATTATATTCTTTATTACTTCTTAGTATTTATACTGAATATAAAGTAGTCTTAAATAGTATATATATCTATAAAATAATATAATATAAGGGGAAATAAAGGATTACTCTTTCTAGATCTAGGTCTAAGTAATATTAGTTCTAAAGCTAGTTTTTTCCTCTTAATTATTAATATAGCTTTTTATAAGTAGTATTAAAGATTAAAAAGTAATAATATAGCTATAGATATTATAATAAGCTAAGTTACTTCTATAGTAAAAATCTTATTACTAAAATCTAATCCTTTTAACTACTTTAGTAGTAGCTTTATACTACTCTATAGAAGTTAAATACTTAAGCTTTTAAGGGATAGTAAGTAGTAGTATATAATCTTAATAAGTGTTATAATATAATAGTTTACTATACTTTAGATATTTTTTATTAATTACTACTAAAAAGTTAAATTATTAGTTATTTTAAATCTCTAATAAGAAGTTAGTTTAGTTATATTAATATTTATTACTATTAGTAATATTTCTTAAAGTAAACCTCTTTTTAATATTAACCTAAGTTAAAGGTTTATTTCTCTCTTAGTTATATATTATTTTAAGGTTTTTAATATCTACTACTTTAAACTACTTTAAGAGATCTACCTCTAGTATTATTTTTACTATATATCTTACTTCTTTAATTTCTTCTAAGAGATTACTGAGAAAAGTATAAATAATATTAATATTCTCCTATATATAAGCTCTATAGTTTATAAGATTTAAATAGTATAGTAGGATATATTCTCTAGTTTATAGTATATTTCTATTTTTACTTAGATAGCTTAAGTAGAAAAAGTTTTTAGCTCTTCTAATTAAATATAAATAGTAGTAAAAACTTATTTTACTTATATAAAATTAGATAATAACTAATATAAAAAGCTTATTTAGGCTTTAAAAATATTTTAGGTTTAATTTATATAGGTAAGTTTTAATCTATTTAGAGAGATAGCTATATACTATCTTACTCTATTTAACTATCTAGGTTTTTATTATTCTATCTATTAACTAATATTTTTATAAAAAAGTAATAAGAAAATAGCTTTTTAAATTAAAGTTTAAAAAACTTATAGTACTAGATAGTTTCTTCTTATCTTTTTATTTAATAGCTTTTTTAGTATATAATTCTATTATTTTATTATTTTTAATTCCTAAGTAAGCTAAGATCTATTCTATAGTAATATAATTTAGTAGTATTTTATAGAGTTTATAGATTTAAGTAAAGAATTATTTTCTTTAGTAAAACTAAGGTCTACTTAGAAACTAAATAACCTTTTTATTATTTAAGTAGATATAGATTAGCTATAATATATTAAATACTTATATATATTTTAATACTAGTATAATTACTTTTACCTCTCTAAAGAAGATAGAGAAACTAGCTATTATATTAAAGTAAACTCTTTTCTAGCCTTTAGTTTTAAAGTAAAAAACTACTATTCTTATTATCTTTTTAATTTCTAACTTACTAGTAAAGAGTTATATAGTATTTAGATTTATACTTTTATTATATTTTAAAGCTATTTAGGTTTTAAAAAAGTTTACTAAAGATATTTAAAATAAGTTCTAATAATTATATAGTATATCTAAAGTAGTGAAATATCTAGTTTTTTATTAAAGGTTTAATTTCATTTTATAGCTAAACCTAAAGATAATTATATAAAACTACTAACTTCTACTTTAAAATAGTTCTTAATAAAGTTTCTATTCTTAATATCTATAATAGTTAATAAAAAAAGAGCTTAAAGAGGATTAATATAGATTAAGCTTTAGTTTATTATTATAACATTAATTCTCTAATATTAGGTTCTAATATAAGTAATACGTTTTACTAGAAAGTTTCTAAAATAAACCTTTAAATTAGCTTAATTAACTAACTAGCCTCTAATTAAATATACTAATAGCTATACTAAAGCGTTTAAGTATTATTATTTAAGATATAGCTTTATAGGTAGAAAGTGAACTTTAATATTTATAGTATTTTTTAACGTTTTAGTAATAGCTTTTAAGGTATACTTTACTATATCTACTTAGATTTATTTAAGGCGTTTAATAGTAGATAAGGTTATAAAGTTTAGTTAGTGTTATACTAAGTAACTAATAAGAAAAAATAATAAGATTATAGCTTTATAAGCTATTCTTATAGCGTTTATACTAGCTTTATAAGTTAAGTTTCTAAAACCCTCTATAACCTTTTTAGTATTATAAAAAGCTATTTTAGTAATAATAATAATATAGTGTTAGATTTTAAACTTATAATTAATAGTAATTCTTAGTATTTTAATATAGTCTTTATATTCTATTAGCTTTAAGTATTAGTAGAAGAAAACTTCTAGCTTCTTAAAATTATTACTCTTTAAGTTCTTTAAATTAGTGAAATATATTATATAGAATTTATCTTAGTTAAACTTAGTATTATACTTTTATACTTATATATTATATATTAATAAAATAAGTTTAATTTCTACTACTAGCTATACTTTAGTCTTAGCTTTAATAATAAAAGTTATATTATTAATCTAAATAAAAGTAATACTTAGTATTTCTAGGTCCTTAATAAGCTTATTATTAAAAACGATATATAGAGAGAGTAAAAAGGGGAAACTTTAGGGAATTCTAACTTAGATATCCTCCTAAAGTATTATATAATTTAATAAGTATAAGTCTATTATTCTTCTTTTTAAGAAACTACTAATTTATTAAATTATATTAGAATTAATACCTTTTTTTTATAAGTTATAGATAAGTTTAATATAAGAGATATAATTAAAAATACTAGAAATATCTATAATAATTATTACTATAAATATCTTATTATTTTATATACTATAAACTGTTTTAAAAATTTAATAAAAGGCTATTTTATAAAAAACCTCTTTATAACTTCTTAGATATATAATAGGTAGTATATCTAAGTAAATACTAAAAATATACTAGAATTAGTTAGAAATAATAAATTTAAGGAGTTTTTCTAGTAAGTTAAGTAGTATAATAAGCTAATAACTATTTAATTTCTTAGTAGATCTATTTATTTTATAGAAAGTAACTATAATTATATCTTAAAAGTGTTAAAATAGTATTCTACTTCTAAGTTTATATTAAAAAGCTACTAAATAGCTTTTACTTAGTTAGAGTTTATTCTTTCTATATAATCCTCTTTTAAAAAGCTATTCTTAATTATTTCGTTAGAATAAATATTAAGTCTTAAGGCTTTTTTAGTTAATATATTCTTAGCTACTTAAATAATCTTATAAGTTATAATAAGTAGCTATCCTTTTAGAAGTAGATATCTAGTATAATTAATATTCTTAAAGTTTACTATACTTTAAAGTAAAAAGAATTTCTTTTTAAACGCTTTAGTAATCTTTAGGCTTTTTATAAAGGTTTTACTTTTTATTTTAAGCTATTTAATTTAAAAAATCTAAAAATTACTACTATTTTTCTACTATTTAGTAATCTTCTATAAAGTATTTCTATCTATAATTACTTCTATAAAGAAGTCTCTATAGATATTCCTTTTCTAAGCTTTTAAAACCTTTTTAAAAGTATAATAAGTTTCTTTAGCGTTTTTAATATTAATTATATTATTAGTATTTTTAGCTTTTTATCTAAAGTATTAAAAATTTTAATAGATCTTTATAAACTTATTAGTCTAGCTTTTATAGCTATAGAGAGTGTTAATTTTCTTAATAAAAATAGTAACTTTTATAGCTAGATCTATTTAATAGATTAGTACTTCTATATAGATATCTATAAACTTTAGTATTTAAAGTTCTTCTAGTTATAAAATCTTAATTATATCTAAAGTTTTTTATAATTTAATTCTCTCTATTTTTATTTAGTTTTTAAAGGTTTTAGTTATATATATACTATATCTTAAAACTAAGATTATAATTAGAATTAAAAAGTAGTTAGATATCTCTTTTTATTATAGGCTATGCCTACTTATTACGTCTAGGCGTTACTACAGACCTATAGAAATTCTACTCTTAGCAACTGCGTTTATTTAATAAGCGTCCTATACCTGTTTTTCCTCTATATAAAGAGTATTCTAGAAACTTCTCTCCTTTAGCTTAGATTACTATAATTAAAGCACCTCTAAGTTAAATAAGCTATAAGTTAGCTTTTTATATATCTAAGCTTATATTAAACGTTTATTTTACTAGTTATATAGTATAATAAATAGTAAATAGGAAATAAAGCTAATTAGACTTAAAGTAGTAAAGCTAGAAGTAGTATTAAGAAGTATATAAGTATTTAAATTAATCTATACTATAATTACTAAGCTAAATAACTAACTTAATAATATATTAACCTTATTATAAGCTATTAATAAATTAGTTATAAAGCTAATATAAATAGTACTAAATAGTAATATCTTAATACTACTAGTATTATACTTTATAGTACTTCTACTATTAGTATTACTAGTACTACTACTTTTAGAACTAAATATTACTTAAGAAATAGATAGTATTTAATATTTAAAGCCTCTCTCTAACCTCCTTAAGTTTAGAAGTAGTTATAATAAATATACTATTTAGGTATAATAGATATATAATAAAATTAGAATAGATTAAGCTTTTTATTTAAGTAATTAAAAAGCTTAATATTTAATTAACTTCTATTTAGAACTAAAAATATAACTAGTAGTTATAGCTTTCTATAAATCTAATAATAGTAATAGCTTATTTAAGCTAAATACTTTTTTAGTATATTTAGATTGTATTTATAGTAACTTAAATATTAAAAATAAAGCTTTTAAAAAGCTATTAAAGCTTAAAATAAAATATAATAAATCTTTTACTTTATTTTTACTCTACTTTAAATATACTATTATAAAAGTAAGTAGTATAGTATAACTAGATAGAGTTTAAATTAACTATTTATAAAAAATACTATTTTATAAGTTTTTTAACTACTTAGTTAACTACTTAACCTCTTATAAGTATACTAAGTATATAAGCTTTATATAGGATATTATATAGAAACTAAAAGGAGTATATTATATTTATAATATTATATATTAGTTTATAACTTTTAGAATAAGATTATTACTTACTAAAATAAATATAAATAGAGATATTAGGATAATAAAGTTAATATATACTTTATATAATAGAATAGATAAAAGTTTTAGTAAGGAAATACACTATTATTTTAAGTATAATTAGATTAGCTATTTATAAAGAAATTATTAGAAGTTAAAAAGATTAAAAAATAGTTTTAGAATAGTAAAAGCTATTAAAGAAGTGTTATACTAAGACTTAAAAGAAGATAAAAAGATAGAGGATACTTCTAATTTAAAAAATAAATAACTTTAGTATAAAATTAAGTATTAAGAATAATAGAGGAAAAGTAGGCTAAATAGAAGTAATTTTAGTTAGAATATAGTATAAATAAGCTTTTTATAATATTAGTAGTTAGAGTTAATAAAAGTATTTTTACTAATATTTTAATAGACTATAGTTATAATATCTATATAATAGTAGATTATTAGTATACTTACTACTTCTATTTACTATATATTAACTACTAAGTATAGTAACTATATAGTTTTATTAATAATCTAGCTTAAGTTAAAATAAAAAGTATAGCTATATTATATTTTGAAATTAGAGGCTATATATAGTAGCTTTTTATTTATATAGTGAAAAAGTTAAATACTAACTTATTCCTAAAGAAGCTATAAATAAAATAGAATAATATTATATATAATATAGTAGAAAAATAGGTGTTCTATAAGAAAGTAGAAGTTATTATTATTTTATAAAGATAAAATAAGTCTTAAAAAGTGAGGGAAATCTAAAAAGCTTATTAACTAAATACTATTTTCTTTATAGTAATTTACTAGAAAGTTATTAGAAATTAAGTATTTAAAATAGCTATAGAAATATAAATAGTAAGCTTAAAAGATATTAAAAAAGCGCTTAAGATAAAAAAACTAGAAGACTATTTAGGGAAACTACTATAATATATTTATAATAAGTTTATAAAACTTTTTAAGTTTACTAAGTTATATTTTTTACTCTTAAGTTACTTTAGTATAAACTATAAAATCTACTTTAAGTATAATACCTCTAGCTAAAAAGTATCTTTATTTTAAAGCTCTTTCTATAATATATTAAGAGAAGAGCTTTTAGTACTTAAAAAGATACTTACTAACTTACTTAATAAAGGTTTTATTTAAGCTAATAAGTCTTTTACTAGTATACTAGTACTCTTTATTAGAAAACTAAGTAGAGGATTATAGTTTTACTATAACTACTAAACATTAAACGCTATTACTAAGTAGGATTACTACTTTTTACTTCTAATCTAAGAAACTCTTTAGAAGGTTAGTTTAGCGAAATAATATATAAAGTTAGATATTATTATTACTTTTTATAAGATTTATATAGTAGAAAAGTACTAAGAGAAAACTACTTTTTATATATAATATAAGCTCTTTAAGTAGCTAGTCTATTTATTTAAACTAAATAGAGCTTTAGTAATATTCTAATAGTATATTAATAATATACTCTAAAAGTTTCTTAATAACTTTATAATAGTATATATTATTAATATATTAGTCTATAATAGTAGCTTTTAAGTAGATTATAAATAGAAGGTTTATAAAGTCTTTTAAGCTTTTAGAGAAGCTAGCTTTAATTTTAACTTTATAAAATATAAGTTTTTAATAAAAATAGTAAAATATATAGGATTTATTCTAAAAGTAAGTAAAAGTATTACTTATAATATAGAGAAAGTATAGGTAATTATTAAATAGAAAGCGCTTATTTTAGTAAAAAGGTTATAAAGTTTCTTAAGGTTTACTAATTATTACTAAATATTTATATTAAAGTACTTAGAAGTTATAAAGCCTTTTACCCTCTTTATAAAAAAAGAAGTATTATTTATCTAAAGTAAAGAATAGAAAGAAGTGTTCTAAATACTTAAATACTACTTTTAAACTATATTAATACTATATTACTTTAACTTATAAGCTCTAATAACTATTAAAATAGATTACTTAAGGTTTACTCTAAGAGGTATATTAACCTAAAAAGATATATAAAGATAATATTATTTTATTACTTTTTATTTATAGAAGCTTATTTCTACTTAATATAACTACTTAATTTATAATAAAGAATTATTAGTAGTAATTACTTATTTAAGTATATAGAATACTAAATTAAAAAGCTACCTTAAGTTTAAAGTTTTAACTAACTATAAAGGCTTTAAATACTTTATATAAAAGTAGCGTTTAATAGAGTGTTAGAGTTATTAAGTAAAATAGTTATTAAAGTATAATTTCTATTTAAAATACTAACTAAGCTATCTTATAGCTATACTTAATATACTCTTACGCTATAAATAAAACGCTTTAAAAGGTTAGAAAGATAAATAAGAAAAAAGAAAGGTAATATAGATGATTTCTAACTCTACTTTTAGAAAAATATATAGGTTAACTATAATAGAAACTTCTACTATAATAGTATTTAAAGACTTAGTTTTATAGTATATTTAGGATAAAGTATAAGTAGATAATACCTAATATTAAGGTGTTTATTTAGTAGTAAAATAGAGAGATTAAAGCCTTTCTTTTTAGTTAAGTTTAAAATTATAAATTATTAAGTATAGCTTAGATGCTTTTAACTAATTAATATTTAAAGATTAGATTTAAATATTAGGATTAATAGATAAAAACTACTTTTAGAATATTTTTTAAATATAGTTAATTTAGAAGTACTATAACTTAGTAATAATAAGCTACTTTAGTTAGAATAATATACTAGTTATTTTAATCTAATAGTACTTCTAGCTAGAGTAGTTATTAGCTATCTATTAATTTATAAAGAATTATAATAGTTATAGTAGGAGAATAATATAGTAGTAAATAAAATATAGGCTTTTCTAGCTACTACTAGTAGTAAAATAACTATATTATAACCTTACTATAGACTTTATAATAGATCTCTTATAAGTAGTAAATATAAGGTTTTAATATTTCTAAGTAATAATAGATAGATTTTTAAAAATAGTAATTTTAAAAGAAATAATATCTATAGATATAGAAGTATATATAAAATATTTTATTAACTATTATTATTAGTTCTATAAAGTACTAAAGTCTATTATTAGTAATAGAAGTAATAACTAGATAAGTTAGTTTTAGTAATAGTTTTATATACTTATAAAGATTAAATAGCGCTTAAGTACTACTTTTTACCTATAAATAGATAAAGTAACTAAATATTTTAATTAAAAAATCTAAGTAGTTCTATAGATAATAGTTAACTTTGCTTAGAATAACTAAGAAGTTTATTTACTTTCTATTTAACTAGTAATTAATAGCTATAATATAGCTATAATTAGAGTGAGTCTCTTTTTTTTTATCTATAAGTACTATATTAATTTAGTATTTATAGTTTAGCTTATACTAAAACTAGTAAACTTATATAAGTTAGCTACTAATAAGTTTATTAATAAATTTAAGTTAACTATAGAGCTAATATAAGCTACTATTATAGTAACTTAATAGATAATAGAATAATTAGTAAATACTAAAAGAATACTAACTAAACGCTATAAAATAAGTAATAAAGTTTAGTTATTATTAGTAAATTTCTATATAAAACAGCTTTATAAGAAGTTAAACTAGTTATACTTAAAATATAAAGTAATTAGAGTAATCTCACTAATTATAGTTAAATTAAACGTTTTAAATAAGGTTTATAACTATTTTTATATTAGCTTATTATATTATACTATAAATAACCTACTTTTAGACTAAGAAGTTAATAACCTCTGTTAGCATAGGTATAAGCGTATATAGGGGCGTGGTATATGCGCCTATATAGTATAGGGTTATAGATGGGCGTATGTTGTGATGAAAAGTGATAATCTTAAGCATTAATGGGCATTTAATTGTATAGATAATAATAAGGGAAGTGATGTATTGTGATGATTTCTGTTGATGTAGTTGGTAGGTTATATCCCCTAGTAGGGAAAAGTGAGGGGAAAGATAACCTGAAACGTAACCTGCTAAACTGCTAATTACATAAGGTGCTTATATAACTATACGTATTATATAATCAATATTATAGTTATAGGTTATAATAAATAGAGTATTTTTAGTTAAGGTTTTATACCTTTAACTTTATTAGTTTATTTGATATAGGTTATTAAAGTAAGTTAAGCGTTATTATTATTATTATATTATTATTATTATTATAAAAGAATATTATATGTTAACATCCCCCCTTAAGGTATATACGGTTAATTTATAGTATATAGCTTACTCACTTAACATATATATATGTTATAGGTATAAAAAACTTAAAAACCCTATAGGAAAAATAAAAAAAATATTCCTATAATATATAATATGTTTATAACTAGTTAAAAAACTCTTATAAAATAACCTTATAGGTAAAAAGGTAAGAGAAAAACTAGTAAGTTATTTCTTTAATACAGTTATTATTATTATATATATTATTATTATTTTCTTTATCATTATTATTATTTATTATATTAAGTATATTATTAAATATAACTTTACCAACTAGCTTAGTTAATATATCCGCAATATTAGACTTAGAGTCTATATAAAATAATAAATAATCTTTATTTAATAAAGATTCTCTAGTAAAATGATACTTTATATCAATATACTTAGATTTTTTATGAAATTCAGGATTTTTAGTCAGCTTCTTAGCTACTAAATTATCTATAAAAATCTTAGGCTTATTTATAGCTTTAAAACCTAGATTAGTCAAATTAAAATTATAACTATTATATAGATATAGGGCTTCTTTTACTACCTCAGTTAAAGCTATATATTCAGCTTCACAAGTAAACAGTACTACTATTTTTTATTTTATAGTAGTATAAGATATTATATTATATAATCCCTAGCAAAATATATAAGCTAATATAGATTTTCTATTATCTAGGTCTCTAGCCTAATTAGAGTCTAAATAACCTATTAAATCCTATATTATATTATTATTACAGTTATAATATATTCCTTTATTAGGATATTTATTTAAGTAACCCTATAAATAATCTAAAGCTATAAAATACTCTTATAAAGGGTTTATTATATATCTTAATAATATTATAATAGCTAGAGCTATATTAAATCTAGTTTTTAAAGCTAGATATAAAAGTGCTCCAATTTGCTATTAAAACTGTAGAATTTCTTCTTTAGAAGCATAATATTTATTTATATATAGTTTTATATTATCTCTTATAGGAGTTATAAATAGATTTATATTTATTTTATTATATTTATTTAATATCTTTTATGTATATTTAATTTAATATATAAAGAAAGACTTATTAGGTCTATCTATCTCAAACTTATAGCTTAAAAAAGTACTAAGCTCCCCTAATATTTATATTTTTATCTATTACCTTAATATATTATATATATAGTCACTAGTAGTAGTATTATTAGCTACTAAAAGCATATCATCCACATAGTAACATAATATAGCTTTATAGTTATTTTTATTAAGTATAAATACTACTTCATCATAAAGTGAAACAATAAATCCCAATTTTATTAATATAGCTTTTAAATAGTTATACTATAGTTTAGGACTTTATTTTAACCTATATAAAGCTTTAAGAAGCTTACAGCAATATTTGCTATTATTTGATTTATAGTTATAATTAGAATTAAATTCTAACTTATTAGTAGTTTTATTATATAAAAAACCTATTAGTAAAATTATATATATATCTATATCTATATTAGCATATATAAACGCTATAGTAACGTTATACTACAGAAAGGTCTAACCTTCTTTTATAGCAAATATAACTATAAACCTATAGCTTTTAGGTCTATAGGTAATAGAAAAGGTTTCTAAGTAATTAATACTAATATATTAATTAAAACCTTAAGCAACCTATCTTACTTTATATTTATATATATTATTTATTTTATTTTTTAATTTCATAGAATATACCTATCTACCACCTAATAGATAAATATTATCTAGTTTTTCTATAATTTCCTAAGTTTTTATATCTTCTATTTGAGTTACTTCTAGTTATATAGCTTAAATCTAATTATCTTTATAAGGAGAATTTAAAGCTTACTATATATTAGAAGGCTTATTTAATATAATAACTAATAGAATATAAGAAGCTTTATTAATAGTATTAGTTCTAGTAATACTATTATTATTAGTTAAAACGTTATTATTTATTTTATAAATACTAAAAGCAGAACAGTCTGCTATAGTATATAATAGTGCACTTTCAGTATTATAAACTATATTATTAACCTATTAGTAGTCTTTTTTAGCTTCTTCTAATAGAGAGAGGATCTCTATTAATAACTTAGATTTTTCTTTATTTATTTCTCTATTATTAATACTAGTAGTTTTCATACTATTATTATGTGAACTAATTATACTAGTATTAGTATTATTATTACTAGTATTAATATTATTATTTATATTATTATTATTATTATTATTATTATTAATACTAGTCTTATCACTTAGATTCATAAGAGCGTTATTTGTTATAGAAATATCACTACTTATAGTAGGATTATTCCTATAAGAGATAGATTAACTAGAAATATCTCTTTATAGACTATTATAAGCAATATTATATCTATCATTATTCAGTATAATACTACTATTTATATCCTTATAGTAGGTATTTATACTTAAAGGAAGCTCTTTATAATAAGAAATAAAGGTATTCTCTAAGATTTTAACATCTTAAAACTATAAGGCTCTTCTTAGTTATATATCCTAGATCTTATACCTATTAGATCTATAATTAATTATATAACCTTAACGTACTTATACGTCTAGTTTTTTCATTTTAAGATCTTTATTCTTATAGTAGTATATGCTACCCCACACTTTTATATTATTTATATTAGGTTTTATATTATTCTTTATTTTATAAGGCGTTTTATACTTAATAGAGCTATGAGGAGTCCTATTATGTATATAAAGAGTAGCATAAAAGGCTTCACCCTATAAGTAGTGTAGTAAACTTAAATTATATAGTATAGTTCTTATTTTATTAACTATAGTACGTATAGTACGCTCTATAAGACCGTTAAGCTTATATATATAAGGAGGTCTTTTATTATATATTATACCGCTTTTAGTATATATAGCTTTAAAGCAATAATTATTAAATTCTATACCTCTATCTGTAGAGACTTCTTTTATTCTTTTATTATTATTATTATTATTTACTTCAGCTTAAAATTCAAAAAAAGCTTTACTAATAGTATGCTTCTCTTTATCTTTAAGTAATTTTCCCTATATAAAACGGGTATATTTATCTATAAAGATAATAAAAAGGCTATATTTATCATAAGTAGTAGGCATGATAGGCCTACATAAATCTGAAGCTATATAATCTAGATAATCTAGATTTTTATTATAAACCTATAGCTTACTAGCCTTAGTTATAAATTTGCCTTTATAACAGGCTTCATAAGGCTGTAAAGTTATATTATTATTATTATTATTTATATTTATTATAGTATTATCTTTTAATTTTAAAAGACTTTATAAATATATATAACTAAGACGTTAGTGCTATAATTATAGGCTATTATTGTTATTATTATTTATATTATTATTTATATTATTATTTATATTATTCTTATTATTATTATTAGTTATAGTATTAGTATTATATATATATTGATTGTTATTATTAATAAGAAACTAGAAGAAATATAAATTATTCTTCTTTACTTCTATAGTAATAATACAATCTTTATTAATATCATATAAAATAGGTTGTTTCTATATAATAGAAGTAATACCTAAAGAATCTAATTTAGATTGACTAAGTAGATTAATACCTAGTTCAAGTATATAATAAACGTCCTATAAAGTTATTTTATTATTATTAGGATATATTATTAAATCACCCTTTATTATAGAAGTAAGAGTCTTTACTTCTCCCCATTTTATAGTTTTATTTATTTTTATAGGATTTTTTATAAGGTTATAGTTATTAACTACATAAATAGTAGCTACAGTATTAATATAAATATTAACTATATTTTCATTCTTATTATTATAACTCCTTGCTTTTCCTTTTTCCTTAATAATAGACTAGTTAATTAAATAACCTAAGGAAGAATTATTAATATTATTTATATTATTATTAGGAGCAGTATAGCTTACATTCTTAAAGAGAATATCTTCTTCTTCTTTATCAGAAGATAAATCCATTAAATCCATAGGATTATTAGGATTATTAATAGATATATAGGAAGTAATATTATCTACAGTAGTTATATTAACTACTTCTTTTTCTTTATCCTTAGTACTAATAGTACTAGTAGAAGGCTTTTTCCACCAGCTAGGTACTTTTTCAGAATGCAGAAAAGCGTAGTTTTCTTCAGTATGGTTTGTTTTCTTGCAATTTTTGCAGTATAAACCTTTCTGTTTTTTCCAGGGTTTTTTATTTATTTTATTTTTGTTTTTTTTGATTTTCCTAGTTTTTATTCTGTTTTTTATTCTTTTTATTATTACCCTTTATAATAGTATTATTAACTACTTCATTGCTACCTTTTCTCTTATACTCATCTATAAAACTAGTATATAAAGAGTTGAGGTTATAAGTAGTAGGGTTAGTCCTAAGAGACTGAGTTATAGAGGTTATAAAAGCCTCATAAGTCTCATTTAGACTATTAAGTATATAAGCTATAATTACTTAATTAGGTAATTTAAGCTTATTATAGGATAAGTTATCTATAAGTTCTTTTATTTTATTTATATATTCTTCTATAGAATTAAAGTTATCTAAGGAAGTATTAAAGAACTCTTTATAAGTTAAAAACTTATTTATAAAACCTATAGGCTCATATAGGGCTTTTAGATGTTCCTAAGTAGTATAGGTATCTTTATTATCTTTTATAACCCTTAGAGGCCCGTTATTATAGAATAACTGTATATAACTTAAAGCTTTATAGTTTTTATCTTCATTATTAGAAGAAATAGGCTTAGTAAGGTCTATAGTAATATCTTTACTATATAGTAAAGCTTTAATACGTATAGCCTATACCTTATAGTTCTCTAAGCTAATAAGCTTAAGGAACTAAACCTTAGGATCAGTTATTATTACCTTAATAGGATATAGTGCGTAATTATAAGCCTTATAAAGGATTAATAATAGTAAAGTTATTAACTAAAGAGCTATTATACGTATAGTATAGTAGTTCTTATAGTAAGGTTATAACAGTTATAAACCCAGAAGGTTAGGGTTTAACTAGCAAAAAAAAGTAGTTTTTATTCCTTCTTTTTAATTAAGATCTTCTTTAGTTAGACTATTATCTAACTAAGGAGATATATATCCCATATAATAAGTCAGTTGAGAAGAAGTCTGTTAAGTAGTAAGTATAGGTTTAAACTAAATTAGTAATAGCCTAGAGGATAGTTCAAAGAGATAATCTGAAGGATATAGATTAAATAAAGTAGTAGTAAGAGCTTGTTTACTTAGGGAAGGATTAATAGAGGTATAGTCGATTTAAATAGGGTTTGGTATATAGATTTAAAGAAGATAAATCTTGTGGAACTAAAGAACTAGTCCAGCTAGTATTTCTAGTTCTATAAAGGTAGTATGGATAGAAAAGCGTTCGAAGGATCGATTTTCAGTATATATAACCTTTAAGTAAAGGTAGGGCCTTATAGGTAGGTAGGGGAGAGGTAAAGAAGTAGTAGGAATAGAGGTTATTTCTAAGCTGGGCTTATAACCTATTAGTATAGGTATAAGCGTATATAGAGGCGTAGTATATACGCCTATATAGTATAAGGTTATAGATAGGCGTATGTTGTGATAAAAAGTGATAATCTTAAGCATTAATAGGCATTTAATTATATAGATAATAATAAGGGAAGTGATGTATTGTGATGATTTCTGTTGATGTAGTTGGTAGGTTATATCCCCTAGTAGGGAAAAGTGAGGGGAAAGATAACCTGAAACGTAACCTGCTAAACTGCTAATTACATAAGGTGCTTATGTAACTATACGTATTACATAATTAATATTATAGTTATAGGTTATAATAAATAGAGTATTTTTAGTTAAGGTTTTATACCTTTAACTTTATTAGTTTATTTGATATAGGTTATTAAAGTAAGTTAAGTGTTATTATTATTCTTATATTATTATTATTATTATAAAAGAATGTTATATGTTAACAACCTCTAATTACTATTTATTTTTAAAAATAGAGAAAATAAATAAGAAGTTAAATTTATCTTAGTAATATAGTAAAAGTATATAAGTAGGAGAAAGTATTATAAGATATTAGTTAAATAGATAAAGTATAGCTAGTTTACTTAAGAACCTCTATAATCTTTATAAGATAATTAAATAGTTAATAAGTTTAAAGAGAAGTATAGCTTTATAGATAAAAATAATAGTAACTTTTAATATATAATATTATAAATATATAATAATAAGTAAATAGAAATAAAATATAAAAATAATAGTAAAGTAAGTTATAATTAAGAAGTTAAAAAGAGATAAAAGATTTTATTATAGTATAAAGCTATAGAAAGGTATAATAAAACTAAGATAAACTTAAAATAAGTAAATAATAAATAAAATAAAAACTTTAGAAGTAATCTCTTTATTTCTCTTACTTAGCGTAAATAGTAATAATAATATTAATAAGCTAAGAAGTAGTTAGAATTTATAAATAGAAGTAGAATAGAGGTATAATAAACTTTATAGAAAACTTTAACTATATTTAAATAAACTTAAGTAAAATAGTATAACTAAGCTTTATTAGGCTTAATTAAGAAGGATATTAAAATAGTAGTAGTAATAGAAATACTAAAGATAAGAGTAGTTAGAGAATTAGTAAAAAATATAAAAGAAGTATTAGTACTAATAGTAGCTTTAGTAGTAACTTTAGCGATATACTTCTTTTTAGCCTTAGTATAGATCTTATAGCTTTAGATAGAGATAGTATAAAAAAGCTTTATATAAACTTTAATCTATAGGGGGAGCTAATAAAAAAGTTAATATTTATATTAGAATAATAAAATAATAAGGACTTACTAAAGTCTATTTATTAATACTATAATAAATAAGATAGTTATAACTAAAAGAAATAAACTCTTTATAGTAGTAAATAATATCTTTATTACTTTAGTAGAATATTAACTTTATAAGATTAAAATAGTAGGAAAGTAGTATATATATTAATATAAGTAAACTTAATAGACTTATTAGAATAATAGATATAGTAAGTAATATTATTTAAAAAATAGTTAGTTTTATAATAACTAGAAAGTAGCTAATTAATATATTTTACTTAAAGATATTACAATAAGCTATAATATTATTAAGTATTTTAGCTTTAGTTATAGTAAATATATACTTTAAGTAAGAGATTTAGTAAATAGATCTCTAGGTTTTATCTAAAGAGATACTACTAAATATAAACTAGTATTTATAAAGGTTTTAATAGAATATTAGAGGTATAATAAATAAGTAGCTAGAAAATATATAATAATAAGCTTTTATATAGTAGAGTAAGTAAAAAGGGACTAAAAGAGGTTATAGAGGGAGTTATTTTTAAAATTAAAGTTTTTAAAAATAAGCTTTTTAGTATTAAAAAAGTTAGTAAACTTAAAGTAGTTAGAAAATAAGCTTTTAAAGTTAATAAGAAAAAGAGATTTTATCTCTTTATTAGAGTTAGAGAGAGTAAGCTATATAGAGTTAATTATAGTAAAATAGTAGAGAAAAGATAAGTAATAATAAATAAGAAGTAATACTATTTATAGAAACTAAGTAAGTAGTAGCTAGATCTATATAAATTAGTAATTAATAAGGATTTAAGTTTAACTAACTTATAAAGTAAATAGACTAGAAGTATAATAAAAATATAGCTATAATAATAATAAGTTAGTTAAATAATAGTATAGAAAAGTTAAATAACTTATTACTATATAGATTAATAAGAGAAAGAAAAACTAGAAGTAAACTAAATATAAAAAATTAAATTATTATATTATTTATTTATAAAGTATAGTATAGTTAGTTGATAAGCGTCACATTAGTAATGTAGTTATAGCAATATATGCATTAAGAAGGTTGACTACGTTTATAGCCTTAAACGCGCTTATTGCGGTTAAAGCTCAACTAGCGTTTAACACGTTAATTGCATTCACATTAGTTAGTATAGTCAATATATATAAGGCGCTGAAGGTAATTACTACTTTCACTATATTATATATATATTAATTACTATAAATAAAAGAAAAGGATGTTGTCTATAATGATAGGTATGATATCTATTTATACTATAATGTAGCTAACTATATCTATATATAACTTAAACCTAACTTTCCCTATATTCTAATCTATAATCTTACTTTTATTAATTTAGCCTATAGTAATCCCTATATATATCTAAATGTAAGTGTGATAAAGAAGGCGTTTGTAGCGTTGAATAGCGTTTAGGCGACACTGCGTTTATTAAAGCTGAAAACGTTGAAGACCTCTTTTTCTTTAATATTATTACTAATAGTAATAACGTTATAAGGGAGGTTAGTAATAGCAATATTGTAGGCCTTAGCTAACTTATAATTAGTAGCAAATAGTTTAATATATTTAGCCTTAGACTTATTATTAACCTTAAGGAAGTAGTTAACTATAAAGTCTTTAATTACTATAATAGATGTAGTAAGGTTAATGATCTTCTTATAGAAGGTAATAGAGTCTATATTAGGTTAGCGCTAAATGAGTAATACAGCTTTAGCTTTCTTACTAGTAATATTAATAATAAAGTGTGCAGCTTTTAGGTTACTTTCTAGTGTATTAACTATGTTTTTAGTTAGATAGTGATAAGTGTAAACGCTTATAAACTTAATTTTAAGTATTACCTTTAAGATGAACTAAGGTGAGATAGTAGTAAACTTAGTAACAGTTTAAATATAGTTCTTAATAAAAGCTTTAAGTGCTTTAATATAGGTGTAAGAGCTATATATAACGTAGGTGTTATATAGTAGGGTATATATCTTGTTAGTAGTGTTAGGGATAAGGTTATTAATAGTGATGATTATGATATTAGCCTGCTAATTAATAAATAACTTCTAGCTATAGATGGTGGTGTTAAGGGCTTTAGCTAACTAGTGGTAGGTAGTAGCTTTATAGTTAGTATCTTTATCTATAATAACTATATTAATAAACGCACTAGATGTTTTACTTATTCTAGGCGTAGTAGATGAAAGGATGTTACTAATGTTAATAGTAGTTATAGTTTTCTTAGAAGAAGTAGAAATAAAGAGATTGTTAAACTATGTAGTAGATGTAGTATACTTATACTTAAGGAAGTCTTTAGGATTAAAGCGACTAAGCGTCTTATTAACTATAAGCTTTAGGATAGATGCTTTTATAGCTTTATTCTTATCCTTAATAGTATTAATAAACTTAGTAATGTTGCTACTAACTATATTAAATGTATTAGTGTTATTAGAATCTATTAAAGTGTGAAGCTTTTAGTGAGTATTGTGAAGACCTTTTAGTAAAGTAGTGATAGTGTTAATATGCTCTTTATAAGCAACTATAGTAGGTTTAGCCTTAATAGCGTTAGGCGTAATGTTAGTGTTATTAGCTTTAATAGCTCTCTTTATAGTGAGGGTAGCCTTTAAGGTTAAAGTACTACTAACTTTTAGGGTTTTATTATTTTTAGCTATATTGTTATTAATTAAGATATTTTCTTATTTAATATTGCTATTACTATTAGAATTATTATCTTTAATGTTATTAGATATATTAGAGGTATTATTATTAGTTAGAGTATTATTATTAGATAAAGTGTTAGTAGTAGCAATAAGCGCTTTAGTATTAGAAGGGTAATACTAGGAGTTTTAAAAGTTAGAGTTAATGCTATATTAATTATAAAGACTAATAGCTAAGGGGAACTTAATGTAAAAGTAGTGAATTTATATAGGTATAGAATAGTTAATAGCGTTAGCGTTACTACTAAGGTAGATAATAAAAGGCTTTAGTGAGATATTACTTACTTATATTTAACAGTTTTACTTATATTTAATAGCATATTTAAAGATGGGAAAATTAGTGATTATATAGGCAGGCTTAATATATTTATCTTTAGGGATATTAGGGGAATAGTAGTAGATATAATCTAAAGTATATAGCAAATGAGGATTATTGTTATATATATATTAACTACTAAGATTATACTATATACTAGGTATAAATGTGTTGTATAGTGATTACACTCTACTGTTTTTTAGAAGTAGTAATTATATTAGATAACTTAATAAGAATAATTAATATTAATAATAATAATTATAAAGTAAGGTAATAAAGGCGATAAAGGTTATTTAGCGCAATATAAGCGTAGATTGTGAAGGTATAGTATGTATAGAAGAGAAAGATAGTAACACTATACTAAGTAGGATAATAGTGATAAAAGTAGTTATTACTTAGTAACGCTCTCTTTTTTTTTATATAAGCAACTAATTGCTCTAATTTTTGCTATTAGCTAATAGTTTAATATAGGGAATAACCTTTAAGTGAGGATAGTAGTTAAAGTTATAAAGGTTCTCACTTATACTTATTATAGTGAGAGTGAATATATGAAGCTATATATAGCTCTAAAGTAAGCATAAATAACTAATTATATAGCAATAATAGAGATTCTATACTATATCTTACAGCTATAAAGATTAAATAATACGCCTTAAGCGTTAAGCGTTTTATCTTAAGCTATAATTTTGTTAATCCTATCTTTAGTTTGAATTCTTTCTTAGTCTTTCTCTTTTATATACTAGTTATTTAGGTCTTTTTCTTAGTTTAAAGGCTTATTCTTTAGGAATAGCTATTAGCCTTTATACCTAGCCTTATTAGCGTAGTTATTCTATTTCTTATTTATATTCCTCAAAGGTAGTAATAAATTTATCTACATTTATTGCATTTTTATCTATCTAAATAGTATAAATAAGTAAATAACCTTTCTATTTAATTAAGTATTAAACTTTTCTATAAATAGTTATTTACCTTTTAAAGATATTTTTAACTTCAAAATGTTTATATACTTCTAGCTAATATAGGTCTTTATCTTCTTAAACCTTAACTAGACTATAATAATTATCCTATTAGTTAAATAGATTAGTACTTAGTGCTAGCGCTACTATTAGTTAAGTTACTAATATTACTAAATAGATATTTATATTTAGAGGAATATTTAGATAGTATGCTAATTTACTAACTTAGTTAATAACTTTAAAGGGAATATATTAATAGCTATATTTTAATATTAAGCGTTCTAGTAGGAAATATTCTGATTCTATTTTAAGGTATATCTAATCTCTTAGTTTAAATATAATAAAATGGCGTTTTTTATTATAGCGTTTCTTTATATAAAGCTAGGCTATAGTAATTAAGATTTTTACTTTCTCTTAGAACATTTTATAATTAAGTTTTAGATTTAAATCTCTTAAGATATTTAAGGTATTATTTATATTTATACTATAAAGAATCTAATTTAGTAAGTAGCTAATTATTTAAGAGTAGGCGTTATTTAGATTATACTAGAGATTAAAAAGTAGTTTATTCTAATTACTATTTATAATATTTAAAAAATACTTAATAGCTAGTTTAATAGTTTAGTTTTTTCTTTCTAATATTCTATTAGTTTATAGATAATATGCAGTTAAAAACTTCAGCTTAGTATTAAGTTTAGTCTAAAGTGATATCTAAAATTTCAATAAGAATTTATAATTATAGTCTAAAATAATTACTTTAGGAATTCCTTAATTTCTATATTAGAGTTTTTAAAGAAATAAACGTCTTTAGATTTCAGTAGTATATATTAAGTGTTTTAGGATAAGTAATATTACCTTTAAGAATTTATTATTAACTATAAAGATAGTGTTAAGTAATAAGAAGTTTTTCTATTTATAACTAAAGTATCTTAATAGTATTTTAGGAAAACTAATAATAAAGTTTATTATAGTAGTGTGAAATAGAATAGGTAGTATTAAGATTAGTTATATAGTTCCTAATAGTAGTTAACAATTAATACTAAATGTTTTGTAATAGGAATAGTTTTAAATATATATTTTTACTTAGTAATATAACCTTTAAATATAAAAGTTATTATTTAGTGCTTTCTATATTTATTACTCTCTAAAATAATAATAATTATTATAAGCTTCTTTAATTAATAGTGTTGCTATTTCTTTTAGTATATAAAGTTATTACTTAAGGTTATAGTAATTAATATAATAAAGAAAGCTATTATATATAATAAAGTTAAGCTTAATATTATTTTACTAATTACTTAATATATTATATATTTTCTTCTATAATTTTGATTTTTTATATGCTTAGATAAGTTTAATTTTAAAATTATTATCTAATAAAGCTTTAGTTATAAAATTAACTTCTATTAGTATATTATCTTATATTTTATTAAGTTTGCTAATATTTTCTACTAGTACTTTAGTAGTTAGTAAATATAATAAGGTATCTACTATAATATTAAATATTTCTAAAATATAATAATATACTAGTGAGAATTAGCTGAGGTATTTAAATAATAGAGTAAGATATAGGTTTAACCTTATTTTATCTTTAGTTTATAATGATATTTACTTAATTATATTATAAGTTACTAAATAGTTAGTGAAAATAATTATAGGTTTATTATAAGATAATTATATTAATAGTCTGGTTTTTTTAACTGCTTATACTAAATAAGCTACTTTAAGTTTAGTAAGCTAATATTTTTATTTAGCTATATTAAGCACCTTACTTATATAGGTAATAGGCAGCATATCTATTCGTTTAATAGCGTTATAAGGTTTCTAAATAACGCTATTTTTAAGTTAGAAAATCAAAGCTAAATATCTATATTCTTTTAAGGAATTAAGCTAGATAAACAACTATTTATTAAGATTATAGTAAAACACTACATTATTATCTATTAAGGCGTTCTTAATATTATTAAAGCTTATAATCTCTTCTTTAGTTAGAATAAAATAAGTGTTTTAGTAGAACATTTTTCTAGTTACACCTTTATCTTTACTTTATATATAAGCTTACGCTAGTAATAAGGTTTTTCATTCTTATAGTAGTTATATATAATTGCTATATTATAGTATGATATATTGAAGAAATCCTATAGCTTTAATCTAATATTTAAGTTAATAAAAGTTATATAGGCATTTTATCTTTATAATAGTGTTAATATAGTCCTATATATTAGATAAGCTAAAGGTATTAATAGTAAATCCTAATAATTTAATAGATAGATATTTAATAAATAACTTTTAGGCAGATAGTAACAGACTAATATTTAAAAATAGTTTAAAGATAGTATTAAGATACTTTAAGTAGCTTTTAAGGTTAATTAATACTATTATGATGTTATTAATAAAAGTATATATAAACTCTTTATAGAGCTATAAAAGCTTATCTATAATATATTAAGTATATACTAAAGAGTTATAAAAACCTATAAATATAACTTTTAACTGCTCTTAGCCTTAATAACTAATAATTATAAAGTGTTCTCTATGTTTCTTTTTAATAAGAAACTAATAAAAGAATAATTAAGTGTTAATAACTATAATTTAAGCTTTTCCCCTCAGATGTTTAATAACATCTTGCTGGAGAGGTATTAAATATGCATTTAGAACTGCAGCTTTATTTAAGGTATATAAATTAATAACTATTTAGCCTTTGTGTTTACTATTAATAATATGCTATGTTGTAAACATAGGAGCTCTAAATAGAGTAGGTTTAGATTTTCCCTATTCTATTTAGTTTTAAGTATATAGCTTATTAAGAATAGTGTTTATTAGTTTCTTATCTTTTTTACCTATTAGGTATAGATGTTATCTTATGTTTATCTTTTACTAACTATTAATAAGTTTAATATATAAGTATTAATCTTCTAGAAAATTAATTAGACTTTAGTTAATCTAAACCTTAGGATAATATAAGATCACTTCTTTAAGGCGTTATATAGCTTTTTTGCTACGATTATAAATATAAACGCCTTTATTAGTGATAATAGTAGGTAGGCTTTTTAGCTTAGTAATGCCTATTTTGCTATTTATATTAATAGTTCTTTTATAAATATCTCTCTATTTTAGTATAGGATTATCTTTAATATTACTTTAAGTTATAAAAGATTTATTTAAGTTAGAGGCTAGAAGTTAGCTCTATTTAGTAGCTAACTACTTAGGTAATTAGATTAAGGTAGCTAGTTTTTGATCTATAAGGTGAAAAATAGAATAATATGTTGAGTATTTGTTTAGTAATATTAATATAGCAGCTTATAAATAATTATAAGTTTATAGTTTAATAAAACTATTAGATTTAAATAGTGATAACGTTTTAAATTTCATTCTATATTTAATCTTTAAAAGGTAAAAAGCGTTATTAATAATAGGAATGAATAGTAAAACGCCTATATATATAAATATATACCTTTTTTACTTTAAGCTAAATAGAAGGGATTCTATTTTAATTCTACTAGCGTAGTGATTTAAAGAGTTATTTAATTATATAGTAGTATTACTACGTTAGTAGTAGTATATATAGTGAAGGTTTTTATTAGTACTTTAGAATAAATCTATGAAGGTATATAAAGATTGCTATAAAATAGAATGTAAATATATAATTTAGAGTTCAGAATGTTAATGCTATTTAGAATATTAAAGTCTTACTCTATAAGTAAACTAGTGTTAAGGTATAGTACTAGCTAAACGCCTATTTATAGTTTAGTAGTTACTATATATCTATTTAGTAACTAACTATAAATAAGTATTAAGAAAGTAACTTATATAATAGTTTTTATACTTTCTACTCTTTGTAGCTTAAACACTTTAGGTTACTTAGTAATAATATGAAATTAATAGAGATAGGCTTTACTAATTATAGATCTATCTGTACTAGTATCTATATAAATCATAATTAGTAGTCTGTTTTAGAAACCTTAGATAACGATTTTAGTATAAGTATGCTTATAAGATTAGGTATTATTATAATGTTAAAGCTTAATAGGACTGATAATAATAGCGTTTAGCTATAGTAATAAGAGAGTTTAATATAAGAAGATGCTATTAAAATCTAAGTATAGCTTTACGTTATGTAAATAAGTATTATATATATAGATTTTAAGGTTAGTTAATATAGAATTTGAAAATAAAGTAGTATTAAAGAGAGGGTATTTATTATTATAATAAGGAAGATATCTTAATATTTTTAGAGTGTAATCTTTATTTAGTTAGAATGAAATGTTAGCTTAATCTATGCTTTTAGTGTTATGATTGTTTTTATCTTTATTATTTATGCTAATGACTAAATCCTTATTATAAGCTTCTAAAGTATTAGTAGCTTTATAGTACTAAATATAGTTATAATCATTATTATAGGATAGGTTATTACTGTTAGTATTATTAATCTGATATTTAAGTTTAGAAGTAGTATATATAGAGGGATGTTCTAGCGCTTTTAGATGTTAATTGTATTAATTACAATAATTAGGTTAACGTCTATATTTAAATTATACTTAAGGCTTCTTAAGTTGCGCTAACTTGTTATAGGTTAATAGTGGTTTAACTGAGATGTTTATAGTAGTTTTTATATTTCTAGCTAATGTTAAACTAAAGACTTTAGACTCTTTTAGTTTTAAATAGTAAGAATAATAGCTTAAAGAGGACTTAAGTGTTATTCTTAATATTAAACGTGAAGATGTTATCTCTATATACTTGCTTTTAGTAGTTAATAGTAAAAAGTTATGCTATAATCCTTTAGTAACTATTTTGTACTAGCTTAGTATTATACTTTATAGACTAGTTATGAATTTGTTATAGTTAGTTAATCTATTTAGCTTTAGAATATTTATAATAAGCTTAGCGTCTATCTTATTATATATTATAGATAATATCTTTACTTTAAACTTTTTTATATTGTAGTAAAGTTAAGCTACTTTAGTTATCTAGTAGTAGATATTGCGATAGTTATAAATATTTCTTAAGGTGTATTGTTCTTTAGATAACTACACTTTAGTAAGTTTATATAGAAGGTGAAATCTTCTGAGTAATAATTCCTTTTATCGTTTAATTCTAACTTAAAGGTCTCTTAAGGCTGACTTTTCTTTAATTATTAAGTTAGTATAATATTAATCTAATATATAATAAAGTAATATCTAATAGAGGTTTAAGGCTACTATAGCTAAGTTACTATTATTAGATTTAATATAGCTATTAATAGCGTTAATAAAGTGATATATATTTTAGTAAACCGTTTTAAAACTTCTATTAATATAGATATTATTAACTTTATTATTATATAGGGGTGGATTAAATAAGCTAATTATATCTGTTTTAAAATATAGAGGTAAATATCTTATATTATTTATAAGAGAGCTAGATAGTATATAGATAATATAGTCTCTATCTAAAGTAATAAATATAGATAGAAAGTTATAATTAATAGATATTCTATTATTAGACTATTCTAGCTTAATAGGCCTCTATTAAGCTTTAGAAGAGTAGTAGTTTAGTTAGTTTCTATTATTTCCTCTTTTACTATAGTTCTTATCCTTATAGTTCTTCTTATTATTAGGATTACTTCTATTATTATTATTACTTAGATCACTTTATAGAGTAGAGACCTATTTTATATCCTCAGTTTACTCTTAGATATTATTATTAAATATAGGCTCTTTTCTTTTTAGTATAGTTAATGAGGTAAGCTAAAGTTTAAAATAGATAGGCTAAGACTGTTTTTAACTATAATAACTCTATATATTATTAGATTCTAGTGCGCTACTTTAGCTTTAGCTAGAAGGAAGTTTAGTTATGTAATAGATAGTGTTTACTATTATAATAGTTAATTATTCTAATAATGTAATTAAAATCTTAGTAGTTAAGTTAGATGTTAATAGTTAATTACTTAGTGTTTCTAACTTTAGAAGTAGAGATTTTAAAGTACTTAAGAATCTTTATCTAAAGTTAATATATTCCTCTAAAGTTAATAGAACTACTATTAATTCTTAATCTTAAGATAGAATATTAACTAAACGTTAAGGTTTTAAGCCTTTTAGTTTCTCTATATAGCTAGCGTTTAAGGTCTTATAACCTTCTATCTTTCTATTATCGCTAAAAAGTAAAGTGAGGTTAGGTTCTTATCTTAAGGCGTTTTTAATCTTAATATATCTTATATAATATAGTATATTAAGATAATACTATTATTTAACTAAGTTAGTAAATATATTAGAATTATCTCTCTAAGTCTTTAATATTTAGCTTTTAAGTTTTATAGTGTTAATATAAGCTTCTCTTTTTAGGTCTATAGTTTAGATTTATCTACAGTAGTTTATTATATAGTATTTAAATCCTTTATAAGCTATAGCTAAAATTATAGTTTATATACTAAGGTTAAGTAGTAAATATTTAGTTAGAGTAAGTGTTCTATAAAACTTCTCTAAGTAGTTTTTATAAATAGCTTAGAAGTTAGTAATTATTATATAGCTAATAGGCTTAGGTAATTTAGCCTTAAGGTTTTCTACTACTTTAAGATTAGTTAATATTGTCTAGAGTATAATAGCGAGGTTTTATATCTCTTTAGGATATTCCTAGTTAGAGGAAGAGTTTAACGCAATATTGTTATTATTTAAGCCTTATAGGATTAGCTATACGCTGGAACTTAATTGTTAAACTTAATAGGATTAACTATTAATATAGGGTTAGCTGTCTTCCTTAATTTAAGGGAAGTAGGCGACCGTTAAGGTCGTGCTACTAATTAATAAGCGTCACGTTAGTAACATAGTTATAGCAATATATATATTGAGAAGGTTGACTATATTTATAGCCTTAAATGCGCTTATTGCGGTTAAGGCTTAACTAGCGTTTAACACATTAATTATGTTCACATTAGTTAGTGTAGTTAATGCGCATAAGGCGCTGAAGGTGATCACTGCCTTCACTATGTTATATATATATCATTAGTAGTTTAAATTAATAAAGCTCTAAGCTTACTTTTAGCTTATACTAACTACTTTTAGCTTATATTTAACCTATATTTATATAAAGGCTAAAGAGGGAGGTATATATTATAAGCTATATTTACTTATTATATTTAAGTATTACTATAGATCTATAGAAATTCTACTCTTAGTAACTATGTTTACTTAATAAACGCTTTATATCTATTTTTCCTCTATATAAAGAGTATTTTAGAAACTTCCCTCTTTTAGCTTAGATTACTATAATTAAGGTACCTCTAAGTTAAATAAACTATAGGCTAGCCTTTTATATACTTAATATTAAAGTATTTACTTAGTAGTAAAATAGAGAGATTAAAGCTTTTCTTTTTAGTTAGGCTTAAAACTATAGATTACTAAGTATAGTATAGATACTTTTAACTAATTAATATTTAGAGATTAGATCTAAATATTAGGATTAATAAATAAAAACTACTTTTAGAACACCTTCTAAATATAGTTAATTTAAAAGTGCTATAACTTAGTAATAATAGACTACCTTAGTTAGAATAATATACTAGTTATTCTAGTTTAGTAATATTTCTAGCTAGAGTAGTTATTAGCTATCTACTAATTTATAAAGAACTATAATAGCTATAGTAGAGAAATAATATAGTAGTAAGTAAAATATAGGCTTTTTTAGCTACTATTAGTAGTAGAATAACTATATTATAACCTTATTATAAACTTTATAATAAATCTCCTATAAATAGTAAATATAAGGTTTTAATATTTTAAGTAATAGTAAATAGATTTTTAAAAATAATAACTTTAGAAAGAATAACGTTTATAAATATAGAAGTATATTTAGAATACTTTATTAACTATTATTATTAGTTCTATAAAGTACTAAAGTTTATTATTAGTAATAGAAGTAGTAACTAAATAAACTAGTTTTAGTAATAGTTTTATACGTTTATAAGAATTAAATAGCGCTTAAGTATTACCTTCTACTTATAAATAAATAGAGTAACTAAACGTTTTAACTAAAAAATCTAAATAGTTCTATAGATAATAGTTAACTTTACTTAAAATAACTAAAAAGTTTATTTACTTTCTATTTAACTAGTAATTAATAGCTATAATATAGCTATAACTAAAGTAAGCTCTTTCTTTTTCACCTATAGGTATTATATTAACTTAGTATTTATAGTTTAGCTTATACTAAAGCTAGTAAACTTATATAAATTAGCTACTAATAAGTTTATTAATAAACTTAAGTTAACTATAAAGCTAGTATAAGCTACTATTATAATAGCTTAATAGATAATAGAATAATTAGTAAATACTAAGAGAATACTAGCTAAATACTATAAAGTAAGCAATAAAGTTTAGTTATTATTAGCAAATTTCTATATAGAATAGCTCTATAAGAAGTTAAACTAGTTATATTTAAAGTATAAAGTAATTAAAGTAATCTTACTAACTATAGTTAAGTTAAATATTTTAAGTAAAGTTTATAACTCTTTTTATATTAGTTTATTATACTATATTATAAATAATTTACTTTTAAGCTAAAAAGTTAATAACCTCTAATTACTATTTATCTTTAAAAATAGAGAGAATAAATAAGAGGTTAAGTTTATTTTAGTAGTATAATAGAAATATATAAGTAGAAGAAGATATTATAAAGTATTAATTAAATAGATAAGATATAACTAGTCTATTTAGAAACTTCTATAATTTTTATAAAATAACTAAATAGTTAATAAGTTTAAAGAGAAATATAACTTTATAGATAAAAATAATAATAACTTCTAGTATATAGTATTATAAATATATAATAATAAGTAAATAGAAATAAGATATAAAGATAATAGTAGAGTAAATTATAATTAAAAAGTTAAAAAGAGATAAAAAACTTTATTATAGTATAAAGCTATAGAAAAGTATAATAAAGCTAAAATAGGTTTAGAATAAGTAAATAATAAATAAAATAAAAACTTTAAAAATAATCTCTTTATTTTTTCTATTTAGTATAAATAGTAATAATAATATTAATAAGCTAAAAAGTAGTTAGAATCTATAAATAGAAGTAGAATAGAAGTATAATAAACTTTATAGAGAACCTTAGTTATATTTAAGTAAACTTAAGTAAAGTAGTATAACTAAGCTTTATTAAACTTAACTAAGAGGGATATTAGAGTAATAGTAGTAATAGAAATACTAAAAATAGAAGTAGCTAGAGAACTAATAGAAAGTATAAAAAAAGTATTAGCACTAGTAGTAGCTTTAGTAATAACTTTAGTAATATACTTCTCTTTAGCTTTAGTATAAATTTTATAGCTTTAGATAGAGATAGTATAAAAAAGCTCTATATAAACCTCAATCTATAAGAAAAGCTAATAAAAAGGTTAATATTTATATTAAAATAATAAAATAATAAAGATTTACTAAAGTTTACTTATTAATACTATAATAAATAAAATAGTTATAGCTAAGAGAAATAAACTCTTTATAGTAATAAATAATACTTTTATTACTTTAGTAGAATATTAGCTTTATAAGATTAAAATAATAAGAAAGTAGTATATATATTAATATAAATAAACTTAATAGATTTATTAGAATAATAAATATAATAAGTAATATTACTTAAAGAATAGTTAGTTTTATAATAACTAGAAAGTAACTAACTAATATATCTTACTTAAAAATATTATAGTAAACTATAATATTACTAAGTATTTTAGCTCTAGTTATAGTAAATATATACTTTAAATAGGAGATTTAGTAAATAGATTTCTAGGTTTTATCTAAGAAAATACTACTAAATATAAACTAGTATTTATAAAAACTTTAATAGAATATTAGAGAGGTAATAAATAAGTAATTAGAAAATATATAATAATAGGTTTCTATATAGTAAAGTAAATAAAGAGGGATTAGAGGAGGTTATAGAAGGGGTTATTTTTAAAGTTAAAATCCTTAAAAATAAACTCTTTAGTACTAAAGAGGTTAATAAACTTAGAGTAATTAGAGAATAAGTTTTTAAAGTTAATAAAAAGAGGAGACTTTATCTTCTTATTAGAGTTAAAGAGAGTAAGCTATATAGAGTTAATTATAGTAAAATAGTAAGAAAAAGATAAATAATAATAAATAAGAAGTAATACTATCTATAGAAAACTAAATAAATAGTAGCTAGATCTATATAAGTTAGTAATTAATAAGAATTTAAGTTTAACTAATTTATAAAGTAAATAGATTAAAAATATAATAAAAATATAGCTATAATAATAATAAATTAGTTAAATAATAGTATAGAAAAGTTAAGTAATTTACTACTATATAGATTAGTAAGAGAGAAAAAAACTAAAAGTAAACTAAGTATAAAAAATTAAATTATTATATTATTTACTTATAAAGTATAGTATAGTTAGTAATTTAGATTAATAAAGCTTTAAGCTTACTTTTAACCTATACTAACTATTTTTAGTTTATATTTAACCTATATTTATATAAAGGCTAAAAAGAGGGTATATATTATAAGCTATATTTACTTATTATATCTAAGCGTTACTATAAATCTATAGAAATTCTACTCTTAGTAACTACGTTTACTTAATAAGCGCCCTATACCTGTTTTTCCTCTATATAAGGAGTATCTTAGAAACTTCCCTCCTTTAGCTTAGATTACTATAATTAAAGCACCTTTAAGTTGCATAAACTATAGGCTAGCCTCTTACACTTTTTAAGTTTAAATTATATTATAAAAATTAAATAAATTACTATTAAAATATAGATTAATAGTTAATAATTTCTCTTCTATTCTATTACTATAGATATATTTATTTAGTTTTATAATTATTATTAATACTAAGAACTAAAAGAGTTTAAATATAGCTATTAATTCTTATAGGAATTTTCCTTTAAAGTTTTTAAGTATATTTTCTAGTAACTAATTTAAGTAGTATATATTAAAATCCTCTATAATAACTACCATATTATATCTCTAGTTTTTTAAGATATAATAAGCTTCTATAAAAACTAATACTAAGTTTTTTACTATATTTAGTACTTAGTAGATATTAAAAAAAAGTAGTATAATAGAACTAAACTTAAACTCTATTATATAGATATAATTACTAGTATAAACTATGTTAATATATAACATTCTTTTATAATAATAATAATAATATAAGAATAATAATAACGCTTAACTTACTTTAATATTCTATAATAAATAAATAAATAACGTTTAAGGTATAAAACCTTATATAAAAATACTCTATTTATTATACCTTATAACTATAATATTGATTATGTAATATGTATACTTATGTAAGCATCTTATGTAATTAGCAGTTTAGTAAGTTACGTTTTAAGTTATCTTTCCCCTCACTTTTCCCTATTAGAGGATGTAACCTACTAATAATATTAACAGAAATTATTATAATATATCACTTTTCTTATTATTATCTATATAATTAAATGCTCTTTAATACTTAAGATTATTACTTTTTATTATAATATAAGCTTATCTATAACTTTATACTATATAGGCGTATATACTACGCCCCTATATATACTTATATTTATACTAATAAGTTATAAGCTTAGCTTAGAAATAACCTCTATTCCTACTACTTCTTTACCTTTCCCCTATTTACTTATAAAGCTTTACTTTTACTTAAAGGTTATATATACTAAAAATTAATCCTTTAAACGCTTTTCTATTTATACTACTTTTATAGAACTAGAAATACTAACTAGACTAGTTATTTAGTTCTATAAAATTTATCTTCTTTAAATCTATATACTAAACCCTATTTAAATTAACTATACCTCTATTAATCCTTTTTTAAGTAAATAAGTTTTTACTACTACTTTATTTAATTTATATCCTTTAGATTATCTCTTTAAACTACTTTCTAAGCTATTACTAATTTAGTTTAAACCTATACTTACTACTTAATAGACTTTCTCTTAACTAATTTACTATATAGAATATATATCTCTTTAGTTAGATATAGGTCTAACTAAAGAAGATATTAATTAAAAAAAAAGGAATAAAAACTACTCTTTTTTATAAATTAAACCCTTAACTTCTAGGTTTATAACTATTATAACCTTACTATAAGAACTACTATACTATATATATAATAGCTCTTTAGTTAATAACCTCACTATTATTAATCCTTTATAAAGCTTATAATTACGCACTATATCCTATTAAAGTAATAATAACTAATCCTAAGGTCTAGTTCCCTAAGCTTATTAGTTTAGAGAACTATAAGGTATAGGCTATATGTATTAAAGCCCTACTATATAGTAAAGATATTACTATAAACCTTATTAAACCTATTTCTTCTAATAATAAAGATAAAAACTATAAAGCTTTAAGTTATATATAGTTATTCTATAATAATAGGCCTTTAAGGGTTATAAAAAATAATAAAGACATTTATACTACTTAGGAATATCTAAAAGCCCTATATAAGTTTATAGGTTTTATAAATGAGTTTTTAACTTATAAAGAGTTTTTCAATACTTCTTTAGATAACTTTAATTCTATAGAAGAATATATAAATAAAATAAAAGAACTTATAGATAATTTATCCTATAATAAGCTTAAATTACCTAATTAAGTAATTATAACTTATATACTTAATAGTCTAAATAAGACTTATAAAGCTTTTATAACCTCTATAACTTAGTCTCTTAAAACTAACCCTACTACTTATAACCTAAACTCTTTATATACTAGTCTTATAGATAAGTATAAGAGAAAAAGTAGCAGTGAAGTAGTTAATAACACTACTAAAGGTAATAATAAAAAGAATAAAAAATAAAATAAAAACCAAGAAAATACTAATAAGAAAAACAAAAATAAAATTAATAAAAAACCCTAGAAAAAATAGAAAGGTTTATACTATAAAAATTATAAAAAAACAAACTATACTAAAGAAAACTACGCTTTTCTATATCCTAAAAAAGCACCTAGCTAGTAGAAAAAACCCTCTACTAGTACTACTAGTGCTAAGGATAAAGAAAAAGAAGTAGTTAATATAACTACTTTAGAAGAAATTACCCCCTATATATCTATAAATAATTCTAAAAATCCTATAGATTTAATAGATTTATCTTCTAATAAAGAAGAAGAAGATATTCTCTTTAAGAATATAAGCTATACTACTCCTAATAATAATATAAATAATACTAATAATCCTTCCTTAGGTTATTTAATTAACTAGTTTATTATTAAGGAAAAAGGAAAAGTAAGGAGTTATAACAATAAGAATGAAAATACAGTTAATATTTATATTAATACTACAGCTACTATTTATGTCGTTAATAACTATAACTTATTAAAAAATCATAAAAAAATCAATAAAACTATAAATTAGGGAGAAGTAAAAACTCTTACTTCTAAAATAAAAGGTAATTTAATAATATATCTAAATAATAATACTATAATACTAAAAGACGTTTATTATATACCTGAACTAGGTATTAATCTACTTAGTCAATCTAAGTTAGATTCCTTAGGTATTGCTTCTATTATATAGAAACAACCTATTTTATACGATATTAATAAAGATTGTATTATTACTATAGGGGCAAAGAGAAATAACTTATATTTCTTTCAATTTCCTACTAATAATAATAATAACTATATATATAATACTTCAAATAATAATAATAATAATAATAATAATAATAACAATAATAATAATAATAGCCTCCAACTATAGCATAAACGTCTTAGACATATACATTTACAGACTCTTTTAAAAATAAAAGATAATACAACTATGAATATAAATATAAATAATAATAATATAAATAATAAATTACAGCCCTGCAAAGCCTATTATAAAGGGAAATTCATAACTAAGGCTAGTAAGCTACAGGTTTATAATAAAAATCTAGATTATCTAGATTATATAGTTTCAGACCTATATAGGCCTATAACGCCTATTACATATAATAAATATATATATTTTATTATCTTTATAGATAAATATTCCCATTTTATATAGGGAAAATTACTTAAAGATAAAGAGAAGTATACTATAAGTGAAGCTTTTCTTAAATTTTAAGCTAAAGTAAATAATAATAATAATAATAAAAGAATAAAAGAAGTCTCTATAGATAGAGGTATAGAATTTAATAATCATCGCTTTAAAGCTATATATACTAAAAGTAGTATAATATATAATAAAAGACCTCCTTATACATATAAACCTAACGGTCTTATAGAGCATACTATACGCACTATAGTTAATAAAATAAGAACTATACTATATAATTTAGGTTTACTACACTACTTATAAAGTGAAGTCTTTTATACTACTCTTTATATATATAATAAGACTCTTTATAGCTCTATTAAGTATAAAACGCCTTATGAAATAAAAAATAATATAAAACCTAATATTAATAATATAAAAGTGTGGGGTAGTATATACTATTATAAGAATAAAGATCCTAAAATAAAGAAACTAGACGTATAAGCACATCAAGGTTATATAATAAATTATAGATCTAATAAGTATAAGATCTAAGATATGTAACTAAGAAGAGCCTTATAGTCTTAAGACGTTAAAATCCTAGAGAATACCTTTATTTCTCATTATAAAGAGCTTCCTTTAAGTATAAATACCTACTATAAGAATATAAATAGTAGTGTTATACTAAATAATAATAGACATAATACTGCCTAAAAAAGTCTATAAAGAGATATTTCTAGTCAATCTATCTCTTATAGGAATAATCCTACTATAAGTAGTAATATTTCTATAACAAATAACGCTCTTGCAAATCTAAGTGATAAGACTAGTATTAATAATAATAATAATAACAATAATAATAATAATATAAATAATAATATTAATACTAGCAATAACAATACTAATACTAGTATAATTAGTTCACACAATAATAGTATGAAAACTACTAGTATTAATAATAGAGAAATAAATAAACAAAAATCTAAGTTATTAATAGAGATCCCCTCTCTATCAGAAAAAGCTAAAAAAGACTATAAATAGGTTAATAATACAGTTTATAATACTAAAAGTGCACTATTATATACTATAGCAGACTGTTCTGCTCTTAGTATTTATAAAATAAATAATAACGTTTTAACTAATAATAATAGTATTACTAGAACTAGTACTATTAATAAAGCTTTTTATATTCTATTAGTTATTATATTAAATAAGCCTTCTAATATATAGTAAGCCTTAAATTCTCCTTATAAAGATAATTAGATTTAAGCTATATAACTAGAAATAACTTAAATAGAAGATATAAAAACTTAGGAAATTATATAAAAACTAAATAATATTCATCTATTAGGTAGTAGATAGGTATATACTATAAAATTAAAAGATAAAATAAATAATATCTATAAATATAAAGCAAGATAAGTTACTCAAAGTTATAATTAATATATTAGTATTAATTATTTAGAAACCTTTTCTACTACCTATAGACTAGAAAGCTATAAGTTTATAGTTATATTTACTATAAAAGAAGGATAGACCTTTCTATAGTATAATATTACTATAGCGTTTATACACGCTAATATAGATATAGATATATATATAATATTATTAATAGGTTTTTTATATAATAAAACTACAAATAAGTTAGAATTTAATCCTAATTATAACTATAAATCAAATAATAGTAAATATTGCTATAAGCTTCTTAAAGCTTTATATAGGTTAAAGTAAAGCCTTAGACTATAGTATAACTATTTAAAAGCTATATTAATAAAATTAGGATTTATTATTTCACCTTATAATAAAGCAGTATTTATACTTAATAAAAATAACTATAAAGCTATAATTTGTTATTATATAGATGATATACTTTTAGTAGCTAATAATACTACTACTAGTAACTATATATATAATAAACTAAAGTAATATATAAAAATATAACTATTAAGGGAGCCTAATACCTTTTTAAGCTATAAGTTTAAAATAGATTAACCTAATAAGTCTTTCTTTATATATCAAACTAAATATATAGAAAAAATATTAAATAAATATAATAAAACTAATATAAATCTATCTTTAACTCCTATAAGAGATAATATAAAATTATATATAAATAAATATACTACTATAAAAGAAGAAATATTATAATTTCAGTAGTAGATTAGAGCCTTTATATATCTAGTTCTAAAAACTAGGTATAATATAGCTCTAGCAGTTATAATATTATTAAAATATATAATAAATCTTTTAAAAGAGCATTTTTCAGCTCTAGATTACTTATAGGGATATATAAATAATTTTTATAAAAGAGGAATTTATTATAATTATAATAATAATATAATATAGGATTTAATAGGTTATTTAAACTCTAATTAGGCTAGAGACCTAGATAATAGAAGATCTACATTAGCTTATATATTTTACTAGGGATTATATAATATAATATCTTATAGCACTATAAAACAAAAAACAGTAGTACTATCTACTTATAAAGCTAAATATATAGCTTTAACTAAGGTAGTAAAAAAAGCCCTATATCTATATAATAATTATAATTTTAATTTAACTAATCTAAGTTTTAAAATTATAAATAAGCTTAAGATTTTTATAGATAATTTAGCAACTAAAAAGCTGACTAAAAATCTTAAATTTCATAAAAAATCTAAGCATATTGATATAAAGTATCATTTTGCTAGAGAATCTTTATTAAATAAAGATATAATGTTATTTCATATAGACTCTAAGTCTAATATTATAGATATATTAACTAAGCCTTTAAGTAAAGTTATATTTAATAATATACTTAATATAATAAATAATAATAATAATAAAGAAAATAATAATAATATACATAATAATAATAACCGTATTAAAGAAATAATATACTAGTTTTTCTCTTACCTTTTTACCTATAAAGTTATTTTATAAGAGTTTTTTAACTAGTTATAAACATATTATATATATTATAGGAATATTTTTCTTATTTTTCCCACAAGGTTTTTAAGTTTTTTATACCTATAATATATATATATATTAAGTGAGTAAGCTATATACTATAAATCAACTGTATATACCTTAAGAGGGGATATTAATATATAACATTCTTTTATAATAATAATAATAATATAAGAATAATAATAACGCTTAACTTACTTTAATATTCTATAATAAATAAATAAATAACGTTTAAGGTATAAAACCTTATATAAAAATACTCTATTTATTATACCCTATAACTATAATATTAATTATATAATACGTATACTTATATAAGTATTTTATATAATTAGCAGTTTAGTAGGTTACGTTTCAAGTTATCTTTCCCCTCACTTTTCCCTACTAGAGGATATAACCTACTAACAATATCAATAGAAATTATCACAATACATCACTTCTCTTATTATTATCTATACAATTAAATGCTCTTTAATGCTTAAGATTATCACTTTTTATCATAACATAAGCCCATCTATAACCCTATACTATATAGGCGCATATACTACGCCCCTGCATACGCTTATACTTATGCTAACAAACTATCTTTTATAAATTTATAGAGATTAATTTATTTATTATTATTATAATTCTAGTATTTTCTTTAATAAAAATAGTTTAAAAGTTTCTATCTTCTATATATATCTTATAGTATAGTTTACTCTATTTATTAATATATAGTTCCTAGAAAGCTAAAACTATAAATATATTTATAGTATTTTTAATTATAAAGTTAGTAAAATAATTCACTATAACGTTATATTTTATTACTATATTATACTAAAGAACTATAAAAGTTTTTTTCTCTCTATTAGAGATAAACGTAGTTAATCTATCTATATCTTCTAGTAGAGTTATTAGATTCTAGTTTAGAGGATTAGTTAGTAAGTCCTCTATTATAGAAGTTACTCTCTCTATTTTTAGAAGAGGACTATAGTTCACTATTACTAGTTTATTATATTAAACTTAATAGAGAGTTACTCTCAGAAGTAGTTTCACCTTCCTTCCTTTCAGTTAGTTCTTAGGGCGAGGCGAAAGCTGGGTCTAGTTGTTCTATAGAGTCCTTAGGCTCAAGTTGCTGCGAGGGCGTGGGTGATACTAGTAAGGTTGTGGGGAAGTTGGTGGGTTTGGATGACGAAGCCTAAATTCGGGCCCCCGAAGAACGCTATTAGCGCCTGTAATTGCACGCGAGCACCGTCAGAACTCTGAATGCATCTTGCTGCCCACTGACGAGTGTGACCCAGTTTCAGGTGCAGATAAATTAAACCGCCAACAGAGGGGCCAGGATGAAAAAGTGATAGCTGACATAACTTTGCCGATCAAAAAGCTTAACCCCAACTTCAAGTGTTGCTCTGCAATCTCTCACTACCTGATTCACTGCGTCATATTGCATCGAAGGGAATCGAGACTTAATGTGTCTTATTCACTATATAGTAGTGAAATGTCTGTGTTCATGATTCAATCTGGTATTTCCATCGCCGCTAGACATTTGATTCGACTTTTCCAGCCTGTTTTCGCTAGTCATTAGTAGTAAAAGAAATTCAGTGTTTACAAAGAAGCTTGCTGTTGGGACTGGCGCCCGACGCTGGGGATGTAAGTCTCCTTCTTGGGAGGAAGGGTGCGCAGCTCCTTATCCTGGGGCTTGGCGAGGCGGTTCTCAGCCATCATTCTCTTGGTGGTGATTCTCTCAGGGTAGTTCCTGAGGAACATGTTTGTGAAGTGGGTGCCGTAGTGGATGCCCTCCTTGGGGGACTGACCGACGTCGTAGCCAGGAAGGGGCTTGGCGACGGCCTGGAAGCTGGGCTCGTGGAAGTAGGCGAAGGCGAAGCGATCACGAGTGTTCAGGCCGACCTTGTGGGGGGTGGAGGGCAGGTAGGAATTGGTGATGTACTGCATGATGTCGCCAGGGAAGACGGTGAAGACGTTGGGGACGGAAGGGACGTAGTGCCACTTCTCGTCGTCCTCCTTCATACCAGCCGCACTCTTCTCCCAGTTGGCGTAGTGCTCACCGTCATAGGGAGGGCGGATGAAGAGGCCTACAGGTCATGTTAGAATGTCGTGGCGAGATATACATCGGGTTATATCAACTTACCACCAACGTCGTCCTGGGCGGCAATAACGAGCAGACCGTAGTCAGTGTGGGAACCAATACCACGGCCCTCCTTGCCCTTGCCGTTGGTGTTGTGCGTGGGAGGGAATCTGTGACCGGGTCAGCAAATATTCTTGGAGTAAAGTGGTACCCATCGTGGGGTGTGGCTCACCTAAGGATACGCATGTGGTGCCATCCGTCGGCAGTCAGGTTGGTCAAAGATCCGGCGGGGACGTTAAGACCAAGCTCCGTAAGCTGGAGAAGCTTCTCTCCACTTTCACCAAGGTACTCCATGTAAGTGGTCATGGGCTGCTTCATCTCGTAGTCAGGCCAAGGGGCCGGGCCGTGGCAGGGCCACTTTGCGCGGACACGGGGCTCAGCAAGGTCCAGGACCTTCGTCACGGTGAAGATCTCAGAATAGTCGGCAATGCCATCCGTGATCTCCTCACCGGAGGCGATGTAGCCGGCATAGCTCTGAGAGTCGACACAAGCAGCCTTCTCGGCGGGAGGCTTGGCGAAGAAAGCTTTGCTGGAAGCAGTGGCCTCGTTGAAGATGGCTTGCTGCTTGTCGTTCATGGAGACTTGAAGGATACCGTCACGGCGCCAGGCATCGACGAGGGCCTTTCCCATGGCAATATCACCTTTGCTGCCGGTGACGCGTTCTGGGAGGGTGAATGTCTCGAGCTGGGCAACTGTCGCCTTGTGGCCTGGTGGCATCGTGGCGGCCATCTTTGCGAGGTTGTTGTCTTGCACTGTTGCCAAGGGGTGGGACTGAGTAAGGGCAGCCGGCTTCCGCCCCCCGCGGGCCAGCTTGCTGAGGGTCTTTGAGATGGCTGACATCTTGGATGGTTATGGTCCTCAGGTATATTCGTATGCTCTGTGGGATAGGATAACTCTATGAATGAAGTGCTTGGTGTGTGATGCTTGAGTCGGACTACTCCTTCCCTCTCTGGTCACCAAGGTCTTTATACACGGGGGGAGAAGTCCCACGGCTGGCCGTGATAACCGCCAAGCGGCCTTGGGGTTACAACTCACATGCTGTAGACGCAGTGTTACTGTCTCAGGGCCTTCGAATACAGGTTTAACTTTTCTCGGAATCGACGAGGTATCTTCATTTCTTATACTCAAAATTAAATCTCTCACGATGTATGGCTTGAAGAGGCGGTGTTTTGGGTCTCGCCGAGATTTCAAGCGTGTAAAGACGGGCATTGTGTGCTGTACCAGGTAAAGCAGCCGACGTAGAGAATCCTTTTAGACGACGATGCTTGGCTAGGTCAGAGTCAGGGGCTCAACGTGTTGTCGACGTGCGGGAGTGGAACCTAGTTGATGGAGTTGAGCAAAGGCCCACTGCATTGTTGCAACCGACCTTCCTCATGATTCGAGTCAAGAGGACTACAATTGCACAATAGCCCTTGCTGCAGTCTTGCAGGAGAGTGTCCCTGCCATGGACAAACACTTGTCGGTCAATTCAACATAAATCATCCCACAGGTACATAAGCGAATGCAAAGACGATGCTTGATGTAGACGGACATTGAAGTTGCCAGTTTGCCGTCAGCTATGGTAAAAGAGGTCTTGGCAATATCAAATACAGTCCTTCTCATTTTGAAGTCGAGCTAGCGATGTTGAGCCACAGTCATATCAACAACTCAGGGGACGAATCAAGAGTCAACAAGCAAGAACAGCAAGTGCTCCAAGCTCCAGATGCATTAAGCCGCAAGTCTTGGGAATGACTTGTCTTGGCAAGCTGGGCAGAATTTGGCAAGTGCGTCCATGTTGACAACTTGCGACGTGCCGAGATTCTGGACCCCTGGAGCACATTTCGTGGCGTCTTAGTCCGCAGTGATACTGTTGACTTTGATACCTAATCGCTCATAAGGGGCGCGCCCCGGTCGATACGAAAGTGTAATAAACAACTCACGACTGGGGTTGAGCAGACAAAAGCCCCAGCTCTGAGGTTTCGCGGTCGGTACCAGAAAGCCGGGTTATTAATACTGTTTACCGTCGCCAACGGCGGAAATGCTGACATTGTTTTAGCTGCGAGTCATTATTCGCAACTTCAACGAGGATGGGATGTCTGCCCAAGCTCAAACCTGGGTTCTCGAGTTCTCGAATCCGAGATGCCGCTGCCACTGACGTCCGGCAGTCTTCTCCGGACAACACCTGAGTCATCGCTCGTGGGAGCCCATAATGCGAGCCGGTTACAAAGTAATGATTCGTGAGATCCATCTTTTCACGATCCCCTGCGCCGGCCCCGATGTTAGACTTGCCCCTTTAGGAAGCAAATGCGGTGGCTGCGCACGCACATTCGCATCACCAATTTGAAATGTGGCCTTTGGAATATCCGTCGTGCGTATGTGATTGTTGAGCTGAAAGATTTCCCATGGGCCACACCAATCACTAGGGACACGTCATTTGTAAAGAGCCCTTTTACCCCAGCTCTGATGTAGATGAAGTGCGACTATTACTTCTGCTTAGGCAGAAGAAGTTCAATTGTTTCCTATGGATGTTTCACAGCTATAGAGAATGATTAGTCACGGAAATCTGTCGAACTGCTGTACTGCTGTTGAGGTTCCAACGTGGGCAGGGGCGATGCTGGCAAACTTTAACAAAGCCGGACACTGTTCCAGAGAACATCATTGGATCCAGCATCGAGATGGCAGGCATCAGCTTCGGACGGCATTTTCGTTTCAGATCTGACCGAGAATTTTCTTATTCGCATACGGATATTTTTCCGTTGAGTAGAAAAACTATCAACTAATAGTAGCGACTTGGGCACTTCACACCGAGATGAGAAGTAGTAACTGGGGGAAAGATAAAAGCATGCTTGAAGCGATCTTGCTCTACGATTCAAAACACCACAGATTGATGGTCGTCATCAAGGGTTTCTGAGACCACCGGCATCAAATGGAAAAGGACTGTCGCACGTGGAGTGCCAACGGACCCCTACTCGTTGGAAAAGGTAGAAAATAGAGACTGCGGCCAGAATGTGCCCGGTCACCGACCGATCCGGGCCTCCAGAACATATGGAGACCTGCGAGCCGCGAAACTAGGCACCCCTACCACCAAAACCGGCATGTCATTTACCCCAATTTCCAATACGACGGTTTCTGCAACGTTCGTCCCATCTCACGGTCTCGGTTTCTCATGAGGACACTTCACAACAGCGACGGCATTCGAAAAATCGTCAATTTTCGCATCGCAAATTTGGTTCATTCTGAGGCATTCTGAGGCCGGGACACAAAACGTGTGCGGTAAGATCACAGACGGCTAGAACCGAACCAAACCGCCGTCAAGATGAGACGGATCTCGCACCATGGGAGCAACACCTAGGGACTCCCGGGTCCAGCAGGTTTCGGAGTAGGTTTCCGTGCGAGCACTGATTCGTTGCCGCTGATGACAGCAAGTCAGGCTTTACATAATTGTTCATAGAGGGCAACTAAAACCTCTGTCACGCAAAAGTGTAGGCACTCGACCGAGAAGCGTCCGTCGTTCAACCGCCGAGACGAGATTGATTCAAGAAAAGCTTTCGTATCGTCGGCCAATGAGAGTAGTATGCAGCGCAACTCCGTTGCAAGAATGCAACCTTTAGACTTGCAACATCGAATGTTGCCATTGTGGATTATGGCTGACCACCTGGCAAGCACATCATGTCTGAACCTCAGTTCGTTTGGTAGTGCTCGGCGCGGGTCGAAGATATCGCAGGATTGCGGGAGCATCTGGTTCCACAAAGGACCACCGCGGGTGCCCAAGCTTACCGCCTCCTGACTGACAATGCGGATGTTTTGATGAGGTTACGGGTATGAGACTCGACTCCATCGAGTGGAGGATTACTCCAGGATATCTGGATGGACGAGCGATCGACCGTGAGCCTCTCAAGATACATTACTCGAGAATTTCGAGATGCTGGAAGTTGATGCACTACTCAAAATTTGTAGAAAGAACTACGCCTCATTGAATCGTGAGGTTGGTAACAAGATTATAGGAGGGACTCGGCATGGCCTTAGACGAATCAGGACCGGGCATAGTCTTCCCACAAGGGTTTCGATACCCGAGACATATCTTATAGTGGTAGCAGATTTGTCCAAGGGTTCAAACATCACAGTCTTATGTACACTAGTTGCGATATCAAGGTTCGCCGGAGGGTATCGATGCACGGCAGGCGCGTCACCCTGAGTCGAGAGATTCAGAAAGCAAACGCTCACTGCAGGAGGCTGTCACAAGCCGAAGACCACGTTACAGTCTCGTCAGCGGTGAGCGGTGAGCGGTGAGGAGATAGGTTTGACATCGAATGAGCCCCTGAGCTGGAAAACGGCGGCGAATTCGCAGATGAACGTTTGGACTTCCACCTATCGCGTTGTTGCTCATCTTTGTCATCATATCAGAGCTCGTGGAACCGAAATCGACGGTCAATCTGTCTCCTGACTCAGGAGGACGGGGGTATAGGAGCCCAAGCATAGCCACAAGTAGTGGAGTAGACAGAAAGTATATTTCAACGCTCTAGGACTCGGATTCCACGGATCGCTTAAGAAGAGACATTTCTTGACCGGAGCGGGTAGAATGCGAGACACGCAGTCCATACTTATGCGTATGGAGGTAGACTGCGAGTCTGCGACTACTTGATGACCTCTGCGGTTCCAGGCGACCCTTTCCCACGAATCCATAAGCCAGTTGCAACATTGAATTTCCGATTTCCCGGACCGACGGGTCTACGAATAAAACCTTGGTGGGTCTTGCGAATCCTACAGTAGCTAGACTCCCAGTCAAAGCGATGAAAAAGAGCTCTTGCAAGTTGGAATTATGTTGCCTGCATAACTGCCGTGGTCGCCGAGCTGAACACTTGTCGCGAATATCTTCTAGGGAAAGAATCAAACTTCAGCTCTATCTTGATCGTTTCACTATCTTGCTGTACAAAAAGCAAAATCTGATTGTACAATCGAAGTCCTTGCTCATATTTGTCGTGTGCAGCCACTACAAGAGCATCTAATCTACTCTTGTCAGTCATAAGGTGCATAAGGCGCTTGAGATAAGGCGCTTGAGAACAACGCATACATATGATCAAAGTAAGTCTCAGCCATGGTGTTCTTGTGCTAGTAACTGCGTATCTGAATGACTGGCGTCAGCTGAGCATCTTGAAAGACTGCATGATACACTAGCCTTCAGAGTTTAGATGCTACAACTTTCCGTGCCGAGATACGATGCGCCTGAGCTAAACCAGTGCGTCGGATTCATTCATAGCCAAGGTACCCTGCTGTTAGATTATGCGAACGTCTCCAAGAACACATTGGATAGATCAATTTCTGCCATTCTCATTGTGACTGCCGTGAAATTCTCTAGCTTAGATTTCTATGGTAAAAAAAGAAAGTGAGTGGGTATCCGGATGGTGTTATGGTGTCCTAGCGACTACTAAGCTCCGGCAAATGTGCGGTCTTATTCGGTTCTGTCGTAGCGACGAGCTTCTATGTTTGCATTGAGCGACAATTAACGAATGACGCATGGGTTGCAAATATTCTGCTCCATGAGATGTCATAGCCACGAACCGTCCGCGTATCGAGAAATGCCCGAGCTCTCGATCTTGCCGTCGAATAAGACGAATTCGTGATTTATGGTGTTTTGAAGATGGAGGGGTGCCAAGCCTCGAGAAACTCTGCAAACTAGGCCTGTGCTTTACCCAGACTCGCGCGCTGCCCAAATTTCCACGTGCAACTCACGTTGCCAGGACAAGCTTCTTGAGAGACTTCTGCCGTCCAGATTCCCGGCCACGTGCCTCCGGGCAAGCTGGCACATAGTTTTTCTGCTTGCAGGTCAAGCAGCACACACACTCTAGGCGCCAGAAGTCTCCAGACAAACTCAACTTGCAGATGAAGAGCTTCGATTGGCGGATAGTATAGTCTACCCGTTGGTGTGGTGTGCTGCTCTCGCTCCGCATTGCATGGCCGGTGAATCCGGCCCCAGGCTGCCCCACACTCGGCCGCATGGTAGATCGGGTAAGTTCTGGAACGCGAGGTATTCGGATGACAGGAAATCGTAGGTTTTAGCCAAAACATTACATTCCAACAAGTTTGGACTGGCTGGACTTACTGCTAGTAAACGGTCGGCGGCCTGCTCGAATCAGACCAAATCTTGCAGGTGTTGTAAGAATGAATTTCATTATTCAACGTTTGGGTGATTACGCCCGCTCACATTACCTAATAATTGGTCTGAGAGGAAGCGCTTTCCCAACGATTCGCGCGCGCTCTGAGGTATGATACCTAAAGCCAGCTCCGAGTTTCACCTCAGAAACATATCAAGCAAAGACTGCATTGACACTACAAAAAGCCCAAGGGAGCTTTTGCTGAAGCCAATAACGCACTGCCTTTCATACACGCCATCCTCATAAGTCGTGGTCGATGGTTCGCCTCGTAATAGTTGCCGGCCGAGCACAGGTTCCATCAACAACGAAGCTGAGGGCACCAGATAACGTGACAGGGGTTGCCAGCGAAACTTGTCCTATTGTATCTCTTGTCAAGACAAGAATATTGAAAGGTACTCTCGATGCGGCGAGTAACTTGCGGGCAGTATACTCACAATATTTCTGCCGATATTGATTGCTTGCCTATTTGCAACACGGCACGTTATGCTTATTATGTTTCGTAGCCACTTAAATTGATGGCGTTTGTTTGATATCTAATGACTCCTGGAGTCTATGCTGTTAATGATGTCATAAATGCGCAATCTTGTGTGATGTATGCCGTGTCGCCGATTTTGAGTTTGCGCTGCGTGTTTTCTGTTGTGTTCGTGTGTCTGGATTCTGTTCCTCGCAACCCCCGACCATCGCCATCGTCTCTCCTTCGAGGGCCGCAATTCAATTCTCCAGTCTCGATTCAATGAACCATTCCAAGTTCCACAGCTCCTCAAAAGGTGAATTTTTGCGACCACACTGCAGGTGGATTTGCGCCCACAACTTCTTTTTTTCCATCGGGCGTAGTCAGAATGGCTTTGACATCTTCGACTCGGTAAGTCTCATCGCCGAAACTCTTGACATTTCTTCTCTGTGACTTCGTCATTGACTGTACGACGTAGCCATTAATCGATGCAACGTGTTTCTTGACGGGCGCAGAACAGTCGCAGTTATTCAGTTTGTGGAGGGCGAGGCATTCGACTCTGGCTGGTTGGATGAGCTGCCCAATTTCGTCGACATGAGTCGCATCGCCAGTCAGAACCCAGGCCAGCAGAGGTTTGGCACAGAGGGGCCTGTAAATAAAGACAGCCTTCGACGATGTCTCCATGATTTCTTCGTTACGGAATTAGATGCCTGAGTTCTTTATTGCGTAGGCTGTTCGAGATCTTTGGCTTGTTCGCGTCGATTGTCGCAGAGTGAGGTAAGGGCGTTGAGAGGATCACCTGTTGCCCTTCAGTCAGTGAGACCGCAGACGACGTGATTGTTCCAGATCAAGGTTGCCGTTCAGACCGAATCGAATCTATCTCCGAAAATTTATTCACATATGTGGCAAAGGTCACTTGCAAAGCTTTGTAACAAGAGGTCCAAATCAGACGGGACGCAAAGCTCCCTGAGGCCACACAGGTGTAGCACATCCATGTACTATCACCAGAATTCGCTCTACTCAAAGCCCAAACTATCACCATGAAAAGCGATAAGCATTTGGGCAGATGAAAAGTGAAATGCTCGAGGCCGACCGATCAAAATGCTTGCCCATGTTAGTGTAAATACGGCACATAATGAACAACCAACAGTTTTCTCCTTGTTTCTCGTTTCCAAAGATAAGGGCAAACGAAGCATAAACAAGCCATAACAGGATTCGTAGGATTCGGCAATGATAATTAGAATACGCTGATCACATCGATATGTCAAATGCGACACAGGGTTGCTTAGTACCTTGGATAATCCAAATTATTTCGTTACTCCCAGCATTCTCGGACGCTTTCCTTGGAATGTGGCTACACTTTTCAGCGTTGGGCGTTTCTAGGAGATTATCAAACCAACTCAACGTTAGACTGCATGGATTTATGAGAGCGAAAGCGAAAACATCGCGCAGCGCCTCGTCCACAAGAATGCCACCACCCAAGTACTCACAGTGTAGCACAAAAACTAAGAAATGGAAGATTGACACACGATAGCATGAGATATACTTCCTTATGTGCAAGCTGGAGCGGATGCGCTCTTCAGTTTCGACGCAGACTAGCTACTACTATCATTGATTACTGTCCCTTTGAATATGTTTAAACGCATCAGTTGTTGAGCCTGCCTCCAACGAGCAACCGCGCTTCAGGCGCGAATGGCTAGATTCATGCATACTCGACTGACCTAGAACTTCGGCGCTGAAACATTGACCAAAGCACGCCCTTGGCCAGGTCTACAGAGAGTATGGAAGTTCAGCGAGTCTTCGCACATTGTCGTTAAGATAGCCAGCCATGGCAGTCCATGGAGAGTCAGGGTAGTCGGCCGAGACTCATGGACAGCCAATTGTCCATCAGGATGTCTGCAGAGTCTCTAACATTGGAATCAACAGTGGCTTGCATTGTGCGGCCCGATGCTTCGTACGATTATTCCTGATCTGTTGGTGTGCTGATGTACAGGAAACATGTAAATGTGGCATGGCAACAGGGCGCAGGACATTGACGAGCGTTGTGGGCTGCGAAGGTATTTCAGTCTCTTTCTATGAACGCCGTCTTTGTCCCCGCCATCATGGGCGCAGACGTGCAAGTTTCGCATACTATCATCGAGGGCAGCCGAGAGCGAATACCTCGCAAGGGCTCGTAACAAGGCCTTTGAAGGACTAATGTCGTTCTATGGAGCGTTCCGGATGGAGCTCAGAGGGGAAGTTGAAGTTATAATAGCCCCTGAAATACCTATGGGAAATGGGAAAACTTATCGCCTGCAGTCCAAATGAGCGGGTGATCCCCTTACGACTGAGCCAAACGAAATCAATCAATCAACCCGTCTACCTGAGACGGAAGCACCGGGAGGGCTCCTGCTTGACAGGTCAAGCTTTTTGTTTGGAAAATCATCTTGGCTTCGCTGCGTAATGGTTCCCTAGACATGAATCAGTCAGCGTTATTTAGGAAAGGCTAATCCTGGCGAGTTAGCCAACCGCAACGCAAACCGAGCCTGCAGCAATTTCCGACTTAGGGGAAACAACATGTTATACTTTTTCTCTATATTGAATCCCCACACTCAGCGGCCATGCTCAACTCACCAGCTGCAGACATTGATTGATGCGGTCTTCGCCTTGGCCGCTGACTTGGCAAAGCCTTGTGCCGCACTGCCGCGTGTCTAACCCCAATGATCCACTGCTTGGCTCTCCGGCCAATGTCCTTGGCGATTCCCAGTGATTGCGATGGGCTGACGGGAAACCCAACTTCAATCCGTTCCCAAGGTGCCGGGTTGTGGGCAAGGGGGGCGAAACTCACGCGGCCCCGCCGTCGAGTGCCATCACATTGTCAAGACAAGAATAGGCACTCTGTTATTGAGGTCGCTGCAGCCTTAAGATGCGACCATCCCGCTCCGGTCCCGTTGGTTGGATCTTAGTCCTCAGCGTCTTCAACGCATCTCTGTCATTCGTTCACTATACTAATCAGACCGTCTCAATCTCTGTTTGAGCTACCACATTCTTTTGATACATAATCTCACTCTAATGATGTTGTTCAAGTCCATTGGCCTGGCCTCTTTGGCCGCTCTGGCCGCTGACGCTGCTTGCGCCACGAGCTCTCCTCGTTATGTCATGTACTTCGACCAGTAAGGCTCACCGTCAATACGTCCGGCTGTAAGAATAATGTGCTAACAAGCCCTCAAAGGTACCACACCTCTGGCATTCCCGACAAGTCTGTCACATCTGGCATCACCCACGTCATCACTGCTTTCGCCAACTCTTCTCTTTTCGCATCCGAGCCTGCCGGCGAGTACAAGCCCTTCAAGAACCTGACCGACATCCGTCCTCTCTTCGACAACGGCACCAAGGTGTGCATGGCTATCGGTGGCTGGGGTGATACCGATGGTTTCAGCCTGGGCGCCTCCACGAACGAGAGCCGCAACAAGTACGCCAAGAATGTTGCCGCTGCTGCCGTCAACCTTGGATACGACTGTGTTGGTGAGTTGGCTGTTTTTTCTTTCGTAGACGTCTAGTTGAACATAACTAACAATTAACATAGATGTCGATTGGGAGTACCCCGGTGGCAACGGCGCCGATTACAAGCAGAAGCCCAATGGCAATAAGACGGCTGAGATCAACACCTTCCCTCTGCTCCTGTCTGCCATCAAGACTCAGCTCAGCCACCACAAGATGGAGCTCTCCGTTACTGCTCCCGGTCTCAAGCGCGACATGATTGCTTTCACCGCCAAGACCATCCCTAAGATCAACGCTGCTGTCGACCACTTCACCGTGAGTAACCAGCACGACTTGAGGGAAGATTCATGCTAACAACATCAGGTCATGACGTATGACTTGATGAACCGCCGTGACAACACTACCCGCCACCACACCGATGTCAAGGGCTCTCTTGAGTCCGTCGACACCTACATCTCTCTTGGCATTGACGCTGCCAAGGTCAACCTTGGTTTCGCCCTGTATGCCAAGTGGTTCACCACCGCCACTGGCGCCAACTGCACTTCTCCCATCGGCTGCCCTACCGTCCTGCTCGAGGCCGCTGACGGAACTGACACCGGCAACTCTGGTGCCGTCACCTTTGAGACTGCCAACTTTCAGGAGGCTCCCACCAACCTGACCACATCTACCGACTCTTCTTGCGGCGCCGGTACCTTCTTCAAGTGCCCCACCGGAAGCTGCTGCAGCCAGTACGGCTTCTGGTAAGTCTAATCACCTATATTCATTGGAGGAATCTCGACTAACATCATTGCAGCGGTACTACTGCTGCCCACTGCGGTAACGGCTGCCAGTCCGACTACGGTATCTGCAACGGCACCTCCACCCTCAGCTCTTTCAAGACCGCCATGGCCAACGGCTACACCGACGAGGTCAACGGCGGCCAGTGGTACTGGGATCCCGCCGGACCGTTCTTCTGGACTTGGGACACCCCTGCTCTTGTCACCCGCAAGTTCAACGACATCGTCAAGGCCCGCGGCCTTGGTGGCGTTGCTGCTTGGAGTTTGGGCGAGGACTCCTACGACTTCAGCCTCCTCAAGGCCATCCAAGCCGGCGTCAGGGCTATGGTCTAGAGAGTACGTTAGCAGCATTTAGTGTAGACTGTTCATAGCGTCCTGTGCTCGAGCGATCTTGACCTCATTTGAGAGTTTCATTCATTGGACTGATCTTATTTATACCACATGATTATACCACATCTTCGATCAGCCACATGACTTTTGTCCCTGACGCGACTTGCAACAAAGTGACACGTCTATGTTCTGTACGACGTTGACATGAGGGCTTCGCTCAACTGCAGGTCAGTTGGTTAGTCATGAATCACTTTCTGCCTTTTTAAAGCAAGAAGCAAGGTGACGTACGCGATGTGGTGATGACCGATCAGACTGATTGCAGGAGGAAGTAACATCAGACGCATACAGCTCCGGTCATGTTTGAACTGCACAACACAACGCACATGGAGCTTACGCAATGCGCACTGGTCGCATGTACGCCGAAGATCCGATACAAGGCGCGCACTGCAGCGTGTTCAGATGTCTGGAGGACTTCCCACAACCCACGACTTTCACCACGGACACATGTTGTGCCACTCGAGAATTGTGGATTGAAATACTTGTTTCTTGACCTATCAAAGTTTTAAACAATTAATTACTAGTCCTGTCAGATCCAAAATTCAACATAACTCCAACCATCTATTTATTCATGTCATTCAGCCGTATCGTCAGAGCCTATCAGCTGTTCCCTTACTTGGGGACAGGAAGAGACTTGGTGCAGTCGGTGAGTTCGTTGATGTTGTCAACACCGAGGAGACTAAGACGCAAGTACTCTCTTGAGAACGCCTACCAAATGTTAGAACTTATGTCACATTAATGAGACAATGTCTGAAGAAAAGAACATACCACGTTCCAGGCGGGCTGGCTGTCAGCGAAAGCCTTGAAAGCCGGTCCGCTGCGAGAGTCCTGGGAGAGGACCTTGTCGCTGTTGAAGGTGAAGACATTAGACGGGGCACCGGCCAAAGTCTGCGAGTAGAAGAGGGTATCCCAGACGGCAGGGGTAGTATCCTGAGGAGCTCCGGCGCGGGCAGGGTCAACGGTCTTCTGAGTGGAAGTGGTGTGGGCGCCGACGAGGGCTGCAAGACCGGGCGGGGAGATGGTCTTGTTTGCGAAGATTGCAATGAGTTTGTCGACCGGGTCGTTGACGTCCGGCAGCAGACCGTCGGGGCAAGCCGTGGAGGAATCCTTGCGGCCGATCAGGGTCTTGACTCTGGGCCCCTTGGGGCACATGACGGTGCCGCTGTTGGCGGCGAACTGGATCAAGTCCGCCATACCAATGCCATACTGCTTGTACTTGTTGAACCAAGTCTGGGTCTGAGTGACCGCATCCTGCAGACCGTCATTGAGGGGGCGCTTGATCTCGGCAGGGGCGAGAACAATGGAGCCGTCAGCACCACCGCCAGGACCGGTAGCGATACTCCAGCCGGAGGCATCGTGGAAGCCGAGGCGAACCGCGGCGCGGGCGGGTTGGGTACATCCACTTCCGTCTGCGAACTTGGTGGCGAGCTCGTCTCCAATGTGCTTCCAGACGCAACACTTGTCGGCGGCGCATTCCTTGCTGCCGAGAGCAGGAACGGATCCCTGGTACTGATCGGTCGACTGTCCAGAGGCGGAGGTAGTGAGAATACTCTTAATATCCTTGCCCGTTTGGCTAAGAGATGAGTCGGGGAGGCTCGCAAGGTCGCCCAAGGGCTGGTCGCTGATGGAACCAGCTCTAGCATAGATCTCATCCATGAAACCCGGGGCAGACCAGCCGGGGTAAGCGGAAGAGGTGGCCGCAAAGGCGGCCAGGAGCATAACTGCGTGATGCATGATGAATATTAGAACTGACGGCTCTGAAAAGAAACGAGAGAAAAACGAAAGTAAGTGACTGAATCCAGCGAGTGACTTGGTGTTGCTTGATGAGGAAACAGAAGCCTTGGCAGAGGTGAGGACCTCCAGTAGATATACCTCGAAGAACTCAAAAATGGCCGAGGAGAATGCTCGACACAGTTCCGGCTTGCCACCACATCACGTTGAGCTCGGTCCCGACAGGAACATTCTCAGTCGTTGGTCTGTAAGACATCATGTAGCACGGCCGTGATCTTTCAGTCCGAGGGCCCGCCAGCCACAACCCGCAGAACAATATTCTGGCAGACGAGATCCTCTGAACGTGCGAATATTAGCGCATGTGTCAGGTTGTAGTCGGGCTGCGGGCAATGCACTTGCCCGAATAGCCATCCTGTGTGGCGTTGTCAGCATCTCTATCCGATAAGTTTCTCCTGCTTTCAAACCCCAATCCAGTACCCCTGCTCCTGCAGGTGTCGGACCTAGGAGAAATCGCCTCAAACTTTCTTAGGTCCAGCGGTTCTTGCAATATTTGGGTCTTGCGCCAATGGTAGAGATCGCCGAGCTGATCATAGCGCCATGCAGGGGTGCAGTCGTTGGTACGTGGGCTGTCATCTCAAATTGCATCTACCTTCAACGGTACGACCGTTCTATTGGCGGGGAGAGCAGTTTCTAGCGTATAAGGCACGTTATTCTTGTGATCAGCTGCGATCACTACTGAAAGTAAAGATCGGGATCTTTCAGCTGGCAAGCTGGTGTATGCTTACTTCCCCGGCACTAGGACTGGCCATGTTGAAACCAGGCATCAGTTCGCTCGACTTCAAAGGATCTATCGTTCAACCAGTCTTACTGCTGAAAGTTTCCGCGAGTCATAATGGTCCGATACTGTTGAGGTGCATCGTGACCATGTGCTCGTGGTTCGCAATGAGACTACCTGATCCTCCCACTCATCCGTCCGGAATTATCTGAACAGTGCATTCATCTCATAGACCGGAAAGCATTTCGTTCGGGTTTATGGACGGTTGTTCGGCAAGCAGTGGTAATCGTGCTCGAAACCTCGCAATACCTCGCAATCGCTCACTCTCCCCCTCGACGCTGACGTGTTCCACCGGACGTGCCCAGAGCCTCGGACCTCCGACTTGACCCGTTCATCGAGTCACCCAACCACAGCTCGAGCTTTGGAAATTGCGACACGCAATGGAAGAAAACCGTCGCGGCCAGAATATGGAAAAGAAAAGTCCACAGGCGGGAGCTAATGCATGGGTCGGCCTTCGCCACCATTGCGGTTGTTGCACCATCAATCCAACCTGTCACTGTGAAGTGACATAGTGTATTAAAGTGTACTTTTTGGAACCTCTGTGTTACGACCCGTTATGCATGGATAACAGTGACCGACCTACTCAGGCAGCGGGCGGCTAGAACAGGACATTTGTACTGCAGAATCATAGGAATAACAGAGACTCACTCAGAAAACAGAAGAACTATAGTATAAGTCATATAATAATAAGATAAAACTGAGTAGATAATATAGATCACTAAGCGCTCAGTAAGGACTACTAAGTGCTTACTAGTAATTACTAAGCGCTCATTAATATCTAATTAGAAATTAGTAAGCTAGATAAAAGAATTATTTAAGACTTATATATAGTATAATCTTAAGCTTAGCTTATAGTTAAACTTCTATAGCTCTTCAGTAATTAACTTAGTATTTATCCTCATAGATACTTTTAGCTTACTTTTACTGTAAATTACTTATTAAGCTTAAAATTAATCACTTTAGTCTCTAAAAGACCTAATCTATTATAGCTTATAACCTATAACTTAAACTATAACCTTAATATACTGTTATAATATATTAATCCCTAGCTTCTATTAGCAAACCTTACTATTAGATAGCTAACTATAATATTTTAATTGCTCTTATTTAGTAAGTTAACTATTAATACCTACTAATAGTAAAATAATAAGCATATCTTCTTACGTTTTAGCTAAATCTCTTACTTTAGGATCTTTATCTTCTTTATATAACTAGCTTCAGAGTTTAGCATAGAAACTTACTAGCGTTGAGGATTATAATATATTAGACTTTAAATATAACTCTAATAGAAAAGGCTTTTTTACTAAAGAAGGTTATAAAAAACTCTAATGCATTATCTAGAAATAAGAAGCTAAATCTAAAGAAATATAAATATTTATAAATAAAAGTAAGCAAATTATTGAAAACCTCAATAGATAACTTCAGAACGTTATAGTAGCTTTTAAAAAGCTAGAAAAAGATGTTAGAGGAGATGCTAACTTCAAAAAGGTTTAAAAACTCTAAGAAGAACTTAATACCTTCTAAGCTGCTACTAACATTATTACTACTTTAATTAGAGAATAATAGAAACTTAAACTTAGCGCTCTAATCACCTATAATAGTACCTCTAGATAACTTAAGTTATTTCTAATTTAAGTTAAAAACTACTAGAACTTTCACTATAGAGACTTTACTAGCTAGACTGAAAAAGTTATTTATACTACTACTTACCTATGAGGATAAGCCTTTAAATAGTTTAAACCTATTTAAAAAGAGTTCCTTAAGTATAAAACCTTAGATAAATGCTCTACTAAGATCTGCAACATCTATAGTAGCTTTAAAGGATTTAAAGATATCTTCTGCTCTCTCTTCTAAGACTTTAATAAGAAATAATAAGCTAAGAGAAACTTTATATAGCTATAACAGATAAAGTTAACTAAAAAATATATTGCTATATTTAGATAACTTAGCATCTAACTTAACCTCACTAAAGAAACTAAGATCTTTATGTTCTATTAAGGACTTAAAGATAAAATTAAAGATAAGATTATTAAGATTAACTATCCTAAAGACTTTTTTTAGTATACTAATTTTACTATTAAGATTGATAATCAATTTTTTAAACGCTATAAGAAAAAAGGCAAAAAACAATAAAAACTAAACTCTAGATGTAAGTATTAATAGCAGCTTTAGTAGAAGTTTACCTCTTAGTAGAACAATAATAGACCTCATAACAACTAGAATAACACTTACTAAAGTACTATTTATAGATAATATAGCAGACCTATAGATCTCAGCATAATAACTAAACCTAATAACAAAAAGCTTTAGAACTTTAAGTATTATAATTACAATAAATAAAGATATATTACTAGAGATTATAAACAGCTTAAGAAGCTTCTCTAGAAGCTAGTAGCTAAACAACTCTAATAGATTAATACTATTGCTAAAGTCCTATATACATCCTAATCTTAGACTAAATATTATAATAATAACTATTAAATCTACTTCAAAGATAAAGAAATATTAGAACACTACTTAAGAGATAGTAACCTTAAACAGTTTAGATATAATATAACTACTTTAGATATATATCTAAAAACCTTAGTAATAATGCATACTAGTAATAGTAAGATCTATAGAAAAACCTAAGAACAACTTAATAAGATGCTATAAATATAGCAACTTAAACTAATTCTTAGTTCTACTTTAAAAACAACTAATAGCTAAAGTTAGACTAGTTATAAACTTCTAAACTAGACTACCTATATAACATTAAAAGAATAAATAAGAGAAGAATCTGATAATAAGCTAGATTACTAGTATAACCTCCTAGAAGAATAGCAACTATTTAATCTTATAAACAACTAAACTTTTAGAGAAAGAGAAAGTTCTCTTTATAACTTAGATGAACTTTGCAACGTTGCATACTAATATACTTAAGTAGAGATCGCTTATAAGCTTACCTCTAGTGTAGATAACACTAGCTTTAAAGAGAAATCTGAGAAGGATGATATATCTAAGCAAATTATATATAAATAAATCAACCTATATAATAATAAACAGTTTATTAAACTTTATAGTGTACCTAATATAGAACTTAGAACATACTACACCTTATAACTTAAAATTAAAAATCACCTCTACTTCAGAATTACTAACTTTAACTATTAACACCTCTTTTAGGCATAATGTTTCTTTAACTATTATGAAATCTGTTAGCATAGGTATAAGCGTATATAGGGGCGTGGTATATGCGCCTATATAGTATAGGGTTATAGATAGGCGTATGTTGTGATGAAAAGTGATAATCTTAAGTATTAATGGGCATTTAATTGTATAGATAATAATAAGGGAAGTGATGTATTGTGATGATTCCTGTTGATGTAGTTGGCAGGTTGCATCCCCTAGTAGGGAAAAGTGAGGGGAAAGATAACCTGAAACGTAACCTGCTAAACTGCTAATTATATAAGGTGCTTACGTAACTATACGTATTACATAATCAATATTATAGTTATAGGTTATAATAAATAGAGTATTTTTAGTTAAGGTTTTATACCTTTAACTTTATTAGTTTATTTAATATAGGTTATTAAAGTAAGTTAAGCGTTATTATTATTCTTATATTATTATTATTATTATAAAAGAATGTTATATGTTAACAAAATCTATATAGGAGATAAATATAACTACTATTTCTAATCTAAGCAATATAATAACAGTCTTCTATAAAACATCTATATTATATATACCCTTACTAGATAGGAACTTAGAAAGTTTAATAGTAATATTGCTATATTTACCTCTAGCTGATAATTTCCTATAGAATACCTCTATAACAAATAGATGAAATAGGATAAATACTAGTGCAATAAGTATTAGATCTACTATAAAGAAAAAGCATACGCCTAGAGAATTGTAAAGAATAAACCCTAACTTCCTTAGGTTAGATACTATAAAAACAGCCTTATGAAAGTATAATAGAAAGAAAAGCAAATTACCTACTTAGGATATCTAGAATAATTAAAAAACTAAACTTATCTACTAATATAGAACTATAATAGGTAATAAAAAAAAGGTTTATCTACTAAATGTTATAAAGATATTAGAGTAATATAGAACTTAAAGTTACTATTAACTAATAGATAACATTTATGCTAATTAATAGTAAAGCTAAAGCAAACTTTATTGCCTTCTAAACTATTAATAGGCTAAAAATACTATAGAAAGGAAAAGAACAACTATACTAGCTATATATAGCAAAAAGAGAAGAATTTAAATATAAAGGAAGTATTATCTATAATAAGATTATACCCCTCAAGATAAGCTACCTAAATTAAAAAAAAAGAATCTAATTTAATATTACTAACTTAGGAATATATAATATAATGCTAAAACTACTTTAGCTATAAATAAGCAACCTATAGATAGATTAGAGCAAAAGCTAACTCTATTAGAACTATAATAACTTAGTCTCTAAGCAGCTCTATTAAAAATAAGCTTCAAATAAGCTAATATAATAAGGAACTATAAGATGATATATCTACTACTTTAAGGTAAAATAAGCCATATTATTACTATTAATAATAATAGATCTTAAATAAAAGAATAACCTACTTCTATCTATTCTAAAAGAGTATAAAGTTTATAAGAAACTTTTTACAGCTAAATTAGAAACTAGACTGCTTAAATATATTAGTTTTAATTATAAAATCCTCCTTAAAGAAAGAAAAGAACTATAATTTAATAAGATCTATAGACTTAACCTAATAGAAATAGAAGCTTTAGATAAATACCTCAAAGAAAACCTTAGAAAAGGTTATATCAGACCTTTAATATTGCTAGCAGGAAGCTTTATCCTATTTATATCTAAAAAGAACAGAAAACTATAACTATGTATTAACTACTATATATTTAATAAAATAATGATTAAAAATTGCTACCTACTACTCCTCATAGATGAGATGAGATGACTTCTATATAGAGCTAATTAGTTTATAGCTTTTAACCTCAAAGAGGCTTACAACTTAATCTAAATAAAATAAGGTAAAAAATGAAAGACCACCTTCTAGATATAAAAAGGACATTTTAAGTACCTTATTATACCCTTCAGTTTTACTAATATACCTATAACATTCTAGAATATAATCAATATAGTACTATGCAAATATATTGATATCTATATAGTTATCTACCTAGATGATATCTTTATCTTCTTACCTATACTTGAGAAATATAAAGAAAACGTTTACTACATCTTATAAGCCCTCTAAGAAGCTAAACTTTTAGTTAAACCTAAAAAAAGCAAATTTTATATATAAAAAGTAGAATACTTTAGATTTACTATTACTTTTAGAAAGGTTTATATATTAAAAAACAAAGTTAAAGCTATTAAGGAATAGCTAATACTTAATAACTTTAAAGAAGTCTAAAGATTCCTAGGTTTTATTAACTTCTACTGCAAGTTTATTAAAAACTATAGCAAAATTAATATAGCTCTTATTAGCTTTAGCTGCAAGAATATACCCTTTATATAGAAAGAACTATAATAGATAGCATTCTAGAAGATTAAAAACCTTATTGCTAGCAAATCTATCCTAATTATTTTAAATCTAATAAAACAGTTTGAAGTAGAACCTAATATATTAGACTATATAATCAGAGTGTAGCTGTTGTAATGAGACCTAAAAGGATAACTACATCCTTACGCCTTCTTCTCTTATAAACTCTATAGACTAAAACTTAACTACTAGATATATAATAAAAAGCTTATAGTAATTATTAAAGCTTTTAAAGAATAGAGACCTAAACTCTTAAGAATGATTTATAAAGTATTTATATACTTAGACTATAAGAATCTCTTACATTTTATAACTTTAAAAGTGCTTAATAAATAATAAATCTAATAGTTAGAATTCCTCTTAGAATTTAACTTCTAAATAACCTACTGAAAAAGATTAGATAACAGTAGAGTAGATGTTTTCAGCTAATAACTAGACTATAATATCTTAGTACCTAAAGAAACCTAAGTGATTCTTAAACGATAAAACAATAGAGATCTAATGCTAGTAGCTAAACTCTTAATAATAGCTAGACAATCTAATATTAGCCTAACTGATAAACTAAATGATAAAGCAATTATAGAATTTTATGTATGCTCTGTATATAATCACTAAAGAATTATAAAAACCTAGAAATAACTATAATAACAGTATAAAGAAAAGGTTATAAGAGAATATATAGCAAAAGCAATTAAGAATTATGAGGTATGCCTAAAAAGCAAACCTATTTAATATTAACTTTATAGTATACTATAACTTTTATTTATACTATAAACTGCTTAGTAGTCTATATTACTTAACTTTATTATTAAACTACTAAAGTTATAAAAACCTCTTATAGAAGTATATTTTAATAGCGTTTTTATTATAATAGACTAACTTATAAAATATGCCTACTTCATCTTATATAAAGAAGTAAGTAATGCTAAAAAATATATATATACTTTCTTTAAGTATATTATTGCTAACTACAGCATACCTAAGGAAATTATATCAAATAGAGATAAAATCTTTACTTCTAAATTTTAAAAGTTAATTATATTACAACTTAGTATTAAATAATTAATATCTACTGCATTCTACTTATAAACTAATAGATAAACAGAATAAATCAACTAAATCCTCAAAACCTATCTCTACACCTATATTAACTACAACTAAGATAATTAGGTTATATTTTTACTAATTGCTTAGTTTGCCTATAATAGCGCAATTAGAGAAAGTATTAAGAAATCCCCCTTCTACTTTAACTATAGCTTCAAACTAACTACTTATAGAGAACTTTAAGTAAGTTTAGCTGCAGTTAAAGCTACTGCTTTAGTATAGCAAATTAAGGATATTTAAGATAATGCTTATAAAGAACTTAAATTTATCTGATAATAAATATTAAGATTTAGCAACAAATAAAGGATTGAGGGACTAACCTTAAAAGAGGGAGATAGTATCTATTTTATATAGCAAAACATTAAAACAAAATAACTAAGCGATAAACTTAACTATAAAAAACTTAAACTTTTTAAAATTTCATAAGTTATTTCACTAGTTAACTATAAGCTTAAACTCTTAGAAACTATGAAATGCTACCTAGTATTCTATATTTCACTTCTCAAGCTAGCACTATGAGGATTATAAATAAATAACCTTATTATCATAGAAGATAATAAACTAGAGTATAAAGTAGAGAAGCTACTAGACTACTAGTATAGAGATAACAAATAGGAATACTTTGTTAAATAGAAAAACTATAGATATAAAGATAACATATAAGAACCTAATAACAACCTATTTAACTGTTGAGATAAGATTAATAAGTATATTAGAACGCTTAATTATATTGATCTTAGGGATAGACTAAGCCTACTTATAACCTTAGAAGAATTTAAGGAATATAAAAAACGTGCTAATGAAAAAGAAAAATAAATACAGAAAGAAATGCAATAGAAATAAAGAAAAGCTAAAAAATAAAGGATATAACTCCTATTAGTATAGGTATAACTAGGAGGACGCCTTAGACTAGCATAACAAGAAAACATATCTATTTAACTAGGAATACTAGAATATAACTAAAACTCTTCTAATAAGAAATTTAAAGTACTAAGATTCTAATTAAGAATTAAATCTAAGTTTAGTACTTTAAAGCTACTTATAGACTGAACTTCTAATATAGAGGACTCTATAGAAGGAACTTCAGACGCCTCACCTTCCTCTATAACTATTAACGTCTCTTTATAACTCTTCTTAAAAACTATTCTCTTTGTTTTATGAATATAATCTAACTTTATAAGTACCTCATTTACTTCAGCCTATACCTTTTATAACGCCTCTATTCTCTTTTGAAATAACTTTTTAGTTTCTTTCTCTTTATTATCTAGATAATAAGACTCTACTATTAACTGCTCTACTATAATTAGTTAGCTAAAGAAAAAACTAGAATAGATACTGCTTTATACTAGCAGATTATATTATTAGAAGCATTATAAGAATAATAAGTGCTACTAATAGCAATATACTCCCTATAAACTAGCAACCTTAGTAATATCTTATAATAGAGCCCTTTTAAATAACAGTAATAGCAAAGCATAACTTTAAAACTATTCTCAGCAATATTAAGAGAATAATAATAGCGATAAAGCATAGAAACTATAGGATTTTTAATAATGTAACTTAACATAATGTTAGTATCATAAGTAATAATAGGAAGTATAATTAATAGATCTCTAACTTAGGACTAACGACCTATTTATGTTAGGTTTTGAGGATAAGACCTTTAGAGAGAGGACCTAATATTATAACTTATTATATATAGATAATAGTGACTAACCTACTTAGGCAGTAAGTAGTTAGAATAAAATATTTGTACTGTAGAATTATAGGAATAATAGGAACTTATTTAGAAAACAGAAGAACTATAGTATAAGTTATGTGATAATAAGATAAGACTGAGTAAATAGTATAGATTACTGAGTGCTCAGTAAGGACTACTAAGCGTTTACTAGCGATTACTGAGCGCTTACTAGTATCTAGTTAGGAATTAGTAAGCTAGATAAAAGAACTATTTAAGACTTATATATAGTATAACCTTAAGCTTAGCTTATAGTTAGACTTCTATAGCTTTTTAGTAATTAACTTAGTATTTATCCTTATAGATACTCTTAGCTTATTTTCACTGCGAATTACTTATTAAGCTTAAGACTAATCACTTTAGTTTCTAAAAGACTTAATCTACTACAGTTTACAACCTATAACTTAGACTATAACCTCAGTGTACTGTTATAATGTGTTAATCCCCAGCTTCTGTTAGCAGACCTTACTGTTGGATAGCTAACTGTAACACTCTGCCAGCATACAGGCTACCTTTGCAACCACCCCCCTTCCCTTCTCCCTTCGCTTCTCGCTCCCTAGTTAGCTTTAATAGTTAGGGAGGATTATAGCGATTGCTGCGATTACCTCATTTTTGTATTCTTTGAATTTATTTAGCTCGTCAAGCTTATCCTAAACCTTTTCTATCTTCTTATTATTTCTAAATATTTTATAAAGTTATTACTAGTTAGTTTAGTGTTTTTTAATACTAGGTATTTTTTTATTAGATTAGAAGAGGAAGAATATAGCGATTTAGTAGATAAATATATAGTAATAATATTTATCTTTAAATTTATTTAGGGATCTAATATTAGGGTTTATATTATTAGTAAAAAGCTAAAGTTTTTATTTATATATTCTCACTAGAGCAATAAAGTTAACTTTCTATTTTATTTTCTAGTTTATTAATTTAGTAATAAATATTCTAATAAGTTTAATTATAATAAGTTAATTTTATTAGGGATAGTTAATAAGTAGAGGAAGAATAGACCTATATTCTTCTTCTTATATAATCTTATATAGTAAGTTATCTATAAACTATTGAAGTTATTAATAATACTCTTATAAACCTAGATTAAAGCTTTCCTAGTTATTATAAATAGTATTATAATACTTAGTAGGTATCTATTAAAGTATAAACAGAATTTTCATAGTGTAGCGTAAATATCCACAAATTGGATGTGGCTGGGCTCAAAGGGTAGAAGATCAATCCAACCTGCCGGCATGCCGAGATGAGGGCAACATAGCGGCGGCAACTTAACCGGAGATAGTAAAATAACAGTGCCGGTCAACGCTATCTGAAAGGTGCCGATCTGCCTCGGGTCTAGCGCCACAGTAAGCCCGGGCCGATGTAGCGTCTTTGGTTCCTCCGGCAGTACCAGAGGCTTCCTCCGGGAGACGGCATTGGGGTAGTCGGCGGGTAACCGGCTTCTAAGGACTTTGAGACAGTCATTGTATTGGTAAACGAAGTACGGGTTTAAAGAACTTCACGGCGATCACAACGAAGTGAAACTTTGAAACAAAGAAGGGACAATAAAGACCTCGAATAAGGTTGTTTTCTCGTGGGGATTCTCAGACATGGTTAATTATTACTGTTACTGTTTGGCAGCGGAGATCTTCGAGACAGAAGGGAATACCACAGCCACGAGTGTGGCTCAGTCGCCCCTCAATGGCACTTATTGGTCAGCCCAATTCTGTGTCAGGTACATGAACAGACCAGAGTCCATTATGTTTTTCTCTTTTGGACACACCTTTTGGAAACAGCACGATATCTCTAAGATTTCGCAACTTGCTCACCTTCGATTTGATTTCTCATTTCTCTGGGATTTCTCCCTGAATTAGTGTACGACGCGGCCTACTGACTATATTGAGACGCTAGCTTAAAGCACCTTGTAGAATCCATATTGGCATGGTGGTTTGAGGCGTATTCAGCTCCTGGGGAAAGCTCACTACAACAAGCGCATCTGACGCGTCACGGCACCGGGCACCGTTTATTCAGGGTAGCCACATGGCATATTTGTCTAGGCCATCATTTTCAGCCGCAAGCAAAATTCTCATCTGGCACTAGTGGCTTCACGGAAGATAAGAATAACACAAATGCCATTCAGTAATCTGAAAGATGTCCTAGTTCAAAGTGCTTTGCATAACGTAATCCAGACTGCAGCCGGGTCATTCTCCTAAATCTCCTTCTCACCCTCTCAGTCGAATATCAAGGAATAACGTTGAGCTACGTGAAGAAACCCAAGACCAAATGGCTTTTTTAAACTTACTAATACGTCGACAAGATGAATAGGGGGGCAGCTCGCCGTCTCTACATCACGATTCACCCTGAAGGCTTGGTGCATTTCTTTTGGGCCTGCATCATTCCCTGGCCATATGTTGTGGCCCTTAAGAAGGATTTAACACTCGCTTGTATATCAAATCTGTGACACCCAGTGGATCAGACCGTGATAACGACTGACCTTCCGAGTTATGCGCATACATCGCTCTTTCGTTTACGCGGAGTATACGATAACTCGTATCGCAGTACCCTTTGATTACAACTGACTCACACGACTCCATGTCAGGCAAAGATCAATCTACTGTGATATATTAACAATGCCCGCGGAGCCTCGAAACAACATGTTGTCATCATGCTTCATACTAGGTCTCAAGTTCTGTGGTGAGTGCCGAAGAACTGTACACAAAGTCTAATTCATTGCTGACCCATCCATAACACCAAGACCTTTTGATTTACATGAGGATCTACCAGCCCACTAGGCTATTGACCACCTGCTTGGAGGCCATTTGAAAAGACCTCCAAGTACAAGTAGGCGCGTATGGGCTCGCCGCATTCTTGCGTTCCACATACTCAGCCTTTCCCAACCAACTTGAAGCACACTCGTCGTCAATATGATGTTTCGTCTCAACGCCACCCTGTTTATCACATTCTACGCCTCGGCAACGAGTGCGCCCCCCGTTGAAGATGTGCCCAGCTTGACCATTGAAGCCCGCGGGCCCGCATGCCGCTCGCTCTGGCTTCATCCAGCCTGGCCATGTTTCTTTGGACCTCTGCGTGCTAGATGCCCAGCCTACATGCGGCAACGGACAATACCTATCTGAGCAAGATGACTGGCTTTGGACGTATCACAGATCCGAAAAGAAGTGTTGGGCGGATATACGTTTAAGATTGCCGTTTGAAGGTTGTTCATGACTGATATACATCTCATAGTATCAATGTTGCATCAAGAGTTAGCTGTGAGGTGGTTTGAGATGGTTTGATGTTATATAGCTTGCGGATACACGTAGCAGCGTAGTAAAACATTACTTAGGGCTATGGTAATGGAACATGGATAGCATAGTCGAGCAAACTTTGCACCGTTTATGCCGAAGCACAGACACCTGGAGTGGCCTGAAGCCCTCAAAAGTCGGGTATTCTGGTTGAGACGGTTCTGGATAGTTTATATGGAATTGTTGATGTAAACCTCCATCCGGCCCCCGGCTTTCTCTAGCCTAAGCCATCCAGGCCCGCATATGCTTCCCAGTCAGAGTCACAAGGCAGTCGAAAAGGTGTGCCAGCGCGGTAACCCGCTTTTCGAAAGTAGGTATGAAAAAAGTTAGAAGGGAAGAACGATCGTGCCCTCGGCTGCCTGCAGATTATCGCTTGTCAACGCAAGTTATTCGACCACGCCCTTTGGGCTATGCAATGCTAGTACTACATCAAAGCGTCCCAGTTCAGTTTATCAATTTCATTTCGAGCATCTCTTTGGAGTATCTCACAGTGAACACTCGAGAAACCTTTGTCTTTGATCTCGATCAATGGCATTGTCCAGCCCGGCCAGCTTCAAAGCCGGCATTCGGTAACAAACCACGTACAACCAACACGGTAGACATCCAAGGCGCTGTCTGATACGATTGTATTGTACTCAGCTTCTTGACAAAAATAAAAGACACAGAACATATGACTTGGTCGCCAATGTGGTACAACTCCACTGGTGTTGCACCATGCAAAGTGGCCACCTCTCTCTGTGATTCAAACACAAAGGAAGCGTCTCGACCTCAAGACACTTAAGTGATGCAAGTCTATGATGTTTCCAACATTTCTTACGACAGACTTCCAAATCAAATCGCCATACCAAACATGTTTTCACGTCCCCGACGATACCGCAACTCCGACGTCGAGCTCGCCCACATTCGCACAGGGGAGCCCTATCAGCCTCGTCCAAATGTTTATGCTCCCCAACGTTCAGAATACAGGCTCATCTGCGATGGAACTTCCCAACGGAAGCGATCATGCTGGACAAAAAAGCCTAGACTGAGCACATATATCACATTTTGGGCAGTCGGCTGTTACGGTATCTGCGCGCTAATCATGTAAGTTCCCCCTTCCTCAGTTGTACGGTCGTACCCTCCCACCAGGATCATGCTGACCCCATAATAGTGGTATTCTTTTCTATTGTCTCATCCTTCGACCACCCAGAGAAGCATCCTTGCAACCATTCCAAGAGATTTTCTTCAAAACCCCCGAGAACTCGGGGGAAGCCTCGAAAGACTATGTTTCTACATGGCTCAGTAACACGACGTTCCACGCGACTCCTGCTCAATGTCATTCTCATAATGACTACTGGCGCCCAGTACCTCTGTTCTCAGCGTTATCGGTAGGGTGCATCGGCATTGAGGCTGATGTATGGCTTAGAGATGGCGATCTTTTAGTCGGTCATGATGAACCATCGCTTTCCCTGAACCGGACTCTGAAGTCTCTGTATCTCGACCGGCTGGAAGAAATCCTTGACGCTCAAAACCGTGAGGGCACAGAGGGGAACGCCACAAGACGCGGCGTCTTTTCTCTTCAAGGCGATGCCCAAATCATCCTCCTCATCGACGTCAAGACCGATGCGAAGGAAACGTGGCCCGTCGTGCTCCATCAGCTCGAGCCGCTCCGTGAGAAGCATTACCTCACAAGCCACAACTCCTCGACGTCAAGCGACACCAAGAAATATCTGCGCGCCCCTTTGATCGTGGTCGGCACCGGAAATCTAGACATGGCAACCCTCGTCGCTAATCTCTCAGACACCGCAATCACATACCAGGAATACCACGACACCTTCTTCGACGCACCTCTAACCAACCTCCCCGCAGCCAACACCACCACCGAAACAAACTACAATACCACGAACTCCGTCTACGCCAGCGCATCCTTCAAACAAGCCATCGGATCCGTCCGCCTCGGCTTCAGCCGCACCCAGCGAGAAAAGCTCCGCAGCCAGGTCCAGGCGGCGAAGAGCCTCGGCCTGCAGCCGCGGTACTGGGACATTCCGGACTGGCCGCTCAAGTACCGCGATTACATCTGGACCGAGCTGAGGGCGGAGGGCGTCGAGATCTTGAGTGTGGATAATGTGAAGCATGCCGCCGGCGGCGTGTGGTACGGGGCATACTTCGCTGATGCGGTTGCCATGACTGCGATTTCTCCGGCCACGTTCTTGGTTATGTCGGTTGTGTTTTGGAGGGCTGTTTGGTACTGGCGGTATATGTAGGCACGTGAACGGCGTGGATGGTATAGATACGGCGGCGTTTTCGGCGCTGGGTATGGTGCTCTTGTTTCCTGCACTTCAACGTTTGCCTTCTGGGCGTGTGTATTTCAAGTGGTGTAACATAGAACGGATGATGGTGTTCAACACTTTAGATGAATGGGGTCACCTACGCAGCCTCGGAGCTCGTTCCTTTGCTTGACCAGTAGAATACGCGGAAACGTTTTACACGAATGAACCCCTACGTTCCTCGGGAGTGTAGCAGGTTTTACGAACTGGGTCTGGAGGACCATGGACCAAGGTCGAACAGTCCTCCTGGCCACTTCCTTTGTCCATAGAAGGACCATTCTAGCAACCCGCTTTCATGAGCATAGACTACACATCCATCCACCAAGTAAACCACACCCAAAATGCGTGATTAATCTTTCATAAAGTCAGAACTCGCCTTCACAATCCACGACCACCGTCCTCAATCCAGGACAACCATCGCCCGCCCTCTTCCAACATCTCATCCCCAACCATGGCCCCGGCACTCCACCTATTCCTCACCCTCCTCCTCGCATCCCTCACGACCGCCCGCCTCCCCATCCTCGCCACCCCCGACCCCCTCATCAAACACATAGCGAACACAAACCCCCCAGCCTGGCTGAGCCCGCAAGCTTGCCATCCCCGCTCCAAGTTCCCGTCCGCTCCCCCCGTCAACGCGACCGACCTCCGCGAAGACGCAAAGCGCTTCTGCGCCCGCGCCGCCGAGCTCGTGCCCGTAATGCGTCCCCAACAAGTCCTGCGCGGAAACGGCCTCGGCGTTTATAGCGAGCAGCATTTCCAGCTGCAGTTCCTGTATCCGTGCCCGCACCGCGATGTAAAGGCGCAAGACCCGCAAGATCCGATGGGCGATGGGGTTTTGGTCGAGGGGGGGAGCTGGTGTGTGGAGTTGCTGAGTGAGAACTGGAACCAGTGTAAGTTGGACCCTTGCGAGGCTCGTAAAAGGGCGCGGACTGACTTGTGACAGGCAAAACCCAGAGGCATGCGGGTGTGGGGGGGATGAGGATTGCTGGGTGCGTGCTGTACACGACGGGGCCGGGGCACTTGGCCCAATAGTCGCAAAGACGCAAGATGAACTCACTCAGTCAAGCTCTAGGCCAGTTGGGAATGTGTTCTCTTCTCTGTGCGTGATGGTTCAGGCTGTCCAAGCCATATGATTGGCATTAGTGTACGGAAATGGTATTACTTTTAGATGGTGGCTCTATGTGCAACCGCTGGATCCTCCAAGTCTATATATATCGTGAGCCCGTAGGTCTCCATGCAGTCCAAACGCCGATAAATGCCGCGCCTTTCCCTCTCATGATAGTCACACATACTCGTCCCATCATGATACACCTCCCCCTTTACCCTTCTGCCCTTAAGCCTTCCCACTACCAGTCTCCTGCTCAAAGTCTCTCGTTTGCGTCTGCTCCTCCAACACGCCCGTGGTCTTCTCCCCATCAGCCGCCTCCGCCGCCTCCCTCTCCTTCTTCCTCGCAAGCCTCGCCAGCGCCTTGGCCCGCTTACTCTCGTTCTTCTCCTGATCCTCGCGCATCTGCTTGATGACCGGACTCTTCGCGCGGATCCGCTCGCCGTAGCGCCAGAAGATGATCGGGATAGGGATCAGCGCGAGCTCGAGCAGGCCGCACAGCGTGCCGGCCCACTGCGGCGTCAGCGCGCGGTACATGCTCGGGCCGGCCAGCGGCAGCGTGCCGCCGAACATGCTGCGCATAACCGCGTTGCCGGCGAGCGCGCTGGCGGCGTAGATGCCGTACGCGCCGGCGAGGTAGTTGCTGCCGTAGATGAAGGAGATGGTGTTGCCGGCGCCGAAGGGGATGCCGAAGGCGATGGGGACGGCCCAGTGGATTGTCTTGGGCAGGCAGGTCCATGAGAAGACGAGCTGGCCGATGGGGGTGAGGATGGCGCCGATGGTCATGACGCGCGCGGTGGCCTCGGGCGGGACGCGGCCGGTGACGGGGTCCTTGGGGTGCGCGTTGATGATGCGCCGGAAGAGGGGCTCGCTGAGGATCGCGGCGATGGTGCCGACGCCGATGCCGAGGAAGGCGAGGCCCGAGGTGCCGGGGCCCCAGCCGCGGTGCTGGGAGAAGACGATCGGGTAGGCAACGAAGCAGAGGTACAGGATGCCGTAGATGAGGGAGATCCTTGGGCGGAAAAGTCAGCATTGATGGGTGGATACTTGGAGGCAAAGGGTCTTACCAGATGTTGAAGAACCACAGGATGGGCTCAGTGAAGCTGAGGACAAAGGGGCGGCTGAGGTTGAGCTTGATGAGGTGTAGCTTGGAGACCTTCTCGTCGTAGCGGCACCACCAGCGCGGGTCGTCGGTCTCCTTGCGGATGCGGGCGGCCTTGCGCTGGAGGATGGACGGGGCGTAGGTCTCCTTGAGGGTGAACATGAGGCAGATGGCGAAGCCGGCGATGATGAGGACGACCCAGTTGGTCCAGCGCCAGCCGAGGTACTGGAAGACGAAGCCGCCGATGAGGGGCCCGGTGACGGGGCCGTTCAGGGGCGCGATGCTGTAGAAGGACATGGCGAGGGCGCGGTACTCCTCGTCGGCGATGTCGACGACGGTGCCCGGGCTGTTGGCGATGAGAGCGGCACCAAAGAGGGCGCTGTCATATCATGTTAGATGTCATCAGAGTAAAGAGTGCTGGAAAGGGGGATGGACATACCCGAAGAAGCGGACGACGATGAGTGTCGTCAGGGACTTGGCCAGACCGCACGGGATGATGAGCAGCGCCGAGATGATGAAGCAGACGACGTAGACGTATTGTCGGCCGTACAGCTCACTCATCGGGGCGACGATGAGACTGCCGGCGGCGAGACCGAGGAGGTAGGTCGTGACACCCAGTGTCGCGATGACCTGAGACGACTCATACTCGATAACAAGACCCGGGATAGACGCCGTGTAACTTGTGCTGTAGAGGACAATGACCCAGGTGGAGAAGGACACGACGAAGATGGTCCAGGCACGGTACCACAGCGGCCAGTTCTTGGGGTTTTCGGGGTCGCCGGGCTCGAAGGTGACCTCGAAGTCGGGGGGGCGCGAGGCGGTGCTGCCGATGCTGGTGCCGGTGCGGGTGTAGGTGATGGGCTCCCGGGCGGCGTGCTCGACCTCGGTCTCGAGGTCCGGGGTGAGGGCGTGGGAGAGCGGCTCGAGGGGGTCGGTGTCGGTGGAGGAGGTAGACAGGGCGCGGCTCCGGTGGCTGTGCCGAGACTGGACGGTCTTGAGAGGGCGGAGCTGCGGCGAGTCTTGGCCGGAGCTGTTCGTTGTCGCGGTCTCGGCCGCGTGGGACCCCTTTTCCGGATCGGGGGCGGACATTGTGTGCGGTGGAACTTTACGGCGCGGCCCGGATGTAGTTGCTGAATTGGCAGGCGAGGTTTCTCAAGCTCAATGTGTTGCTCTCATGAGATGAACCGAATGCGACGCGCTCGTGCTGCCCGATGTTGGATGTGACGAGAACGGATGACGGAGGCGGCGCCGGGCCTCGGGAGACGAGTTTTGAACGTCGCAACCAGCTTACAACACTTGACTGGAATGGCCAATGATGCGCTTTTATCTGCGAATGACCGCGGAACGAGCGCGTAAATTACAATGGGGAACTGAAGAAGAGCGATGAGTCAACAATGAGTGACCTTTTGGTAAGAAGTATGCATTCCCCGGCCGCGAGAAAACGAGAGACGAGGGCAGGAAGAAGATTGAACAGAACCAACAAAAATTTGGGCAAAGCGGCCCGTCAAACGTTTGTTGCTGGTCAGACAGACAAGGTAGACGGCCCCTCGGCCCCTCTCCGTAGAGCCCAAGGGGTGCAGGACTTTGCAGGAGTGCAGATGGATGGTGGGTGGTGGTGGGCAGCCCGCATCCGATCCACCGGGGCGAAGGGTGCGATGGGGCGCGATGGGGCGCGATGGGGCGCGATGTGGGTAATCAAGGCACGCAATCGGAGGCGTGGGTGGGCATTCTGGAAAAAAGACGTGGGCGATCCCGCCCTTTCTGCGGCCTGTCGATGGGACTTTGGACTGTTTCTGTGTGCGTCCCCTTGGGGATAAACGGCGGGGACTAGGGGTCGTGTCGGTCGTTTGGGGCCAAGATACAGATAGCCGGTGTTGGAAGGCCGGCCGAAGCAGAAACCATGTTGAGGACCCGATTTGTGACCTATACATAGTATTCGTCAGGTATATGGATGATACCTTCATTGTCCGACATCAGGGAATGGAATGGCGCGTCGTCGAGAAGAATGAACCGAGACATCCAGGTCCATGCAGCCAAAGCGCCTGCTCAGGTATTCGACGCCCTTCTCCGCATCATGACTGCCTGCCTCTCTCTCCATTTGGCTGATTGCTGCTGTGAAACGAGACGGCAAAGTGACAAATTCCGGTTCGTTATCAGAAGAGCCAATCTTTTCCTCGAGACGAATAGGAGGAGTGGATACTCAGCCGAGGTCCGCTTTTGGACCCCACCTCCCTTCTCCAGTCGTGGCCAAGTCTCCCCGTGGGAATAAGCGGCAAGCGGGCAGGCCCAGCCAGGCCAAGCCGGGAACACAAGAGTCATGACCTGGGCCGGCTCCAACAACTGCAGGGCAGCTAGCAACACTCCGGCGAGGGAGCTGCATCGCAAGTGCTGAGGACATGGTTGTGCGCTGGCGGACGACGTTGGAAGATGCTGTTCCTCCCTTATGAAAAAGAAGCTTCCGGCCGTCAATCGTCTAATGTCAATGACATGAAAGCATATCGAGGGATACCACATTGAAAGTTTTGCGGATTGGGCCCTCCGCATGGGATGTGGAACCTGTCATGGCAGCCACCAGGCGTCCCTGTCCAGTGTCTCGACCACAAACTGTGTGGTCGCAATTTATTTCCGGAGCAGGACGGCGCTTGCTTCTGGCAATTCGGGCTCCATCCGAGACTTCTCTTTTCTCTTTCGGCGGGGCGCTGCCCGCGGGAAGGCTGCCTGCAGCGGGCAAACACGCTTGTGAAGGTTCCCTCTTGTTCCCATCGTCCTTGGCAAGCCACGCCGACGGCAGTTGCGGTGCGGCAGAGAGTCGAGAAGCAAGCAGGTCATTCGTCTGGGGTCACTGTGCGTGCGCCCTGACCGTTCAATTGACGGTGTTCGGCCGATGATGAGTTGCCGAGTCTGATGTGCATGGAAGGATGAACCTGGCAAGGTGCACAGGGACAGAGGAAAAAAAGAAGGAAAAAAATAAAAATCAGAGGCGATAAGCCATATCGACGTCGGTGGCCCGAGCTTTGGCCAGCCGTTCCTAATCTGGTTCTGGATGGAAGGTGCATCCATCGCACATGGAAGGCTTCCCGGGTAAGGTGGGTCGTCGGAAGTGTCATCTCCGCCCTCGGCTCCGATCAACGGAGATGGGTTCCTCCACAGTATTTTCCCACGCTCTCGCTCACGCTGGCCGTCTCACATCAGCTTTCGGCGAAACCACACCTCCCGTCATCCCGAAGCCGAAGGAGGGGCAGGAGTGAGTGAGCATGTCGATCAGGCGATTGACGGCTGAAACAGCCATGCAGGTGATTGTGAAGATGCCTCGCATGTGCAGCAGTTCATCTCTCATCAGCTTAGTAATTTCATTCGGCACGTTCAATCACTGTGGTGTTTCTTTTGCCATTGTCTGTGACCCGCGAAATTATCAGCGGTCAGCGATTATCAGCGGCGGGGGAAATCCATACATATCTCAAACCACGCTCGGAACCGCGGAAATCGTCGGAATGCCAATTCCTATCTACAAATTAGTCAACCAACGTCGTCATCCTACCGGACAAAAAAAAAAAAACATAGGCCACGCCAAGCCGGTCGGCGTTACAGGGGAATTTGGAGCTCCATCTGAAAACCTTATCCGGTGAGCCGCACAGCAACATCCACGTCCCTTGGCTCCCTTTTGGCACCCGGCCCACTTCCCCGCGACAGTTCTGCCCTCCGTCTTTGCAGAATCCGGGGTTTGGGGTTCGATGGCATTCCAGATCTATCATGGTATCCAATGAGACGCCTCGACGAGACGTTGGGGCGCGGAGCGGATCTTGCTAGACGACGGCTCGGTTGACGTTGCCCGTACCCTAGATCCTGCTGCAACGATGCCATGTGTACATTTACCCGGCAGATCGGGTCGAGAATAAGTAGGCCCCTCAGACCCGGGCCCCTGGGTTCGGGATCAGGGCTCGACTCGGTCCATATTGGCTGAAGTTGATCGACATGGCATCGCTGGAGAAGCCACATGTTGACGAGGCGGATGTGGTGGTGGATGAGAAAGATCACAAGCATGTTTTCGTTGAGGGTGACATCTCGCTGGAGCAGAGAACGGCTGAAGCTCGCGTTCGGTAAGAGTAACAGCGATCTTCATTATCGTGATTGCGGCTTAAACTGTGCAGACGCAAGGTCGACTAGCGGCTGATCCCCATCCTGGGCATCCTCTACTCCATCGCCGGTCTCGACCGCGTCAACCTCTCCAACGCACGCGTCGCCGGCATGAACCAAGATCTCAGATTCGACGTAGGAAACCGCTACTCCATCGCCCTGCTCGTCTTCCTCATCACGTACTTCCTCTGCGCCCCGCCGTATCTCTTCAGCATCATCTGGACGCTCCTCGTCGCCTACATCGCGGATAAAACGCGGTTGAGAATGCCGTGGATGGTTTTCAACGCTGCCATCACGCTGACCGGACTCCTCCTGACGGCGTATCACTCAAACAATGGTGTGAGATACTTTGGTAAGACCGTCGAGGATGCCAATACCCGCCGCACACATTGACTCTTTACAGGTGTCTTCCTAGGCGTATCCGGCTGCAACGGCAACCTGCCCACCATCATCGCCTTTCAACCCAATAACGTCCGCTCCAGCAGCCGGCGCTCGGTAGCCAGCGGCGTGCAGATGCTCTTCGCCGCCATCGGAGGCATCTACGCCTCGTGCACGTTCATGCAGCAGGAGTACCCGACGTACCGGACTGGCGTGTGGTGCGCTGTCGCGACGCAGTTCTTGTTGATCTTGTTGGTGGCTTTGATGTGGTGGTACTTTAGGCGACAGAACAGGAAGGCCGACGTGCAGCGGGTTCCGATCCAGGATGATCCGACGTTTAGGTATACTTTCTGAGGCAGTCTGGCTCAATGCCGTCGGAAGTTGATTTCATCGCTCGCTTGTGCTTTCCCCATTCTTCTGAGACTGCAACGGTTGGTTTGTTGCTGGCCAGGTAGGACAAGGGCTGCATCTGCCAAGCCAAACTTCCCGAACGTCAATGTCCATTACCCCTCAATAGTATCTAACCTTTGCCTCCGTCGAGCAAGCTGCCGACCTGTATCTTTTCAATTTCTCTCTTTCTCACACAAAGAACGGTCAATCTTCTTTTTCCCCCCAACATGGAGATCATTCTGCCAGTCCGAAAACCTCGCGAGAACAGCCCTCCTTGGCCGCCCCCAAGACCTTCTCTGCGGCCAGCCCTCTCTGGGAGACCCGGACCAGAAACCATTCCCCATGAAATCTTCATCTGCATCATCGAGTCCATCATAGACGATATAATCGCATTTCTCGCAACCAAAGACGACCGCACCAAGAAGATCCGAGTCGTCGAGTGCACCGACACCCAGGCCCCCGATGTAAGCCGCTTAGAGGTCGGAAACCAAGCCAGAGGCTACGAGGACTACATGGAAATCCTCGAGATGTCCCAACAAGACTCGAAGGCACAGAAGAAGCGATACAGACTCCTTCGACTTCCCCTCTGTATCAGCCAGGCAACTCGAAACGCAGTACACCGAAGAATCTTTCCGTACAAACTCAAGACGGGGGAGTGTGTGCTCGTGGCACGCAAAACTCTCTTCAACGCTGAAGTGCCCTGGTTGATCTGCCCCGAGTTAGACAGCTTCTACATACCCGAACAGGATTCGGGGCTGGCTTACACCCAGAGGTCCATTATTGAGATACTCGACGCCGTGCGGAACCCGCTGCCTGGCGATAAGTTGCTTGTCAACTTTCTCCAGCACATAGAGGTGGCTGGCTTTCATCGCTTCACTGACACGTATCGCCCTTTCGTCGAAATACTGGCCGCTTTGCCGAGCCTTCGGATAGTTCGTGTCGGCGTGACGCCGCGGGCTCACAACACGCCACTTCCCAAGAATCACTCCCACGACGGCCTTGAGCCCGTTTTGAGCCATCCTAGTCACAGTGGTTGGGCGATCACCAGAGGGTTCGACTTTTACAAAAATACAAGGCCTCTGAGGGAGAGGAACGTCCCCATGTGGCTCACAGCTTCTCGGACAGGAGACTGGGCCGAGTTGGTGGTCACACCCGATGGACCGCGCCTATCTTACAAGACCAATCCGTGTATATGCCAGACGTGGGCTCCCCATCACATGGCATTTAGATTCTTCAATCACGGTGATGATGGCGATCCTTGGTACCTAGAAAAAGCACGTTATGCCATTCGCTCGGATCATCGTGGCAGGTCGAAACTCATAGAGAAGAATCACAGGTGTATCTGGGAGCGAAAAGGTCAGCAGAGGTCCATAGCACTCTGATGCTTTCTTCGATATTTCAACCAACCCCAAAGGATCGGTGGACTGATCATTTACGTCTCAGACACAGTGCCTTACATCCCCTGGGACATCACCATTCATATCTTCGGGCTTCTCATCGACGAGGTGTTGTCCTCCCTTTCATCCGACGAGCCTATTCGTCTGAAGCTCCGCTCGCGCGGCTTCCCCTTCTTGGACCCGTCACCATGTCGCGATCGCCTTTCCGTCAGATTTTACACGCGGCGGAGGGAACTAACTCGCAATGCCCTGGCGCAGAAGAAACGGTACCGAGCTTTGCGGGTCCCCTTGAGCGTCTGCCGAGAGAGTAGAAAACTCCTTCATCGAAGAGTACTTCAAGCCCACGTCGTAATCTATGCAGCCACTTACAATAAGATTTTGTGGTACTACAGTGGATACCCGGAGTTCCTTAGGGATGTCCCGTTTCTGATATTTCCAGAGGTAGACAAATTCGAGATCGGGAGCGAACATGATTGGAAACCCGAAACCAACTTCATGCATGCATTGGAGCATGCCTCACCACAAGACAGGCGCGTTATGGACTGGGCGTGGTTCGCTCACCGCCGCAGGAAGGGATCTTTCACCGATGAAGAAGCTGCACAATGGGACAGACGTGAAGCCATCTGGAAGGAAATTAAGGAATCAAGTCGAAATGAAATCCTGTCAGAATTTCCCGTTGTTCTACCTAGTAGAGAAACGACATTCGAGTTTCTGAATATGTAGCATTCAGCTTCGCAGTCTTCATGTTGAGGATCCCATGTGACCCCTTCAATATGATGTCGACTGGCTTCTTTTTCACTGCCTTCTCGCCATCAACAATAATCTCGTCAAGTAGTCTCAAAAGCTTGCTGAATTTCAACCCATGGACCTCCTTCTAAGAGGCCAAGTCAGAAAAGATGTTTTTGTCGAAGGCCTGGCCGCCTGGAGGCTCCCGTGCGAATGCTCGGCTATTTGGCCTGTCATGTCTTGATGGACAGCACCGGTTGCGACATCAATTTCTTCCAAGAAAGACAGGCGTGAAAGTATGTAAATGATCATGGCAAGTCTCCGTTGGAAGACGCCGAAATCGAAGGCAGTGATAGTGCACTCAAACTTCACCGGTGAAAGCCGCAGGTGTTCGTCTTTATCTTTTGGGGCAGAGCGTTTTGGAGGATTGAAAGGTGAAACCAGCCGTCACGGTGTCTTTACTACCTGGTCTCGCTGCCCGCGCCTTGCATCGGCAACACTGTGATTCTGATGCCCTTTGGAAGGTAGCTTGAGGAGACATGTGGGCATTCGCCGTACAGCTAGTCGCTGTCGTCGCTGTCGCTATCGTCGTCGTCGTTATCGTCGTTATCGTCGTCGTCGTGTTCATGGTCGTCATGATCGTCGTCAGAGTCGTCGGTGTCTCCATGATGGCCGTGATGGTCACTGTCCCACTCCAATTGGCGTTGCGCCGCGTACTGCATAGAAGTCTGATGCCAAAAGAGGTTCCAAGGCCACCAGTCGTCTTCTTCCCAGTCGTCTCCGAAGCAAGCCCACCAAATACACATGGCTTGGTGATTTCGCTTGAAGTCAAAAGTGCGGCGATCTGTACATCGACCATCAGCCTTGGGGTTCGAAATTGGCCGCGCAGTTTACCTACGAAATTTTGTTGCACAATAAGCCGCTGCAAAGTTTGCGACCGACAGCAAGACCACTCTTTTCCAGTAGTAGCTGGTGGTGAAAAAATGAGAAGCGCCCAGCATGGGATGGCAAAACAGAAGAGGAAGGAAGGACTTTCCCAACTCCTCCTTCTCGCGAGGAAACTGCGAGCCCCCCAAAAGGAGCTCCTTGCCGCGGTTGCCTTCCATGCAGCTACCCGTCACGACTCACCGCCTCATTCAACGCACCATCTGATTTATCTCAAGCAACTTGAGAGGCAACAAAGAGGCTGCAGCATTGCGGTTGCACAAGCAAGGGTTGGACCTGGCTTGGCCTGTCCAATACGGCATCTTGTGGAACATGAGATATCAAGGCCATTCCGAGGCTGCCCGCCTTCGACCCAGCGCGAAATACGGACGACATGCAAAGCAAAGAACACATCGATGCGAGATCCAGCTTCGCGATCTAACTTTCGATGGATACCGGTAATTCCAGTCACCAGACAGACCCGAAGATGTCGGTCGCAACGCATTATTCTATGAGCCAACAGGTCTTACCTCCATGACTGGATTGCTATCCGAACAGCATGTGCCTACGCCGCTGGGTTGACATCGCAACATCCTTGACTACTTCATCCACGAACATTACACCTCCACCAGAAACGACCTGAGCGACGTTGATGGAATGGAAGCCCAAAACGTTCTCGGAAGTATCACCGGCATAGGTATTCTCAAGTTCCCCGCGTTGACTGTTTGCATTTGTCGTCAGGCTTCACATCGCTGAATGCGGATTTTGAATCTATGTCTCAGTCCACCACCGGAAGGATCGTCATTCACTTCACGTATCATTTCTCTGCCTCTCGGCCCGCGCATGATTGGAAAGTGCTTTTTCACATCCGAGATATCAATGCAAAAGGATAAACCACTTGCGTTCCCGCACCTTGCCCTCGATCGCTGTTCCTCATCCTCCTGCAGCGCCGCGCCCACACATCATGGACTACTACGACTCCGATCAGTCAAGCAATTCAAGCATCGCCTGGGATGCGTCGCCTAAGACAGCGCCTCAGCCGACCATCCGCCGGTCATCGATGACTGAGTCTTTGCCGCCGGAAATTGTCCTCGCCATCCTACAAACCCTCGTCACCCAAGCCGTGGAGATAGCCGACGAGATGGCAATGGTTCTCACGTACTCCGACGCGAGGCACGACTCAAAGCTTGACATTCTCATTCACACCCGCTTCGCCTGGCAGCACGATTCCACCCAGATGAGACGCTTCCGCAGCATTCGCGCGCCCTTGCAAATCAACCACCATACTAGACGACTTATCCACGAGCATTTTGTCCCCTTTCCCATGCGAACTGCCAGGCCCCGATCGAGACACATAGGCTGGGTCTGTCCAAAGTTAGATCTTTTTTACCTCAATACCGACGCCGACGAAGAACAGGGTAATCTCAAGCGTGCGATCGAGAGCCCAACGCCACTCGACGCCCAGCTCGTCAAGAGCATCGAGGTAGTCCACGATTTTCCGCCCTACTTTTTCGGCGAGGGCTGGATCCCAGAACTCGAGACAGTTTACGCCCTGCCAAATCTGCGCGAGATCAATCTCAATATCGGATACACCGGTGATGAGTTCGAGCCAGCACCGGTCCCGAAAAAGCTGCACTCCCATGCCGACTTGCTTCCAATTGACGCAGATCTCTTCCCAGAGCTCGCACTGTACTTCAACGACGACGAACCGAACGAAAACTACGCAATATGGGCAGAGAAAGCTCGTGCAAGGGGCATCAAAATCTTTTGCATCGACCCGCGATTCTTTTGGTTCTGGAAAACGATCGAGTTGATTCAAACCCCTGCCGGCACAAGAATGAAGTTTGTTCATCCCGAATGTCGATGCTATAAGGGATCGCCGTGTAATTTGGACGACTCGGGTAACTCAAGTTTATCTTCCGGGTGGTATGATTCATCGTGACCGATGTCAGACATATCCATGGATGCCATCGTGACCGACGTCAGCGAATCTCATTCGTCCGTGTAGCGCGTAAGTCCTTACTTGGATCTGTCACGCCCCCATCACCCCTATCCTGTTTTTCTTTAGTGTTTGTCCACATGTAAGAAAGCCTGTTCTTTGGGGTAGGTAGTCGCGTCGGCACCGTCTTTGTCTACTTTTATCCGCCGACAATGGCGTCTGATCAGTCCAGCCTCCCGACATTCTTGTGCCTTGTCGGAATGTTTCTGTCTGTCGCCAAGGTCATTTTGAATTGATGCAACAACGACGCGCAAATCCCTGGCCATCATATTATCGCGCCTCGCCGAACCCCGACACCGTCGTAAGTACGCAATGAAGCCTCTAGACTATTCTTGCTCAGTTGACTGACTCAAACGTAGAACTTTCTCGCCATCGCCTCTCTTTTCCCCGCGGCGCAAAACACTTGGTTTCTTCAATCCCTACACAGATAAGGTGGACACAATCAGCTTCGCGACGAGCACATCCTATCGCCTGCGATGGCGGCCCGTCCAGTCGCGCCTTCGCTTCCATTCGAGGTCTTCCTCAACGTTGTCGACAGTCTCATCCTCGAAGCCGAAGTCACCGCGGAGCCAATGGATTTGTGTTTCTACCTATCGTCGCGTTCTGAACCCGAGTCACGGCTTGACGTACAAGTCACCGATTTGTTCTCAAATCCGAGATGGACGCTACGGAATAGGAAGAGAAGATTTGAACAGCTACGTCTTGCGTTGCAGGTGAACAGCAAGACTCGTGGCATGGCCCAGCGCAAGTTTCCGCGCATGACACTCTGGGATTCATACAGCAAAAAGGCATCTCCGTTATGGGTACATCCAAAAACCGATCTTTTCAATCCTATATTTTGCAGCATGCCGAGCGATTGCATTCAATTCAGACAGGCTCTCCAGTACCCGTTAGCTCAGGACCAGGTCTTAGTTCAATCCCTCGTCAATATTCAAGGCTTTCCACGAGACTTTCTGACGGAAGAATACGAAGCCGACGTCGATTCAATACTGGCACTCCCCAACATCAAAGAGATAACGTTGAACTCCGAAGTTGTCATCACAAGTGCGAACTATCGGTATCCCGAAATCGACCACCCCCATCCCAGTAACGAGCTCATACCGCTGAGCGGGTACTTCTTCCCGACGATAGGGAGGTGGACGGGTTGGCATCGCCAGGCACTAGAATACTTCTGTTGGCGAGCGGAAGAGAGGGGCATCAAAGTGTTTGTCGGCATGGGAGGGAGCGCGGAGAGGAGGAAGCTGGAATTGGTGCCTACTGCGGATGGATTGCGAAGCAGACTAATCAATCCTATTTGCACGTGCGACATATGATTGGGAGACCGGAAGAAACATGGAGACGTACGGACTCCAGCATGGACATTGGTCTATCGAGGGCACCCGGGGCTGGGTCATGAACATATGGGCAAGTGTAATAATCAAGACGCATTTTGCATCCCAGGCAGCACAACAACTTAGACAGACACGAAGTCCATATCACATATGGCATGTGGGCTCTTTTTTTTATCAAGGCCTTTGAATAAGGATGTGGTGCGCGCATATAGTTTCCTTTACGCCATGATGTGAGGTGTCAAACGGAGGTATGTTTGCTTGACGTGTGCGGCCCTCGGCAAATCCGTTTGTTAAGAGATGAAGGTGAAAACTGATTTCAATGGGAAGGCGCATGAGACTGGGCCTCTGGTTCCTTCCCTTTGAACTTACACAAGCTGCTCTTTTTCGCCAGCGAGAAAATATCTTCACCTCTCAAGTTAACTAGCGCAAATATTTCTCAACGCATACAGCTGAAAAACCGGCTAGGCGTCTTCCTCGCTTCAGTAACGCCAGCTCCATAGCTCCCCGAGGAAGCTTGTTCGGTCTGACAGGTGAGTTTATGATCACATCTCATCAATCCGGTCTCTTGTCAAGATCTTTCGTTCAAAATCCATTGTCGCGTGTTTCTTCTGACACAGTCGCTCTAGACAATCCTTCTCCAACCTACCTCCGACTCAGGCCAACGCCATCGACACCCGCCAGAATGCCTGTCCTCAGCAAGCCCGTCGAAAACGGTCGGGGCCCCGTCCCCTACGAAGTCTTCCTTCTCGTCGTGGACACCCTCATCGCCAAGGCCGAAGCCTGCCAGGAGTCCCTCTCCTTTTGGATGTACTACCAGCATCGCGCCCCCTCCAAGCTCGCCTTCATCCTTTCTCAAGACGAAGACGAGGCCAGAAACCAGCCGTTTTATCCATTGAAGACCCGCTTCCGCTCCATCATGCTCGCCTCCCAGGTCAACACCAAGACGCGCGCCCTCGTGCACAAAAAGTTCGTTCGCGTCCCGCTCGCCTTGCCTTGCAAAGAGACCCTCGCCCCCGTGGAGGCCTGGGTCATCCCTCACCTCGACAAGGTCATGGTGATGCCCTTGATCACCCGATTGGTGGAGCCTGAGAATATCGCCGGCTTCGTTCAAGCCATCTCCAAGCCCACACCCGCAGGCCACGCCATGCTCCAGCACGTGCAGCACCTCTACCTTCCCAGCCTGGCCTGCTTGAACAAGAGCTACCACAACATCATGGCGCACTTTGCCAAGCTGCCTAACCTTCGAGACGTCTTCGTCAGCATCGGCCGGTACAACAAGAAGCACTTCGAGGACGCTTACCTCGACAGCGGCCTGATCATGGTCAACGAGGACACGTTCCCCGACCTCCAGGACCTGTGGACTACCGGCACGGCCTACTCCCTGCACAAGACGTGGCGCCCCTACGAGAAGAGAGGCATCAAGCTCTACGGAGCCGGGAATGCGGATTTCGAGAAGGTGATGGAGTTGATTCCTAAGGAAGGCGACGTTACGGCTATTCTCTACCCCCCGGGCAAGCCTCGCCCGGCTCAGGATGAGTCCGTTGCGGAGGAGGCGTTGGAGATGATTCAGTCGCTCGCGCTTTAAACCACAGTAGGGGACAACTGAGGACAATGGGCTTTCACCGGGAAGAACAGGTCATGTGATGCTCGCATCTGGGGGAAAAGACTCGGACTGGTTGTGCGATTCTTGGCATCTACCTGATTAGAGGATGAACCCTGCCATAGGAAATTGAGATCATCTTCGGTATCACGATTCAGGGTTGAGACATGCAGTTGACAATGACTCACGTGAGTAAAGTTGGGCGGACATGCGATGAACCTCCTGCGGCAAAAGGATAGGACGGACGAAGCTTCTTGTCAGTGCCCTCCCAGAATGACAGGTCCCGACACTCGCAGAACACGCCTGTGCAACCGAAAGAAATCAATTCTCAACTGCTACAATGTTCGCTCGCTGAAGATATATATGTATAACATTCATGCTGATCCTCCTAATATGTCGATGCTTAATTCGAAAGTAGAGACCTCTGATGTCCAACACCTAGGCCAAATTTGACCTGACGCCTCCTAGTAGCAGCTGATGCCAAAATCGCCATCCCTGCAGATGCCGGTGGTCTTGCGCTCGCTTCCAGGCTACATCCTCGGCCAGACATGTCAGCGACGAGAACCTCTCTCATCCAGAAAAATGAAGGCCGGTGTTCAACTTACGGTGTCAACGCAGGTCACCTGGCAAGTCACCCCAAGGTTGCCTTTGGTGCACGCGGGCACGGTGTCGCAGTCAGACGCGGTACTCGCGCGGGGCGCGAGAGGCTGGACGCGAGCCGGCATCTGAGCAGCGGCCTGGCCGATGGCAAGGGCCGCGATCATGACGAAAACGAAGGAGCGCATGTTGTGTGTTGAATCGTGTTTGTGTTTGTGGTTTTCTTTTTTTGACGTTTGAAGAGAATTTTGCGGCAGAATCGATAAAAGAGAGTTGTTCGGGGGGATGTAGAAGGGCGTGGTCTAGAGTACGGTGTCCACGTGGGAAGAAATGTCGCCGACTTTTATATTGAGTCGCTTCTTATCATATGCCTTACATGGCACCTCCACTCCACTTCCCGCATGGATAGGTAGATTGATGTGGACCTCACCGGTGGGGTCAATCAATTTGTTGCGATGATTCTATTGCATAGCATGCCGCGAGTCGTTGAGGAATTTAGAGTTTGGGCTTGAGACTGCGTGGTCAAACTCGAAGCTATTATTTTTTACCCCTGCCCGAGTCATGAAGAGCACCAGAGCTATTGACCTCGTCGCCTGACTCCGGCACTCTCGGCAACGCAAGAGAACCTCCCAGTGCCAAGCGGTCGGTGTCATGCTCGGCTTGGCCGAATTTATCGTGTGTAATGTTCGGTGCAGCGGGAGACGGAGCTTTCCATAGTATTTACTAACTCGATCCGGACAGGAGCGTGGGCATCGACTACACTACCACGCGATTCCAAGACCGTGGTTCATGTCTGAAACTATTGGTAGGTGAGAATACAACCTTCGGGAAAGTTACTGAGTTGAATGTGACTTGGTTGCGTTCCTTAACTTTGTTCTATGTCACTGCAATATGTCTGTGTCTCTGCCCCTTACTGCAAACCTGTTGTTTTGTCATTTATATCTATCCGTTGTCTCGGTCTAGCCCCAGGTTTCGCAATCAAGTTCTGCCCTGCTTTATTCTCCGAGTTTCTCTGGCTCTGACTTTTTTTTTTTGCAACTCTAATTTCTCGGCTTGGGCCTGGACTCGGCCACCATGCTGCTTCCCTCGAGTGTGGGCCGTCTCGGACAGCGGCAATAGTTCGCGTTGACATTTCATGAGCATGACCAGGCTCCTTTATGTGAATTTGTTCTCTGTTTCTATTCTCCTTCCTTGTCCAGTATCGAAACTTTAATATCGTTTTTATTCCTCTGTCATTGGATCTGCTCCCCGGTTTTGGTCCTCTCCGGCTCTGTTTGCGCTTTCTTCTATCTCTGAGACCGGAAAGTGGCCTCGAGCTGATTCTCCGACCTTCTCTCATTCTCTGTAACATTGATCTACCTCATTTCCCTCTGGGCCTGTCTCTAGGTCTGCTCCCTCCGTCCGTGCGGCTTCTCTAGCCCTGGTTCTCTCTGGCCTTGTGTGTGTCTGAGACTCTAGCAGCCCAGCTGCGCCCGCCTCATCTTGGACGCCAGCTTTCTTCTCTCCGATGTGGGCGCTCTCGGGCAGCAAGAACAGTTGGGGCTGACATATTGGACCATAGTACCATCCTCCGAGGGGAAGATCTCCATGATACACCTTTTGGGAGAATGTTTGGATAATCCGATCAGTCCGTAAAGCTTGATGCCCTTCTCCTGAAATCTACGCCAGATGGAGCAAAAGTTCCGACCCTTGGGCATCGTGTCCCAGTACTGCAAGTCGGAGAACAACTGGTAATCGAGGGCGAGAGAGCGACGTCCACCGTGGAGAGTTTCGGTCTCTTCTAGGTCTTTCCTGACGGGGCCGATGAGGGCCATGATGTGTCTGAGATTGGGAAGGGCGAGCAGAGCCTCGTTTCCCTCGTACTTGTCAGCGCGGAGGCTGCAGATCGATGAAATGTATATGCTTTGGATCAGGTCGAGAGTGGCGTGTGACTTCGGGATGGGTGGGTGGTACGCCGGATAGAAGCAGCCCCTTCTGAAGTAAACCTCGGGCCGGACTACAGCATGGTGTGGGACGAAGGCGTCGACTTCTGGCAAGATGAGAGCGCTGACGGGCAGGATCTGGCCGAGGGCACCGCTCGAGACAAGACGGCGACACATAGGTACCGGTCGAAAGGTCTGGTAAACCATCTTGCGGCTCTTTTGGTTGATCTGCGAGGGCAGTCGAAGATCTCGGTGTCTTTGTTTCATCGCCTCCGCGAAGGGGCCCCCTCGGTGGAGATCGCCCACAACAAGCTTGCAGGGCAAATCAAGTCGATAATAGGTCCATGCAATCTCGCCGCACTGTTCTGCCTCGATACCGGCGATGAGGAACTCAACTATACTGAGGAACACCTCATACGGAAGGCCGGTGGGACGACGACTTTGACTGGGGAACCATGATGGGTGCGATTTCGCAGGGCTGCAGCGAAGGGCAGGAAAAACGGTAGGTAACGACGACGACGAACGACGACGACGACAATTCTGATGGCGATGGCGGCGATGGTGTGAGCAGAAAGCCTTGTGCAGATCTGTCGGCGCAAAGAAGCGAGAAATTTCAAATGACAGATGAAGGCATCTGAAATTCCCTAAACAGGTCAGGTAGGCTTTCAGAAGGAGGGGAGACGGAGACGGCGAACAAGAGTGGCAGACGAGGGTGAGAGACGAGGACGAGTGCGACGACACCAAGCGACAGCGACGGAACCCAGAGCCAGGAGCAGGGACAGAGACGAGGACGACAGACGAAGGCAGCAGGCTGATACACAACGCCTACCGATAACCAGAATATGGTAGACAAGCCGGAGATGCAGTCTGAAGGTGGAGAGAAGGTAGGAGGCGCAGGCAAGTAAGGTGGGCTGCTAGAAGGAATGATCCGAAGATATTCACTTCTAAAGGAAATGCTTAACGCTTATCGATTAGATAAACACAGGGTGCCGGTCTGACAAAGAAGAGTTTCACGAGATGGGTTTTGTGCGATTTGGAGGAAGGAGCGTCTGGATCCCTCGCGCCTTCAACGCGAGAAGCTAACATTGAGAATCATTTTCACCCAGATGGACATTCTGAAAGTCAGAAAATCCACGCCTGTACATATGGGGGTTCATCCGATCCATGTCCGTACCAAAACCAAAACCACCACCTCATTGCCCTATTCTTCCCCTGGGGGTGCCCTCGTTGAGCCTGGAATCCTAAGTCTTCTCATCTTCAAGTTTAGTGGCACGACTTGGCCGCAACCCCATCGGTCTCCCCCATCTTCAAGGCGCCGTTTGCTGGATGGCCCTGCACTCATCGCAGTCGCAGTTCGGTCGCAGGTACCGAGCATTCATCTTCTTCTTGGCGGGATATAGCTCCATGAGCACGATGCCGGTGAAACTTGTTTCCGCGTACAGCTTCACACCCTTCTTTTTGAAAGGGGCCCATAAACCTCGAAGTTGGGGAACGTCGCGCATCCACTTGGCGAGTGAGTAAAACCTCCTCTCGTCAAGTGGTCTGATTCCATGGTGGACATTGCCGAAGCCTTGTCGAGGATCGATGCCGCCAATTTCAACCAAGATCTGCTTCAGGTTAGGAAGGGCAAGAAGTGTGGCCACACGGTTGGCGTTTGAAGGTTTGAAATATTCCCAGGCAGGAAGATTGATGCGTTGGATGGCTTCAAGCGCAATGTGTCCCGATGGAGTAGGCAGGAAGATTGCTTGATCGAACCCTTGGTCAAGGTAATCGTATTCGATGTCTCTCAAGTTGAGCGGGATGAAGTCGTCGATTTCAGGAAGAATCCAGGCGTTAATGAAGGGGTAAGAGTCCATCGGAATTCGGCGGAAAGTCTTGTGAACTAGGCCTCGTGTCTTGCGGCTGATCTGGGAAGCCAGACGAATGTCGTAAAAGCGTTCTCTCGTGATTTCCTCCGGGCCAATCGAGGCATTAGGAGATAGGGGAGGCGGAAATGGGTTGATTGCGATTTTGGTTGAGAACTTGTGCATGTATGTGAGCGAGAATTTGTAAGGAGTTGCACGCGCTGCGGCTTCAGAGATAAGCATATCGATGATGCCGAGGAAGACCTCGTATGGAACGCCGCGTTTGCTCGATCTCCCGGGTGCCATGGTTGCGATGTTTGGGGATGGTGTTTGACCCTCGATGAGGTTGGGAGGAAGAAAGAATGAACTCTTCAAAACAGTCGCAGGAAAATGGCTTTTTTTTTTTTTTAATATCATCCGCAATGAGTAATGGGTCTAGGATGCCTGCAGACCGATTTTTCACCATGATTCCATCCAAGTCCATAGCATTGATGGAGCCGTTGCCGGGAAGGTGCATCGCCAACGAAGCAAACAGACTAGAATCCCACAAACAAGAAAAAAAAAGAAATCGATTGCTTTTTAAATCTTAAATCTGGCAAATCTCATTCACCTGCATAGGCACTTGTAGATTGCAGCAGTCACGGCAGGAAGTTTCTTTCAAAGAAGTTTCGGTGCCGTCGCTGCTGCGCTTCACCTCTCACATTCACCTGCGCCAACCAAGGCGAGCATCCACAGCACTCGAGAAGTCGAGGCAGCATCTCAAGGCTCCCACCCTCCATCTGGCCTTCGTTTGTCAGTCACCTCTCCACGTTTTCTCTCATTTTTCTAAAAAAAAAAAAAAATAAAAAAAACCAGACGTTTGCTCTTCCACGTCAACTCAGCGAGAGCGAAATTGCCACAGCCATGTCTCTCCAGAAGGCAGCCCGCGGCAAAGCCGGTCCAGCTTCCCTACCCTACGATGTCTTTCTCAACATCGTCGACATCCTCATCACCGAGGCCGAGGCCTGCACACTCGTCAAGGTGTGGACCCTCTACTACGATTTCGCCTCTCCTACCAAGCTCGCTGTCTGGGATGTCGATGAGCTGCCCCGCCTCCGCCAACGCCCCAACTTGCAGGACCGCTTCAACCGCATCCGCCTGCCCTCGCAGATCAACCAGGCCACACGCGCCATGGTCCATCGCAAGTTCATCCGGGCCCCTTCCCACAATCGCCAGATGCCCGTCGACGTCTGGATCCGCCCTGAGAACGACGTCTTCGTCCCCTGCTTTGCCGCCGATCCGGACTCCTTCCCCATTGAGGAGGAGGAGTACTTCAGACAGGCTATGATGCTTCCGACCCCGCAAGCCGCTGCCCTGATCCAGTCCATCCAGCGCGTTGTCACGCCCTCGTCGTGCTTCTGGTCCGATGACAACGCCTCCAGCGTCGCGGCTCTCTCGACCCTGCCGAATCTGAAGGACGTCATCATGGACGTCAGAAGCTTCCAGCCTCCCTGCCGAGGACGCGACTTGAAGGAGGGTCCTATGCCCATCGACTACGAGATGTTCCCCGCCCTGGCGATCTGGAACGTCACCCATGGGGCTGGGTTCAACGCTGTCTTTCGGCCCTTGAAGAAGAAGGGCGTCCGCGTCTACGGCTTCCGCGGTAAGGTTGAGAGATTGCTCATCGAGATTGTCGGTACCAAGGATGGCGTCGCCATGAAGCTGCTCCCCAGCGAGTGCAACTACTGCAAGTTCATGGTTCAGACCGAGGGTTGAAGAGAGAAGCATGAGAAGCAGATTTGGATGGTATCTTCTGGTGGCTTATCGTCGCGCTTGGCTGATTAATGGATTTGGAAGAAGGAAGAGCTTTCGGCCAAATGAGGAGTTCTATACAGCAAGGAGAACACCAAACACGACGAACAACATTGTGTAGTGGCTCGACAAAAAAAAAGACCAGGACTATAACCGTGATATGTGATCCTGATGTCTATTATGCTCTAACGTCCCAAGTGTGCGATCGAAAATGAAAAGCTAGAAAATGCAATGAAACTCCCCCCTAACCACCACTCGCTGTTCCGGAACCTCCCGGTCTGTAGTCTGTGAAAACGCCCTATACACCACTTGAAATTCCAGATCCCCGTCCATAGCCTATGATAACCATACTTTGATCTCATCGGGGCAGCTGATTATCTCAAAGCTGTTCTCTTTGTTGCGTTGCTCGAATATGTTGTGGCACCACATCTGTATGAAGATGCTGACGTTCTTGCTCTTCAATCTCCTCAGCACGCATGAAAGAGAAGTGTCCAACTCCCTCAAAGAAGGAATTCCACTGACTGACGGGTGCGCATCTTGTATGACCTGCGACAGTGGGACTAGGCCGAGAGGGTTGCCATCCTCGAGACGACGCTCTCTGGCGTCAGCAAGCCCTTCGAAAGCGGCGTTGATGAGGCCGATCGAGGCCACACTCCCCATCAGTCGGAGGCCACGGGAGCCAACTCCAGTTCTCAAGAAGTGGGCGTCGTAGGGTGCGAGAACGATGTTCCGCAAGTTCTGAAGGACATGAAGATTGTGAGGCGTCAGGTGCTGAAAGGTTTCAGCTGGCTGCAGCATGTGTTTGTCGAGGACAAATACGTCCTTCTCAAGGCAAACCCATTCCTTCTGGTTGTTCTCTGCGAGAGGTAGGTAGGCTTTGCGAGCAGCCCTTCGTATTCTTTGATTGATTTGGAGGACAGTGCGAATCTGAAGATATCGCTCCTTTGCCAAAGCCACAGAGTCTCCCCGCCCTCTAGAACAGAAGACGCGACGTACAACTTGAAGCGTCTGGGCGTGGCTGTAGAATTCGAAGTGTTGAGGCTGCAGGCTTGATGTGGTAGACGAAATCAGCTCGTCAGCGATCATGAGAATTAGCTCATAAGGGAGTTTTCTGAAGATGGTGGAGATGGGCGAAGGAGGGGTTCCTGTGGCTGTGGCCATTGTGAAGGTCGATCTGATGAGAGGTGGGTTGGTGTATGATGACCGAGATGTGTTGTAATGAAAAGAATGTGAGTGAAGATAACAGCGGTGAAAATTTGGCGCGGTAACTGAAAGAGATCGTTCGATAGTGTGATTATCTGGAGCGGCAGGCGCGATGAATGTGAGGTCAGCTTGTGGTGTGGAGGGTTGAAGTTCACAAAGAAGACTTTGGATGGGACGAAGAGAGGTCCTTTCGTTCGTTTCAGTGTAGGAGGCGCGATTCAGAGATGGGTCTTGTAGCAAAAGTTGTATCGTAAAAACGAGAGGAATTTGAGTGTTCGTGGGGCCCGACCTTTGCGCCCTCGCTCAGTGCTCGTTTGAAGTAGAATGTGAAGCCAGATTGTGTAGTTGGAGGAGAGAAGTTTGTGTGCGAATGTGATGTGCCGCAGCTCTATTTATATCCCATTTGATGTTGAGATTCTTGGAGAGTCGAGGCAGGAGGCACTTCAGGGGAAGGAGAGAAGAAGGGCAGGATGGAGAAGGTGCCTTAGAGAAAGGCGACCACGCTAGAGACCAACGACCATGCCTGAGACCGGCGACCATACCAGAGGCTGACAACAGCGCAAGTGACCGACAACGAAGCCAGAGACGACGATAAATGTGACAGAATCTTGTATATTCATGGGTTGTCAGAAGTTAATAGAGGGGACAACTCACCTTCTGCGATTAACTCTCTGCGCACTTTGGTGTTGCCGTTCCGCTGTTTGCGCTGAAGACCCTGCCGGCTACCTCTGGTACCTCCACCGTGCAGGTCACACATGCGGCGAGAAGATATGCATCGTCACCTTATGATTGTCTCTCGGATAGTGTCGTCAAGGGCCACTTCTAGGTTGGTGCCACAAATATCGACGAGCCTGCTCTTTGCCGACTCCAATCTAAGATGTGAAAGCTGTTCTGAGTTGCTTCGCAACAGTCTTCAAATCGACCATCGAGGCAGGACATAAGTCAATAGATGCTTCCACTTGTTTATGCATGACCCATGCTCCAGTAGGCATTTCAACGAAGAACGGAATTGCATTTTCTTCGCGCAAGTTGCGGCACGCGTCGGCCCCAACCTTGATTGGTTCAGGCTGGAGAGAATGCTGCGGTGCTCTTCATTTTTAGCCGATATCGCGGATTCTGGCATCGCAAAGCACCTTCCCACAGCTCTTGCGGCCGCAAGACCGCGTCAAGCAATCCTTTTGAAGCGCAAGACGACGGATAAGAGAAAGGAATAGCTCCTCTCGTGCCCAAATCTGGAGAATAACTATGAACTTCAACCGTATTTTATTAGGAAGATTAGTGATTGGAAAGCAGAGTACAAAGGTACCGCGTCAGACAGCTCGCATATGGAACTTACGTTGTAGTAAATCAGGTTTCCTTTTTTTCATCTCTTTCCGTTGGGTCCTTTTTGCCGACATTCACCGTACGGGTGTCGTGGTTCCATCGACGATGCTGTGATTTGATCACTGTCAGGCTAGAATATAAAAGGACTTCCCTTGTTACGCCTTCATGAACCTATCATCTGGCCAGGCATCACCCAAATTCAAACACTGCATAGCTTCAAGCTCGCATCTCATTCAAAGCCAACCCGTCTCGTAGATAAGACCATCCGGAAAACTCAAGCTCGACATGTCGCAGCCACCAGAAAACGACTGCCAAATGGAGACGTCAAGAGCTCCACAGAACGATTTCCAACCAAACACCATCCCCCCTTACGAAATCTTCCTCCTCATAATCGAAGCCATGGTTGACAATGCCTTGGCTGTGACTACCTCGGCACATTGGTTCCTCGACTGCCACACATGGGAGTCATCCATGTGTTATATTCATCTGTCTCCCATCCCATATTTCATAAGGCATCTAAACAGACATAAAGACCGTTGTGCTCTCTTCAGAAGCGCCACCCAAATCAACCGCGACTCCCGCCGGATTGTCGAAAATAGCTTCCCCAGGTTTCCCTTCTGCGGCGTTCGCAGAATGGGCCGCACCGACCCTGGGTACGCCTGGGTATGTCCCAGCATCGACGTGTTCCACCTGCCGACTTTGAGAGACCAGTATCTGGACTGGGACCCAGTTCAGCCGAGAGACTACATAAATGATGTGGACGGCAGACTGTACAGATTTAACGAAATGTTAGCAATGCGAGAGGTCTATCTCAACCCAAAGCCTGCTGCTGCCGCTCTGCTTCAGCACGTGAGGATCATCAGAATCAATGGCATTAAAAGGATGCTGCATTATTATCGCCCAGAGGAGATCCGCTGCATTGAATCTCTTCCTGCGCTTGAGCTCATCCAAGCCTCTTGCGGGGCTTACGGGGACGGGGACGCCAGGCGCTTTCCGCCACTACCGGAGAACGCAGAGGACCGCCACCGCCACGGGAAACTGATTCCCATCGATGAATCGATGTATCCACACGCGGCGATGGTTGCAGAGCGAGACCCAAGCGGATTGGAACACTTTTGGGGAAAGCTACTCAAGCGTGGTGTGAGATTTGAGCTGATCGGGGATTTGGATTTGGAAGAAGAGGACATAATAACTCGGAATGAGCTCGTGCAAACGCCCGAGGGCCTCATGATTCGATTCACCGACCAGGTATGCCGTTGTTACCTGGATCCGGTTGAGACGGAGAGGAAGCGGATGATGGAGGAGATGGGCTTCGGGTCTCAGTGGCACGTTTCGTTGCCCAGGGACATGTCAAGCAACGATTACATCCGCTGCCGTTGAGAGAGGGAGTAATATGACTGATTGGCATTTGATAGACGTTCATAGTTTAGTCGAGAATCAATTTGGGAAGTTTAGTGAGTTTGCACCCAGTGCTTCGGCTTGGTCGACGTGATCCGCGAAGGCGAGTTCAAGTTGAAGTTTCAAATTACCGTTGTCCACGTTCGTGAACAATCCTTCAAAGTAGATTTTTCAGAGGTGCATGTTGAAGGTTTATTTCAGGATAATGACCATCTTACGTCGACCTTGTCCTCCAAGGTCATGACTTGCCCATTCTGCCAGCCTACGTTATGTCTTCCGCATGATTCGGGACTTCAGCGAGGAGAGAAACAGCTTAGTGCAATATCAAGACGTCTTCGTATTCCTGTGGTTCATTCTGTTGATCTGATAACAATTCCTTCTTGCCATTGCATCGCCCTTGTCACACGTCTTGTAGCCTCCTTCCGCCTACCCGCAACCTATCCACTAACCCAGCAACTCCACGCGCATGCCCCCAGATCATTCCAATTTCTCCTTACGGAGCTCACTTGAACAAAGTCAGCTTGGCGAAAAGACACAGAAACGTCGCGGGTATCGAGGGCGACGGCGCCGATCACTGTGTTCAAGGAAGGCGACGTACATGGACACCATAACGAGTCTCAATCATCTCCAGGACGACACTGGAAACAGTCGGGAATCTGTCAACCATGGTAATCTTGACTCCTTTCTCCCGCAGCTTACCGAACACGTGGTTGAGTTGGGCTGAAGAGAAGTGGGGGAAGTGGGGGAGCGAGACCGCGCCTTGGTCGATGGGCCAGAGATACTGCAGGTCGGCGTTCGCCATGGTGGGGGGCCAAAAGCAGCTGGTGATCATATGGATCTTCTTGAGGTTTGGCAGAGCCGCCAGCTCCCACTGGGCCTCGAATCTGTTGATCAGGAAATTGAGGTTTCGGACCTTCAACGTCTGAATGTGCTTCACGATCTCCTTCGACTCGGGCGTGAGGTCGGGGGACCAGAAGGCTCCGAGGGCGCGGTTGAACTGATCGGCGGCCAGGCGCGGGTGCGTCAGTCTGAATTTCCAGATGTCGGCGTCGGGGCAGATCCAGATGGGAGGCCACATCTCCTCCTTGACGTCATGGTCGTTGGTGTCGCCCCAGTCGCGCTGGTGGTACATGATAGCACGGGGGAAGGCCTTATCGACCATTATGCGAGTCTTGCGGTTGACCTGGCGAATGGCCTTGAAGATCTGGAAGCGTCTCTTCATGTCTGGCTCGGGACGCTGACGGTGCTTGTCGGTGACAACGTAGAGCGGAGCAGACGAGGCGTCCGCCTTCGGAGCCGTGATTTGCCAAGTCATGGGCTCCTGGCAGGCTTTGGCATAAGCGATATCGACAAGGCTCTCACAGATGAGAAGAGCGACCTCGTAGGGAATCTTGGGGAACTGCTGCTTCTTCTCGCTGGCAGTGATGCTGTGACTTCGTCAGCACTCCTTCCCGGCTGGGATTTTTGAGGACTCTCCAACGCAATCTCAGTGACCAGGAAAGCCACCACTGAATCGACGACTGAAATGAACATGAGAAACCAGAGATCACGTACCTGTCACTGTCATCGCGGAGGCTCATGGCCGCGAACGCGCTGCCCAACGAAGGCGAGTTCTCGCTCATGTTGGCGATGCTGGTGATGTTGACGAGAACAAGTTTTCGTCGATTGGCTTGGGAGAAAATCTTTTTCCCCCCTCAGACGGAGAGATTGTGGGATTTGTGGGAGGGCAGGGCTCAACACCGGGTGCTTGTTGGACGAGGGCCTCGATGTCTGACATCAAGCGTGAACAAGGGGAGCGGAGCTGTTGAAGGACGCAGCGACATGGAACCCTCAATATGAAAGGAAAGAAGTAGGAAGCTGGTTATAAACGGACCAGGGTCAGCACCCGCCTGCACAGTCTTCTTTGACCTTCGTTCATTCAAGGCAGCGCCTTTGACTGCGGCATTCTCTCTATAAAACACCAACTCTCCTCCTACTCTGTTGGACACAAATAACCCCAGATGAAGTTCAACAGTCAGCTTCAACGCCCAGATCCAGTATGGCTGTCAACGTCTCACAGCTAGGGGCAGATGTGGCTACCATGCATCTCAACGGCCTTTCCATTCCTCACGTTCCATACGAAATATTTCTCCAAGTCGTTGAGGGTCTTATCGCTGATGCCATATCAGACGCCACAGAACATCCCCTGAGCCTGAGCATCCAAGAGCCCGATGCTAGGGATGAGATCCACCGAAAGCACAAGATCTTGCTCGGCAAGCATCAATTTATCCGTCAAGCCGACATATCTCATCGGATTGACCTCGTCCGCAATTTCCACCAGATTGACCGCAAGACACGTCGCATGGTTGCGTCTGCCCTTGTTCAGCTTCCAATCACAACATTTGAGTGCGGCGTGACCTACATATGGATGTGTCCCCGAGTCGATGCATTTCAGATCATTTTCCCCCTATCCTTTCTCCGCTCTCTCCGACAGTCTCCCGCCCTTCACCTCATTGAACATGTTGCTGTGAACCCTGTCGAGGCGTGTTTCACCATGTTCCCCGAAATCGTCGAAATCCTCAAGGCATTGCCAGCGCTCAAGTCCGTGACGCTCATGTCATACTTTGGTGTCAATACGAACGCCCACATTCCAAGGAATCATCACTATCAACACGAAAACGTTTCCGTCATCGACGAGAAATCATTGATGAAGTTACCATCAGGGTTTGAACTAAGTGGCCCGTTATGGGCGCCTATCTGGGAACGAAAGGTCACCTTCTACCTCACCGGCTATTACAAAAACTACTTGTTTCGACGCAACGTTCAGCTGTTTCGTCATCAGAATGGTGCTGGCTTTGGCTCGAAAAGCAGTAGTGACGGAAGTCTGCTGATAAGAAGATTGGACCCTTTTTCTTAGGAACATCAAGACCCCATGAATGTGGGCGCCTTAACCGCCGGATCATGCTGCCACACATCACTTCTCTGTACTTAATCGCACGAATTTTCAGCTCCATTCACCTGAAGTCTCTCATTTACAGAAAGATTACCTTTCCAGAAGCTTTTTGTTTTGTTATGCAACTGCATCATGTCGAGTCAATAGGTATCAGCCTAGTTAATGCTAATCTGAAGACCACCTGCTCTCGTAAACCATTCCTGAACATATACACACACGATTTTCGCTAACGTATAAGTAAACTGCATTATAGTATATATGCTAGTTTACTCTGACGAGAGAACGGGGAAAGGCTAATGTTGAAAACAGGCTCAAAATGTGAATAGCAGCAGGAGAGACCTTTGACTCCGACTGACGCCTGACGTCCAGTGTCGTTGTCACATCATGTAGACAATAGAAAGGGCGTGATGCTGAATCATTGGCTTGGCTCCGACGGGTTGAAGTACCCTGACTACGACATTGAAAACCATTTCGACGATGAGGTTTTACCATGATTGATGTTTCTGGCTGTGGACCAGAGAGCCCATGAGGGTTCTCAATTCATTGTAGGATATATAGACCTTCGGCCCTGATCTGCTTCTAACGCGGGTCTTAGATCTCTGTCAATTCCAGCCAGGTTGCATGGTATTCAACCTCCAGATGAGTCGTCTTTAATAGCAGGGCTCACCAATCTGATGTCCAGCTGTGAGCCTCTGGAGCGAACTCATATATCACTGACTCGCCAGAAGCGTTGGAGGTAGAGCTTTCGACGGTTGAGTAGTTGTCAGGATTGTGTAGGGACATCCATCGATAAACATTATGCTCTTTGCTATCCGCTTCACTGACCCCAGTGGCGACGTAGGTGCAGTGAATTTCTTGTCGCAAGGGGGACGTCCTTTTCTCACATTTAATTCACCTATCGCTAGGTCAGCCGACGCCATTAATTTCACCATCTACACAGTGAATTGGCAGCCCACAGAACATACTTCAGACGAACAAAGCACATAAAAGAAGTCTCACATCCTCTAACTTTCTTTTTCTCTATTTCAACTTCTACACAATCTGCTTTCTATCAAGGGAGGAGAACAAAAAGTCCTTTGTCTTGTCACAACATTTCTTTCACAATCCCTTTGCCCAACACCCCAGCACAACAGCACACAATACAATAAAGATGGCAGCCAGTCCCACTACCGCGGCATCTGCTCCCCTCCCCCATTTGCCATATGAGCTTGTCCTGCACATTGCTCAGTATGTCATTGGGGATGTCTACGCCGCCATCACCGGGAATGATTGCACACACGGTGGGGTCAGGTGGAAGTTGGGAGTGCGCCAAAGTTGGAACGGATCTTCGTCGGACAACATCATCTACCCCGAGTCCATAGCGGACTTGCCGGGGAGACGGGGAAAGCCATTTCGTCCTCTGCGAATGATCTCGCAGGTTGACGTTGCCCTGAGGAGGGAGGTGTTCAAACACTTTGCCCCATTCCCAGGGGCTGCCTCACGCTCGTTCGGCTCGTTCGAGGATCTGGGATTGGCATGGATTGCCACAGGAGACACCTTTCTGTTCGGAAGGGATCTGACGTTCTGGTGGTCTGTACTCGGCGCACTGGTCGATATGCCTGCATTCGAGACGCAGATATTTGGGACTATTCAGGAGGTCCATCTCGATAGCCTGAAGTCGATCAAGGTCCTAAAAGGGGCAATCGGAGACGTCGACGTCAAAAGATTCTTGCAGCTCTTTCCCAACCTACGGAGAGTTCTCATTGGAATCCCACAGAGGAGGGATCTCATCTCCGCTGAGTACATCGACGATGATCTTTCTCCCCTTACCAGGGACTCATTTGCCGACCAGACCAAGATCCCCCCATTCTTTGATATCATCTGGACAGCTGGCGTGAAGACCAAAACCTTTTATTCGAGCGACACCGCCATCTTCGATACAGTCTGAGAACATGAGAACAACATCAAGAAACGGACAGCAATTGGCGCTAGCACGCATTCAAGCCTGGGATTACAATGCAATCAGGTAAATATTTGTTTCCACACAGATTCGGAGTTCCGCTAACATCACGCGTCAGGTCGATAATGACTACAACGATGATAATGACGATAATGATAATGATTTGGGAGTTCTCAGCGCAGATACGAAGGGACAGAATTCAGGAAGTGGCGTGCAACGCGCAGACGGCAAGGACTGTGTGACAAGACAACAAAGGTCTTGCAGCGGAAGATAAAGCGCGTTGGGGAAATAGTCCCTGACCAGCACAGGGGCTTCGTGGGCTACACTTAACGCTGGGGTTTAATTCAGAACTGCTTAATACATTCCGTTTATCCCAACAACTACGAAACTAGGTACTACATGACCGGAAACCGGGAGGCTCGCCAAACTTTGTGAGGTCTGGGGAAGTATCCCGTAACCTGAAGCTGGCACGTTGCGTCTCGATATCCCGTCGCACCATCATATATAACAAGACTCGCATCTACACCCCTTAAGCAACCACTTGAAGACCAGGTCAGCTCGTTGTGCAGGCAACAGCCATCTATATCCATGTCCATAAACCAGCTCTCGCACGTCTTTCAGCCTTGGGTCAGAAAGCGTTCTGAACCTAATAGGTGTCTCTTTCTCTCCAACCAATCACGGCGAGTCGCGTCGCAGGCGCACTTGAACTCACAGTGGGAAAACTTCACCCGAAGACCCTTCTGTGTGGAAAACACCTCGACATCATTCTTGTCAATATAGCGCTTGAGGATGACGCGAGCGCATCTGTCCAGCGCCTTCTCGATACTCTGCCTGTCGGGGGAACCCGCCTGCAGGATTGGGAGGAGGGTTTCGTCGACGGGCAGAAGCTTGCCGTGGGAGCAGAGCTTGTGCTTAGCGTGCAACAGATTCGGCCAGTCTCGACATTGGCTCTGAATCAGGAAGAGCCTGACATTGGAAAAGTCGGAGAAGATGCGCGCGAATCTGTCAGGCGGCGAGATGTATTGGATACTCAGCGTCTCGACGTAGGGCAGCAACGACGTCCTACACCACAGATCAGGCGTCCACGGACCCCGGCCGCCTATATAGTCAAAGAATTCATAGTGGATTAGAAATTCGTCGATTCTGGGCAGCGTCAAAATGTGGCAAGACATCTCCTTTCTGAGCTTCTGATGCACTGCCCAGACTTGAAAGCGACGGCCAAAGTTTCGATTGGGACCAGATACCAAGGGCTCGCATCACACAGCTGCCCTCTTGACCGAAAGAAATAGGCCACCTACCATTCCACAGGCACAGGTAAGAGCCGCCGTCATAAGTCGCAGTTGGCCAACTATCATGCGTGCCCATGTCAATGGTCACGTCCACTTGAAAGCGCCATCTCGAACCTGACGCTCGTCACGAAAGCTGCTTCAGAGGTCCGTCATGACACTCGTCTTGTGTTCCGAACTCTTCGAAGCAACCATTCATCAGAAGCCAGTCCCTTGATGTCGTCAATGCGTCGGTAACAGCATAGCATCCAGCACCGTCCCAGATGATATAACGTCATGCTCATGTTGTGTTCTTCAGTCGAATCGCGCGGTCGACAATCCCTCCAAGTCATCCATCCCTCCTTCGCAGCGTCACGGCTGAGTATCCCCATCCACCAACCCCCATCCATCAAGCACCTTCGTCCAGGCATCCATCGAAATGCTCTTCGACAATGTATCACCGTCGCCAGTGGCTCGTGTCGTGTATCGTAATCGTCGTGATGCGTACGTAACCTGTCTCCTCCACGTCGAATCGAGTGTCGTGACCCCCTATTTCACCTGCTGCATCATCCATCCACGACTTCCACTGCGCCAAAAGCCCTCCTCTTTCAGTCATCTGCATCGCCTCGTCGTCGTAGGAACCATATCGAAGTTCGAAGCCCTCACCCTCCTCTCTCCTATCCATCCGAAACCCCAACCACAGCACAAGGCGTCCGTCAAAAGCCGTCGAAATCAAATCACGCAGTGCAGATGTAGGAGAAAAAGAACATCAGTCGGGAAGGAACACCTTGGATTAAAACTATCTGTCAAAGAGTCCCGTGGCAAACACCTTTCCCCGGTTTCCCTACTCTCAAACGGCGTCAGACAGAAAGCAGTAATGACGTACAGCCGATCACCGCCGATCACCATCGCCTCCTCTCACCTGAAAGGTAACCCCAACCCATCTCTCCGCCTTCGTATAGCCCATCAAAACCAAAAAGCGGCAAAAAGAGGTAAATGAGCTTGGAACGAAATAAAACTTTTGGAAACAATGAAAAGTGCCGAATGCACGCAGTGTGTGCACCATGAAAGTTCGCGCGATGAGGGAAAAAAACATCGGAGAGCTGCAGAACTTTCTGCAGCGACGGAGATGCAGGAAATCCCATCGAAAACCGAAAAGTCCCGTAAAAAACCACAAAAAAAAGCATTTCCCCGCTTCACCTTCGTCGCAAATCTTTACCGTCATCGAACGGGCCGCCACAACAGATGGGAAAATCCCTACCCTTTCGCCCCAACCTTTTGAAACGCTCAACCGCTCCAAACCGCTCGACATCTGTCACTTCCCCAGTAGATCATGGGCCCATGGTGAACCTCGGGCCGTCGATCTTCGCCACCAAAAACGTGCGCACGCGGTTTTCCTAACGGCAGACGGCAGGCAAAGTAGCCAGGCAGAGGGGAAGGCAAGATTGCCCATCTCAGCCCTAAACAGACTGACACTGCACCGCACCTGTGCCTGAAATGGCTCACGAGTGCCGATCCTGGCACCGAGATGGCCACATCACCGTCGTAGCCACGGTGAAGGCGGTCGCAGATCATGAAATTCGGGCCTGTCAGCAGTGCTGGTTGGCCAGAATGCCTCAAACTCGCACCGCAAACCACGGGAACATGCTGCTTCTCCTGCAGATCGTGAGTTCTTCGCGTGGCGGCATCTTGCCCCCTCGCTTCCTCTTCGACGAGCTAGTGTAAACGCTGCCGTTGCTGCTCTGCAGCGATCTCAGGGTCCTCACCCTTTCAGTTGAGGGGACTCAACGCCCTGAAGGGCTTCTGAGAGGCTCGTGGCTGCGGGTGGTTGCCACATTAGGACCTCCTGCAGGCAGAAGCCTCAAAATGTCGGCAAGATCGCCATCTTGGCTGCTCGATTTGCAAGGGGAATCCCCTCAACTCGCAGGAGATAGGCCGGACGGCAGCAATGGGGTAGGGAACACCACAAACCTGTGCGGCCCTAACCCCTCCTCGCCTTGCGGCGCTCCCTCACTCGACCCCCACGTCCCGGGAGGGCAGAAGAAACAGGAGACACCGCCACCACTCCTTCTCGCGATGTCCCCTCACAGAGACTTCTCTGTCAGGGTGTGGCAAGCGCCATCAGACTACCGCATCAGGAAAGCGACAGGCCGTCTTCGCGATCGCCATTGGCTCACCGTCAACGTTCCAGCGGGAGCTGCTCCCGCTACTGAGCAGAGAAACCTAGATTCAACTGTGGCTGGAGTGGTGGAGGAGGCGTGTGAGTTGAAGAAGGGCGGAAACCCTCATCGCCCGGGTTAGCACATTCAAAGAGAACTTGGGAGGAAATAGAAATGAGAGAGACCTCTTCGTAAGTGAAGGATAGCTGTGCCGTGGGTATAAACGCAGTTCTTTGACCAGATCACCGTGAGGTGACCACGATCCGGGGCCTCGTCGCCTCTTTATCGTCTTCACCTTGATGAGAAGGCCCGCTCGGTGGCTCGGTCGAGGCGTCTCTCCTCCTCTGATGGGACCCCTCCACCTTGCTTCCCGCCGCCTCGTGGTACCCCTATCCTCGGCGATCCCAGGAGTCTGGATGCGTGTAGGGGGGCTCGCCCAATAAGCGCGGCTGTTGCTCGGCCTGATAGAAAGTGACTTCTCACTAACGGGACACCAAAACCACCACTCACCCCTGGGCGGCAGATGTCGCTACACGAACTGCACCACACACAGCCGCCAACTGTTTCCTCCTCATTCCTTCGCTGTGGCGAGTGCATGAGGCTGGAGCCAGTCAGACCTCTCACATCTCCCACACCTCTCTCGCACCCCTCGCAGACAGCGCAAACAGTCTGCTTCATGTCTGCTCAGCCACAGAAGCCACGCAACTTGCCCGGTCGCCTCGGTTGGACGAAGCAGATGTGGCTCGCCCTACATGCCACATCCAGCAGGTGATCGACGTTGGTGTGGCGTCGAACAGAAGCCGAAATTTTGACTCAACCGCCCGCCAAACTCAATCGATGTAGGCGAAAGGGGCTGACCCTTGGCCAGCTGAGATGTTGGCATCCAGACGCATCTGACTGGCCCTTTCCCCTGAATGTTGATGCGTGTTTGAGGTTTAGTGTGCAGTGATCAACCCAAATGTCGCTCGGATGGGCGCGCTGTGGCACCGAGTGTGGCTGGTAGCCGCGCAATCATGGCATATCTTGTCTCAACACAGACGAAGAAATACCATCGACCCTTCAATTTTATGCATAACGCACTGCTGTTTGCGCTCCAGACATGAAGAAACGGCCGCGGTATTTCTCCGAGGTCCCTTGGGCTGCTTTCTCAGCCCTGATACCATCGCGTGACCCCGAGGTTCTGGACGATCGACACTCGAGTATCCATATCGGGCAGACGTCCAGCCCACTGGCGAAGACAAGCGGTCTTGGAGGGACCCGCCTGTCTTCGAGCCCTCGTATCTCGCACCATTCAGAGCCTTCTGCCACACGAGTTCGGCATGTCACTGTGGCGAGTGCTCTCCTCCACATCGTCTCTCCCTCGTTGGGCTCCTCTTTCTCTGAAGGTACTGGTACTTGCCCAGCAGGCCCTACGGCTTCCAGCCCACTGTCGTACCTTGGGCGCACTCCTGCCGCTGCATGATGCGTGGCCGCGAGATTTGCGCATGTATTGCTGCGTTCAGGAACAGGGGCTGGTTGATCATCCTGCAAGATGACGATAAGGACACGGGATCATTGCTGGCTGGCTGATGACTTCCTTTCCCGCCCATCGTGACTTCTCAGGAGATTCGTTACTGCGCTTTAGCCAAATTGGACAGACGACGGACAGAAAAGTGGGTAGTAGGTCCAGGTATCTTTGGTTTTATTCGGTTCGTCTCGAAGAAACGTAGAGTTGCATCTGACGGGGCTAGGGTAGGCGGGAAACTCCTCGCCGAGGATGGTTATCCCCACATGGCACTTGGCCCCGGTTTCTGCATACGGGTCGGGTCAGTCGGTGCAAATGGACCCCAATTTCCCCGCACCGGCCCCTCTCCGCGAAGGCGTCGCGAAACAAAACACCAGTCTGTTTGCACCGCTTGATACACCTGCCTTCGCTGTTGTAAACGCTCAGATGTAGGGTTTGACGTGTCAACTGCAAACAGGCGCCTCGGCATCCCGAATCATCAGGCTGAAATGCTCGTGAACAAGAACCTGTGAGGTCGCCGGAACAAAACGTCCTGCTCCCAACAGAATTCGAACGGGCGAGAGATTGACCTCGTCTTAACTCCCTCAATCTGATGTCGTCTGACGGGGCAGGTTTCGTGCGGCTCAACGCAGTCGGAGCCCGCGAGGTTTCTGCCGATATTGCGCATGAAAAGGATCTTTTGCCGTCTTTTGAAATCGCATAAGCCAGCTAGACGACATTCGACATCAGTGAGTCGCATGGTTTGGCTGGAAACGTACTTGTTCGAATAGTTGGTTGGCCAAACGTCTGACATTCGTCGTGAACAAGCAGTAGGTGACTTTGCGGGACATGAATTGTTCCTTACCGTACACGGCGCGGGCCTTGATACATACACTCCTCAAAAGACGGGACGGCCTACGCCCGACGCGAAGGCGTCATATTGTCCAAGTAGTGACTTTTCGTCGCTGAAGATAGGAAGTATCCCATCAACAACGTTCGAGCAGGCCATTTTGGATCTGGGCCTGGCATCAAGCTCGGTTAGAATTGAGGGACGTGGCCCACGTTGATGAACTGCCACAGCCGCCACATGTGGCTTACCGATGTGATAGGATGTATGCAGGGCCAACGGGGTACTCTCATGTGCTAGAATGACTGCGTGGCTTGTACCGAAAGTCTCTGAGAAACAACCCAAGTACTGGCGCAACGGCTGAGGAACAGAGTTATGAGCCAACGAAGTGACAGCGTCCACGAGTTCTAGACCGTCGAAACGCGCAAGCACTCGCCACAGCGTCTGTGGCTCGTCCAACTTTGTCGGGTAACACCACTGTCGATCGGTGTGGCTTGATGCATTGCATCAGCATCAGTAGATCATTTTCAGACGGTGATGAGGGGTTGGGCGGCCTCGCTGGGTACATTGTACTGCGCCGATCGTACGGAAGAGGCGGAAGCCGGCCGGTTGTGGTGACTAGGTACCCGAGTATTTCGGAGAAAGTCTGGAGTCGGATGGACGCCGCGAGGTCTCCGCAATTCGTCAGTCGGTGGCCGCGGAGCTGTTGGGACGAAGAACCAGATGCCACAGCGCTGCCACACCAAATCCCAATGAATGCACGTTGAAGCACACCATTGCAAGGACCTTTGCCGTGACCCGAAGTGTGCAATCCACCCAAACACCAGAAAGGAGGATGCCATTGTCGTTGGTCCGTCTCCATGGCAAATTGTCAGTGTAAGCTGCAGTTGTTGAGCCCGTCGAATGCTGAATTAAACTTTCCGTATGTCCCCTACAGTAAGGACCACGGAGGATTAAGCTTCGTTTTACCGGCTCCGTTTGATATTGTCCTCACTGCTCCGGTTGGCTGTGGTCACACCCTCCATCCGTCTGCCCGGCGGTCATGGCTTTTGTGAATTGCCATGTTGTGTTCACGAGCTCGCAGATAATGCTCAGTCCCATAGACCGAGGGAATGTCGTCGATTGCTGCAGCAGCCTCCCCGGAAACCTTGCGAATCTCGGGCATGTAAGAGGGTGCGAATACGCCCAAGAGGTCTTGCCGGGCCGGCGCGGCGTCAAGGCGCCAGGACGTTTTTCACTAGGCGCGCCGTAATGCGACCGATCGGACGGACACGTCGTGTGGCTAGTGGGTGACGGCCGCCATACATCGACGATGTCGAGGCTGTCTTCAAGGATGCTCCCGGTAATGCTGGCAGAAGGTTTGGGTCCGTCCCTTTCGCACGAGGCAGTTGTATCCCTTCATCATCCTTCTGGTTCGATTATGATGGAATACGATGGTACCGCGATGGCGGAGGAGCAGACCGTCGAAGACGCTAGCGGCTGCGCGTGTTAACAGAGGTTTCAACGCTGACCCAAGTGGCTCCCGCCGTCGAAATGAGCCTTATCCACGCGAGATTAGCCACGGCACATCCGTCTCCCAATCATCGTGCCCGATGCGACAAACGTCGCCTGTGCTGTCCTAGTCAGTAATAACCGTCGCGCATAAACGTCGTGGAACCGATATGAACCCTAGAGTTAGTGCATCTGCAAATCGGCTCTCTTTCCCATTTTGTAAATCCCATCATCGTGGCGCCCGATGCCGCCCGCGCGGTTGAGAACAATGATATCAAAGTCAATGCAGTAAATTTTCTGTTCTCTAGATTGACTAGAGAATCAGTGGGTATGTTGCTAACGTACAAGCTGCAGCGCAGGGGAGCTCGTGCTCTATGAATGTGTGCCCTCCAATGCTTGCATTACTTCGTCAACCAGCTTCGGACTTGTGTACGCAACGACAAGAGCCAAAGTACATGTTGGTCTGCGTTGAACAAAAGAAAGACAATGGGTTAGGCATCAAATAGTATGGTAAAAGTTGATGCGAGAATCAGAGAGAAAAACAGCTGAAAGAAGCCGCAGCCTGGGCTGTCGACAACTCGGGCTATACCACGGAACCGAGTAGACCGAAACGTTTTCGTGGTCTCGCTCGCCGTGTCCGAGTCTCGTCCTTCCAAAAACCCTCTCGAATGAGCCGACGGCCCTTCGAAGGGCGGGATATCTTGTGTGTTTTGCTGCCATGCCCGTAATGACCCAGATCTAAATACCCAAATCATAAATCCGCCTGCGTATTTGGTGGTCGGAAGCGTTGAACAGAAGAAGCGCCCCATCTAGGGACTTGGTATCTCAAAATCAACAACGCCAACTGAGCGATATCCCAACCATGCGTGTGCGAGTCCCTATGTGCGCTCGTATCGCCCGTGTCCAGTGGCATGCCTGGCGACAAGCAGCCGGAAACAAGTACAAATCCCCGTATAAGAGTCCGAGTCCGATCGATTTTGTTGCTGAAGAGAAGATGGATCCGATTATGTAACATTAGAAGTTGAGGCGCAATTCAAAGCCTCCTTGCGAAGATGGCTGGTCCATGGTGTCTCCCTCGCTCGGGTCGACAACCATGTCCCACTCTCGCTTTGGCTGGACTTCATCCGCAAGCTCTTTGATCTCGAGCCTCATGTCCTGGCCTTCTCTCAGTTCGGCAATGACATCGTCATCCATTTCGACTTCGAGGCCACGATCCAGGACATGGACAGTGCGGAGGATCTTCGACGGGTCAATGTTCCACTTTGCGGCGACGCGATAGTTGAAATCTTTCAAGTTGCGCTGGGCCAAGTAGATCGCCCTGTAGTAGTCTCGCTTCGCCGGCTCAGAGGGGCTAGGTCGGATGACGTAAAAGCAGGCGACGGGCTTTGCAACACGCTCGGGAGGGGGTCGGTAAGATGGGTCGACTCCGAGGGCCTCGATCCACCCACTCAAGTTGCCGGTATCATCCGTCTTGCTGACCTTTGTAGGCTGGTCTGAGCCCTGTCGCGATGCAGGCTCACCAGATCCCTCGCCGTCAAAACCTGACCATTGTCGGTTGGGCACAGCCGACGCTTGTGATGCAAGAGACAAAGAGCTAGGTGAAGGCGACACCAGAGAAGAGCCTGCAACAGAGCTGCGTCCGCTGCGTGCTTGCCACGCGGGACCTTCACGAGATTCCACCTTTGTGACTTCGCCGCCCTGCTCTCCGGGCAGAGACACAGGATGGGCATCGGGGTCGTCGAGATCTTCGCCACGGAGATACAATACGCTGACGGGTCTGGTGCTCGTAAACATGTCCTGCAGTGTCTGGAGCTTGTAGTGTAAGTCTTCTTCTAGCGGAGGGCGGGTGCCGCCCGCCGAACTGGTTGAAGACATTGACCACGTCCGCTTGTGCTTCTGCACCTTGCCTGGTCGCTGGTCTGATCCCTTGACCTGCGATGCCGACGATCTCTTGCGCTTGCCAAAGTCCTTCATGCCGCTCTCCGCCTGAGCGATTTGCTGCTTGAGCTTATCAATCGTCTTCTTGACGTGCGCAACATCGTTGGAAAGCTTTCGTTCAGCGCCGTGGTCGCGGAATAACTTTACCTTGCAGAAGCAGATCTCGGGGTTGGCGTCTGCCGCTGGCTGGGTAGGATCCGAAGGGAAAGTCTGGGTTTTGGCGCAAAGTCGAACCGGGATACCCTTCACGCCCTTCGAGTGACTGAAGTCGGTGGACAAAAAGTTGAATCTGACGGCAATGTTGCATTCGGGGCCGCCGTTGATACCGGGAGTCCAAACCACGGAAAACCCGTCGAATGATGCAGATTCCAGCTCAATGCGTGTCCTCTTGTCGTCGCCCTCGGTGGGTTGTCCAGCCTCGACATATTCCACAGCTTGCAGCTTCCCGCCTCTCTGGTGGGCTTCGTTCGTGCCTCTTCCCTCCTTCCACAGGGCCCAGCATACCCCAGGCTTCTGTCGCTGCTGCTCATCTTCGAAGGAAATGCGGACAAATGTGCGGAATTTGGTGCCAGGAGCGACGGGGATAGTCGCATTGGTGTCCACGATAGAGAGGGAGTAGGCCTGGCCTTTGTTGAGATAAGTTACCGGGATCTCATCTGCGTGCTTGATCATGGCGGTTGGCGCATTTAGAGTCGCGTGGAATCGAAACTTCTCGGCAGATGGCGGGAGCGCGGCAGCCATGGGCATGCCGCTGAACTGTCGTCCTTGTTGGAAACCAACCATGGGTGAGTTGTGAAATGCGCTGTCGATTGAGGTCATCCTCTCTTCAGACGGATCAGAATTCATAGGCGATCCATCCTGATCCATCGTCTCGTAGCCGGTATCCTGGTGCACAAAGGTCGACGGTGCGAAGGATTGCTGAGGCGCAGGAGGCTGGATGAAGGGATGGAATTGTTGCTGGAAGTGCTGGGGATGCATCCCTTGGAAACCAGCGAGGTCCATTATGGCAGGTCCGGAGTTCATCGCGCCCTCTGACGTGGGCATCGACAGCGGGGTCCCGAGACCCATACCGAGACCCAGCGTGGGCGTGTGCAAGTCACCAGCTTGAGGGTGGTAGATGGTGTTGGTGCCGCCCGGGGTGGGAGTGTAGTAGCCAGGCGGCGCATTGGCAAAGTTGGTGAAGGAGAACGAGTTGGGATCAAGCAGTGATGGAGTGAACCTCCACGGCTCATTCGTAGCTCTCGGCGTCGGATCTTGGTCCCTGAAAGCTTCATGGCTGAGACTATGGCTTCTGCGACAAGTTAAACATTAGCAAATACGTCATTTACACACAAAGAAACGCAGTCTTCCCGGTGCGTTAATGCTCGAATTGAATTTGGAAAGTGGCCGTCGATTGACAACCGGCCAAGTACCCCGCGTTTCCGCCTACTGGACTGATCCCGGGGGATGCGGCCGGCAGGCTGGACAGCAACGGCAACGGCAAGCAAGCCTCGAGGCGGCAAAACACACAAGGTTCGGTGGAAAACTGGTTCGGATGCGGGTACTGACCTTTCTTGGAACCCAGGGAGTGGGACGCCTGGGATGGGAGCAACGGCGGCGTTGTCGACGGCAGCCTGCGGAACACCAGCCGGTGCGGCGGTTGTGGCAGCTACCTCAGGGAACTGCTTTCTGAAAGTGGCCAGCAGTTCATCGCCAGGCTTCTGGGCGCTTGTTCTGTACAGAAGGCACACGAGTCAGCTAAAGGCCGGGACAGGCGCAAAAAGGTTTCGAGATGGCGCAACAACACGCAGCGTGTGTGCGGGGAGCCGGGTTGTATAGCTATTTTGGTCGGTGCATGAGGGGGACGAGGCATGGCAGAGCTTACCTTTGGCGAAACATCTGGAGAGCAGATATGTGCTGTCAAGCGACAGCAATTCCGTGGTGGTATTCAGCGCGGGTATCGTCCCGAATCTTTCCAATCTCTTCCTGGCGAGCGATCGATTGATACGGATCCTCGCCCTCGTGTAGCTTTTCCCTTAGCTTGCTTGCTTGTGACGCCTCTTTTAGTTTTTATATTCAGCTGAGCCGGGGTTGGTTGGGCGAGGATTGCTGCTTTTTTTCTTGGTCTTAACGAGCGTTGGTCAGGTGGGGGAAAGCCGGGCTGTGGCGCTTCATAGAGCGGTGGATGAGAAAACGAGCGAATGGGTCGGCGAAAGTGTCGCACGCGGTGAGAGGAGAACTCCAACAGAAGTCGGGGTTTCAAATGATGATGGGCAAGCGACAGAGGCCGCTAGCAAATCGAAAAGTTGCTGGTCGAAGAAAAAGGGCCGCTCCGGTATGACGTCCGTGGGGAGAAAGCGGTATATTAGAGGGAGTTGTGGGTACCTGACATGTACGTATGTGAGGCAATGTGGACAGACCGACAAGGGTTGAAGCGGAGAAAACGATGGCCTAGATGCGCCGTCGACTTCTGCTCTCGATATTGGCCTGTTGGGTCGGAACGTCGGCGAGACTTTTGCCGTTTTGGTGCGTCGAGTCCCTGGGGTCGAGAGCTTTTTGGTCAGGAGACGTAGGTGTGAGGGCGAAGTCGGCGATGAACGGGACTCATATGCGCACGAGATGTGACGGCAGGTTGGGAATCAAGCCGTTCGCCGTTGGTCGTGGGATCTTGGTTCTTGGGTTTAGTTGCCTGGTGGACTGCTGCGCGATGTGAGCTGTGAGCATTCGAGGACAGCGCGTGTTAGACGGGCTTGAGAAAGCTTCTCAAGTGATGCGACGAGGAGCTGTGCGCGGAACGGAAGGATGAGCTTGTGAGCAAGCGCAGGGCCGAACAGGATGTGGTGAGGTGAGGTTGGTGCAGACAGACGGGTAATTCCAGGCAAGACTTGCAGAGAGAGCCAAAGGGAACGGGACGGAGGAGTGAATGGGATGAGCGGTATCTAATGTATGTATGTGTTGGTGTAGGCACGCATGTCGAGGAAGGTCAGGTAAGGACCGTAAGGTAAGGCAAGGCGAGGTAGGTATGGATGGTGTGTGCGCGCGGGTTGGAGGAGCGGTGCCCTTGGGCTGGGTATCTGGGTCCGCGGTCTGGGTCCTCCTTGAAGAGAGGAGAAAGGTATGGGTATGGGGCCTTGGGCTATGGCTATGGGTACGGGTATGGGTATGGGTATGGGTATGGATACAGCGGACAACGAACAGGACAGCGGTCATGGGCGAGGAGCAGAAGGGTGTGGGCGGTTGAGGGCGGGGCGTGGGATATGAAAATGGGGGAGCGATGGGTATGGGTATGGGTATGGATACAGACAAAAAGAGAGGTACGACGGGATGGATGGAGAGAGAGAGATATGGGGCCAGGGTGAGAGTCTGCGCAATTGAACAGCGTGAAGAGATGGATGTGAAGGAGACAGACGACGGATGCCGTGGCCGTCGGGTAGAGGTACCTGACTGTATGCCTGGGGTGTGGTGGGAAGACAAGTAGATATGGTACGTACCCTTTTGTGTGTGTGTATGTGTGTCTGCGTGTGTTGTTATTTTTTTTTTTTTTTTTTTTTTGTGTTCTGGACTGATGAGGTGTCTGCGAGGTGCGGGTGGCAGGCAGCCTGTCTTCAAAGTGATAGAAGGAGCTACCTAAGGTAGCAGCTGTGCGGCGTAGCTGGGCCGAGAGACACGTTGGAGGAGACTTGACCGGCGTGGTGGACGGAATGGCGGACGAATTTGGATTCTTGTTAGGTTGGTGGGAGTTGGAGAGGACGGCCGGTGAGGGAGGGGGGATATGTCTGAGAAATACTCCAAATCCAAAGAGAGGGAAGAGATATCAGACAGTGGGAGGGAAAATCGAGGCAGGTGAGGGCGGCCAGAGCGAGGTAAAGTAGGTGAGCGAGCGGCGAGTTGACTCGAGTCGAGGATGAGGGTCGAGTAAGGTGTGAAGTAGGCAAGTAAGTAGTACCCGAAGACAGGACAGAGTATGTAAGGTAAGGTACCTTAGCTAAGGTATGGTATGGTAGAAGATGTTGGGATGAGAGGTATGTATGCGTGAGAGCGAGCGAAAGAGACGCAGCAGGCTGGCTGGTGGTCGATGATTGATGTGTGCGAGCAGAGACTGACCGAGATGGTGGTGGTCGTCTTCTTCTTCTTCTTCTTCTTCTTCTTCTGTTGCTGCTAGGTGCTGCTGGTGCTGGAGATGGCCAGGGTCCTTTCTGCTCTGCTGAGAGCCAGGTGGACATTTGCATCTCAAGTCGTGCTACTTGTGATTACGACTGGTATGGCTGCAATTTGGAGCTGCAGTACGTACCCTCTCCCATCCCACGCAGCGCAGGTGTGGCTCCCGCTCTCTCTCTCTCTCTCTCTCTCTCTTCCATTCTCTGCCACTCTGGTTGTCGCTGCAGCGAGCGCCAGTGCAGGGGTTGGGCATCTTCTTCGGCGGCATCTCCACTTGCTCATCGTCTCCCTTGTCAAGCCGCCTCCCATCCAGAGGGGAAAAAATTGTTAGTGCGCGACAACGGGCCTTGTACTGCACCCCCCCCGCTCTCTTTCTGCCCCCGGATGGGATGTGTTGACAGGGCCTGTCTGATGCCACCCCTCCCGTGTGCTCTTCGAGAGCAGGAACAATACCGAGTACTTTCCACACACACACACACGCGATGTGAGTAACATGCCCGGTACGTATCCTCTCTCTCTTTTTCTCTTGCGTCCAAACGACGGGATGAGGACGTAGACGACTGGAGTTGGACATGCGAGAAGTGACGCCTGACCGATTCATCCTCCACAACCTCGTAGCTCGACGACTCGATTCGAGTCTCAAGTGCATGCCATGTAGGTGAGGTAGGTTACCGCCTCGGTACATGCCCAGGCGATGCAGATACATTGCCTTCCTCGCCTTTGCAGTTGGAGATGGATTGAAGAGCACACGCACACGCACACGCACACGCACACACACACAGTTTGGCTTCCGGGGCCCTGTTGAGCTGCCTGCCTTTCTTTGCTGCATAGTACGGATACAGATAGCCATGTTGCCATTCGTTTCTTTCTCCCCTGCATAGTCAGCCGACACTTTTCTGTCAAACTTCAGTAGACTCGGAGAAAGAGCGAGAGTGCGAGTCGGAGAGTGGGGGATGCAGCAGGGGGCGACGTCGCACTACGGCCGCCTTACCCAACTGACGTAGTGCTTTTCGCCTCGGGCCCTTTCACTTGTGCTTACCTCGATATTACAGACCGACGTGACAGCTGGAAACGCTGGAGTCTTGGGCAGAAAAACGAGCGAGCAGAAGGGAAAGGCAGGCAGAAATCTGAAAGACGGTCGGCAGCTGAGGCTAAGCAAGCTGAAGCTGAAGCTGAAGCGAGAGAGGGAAACGCCGGGAGCTATTCTCTCCCGCGGCACCTACCTAGGTAAGGTCGCGTAGGTACTGCTAGGCCAGACCCCTTCCCTTCCCTTCCACTTGCATTCCCTTGCCTTCCCCTTCCAGCTGCATTGGCTTCCATCCCTTCTCTCCGCACGATCTTTGGGAAACAAAACGTGGTTGCCGTGACCCCTTCTGACCCCTTCTGGGCCGGCGACCAGTCACAGGAGCTACCATCCCCCAGGACGGGACAGCGTAAGGTAAGACGCAGGGTAAACGGAGACGGGGGGATGGGGACAGAGGCAGGTACGGACGGACAGACACCAACGGTTGGTTGGCTGCTTCCACCCAATGCAAGTACAAGTGCAAGTGCGAGTGCAAGTGCGAGTGTAAATCAGTACAAGTGCAAACGGAGGGCCCCTTCTTTCCTCGATGAAGGGCGCCATTCCCGCCGCCGTATTAGCGCACCAGTCAGCCTGTCCCGTCCCGCCGCTGTCTGTCGTGCCTGCCTCTCTCTGCCTGCCTTCCGGAGGCTAAAATAAAAGTACGGTAAATCGAGGCATCGAGGCAGGCCCTCCCCCCCCCCCAAACGATCTAACGAAAGGTACGGATAGAAAGACTTCACACATGGCAGGTGCGATGGAGGCACCTCACCCAAACCTTAACGTGCCCGTTCCTGTCTGCCTGCCTGCCTCTGCCCACCTGCCCGCCTGCCCGCCTGCCCGCCTGCCCGCCTGCCCGCCTTACCTCAGGCATGGAAGGTGGTAGTCCACAATACCATGACTTTGGCTGGCGCTTTCCTCCAGTTTCTCATCAAGACGCCCTGCCCGTTTTGCGCAACGGCCAGCAGCAGCCACCAACCTTCCTTCCGGTGTCCTGCGCAACATCCCGTCGTCCACGATCCGGGACAGTCCTTACTTGATTGACATGACCTGACCCGACCTAAGCTTCTCCCGTCCACGTCCTCCCGCTTGGGGGGTCAATTTCAATCACATCATCTTCCGCACAAGGTCCCTCCCTTCCATCAATTTACCGCCATGCAACCTCTTGTCGCAAAACACACTTTATGCTTGCGTGCACCGACATCACCACTGCCACATGAGAAACGGCACAGAGGGGAAATAAAACTGGATTTGTTTTCCCCATCCTCTCTTTGGCATTCCCGTGTACCGTGCTCCCTGGGCCTCGTCGTCATTCCCATCGGCGACCCCTTCTTGGTTTCCTTCTCTTGCACGCCTAGTCTCTCGCGCTCTATTTTTTTTTTTCCTCTTCTAATTGCTTCCACTCACAGGCTTCATCCCTCTCCCCTTAGACTGCCAATACCACAACAGTCATGGTACGGAGTGGGCGGGTGGATATCGTCTGATTAAGATGCTGTGTCCTGGATCGGTACTTCTGAGATCATCGCATTTCTGACAGCTGGATGCCCCATCCTCCCATGCCAGCGCTGCCCAAGAAAAACCTCGACCTGACGGATACTCCAGCGCTTTGCGGTCTCTATGGCGGCCCAAGCATTGAACAACGCCTGTTTATGCGCCCTGGACGCTTAACGCCTGGGATGCGCCCGGGACAAGAGCCTTACTTCGACGCGCCCGCCGGTCTGGCATCCGTCTACTGGCCAGGCCACACGACCTCAACTCATCGCTAGTCACAGCCCACAGCCGCCGGCGCTATAATTCAACATCTGTTTGCTTTGCTTCTTTCTATCAATCCGTCAAGCCGCCCGAGATAATCCGCCAGCCCCCCCCCCCCCCCCCCCCCTTGCTCGTCCGATGCTTGGGACGCATTCCACGGGAAGATCTAGCCTCATTGCGCAATACCAATCCGTCGAGCAACCCCCGTCGACTTGGCTCGAATGGGCATGCCAGCTTGACGCCCCTCGCACCTGCAATTGCGTCTCGCGGCTCACTAACCGACGGCATGCGGAACAAAGGAAAGAAAACAAACGCTTGTGATGATATCAAACTTCAAATATTGTCAATTTCCATGGGTGAACACTGCAGCAGCAGAATCCCATCACATACAACGCACACGAGGCGCACCCGTGTCTCCCCCCTCAAAATTAGGGAGACTCAGAAGTTGCTTCTGCCGCCAGATCAACAACGACCTGGCATGAACTTGCAACGGCTTGCAGAAGAAAGCGCATCGTCATCGCCGATGTACCACTACAATGCACATTGCGCGCCAGAATAGGCCCCAATAGACCCCTGGACCCTTTGTCCTTGTGGCTGTGCAATCTCCGTTTCGCCCCCCTCGCCGAAGCGCCTTAGACGAGGTGAAGAGCCGTCGCATCCTAATCGAGGCACGCCGCAAACGGCATATGCCCGAAGTTAGAGGCTTCTATGTTTGTCCATTCCCATGACCTAACGAGCAGCCACGGAGCTCATCTGAGCTTGTCAATATCGTCATCTCGAAGAGCGGTCATGCCCGGGGCTTCAACCGACAACGGCACTCGCCATGCCCATCATCGAGTCGATCATCGCATAGCCGGCCAGTTGAGCCGGCGCAAGCAGATGAGAAGCTAGAGTCACTCCACGCCCGCGGCTCGATGCAGCCGACAACTTAGTCAGCGCTGACTCTAGTCTCGGATCGACCATCGCAACACCAACTCCATGGGAGACGCTTTCGCTTGACCCTGGCTATGACTAGCGAAAGCCGATCGTTGCTCAATGCGCCGTAACCTCCAGAGTATCGTCGCTTCCTCGATGCGAGCCACGATTCAAGCACGAGATCAGCAATCCATCCACTACGAGCACTGCGCGTTCCTGTTTCTCGACCGCTTCCCTGACTTAGACCGGCGGCCGAAGTTGAAGAAGGCTGATGTCTCGGCCTCGGCTGGCGACGGAGTCTGTTCCGGGTACCCGGACTCGGCAGACCTGCACACACCTTCGCCGCAAAGCCGCCGTTGTCCAACAAAATCAACGTTTCAATTCAATTTCTTGCAGGGCGGTTGATTCGACATCAGTGCCCACTGAATACAACAACGGCCGCCGGCCACCCTACCTATTGCAGACTGAGGCCTGTGGCGTCGTCGACCGTTACAATCCGTCTAGTGAACTCTAAACCGGCGCTATCGCAACATCGCCAACGTCTTTCTGGTCGCCGCGCCGTTAGCACCATTGTAGCCGACATTGGTACCCGCGCGCGGGATGAGGCACGTGGCGTGGCTTCCGCTATGCCATCCGTGTCCATTTGATTTGCTGTCACAACATCACGTCGCGAACCATCTTGAGCCGTCAATCTGCTAGATATCTTGTTGGTCGCCGGTGGTTGTGGCATCACAGGGCAGCCTTCCGTGGCGGCCAAGCGCGATTGCGACGCCACACCGAGGGATCGTCCTTCCGCATAGTGACATTCGTCCACACCTCTTTACTGGCGCCAAAGACAGGCATTCTTCGAATATTCACGGAGCCTTCCATGATCATCGCGGTTGATATCTTTATCTTCGAATGATAGATTGCTTGCAGCAATGTCACTGCCCCTTCGTGTTGAGTCACCGAATGATTGAGCGACCTCTCAGGAGGCGATATTGTCATCAAAGCACCTTTTGCGTGGTGCTAGCTTGGAGTGACAGCAATCTCCGTACCCCTATTTATCGGGGCGCTTACACGTACATGGCGTTCTAAGAGGACGTCGCTGTACACCTCCGCCTGGTGGGGAGGACGCAGCAATTGACCAGACACATTTTCCCGCGACTCAATGTCATGGGTCCCGTTGCTCCATTCAAACCGAAGCATGCGCCATCGGATTCATGCCGCCGCCTTTGTCGTGGCGGTCAGGATGCGAGGAGAAAACGGAGGCGTTGACGTCATACCCTCCAGGAGCCGTTTGGCATTCGGAACGATCCACGCAGTCCGGAGCCCCGGCCGCCCGTTCTATGCAAGTTCATCCAGCCTCCGCCTTTGTTCCCATCTATTGGTGCCAGACTTACATATTCGAACAGGTGGTCGGGGGTGGCTCTAGGTGACTGGATCTTGCTGCACAACGCTGCTCAAGTGTTTCGAGTTTAGGCTCTCTTACACCTGAATATCCCGAAACACCATGCCAGGCATCTCATTGCGGTAGACTTTGTTGCCGCCGATTGCCCGTGCCGGCGCGGCATCTCGAGACACCGTAGACGGAAATGCAACGCTGGCGCGACTAAATCAAAGTCTCGTCGCATCCTCACCAACCGCAGCGCAAGAAACTCTAAAGGCGTACGGATCCTGAGATGGCTCTGAACCTCCTTTCATTTTGCGGAGGTGGAATTCTGCGAGGGTGCATCAAGGGATCCCGGTAGCCTGGCCCAAATGCAGCGTGTCGACAGATTGGCGCGACTGTCACTGAGGGAAATGGCGTTGTGATCCTTGTTTCATCTAAGCTTATTTACCACAGGAGTCCCTTTTCGCTGGGCATCGAAGTCGAAACGCATCGGGTCTTTTTTCAAAGATTACTTCTAACTTGACACATGAGTGAAGACCGTCCAGATATATGTTCATCTCTGGCGAATTAGCCGGTGAGGTGAACATCAAGCTCGTCGTTTCGAGTGCGGACCTGATGATCGACTGTCGATGAGAGCTTAAGCAATGACCTGGCCCATCTGGCTGCGCTTGGACGAGCCCCTTCAGCAACCAGCACGTCCCAATAGTTCGGTGGAGGCACTGACTGGGCCCGACGCGAGCCTTGACACTTGCCCTTGCAGAATGGACTGAGTGATCACTGATCAGCGATGATTTTGATACTCAAAAGACAACGACAAGCCACTATCACTGCCAAAACTGCTTACGCTATTGTAACGCCTAAACAGACGGACCCCCATCACCCACGCGCGCCGCGCGCCGCACGACTAATGCTAGTGTCAACGACCTGTCGCGCCTCGCGACAGGTCTCCATTTGGGAATAGTCCTCGAGACCGGCTCATGTCAGACATCGCCCTAGGAGCTGGGACAGCCCACTGGCGGGGGCCGTTTCGCACCGCTGTGATTGTTCCCAAATTTTCAGGACGTGGCGGGGCGTTGAAGAGGAGAAGATCTGACGTCATTTCGACCCAGGAGCACCTCCTTACCCACATTCCACAATGTCGAGTCTCGTCAAGAAGCCCAACCACAGGCCACGATAGCGAGAAACAGCTGGCGGGTCAGCAAGAGCTAGAGCTGTCCCTCGGTGCTGTTTTTTTCCCGCGTCCTTTGGAGGGAGGGCTGAGCTAGGGACCAAACGAGTATCGGTGCAGAATCAAAGAACGTCGGGGAAGGATTCGACTAAACAGACTGCGACGCCGATCATTTGGTTGAGAATGCTGGAGATTCTGCCCTACGAATAATAGTTCATCCCACTGGTTGTACTGAAGGGGAGAAGGGGAAACACGAGGCCAATGAGCGCCGCCCTTGGTCATCAACTACAACAATAGCCTTAATTGGCAAGTTGTGCCAGCCGTTCGTCCCGTGTTGGCAGCAGTCCAAGTCGGCACGGCACAATAGCTCACAAAAGAATCCTCCGACCGCTCAGATGGACCACTGAAATGGCATCGCCCCCAACAAAACATGAAAGGCAGACAATATGGAGAGAATGCGGCGACACGGCCCCCAATTTCGCAGACATGCCTGGGATCCTTTGTCAACCATGACAAAGTCATTGGTTGTCGAAATTGATTCCACGGGCGGCAGGGATGACGGCTCGCAAGAAATGTCCCAAACTCTTGGATTCGAGCTAAATCACAGTTGCCAGAGTCGGACACCGCAGGGAAGACCTGACAATGCCGACGCTGTCATGCTAACCTTCATCAGCCTCAAGGTGCCTCCGCACAACAAGTCTGGGATCGCATGGATTTGGCTTGACAGGCATCTGGCGCAGACCCAAGAAATCATCAGACATCGGTAGTTGGAAGTCCCAGAGATTTCCAGTTATGTGGTACATTATCAAGCTTGGTGGTGGGAGAGGAGCAAGCTGCGGCCGGCGCTTGGGATGGGGGAACGACTTCAGGTCGAACGAGAATTCGCCCCTTCAGCGTCGTGCTCATTACCATCGTCAAATGGCAAATGCCTCACTGACGACATGAGTGACCAGTGGGAATGGAACTGTAAGATTTGGACTGTTACTCTGAGGATTTGGTTTGGTGCCACCGAGATGGAGACTGGCGACAGGAAGGAAAAATTCTGTTGTGGGCGGATCATGCAACATACTGGCGGTCGCCTTGTGAGGGCGCTGCTCTGCTCCGAATTGCTCGTCTCCTCTCGGGGTCATTGGGGAGAAACACAACGGCAAGGGGCTCAGGGACCCCCATCTTCCATCTCCAACCGGACCGGGGATGGATGTCCAAGGAGTTGGAGAACGCACCGCCACGAAAGAATGATGTCATTTCATGACCAGCAAACTCTCAACACAGCGGGGGCCCCTTTCACCGAAGTGTCTTTGGAGGAGACTTCGGCTCCTCCACCCCACGAAGTCCCGAGCCCTCGCGACTTCACCACGACGCTTTCACACACAAGTTGCTGCGTCTTTACAGCTGTACTATGCACGTCGCTTGAAATGCGCCAACGGCGGCCTGCACACATGGCCGCCAATTCTGCCAACAACTGCCTCTATGAACAGATGAAACACACGCCGACAGAGACGATCCATGGTTCAGAGACCAATAACAACTTTGAACCGGGCAGCTTGCAAATCTGAAACGCTGCCATCTGATCATGTGTGCCCTTTCGCCGCATCATCCAGAGTGTTGAATCTGCCAAATTTGGGAGAAAGCTGTCAGACGCCCCCCGTTGTGCAGTCCCAATGAGGGGCGTCGGGATGCGGCAGCAACGTCATGATCTCGCTCTCGCTGCAGATGGCCCCATCCAAACACTCTCTTTTTGGTCTGACGATGGGGGTCAAGTCTCGGCGCCTCATGCTTTTCGGCATGCGGCACATGAACGATGTGGCGTCGACTGATGAGAGTCGTTGCCGAGTCTAAGGGTTTGCTTGAGCTCCCGTCCAACAAAGCGCTCGTGCTCGAATTTGTCCACTGCTCATCCGGAAAATTCACCGGGTGGATACGATGTGGTGCTGCCAGACGAGATGGGAGAGTACTTTGGTGGTGGGTATTCAAACTCCAGCAGAAGCTCCCTGGACCTTACCCCGGGATCTCGAGGGCTTCCCAGGATGCCATGTCCAACCCAATTGCCTCCCATTGCCCACAAGCGACGACGCGCCGGACGACGATGCCGACCTCGGGCAGGCGCCACCGCGTCGTCGTCGTCTTCGTCGGTGCAATATGAACCGTGGCAAATATTACGACTTTCTCACAACGCCCTTCAGCTTGCACTATCGAGCAAGGGCACGGAGCCCGCAACATGCCGTGGCGACCACCGAAAGATCAATCCGTCTCGTGCGATGTTATCGCGAGCCAAAATATTTGCCAAGCTTTGCGAATGTAACCCTCTCGACTGGCTGGTGGGCGGCCGGTCGCATTCTGGCAGACATGTCTCTGATCGCGTCAAAAGCACAGATGGTCGCCATGCCCGTTTGCGGAGCCGAAGGCCGTGTGGCTTCGGGGCATGAGCTTTTGGGGGAAGACAGCACCACCCCTACACACCCCCATGCCATCCCGCCTAATGGCATGTTCACACACCAATGTCCGCATAAGATTGTGACGACTGATGGTGCGCTTCCCAATCTGGTGTTATCGATGAGGCCCAGCTTGGGATCTTCTGCGAAGGCTCCCCAGGGGTGCCGGACACTAGCTGCGAGCCCTGAAGACCGATCGATACCAACAGTCTGCTAGTCAATCAAGGGTCCCGACATCTGCCGCTTGGGAACGGTCACTGTTCGGCGCAACGGCCGAGCAGACTACACATGCGGCATGCCACCAGTCGACCAACCTAGGCACAATCACGAGGTCTGTTGAGGCGTTCAAAACACAGCAGTGGAGAGCTCTGAAGCGAAAAGTGCAATTCGACGCGAGGTTGCAACGGTCCAACGACCTATTACACCTGAAATTGCTTACTCTCGTGACACTTCCAGGTCAGCGTAGGATTCCGTGCCTCAGCGACCTGCCGTAATTGCAACTGTAAGTCCAGACTCCACAGCAACGGAGGCGAAGAGGAGCGGCGGCAACCGCCGGAAGAAAGCAGAGGGCTTTGATGACGGAGACTCGATATTATCACGCTTCGTTAAGTCTCAATAAACCTGTCAAAGTTCGCTTCGACGCACTGGCATGAGTCAGTGGGCATAGCTTGAACCGGACACACCATCTCGATGGGCAAGACAGCCTCAGTCAACAGCTTTCAATGGGATGCATGCCCTGGCCTGTTGCCCTGCAGCTTAATCCCAATCTTACCGTACGATGGCAGTGTGGAAACATAGGAGGCACGCTTCTCGGGACTTGAGACCCGCCTCCGGAGGTGTACGCATCTCGGGCGGTGGAGACGCGAGGTTGCCATCAAGCGCGCCCGGTGATGAGAAGCTTTCGTCAATATGCATCAGGGCAACCACGGTTGAGTTCACCTGCTTGGGTTGAGGTCCACCTCACGTTGCAGTCGGAGGCCCGGGGCAAAAAGATGCCCTGTGCCGGGACATGGAAGGGACCGTTGTCGTTGACCCCGGGACGTGCACTCTGCTCGGGTCTAGGAAATGACGACGCTTAGGGTTAACTTTGTAAGCGCGACCGGTCGACGAGGGTAGCCAGGCGGAGGTTGCAGCACTAACGGCGGCAAAAACTGTGCATACTGCGCAGGTACAGAGTTGGTGCTCACCAACAACACACGGCAACGGCAAGCTTCATCTCAAGACTCACCGGGGGCTACCGGCGGGGGTAGGGAGACAAAGTGAGAAGGAAGCAGCAAAAGGTTCCGCTAGATCTCCGCCCAGCCACGGTGCAATTTGCCGGAGGTCGGGTCACTGGGTTTTTGGATCTTTGTCCCTCTCGCAAGCAGGCTTGTGTTACTCTCGTGGTGGCCCGGCATTCTCAGTGGCCATCGGAGAGCATCCCGCGTGCGCGCGCCCTGGGAATCACCAGGATCAGGGTTTTGTTGGTGGATTTGCCCTAGGAACACTTAATACCTTTTAAAGGGTCTCCATCGACGCCGCCGGGATGCAGCGATTATTGACGGCCACGGTTGCCCAAGACAGCATGTGTTTTGTCGATCATGAGGTCATTGGCGATGGTAGGGGGGGGGGGGATGAGAGTTGGGAAGGAGGGCAGAAAAATCTTCGATGGGACTTCCATCTGCGTGGGTCTTGCGGGGGCAGCCCGGAATTCATGTTCGGAGAAGGGGGGGGGGGGGGGGGGGGGCCGCACGGCGGCGCACGAGCAGATGGCAGATTGGTCCCTGACCGATTACCATAATCAAGGTTGGCGAAGGGGACGGGCGAGCAAGGGTTCGAGGGGGAGCTTTCGGTTTGATGATGGGCTGTTGGCAATTGAGGAAGGCGGGAAGGGAAACTTTGGCGATGATCATTGCTGGGAGAGGTAGGTTTCTCGATGGTGGGAATCCGTGGATGGAACCCTTGATCGCGGGTCCCCTGGGAAAATCATTGAATATTGATATTTATAGAGGGCTGAGCCACGATTGGGGAGTGAGAAGGGAGACCTGGAGGGGAGGCACTGACGTTATTTGCGTACGATTTTTGCAGATGTCGGACATGGGGAGACGCTGCCACGCTGGCCGCCGGAAGGGAAACGTTGGAACTGACTGGAACAGGAACTTGGGACGCATGGTGAAGGGTGGGAAAAAGGGGGTCGACACGTTGCGGTGGGTGTGATGAACCCCGGTTCCCCGAGACGCATGTCCGACGTACGTCTCGAAGAGGCGGCATTTGGATTGGGCAAGGAGGGCCGTGATGCCATTGCACCGGGCCCTGGGCTCCGTCTACAACGGAGGCTTTGCCACCCGTTGATCGCTCGTGTTCGGCCGACTGCCCGGGGCCACAGGGGAATGGATGGAGGGGGTCGGGGGGACTTTGGGGCGGCTCTCTCACCAGATGTTTGGGGGTCGCGAGACTGACTCCACGAGTGTCCTCCGTCGAGGAGATTTGAAGATGGCGGTGCTTATTGGGCGGGGGCCCCCGTTGAAGCTTGTCCGGCTCGGTGGCTTGCTTGCTGCATATCTGGTGCGACCTTCTGGCGATGCAACGCTTCAGGTGAACCCGTCAGTTGGAATGCTGGATAACGGTCAGAATGCAGATCTTCCAAGATTCCCATGCGGGAGAGGACCCTTAAGTTGGCAGTTGGTGGTGAGCAATACGAAGAGCCGGGTTCGGTGGGAAAATGCCGAATGCAGGTACTACATACACCAAGTGGGCATTTCTGATGGCAAGTTGGCTGGCGCAGCCTCAATCAGGACTTGGTTGAAGGCATATTGGCGATATTGGCGATTGATGATTGGGGTCCATGCGAGGTGGAGGAGGTGGTGGTGGTGGTGGTGGTTGGTGGTGGGTTCCTTTTTTTTGGTGAAAGCATTGACTTTTGACGCCGATCCCAGAAAACGCACGAAGGGTAGCATGATGGACGGGGATATCCCCTTTCAGTGCTATTCTTGGTTTGAGTCGTTGGATGGATTGATGGATGGAGGGCCCCTCTGATATGAGGATACTGGAGGTACGAGGCATGGAAAGTATCTCTCACTCTCTGGGTAAAAGAGTTTGATGAAGTTGATGGGACGGGATGCCGTTGCGGCCTTGGAAGGGACCCCGGTAGGACCCTGAATTCTGAGTTGAAGGGGAGGGGGGGGGTTCCTGAAGATCTGCTCGCAGACGCCCTAGGGCAGATGCAAAAGAGCCGCCGACGCCGTCCCTGTCGAGGTGTGGTGTGTCTCGTGATGGCTTCAGGAGAAGCCCGGCGAGGGAACGGTCACGAGACATGCGGCGGCGGCGGCGGCGGCGGCGGGGTGCGGTCCGAAGGAGGCCGACGGACGACGATGAGAGGGGGAAGGGGGGAACGGGAGGCGAAATGAGTACGTCGCGCATTGCGAGGACGGCGGATACGGCGCAAGGGAATAACTCTTTTTGCTCGTGACACCTTTTTGCTGTCGGTGCACTAGGAGGAAGAAGGATCAGGGTCGGGTCGGGTTGGGACCGGGCCGGAGTTTCGTCGTGGTGGCTTGGCGATGGTGTCGAAAGAGGAGAGAGGAGAGAGGCGAGAGGTTGCGAGGCTTTTTCTCTCTCTTTCGACAGTACAAAGCAGGGGACGTGTTTGGGCGAAAGGCTGCTTTCCAGGCACCCAGGGCACGAGGGGTAAGTCTCTCATTGCGGGTGTTTCTTGGACAGTAACCAAGTTGCTCTTTGTCACTGGGCGTTGGTTTCTTTCTGCAGGCGAGGGGGATGAAGGACTCTGAAGCCACACACATGCGCATACACATACACATACACACGGACAACTCAAGAGCAACACAGCAAAGTATGGTCACCTGGTCCAGACGAGAGGCGGGGGAGGGGGAAAATCCTACCCACGATGAGATGGGGACATTTCGCGCAGGAGAGGAAGAAAAGAAGGTTGCAGGTGCCGCCGCAGCCTCTCGTTGCTGCCATGTGCGCATCTCACGGAGATTTTGAGTCAAGGTGTTTTGAGCTTGTGAAGAGGGTTGGATTAGACATGTGCGCGGATGATTGGCCGATGTCCGGTGTATCGGGCGGCCCAGAGGTCGGGGCCAGGTCGTGGGTTTGCGCTTTGTAGACTTTCAGAGGGCACATGTGTTCGGTCCGGGCCTGTCTGCTGGTCAAGTCTGCTTTGGGGGATTGCTTGTTCCGGGTGGATGGGAGTTGTCTTGCAAGTGTGTTTGCACACTGTTGTTGGGAACGGGGGAAGAGGTGAGTTGTTTACTGCGTTGAAGGGCTTTGCATCTACTGATTGATAAAGATTTGATTTCTCGTCTTCTGATTGAGAGACAGATGCAGATGTCTTTAGAGTCAGTCTCAATCTCGCAACTGACTTGTTGCGAAAAGTCAGAGGTGCAAGGCCCTCGCGTGTTGGAAACAGCGTGTCGAAGCTCTTATCGTCCCAAAAGTTGGGTGCCACTGAGGGGCTGTCGGTGTTATCAGCGCACCTCAGGCCATCTGAAACCTTATCAGAGACCGTCTTGGACAGTGCCCAGGCCTTATCGGATCGCGCCAAGAATGCGCCGAAAAGGTCGAGAAGGCGCCTTTGCGTGGCTGCTGCGAGCGGCACCGGCGCACGTCACTCGGCTGACAGTGACACTGTACGCCAAAGTATCTCCCACCTCAGGATAGGTCCCCTCCCCGCCATCATCTCCTTACCTGACTTACCTACCTTACCTTAGGTACCTACCTACCTTACCCGTGGACAGCCTTAGCGCCGTCTCCTGTCCCTCAGCAGCTTCCCGCTCCGGGTGTGATGGATGCGTATTGCATTGGGGGAAGCTGCTGTGACTGTGTGCCTTCTGGGCTCTGAGGTGGTCGACTCGGTCCGTTAGGCAAGGTACCTCAAAGTATCTCCTCTGCGTTTGGCCTTGCATCGCATACCTCTAGAGCCATTACGTGTACCTCCATGGCCTGGAACCTTTTTTTTTTACGCGCTGCATCTGCATCATCTCTTGCAGTGTACTTACTCTCTGATCTTCTTCCCTTTATCCCACCGCCCTGCTGCCGCCTGCTGCTGGACAAGAGACCATCCACCGCTTTTCCTTTTCATTTCTTTGGTTTTCCGATTCTCTACCTTTCTCCTCCCTCCTCCCGTGGACAGCATATTTCTTCTCCCAGTCGGCCTTGTCCTCGCCTGTCGGATATCCGCGCCGCGCACGCGTCGGACGACTGAAACGAAACGGAACGCTGCCTTGCCTCACCTTTGACCCGGCGTCGAAAGATTTCCATACGCGGTGTCCTCTTCTGTTCCAGAAGGAAAACACACCCTGAAAGCTCCTTGTCGGAAGCCCGCGACGACAGAAAGAAGGAAGTGACGAGAAGAAGAAGCAGCAGCAGCAGCGAACACCTTCTTGCGTGTTCGTCGTCGTCGTCGTCGTCGTCCCCCGTCATCGTTGCCCGCCGCCTTTGTGGTCTCTGAACCCGGCCACTCTAAGCCAAAAGAAATACCCCCCCGCCAGCCGTTCTCGGCCCCCCACCTTATCTCGCAGCAAGCCGCTTTTTTCGAGCCTGGGCATTTTTAGAGAGCCACCAAAGAAACCGAGGAACCGTCGTCATCGTCCGTCATCGCCACAACCCGAAATCCGACAGATCACCAACAACCATGGCTCCCGCAGCTACCCAAGCTACCCACGATGCTCCCGAGGAGACCCAGAGCGACGGCTCCAAGCTGAAGACCTTCATCGGTATTCTGAAGAAGTGAGTAGCAAAAAACCCCACCCGCAGCTGATGTGGCGGTCTGTCTCTGCGCCTTGCGCCGCACGCAACGAGGAGGAGGGGTCACAAGAGAGCTTCGGTTTCAACAGCGTCTGTCGTGGCCACGGGCGGGGTTGCCATGGCGGATGATCGACGCGAGCGGAGGCTTCAGAGTCGCAGAGTCGCATCATCGCCAAAAAGGGAACTCTATTGAGTCGAGAACCTTTGCTAACCGCTTCAACTCCCCATCCAGGTTCATTGGCGTCGCCGACCTGGCTGCCGTCCGCTTCTCCCTCCCCTCCCAACTCCTCGAGCCGACACCGAATCTCGAATATTGGACATATCTGGATGCGCCTAACGCCTTCGTCGCCATCGGCACCTCCGACGAGCCCCTCGACCGCATGCTCGAGGTCTGCCGCTTCTGGTTCACCAAGGACCTCAAGTACGCAAAGGGCAAGCCTTGCAAGCCATACAACTCGTGCCTGGGAGAGTTTTTCAGGGTGAGTTCTGGCCTTTTCTCGCGATAGTTATGCGAAACACAGCTTCCATGACTCGCGATGCTAACAGCTGCCCGGCAGTGTAACTGGGAGACAGAGAACAACGCGCCCAAGATCAACACTACAGCCCTCAAGACCGGAAGCGGAACCACCAGCAGCTCCTCCAGCTTGAAATCTGCAAAGGGCGACAAGAATGCCTCCGCCGTTTCGCTGTCCGTACCCCCGCTCGGCGCTCAAACGCCGGACAGCAAGCCCGTCCTCGTATCCTACCTCACCGAGCAGACCTCCCACCATCCGCCAGTGAGCGCCTTCACAATCAGCTGTCCCGAGCGCGGTCTGTCCGCCCGTGGCTTCGACCAGATCACGGCAAAGTTCACCGGCACCAGCATCCGCGTCCTGCCCGGCGAGCACAACCTCGGTATCTTCGTCACGCTTGACAACCGCGATGGCGAGACCTACCGTCTGACCCACCCCGCCGCGCACCTCGGCGGCATCCTGAGAGGCACACTGACCGTCAGCGTCAGCGAGATGGCGTACATTACGTGTCCGCAGACCAAGCTTAAGACGATCCTAAACTACGTCGAGGCGGGCTGGCTAGGCCGCTCCACGAATCGCGTCGAGGGCATCATCTTCCGTTACGACCCTGAAAACGACGACAAGGTGAACATCAAGGATGTCCCCGAGGCGGACATCGTCGCCCGTCTGGGCGGTCCCTGGCGCGAAAAGGTCATGTTCACGTTGGGTCCCAAGCCGATGGTAAGCAAATCCTCTTCCTCTTTCGCCTCTTCGAAAACTAACTTTGTCCCGCAGGATTCGCATCCCCCGGAAGCCCGCTACACCATCATCGACCTGGGCCCCCTCAACGTCGCGCCCAAGGTCATCCCCCCCGCCGAGAAGCAGCTCCCGAACGAGTCGATCCAGCTCTGGTCCGGCGTCACGGAAGCCATCCACGCGAAGCAGTTCTCCAAGGCGACGACGGTCAAGGTCGAGCTCGAGGAGAACCAGCGCGAGAAGGCGCGCGAGCGGGAGCGCACCGGCGAGGTCTTCAAGCCTGTCTTCTTCGAGCAGGCCGTCGGCAACGAGGGCAAGCCGCAGCTGACCGAGAAGGGGCGCGAGGTGCTCGCCAGGGCGCAGAACGGGGAGTGGGACTTGACTGGCATTGTGTAGGGTTACTGCTCTAGGCAAGCATCATCTAGACAGTATTTGTGTGTGTGTGTGTGTGTGTGTGTTCTCCTTTGACGGGATGCTGTGAGATTCTCCAAGGGGCAGGGTTCGGCTGGTGCATATTATATGCTTACCATTTGCTTTTTGGGGGTTTCCGTCCGAGGGTCAGGAGAAACCGACTCATCACCCCCTTTTTATTTATTTTTCATGTTTTAACGGCCGACGGCATGACATTACCAACATTGCACGGGTTGAGGTTGCATTCTTTCTTGGGCTGTGGTTTTTGTTTATTAGATGAGAGCAGAAAGGGTGCACAGACAACATACTAGGAGAAAGACAAGGTGGACGAGAGTCTTTTTCAGGAGGACGGTAATCACCACCATTCGCTATTGGTCCGATTCAACTTGGACGGCATGGTTTTTGTGTGTTTTTTTTTGCGTTTTTGAAGTGGGATGTCTGTCTGTCCGTCGTTGAGTACTACATTACATACACGCTGCACAGCGCACACAGAGATGCCCGCGGTTCCTGAATTCTATGGCGTCGGAGAATTAGATGGTTTTACTGAGAATTGATAATAATACTCCTTTAACTGAGTTGATTTGGTGTCTTCGGGCGTGATGTGATGTGCTTGGGAATGGGTCATGAAGCGAGTGTGTTTCTGGGCGTTGGAATAGGATGAGTTGGCAGGAGTTTGAGATTGTCTGGTGTGTCCAGTCTTTTCCCCACAATCAGGGTCCTATCAAGGGTTTCAATGTGAGAAACGGGATGATAGAGAGAGTTCATTTCTGTGTCTGTAATGAGGAAGTTTCGGCATAAAAGCTTGTCAAATGACGTGCTTCGAAATTTCGAGAGATGAACGTTGGGGGTGGGTAGGTAAGGTAGTTGGTGGCTGAATGCATTGCATAGATATCGGAATGATAACGCTTCCATAATGAAGGGGGGCTCGGCATGGTCAAGGTTTGTTGGCCTAGAGGGGGGCCGATGGGATGGCGTTGGAAGTGTGTCTCTCTGTCGGATAAGTTTCTCGGATAAGGGGGGAGATCTGGGGAAACGGCGGCGGAATCGGATGATGGGGCATAGCTGTTGGTATCAAGGTTCGTTCGGGGAGGAGAATTTCTGCCTTTGAGGTTCTTCTGGGTTGGTGGCCACGAGAGGCTTTTGGTGATATTTGATGTCAGTAGATGTTTGAAGTTAGTTAATCACGTCACGCCACGTATCTGTCATCGCAACCTGGCGGATGAAAATGATAATATAGCGTTTCTTTGCAACTTTTTCTGCATTGCAAATCGATGATATGTAGTAGTGGACAAGTTGACGCCACGTTGCGGACAACGCTGCCCAAATTTCCATATTTAGCTGCTTTGAAATAATGCTGCAGGAACGCTAGCGACTTCGAATGGTTCCAGACAAGCCTTCAGCACACAGAGTAAGCTGGCGTTGGTAGAGGGGATTTCATGGTGGCGAAATTCCATCAAGGTAGCCTAGCCTTCTCATTTTGAAACAGGCCATCAGAAAATTTCGACGAATTGATGAGAAAAACTTACCTCGCTTTTCGTGACGACTTGATTCTGCTTCTAAGAAAGAGTAGCTCCTTCGAGTCCGTGTCAAATAGATATTGATCTTTGCCCAGTCTAAACGAAGACTTTCTTATCCAGAAGGAAACCAGAGTTACCAAACCTCAGTATGTGGCCCAAATATTGAAAAGTCCGATGCCGTTCATCAGATCTAATAGTCGTAGTAGGCAGTTGACAAACTTGTCTCGGCTCTGCTACAGATCCATTGACTTTCAACTCACCTTCGGACACACCTACATTGGTTCATACTATCGCCTTGTTCAACCCATTCGATAACTCAGCTTCGGGTTCACGTGCCCTGATATCAACGCCAGAGCTACCCAAGCTCCCGTACGAGATTTTTCTACTTTTCGTCAAGGCCTTCCTCAAGTCTGCTCATGCCGAAATCCCCGCAGAGCCAGGCTTATGGCCACTCTGGTGCGCACCGGCCGTACGCAATGATGGTATCCTCCCCCGCGAGGTATTCTCCATTCTCGACTACAACTACAACTACAACTACGATGGCAACGAGCTGCTGAGGAGGAAAAAGCTTCTGTCTTCTGCGCGACATCTCACAGGTCGACCTGAGGGCACGCAGTATGGTTAATCAGCGGTTTCCCAGATTCGCCTCCATGGAAGGTAACCGAAATCAGTACACCTTTGCACCAAAGTCGACGTTTTCCTCTTTGCTTCAGGCTAATACATCACTGCTTTGCTGTCCTCACCCATCAAGCCTCGGTTCTTGGACTTGCTCCGGGTAATTGAACACGTCCAGTGCCAGACCGGACTATTCAGCCTGGACTCCCTTGTTGCCTTGCTGAGCCTCAAGTCCGTTAGTTTCTCTATCGACCTCGACATGGGATTCGCACCTCACGGCCATGGCAGGTCTTACTTTGCACGGGAATCTTACAGCGGGTTCTTCGACCCGTGGCAGTGGAAGGCCATTTGCGAGTCTTCGTCGATATGGGAAAAAGGAGTCAGGCTCTTCGTCAATCCGACCCGCAAATGGCGCCACGGAGACTGGCCGTTGGTGGAGCTTTTCTACGTCCCAGCTGCGGCTGAAACAAGGGAGCGATTCCGAGTACATAGGTTCAGTGTCGATTGCCAAGGCTGCATTGATGCGTTGCCCCCTGGTACGCGTGTGCCTCAGGTACGTAGCGAAGAGCTTGAAGGCCTCACGCCCGATGCTGACGACTTCTTAGTGTGAATCATGGTAACGGAACAAGCCATAGGGTAGCAGTAGAAAGCTTCGCCAGCATTCTCCCCCACTCCGCGCGAATGTGTCGCGGCGCAGCGCAGAGAATGCAGTGGTTGGGTGATGGAACACACTAGCATCGCAAATGCCCAGAGCCACTTTCTTTCATAGTCATGAAGTTGCCTGATGAAGGGTGCTGCTACCTCTCTGAGACCACCAGACGCCTGGCCCTACTTTTGCTGAATGGTGAGATGTAGAATGGCTCATGTACCGCCTGCGAAAGGACTTCCGACATTTCCTTGTCAAGTGCTTCGTAAGCCTTTCGCCATGAGGAGCTTTTGAGAAAGCAGGAGGAATGACATAGGGTGTCGAAGACATCTGGAAACTTCCGTCGCCTTTGTTGCGTCTCTGGAAGGGGCGAGTTGACTTGCCGAATGTCTAAGACTTGTTAGCAGGGCCGAGGGCAACATATATGCTTCGACCTTCAGCAGGTTCATCTTTGGAACTCCACCATCTCAACACGATCCTCAGAGGCCAACGGTCTCGCCCTCATTTTGGTTGATCCATCTGATCTCTCCTCCCTGAGTCATCATAGATCTCCGTCAGCAAAGATGGAGGGCCCCAGGTTCCCATACGAGATCTATTTGCTCATAGTAGACGCCTTCCTCGACTTTCCCTATACAGAATTCTCTGCTAAACCGGGCTTATGGAGTCCCAAGAGCGAACAGCAATATGGCACCGGTAGCTTTGCGTTTCCTCACCAGATGTATCTCCCGCCGAGATTGGTATTAAATAGCGACGGCGGCCAAATCAGTTTACGCCATCGCCTGCTTCGCGGAATTTCACAAACCGACATAGCATCGCAAAAGAAGGTCAATCATCGGTTCCCGAAGTTTCCGTACAAAGACCATTGGATCGATCAAAACTACATCGACTACCCGGGATTCGCACACGTCTGTCCCAGCGTCGACATCTTCGAGCATGACTGGGATTGGGAACCTACGTACACTACCAAGCCTAGCCTGCGTTCACTATCCCAGCCCGCTCCCGATAACTTGGGACTGCTGCGGGCGATCGAGAACATCCAGCTCCACGCCTGGTGTGGCACCGATCCTGGCCTCCCCAGTTTCCTTTCCGCTCTGCCGAACCTTCGAACCGTGAGCTTCATATGGCAACCGCCAGGACCCTATGGACCGCCTGCGGCCAATCCCAGCTTTCACGCACACAACGATCCTCCTGCGATATACGAGACCGATTCTAGAATGGTCGATATCACGGATTGGTGGAAGATTATTCGACAGTGCTCATTTGCATGGGAAAGGGGGGTTCGGCTCTTCCACTGTTATCATGAGGACTGCGCGTGGCCTGGCCACTGGCCGTCAGATGAGCTCCTTTTCGATCCCACTTTGGGAGAATTCCCTTTCCGGACCAGACAATTTGTTGCTGACTGTAATGATTGCTTGGAAGCGTTGCCCCGGTACAGCCTGCGCGAACGTTCTGCACGTCAGTTACCGCTATTAAGCCTCGGTATATACCCCGTCGTAGACGATGTCTTTGCCGTCGACCACAGGATGTTGCCATAATAATGCATTTCAAGGACGCGTGAAGAATTTTCACTAGGATGTGTTGGGGTCAGTGGGGGAAGACACACTCGCGTACCACATGATTGGCACTGAGCAGATAGATCAACATGGCTTCATCCAGAAATATTCTTCCAAAATTATCCTGTTTTCAGATTGGGTATTTTTATCAATTGGCTACTGTGAATCCTTCTCTATGGCAGTCGCGTGAAGAACTTGGCGAATTTAGGAGAAATGTGCAAGTTGGGACTTGAGACTATTCGAGCACTCTATCGAAGACATCCGGGGGCGTTGCGTGCAAAGGTGATGGCAGTCAATACAAGCACATGCCTGTCCCTTTAAGTCTGTTTCAAGGGTCCAAGTCTGTCTAATATGATGAAAATTTCATTCAACATGGCAACTAAGAAGTCTTCACTGCTGAGACCCACGCAACAGGGCACGTTGAATAAAAAGGTCTTGTCCACAGGAAACTTGAGATCGTACTCAAAATCCAGAAACTTCCGTTGCCTTCATTGCGCCTCTGGAAGAGACGAGGCCACTTACAGCTTGCTGAATGTCACAGCATAAATGTTAGCGATAGCTGCTACATACTTATATGCTTCAACCTTGATCGACTTCAAGGTTTGAGGTTCTCCATATGTACACCCTAATTCCATGCAATAGGCCAACGTCCCTACCACCCAAACAATGGATTATGCATCTTCCATGCCGGCTTCCGGCCCTCGTTGCTCGTTACCAACAAATGACGAGAGCCATATTCTCCCCTACGAAATCATTCTATTGATTATTGAAGCCTTCCTGGAGTCTGCCCAAACTGAACTGTACACACAGCCAATCTGGTGGTTGCTTGACGTCACTCAACATCTACCCAAAGAGCTCCTCCTTTACTACGACGAAGGCTGTAACAGCAGACAAAGATACCCGGACCACGATGCTACGAGAATCAATTGTTCTCGCCGCCTCCGCAGCATCTCTCAACTTGACCGCAAGTCACGCAGCATGTTCAACCAACTTTTTCCAAGAGTCGCATTTTACGATCGTATCCGCAATAATACCAACATGATATATTCCGCTGCGCGTGTGCGATTTGCGTACACTTGTCCCAGGGTCGACACGTTCGCGATGTCAGTGCATTTGTGTTACGATCAACGCGATTTTCTCTCTCCACCCGACCGGAAAAGTTTGGAACTGCTCCGGACTATTGAGCACATCCCATTGCAAATTGGCCTCATACCGCCCCCGGGATTTTTTGAGTCCCTGTCGAGCCTTAAGTCTGTGAGCACTCAAACTGCTTACAACCTGCGAGCAGATCCCGCTGCGAGTCCGCACCTGCACGATGCGCATCTTTCTGTCAATTACGGAATATGGGGCCCTGCCGAGTTAGGGTGCGATTCACACGACGGCCTCTCCCTCGTGAATGTGTGGTTCAACGCGTGCCATTTTATATCGGCGTGGAGAGGCGCATCGCCACGGAAGAGGAGAATCAGAGTCTTTGTGAACTCTTACAACAGGACTTGGCAGTCAGGAGACTGGCCGTTGGCGGAGCTGTTCCACGACTTCCAAACAGCTCCTGTGTCAAGGGCGCAACTGCTAGACCCGCCACTACGAATGAGGGTTTTTGACCCCGACTGTCAAGACTGTCGTGATGCATTACCTCCTTGGGCGCAAACGCCTCCAGAGATATGCAACGAACATGATTCGAAGGTCAACCTGCTCTATAGCTTGAATATGTCTTTCTCGCGCCATCATCACTGAGCAGATAATTCAATGTAACATCAAAAGGCAGTGTTATTGGTGTCTCATCAGGTCATTGCTTGTACTTTCTTCTTAGGCCTAGATTGCTCTGCCTCATGGCGTGTGTCAAAGTTGTCGACCCATTTCGTACAACCCATCTACAAAAATGTCCAAGAATAGAAGTTATCGTGTAACATGGTTTGTCGAAACTAGTTCGGCCCAGCCCATTTTTAGCTAACCAGAAAGAAGTTCGGTTGCCAAAAGCTTGTTGTGTCTGATCCCGTCATGAACGAAGCCCTTCCAGTGGCGTTTCTCGTGTGTGATGTCGAAGGTGATTGATTTAGTAGGGCTTCTCGCCGATGCTGTCGATGGTGTTAGTCATTTGTTGACGAAATCAAAGAATCATGGGATGGACTCACTAGTTGCCGGGGGGAGAGTAGCGGGCAACGACGTAGGTGGCACCGGAGGAGTCGGTAGCGGTGGCCATGCCGACCTTGGTGGTGGACTTCCAGACGACCTGGGTGTAGTGACCGAAGCTCATGTAGTTGGTGGAGCTGATGGTCTCGCCGTTGTACTCGGACTTCTCGGAGACGAAGGCGTTGACGGCGTTGAGGTTGGGCGAGTCGCCGCCGGACTGCATGTACAGGTTCTCGCCCTGGTCGGAGACCTGAGAGTGGGTGAGGGAGCCGACGGAGGTCAGGTGGGTGGCCCACTCCTGGGCGTTGGCGGCGAGGGTCTCGTCCCAGACGAGGTCGGGGGTGCCAACCTCGGCACGGGCCTTGTTGTGGGCGTCGAGGGCCGCCTGCTGGTCGGAGGTGAGGCTGCCGGATGAGGCGGCAGTGGTGGCGGCGGCAGCGGGAGCCGAGCTGGTGGTAGCCGGGGCGGCCTCCTCAACAACGGGGGCTGAGGTGGTGGGGACGGCGGTGGGGATCACGGCAGCCGGGGTGGTGGCGACCGGAACGGGAGTGGGCTGGATGGAACCGGAGACGGAGGTCTGGCCCTTGCCCCAGTTTCCGAAGCCGTTCCAGCTCCAGCCGTAGGCCTGGCGCTGGGGTTGCCAGGCAGCGGCGTTGGTGGCCATGGCGGCGACGACGACAGCAGAGAAACGCATCTTGATGGTTGTTTTTTTTTTTTGAGAGGGGGGGGGGGGGGGGTTCGAGAAATCACCGGGATTCAGCTGAAGAGCTTGGTTGTGTAATGAATGAACGGAGGATGGATCCTGCCAAAGAGCGTCGATAATAAAACCCGAAGGGTGTTGTAAAGGAATGACAGACGCGATAGGGACAATTGTACCTTGGTGAGGAGAGAAAAAAGACGAATGCAATTGAGGGCGAGATCAGGTCATGATATATACCTCGTCGAGTTTTGGCAGGGCGAATCTCGTGAGGTCGGGATATTTTGCCGCTGCGCCATTAAACATGAGACGAGCGGTGATCTCCCGTATGCAAGCCCTCCACCTCGAAATGATTAAGCCGGACGTGGCGTCTCACCATACTGGCTCTCTCTTCCTCTGGAGCCCCGAGAAAGCCTTACGAATCCCTTCCACATACCCCTGGAGCGCTAATCAGAGATGGAGGGGTTATGTAGGGGGGAGGGTTCCTAGCGGCCTCCACATGGGCCAACAACAATAACAAACGGGACCTGTTAAACAGCACCCCTAACGCGATATACGGCACCCCTAGGCCCCTCTGCACCCCTACTAGCCACACTTGCCCTCTGCAGTCGGCTTTTTTTGCCTACTAACCTACCCACCTACCTACCCACCTACGCCACCACCCCTGCTCTGTTAATATTTAATTTTTTAACTGCGCTGCTATTATTATAGCTATTTAGACCTTACTACTACTTAATTTTTTATGATTTTTTACGCTTCTAAGTGATATATAATAGATGATATTACTGATCTCTATAGTAAGTTTCTGCTAATAAATAAGACCTATACTAATCTTAATACTATTAAAACTACTCTTAATAACTATACTACTACTAATAGCTATACCTTTTATATTAGTATATATAAAGGAGGTATACACAAGAAGGATAACTACTTATATGTTGTTTTTTACTACTATAAGGCTAATATATTTAAAGTAAATTACACTTCTTATAAAGAGCGCTACTAATAGGTTTATATATAAAAGAGTAACTACTTCTTCTACTTTATAGTTAACTTTTAAGATAATAGTATATATATTACTAACTATATTAATAACCTTTACGCTTATAACTATAACTATAACTAAGTAGATAAAAGTGCAATTACTAGCTAATAGTATTAGCGCTATGCTCCCCTTATTAGTGAGATTGTTTACTTCTATAATACTAGTATATAGCTTAGTTAAATCTAAGATTACCTTACTACTTTACCTAGCTATAAGAATGATATATACTCTGCTAATAATATTAATAATATTATTAATACTATATATTAGCTAAAGGTTAGTAAAAAAAGCTTAATTAAGTAGCTGTTTAATAACTTTAATAAATTAGAAGTTTTCTTTTGCTTTAAATAAGATATTATTAATCATATTAATAAGCTCTTTTTGATACTTTATAGCTACTAATACCTCTTTGCTATCTATAATAATATCCTCTTTATAGATTACACCTATAAGACTAACTACTATAGAATACTCCTACTTAACATACTAAGAGAGAGGAAGTGGTAATAAACGTTGGTCTTATAATAACCAGTATAAGTGAGAGTAACAGTTGGTTTCTCAGTGTGGCAAAGGGTAATAGTAAAGTAAGGAGCCATAGAAGTTATTGTTGTATTTGTTGCGTATTTCAACTAATCTAAGTTCCTAGTAAAGTTGGGGGGACTGGTTGGTTATTATATAGACGTTGTTAACCTATACTAGTCCCTATAGGGTTAAGTAGGTGTTTTAGTCTATTTGGAATAACTGAAACTAGTGGGCTTACTAGTAATATTAGCTTATAAGCTAGTTTTAGCTTTAGCCCTTATGCGTTAGGTTAGCGTAGCGCTAGACCCTTAGCTTATAGGCTAGTTTCAGACTAATCTCCTTTAACAATCCAGCTTAATGGCTTGGTTGTTAATGCTCTTACTCTCAATCCTAAAGGTTGAGGGTTCGAGTCACTATTGGGTTACTAGTTTTTTCTATTTATATGACTTATTAGACTTATAGTCTTAGTCACCCCCTTAAGTTATATATAGTATATGTATAACTTACTAAAAAACCTTATATAAGGAAAAAGTAAGTAAAAAACTCTTATTATAAGAGAAAAAAAAGGTATAAATATTATATAGTTATAGTTATAAAAACCTCTCTTAAAGAGGAAAATAAGGGAAACCTAATATAGTATATCTTTAACTTTACTAAGCTTAAGATTTAAGGTATTATTATTATGTTTAGGTAAAAACCCTTTGTTATATAGGTTTGTTGTCTCAATAAAGTATTTATATACTTCTTTATTTACTGGTTTTGTGAAAATATCAGCTAAATTAGCTTTTGTATGTATATAGTATAATTGTAGCTTTTCTTCTACTAATTGCTGCCTTATAAAGTGAAATTTTATATCTATATGCTTTGCTCTTTTATGTAATTCTGGATTTTCAGCTACATACTAAGCAGCCTCATTATCTATTAATAATTTAGGCTTTTCTAAGGATTTAAATCCTAAGTTTTCTATTATATAGTTTATAGAGTTATATAAGTATAGAGCTTCTTTAGTAGCCTTATATAGGGCTATATATTCTGCTTCACAAGTGCTTAAAGCAACTGTTTTTTGTTTTATACTATTCTAGCTTATTATATTATATAAACCAAAACAAAAGATATAGCCTGAAGTAGAGGTTCTATCAAATAGGTCTCTAGCCTAATTAGAGTCTGAAAATCCTACTAACTGTAGATCTATATTACAGTTATATATAAGGCCTTTATAAGGGAATCTTTTTAAGTATCCCTATATCCTATTTAAGCATAAAATATGCTCTTTTGCTGGATTACTTATATAGCGAGCATATATATTAACAGCATAGGTTATATCTGGCCTTGTTTTTAGGCTTAGGAAATTTAAAGATCCTATTTCTTGCTGGTATGTATTTATTTCTATAGTAGTAGCTTGTCCTTTATTAGGGTATAGTTTTATATTAGGGTCTATAGGAGTATCAAACTTAGGTATCTATTCTTTATTATATTTATTTAATAGTTTATTTATATATTGAGACTGATGAATATTTATTATCTTATTTATATTATTAATATATATTTCGTTCCCTAAAAACGTTATAGAATTTCCTATATCCTTTATATATAAATCCTTTAATAAGGTAGTATAAAAGAGAGTTATATACTCTTCTTTAGGCGCAGTGATTATAAAGTCATCCACATGACAGATTACTGCTGCCTTTATAATTTTATTATTAGCTATAAAGATCCCTTCATCATAAGGACTAGCTTTAAAGCCTAATTTGTTTAAGATATTTTTTAAATATTTATACTAGAGTCTAAGGCTCTGTTTTAAACTATATAAAGCCTTAAGCAGTTTACAGTATAAGTTATTATTATTACTAGTATTATTATAGTTATATTCTAACTGCTTAGTATTTAGGTTATAAAAGAAGCCTATAGGTAGTTTAACCTATATATCTTTATCTATAGGAGCGTAGTAAAAGGCGTTTTTTATATCATATTGCCTTATAAACCAGTTATTTGCTATTGCAATTATAAGTATAGCTCTATAGTTCTCTAGTTTATAAGTAGTACTAAAGGTTTCTAAGTAATCTATACTAATATGTTAGTTAAAACCTTATATAACCTAATAGGCTTTATATTTTATAACTTCTTTTTTATTGTTATATTTAGTTATATAAACCTATCTTCCTCTAAGAAGCTTTTTATCTATAGGTATATTATATACTATTATCTAAGTTTTTATATTTTGTAATTCAGTTATTTCTTCTATTATTGCTTGAATTTAATTCTTACTTTTAGCGTGAATTATAGCTTGTTTATATATAGAAGGATCTGAAAGATTACTAATAGATAGAATATAGGAAGCTTTAGCTTTATTTTTATTTATAGTGGATATTGTAGTTAGAATAGGGCAGTCTTTTATGGTTATAAGAGCTCTTTCTTCATCTGCTACCTATTTATATTGTTCTTACTTCTCTTTTGATATAGTGGGAATTTCTACTATTATATTACTTATAGTATTTTCTGGAGGTTTATTTATATTATTATTATTTATATTTATATTATTATTATTACTTCTTAGATTTAAGTCTGTTGATCTGCTTTTGTCATGTGGATTTATATATAGGTTATTATATAATTTAGAGTCCTTTATTATCTGAGGCTCTTTTTGTTTAGAAGTAATAAAAGTATTCTCTATTATTTTTATATCTTTAGTCTAAGTAGACTTTCTTTTATTTATATTAAATACTTTATATATATTATTATTATAGTTTATTATAACTCCTTTATTAGCTCTATTATCTAGCTTTTTTATTGAAGGATTTTTGTTTTTATAATAATAAATACTCCCCTATATAGCTATATTAGATATATTAGGTTTTATATTAAAAGCTACCTCAAAAGGCGTTTTATAGCCTATAGAGGCATGTGGAGTTCTATTATATATATATATAGCTGTTAAGGCTGCTTCTCTCTATAAGTAATGAGGTAAATTAGATATTATTAAAAACGCTTTTATTTTATTAACTATAGTACGTATAATACGCTCTATAATACTATTAGGTTTGTGAGTATAGGGAACTTTAATATTATAATTCATTCCCTTTATAATATAGGTATGATTTATTTTGTTATTATTAAACTTATAGCTACCATCTGTATTAAACTCTTTTATAGAGTTATTATTTATATTAACTTTATTATAGTATTCTATAACTGCAGTATTAACTTCTTCAGCTTCTTTTGTTTTTAATAGCTTTATATAAGCTAATCTGGACTTCCTTTCAATAAAGATTATAAACCATCGATAATTATTATAGGTTTTTAGGGTTATAGGTCCACATAAGTCTAAAGCAACTTTATAGTATAAAGGGTATTCCTTATTATAGTTAGTTAACTGTTTATCAGCTTTAGTTGTAAACTTAGCCTTATTATAGGCTTCATAACTATCTAAGCTTACTTCTTTATAGTTAGCTTTATCTATATTATTTATAGTATTATTAGTTAGTTTAGCTAAAGCTTTACTGCTGATATGACCTAGTCTATTATGCTAGGTTATATATAAGTTATTTTGATTTTTAATAGTATCTTTATATATCTTTTTATGTTTATATTTAGTTGAGTCTTTTATAGATAGAGTAGCAACTTCACTACTGTTTATAGTCTTAAGTTGTTAAGGGTATAAAGTCTATAATAGTATGTTATATAGATTAGACTTAATTGTCCCTTTACATAAAGACTTATTTTCAGTTATACTATATAATACAGCATAATTTTGGTATAGTATTGAAGCTATATTATGATGTTTAAGTTTTTTCTAACTTATTAAGTTGATTCCTAACTTAGGCATATAGTAACAATCTTTTAATATGAAGATAGTATTGCTAAGTGGGAATTTAACTACAATTTCTCCTTTCTTATATAGATATCTATAAGAGGCTTCACCTCATTTTACTCTACATTTAACTGCAGTAGTTTTAATAAAGAGAGAAATATCAGATATTATATGTATAGTTGCACTAGTATTAAGATAAAATTCAGATTTATTCTTTAGATTATCTATATATTTTGTATCCTTAATAGTATCTATAATCAGATTACCTAGGAGGTTATTAGTGCTTATATTATTGTTTTTATAATAGGTTAAACTTACGTTCTCCTATTCTATACCTTCTTCAAGTTGATCAATACTTATAGAGTTAACTATAGTTGTATTAACCTCTTAAGTTATATTTTCCTCGTTAGAAGACTCTATATTAACCTTTTTAGCTATTAAAGCTTTTTGGGCTTTATAAAGCTTTTGTTTCTAGGAATTAGGTTCAGTCTTAGAGATTTTACTCTTATTTTTCTAGTTACTTAGAGTTTTATTAGGATTTAAGAAGAAACAATCTTCAACCTTATAGTTTTTTAACTTGCAGTTGGTATAGTATAGTCCTTTAGTCTTTTTCTAGGGTTTCTTAGACGTATTCGTTTTAACCTTAGTATATAAGACAGTTGTAGAGACTTTTCTCTTTGCTTTATCTATAAGATTGGCAAATAAAGACTTAATAGTATAAGAGGTTAAGTCTTTTCTAAGAGCTTAAGTAACATTAGTTATAAAACCTTTATAACTGTCGTTTAAGCTATTTAAAACCTAAGCTATAATAACTTATTTAGGCAAAGCTATAGTTTTAAGAGTAAGATCGTTAGTTAGCTCTTTTACCTTATTAAGGTAATCTTCTATAGAGTTAAAGTCTTCTAAGGAAGTATTAAAAAACTTTTTATAAGTTAGATATTCTGAGGTAAACCCTGTAGGCTTATATAGATCCTTTAGTTTTAACTAAGCAGAAAAACCTGTTATTAAGTCTTTTATAACTCTTAAAGGTGAATCTTCACATAGAAGCTTTATATATGCTAAGATTTTTAAGTCTGCTGCCTTTTGAGTTGGAGTTATTAGCTTATCTAGTAAACTAGACTTTATATCTTTACTAATAAGTAAAGCCTTAAAACAGGTTGCCCATATTTGATAGTTAAGGCTTTCTGAAAGATGAGGAATATGTTTCTCTATAATATGAGAATATAGTTATATTAATAACTAAATAACTAGTTAAGTTTAAGACTATACTGTATAGAGTAGATAACTCTATTATTCTAGGTCTTTAAAGAGAGGATTCTGTTTATAAGTAACTGGCGTAGTTATAGAAGAGTTTATAGAGTCTCTAATCTTATAGAAAACTTCTCTTAATATATAAGATGGAGACTTCTTAACAGTAAAGTAAACTCTACTAAGAAGGAAGTAATCTGGGATATAAAAAGGTATATCAGACTTTTAGGAGTCTGTAAGTTGGTTGAAAAGATGATATTCTGCTATGGGAGCAGGTTTATTGAGAATAGTTGTGTAGTTGAAAGTATGGGGTTAGTTGTGTTGAATAGAGTCTCTTAAAAGTTGATTCTTAAAGAGAAAGATATGAAAAGAAGTAAGAATCTCGTCCTTAGCAAAGGTTGTTCTTAGAGTTTCTCTAAAGAAGAGCTCTGATTGGTTGATTTGAAGAGATAGAGATAAAAAGGACTCTTCAAGTTGAACAATAGGTTGTTTCTTTGCTTGAGAGGCTGAAGGTTGTAGTTGAGAAAGAGGTATAAGTGCTTTTATGGACTCTTCTGAGTGGCTGGGCTTATAACCACTAAGAGAGAGGAAGTGGTAATAAACGTTGGTCTTATAATAACCAGTATAAGTGAGAGTAACAGTTGGTTTCTCAGTGTGGCAAAGGGTAATAGTAAAGTAAGGAGCCATAGAAGTTATTGTTGTATTTGTTGCGTATTTCAACTAATCTAAGTTCCTAGTAAAGTTGGGGGGACTGGTTGGTTATTATATAGACGTTGTTAACCTATACTAGTCCCTATAGGGTTAAGTAGGTGTTTTAGTCTATTTGGAATAACTGAAACTAGTGGGCTTACTAGTAATATTAGCTTATAAGCTAGTTTTAGCTTTAGCCCTTATGCGTTAGGTTAGCGTAGCGCTAGACCCTTAGCTTATAGGCTAGTTTCAGACTAATCTCCCTTAACAATCCAGCTTAATGGCTTGGTTGTTAATGCTCTTACTCTCAATCCTAAAGGTTGAGGGTTCGAGTCACTATTGGGTTACTAGTTTTTTCTATTTATATGACTTATTAGACTTATAGTCTTAGTAACATCTATAGTACTATATCTCTAAGAGCTACTTTTTTAGCTATAATATGCTTTTTAAACGCTAAAAAGGAGGCTAACTATACTTAAGCACTTAACGCCCTTTAAAAAGGTTTTAAAGAGGCTGAAATTACTCTACTTACCTACCTCATTAGTAATTAAAAATTTACCTTCCTTAATATTATTAAAAAAAGCTCTTTTTAAAGTGATATCTTTTATTTACTATGCTACTAGTATATATTAGCTAACATTAAAGCTTATGCTAAGCTTTATTTCTCTAAAGCTATAAAGCTACTAAATAACTTATATATACCTAACCTGAAGTATATAGCTTTTAAAGAGATGTTTGCTATTTTACTTACCTTACTAACTAGTTAAAAGTATAACTAAGTGTTAGCTGTATTTAAGAGGTTAAAGGTTTAGTTAGAGAAGTTAGTAGTATATATTAAAAATATATAACTAACGCTATAAGCTAAAAAGCTTATTAACTACTAGACTAATAAGATTATTTACTTTAGCTATACTACTTTATTTACTATAGAAAGTATTAATAATATAATTAAATATACTATCTCTAAAGGTAATTTAGCACTTAATAAGGTTTATAACACCTTTAAATGCTTTTAATATAAATAGAAGTAATATATTAACGCTATTTAGGCTATTTTAACTAATTAACTACTTTCTTTTATAAGTAGTAAGAAGGTAGTCTTTTAACTTATTATTAACCTTATTAACCTTCTTACTTTTATAATTCTATATATAAAGTAATTTACTTTAAGCCTTAAGTTTAATAACTATAGTAGTATCTTACTACCTCCTATACTAAAAGCAGAAGCTATATACTATTAAGCCTACCTTTATATAGTTTAAACTACTTATAGCTTATTTTACTAGCACTAGCTATATTAATAGATATATAGTAAAAACCTCTACTAGTTATACTAGTTTCACTCCTACTAATAATATAGCTATAGCTTTAACCTTAACACTTTTATTTTATATAATAATAATAAATAACCCCTCTTACTGCTTTAAGTAATTAGGCTTTATAGTAAGCCTTAAAGCATAGTTACTAGTAAGTATAGCTCTTACTAGTATAGCTATAGCGTTAACTCTATATATTAACTACTTATTACTAATAAGATCACTAAATTTAGATATTAATAAGCTACTAAGCTTATACTAACGCTAAGATTAGCTACTTAGTTTACTAGTAATACTACTCTAAGTTTAATATATATTATAGTAACCTCTAATACTCTTAAGGGTAGTATATAAGTATCTTAAGCTTTATAGTATTAATAAGTAACCTTACTAGAGAACTATACTATTGAAATTTTATCTTTAAATAACTTAGAAACTAATAATACTATTAGTAAGAGTCCTTATAGTATAGTTATAAGTAACTTAAAAGTAGATATTACTATCTTAAACTAAGATAATATATTAACTATAAGTAAATTTAGTAATAAGAAACTTATAGTAGTGCTATTTACTAAAGCCTCTAAAACTAGAATTAAAAGTAAAGCTATTAATATATAAGTAATAGATACTAACTTTAACCTATAGGACTTATAAATCGCTCTACTTATTAAAATTAAATGTTAACTCTATATACTATAGTAATAGAGGGCTATAGTAGTAGCTAAAGTAGTTAATAGTAATATTAATATTATTAAGTTATTAGATTAATAGCTCTAGAGGCTTAAAGCTAATTAAAAGGCTTAAATTATTAGTTTTTCTTTCTCTTATTAACTTTTTTTTAAAAAACGTAAAAAACTAAATCTTATTAAGTTATATTAATTACTATAATAAAAATCTCCTCTTTTAAAGTTATATAAAGTTATAATCTCTAACCTCTAATTAGCTAAATCTACTAAATAGTTTAGTAGAGACCTCTCTAAGTGCTAAATAATCGTTTAAGTAGGTATACTAGCTAGACTTTCACTATAAAGTTACTAATCTCTAGTTTTAGCGCTAACTTAAAGTCCTAGCCACCGCTCTGTGGCTTACCTAGGGGTGCAGAGGGGCCTAGGGGTGCCGTATATCGCGTTAGGGGTGCCGTTTAACAGGTCCCTAACAAACACGGCAGCTTCTTTTTTCTTCCTCGCAAGTGCAAGCGAGAGGAGGGGGGATGGATCAAGGATGGGGATCAGTCGAGGCGAGGCCCCAGGCAGCTGAGGAGAAGGAAAAGGAAGAGGAGGTCAGATCTTGGTTTGCCATGTCTGTGTGGTAGGATTCCGACCAGTATCCAGATGAATGGTTCAACTTGACGGGGGCTAAAGCAGGTCCCATGTCTCACCACGGGGGCGAGAGAAGACGGGCAAGGGAATAGCCCTACATTATGTCACTTTGCGTGGTTCAAGTGTTTAGTCTCGCTGCCGGTAAATGGAAGGGATTCTACGTGGGGCCGTGCAGGGCGGTCCAGGCCCGGGAAACTGACAGGACATCCCGGGGGACGCTCAAGACGCCTTCAACGGAGTCCAGAACAACCGGGGATGAAATATGTTCCGCCCGGGGTTCGTTGAATGAAGCGTTGACAGAAGATGGCGTTGCTCGCCTATGGCCCGGGCCCCGCAATTCATTTCAGTCTCTGACACCCTCTTCCCTTGCCGCTAATTAATCCTGTTACAGAGGCCCTAGAAGCCAACCTCCGAAAGGCTGGCGTCAAGGTTTGTTTGTTATGCTGTCCACAAAGAGTGGGATAAGGCGTCAGCGCCCATGGGCTTGTGCGGCGTGCGGGGTTGCGGCCAATGAAAGCTGCTGTGATGATTCTTCTCGTTTTCGGTTTTCTTTTTCGTTTTACCCCTGAATCAGACATTAAACTACCGGCTTGCGTGGGATCGTGGAGCCTGGGCCCAGGCAGCTAAGGAATATGGGAATGCACAGCAACAAGGCGCTCTGATGATGAGAAACTGTGTTTCGTACTGAGACATGGGCATCTCAGCTTCAGAGAAGAAAGAAAGTGTCGGGCTCAAATAGAGAGGCCAGACTTCCCGAAACCAAAGCTTCTCCTGTAGAGTCCAACACCTAAACACACACACAACTGCCATTCATCTTGCATCCAAGTACTGCCCGTGCCGCCAGCTGAAAGAGCCAGCACGGGCCGCGCGGCCCCGCATTCCGGCGCCGTTGAATCCGTGGTGTCGGGATTCTTGGTCGGGCTCGTGTCATGCGTGTGCAACTAAGAAGATGGGCGCGTAGACCAGTCTGTGTGCGTGTGTGGTTCATCTGATCTCTCTTCCTCCTCTCCTCGAACTTTCGAGACCTTCACGCGTGGGCCGCACATGCCCAGCACTCTAAATTGCCTTCTGTCGTTAGCCTCACGCTGGTGCTACGCGAGATGGGCCCTCCGATGAAGCTAGCCTCCAGAGCTCCGACCAGCCAGACCTTGGACGTTGAAACTCATACGGCATGACTTATGATCTCGTCAAGGTGGGCCACCGAAATTGCCTAATTCGGAGGTGATGAATCTCGCGGACTGTTCCGGCGGCAGCAAAGGGCATGCATCAGCATCTTGCATCGTCTGTCTTCTTTTTCACCGCTTCGAGGACCAGCTCTAGAAATCTCCTTCTCGTCAAGCTTAAGGCTTGTCATGGATGATACGATGCTGCTAGCCGTAACACCCGGCTGAGATCAGGCAGCGGCGGGGGGCGGGATCCTCCAACCGAGGTTCCCATAGAAAGACGCTCAAGGGTCACCCCTTTTTGCGGCATGCACGGGGAAGACGGAAGGGCAGAACGGGTGTTTGACCAGTCGAGACTTTTGTGGCGACTCTTACGACAGTCTTCAGCGTCACTTGAAGTCGAATCCCGCAACGAGTGGCAATTCCACGTCGTCTCCGCCCCCTTCCACGACGGCCCGAGTCAGGAAACCCCCACAAGTGTTCGCGTCGTGCCCATCGCAATCTTTGACCAACAGCCGTAACTTGGAAACACGAAGAGACCCGGCTAGCCGTGTCTTAAGACTTTGCTCCCCCAAAGGTTGTTGATATAACCATCCAGCTATAGAATGGGACGTCAAACGGCTCAAGTCTGTCGGCCCCAATTCTCTTCATCAACTTGTTGGCGTCGTTGCTCCAAAAGCTTGCGCCAGAATCGGACCTTTTACTTCGTCTCCAGCCACGGAATCCTTTCGGATCGGAAATGTCTGTCAGTTGACTTGGAATCCTCCGATCTTGGCGTCAAGCCGCGGTTGGTTCCCGCGGGAGCGTGTACGTTTCCACCAAATAGCCCGCGCTATTCCTTCGGGATGGCTTCTCAAACGCCGCGGCGACCTGCAGGATTTGAGATTGGGGGCGCGCAATCAAGACGCAACTTTATGATCAACAAACGTGATAAAACGTCCGCTAAGATTATGGATGTGGTTTGTTTTCTTCTGTTAGCAGAAGAAACTCTTGTCATGAGTGCGCAATGCACATCATCTCGATCCCTGGCCCCTTCTGTTTGCTGTGCTACTTGTGGAGAAGACAGCAGATGACGTTACACCTGTGCATCTTGAAGTTGTCAAAGATGCATGCGGACTATGCTGTGCTGCGAAGGAGGAAATCACTCCGGAGACGCAACCTGTAAGAAAGGTCTCGTGGCAAGTGCAATCCTATACGAGGCTAAGTCAGATGCGCCGGCTTTTGGAGGAATCTCGCTTCGAGCGTTTGCCTTCTCCGACTGCGAGCGCAGTACTCGGTAACATCTCAAGTTCTCAAGTTCTGCGCGGCGCTGGGCATACCGTCGTATGCGCCTTGCCTCTGCCTCCAGGGCGATTGCTACTCAGCCTGTTGTTCCCGCCCACGAAGAAAAGCCATTTGTGCAGGTTCTGCCTTCTCATCTGGCTCCAGGTATCCGGACATCAGGTAAATACGTCACGAGAACCACACTGGTTTTTTTCGTAAGGTGAGTAACGACAATTGTCTTATTACATCAGCTTCGAATGCTGACCATAGAGTAATGCAGGCTGCCCTAACCCAGCCCCATCGGAGCAATGTCGCCACAGACTGAGATCCCTTCCGAACAGGTTTCCGGGTGTTCGCAAGAGAACGCGCCAACCAAGTGTATCGCGATGCTCATTGCAGATCCGGATCGCTCCCGAGAATACCAAAAGTCTAGCTTGCCTAGGTTCGCCAGTCCCAGTAGTTGGGACCTGTGCGCGATCCGCGCCGATCGGGGTGAAGCCGATATGACATTCCGATCGTCGTGACTTGGACGCGCGCCCAAATTTGACCAGAACGTGCTGCTTCTCTTAGAGGAATGAGACTCAACGGCAGATTGGGTAACAAGTTCAAAAGCGAAAGAAATGCATCGTTGTGACACTACTTGGACGTGTCCGCGATAACACTTATCAGCTCATGATGTATCCATATGTACCCGTCCCTGTATCTCATCAATACAGTTTACTAGCTTTTATTATAAATTTACCTTAAAAATAGGCTTTATAAGGCTATAACTTAGTATTATTTATATTATTATCTTTTATATTTATATTTATAGTTATATTATTTTTTATTTTTAAAAAAGTCTATAAATATATATAACTAAGACGTTTATACTTTAGTTAGAAGCTATTATTATTATTATTATTATTTATATTATTATTCATATTATCATTTATAGTATTATATATATAGTTACTATTATTATTAGTTTGAAATTAGAAGAAATATAAATTATTTCTCTTTACCTCTATAGCAATAATATAATCTTTATTAATATTATATAAAATAAGTTATTTCTATATAATTAAAGTAATACTTGAAGAATCTAACTTAGATTAACTAAATGGATTAATACCTAGTTTAAGTATATAATAAATATCTTTTAGTATAATATTATTATTATTTAGATATATTATTAAATTACCTTTTATTATAGAAATAAAAGTCTTTACTTCTCCCTATTTTATTATTATATTAATTTCTTTATAGTTTTTTAGTAAGTTATAGTTATTAACGATATAAATAGTAAGTATAGTATTAATATAAATATTAACTATATTTTCATTCTTATTATTATAACTCTTTAATTTTCCTTCTTCTTTAATAATGGATTAGTTAATTAAATAACCTAAAGAGGGATTATTAGTATTATTTATAATATTATTATTAGGAGCAGTATAGCTTATATTTTTAAAGAGAATATCTTCTTCTTTTTTATTAGAAGATAAATCTATTGAATCTATAGGATTTTTAAAATTATTTATAGATATATAAGGGGTAATTTCTTCTAAAGTAGTTATATTAACTACTTCTTTTTCTTTATCCTTAGTATTAATAATACTAATAGAGGGTTTTTTCTACTAACTAAGTGCTTTTTTAGAATATAGAAAAGTATACTTTTCTTTTATATAGTTTATTTTCTTATAATCTTTATAGTATAAACTTTTCTGTTTTTTTCTAAGGTTTTTTATTAATTTTATTTTTATTTTTATTTTTATTATTATTACTTTCTTAGTTTTTATTTTATTTTTTATTTTTCTGATTACTTTTAGTAGTATTATTAACGATTTTATTACTACTCTTTCTCTTATATGTATTTATAAAACTAGTATATAAAAAGTCTAAATTATAAGTAGTAAAATTAGTTCTAAAAGACTAAGTTATAGAGGTTATAAAAACCTTATAAGTCTTATTTAGATCATTAAATATATAAGTTATAACTATTTAATTAGGTAGTTTTAGCTTGTTATAAAATAAATTATTTATAAACTTTTTTATTTTATTTATATATTCTTCTAAAAAATTAAAGTTATCTAAAGAAGTATTGAAAAACGTTTTGTAGGTTAAAAGCTTATTTATAAAACTTATAAGTTTATATAAGGTTTTTAAATATTCCTAAGTAGTATAAATATCTTTATTATCTTTTATAACTTTTAGAGGCTTATGATTATAAAATAACTATATATAACTTAAAGCTTTATAGTTTTTATTTTTATTATTAGAAGAAATAAGCTTAATAAAGTCTATAGTAATATTTTTACTATATAATAATATTTTTACTATATAATAGGACTTTAATATATATAGCTTATACTTTATAGTTCTCTAAACTAATAAGCTTAAGAAACTAGACCTTAAGATTAGTTATTATTACTTTAATAAAATATAATATATAATTATAAGTTTTATAAAAGATTAATAATAGTGAAGTTATTAACTAAAGACTATTATATATATAGTATAGTAGTTCTTATAATAACGTTATAAAGGTTATAAACCTAGAAGTTAAAAATTTGATTTATAATAAAAAGTAGTTTTTATTTCTCTTTTTTGATTAATATCTTTTTTAGTTAGACTTATATCTAACTAAAGAGATATATATGTTATATAGTAAATTAGTTAAAAAGAAATCTATTATACTATAAATATAAATTTAAACTAAACTAGTAATAAATTAGAAAATAGTATAAAGAAATGATTTAAAAAAATAGATTAAATAAAATAGTAATAAGAACTTATTTATTTAAAGAAAAATTAATAAAAGTATAATTAATCTAAATAAAGTTTAGTATATAGATTTAAAAGACTTATTAGGTCGATCTATTTTAAACTTATAACTTAAAAAAGTACTAATCTTCCCTAATAGTTATATTTTTATATATTACCTTAGTTTATTATATATATAGTTACTAGTAGTAGTATTATTAGCTATTAAAAGTATATTATCTATATAATAATAAATTATAGTTTTATAGTGTTAGCATAGGTATAAGCGTATGCAGAGGCGTAGTATATGCGCCTATATAGTATAGGGTTATAGATGGGCTTATGTTGTGATAAAAAGTGATAATCTTGAGCATTAAAGAGTATTTAATCGTATAGATAATAATAAGAGAAGTGATATATTATGATGATTCCTGTTGATGTAGTTAGCAGGTTGCATCCCCTAGTAGGGAAAAGTGAGGGGAAAGATAACTTAAAATGTAACCTGCTAAACTGCTAATTATATAAGGTGCTTACGTAAGTATACGTATTATATAATTAATATTATAGTTATAGGGTATAATAAATAGAGTATTTTTATATAAGGTTTTATACTTTAAATGTTATTTGTTTATTTATTATAGAATATTAAAGTAAGTTAAGCGTTATTATTATTCTTATATTATTATTATTATTATAAAAGAATGTTATATGTTAATATCCCCCCTTAAGGTATATATAGTTGATTTATAGTATATAACTTACTTATTTAATATATATATACGTTATAGGTATAAAAAACTTAAAAACTCTGTGGGAAAAATAAGAAAAATATTCCTATAAAATATATAATATGTTTATAACTAGTTAAAAAACTCTTATAAAATAACCTTATAGGTAAAAAGGTAAGAGAAAAACTAGTATGTTATTTCTTTAATGCGGTTATTATTATTATATATATTATTATTATTTTCTTTATCGTTATTGTTATTTATTATATTAAGTATATTATTAAATATAACTTTGCTTAAAGGCTTAGTTAATATATCTGCAATATTAGACTTAGAGTCTATATAAAATAACATTATATTTTTATTTAATAAAGATTCTCTAGTAAAATAATACTTTATATTAATATGCTTAGATTTTTTATGAAATTCAGGATTTTTAGTTAGCTTTTTAGCTGCTAAATTATCTATAAAAATCTTAGGTTTATTTATAGCTTTAAAACCTAGATTAGTTAAGTTAAAATTATGACTATTATATAAATATAGGGCTTCTTTAACTGCCTCAGTTAAAGCTATATATTTAGCTTTATAAGTAGATAGTGCTACTGTTTTTTGTTTTATAGTGCTATAAGATATTATATTATATAATCCCTAGTAAAATATATAAGCTGATGTGGATCTTCTATTATTTAGGTTTCTAGCCTAATTAGAGTCTGAATAACCTATTAAATCCTATATTATATTATTATTATAATTATAATAAATTCCTCTTTTAGGAAAATTATTTATATATCCCTATAAGTAATCTAGAGCTAAAAAATGCTCTTTTGAAGGATTTGTTGTATATCTTAATAATATTATAACTGCTAGAGTAATATTATACCTAGTCTTTAGAGCTAGATAAATAAGAGCTTTAATCTGCTGCTGAAATTGTAATATTTTTTCTTTTATAGTAGTATATTTATTTATATATAATTTTATATTATCTCTTATAGGAGTTAAAGATGGATTTATATTAGTTTTATTATATTTATTTAATATTTTTTCTATATATTTAGTTTAATATATAAAGAAAGACTTATTAGGTCGATCTATTTCAAACTCACAGTTTAAAAAGGTACTAGGCTTCCCTAATAGTTGTATTTTTATATGTTGCCTTAGTTTATTATATATATAGTCACTAGTAGTAGTATTATTAGCTGCTAAAAGTATATTATCTATATAATAATAAATTATAGCTTTATAGTTATTTTTATTAAGTATAAATACTGCTTTATTATAAGGTGAAATAATAAATCCTAATTTTATTAATATAGCTTTTAAATGGTTATACTATAGTCTAAAGCTTTGCTTTAACCTATATAAAGCTTTAAGAAGCTTATAGTAATATTTACTGTTATTTAATTTATAGTTATAATTAGGATTAAATTCTAACTTATTTATAGTTTTATTATATAAAAAACCTGTTAGTAATATTATATATATATCTATATCTATATTAGTATGTATAAACGCTATAGTAATATTATACTATAGAAGGGTCTATTCTTTTTTTATAGTAAATATAACTATAAACTTATAGCTTTTTGGTCTATAGGTAGTAGAAAAGGTTTCTAAATAATTAATACTAATATATTGATTATAACCTTAAGTAACCTATTTTACTTTATATTTATAGATATTGTTTATTTTATTTTTTAATTTCATAGTATATACCTATCTACTACCTAATAGATGAATATTATTTAGTTTTTATATAATTTCTTAAGTTTTTATATCTTCTATTTAAGTTACTTCTAGTTATATAGCCTGAATCTAATTATCTTTATAAGGAGAATTTAAGGCTTGTTGTATATTAGAAGGCTTATTTAATATAATAACTAATAGAATATAAGAAGCTTTATCGATAGTACTAGTTCTAGTAATACTATTATTATCAGTTAAAACGTTATTATTTATTTTATAAATACTAAGAGTAGGATAATCTACTATAGTAAATAATAGTGCACTTTTAGTATTATAAACCGTATTATTAACCTATTTATAGTCTTTTTTAGCTTCTTCTAATAGAGAGGGGATCTCTATTAATAACTTAGATTTTTGTTTATTTATTTCTCTATTATTAATACTAGTAGTTTTCATACTATTATTGTGTGAACTAATTATACTAGTATTAGTATTGTTATTACTAGTATTAATATTATTATTTATATTATTATTATTATTGTTATTATTATTATTATTAATACTAGTCTTATTACTTAGATTTGCAAGAGCGTTATTTATTATAGAAATATTACTACTTATAGTAGGATTATTCCTATAAGAGATAAATTAACTAGAAATATCTCTTTGTAGACTTTTTTAGGTAGTATTATGTCTATTATTGTTTGGTATAATACTACTATTTATATCCTTATAGCGGGTATTTATGCTTAAAGGAAGCTCTTTATAATGAGAAATAAAGGTATTCTCTAGGATTTTAATGTTTTGAGACTATAAAGCTCTTCTTAGTTGTATATCTTAGATCTTATACCTATTAGATCTATAATTAATTATATAACTTTAACGTGCTTATACGTTTAGTTTTTTCATTTTAGGATCTTTATTCTTATAATAGTATATACTACTCTATACTTTTATATTATTTATATTAGGTTTTATATTATTCTTTATTTCATAAAGCGTTTTATACTTAATAGAGCTATAAGGAGTCCTATTATATATATAAAGAGTAGTATAAAAGGCTTTACCCTATAAATAGTATAGTAAACCTAAATTATATAATATTATTCTTATTTTATTAACTATAGTGTATATAGTATGCTCTATAAGACCGTTAGGTTTATATATATAAGGAGGTCTTTTATTATATATTATACTGCTTTTAGTGTATATAGCTTTAAAGCGATAATTATTAAATTTTATACCTCTATTTATAGAGATTTCTTTTATTCTTTTATTATTATTATTATTATTTATTTTAGCTTGAAATTTAAGAAAAGCTTTACTTATAGTATGCTTCTCTTTATCTTTAAGTAATTTTCCCTATATAAAATAGGAATATTTATCTATAAAGATAATAAAATATATATATTTATTATATATAATAGGCGTTATAGGCCTATATAGGTCTAAAGCTATATAATCTAAATAATCTAGATTTTTATTATAAACCTATAGCTTACTAGCCTTAGTTATAAATTTGCTTTAAAAACAAGCTTTATAGAGCTGTAATTTATTATTATTATTTTTATTATTTATATTTATATTTACAGTTATATTATCTTTTATTTTTAAAAGAGTCTGTAAATATATATATCTAAGACGTTCATGCTATAGTTAGAGGCTATTATCCTTATTATTGTTATTTTTATTATTATTATTATTTATATTATTATTTATAATATTATATATATAGTTATTATTATTATTAGTAGGAAATTGAAAGAAATATAAGTTATTTCTCTTTGCCCCTATAGCAATAATATAATCTTTATTAATATTATATAAAATAGGTTGTTTCTATATAATAGAAGTAATACCTAAGGAATCTAACTTAGATTAACTAAGTAGATTAATACTTAGTTTAGGTATATAATAAATATCTTTTAGTATTATAGTATTATTGTTTAGATATATTATTAGATCACTCTTTATCTTAGAAGTAAAAGTCTTTACTTCTCCCTAATTTATAGTTTTATTAATCTTTTTATAATTTTTTAATAAGTTATAGTTATTAACGATATAAATAGTAGCTGTAGTATTAATATAAATATTAACTATATTTTTATTTTTATTATTATAACTCCTTACTTTTCCTTTTTCTTTAATAATAGACTAGTTAATTAAATAACCTAAAGAAGGATTATTAGTATTATTTATATTATTATTAGGAGTAGTATAGTTTATATTCTTAAAGAGAATATTTTCTTCTTCTTTATTAGAAGATAAATCTATTAAATCTATAGGATTTTTAGAATTATTTATAGATATATAGAGGGTAATTTCTTCTAAAGTAGTTATATTAACTACTTCTTTTTCTTTATCTTTAGTATTAGTAGTACTAATAGAGGGTTTTTTCTACTAGCTAGGTGCTTTTTTAGAATATAGAAAAGCGTAGTTTTCTTCAGTATAGTTTGTTTTTTTATAATTTTTACAGTATAAACCTTTCTATTTTTTCTAGGGTTTTTTATTAATTTTATTTTTATTTTTCTTATTAGTATTTTCCTAGTTTTTATTTTGTTTTTTATTCTTTTTATTATTACCTTTAGTAGTGTTATTAACTACTTTACTGCTACTTTTTCTCTTATACTTATCTATAAAACTAGCATATAAAAAGTCTAAGTTATAAGTAGTAAGGTTAGTCCTAAAAGACTAAGTTATAGAGGTTATAAAAGCTTTATAAGTCTTATTTAAACTATTAAATATATAAGCTATAATTACTTAATTAGGTAATTTAAGCTTATTATAGGATAAATTATCTATAAGTTCTTTTATTTTATTTATATATTCTTCTATAGAATTAAAGTTATTTAAGGAAGTATTAAAGAACTCTTTATAGGTTAAAAACTTATTTATAAAACCTATAGGCTTATATAGGGCTTTTAGATATTTTTAAGTAGTATAAACATCTTTATTATTTTTTATAACCTTTAGAGGCTTATTATTATAGAATAACTATATATAACTTAAAGTTTTATAGTTTTTATTTTTATTATTAGAAGAAATAGGCTTAATAAGGTTTATAGTAATATCTTTACTATATAGTAAAGCTTTAATACGTATAGCTTATACTTTATAGTTCTCTAAGCTAATAAGCTTAAAGAACTAAACCTTAAGATTAGTTATTATTACCTTAATAAGATATAGTATATAATTATAAACTTTATAAAGGATTAATAATAGTGAAGTTATTAACTAAAGAGCTATTATATATATAGTATAGTAGTTCTTATAGTAAAGTTATAATAGTTATAAACTTAGAGATTAAAGGTTTAATTTATAAAAAGAGTAGTTTTTATTCTTTCTTTTTAATTAATATCTTCTTTAGTTAGACCTATATCTAACTAAAGAGATATATATTCTATATAGTAAATTAGTTAAGAAGAAGTCTATTGAGTAGTAAATATAGGTCTAAACTAAATTAGTAATAGCCTAGAGGATAGTTTAAAGAGATAATCTAAGGGATATAGATTAAATAAAGTAGTAATAAAAGCTTATCTATTTAAAGAAAGATTAATAGAAGTATAGTTAATTTAAATAGGGTTTAGTATATAGATTTAAAGAAAATAAATCTTATAGAACTAAATAACTAGTTTAGCTAGTATTTCTAGTTCTATAAAAGTAATATAGATAGAAAAGCGTTTAAAAGATTAATTTTCAGTATATATAACCTTTAAGTAAAAGTAAAGCGTTATAGATAGGTAGGGGAAAAGTAAAGAAGTAGTAGGAATAGAGGTTATTTCTAAGCTAAGCTTATAACTTATTAGTATAAATATAAATATATATAGAGGTATAGTATATGCGCCTATATAGTATAGGGTTATAGATAGGCTTATATTATGATGAAAAGTAATAATCTTAAGTATTAAAGAGTATTTAATTATATAGATAATAATAAGAGAAGTGATATATTATAATAATTCCTATTAATATAGTTAGCAGGTTACATCCCCTAGTAGGGAAAAATAAGGGGAAAAATAACCTGAAACGTAACCTGCTAAACTACTAATTATATAAGGTGCTTATATAAGTATACGTATTACATAATCAATATTATAGTTATAGGGTATAATAAATAGAGTATTTTTATATAAGGTTTTATACCTTAAACGTTATTTGTTTATTTATTATAGAATATTAAAGTAAGTTAAGCGTTATTATCATTCTTATATTATTATTATTATTATAAAAGAATGTTATATGTTAATATATAGTTATTTTTATTAAATATAAATACTGCTTTATTATAAGGTGAAATAATAAATTCTAATTTTATTAATATAGCTTTTAAATAGTTATACTATAGTTTAAGGCTTTGCTTTAACCTATATAAAGCTTTAAAAAGCTTATAGTAATATTTACTATTATTAAACTTATAGTTATAATTAGAATTAAATTCTAACTTATTTATAGTTTTATTATATAAAAAACCTATTAGTAATATTATATATATATCTATATCTATATTAGTATATATAAACGCTATAATAACGTTATACTATAGAGGGATCTATTCTTTTTTTATAGTAAATATAACTATAAACTTATAGCTTTTTAGTCTAAAGGTAATAGAAAAAGTTTCTAAATAATTAATACTAATATATTAATTATAACCTTAAGTAACCTATCTTACTTTATATTTATAGATATTATTTATTTTACTTTTTAATTTTATAGTATATACTTATTTACTACTTAATAGATAAATATTATCTAGTTTTTATATAATTTCCTAAGCTTTTATGTTTTCTATTTAAGTTACTTCTAGTTATATAGCCTAAATCTAATTATCTTTATAAAGAGAATTTCAAACTTACTATAAATTAAAAAGCTTATTTAATACAATAACTAATAGTATATAAGAAGCTTTATTAATAATATTAGTTCTAGTAATACTATTATTATTAGTTAAAACTGTTAGCATAGGTATAAGCATATATAGGGGCGTAGTATATACGCTTATATAGTATAGGGTTATAAATAAGCTTATATTATAATAAAAAGTAATAATTTTAAGTATTAAAGAGCATTTAATTATATAAATAATAATAAGAGAAGTAATATATTTTTATAATTCTTATTAATATAGTTAGTAGGTTACATCCCTTAGTAGGGAAAAGTGAGGGGAAAGATAACCTAAAATGTAACCTACTAAACTGCTAATTATATAAGGTGCTTACGTAAGTATATGTATTATATAATCAATATTATAGTTATAAGGTATAATAAATAGAGTATTTTTATATAAGGTTTTATACCTTAAACGTTATTTGTTTATTTATTATAGAATATTAAAGTAAGTTAAGCGTTATTATTATTCTTATATTATTATTATTATTATAAAAGAATGTTATATGTTAACAGTTTATTTATTTAAAAAGAAATTAATAGAAGTATAATTAATTTAAATAGGATTTAGTATATAGATTCAAAAGAAGTGAATTTTATTAAACTAAATAACTAATCTAGTTAATATTTCTAGTTCTATAAAAATAACATAAATCAAAAAGTATTTAAAAAATTAATTTTTAATATATATAACTTTTAAATAGAGGTAAAACTTTATAGATAAATTAAAAAGAAGTAAAGACGTAATAAGAATAGAAGTTATTTCTAAATTAAACTTATAACTTATTAGTATAAGTATAAGTATATATAGAGGCGTAGTATATATACTTATATAGTATAAAGTTATAAGTAGGCGTATATTATAATAAAAAGTAATAATCTTAAGTATTAATAAGTATTTAATTATATAGATAATAATAAAAATAGTAATATATTATAATTATTCTTATTAATATAGTTAGTAAGTTATATCCCTTAGTAGAGAAAAGTGAGGGGAAAGATAACTTAAAATATAACCTATTAAACTACTAATTATATAACGTGCTTATATAAATATATTTATTATATAATTAATATTATAGTTATAAGCTATAATAAATAGAGTATTTTTATATAAGGTTTTATACTTTAAATATTATTTATTTATTTATTATAGAATATTAAAGTAAGTTAAGCGTTATTATTATTCTTATATTATGATTATTATTATAAAAGAATGTTATATATTAATAACTATAATACCTAACTTTATAATAAGAACTACTATAATTAAAAAGAGAATAGTTATAAAGAACTAAATATCTAGTTTAAAAAAACTAAAGATAGTTTAGCTAATATAAGCTAGAAAAATAAAGAGGTCTATAGGTCTAAAATATAAAACCCTCTATAGTAAAGACTTCATAAATACTTACTAAAAGTTAAAAATAAAGATCTTAGAAAAAGTAAGTAAAACTAGCGTAGTAATACTAAACCTACCTTTTAAGTACTTCTACTATCTATTTAATCTAACTATAGCTTTTAGTTTCTAATATCTTTATATAATACTTAATAAACTAAAGGCTATTAATTAAAAGTTTAAAAATAATAAATAATTCTTTACAATTATTTAGTAATAATTAATATTTAATACTTAATAATTTGTAACTAATTACTCAAAGTTAAATATTAATAATTAATAATTTATAGTAAATAGCTAAAAGCTAGTATTTAATAACTAATAGCTAATAACTAATAACTTATAAATTAAAAGCTATTAACTAATAATTAAAAGCTAATAACTAATAACTAATAGCTTAAAAGTAATAGCTAATAGTTAATAATAAGTAAATAATATCTTAAAATTAATAACTTATAATTAATAAGTAATAATTAATATTTAAAAGATATAATAATTAGTATTTAATTATTAAAAGTAAATACTTAATACTAATAGCTAATATTTAATAATTATAATATAATATTTAATAGTTTATAGTATAATTTATAGTATTTATAGTATATTACTACTATATATAGTTATAGTATATAGTGTAGTATAAGTTAAATTTTAGTACTATAACTACACTATAACTACATATAGTGTAGTTATAGTATATACTATAAATTGTAGTATTATAGTATACTACGTAGTATGTAGTATACTACGTAGTACCTGTTAATGCTCTGTAGATGACTTTATCAACCAATAGAAGTCCAACTATTTAGACCTCAATAGCGCTAAGCTTCAGAGGGTCCTAGTATCAGCTGAATAAGCTAAAGTCTCCCTCTTAAGCATAACTTCTAGGGAACTGGAGGAACGCTCACCTCTGAAATGGGACTTGCATCCCACATCGCCAGCGCCGCCCATGCCACCCTTCGTGCCGCGGCACAGGCGTCAGCTCCAGACGGCAGGCAACTCGACAAGTGCCAACTCAACCCTCCTAGAAGCTAGGTCGCTTGTCCGCAAGGCCCAGCAGGAGGCCAGCGCCCGAAACAAGGAGCGCTTCGCCAATCCACGCACAAACGCGTACTAGGCCAAGCATGGGTCTGGCGCAGCCGGCTTGCGCGCCTGCGCAGATGATGTCGCTGCCTTTGCCATTAACGAGACCATCGCTGTTGCTGCCGCTATTGTTGCTGAGGCAGATTATGCCCATAATGTCCCCGTGGAGTACCCGCCTCTTCCCGATGACATCAGGCAGCTTAAAGAGCAGATGTTTGGTCTAACCGGGGCTGACGCTGGGGCTGGCGCTGCTGCGGGCAGCCTCGGCAAGAGGGCTCTGTTGACCTTCTGGATGGAGGACATCAGCCACACGGGCAAGGTCCCCTTCGGCAGTTCCGCCAACGACGGGTACAAGGTGTTCCGCAACGTCAAGGACTACGGCGCCAAGGGCGACGGTAAGACGGACGACACCGAGGCCATCAACAGAGCCATGAGCGACCAGAACTGCTGTGGCAACAACTGCGGCGCCTCCACGGTCAAGCCGGCCATCGTCTACTTTCCCTCGGGCACCTACCTCGTCAGCACGCCCATCACTGCGTACTACAACACTCAGATGATTGGAAACGTGAGTTCGAGAGCCTTGTTGCCCCTGATGAAATGAAACCCTAGGTTTGGATTGGACTGGCATGCTAACCATAACTGGAACTCGGAACGCAGGCGAATGTCCGGCCTATTATCAAGGCGGCCAAGTCTTTTACCGGCCTCGGCGTCATCTCTGTGGACGAGTACACGGGCGGCAATGGGAGGCGCGGAGCAGTGGTACATCAACCAGGTGAGTGTCTATTCTAGTCATCTTGGCTGGCAGCTTCTGATGGCAAAGGACAGAACAACTTTCTTCGTTAGCTCCGCAATTTCATAGTGGACGTCCAAGACGCAGACATGGACGACGTTGCCGGTCTCCACTGGCAAGTGGCCCAGGCTACTAGCATCCAGAATGTCGACTTCTACCAGTCACCGTCTACCGACAAGCGCTATATGGGTATCTGTAAGTTCTCCCGGCTTTTGAAAAAGAAAAAGGGCTAGCTTCCCGCCTTGACTTACACTAGCATAGTCGCAGAAAACGGGAGTGGTGGTTTCATGGGCGATATGACCTTCTTTAATGGCGAGATTGGCATTCGATGTAAGTGGCTACTGGGACGACCAATTACTGGGACCAAACGCTCTAACCCTATATTCACACTACTGACACCCGGTCACAACAGGTGGAAACCAGCAGTTCACGTCGATCAACATGGTCTTCGTCGGCTGCCGCACCGGAATCGACATGCTCTGGGACTGGGGCTGGACCTGGAAGGGTCTTCTGATGAGCACTACCGAAAACGGAATCCGCATGTCCGGGGACTTCAGGGGCGGCTCCATCATTGTCATAGACTCGTTCTTGCTGGGCATGAGTAAGGGTATCTCAGTTTCCACGTCCGTCGGGAACACCCCCTCCGAGAAGTTTACTATTACGTTGGACAACATCAAGGTCTTCGGCGTCAGTAAGGCCGTGGATCACAAAACGGATGGCGCCCAGCTCGAGGGCGGCAGCCGCGTCATTCGATCCTGGGTCGTCGGCAAGGTTTACGACGAGAAGAACCCCAGTGGCACATACCAGAGCAGGCCGCTGTCGGCTCTACACCCAACGGAAGGCTCGCTCATGAAGGGCGGCGCATACTATAGGCGCCAAAAGCCCCAGTATGAGAACTTTGTCGCTAGCGACTTCATTAATGCTAACACCCTCGCAAAAGGTGACAGCGTTACAGACGACACTTTTGCTTTATTAATTAATCTTACGTTAGCAGCTGCCACACGTCGTCCGCTATATATCCCCTTCAGGTCATACCTTATGAAATCCACTCTGCAAGTAAGGCTTTCCTAACTCCCCAACTCCATTTGTTTATATAGTGCTAACTAGCCCTATTACTCATCAGATTCCAGTTGGGTCTGTGATTATAGGCGAGTGTTAGGCCTAAATCGTCGCTAACAGAGAGTCTTATAGCGACGCTGATTCCCTATACATATGGTGTAGGTTGGGGACTAGGGCGAAAAAGGGAGCGTTAAGATCCAGGATCTCATCTTCACCACAAAGGGCCCTACACCAGGCGCAGTTCTAATGGAGTGGAACATGGCTGAAGACCTGCAGGGCTCTGCTGCTATATGGGACTCGCACTTCCGCATCGGCGGAGCGATGGGCACCAGCCTGACTGCTGCCGACTGCCCCAAGCTCACTAGCACTATCAATCCGAAATGCGTTGCTAGGTCTATGTTGCTCTATATAACTGGGGGTTCGTTGGGCTATCTGGAGAATGTGTAGGCGTGGGTGGCGGACCACGACTTTGACAGCAGCCCGGCACAGACCCAGATCGATATCTACGTCGCTTATAGCATCTTGATCGAAAGCAAGGGCGGCCCTGTCTAGCTCTACGGAACCACGTCAGAGCATTACGTTTTTTATCAGTATCTCCTCTTAGAAGCATAAGACGTATTTATAGGCAACGTAAGTGCCAGCGTTTGGACCAAGTCTTCCAAGCCCTTCCTTCTATCATTAGAGACTCATAGGCCTAACAATAATGTCAAACCAGATTCAAACAGAAAGCCCATACTACCTGCCAAAGCCCAAGGCGCCTGCCCCGTTCACGGACCAGGTCAGGCTCTTCAACGGGGATCCCAACTTCAGCAAGTACCCAGAGTCGGAGCCGCACTGCGCAGCTGCCTGGGCATTGATGATTTCAGGGTCAACCAACGTTCATATCTTTGGCGCGGGGCTGTATAACTGGTTCGACGACTACACGCAGGACTGCATCGACACGCAAACCTGCCAGAAGCATCTCGTCCACATGGAAGAGAGCGGACAGATCTAGTTCTATAACCTCTATACCATTAGGTCAGCCAACATAATTAACGCAGAGGGGTCCAATCCCATTCCAGCCAAGGACAACATCAACACCAACAAACATCCGTTCACCTCCGTTATTAACGCATGGCTACTGTCTTCTTCCAGATCGTGAGTCTCACAGCGGTGCCACATTATCCATTTATATCCCACCATAAAGCTGGACATCCCAAGTGCTAACTTATAAACAGCAGAAATATCGACAACGACCTAGCAGACCAGGTTATCCTAGGCACAATGCTCCCACCTTGCCCATCCAAATACTACACGCTGGAGAATGTCGAAAAGTCCAAGTCGAGCATCCCGCAACACTGTCTCGACAAGTACCTCCTTCAGACGCAGCTCAACACCCTCGGCACTGCCCTTTCTGACTATAACAGCATCTTGAGGGACGGGTACGACGACAAGTTCAAAGCCTATCAAAGGTCAGCCTTGCAACAAGTCCCAGACCAGATCAACAAGTTCATGGAGGGGGCCCAGGCCTCAGGCAACTGGACCTGTACCGAGACTCGGACCGTCATCTGCTGCAGAGGTTGCCAGAATCATGCGGCGTGCACGAACCCCATGTGCGACTTTTCCACCGACTGCGAGCCCGGCACCACCAAGAAGACAACTACCGTCGACTGCCCTGCGTCCATATCAAACAACTTACGCGAGCAGCTGCCGGTCCCCGTCGAGACGACCTACACGCTCAAGAACGAGCAGGGCTTCTGGGAGGGCCTGATGGCCGCGTACGGCATCCCGCAGGACTGGGTCAACATTGGGGAGCGGCTTGCGTACTTTGGAAAGGGCTGCGAAGGCGTCGCAGGCGACAGGACGTCGCCGGACACCTCGACCGAGTGCTTCAAGAAGTCATCCGTCTACTGGCACAACTTCCCGACGATGAAGCCGGGCGCGGCCATGGACGACCCCAAGGACAGCGTCAGCAAGTCTTACGACACGTTCAAGAACATCTACGACCGCGCCACCGTGTCCCTCGGGTTCGCCCAGTGGAACCTGTACGAGGCCAGCTCCACCGACATGCTGGCCACCGCGGCCCTGCCGGCCATGCTCCTGACCGACGCCGTCGACAACATGCGCCAGATCGCCAAGGCGGGCGAGGAGATCATTGAGCGCGAGCGCAAACAGAACATCCTCTTCTGGCTCAACATGGTCCTCATGATGATCCCCGCGGCCGGACAGGTGGCCAGCAGCCTGGGCCGCGTCGCCATCGCCGTCGCCCTCCGCGTCGTGGGCGAGGCCGCCACCGCCGCCCTGACGCTGTACGAGCTCGTCGACGATCCAAAGAACGCCCTGATGACCATGATGGGCTTCTTCCTCGACGGCGGCCTCTCGCGCCAGCCCTTCCGCGAAGCCGCCGCCGCCCGCCGCGGCATGCCCAAGTCGCAGTTCGAAAAGCTGCCGCCCAGGATCAGGACGGACCTGGGGCGCATCCAAACCGTTAGGAACGTATGCCGCGCGCGTTCGTAGTGGAGATGACGACGACTGCCTCCTGGGTGGTATGGTATCTCTTGACATAAAACTCCATCTGTTCTCATTTTGTCTCCTTTTTCTTTTCGTGTACAACAGCCGATGCCGACTTTAACAAGGTCTCGCGGTTTAGATGATGATTCCGCCTCCAGCACTGCCGGTGTCCGCCATCCGACCTATTGTTAGAACAATCTAATCTTGAATGGCATTTATTTCCAGGAGAGACCTGCGACCAATCGCGGGATAGCCATCGACATGATGTTTGTCATATGGATGTCTCCGGACCAATGTATCTGGACACGATATCCCTGCAATACGACAATAGCGCAGATCATCGGAAAAGACACCCTTCCTCTTGTATTGAGTCCAGAAAGAAGCTATTCTTGATCCCTAGTCCCCCAGGCACGCCAACGGCGCTCTGATAATCGGAGCAGGGCGTGTGTACACTACGTACCTCATCGTGTTGGCAACGTGAATCCAGACCAGACGCTTCCTTTGTTCACCCCCCCTCCTAGACATACCACAGCATTGCCAGCCCTAGACACCCAACTTAGTATACAGCAGATGCCAGGTGGGTGGACAAATGCACCGAGGGGTGCTTGGCGTTGTACACCAATACGCTGAGATGTAATCATTGCGAGACTTGACTGCAGAGCCATTTCCTTGGAGGGAAACCTGGCCCCTGCATGCGGATACCACCAAAAGGCCCGTCGCATATGCCCAAGGGTTCATGGATGTGAAAGGACCAGCCACGTTGAAGCCAACGCCAACCTAGTACCGTCACTGTCGACGACTTGACCAACCATTGGCAACTGTCGTTGATCTCCCACTACCACATCCAGAGAGTTGCTTGCTTGGCGGAATGGTGGAAATTGAGGAATAGCTTGTTTTGCCTTCCGTAGACTGCTCCCCTGATGCCACGCCTCTTCCCGGGCAACGACGATGAAGCTTCATGTTGGAACAGACCAAAACCTAAAGCCTTGCTGTCTGTTAAAGTACGTCCACACAGCTGCCGCTCATGATACTGACTGTTTCTCATTCATTCTCTTGCCCCATTCAAATCTTCATCGGCCCTTTCTGCAATATGAATGGGCATTTCGACATACTGTGCGCTTTGTGCGCTGCCCTACTTTCGTTTTCTTCGCTGTTACCGCCCTTGTTCAAACAGCCTTGTATGTTCATCAACGCAGCTACTTCCTCCACTCTTAGCCTAGGATCACTCTTATGTTACGACCCATAAGCAAGGATAACAGATAACTAACCCACTCAGGCGTTAGGCAGCTAAAACAGGACATTTATACTTATAGGATTATAGGAGTAATAGAGATCTACTTAGAAATAGAAGAACTATAGTATAAGTTATATAATAATAAGATAATAATTATTTTAAATTAAAATAATCTAATATAATTTAAAAACTAAATAATTATTTAAGATTAGAATAATCTAAAATAATTTAAAATATAAAGGAATATATTTAGAATTAAACTTATATATAATATAACCCTAAGCTTAGTTTATAGTTAGACTTCTATAACTCTTTAGTAATTAACTTATAAATATTTCTAAGATATTTTTAGCTTATTTTCACTATAAATAACTTATTAAGTCTAAAACTAATTACTTTAACTTCTAAAGACTAATCTATAATAAAGCCTATAACTTATAACTTAAACTATAATCTTAATATATTATTACTATATATTAATCCCTAGCTTTTATTAATAAACTCTACTATTTAATAGCTAACTATAATACTTTAATTACTTCTATTTAGTAAGTTAACTATTAACGCTTACTAATAGTAAAAGATAATATATCTTTTTATACTTTAACTAAATTCCCTACTTTAAGATCTTTATTTTCTTTATATAACTAGCTTTAGAGCTTAATATAAAAACTTATTAGTATTAAAAACTATACTATACTAAATCTTAAATATAACTCTAATAGAAAGAGATCTTTTACTAAAAAAAGATATAAAAAGCTATAATATATTATCTAGAAATAAGAGAATAAATCTAAAGAAATATAGACTTTTATTAATAAAAATAAATAAACTATAAATAGCTTTAATAAATAACTCTAAATTACTAAATAAGCTTATAAAAAACTAGAAAAAGATATTAAAAGAGATACTAACTTTAAAAAAGTTTAAAAACTCTAAGAAGAAATTAATACTTTTTAAACTACTACTAATATTATTTTAATACTTATAAGAGAATAGTAGAAACTTAAACTTAGTTTCTTAGTAACTTATAATAATATCTCTAAATACTTTAAAAAATTTCTAATTTAAATTAAAAACTACTAAAACTTCTACTATAATAACTTTATTAATTAAATAGAAAAAGTAGTTTATATAGCTACTTATTTCTAAAAATAAACTTTTAGATAGTTTAAACCTATTTAAAAAGAATTCTTTAAATATAAAATACTAAATAAATACTTTATAAAAACCTATAATATCTATAGTAGTTTCTAAAGTTTTAAAAATACTTTTTACTCTTTCTTTTAAAACCTTAATAAGAAATAATAAACTAAATATAAACTATTATAACTTAAATAGACTAAATCTACTAAAGGTTTTACTACTATATTCTAATAACTTAATATCTAACTTAATCTTACTAAAGAAACTAAAATCTTTATATTCTATTAAAGACTTAAAAATAATATTAAAAATAAGATTATTAAAGTTAATCGCTCTAATAACTTCTTATAGTACACTAATCTTACTATTAAAATTAACAACTAACTATTTAAATATTATAGAAAAAGAAGTAAAAGATAATAAGAACTTAATATAGAGCGTAAGTATTAATAGTAGCTCTAACTAAAATTTAATAATTAATATAATAATAATTAACCTTATAATAACTAGAATAATAACGTTTACTAAAGTACTATATATAGATAGTATAATAAACTTATAGACTTTAATATAATAACTAAACTAGCTAATAAGAAGTCTTAGAACCTTAAGTACTATAACTATAACTAATAAAAATATATTACTAAAAACTATAAATAGCTTAAAAAGCTCTCCTAAAAACTAGTAGCTAAATAACCTTAATAAATTAACATAATCTTAAAAACCCCTTATATATCTCTATTATAGACTAAATACTATAATAATAACTGTTAAATCTACCTTAAAAATAAAGAAATATTAAAATACTACTTTAAAGATAGTAACTTTAAAAGATCTAGCTATAATATAACTACTCTAAAACTTAAAATTAGAACTATATTAATACTATACGCTAATAATAGTAAAGTTATAAAAAAACTAAAAGAATAACTTAATAAGAAGTTATAAATCTAATAGTTAAAACCTATTAATATAACTAATAAAAAACTAAAATATTAATATAACTTTCTAATAAAGTAATAACTTCTTAGTATAACTAATAATTAGACTTTTAGAGAAAGAGAAAACTCACTTTATAACTTAAATAAACCTTATAATATTACCTACTAATATACTTAAATAGAGATTACTTATAAACTTATTTCTAGTATAAATAACTCTAGTTCTAAAGAGAAATCTAACGATTAGAATAAGATTAAATGACTTTTAGAATTCTAAGAAGTTAATATACTATAAAATAAGTAATAATAATACTTCTATAGTATCTTAATAACTTAGTAAAAATAGAACTATCTTTTATAACTATATATAGAGAACTACTCTATAATAAAAAGTAACTACTAACTTCACTAAACCTTTTTTAGCCTTAGTATTTCTATAATAGATATAAAAAATATATAGGAGAAAAGCATAACTACTAATTCTACTCTAGAAAATATAATAACAAACCTATTTAGAAAATCTACTTAATATCTACTATAATTAGATAGATAATAGTATTATTTAAAAATAATATTATAGTCTTCTAACTAAGCTTATAGTTCTTTATAGAATATTAATATAACTATAATATAAAATAGAATAAATACTAATAAAATAAATACTAAGTATACTACTAAGAAAAAGTATACGCCTAGAGAATCGCTAATAATAAACCTAAGCTTCTATAAGTTAGAATCTATAAGAACAACTTAACTAAAGTATAACGAGAAGAGAAATAAATCTACTACTTTAAATAATTATAGTAGTTAAAAAACTAAACTTACTTACTAAAAAAAGATTATAATAAGTAATAAGTATAAGATCTATTTATTAAATATTTTAAAAATATATAAATAACATTAAACTTAAAGTTATTATTAACTAGTAAATAATACTTATACTAATTAATAGTAGAGCTAAAACTAATTATATTACCCCCTAAGCTATTAATAAGCTAGAAATATAATAAAGAGAAAAAAAATAACTATACTAATTATAAATAATAAAAGGAGAAGAATTTAAATATAAAAGAAGTACTATCTATAATAAAACTATACCTTTTAAGATAAGCTATTTAAATTAGAAAAACAAAATCTAATTTAATATTACTAATATAGGAATATATAATATAGTACTAAAACTACTTTAGTTATAAATAAATAGCCTATAAATAGATTAAAATAAAAACTAACTCTATTAAAACTATAATAATTTAATCTCTAAGTAGTACTATAAAAATTAAGCTTTAAATAGATTAATATATTAAAAAATAGTAAAAGAATACCTCTACTACTTTAAAATAAAAAAAGCTATATTATAACTATTAATAATAGTAGATCTTAATTAAAAGAATAATCCCTTTCTATTTATCTTATAAGAATATAGAGTTTATAAAAAACTCTTTATAGCTAAGCTAAAAACTAAACTACTAAAATATATAAACTTTAATTATAAAATCCCTATTAAAGAGGAAAAAAAGCCTAAAACTAATAAAATCTATAAACTTAACTAAATAGAAATAGAAGCCCTTAATAAATACTTTAATTAAAACTTTAAGAAAAACTGTATTAGAAAATTAACTTTACTTATAAAAAGCTTAATTCTATTTATACTTAAAAGAAATAGTAAACTATAACTATATATTAACTACTAAATATTTAATTTAATAATAGAAAAAAATTAATACTTACTACTACTAATTAATAAACTATAAAAGCTCCTCTATAAAGCTAACTACTTTACTATACTAGACTTTAAAAGAGCTTATAATCTCATTAGAATAAAAGAAAAAAAAGAATAAAAAACTACTTTTAGAATATATAGAGGATATTTTAAATACCTTATTATATCTTTTAGTTTTACTAATATTTTAGCTACGTTCTAAAATATAATTAACTAAGTTTTTAAGAAGTTTATAGATATCTTTATAGTTATTTACTTTAATAATATCCTTATCTTCTCCCCTATAATAGAATAATATAAAAAATATATATACTTTATATTAAAAGCTTTTTAAAACATTAAACTCCTAATTAAACTAGAGAAAAGTATATTTTATATCTAAGAAGTAAAATACCTTAGATTTACTATTACTTCTAAATATATTAGTATATTAAAAAAGAAGATCTAAGCTATTAAAGAATAGCTAATACTAATAAACTTTAAAAAGATATAAAGTTTTCTTAAATTAGTTAACTTCTATTAAAAGTTTATTAAATATTATAGTAAAGTTAATATACTTCTTATAAACTTTAACTATAAAAACTAATTATTTAAATAGAAAGAAGCTTAAAGTATAGCTTTTTAGAAAATTAAAAACTATATATTTAGTAAACTAGTTTTAATAATCCTAAACCTATAAAAGTAATTTAAATTTAAAATAGATACTTTAGATTTTACTTTTAGAGTATAACTATCCTAATAAAACTTAAAAGGATATTTATATCTCTATACTTTTTTCTTTTATAAACTCTATAAATTAAAACTTAATTACTTAATCTATAATAAGAAACTTATAGTAATTATTAAAGCTTTTAAAAAATAGAAACTAAAACTCTTAGGAATAATTTATAAAAGATTTATATATTCTAACTATAAAAACCTTTTATACTTTATAACTTTAAAAACATTAAATAAATAATAAGTATAATAGTTAGAATTCCTCTTAAAATTTAACTTCTAAATTATTTATTAAAAAAGATTAAAAAATAGTAGAGCTAATACTTTTAGTAAATAACTAAACTATAATATCTTAATACTAAAAAAAACCTAAGTAATTCTCAAATATCACTATAATAGAGACTTAATATTAGTAACTAAACTCTTAATAATAACTAAATAATCTAATATTAGCCTATTTAGTAAACTAAATAATAAAGCTATTATAGAATTCTATACTTACTCTATATATAGTTACTAAAAAATTATAAAGACTTAGAAATAACTATAATAATAATATAGAAAAAAGGTTACTAGAGAACATATAGTAAAAGTAATTAAAAATTATAAAATATACTTAAAAAGCAAACTTATTTAATATTAACTTTATAATATATTATAACTTTTACTTATACTATAAACTACTTAGCACTTTATATCTTTTAACTTTATTATTAAGCTACTAAAATCTTAAAAACCTCTTATAGAAGTATACTTTAACAGCATTCTTATTATTATAAACTAACTTATAAAATATACTTATTTTATTTTATATAAAAAATCAAATAATACTAAAGAATTCACCTATATATTCCTTAAATACATTATTACTAACTATAAAACACTTAAGGAAATTATATTAAATAGAAATAAGATCTTTATATTTAAATTCTAAAAATCAGTTATATTATAATTTAGTATTAAATAAGTAATATCTACTATATTTTACCTATAGATTAATAGATAAATAGAAAAAGTTAACTAAATCCTCAAAATATATCTCTATACTTATATTAATTATAACTAAAATAATTAAGTTATACTACTACTAATTACTTAGTTTACTTATAATAGTATAATTAAAGAAAATACTAAAAAATCCCCTTTCTATTTTAACTATAGATTTAAACTAACTACTTATAGAGATATATAACTAAGCTTAGTTATAGTTAAAGCTATCACCTTAATATAATAAATCAAAAACATTTAAGATAATATATATAAAGAACTTAAATTTATATAACAATAAATAGTATAGTTTAGTAATTAATAAAACATTAAAAAACTAACTTTAAAAGAAAAAAATAGTACTTATTTTATATAGTAAAATATTAAAATAAAATAACTAAATAACAAACTTAACTTTAAAAAACTTAGACCTTTTAAAATTATATAAATAATTTCACTAGTTAACTATAAATTTAAACTACTAAAAACTATAAAATATTACTTACTATTCTATATCTTACTTCTCAAACTAACACTATATAGATTATAAATAAATAATATTATTATTATAAAACATAATAAACTAAAATATAAAATTAAATAAATTATTAATTACTTTAAAGAACTAAAAAGTTATTAGTATCTCATTAAATAGAAAAGATATAAATATAAAGATGATATATAAAAACCTACTAAAAATATTACTAATATAATAGAAAAACTTACTATCTATTAGTAATAACACTAAAAACAAAAAGTAATACCTATACTAATTAAACTAATTACTTTAATAAACACCTCTAGCTACTTATAAATTAAATATCCTTATAAATATATCTAACTACTAATAGAAATAAATTAACTAAAATAAAAAAAACTACTTATTTAATCAAAAACGCTAAAAACTAACTAAAAAACCTCAGAAAACCTTATATTTAGAAGAATACCTAAATCTATAATACTAATACCTAAAAAAAACTAGTTTACTTTATTAGAAGTATCCTATAATAATAAATCCTCTATTATTCAAAACTTCTATACTTTAAAAGTATACTTCTCTACTTCCTATTTATTAATAGACTATATTCTATAATAAATTAAATCTAAACTACACTCCTTTAAAAACCTCTTATACTTATAAAAATAGAATAAATAACTTAGAGTAGTAACTAGTTAAGTTTATAAAACTTCTAATACCTCTTTAGCCTCCTCCTCTTTCTACTTTACTTTCTTTTATTTATTAAAATAATAATTCACTATAATTAGTTAGCTACTATTAGAGATAAAATATAAAAACATTTTAGCTACTTATAGATGTTCACTATATTACTACTATTATAATTTAAAAACCTATACTTAATATACTTACTATAATATTTTAAGTTAATAAAGTCTATCTTATATACTTAATTATACTAAAAGTATAAAGAATAAAATATAATATTATAACTATAATATCTAATGAAAATACTAAATACCTAATAATTACACTAGATCTAAGTACTATAAGTTTTATAAAAATTAAGTTTTTAAATATAACCTAATATAATATTAATATTATAGATAAATCAGAAATCATAATTAATAGATCTCTAACCTAAAACTAATAACTTACTTATATTAAGTCTTAAAAATAAAACCTTTAGAGAGAAAACCTAATATTATAACCTATAAATAAAAATAATAGATAACTAACCCACTCAAACGTTAAACAGCTAGAACAGAATATTTATACTTATAAGATCACAAAAATAACAAAAATCCACTTAAAAATAAAAGAACTATAGTATAAATTATATAATAATAAAATAACAATCATTTTAGATCAAAATAATCCAATATAATTTAAAAACTAAACGATTATTTAAGATTAGAATAATCTAAAATAATTCAAAGTATAAAAAAATATATTTAGAATTAAACTTATATATAGTATAACCTTAAACCTAGTTTATAGTTAGACTTCTATAGCTCTTTAGTAATTAACTTATAAATATCTCTAAAATACTTTTAGCTCACTTTTACTATAAATAACTTATTAAGTCTAAAACTAATTACTTTAGCTTCTAAAGACTAATCTATAATAAAGCCTATAACCTATAACCTAAACTATAACCCTAATATACTGTTACTACATATTAATCTCTAGCTTCTATTAGCAGACCCTACTATCAGATAGCTAACTATAACATCTTAGGTTAGTTTGTAAAGAATTCTCTTATGAATTTTTATATAACTAAAGGGAATATAAGGACCCTTTTTTCCTCTACTTTAACCTAAGTTAGTTTTTTTAACTACTATATTATAACTTAAATAAAAGTAATAATAGTAATTAGTTTTTGAAACTATTTACTATACTTTTTATTAAATATTCTATTAATCTCTTTTATATTATTTTTATTTTTTAAGTTCTTAGTAATCTATTTAAATCTCTATTTAATTTAATAAAAAGCTTAGTTTTAAAGGTTTTCTAAGAACTTAATATATATTATAAAGAGATATAAAAATACTATATTATTATTTTTAACTATAAAAATATAATTAAACTATTATTAAATATATAGTAAATTAGTTTTTTTTAGATATTCAATATCGCTAGTAATAAGAACTATATTAATTAAATAAAAAACATATATAAGATTTATTTTAGAAAGTTTTAAATTTAAGTTATAGTATAATAGGGGGCTACTTCTATTTAGTTAAGTAGTTTAAAAATCCCTTTTATACACCCTATAGGTTAGTTATAGAGGTTATACTATAACCCTCTATATATTTCCCTATTAGAGTTATATAGTAGTTAACAAAGTGCGCCTCTAGGCGGTAAACTGCAAAGAAAAAAAGTTAGAAGGGAAGAAAGATCACTCTTAGGTTTTCTCCTCAGAATACATATTCGAGGCTATCACCGCTTTTATAGAAGCGGCGAAACATTCCAGGCTCTCAGATGCCTTACCTGTTTCTTCTTCAATCATCTTTACCCTAGCGTACGCTGTACAGCTGGAGAGTCTTTACTACACAGGACCAAAGATACTCTCAGATGTCTTCTTAGGCTTTTAGTTCATCGATATTTAGTTAGGAATCATCAGAGAGAGAACGTTGCTAGCCACCAAGTATCACTCTATCTAACCTTTCTTCACCAGTCTTCTAGCCACTACCACCAAAATCCTCAATCTCACAGCACTTATTTTGCATAATTCCAGGGTGAGAGCAAGGTCAGGAGATCTTAAGACCATACCAGAAGGCGAGAAACGCGACGATTCTGCCCCTTTCGCAGAAACCAACACCAAAGCCAACCGCAAGTACGGCAAATTCAACCAAGATGCACATGCGGAGATGAAGGAGTTGGGAGGATGGTGGCCATAGCTTCAAAAGTTCTCTGTCTTCTGGAAATATTTCTGTCTGGGTAGTGAACCCTGGTTGCAAAGCACCGTTATCTTTGCGATATTGCTTGCCTTCGCCATCAAGATATCAACTATCTTATCCTCCTATTACCTCGGACTTCTTGGCACCAAGCTATCAGAAGCTGTGAAGAGGTCGAAGCTTCGAAGCGCTGAGGTTCTTCCACTATGCCTAGGGTTAAACATCACTTACGCTTCGACCACCCCAGGCGCCATTCCGGATCTCCGAAGCTATCTGTATATGAAGGTCAAGATTTTTCGCAGCGGGAAACTCCATCGCGCATTTCATAGAACGGCCATGAGTCTCGATTTCTCTTTTCACAACACAATCAATCCACCAGACATCAGACATCGTGCGAATCACGAACGATTCGAAGGGGCTGTTAGACGCACTGGACAACGTCTGCTTTGTGGTTGTACCAAACATGATCATGCTGGCGACTTCGGCTACCTTTTTGATCAGAAAACATCGGCAGTTTATGGCCCTCGATCTTCTTGTGCTTGTGGTTGGCTACTTCATCGCCCAAAGACGTACGGCCAAGAATCTCCCAAAAGAACTAGACGACTATTATGCTTCCCTTAGAAACATGGAAGCATATTGTCGTGAAAGCATTCGATGCTGGGAGACGATTGCGAGTCATAGTAAGACGACCGCCACGATTAAGCAACACGGCTCAAAAGTAGATGCATGGGTCAAGCAGTGGGACAGGTATCTCATCTATTTCTACATCGGTGAATTTTCAGCCAGTATGGTCCAGATTTCAACCTTTACCATTGGGCTACTACTCATCCTTAACGACATTTTTAACGAAAGGGCTACCCCCGGCGACCTTGTCGCTTTTGTAGGGTACTGTTAAAACATCACTACGTCTCTAGTAAATTGTAAGGAAACTAAGACTGGCATCTTGGAAAAGCTCCTTGGAGCTACTCGTGGAAGACGTCTCCTTGAGATGCCGTTCTAGGTCGAACATAGCCCAGATTTTGACTTTCGAGGCGGCGCAATAGATTTTACAAATGTCGAATTTAGCTATGAAGGGAAGAAGGATTCTACGTTGAACGGTCTCTATCTCCAGATCGCAGCAGGAACGAAAGTTTCAATTGTCGGAAAATCAGGATCTGGCAAGTCGACATTGCTGAAACTACTGCTGGGACTTCTGAAACCCAGCAGCGGGCATAGACGAGTCGATAACCAGAAGGTCGAAGACATCAGCATCTCATCGTAAGCTAAACCTTCCAAACTTTCTATAGCCCCTACAAACTGATATTTCTCTCCAGACTTCGGTCTCACATCGGAATCGTTGCCCAGAATGCGCGTCTTTTCAATCAAAGCGTTATGTATAATATACGATGTTTTGCCAACCAAGATGTCACCGACGTAGAGGTTGAAAACGCTTGCCGGCGCGCGTGTATTCATCAAACTATCAAGTCGCTTCCGGATGGTTATAGAACAAAAATAGGAGATGATGGACAGTGAGTTCCCGTTCGAAAGGGGTTTCTATCCTCATTACTAATTCTCTACCTTAGGAACTTATCAGGCGGCCAAAGACAAAGATTGTTGATCGCACGCCTGTTCCTTCAGAACCCAGATATTGTAGTGTTGGACGAGACAACGAGTGCCCTAGATGTTGACACCAAGGCCTCTGTTCAGAAGGCCATCCGCGAGGCATTCCTTAACATAACTGTGATACAGATTGAGTGAGTCGCTCGACAGAAAGCATTTTGACATCGTTCTAAACTCACTATATAGGCATGATTTTTCAAGTACCAAGTCAGCCGATAGCATTGTCGTGCTAGCAGAAGGATGTTCAGTCCTAAGGCACTCACAAGTCCCTTCTACAAATAAATAGCCACTATGCAGAATTATGGAAGCAGCACATTAGAGAATTGGAGTCTTGAGCCGGAAAGAAATTCATTGCGAAGTTCCAGCGGCATTTCCACGGATGGTTAGGAGGACGTAGCCATGATTGAAAGAGAGAAACGGACTTGTTGGAATCAGCCAGCTGGGGACAGCTTAGAAGCAGAGAGGGGAAGAGGGAGGCGAATAGGGCGAGGTAGAGAATGAGAGAGTAAGAAAGGGGGGAGAGGGAGGGAGGCAGATGGGGGTAAACATAACTTACAAGCTATGATAGGTGCCAGGAGCACGTAGTTATGGTACATGCCGAAATAACGCTCAGTGACTCATACCATATGCCAGTCACAAGCTTCACCTCGTACATGCATGTAATAGGGTGTAGGGATGTAACATCAACCTTTAAAGCTATGGGCCGTTTCCAAGTCTAGCTGACCAAAGAGTTGCATGGCCAGCTTTTGGTGAGATGTACACGCCGGGCATAGGCTTTGTTCAATCCCCTGTACTGGTCGCTAAGACCCAAAATTTCATGCCAGGGAAGGATGAAATCACCAGAGCCTATCACCCATTGTCGATCGGACACGCGGCAGCCTTCAAGAGACTCACTCCTTGCGTCAACTGGCAGCCTGCTAAGGCAGAAACTGTCCTCATGCCTTTGAGAGCCTTTCTCAAGGCAGCAGCTGGTCTTCTTTATCTCACTAAGGATCTTTGCAGGAGTAGAAAGATAAGGATTTGGCGAAGGACCACTCTATCGTAATACACCATGTTTCTGTCTTATGCTTCAATTACACAGGCGGCATCGATAACCTTGCACTTTCTCTCATTATGACCGCTTGGGTTATCATCGTTGCTGTCTAACACCGAGTAGGAAGTGTGAACCTTGGCTTAGGAAATGGCAAGTGCCAAGAGGTCGTAAACCAGGCGTTATGTGGAGGTCCTCCCACAGCCTAACAAGATAAACGCGTGTGCTGCGCGACAGACGAGCACTCTCAGCATATGCATGACAACAGCTATTGTTTAGATGAATGCAATGTTTGGGACATAGTACACCCCTGTTTGAATGATATCAAATTTGCTGTAAATGGACTTGCGTCTGGGGTTAGTAGCCTCTCGACTGTGGGCAGCTAGGTGGATACACTCCCACGGGGCCTAGAAACGCTACATACACGGTATTGAAGGCTCTGATGAAACCGGAAAACAGAGAGGGTAAGGGAACGAATGAAATGCGTATGCTTTGAGTAAACAGGACGTAGAGATTTCGTACCACAACCGTCGCCCGTTGCGCGTCGCATAGGGTGTGGTATGAGGATCGCGTATCCGGAGCGCGTCTCTGCGTCCGGGGGAAGGGGGAGGGGGTTCCTCTCGGCACGTCGACTTGAAACATTGTCAACTGACCTGCACAAGGTAGGAGGAGTCCTTGGTAATCCGGAAGCTGAGGAGGAGCACACAGACACCGAGGAAGTCCCCCAGAACTTCAACACCTGTCCGACTGATTGCTTCAACACAACTGGTAGACAACCACTGAGAAACTCGGCACTTACATGGGTACAGATGTGGCTCAGGTGAGCATGATTGCAGCTCCCGCTCGTTCACTCCGGCCAAGTCCCTAAACACATATAACATAACTTCACCCTGCGATCTAGCTACAGAAGCGCTCAGGCAAAATGGAACGTAGTTGATGCCTAGCTCCCTGATAACAGCTGCCCCCTGAAATGAAAGTGTTATAGACACACCATAGTGTCTAATAAGCCCCGAAACGTCAAAGACTGAACTAATGGCAATTCAACCGTATAAGATAGAATCTTGATCGGTCACATTATGTTCCGCTCCGTCCGTTTCGGGGAGCGGTGCCCACCGTTTTAGGTTAGCGAAGCCATCACTAAAAAGGCCGCCTCCGCTCCATCTAGATGATTCCAGTGAGGGCTGGAGTAGTAGTCGGGTCGGTGACGACCGGCGAATGCCCGGTGTTGTATGTTTTTTTCTGCGATCGATTCATTTTTGACGTCCACAGCCGATGTTGTGATACTCTCGTGTTGAGTACCATTTTGCGGGGAAGAAACAAGCGGAAATTCAAATGAGTGAATGCTCTCATCGTACGCCTTTGAGGCGAACAGCACTTCGCAACGCTTCCATGGTCAAGTGTCATGCGATGTGGAGATTGAACGATGACTACGAAAGGTAGGCTCGAGTCGGCAGCGCATCTGAGCGGGGCCGGGAGGCAAATCACAGAGTTGTCTTTTTCGGTTTGATGCGAGTCACATGCTGTAGTCACGGTGGATCAAAGCCCGGCGTAAAGGAGAATTTTTGTTTTGTTTGTATTACAGTTTCTTATGTTGGGCATCTGGCGTGCCAGCCAGGCCGTGGTATGGTACATCGTGAGTGGAACAGCTATAAGACAAGCCAAGAAAAGCCTTTTTAGGTAAGTTTCAGTTCATCTTACAATCCCCCGCCGTCATGCGTCGTCAAGATATCTCTCTGCATTTCATTTTCTCTTCACCCTTTTTTTTTTCGTTTCCCCGCATGGGCAGTCAAGTCCTGTTTAGGCGTTGACGAAGCCCTTGACGTTCTTCAACCAGCGGACGTACTCCTTCTGCTCCTTGACGTCAATGTAGTCGGGGGCGAAGATGGCCAGGGCCTGGGTGATGCCGCGCTCCTCGAGGTAGCGCTCCATCAGGATCTGCAGGTCCTCGTCGAGGCTGCCGAAGGGGGGTCCGGGATAGACGTCGGCGCGGGCGTGGGCGATGTCGGCGGAGGAGCCATGGGCCAGCTTGCCGTCCTCGTAGTAGTACATGTTCTCGACGGTGATGGCGCCGTCCTGGGCGGTGGCGTCAATGTTAAGGGCGCCGTCGGCCTTGCCAGGCTTCTCCACGACGATGCTCAGGCGGCAGGGGGGGGCGGCCTCGTCCAGCTCGCCCTCCTCGTCCTCGATGTCCTCCTCGGGGTTGGCGGAGCGGGCGCCGTTCTGCTTGGTCTGGGGCTCGGAGGGGTCGTACTCGTCATCCAGGGCGCGGTCCTGCTCGTACATCTCGGGGTCGTAGTTGGCGAGGTCGGCGATGGAGAAAGTGACAGTGATCCTGCATGTTGTCAGTATATCGAGGCGCATAGACAGCTGCGCATTGAGAAACTCACTTCTCCTCGCCAAACTTGCGGGTAAGCTTGACCTCCTCCTTGCCGGGGGTGTCGTGGAGCTCAAACGGGCTGTTGTCGAGGAAGTCCTTAACGCTGGCGGGCAGCTGCTCGTTCTGCTTGACCTCGTCCTCGAACGACAGCTCGCTCTCGAGCTTGGCGAGAAGCTCAGCATCGGTCTCGCCGGCAGGAGCTTTCCTGAAGGCGGAGCTGGAGAAGGCGGAAGCGCGCTGGACGGCGCCAAATGATGAGACCTTGATGAATGCGCTGGGGCGGGCGCTCTGTCTGAGAGTGGTGGCCGAGAGGCGGGTAAGAGTTCTGGGCGCAGAGCGCGCGATGGATCTGATGGAAAGCATTTTGGCTGGCGTTGCGTCTACTTGTCGAACGTGGTATTATTTGACAACGGAAAAAAGGCTTTGGGGTGGAGTGGGTAAATCGATCTCTGCAGAAGCTTTGGAGCTTCCCAAAAATTTTGAGATCAGACCAGACGCTGAATGTACCGGCGAAATGTTGTTCCGATGCTTGCAGCACGACAACTCACACTGCAGCTGAACGACATCAACCTTGTTCCACTCTTTCTCGAACGACTCCACCGAAGAATCATGTTCAAAAAAAACCGTCAATGTTCTTGCCTAAGCTTAAACTGGTAATGACAGGGGCCGCCCTGATTCCTGAGATCTCCAGATCCCAATCTGCCTGTTTGTCTCCTCCGGCTCAAACCCAATGGCGATGCCAGCATCACTGGGAAGAGTTGTTGGTGACCAGTCCGTCTATCCTTTTGAACGCCTTGTAGCTCAAGTTTTGTTTGCCTTCCCTTAGAGTCTTTCATCAATGTAGACTGACACGATGCAATGCCGATGATGCCCGTGGGACCCGGCGGATCCTCTCCTTGCACTTCCAACAGTGGTGTCTGGTGCTGTTGCTGTCGCTGCCGATCCCTGAATCGCAACTCCCAAAGACCCCGTTCCTCTTGGCAAGCATGCATAACCTCTCTGAGATGAGGACAGTATCTTCATGGCTGCAGACGTTGCAGACGCGCAGATGAGTGACATATTTGCACATGTTGCTACAACGACTGTCAGTGAGATTCGACCATCGGTGCTTATCAGGACTCACTTGGAGGAGCAAGAGGTTCAATCGGATAGTTGCGGGTGTAGGCAGGGCAGATCAGTAAGATCGACGGAGGGGTTGCTGAGAATGGCGAGGGGTAGATGACAGCCGGATGACAGTGAAGATCATCCGAGATATATCTACACATGAGCACTTTTGTAGCCACGCTCTTGGGAAGCCCAAACAAGCCAGCCCGACCTCGTGGTACCGGGACTCGAACGATCCCAGGCAGTAAGCACCGGCATCCAGATCCTTCGACATCGCGCGGTCTGCTACGGCATCCTCCACGAAGTCTTGCCACGGAGGGATCGGGGTGTGAGTCAAGTGGAGATGCTTCCAGGGGTAGTGCTCACCGCAGTCAGAGAGCTGGAAGCGTCTAGCCGTCTTCAAGAGGATGGCGAGGTCGCCTGTGCAATGTAGCACCTGGGACTGGATGAGAGATCTGGATCCAGTTATGAGACGAGAGGCATTGCTTGGCACAGGCCTGTTTGGCGAACAACGTGGTTCCAGTAGTCTGGTCCAGGAGGCTCGGGGCAGATCGCAGCCGCGCTTTGGATCGGGTAGCCACCTTTGGAACAAGGAGAAATAGACGTCAGTCATCAGACAATCTACAGGGACCGCGGACGGCAACATAATCGTCACTTGATGTGCGACATGGCAGCCCAATGAATCTTCGACGGAAGCCAGGTGTGGGTTGATATTGGGCCGGGAGATCGATGGATCGTGTTCCAGCCTTGCCTGCGGCATCTACCGAGTGTGTTTCAAACGAGATCACCACGTTTGCTCTCTACATGATACTGTCTAAATGCTTGCCAAACGGATACAGCAGTCCCAGAGGATGCGGTCGAGCCGGCACTATCCCCAGAGCGCCACATGCCACCCACGTTTGCCGCCGGGCCGCCCGCCGATGCCCTGTGTAACAGGCGCGGAGAGAACATGCAGGCGAAGGTCGGCGATCCAGTGGTTTGGCCGCGCATGGCCTGCTGTGATCCGAGCTTTCGCCTCCGTGTTCTCATACGGCATTGCTGTATGTAACCGGAGAAATTGTCTGTTGACCAAACGAGACTCCTGTCACGGCGCATGTTTGTCTCAGACAGCTGTCCCGCGAAAGAACCCCCGCAAATACACCGTAGAGCCGTACTCAGAAACTGCAGCCGAAAGGCTGTGCCCTTTCCCCGAATGATGCGCTGTTTGCTCCCCTGAACTGCCATTTTCCCGATTCCAAACGCCAGAAACGCCGCTGTGATGCTGTCATGATCTAGGAGCTGCCCTTGGGCGGGAAGCTGGACTTCTTGATGTTGCCGTCGGCATTTATCCTCACCCACGCAACGGAAGCGAGGTAGGCCCAAGAGCCCTCCCAGCGATCGAGCATCAGGATGTTGGAGTCATTTGTGAGGTCAGGAAGGTCTGGGGCTTGTTAGTCTCCCCATAGCCGATGCAGTCATAGCAGAACTCACAGAAGCCGTTTCCCTTGTATTCGTCTTCAAGGGTGGAGATCTTCAGCTTGAGCAAGTCCTCCTTAGCGCTCGCGGGGCGGCCCGGACGACGGGTCTTCTTGACCTCGGCGTACTCTTCATCATACTGATGCACAAAACTGGAGAAAGTCAGACTTGAAGTCCTCGGAACTGGCAATGTGGACGCACTCGTGAATGAGCTCCTGGATAGTGGCGGGGTCGAGCGGCTTAGAGCCCTTCTCCTGAATAGCCTTTTGGAAGTAAGAAGCACGGGTGACTGTGGCAGGTTAGCTTTCAGCTCGTCGTCTGCTGCGAAATGAGCTTTCTTACGCATGGGCTGCTCCTTCTTTCCTCTGGTGGCCGCAAGCTTCTGCAGCTTGTCGTCTCTCACCGACGCCTTGTGAAGTCGCTTGGAGTCTCTGGAAAACTCATGCAGTGCATCGACATGTCCGTTGCGCTTCTTGGCAATCTGCTTGCGGGTCTTTGACAACGTGGTAGGCATTTCGACGGTTATATGGCTGGTCAAATGACGTGTCAGGAGAGTTAAAGAAAATTCGACAGTGAGACACAGAAAGATTGAGAACGAAATGATCTCGACTGCACACTGCTTTGGGTGTCGGTCTGCTGTCTGTGCCCCACGGCGAAAAATCCCATCCTCTGAGCTGCAAGCACTCTGTGAAAAAAGCAGTCGTCGCCCCACTAAATTCGGAAAGGGTCCAATAATCTTCAGCCGGATCAGGAACCAGTGACGTTGCTCTGGAAATCCCGAGCTTCTGGCGCTAGTCCCTTTCGGGGCACTCCTGTGCCCAGGCCACAGCAAAAAAAGAGTCGCGATATGACTTGACGCGGGTGGACACACCGCGTTCCAATATAGCAGGACCAGGTCCCCCCGGACGTCCCTTTCCCGTGCAGGATGCCCGCGATTCACTCCACCTGCACACCTTCTCTCCTCTGACTTCACCTTCGTCGGTGAATTCTAGTCCTTCAGCTCCGACTAAACTTCCCAGCTCTCTTCCGAACGTCGCCCGCCGTAGATAGTCGACTTCCACTCCCGCCCGCAGCTAATCCGCAAACATAGCGCCGAGTGTCTTTGTTTACATTTGCCCCCGGATCACCTGACTTGGCGTATCGACCTTCACAACTCCGCGAATCCACTCTCTTTACGCGTCTTTGCCTCTCGACGGATGGCCTAAAGCATTGTTTTTACCTTTGTCAGTCCGGCTGTTGGCCTGAAAACCGGATCGAGAGCGATCTCCAGCCCTCGAAACTTCTGCTCTGCACTTTGAGGGCCTGCGAGCCGTTCCCTTGGATCAACAATGGGCGTCTCAGGTACTTGCTCTCCCTTGCCTCGGGACCTCGTGCATTGCGTTACTCACCTCTGCTAGGCCTTCTCCCGCTGCTCAAGTCCATACACAGGCCCGTCGAGCTCAAGAAATTCAAGGGCGAAACGCTCGGTGTCGACGCCTACGGATGGCTTCACCGCGGAGCCATTGCCTGCGCCGTGGACCTGGCCCAAGGCACCCCCACACGCAAGTGAGTCTAAACGTCCATTTCAGGTTGCCATCGGATGTGACCTAACCCTGCCTCAGATATGTCGACTTCGCCATGCACAGGGTAAGGATGCTTCTGCACTTTGGTGTCAAGCCCTACCTTGTCTTTGATGGCGACTTCCTACCCAGCAAGGCAGCCACCGAAGGATCCAGAGCTAAACGCCGCGATGAGAGCAAGAAGACGGCAATGGAGCTACTCAAGGCCGGAAAGCCCTCCCAAGCGCACCTCGAGTTTCAGAAGGCCATCGACGTGACACCGGAAATGGCCCGCAATCTCATCGACGAATTGAAAAAGCTGGATGTCTCGTACGTCGTTGCACCGTACGAAGCAGATGCTCAGCTCGTCTACCTCGAACGCCGAGGCCTGATCGATGGCATTCTATCCGAAGACTCGGATCTGTTGGTTTTCGGATGCAAGCGGCTCTTGACGAAGCTCGACCAATACGGCAACTGTATCGAGATCAACCGCAGGGACTTTTGCGCATGTCGGGAGGTGTCGTTGACGGGCTGGTCGGATACCGACTTTCGGCGCATGGCCATTCTGAGCGGCTGTGATTACCTCGAGGGTATCAACAATATGGGACTAAAGACGGCTTACCGGATGTTGCGCAAGTACAAGACGCCAGAACGATTGGTCCGCATGTGCCAATTCGAAGGAAAGCACCGCATCTCGGAGAACTACCTGCCGCGATTCTTCCAAGCCGAGTTGACGTTCCTCCACCAGAGAGTCTACTGTCCGACAAAGAAGGAGATGGTGTTCCTGACCGAGCCCGAAGCGGGTAAGGGTGTTGAGGATATGCCGTTCATTGGTGCTTATGTCGAACCTGAGATGGCCACGGCCGTCGCTGTTGGAGATGTCAACCCAATGACCAGGGAGACCATTATCCCTGCTCCCATGCCCGGAGGCAAGTCGCCCAAGTCCGACTCTAAGAGGAGACACTCTCAGTCCGCCGAGGCTCTCGCAGCCTCTTCGAACCGCACACGACAAGCCGCCAAGCCTATCGATTCCTACTTCAAGGGCCATCAGCGTATTCCCATGGGCGAAATGGATAGCAACTGTTTCTCTGTCGACCCAGAGCGCGTTGCCGCCCTCACCCATAACGGCCTAGTACCCCGCGTCTTTCCGCTGCCCAGACCATATATCGAAGGCTCATCCTCACAACCAACCGAATCTCGCCCTACACGAACCGTCCGTTCAACAACCTCTCCACGTCTACTTCGACGGCGGACAGAACCCATCAAGAACATGCTGGAGCAGTACGCCCCGTCCAGTTCTGATTCTCGTCGCATCACGCTCGGCGACTCGACGAATACCATGGACGAAATCGATGCATTGATGAAGAGCAGCTCTCAACGCCCGCCAAAGAAGGTCCGCCTCTGCGCGGACGCAGACGAAGCCGAAACGAAATCTGAGGAATCCCAAAAGAGCAAGTTCTTCCCGAAGAATGAAGCGACAAAGAAGAGCAAGAAAGACGGCTTCTTGTTCTCTGACGACTCCATCGACGAGGCGTTGCTGAACCTCGCGGACATTGACGCGTGGCACAACCCTAAACCAAAGTCAATCACAGTCTTTGAGGAAAGCCAGAGCACAGAGGAGAGTCAAGGCACCGAGACAACCGGCGCGGACAGTCAGTTCAGCAAGGACGAAGAGATAGCGACAACCCCGCTCAGTGACCTGTCCGAAGTGGAGGAGCTGCCCGAAAAGAAGCCCGCGCCGGAGACGAGCTCCAGGCGGTCGTCTTTGCAGAGGTTTGCGTTCTCTCAGCCGAGCCCTGCCGCTTCGAGTCTGCCCGATACCCCTGCAACCGCTGTTTCGAGACAATCGTCCATCTTCACACCATCCACCGCCGCCCCGTCCACCGCAGCCTCCTCAGTCACCTTCTCCGCTGGCCCGACCGCAGCTGCGAAGGCAACCCCGATGCTCACACCGCTCCAACGCATCGGCGCCCGGGCCCTCCAGCGAAAGAACACCCCGCCGCGCCGGGCCCTGTCTCCCACCAAGAGTGCAATCCAGCGCAGCCCCAAGCGCAGTCCCCGGAAGAGCCGGCTGCTGAAGTCGATGCCTGTTAACCCCTCGTTCGTGCCGCTGCCCAAGGTCGACCTCGCAGAAGTCGAGGCTCTCAACGCGCCGTGCGGGAGTGAGGATCAAATCGTCCACGATAGCGACGGTGAGAACGACGATGTCTTCCGATCTGACGAAGTTGAAGAGCGGACCAGAGGCTTGAACCTCTCCCGGTTCGTGTACGGCTGAGTCTTCTGTCATGTGTCGACGCGATACCCATATTGCGACGTTGTTTTATTCGTTTTCTGCGAGCGCGACCAGTCATCTCCCAAGTGGCCGGTCTGGCTGTGCTATCAGTGCACAATCATCATGATATCCCCCCAAGGATGGGATGCATTTTTTAGAGGTCAATGGAAGCATCAAGGAGAGAGCATTTGGACTTTCAACGCTGTATGGAATGAGAAGCAGCATTTTCCCCCCCGCGCGCCTGGAAAAAGGTTTATCATTGGTGGCGAAGGATTATGAGCCTGGACGGAGAACGGCTTTTTTTTGTATGCATTTCTTGAGGCGTAGTAGGAGTCTTTTAACGGCGGGTAGGAAATATATCATGGACGGAATCCCATTGGCAAGGTGTCATGAAAAGTCTCGTTCGCGACCGTCGATAATGAAATGATCAGCCGTGATGTGACGTGAATGCGGTTTGCTGTTACATTGACGAGACTGATGAGGCTGACGCCCGGACGGAACCCGCCGGACGGGGTTCCGTTGAGTTCGATTCCTGCATTTCGCCCCCTGGCCCATTCCCTGCGTGACGCTGCGTCAGGAGGGAGGCCCGGCCACCTGGGCACACCTACACCGACGGGGCAGGCAAGGCCTGTCTGCGACCTCGGACAATTGTCATAGTTGCGGCGTTCAGTGGTGCCGCGATGTAGACCACACACGCACCGCGAGTCATGATGCCCATGGACGACGAGTAGACCGACGAGAAGGCGAAAACTTTGTAATCCACAGATTTGCGTGGCAATGATTCGAAGCAGCAACAAGAAGGAAGGTCACGGGTGGGAAAGATGGCATGGTGGACGCACGAACTCAAGCCGCGACTTGGCCGAAAACGGTGGGTTTTGAATGGCACCCATCGCCTAGGTTCTCGTAAGTTCAGAGAGTCAAGCACGATGTAGGGGACGGCAGCAGCAGAGACGACGATGACAGTGATGTGCTGCGTAATGATTGCCGCTGTGCCTGGGACACACGGATTGCTACCAAAATTCCATTCCATACAATGCCCGTGATGCGCTTCTCCTCACGCCGAGTTATCCGTCCCTTGAGAAAGAAGAGAGAAAAAGAAAAAACCTGTCATGATCTTGTAGCCTCCAATGCCGTTACCGAGAAGATTGATGAGCCTTCCACCAATAATAAAGCGCTAAGCGTTCTTTCTACACACTCAAGCCGTTTCTCATGTATTCGTGTGAGTCATCGCGTGATTCAACGGCGGCTGCCCGTGGCAGCGGATGGCATAGGACCGGTAAGATCAACGTTGAAAGTCCAGCGACCTAAGGGAGGGTTAGAAATGATAAACATGTTTGTTTATGCTAAGCTTACCGTTGGCCAAATTATCGGCGGTATCCTCCAGAAGAATGATGCGTCGCTTCTTGCAGTACGACGTCTTGTCCATGATGTCGACCTTCAGCTTCTTGTCACACAGCTCTGTGACGGGCTTCTCGAACATTTCTGACAGTGCCTCAACCGCCATCTCCAAATCCTTCTGATTGTCCTCGAAGATGGACGTCAAATTGTTGCGGGCAAGGTAGAAGGCAAAGGCGTACGTCCACTTGAGGGTCTGTCGACAGGTTTGCAGTGTCTGCGAGGCCTGGTTGAGATACTGAACCTCGATCCACGACATGCCTGACGCGGTCTGGAGCTGCACCATCTTCTTCTCTGTCTTATGATAAATGTCCTTGTCGAGCTTGGCGGACTGTTCGTGGTTGGCGTAGCGGTTGTAGTAGTGCAGGTATCTCTCCAGCGATATGCGGGACTTTGCTTGCGCATCGCGGGCTTCGGTACCGCTCTTCTCCTCGAAGCGATTGCAGTTGTACCAGCTGGTGCCATGCTCCGACCACAGGCCCATACACATCCAACAGAACTCGTGCTTGCACTTGCGACAGGTCATGTGGTTGCAGCCACCGTTTTTCTCAATAGTGGAGTTACACTTCGGACACTCTTTTGTGTTCGCTGATATCCAGTTAGCTGTCTCGGAGTCGTCGGCGCACTTCTTGAGCCATCTCTTGACGAGCTCGCAGGGGGCTGGTTGATGGTCGTTGAGGATGCAACCGAAGCAGAAGCGATGACCACATGCGCAGGCGACCGTGGGGACGATTCTGTCCAAATCCTTCTTCTTGATAGGGCACTCGACGGCATTCGGGCAGTCGGGAGCGGGGCACCACTTGAGGGAGTCCTTGTCCTCGACATATGTGCGGTTGAGCAGCTCGTGGTACCGTGAACCGAGTTCGGGGGTGACGAGAAGATCGAGCGACTTGGAGTCGATGATGCGGCCACAGCCCTCGGCAGGGCACTGGATGCGGGCAGCCTCGCCCTCTTCGCGGATCTTCTGGTTGAGGTAGTGACGGTAGCAATCGACGCAGTATCGGTGGCCGCACTTGAGAGAAAAGGTCTGGAGACCCTCCTCGTCCTCGCAGCAAATGTCGCACATAAAGCCCGGGATGGCCTCTAGCTTGGGCGGGCCGGTGACGTTCGATCCCAGGCCTGCAGCCTCCAGTACCTTATTCGGAGTATCCATGTAGTCCTCGATCAAGCGTTCCTTGTTCCAGCGGAAGTGGCGCAGCAGGATGGCGACGTCCTCCTTGCGAATATTGAGAATCATATTGACCTCGTCGATCATGTCGTCCTGTTGGCTCTGGATGTCCTCGGGCTTGTAGACCTTGAAGGAAATGTCGTAGGCGACCTTCTTCTTACTGTCGGAGTCCTTGATAATGCCGAGGTCGGCGTCGGGCTCGTCATCGAAGTCGTCCTCGTCGAAGTCTGTGGGAGAAGGAGCGTCAGGATATTGCGGGTTAGCATCGGGGATAAAGAAAAATGAGGACGCACCATCGGCGCCCGACATGTCCTCGCCGCTGTCGTCTTGCATCATCTCGTCCTCGCTCGAAAGAGCGGACATAAAGTCCTCCTCGGAATCCATGCCGTTGCTTGCCGTGGTGACCGGGGTCGGGGGAGCGTGCTGGTTCTGGTTGGCAGCTGAGGCTATCCTCTTGTTGGGCAAGGCGTCTGGGGACTCGGAGGATATCGTCGCCTCAGCGGCCTTTCGCTTCCGCGTGGTGGGAGGAATGGTGCCGACGAGGGATGTTGGCGAGGGGAGGGTTTCCGCAGGTGGAAACGGCGAGAGGATTTGATTTTAAGTAGAACCTGAGGCGAAGGCGGCGTCGAGCGGTCGAGGGTTCGAGTAACCTAGTCGTGGCTGGTGTGCAGACGTCGACGGACAATAAGGCCAAAGGCAAATACCAAGGCCAAGGTAGATACCGACGACAGAGACCAGGAGGAGGGCCGAGAGAGGGGGCCAAAGGAGTCACCTGGGGATTAGTAAGAGGAAGAGCGACTCGATAGGTGCCTGCGCGTCTGGGGATGGGTGCAAAAGGCCAAAGAAGTGATCAGGCACGCTGGACGTAGATGGCGGCAATAGATCGTCGGAGTAAATGGTCGGGATGTAGGCAGGAAGATGGCGGCAGGTAAGGTAGAGAGAGAAGTAAGGTGTGAGTGAGGTGGGATGGGACGCGGGTTGGGTTGGGTTGGGTGAGGTAAGGTGCAGTGCGGTGCAGTGCAGTGCAGTGCAGTGCAGTGCGGTGCAGTGGGCGGATGGGTGGATGGGTGGATGAAGGGCGGGAGGGAGTCGGGACGGCGGTGTTAGGCCCAGTGCCCTGTCTGAGTCTCTTGGTCTACCTTAAGGTGTTCAATGTACCTACCTTACAGTACAATGCACCACAACCTCTTTCTCTCTCTCTGTCAGTCAGTGCCTGAACGCGAGGACACCTGCTGCTGTGTGTGCTTTGTGTGCTGAGTGGGCAGCTGTTGGTTGGCAGTGGGCTGGGTTGGATGACGGAGGTGTTGGTTGGAAGGTGAGGAGGAGTGGGCTCCAGTGTGTGAGTGTGAGGAGGCACCGAGTGAGGTACAGAGTACTCCGTAGACCAGGTACCTTGCTGCCTGTGTGAAGTGAGGGGTACTTGTGGTGCTCCTGGGGCCTGGCTTTTAAGTGGGCCGGCTGACTGAGTGTCTGCCTGGGGTTGGGAGTCGAGGAGGAAGTGTGCTTAATGACCAACAACCGGTCACCACTTTCCACTTTCACTCCCAACAATGGTAGATGCACCGACTGAGCGTCATTTGGCACTGTTAAAGTTCTAATAATTCAAGGCACCTTCCTCCCCTTTCCGGCTTTGATGAATCTGGGGAAACCAGAGGCAAGCGCCACCCAGGGGTTCATTGTCAAAGATGATGCAACTGCACCAAGCATTGTGATGCGTCTGCGGCACAGAGGGGCACTGAGGGGCTGGTTGGCTTTGGCTCTCTGCCCGGATGGCATTACATATAATGACACTGCTGTGGCCTGCAACTCGAGGTCGATTCATCAACTGCTATTAAAAGGCCAGTCAAGTCTCGTCTCAGCAGCCCTCGTGCCAGTCTCTGCAAAGCAGTCTGTCCAGTGGCTGCATCCGACAATGTGCAGGTGACTCCTTGTCAATGAGCAAGCAGCGTCAATGCCCCTCTGATGCAACTTTGAGGCCTCAACTCGGGTACTGCCAACTGCTCCCAAGTGCCGTCCGTCCCTGCCCGCCTGCAGCCTGCATGGCGCCTCCTGACTTGCCCTGAGCGCCATGCACCGCACCACCACCCACTGTCTTCGGCCCCCGACGTTATCAAGTCTTGTCACTCTTATCGATAAACCCCTGAAGCTGGCTTGATAAGCGTGGCGGTGGCTGATAAGCATTTGTCAGGCGGGAACGGCCCGGCACCATGTGGCTCCGGTTTGGCCGGCGCCGGCCATGGAAGTCGGGTCCTCCCAGCCGGCTTTCGTCTCATGACCTGATCCCGTTCCGTCTGCCCTCCGTGCTGAAGACGAGGCCAGGGATAACTATCTCGGCAGACTGTTACCGCTTGCAGAGCCTCATGAATTTGACGACAACTGGTTGTTGATTGGGCAACATGGCTGACCGCATAGCATTTCGATGTGGCGGCAAGGTTTGATTGGCAGGTGGTAGAGGTCAACGCTCTCACATTTCTCATTGTCTACGCCGATATCCTAAATCTTTCTTTTCCCAACAGTTTGGTGAACATGAGCTCCATCTGACCTCCTCTCTGCCCAGAGACAATTTTCGAGCTTAAGCAAGGACCGTATCGGCCAGAGAAACTGTACAAGCTGTCAGTCGCCATGGTTGGATCAAACAACGCAGCCGTCTACTCACCCTTGGTTCCAATGTTGTCAGGCTCGACGTGAGCCTCCTTAACCTTGCCGTCCTCGACGACAAGAGTGTATCTCTTGCCGCGGGTGTCGCCAAAGATGGCGACGCTATCGAAGTCGAGCTCAAGCTGCTTGGTGAACTCCGCGGTCGGGTCGCCCAAGAACCGGATCTGCGACACATTCAGCACACAATCAATCTCTCAACAAAATCCCCGGAAAGACTCAACATACGCCCGTCTGGCTCGCGGGGTCCAACTGCTCACCCCACGCCTTCATCCTGTAAACCTGTCAATATGCGGTCCTCGATTAGAAACGCCAACCCGAGAAAAACCTACACGAAGGGGTCGTTAACCGACACAACAAACACGGAACCGGCCTCCTTCAGCTTCGGGTGGTTAATGTACGACGGGACGTGAGTGGCCGAGCAGGCGGGCGAGAAGGCCGCGGGAACACCAATGATGAGCCCGTTCTTGACCTTGGAAAACTCCTCGGCCAGGTTGACCTTGTTGCCCGGCGAGTTCTCGACCAGCACCGGCAAGTCGGGGATCGCGTCGCCGACCTTGACGAAGGCGCGGGGCGTCGAGTGGAACGCCCTGGCTGCAACCGCGGGACGGGCGAGGGCGACTCTTCTAGCAGCAGCGCGGAAAGCCATTGTGTATGATTGTGTGTGTAGACGTAGACGTGTGTGATTGTTGAAAATGCAATTGATGCGATGAGATGAGAGAAAGAGCGGGATGATGGATGAGTTAATGTTTCTCAGAGCTTTCCTCCTGTCTCTCGAGCTGAAAGCTTAAGGTAAAGCTTGGGAGGGGCAGGGCACCTCAGCAGCAAGGACAAGCACCTCACCTCAAGCAGGGGGGCAGGTTTGGTTTAGTGCCTCCTCACCTGCACCTGCACCTGCACTGAGGGCTCAATTGAGACACTGCTGGGAAATTGCAGCATGACATCACAGCGACGTGCAAGCCCCCCGGTACAGCCCAAAGTGCTCACAATCATCCTTGTGAGACACGGCCAACCCACGACGCCCAATTCGCAACCTTTTCGTAAAAACGGTCAACCGCCCGTGCGGCCGTCAAATTATATCAAGCATCCCGAAAAGCCTCACCTTTCTTTTTCCTTTCCAATTTTCCACTTCCAAGCATCTGTCAAGGTTCTCGCGCGCCGGCGGCCGCGTCGACACCGGCTCTTTGCTGTTTTCGAACACCTGCATCGACTATCGGGGCTTGGGTATCATTTCATCATTAGGGTATTCTACTCTGGCCCTCGCGGCCTTCTTTTTTCTCTACGATCACCGGGGGCTCATTACCATCCGACTCTCCGACATCTGCTGCCCATCTGCTATTCACCTGTCGTCCGCTTGTCGTACTCAGGGAGCTCTCAACACCTGCTCCAAACTGCCGTCCTCGCCCGGCTCGCCCACTCTGTACCTCTTCGATTCCAGACTATCCGGGAGCTTAGCGATATTTCCAACGAGATGAAGGGAGCTGTACTTACCTCCAGGCCAAGTTGCCAGTGCAAACGGTCTTCAGAGCCTCGGCCACCAGCCGGATGTGGTCCGCCTCACCCCGGTACTGGCGGATGAGCCTCGACTCGCACACGTCGAAGCTCTTGACGGCCTTTTCGATTTCTCCGACCACGTGCTCGACGACCTCCGCCAGCTCGCCGCGTCCGCCGTTCCACAGGAGCACCGGCACCGCGTTGAAGATTCGACCCTTTCTCTGCGCCACAGTCAGCAAACAAGCAGCCCACTAGGCTGCTGCGGTCACTTACCAGCTCCTTGCTCAATGAGAGCAAGTCATTCGTCCTTGGGGTCTGTCAGTCTCTGAATACCTTCGACCTGGGTTCGCCTCCACTCACAGTCCAATGATGACACTGACCGCCTCAAGCATGAGCTTGTATGGGATCGAGCCAGTGACCAGTCCGGACAACTGCACTCCCGCAACAAACCTGCACCAATCAGCAAAGGCCGTCTCAATACGCAACTCTGGCAGCTCTGGCAACTCACTCGGCCAAGGCACAAAGTGGTCCAGCACCCGCCGTCCTCTTCCGCAGATCCTCGTAGTACCGGTCTGTCGGTACCTCCCCGCTCTGGATGTACCGCATCTCCGAAACCGTTGAGTCAATGTACTCGAACAAGCTGACCCTCAGAGCCCTCCGCTGGTCTGCTGAATCGTCAGCCTCCTCAGCTCCCGCTCCCGGTCCCCCGGGCAGACAGACGACATATCACTCACCCTGGTCATAGTACCGGCAAATCACCTGCGCTACCTGCTGGAAATCCGAAATGGCACTCGTCGCAGGCGGCTCGCGCGGCAGATCCGAAAGCTGGAGATACTGCGCGACGTACTCTTTGGTCTTGGCCCTGAACTCCCTCGCCCGCTCCGAGTTCTCGTACTCCAACGCCTCGATGTAGTCATCGAGCCGCCCCTGCCAAAGGACCATCTGTGTCAACGTCCTCAGATGCTCCAGCGACACATTGGGCCACAGACTGTTCGCAGTCAGCAAGCGCTGCCAAAGGTATTAGTCGGAACGTCACAACTTACCACGCCGCAAGCAAAGCCGGGTTCGCCTCCTCGACATTCTCCTTATCCCTAGGCGAGGCCGTCCTGCATCTCATTAGTTCCACGCTGCCAGCTCCTCAAAACACCACAAGAACCCTCACCGATCTAGCAACTCGCCGACCTGCCCCTCGATGTCCGATGCGTGCGCGTTCCTCCCGCAGGGCCAGTGGCTCATCAACCTCCCCAGGTCCGGTATGACCATGACCTGCCCGTCGAGCCTCCGCGCCAGCTCCGCGCTGTCGGTGTTCTTCTTCGCCATCTCACCTGCCGAAATTCAGGGTATTATGCTTAAATTTTTCCGCCCTTTCTTTTTCTTCTTCTTCTTCTTCCTCGGAAGTTTTTTTTCCACAGTCACATTCGCTCGGGCGTGGTGCGTCTGATTTTGATGAGGCCGAGTGGTCTTGGGTGGAGCATGGCGAGATTAAGTCAATGCTACCCAACGACGCAGGACACAGGGGCGTTGGAGGCGGGCTCTCCTTGATATGCGACTCTGACAGCGGAAGAGGGGCGAGATAAAAAGGTAAAAAGAGGGAACTGGGGGGTCAAACCCTGGTGATTCACTGATTAGGGGTGACACGTTTTCTTCACTGTTGGGTGTTTGTTTTGTTTTGTTTTTTTCCTCTGGTTGGGGGCGGCCAAATCTGTCTACTGCCAGGGGACGGGATGGGCCGTCTTGGGTTCTTTAATGGAGTGGTGCAAATCGTGGGGAGCGAGAGGGGCTTTGCGAGGGTGCTTTGATTTTCTGCTTTTGGACCTGAAACGGGGGGCGAGTTTGCGCCTTCACCGAGGCGGAAATCAGGTTCGGTGTGCGGTGAGTGATTCAGAGCATCTCTTGAATGTCGCTGTCACTGAAGGTCCATTGATTCGGACTGTCAGTGACGCTGAGGTGCAGCGGTTGGTGCAGTGGTGCCCCCATTTCGCTGGGGTAAACGCCGATCACGCAATGATTAATTTCCCGAACCTTGGGGTTGTCGAAACGAAATCCCACCGTCCACCAACGCCGTCGCAACGGCTTGCGAAGAGTTGCCGGCTTTTCATTGTGTGCTGCCCCGCGGAATGCAACTGCAAGCAAGAGTCGAGGCCTCTGGGTCCAAGGAAGCGGAAACCCGTACGATTGGGGCGGCGTTCGTCGGAGCAAAACAACGTTTCTGCTGATGGTTGCAAACGCGTGTTCATCTTCAATGAAACCTCAACTGTCAAACCCCGATTGGTTTGGCAGACAGATACGAGGTGTTGGTCCGGTTTTCCCGTGTTGGGGACGGACTGTGTTGTATGCCACGCTGATTTTACGACGCAACCTGTCGGCTCAATTCCGTGATGGTTTGCTGCTACCCTCGGTGTTTGACAATGCTGGACGCTGCGTACACTCGGCGGCATGTTGCCACCGCCGACTGAAGATGCTCGATTGCAAGATGTGTGGGATGCCATCATTGTTTATCGATGCCCGGGAAGCTTGTAAAATGCTGCGCTCCTTGTGTCTACATGCCGAGTGCCCTGACTTCAACGATTTCGCCTAGAAAGGGTGAACAACAACCAATATACCCGACGTCGTTAGACGCCAACAATGCTCCGTATCATAGTCATCTCATCATGTTCACATAAAGTTGACAGATCTCAACGTTTCCGAAAAATGCCCTTCAACTTTGAAGCGAATCTCCCACGCTTCCTCTTGCCGTCCTCCGCAACTTCATAACGCTCCTTGGCAACAACAATCGAGATTTTGGGCAGTCGTGCCATCTCGAGAGTAGTTGCCGTTGGCAAGTCCACCTCGGCCGGCTTGGTCTGCGTCGAATACGAAGCCCGCAACTCTTTCCGAAGCCTCCATTCGTCTGTATTGTCTTCCGATGTCAATTGACACAACTCAAAGCCCGAGCCCCGGTTGATACTAATACGGGCCTTCCATTTCGGCGCCAGCTGATCGAGTCTCCCAACATTCAAGTCTGGTACTTTGCTGATCACGTACAAAGCTACATCATACCGACAGACGAGCTCCAGGAAGGACGACTCTCGCGCATCTTCGTTCCAGTCGTCGCTGCCCGGGAGCAATGTAGCCATAGCGTGGCTGAACCCCCATTTCCCAAATGCACTCATGATAATGGCCTCGAGATCGTCAAGTGCTTCCACCTCCGGGGTTCCGGTCAAAAGTTCGATTCTTCGGGCGTAGTATAGAGCCCCCAACATCCACTGAGCCAAATGCGGGCGGATGTAGTTGTTGCGATGCTGGTGTATCAGTGATCTCAGTTGACCCACATGGGCACCAAGAAGGATCCTGTCGGGGTTGAAGTCCTCTGCGGTGTGCTGCAAACGCGTCCTGACGTCTTTTGACTTGATGTAGTCAACAACTGTTCTGTGCAAGAATCCGACCCGCTCGTTGAACAGATCGGGTGCGTCCGGAACTGGAGAGATGAAGATCAAGTCCTTGCACTGTCCTACGAGCTGCCGCTTTTTGCGATCCAGCGCCCGCGCCCATTCATTGCCCATATCGACATTTGGCCAGTGCCTCAAGAATGGTAGAGGTTCTTTCGGTAGAGTCTTGTCGTCGAATTCCATAAAGTAGAAGGCCAAGACTGGGAACGAGGTTTCGGCGTGCGTCATGGTGAGGAACAGGCGTGAGGTCCGCTTGCGATAGAATTCGTCGATGGTGTCGAGCATTCTTTTGAACATGTCCTTCAAGCCGGTAGGCAGCGCACGCAGCCTCATCCGGAGGTCGTGAATGTCGTCTTCGTTTCTCAGTCCTTCGAGGAGGGAGCGCACGACGAGGAACACCCAAAGGAAAACGCCTTGTGCCCGAGCGACGATTTCCAATGCAAGTGACTCGGCATCGCCCTCGTTAAGCGACCGCAGCCTTCTGAACCTTCCGTTCCCTTGCAGTTCGTCTCTAATGAAAGTGTGGATATCAGCCTGCGATAGATCGTGTAGGTGGAGTTTCCACTCCGTATTCTCAAAGGCGTCGGAAAATTCGATCCAGGGTCGACTGGAAACACAGATCTTGATATTGGGCAGCTCACCCATCCTCAGAATAAGCTTGACCAGATCCGTATGGTCACCGCTGTACTCGTCAAGGCCGTCGATGAAGAGACATATTCTCCACTTGCCCTCGGGATGCTTTCCCAGCTTCTCAAACGCTGCCATTAACTGAGTTCGGCTCCAAGGGTGGAATGAGTCGGCATAGCGAAAATTCCAGCGGTCGGGGCAGGCGATACGCATCAGATTCGTGCGCTGCTTGAAAATCTGGAGCAAAAGGGCCCTCAGCAGACCTTCTTGAGACTTCTGAATGGTGGTTCCGGGGCTCCAAAAGTAATGTTGAGCGATGACCAGGTCGGATTTGTCAGCCCATACTCCCAACAGGCGTTTGGTCTCGTCGTGATGCGTCAGGAACTTCATCAGGGTGGACTTGCCCGAACCCGCCTTGCCCGTCACCCAAAATATACCGGCATGGTGCTGAAGCCACCTAGTGAAGGTGTCGCTTGCTTTACCGGTACTGCTGGCGGTTGGACTTCCTTCAAAAATCCACTCAAAGGTCCGTTTGTGTGTTTCGGGCAGGGTGACTTCCCTTTCCTCGAGTTGATTGAAGTACAGGGTGCCCAGAATGGCTTTCCTCTTCTCAGACGTCAGTGTTTGATTCAGGTAATGGAAGACATCGTCAAGTGTGCATTTCGGCGGATATCCCTCCACTGTCTCGTCGCCATCGTTGGAATCGCTGGATGCCCTGGGTTTATTTGGGTCCCTGGTTTGGTCCCCGGAAGTCTCCTTGGAGCCTTTGGGATTCTTGGCGTTTCTGGGTCTTGGTACATAATCTTCTATATTAAGCCGTTGAATTGAGATTGTTCGGATATGGCTGATGACTTGCTCAAGCTTACCGCCCATTTCCGTGCGTAACCTCGCATTTTGCGTCGATATGGCGCGCAGGTCCTGAGCCATGAATTGTTGCTGTTGCCTGTGCCTCTGTCAATGATGGGCTCTGAGAGTCGCTCGGTCTACTAGGTAGCCTGACACAATGATGGAAGCTTGAAATGACTTACAACAGCAGAACTACAAGGTGAGCGGAAACCTGGCTCCGAAGAGCACTCAATCGTTCGTGAAGCTCCTTCAACTCAGACCTTTTCCACAACGTCTTCGATACAATGGTGATCTTCAGGTATAATCCTTCCCTGCGTGTTGTCGAGGCCTTGAGACCGTCCAAGATTCCCAGAATCTGTCCAGCCACGTGTGAGCATCTCGAAACGAGATCCTGCATTACCGCATTCTCTGCGGCGCGGGAAGCGGGTAGAGGCAACTCCAGACTGGAGAGGAACTCGTCCCTGCCTTTCTTGTCCTCCTCGACCTTGTCCAACGAACATACCACTTCCGCCGCAATCGCGCCAAGTTGAAGCTCTCTAAGCTTGTCAGCGACTCCTCTTTTGGTGCTCTGGGCAATGCTTTGCAGGTCAATGTTCTCTTGCAGCGTGCCGTCCGGGTTTCTGAGCAGCTCGTATGTCGTGGCCACCGCCTTCAGCCCGAACTCGAGGAACTGGGCCACATTTCCCGCCAATGACACCGCTGCGAGGGCTTCCATGACTTTGAAGAAAACGTGTCCAAGTGTCGTCGGGGAGCCGTCTCAAAGCTTAAGCGGGAATTCAAACGAGAAGACTTGTTGTTTGAGTGAGATCAGGCTGCAGGCAGTAATGACATGGCCTCCAGCGGCCACGCCCGCAGCTGCATGCACCCATACCCCTCGCAATCCGTCCACTCACGTACTGGAATACGACGCCTGCATGATGATGCACTTCGGTCAGGAGAGTGTCACGGATAAGATAAGAATGTGGATGGATTCGTCGATGCTTCTCCCCGCCGTCGTCATCCTTTTTGAAGCACTGGTCGAAACTCCCGGAGCGTAGCTGTCCCTCCTGCCTGCCCTCCTGCCATCCGGAGCTCTTGTCCTCGAAGCTCCTTCCCGCCCGGAACAACCTTACATTAGCTTCAGTTCGCTGCGATTCACAATGCTAAGTCCCTCGCTTCGCTCCTTCTGCTACGCTTCGCTGCGTGTTAGGAGCTACGCTCTGGATGATGGCCTCAGTGAACGTTAACTACGTACGTACTGACATGGGCACTCACAATTGAGCTCATTACGCACGGCTAGCTCTGACAGCGGGACAATCTTGGAGAAATCCAAGGCAATGGCAGCTGACAAAACATCACCAGCATGCCTTCCTAGGAAGCGTTCGTCACGGCACAATGGATGTCAGATGAAAGATTTCAAGCCATCGATCAAGTCTCAGTTGAGCAAAGACCTTTTCTATAATGGTATTGCTTTCCCTGCCATAACCTCGACCGTGAAACCATCCCCAGCTAGCTCATAAGCCCGTCCAAGAATCATAAAGGCATAAGCAGGTATCTGAAGAGAAAACAAAAAAGAGCAACGTTGCCAACCCATGTCTATCATAACCCGTTTGGCCGTCCAAGAAAACCCATTGAGCTCATTTGCCTACCAAAAACATGAGATTTCGACTCAACAAGAGCAAAAGACTGTTGTTGCCTTGGTTCGAGAGAATAGAGAAACTTCCTTCACAGGAGGACTTCCAACGCATCATCGGCCCCTTTATTTGACCGATATGTCAGTTGGCCCCTCACCCCACTCAATTCAACTCAATACATTATCTCAACCTCCTCTCTGACGTCAAACTCCATGCCCACGTGCTTCGTCCGGAGATGCCTGACAAAGTTGTCGCGCCGGTTGTACACATGCCCCGTCTTGGCCTTTCGGCACCCGAGGACGCGGCACCGGTACCCGGCGCTGTCGCCGTCGAGCGTCTCGTGCGTTTTCTTGTGCCTCTTGAGGTCCTTTTGCGTGGCAAAGGCCTTGTCGCAGCCGGCCTCGTCGCAGCGGTACTCCTTGATGTGGTACCTCTCATGCTTGCTGTGTCCATCGCGTTAGTCACTGAGGTGGTTCCTGGAGTAAGAAGACGGAAGACTCACGTCAAATCACTCGGCCGTCGAAAAACCTTTCCACAACTGTTCCAGCGGCATTCAAACCGCATTCGCGAAATATCAATAGTGCCCCCGACAAGGCCAGCGGGAGCGGCGGCGGCGGCGGCGGCGGCGGCGACGGGGCTCACGGCGCTGCAGAAGTTAATGTCACTGCTGCCGCTGCTCGCCGTCGTCAGGCCGCTGTCGCTCGCCCTGTCGCACTCATTTTCGGTGATTTCGGGGTTCAAGGGGCTCAGCAGGTTCGTGCTCGACTCCGAAGAAGAGGAGGGGGTGGCGAGTGGACACTCCATGACACCAGGTGCCGTAGGTGATCTCCATGATGAGGGCAGCGGCGGCAGGTCTAGACCTAGCGCGGCTGCTGTGGGAGATGCGGGTGATAGTAGGGGTATGGGGGGATCCGTGACGGATTCTAGCTTGAGGAACGTCGTCGTCGGGTTGGCGTAGTAGTGCTCGCAGTAGCAGATGTCGTTTCCGAGTAACACGCAGTAACAAGAGTCAACGAGGTTGGGTTGTATGCTGGTGTCCAGGTAAAACGCCACCGTGGGAGATGGGGGTTTGTTTGGTTGGGGTGGTTCAAGAAGTCTGATCCGGTGAGACCAGAGCCGAGATACACGAGGCGACTTCCCGCTAGGAAGGCCAGAGATGAGGCGGTTGTGACGGTCCAGAGGCAACAGCTAGCCCTGGGGGTGAGGGTGCTTTGACCGAGTCAAAGAATAGGCGGGGAAATTCCCCGCATGCGGTTCTCAGAATAGGTGATGATACTCCGGGGAGGCTACCAAAGAGGTATGGGTGTTTTGCAACGGGCAGGCGATGTTGGGGAGTGGTGATGCTATCGGGCCATTCCGACAAGATGTGAGCGGCGGGGGGTGGTGTTGATCCGTGAATAGTGTTCAAAATCCCTCTGTCGACGATCTATTGCCAAGGATATCTTCCTTCCGAGTTCAGGCACGAGGTAAGTCTTTAAGCAAACAAGCTCTCGGGACGTGAGGCTCAAAAGCGGGCGGCGGGGTACGGTAAGGTTGGACCTGGACCGGGTTTGGCGATCTCGGGTTGCGCAGGAGTGGGCGGCGGAGAATAAGTCTAAGTCTGTATTCGTAACGAGGGCGGACAAGGAGCCGGGCCGTGGCGTACTTAAGTAAGAGCGCGGCAGCAGATTCGATGCGTTGGATCTGGCGGGGCGGTGCAACATTCGAAGACGAGGGGGGGGGCCTCAAAAACACTTCAAAACAACGTGGAAAGGGCAGAGCGACTAGCAAAACCACCACCTGCCTTACCGCACTAACAGAAGGTAAGGTTGGCCCATTGGCTTGATGGCTGCAGGTGTGGGTGGCTACTTCAGCAGACGGGCCAATGATGCATCGCCAAAGACTGGAAACTGGGGCAGCCTGCATGACTGCCCAGCGCCTCTCACAGTCTCACTCGTCACTCACCCTACTTATTACCTAGTAGGTAAGGTAAGGTAGGTAAGGTAAGGTACCTTAGGTGGGCGCAGCGGGGGGGGATAGAGTAATATGATTTTATTAAGTTTATTGTTTCGCTATCTATATAAGACTATCCCTTTAGAATACCTATTTTAGTACTAGATTTCACTAAATAACTTATACTATTTAATCTTATCCTCTAAAAATTACTTCTACTACTCTAACTCCTACTTATTAAACTTATTTAAAATTACTACATTATATTCTATACTTATATTAATATTCTTAATTACTTAAGCTAGATATTATTTAATTTACTTAAGTATCTCTTTATTCTATTTAGTATATATAAGAGTATTATATCTAAAAATGATTTTAAGTACTTTTTTTTATTAATTATTTTTAGCATTATAATATATATACTTATAAAGTTATAATTATAGCGTTAATTATAAAAATAGAGGGTTTACTATTTTAGCTAATAATAAATAATTACTTAAGAATTAAATAGAAAGATTTATATTAAGAAGATTACTATATCTATATTATATTATATAGAAGCTATTATAATATAAGTTTTAAAGTAATAACTATTAAAGTATAGAGAGCTAAATTAGATAACTAGAAATTTCTTCTCTTTAAGGATTTTATACTTATAGATTAGCTTCTTAAGGTTTAATTTATAAAACTAAACTTTTACTTTAGTAGTAATAAGGTGTTATTATCCTTAAAGTGTCTATAAATAGACTTTTAACCTCTCTAGAGTTATTCTAACATAGAGGTGTATATGTATACTGTATACGGGTTGAATAACACGATAGAGTAAACTACACAGAATAGGGAACAAAACAAAAGTACCTTAGGTAGGTTGGGCTCCGCTCCGCCAGAGGCATCGAGCGAGGCAGGGGGAGCCTTCTTCATTCGCCCGCCGCGGAACTTGGAAGCCCTCCATCACCATGGATGTCATCAGTGATCACCCACGAAGCCGCTGGCGGATGGGGGGCCGCAGCGCAACACGGGGACGGCCCACAAACAAGAGTTCCGATGACATGACACTCATCAGCCATTTCCCGCTCAGCGACAACCTCACTCGATACGTCGCCTCGTTCATGGTGGACGCCATTGGCTGCTCGCCGCGTCCCCTGGCAGAATCAAGCTCATCTGATATCTCGGGGCAATCGCCTTCCCCAGTATCTGACATGGAAGAGTCCAGTCCATACCATCCCAGCCGCAGCCCGAAGTGGACCCCCCGAGATCTCCGTCACGCAATGCGGCGCCTCGACGGCAGTCCCATCAATGGCGCGCATCTTAACCGATCCGTCGCGAGGCTAAATATCCCCGGCCCGGCCAGGCATCCCTCTGGCAGCGGACGACCGACGGGGTGCATCTTGCATCTGCATGTTGGTGTTGTCTGATGGTTGACTGCATAAACTCTTGGGGCAGCGGTGTATCTGACGGGGGAGGAAGTCGTCTGAACGTCCACAGAGACCCAAAATCTCGTTGGACGTCTGCAATCTCCAGAAGTGCAACGGCGACGTGAGCGACACGTCAGGTTGGGCAAGATGTTGATTCCGTCATGGCAACGACGCCCGTGGAGAGAGACACCTTGGCATGCACGACGTCCACGGCGACGGCCAGCACAGAGGCCAGACCGAGGGAAACCGCGTCTTTTAGCCCCGGGAACCTCATCGGTGCCTCTAGCAACAGCGTTGGATGCCGACGTTGGTCCGATATGAGGACATCGACCGGTGCTAGTCTAGCGGACGTTGCATCGTCCTCCGGCTCCAGAGGTGTCATCGTCTCGTGGCCCTCACAGAAGTCTGCATCCCACCAAGGTTCGCGGTGCGTCTTCGCTGTCATCGTCATCAACGAACAGAAAAAAAGGAGGCAGACAAAAGATCATCGCCATCTCGTGAGCCCCGAGCAAAGACTCGCGATGCATATATGAAGTAACGTCAAACAAGTGCCGGCCGACGGGTGACCTTGGCATCATGACTCGGGTGATGTTCAAAGGGACGAGGGCGGTAGGGCCCGGGAGTCGCGTGGCCGCCATGTCTTGACTCGGCGCCGATCCGTGTCTCGCTCAGATCTCGCGCGCCGTTACAGTTTCCAATTTTTGACCCTTCCAGGTGATCTGGAAAATTTGATCGAAGCATGCATTGGATCACTTGCATTGGATGTTGGATGATACGTATCCGAAGCACGTCAATGACGGCATCGCCATCTGACCGCTCGATGGCATTGGCAGAGTTGCAGAGGAAGCAAACACCGCAATCCAACTCTGCTCGGAGAGCGTAGAAGCCGAGACGACACCGCCATTTCTCTCCCAGTATGTTCCCTCCCGGACCGTCTTGGCTTCCGCGAGAACGACTGTCCAGTCGAGCAGGCGGGGGTACGAATAGAGGGCATCTCTGGTGTTACGCAGCATTGTTGAAGGGTCTTTGTTTCCTGCTAATTAGTGAGGGGCACCGCTTGGGGATTAAAACATGACCCCGCTTTTCCTCTCTTCCTGTTAGTGAAGAAGACAAACACCTCGGGTCGGCTTCTTTGTTCGTTCTTGTCTGTGTCTCACTCCCATTCCTTAGGACCATCGGGGCCCTCTCGAAGCCAACATCACAATCAAAGGCTTCATCAACAACAAAGTCGGTCGCTCACATGGCCATTGTTTATCTCTTGTCAGGTTCCATCCAGTCCGAGTGCTGCCCTCCAACCCCGCATGTCTTCCCCAGAAACATGGTTCCATCATGGTGTCCCGCTGCAGCAGAGGCCGCTGAGTCCCCCGGCCGCGCCCAGGCACTAAGCAGCGCTGGCGACGGAAATCCTGGCCATGCGACCAATGAAGATCCGGGGGACGGATGAGAGGGGGGAGGTATCGCTTTTGGGCAATTGGGGTAAGGTAGAGAGACATGGAGGAGGAGTTGGACAAGGTTGGCGGGGTGGTAAGCAGCACCTCAGAGAGACACTGGAAGGGGCCACGAGAGCCAGCCACCTGCCAGATGCCCGCAGAGTCATGAGACCTGTCTTTGGTGTGTGATGCCCACCCTTTCCTCCATTCTGCTCTTGGCGTGCCGCGGTGCCAGGCAAGAGCTTCTCCAGTGCGACTACTGCTGCACTTGAGGCAGCGGCGGACGGGGACGGCCAAGCTAAGGCAATGGCACTAGGTAGGTACGGCTATGGCTACAACACTTGGCCGCCGTTGCTGTTTCTGCTTGCTAAGGCACTGGCAGCTGCATGTTTTGATTGAAAGAAAGGACAACAAGAGGAAAAAAAAAAAGAAAAGAAAAAAGGATCTCTTCCGAGGCGAACGGCCTTGAGTCTGGCGCTTTTGATAAATAGCTCCCGTCTTCTCTTGACGACGCCCACGATCCATCCCATCCCATCCCATCACTCTCAACATCTCTCTGTCCATCTGCCTCCACATACATCTCTCTGCCTCTACTTGCTAGACGTCCACAACAATACAAAGCATTCTTTCAGCTTCTCACAACTCACAACTGCCCGGCGCCCCAGCTGAAATATATACGGCTGCGCCTCACTCTTACAAGCTTCGTCCTAAAGTCACTCTGCCTTTTCGCTTACACGTTCCGCTACTCGATCCATCCGAAGTCTGTCGATCAGGGACATTCAACCCCCCTACCCGCACCGTTTCGCCCAGACAGTTTGACACTGGTTCTCTATTAAGGAACGGGGAGCCGGACTCGCCTACCATAGCCATGCGGCAGAACCTCTTCTTTTCATCGCTCCTGGCGACATTGCTCTCATCACCGCCCACGACACACGCTCTCGCTCTCCCGGGTCTCTTCCCTGACGCCCCGCCAGCATCGTCAAGACATCCCCTCGTCTCCCAGGAACTCAGACGCTCCGCCGCAGCCTCCTCCGCCCACCCCGCGAGAATGGCCGCCGCAGACCGATCCGCCAAATGGCGACCCCAGATTCACTTCTCACCACCCGCCAACTGGCTCAACGACCCAAACGGCCTCTTTGTTGATTCAGACGGCGTCTGGCACATGTACTACCAATGTAAGCCTGCCCCCTCGCCCGCCCCTCTCACCCGGTTTCATCTTGGTCTTCTTCACATCACATCTCAATAAGCCAACCCATTTTCCTGCTGCTACTGCGTCTTCGTCTGTTTTGAGTTGTGGAACAAACGTTGCAGACACGAAGCTGCGTCTACCCAACCAATGTCGACGGCATGTTTTCGCCCGCCTCATTGGATCTGCATTCTGCACACGTGCTAGTGTCCCGTTTGCCGTGAGGGTTGCGCTTCTTGCCAAAGACGGAAACATCACATGCGCGATGATGAGCGTTGCAGCGTCACCCCGCTTTTCGGGCGCAATGAGACAGTGCATTCCTCCTCCGCACCCGCCCCCTGTTTTCTTGTCGTCGACACCGTTGGTGGATGAGGCTCTAGCCTATTTCAGACGTCGTGAAGAATCAGCTGCTAACCGTCCGCAGATGCCGACAATGTGCCGGGCTCCGGCGTGAAGAATTGGGGTCACACAACGGCCACCGACTTTTACAACTGGGTCGACCACCCCGTTGCCATCCCCGCCACGGCGCGCGATGGTTCAATCTGGTCGGGCAGCGTCGTTGTCGATAAGGAGAACGTTTCCGGCCTGTTCCCTTCCAACCAGACCAGCGGCAAGGACAACATTGTCGCTTACTACACGTCATGGGAGCCCGACCAAGAGTCCCAGCATCTTGCCTGGTCGTACGACGGCGGCGAGACCTTTATTCAGTATGAGGGCAACCCCATCATCTCACTGAACCGCCACGGCTTCCGCGACCCGAAGCCGTCCTTCCACCATGAGTCAAACACCTGGGTAATGGTCCTGTCGATGGAGAACCAGGTGGCTTTCTACACCTCGTCGGACCTCGTCCACTGGACGCAGGTGTCCATCTGGAACCCCGGGCGCAACATTGGTCTCATTGAGTGCCCTCAGATTCTTCAGATTCCCACCAAGGATAAGAGCGGTAAGATTGTCGGCTCCAAGTGGGTTTTGACTCTGAGTTTGGGCGGCGGCTCGCCCACCGGTGGCGCCGAGGTGTCGTACCTTACCGGTTCTTGGGACGGCACCACCTACACGCCCGACGGACCCGTCTCACGGAGAGGCGTCCAAGCGAGACAAGACAGCTTCGCGATCCACGACTTCGACTTTGGCCCGGACAACTACGCCACCGCCTTCTTCCACCTCCAGGACGACAACGACGCAGGCCGTGATGCGTACTCCGTCACGTGGGCCGTAGATGCTACTTCGTACGGCTGCTGCACCCCGACAGACGGAGAAGGCTGGCGCCACTGCATGGGCGGTGTCCGCCGCCACTGGCTCGACGCAGCCACCAACAAGCTCGTCTCCGTCCCCGCGGGCGACCTGTCTAAGCTCGCCAGCACCACCGCCGGCTGGAACCCCATTATCGACGAGAAGGACGTCGCCGGCATCGAGGGCACCAGCTCCGTCATCCGCGAGTTCAACCCGGCCGTCGAGTGGACGCTGACCGTGCGCATGGCCAAGTCTCTCCTCCAGGAAGGCTCCACCGCCTCCGCGGAGCTCTCTTTCCAGGGCTCCCAATCCAACGGCTCCGAGAAGGTCTCGCTCGGCTTCCAGTTCACCGGCAGCGCCAACAGCGCCGATCCCGTGGCAAGCCTCAACATCGCCCGCGCCAGCAACGCCTGGGACCGGTCGGGCTCCTTCGGCATCTCGGACGTCCAGGCACTTGAGGCCGCCTCCGAGGAGGGTTCCAGCTCCAACGTCGAGTTCCACCTGAACGGCGTCATCGACCGCTCCATCTTGGAGGTCTACGTCAACGGCGGCGTCGAGGCCGGCACCATGCTCTACTTCACCGAGAACCCGCTCGACAGCATCATCATCACGCGGGGCGGTTCCAACTCAAATGGCATCACCTTTGACTTTAAGGCGACGGCGCTCAAGAGCTCGTGGGGCTCGTACGAGGAGAAGGCGTCCGCGCAGGACAAGTGGGTGACCGAGGAGTTGTAATTATGGGTAGCTGCATCTTTTGAATATCATGACTTTGCGTATCGTCACATTTGGCTTGCGTATATTGGTAATCTGGGTCTTCCGTACCATGCCAATGATTCTTTCGTTAGAGGCGTATAAGCCATCAGGACTCTGATGGACCCTATGCCATTGACTCCAACTGCAGCTCCATACGCGTCACGAAGCCTGCAGGGACATGTGCATCACGACAATCCATACACAGAGCGTACGCCCAACGACATGCCAATAGAACAAGCTCAACAACAAACCCAAAGACATCAACATAGCCTTCCACCATATCAACCATCAACGGTTCACCCAGAGACACACACCGTGTGCAGACCAAACAAAACAGTGATAATACCACAACCAAACCTAGATACACACAGTAAACAGAACCAGTCGTAGTTGTTGTTGGAGACAGACCAATGACGTCTGCAAACCATCCCCAAACTCCATCATCCCAGGGAAAGTTTCAACCCCAACTGGCCACCCCCCCCACACACCACACACATACATGTGACTGTCACATTTTCCATCCGAAGTAAACAAAATAAAACGGTAGCTGCGAGAAAGGACGCATCAAGGTGGGAGGGGCAAGGTAAGGTAAGATAAGGTAAGGCAAGCATGGAAACACCACCACAACTGGTTCAGAGCTCCAGTGTAAGAGGAATGCTGATCTGGATCTGAGCATCGCATAACATCAAGCTAATGTTCAATGTCTAGCATGAGGCCGAAGAGCATACGATATGCCCGAAAGCTGACTGAAAGCAGGCCTATCATCTCTAGCAAGACGGCGAGACATTTGAAGAAACGAAATGGAATTTTATTACGCTCTCTTTATAACTTTTTGCCAGTCCAGCTCGCCTCAGGGAACTGCGTTGACAAAAACTGCTGCCTGCTTACTTGCTTGCTTCGCCCATACCGCTAAAGTGGAGGGGCTATTTGTGATACCATCTCTGACGCCGTTGACCGCCCACGCCTACCTTTGTGCTAAGAAAGTGAACAGAGAAAAAGAAAAGGTCTATATCGTACCATATCCTGCAACAACACACACACAAAGCACACACTCTCACACACATACGTTCAGTTTGATAACTTCACACACATTTCCTTTTCTCTCCCTCCATGCGACAGAGCCAATATCTACTAGACCACACACCACTCTGTGTCGTTGCTCGTGTTCGACCGTCCGGGTCCCTCTCTGATGTGGGATATCTCAAAGCATGCAAAAAAAACGAAAAACAAAAGGACGCAGACAGAGAAACAGACGAATACAGGGCTTAGTAGCCGAACCCAGCGACCGCAGCAATCACTTCACGCCGTAACCTGCGCTTCACGTCTGGGTTCCTGTCTGCTTCCCTGAGAACGTCGTTGGGGTCCTTCTTCTCTGCCTCCTTTGGCGCGTCCTTGGGGGCCTCTTTTGGTGCCTCTTTTGGTGCCTCTTTGGGAGGCTCCTTGTTTTCCTTGTGCTCCTCCTTTGGGGGCTCCTTGTCTGCCGGCTTGACCTTGCTGGGGTCGGCCTTGGGGTCGCCAGGCTTGCCAGTGTTGTCGACTGGTGCCTTTTCACTCTTGAGCTTCTCCTTCTCTTGAGCGGCCTTGTCCTTGGCCAACTGGTCTGCCCGCTGGTCATCCTCGAGGGCGTCATCCTTGGCTGGCGCGACCTTCTTCGCCTCGCCATTGTTAATGCTCGCCAGCGCGGCGCTGTCAAACATGTGCGCGCTCTCAGCACTTGTCATAGCGTACTTGGTCGCATTCAGGGGCTGGCCCAGGATGCTGGCCTGAGCATCGAGCTTTTCGTAGAACGCATTTGTCGGAACGTCCTCCAAGTAGTTGAGGCGATGGCCGCAGCGGGCGCCCAAGACGTCGCGGACCTTGGGGTTGGAGCTGCAGCAGTGGCCCCAGCAGTCGCTGATGTGGTCGATGACAGACCGGAAGGGGTTGCGTCGGCGGCTCTGGTCGATGATGTGGATGATTGTGGGAATGGCGACCTCGTGGAAGACGCCGAAGCCGGCGAAAACCTCGGACAGGAAAATGTAGTCGGCGAAGAAGCGGCGGGGGATGTAGTAGATATCGCTCCAGCCAACACACCACTCATCGCGGCGGACCTTGTACTCGAGGTCGAAGTTGTCGACAACAGCAGCGGCAGCCATGGCAGTACGGTGGAAGTCCTGGCCCCAGCCCCACCAGTTGTAGTTCTTGGTCTCCGTCAAGCACATGTATTCAGGGCCGCCGTGAGACGGCGGGGCGGTATCAATGATGGCGGGGAAGTGGATGTTGTAGGGGTTCATGCCGGTCCAGCCAAGAGGGTCAATCCACGCGTCGAAGTGGTAGTACATCAGGCCGTCGATCTCAGGCTGGGTGTCGAGAATCAACTTCATGGTGCGAGCGACCTGCTTGTAGACGGTAAATGTGCCGGGGAATTGGTCGTGGGTCAAGTTGTGGAACTCGGGGTCCTCCTCCTTGAACATGTTCGGCATGGAGATATGAACAGTGTGGAAGAACGGCTCGTACTTCTGCAGCATGGGAATGCGCTCGGGACGCGCAGAGTTCCACCTGATCATCGCCATGGTGTTCTTGAACGGCGATACGATCTTCTCCTCATTGCCAGTGACAGGCTTCGGGCCGGTCGCAGGGGCCGCCTTAGATCCGCCGTCCTTGGCGAAGTCGGGCATCTTAGCCTCGGACATGGTGAGGAATGCCACAATGACAATGGTGATGAAGCTCGCAACGATCAGGAATATCTTGTTATACTTGCGCGCAACAGCCGCGAACTTGCCGAAGAATGAGAGCTTCTGGGGCTCATTGGACTGAGCGGCGTTGGGATCCTTCGGGGGCGGGTTGTCCATGTACAGCCAGGAGGCAATGAAGACCACGACGGTACCGGGGAGGACAAGGAAGCTGAGGTTGGTGCCGAAGAGAATCGGCGACACGTACAGAAGGATACCGGTAGCCACGGCAGTCGCAAAGCACTTGATGACGGCATCGGCGTCTGGACAAGTCAGCGACGTAGATCAAAAGGGGTAACCGGAGGTTACTTACACTTGTAGACAGCGGTAATGGCAAGGCCGATGAACACATTGCTGACGATGACCATGATGGCGCCGAAGCTGTTGTAGCCCTCGAAGAAACCCGGCTCATCGGCCTTGAGTGTCTTGATAACCAGATGGCACAGCAGGTTGCAGGCGGCACCAGCAGCGTACAGAATCATGTTGTCGGCGTGCAAGCTCGAGTCATCAGTCTTGAGCAAAGCCTGGTTGTAAACTCCCGAAGACGCGCTCAGGAAGACCTGGAAAAGCAGAATGAAGTACGTGCTGAAAGGATACGTGGTGCCCGTCGTGGGGTTGTACTGGGTAACCATCAAACCGCAAATCTGGTCTATGTTAGTCCAGTCGATACCGTGAATGGACAGGGAATCATACCTGCATGACAATGGCAATCCACTGAATCTTGGAAATCTTGGTGTTGAGGGTTGCGATCATGACGAGTGCGGTGATGAAGGTGACACCGCTCTTGGTCAGTTGAATTGTACCGGGGTCGGCCATTTTGTAGCTGACAAAGATCTACACAATTAGCAGAGAGCAACAGCTAGCGGGTTTTCTCACATACCGAGTTGTTGATGAGTACGTAGAACAGCGCCAAGTTGCAGAAACCGTAGCGCACGTCTCTCGTGACCTCGCCTCGTACATAGCTCCAAAACGTCCTCAGGTCCAGCTTTGGCAATGGCATGTGCTTGTCGACTACGGAGCCATTGCTCGAAGAGCTGGCACTTCCGTTCAGTCCCTCCTCCTCACGCTTCTCATCCAAACTACTCCTCTCGTTTGTAGGCAGCTCCGAGGTGGCGAGGGAGGAGTAGCCGCTGCCGCCACCACGAGTCGAGGGACGGATGCCATCGGCAGCTCGTCTTTTGCACTCGTTGTAAAAGAACATTGTGGACAGAAGCATTTTGAAGAACTCGGAAATGGCGACGGAGGCAGATGGCGAGAAGGAATATGAGCCGCCAGTCTGAGCAACCTTCATGATAATTCCAATGCCGACCTGAATGGCGACGAGGCCGAGGGCAGCAGCGTAGGCGGCATGCTGAGGCCCGCTGGGAATCCAGCTGAGGGGCTTCAAGAAGAGCCCCAATACGCTTCCGTGTCGTAACATGGTTGCGGTTCACCAGCCGCTAAAGGGCGGTTCTGTTCGTGTGTTGAGGGTCGAGGGATCGAAATTCGTCGCGGGGTGTAAAAGCTGGAGGACCGGGCGAAAACGAGCGAGATGGGAGATGTGACAGCGGGCTGCGAAATGGGCTGGGCACAGAATGTGTAGCCCGGCTGCAGTGCAAAGGTTGGAGGATTGGTTGGTGTTGGACTCGGGCGGTGCTGCTGGCGCAGTGCAGAAAGGGAAGTCTAGGGTCGTCTTTAGGTTTCCTGGGGGTGGGGAGATGACGCTTGCTGTACCGTCGTGTCCGACATGCGCTGGCGTCTATCTTTCGTAAAGTCGTCTGGGAGTCGTTTGGAGAGGCTCTCGTGCGGTCGTCGATGTCGTCGTCGTCGGCGTCGTCGCTCGTTTTCGATTGCGATGGGCCCAGGATCGCAGAGGAAAAGGTCGCTGGACAGTTGTGAGGGAGGGAAGAGAAATGGGTGGTCGGAATTGCAGGATTACAGGAGGAGCAGGCGGAAGAGCAGAACAGGTGCAGGAATGATTGTTGCACCGGAGCGGCAAAGCGAAGACTGGACGTGGGAGTGGGAGCCCATGGGCAGGTCGAGAACGGGAAACGGAAGGCACCACAGGGGAGGGGGGAAGGGAACACTGCACCGGGCGCGGTCGCTGGAAGCCGAATCCTGGAGGTGCCCACTCGAAGCTGACATACTTTCCCGTAGGTACAGTGTCTGCGACAAGGGGGCGCGAGGGTACTTTGCGAGGTACATGGCCCAGGTACCCATCTGGATACTAAGGCAAGGTACCCTGCTGATGCTGCTGGGGGAAATAGGGCAATCGGTGGAGCCAAGCAATCCCAATGGGAACTTTAGCAGTGTGAGAGAGTGCTGCGAGGGAAAAGTGGGGTCATTGGGGGAAAATAGAACAGACTGTGATTGGCTGGGGTGATGACACGGTGCAGCTGTCGGCCGTCTGGCTGCACTCCTAACGATGGCACCGACCCAGGTCGGAGGGGCCGCACTGTGTCAGGATTAAAGTAGCCGATCTCTGACAACGGGCCTTTAGCACCACGTCAGGCAAGCCAGGACACGGGTGTTACTCTCTTCTACTGCGATGGCTTATTATTCTCTGTTGCTGTGTGCTGTGTGCTGTGTGCTGCTGCTGCTGTTGCTGCTGCTGCTACGGTCATCCATCAACACAGCGAGACAGGATGACCGGCCTCCGACCTGCAACCGGTGCCGAGGGTTGAAACCTCGATCGAAATGCGATGTTCAGTGGCCAAGCAACGCCCCCAACCCGAGTCTGGGTCTGATGTCCTGCTGCTGTCATCGCTGTTGACCTGATGAACTGAACCAGCAGAGCTGCGTTGCGTTCCATTGAGGAGGTGCCGTTGCACTCACACACACGCCGCCAAGCTGATGGTCGAACGCCACGACAGGTACAGACGCACTCCCAAGAAAAAGGGGGAAACTCAATCTTATCGCCAGCAGCCATCAACGCCCGTGGAAATGTGTCAGATTCCTTTTTTTTTTCTTGCGTCTCCTGGCTGAAAGGCTGCAGCTGCGTGTCGCCCCGAGACAGCGTGGCTGGCCAACCCGTTCCTGGCCTGGTCTAGCAGCCTCGACGGACGGCTTCAGTGTCTATTCTTTTTGGCCGCGACTGCAAAAATTACTAGACGAACCTATTGGACTAAGCTGCTTCCCCTGATGTGTTGCTGACTTGCTACCATCGTTGTCGACTTTCAAAGGCCCCGGTAAAGAGTGGCGGCGGAGTTCCTCTTGAGACCTGACACTGAGAAACGTGCCCTCTGGCGGCCTTTTCCCGTCTCCATCGATGGATTGATCGAGTCCCCTCCCTCCCAAGGGTCTTGTACCTTGCGTACAGTGTACGATTTGCAAAAGTAGCCGCACAGTACGGCCCGCCTCGAGGGATCTCACTTCGCTGCTCATCAATCAATTAGCGTTAATTGGACCTCTCCACCCTTACATGCTCATCATTTCGTAGTGCCCGCACCCATCAGCACCGCTGCACCGCACACAATGCTCACCATTGCCTCCATGTCAATACTTTGTACTAGGTAAGGCACCTTGAGTTAGGTAGGACAGAGTGCTCAATCCCCTCCGTGTCCGCCGCCCGCAGCTCGTCGCCGCCAATTGCATCTCCCCTGGGCGCGTCGGCCGCGTCTCAGTGGTTCAAAGCGCGCCTGAAATCGCCATCTGCGAGGTGTACGGTGGTCGGATGTCGTCGATAGGGCTGGGGAAAAGGGAAAACCACCTGCAAGAGAATGCTTGTTCGTCTTGTCCGTGTCCAGACTGCTGGTAAACCGCTGCCGTCTTTGCCGTCTCCGCCCGTGGGCCAAGTCAGATCCCATCCACCCAGCTGCAATCGAGCCATCAAATCACATCAACTGAAGAAAATGCTTGGTGCGCCTCCCGGCAGGGAGCCCGACAACTGCCAACTGTGGTTGTCATAAAAGAAATTTCTCGAAGGGATGGGGGGAAGATGCGCGCAAATCCGACTTCTTATCTACCAATTCATTTTGATGCTGTAGATCAGGCTCACAAGGTTTAATCACCAATAAATTTTTCTTGAGGTGTCATCTTGGCTCTTGTGCCGGGCAATGGGGCAGCGGCAAAGGAGCCAAGGCCTGCCTATATCAGTGGGAAGAAGGTGCAAAGGGACGGCGGGGAGAAAAAAAAAAAAAGGAAAGAAAAAGACAGGGAAAGTGGTACTTGCCCGGTCCCGCCATCGAAGCTTTCCAACGTACCCATCGCCAAATATTTCGTCTCTTTTGGATATTGCGACGTTCATTTGACTGACACAACCCTTAGAACTACCAACACCGCGCAATAAGGGAAAGAAAATCCGCACTGCATGTGAAGACCAACCACGGAACAGAGTCCGACGAAAACCGAACACCAACCCCAGCTGTCAAACCAGCAACGCCCTTGGGATGCGTGGCATGACCGCATTTACGGCGTCCCACCGCCACGGACAACTCCGTAAACCTTACGCCGATGGGTGCTGCTGTTCTCCCTCTCCTGCGTCGATATGCTTCGAGAAGGACGCCGAACACGCAGGCATGCGACATCGGGGGCACAGACAGGACGACGCACGACGACGCAGCAGTCACGACACGGTCGACACCATCATGACCATCAATGCGGGAGAAACCCAAAAATGTACGGATAGACTCGGACTGCTGGTTCGTCCTCTCTTTTCCCTCCCCGCCTCGCCGTCGTCTCGCATCCCGTCCGTACCTTGCAGAGCAACACAACAGCAGCAATTCCCTCCATCATCAACGACTTTCAAACGCAAATGCGCGTCTTGGCGGCAACAGGACAATCCCTGCCCAGGGCATCGCCCACTGGGCCACTCTTTCGCTGTGCCAATATTAAAAAAAGTCAGGCAGCTCCCTGGACAATGAAACACACCAGATAACTTTATCTGAACAAGGACTCGCTGTATCCCCCGGATTCTCCCAGCATCTTCCCTTGAGGCCAACAGCATGTCACCCATCGCTCGGTACCTTCGGGAACAAAAAATGGTGCCATTTCCACCCTACAGGCTGCCGACGGCACCCCTTTATTCCCCGCCTGTCACTTCTTCTTGGGGAGCTATCGACGAGTCAAGAGCCTGTTTCAGAACATGGACCGCCGGCCGCGACGACGCCTTTCCTCTGCCACCGCTCCGTCCCAACTGGGGTGTTACCCTCTCATTCTACTGCGGTACTGCAGCACCACCGTTGCCATCTTACGCGGCTATCTATCAAACTTTGTGTGAGTGGGTGTCGTCGTTGCACCCAACACTCGTCTTCTGTTAATCTGACTTTGCCCTCTTTACACTATCCGGTTCAGAGCGGTGGATCAACGCGCCCTGCGTCAATTCATCATCGCGTTCGGCCTGCGTGTAACTGGTTCAGCCCGAAAGTGCGCCCCCTTTCTCAGTTCCGAAGTCCAGACCGGCAGCAAGTCAGTGTACGACAACCGTCACTCAATGCATCTCCGAGTGAAATGAAGCCCCTGAAAAGAAGAGACGACGAATTGAACGGCCAACCGCAGGCGCGAGTTGGCTTTCTCCCATTAGTTCTATCAATCCGAGGCCTCCAATGCAGGTTTGTGGCCGTCGACTGAGACTGTCTTTCCTAAGCCTCCTTCATCACCGCACCAATGCCATCTCCGAGGCTCTTTGTACCCACGTTCGACGGCTTCTTCCCCCTGCGTCTCCGCCAATCCCACGCAGGGCTGACAGCATGAGCAAAGCAATTCTGCGACCACCCTGGGCCGGGCTGGGATTCTGTGTGGGTGACTGACTGCAGCAGTCTGAAATGGCGCTCGTTCAATGTTCTTCTCTCGCTCGGCAGCAGACCTGCAGACGGCGACCACACACGACGCTGCTACAGCACATGGTCATCTTTACTACTTTCGTCCCATCTCCTCGCGTCGTCGTTTCCCGCTTGCCCTCCAACCAGAGCCAAGAGCAAGAATAGTTTGCTGCACAGCAGATGCTGAAAATTGGGACGGCCAAGCCTATACACAGGGAGTATTCGAGACCGACAACTGACGAATGGATGAGGTCAACCAGCAGAAAGCAAAGGCAAAGCGGCGCTTGCTTCCGTCCGCCTCGTTCAGGGGCTTGTCTCCTCACGTCAACCTGGCCCCTCGCTTTGCGCGTGTGGTGTCTCTGTCCTCGCAAATGTGATCGCCATGATCCAACGCGCGGTGCCCGTTTCTGCCCCTCGTGGCTACCTTACCAGACAAGAGTTCAAACGTTGCACAGTCTTGGGCGGTCATGAATAAGAGCCCCTGGCGGCCGAGGTTCGTGAGATGGGGGCAGAGTTTCCGAGGCCCCATCCAGCGCCCCGGGCAAAGTGAGGACTGACTAGGAAAGTCGTGAGGTGATGCGCTGGCGGAAATACGGGCACTTCCTTTCTGGACCTGGAAGCCTGGAAGAGAAGTCGCTTCCCTCGCCTGGGGTCCATCGGGCTGGGCTGGTCCGGGCGTCGAGTGTTCTCTTGGGCAACAGGGGGTATCACGACACAGTGTGGCGGTCCTCGACGCTAACTGTCTCCAGCCGGGGGTGTGGTCGAACCGGGTCCACTCCCGCATCCATTGACACTCGCTCCCGGCCGGCGTGCAAATGGCAGTAACATGGCAGCAATCCGTCGGTATCGCTAGTCTAGTTGTTGGCTACGCAGCACGCCTTAGGAGAAAAGAATGGGATGTGGCATGGCAACGCAGAGCCCCTATTCTCTTGCGTCTGTCTACCTATCTGATGTTGGGCCTTGAAAAGGTAAGGGAGGTAGATATGCGGCGCGAGGAAAGGCAGCAGCAGCACAGCTCAAGATTGAGTGGGCTGTCTTCTGATGGTCCAGCCCGGATGGCCAAGCCCTCAGCGCGCGAAAGGACCCCTGAGGGGCGCTTCCCCTATCCTTGTCCTCCAAGATGCTGCCTGCAGCCTGCGGGCAGTGTAAGAAAGATGCAAGCCCAGGGCAACAGCAATAGAGGGGCACGACAGGGAGCTCAAGGCGGAGGGACCCCCAAATGGATGGACTTTACATGATGATTTGGCCCTCAAGGGCCGGCTGCCGCTGGTGTTGCTGCAGCTGCTGCTGCTGCCGCCTGCATTGGATCTGTTAAAGTTGGAGAAATATTAAAATAGCTTAGCCCATTTTCGCAGAATGAGGGCCGAACTTTTTTTTTTTTTTTTCGACCCCCGCGCAGCAAGTTGCTCCCCTGTCGGCTTTCACAGCGATCGTGTCCCCAAATCAACCGTGGTCACTTCTGTCACTGTGCTTCTTGCCGGCCGGGATACGTACCTTATTAGTCTGTACGCCATGCTGTCCATCCATCCAGAGTAGCCAGAGTAGCCAGAGTAGCCAGAGTAGCCAGAGTAGGGAAATGTAGTCGGAGTAACACGAGAGGGACACCTTACACCTAGCCCCATTGCCGGGCCTTTTACTTTTACGTGCTTCTTCCTAAGCTCCCTATCGCGACCTAAAGCTTCACATTTCACCTGTTTCTTTTTCTTCCGTGAGCTAGGTTGGAACCTTGTCGAGATCTGCATCTATCTCATCCCTCGCTGGAAACGCAGTGCGACGACATCTTGTTTCTCGGCTGTGGTTTCTGAAAGTCTCACCTCACCGCCGCCACGGTCCCACCAGAATTCAGAGACATTTCCCACCGTTGCGCGACAGAGGGAAAGTCCAGAACGATTCCTGCCCGCACACGCGCTCAAGTAGCTTCCTGACCATTCCACCATTCCTTTTAGCATCCGGCGAGAGGACACACTGCTGCAACGTAGCCGTTGATCCCTTCGTCAAACCAACATAATGGCCCCTCAGACAGCAGCGGCGGCAGCCGTGCCCAACGGCGACAACCTCGACTATGAGCCCATCAACGTAATTATCCCAATTGGCGGCATTGGCTCTCGCTTCGCCAAGCAGGGCTACCGCTACCCGAAGCCTCTCATCAACATCGTCGGCCGTCCCATGCTGCTATGGCTAATCGACAACCTCAGCCTCAAGCCCGGCGACACCTTGTGGATGGCCGTCAACGAGGAGATTGACGACGAGTTCAGAATCGGCCAGCTCGTCAGCAAGACCTTCTCCAAGATCGACTTCAGGCTGCTGCGCCTGCGGCACCAGACCAAGGGCGCCAGCGAGACGGTAAGCTACTGTTTCCTCTTTTGCGCCCGCTCGCCAATGGAGGGGCAGAGTGCGCAGAGCCAAGTGCGAGGCCCACGTCGCTAATCTCTCGCCTTCCAGCTGTACATTGTCACCCAGAGCATGACCAAGAAGCACCTCGAGCGCAAGACTGTCTCCCTCGACTGCGACACCATCTACTGGGCCGACGTCCTCCAGGACATTCGCAACATGCCCAAGGGCCATGGCGGCTGCTTCTACTTCCCCGACGTCGGCGACAAGCCCATTTTCTCATACATCAAGACGGAGGCCACAAAGTGAGTCGCATGTGAATGTGGGAAGTGGCGGGGCTAACAGCAACAGGGACGGTTTGGAGCGCATTGTAGACATTCAAGAAAAGAAGGCCATTTCCAACAAGGCCAACACGGGCGCATACGTTTTCCCTACGGCAGGTCAGCTCAAGTCATGGGCCTCGGAGAACCTCGACATGAAGAGGCCCGACGGCTCAGAGGTGGGCGAGTACTACACCTCGCAGATGATTGCCCTCATGATCCAGAACGGTGTTCCCTACCTGGGCATGCCCGTCAAGACGAAGGATTTCAGCGTAGTTGGCACTCCCGAGCAGCTTCAGGACCTCCTGAAGCTTCTCAAGTCCGACACCTCGAACCTGCCGATCAAGCTGAAGAAGCGCCGCTTTTGCTTCGACCTCGACATGACTCTTGTCGGTGTGCCCGCCATTCCTGGCGACTACTCGACGTGCCCGCCCATCGAGAAGAACATTCGTCTCGTGCAGCAGCTGTACAACGCGGGCCACTACATTATCATTGTAAGTCGATCTTGGCGCTTGGCAGGGATGAGCGACCGCTAACCGGACGGCAGCAAACCGCTCGTCGCATGCGAACACACAAGGGCAACATTGGTTCCGTGCTCGCAGACGTCGGCCCCGTCACCTTTGCCCAATTGGCCAAGTACGAGATCCCGTACCACGACATCCACTTCGGCAAGCCCTACGCCGATGTCTACGTCGACGACTTGGCGGTCAATGCCAACCTGGATACCATGCGGGAAATCGGCTGGCTGCTGGACGAGCAGGACCCTGCCGCACTAATCGGAGAGGAGGCCAGCGCAGGCGAGGAGGCGAAGAAGGCCGGCATGATTGCGGCGCGCGACTTCAACACGATCCAGATTATCGGCGACAAGGTCATCAAGTCGAGCAAATCGGAGAACATTCTCGGCGAGCTGTTCTTCTACTCACACATGCCCTCCGAGATCTCCCACATTTTCCCCACCGTCTACAATGTCGACTACATTGCTGACACCTCCGTCTACAACATCACAATGGAGAACCGCCGCGGTCTGACCTTTTCTCACCTGCTGGTCGGCCGCTCCATTACTAAGGGCCGCCTCATCTCCCTCCTAAAGTCCCTCCACACTATCCACACCACCGCCAGCACCGATAAGGCCACTCTCAAGATCCCCTCGGCGCTGGAGAAGAAGTTTGAGGAGCACTCCCTGGCGCGCGCGAACCACCGTGTTAACATTTACGCAAACTACGGCTCCAAGCTGCGCAGCCGCTACTACAAGGACCAGGACAAGTACGACGCCCTTGGTCCCTTGGCCGGCTCCCTCTTTGCTCGCATCAACGAGTTCCTCGACACATACGAGGCTGAGGAGAAGGGAGTGCACGCCCAGGTTATCCACGGCGACCCCGTTTTCAGCAACGCTATACTTTCCAAGGACGAGAAGCTCGTCAGCTTCATCGACGTGCGCTGCCAGCTCGAGAACACCCTGACGCCCGAGGGCGACATTCACTACGACCTCGGCAAGGTCCTCCAGTCTCTCTGCGGCTACGACCACATCCTCTTCATGAGCGCAAACAACCATGACCTCCGTGGTGCCCTGGAGACTGATGCGCCACTACTCGATGAGGCCGACCAGGACCTCCTCAACGAGCTGCAGGAGGTCTTCTTCACCTTCCTTGAGGAGACGTACTCTGTCCGCCTCCACCGCAAGACTCTCTTCCGCATCACTGCTTCGCTCTTCTTCAGCCTCATCCCCCTGCACCGGCCCGAGCTCGGCGCCGTCTTCCTGCGCATGTGCAAGGAGACGCTCGACAAGGCGAGCAACATCAACTACGGCCCCAACGCGCGCTCCATTGCGGGTTTGACGCTCAGCCGCCGCGCGAGTTCCAACTTTGCGGATGAGAGCGGACGCGAGATGCCCGTCGCTAACACCAACACCAAGGGCGAGAGCCTCGATATCCCCAACGTGGTCGTCAGCTCAAAATAGGTGACTGTCGCTGACGGGATGTAACGCCAGGGGAGGAGGAGGAGGGACAGAACGAGCGGAGCCAGGGACGGAAAGAGAGGTTGTGCTGGCCACGGGTTATAATACACCGAGATGTGGGTTGCTTGTGTGGGTTGTATTGATGTCATGGGCGGAGAGCTCTTGTGGGGTCGATTCATTGGGGTCTTTTTGCGGGGAACTAAAATCACAAGTGGTGTCTTGTCTGCCGCGATTGCTATTTTTTGTATTGGAAAAAAGGAGCGATACTATTTATTCTCTTCATGTCTATTGTTCCCGAGTTGATGAGGATCATGTACTACTATACCAAGTTACACCAAGAGTCATGTGTTACGGATCCAGGCATTCGAGTTGGAGAGCTCGAGTCGAGTGAACGGTATTTGTCGTTGCGGGCCACGTCCCTGGTCGGTTCGCCTGACCAGGCGTTTTTGGCACGAGATTTCTTCACATCCAACGGTTGGTGGCGCATATGCGGCGTGGCCGTATGTCTCACAGCATGAAGCTAGAGCCAATGTCAACTTTGCCAAGGACGACCCGAGTTTGAGTGGGTTGTCGAAAGCTTTGTTTCGAAAAGACTGCCATCAGCCTGATATATACATTTATAGTTCCACAAGTCGTATGGTTTCGGTCTGCATCGCGGACGCCGGGGTAGTAGTGTCTGCCGGCGGCGACTTGCGCATGTCTCCTAATGAACCCAACTCGTGCAAGGGAAGTAGCATTCGCCAGGATGTCTCCAATGGTAACAGCTTCAAGATCCTTATCCTTCTGCCTGTCTTCCTCTTCTTAATGGGTTAATTCCTTATAGGACACCTCAAGCCCAGCTAGCTTGAGCCCAGCGGCAACTCCGACGGCCAATTTTTCGCCCGGGTGCGAGCCATCTTACAGTGACCGTCGATGATAAGCGTGTTGCTGTTGTTGCGGGTAAAGGGGTATTTAACGTTGGGCATTCTGCCGGTGTAAATTTGGGCGTCATGTTCACAATCACAAAAAGTGGCGGCGTAGTCATGTCAATGACCGCTGTGCAATGTCGCAAAAACAGTGACAATACAATAACGACTGGTAAGTTAGTAAACAAGCAGCTAGGCGAGAGTATGGAGCCGCAAGGAAAAACGCTGGACACGTCTGTATTGAGGCAAGTGTGAAGAGTTACGCACATGTAGTACTACCCGAGACGAGCTCTCTGTTAAGACAAGTAATCGTCATATGGCCTTTCATTTCCCGCAAGCTTTCTCATATGCTCAATCTTCTTCACGCCCTCCATCTTCGAGATAGCCACAATGGTGTCGTCGTCGAAGAAGCCTTTGTAGTAGTCTTTGTCGGAAAACATCAGTCCTACTCGGTCTGTCACGACTCCCGAAGCATAACCACTCCGAATGACGTTTGAAAGCCCCATCAAGTGCTTGAACTTGTCCCAAAGCTCCTCCTGCCGCAGGTAGATTTTGAAATAGTGGTTGTAGACCTCCCAATCGCTCTGAGCCCTCTCAATGACGCCTGATCCCCTTTTGTATATATCGTCGAGGTTCATCCTGGCGGGCAACCCGCCGGTTTCTCTGCACTCGTCATCGGTGCATGTCTTGGACGACGCCGGCCATCTCCACATGCCCTCGCCATCGCCGTTGGAAGGGAGACGCGGGTGGGGTACGATGGAAATGGAGTTGTCCTCGGTCGTAACGGCCATCGCCGCTGCTGCTGATGGTACGGTGATGTTGACGGGTGCTGTGTTGGAGGATAGCTTGGAGGAAAGCTCGCCGACCTCTGATCTCAGTTCCCAGACCCAAGTTGAGAGGATGATGGTGAGGATGAGATGCGAAAGACTGACAAGGCCGCGCATCGTGATGAAGTATGATCTGATCAGTCTCGTCATTCTAGGATCGCGGCGGAAATCTGTGAGTTGGACGTTTACCGTCTGAATCTCGTCTCGTGGAACTCTGGGAGTATATCCCTTAAGTAGCTCTTGTACACCTTGATAAGTGCGAACTGATAAGGTTGGTTTGGCTCATTGCGGTGACCCACAGGAGGTGGAAATATATATACATGTTCCGCCGGAGGTGTTGCATCACCACTCAAAACGCGGTCCCCTTTCGTCTGACTTTAAGATGCTCAACCTTTATGAATCCACCCAGCTTCGAGTTTCCAACAATGGCATCCTCGCTAAAATACCCGAATAAGTCATCTAACAAGCCTTCCTCCAACAAATGTGATGAGGCCACGACATCACCACCCCCGCAACTCCGGTTTCTTTGAGAAGACGACAGATCTGGCCGAGATGCGTAGCCAGGGTGTCCATCTCGTGTGCAACATGAATCTTATAGCCATGGTTTTCGATTCTGTCGCCGTCGTCAGCCCGAGTGATGTTACTTCCCATCCTTTTGTAAACATCTTGGAGGTCCATGGTGTCTTGTGGTGTCTCGTTCGTCATGCGTCGTGTATGGTGCCCTCCAGGGAATTTTGGATCACGGCAGAGGCTTTTGCTTAGGTCTTGAACAAAAGGGTACTCCAGTTCTACCGTCACAAGCGGGATCGTAGCAGGGCGTCGGTCTGTTGGTTTGGCTAAGGCCCAAGGCGCAGAGAATGGTGCTGATGTGGGCGATGAATTGGACGGCTTGCGCGAGGCGGCCGAAGGAGCCTCCGGCATTGCCGCGTCGTTGTATCGAGTGCCTACTCATACGGAGCACGAAAGCTTGCGAACATTCAGCAGGAAGATAGGTCGTCCAAGGTGTGGCGAGAATTCTCCGCGGCCCGTTAAATAGAATAGTCAAGCACACAAGGTAGCCGCATAAGGCGGGTGGAAACATAACACCAGTTACTTTCGCAAGGTCATTCAGTAAGACAGACTTCGTTTCTACAGATGGGGGCTTTACACACTGAATCTGCAAAACAAATAGAAAAAAGTGATGAAGTTTTTACGAACATCAAATCTCGTCTTTCAAGACCTCAACCACGCTGCAGCATGCCCGACCTTCTCTCTGATAGCCTGACCTAGATCATTGCCCCCCTCCACATCAGCCCCAATCTCCTTCACCCAGCTCTCCCTGTCGCCTGAAGCCAAAGTCGGAAGAATCTCGAGAACCCCAGCCAGCTTGGAGATCATCACCAGCGTGTCGTCGTCAAAAGCGCCGGCGTAGTTCGAGTACTTGAGACTCCCGCCCTCTCCTGGCCAGTAGCTGATGAACCCACGGGCCCCGGGCACCTTGAGCAAGGTACACACCGTATCGAGATGGTTCTGCACCTCCACCTCCGACAACTTGAGTGAGATGGTGTAGTGCTTGTCAAACGTGACTATCCCGTCACCGCGAGGCTTGAATCTGTCTCCGATGCGCTGAAGAAGCTCGGCGGGGTCTGACCGATTCGTCTGAGGCGAGGCGAAAGGAGAGATGGAGCCCACGCAGCGGTTTTGGCCGAAGCCGATGGCAATGTACCACTTCAAGGGGTCGTCGGCTTTCCCAAACGGTGCTGCTGTCTCGACCGGCATGGACGTTACAATGGGGCTTGCGTGTTCGAGGATGCATTTCCCGGCGCATCTTGAAATATTGAGCAGCTGGCTGCCGATCAAGCAGGATACCAGCGCGCACAGGACGATGAGGGTTCGGAAATAGTTTCGGCCTGTGAGGTTTGCCTCTTGAGTCCTCCGAGGGCTCCATGTGTGTGTCTCCTTTCCTGGTGTCGTCCCCTGGTACGGTTGTGGTGCCTTGCGTGTCATCTTGGTGTTGTCGATGGGCAATAGGAGTTAGGGGGCAGGGTCTGCTCGTCGCCCCTTTAAAAGGAGATAGACATCTTCCTATCCCATCAGAAGAACCCTTTCTTAAAATTCTGACACCGCTAGTCAGCGGCACCAGCGGAAGCCCAGCTGGAAACGTGGCTGGGAGAGCATTATCTCAGGTACGACTAGCCCAGGCCTCCCCGAACAAAGAAAAACACCTCCTTTGGCAACACAACGATAAGAGTTAATGCTATTGGAATTAGACAGCACAAAGAAAAGTCGCTGAATTGCGACGTATCTTTATTGGAAAGCTTTTAGGGTTGTTTTCCTTTAACTCCGGTATTGGTGTCGGTAGATAGTGGCCGACGAAGTCTAGGCGGCCAGAAGAACCCAGGGCATCGAGGATATCTTTTTTAGTTTAACATGATTCAATATGACACTCTTACTGACCGACCCGAGCTAAGGACACTACCTATCGTCGCTTCCCATCCGCACGCACATAAGCAATCTTGGCCACCCCAGGCAAACTCGAAATCGCCACTAATGTATCCTCATCAAAAGCACCAACATAACTCATGGTCCTGAGCGTGTCTGCCTCGAAGTTCTTCACGACGCCTTGGGCGCTGTCTTTCTTCAGGATGCTACAGACTGCGGTGATGTGTGTAGCCATAATGTTGCGTTTCGTCATGGCGTAGGTCCTCACCATGTTCGTGTAGGACGATTCCGTCTTTGAATAATCCTCTGCTGAAAGCCTTCCGCTGACCGTCATCGAAGATGGCGGAGAAGGGAAAATGCCGGGGTCGAGCAAAATGCGGAAGAGCCCTCTCATGACAACTCCTGGTTCCTGAAACGTCTCCAATTTGTCGCCGAGTCGTTCTTCAAGTTTACGGAAATCGTATGGCTGACGTGCTACCGTGTATGGCGACAGTTGAGCTCCGCACCAATCAGGTGGTTCTGGACCACCGAACCACATCCAAAACGGCATACTTCCAATGTCGTCTGCCAACGTCTGCGTGGCATAGGAGATCGGGGGCTCAGTTGTCTCTGATGTTAGATTGAAGGGCGCGAAGGAGTCATTGTCGTTAATCGTGCTGACAACGATGTGGTGGGTGCAGTTGTGGGTGACGTGAGTTCCATAAGTAGTTTGCCCTGGGCTTGAGAGAGCTTGAAGCGCAAGGTAACTGAGGTGATACAAATATATTCCGACGCAAATGAACAGAAGCGCCAACTCACCAATCTTTCGATCTGTGAATCAGTATTGTACAGCTTGGCGAGTCATTGTAAGTATTGATATTCTTGATGTATGTGAAGGAATCAAGATCGGAGGAGATTGATGATGATGCGGTGGTGTTGGAGGGAAAATTCAACTGATAAGAAATGACTGTGCAGAGAGCTACTTTATAAAAGTTTTGGACTTAAAGTACCTTGAGATACCTGGTCTTTAAGATATAAACGCCTGGATGGTTGTGGTCGGCTTCGGTGTACGTGTCTCCCGTACACCTCCCACCTTTGATAGCTTTTGCCATGAAAACACCAAACTCTAAAATATAAGAAGTCAGTCTTGGTAGAGTTGAAACTTTTGCATTCTTCATCGCCGACAGCTGGGTTTGCTTGCAAATTTCGCACCGTTTCTCCGACGGCAACCTCCTGATAAGCAAGGTTGCATACCGACACGGTTTCATCACAGGCTTCGTTGATTACGATAGTATAGACAGAGCTTTCATTCTCATTATATGTACCAATCTAGTTTTCGAGTAGATATCTAGATCCCCATAATGCCCAGGCATTTCTCTAGAGTACCAAAAAATGAGCTCCAATGACCAACGCCCATCTCCCTCAAATCACCAAGTCTACTCCTTGCTACGGAAACGATCCCGCGGGACTTGGTGGTGAAATACCTCAGAAACCTCCTCCATCTTTGCAATCTCCACGATTGCGTTGTCGTCAAGGATGGCTTCGTACGAGTAGCCTTCCCTTCCTCCAATCTTGCGCAGGATGAATCCGCCCCCAGACTTGCGAAGCATGCCGCAGACCTTCTGCTTGTGCTCCTTGGCCTTCTCCGCTCCAATTCTGAGGTCGATGTTGATATCGAAGTGTCTGTCGCCGACGTAACGTCCCTCCCTTATCGGCAGCATCTTTGTTCCGATCTTGTGCTGCAGCTCCGTAGGATTCATGGGCTTGCTCTTGGTGAAGTCGAAAGAACGCAGGGAGTTTCCGCAGTAGTTGTGATCGAAGTAGCCGTCTACGACTCTCTTGGGTGGCGTCAAGATCTGCGCGGGGATCGGGGCGAAAATGGTATTTGAGAGCCAGTCGATGTCGGACTGCGTTCCATGGGACGTCAAAGGGTACTGGGTGTCATCTGGCTGAGCCGACGGGGTGGACGTTGCAGTGGCAGTGACAGTAACAGTGCTCGTTCTCGTTTTCGTGGGAAGGATTGCCGTGATGCCAGTCGTGATGGTTGTCGTGGAGGTTTGGGTTGCTGTGACGGTCTCCGTGGCTGCCCTGTTGGCAGTCGTCTTCTTCGACATGTCGCCAACTTCGCTCGCAGGTGCAATCACCACAAACAAGACCATGTAAAAGATTGACACCACTGCGAAGATGATACAACCGCTGAGAAATTTGGCGAGCAAGCGTTCCTGCCTTGCCAAGCACTGGTGGTGATCATGCGTCCTCTCATCATGGTCTCTGAAAGTACCAGATGTCTTGTATTCGGGACTCTTGTCACTGATTCCAGAGATTTTGTATTCGCATGTCTTGGAATCAGCCATCTTGAATGATTGTTTAGGTGTAGTTGATTGATGCAGAGTAGATGCAAGGTTTTATGGATGTTGCGATGGGAAGATCGCGAGTTAGACACAAGGGGGCTGGCGGGGCCTTTGTACTAGGAAGCATCCTTTCTCCGATGATAATTGACACCTTTGTAAAGGCAACGACTTTTCCCATGAGGTCTCAAATTCTTTTTCCCTGAATATCTCGCTACTCTCCAGGGACTATGGGTCTACACGTCTGTCGACATTACAGAAGTAAACCGCGACTGACTTTGACGTTCCCGACAGAGAAGAATGGCTTTTCAATTAAATCCAAGCAGGCATCTTTCTCGAGTTATGACACGGAGCTGAGGAACCTTGAAATTTGCTTCCCATTAGTGTCTGTTGTGAGTCTGATCGAGGTACCTCTTTGACTCCGGTTTTCAGACTCTTCCGATAAAACTTTTTGCATCCACCTATGTTGTCTTTCTCATTTTCCTCTCAAACCCAGCACCTCCCTCGCTGACTTGATCAAAAGTCGCCCTAAGATAACTTCAAACTCGAGAAGTCTGACTTTGTTTGTGAGCTTCCATGCAAGCGATTGTCACGTCACGTAGTCACGTAGATGCAGATGATTTCAGAAATGACCACAAGTTCGCTATCTAGTGCCTGCTCACCCAAGCAGCTCAATGCCCGAACTAGCTAACCATTTTCTGCTGTGAATCTCCTCAATGTCCGGTTTCCTCTCTGATATCATCTCTGCTGTCCTGAATCTTCTCGTCTACCGTGCCATTGTCATCTTCTCTCGTGCCATCATCTCGTGCCATCGTCTTTGCTACTGTCGTCTTTCCTTCCTCTGCCTTCCCTTCCATCGTCTTTCCGCATCGTCCTGTGTCGCCTTTAGATGTACCACATGGTGTTCCTGAACATCTCGGTCGAGGCGGGGTCGGCATCACTACCGGCGCCGCCGAGGGGCAGAAGCTGAAGAGCTTCGGTAGGTCTGTCGCCGTCGAACATGCTCTGGCCACGAGCGCCGTACTCCTCGACCATCTCGGCCGCCTTGGGTCCGCTGCGGAAGCCCTGGGAAGTTGCAATGTTCTCATGGGCACGAGCGCGGCCGGCAGCCAGGTCGGCGTAGTAGATGGCCGGGTGCAGAGAGACAGGGGTGGTGCTACGAGCGTACTGGTAGCATTGGCCGTAGATCATCTTCTGCAGATCGTTGGGCTTCATGTTGGCCTCGTCGACAAGCACAGTGTAGTGGACAGGGCGGGCCGTGCCCTGGATGGCGACGTGCGAGCAGAGATAGAAGTCCCACCAGAAGGGGTGGCAGACCTCCTTCTCGAGAAGGGTGCCGGGCAGAGGGTTTCCGTTCTTGTCACCCTGCTGGGGGAAGAAGCGGACGTGGTGACGCTTGGTAGCCACGATGACGGTGAACCTGGGAAGGGTCGCGCCGGGGTATTTCTCCTTGAAGATGGCCTTCAGCGTGCCGATCTCGTATTCGAGAACCTGGGCGTACTGGCCCTCAGAGACACCATCGCGGAAGTAGATGATGTGGGGAGGAGGAGCCGGGTGACCCATGCGCTTGTGCCAGGTAGGCATCAGGCGGGCCAGGAAGTTGCGAGTGTTGACGGGAGAGAGCATCTCAACCCGGTAGCCATTGGTGTCGACTGCAGCGGCGTAGAAGGTGGCGTCCTGGTCCATGGACATAGTCATCGTGGCCATGGAAGGGGCATCGATGCCGGGGGTCGCGTGGGAGACATCGACGCCAATCATCATCGTCACCCTTTCGAAGAAGGCAGGGGCCTTGCTGTTCGGGCCAAGTTTCTGGTTCGGGATGCGGCAGGTAATACCGCCCAGCTTGGCATTGACCTTCATGGCGACATTCGAGTGGTACTGGCCTTGGTTCTTCTCGACGTGGCGGGCAAGAACGCACTGGGTGAGGACGCCGAAGCGACAGTCCGCAGACTTCTTGATGCGCTCGTAGGAGCCAGCGTTGTTGAAGCGCAGGACGCAGAAGATCAGCTGGGGCGTCATACCCGTAGCCTTCTTGATCGCCTTGTAGCCGTTGGCCAAGGCCAAGGCCATGTCACCCTGTCTAGACTCGCTGTCAATGACAACAGCGTCCTTCAGAATCTTGCCTCCATGACCAGTGTAGGTCTGCTTGAACATCTTGACGAACTGGTCGGCAGCGGGCTTTCTGGTCGAGTCCTCAAGGATAAGAATACCCCAGGACTGCAGGGGCTGACGGTTGCCGACCCAGAACTTCTTGCCGCGAAGGTCCCAGCGGCCGGCGAACATGGGGCTGACAACGTTGTTCGCATACTGAATCTTGGGGGGCTCAAGCAAGCAGCCTTGGGTCTTCGCCATAGCCTCGTCGAAGACGACACCGTACTGCTTGAGGTAGGGGTCATCCTTCCACGCCAACTGGGCCTTCGCCTCCATGATGTCCGCCTTGCGCACGTTGGGACGCGTGACGGCGCCCTTGATCATCATAGCCGTCTCGTCAGGACCCAACTTGTAGGGGTAGCGCTGCATTGGCTTAATAATGCAGACTTCCATGGGGAAGAAGCCGGCCTTCTGAGTCTCGATGAGGGGCCAGTTGGGGAACTGAAGCTTGAAGCCGTAGGTCTTCTGGAAGTACTCTGCGACCGTCATTTCCTCGCCGTTGTTGGTGAACTTGATGTTGTTGGCAGTGGCGCCTCTCTCGCCGTAATCCTGCCCGAATGCAATGGCCTTGATTACGTACACCTTCGCCCAGTCCTCCTTGCCCCGATGGCGAGGGGTGAAGCGCAGCTTGGCCAGCTTGCGCAGGTGCTTGAAGGCGTCAGACATGGCGAAGACGGCGCCGTTCTTGCTGTTTTGGCGGACGGGCGCAAGAAGCCTGGCAATGTCATCGGGGCTCTGGTTCTTCCATCTCTTGTCGCAGGTCTCGAGGAAGGAACGGACGAACATGTGCAACTGCATGTTGCCCTTCCAGAAGGCAGTGTTGGCGACGTCCACATTCAGTCCAAGTCCTCGACCAATGCTACCGCTGAAGGACTGGTTCATGCGAACGGACGCGTACACACCCTTGACAAGCTCGATGCAGTTGCCAAGGTCGAAGGCCTTCTTGCGATGCTCGTTGTAGAAATTGCGCTTGATAGAGAGGAGGTTTTCCGTGGGGTACTGCCGGACCAGGTGATCCAGGAAGTTCATCGCCTCAAGGACGGAGTTGTCCCAGTCCATACGGTTGTTGAGGTAGGCTTCCAGGGCAGACAGATGAATCTGCTTCGTCTGGCGAATGACAAAGAAGAATTTGTTGTCATCCTTGCGGCGGGGCTTGCCGCTCTTGGGAGGGGGAAGGCCCTCATCAAGGTCGATGGTGAGACGCTCCTCACCGCGGTTGATGGCAACAGAAGCCCAGGCGAGCTTGCGACCGTCGCAGAGCCACAGGCACTTGTACTTCTTGAGCATCGCTTGGACCGTAGCATGCTTCCAGACCTTCTGGAAGACGACGTTGTACTTCATCGGGGTGGGGGAGATCATGACATCGTACTGGTAAATGGTGGCCTTGTCGTTCCAGGACTTGACTCGGAACTGGTTGACCTCAAGGTTGCAAGGCTTGCCGGCCGTGTTGAATCCAGGGCGCTTGGCGAAAGGCGTCTCGCCGGCGTTTTTTCTATCCGCGCCGACAGTGTACGCCTCCGCAGGCAAGTCGATTCGAGTGTTCTTGTGGTCCTTTTCAGGACCGCCCTCAGGCTTGGCCGGGTCGAAGCCCATCGAAGGGCCGAAGGGGTTGGGACGCTGGGCGGCCTGGGAGCCGGAGCGAGAACGAGCGGGGCTGCCGGAAGACATCTTGATGGTGAAGTTAGTACGTGAATTGTTGCTGGTATGTGAAGTGATTTGTTGTGCTCGTTGTGTTGTGAAGTGGGTTGAGTTGAGTGGAGGATGGATGGGAGAAGAGGAGGATTTAAATAGACAGAGCTGAAGTCTGGAGAGACCAAGGAAGGAAGGAAGTAGTAATCCGGAAGGACCAGGCAAGTGTGATGATGGTGTCAGGAAGTAGCGAGTTTGGAGGTGCTTACCTTGGCTGTCGGTTGTTGGTGGTTGGTGGTTGATTGCGGGTTGCTGTTGCGGTGGTCTGGAGAAGGTTGTTTGTAGGCTGCGAAAGCAGATGTCAGTTGATGTTGTTTGCGGTTGCGGTTGTTTGTCTGTGGAGAGAGAAGGAAGTTTGTGTTGAAGTGGGAGAGAAGAGGCCTTTTGGTAGTGCTTGGAGGTGATTTTGCGACTTCCGTTCAGAAGAGGCAAGAAGCAGCACGGGCAGGGGCAGGAATAGTGGTAACAGCAGTGGCAGAAGCAGCAAGAGCAGTGACGATGCCAGCAGGGAAGGCGGGGGCAACGGCAGCAATGTAGATGCAGGACAAATGTTTGTCATAGACCATGTGGCATACCTTGAATGTGAACGGATAGATGTTGCTTGGGTCTGAGCTGGATGTGAAAGTGAAATGTGAGTTGTTGAGTTGTTGAGTTGTTATTGTTGTTGTGTGTGGAGGAAGAAGTTTGGGTTGAAGTGGAGGAGGAGACGCTTTTTTGTAGTGCTTGAGGAGGGGATTTTGCGACGGCCGCTGGTCACAAGAGGCAGGAAGCACAAGATGAAGGAGGGAAGGAGTGACAATCTGGAGATGGCAGTAGGCAGGGTAGCAAACTGTTTGCGCTTACCTTAGAAGAGTTCAGTGAAACTGATTTTCGAAGCTGGTGATGAAGTTAGCAAACCGCAGATGTGTACGGAGATGGATGTGGCAGAGGTAAAGTGATGGTATGGTGCTGACGGTGGGTGAGGTATGTTTTGGCTTACCTTGTTGTGATTGACTGTTGTGACTAAGGTCTGCTGGGCTGGATGTGAAAGTGTGAGTTGCTGTTGTTGATGTGTGTGTGGAGAAGAAAGGTTGGAGGCTCTGGGGAAAAAAGGTGGCATTATATAGACATCTCGAGGGGCCAAAACCGCGCTAGCAGTTCATGATGAACAGGAAGGAGGGCAGGAGGGCAGGAGGGCAGGGCGAGGAAGGAGGTAATGAGAAGGGCAGTAACGTACCTTTGGATGAGGAAGGTGCCGCCGTGACAGAGACGGCAAAAGCAATGTCTGCTGCTTTCGTGAGGTGCTGTCGTGAAGTCGAAGTTGTGGTGTTCTGAACCGAAAGGGGGTGGAGAGGTTGAAGGGGGAAGATGTCGACGGACGTGGACGAAAATTGACGACAGCGGGCGAAAGTGGATGACAGGAACGACGGCGGACGACAGCGGATGACGGCACCAAGAGAAATATCGAAGGCAACGGCAACGGAAATAACGCCAGGGACGGCAAGAGCAGTGATATACCGGACCGACCTGGCTACTGAGACTGACTTCAGTTTGATGAGACGACTGACTGAGCTTTTCCTCAGCTCTGGGTCTCGGCCTGGGCATCAAGATTAAAATCAAAATCAAAATCTTCCTGGGCGAAGGTGAGCTTGACGCAGACTTGGGGGGACACCCGAGCAGATATTGCTCAACTCAACAGGGTTTGTGGGCTGAGCCTTCATCCATGCCCTAGGACAACTCGTAGGGATCACCAGAGGTCGAGAGGCACCAAAGCCGAGCGGTCTTTGCCTAACTTCACCTTGCTGCAGAGACTTTGCTCCTCACCGCCTGAGGGCTGATCGAGCTCTTCAGAGTGTGCTTCAAAGGGTTGAGACAGCAAAAGAGAAGATCCACTGTGACTGCACTATCGTGACGTCCTTCAAGCTGTACAAAGGTGCCTGCGCTCCAGAGACACTGCATGAAAGAAAAGGGAAGGGAGGGTGAGTTCAAAGGAACTGAGGTGGAAGACAACATGAGGAGATTGATTTGTATTGGGGTGCTGGCTCACCATGAAACCAGCTGATGCTTTCCTGCTACCTATCCACCTGTCATCCCAGTTTGGGTCGTCATGAGCCATCGAGTTGAGTAATGTCGCTCGAATGACGAATTTCTGTTTAACAATATGCCACCGTGGTAACATATCAAATGAATATCTACCACCCCGAACGCCCCGTCGATGCAGTCCCCTAACTTTTGTATTATACAGAACAACTCTGTCGACTTGCGGTGTTGTTCCTTCATGAATCGCGAGAAAGGCCCGCATAGCTGATATCCGAAAAAGAAAATGGTTGACGTCGTGGGCCCACGTGCGTGACGGCGATAAGTCATTATGCCGCGAGCAGAAGACCAGTTGATCGTTGAGATCACGGCTGTAGCGACCATTCGAAAGGCTCTTGCCATCAGAAAGAGGGTCGTGCAACAACAAATGCCAACGCCAGTGACTAAGCCCAACCCCTGCGGAAACCGTTGCCTACGTTCATCGTCAGTCCATGGTTCAATACTGATATCTTCCGTATGGTTGTGGGGGTGCTTGATAGCCAGAAGGCGTTTGGTTCCAGGCCAGGTTTGGGTCGTAAGGCGCAATTGCCAACGGTACAGCGGGCTCAGAAGATCCGCCACTGGAACCAGGTCGAAGGGGAGAACTTCTGTAACCAGATGCCAGACGACGGCCGGAACCTTCAAACGGACTGAGAGTCCGTTGAGGGGAGCTTCGTCCGCCAACACCATATCCGGCGTAGTCACCAGAGGCCTGGCGGCTATGAGAGGGGGGTTGCATACCGTTGTTTTGCCTGGAACGGGGGTCCGGGTTAGATTTCCAAGTGCTGTAGTCGGGCACCGGGGTGTTCTGAATAAGGCCGACGAGGTTGTGAACGTTAAGGCGGTAGGCATCGGGCGAGTGAGCGTAGGCGTGGGCAGGAGGGAGGATACCAAGGAAAAAGGTAATGTCTCTGGAGAGCGGTGCCCCTTGGTTTCGTCGTTGTTGGTCGAGACGACGACCGGCAGCACCCTTCAGAGGCGACTCTCCTCTAGCAAGCTTCCGTGGTCTGTTGAGCTCTTCATAGTCATCGCCAGGGAAGGCGCGCTTGGGTGAGTTGGTGACACCCATGTACTGTGGAGCGGGGCTGGCAGTCTGTCGAATTGGCACAGGCATGGGAGTCTGGCGCACAGATGTGGGCTGCTCAACGACGGGGATGAGCATCCTGGGTCGCAGTTGAACAGCAGGCGAGATGATGAGGCGGTAGGCGATAGGGTCGAAGGTCTCGACGGAGAAGCGGCTGGCAAAGTGGGCGAGCTTGGAGTCGGCAGGCCAGAGTTCGGACATGCGCTTTTCAAGTTCGGCGATTGAGGACAGTTCGCCGAATTGCGACTCATACTTGTGGAAGTAAGAGTAGAGCGCCTTCGCCTGGTCCCTCTTCTCTTCCTTCTGCGTCAGGCGGTTGACACAGGTCTCGAAGACGACGCGGGCATCTGTCATGGGTTAGTACGAATCTACACACGCCTGATTGAGTACTTACTTGTCGTATCCCCCTTGGAGTGCAAGAACTTGATATATTCAAGCATGAAGCTAGCATCCTCCGGAAAGAGCTTTGCACCGCGATCGAAGATTTTGCCGCCAGCTGGGTCGTTATAGATGAGTGCCTCCATCTTAGCAACAGCAATATAGACGTCGCTGGTCAGCTGGCCACGGCTCCTTGCCTCGATGAACACTTGACGGAGACCTTGGCTGGCGCTTCCCTTGCCCTGGGTTCGGCGCGCAGCCCGACAAAGCGCAATCCACACGAACGAGATGGTACGCTTCAGCATATCGGTTTGCACCGAGAAACCCTGCTTCACAGCCTTGACGCGCTCTTCCTTGGCAAGTTCAGCCGATGGGGCCTCACCATCAACATCATCGTCGTTGCGCTCGATAGAGTCCTTAATGTTGGGATCGAAAGCCGCAGCTTCCTCAATCCTGCGAATGGCGTGCTCTTCCCGTTCCTTGAGCTTCTTCGACATGGCATAGAGATTGTCGAGAACCTGGCTGTAGGGCTCCCGAATAGCCTTTGCGCGAGCGGCCTTGCTCGCGTCGTCGTCACCCGCAGGATATGTCATCTCGACGCGGTCACCGTGTCTGAGTGCCAGCAAGACACTCTCAGGGTTCGCCGTGATACCGTCGGTCAGGAAAGACAAACCAAGCTCTTTGCCGTCTTTGACAACGTTATTGGCAAAACACCACTCAGCTGCGTCGACCCACATCTCCGGCCAGAAGCGAAGCGCCATCAACGCTTGCTTGTAGCAGTAGAGCACGCGGGCTGTGTAAGCTTCGGGCTCCTCTTCCTGGAGAACCAAGGGGTCTTCCTTCTCCCATTGTATCCATTTCTTCCAGAGGTCGACCTGCTCCATAAACTCCTGATCGCCGTCGAAGCCAGGGGCGGGAGGGAGGCGAGGAAGGGTACTCCGTTGAAGTCTAGGGATCAGACGGTCAAGCTGCGAGTTGGATGCCTTGGCAGTCATGTACGCAGGTGAGCGTTTCTGAATGAACTGGCGACCGGTGGTCTTGTTGAGACTCATCTCAAACTGGTCATAATCCTTCCATAGGTCTGTGAGAGCTGAGGTGGGCACCGTGATGGCACGGTGGTAGGCTTTCCGCAGCTGGTCCATCTTCTGTTGGTCTTGCCAACCGCTGCCTCCAACCTGGCCGGGCCCACTCTTGATAAACTGGATGTAGTCCTTCCAAAGCTGACCGGCGTCACGGTCGATACCAACAGAGCTAACGACGAACTCGTACGACATGCTGAGAATTCGGCGCGCTTCGCCATTCGGGTCGTTGTTGAGGTCGTACCGCCTGCGGATGTAGTTCAGGTAGACAGTCCACAGTTGAACGTTGGGGGCATTGACGAGGGAGCGGTTGAAGAGCTCTTCTGCGGTCTGGAATCGGTTTGAGTCTAGCTCGAGCTGGGCCCATTGTGCCCAAATTTCGGCCTGCAACTTTTTAGTACCAGAGTCTCTTTCATGGAGGTTCGACTTACTGCTTGAGGGAACACCTGCACAAACCGATCGTACACACCGCGAAGCTCGTCCAGCTGGTCATTGCGGCGGTGCTCTGCGATCAGAGATAGCCATGCATCCATATCGCCACGAGGATCCTCCTTCACGCGGTCCTCCAAGATACCAATCGTGTCATTAGGGTCTCTGGTCTGGACAGACTGGGCAGCTTGAGCAGCCGGCACAGGAGTAGGTACGGGAGCGGGTGCAGGGGCGGGAGCCACAGCAGAAGCAGACGCAGCACTGGGGGCTCTCACAGGGACAGCCTCGTGCAGCTGTTCTGCAGGGGCATTCTGAGCTGGTATGGACGCATGAAGGGGGGAAGGATTGTGTGCGACGGCAGCCGGCGCAGCAACAGTGCTCGAAGCCGGGGTCGACGCGTCCTCCTCCTCATCATCGGAGTCTCCCACTAGGAATCCTCCCTTGGTCTTGGGCTTGCCCGATTTTGGTTTCGCGGACGCAGGCGGAGTGGGGACGGTCGGGCTCTGGGACTCTGTGATCTGTGGGACTGGAGTTATCGAAACGGAGGCTGGGTCGTAGCTGACCGACTCGGGGTCGTATTCGCCAGCATCTTCTTGGTCACCATTCGCAGCATCAAGTGAGAAGGCAGGATCTTGACTTTGTTGGTCGCTATGCTGAATCTCTTCTCCTCCATATCCCTCTTCTCCCCAAGACGCACCCTCAACGTGTTGGCCGTTCTCTGGGAGTTCGGAATCCATTGCGGCGGCGGAGATCAGCGTTCGTCGCAAAAGTATATGGCAGATATCTGAACGATGCTGTCGATCGATGGAGGGTTCGCAAAAGTTCTCGCAGACAAGCACTGGGCCGAAGAGGTTGACGTGATGGCTGTGAGCTGATGGATCGCAGGCGCAGATGCGCTGCAGCTTCCAGAGCAGAAAGATTGATTCGCGGGTCGGTCAAAGACACTCAAAGTGAAATAGGCAGCTGTAAAGACTCTGATGATGCGCGATTTGGAAAGTCACTGATGGCCGCGGTCGACGGCGGAGCAGATGGCAATGATAACAAGCACAAGGGCCGCAAATTTGGAAGGCTGAGAGTTGGCGACGAGAAAGATTGATGGATGAGCAAGCGCCGAAATCAGGCTAGCGCACTTAGGCGGTCACCTGGATAAACATCGGATGCGACGGCAGCTGCGATAAGATAAGACAGCTGGGTGCGTGCCACACAAAGGAGCTTCGTTGCCTGCGCGATGCCCGTGTCTCGACGCCTCAGGGTGGCTGACAGCTCGCGCTAGACGAGAGCGGCTAGCTTCCGGAGTGGATACCACTCTACGCGAAATTCGCGGTCAGCGCAGGCGCGTCCCACGTTCGTTCGTTGTCCCGTCGCAATTGACCGGGACGAACGATACCTTCTCTTTCCATCTCTGCAGCCCGCCGTCAACAATCCATCCTTCCCAAAACACCTCTCCTCCACCGCCTTGCCCGTTGCAGCTCAGGACTTTATCCTTTTTCCCCCTTCACATTCTGCTTCGCTCAGGTCGCGCAGACCTTCTTGCATCTACTTTTCCATCCTACCCTCGCATACCGACAGGTCACCCACATTCCACGATGTCTATCGTCTCGCTTCTGGGCGTTCAGATTCTGAACAATCCCGCCAAGTTCACCGACAAGTACGAGTTCGAGATCACCTTCGAGTGCCTCGAGTCGCTTGAGAAGGGTATGTGATGCATCTTTCCGTCTCCCAATACACCCCCGCTGACAATTTTTTCACCAGACCTCGAGTGGAAGCTCACCTACGTTGGCTCGGCTACCAGGTTAGTCAAAGTGGATTTTTCAAATACACCGCCATTCTCTGACCCAAAGGCCACAGCGACCAGTACGATCAGGAGCTTGACAGCCTTTTGGTTGGCCCCATTCCCGTCGGCACCAACAAGTTCGTCTTCGAGGCCGATGCCCCCAACACTTCCAAGATCCCCGACGCCGACGTTATCGGCGTCACCGTCGTCCTCCTGACCTGTGCCTACGACGGTCGTGAGTTCGTCCGTGTTGGCTACTATGTCAACAACGAGTATGACTCCGAGGAGCTCAACGCGGAGCCTCCCTCCAAGCCCATCATCGAGCGCGTCCGCCGCAACATCCTCGCCGAGAAGCCCCGTGTGACTCGCTTCGCCATCAAGTGGTATGTTCTATGGGTGGGGGAAAAGAAACAATGTGTGATGGAGCTGACATGTGTCCAGGGACAACGAGGCTTCTGCCCCTGCCGAGTTCCCTCCCGAGCAGCCTGAAGCCGACCTTGCTGCCGATGATGAGGAGTACGGCGCCGAGGAGCGCGAGGAGGAAGAGGCTGAGGTCGCCCTCGAGACGGGTGCCAACGGCGAGAAGGCCGACGGCGACGACGCTGCCATGGCCGGTGTCGAGAACGGCGAGCCCGCCCAGGCCGAGGGCGAGGAGGATGAGATGTCCGATGACGGCAGCGTCGACATTGAGGGCGAGAGCGAGGACGAGCTGGAGGAGGAGGAGGGCGAGGGCCAGGCCGCCGCCGATGATGGCGCCATGGACGTCGACATGGCCGACGAGCCTGCTCCTGCCAAGCCCGCCGTCGCGACCCACTAGATGATCTTTTGGTGTGCTTGGTGTCTTGGATTTTTGCTCATACCCCGATTATTACGCCGGCCTTGGAGGGTATTCATTAGATGATGCACAATACGGCGGTTTAGACGAAGACAACGACCTGGATGATGACAGAGCCATTACAGTATATGTGGCTGCTTGGGGGATACCCAGTAATTAGATACGAACTGGCAATGAACAGATTTTCTGTACACATGGTGCTTTGGTGCTTGGCGATTTGCTGATTGACGCCTGCCCCGTGACGACGCCTCCAGAGTCATGGCCTGTGATCTTGCCCGAAATGTCGCTCGGTGAAAGAGCGCCAGTTCGATGTTCCAGCTACCCCGGATGCATGCCAAGTGCCATGCGGCGAAGCAATCCCACATGATCTAGCGTGTTCATTTGCATCATGTCATTGAGACATTTTCAAACGGTAGGCGGGCCCCGTCGACTACCCCTCCCCCTCTGCTATCCTCCCTACCTGACTCTCAGACATGGACAAAAAAAAAGGCCACCTCAAGAGAGGAGTCGAGCATTGATCCGTCTGTCCGCAGCGCCATCCACGCCTGCCAAGGCAATATTTGCACTATCACGGGCTATGCCGCCGCAAGCCGCCCCGCGACCGGCCCTCCTTCGACAGCCCTGCTTTTTGCGATCGCTCTCCGTCTCCGACCCATGCAACGCTCTCGCACTTTGGATTCCATCTTGATCGACTTTGATGTTTCCCCCTCCCCGGTGCGTCTCGCGTATCTCGAACCCCGGCAGCTCGTCATCTGCGTCACCTCACAGTCGGGGCGCACAAACCTGCATACGGGGAACACATGCGTGCTTCCCCTCCGGCGCAGTGGCCGAATTGATTTCGGTGTCGTTGGCCGCGACCGCTTCCAGCTTACCAATGCCATGTTGCTGCCTCGGCATCGGCCGATACTCGCATCCTGAGTCTTGGGGAAAGAGTCATTTCTTGGACGGCCACAAGATGAATATTGCACCCCACGCACCACCACGGATTTGATCCGCGGCTCAGCCGCACTTGATGTGGTGGTCTCAGAGATGCCTAGAATAATGCACATAAAGCCTCTGGAGCTCGCCGGTGTGCCTCACCGAGCTGGCTGGAGGGCTAGTAAGTAGAAAAGGCCACGGCAGTCTCCAGTGTCTTTCATGTCTTTTCATCTGTTGTGATTGAGACAATAGAAAATGATTCAACAGCAATTCTTGAACATTCTTATCACATCACTGTTTGCAAGTAGCTCATCATGTCCTCGCAGAGCCCCGAGGAGCTTCTCAAGGCGGTGGAGGCAAGCCATGATCGATACCTCCAAAGTCTTCGAAGCCTCTACGAGTATCTCGCTGGTGCTGTCAGAGAGAGATCAGACTCGAGAGCCTCGACGACGCTACCACGCTCACCGCACCTTCACCCGTCCCATAGTCCAGTCCAAAGCCCCATTCAAAGCCCAACGCTCTCCTCAGAGGCGAACTTCCAGCCAACACCTCGTCGTCCGCGCCGCCCAACTTTTTCCGACTCTGTTGAGAAACAGTCACTGTCTCATACCCGCGAGAAGCATGTTCCTTCATCCATCCACTCTGAGCTCGACGTCGAATACCTTCCCCTGCTAGACGTCTCCATCCCACGCGTTGCTTCCGACGGCTCCTTTACTTCGCCCGCACCGAGGCTCATCGAGAGAGTCTCCTGGGAGGATGCGCAGCTTCTCAGCCATCTGAAACGATTCGACTTCACCGGCGGCACTGCCATCGCCCTCACAGACGTTATCAAACGGCAGGGCGACATCGACGAAAGCAACAAATTCGACGACTTTGCAGCCTACGAAAGCCAGGGCTACGTCAGCTCAACCTTTGAGCTCTACGATGTCGACAAGGAAGGCAGCCCCCGCCCCGTCGGGAAACAGCCAGACCGACGCCGGGGGGATGAGGCGATCCCCTCAACCAGCCAGATCGTCGACGCCCCGACGGTATGGAACGCCCTCAAAGGCATCCACTCAGACGGCAAAGCCGTCGGCCTCGTCACCATACTCCAGGAACCATCGGCCCTCATGCTCGGCGCCCTTCACATGACCATGGCACCCTACTTCGACATGTCGGAGCTCCTCAACCACCTCATCACCGACCACGAGAACAACGGCAAGACGACCGCCTACGTCCACCGCGCCTTCGCACGCGACTCGTCCCCGCCTCACCTCCGGCAGCGCAGCTTCTTCTTCGCCTTCAAGTACTACACCGTCGTCGGCGACGGCCTCGAGCCCGCCCCGTGGCAAAAGTACGACAAGCGTCCCGCGGACAAACGCTCCAGGGACCACATCGACATTGCAGAATGCAGCTCCGTCCTTGCCCTCTCCCTATCCGGCCAACCCCGCCAGTCCGTCAAGCAGACCCGCCGCCGCGAAGGTCCCCAGGAAGGCTTCCTCTTCGACACCTTCGCCCCTTGGCACCTCCTATCCATCCAGTCCTTCCCAGACGACGAGCATACCCTCCGCGGCAGCGACGCCGAGGCCCGCAAGACCTTCGTCTCGGGCCCCTACGCCTTCATGGACGCCCTCGTCACGGAATACCGCGACGCCACGAAGCGCAACCTGGCCCTCCACGCCCGCATCGCCAAGCTCATCACGCCCCCGACGGACTTCATGTTCGACGCCCGGCTACGGGACAAGCTGCTCTTCGAAGACAAGCACTTCACCTACATCCGGCGCTACTTCTGGGCCTACAACACGCTCGGCGTCGTCAACGAGGGCCTGCGCGCCATGCTGTCGGCCTACCGCGACAACTTCCCCGACGACTTCTGGGACGGACGACACCCGACGCTGTGGCCTCACCCGGCGCCGGAGTCTTCCGAAGGCAGGGCGTACCGCGACAAGATGGCCCCGCTGCGCCTTGATCTTGAGCGGGCGTGTCGCGATCTGGAGGCGGTGCATGCGAAGAACGCGGCGACGAGGAAGGAGATTGAAAACCTGCGCGACCAGCTCTTTAGCGGGAGTTCGATCAAGGAGTCCCGGCGGGCTATCGAGCAGGGGGATAACATCAAGGTCCTTACTTTGGGGTCCATGGTGTTTCTGCCCCTGACATTCGTCACTGTAAGTTCACTCCCGTGTGATGAGATGAGGGTTACGATCACTAACATGTACTTCTAGTCCGTGTTTGGCATCACAGAGTTCACCATCTCGCCGCAGGACTGGCGTTTTGCGGTGACGATGGTATGCGTCTGCGTCCCGTTCCTCATAGCCCTCATAATGTTGCAGACGAGGGCCGGATATTCGCTTGCAAAGCACACCTTTGCAGCCTTCACATGGCCGTTCCGATACTTCATAGATACCGGCACCGATGATAAGATGCCTCCGAGCGTGACGATGCCGCCTACAGAGACGAGACCTCGCAGAAAGAGGCGGCTGACCAGTCGCCGGCCACCGGCGCCTCCCCCTGATGGCACAGAAACACAGTCCTCGTGGACTGGCAAGCTTTTCCGCCGTATGAATTTTGGATCAATGACTACGAGCAAGTTGAGTGATGAGAAGGTGTTTGGGAATGTTTGATTGCTTGTGTTCGAAGATACCCCTGTCTTTACCATCATTTAATGATAACAACTTGAGCATTGCTTTCGAGATAATAAAACATTGAAGCTCATCGGTAATGTGGTGATCATGCTGTCAACTTGAGTCGGCTTGTTGCTGTTCTCATCGTCCTGGCCGTCTTTGTCTTCGCTATCGTTGTCGTTGTCGTCAAAACAAGTGATGTTGACCCCTGCTGGAGGTCGGCCGCCGGTCCTTGCTCTCGTTACATATCCATCCCTAGCGGAAACAAGACATCGCGATGGACGTAATGGTCCGAACCCCAAGAATCGTTCTCAGCTCCTATACGAGGACATCGGCATGAGGAAACGAAAGGTCATGAAGGTGATTTAGCAGCTTTGGATTTCTTGTGAAGATGCTACACCAGGAAACCCTGCTGGGATGTTGACATGTGAAGTTCCAGAAAAACAACTTCAACTCTAGCAACAACACCAGACAGATCCCTATAATCCGAACAAGATCAAAACATCCACAAACAAGACGTCACCATCAACCTTGTACCGTATCCCCCATTCCCCAAAACAAACACCTTCACACCCACATGGCATCCCCAATCACACGCAACACACACTTCTCAGAATCCGAGAACACCAAAAACAATCAATCCTCTAAAACCTGTAACACGCCAACCAAACCTTCCACATAATCATCGCAAACCCCCTCCTCCTCGTCATCCTCCCAGCCAGGAATACACCAACCTCCGATTCAACCGGCCGGCAACTTTCACAAACCTCAGCACTCATCCATCCCTCCCAGCCCCTTCAACCATACCACCATACGTACCTCGTGCTCCATACCTCATCAACATCCATCCCACATGGCCAGGCCCTTCCATCCCCACTCAATCACACGCAGATCCAACCCACAAAGGCAGCTGAAACATCACACCTTACACCCGAACAACGTGGCAGCGGCGGGGGCCAGAATAAGAAAACTCTCACGTCATCCGCCCCCAACTCCGACTGCTGCTGTCCGAACAAGACATCAGACGAAAGTGTGCCCTAAGCAGAGAGTTCCGGGCTACATGCGCAAACCACGCCATCACGCAAACTCTCACCGTGGGAATGAGATACGAAGCACCATGGCATACCAGCGCATCCGTTCGTCTTTGGCTCTGTAATGCCAGTCCCTTTGGCGGCAAGGGAAAAAAACCGCTCGAACAGGATCAAACCCAAACCGGGCTCGAGCAACTCGGTGGCACGTATCAGACATCACGAGAGCGAACAGTTCGGTTTCGACATCAGAAATCATCCATGTCATTTCATTCCTTCTCGTTCAAGCTTAACCCTTCCCCTTCTCTTTCTACACCCCAATCATTTCATGACATGAACTAAGTAGACAGGACATACACTAAAGCCGCCGGACCAGCCGAAACAACCCCGCGCCGTCATCGCGCATCAAGACATGGACCCCAAAAAAAAAAAAAAAAAAAAAGACTTGGAAAATGGAGACCAAAACACACGATACGCACAATGTAAACTAAACGTCCTGGCTCCGGCCGCAGGGGCAATTAAAATAACGTAGCAGGTATATCGCGCAGAAAAAAACCACCTGACCGGGCCACCAATTCGCCAATGTGATGTGCGACGAAAGAGGCCGAGAAAGACGAAATCATGTTCCCATATGCACAAGCGGTAATCTTGTATGGCAGACCGAGTCCAGAGAATGCCACCTTTATACTGCGTGAGATAGGTTCTGGTGAAGAGTTAAAAGGACGCCTGGATGCGTTTGGATACTGAACGAGATGGTCGAGAAGCGAATTAAAGGCGGCCGTGGTAAGGAGACGTTCGTAGAATGAGGAAAGCGGGTAAAAGAGGCATTGATGGATACGAATGCTGGGAAGTTGAGGGCGGTGGGACGAAGACGAGAACGTCGTGGTATCAGGTTCCAAAGAGATGCCGAAACGCCTAATTCCATCAAAAGCCAGTCGTGGGTATCTCCGAGAAAAAGCTGTACAGTTGTGAGTTGGGAGACCCATGTGCTGGCGTTTACCACCCCTTCTTTCTCGCAAATCGCTTGTTCAGCAGAGCGAGAACCTTGGTGACGTTGAATTGCACGTATTCGAGATCCAAGTCATCCTGTCCATCCTTTTGCATCTCGAGCAGGTCATCCAACTTAAGATCCAACTCGAGGAGACCACGGTTGCGTCCTGGTAAAGTTAGTCAACAGTACTGGAAAGGCACAAATTGAAACATACCCTTGTAATGCAGAGAAATGACAAAAGTTCCCGGCAGGGGGCTGGTGAAGTTGAAGTAAATGTTTGCTCTGCGGTTGTCCGGAACATTGCTCTTCTGGATGACGCCCTCCTTCTCCAATTGCTGGTGAGTGAATTTGTAAGGGCCAAGGACCTGTTGCTTCTGCTGTTTTCTCCTTGTGCCCTCACTTTGAGAGCGAACGTTGTGCAGGTAGCTCTTGTACGTCTCCAGCTGGCCAACGAGGTAGGTGTTGTGGTCGCGAATCGTCTTGTACACCTCCTCAAGCTTGACAGTCTCCTGAATAACACCATCCTTGAGAGAGCCAAGGTGCTGGAGTTCCTGCTCAACCTCGTCACGCAACAAACTGAATTGGTCGCTCTTGTCGATGACTCTCAGTTCCTGCAGCTGAGAGAGCAATTCCATTGCCCTGATGCCTTTGCGGACCATGACCGCGTCATTGCGGCTCGTAGCCGCAGCGTCCGCGATTCTCTCAAGTCGCAAAGGTCGTCGGGCAACGCTGCTGTTGGCAGGAATGGATCGCATGATCTGCACAAAGACGGATTTGGCTTCCATAAAGTACACCTCCTCTTGCGTGATGTCGAGCGCCGCGGTCAAGTCGTCAATCGCCGTCTCCCACCTGCTGAAGAGGGGAAGGTTGATGACGCGGTTCTCCTTGCGCGGAACCTGAGGAGGTGCGGCCGCCAGCTCTGACATGATGATACCAAGATGCGAGTTGTCATCCTTGCAGAGTTCGCCGTGGTGCTTCTCGATGAGGGCGTGCATGCCGTAGATTTCGTTCAACGTAATGGACAGCTCCAGGTCCTTCTTCGACAGGGCCACGTATCTGTCCATCTCCAAGCTCTCGTAAAAGTCTTGCACCTCGCACAGGTCAAGCATGAACTTGTTGACGCGGTCCTTGTTTCCTTGAATGAAGGGCTGCAACTTGGCCATGTAAGGTTCCTTGGCGTACGAAGGCTTGTTGGCCAGGTTCTGCAGCATCTTCGCAATCAGGGTTAGTGTTCTTCTCGGGCGCTCTGCAGGCTGGCCGTCAATGAGCATGTACGACTTGGGCGTCACAATGGCGGGGTTGATGAAGCGGAGGAAGAAGAAGCCACCGATGAGCGTGCAAATGACCTGATCATTGGCGTCAGGGTACTTGCGCTTCGTCAGACTGCGGATCTGCTTGCAAATCCACCGAATACCGTACGGTGCCTCCTCGAGCCCGTCAATGATGGTCGACAAGAAGCCATTAGCAATCTCGGTGAGCATCGTCAGGCGCGGTTCGATGATGGCCTGGACTTGAGGGTTCTCCGCAGCTTGTTCGGCTGTGATGCCCTTGGGCAGCGAAGCAGGAAGGCTGCCAGTGTCCTCCTCAATCTGTTCACACATGCGCTCGTAGACCTTGAGCGGGTTAATCTCCAAGTCGAGGTCCTTCAGCTCAATCAAGCTGTTGATCCTATCAGCCAGCACTGATTTGAGGAAACTCTGTCCAGGTCCTCTCCTTGTGTAGGTGGTCATCATCCGCGATACTGGGGTGTTGGCGCGGAGAAGCGACGAGTATTCGGGGGTGTTGTCGAATTGGTAGGTAAGAACGGACTGCTCCGGTTAGCAAACGGAACTGCGATCGGAACGCGTGACAAACCTGGAACATGGTCAAGAGCAAGTGCTCCTCACGACTCTCGTACTGGTTACCGTAAATGGTGAACATGACGGTCTGCAGCAGAGAATCGATCTCGGACATGGACACCAAACGACAAAGGTGGGCGATATGTCTCGGCTCGGATTGCAGCAGGAACATCAAGTTGCCATACTTTTGCGTCTTATCGTCGTTGGGAAAGTCGCCCTCCTGCATCTCAGTGGCGTCTTCCAAATGGCTCGCAACTTCGTTCTGTTCTTCCAATGCCATTCGGTTCTGGATAAGAAGAGCGATTCGAGAGTCGAGGTATCGCACATCTTTTTCGAGGACGAAGTTCTTCTTTGACTGAGACGAGATCTTGGACTTGAGTTCGCGTAGAATCTTCTGGGCTGCGGAGGAGAGATTAGCGAGGGATACTCAAAGAACGATGCGCGTGTGTGTTCCTACCCTTGGCCAGGTCATCCTCAATCTCGAGATCAGTCTCATTTGCTGACATGGACATGTACAGCGCGGACATGGAGTACCGCTTCGATTGGCGGGCGGACCGCGATCCATCGTAGGAAGACATTGTGTTTTGGCGGGAGAGGGGTTGGAAGGAGGAGGAGGAGGCGGTCGAAGCTCGGGAAGGTGTTTGAAGCATGACGGACATATTTGCTCGTGCTCAAGGGTGACGGGTTTGCGAAGCAGGCTGGTCGCCCAAGCGAGCCCCTAGAAGCGATGAGCCTCGGAGCCTGCGATGAAGTTATGCTTGCCGACACTGGTGAGTCGGTTTGCGTGTCGTGCAGGGGTCGTCGTGACGGGTTGCCAGGAGACTTTGGACCTCCAGCGTGAAGTGATGAATGAGCGAGGCTGAAGGCCTGAGGCGCGGCTGTCGTGACGCAGTCGGCGAGCGGGAGGAAGGAGAGTGGTTCGCACGATGTGGCTGCGAAGCGGGAGAAGGCACGACGCAGATGATGGAGGGGGGTGTGGGCGACAGCGAAAGGTGAGTGCAGTCGGGTCGCGCGATGGGATTGGGTGTCGAAAAGTTCAGTCGCTCGATTGAAGGCGAGTTTGTTGCTTCAAAATTGGGATGTCGTCCAGCGAACGCCACGAGAGACAGAAAAGGTTGAGTAGCAGCGAGCCCAAGATGGCAGACTTCTCGAATGTGAGGTTGGTTTTTCGGTGGTGTTTCGAACGGAAGCTTCGTTTCGGGGGGGGAACGCCGAATGGATATTGCTTTTGGCAGTGCTGATAGGGCGGCGCGACGAATAGGAGCGCGGTTTTAGCTTTCGCAGACGCGGCCGCAAATGTGTGGGCGACGGTGATCAAATTAAAAACGAGGCTAGGAGGGGCGAAGTTCCAGATCCAGACAGGCAATCGGGCTGCTGCTGCTGGGTGCTCGTTTTGTGTTGGTGCTGTTTGGGGAGTTCTCGGTATGGGAGTGTTGGAGGCGCGATGCCGACGGTTGACTGGCTGGCAGGACTGTCTGGCGTGTTTGCACTAGACTCGCAAAGCAAGGGAGGGAATGGGATTAAAAAGCAGAGCGGAGGAGAGCCGTAGTTGTTTGAGCGAGAAGAGCGAGAGAGAGGGAGCGTGGTGGGTGGTGGTAGTGGTGGTGGTTGTTGTGTGTGTGCGTGTGTGAGTGGAATGAAGAGGGGGGGTCTCTGGGGTAAGTACAGATGGACCCTCGCTCAAAAGGAAAGGAGGGGAGGTCACCCTGTACTCGTAGTGCTACAGCGAGGTCACAGTAGGACTGCGTAGGGCGGCGGTTCAGAACGTGCAAAAGGAGGGACAGGAAGAGAGGTCGGATGTGTGCGACTGGGGGGGTGTGGGAGGTGTGTGTAAACGACAAGACGGGCAGCGTGTGGGAAGACGAGAGTGACGAGCAGCAGCAGCAGCACGCAGTCCGTACAGGCGGCACTGGGACGATGAGTGGTGCAGCAGTGCAGACTGGATATTAAGGCATGGATAGATTGGACGGGATGGGTGGGATCACTTCTGGCGGTAACCGTACAGGCAGAGAATCCGTAGGTATGTACTGCGGTATCGGGCCAAAATAAAACCACCCTGTCAGGTATCTGTGGGCTGCACCCACCTCGACCACCACACCCCCTAACTATACCCTTTTCGGACGGCGCTAGTCCCAAAAAGGCAATTTTGACCCCTCACCGCCTCAGCTACCTTTTTTTGCTACTAGCCTACTAGTTATAAATTATTCTACCTTCTTTGAGGCCCTCTAGTTAACTTCAACTCTAATAACCTTAAAAACCACTCTTTTTTCGTTATAATAGCTTAACTAAAAGGCTCCTATATAAAATAACTATTAGAAGCTGAAAGAATGTAAATTTGCACGCTTTATAATAATACTAAGATGATCTATACTAAGATTGTTAAAGTTACTGGTTTTTTGAGGGAATAAGTCTATAAGGCTTATACTATAGCCTCTATAGTATTTATGCTACGCCTTAGGTACCTAAGAGTAATAACCTCTAAATAAGAGGTATAGTTAGTTAAATATATTACCTCCTCTAAAGAAGGCTATAAAGCTACTTTTCTATAGTTATCTATTATTATTTTTAATATAGTTTTTAAGATCTTTACTATATAGGTAACTTTATATTAATTAGACTTTTAGTAATATATTGCTTACTATAAGCCCTTTATTACTAAAGCTAATAGATAGAAATACTTTACTTAGGTTTTTAAGTATATTAACTAAACTATTAACTAGTAGTATTATATTTTATAGACTAATAAAATGTAGATTACTAGTAGCTACTACTAGAAGTAGTATATTACTTACTAGCTTAGGGAAGAATAGAATTCTATTTATATTATTAAGAGGTATTTTAAGAAAAGTAGCTAGATGTTCTAGGGATATTTTTATAAGTACTATAAGGGCTTTAAAGTCTTCTAAGAGAAGGATTAGAGCTATATTAATACTACTAGTTACTAATAACATATTATACTTATTATTAATAACTAGCTTCTCTAATACTACTAAATATATAGTAAGAACCTCATTTTTATATAGAATAGTACTTTAAGTTACTCTACTTAAAGTATAAAGGAGGAAATAGCTACTAGAGAGATCTAATAAGTAGACTAGCTACTTTTTTCTCTTAACTTTAACTTAATTAAGTCCTACTAGAACTAAATAAAAGACTATATTAAGGAAAACTATAACTTAGTTAAAAAGCTTAGTTATCTCTAACTATAACGATAGGTTAAAGAGGCGTAAGAAGCCTTTCTAGAGTCCTACCTCGAAGAGCTTATTTATAGTATACTAGCGCGTTACTAAGTAGTTATTAATACTAATAGTATATATATAAAATACTAAGATAGTAATATAAATCGTCTTTTTTCGATATACACCCATTTTTCTGCTAAATTTGCTGCCTTTCGCCGTCATTACAGCCCGAAATATTATTAGTTGGTGCCCCCCTGCTATATCCCCTGTTTCTGGGCGCTACCGTCTCCACCAGTTTTACTTACCTATAACACCATAGTATGTACACCTCAGTGAGTGATGTCTGCGGTAGGCACTTAGTACATAGGTAGGTACGGAGCACGGGAGGACGTTGGAGGAGAAAGGGGATAAGGGAGCGATACTGCGTAGGTAAGGAGAGGGCCGCAAGCATGCTCGGCACATGGAAGGATAGTCAGGCCAGGACCGGATGGACGATGATGGACAGGCACAGTACGGTACGGATACAACAGGCACAAGGCACCGCGCCATGAACCTCCTCAAAGCAAAAGAAGGTGCCTGCCCTGTGCCTGTGCCTGTGCCTGTGCCTTGGACAGGAAAAGGTTGCACAAAATGGTGGGATTGGCATTATTGGAGGGTGAAGGCTGGTCCGATGGATTATGGGTGGATGGGGGCCTCAACTGCTGCTCGACCCTGGCAGTGCCCCCAGATGGTGCGTTTGTGAGGACTGGGAGTCCCTGTAAGAAGGTCACGCTCGAGGGAAGAGAACGAGCAAATCAGATACGTACCGCCGCTTGAAGAAGACACGCTTTTTGTGGTGTGTGTGTGTGTGTGTGTCTCTCTCTCTCTCTCTCTCTCCTTCTCTCTCTCTCTCTCTCTGCTGTGTCTGCCGTGTCTGCCTCTGTGTGCGAAAAAAGGCAATGGCGATGGGAGGAAAGCCAGAAAGAGGAGGGAACACTAGGAGACCGAGAGGAGACGAAGAGGGTGGGGAACGGGCCCCTTGCCTCGTGCGCGCGATGCGGAGCGGCGAGCGGTTCCTGGCTTCAGGCGATGTAGACCCACTCTTCAGGGAACTACCTGCCTTGGTGCCAGACAAGTGCAGATAAATAGACGAGCGAGCGGTACGTACCGCCCGACCAGCCGCGAAGGGAAAGATACCAGGGCGAGCCAGTCAAAGACGCGGATGAGCAGCCTGATGGAGCATCGCCGAGTCTTGTCGTCCAGGTTGGCTTTGCGGGCGCGTCAACCGTTGCAACTGATGATAGTGCCTGCCCTGTCGCCGTGCCTTACCTTACCTCACTACGCAGTACATCTTTTTACTTTGGCAAGGTACCCAGCCAGCCCAGTGTGCCCAGACGGTGCCCAACGGTTGACGGCTTGTGATGGCGGGAAGCGGGCAACTGATGTGACCCAGGTTGTATTGATATCGATACTATGATGTCAGGAGGGGACCAAGGCCGGCGCCGAGGCAGTGTTGACTCCTGTGCAGTAATTACGCCGACTGCCTTAGGTTGTCAACGTCGACAGGACGAGAGACTCTGGGCTCGTGCTGCACAGTACCTTAGCTGTTGGGCAGCAGCAGCAGCAGTGGCTTACTGCTAGGCTGATGGGATTCTGTAAGTTTACAAGCAATCTTGAGAAAGGCATGCGAAGTGGTTCGAGTTGTCAGTCTTAGCGGACACTGACTGACAGAGGCATGCGGCCTGTGTAACCGCACCTCTGTCCATCATGCCATCCATCTCTACTGCGGTATCCGTACTGCGTATGCACAACACAACATCAGCATTAGAAATACTTTTGTCGCAATCATCAATCGACAGCAACAGTTCGCTGTCGCGGTCGGCCGTCCGTTCTCTGGCATCTGCAACACCACACCTCGCATCTGCCCTGCCCTGCCCTGCCCTGCCCTGCAGTCCCTTCATCAGGCAGGGCTCGTAACGCTGGACGGACCAGAGAATAAAAATTCACCTTCACACAAAGAGAAGAAGGATGGGACGACGATGAGTGGTCCCGCTTTGCTGCAACGCCAGAAATCTGTTTGAGAATTCCGCAGGGGTTCCATCGCTCCTGCTGCTAATTAATGCGCAAGCTGCACGGCGAGGGAGGGTCGTCACCACGCCTGAGAGGGTCGTCTGCCCCACACCATTCCGTCTTGGGTTGGCTGTTGGCCACTGCGGGAAGGGGGGGGGGGGGGGGGGGAGAACCACGGAAAGAAGGGACCTCCGCGTTGCTGTTTCCTGTTCGCGTTGCCAGGTATCGGCTCCTGCTCTTCGTACCTGCTGGGTAGGAACGAGCCAACAAACCGAAGGTGCCGTTGCTGTTTCTGAGGAGAGAAGGAGCGGCGGCTGAAGTCATCACGGCGATATTGCAGGAATACTGCATTTCTTCACCTGTCGCTCTTCAAATCTACGACAAACACATCTCCCCCCTCATGCCGCTAAACACTAAATGACGAACGAATAAAAGAGGGAAATGGGGCCGCCTCATCGACCCGCTTGTCTCCTTTGGGCGGCAGCATTCTTTTTCGCCTCTTTACCGCCTTCCCAAGTCCCCGGCCCAGCATCCGCGCCAACAACTATCCCAAAGCCCAGGGACCAGCCAAATTCCACCGTCGACCAAGTCAATCCATCCGTTTGGATTCGGCCCATCCGTCTCGGCTTGCCCTACCCTCTCCTCTAGCTGCGACTTGTGCTCGCCAGTCAGTCAAATACAGCCGCCATTCGTCAGCTAAATTGGCTACCGCGGCCTCGTTATTTCCAACGGGCGGGCACTCCGAGAGCGCCTCATTGCCAGCCCGCTCCCACCCCGACTCGACCGGCGCTCTTTACGTGCCCATCACGCGTCGCGCATACGGTCCAAACTGCCTACAATGCGACTACTGGCCAGACGGACACTGCAGATGCGCAGCAGCTCGGCCAGGGATATGGCCGCGAGCAGGAATCGCAACGTATCTACATGAGGTACGGGTGCACAACCAGACAACATCCCAGCACAGCCTGCCAAACACATGCGACTGCATCGAATCCGTCACAGCCGAATTACTTAACCGCCGGGCACGTTGAAGAACCCCAACCCAAGACCTGGCAGAAGGCAAATCCATCAACCAGCGTCACCTTGCGTCGCACTAACAAACCATCGGCAAGTGAACTCGCCGCTCTTGATAGTGTCACGGCCAAACCATCGCATTGTCGGTGGCGGCAACTGCAACACGTATCGCCGATGCTTCTTCCTGGCCGGTCCCCCAAAATGCCTGGACCAGCAGCGGTCCCCTTCGTTTTCGGCCTCTCGCTTCTCGCCCTTCCAGGCATCTCCCTTCACGACGAGACCTGCCACAAACTGAATTTGAGCAGCATGAGGGAATCGGTTTTTAAAATAGTGTCTCGCAAGGAACTCTGGAAGCCTCATGGAACCATTGCCCACAGACCTAACAGGATCCGGCCATACCACCGCACAGAACACCGGACACCTGGGTTCCTTTTCTTTTAAAAGAACGGATGATGAACCGCCAGAACAGCAAGGCCGGGGCCGGTATGGTCCAGTTCCAGGACGTCAATCTAAACTATCCCTCTGCCGTTGTCACCGCTCTCCTGCTGCTCCAAATGTGCCGCCCACACAGTAGGAGAAGGGGAATCTTATTGCACACCCCCGCCCCACCCACTTCGACCACCCTCTGTGGCGCGCGCCGTGGCGTCTTTTTAGCTGCGAGCGAGATCGGTGAAAAAACCCACCTTTTACTACTAATCTAGTATTTTTCCTACTACTACCTAAAACTACCCCTTACTTCTATTATATCTCACTTTTTAAGGTTATTACTATACCTCTACGCCCCTTATAATAGCTATCTCTTTATAATACGCGTAGTTAACTACTTATAGCTTTCTACTACTACTTAGTATTATATATATTAGTAGGGAAGTACTAATTAATATATATAACTACTACGCTAAAGTAAATAGCTATATATTAAAGATTAATACTTACTATAGTAATATAGGTATAAAAGAGGACTATATATATATTATTTTCTTTTATACTAAGTTATATATCTATATCTCTCGCTATACTACTTACTACTCTTATTAATATAATATTAACTTAATCCTTAATACTTATTTATTTAAAATAGGTATAAGGTATATTTTAGATAGCTTCTATATATCTTACTAAATTAGTAGTAATACTACTTCTTATAACTATATTAAGGTTACTACTAGTACTTATATATTATAGTATAGAGTTATACTAGTATCTATAGATATTAATATTACTAAAATAAAAGTAACTAATATATTACTATATTAGATTATTACTTAGATATAAAACTACTTTAAGCTTAAAGTAATAATTATTTTATACTATAATATTAATAATATAGTTTAATAGGTATAAAACTAGCTACTTTAAAGTAATAAACACTAAGAGAGAGGAAGTGGTAATAAACGTTAGTTCTATAATAACCAGTATAAGTGAGAGTAACAGTAGGTTTCTCAGTATGGCAAAGGGTAATAGTAAAGTAAGAAGCTATAGAAGTTATTGTTATATTAGTTGCATATATCTTCTATTCTAAGTTCCTAGTAAAGTTAGGGGGACTGGTTAGTTATTATATAGACGTTATTAACCTATACTAGTCCCTATAGGGTTAAGTAGGTGTTTTAGTCTATTTAGAATAACTAAAACTAGTAAGCTTACTAGTAATACTAGCTTATAAGCTAGTTTTAGCTTTAACCTTTATGCGTTAGGTTAGCGTAGCGCTAGACCCTTAGCTTATAGGCTAGTTTCAGACTAATCTCCCTTAACAATCCAGCCTATTAGCTTAGTTGTTAATGCTCTTACTCTCAATCCTAAAGGTTGAAAGTTTAAGTCACTATTAAGTTACTAGTTTTTTCTGTTTATATACTTATAAGACTTATAGTCTTAGTCACCCCCTTAAGTTATATATAGTATATATATAACTTACTAAAACCTTTATTAGGAAAAAAAAAGTAACTAAAAAATTCTTATTATAAGAGAAAAAATATATTATAGAGTTATAAAAACCTCTCTTTTAAGAAGAAAAAATAAGAGAAACCTAATATATTATATCTCTAACTTCATTTAGTTTAAGATTTAAAGTATTATTATTATATTTAAGTAAAAACCCTTTGTTATATAGGTTTATTATCTCAATAAAGTATTTATATACTTCTTTATTTACTAGTTTTGTGAAAATATTAGCTAAATTAGCTTTTATATAAATATAGTATAATTATAGCTTATTTTCTGCTAGTTATTGCCTTATAAAGTGGAATTTTATATTAATATACTTTGCTCTTTTATATAATTCTAGATTTTCAGCAACACGCTGAGCAGCCTCATTATCTATTAATAATTTAAGCTTTTCTAAGGATTTAAATCCTAAGTTTTCTATTATATAGTTTATAGAGTTATATAGGTATAAAGCTTCTTTAGTAGCCTCACATAAAGCTATATATTCAGCTTCATAAGTACTTAAAGTAACTGTTTTTTGTTTTATACTATTCTAGCTTATAATATTATATAAACTAAAACAAAAGATATAGCTTGAAGTAGAAGTTCTATTAAATAGGTCTCTAGCCTAATTAGAGTCTGAAAAACCTACTAACTATAGTTCTATATTACAGTTATAAATAAAGCCTTTATAAAGGTATCTTTTTAAATATCCCTATATCCTATTTAAGCATAAAATATATTCTTTTGCTAGATTACTCATATAACAAGCATATAAATTAATAGTATATATTATATCTAACCTTATTTTTAAGCTTAAGAAATTTAAGGATCCTATTTCTTACTAGTATATATTTATTTCTAAAACAGTAGCTTATCCTTTATTAAGATATAGCTTTATATTAAGGTCTATAAGAGTTTTATACTTTAATACCTATTCTTTATTATATTTATTTAATAATTTATTTATATATTGAGACTGATAAATATTTATTATCTTATTTATAGTATTAATTTATATTTTATTCCCTAAAAACGTTATAGGATTTCCTATATCCTTTATATATAAATCCTTTAATAAGGTAGTATAAAAGAGAGTTATATACTCTTCTTTAGGCGCAGTAACTATAAAGTTATCCATATAATAGATTACTGCTACTTTTATAATTTTATTATTAGCTATAAAGATCCCCTCATTATAAAGACTAGCTTTAAAGCCTAATTTATTTAAGACATTTTTTAGATATTTATACTAAAGTCTAGAGCTCTGTTTTAAACTATATAAAGCCTTAAGCAGTTTACAGTATAAGTTATTATTATTACTAGTATTATTATAGTTATATTCTAACTACTTAGTATTTAGGTTATAAAAGAAGCTTATAGGTAATTTAACCTATATATCTTTATCTATAAGAGCGTGGTAAAAGGCGTTTTTTATATTATATTACTTTATAAACTAGTTATTCGCTACTGCTATTATAAATATAGCTCTATAGTTCTCTAGTTTATAGGTAGTACTAAAGGTTTCTAAGTAGTCTATACTAATATGCTAGTTAAAACCTTATATAACCTAATAGGCTTTATATCTTATAACTTCTTTTTTATCGTTATATTTAGTTATATAAACCTATCTTCCTCTAAGAGGCTTTTTATCTATAGGTATATTATATACTATTAACTAAGTCTTTATATTTTATAATTCAGTTATTTCTTCTATTATTACTTAAATCTAATTCTTACTTTTAGCGTAAATTATAGCTTATTTATATATAGAAAGATCTAAAAGATTACTAATAGATAGAATATAAGAAGCTTTAGTTTTATTTTTATTTATAGCAGATATTATAGTTAGAACAAAGCAGTCTTTTATAGTTATAAAAGCTCTTTCTTCATCTACTACCTATTTATATTGTTCTTACTTCTCTTTTAATATAGTAGAAATTTCTACTATTATATTATTTATAGTCTTTTCTAGAAGGTTATTTATATTATTATTATTTATATTTATATTATTATTATTATTATTATTACTTCTTAGATTTAAGTCTATTGATCTGCTTTTATTATATAGATTTATATATAAGTTATTATATAATTTAAAGTCCTTTATAATTTAAAGCTCTTTTTATTTAGAAGTAATAAAAGTATTCTCTATTATTTTTATATCTTTAGTCTAAGTAGACTTTCTTTTATTTATATTAAATACTTTATATATATTATTATTATAGTTTATTATAACTCCTTTATTAGCTCTATTATCTAGCTTTTTTATTAAAGGATTCTTATTTTTATAATAACAAATACTTCTCTATATAGCTATATTAGATATATTAGGTTTTATATTAAAAGCTACCTCAAAAGGCGTTTTATAGCCTATAGAGGTATGTAGAGTTCTATTATATATATATACAGCTGCTAAAACTACTTCTCTCTATAAGTAGTGAGGTAAATTAGACGTTATTAAAAACGCTCTTATTTTATTAACTATAGTATATATAATACGTTCTATAATACTATTCAGTTCATAAGTATAAGGGACTTTAATATTATGATTTATCCCTTTTATAATATAAATATGATTTATTTTATTATTATTAAACTCATAACCACTATCTATATCAAACTTTTTTATAGAGTTATTATTTATATTAACTTTATTACAGTATTCTATAACTATAGTATTAACTTCTTCAGCTTCTTTTATTTTTAATAGCTTAATATAAGCTAGTCTAAACTTCCTTTTAATAAAGATTATAAACTATTAATAATTATTATAGGTTCTAGAGGTTATAGGTCCACATAAGTCTGAAGTAACTTTATAATATAGAGGATATTCTTTATTATAGTTAGTTAACTATTTATTAACTTTAGTTATAAACTTAGCCTTATTATAAGCTTTATAACTGTTTAAGCTTACTTCTTTATAGTTTGCTTTATTTATATTATTTATAGTATTATTAGTTAGTTTAGCTAAAGCCTTACTACTGATATAACTTAGTCTATTATGCTAAGTTATATAAGAGTTATCTTTCTTAGTTATATTTTCTTTATATATTTTATTATGTTTATATTTAGAGACTTTAGTTAAGTTTTTTATAGATAAAGTAGTAACTTCAGTACTTACTATAGTCTTAAGTTATTAAAGAAGTAAAGTTTATAATAGTATATTATATAAATTTAACTTTATAATCTTTTTATATAAAGACTTATTTTCTATTATACTATATAATATAGTAAAATCATAGTATAGTATTAAAGCTATATTATGATATTTAAGTCTTTTCTAACTTATTAAGTTAATTTCTAACTTAAGTATATAATAATAATCCTTTAATATAAAGATAATATTACTAAGTAGGAATTTAACTGCTATTTCTCCTTTTTTATATAAATATCTATATAAAGCTTCACTCTATTTAACTCTATATTTAATAGTAGTAGTTTTTATAAAAAGAGATATATTAGATATTATATATATAGTAGCACTAGTATTAAGATAAAATTCAGATTTATTCTTTAGATTATCTATATATTTTATATCTTTAATAGTATCTATAATCAAATTACCTAAGAGGTTATTAATGCTTATATTATTATTATAATAAGTTAAACTTACGTTCTCCTATTTTATACCTTCTTTAAGTTAATTAATACTCATAAAGTTAACTATAGTTATATTAACCTCTTAAGTTATATCTTCTTTATTAGAAGACTCTATATTAACTTTTTTAGCTATTAAAGCTTTTTAGGCTTTATAAAGCTTTTGTTTTTAGGAATTAGGTTTAGTTTTAGAGACTTTACTCTTGTTTTTCTAGTTACTAGAAGCTTTATTAAGATTTAAGAAGAAATAATCTTCAACCTTATAGTTTTTCAACTTATAGTTAGTACAGTATAATCCCTTAGTCTTTTTCTAAGGTTTCTTAGACAAATTCATCTTAACCTTAATATATAAAATAGTTATAGAGACTTTTCTCTTTACTTTATTAATAAGATTAATAAATAAAAACTTAATAGTATAAGAAGTTAAGTCTTTTCTAAAAGCTTAAGTAACGTTAGTTATAAAACCTTTATAACTGTCGTCTAAACTATTTAAAACCTAAACTATAATAACTTATTTAAGCAAAGCTATAGTTTTAAGAGCAAAATCATTAGTTAGCTCTTTTACCTTATTAAAGTAATCTTCTATAGAATCAAAGTCTTCTAGAGAAATATTAAAAAACTCTTTATAAGTTAGATATTCTGAGGTAAATCCTATAAGTTTATAAAGATCCTTTAGTTTTAACTAAGCAGAAAACCTAGTTATTAAGTCTTTTATAACTCTTAAAAGTAAATCTTCACATAGAAGCTTTATATATACTAAGACTTTTAAGTCTACTGCCTTCTAAGTTAGAGTTATAGGTTCATCTAGTAAACTAAACTTTATATCTTTACTAATAAGTAAAGCCTTAAAACAGGTTGCCTATACTTAATAGTTAAAGCTTCTTATAAGAAGAGGAATATATTTTTCTATAGTTTGAGAATAAAGTTATATTAATAACTAAATAACTAGATAAGTCTAAGACTATACTATATAAAGTAAATAACTCTATTATTTTAAGTCTTTAAAAAGAAGATCTTATTTATAAGTGTTAGCACAGGTATAAGCGTATGCAGGGGCGTAGTATATGCGCCTATATAGTATAGGGTTATAGATGGGCTTATGTTGTGATGAAAAGTGATAATTTTGAGCATTAAAGAGCATTTAATCGTATAGATAATAATAAGAGCAGTGATATATTGTGATGATTCCTGTTAATGTAGTTGGCAGGTTACATCCCCTAGTAGGGAAAAGTGAGGGGAAAGATAACCTGAAACGTAACCTACTAAACTGCTAATTATATAAGGTGCTTACATAACTATACATATTATATAATCAATATTATAGTTATAGGTTATAATAAATAGAGTATTTTTAGTTAAGGTTTTATACCTTTAACTTTATTAGTTTATTTAATATAGGTTATTAAAGTAAGTTAAGCGTTATTATTATTCTTATATTATTATTATTATTATAAAAGAATGTTATATGTTAACATCCCCCCTTAAAGTATATACAGTTGATTTATAGTATATAGCTTACTCACTTAACATATATATACGTTATAGGTATAAAAAACTTAAAAACCCTATGGGAAAAATAAGAAAAATATTCCTATAATATATAATATGTTTATAACTAGTTAAAAAACTCTTATAAAATAACCTTATAGGTAAAAAGGTAAGAGAAAAACTAGTAAGTTATTTCTTTAATACAGTTATTATTATTATATATATTATTATTATTCTCTTTATTGTTATTATTATTTATTATATTAAGTATATTATTAAATATAACTTTACTAACTAGCTTAGTTAATATATCTATAATATTAGACTTAGAGTCTATATAAAATAACAAATAATCTTTATTTAATAAAGATTCTCTAGCAAAATAATACTTTATATTAATATGCTTAGATTTTTTATAAAATTTAGGATTTTCAGTTAGCTTCTTAGCTGCTAAATTATCTATAAAAATCTTAGGCTTATTTATAGCTTTAAAACCCAGATTAGTCAAATTAAAATTATAACTATTATATAGATATAAGGCTTCTTTTACTACCTCAGTTAAAGCTATATATTTAGCTTTATAAGTAGACAGTGCTACTGTTTTTTGTTTTATAGTAGTATAAAATATTATATTATATAATCCCCAGTAAAATATATAAGCTGATATAGATTTTCTATTATCTAGGTCTCTAGCCTAATTAAAGTCTGAATAACCTATTAAATCCCATATTATATTATTATTACAGTTATAATATATTCCTTTATTAGGATATTTATTTAAGTAACCCTATAAATAATCTAGAGCTATAAAATGCTCTTATAAAGGGTTTATTATATATCTTAATAATATTATAACAGCTAGAGCTATATCAAATCTAGTTTTTAAAGCTAGATATAAAAGTGCTCTAATTTGCTGTTAAAACTATAGAATTTCTTCTTTAGAAGCATAATATTTATTTATATATAGTTTTATATTATCTCTCATAGGAGTTATAAATAGATTTATATTTATTTTATTATATTTATTTAATATCTTTTATGTATATTTAGTTTGATATATAAAGAAAGACTTATTAGGTCTATCTATCTCAAACTTATAGCCTAAAAAAATACTAAGCTCCCCTAATATTTATATTTTTATCTGTTACCTTAATATATTATATATATAGTCACTAATAGTAGTATTATTAGCTGCTAAAAGCATATTATCTATATAGCAACATAATATAGCTTTATAGTTATTTTTATTAAGTATAAATACTGCTTCATCATAAAGTGAAACAATAAATCCCAATTTTATTAATATAGCTTTTAAATGGTTATACTATAGTCTAAGGCTTTGTTTTAACCTATATAAAGCTTTAAGAAGCTTATAGCAATATTTGCTATTATTTGATTTATAGTTATAATTAGAATTAAATTCCAACTTATTAGTAGTTTTATTATATAAAAAACCTATTAGTAAAATTATATATATATCTATATCTATATTAGCGTGTATAAACACTGTAGTAACATTATACTGTAGAAAAGTCCAACCTTCTTTTATAGCAAATATAACTATAAACCTATAGCTTTTAGGTCTATAAGTAGTAGAAAAGGTTTCTAAGTAATTAATACTAATATATTAATTAAAACCTTAAGTAACCTATCTTACTTTATATTTATATATATTATTTATTTTATCTTTTAATTTCATAAAATATACCTATCTACCGCTTAATAAATGAATATTATCTAGTTTTTCTATAATTTCCTAAGTTTTTATATCTTCTATTTAAGTTACTTCTAGTTATATAGCCTGAATCTAATTATCTTTATAAAGAGAATTTAAGGCTTACTATATATTAGAAGGCTCATTTAATATAATAACTAATAGAATATAAGAAGCTTTATTAATAATACTAGTTCTAGTAATACTATTATTATCAGTTAAAACGTTATTATTTATTTTATAAATACTAAGAGCAGGACAGTCTGCTATAGTATATAATAGTACACTTTCAGTATTATAAACTATATTATTAACCTATTAGTAGTCTTTTTTAGCTTCTTCTGATAGAGAGGAGATCTCTATTAATAACTTAGATTTTTCTTTATTTATTTCTCCATTATTAATACTAGTAGTTTTCATACTCTCATTATGTGAACTAATCATACTAGTATTAGTATTATTATTACTAGTATTAATATTATTATTTATATTATTATTATTATTATTATTATTATTAATACTAGTCTTATCACTTAAATTCACAAAAGCGTTATTCGTTATAAAAATATCACTACTTATAGTAGGATTATTCCTATAAGAGATAGATTGACTAGAAATATCTCTTTATAGACTATTATAGGCAATATTATATCTATTATTATTCAGCATAATACTACTATTTGTATCCTTATAGCAGGTATTTATGCTTAAAGGAAGCTTTTTATAATAAAAAATAAAGGTATTCTCTAAGATTTCAACATCTTAAGACTATAAGGCTCTTCTTAGTTGCATATCCTAGATCTTATACCTATTAGATCTATAATTAATTATATAACCTTAATATGCTTATACGTCTAGTTTTTTCATTTTAGGATCTTTATTCTTATAGTAGCATATACTACTCCACACTTTTATATTATTTATATTAGGTTTTATATTATTCTTTATTTCATAAGGCGTTTTATACTTAATAGAGCTATGAGAAGTCCTATTATGCATATAAAGAGTAGTATAAAAGGCTTCACCCCATAAGTAGTGTAGTAAACCTAAATTATATAGTATAGTTCTTATTTTATTAACTATAGTGTATATAGTACGCTCTATAAGACTATTAGGCTTATATGTATAAGGAGGTCTTTTATTATATATTATACCGCTTTTAGTGTATATAGCTTTAAAGCGATAATTATTAAATTCTATACCTCTATCTATAGAGACTTCTTTTATTCTTTTATTATTATTATTATTATTTACTTCAGCTTGAAATTTAAGAAAAGCTTCACTAATAATATACTTCTCTTTATCTTTAAGTAATTTTCCCTATACAAAACAGGTATATTTATCTATAAAGATAATAAAAAGGCTATATTTATCATAAGTAGTAAGCGTAATAGGCCTACATAAATCTAAAGCTATATAATCTAAATAATCTAGATTTTTATTATAAACCTATAGCTTACTAGCCTTAGTTACAAATTTGCCTTTATAACAGGCTTCACAAGGCTGTAAAGTTATATTATTATTATTATTACTTATATTTATTATAGTATTATCTTTTAATTTTAAAAGACTTTATAAATATATATAACCAAGACGTTAGTGCTATAATTATAGGCTATTATTATTATTATTATTTATATTATTATTTATATTATTCTTATTATTATTATTAGTTATAGTATTAGTATTATATATATATTAATTGTTATTATTAATAGGAAACTAGAAGAAATATAAATTATTCTTCTTTACCCCCATAGCAATAATACAATCTTTATTAATATTATATAAAATAGGTTGTTTCCATATAATAGAAGCAATACCTAAAGAATCTAACTTAGATTGACTAAGTAGATTAATACCTAGTTCAGATATATAATAAACATTCTATAAAGTTATTTTATTATTATTAAGATATATTATTAAATCACCCTTTATTATAGAAGTAAGAGTCTTTACTTCTCCCCATTTTATAGTTTTATTTATTTTTATAGGATTTTTTATAAGGTTATAGTTATTAACTATATAAATAGTAGCCACAGTATCAATATAAATATCAACCGTATTTTCATTTTTATTATTATAACTCCTTGTTTTTCCTTTTTCCTTAATAATAGATTAGTTAATTAAATAACCTAAAGAAGGATTATTAGTATTATTTATATTATTATTAGAAGCAGTATAGCTTACATTCTCAAAGAGAATATCTTCTTCTTCTTTATCAGAAGATAAATCCATTAAATCCATAGGATTATTAGGATTATTAATAGATATATAGAAGGTAATATTATCTGCAGTAGTTATATTAACTACTTCTTTTTCTTTATCCTTAGCACTAGTAGTACTAATAGAGGGCTTTTTCCACTAGCTAGATGCTTTTTCAAAATACAGAAAAGCGTAGTTTTCTTCAGTATAGTTTATTTTCTTACAATTTTTGCAGTATAAACCTTTCTGTTTTTTCCAGGGTTTTTTATTTATTTTATTTTTGTTTTTTTGATTTTCCTGGTTTTTATTCTGTTTTTTATTCTTTTTATTATTACCCTTTATAATAATATTATTAACTACTTTATTACTACCTTTTCTCTTATACTCATCTATAAAACTAGCATATAAAGAGTTGAGGTTATAAGTAGTAGGATTAGTCCTAAGAGACTAAATTATAGAGGTTATAAAAGCCTCATAAGTCTCATTTAAACTATTAAGTATATAAGCTATAATTACTTAATCAGATAATTTAAGCTTATTATAGGACAAATTATCTATAAGTTTTTTTATTTTATTTATATATTCTTCTATAAAATTAAAGTTATCTAAGGAAATATTAAAGAACTCTTTATAGGTTAAAAACTCATTTATAAAACCTATAGACTTATATAGAGCTTTTAGATGTTCCTAAGCAGTATAGGCATCTTTATCATCTTTTATAACCTTTAGAGGCCTATTATTACAGAATAACTATATATAACTTAAAGCCTTATAGTTTTTATCTTCATTATTAGAAGAAATAGGCTTAGTAAAGTCTATAGTAATATCTTTACTATATAGTAGGACTTTAATACGTATAGCCTATACTTTATAGTTCTCTAAGCTAATAAGCTTAAGAAACTAAACCTTAGAATTAGTCATTATTGCCTTAATAGGATGTAGTGTATAGTTATAAGCCTTATAAAAGATAAATAACAGTGAGGTTATTAACTAAAGAGCTATTATATATATAGTATAGTAGTTCTTATAATAAGGTTATAATAGTTATAAACCTAGAGGTTAAGGGTTCAATTTATAAAAAAAGAGTAGTTTTTATTCCTTCTTTTTAATTAATATCTTCTTTAGTTAGACCTATATCTAACTGAAGAGATATATATCCTATATAGTAAATTAGTTAAGAGGAAGTCTGTTAAGTAGTAAGTATAAGTCTAAACCAAATTAGTAATAGCTTAGAGGATAGTTCAAAGAGATAATCTGAAGGATATAGATCGAATAAAATAGTAATAAAAGCTTATCTATTTAGGGAAGGATCAATAGAGGTATAGTCGATTTAAATAGGGTTTAGTATATAGATTCAAAGAAGATAAATCTCATAGAACTAAATAACTAGTCCAGCTAGTATTTCTAGTTCTACAAAGGTAGTATAGATAGAAAAGCATTTAAAAGATCGATTTTCAGTATATATAACCTTTAAGTAAAAGTAGAGCCTTATAGGTAGGTAAGGGAGAGGTAAAGAAATAGTAGGAATAGAGGTTATTTCTAAGCTAAGCTCATAACCTGTTAGTATAGGTATAAGCATATATAAAGGCGTAGTATATGCGCTTATATAGTATAAGGTTATAGATAGGCTTATGTTGTAATGAAAAGTGATAATTTTGAGCATTAAAGAGCATTTAATTATATAGATAATAATAAGAGCAGTGATGTATTATGATAATTCCTATTGATATAGTTAGCAAGTTATATCCCCTAGTAGGGAAAAGTGAGGGGAAAGATAACCTGAAACGTAACTTACTAAACTGCTAATTACATAAGGTGCTTACGTAACTATACGTATTATATAATCAATATTATAGTTATAGGTTATAATAAATAGAGTATTTTTAGTTAAGGTTTTATACCTTTAACTTTATTAGTTTATTTGATATAGGTTATTAAAGTAAGTTAAGCGTTATTATTATTCTTATATTATTATTATTATTATAAAAGAATGTTATATGTTAACAATAAGTAACTAGAGAGGTTATAGAAGAGTTTATAGAGTTTCTAATCTTATAGAAAACTTCTCTTAATATATAAAATAGAGACTTCTTAAAAGTAAAATAAACTCTACTAAGAAGGAAGTAATCTAAGATATAAAAAAGTATATTAGACTTTTAAGAGTCTATAAGTTAGTAAAAGAGGTAATATTCTGCTATAGAAGTAGGTTTATTAAGAATAATTATATAATTAAAAGTATAAGGTTAGTTATATTAAATAAAGTCTCTTAAAAGTTAATTCTTAAAGAGAAAAATATAAAAAAAGATAAGAATCTCATCTTTAGTAAAGGTTATTCTAAGAGTTTCTCTAAAGAAGAGCTGTAATTAGTTGATTTAAAGAGAAAGTAATAGAAAAAACTCTTTAAGTTAAACAATAGGTTATTACTTTGCTTGAGAAGTAGAAGGTTATAGAGTTAATCTCAGTTATAAGGCTTTTATAGACTCTTCTGAGTAGCTAGGCTTATAACTACTAAAAGAGAGGAAGTAGTAATAAACGTTAGTTTTATAATAACTAGTATAAGTGAAAGTAACAGTAGGTTTCTCAGTATAGCAAAAGGTAATAGTAAAGTAAGAAGCTATAGAAGTTATTATTATATTAGTTGTATATATCTTCTATTCTAAGTTCCTAGTAAAGTTAGGGGGACTAGTTAGTTATTATATAGACGTTGTTAACCTATACTAGTCCCTATAGGGTTAAGTAGGTATTTTAGTCTATTTAGAATAACTGAAACTAGTAGGCTTACTAGTAATACTAGCTTATAAGCTAGTTTTAGCTTTAACCCTTATGCATTAGGTTAGCGTAGCGCTAGACCCTTAGCTTATAGGCTAGTTTCAGACTAATCTCCCTTAACAATCCAGCCTATTAGCTTAGTTGTTAATGCTCTTACTCTCAATCCTAAAGGTTGAGGGTTCAAGTTACTATTAGGTTACTAGTTTTTTCTGTTTGTATACTTATAAGACTTATAGTCTTAGTTAAACCTATTAAATAGTTATTCTAATAGCTTAGTAATAGTAACTACTTTTTCTATTATAAGTAGACTATATCTAGCTATATTACTTAGCTTTTTATTATATTATATTTTTATATTAAACTCCTCTATACTTACTTTAATATACTACTTCTTAACTATATATATAAAACTAACTACTTTAATATATCTCTATTTAATATTTATAGTACTATAGGTTTTAGTAGCTTCTTTTTAGCTAGTATTTACTTTTTAAGTATTAAAAAGAAAGCTAACTACTACTAAATACTTACTTACCTTAAGATATACCTCTTTAAAGAAAATATTAATCTATTTAGCTATATTACTACTAATTATAAACTTACCCTCTTTAATATACTTAAAAAGAATAATATACTAAAAGCTAACTTCTATTTTTTCTACTACTAGTATATTACTAAAAACATTAGAGTTAAAACATATTACTATTTCTTTCTACTAGTTTAATATAATAATAATATAGTAATTAAGAATAGTAAATACTTTATATTTATAGAAATATAAAAAAATCTTATTAGTTTAGCTATATAAAATAACTTTAAGAAGTACTTAGAAGTAATTTTAAAACTATACTAGCTTTATAAAACTATTATATATATTACTAATATCTAGATTAAGCTATACTATAAGAAATTTATAGCTTTTTAAACTAATTAGATTACTTACTTTAATATACTATATCTTCTTTCTACTTATTATATATTTTTTACTAATATTATTATTAGTAGACTATACTAACTTCTCTACTATTAAAAGCTAGTATAATATTATTAAAAAACACCTTACTAAAAGTATATAAACCTTTAATAGTATATTTAATAACCTTAATTATTTTTAGTTTAGTTAATATTTATAGATTTTTAATAAAATAGAAAACTAATTAGTGAAAACTCTGAAATTTATTAACCTAAAGGTAACTCTACTTTTACTACTTAATATATCTCTTATACTTACTACATTTAAACTACTATAATTAGAGCTTTTATAAAGTTCTAAAATCCTTATTAATAGCTATTTACTTCCTCTACTTAATAATATAATATCTTACTTACTCTACTTAATTTACACTACTTATAGCTTATTTTACTAATATATTATATAAAGCTATATAAGAAATACTAACCCTCTTAGTATTAATTTAATCTATCTTCACTAGTATTTAGATTATAATACTAAGACGTCTAATTCTAAAGAACTACCCCTCTTTAACCTTCTTATTATTAAGAGTAAAAGCTAGCTAGAAAAAGCCTTTATAGCTAGCTATAAGAAAAACTATAAAGCTAGTAGTACTTATAGAGATATTATAAGCCTTAAAATTACTACTTTTATTACTATTTAAGATATTATTAACCTACTACCCTTAATAGTATTAGTCTAATTTACTTCTAAAACCTTCTATAAGTTTAGTACTAATACTTTAAGTACTATTAGCTACTTTTAGTAATAACTTTATAACTTATTACTAGCACTTTTAGTAGAAAAAGACTTTAATACTATTTATAAAGCTAGTACTAGTACTACTATTAAGAAGCTTATTAATATATTATATATTAAAGTTAAGATTAATATATAGACTATTAATACTAACTTTAACTTATAGGATTTATAAATTACTCTACTACTTAGAATTAAATATTAACTCTATATACTATAGTAATAAAAAGCTATAGTAATAGCTAAAATAGCTAGTAGTAATATTAATATTATTAAGTTATTAAATTAGTAGCTCTAGAAGTATTAGAGCTAATTAGAAGGTTTAGATTATTAGTTTTTCTTTTTCTTATTAACTTTTTATTAAAAAACGTAAAAAAACTAGATCTTATTAAGTTATATTAATTATTATAATAAAAATCTCCTCTTAGAAAGTTATATAACTTTTAGATCTCTAGCTTCTAATTAGTTAAATATATTTATAGTTAATATAATAGAACTATAGTAACATCTCTAATAGAAGAATAATAACTTTAGTGGGCATAGTAGTAAAAAGTTCATTACTCATCTAGTGGTCCTCTAGTTACAGCCCCAAGCAGCAGTCTCAGCCACACAGGGGATGTGCAGGACGGTGGGGCGGGGGTGTGCAATAAGATTCCCCTAGGAGAAACCGCCATGACGCCCATCGTTCATGCGTCTAGGAGGCGCAGACCTGCTTGAAACCGTTTCTCTTCCGCTCCTCGCCCAAGTCCGGCGTCTTTTCGTGGTCGCGGGAGAAGAGGAAAGCCACGATTACCAAGTTGGCAGCAAGTGATATTTTGCCAGCTGTTCGCTACCTAGTACTGGGCTACATCTTGAACGGCGTCCATGCTACGCGGCGAGGCGATGTCGCGTGCCTATCCAAGCAGGACTTTCATCACGACATCCGGCTCTCCAACCGAGCATCGCCCATCAGCGGCCCGTGGTGAGAAAATTTGGTCCCTTGGTCAGCAACAAATGACTTGCGTATGGACATCTCACACACCCCTTTCCTCGGTGTGCGCTCTTCACCGTCTTCATGACATTTCAACACTCGCACCCCAGAGACAGGGACCGAGGTGAAGTATCGGCGCTTATCTAGATCGGGCAACTCCACTTGGTCAGGGTGCGGGAAGTGGAAAAGGAGACGCCAACGGCTCCAAAAGAAGAAAAAACAGTTCCTTCTCAGTCGCGAACCCCTTACATCCAAGAACCACCGTATCTTCAAGTTTGCATCCCTGTGCCTGCTTCGAGATCATCGCCTGTTCTCGGCATTGAGTGCAGACAATGGAGGTGGGACGGACCCTGTGAGACAAGGGCAAGATTCTCCAAGCCACACGACAACTCGTCATCATCGCGAGCTCTCATGCCGTCCATCACATCCGATCCCACTCGATGAGCCCGCGTTTTGACTGCGAATACGACCCAAGGCGGCCGATATCATGTCCGCGGTTGCTTTCTCTTTGACAACGTCCGGTGTTGCAAACAAATCGGCTTCTCGTATCTCCCCTTAGCTGAGCCTCCTACCGTCCCTCCTTGCGGCCCGTACGCTTCAAGGGACTTCCGCCATTGAAGCATCATGCCTGCAGGACAATCTGGAAGCCGGTGCTAGCAGCCAGACTTCTGGAACCCGTCATCACCTGGCTCGCCCACTGCCGAGGCTTCTACGCTTTGGCATCGCAAACCCGTCAACGCCCACCGGAACTGCGAGCGACCGATACGGTGTGTGATCCGGTCTGGCAGCCGTACTAAGTGCATTGCTTGCACGTCAGCATCGACGACGACCCTGCCCCGATAACTCCATACGCATCGTGTCACCCAGATCACGGTGGCGTCTTGGTGACAAGTTTACCTGCTGGAAAAGCAAGCCCCATTATCCGGACTGGCGGCGGGGTGAGTCGCGGGCCCGCCGTCAGCAGAAAAAGGGGTCTCGGCCACCACTCAACTGTCTTTCTGACAATGACTCTGGGGACGGACACCAGCGCCATTACAATGTGGCTTTATTTGAAGCTTGTCAAGACCAAACATTGTCCCAAACACTGCTTCGACAGAGCAAGCTAGACGAAGCCGGCGATGCGCGTGGCGGACCGAGGCCTGCACCGCCTCAACCTGGTCCATGCTCTTTCATTTCCCCATGCCTACGACACGTGGGAAGGCAGGATACGATTTCATGAGGATCGCCCCCCCTAGCAGGTGCAGCAGTCCCTAGCCTCAGCTCGGCTTGTTCCTGACCTTGTCCAAAAAGCCCTTGGCTCGTCCCAGCAGCGTCGAGGGTAAGACACGCCGGGCGACGGATCGAAACAGCGCTCCACCGTTCTTTCAACGCCATTCTTCTGCCCAATTCAGTCACCCTCCGCGTGTGGTGTAGAGTGCAACAAGTAAAGTGCGCGGCGTGCAGGAAACGCATGCAACGATTCTGTATGTGAGATAGCCCGGTGGGCCTATGCATGAATCATCTGCGTACCTGCAGGAAGCTATTTCAGGGGTTTGGGTCCTCGCACACGGTAAGCGGGCGACAACATTCCGACTATTGGCAATAGCCCGAGTTTGTCGACTTTCGACCTCAACACCGCCATCGTCAACGGTCTGGTTGTAGCTAAATACAGCATCACCAGCTTCCTGTTTCTCGTACGGGCCCGAGGAGGAACCAAATCCCCGACGCGTCTGCTGCCATTAGACGCCTTGAGAAACGCGTTTCCTCAACGTCAAATGGCCAATTTAACAGCCCTGGCCGTGCTCATCCAGATCTTGCACCCGCGATGCTGTCTGTGCGATGGCTGAGAGCGGCGATGACAGCATCAAAGCACTGCAGGGCACAATTAAACGTAAGATCGAGATTTCATCCGCGTGATGCTGGACGAAATGGACGCCGCGTGAAGATTTCATTCTCCCCCATCGGGCGAAGGACCCACGGAATCGTCGGAATGAAACGCAGCAATTCGCCATCAGGACTACTCAGGTGAGGGCCCGTGTGTCCGCCAGACCGCAGCGGTTGCTCCGGACATCGCCGGGGTTCGTTCAACACCATGTCACGTTGGCGCTGGACATCACTAGTAAGGCTGCGATGTTGTCGCTCGTATGGTGCTCGCGATCTGTCCTCGTTTGTCTCGCAAGACTCGGTAAAGTCGCGTTCGAACTGCCTCGTTTGTATCTGAGAATGGCACCCTAGCATCGCAGTGCCTACCTGCAAGTCTATGATGTGTGAGGCGCATCATCCTCATCCCCTCGGCTGCACCAACGGCCCAGAGGCGCATCGCTTGTGATGGCCCAATCCTTCCCCAACCACAGACGACGAAACGAACTGTTCTGTTTCCCGCGTCGGACAGGGCCATCGCTATGTTTCAGACATTGCCTGGCCGGCTGTCACGGCATATCCGCTCCTTTCGCAGCACAGAAACAGCAGCCACAAGTCGCACACGTCTGCAGTCATCCGACGTCAAAAATTTCGTCGACAGCTGTCACTTCCCGTGTTCCCCTGGAGAGAGACCCTGCAGGAGGTGTTTTAATCTCCGCATTTGGTTCCCAATGCACCGGCTCGCCAATGAGTACCATTCGTGAGAGGGGACAGAGGACAAGATGTCTCGCCTTGGCGATTTGTCACATCGTCTATATTCACTTCCAGAAGCATACCTCTCCATCCGCGATATGGCCCCCAAGAAGGGTCCCCGCCTAAATGCCTTTCTTTTTTTCTCCGTAATCCCTTAAATGGGATTGCTCGTAAAATGGGAGGCGGGGAGCGGGCGCTGTAGACTGTAGATCCCCCTTCCCCTTCTTCACCGCCGGGCGCCTCATCGGCACGTCGCCATTTTTGTATCGTTGCGGCCCGCCCGGGGGTCGCATTCTGCACGGCAAGGCCCCCTTTAGCCTCCGAGACTCAAAATGGACATTGGTGGGGAAGAGCGGGGGAGAAAGCAGAGACCGTCGCAGATGGCGAAGCGTTTTGCGAAATGACGATGGTCGATGGGTGCTTGTTTTGTGTGGCAGACGCAGACGTACCCCCGGACTGTGATCGGCGACATGGGGTTTGCTGGTGGGATGACAGGCTCCTGCTGCGTGTGCGGCGGCGGCCGCCGAGGCGTTGATTTAGTGTTATTTTTTCTTATTTTATTCTGACAGTTCTTTGCTTTTTCTTTTTTACTTTTTGTAGAACCGTCTCCCGCGACTTCGACGTAGGAATAACAGCGCCGTTGAGCATGATCTGACCTTCGTCGACATCGGCCCCGTAGTAATCCAGCCCGGTGAAAGGTTTGGTTTCGTGGACGTACGGAGGAGATGAGGCTGTTCTACAAGCCGGACAGGCCGAGACAGACTCTTGTCTTCTGGAACAGTGACAGTTCAATGTCGAGGTGAGTTATACGGACGGCTTGCCTAGTAATTCTTTGCGTCTCGGACATCAGAGACTGTGGCTGGTTCCCCGCTGGAGACTGGAATGCGGATGAAACTGCGTGCTGTTGCTTCTTCTTCTTGTGTAGTGGGATTCGAGTGTGAAAGAGAGACAGAATCGGAAAGCATCGGCTTTCGAAACGGTACGTTTTCGGGGTTGGGATTCAGGTCAAGACATGGTGATTCTCGTAGGCGAAGTGGGAGGTGAGAGATGAGACGCGAGTTGAAGATGAGAACGGAATCGGTCAGAGGCTTCCTCTGCTACTTACTTTGCTACTTGTCTCGCAGCATTCCGATCCCTAGGCCGTCCAAGAAACTGTCCCCCGTCGATGTGTACACACCTGGTTCCCTCCGGAATGTTGTACAGACCCGGTGTGCAACTTAGACGTTGCTTCTGACTGTCAACCACGTCCTGGACTTTTCTCATCTCTCGTTCGGTGAACATGGAACGACGCAAGTGACGTAAGGTCTCGTTCGGGGGGGCTAACTCCCTGGGCGCGACGGTCTGTTGATATTTGTCTATGAACGTTGCTCCGGCGTTCTCATGATACAGTTCAAGAGCCGAGAGGTCGATTGCAGCCTCTTCAATCCTTGGTTCTTGACGGAGCTTTGCTGTCCAGGCGAATAAGGACATCGAGGTCGACCAAGGGTGATAGATGACAAAAAGGGTAACACACATGATGGTAGAGAGAATGGGTTCTCCACGTCTTCGTCTGCTTAAGCTGAAACATCCATCCAGATAACAGCAATCTTACAAAGCCCGCATGGGTTCATGAAATTGGCTCTTAGTGACTTTTCTCTTGTCATGCCATTGTGGTTATTAGCCTGGCCAGACTCAAAGACTCGGCTGCCAACGGAGACAAAACTTTGAAATTGCACGCAGTGCCCCCGGGGTTCTCAAGACAGCATTTATGACGCATCTACATCGTCTTCAACTACCTTATATCTTCTTCAATCAGAGACGTACATAAAACTGATGGTTGTCGGCGATTTTGCAGATCGGAACCGGAATTGCGGCGACGGTGAACGAAAACAAAAGTCAAGTTATGCAATCTCTGATATTACTGGTTATGGCGATATCCCAGTATGTTCCAAAGTTGACATTATGCAAAGTCTGGTAGTGTCTTGACACGCTCGCAGCCTGTTGATAGTATGACATCGTTCTCTATCTAGACTTGCTTCAACGACAGAGAGAACAGCTCAACCAGTAGAGGTAGTCAACGCAACTTGATATTAGAGTAAATAATCCTAGACTTGAAGTTAGACTTAAAGTTTGATTTCCTGTGATTCATATCATCAAGGTCCACGAAAGATCACTGCTATATTCCCAGTCTGCCTGGGAGACCTTAAGATGCCAAGGGCCCATTTGATTGCGATGTTAGTTAGGGCGGTCTTTTGGGGCGGTCTTTGAAAAGGATCAGGTAAGTCAACCTTCGTGGCATGAGCAAGGAGAGGCTCTCACAGGCTTATATCATGATAGTGAGGGTAACATTGAACATTACATTGAGAACTTTCGCCGTCTTTGGGTTATGTACTTTCACCATTGTACCATCGCGCTTACTCGTGTTTTGGGCTGAATGTTGTCTGTGAATTGATTCTTGGCCAGCATATATTCTGTGACAATATAGTGACGACTCTTCGATCCTAGAACAGACATGATTCAGAGCAAGGTTTAGTCCGCGCACCTTTTCTCGGAGTCTGCGACATCAACAATGACACAAAATCACGTAGGAATTATGACTTGGAATGTAGACAGATATGAGCAGATTTGACACCTGGTCGATACTAGATCTATGGCGTGAGCGAGCAATCAGCCGGAAGCGCCCTGGCCGTCGGCAATGAAGGAGAGTTTACCGCCGACGCTTCAAACGCCGATTCCCCAGAGAAGTCAGAGTGATAGTGAAGATCCAATAGATAGGGGTCCCATTCCCTGACACCAAGAGCCAAGAGGTTTCGAACCTGATTAGTTTCGAGAACAGTTGCGAGATCCATGATGCGAACTTGTCCAGTCACCAAAATGTAGTACTCAGTGAAGAGGAAATCGCTGCATGTCTCGAGGCTAATTTCGAATGTTTTTACCCTGGCGGATTTGGCCTCAGAGTCCTGGAGCTGGTCGTTGCTTTCCTCGTCGACAAAGTATACCTTGTTGGTGTGAGACCTAGTGTTCTCAGACATCGACTTTACTCGGTTCTCTATGCTGATAGTGGGCTTGCCAAAGCTGTCGTCTTTCTTGAACGAAGGAATTTCGTCACGCAGCCTACCTAAAACCATACGGCGACCAGGAGTCTCGAACTTCGGCGCCTGTGCGTGCTTTCCTATGGGATGCTCCGTACTGTGAACGACCGCGTGGACTCCGTTGGACGATTTCGACCATGCCAATGTGAGGCGCAGGGGAAACCTCACGTCGAGGCCGCCGTCGCGCCCCTTTATGCTGATATCAACGGAAGCCCCGAAGCTTTCCAATGGGTTTGGTCTTATGAAGGTGCTAAAGAATTCGTCCCAGAATTGCCTTGGGTGTGGATTGATAAGATCAACCTCTAGAGATGGTGGAAGAGTGATGTTGATGTGAAAGGATCTGTGCAATCGCCTCTTGATCCATGATTCTTCATCAACGTCTACGTCTTTCCTGACGTAAGCCGTAAAAGCCTCGTTCTCGGGGAATGAATCATCGATATCGCAGAATAGGGACCATGGATGGGAACGAACAAACCCATCAGCCGTGCGTACGAGTGAAATACAAACGTCTGCACCAGTTTCTGAGTCTGAGAGTCCCAAGTTCATGACATAGATGCCGTTCTTTCCTTTCCGAAACGTCGTGTCGATTCGAACACCCTTGTTCGCAAGCGAAAAGTCGCATATGTCCTCATCATTCGTATTACGATGCAGTTTCGGGCCATCAACGAACTCTTCTGGTGAACGGGAGAGAATTCCTCGAAACTCTTGCTTGCGAGAAGCTATAAGTGAGCCATTAGGGCTTCTCCTTTTTGCTTGCCATGCAAATAAAGAGAGATCGTTGGTCTCTCTTGCAATCTCCTCCTGGAGCCGACGGAATGCCCTGGAGCCCTCCCCATACAACATGGGCCTATTGATGTCGAAGATTCCAAGCAAAGAGTAAGCTTGATCTTCGATTCGTTTCGTCTTCCGATGAGCTGCCCACGACATTTTCACTGCGACCGGAACCGTACGTAGTAATTGTCTAGACTCCAATACGGCATGGGGAATGCTCGTAGCAGCAAGCTCATTTTTGGTTGCTAACGCTTTCCACCGTGTGTTATAAAATGTAACAGAGCTGGGGGCGATCAACTCCTGCAAAGTCCAGCCACGAGTGAACCACCTGGAACTGTTGAGCGCCTTCTCTTCCACAGTGTACGTAGTGAAGGAGGAAAACGGAACGTCAAATGTGAAATCCGACAGGTACACAAAGCATACGGCGGAAAGCTTGTACCATTGGAACATGGAGTTGATGGCTTCGCTCAGTTCAGCACTACTTGACTTGTCGATGCAGCAAGTATCAAGCCAAGCATATGGTATGCTCCTTTGACGAGCTAATTCGCATGTCTTTGAGATTTTGGAGAAGCCGGCCTTCTTGCGAGCCGTGTCGAGGTCGGAAATGTCTTGGAATGACACTTCATCGTGCTCCCACGTGTGCGAGAGAATCGCATAGTTGACGGTTGATGGATCGTCGATTTCCTGCAATTTGAGTATTTGGGTGTCAAGAAGCCACATCGAGAGTGCTTGGAAGATTCGCCGGTTTCAATAGTATTCACCATGATGAAGAAGGACGTATGCTGAGCCTTGACGCGGGGTTCTGAGGTGTTGTGATGCTGCTGTCATGATTGGCCGACTGATGCCCACTGCTGCCTAGTGATCATGCACGTCGCACAACCCATCCTTGGCGATGTTTTCATTTTCGTCTGTCTGGAAGTCTCAGAGTCGAGTGCTAGTCGAAGAAGCTATTGGCCTGGCGATGTTCGGGATGTTTGGAGGAAAGCATGAATATGTGATAATGAAATTGAAGGTTGATACTCAATGCCTGTGTGGGAAATGGCTGTGTAAGAGTTGCCAGCACGTGGGCTCGACAGCTTTGTGAGTGATAGTCAGAGACCTCTACCACATGCAAGCTGACTGCCAAATCCAAGTATCGTCTTATCGGCCGGAGCACACCCCCGAATCGGCAAGTCAACAACGCGGCCGTGTTGTCCGGCGCACGCCGCCGCGACTTTCCTTTCCTAAGAGACGGAGTCTGACTCTTGTCGTCGTTAGAATAGCGCCGAAAGAATTGAATGCCAAGAGCGCAACGGGAGGTTGATATACACGTTCGAGAGTTGAGGAACCAATGGTTCCACCCACGTGTGCGGAACCTGGGGTTCGATTGGTCCAGCTGGGTCAAATGGAGCCCCGTTCTGGATCCCACCCCAGATGGAGGTCCTTTGGAACTGGACCCCTGTTTAGTCCGAGGTTCTGGACGCAGACTTATTTTGGAACTACTGCGGCCGGGGGCTTTCGTTGGGTGACGACCACGGGATGTCGAGAGGGGTCTTTTGGTGGATTCAGTGTTGGTAACGCTTTAACAATCTGACATGAGTTGGTGGGAGCCCTCAGACAATATGAGATGTGTGTGGCGATGGCTGCAAAATGTCGCCGTTGCCGACGGCGGAAAGTCTCTTCATGTGAGTTTCCGTGACGTGAATTACGCCGATATGACGGCCAAAGTCTCTTTGAAAGGTGATCAGGTTGATCCCGATCGGATGATCGATAAAATTGTCGTCAATGGCACCTTAGCTCGCAAAGACTCTTATACGCAAGGATACCTTTCCAGAGGGCCGGAATGAGACGACGCGCATGTAACCAGCGCGCGCGCGTCATACATGAACTATTCATTTAACCAGAAGAATTTCAGCCTGCCAACAGGGAGCGCCGACAAGGCACGTGGGTGTTACAGTGCAACCGAGCGGAGCGATCAGTCCGCATAGAGTCAAAAGGCACGCGACAGCTGCGTTATCTTCAATATCGACTTTCCAAGACGGGTGTCACCGGCTGCACACCCCAGGGCTTGGCCTTCCTCTTGGCGATCGCATCATTGCGTCTTCAGTGGTAAAAAGCCCGCGATGCCAAGTGCCAAGTAGCGGGAGCCAGCGGGAGTTCCAGCAGGGTTTGAGAGCCGCACTGGAATGACGTTCAACAACATTTCAACGTCGCGAAGCCTCGAGTTGCGCTTGAATTTGGTCGATTTCGACCGGAGGAAGAGTTGCTGTTTGTTATCGAGGCTATGAGACCGGCCGTTGTTGCTGATCTAGCAGCGCTGTCGCAACGTGCTCCAATTCGGCGCCCCCGGCTGTCCCCACGGAAGAGTCGGCAGAATCCAGCCTGACAGCATCTGAATTGTACCTGCGGCGCGAAGGGACATGTCTGTCAATCAGGCCGCTGTATCTCTTTTTTTGGTCGCCTGTCCTGGTCGCTCGGTAGATGAAAGAGGTTAAGGACGGCCGGACCCAGCATGGTCGTTGCCCGACTTGCGACAATGATTTGCCTGCGACGAAGTGTATGCGCAATTGCATTCTTCTGATAGGCTCCCTTGAATTGTAGATATTGACCCCATTCAAACCAATACGCCGAGCCCGCGTCTCGTAGTTACGAGCCAACTCGAGCCGATGTGGTGTTTCTGTATCTAGGATGAACTGGTTGAGCGCCAAGGTGCCAGTTGGGCGATGAATCGAAGCCAAGACCGATCTGCCGTCGCCAAGAACATTCGCGAGTTTGCCAAAAAGCTTGACCGAGTGCTGGGCCCTGGCTGTGTTGCCCTCGATCCTGTAGGATGATGCTGTGCCAGGACAACCTGGGCTCAGCATACATAGTACAACATCGGAAATTGTTAGGGCGGTACTGCGCGGGTCGCCGACGCCCGCGACATGCACCCCGGCATCCCATGTTAAGCCCATGTTGTCTCTGCGAGCGTCCCCATTGGCTTCAACCCAACTTGACATGAGCGGGCCGCTCCAACTCTGAGCGTAAGTTGTGTTGATTTCGCTCTGTTGCGTCGCTGGGAAATAGTTATTCCCATGATCCCCGAACAGGCCGTTTCTGCTGTTTGAGCGCAGCGTTGCCGGTGTCAGAGGCAAAAGTGAAAAGGGCGGCAGCCAGTCGGGAAGCGTTGTCTGAGATTCAGCCCAGGAAGAGACGAGGGGACGAAGTCTGAGAAAAAAGTGAAAAACACACGCTATCCCCAATCGATCGCCGAGCACGGCTCCACACACGTGTCGTGGGCAGCAAAGATCCCTGTTTGACTCTGGACGGTGTTAGTCGTCGACCGGCGTCTCCAGTCTGTTGGTGCCAGCTACTACCAAGCAGCATCCCGCGTGGCCCCCGTCTTGTGTCCCAACCCACGCCAACGGGGGGCTCGCTTTCTCTTGTCTGACATGGCTCGTCGAGGACACGAGTGGGATACTCGTGTGCAGCTTCGTCCCTTGTCACTCGCCTTACGCGGTACAATTCCTCCCTAGTCTTCCACGCTAGGACGTAGTCTCCGAGGTGGAGGCTGATCTCGAACCATGTCTATTCGTCTCCCTGGTCCGTCGCATCTCCGCTGAAGGTGTTCGTTTTCCATGCATGCGACGCTGCGAGACCCTTCAGCTCAGATGGCATGTAGTCCTTGTCCGCGCCCGGCCCAGCCATATAAGCCAAAGTCCTCCCCGGCCGCTGCGCATTTGAGTTTCTCTGTCCTCGCGCTCCTCATCCTTCCCAGCAGGCAACCCAGATTCTCCGAACCCTCTCTCTCCGAACCTTGCCGATCGTTTCATCCGGGGCTCAGAGGAGATCGACATCATGGCCGGCGTTATCCAACACAACAACGCCGCGGCGGACGGCGCCGTCACCACCAGCGAGCTGACTTCGGCTGAGGTCAAGAACAACAAGACCTCCGGAGGCAACGCGGCTTTCCACAATTTCAACAACGACTTCGCTCACGTTGCCGATGCCAACGAGCGTCGCCGTCTTGCGCTCGCCGAGATCGACAAGGCCCCCTTCGGCTGGTATCATGTCCGCGCTATCATCGTCGCCGGTATTGGTTTCTTCACTGATTCGGTATGAATTTGCATTGTTTATGAGAGGAAACCAATGCTGACTTAGACCTAGTACGATATCTTCACCATTGGTCTCGTCACGAGCATGTTGGGCATCGTGTACTACGGCGGCACCCTCCCCGCGGAGAACGACACCGCGATCAAGGTTGCAACCAGTGCCGGAACTGTCGTCGGACAACTGGGATTCGGTATTCTCGCTGATATTGTCGGCCGTAAGAAGATGTACGGCGTTGAGCTCATCATCATCATCTTCGCGACCATCGCCCAAGCTCTCTCCAGCGGTTCTCCCTCAGTCTCCATCACCGGTCTCATGGTTTTCTGGCGTATCATCATGGGTGTCGGTATCGGTGGTGACTACCCCCTTTCCGCTATCATTACTTCTGAGTTCGCCACTACCAAGTGGAGAGGATTCATGATGAACGCCGTCTTCGCCAACCAGGGTTTCGGCCAGCTTGCCGGTGGCTTGATGATGCTCATCGTCACCGCTGGTTTCAAGGGCTCTCTGTCCACTGCTACCAAGGCTGCTACTTGCGCTACCACTGAGCCTTGCTTGATCGCCGTTGACAAGATGTGGCGTACCATGGTAAGTGTCTTGCATCCGATCACCTCTTGACTCATTTTGTTGCCGGGCTTTGCGTAGCAACTCCAAAACAAACTATATCAACCATGAAGATGTAAAGAATTAGCAGCTAACATTTTTCAGATTGGCTTTGGCGCTGTTCCCGGCTGCCTGGCTCTCTACTTCCGCCTCACCATTCCCGAGACGCCTCGTTATACTTTCGATGTCGACAACGATGTTCAGAAGGCCGAGGGTGACGTCGACTACTACAAGCAAGGAAAGTGGGGTGAGGCAGAAGTTGACGAGGCTGCCCGCGTCGCTGCTCGTGCGCAGGCCAAGCAGGAGCTTGAGGTCCCCAAGGCCTCGTGGTCTGACTTCTTCCGTCACTACAGCCACTGGAAGAACGGAAAGGTTCTTCTTGGTACTGCTGGTTCCTGGGTATGTTCAGCTCTCATTTCAGATGTTTTGGTGGTGTAAAAGAAGTGGCGTTGGTGTCGGGTTGTTGGTTCCCAACTCAACCGCCACCCTCATCACATCCCAAAACGTCTTCTCATCACCATAACACGAAACTAACTCGTTTTAGTTCATGCTTGACGTCGCATTTTACGGTCTTGGCTTGAACAATGCCATCATTCTCAACGCTATCGGATGGTGTAAGTCTCAAATGGTCTTGGGGTTTAGGTGATTTTGAACTGACGATGGCTTCAGCCGGCGGCGCGGACATGTACCACTCGTTCTACCGTACCGCTGTTGGCAACCTCATCTTGGTTCTTGCCGGAGCTGTTCCTGGATACTGGGTTTCCGCTGCCTTGATCGACACGATCGGCCGCAAGCCCATCCAGCTGTTCGGTTTCTTTGCTCTTGTAAGTCAAGTCTGAAACTCTTACCATCCCGCTTTTCTAACGAGAGAAACAGACGCTCCTCTTCTGCGTTATCGGATTTGACTTCTGGAACCTTTCCGGTGGTGCTCTGATGGCCTTGTACACCCTGGCTCAGTTCTTCTTCAACGCCGGCCCCAACTCCACGACCTTCATCGTTCCCGGAGAGTGCTTCCCCACTCGCTATCGCTCCACCTCCCACGGTATCTCTGCTGCTTCCGGAAAGATCGGTGCCATCATTGCTCAGGTCGTCTTCGGTCCTCTTCGCACCATCGGCGCCAACTCGACGCTCGCGAAGACTGACCCGAGATGGAGCACCCCGTGGTTGAACCACATCATGCAGATCTTTGCTCTGTTCATGCTTCTCGGTTTCTGCACCTCTTGGTTGATTCCCGAGACTGCTCGCAAGACTCTTGAGGAGCTTTCCGGAGAGGATGATCTGTAAGTTTGCTGTCCACTGTTTTCTCATGAATCCCTACTGACTTTCACAGCGCCACCAGCGCCATCCCCGTCCATGGACACAACGAGGAGAAGCGTGCCGAGGAGGGCACCGTTGCCGGATCTATTTAAAATCGCCTGTCTGGAAAGAGACAAAAATTGCATAGCCATTGCTTTCCAAGCGCCGAGCATCGGCAACCGATACCCTTAATTTAACTCCAGAGTAGACTTTCATCTGTACATCTTAGACTTAATAAACGTCTACTGGCAATTGCCGTATAAAACCTCTTAGAAAAGTCGTCTGTCTCTATGATTTCATCATGTCGCGCTTCCTGTGTGATTCGATGAGAAGATCAGTGAAGAGTCGATTTGAGAACAAGCAACTTCGAACCCTGAGGACTGGAAAGTAACAGATCCAGAAGTGAGGGGATGTGAGTTTGAGTTTTCAAGCCATTGTGTTGACTATGCTTGGCTTGCCGATTGAGCTCATAAACTGAGAGTGATCTTGAGAGACTCTTATCCCTTCCGGTGTCGACAACCACTCGGCCTTGAGGTCAAAGTTGCGACAGAAATTCTTTGTCTCGATGGACCCCTTCCTCGTCCCGAGTCTCATAGCCTCCTGGGCTGTTTGGTAGCACCGGACGGGGGAGCCGTTGAAGACGTCTCAAATTGAGGGGTGAGATGAGATTGAGATGCATGCACAACTTTCATAAACATCACGTGCATAAGTGGAGCTTGGATCTCTGCACTGACTAAATCGTAACCTTATGACGTTAGTCCCGGTTGCTCCTGCAATGCAGGGACTTGGCACCCCGCCAAGCGGAAGTTCGGCCGCCTTACCCAACTAAAAAGTACGGGACCACCCCAAAGCTCCTCGGGCTTCCCTCCAACATCTCCAGATCCAACTTGCACCGCTCTCTCACACCATGGCCGCCTTTCTCCGAGGAAAGCAGACAGGCATGCAGAATGACCTGTCTGCGTCCATTCTCCCCGAGCTCTTTGCCCCCGACTACCAGTCTGCCTACGGCATCAACTCGCAGGTCAGGTCAGTAGCTACCCCACGTTGACGCGCGTCATTCCATGGCATTTCGAGATGCGCAACGGACTCTGCAATGCTAACAGACACGCAGCTGCCTAGCTTACGATCCAATCCAGTCGCTTCTCGCCATCGGAACGAACGAATCCAAGTTTGGCCCCGGTAAAGTCTTCGTCTTCGGCCAAAACCGAGTCCAAAAGACCATCGAGCCGCCAAGGCGCACTTCCTTCCGCTCCCTCCACTTCACCGCCAACCGACTGGTTTCTCTCGATGCCAAGAACGAGCTGGGAATATGGGATCTCGATACCGCCAAGCGAGTCGCCGGTATCGTCTGCCCCGGCCACGTCGCCTGCCTCATTACCGACCCATTGCTCGACTGGGCCTTCCTCGGACTGGCTACGGGAGAGATCTTGGCATACGACCTTGACAGGGAGAACATCACAAAGTCCTTCAGACTGCCGAACTTCTGGAAGGAAAAGGACCCGAAAGCCCGTGTCGTTGGGTTGGTGAGCATTGCACTTCACCCTAGGGACATTGGCAAGCTGCTCATCGCCTACACCACGGGAGTGGTTGTGTACTCGTTTAAGCAGAACAAACCCACTCAGTTCTTGGAGTATGTTCTTCAACCAGGCGCGCCTGGCGGCGGTGGAGAGCCACCTGATACGGTCCGCCGGCCAAGGCTTTCTCACGCTTTGTGGCACCCCACTGGTACCTTCATTATGACGGCCCACGATGATGGAAGCATGGTGTTTTGGGACCCGAAGGATGGCCGTGTTGTGATGGCCAGGACGCTGGACGAGTTCAAGATCGATCAACCTACACCTAACGCGGGACATGTTGGCTTCAGGGAGCCATATGCAAAGATCGCATGGTGCTGCAAGGACAACCCGGACGACACTGGAATTCTTATCGCAGGTGGCCACAGCCCAGAGAATCCGCAAAAGAGCCTGACATTCATCGAGCTTGGACAAACGCCCGTCTACGCAACTTCGACATGGCAGGTTCTCGAAGACCATTTGCGAGGAAAGAGAAATATTTCCTTGCCGACACCACCAGGGGCTCAGGTCGCTAACTTCCTACTCATTCCCCGTCTTTCGCCGTACTTTGCTGGCGCGCAGGATCCCATTGCGGTATTGACCCTGCTCACTTCTGGCGAGCTACTCACCATGAGTTTCCCCTCGGGATACCCAATCAGTCCGACAAACCAGCTTCACCCCTCTGTCTCTTTCGTCCACCCGTATGTCAACAGATTCGCCGTGCAGACCGTCGACCGGGGCCGCTGGCTCGGCATGGTCGAGACCAGAAACCAGGGCGAACCACTGCTCAAGGGCGGCGCCGCAGCCGCCAAGCCGAAGCGCCGATACGAAGGACGTACCATTTTCCAGATCGCCCACGGCGACAGCACGGTCCGTCTCTGGGATGCCGGTCACGACGATGAGATTGAGAACCCTACCATGCTTCAAGTCGACGTAGCTCGCTCGCTCGATCGTTACGAGGATGTTGATATTACCGCCATGCACATGGCTCCCAACACTGGCGAATTCGCTGTTGGCACGCGCAAGGGCGAGCTGGTGATTTACAGATGGGCTGGCAACCGGTTCCATGGAAAGGATCACCACGAGGACATTGCTCCCAACCTCGGTGGCCTGACTGACATCAGCTCCAGAGCGGAGCCGTCTCTTAAAGAGGGCTTGCAGCCGTGGCAGTTGTACGAGATGATGCAAGGACCAATTTCGGCCGTCAGCGTGTCAGATGTCGGCTTTGTGGCTGTTGGCTCTGAAGGCGGCTTCTTCAGCATTATCGACTTGAGAGGACCGTCAGTCATCTACCAAATGTCCATGTCGGAATTCGCCAAGCGTGAGAAGAGAGCCTCGTTCTTGAAGGGTCATAGCCAACCCAGCGGAAAGGAGTGGCCGGTTGCCATTGAGTTCAGTGTCATGACACTAGAGGGCGACAACTACTCCAGCATCTGCTGCTTCGTTGGCACCAATACAGGAAGGGTGGCCACGTTCAAGATTCTGCCCTCCGGCAATAGCTACTCGGTCACCCTCGCCGGAGCTCAGCAGTTTGATGGCAAGGTTGTGGCTCTCTGCCCTATTGTTGCGGACTCTGGCAAGCCTGCATTTGCGACTGGTCCCATTGTTGCAGGCCTCAGGAACGGACAGCAGGTCAACGGTGTCTTGATTGCTGGTAAGTCTATTTGATGCGTTTGAGATACAAGTACTAACAAAGAACAGTGACGCAAACCGAGATTCGCGTCTTCAAACCCGCAGGAGCCAAGGGAGCCTCTAAATCCTTTGATGACGTTCTCTGTGACGCAGCAAACGTCACCGAGTTCGAGCTCCACGGCTTCGCCATTGTCGGCGTCTTCGGCGATAGGACAACCCGCGCGTTCTCCATCCCGGGACTGAAGGAGATTGGAAGGGCTCAGCTTCCCATGCTGGACAGCAGTCGCAGCACCGCCGCCGTGGTGACACAGACCGGCGATGTCTTTGGCTGGACTGGCCCATCTGAAATTGCAGTCCTAAGCGTGTGGGGTACTGCGAAGGATCTTCCTGTCAGCGCTGACGTTCTCATCAACCCCGAGCTCATCACGCCGCCTCGCCCTACCATTTCGAACATGCAGTGGTTGTCGGGCACGCAGTACATCTCGCCAACGGACCTTGATCTTCTCATCGCCCCTGATCGCCCGCCCAGCAGACGCATGATCCAGGCGGCGGCGGCAGAGGCTAGGGCTGCACGCTCAGGCCAAACAGCAGCAGGGCCAAGCGCTGGAGGTGCGCAGGAGGGCTGGGGTGATTACCTCACTAGACAACTCAATGAGCGGACTGAGAAGCTCAACATCATGAGTGATAACATGGATAACCTGCAGAACCAGAGTGCAGGATGGGCAGACGACGTTGGCAAGTACATCAACAAGCAGAAGCGGAATGTTGTGCTGGGAGGGCTCAAGAGCAAGTTTTTCTAAACGATGAGACGACTAATGGAAGAGACGGCCTCGGGTTGATAATCGGCGCTTGTTATTAGGGCGTTATGTATCTGATATCACTTCATTTCACCGGGAATATACGAAGCCTTGTATCATGATCCACGTCTTATCCATCATTGATTGCTGCATTTCCTCGTAGATGACTCCAAAACTACCACTCAGATACTCCTCCTTTCCCCACTCTCATCATCCCAACACCTCATGACTCCCAGTATCACCTTATTCGCTCGGTATAAACATCGGCGGCCGAGATTCATCGTTGGAAGTTGGGGCGATTCGGCTTATGTCTCCTTCATTGCGGCATCGGCATGCGCGGCTCTCGCGAGAACTGGGTAGCTGGGCAAGGCAGAAAGGTAGTGTCGTAAATGATATTTTGCGTTAGCTTATTGGTTCGGGGAGGATCACGCACCGGTATTCAGCATGGGGGGATGGCCGGGGTCGGCTCGCCGATTGGTTATAGATGAGATCGTCGCGGGTAGCTTTGTTAATACTCGATTCTTTTACCTAAAGCGTCAGCATTTTGGTTCTGGGGTGAACACCTACCTGCATGTGGATCACGAGTTCACGATCGTTGATGGCGTTGGAGGATATCGAGTCTATCCGTTCGCTGGTGATGATATTTAGCAACAGAGATGAGGCGGGGGGACATACCTGGTCCGGCAATGTAGTCGCATCTGTCTGAGGCACAAGTCGAGAGGTCTTGCAGAGTTAGCAATCTACGAGCAGGGGAGGCACTTACAGACTTAGATGGAACGAAGAAGAGGAGGCTTTTGATCATCGATGGACCTGCAGTTAGCACAAAGGTGGATGGGACTTACGAATGAAGAATAAGAAGACTCGTTGCCATAAAGAAGGATATCAAGGATTTAGGAACGCCTAGGGTCAATTGCTCAAAGAAGGTAGATGAAGGAAGACTCACGGGAATACGAGGACTCGTTAAAGTAGGGACGAGGGCGGCTTTGAAGGTTCTCTGGTAGATGGGTTAGCTGCTCAGAGGGGATGAGGAAAGGCTTACCTGGTCAATTGGTAATGACGACACTAGAGATCTGATTCCTAGAACTTGCTTCAGCTTTGAAGAAGGGGGAGACTCACCTCATGGAGGAAACAAGCATTTGAAGTACTGTGCTCTGTCAGTCGGAGAAGGGGAGACTCACCTTGAGGCAGACAGAGAGATTAAGGGCATACGAAAGGTTTCAGTTGCGGGTCTCGAATAGAGCGATGCGCTGACTGCAGGATTATTCTGCCTGTCTCTGATGGGAAGTCAGTGATGGAAAAGGGGAAGGAAGACTTGCCTCTGAGATGAGAGTCGGATTGATGCGGTGTGATGATGGGAATAGTTCTGGAGATAGATGGAAGGCAAGGATATATAGATGTCAATTAGATGAGCTACATTCAGGGTGTTAGACAGACAGGAGCATTGTTCATTATCATTGAACAAGCCTTCCCTTGACAAAGCTTTGTTCTGATAAGCACGGCGCTGACAGCTTTCGAGTCTTTGGACTGGGCCTCAAGATCAATCTCATCGGTGGTTATCAAGATCCCTTGTTCTTGTTCATTGTTCTGGTTCCTTGTCACCATGGGGTGCTCCCATTATTACCTGCATCCATCGTTCCAGCTGTCAACCTTTGCTAGCCGGAGCAGCAAAGATGGCAAGCCTGGGTTCATTGGTGACACTGGTACCGCGACTTTGAAGGATGATCAAAGATATTACATTGTTTCGTTTATTGAAGGAAGACACGTTGTTTGTACTTTTCCATATATGCTGGCTTTATTGTATTTCGAAGGTGTTCGGCTCACTAGGACCAAGCTGGTTCCAGACAGTCTGAGACTTCATCACACCATACGAGGCCGGACAGGATGTCTTGCGGTAAACACGGCTAAGGGCTTGATAGTTGAGTTCCCGAAAAACAGCGCAGATAGCGCTGCTCTGAATAAGAAATGATGCATCGTCTTCTATCATGATATTTGTCAAAGTTACAGACCGACTGGGAACACACGTCATCTCATACTCTTCACAACACTTCAACGACGCGGTCTCGAATTAATAGTCAATGAAACAAATTACATGATCATGACGTAAAAAAGAACAAAGTTTCTACAAACATTTCCAATCTATTCCTCTATGTATTCAAGCCTGCCTCACTGACCTCGACACCTGTGACTCGCAACCCAGGTTCACTGCTGTCAGAAACTCACCGTGCGTCTCCACTTGCTCCAAAATTCCTGCAAAGCCACGTCCGAAGGAATACCTATTTCCTACGGAAGCGATGTTCATTCTGCTGTCGAGCGTCATGTGGAGCTTCTTGCTTGTCGTCACTGATCAAGGGGTCGGGAAAAAGAATGTCATCGAGAAGGATAGTGTCTAAGGGAACAGCAACGTCGTCCAAGTATTCAACAAATTTGGATTTGTAGGGATGCGTTGGTTTCGCCATAGGCTTCCACCTTTCTCGTGGTTTCGACTCACTCGAAGACCTCCCTTGGCCTTCGCCCGGTGTCGAATACTCACCCTGTGGCGGCAAGGACTCGCCTTCTGGGAAAGATTAGCCTCGTCGACAGGGCCCGTGGTGTGCAGAGGACTCACCTTGCCTGGACGATGCCTCCTGTCTAGGAAACTGGCCTTGGGTAGGAGACTCGACTGGGCTGGGAGAAAACCTGCCACGGCCAGGGGAGGAATCGACTGAGCTAGGAGAAGACCCGACTTGGCTGTTAAATTCGTATTTGTTGGAAGATGCGACCTGCTGGGAAGATTTGCCTTGTCTAAAGGAGTCGTCTTGCCTGGAGGACCCACCTCGTTTCAATGGTTCCAGAGGAATTGAGGACTCTCCACCTGACATGTAGTTTGGCTCGGCTCTTTCCCATTCGTCCTCATCAGAGTCGCTTCCAACTGCGAAGCGGTGGTCTGGTTCATCAGGTATGCTCCTAAGCACCGCATCAGCAGACACCTCTGTTTCCTCGGCTATGGTGCTCAGGTCACGAGAACGCTCGCGGGACTCCTCGGACTCCTCAGACTCCTCTTGGTCAGCTCCGTCTCGGCCACCAGACACATAGAAGCCCGCGTCATCGTACGTGGCAAGCCTGGACTGGGTACCAGCATCCCGATCGACATCGCGAACGTGATCGCTCCCACTTTCAGGTCGCTTGGCCCCGCCAGTGTGGCTGCCGGGATTCTTCAGCTCGGCATCAACAAGATCGTCGGAGACGGGACCGTGCCAATACTCGTTCAGTTGGTTCTTGACCCTGAGCCGGCGATTCTCTTCCTCCAACTTCTTGGTTCGAGTGATGTATGTCCAGCGGTTCCAAAGAGTTATCACCAGAGATACAAGGAAACCCATGGCAAAGAAGGGAGGGATGACGACCCCGACGAGGAGGTCGCTGTCCAGAGCGCTGCAGTCCTCCTTGACCGGTGCTGCAGGATATGTGTCGTTGAACTGGTGTCTGTACTGATGAGGAGGCATCTCGTCGGTTGTGTTCTCGTTTTGATTATTTTATCTGTGGTTGAAGTTGTAAGTATGATAGTAATGCTGTTTCAGTCTCGATTAGTCGAGAAGATGATGGACAAGTGGTTCTCATGTCTTATGTATCGACTTGGCGACTTGCGACAGTTCTGAACAATGAAAACGTCTGAAAAACATTGTTTTAGGATAGTCTGTCAAACTTTGAACAGAATAGACTGTGACCGAAGAAGGCATTGTTTGTTAAGGTTACAGATGGAAGACAATGGCTTCCTGTAGAGATTTTACACAGTCCTATCGCAGACATCTTTGTTCTGAATTGCATTTCACGTCAGCTTGACACTTTTGAGCTCTCCATTTGCGAAACGATTATGACTTGAGTTGAACGTTGCAGCGTAAATCAAGCATGTCAGTGAAATTCTCATAACTCAATATTCAGGGGTCACTGCCTTGATTCCAGTGTTTCTGGCAATCACCCAGCCAGACATTCATAACCAACAGTGGGGTTAGCAGCGGCATAAGCTAGCAGGCACAGCCTTCAAGAAGGTCCGGTTGCGTTAGACAAGACGGCGTGAACAGCCCAGAGGTGTATGAAGCAGCAGCAGGCTGACTGAGGAGCCCCTCACTTCGGATCACATCCGAAGGTGAGGCGATCATCACCCCAAAAGCTCGCAGCAGCTGTGCCCCTAAAGAAGGCCCCCGGAAATAGTGCATGACGTCCCCTGGAGCGGTGTACAGTAGTCGATCAGTAGCAGCATCATCATACATGTACGTCGAAATCCAAGCCTGTACATGAGGCCAAGCTCTTGAGCAAGGCAGGTCGCTCTGCAAGGCGGCATTCCCAGTTAGGATGGCGTCTAACCCTGCCTCATCGGCTTCGCCATGACGGAGAGGCGTCACCGCCGGCTTGATCTTGCATGCCAGAATCCGCTGAAGAGGCGGTCTGAAGAATTAACAAGCTTGAAGAGGCAAAAAAAGAAAGGTGAACGCAGGAGACTGGTTTGGGAAGGGCAAGTGGGGAAACTGTGCCTCTCACGCGGGGCAGCTCAGAGAAATGATAACACATCCACCGATAGCCCTCGGCATGGTGTAATGGTCGCATGATATGATAGGGCGGTGTCAGCGATTGTGATTTCCTTGCCTTGTAGGAGACTGCGGCAGGTCAAGGAACCGAAGACCGAAGCCCGCGAGACTTCCCTATCGGTACCCGCATATACCGCTCCTGATCGTGCAGACCTTCGTGCCACTGCAGACCGATCCTGCAGTCTTCATCCTGGCGGTGAAGAGGGTCGATTTGCGAATGGCTGAAGAATCTCCGAATGTGCTTCATTTCAGCACATTGCTAAGTTAGGCTGGCCTCAATTTTGATCGAGCGATTGGGTCAGAGCCTGCCGTGCCTCCCCCGCGATCTGCAGATGTGTGTGACCGTGAAATGAGAAGTTGTTGACCGCCTTGTATATCGAAAGCATCTCCAAGAGTGCGTTGTTGACCGTCGGACATGTCCGTCTGGTCGAGATGTCGGCTTCTCTTGCCGATGCAATGCCAGAAAGATGCATTTGCATCACACTTGGGATGAACTGTTCCGTCGATGGAGCTCGAACAAAGCGAAGCGACGTGGTCGATCCTGACAAGCAAACATTCGTGCATCAGGCGTGGAGTGCTTTAGCTTCGGTACACAACATGGTGACGACCTGCCCCAACAGACCGGTCAGGACAGGGGTTAGGCTGGTCAGGGTGTGCCAACGGGCTAATGCCGAGCACAAGGACTGCGCAAATGCTCGAGCCTTAACGGTCTCCGACCCAGGCTGTGCCGTCTTCTCATGTTGCCGTGTCTCTTGGCTGGAGCGGGCGCCGGTGACGATGGAAGCCCCCGCGGGTGAAGGCAGACGTGGAAGAAGGAAGTCAGGCCTAGCTTCCCCCGCCCGCCTGGTACCTACCTTACCTGGTTGGGTTGGCGACGGACGGGAAGCACAGACAGCGAAGTGGACACCGCTAGCAGGGTCCGCCAATCTACCTTACCTTAGGTACCTAGGTAGATTCAGTGGCAGGCTCCCCTGCACCAGGATGGTTTCTTCCAGGGGACGGAGGCCACCAAACGAGCTGGAGGAGGTCCGACAAGGATCTTCCAGTACACCTCCGACCGTTCCTGCTCATCGATCATCTCAGCCTGCTCACAGTCCACCCTCTTCAGCATTTCCCGTCGTTTCTGTCAGTCTGGAGGGAAAGAAATTGCCTGATGATTGCCCGAACAATCCGGGGCTATTCTTCACCGCCTACTCCCGACTCCAGGTCTCCTGGCTATCACTATCTTCGACAGGACACGCCACCGACCATCCTCAAGTCGCACACCCTCACGATCCTTCCCGAAAATTACCAGTGTCTCCAACGCATATTTTTTCCCTCCTCTCTCAATCGACCGACTCTTCACGCTAGTTGCATTCTTCCGTCTGGTATACGCCTCCATCCCACCCCTCCCCTGTCACCTTTTTGGCAATGTGTTGATTGCCGTCCAGGCTGCCTCATTTCTGACTCCCGGCATCCGAGGACCTGCTCGCCTCCGCCGCGCTATCCCCATCCTCGACAAGCTGCTCGGAAAGCGACTTCCTGTCCAGCCACTTCATCGCCCACATCAGGCCGGCCATCAAAACGACAACCACACACATGGTGATTCCGCCCTTCCGCCAGTACGGCGCCTCGTTCGCAGGGTACAGCGCAATGCCCCAGAAAGTGTACAAAGTGCTCTGAATGGCGTTCAGCCAGTATAGTAACACGCTTCGGGCCGCCTCGTCACCGCTCCTCTTCAGGATGATGTTGGCCCAGCCGAACAACAACGGGTTGACCATATAGCTCGTGCCTGCCAGGTAGTACGCGAAAAAGGTTGCCGCATCCGGAATCGTGGGGATGAGGATAAGTACCGCAGAGATCAACTGCAGCCCGCACGCCAAGAACCCGATGGGCAGCCGGTGACCCGTTGAATCCATGTAGATGGCGGCACCGATGTTGGACACAATGGCGACCGCCTGTACGCCCAGCGGGTACGTTGTGATCTGGGAGCTTGTGTAGCGGTCGCTGTGGAACTTCATCCAAAGAAGGAACAGCGATTGCACACAGAAGGCCTCGAGCGCGCCAGTGACAATCGAAAATACTCCGAGGACGTAACTGGCCTTGTCAGCAGAGGCGCAAGCGAGCAAGGAAGGAGGGTGGCGTACAAGTATGGTTTGCCGAGAATACGCTTGGCCAGCGATAAGGGCGAGACGTTATGCGCATCCTCCCTCTTGGGCGGCAGGCGCTTGATGGCCAGCTTGATATCGTCTTCTTTGAGACTGAAGAGGTGTGCCTTTGTCTGTTCGGGAATGTCCGGGAAACAGATGAAGCCTGCAGCGGCAACCGGCAGAGTAATGATTCCGTCTGTCACCTATTTAATACCGAGCCTGGCTAACGGACGACAGATATTGCCCGGGATCGCGCCCGACTTACCGATAAGGAATACCCATTTCCATCCTGGCAGCCCTCCGTATCCATTCATGCTCTTGTGCACAGCAGTCATCATGACGCCGGCGAACATACTGCCTGCCTGGCCGACGGCGGTGAAAATAGCGGTTCGCTTTGCAATCTCCAATGGCTTGCTATATTTTGTCCATTCAGCATGCGGCCTCATCCATGCAGTTTGGGTGGAGACACTTACTACCAGGACCCCATGATGTACATTGTCCCGCAGTATGTGCTTGCCTCTGCCATACCCTGGAAGAAGCGCACAACACACATCTGCTCATACGTCTTGCAGGCTGCAGTGCACATGGTCAAGCCAGCCCAAAGCAGGACCATTGACGGGAGCCAAATGCGGGGCGCGATCTTTTGGATGGCGATACCGTGTGGAATCTGGGCAAGGACATATCTAACGACTCGTCAGCAACATGGTGGCAGCATCTTGGGTGGCACTACGAACCCGGCAGTCATCATTGACAGCAAGACATTGTACTGGGAACCGTGAAGTCCGATATCTTCCTTCAAACCGGCGACCTGATGATGGTGAGGAAATCTCCCGTTGACGGCGAGCAAATACGTACGTATGCATTGGCAAAGGCAGCGCGATCTGGTCATTCATAAGCTAATTGAATCAAAGCAACAATCATGTTCTTCTTACCAAGGTAGTTGACGAAGTAGCTGAAACAGCAGTACGTCTATCTTGGGTCAGCTCCGTTGCGTTTGACGCCATCGCCAATGTGGAGACATACCAACACAAAAAGGTCTGCAAGTCACGGAACCCGGTCCTTGTCAGCATATGCAAAACATCAAAAGACGGGAGGAACCATTACCCAGTTTCCGCACCAGTCGCCTCTCGTCTTTGGACTTTGCGTCTTCCCCAAGAACCATTACTACCGCATGTTAGATTACAAACATGAAGCACGGCAGGTCAATCACCTTTGACCTGGTAGGTCCATTTGGACGATTCGGTCTCCATCTTGCCGTCTAAAAAAAAAGAACGAAACAGAGCTCGCGGAAACAAACAAACAATTACGCGCTTCACGTAAGAACGGCTGAACGGCACCGAAGGGCCAGACGGGAACGAACTTCTCTTTAAGGGTCCTGCTTGCAATTGCGCACCCGGATGGCATCTGGTCTGTTTTGCTCACTGTTTATCCCGCTTGCAATAAAATACAATTCACCGGTCGGTACAAGCGATGCGGGGCTCTTGCGAATCGACGCCAATTGAAGAACACCAATAGTAAGCTGAGAGGAGAAAAATCGGAGCTTTGATGGGCCGGTTTGTATTGGCGAGCGACGGTACTTCCGGACTGTTGCAGAATTGAGCAAGTTTTTTTGTCAGTCGCCTACGGCGATAACCTTATTTCTTGGCCCCGCCGCCGGCCAGAAGCCTCAACGGGGCCGTTTGAGAGCGTTGCACCGTCTTCCATTGTCCTCCGGCGTGGAGAATCAGTCGGAGGCGGCAGCGGGAGCTTAAGTTATCGCAACCTGGAACCTGTCCGACAGCCCTACGGCCAGCAGCTAGAACCAAGGACTGGCTGGGTTCTTGCTGATCCTGGGTTTCCCAAGCAGAACACCACCGCTGTTTCAAGTCTGCCTCGCCGATGTCCTGGGTAGCTCAAACCTCGTATTCCCAAACGTCAAGCCACGTTCGTCGTGATCTTGTCATCATCACCGCCCTTGATCTGCGAGTTCCTCAGGCTCACATCCTGTTCCGCTCACCGACCGGTGCCTTCGCTAATTGCACCTGTCTATCGCCCTATGAGGACATTGCCGAGATTGGGTCCATTGGCCTATGAGGTGCGCCTCCGACGCACGACATCGGTAGCTTGGGGTTGGAAACAAGTGGCTTCAATTTGAGAAACCGCCTCTTGTGTTCCTGAAGTCGTATCAGGCCGTTCGCCGCATGTTTTGCCTCCAGACGCATTCCACTGGAATGCAGCGGCGACATCGGCCGACCAACCTGGCTGACGCTCCTTCCCACTAACGAACCGCAAGCGTCGAGGAACCGAACAGATGGAAACATACTGCCGGATTTTCCAGCTGCCCAGCTCCTCTGCAGATCCAGACCAGATTCTCGAGACAAGAAGAAACGAAAGTGCAGCAAATTTTTCAGTCTTCATGTACCCCGCGCGGCTTGCTCTTCTCCTCTCGGGGCCTAGTGCATCTCGACGCCCGCAAAGGAGAAGATCTGGGGAAATTTGTGCAATAATGCCGAGTTGAAAATTTTTCTTCAAGTCTTGTGGAAGTCAGAGCCTCCTCGCTGAGCATGTCTTACGTATTTGGTTCCTGTTGTACCTCACCTTGGCCTGCCAGCTCACTCGCTGACGGCCCAGAAGCCAGCTGAACGCCCGTACAGAGAGCTCCCCACACCACCACCCTATTTCCACCTTGTCATGACGGAGATGCAAAATGGCGGGAAAAGGGTGTGTGTGCCTTGCATTACCATGCATCTGATAAAACTTTCGCCGCCCAACTGATCGCCCCGTTTTATATTTCTGTTCCTGTCTTTCGGCCATGTATTATTTTGGTCTGCCGGTTTTGCTGCACGCGAAATGAGTGCATACCGCCATGGTCAAATCAGAGGTACAGGAGACAATCATGAGGCCGAGCTTCCGACGCATCAAGGAAAATACAATTTGTTTTTATCTTGGGTTATCATTGTCAACGCTAGCGACCGCTTGGTACCTGTCAGCCGGCATCTACCTCCCTGAGAACCCACGCGGACGGTTAGAGAGGTACCTTGCGTTGACGATATATCCCATTCCCACGCCCAACCTTGCTCCCACGCCCACCCGTTCTTCCTTCACCGCACATCACGGTGCAAGGCGTCCAAAATGGTCCGCCCTTTTCTGATTCTCTTCATCCGGTTCTTCCAACCTCTTGGTACTTAAATCGGACCGCTGTCGCCATGGACTGCTGAACGATGCCCTCACCTGCCGCCCTTTTTTCATCAAAGTCGATTCCCCTTCTCTTGTTTTGCTGCACCTTCAATACCCGTCGTGTCAACATTGTTTAAGTACACAAGCTGGTCTTGCATCCCGTCATTGGACCACCTTGCCAACTCCCTTCATCGTTATTCCAAGATACCCAAGTTCAGCAGTCATGTCGTCTCAGACTTCTTCAATGGTTGTTGAATCCGGCAGTCAGTAAGTGACTTTGATGTCCCGGTCTTGTCTTGCTTGCATGGTAACTGACACGGAACAGGACCGGTGCAGCGTCTGGACAGGCCTCGAACAATCAAGCGACCTCGAACGATCAAGCGGCCTCTCGGCAGGCTCGCTTCGATATGTTCATGAACGATAACGACAACCAGTACACAAGCCTCGAATCCAACAGACCAGCCGAAAGACCAGCCGAAAGACCAGTCGAAGACAAGCCCGTCCAAAAAGCCCCCCGAACCCAATAGGCCCGAACCATCACGCCCTGTCGGCCCTAATGCCTCACCGGTGCGCCACCAGCCATGTACAACACCTTTACCAACCTAATACCTTTCGACTTTTACCTTCCACCGGCCACTTCTTCGATTACAAGACGGCCAACGCATTTGGCGGAGCGAGTAATGTGCGAGGGACGATGATTTATGGAAGAGCATGTATTATTGCTACTTAGCCCGTGCAGCTGGGCCTGCATGATTAACAAAATAAGGACCGGTTTCTATGTCATTTACGGTTACCTGCTGTGCGATCGTTGCGGTGACCACCCGAGACTGCCGAGCGATGTACTAGATCTGTGCAAGGGGGGTGTGTACCCAACCATCGCAACCCCCGTCTTCTGCAACCTAGAACCCCAGCACCGCCAGTCCTTCTCCAAAACCCCCGGAAAAGTCCTGGATCCTCGGCAGCCCAAGTGAGCGGCCGCCTCCCACGGCTTCGTCACCTCCTCGGTCACTTCCCTTCCTCAGCACTTCGTATACCCAGAAGGATACGCAACGTCACTTCGCGCTTCGAGGCGACCAGTCCGCTTGGCTGAGGTGACGCAGGTCCACGACAGCACGTATCCAGCGCACGCGCGTCTTGACAGCTGCCAAGAGGCATCCCGGGTGATTGGTTTTCGTAAACGCGGGACAAAGTATGGAGCACGCGCGGCCCCAGGTAATCCACCGAGCATGCCCGCCGCAACCGTGTTTTTTTTTTTTTTTTTCTTGCCCTCTTTTCTTCGCTTTTCGTGGCCGGGCCAGGCTGTGGCTGACTGGAGAAATCTACCAGACCTGGGAACGAGGCCAGACCCATGGTCGGTCCTGGGCTACCTCCATGTCCCCTCCCCCCTTGTCTTAGACCCCCACCATGATAGACCAACGTGGACTCGGAATGGTGGGAAGGGTTCGGGGATTAATATGCTCTGTAACGTAGGCGGCCCCAGCTGTCCCACAGGAGGCCCCTGGATAGCGTCATCAGGTGGATCCTGGGGGAAATCGGGACATGCCTGGTAGGGCTGGACCGATCAAGGCCCGATTGTGGTCGGAAGAATGTTTTGTATGGCTGAAAGACATGGGATTCAGCCAAAGAATGGAAGAGTTTGCTGAGCCGTTCATGCGCGAATGGGTTGACTGTTCATCTTTGGCTGGCCGCGATGGGCCGCAGTCGATCCCAGCCCAATCGTTCCCCCTCAGCAGGGATTCTGAATTCATCCGTCTCGCCCATGTTCTCGGAACGCAGCAACCGAAGCACAAGGACCCCGGTGGGTAATTCACACAACGGCTAAAGACCGCATCTCTTGTGTATTGTGTCAACATGGGACGATATCGCGGCGCAGAAGTAACGTTGGGCATGCATTTTCTTGGCTGATCGTTTAGTTTCTGCGGACGTTCGTTGGCGGGTGTGTCCGTGGCACCGCACAGACGTTGAGCTTCCCGGTTCCGGCGCATGCGGTGATCGGATGACGGATTGGTTTGACTACCTACACTAGGTAGGTTGAATACAGTTTGGTGAGAGTTTCGAGAGGTTTGAGACGGTGCAATTCTTATTTCGACGGCAGGTCGGTGGAGTCCCCGTTTGCCCGGGAACTCTCCTCTTCTAGGATCACTACCCATCCGAGGGGCGTTGCATCTTGGGACCAGCAGCCTCATCTCGGATCTCGAGATGAATCGATGCATCCCTAGATACGGATTTGAGAGTGCCTTGCGGGTAAGGATGACATCTGTCACATGACGAGAGACGACGGTACTTTGATCGGATGGCGCGCCAACATGGCAGCGCCGTAAGACGCCCAGCGCCACATGTAAGCCGCACGAAGAGGACCACAATTACTGTCGTATCGATGCGCTTGCTATAGAGGTCTCATTGACCCATAGGCAACTGCAAGCTCGAAGCCACTGGATCTCTGCACCACATCTCAATCGAGTGAGCATCTCCGTCAAGAGCTTCCGTCACATCAGTCGGTTGAGGATACTTTCAACAAACATCGACCCAACACTAACAAGACCTCCAAACAATTCAATTCGATGAAACAGCGCTATCAGAAACCTCCCTAACTTCATGCGGTCCATATGCGACAGCCACGGAGGACATATACTGCTGCTGCAAGTGCAGTCTGTGCCAGGAAGGCAGGCCCCAGACTGCTCTTGCCGCATGTACGTGCAACTGCATGTTACGAGAAAGCCGTGACTCCCCTCAATCCTCGCGGAAATTTCTTTCAAATCAATCGCTAATCCCCAAACGCAGTCAAACTCCTCGCTGTACCGGCCATTGCACTACCTCCATATGCGTGGGTCACGACCGACTCGAGCATCACTGCTCATCGTCACGACTTTCAGCGTCAATCGAGTTTATCTTGGACCAAGACGGCGATCGGCGTCGCGGGTTGTCTCCCGAGCACGATCTTTGTACGCCTTCGTTCTGTCTTTGGCCTTGCTGTCATTGGAGATCCGCTCGTAGAGGCTGCCCTCTTCCGCGAGGTAATCGTCTACCCGGGACTTTGATTCCTTTGCACGAGCCGTCTTGGACCTGAAAGCAGTGTCAGACATCTGTCGGTGATGCTTCATCAGGACGAAGGGAGCTTACTTCTTGTTGGACGAGCCATGAGAAGCCCCCGAGACCTGAGACGACGGCATGTTGGAGCAGGCGAGACTCTGTACGTGGAGTGGAAGGCAGAACACCGCAAGTTGAAGGTCGCTGATACAATAGAGCTGGGTAGAGGCAAGGCCGCGATTGTCTGCTCGTTGAAAGAAAACGGAGGGAGCCCAGCGATGAGAGCATCCGGGATCGACGGCAATACTTATGTGGGCAACTTTCCCCCCAAACACCAAGACCATCATCGTGTCCTCGAAAGCAATCTCGGCCGGCATTCCCAAATCGGGCGGAGGGTAGTCGCACGAAAGTGGCATGGCCTCAAGTCAGAGTAAGGAGGTGCAGCCTCAGAGATCAGCAACAGGCATGGCCTCGAGGGAATATGCCGGCAACCTTCCCATTGGTCGCGGGCCGAGGCAACGACACGCAACTGCAATATCGTTCGAGAACATACATGGGGAAGCATGTTCAAGATTCCGGAGACCACGCAGGCAAATAAAACGGGGTCTCCAGCTCATCGGCAATGTGGCTTCGTGACCGGTAGAGTCCGTGGTTGGGCGGTTGGAACAGCTGTTTCTCGCTTTGCTATAGACACGCGCCCATCACCAATTGGGCAAATGCGAAGCACTTGCACTCGAACTCCCCCTTCGCCGGCAGGCTTCCACGTGCTTGGCCACGAACTCGCGGAGAGCATCCCCGCCTATCATTTGCGACTTGCATTCCATTAAGCTTTCCGGAACTGCTCCCCGGCTGCCAACGGGGCACTTGACGGGTGACCGGGTCGACTTTTCTCAAGGGGAAAAAGCAAAGAACTGTGCTAGGGTACTTCCCATCGACCCTGGACGGCTTTACTGAGGCGCCAACACCAAAGGGACGGGCCTGCCCGGTGCCTCGGGAGGAGGCCACCCTTGCCTCTTTGAGGCCATGGAGCCGTCGCCACCAAGGCTCTATCCGGTAATGTGGGCGAGCGCCGAGCGCCGCCGAGCGGTGAGATAAGATGGTTGGTAGGATCCGGGTGCTGCAGGCTGTCATCCGCGGGGAGTGGGTGGACCCCTCATTGGCAGCCACTGCAGTCTTCCCATTTGAGGCCAGGGGCAAAATCGCATTCTGTCCTCGACAATATTATTGTCCATGTCCAACGTTGAGGCCATGCCTCCTCCATTTATCGACGTCATGGGAGCCTCTCATGTGCCACGTCAGTATACCACACCATTGAGCGTTGAAGCGACAGCGATGCTGGCCGAGAGAAGCCGGGGCCGAGAGATGCCCATGACCACCCCTACCCCTTATCTGATGGCGTTTGTTTGCTTCCTCAAAGGTAGGAAAGCCGGTGGTACAGGCGCGGGCTCGCGCCGTATTCTCCGCGTGCGACCCGACAGAATTTATGGCATCTCCACGCGTCCCGCGCTTCGAGGCATTCGGTTGGTGCGACCGCGGCCCTCAGGGATCTCCGCAGGCTGTCAGCTGGAAATAACACTGACACGGATATCGTAGGTTGAAGTTCATTTTAACATTTTTAGGCTCCGTCTACCCGTTTCCATCATAGCGCACGTCATTGATGGCCTTATCGGGGGTCATCCCTCCAACTTGAGATGACACATGACCTGTCTCTCCGCCCTGAAACGATTGAACCCCCCGCCGTTTGCCATTTCACTGCCGGGCGCCTCGGTGAAGAGGCGTTTTCGGCCGACGTAACACAGACACCACCATGTCACACTCGGTGAATGGGCAACCAGATCGCGCGCTCTGGGGATCTGCGCTCGAAAGTGTGCTTCTCACCGTGGAGGCACGTCCGGATGCGGCCTCAAAGGCCCGACCTGCATGAAAGCCGATGGACTCATCTCGGTTTATCATTTTTCATATCGCATCATGACTTCTCACGGGTAGCTTCACATTTCGATCGATAGTCTGCGAGGCGCAGGCAGCTTTTGCCGGGTCTGCGTCGGAATCATGGCAAGTATTCCCCCTGACAGCTCGCAGGATGACTGCACCAGAGGTGGGAGCAATGTTTGCTTCTTGAATTTCTGACGCCATTTCGACCATCGAAGCTGGATGTGTCGGCCAGGGACTGGAATGGACTGCTCAGCTGCCGGTGTGTTTCGATTATGCTCTCGGTGAAGACTGGCGGGCTCTATTGGGACTGGTGCAGATGGCGCGCTGTTGATGCCAGCCCAATGGTGCTTGCCCCGAGAACAACTCCGTTCCTGGCCCTCGACAGGAAAGACGCTGGACGCAGAGTCGCATCCGGGGCCGTATCCGACATCCGGGACATGCCTTCCCCCAGCATTTGTGCAGGGATCAGCGTTGGGGGCCAACTCGGTGTGCATGGGAGACTCGGTCTCGAGCAATCTTCAATCGTCTGCCGGCGCAGCAGCGTCACTTTCCGCTATTCTTGAACCTGGCTCAGCTTCTTCGAAAGACGGTCTCGAAAGACGAGGCGGGTGGTAGGGGATAAAAACATTGAAAACCACCTCACGATAGATGAGAGCGGATGTGATCTCGAAGAGCAGGTAACAGTGCTGGTTTCATCTATTGGGCAAGTTTTTACTCCTCCCCAGTCCGTAGGGGATCATTCCATTCTATTGCCAATTACGAATACCAAGGACTCAACATGGTTTCTACTCCTCCCATTGCCGCAGATACCATTTCTTCGACCGCCTTTTTCGAAAGTTCAATGCGACGGCATACTGCGCTTCAGTCTTCCAGCCTCGAGCTGCTTCTTCTCGACGCATCAATCTCAATAAGACCTCACCGTTGCTGCCCCCCTCCACTCACGTATCTTGTCAAGCCAAATAAGGTTTGCAATATACTTCAAATCATACTAATCGACCATCTCGGAGCTGTGCTGCTCGCACCACTCCTTCAGAGTTTGCTTCCAAATACGCGGAAGCTGGCCCCTATTTCGCTCAAGGTACATGCCAATGCGGTCCTCCTGAGAGCAGCAGGGTGCAAGAACCGTCTGGGCATCGCAATGGGCAGTCTGTGTGTCGTCTAGGCCCATGGGGTTGCCCTATTTGTCGTTGTAGAGGAGTGATGGCCAGTCGACCTTGAAAGCTGAACTTAGGGGTGTGCTTTTGCGGGTTATGATGCAGCGACGAACCCCGTCGCGCGCGATCTTGTACGACATGACCAAGGCCCACCGACCTATATTGATTGCTTGTCTGGATATCCCCCTGCGTAATCGAAAGTCCGGTGTGGTATGAATTTGGTCATGAATATATATGCGAGGAGAAGACGTTAGATGTTGAGCCGGGACAGGGAAAGAAATTAAGAAGGGGGTTCTCACGGGCAATGGCGGACAAGGAGAAGCAGCTACAAGTAGACAGGTAGGAGCGACTTGGAGAACGCATATCCTTCATCTTCCCTCCCCAAGATCTCCCCAAGTCGGGATTCTTGAATTCCTACATCACTCGATTCAGCTTATCGTTTGAGGCAAGCAAGACCCCTATATTTGCAGTCGCCATTGTTGTCATCGTCCTGCTTAGTGCTAAACCGGCCAATGACCGCCCTCCTGCTGACGTCTGTAGCTGTATTCTCCAAAGAAAGAACAAATCAGGCAAATTTCACAGAATCTATGTCAATCGCTCTTTCTCTCATACAGAAGAAGACGTGGAGGACGCAAGTCGAAGGTCGGGTGAGGTGAGTTTAAGTGGGGCACTTTTGTCAACTGAGGCACCACAAGAGCAGCCCTCTTTCTTCAGCTTCACGCCTCAGCTGCTTTCGCGCTCTTCTTCTGTTTTTTTCCCTTTCCCTTACCGCTACAAAACCTTTCACATTTCTCTTTCTGTGCGCTCCAGAAATTCTTTTATCAAAACAAATCCATTACAACACCACCACGGCTGCTCGAGCCACGCTGAACCCAGCATCACGTTCTCAACACCTTGCTTCGCGCTTTAAAGACTTTTGCTCCGGTCAACGAATTTCAGAGGCGACCATGGATGGAGACAAAAACGTAAGTATAGCCCTTTCGCATCCAATTCCCCAGGTCCCTTTCCGCTGACATTGCTGACACAGACAACCCAGGCCATGGAGCCAAGCGAGCTCAGAGAGCTTGTCGCCTTTCCTGACAGCCACTTCGCGCAAGAAATTCAGAGAATCAAGAATAATCTGGCCACATCTGGCTTCAAACACTTCAACCTGTCTGGACTTTCCGCTGGATTCGACTGCTTCGAGGTGGTCAAAGCAGTACATGATCATGCGGCGACCAAGAACCTGAACTCCTTTCTCATCGTGCCCTCTTACACAGAGGCAGTTGCCATCAAGAACAGAGGATTTTTTAACGTCTTGACCATGGAAGTGGCTTCCCACTTAAAAAAGACTGATCGATTCAAAGACCTCATTGGAAGCAGAGCAGTGCTCTTTGTCAAGCTGGATGGAAGCCGAACCATTGCGTCTGACGTGGTTGGATGTTTCATTCAGAGACTTGTCAAGGAGAGCGCCAAAGACAACTACGCGTGGAATATGGTCGTCATGTCATCATTCTTCACACCCTCACCTCCTCCCTTTGGAAACCTGAGTGAGCCCGACATGAACCTGGGCTTGTCGTTTAAGCGCTGCTTAGAGCTTGAATCATCGCAGCCTCCTGTCTTGATGGAGACCTTGGGCCAACAAGAAGGCTGGAACGACAGGATGGAACGGCTGGTCAATGAGATCTTTCGCAAGAATCGAACTGGCTTCATCATTTGTTTCGTGCCGCGCCACCTTGTCCGGATGGCGCTTGAGTTCGTCCCATCTAAGGTCATCTTGAGTGCTTTCGACCTCTATGTGGATCACGACAGCTGGATCGACCCTCGTGGCAAGCAGCAGATTCTCATGTTGGATCCGTACAACATCCACTCCAATTTCGTCTGGAACATTCCCAATGTCACTGATGTCCTCACGACGGGCACCAAGCGTGGCTTCTTCTTCGACCAGAAACTGGGACGGGTTATCGAGAGGACCGTACCGCTATCGCGACGCGAACTCTATCAGCAGATGGCCATTTGTCGCCAGTCTCAACACGATGCGACTTTGCACTGTGACTTCGACTTTCTCGCAGCCCTGCAGGAGCGACCGTGGGAGCCGGCGCCCCAAACGGACGACTCTTCGATGTTCGATTTCTTGAACATCAAGAATTGGCCCAATCTACCTCCTTCAGCCGAGAATAAATCTATTCAGGCGCAGCGAGCTACTACTATGAAGCGCTTCAAAACGCTCGGATGCATTGAAGACGGCGACGAGGAAGGCACCTATCGATTGACTGCCGACCTCGGAATCATGATGCGCGAGAACTTGCATTGCTTCCCTGAACTCAGCATCAATGCAGCCTGCATGATCGCAGCTCTGCAGTTCCAAGATGCATCTCCTCACGCCTACAGAACCGTCCTCCTCTTGGCAGCCATCATGTCCGTCGGCCTCGTCAGCACCGACAGTCCAATGATTAGATGGCATGACGGGGAGCCACCCGAGTTTCTATATGGTGGCCCGCAGAGGACTCTGGGAGACATGCTCTGTGGTTCTGCTAGCGGTCTCTTTCACCGCGGAGCTCCTTGGTTGGCACTGGGTGTCTGGGAGACGTACCGACTCGAGTCCGACGACTTCACGACCTCCGGGCTCGTGTTCAGAGATACCGGCGAGAACTGGCAACCGGTCGCCGACGGGACCTTCATGATCGATGTTCTCCGCGCCAGGCAGGTTGCAGAACTGGTTGAGAGAATGCGCAACCTCTTCGGTGGCGATTTCCCGGAGGTCCGACATGACGAAAGCTCCCCGCCGCTCGAAGACTGGGAATTCGAAATCGTCGAGGAGTGCCTGATTCACGGATGGCTGAACAACATGTTGGTTTGGCCTGAGAACACCCGAAGATTCTTCGACGCAGCTACCGAGGAGGCCGCAGACCTTAGCTGCGACTTCGGCCCTGACCTTGACCACATTGAGAAGAGTTTGAGCCAGGACGGCAACACAGAGTCGCATAACTTCATCCTATACCACCACTTGGCCGACCAGGATGGTGTCAAGGCCGCTTTCGGGTTTGTTGTTGGCCTGGAGACGCTGCAGAGAGTGATGGGCAGGTTGGTATCCGACCACGACGGGGAGGATGAGGGCTAAAAGGGTTGGGGAATGCCTCGTCGAGATGCACGGGATTGCCATGGATGAGATGGTGGCCTGAAGATGAAGGAGGTGAGGATCAGGAGTGGCAGATTTTGCATCAAGACGTTTGGAGTTGCTACGGAGGATAAAATGGCATTTGGGAAAATTCGGTGGTCAGTGTACGATAGGCAATCAAAAGCAATCATGGTTGGGATACTCGCTTTGTTGGTTGCAGACCGGCAACTGCTTTTCTTGCTGAGTCCAAGTTGTCCCTTATCGTCACAACACTCGACGACACGAGCTTTTTCTGTCCCTGCGAGGTATATAGAGAGCGAAACGACGAAAGAGAACAAAGTTCAATTGACAGGGTGCTAATGACGCTAACTCTGAGCCAGATTCAATGTTGGCAGCGGTCTCGGATATTCGCAGGGTTTCTGCGGTCGAAGCTAGCCGCGTGAGAGGATACGTACAGGGAAAGCCATGTGTGAAATCACCCCGTCTGTCATTCTTGGGTTCTCGTCTGCCCTGACAGCATTCGACAGTGGTGCCCCGCGACCCGTGTCCACACCCCCACCTTCTCTCCAGGTTCTCTGTGAGTCTAACCGTAAATGGCTAGACTTGTGTTACCTCAAGCTTCCACTGAAATCTAGCACCGACGCCCCGGAGGTTTGTGGCGGAGCTAGCGGGACTCTGTCCTGCCCCACCACCGGCATTGCGGCCGGAGCTACCGGCGAAGGCCCGGTCGACATGGTCTATGGCGGCAGCGACTCGGTCACCACGACGGTTCGCATCACTGCTAGCGACAGCGTGGCGATTATAATAAGGGTTCCGGGTTCCGTCGGAGAGGAACATTTCAAGTCGCGCGCCGGCCTGGGCCTGGACGTGCTGAGGATTGAACATTCGGACCGGGGCATCGCTATGCGCAGAGGCGACCGTTAACTACCATAGCACGACTTATGGGAAGGAATGAAAGGTTCATATCGGTTGGGAGGGGGAAGGTATAAGGCCGAGGGAGATGGATGCGGTCTCCCACGCCCACTCCCACTTCACCTCCCCTTCAGTGATCCTCAGGTGTTTCTGGCTTGAGTGCAAGGCACGAGAACCTTGCTGCAGAACAGGACAGGGGTGGCAGGCTCTAGCTCGCGAGGACACGCAATCTGGGCCTAGCCAGACGGTTGACACAAGAAGCCGTACACGTAAAAGTTGGGGTTATTTCTGCGCAAATTCCTTAGCAAAAGGTACTGATCTAGTTATGATCAACCACGGCTAAGGCAGGTTTTTCCCTCTAAAACCCAGCTCAGGGTGTCGGGCTTTTTTTTGTCACTCGCTTGCCAGCTTGGGGATTTTGGAAGCATAGCCGCGGACACCAGACGGAACTGCCAGCCGCTGTCATTGTGTAGCTGCTCGTCTCGCACCCTCGGGTGACAGACAGCGCGTGGGGTTCGCCGCACCAAGCGCCAAAAGCAACAGTGACGCAGACTGCCGTGGTACAAGTATTCGGTACCGTACCAGTGCCATGCGCATCCCTTCACTCCCACGCTTCAGGCCCCGTGTCCCTCCCAAATAACCGCTCTACCAACGCGGGACATGAACCGGTACTTCCACGGCTGCCGTCTCCCCCGTCTCAACCCATCCACTTAAGGTTCCCATCTCCCGGTCGTGTCGGTCTGCCAGGTACGTGCCGAGTCATCTCACCCGACCAAGCCACACAGTGTGGATGGCGTTCGCCCTGGGGGGACATCTCAATCTGACGGACGTGGTGGAATCAGCGTCTGGTCAAACTGGTCTCCGACCATGATGGCTCTCCTGCCTCGGGACGCTTTTTGAAATGTCGTTTGAAGTCCTCCTGGCCAATAATCTCATTTCAAGTATGCTGTGCGGTCTGGTCTGTCCAAAGAAGATTTCCATGCTCAAGCCTAGGGACATTTCTGCAAGCGGGGAGCAAGTACTTAATTATGTATCGTTTCATCCGCCGCATAGATGCTCCACCAAAGTATTTTGTCAACGTGAGATATCGGTCCCGTGCTGCCAGGACAGTGGTAGCTGGCCCGAGTTACCCGCCACACCCACCTCCTCCTTTGACAACAATGTACCTCAGGTCAGTTACATCCGGTACCCGAAGCGAAAAGTCTCAGGTCCGGGCGAGTTCCGTCTTTCCCCCCTCTTGACTGATAATATGCTGCCCGGCGCCTTCCTTATTTCATCGCCCCACCCGTACAGTGTACACGATCAGCCATAGAGGACGGGAGCTGCTTCCGTTGCGTTCGCGGCTGACTAGCATTTTTCCGCAATGGTCTCCATGACCCCGGGCTTCACAACAAGGTTGCGAGTTGATCAAACAAGCAGAACATGAGTCGAGTTTGGGTCACCCTCAAACCCTCAAGCTATCTTTTTCAGTTCTTGCTATTGCTACTGACCCTCTCTATGTCAGGCCCTTCTAATGATGGATGGAAACTTGGCTCCAAGCGTCATAGCTTCGCTCCGCAATCAGCCAAGACTAAACGCTCTAGCGTACCGGTCGAGACTTGGCCATGAAAACCGTTGATTGTGCCTTGGGAAGCCACACTATATCTTCCACCCACTAGGAATAGTAGGATGCGCAGCCGTTATTGGCGCAAGTGTTGGAACGTGGTCGAATTCTTTTGACATGTCGTAGATACTCGACGCTAATCCCGACGCAGTCCTCCTCATGGGCTACTTATCCGCATGCCCACCGGCGGTACGTGGGGAAGGGGTCGGAAAGAGACCCTATGGGTAAGGTGACATATCTGAAGTTGGTAACCATAGTTGAGTCAATTCAGCCCCGCCCGTGGCTGCAACGCTCATCAATGTAACAGCCCGGCTAACAAGCATGTGTCTGGAAAGAGGTATGGCAACTGTCAGGATCAAATGTGTTACGGTTTCGGGGCATGTACCTTGTACTGTCTTGCCGTTTTTTTGTGTACCTGATTGTGTAAGCCGGGAGACAAGGTATGGTTGAGATGGCACTAGTGGCTCCCGCATCGGGGCTGTGAAGGAATCCCTGTCAATGATGTGCACTAGTGACACAATGACACAAGCATTGCCTATTTCAGATAGCTTTCCCACGTTGACTCGCACAGACAAGACGGGATCCTAGTCCCGTTGTAGCCAGATCGGACGACGTGCGATATGTCAATCTGATTGATATTCAGACGAATATCGCGGCGCGGCTTTTGATGATGGCTTCGGATAGCATAGAAGGTGGACCAGCGAGTCTGAAACGCCTTCCGCGCCGCCACTGATGCTTCTTGTTGACTTTCTGACCTTGATGTTTGGCGTAGGTAGTCCAGGCAGCCCGCCCAAGCAGCCGGGTGCGGCCTTTGCGAACCTTTTTTGCGAACCATTTTCCGAGCGAGAGCCGGCACGGGCGAAGAGAAACATTATTGCAGCGAAACTAGCATGCGATGCAATTAAATGGGTGCCTGAGCCTCAACGCAAGCCAGGGGTTTTTTGCGCTGACATGCGTTCAGTTCTGGTCGGCTTGAGAAACAGCAGAGAAGAATCAATGGTGACCTCGCCCGCTACCAATTGCATCGCAATTGCATTCTCATCGTATCAAATTATTCGATTGATGACTGAGTTCATTCATGTCCCACAACCAGAGTATGTCCGTGGATGGGTTTGTGGAAAGATGACGTTCAGGTATGAATCATGGTTCTGACGGGCCCTCGACTGGGTGTCAAGCGCAAAAAGACGGGAATCAGCCACCTAATGTCGGCGAAAATGCATGTGGTATTGGGGGCTGCAAATGAGAGTTGGCTCAAATATTGAGATGCATGAAGGAGGCAGTGCAAACGTTTTTTTCTGTGAACGCGACGGCATCACTGTGGGGAGGGGAACAACGCAGGACCTCATGGCCGAACGGACCATGACGATTGAGTTCGTGTGACATCTGCAATTCAACCATACACGAACCAACCCATTTGGGGTGGCGGTGACCTAGTCCAAAAGCATCAAGACGGTGAGGTCCTCCCATCCCTATCCACTAGCGGAGGCGCGTACCCAACGTTCGAGTGCTATCTCTGAGTACCACCCTTCAATGAACCTTTCCCTACGTCTTCTTGCCTGAACGATCCAGACGTTTTGGGGGAACCTAAGGAAGTACGTGAGGAGACACCTGCTAGAGGAACAGCAAGCGAGCAAGGACCATTGCCCGTGTGGTACAGTTTGAAGAGGGATACCTACCTACTCTGCTGCCCCTGCCGGGGGGGGGGGGGGGGGGGGGGGACCTACCTAAGGTACCTAGGGAGTGGTGGTGGCCCCGCTGCGCGGCTGCTGTTGCGTCCCATGGATCTTTCCAGTGTCACTTTTCCCACACGGCTGACTGTGGACCTAGCTTCTCCCACAACGCGTCCGTCCTTACCTCAGTCCTTACCACAGTCCTTACCTCACCTCACTCTTCGACCTACCACTCCCTGGCGGGGAAGGTGCTATCCAATCTTCATCGGCACACCCACGTTTGACTTTTCCCAATATATTCTCTCCTAGCACGTTTTTCCCGCACAAAGACGGCCAGCGATTCACATTCCCCTTCAACATTCTACGACGGCAGCTTACCCGACCTACCAGTCGTACGCCGAGCGGGATCGCGCTCTCTTGGGCACTGCCCTTTTTCGCTCCTCTGGCCCCATTTCTTCCTCTCTCACTCTCTGCTCAGTCTACTCTGGCGTCCTTTTCCCTACTACAACTCCTTCCTTGCACACAGACTCCTTCGCCCTCGCCTTCATCCTCTCTCAACTTTCCTTCCGCCCCCTTCCCAGACCTCTACTCCGATAATCTTCAACAGAGGCGCCGACCCTCGCTGCCAACCATCATAACGAGGCTGAAAATTGCGAGCAACAACGTCGACTTCTTCCCCGAACCAGAGCACCCTCACACAGGAGCCATTGTGCGAGAAGTCCTGCCTTACCTAGCCCGCTTACCTAGCTACTCCGTCCCGAGCCCAAACCCAAGCCCCCTAGTTCTCTGTCCATCTTCAACAGAGGCTCGCTCGACGAAATCAACAAAGTTCAAATCTGCGAGGAATAACGTACCCTTCGTCCCAGAACCAGAGCAATCATATATATCCGAGAGCCATTACCCAAGTAGCATAGCTACTTTGCCCCGATCCCAACCTGAGCCTTGATACCCGATACCCGACAACGGCGACCGCCAATAGACGACATAAACAGCGACAGCGACAGCGACTTGACTTCATTGCCTTTGCCAATCACTTGCCTTGTTGTCGTGACGTCAAAGAGACTCGGACACTGCTAGCGGCATTTTGAGCCGGTCACAGTCACGATGGCCGGCAACCAACCCAACACCGACGCGCACTCAACAGCCTGCAACCAGGGCTCCGTATCATTACCGTAAGTCACAAACACTATCGGGCCCATGGTCTTTCCGCCTTTCCCTGCTCCTGTCATCGCCTCCCTCCACATCCATGGTATTGTCTCGGCTCGGTATCGTTCGTCATCGCTAATCGTCGTCTCCCACAGAGGGGACGATGGCAAAGTCGTGTCGGCGGCGGAAAGATCGTCGAATGCGCAGACAAATCTGCAACGCTACTTGAAAGACGACGGTGATAGACCTGTTGGTGATGAAAAGTCCCGCATCGGCATAGGAGCACCGATAGCTAAGGTCGATGCCTTGTTTTCAAGAGCTGGCGCCGGTCAGGCTCACGAGAAGCCTCGCCAAGCAAGCGCCCATGAAGCGGAAGCTGTTCGAGCCATTGGAGATCAACTCTCCACCGTGACTCAAGAGCGGCCTAAAAGGCTGTAATTGACCCCGACACTCTCATCACCTTCGAGTTCGCAGGCTTGGTCGTCAAGGACACCCATCAATAGCCCCAGCTATCGAGCTCTCGGATTACCTGCAACTTGCTCCTCGTGTTTGCATGTTATTCCAAGGCGAAGTCGGTTACAAATATACACGGGATGGTTCTCTTATCGATGGCCGTCTCCACGGAGAGGGTTTCGTCGAGTTTTTTTGCACGGAGTTTCGGAAAAGCACAGGTGTTGCAAACATTCTCACCACTTACTTTGTTGTTCACGGATAGTGCCCATCGCCTGGCTTCAGGGTTTTGGTTGATGTCTGAGAAGACTGAAGCCGGAGGTGGCCTCTCGAGACACTCCCTTTTCGGTTGCTGCGAGTCTGAAAGGGTCGACATGCGGCCTCCTCGATCCAGACCTTAGAAGGCGTTCGTCTGGCCTTCTGTAAGCCAAAGCCAGACAACCGACAACCTGGAGGCACACGACAGACATGGATCGTGGGCCAAAAGGAAGAGCGTTGGCAAGAGAATGAGACCAAGGTTAGAAATACGGTTGACGTTGATGTTCTTGAGACAATTGGCCGGCGACAAGGGTGCATTTTTTTATTTGTGCGTGATACGACTGGTTTAGTCAGTCATTCAAAGTTTAGCTTCGACCGTTGTCATAGCTCGCTTGAGTACTTCTGCATACCTCTTGGGCTTTTTTCTATTACGGCGACTTGGCCTTACTGTCTAGTTCCCAGACTGGTAGACTTCCATCTTTTGAATTGGGCATGGGCTAATGGGGCTCGCGCTGGGAAGCGCAGCAACAATGGATCTGGATTTACAGCTAGACTTGTGTTTTTAGTCTCATCTAACATAATCATCGCCACCCTTGACTCCCTCTCATATATCGACTTCCGAACATGGACCCGGGTGTCCGCGCATGACAACGTTAATCAGAGCAATTTCACTAATGTTTCTTATCACTAAAGACCATGACTGTCCTCAGTGTTATGACTATCGTCCCAGAGGCCGTCTCCCTCAGTTTGACTATCTCCCCTGTCGTCTTCGTCTTCGTCTTCGTGTGGTCAAGTTGTGCGGTGGGGTTACCTTTGAGGTTTTCATCGGGGTTTACCTCGAGATATACCTTGATAACCGTCCAATATTACGAAGAGAGTTCATTTTCCGGTCCGGAGATACAAAATTTTCACAAAGGCCCCCTTTTTTACTTAGCCATGCTGCTTATAAGATGCTCGGCTCCCTCGCCCTCTCAAACTCCTCCTGCTCTGACATGCGACTTCCATCACCATCATCGAACCCCAATATCAACATGGCAAATTCCCAGACCCTTAAGATGTCACCGAGAGACAACGCACACAGCCGGCCTAGGGACCCCAGCAGGAAGAGGAACTATACGGCCAGGTTGTCGACACGAAGACCGCGGCCATGGCGGCTGTACAACAGCAGCTCAAGGAGCTCACAGCTTCCCATCTCGAGGGCACATCGGGCCTATCAGACCGCCATTTTCAGGAACAGTTCAAACGACTCGAAGAAGATATCTACAATTGCGAGGAGGAGCTTTCCTTGGTCTTATTCGGCAAGAACCAACTCATTGGGATCTTCCAGGACGTCGATGAGTGCGCGGGGGATCTCCGAGACAACGACAGGGCACAAATTAACCGGCTTGTTGACCGAGTGACACGCACACATGGATTCACGGCGGGGCCCGGAACGAGGGAGGACAACGCGGAGCAGCAGAAATTCAGGCAGCGGGTGATTGAGAGATACGATCCGTGCGGAGGGAAAGAGAAAGATGGTCCTAGGTGCTCAATCTCGGGGGTTCAATGGGGCGTCGTCGCCGCCCACGTTGCCAATTACAATCTGGGTGAGTCAACTGCACGTAATCTCTTTGGCAAAGACACGGGGGAGCATGGTGGTGGCGGCGGCCATCTCGATAGCCCACTTAACGGACTGTTGATGCACCGCGACCTGGAGAAGGCCTGGCGCGCCGGGCGATTCCTCATCGTGTCAGACGATTTCGTCAATGATAACGGGCGCAGGGAGCGTGGACTCAAGGTAGTTGTCCTGGACTTCGAGCTGGAGAAGGAATTCTATGGGTACAGATATGACATATCGACCCACCAGCTGCATAATCGCAGACTTACTTTTCTCAACAACAACCGCCCAAGTAACAAGTACCTGAACTTCACGTACGTGATGACGGTCCTTCGGCGCCAGGCATTCCAGGCGACTCCGAGTACAACAGCCCTCGATCGACGGTTCATGCAGAGCGCGGCTCGGAGGGTCTGGGCGTCAACAGATTCGGACTGGGGACAGTCGTTACTGTTCAAGGTAACTCGCCAACTGGGGTTTCTCACCGAGGAGGAGGCCAAACAGTTCTATCACATCAAACAGGCGCCTCTCAAGTTACCTGCACTAGAGGACCGGAAGCTGAAGACTGCGGCCATTGAGGTATCATCAATACTGAGAGAACCTGCGCTAAGACATGACACAGAGTTGATGTAGCTTCATTTCGATACTCGCTTCTTAGCTATGCTGGAAGATCCCATCGAGCCAGTTCTGAATCTCTTGTTGGCCGTCATGTCCAACCGATACAACGAGTCCGACATATCCATCAGGCCGGAGACCAACCACGGCACCCTTCGTCTCGTCGATACCGTACTTCTCATACGCTCGCTGCGGCTCCTCATAAAACGTCTTTCCGTCGACGTAAACCTTGTCATAGTCCCAGCCAAGCTTGCTGTCGAATGGATGGTACATCTCATGCAAGTCCTTCAACAGCTCAACTTGATCCCGCGGCGCGGTATGCACCAGCAAGACATCCACGATGGAAGGATCTTCGTCCGTCTTGAACTTCATAGATCCGCTGTGAGGGTCTGAGCCAGGCGTGAGCTTGATGGTGGGCAACTTCGGGAGGTAGTTTGTCAGCCAGGCGCCGAGACCGTTGACCCTGTCGCGCTGGGCCTGTTGCGAGATGTCGCCACCGAAGACGATGAGCCGGAATCGGCCGTTCGAGGGAAGTTTGTGGTGGAGTTCCCAGAGGCGTGCATCTGACTGGCGAATGACTTTGTATGAGGGGAACCGTTGACCTAGTTTGCAGTTTGTGGCAAGGGATTGTGTGCTCTTGGCGGTGCTCTTCTTGAGATCGTTGTCGCCTTCGGGATCTTCTTCGGGACTCTTCGCAACGAGGACGGTCGGTTGATAGTTGACGCCGACGCCAGTGGTGAACTAAAACGGTGAGCTTGAACTACAAATTTCAGAGAGGTGACATACCATCCTGCTAGTGTGGAAAGCCTTCTGGAACTCCTCTGATGAAACACCCGTCTCATCCATAATGTCCTTCGCCGGTCGACCAGTAAACAGCTTTGAAAACTTGCCGTCAAAGGCGATAAGGTCTTTTGCGATCTTCTTGCGCTCGAGCTCATACGACGACAGGATCTCACGGGGGATAATGTTTTTGCATACGAGACCAATCTTCCAGCCGAGATTGTAGCTGTCTTGCATGGAAATATTCATACCCTGGCCAGCCTTCGGAGAGTGAGTGTGAACGGCGTCTGATCTTGTTAGCGGGCGTCTCATGATAGCGAGAATGGGTTGACTGACCTCCAGCGAGGAAAACGCGGTTGAGCTTGCTAAAGTGGTCACCAGTTCTTTGGCCGATCTGGTAGGCCGTCCACCTGGTGACAGTCAGCACTTCATCTACATTGAGGACTGCCAGTCATTACCAATCACAGTAGTGGTACTCTAACTTGTACGGGCTGAAGATCTTCTGAGCAGACTTGAAGATAAAATCGGGAGTGATCTGAGACCTGTCGACCCGACCACCGCCTGCAGAGACCTCCTTCAGCTGAATGTAGAGTCGGACCATCCGGTTCTCGCGGGGAATAATCATGAGGGCGCCGGAGGTGCTGTGGATCATCGTTCGGAATCTGATATCGGCTGTTAAGTGTTAGCTCAATACATCTCAATTCTACTCGAGCCAAACGTACGAAAGTCGGTGATGGGTACGATGTCCATAACGCCCCTGCAACATGTCAGCTTCGGACCTCATCCACAAAGGCAACATACTCACCAAATAGCATCCGTCGTCTCACCCTTCATCTCATAGTCTTTTCCTAGAGTCTTCCTCGTCCACGAGTGGGCACCATCGCAGCCGACAACATACTTTGCCCTCACAATCTCATCCCTTGCCTCGCGACTCTTTGACATGGCCAAAATGTCGCCCACATCGTCGTCCGCAAGGTTGCTCCTGAAGATGCCATCGCTAAGATTACTCAGCATCTGTGTTGGCGTCGCTTCCTCCTCGGTCAAGTGCCGCAACGTGACAGTCACAGGATGCGCATCCGGGTCTTCGGCCTTGCTCTCGTCAATCTCGAGCGATGTGGGAATGACCATGCGCTCTACGCGCAGCGCTTCCTCGTCTGAAGCGTACGACTCTCGAATCCCATCTAGGAAGAACTGCTCTATGCGACCCTGGTGAAGAACAGACTCGGTGAAGCGGGAGAGCCCCGGAATGGTGTTGACTGCTTGGGCGCCGCGGCAGATTCTACCGTTTTCGTCATTATTCCAGAAGCAGACCTCTGCAGGATATCAGCGTATGTATCGGAACATTTGTATAAGTGACCCACCTAGCATGCGGTTCGCTTCTTTCCACACGCGCTCTGCAACGCCGAAGCTATCCAAGATCTCGAGAGACCTCACTTGAAAGCTACCACATCAGTTAGACCCAAGCTATATCATGCGCATCAAAGACATCGTACCCATCTGCCTGGCCAGAGTAGATCTTGGCCGTCCGCTTGTCCACGATGCGCGCCTTGACGCCCAGTCTCGCCAACCACAGCGCCAACATTAGCCCTGCAGGGCCAGCGCCGATGATGAGAACATCAACCTCGGACTCTGGCAGCTCCGTCATGTTGGATCAGGGGCAGCTGGAACACCAAGCAGGCAGAAACAATGCAGTGTAGTCAGGCACCTGGACAAAGACAGTCCAAGCTGAGTTTGAACAAAGAGACAAAGCTCGTCACTTGGGCCGTTTGGAGCCATGCTGGAAAACGGGGAGTCTTAGCTCACGAAAGCATGCGTCGTTGGCGTGGCGGGCCGCAGCAAACTGCCGTTTGTTGGGGTAGAATTTGGGGAAATAAGCGATGAGAAAGCATGACAAAGGGAAGAGGGGCCGAAGTGGAGGGGCAGAATTGGGGAAATTTCCTACTTTGACGACCACGGACGTCATATGATGTGGGGTTTGCTGAAGGTAAATTGATGCAGGGACTAGCGTTGATGTGTAATAACGAGACCCTAAGTGGCAGGACGCATGGCAGAAGGCATGGCAGGGTATGCAGGTCGCCGGTCTGGATGGCATTGGCGTATGACTTGGCCGCTTACATAGCGGCATCTAAGGATTACACTACCGTCCTGCGAGTATCCAGGACGCCGCCTTCGTCCTCAGTCTTCCTTCGGATCGGCCCGCTGAGCGGGGATATGTAGTTTTCCCTCGCTAAAGGGCCGGCGGATTTATGTATAATTCCGGAAAGCTGTGACGGTCTGCCGAATAGGATGGATGGTAGGTGGCGGTGGCCACTAGGAGCAAAGAGTTCGGGAAGTGCAACAACAGTGAGGGCACCATGGACGGGGACGGCGACTGAATGCCAACGCGGGGATAATCATGTTGATCTTCGGAAAGAAACCCCAAGGATTTTAATGGTTGCGTCTATCGTTAATCTGCACCGCGGCCGAGATCGCGACGCACTCTCCAGACTCGTGATCCAACAGGGCGTTTTTCGTGACCCTGGAGCACTTCGATCCACGGAATGCCGTTGACATCACCAGCCAAGTGAGGGTTCTCGGGCTCCTTATCTGAATCATCACTCTCCGTGTCCTCGTCCATAAACTCCACAGTATCGTCCTTGTCGGCATCATTGCTGCCAAACGACTGATAGTACAAGTCTTCCGTGTAAGCCCAACCAGGCGAGTCGAGCTTTCCGTGGATCAGCACTAGTTGATGACCAGCTTCTTTGGCGGCCATGATACGCTCCAACGGAATTGGCGTCAGCATCTGTAGGGCACCCGCTTTTGTGTCGATGCCTCGGAGTAGAACAAGACCCAGAGTTTGCGAGTACCGAGGGTCCAAGGTCTGGGCATCGGAATTTGGGATGTATGGAATACCTTCCGTGGTTCTTGATACCAACTCTTCCAACTTTGCAGATGACTCTGCGTCATCTACGTCCATTTCCTCGCCCTTGATGCTCCGTCTCAGACGGCCGAATGCCTTGGGGTTTACGGTCTCGACCAGACACATCATGGATCCATTAATGGTTTCCGTCAGCAGCTCGGGGGGCGGCTGGTATTCGTAACTGATAAAACCAAGTATCCCGCGATTTCTCCCCTTATAGTTGACCAACAAGGGCGGTGATGTTGTTAGTGGTGTTGGGTCCCACGATATCTGGTTCGGCGCCGACCTTCTCGTATGGAAGTAGGCCAAAGCCTGCATCGCCCGCAAGTGGGCTGCTGTTCTGGAAGTAAACTCTGACTGCTGAGAGGGAAGTGTGCTCAAAGTTGCTTTACAAACCGCCCGAAGGCCCTCGACGCTCTCTCTAGGACCGTCTTCCGACATGTAAATGACTTCGGTCGGTTTGAAGCTGGAAGCAAGTTCGGTCAAGAGGTCAAGACCCGTTCCCAGAACCCAGCCAGGTGTGTTAATGATCAAGGGCAAGCCTTGACAAGTGCTTTGGTAGTGAGAGTATAGATCCAGGGCGCATTCCAGATACAACTCTGGGTCTGATGCTGGAGAGACGGACGCAATGGAGTGACATCTAATGATTGATACAGCTTGCTCATCTGTTGCAACGTGCGTGAATGACGGGCTCAAGTTGGGCTCTCTGATCTGAACCAAGGCCAATGTGCCTGCAGGAGTGTACTCTGGCTGTCCAGGATCCAGGTCGAGGATGACCACCGAACGAGCGACGCGTCGCTGTCCGGGAGTGGTCAAAAGGCGGTTGCTAAGTATCCGGCCAAACGTCGATTTCCCAGATGATTTCGGACCACAAAGCATAATACTTAGAGCCGGATCTTTTTTGATCTTTGCGAGACCCGCCAGTCTCTTATTCCATGCAGGAAGGGAGCGCAGGTCTTGGATCAGGGCCCGTTTAGGGGCGTCATCGGCAGTGCAGATCTAATCATGTTAGCATTGCTGCGTAGGAGTCTAGCGTACCCAACTGACAATCTTGTATGTGTCCACGGCAGCCCGTTTCTTGCTCGACTTGGTTTCCTCTGGTTCGTTCCAAAGACTTCTGAAAAGTGGTGAAAGTCGTTCGAGCTTGCGGAGGCTGGCAGCCTGCGGGTGCGGATGGAGCTCTAGGGTCGTCTCATCGGAGCAGCGAACCACCGGTATGCCATGGCAATGAGGCGCGTGAACCCATTGAATTCCGTCTGTCGGCCGTATGGTAGCTCCAGCAACTGTGACTTCGCCGCTAATGACCTTGATTCCGTAGCTTCCTAGAACCAAGAAGCGCTGGCAGAGTTAGTAATGGCGCGATGCGTCTGGAAAGGGGGAACTTGCCTCGCTATCTTTCAAATTCAATTCTAGGATTCCTCCAGCGTGTTTACGCGAGTTGCTTTTGTTTGGCCTAAACGTCGAAAATTGCTGAGGTATTGGCTTTGCAGGTGCCTCAGCGTCCACGCCGCTAGGAATGTCAGCGAGCAGGTTTGGATTTGCGGAATCATCTACATACCTCGAACCATCGCCAGCTTGACCTTTCGGGCTGCCAGACGCTGCAACCTGCTGCTGCAAAGGCTCCTCTGCTCTTTCGGCGTTCCCCGTCCTCTTGGGTGGCCTCGTTCTGGCCGGAGATCGCCCAGGGGTGGGAGTGGACGTCTGGGACTCAGGAGCCGGCTCGGACTGCGGAGCTGGCGACAAAGATGGGCTAGCCGCAAGAAGTTGCTGCCTCAGAGCAAAAGCGCTCATTGCTTTAATGGACGTCAGCGGGAGATGGCGTCGAAAGGGTTTTGTGGTGCTGCTTGGCAATACTCACGTCTAGACCCTTCAGAGGTCTCAAGCTTGCGTCTCTTTGGGGTGGCCATGATGGCTTCAAATGGTTCAACTAAGAAATCACCAAGAACGCCAATTTCAGTAGACCACTGTGATGACTCTCTTGTCTACGAGTAGAACGTCGAGGAGGCCTTGTTTGGGTCTTGATTCGCTCAGTCCCAACCCAGCTGTCTTTCACCAGTAAAGGCAATCACCTGAGTTAAAAGGCAAGAGCCTGTCGGGTGAAGGACAGGCAGCTGCTCTTGCAGCCCAGCTTTATCTTAGAAATCTACTTCCGCCGACAAAAAGTCAGCTTTCTTTTCTCTTCAACACACTTCGATCTCACCCTTCCCGTCGCAACTCACTAAGATTTTTTGCTCTTGCCCACCACCAAACCCCAACACACACAACCAGCACAAGCCACGCTCTCAATCGCAACGATGGGTAGAAAATCGGATGGACACCGCAGTGGAGGTTCGCAGCGCAGAGATCGCACGCCCATCAAGCAGGAGATCAAGCAGGAGATTGTCGATGATGATGGAAAATCCTTTTTGCGCGCCTTCTCTCCAGCGCCGCCCAGCTTCTCGCGCTCCCCAAAGAACGCCCCGCTGGCCCGTGCCACCCCTACCAGAATTCCTGAAGCCTCTCAAAAAATTCCTGTCGCGCTCAAGTCCAAGTCTCCCATCACGCCCTCGAAAAAGGTCACGTTCGCCCCGCGTCCGATTTTCGAACCCAGCCCTGGCACAATGGCACCGCGCAAGCTCGACGGAGTTCACTCGCTGAACGCGCTGCTCGAGGCAGGCAGCAAGGAACCCGCCCAGGCCAAGGGCAAGTTCACCAAGACCGCCAAGCCCAAGGCCGACAAGAAGTTCGACCCTCGTGCAGACGACTCCGACTCCGATTCGTCCAGCGCCGACAGCGATAGCGATGACGAGCCATCTCCAGGCTTTCTGGCTAGCATCAATGGCCATGTCTCTCCCAAGAAGTCTGCCGACACTCCCCTGAAGAAGGCCAAGCGTGGCAAGGACGATGAGGTTGCCGATAGCGACGTCGAGCGCACCGCCTCGTCCGCGAAGGCCAATGCTACCAAGAAGAAGCCTACGAGACCCGAGAGCTCCTCTGAAGACGAGTCTTCCTCTGCCGAAGCCGAGGAGCAGTCCGACTCGGACTCCGACTCCAGCGACAGCGATAGCGAGTCCAACAAGAGGCCGGCCCAGAAGGTGCCCGAGAAGGCGAAGGCGGTTGAGAAGGCCGCCAGCAGCAGCTCCTCCGAGTCGGAGAGCGAGTCTGAGAGCGAAGCCGAAGAGACGAGAAAGCCCGCGGCCAAGCCAGCAGCAAAGCCTGCAGCTAAGCCTGCTGTCAATGGCACCAAGTCGACCAAGGCCGCTTCCACCAGCTCCAGCGAAAGCTCGAGCGAAGAGGAGTCTAGCGACAAGGAGTCCAGCAGTGAAGAGGAATCCAGCTCCGATAAGGACGGCAGCTCTGACTCCGACTCCGACGATGAGGTAGAGGAGCCTGCTGCGGTTGTTACTCAACGCACTGGCAAGGAGCTCAGTGTCCCTGGCTTCGTTGGAAAGGACTTCATCCTCAGAAAGGCTCAGGGCGATGAGGACGGAAAGGACATGGTCGACTTCTTCGCCAAGGCCAAGGCCGACGGCAAGCAGCTCTGGTACTTTACCGCTCCTGCTTCCGTCCCAATCAACGTCATCGAGAAGCTTGAGATCCCTATGGATAAGGTCAAGATGGGGCAGCCAATCTTCAAGCACAACTCGGAGGACTACACTGTCAATCAGGATGATGGAAGCACGTCGATCCAGCTGATCATTCCCAACAAGAAGGGAGCCCGCTATGAACCAGGTACGTTAGGACTATTCAGCTCCGTCGAACTTCACTAACAACATGCAGCTCCTCACAAGGTTGACAACGTCCTCCACTTCAAGCGCGTCACACAGCTGCCCGGCGGCGACCCCCGTGTGAACACGCGCGCTATCGAGCCGAGCGCCGTCCGCCCCCAACCCCCGAACCTGACCGCACGATTCCGTCCCATCGGTGTCACTGACGATACCCCCATGGGTAACATCGGAGTGGATGCCTCGTCCGACGAGAGCGACGTCGAGATGACCGCGGCCCCCGCAGTGTCCAGCTCCAAGAAGTCCAAGCAGGCTGCCAAGTCGCAAGACGCCATGGACATTGACGAGCCCACTCCCAAGGCCAAGAAGACCTCCAAGAAGGAGAAGAAGTCCAAGACGGCCAGCGAACCCGCTCAAAACTCTCAGTCCACCATCATCGAGGTGCCCAACTCTCAGGCCCTTACCTCCAAGAAGGAGAAGAAGAGCAGCAAGAAGCGACGCGATAGCATCGAGTCGATCTCGAGTATTGGCTCCAACCCCAAGCCTGAGCCGAAGAAGGCCGCGGCCACCCCCAAGTCGTCGAAGCGCAAGCACTCCTCCGAGGACGACCAGGGTTCTGCTTCCGCTCAGCTGGAGCAGGAGACCTTGTCCGCCGAGAAGAAGGCTAAAAAGGCAAAGACAGAGACTGCCATCCTGCCTCCCACCATTCCCAAGGCCGGCTTCTCCTTCTCCAGCCTCGGCAGCCCGGCTCCCACCTCGACTCCTCAGTCGACCAAGTCCAAGAGCTCGAAGAAGACCAAGGAGACCCCTATTCAGCCCCCCAAGCGCCAGTCGATTGTGCCCATTCCCATGCCAGGCGTGAAGATGGCTTCGCCTGCCGCCGCGGAGACGCCCAAGGAGAAGACCAAGCGCAAGTCCAAGTCGGACAAGAAGGAGACGCCCGTTCCCGCGCCCAAGTACTAGAAGGCACCCAAGCCCGGACAGCGTCCCCGGTCCAAGTCCCACTCTGGTCGTTTTCCCCTGTGAATAATGCACATCGGATATTTCAGCAGCGCCATTCAGCATCCTCTTTTGTCCGGCATTTCCTGGGTATCTTTCTGGGTTTTCGGTGGAAATGGCATGGCCCTATCTGCTCATGTCGGCCTCTCACTTGCTTTCTGGGTATTCAGACATGAATATCCTGCGACTTGCTTATACAGTTGTCAGAGTATATACCTCTTTTTTTCTTGCTTTGGGGCGTTTCAGGTTTCGGAAAAGCAGCAGATGAAGGAGGGAGGTAACGCTCGAGAAGAGCTTTTTGTTAGCTAGGCAGCTTCACAGTCAATGAATGACCAATGATTTAATTGTGGATTGGTGATTTTATGGGTGATGGTGAACAGCAAACATTTGCAGGGATGCGACTACGGCGAAGGTAGTCCACTGGAGATGCTTGAAATGACGATGTAAACCCTCGTAGCGAAATTTCTGGTTGAGGGAGGCATCCGTAGATGACCTTGATGACCAAAGAACACCACGGGCACAACTAACACAGGAACCTAGGTACCGAGAGCGACGACGAGAACGAGAACGATGATCTCTTCAACATGCTCAGTTCGTCTCTTTTTTGTCTTTCTACCTCATTGCTCACCCTTCTCAATATGACACAATTATACCTGCATCCAGATGCATAAAAACCAAACCATCAAAAGCCGGATATCCGCACCAACAGCAACGCAAACCAACAGCCAAATTTCCCTCTTCTCTCTTTTCCCCTTCCCGATCAAGTCAAGCAAGCACCCCCGGCTGGCCTTAACCTTACCTCAGCCTGCCGTACACTCACCGCCTCATCTCCCACCGTATCCATCATCGGCACGCGGCACCGCGGTCGTTGGAAATTAGACATGAAAAGACCCATGTTCCGCCCCGGCCCCGCGCCGCCGAGAACCATGCCAAGAAATCCCCGTCGGCGCGGGTGGCCAAGCCACACGGTCGGGATTTTGTCATCACCTCTAGTGCGGCTCTTGCTTTTACGGCTGTTCGTCCTCTGACGGCGGGAAAGCGTCTGTGTGCGATGGGCGTCGATGTGGCGTGGCTGTGCGGGACTATGGATCGCCCGCATCAAGCCACTGGGGGGGATTACCTGGGGAAACGTGCCGGATCGACGGCACTCTGTTCAACGTCACTCGATTTGGGAATTTGTGTTTCGAGAATTTGTCTCGTATTATTTTTGATGTCTTCGTCATCATCAACTACTTCAGTAGCGACTGCTCAGATACCTCTACAGGTGGTATGCTCTCCTCTTGTCTTTCCTCCATCCGCATTACTTCGGGTCCGGCTCCCAACTGGCCGAACTCCTGATGGAACCTCCCTCGCAAGAGACCATCTCAACATTGAACACATTATATGTACGGGGGTCTATGTCTCCCAGTTTCCCCATTCCGTGTGCGCCCCAAATCGATTCCTTAGGTCTTCTTCTGCTGGTCGTGATGATGCGGCCGTTACCCTATCCAAGCCTGTCAAGATGCTTTTTGGTCTCCGGCTGTTCTGTCGTTTACAAAATACCACGATTGCGCCGTTGCTGTGCTGCTGATGCAAATGGTACAGGTAATTCAAAGTGGTATCCGTTTTGAATCGTAAAAGTGCTGATGAGAATAGAAAAGAAAAGTGTAAAAAGATTTGATCGAGTCCTGCGCTACCTGACAGCGATTTCCTTCAGCTGAGGAATCTCGCATCGGTCTGCGTTCGGCTTGATCTCGATGCTGAAAATGCTGCGGCCGGATTCTTCGGAAAGTGCGGGGCTCAGGCTGCCGCTGCCCCGACTTGAAGAGCTGTAACTCGAGGTGCTACCAACAGTCCACTCGTCGCTATCGGAGCTGGTACGACGTTGGAGGTAGCCCATGTTGTACATGCGGCCATATTCCTCGTCCCAAATCTTGGTTTGCTCGCCAATCTCGACGTAGTCGTACTCCCAACGGTTCTTCTTGTCGGCCTGCTGCTGAGGCAGGAATCGGGACTTGGCGTAGTAAAAGATGCCGGCGGAGAGGAGGGATCCGCCAACCAGGTCGACGGCGTAGTGGTGGTTGAGGTACATGGTTGCCCACCAGATCCAGCCGACGTACAGGCAAAAGAGAGGGCGGAAGCGGGGGAAGCAGTAGCTCAGGAAGAGCGCCTCGATAACGGCGTCAGCGGCGTGCAGGGAGGGGAAGGCGCCGAAGGGCACGGGGGCGGTGCTGAAGCTCGTCGTGTACATGTCGATGCCCAGAATGGCGTCAATTCTGGCCAGACCGGCAGGGGAGCCAGACATGCCATACGCAGCGGGAGCCAGGCCGTGCTCGTTCTCGTACCACGGAGGAGTGCAGGGGAAGACGAGCTGGATTGTAACGCCAAGGACGTTCAGCCAGCCGAAGCACTTGGCGAAGACCGGGAGGGTCTTGGGGGCGGCGAAAAAGAAGAGGAAGGCGGCGCAGACGAAGGGGGCACCGAAGTGGCCCAGGCCGTAAGGAATCCACGCGAGGATATCGAGAACGGGGTGGGTGTGGGCGGACAGGATGTTGGACAGGTTCGCGCCATAGAGGACGTTCTCGAGGGCGGGAAGCACGCGCACCCAGATGTGGGGACGGTATTTCGCATCAATGAAGCTATTCCAATTAGCTTCACCCTCGACAAATGCTTCAAGTAACTTACCGGCTGCAAAAGAAATAAATGAGGTAGGCCCATATGCTCAATCCGGGAAAGAAGAACTGGCTGGTGAGAGGAACGGTGAGGAGAAGGAGACCACCAGCGACGGCGGCGGTCTTAATCAAGGGCGCTGAGGGCGTGATACAGAGGGAGAAGACGATGAGGGCGACGAGGATGATGTACTGCAAGTCGAGTAGTCTCCACTTGTGATTCCTCAACTTTGACAGGGTCTCGAGAGGGTTGAGGGACTTTTGCAGAGATACGACATCCTCGGGGCCGCTGGCGCGCTTCTTCTGATTCCTCTTTGCTCGGTTGGATCGGTATCGGTGCGGTATGGGGTTGAGTTTTGCGAAGTTGATGTTGCCGGTCCACAGGGACGGAAGAGTGGGCTTCCCTTGGAGGAAGCTGGCGAAGTCGCGCATGCCGGTTGCTCGTCGAAGGATGTCGGGAAGAAGTGAGAAGGCGAAGACGGTGTGGCGGGAGGAAGTAGGTGACTGGGGACCCAAGAGGTGAAGAGGTCTCCCAGGTGTCTGTTCGTGGTTGTCCGACTAGAACCCAAACATCCAGTACGGTTTTTTTTTTCTTTGTGGGCGATGGTTCCGGTGTGGTTTCCCGCTACGCCATGTCCCAACCCAACAGATATCGACGTGTACGTATTTCCCAAATTCCTAATCCTCTATTCGTGGTGAAGAATGTCCGCCGAAGGGAGGGAGCTGTTGGGCCAACGGACGGGCAGAGGAAGGCAGGCGAGAGGATTTAGAGAGGGAGGGGAGGAAGAGGTCAAAAGAGAATGAGACAGGCGACAGAGTTACTGTGGGTGTGGATGACTGAATTCATATGTACGATGAGGCAGCGGAAGGGACGGGCACGGCGGCAGGGTAAGGCAAAGTAGGTTAAGTGCAAGGCAAAGGACGGAATAGAGCAGACGAGACTTGGGGGACTTGGAGGACAGGGCAGGGTCAAGGAGGCCGGCCGAGCAGCGTACACACTACTCTACTCCCCGGGGGTGTGGGTGTTGAGAGAGTTGGGCGTCCAGAGTTGCGTCGAGGTACCAAGACACCAAGAGACGGCGGAGAGGTGACCAAGACAGACCAAGCCGGCCTACGGAAGCGGCGGGGACCGGGGTGCTTGTCAGAGGCCGAGAGCTTTTGGGTGTGACAGGGGTGGACAGGTACTTTGCGCGCGCATGGCGAATGTACCTTTTGTGGGAGGTCACTGGTGCTCTTCCCCTACGCAGCTGACCAAACCCAGAGCCGGGCAGGGGGGGTGGTCCGCTACGGCGCGTGGGAGCGCTGGGACTGGCGGGACGCTGGCGGGATTGGGTGTCGAAATCGAATGAAGATGGAGCTATGATGCTGACTTGATTCATTCGGGGGGACCCTGAACCTGCCTTTCTTGGCGGGTACATGGCGTCAAACCTTGGGTCGTACCCGTCCTTTTTTTTCTCTCTGCTGAGTGTGTTCACTGCCCGTCTCTTTCTGCTGTGGCCCCCTCAGCGGTGCGGCTTGCAGTGCGTGCTCCACGATCCCGTCTCCAACGGCCAGCGCTCAGCAGCCTATGATTCTTGTCTTTGTGAGGCTTTCTGCTGCTGCTGCGAAGGATGGCAAGGCAGATGCCAAGTTCACCGCGCCTTGTCGCGCCTCGCCCTCGCCCTCGTCTCGTTTACCGTATTAAGGAACGCTGCGACAAGGTGTACGTTGCTTGCTGCGTTGTTTCCCCCAATAAAGCGCGCCGGCTTGCTGGATCTCACCGGCGATCTTTCGGAACTTCAGTCAGAGACGGACGGCATCATGACTGACTGAGTGGCTGCAGCATCTGACAGCGACAGCTTGTGACTTTTGGGGGCCGGAGGTGCCTGCAACCACCTGCACCTCACCTGCGAAAAGGCGAAAAGTCGCACACGACACTCACATTGAGGTCAGAGAGGCAGGCCCATGACGCTCGGATGTTGCGGGTCGGGTACAGGTACTTGGACAGATTCTTGATCCAAAAGGCGGGGCTAGAAGGCACCTAAGGTACTTGCCTTCTGAATCACGGACGCACGGGCTCTTTGGAAAGAAACAGCAGCCAGAGGGCAGTTGATCGGAAGGCGCGTATCCACCCCGACAACCCGTCCCTCCCCTTCAGTGTTCGTTCCTCTGGTCTGCGCCACGGCGACGAGTCCGCCCCGGTCAAAGGAATCTTGGTGACGCCGGGACGGAGTCATGATCCATTTTTTCCCAGAGAATTTTTTTTTTCTTTTTTGTTTTTTCTTTCTCACTGTCTCTCTCCCGACCAATATCCCACGGCGTATCGCGTGTTGTATTGTCGCCCACAACCTTTTACGCTACGGAACATCTCCGTTGTGGATCGCATCAGTTGATCTAGAAGCTGCAGATGCTCCCTAGCAGACGACGTTGAAATTGCGCTTTTTGCTTGTTTGCACCTGTTTTACCCGCATCGATGGGTTCGTCTTTTGTCTGTCTTTTCTTTCACTAACCGTCGCAGAATCTGACAGGCCGACCAGCTTCGTCTCGTCCGTCGCCAAACCCGCAAAGTCCACCCCCGGCCCCAGTCCATCCATCGGTCACCATCGGCCATCGGAGTTTGCAGTGCACCTAAATTACGCCCACACGACACAGAGGATGGCTGTCGCGTGCTGATGATGATGGCCGGTCTGGTCTGGTCTACAGGGCTGACCACCGACACCCAATTGACCCAGACCCCCTGTTCCCAACAATCCTGTTTGACATCCCCGGTCAATACGTCGCACTCTCAGCAACTGAAGAAGAAAGAAATCACACTGACGTCTCTTCCTTTGCGGCCCCTGAAATAAAATCATTTCGGTGAAACAACTGCCACTCACCCGATTCTAAGATTATCGTCGTCCTCAACTCGTCAGCCTCCGTTGTCCCCCGTCCCGTAGCTGCTGCAGTACCGAACAAACAACCTGGGCAATACTCTGCGCTGCGGACTGGACTGCGGACTGCGGATTACGCTGCGTCAACCGCGAGGCTGGCTGTCCACCTGCCGGCGCCGGTACGACGACGGGTCGACGGAAGCGGGTGATCATGGAAACATTCGGGAATTAGGCCTGGTGTGGACGCGAATCTCGCTTTCGGGCCCCAATCGAATCGCTGCCCTCGCGGAGTCATTGCGTCAACTCAGCAGCGCCATCGTGGAGTCAGTCACAAGAAAGAATTGTACGATGCGGATGGTCGGGCAGCCCGTTGCGATGTGCCCTTGGGTGGCCTGACGAGAGGCGTTACGGAGCGTCGCTGTCAAAGTGGGGCTTCAAGTCAGTGGCTTGCAATGGCTTCAAGCCCAACCACCCTAGAAGCACACTTTCAAGCCAGAGCCAACACCAACGCCAGCGTGAAAGCCAGTGCTGCAGTGCCGGTACACTTATCTAATCGATCGTCCGCCGTCACCGGCACCGAGGCTCGAGTGCGGACGGCTCCTGGACTCCGGTCCGACCGCCGACAGTCAGCACGGCTTGAAAGAAGGGTGGGGTGGGGGGCAGAAAAACACTCTTTTGTTGTTGCTAGCCCTTTTCACGCGGCTTGCCGGCATCATCGAGGCTCTGTGAGGTGGCATCACCCTTGATGATTCAACAAGCGCGACAGAGAATGCCATCTCAACTACAGGTCATGATGCAATAACGTCTGTCAAGTCTATCAACAACAACAAGCGCCACAGCCTCTCTTTACCGCCTTGCGTGTTGCAGTTTGCATCGGTCAGCCGGCGGGACCCCCAGAATCTCCTGCAGTGCGGTACGTGTATTCGTGCAAAGATGGATTAGAGGGAGCCAACTGGCAGTCGAACTGGATACGCCGTATGCGAAATGATTGGGACTGCGGTGACGACGACTCTTTGTCTTAGCGCCCACCAGGGGACAGACCAGTCGCAGCCCGCCGCAAGTGTCCGCGTGTTCGCCCACCAAAATACTCGTTAGCCGGCGAATGCGAGCAAAAGCGAGGCAAGCCACTGGCCGCTGGCAATATAGTTGCCCACCGCAGCCAGCTCGCTCCAGCTGTGTTCCCGTCGGGTAGCTGGGTGGCTGCTGCAGGGCCCTAAACTCGGATCGCTCGGCGTCTGAAGTACCGGTACCTCGACCACCTCGGGCGAGCCCTTCCAGCCCCACTACGAGCTGCCGGTTGACTTCATCTTCTTTTTTTTTCGCGTCTCCACCCACCTGGCGGACGATGTTCCTGGACCCAAGGTGCAGGCTCCCAACCTCGCCCGAGGTCGACCATCGACCCAATCCATCCATCGCATGTTTGGTTCCCCACTGTCGTCATAAATCTTCCACCTAATCTTCAGGCCCTTTTTTTTTTTTTTTTTTTTTCTTCCTTCCTGGCCCGCTTGTCCGCTTGCGGAGGGAAAAATTGTTTTTTCGCTTAATCCCGGGGTCCATTTGTTTCCCGCGCGACCGCCCTCCGCCCAACCACGAACGTCTGGACGCCGCTGTCCGCTCTTGTCGGTGTCGGCCAAGAAGCCTGCTCCGTTTTACCGGTGGCCGACTCTACGCCCATCTCCCGCCGGGCGACAAGCTCAATCTCGCTTTGTGCGTATACGCGAGATGCAGATACGCGGATACGCAGTTATACGCTCGTCACCACCCAACAAGGTGCGATATTCTCGACCGTGGTGAGTCTCAAAGCCGACCGACAGACGAGACGGGTACACGGACGACACGGTCGTCAATTGATGGGACGATAGGCACCATCACGTTGACGGTTGATGGGAATGCGGCCGGTGCGCTGCACATGCAACAACGAGGGTTGACTGCAGCGAAACACTCTGCGCCTGAGGTCCTGCGGCCACGACAGAAGGGCAGCAGCATCTAGACTAGATTGAGAAAACCCCTCCAACGTCTTCATCGCCAATGTTACCCCTTCATACCGTGACAGAATCAGATTCCAAAACTCTCGTGATCTCGCATCCTTCTCGCACCCCTTTTCGCATCCCGCGCCAATCCCCCAAACGGTCCCTGCTTATGGGTCGTCTCTCCCCCGCTAACTTGCATGCCCGCCAATCGAAAAGACGCCGTTGCACTCAGTACATCCGCGGCACACACCGAATGCGAAACAGAGACTGACTGACTGCCCCTCGCTGCAAGATGCGAATCGTCGAGCTTGGGCCGCGCCTAGCCCGACTCGGTGCGCGGAGAACATCAGATAAGCATGTGGGATGTGGTTGCGATGGTTACCATCTCGGTCATGCGTGCGACAGATACATTCGCTCGGCGGAGTTGAGGATTGATTAACTATATTACCTGCTTACACAGCAAGTCAGACGACCGGCGGGCGGATGCAGCAGCGCTCGCAGAAGCAACGCCGTGTGATTTGTGAGCAGACAGTCGAGCGGTGTCGCGGAATTTGACCATGCCGAGCCCGACGACTTGCTGCGCGCCACATGGACCGAAAGGACGCTCTCCCTGGCCTTCTGGTCTGGGCATTGCTGCAAGCCACACAAATTAGGGATTTCCTCTCGACACCTCTTCGCCGCGCGCGCCATTGGTAGTCGCCGGCTATCAGCCATTCACAACCCGCCAACGTCCGACACATGCGCTGTTGTTCCCTGCCGCCGCGAGTCTGAAAGAGTCACCATCATTGATCACCCATCGACAGGACGGCGACCATTGAACAAGACGAAATACCCGTTGAGAGCTTCGGCAGGTATGACATTTTTCAAGTCTTCACTCGCAGCGAAGATCAACGAAGCGTCTTGACTAGAGACATCGTCAATGTCCGTGGTCGCCCATAGACAGGACAGGCGACCACCCGCCTGTTGCAATCGTTGCCATCATCACCATTCTTGCGATTGATCGAGAGCTCATTCGCACTAACCAACAGCTCACCTCCAATACACTCACATGGCCTGCAGGCCCTGCCCGTCACCGTATCATCTTGTCTCACCGCTCAACCTAAATACAGCAGTTGTCTGTGCAGATCCAACTGAGAGAGGCCGGTAGTACTCATCGTCATTGCGAAGGTCCAGCGCACTTGGCGGGCTTGGCAGTTTGACACACACCGGACATAGCAGCCGGTCACGCTCGCGCGTACTCACGTAACGCGAAGGTGACAGGGGCCTCGGCGGAAGTGTTTGCAGCAACCTCAGCCAGTGTCGTGCGTCGGGTGTGCGTTGGTCCCCGCTGATCTGAGCCAACGTGCCAACCCGGCAGCACACGAGATGGAAGACTGATTGAGCACTCGAGAAATCTCCCCCCTGTGGTATTGCACTTCAGCATCCACTTCGCCCAGAGCGTTTGTGGTTGCAATCGAGATTGTGAGCCTGCAAAACTAAGATTCGATGGAACGAGTCCGACATGCCTTGTTGAGCGGACATTTTCCACTCCCTCTCCTCCCGAAGTGCCCCATTTTCCACCTCGGAACCTTGGGAGCGGGACCTGGGTTGGCGAGGCTCCCCGAAATGAGCCTCTCCTTTTTGCTGGAATCCTTCCAATTTTTTTCACCGGGCCCTCGGGTCCGCCATCGACTGGAGCCTCCTCCTCGGCTGCGAGCTTGGGCAGCCCTGTCTTGGATAATGGATCAACAAAAAGGAGTGTGAAAACACGCGCAACCGCCGTCGCGCACAACCTCCGAGTGATCCGGGTGCCAAGACCCGCCAGCAACTCCGTGATACCGCAGCCGCTATAGGTATCCCGTAGGTACCCTGGTTGGTCTGCCCACGAGAGAGATTCTGTCCCTCGCGGTCGGTGAGAATAAGCTTACACTCACGAGTCGCCATCTCAGCCCAGTGATTTGCGACCCTCCTGCCGTCTCTCATGGCCCGGCTATTCGCTGCTGTCGTCTCACATCATCCATGCGTCTCGCACGTTCCCATGGCGAGCCCATCCCGCCAACCAAGCGGGATGTTGCTCGCGAAATGTGACATTCTCATGCAAAACACAATTTGCCATGCTCACGGTCCTTTGCCTTTGATTGTGGCATGAACCAGACAGCGACGTGGCTCCTGTGGCCGAACTGCCGCCCAGGGTGTCTCTTTCCCAAGCGGCTCTAATTGGTTTCCATGCGCATGAAGCTGTGACAACCCTTCCTGGCCGTTTGGGTTGTCTACCGCAGTAGTGTCTGCCTCGCGACTGGCATGTGCCTGCCGTGCGCACGAGAGACACTTGCCAGGATGGGAGGGGGCACGATGGTTCACCGCACAACAGGATCAGCCCCGTTCCAGAGCCTGGTTCGACGGGCCTCAACACCAGAGATGGGACTCGTCCGAGGTTGCGCGAATACCTTATTTCCGACTCAGCCGCCTGTTCGTCCCCCTGAGTCGGTACTTCCTACCACACTCCCACCCGGGCCCGTGCCGGCATTCGGCGTTAGACGGAGCCGACTTGCTGTAGTAATCACGGGCTAGTCTCGCGGAAAGACCGGCCGAACAAAGGAGGCCTAGATCCTCGGTGGCCTGCCACAGCACCGAGATTCCACCGCTAAGCTATTTCCGTAATGCCTTCGGCGCCGCAATGGAGTTTTGCTTACTGTCGTTCTCGACGTCAAGAAGGTTCATAGACGGCATTCATCAGTCTTGGCAGCCAAAGCAGCATGGCCTTTCCATGTTTCCACTCCACCTGCCCCCCTCCTCGACCTCTCTACATTGGACAAAAATGTTTCAAGTCACCCGAACGGGAGCATCCGGTCGGGCACGTTCTGTCCTCATTGGAATGGGACCTGAGCTGAACACCCGCCGATCACTTCTGGCTGTGGACATGCCTCGTGGGAGATCCTTGGTGAATGGGGCGCGCACGCATAATGACTCTGCAGCAGAAAGTATGTTTTGCCCGTGCTGTCATACCTGTCTTGGCGGGAGGTTTAATCCTCTGGCCAGGGCCCAGATATGGTTTACTCAACGTCTGGAAGTTCAGAGCAACTTTTTTAATCTCTTGTTCTGCTGTTTTATTTATACATTTGCCTTTGTTCCGTGATGTTCTGGAGACAGGCGAGAAAGTTCATCCACGTTAGAATGGTGTGAAAGACGGCCACACTTTCCATCTTCTTATATATTGCCCCCGTTAGGAAATATGGCACGGTCTCTATGGAATGATGGGCGATTTAAGCTATTAGAGCTCTGGGGAAAAGCGTAAGGCGCAATGCTCTGCGTGCTTAAGCAGTTTTCTGGGGAACGGGCTCTACTTTGAGTCTAAAGAGAAGCAAGCTTGGCCATTCAGCAGGCCCGCTTGGCTACTTGGACTCCTTGGCGCCAATGCTGTAGTTGAGATGAAGAACGTCTACCCGCCGTACCCGCCTGGCGTGAGGCTGTTCGCATGACAGTAGTCTCCTTCTGGGGGAGGCAAATCCACTGGTGGTTGGCGAGTTCGATCACGCGGGGGTGGGAAGCTGTGACCATGTAGCCAGATGGCATGAACTGCTATGATGTTTCTGGCCGTCGGCGATGGAAGCTTGACGGAGCTCTGCATGCTGTACGGCCCTTGTTGTTGGTCGGGGAGGGTGTCCGGGGAGTCCTTTCCGTGGGTGGAAGAGGGGGGCGAATGGCGAATGGCGATTTTGGAGATGGAATTCCGAGGAATTGGGTATCCTATCTGGGGAGGGATGAGCTTAGCTGAGCTGATTTCCTTCTTCGGTCATTGGGGGAATAGCTTGCCCAGGGAGGCGACTTGGTTTGCCAAGACCGTCTTCGTGCTGCCGAGCAATGCTTATGCAATCTTGCTCGTCTCTGAAGCTGTCTGAGGTTTTTGAAGCCTTCGTGAGTCTTTGGTCCTGGTAGGACTCCTTCGATAGCCGTCCTGAGACTGCATTGTGGTAGAAGAGATGACCTGAGGCAAAACTTGATCCGGGGTCGCAGGGGTGAACTGAAGACGGGAGGCGATGTGAAGCTGAAGCTGAAGCTGGCATTGAGGCGAGATCTATCCCGCCACGGACACTGACCATATTACCCAAAGCAGATGTTCCCAATCACGAGAGTCTTCCCTTTGCCGTCTCGCACAGATGGCCAGATCTTCAAATCGCCATTCCGAGCCATCAGAAACTCCCCAAACGGCATCTCGAGGTACTGCATAATCCCCACGCCACGTCCGTGTCGTCTCTGGCACAAGCTTTCAAACATTTCTGAACGTTGCAAGAGCCAAACTCCACTCAAGCTTGAGCCTCTGAGCGGTACAACGAGCCTCAGTGTATCACTGATTCAGGAACATACACTCAGGACCTGCGCCGCATTTGCCGAATCAGGACTTAGGAAGTGGCAGTACGGTATGGCGCTGCAGGTCTCACGCGCGCGTGACCGGTCGGGGGACCCAATCATCGGGGCCGCGGTGGAGACGAAAGTCTCCGGAGCGGTGGTGATGTTACGTCGCCGGGACGCCGGTCTGCGGCGCGGATTCGGGCCGGGGGGTGTTTGTGAGACCGCGTGATGAGGCTTTTTCTCCCGAGCGGTAGATCGTTCAGGGGATGGACTATCAGGTGGTGACAGTCTATCTTTTTGGGTCAGGCACGCTGCAGTCGACCTGCCTGATGGAGTTAGGATGTTGATTGAGGCTGTTGAGAGGTGTCTTGGTTGTTGCTTGGGATTGATACAAATGTATTTCAATACTCATGGTCAATGAACTGTTTTGAGCTGCTTTTGTTCAATTGAACTCCTTGGATTTTGAGACGAATATCGTGAACGGCAAAAACGCAAAATGGCTCGCAAACCACCCCAGCCACTTCAGCCAATACTCTCGGCGAACGAAATTGTCCCCTTGATCAAACGGTTCATCGCAGAGCATTCCTCTATCCGCGACACCCTCGTAAAGACTATCTCGTTCTCTGAAGCGTGCTACCAGACCGTCATTGCGCCAATTCAAGCCGCCGACGATGCAATCCAGGGGGAGGCGGGTGTTTACGCCATGCTGCGCTACTCGGGCCCCGACGAGCTCACTCGTCAAGCAGTTCAAGAGGCGCAGGAGCTCTGGTCGGCAGCTGGCGGAGAGAACCTCAAGCGAAAGGACGTATACGAGCTTATCCAGGCCGTTCAAGACAAGAATGAAGATCTGGGGTACGAGGAGCGAAAGATTTTAGAAGATATGTGGTCGCAGTTTCGGCGCGCCGGCCATGGGGCGCTTGATGAAGAGCAGATCAAGATGTACCTCAGCCGACGGGAGAGAATTGAAGAGCTGAAGAGGGATTTTCAGAACAATTTGAGTGGGAAGGGGACGGGTTTGTGGTTTGAGAAAGATGAGTTGGAGGGTGTTTCGGCACAGGAGATGGCGAGGTGGAAGGAAGAAGACGGGAAGATGTTTGTACCATTGGAAAGGGGGGATAATGAAGCTGTCCAGCGATACGCTAATAACCCTGAGACGAGGAAGAGGATGTTTGCCGCATACGACGTCAGGCTGGTTGAGAATGTCCCCCTTTACAAGGAGATGATCATTCTCAGGGATGAGAACGCGAGAATGTTGGGGTACAAGAACCACGCAGACTTTCGAATTCGGGAGAGAACCGCGCCGTCAACAGAGTGGGTTGACGAGTTTCTGAATAGGTTGATCAAGGATTTGTTGCCGAAAGGGAAGGGGGAGATTGAAAGGCTTGAAGCAAAGAAGAGATCCCATCTCGCCGTGGAGGAGGCGGAGATTCTGCCTTCGGATTACCAGTACTACACTCGACTGCTCGAGGAAGAAGCCAATGTCGAGCACGAGTTGATATCGGAGTATTTCCCCCTGCAGCACACCCTGTCGTCGATGCTGGGACTGTTCAACCAGTTCCTCGGACTGGAGTTCGTGCCTGTGCCGGAAGAGGACTTAGAATGGAAGCTTTGGGCGGAGAACATCCAAGTCTGGAGCGTTTGGGAGGGAAGAGGGGAGAGAAAAGGCGAGTTTGTGGGGTATCTGTACGCTGATATCATCTGGAGGGAAGGAAAGTATCGTGGGAACTGCAACGTCAACCTGCAATGTGTAAGTTACTTCAAGATCACATCGAAACGAATGCTAACAAGCCACAGAGCTACATCAAAGGAGATGGTACTAGAGTTTATCCCGCCACAATCCTGATGTGCGCCTTCCAACCACCATCAGCAGCATCTTGCGCCCTCCTTAAACACCGACAAGTCGTCACACTATTCCACGGCACGTATCCATTTACCACAACTTGAACGCTCTCTGACATCAAACAGAACTGGGCCATGCCCTCCACGATCTGATCTGCCGAACGAAGTACACCCGATTCCATGGCACACGCGTCAAGCCCGACTTTGGCGAGGCCCCCAGCACCATGCTCGAGAACTGGTGCTGGATGCCAGATGAGCTGGTCAAGATGAGCCGGCACTACACCCACATTGACCCTGCCTATGCAGCAAAGTGGAAGGAGAACCACGATGATGCCGAGCTGCCACCCGAGAAGATTGACGAGAAGCTTGTGGGGCGATTAGTTGAGAGCCGGAGCTCGAATCGTGCGCTGTGGTTTTTGAGGCAGATGTAAGTCGCGAATTCTGAAGTCTGTGAGTGCAGGGAACTAATTATGGTAGCCTGTTCGCCAAGTTCGACTTGGACGTCAACAACCAGAAGTCTACTGACGCAGTAAGGGAGTTGGACGAGGTGAAGCTTTACAACGACCTCAAGGAGACTCTCACCCTGACCAAGAACCCCGAAAAGAACAGTGTTGGATACGTTCAGTCGAGCCATCTCATCACGCTCTACGATGCGGGCTACTTCTCGTATCTCAGGCAAGTCACCCCTGACACTCCCCCAAGCAGCCGCAGCTGACGATGCTTCTACAGCGCCCACGCCTTCGCGGCAGACTTATTCGAGTCCAACTTTGCCAAGGACCCGCGGGATCCCGAGGCCTGGGACCGCTACCGTCATGGGATCTTAGAATATGGGGCAAGCAAACAGGAGATGGAATTCATGACCGAGTTTCTTGGCCGTGAGCCTGGGCCGGGTGCGCTTCTTAGGAGTCTTGGGCTGTCGACGTCCTGAAAATCTTGCTGGAAGGATGAGGGTGGCAATTTCTTGCGTCCTTGACAAATGAGACGACATAAAAAGCGCTATTGTACTGTCATATCGCGATTATCGTCAGAAAACTGACTGCTTGTGTGAATCTTGTGTCATATCCAGAGGGCAACACCGAGTGAGCAGACGCATGGAGACTAAGTTTCCCTTCGACTCAGTCAATAGAGTCCTGTCTAAGGGAGTAGATGTATTGTGATGTGCCAACCCAAACGTACTCAACCTCGACACATGGATGTCCAGAAGAGGGGACTAACGAGCCACAGCATACATCCCTACTGACTTGACTCTCCTTCTCGACAGCTAGCGTACTGAAGTTGTCGGTTTATGTGTAAACGTATTCTAAAGGTCCTCTTTGGCCTAGCTTGCCGCCACGCCGCAGTTGTCGTCTCGTGGTCTGAGGAAAGAGCATGAACGCATCCTTACGCATTCAGGGCAAGCAGAAAAGCATCTCGCTGAGTTACAATGACCGTTACAGCACATCCAACTACACAATCACAGTGTGAGTCAGACAAGACCGAGTTTTGCATTCTTCATGTCATTATAGGGCTTTCCATCCGAGTCCTGTTGTTGATATATGCTATAGGAATCCGCCCAAATATCAAAAACGAAAAGAAATTGGGGTGCCGCGAGACGCCCACCCCTCGTCCAACGACGGAGCCAGTCCGCGGACATCAACCCAAGGTATCTTGTTTTCCTTCTCTTTTCTCAACCCGCTCCATCAGGCTCTCTGGGCATGGGGCACTGCCCAGAGAGCATCGTGAAATCGAGGGGCCGAACTCGGGGCCATTCCATCTTCGCGTGGCCGCCGTGCGCGGGCGCCTCGCATGTGCATGAAAGTCCGCCACGTATTCCCTATGCCGAGGTGAAGTCTTGGGCGGGTATCGAGAACTGGATACTCCCACTGAGAGCGGCCCATTTTGGCGTCCTCATCAGGGGCAATGGCTTTCACATGTAGTCCTACACCGCCTCGAGACTATCGCCGCAGTGCGGGACCGCTCCACAATCCCTTGCTTGTCTCAACGACCTTGTTCTGCTCACTGCCTGGACGCAGACTTGCGGGCACGCTGGTCGGTGTCGGTCCCGCATCTGTCATGACAACGTCGTTCTGGTTGTCCGCCTCGGGCTGGGTGCCGTAGCCCGAATCCTTGTGATTTGTGTTGCCCATGCTGATGGCACTGTCGTCCTTCTTTGCGTTCGGTGGGGACTTTAGCCCACGATCGGGCTCGCGGGATTTGGCGCCATCCATAAGGTTCTGTTGGCCCTCGCGCAGCTTGTTGATTGCGCGGACCGTGTCAATGGCAGCATGCAATGTCCGGCGGGCGTTGAAGTTCTTCTTGACGGTGGGCAGCAGGTTCTGGCCCTCGCCCTCGCCGTTGAGGTAGCCCGCAACGAAGGGGTGCTGCAGAGCCTCGTGCGCCGTCATGCGCTTCTTCGGGTCGATGGTCAGACACTTGCGGATGAAGTCCTTGGCGTGCTCGGAGACGCCGCGCCAGTAGTCGAAGGGTGTGAAGCTGTAGTCGGCGTTCAGGATGGCTTGCATTTCCTCGAAATCGCTGTCGCGGTCGAAGGGGGTGTATCCACAGAGGAGGAAGTATGTGATGACGCCGAGGGCCCAGACGTCTACAGGCTTGCCGTGGCCAATCTTCTTGAAGATCTCGGGGGCCATGTAGCCAGGAGTACCGCACGTCGTCGTCAACACGTGGAACTGCTCCTCATCCATAATACGACTCAGTCCAAAGTCGGCAATCAAGAGGTCGGCGTTATCTTCTGGCGTGCGGAAAAGCAGGTTCTCGGGCTTCAAGTCTCGGTGGACGATACCGTGGTCGTGGAGGTAAGCAACGGCGGAGAGGGTGGCGCGGATGAGGTCTGCGGCGTCGGACTCGTAGTAAGAGCCTTTTCGGCAAATACGGTCGAACAGCTCACCGCCGAGGGCCAGGTCGGTGACAAGGTAGAGGTTGTTCATCGTCTCGAAGTAGTCGACAAGGGTGAGGATGTTTTGGTGGCCCATGGAGACCTTTTTCAGGACTGCAATCTCGTTGCGGACCTGCAGAGCATGTTAGTCGGGTCGGACGCCTCAGAGTACAGCGAATCGGCGAACCATGTGTTCTCTGCCGGCCATCAATCGCTTGTTGATGACTTTGGCGGCATAATAGCGACCGGTGTCGATATGGACGCACTCCTTGACGACGGAATACGAGCCGGCACCGAGCGTCTTGCCGACCTTGTACCTGCAGGGCTGGACCTGAGGCTTGTCAGAGCCGTTCGTTGCCATTGTCGCGATTGTCTGTAGGGTATCGAGACGCAAGGTGAGGCCGCGAGGAAGCCCTGCGGTCGAGGGCTGTCGGGGACGTGGTGGGTTGGAAGGTCGGTCGGGGGTCGCGAGATCAAATTGTTGGCGGGGTAAGCGCGGTCGGTGTTGGGGTCGCCTCGACTGCAGCTAGCGGTAGTTCGGTCTTTGGGTCGTCGGTCGGTCCTTTGTTTACGGGGAGCTGCAATGCTGGGGCAGGCTTTGAGCGTTCGCTTCGAGGTTGTGCTTCAAAGGCCGAGGTCGTGGTTTGTTGGAGATTGCAGGAAGCAAACAGCTGCCGACGGGGCGGGCAAGGCGAGAAGTTGTGTGCTCGTTCTGCTTGGGCAGTTGGGCTGATGATCGACGGTCCCCGGCAGCGGCACTGCAGTGTTGACTTCCCCTTCAGAGAGTCTCGCGGGGCTAATTTGAGCCAGGGATAATTGCGACCAGAGATAGGTAGATGAAGGGGGTGATGCGCTGTCACTATGACGCTATGTCGCAGATCAATCCGATGAGATCTTCCAGCACGCGATGCGCAGCAGATGCAGACTCGATGGACGGAAAGCAGCAGCAAACGATGGCGAGAGTGGGAAGAAAAGGCACAGCAGAAGAAGAGGAGGATTCGAGCTGAATTAGACGGCACGGGAAACAGACGAACGAGTGGATGTGTGTAGCACTAAAAAAATCCCGTGGGACTAGGGAGCTTAGCGGTGCCAGCTGGAGACATAAGGGACTCGGGGTCCCGCAGCTGGCCCCGGAGAGTGAGACAGGTCGCTGGTTGTCCCCAGCTGGATGCCGTTTTGGCCACTACCTTGGGGGATTATCATCTCCCGACTTTCCCCCGCCAGACCTGACATGTGCCTTTATCATACCGTCCTCCTTTCGCTCGCGTTATTCTTCTCGAGTTAACGCAACTAGAGACGCGTCCACGATGGAGGTTGAGCGGTGACGGCCGCCTGAGGGTGAAAGCGGCCCGGGCCCAGCCAGGAGTCCCAGGTCACAGCGAGACATGGCACCCGACATCATTCCCGGCGCGAGCACGGGGGTCCCCACCACTGCTGCTACTGGCCCGGCATGGGTTTTGAAGCAGCTCCCAAGAACCTCCTTGTCTGTTCTCTGCCGTCTTTCAGCCGCAGTCCTATCATTTCTGCCATAAGCATTTATCTCTTTTGGTCGATATGAACGGCACGATGGTCGACGACTATCTTTGAACGCAGACGCTGAAGGATTCTCGGCATTCTCAGCTATCGGAGACATGGCCGTGCTTTCTACATTTACCTGGTACACACATCTTACAACTTCGTCGAGCCCCCTGTCGCATCACGCGATGGAGTTCACCTATTTGCATCAGTCAGTTCCCCAGCCCAACAGCATCAACTCATTTCCCGTGAGCCCACGGCGCAGTCCGTCTCCCTAAACATGGGAACCACGAACCAGACTCGCAGACGGCAATCCCGATTCTGTACCTCCCCAAAACCTGAGTCAAAAGTTCAGGGTCCAAGCCTGACCCCTCTTGCTTGCCGCCTGGCTGGCCCTTAGCTTAGCTAGGCCTGACCCCACCCGCGACGATGGGATGTTTGCGTGTCTCAGCCAACCATCGCAAGGCGAACTGAAAGTTTGGGCACGTGTCGTGACTCAGGGCGGCTGTCCTTCCAAATTCCCTGGTGGCTAGAGCCGCATGGTGGTACTCTAATCGAAAGACGCCCGACGGTTCTGCTTCTTGGAGCTCAGGTGCTTCTTTTGCTTCAGCCGTCCTTCGTTGAAAGATTTGGCTCTGCGGGGATGTCAGCAGTTGATGTGGTGAAACGTGACATGTCAGCCCACATTTCTGCGTGTTTCTTCTTCTTTTCATTGCTCGTTTCTCCTGGCACTGTTTCGCGGTATATCCTTTGTACCTCGTTGATGAGCTTTTGCTGGTTCTCATCCGAGTTGGCGGTCCTTTGACGATGCTCCTGCGCCTGGAACGTCAAGGAGTCCGACCTTGCCGTGTAGTACTTGGACTCTCTGATGCCCCGATGCAGCAATTTCGGCAGCATTGGGAGGAGGTCCTTGACGGGCCAAGCAGTGATTGCTTTGCTCTCAGTTCTGGTCGGCGTGAGTAAATGGCCCATGCCTTGTCATCAAGCCCAGCAATCCATGCACGCGTGAATAAACCTACTTGTTGACATGTTGCCCTCCAGGACCGCTTGAACGCGCGTAACTTGTTTGGCCTCGTGGTAGTTGGCTTCCGTCAAACGTCTTGTGCCATGATCTCACCTGCTTTAGTTCTTCCGGGTCGAAAGAGTCTTCGAAGGCCTGAAACCTTGCCCAACGGACGGCATGTATGGGCTGGAAAAGAGGTCTGAAGACTGAGGGCCGTGTGGACTGGATGAGGCTGGCTATTGTCGTCATGATGTTTGCAAAGTCGAAGTTTTCACAGACACCAAGGGCTAGCTAATTGGGCAAGCAGGCCGCTTCTATCCAATATGCTGTGTATGGCAGTGAAGAGCCGGTTGACCAATCACAGGCAAACAGAAGTGCCAAAAAGAGTGATGAATGCCGTCCTGCTGGTTTTCATTGACAATCAATGTTGGTGGAGCTTGATGATGAGCGAGAGCTGAGCCGTGCGTTTCGTCATCTTGCACCGTACCACACACGGCCTCTCGTTCGGGAATAGTGGCATCCGCCTACCACATTCAGTTAGCGCCGTTGGTGGTTCTGAAGTTCTGAACCGTTTTCCCGAGGTGACATTGGTCGACTCTGCAGCGACAGATCGGCCAGGCCAGGCCCAACCCAAGGGCAAGCAGGCACAAGCACAAGCAGCCTTGTGGTTGCACTTGCAGTGGCAGACGGGAGCGACCTGGTGCGCGGGAAACGGGAAAGAGCTTGGGCTGCCTGCCTGCCTCCGCTCCGCTACCTGCCACCCACCTTACCATGCCCTGCACCTATCACTGGTAGGCAGCCCAGCCCAGCCCACCTACCGACTTCTACAGATTTTTTTCCCACGCGGCCTCGTACCTTAATTCTGCTTAACCTTTTTTCCCACCACCGCAACACCCGTTGGCTCTTTCTCCAAGCTACATACAACCTGCGGCTACCTCTTTCCGAACCTCTCGGTGCCCACGGTTCCCAAGGCCCAACGCCAACGGTCTTCTCCCTCTACTCTACTCTTCTCTACACTCATCTCCCAGCCTGACCGACAATCTATCTACCCTTTCCGCCCTGGACACTAAGCTTTTCGAAGAAATTTGGTAAATTGCCTGCCATCCTTGGGAGAGCTGCCGATAGCTCTTTTTCTTTCGTCCGCTCATCGGAGACTCCCCCGTGTCTGCAATCTCTTCTTCTATTTCCGCCTGCTGCTCCCCCGCCTTCGTTTCCATTCCCCCTCTGGAAACCCCCCAAACCAATCAATCAACCGTGCTTGCCTGCCTTGCGCACATGACGACACAGCCGCGGCTCGACTAAAATCAGAGAAAACGAGGCGTCCGGTCGCCTTGTCATCAATTCTTTTTTGACATAAAGCCCATCTTCTGATCCACTCCAACTTCCATCTCCCACCCCTCCGGACTCCCAGACTCTGAGCTTTGCCAATTCCGCCAGCCTCGTCCACCGGGCCCAGCGAGCACACAGCTGTCGAGCCGCCCATCGTCACCCCCGCACGCGACCGCCAGCAACTTGATGCCCGAGCCAGAAGCCATTCCGGAGTTCCAGGCTACTGCCGCCGACCTCTCGCCTCTTTCTCCATCCCCTCTGCACTCCGCCGCTCCCGCCGTTGTGCCTGTCCTCCAGGATACTGCTGACATCCTCGATGCAATGTCCACCCAAACTAACGCAATCGCCCAAGGCGGCCTGAACGCAGTCGCTCCCGGGTACAAGGCTGCGGCTGAAATCACAAACGGCACCGCCAGCCATGACGCTGCTGCCAACGCCAACGCCAACGCCAACGCCAACGCCAACGACCAGGACGACGACGACGACAGCCTCAACGCCTATGGAGAGGAAGAAGAGACGAGCGCGGACAAGGTGCAGGAGCAACAAGTGGAGCAAGATGCCGAGGATGAATACCTCAAGTACCTCGACTCTCAGGTCGAGGAAGGCGCTGAACAGGATGATGTATCAAAGGCACCAGAATCCATGCACAATTCCGCCGCGTCTGATTCCTTGACAACCCATCAAGTGGTTTCTCCGCCCGTCGCTGATCCGTCCTCGGCCCGCCCTGCCGTCGCCCAGCAATCAAGCCCATCAGCTACCGCCACCTCGCGCGATGCCCACGTCGAGGATGACCCCGCCATTGAGATCTCTCAACTGCTCACTGAGATGACCGGCCAGGCCAGCGATGCCAACGATCAAAGCCCGGCTGGCTCCGCCACTGCCTCTGCCACTGCTCAAAACCATGAAGCCCAACCCGCCTCCAGCTTGTCATCGTCCGCCGCTGCCGCCACCCTTCCTCCAAGACCTCCAATGCCCACCCAGGCATCTGTCATCTACTCCAATCAGAACCCCCATCCATCCAGTACGGCCGCTCCGTACGTAGCCGCGGGTGCACCCGGCACCACGCCCGTCCAAATGACTGCGCCGCCGTACTCCAATCACCCTGACACTAATGACCGCAAGTCGCACTATGACCAGTTCCTCGAGGTCGAGCGCTCCTACATGGCGGAGGCCAAGTGGGATAAGTTTCCAGATGGCTCACGCATCTTTATTGGTTCGCGCTCTCTCTCATCAGGCCGACCTGACGGCGCCATTGACTTCTTTTCAGGCAATCTGTCGAGCGAACGTGTCTCCAAACGCGACGTATTTGAAATCTTTTGCAAATACGGCCAGCTCGCCCAGATCTCCCTCAAGAGTGCCTATGGCTTCGTCCAGTATCACAACCTGGAGGATGCCCAAGCTGCTATGAACAACCTTCAGGGCATCGAAATCAAGGGTCGCAAGATTCGTAAGTGTTTCCGGGCGGATTGGGCATGAGGCAGAGCTAACCTTTATCCATCAGACCTTGAGTATTCGAAAGTACAAAAGAGCAAGGGCGGCAATGAGCGCAACCGTTCACCCGACCGCGGCGGCCGTGGTGGTCGGCAATCAGGCCGTCAAGACCGGCATGAGGGAGGCCACAACGACCGACGCCGGGACGACTACAGACCTGGTCGCAACGCATCTCCTCGCCGGAACGGCCACGCTAGAGGTGACAGCCACGGCAGAGATAGTCACGGCCGGGACCGCTACTACGACGACCGTTCTCGAGGCCGCTCCAGATCCCCCCAGAGCCACGGCCGCAACGACAATTACCGCTGGCGCGAGCCCAGCCCGCCCAAGGCGTATGAACGGCCTGGTGCAGAGCTTGACCTCCCTCGCCGCTACGGCAATGACGTTCCGGACGTCCAAATCCTTCTTCTCCAAGAGCTTGCCAACGAATTCGTCGCATGGGTTCAGCACCCCTTCACCGAAAAGGGCCTCAAGGTTGCTGTCATGTTCTTCAACCCCAGATTCCCTCGCGAGGCGCTCATCTCACGACTGGCTGCGGAGGGTGTGCACGGCGTCGTCGATCTCGACATGCAGGCTCATAATTACGGAAGGATTCCCTTAAGAGTTTTCAAGCAAGCCCCTGGTGGCCAAGCCATGTTCGAAGACTATGACAACATTGAGCCCAAAATCGCGGCAGAGCTCGTCCTCAGGCAAAAGGCCAGTGCAGCCCCGCCATACCAGCCTCCCCCTCAGCAGCCCTACCCGGGATACGGTGGTCAACCTTACGGAGGCCAGCCTCCTGCCCATGCGCCCGCCTACCCTCCCCAGGGACAGCGCCTCCCGCCTCAAGCTGTTCCTCAGGCCCCAGCCGTTAACCAGGCCGACATTGCAAGCATCATGAGCGGCGTCGACAACACCACTCTGCAGCAGCTGCTGGCGCATTTTGGCGCGCAAGGAGGTGCAAATGGCGGACCTGCGGCCGCGCAGATTCAGGCAATGCTTGGTGGTCTTCAAGCAGCACCTGCACCCGCGCCTCAGCCTGCTTCGTACGGCGGCCAGGCTTACGCCGTCAACGGTGCCGCAAACGGCCATACCAACGGTCATCCCCCTTCTGCACCCGCGGGCGGCGATCAGGCCGCGCAGGTTGAGAACATCATGGCCCAGCTGGCTAAGTACCGACGGTGAAACTGAAAAGGAGCGCATTGTGGAGTTTGACGAAGACATGACCGGGTGGGGCTCTGTATGTTTAAAACAGGCGTTCGGACTACAAAGACTACGGGCGGAAAGTGATTATAGATTCAAGCAGTGCGGGGCTTTTGTAGCCCTCGATTTACCATTAAATTACCGTGCTCTCTTCACCTTGACTGGCCGCCAGGAATATCGCGGTTGAAAGCCGATGATGTGGTAGCACGAAGAGGTATTTTTTTTATGATTGTCATAACTGTGGCCTCAGCTCAGCTCAACAAAGACCAGAAACCATCTCATAACTCATGTCAAACGTCTTTTTTCCCGCCAGGTATCTTTAGGCAATTCACAAAATTCTTATAGCTTCTCAGCAGGCTTGTTGAGGAATGCTGTGCACTCAATCTCAACATCAGTGCCGAGGGGAAGCTGGTAGACGGCAACGCAGGTGCGGGCCTTTTTCGATGTCAGGAATGCTCACCCCGGGATCGAAAATGGGGACGATGACTCACAGGCTTGGGGTCAAAGGTGAAGAACTCGTCGTACGCCTCGTTCATGGTCGCAAAGTCGGCCATCTTGGTGATGTAGACATTGACCTTGACGGCGTTGCGAAGGCTGCTGCCTGACGCCTCGAGGACGGCTGAGAGGTTCTTGAGGGCTTGGCGCTGGATTGGGTGTCAGCTTTGATTCACCTCAGAAGGGTTGACCGTTGCTTTCAAGATGAGGGATTATGATGAGATTGGGGAGATAAGACGTACAGTGCGGTCCTTGACGGTTCCCTCGGCCTGAACCATGCCGGGCTCATCGGGCAGGATGCCAATGTTGCCGGAGCAGTAGACCATGCCGTTGTACTTGATGGCCTGGGAGAATTGGGGGAGGGGAGCCGGGGCGGCGGTGGTGAGGACCTTTTCGATTTGAGCCATTGTTGCGGTGTTTTGGGGGTTGAGTTGGTGGTGAGTCGGAATTGGGTACACCGCGGCTATTAACGCGACTTTATGAAGAGATGGATGAGACGGTGGTTTGTCAGGTTAAGATCTTGTGAGTTGAGGTTGAGAGATGATAAATCAACAGCACTTCGGCGCGGGGTCGGAGGAAGAGTGGGGCATCGGCCGCGGCGGGGCTGGGCGACAGGCCGGGCAGGGAGTGAAGGGCGCAGTTGACGGCTTTACAATGCACCAGAATGGACTTTCCATTGAAGTTTCGTGTTTGCTTGAACTGCTTTCAATTGCCGTTTCTGTGGTTCATGAGATCCCTTAACGTAAAGTGCCCTACTCACGGACACATAGCAGTATGTATTGTGGTACCTATACTGGTATAATACTCATGGCCCCAGTCGAGGATGCTCTCTCTATCTTCATCAGGTTGAACTATATCGAATGTGAACGTTCTCGGGATTTCTCACACGCCGATGCTCAATGGGCTTGGCCGCATATAGGTGTTCTTGGAATAACCATACGAAGTGAGGCCCATCATGCGCTCTTGTCCTACAGAGTTCATGGAACGGGTCTGTTGGCCGCGGGCCGGAGAAATGCGGGGCACCGTGGTCAGCCGAAGCCGGCGTGCCGGCCGAACGTAGCGTCACATTGTTGCGTCTCGAAGTCCTGAGAGGCCATATCGCGGCCGTCTATTAAAGTCCATGTGACAATACATGGTAGTCTCAAGTAGAGAAACAAGCAGTTGAAAGCGTCCTGCTAGATACTAGCTGCGACTGGATCCATCCTACTTCTCTGATAATCCATACGACTTTCTATTTAAGACTTCCCTTGATTCGAGATTGCAGGATTTTTTCCGTGCTCAGCCTTCCTAGTCTAGTTTCTCTACTGCTGTCATGAGAGCGCTTTCCATCTGCTGAGGCGATTCTGAAACATTTCCTAATACAATATGACGCATCCAAACTTCTACCGTAGTTGCATGGCCTAAGTGAACGGCTGCATGGAGAGGCGACGAGAACCGCTGGGATGAATTCTGGCTCCGTTTTTCATTCTGATGAGGTAGCATGTCCTTCTGATGAAGCGGTGTATCTTTCTGACGAAGCAGCATATCGACAAGTGACGCCATTCCAAGCTCCGCGAAAATATACGAGGCAGTTGTTGAGATGTTGTATCGTCGTGTTTTGAACTGCTCAAGTAGGTTGTGGAGCCGAATCCAGTATAGTGGTTGAAACTTTCGAAAGAATGAGTCCTGGGGAAGTCTCATCCGTTCCACAGCATCGCAATGATATAGAACGTGGTTCGTGGAGTAATCGAGGAATGGGAACTTCCGAGTAGCGTCTAACTTGAGGCCCTTTGCCGAATCGGTGTCCTTATCTAGAAAGAAGTCGTCGTCCGAAATATATGGATAATTGTAGACTCCCATATAGGCATGGCAGCAATCCCTGAGTCGTTCATGGCTTCTGCCTTCAGGGTTTTCCCCAAGTTCCGGCCACAAAGACTTAAGACCGTCTTCCTTGAGAAGGAAATCCCGTACCGATTCGTGGATAAACTGAACTGTCGATTTCTTTGATTTCGTTGTTTCAGCAAGCCCTTTCGAGGAACTGACCACGTAATGGTTCATGGAATCTGTCGAGATTTTCTCTCGATCCCACCCGCAAAGACTATCAGAATCAACGCCAGCCACCAGTGCGAAGTAATACTCTTCAGGCTTCAGAGGGCGCTTGCCGAAGAGTAACCATTGAATACACAATAGTAGCTCTCCCATATTCTTCTCATCTCTCATCAATATGTTTTTGAACAGATTACTCAGCTCTGGAGGTATCTGTTGAAGTCTCTTTTTCACCGCAAAAATACGACCATCTTGAAGTTCTTGGTTGAGAAGTTCTTGGTTGAGAATGTCGATGACCAACACTACCCACATAAAGACCCCGGACGCTTTCCGAAGTATTTCTTCCGTGAGCTCATCCGCCTGCTTTTTTGTCCCGGTTCTTAGCTTGCTTCGCACGTACTTTTCCAGGTCCTGCTTATGGCCTGATTGACTTTCTAAGGTGAATCGGATACCGTAGACAACGTCCATACGGGGGTAATGGCGGCTGGAAAAGCAAACATAGAACCCAATGTTGTTTTGGACAGCACATTGTCCTAAGTCTTCAAAAAAGTCCAGCAGCTGTCTGACTTCGCTTTCGTCGCACTCGTCGAGAGCGTCAATGAAGCATGTGACTCGTCGTTGATAGAGCTTTGATACTGCAGTGGCAAAGAGTTTTCGCAACGCAGAGAGATCCCAAGAGCCCGAGTCTTTTCGCAGGAACGTTCCACGATCTCCATCTCCCAGTACCTCCTGTAGCTCAGGAATTTTCTCCAGTAGTTGAAGTAGAATAGATCGGTGCATTCCTTCTGTCGATTTCTCAAGCAATCCTCCTCTAGCGTTGAAGAAGAAGGATATCGTGACAGCATCTGTTGCTGCCTTCTTCTCTGCCAGCGAGTAGGCATATTTCATAAGAGTAGATTTTCCTGCTCCTGGCTTTCCACGAATCCAAAGGATGCCATGGTGATTGGCGAAACTTTTGTCATTCAGCCAGCGAATGTAGTCAGGATGCTTCAGCAGCCACTGACATGTTTTGGTATGAGCAGATTTGATGGTTGAATGTCGACTGTCGATTTCTTCAAACCTCAGGGATTCAAGAAAATCATTCCGACGATCGAACAGCGAAGCTTCGTCTACATCAACGTCAACATTCGGTCACAATTGCTGTGGTTGGAAAAACACTGACGAGATGATACTATATTGACATCCGCCATGGAGTCCTGGTGGATTTCTTCGGACGGAAAGACAGAAAGGAGCTCCTTTGCATAGGCTGCTGCGGTCGCCGCAGCATACTCTTGCCATTGCTTGGCCTTGTGTGAGTCTGAATAATCACAGATCCCCCTAATGACTAGGCATGGAAAGCTATCCATCAGGCCGGCGGCTTCCATCTCGAAACAGAGAACCTCAAGCTCATGTGCGAGACGATGCCGCGTCTGCCCATGTTTCATGACCTGATTTGCGGATGCAATGATACCGTAGTGAATATTCGGGTAGTTGTTGGACCTAGGGCCCCGTATCACCAGCTGTGACAAATCGCAGTCGTTGCAGCTCTCCCCAACGTGATCATATGTGGCTCTATAAAGTCGGTCCTGTCCAGCTCCGCGGTATGTGTACGCATCCATCATGATGTTTCGTTCTCTCATGTCTGCGAGAAATTCTGGCATTCGACTAGGAGACAGCTGATGGTCGGCTCGCAACTTGGCGACAGCGGCAAGAACGTCGTGTGGAGGCTTGTTTAGTGTTCCTGAAAGTTGGAAACGACCTGCCTGAACAGTTTTCCCAAAGTCGTACTGAATGACTCCAGGACAAGCCGCATTCGGATTGCTGACCACGACATCGCCGAGTCGGATGTCAACTTTATCGGGCACACCGCCACCGATACCGACCATGAGTCGTATTTTGATTGAGGGAAAGCTCCAACGCATGTTGTTTGCAACCAATGCGGCACTGGTGATGCCGTACTGCCCTGATGGCAGGCATGCGATGACGATGTTGTGATTTCCTATGTTGCCAAAGGCATAGACGTTGCTGTCGTTTGGTTTCATCGATAGAGGCAGATGGACATCGTCGAGCATCGCTTGCGCAGCGGCCATCTCGATGGGGAGAGCCGCGACCCATCCCACAGTATACGCATCATGCGACAACAGTTTTAGAACCCGTGTCGAAGAATCGCTATCTCCATGACCGGACTCATATAACCTAGCCCTCTTCCTCGGGGTATGATTGCGATCATCGTCCGCAATGGCCGAGTCCCATGTTCGTCTCCCTTGGTGGGAGGCATCCGCGTTGACACGATGCGACGCGAGTACGGTGCTATTGTGATGCCTATCGTATGCCGCCATTCTCCGAAAGACGGAATGCGAATCGAAGGAGCCTAACGTAGCCTTGTCCCCTCGACGGGCTGTGGACGATAGGCATGCTCAGATGGAGATCGGGAACGTGTTGTCCAGTACAGCGACAGGTATTGAAATCTACAGTGACGTCTTTGAGCTATTTGGAGAGGCAGGTGTCAATCGGAGACGAGCGAGATGGCAGTCGGGTGCTGAAGACAGACAAGAGTTGAAATGGGGCGGAGTGTTGTGAGCACGCCGCAGCGATGCCTCGGGTATAGTTCATTTGCTACAGTTGCACACTGCCTCCACCCAACTTGATCAACGGGGCGCTTACCGCTGTCTTGCGTCGAAATAGCTACCATGCTTCCTGTGATTGGAGGCGAAATGGGTCCAACATGCAGGCTCTGCGGCGCAGCGCCCACCTACACTACGGATTTCCCTCCTTCGTAGCCAGAAGTTGACAGTTTGTGAAGACTCAGCGTCCGCATTCTAGGTCTCGCTTCTTCATGTTCCTCTGGTGGATTCTTCTGAAAACGCATATCGCCAAATAACGTTGGCGGGAATATCCTCTGCCAATGATACCACATCAAAGCCGTCACGATGGTTACTGGAATGGCGACAACCCAGTACACCCAAAACTTGTCAGACATAAGCCACTCGCCTGAGCCAGAGTCAAACTCGAAGAAGGTAGTGCTGAAGACGGCAGAGACGAAAGTGGCTGGAAGAAACAGTAGGGTAAGGAAGGCGACCGTCTTCATAGCTTCGCTATCTCGTTGTGCCGCGCGGCCGATATCGACCGAGACTCCAGAATCGAATTGAGCGACCATGTTGAAGGCGAGTGCAATCTCGTTGAGAAGACGCGCCTTGTTCGAGGCGGACCTCTCTCGCAGGCTGCCGAGCATATCCTCGAAGAACAGCAGGCGACTGTTGGCGTGATTCCAGGCCCTCTTCCAGGCAGCATCAGGCTGCGCCCCGCTCCAGTCTGCCTTAATGGTCCCGTGTTGCACCAAAATCTGCCTGGCAGCCTTAACAGCTAATTCTAATGTCTCGAAAACATGAATGGCATGCCGGGCAGTCTCGTGCAAATGCCGGTAGTCGGGGGCCGGTTTTGGCTTTGTCGGGCCGTCCCTCTCCTTTTCTGTGTTCCTCACGGTATCGCGCACCGACCAGACGGCGGCATCTTGCAGAGTGACGACTTTCTCCAAGATGCGAGTATATATCCAGTATGGAGTTATGTAGCTGTGTTCATCTGGGATCGCGAATAAAGGATCCGGCTCGCCAACCGGCACTCGCTCAACGCAGCTTGCCGTGGGCGGATGAAGGTCGAAAACGATGAGAATTGTTTGTTGTGTTTTTGCGATCCATCGCGTGAAGATGTTCAGCTTGAACCATTCGTACCCTGGATGGTATTTGTTTGTTAATTTGATGGGAAATCGAGCCCACGTATCTGACTAGGATTAGCTTCTTCAACCCAGAGCGGCCTGGCAACGTACTCAATCCAGTGTCTTCGCCCTCATCATCAACCGTCACCTCGTGGCCAAAATAGGCGTTGGCACCTTTGCAATACCCTTTCCACCACAGATCTGGTATCTCAAAGGCAGAAGAAAACTGCTTGCGGCAGCTTTGACATTGGCGGATCTTGAGGGCCTGAGCCTTGCTGGATGAGCGTTAGCAGAGAGAACCGTTGATGATCACCGCACGCACATGATGCACACATCGAAGTCAGACGTTGGCAAAACTTGACCTTTCTGCGATGGCTCTCGTTGGGGCTCCGTCCAGTTTTCTCCGTCGCCTAATGCTTATGTTAGCGTGAATATAAACATATATTGGCGGATGCGTACCTTTTTTCCAGCAGGAGAACTTCAGCTCATGGCAATTTGCGCAGGTCTTATTATCCATGGTAACGAACTTCAGGACGAAGAAGATGACTTGAATTTGTTGAAACCGGGCAACGGCAAGACAAGAATAACGATATGTAAATCATCTTGAAGATCAGGCTTCAGTGAGGGGACGGCAAGTCCGCCCCATGGTGCTGCATGACCCAGCCGCAGTTAGTGGACCAGGGCGACAAACGCCAATCACGTTGAGTGACGCTGTCGCAGTAGTTGACTGTGTGGTTTGCCTTATCGCCCAAGAGTGACCCGTGACATCGTCGCACAAGAAACGATGCTCGTGTTTCCATTTTGATCGTCGATGAGTCTTTCAAGATGCAGTCGTAGTCGTTGATTACGAAGGCTGGCCTCTGTAAGGAGGCTTAAATCGGGGAAACGGACGAGAGAAGATAGGAAATATGAGACCACGAGACCACACAGGTGAGTCGCGACGCAAATCTCAATCAAATTGGCAGACGGCACATGCAGCATCAAGACATTGTCGTCTGCAGAGAAGAAATAAAGTGGAAGAATGACGCTTGGTCGGTGCCCAGAGGAGGGTCCCTCCATCTCGACTATGCTTGGGGCAGCCTCCACTACGAAACGGGGTCGATGGGGGGATAGCTCAGGGGTCAGGTCGCTAGTCTCGATCTCATGGACCAATCAGAAGCCCCCGTTTTCAAGCAGGCAATCACGGCTGGTTGACGCGAGCGCTGAAGGGCGCGCCTCCGGGAAGCTTGTGCCGCTGGGACCTGAGCAAAAGAAGCCAGCTGGAAGGAACCGGCGTTCGTGCCTGTGTATGATCCTCGTACCCCCGCGCCGTGGATACGTGGAATGTGAACCTTCGCAACTACAATCCTTTGATCCGCTTCAGTCCGAGCTTGCGGATAACCTCCATCCATTTAAAGACCAATCTCCATGTCACCCATGCGGTTCTGAGCAGCAATCCCGGCTTGATCTTTTTATCCATCTTCCCCATCGTCGTCCGTGAGATCCGCCGAGATCAACCATGGGTTGGCCGTACAAATTTCTCGACCTATCCCGCGAGGAGGTCCAGTTGAGACGGCAGACCTTGGACCGGTACGGCACGTATGCCCAGTTCTCGGCTTTGACGCCCATCATCCTGGCTCTTCTCCTTCGTTTGTTCGTCTATCTCAAACAGCGGGTACAAGCGAGCGCCGCCTACGATGCAGTTCCGGACTCTCCAGACCTGAAAGCCAGGAGGCAAAGCTGGGTGGGCAATCTGGATGCGAATGTGAGGAAAGTGAAGTGGTGGCTGAACGATGATGTCTACTTTATGGGACAGCATTGGGGTCAGAAGGACCAGTGGGTTTTTGGTCTGGCTTGGTTCGCTTGGCTGCTTGTTCTGTCTACCTTGGAGACTGGTGAGGGTAAGTGGCAATCCTTTTCATTCGTCAATGAGAGACTCACTGGGTTTGGAGAAGTTTGTTGATGATAATTTGGTCAATTTGCCATAACAATTGGACGTACTGACGCCTCACAGACTATCTCCACATCACGAAACGCTTCGGTATCGTTGCCGTGTCACAGATTCCATTCCAGTATCTGCTGGCCTTGAAGAGCTTCAGTCCCATCGCCAAAGTCTTTCGCACTTCCCACGAGGAGCTGAACAAATGGCATCGAGTGTTGTCTCGAGTGACATTGTCACTTCTCGTCCTCCACGCTCTCTTTTACCTCAACTTCTTTGTCGCCAAGGGTATTGTGACAAGCCGTCTGTTCGCCCCCGTCGTCTTTGCCGGTGTCGTCGCCTTTGCAGCCATGAACATGATGACTTCGACCGCCACTGTCGCTATTCGCAAGTACTCCTACCGAATCTTCTTCATCACCCATTTAATTGGGGCATTTGCTATCCCGCCATTGGTTTTCTTCCACGCCAAGTCCTCTCGGCTGTTCATGGCCAAAGCCATCATCGTGTTCCTCATTGACCTCGTTGTACGCCGTCTGCGCACCGTCATGGCCTTTTCCAAGCTAGAGACCATCCCTGGGACCAACCTGGTCAAGATCTCAGCTTCAATCCCTCAGTTCAAGGTCAACGCTTTTCGCAGCCGGCCGGGGTCCCACATCTATCTCAGCATCCCCGCCGCCGCGAGACCCGGTGGCGGTCACTCGTCTTCGGAGGCTTTGCTTTACGAGTTCCTCTTCAACCCCTTTACCGTGGCTTCTGTTGACGAGGAGACCGGTGACTTGACCCTCGTTGCTCGCCAACTTAACGGCCCGTTGACCCAGCACCTTGGCTATTTTGCAAACGCGGGAGGCGGCAGCGACGGGAAGATCCCGCTCTGCATTGAGGGCCCCTATGGCGCGGCATCTATCCGTTTCGACAAACTCATCGGCTCGACCGTCGATCGTGTTTTGTTGGTGGCTGGCGGCGTGGGAGCCACCTTTACCGTGCCCATTTACCAGGCCATCCTCCAGGATAACCCGAGTGCCAAGGTCGAGATGGTCTGGGCCGTCCGGGGAGCCGGTGACGCAACTTGGGCCATGACCACCGACAAGTCGCCCAAGAGCTTGCTTGAGGATAGCAACGTCCAGATTTTCTTGACGGGCGACTCCCTCAACTCCGCTACCACGGGTCCCATGGCCGGTGTACCCGCCGAGACCAATGCAGACGGCGAGATGGAGATGAACCCCATGTACCGTGACCGCACGCAAAATCTCTTTACAGCGGACCACAACCGCAAGCGCCCCAACCTGAGGAATATTGTCGACGACTTCTTCAGGCAAGGTGCGGAGGAGAGGGTGGCCGTGCTCGTGTGCGGGCCCACGGAGATGGGCAGGGAGATGCGGGAATATGTCGGAGCATGGGTCATGAGGGGCCGCGAAGTGGTGTGGCACAATGAGGCCTTTGGATGGTGACCTGCATGTTTGTGCTTTTTCTGCGGGCTGAAGATTTGGACAGTTTCATATATACATTGGAAGTCCGGGGCTGGCGTATACATAATTTGGACTGCTTAGATATAAAAGTAACACTTGTTCACGCTTTTGGAATTGTACAATGAACATTAAAGTCATGGCACATATTTCAAAAAGCACCATCAGAAACCTGGGCAATTTTTCTCTATGACGAAACACGCTACTAGGATGAAGCCTTCCGAACGCCAGATCGTAACTCCGTGGTCATCCATCATACATCAGTCTCCCTGTTTTCGTGGAGTATGCACTATTCAGCCCGCTTCTTAGACTCGCCAATGTCTCCAGAGTCAATGTCCTTGCCCTTGACTCCGCCAATATCACCGTCGGCATCGTCTTCGTCCCAATCGTCCACCTGATTTTCGTCCCAGTTGTCCACCTCTTGCTCAAGCGTCCGTCCACTGCTGCCGCCCACGTCGCCGCCGTCCCTCGCACCACTCGACTCGATGACGCCCGTCTCGTGGCCCTCGCCGAGCTCGACGTCCTCGTCATCCTCGCCAGGAACGGGTGCGTACGTCTTGGTGCGGCGTTTACGTTCGAGCATACGCTTGTGGTACCATGAGCAAAGCCCTATGCTCGCCAGGGAGCCTACGACGTTGGCAACAATATCGTTAAAGTCGAACTCGCGGCCGTTGGGGAGGAAGCCCTGCAGGAATTCGGAGCCAACTCCGAGCACGAAGGTGCAAACGGTCAAGGTAAGGTTGAGGGTACGGCGGCGGTTGGTATCGAGGATCCAGTAGAAGACGAGGGTCAGGAGGAAGAATGTTGCAAAGTGCAAGACCTTGTCGTTTACGTATTGGCCCAACTGGAGGGAGGTCAGGCCTGCGTAGCCAGCGACGAGGAGGAGGGCGAAGAAGACGCCTGCAAGAGACCAGTGTTAGCTAAGAATATCCCTGGCAGACATGGGGAGCTCGATTCGGAACTGCGAGATGGATGGATCCCACCCAGATGGAGGGCTAGATCCAGGCCAGCTGAAGCTTTTGACGCACCTGCAAAGGGCAAGCGTATCCGCATTTCGAAGGGTCCTGCGGCTCTTGCAGGGTGTGGTTTGATTGGATGGGATGCAGTGTATGTAGCTCGGTTCGTGGTCGAAGTGTGCGTTGTGCGTGGGTTGACTCGGTAAGGGTAGCAGTAGCTTAGCTACTAGTTGTCATGATGGGACGGGATGATCGAAGTGGTTGCTCGAGGCGACAGAGAGAGAGAGAGAGCACGGCGAGACAGTGCAGGCAAGGTAGTAGGAAAGGGTATTCGTAATGGGGTTCGTCACAGACGAGGGTGTGAGGTGTGTCCAGCTGGCCGGAGCTTCCAGACGACTGGATCGGGAGGGAGAGAGAGCTTTTGCTGGGCTGCCAGGTATTGGATTGGATTGCTGCGGGAACAAGCACCACCTCCTCCATCCACTGGCATCGGGTAGAACTCAGCCCACTGACGAAAGAAGATATGCACCACAAGCTGGTAGCGGGCGGGACCTGCTGGACGCCCCAGGCTGCGAGGGACGAGGACAGGGGTATGCCCCTGAGGTTTTTTTTTTGGGGTCGGTACTAGGTGGCCCGGGCGGGTTATCCCGTGGGCCGTGGAGGGCATGGAGAGGAGCGCGAGTCGCGATGTCTCGTCTGGGAAGACACGTGGTGGCCTCTTTTGATATGGCGGATGGATGAGATGTCAAGGTGCAGCGAGATGAGGGTGTCGCAACAGCGGTGGTGGATTACCAAAGGCTGAAGCGCACCGGACTGGCCCTTGCAGTCAGCACGCATCACCAGCCCGGCGCAGCATTACAGAGCCTGCCGCAAGCCAAACTCTGCTGTTCACTTGCTGGGCTCATTGCGCACAGCGACGGGTTGGTCATCCGTCACGTGACGACATCATACGCGATCCGATCGCTGGGGATCCAAGGGGGAAGGGGAGTGCGGTGGCCTGGTCGCCTCGCGCCGTCGTCGGCACTCGAGGTTCCTGTACCTGCAGTCGGCGACCGCGACACTCAACATGACCCCAGTGCACGTCTTTTCTGGGTCCGAAAAATAGATGAATGTGGTGATTAGCAGTAAAAGAAGCCTCTCTGTAATTTTGGGATTGATGCGACAGGGCGGGTGGCAGCCGTTGCTCGCCCGCAGGTGGCCGTCCAAAGTCCTCTGTACCGCACCCAGCGGCCGGCTCGCCGTGTTCAGGCAAGGGAAAAGTTCCATCGCGTACACTTGGTACGAGCCTCTCCAAATCCTCAACCTCACCTCTTGGAACAACGCCAAAACCCCCCTATTACAATCCATCAGAACATCACAACCGCAACCCTTCGCACCCTCAGATTCCGTCGGTCATCTCTATCGATGTCGCTCTTTTCACTGATGCGATCGTAACACCCCTTTGCCGCCCGGACTCGGTCCCTGACGAGCGCATTTTGTTGCGCATGGCGACACTCGGCCCGCTTGTCGCTATCATCAACAAGGGCTCAAGATGTCCCTCCCCAACGGCCAGCACGCGTGGCAACCGCCCTCTCTCCATCACCAATCCTCCAGTCGCTTGTTCCATCAACTTGATGATGGTTCCCAGCGAACTGGAACCCCCGTCGACAACTCCATGGCTTTGATGCCTGAGGCACAACCAGATATTGAAGATGAGCGACGCCGCGCCTTGTTCAAGGATCTCTATCACAAGAGCGAGTCAAAGATCTCGCTGTTATTTGCTGATGACGGTTCATACAACTATCCCGCCATCGATGCCCTTCGCCGCCCCTCCGCCCCCTCCCCCTCCATCTTACCCCCTACCACCGACCATGCGCCGATCCAGGAGCCTCCATTAAAGAAGGCCAAGCGGGTCATCGATGAAGACGACTATGGCGATGACGACGACGAAGACGATGAAGACGCGACGGATGCCGACGCGCACAAGTCGAAGAACGGCACCGCGCCTGCCGGCGCCGGCTCCCTCCTCTCCCCCTCCAAGTCCGGCAGTTCGCCCGTGCACTCCGTGAGCTCCCCCGGCAAGCAACTCGATAAACTCAAACAAGCCGACGGGTCCCAGGACCTCGCAAAGACGAGCGAGGATGCGCGCAAACAGCTACAAGAGGCGCGCAACGCGACCGAGGAGGCCGCCAGACGCAGCTTCCATACAGTATTCTATACCCTCGAAAACGACCGCACCGCCATGCTCGAGCAGCAGCAGCTGGAAGAATCAGAAAAGCAGTTGCAGGCAGAGATGGAAAACAACAACAACCATACCACTACCAACGGCGCCCAAGCCGAGAACCACGGCTCGCTCAGCAGCGCCAACCTCGGCGCGTCAAGTCTGACCCTCAAGCATCTGATTGCGAGGATAGACTTGAAGCGCGACCAAGTTCGCGCATCAGACGCGGAACTGCGATCATTGATGAACGAAGTACGAAAGAACCGAAGTAAATGGGCGAGCGAAGAGAACGTCAACCAAGAAGAGTTGTACGAAGCCGTCGAGAAGGTCTTGACAGAATTGAAGGCACATACGGAATACTCGACGCCCTTTCTGCAAAGGGTGAACAAGAGGGATGCGCCTGATTACTACATACGTAAGTCTCTAGGCAGACGGATTTCACGAGGATTGGCTAATGACCCCCGCAGTGATCAAGCAGCCGATGGACCTGGGAACCATGACCAAGAAGCTCAAGTCTCTCACGTACAAATCCAAGGCGGATTTCGTCACCGACCTTAACCTGATATGGGACAACTGCCTGAAATACAACCAAGATATGGGACACCCTCTCCGCCGCATGGCCAATGGTATGAGGAAGGAGGCAGAGAAGCTTATCCCCCTCATCCCAGACCTTGTCATTAGGCCACGAGCCGAGGTCGAGGCCGAAGAGCGACGGAAGCAGAATGGCGGCGAAGAAGACGGCGGTGATGACTCAGACGACGAGCCGATCATGTCATCTCGTGGGCGTACAGCAGGCACCAAGGGCGGCAAGTCCAGGAAACAGCCAGCCGACCAAAAAGAGGGCACACCGAGTGTCGATCAGAAGCCGCTGCTCCAACTTAACGGTCTGCTTGCCAAGGGAAGGGAAGGCTCCGAGGCCGTCGACGGTAGCAATGGCTTCGGTACACCAATTGGCGGGTCAGCCACCCCTGGCGGCATCAACGGGCACTCCGGCATCGGTAGCAACGCCGACGCCATGGACATTGACGGACCGACCCTGAACGGCATGGCTTTAGGGCAGGCGCTCAACGAGGCAGCAGAACAGGCTTACGAGGATGACGAGTACAAGATCTGGAAGCAAGTTACCAAGAAGGATCGTGCGCTCATCGCCAAGGAGCGGTACCAGCTCTTCAAGGACAACAGGCTCAATGTCGACGCGCCTGCACTCCTCCGAAATAAGGCAGGCATTCGCTGGTACTTGAGAAACCAGAAAGAGGCGGAGTCCTTGGGCGTCATCAGCCACTCTGCCGACTCTTCAGCCATCGCCGCCAAGGAAGCAGCAAAGCCTGCCGAGACTCTTGCCGAGGGTATGGAAGGCGAAGAGGAGAAGGTCGTTCCCGCGTACTACGAGCCTCTGACGGTCATCCCCGACATTCAGCCCAAGCTGCAGTGGATCGAGGACGGCGAGGGCCACGTCATTAATCAGCACGAGGAATATCTTCAGCTGATCCCTGAAGGCCACTTTGTTGCGCCCAAGAGCAAGTTGACCAGCAAGATCGACACCAACATTCGTCAAATCCAAGAGACGAGGAAACTATCGAGCAAGATCGGCGTGATTAAGCAGATGCAGATCCAAACTCAGGTTTGTCCGACGACGCAGCTAAGAGAACGAATCTAACTTTTCCAGGTTTATAACAACCAGTTTCCCAAGTCCAACTACGAGGCGTTTGTCGAGCAGGACGCTGAGCCCTCTTTCATCGCCGACGACGGGCCCGTCATTGCCCCGGAGACCTGCCACACTGCCCTGCAGCGGTCCGTGGCCAAGATCCTCTACCACACCGGTTTCGAAGAGCTCCAGCCTTCTGCCATCGACACTCTGACCAGCATCGCGTCCGACTATTTCGAGAAGCTCATCCACACGTTCAATGTCTATCGGGAAGCTGAGAAGAAGGAAGCAGTTCGTTCTGAACATGGACCTCGATTCCAGAACCGCTTCACTCCTGAGGAGGTCATTTTGCATACCCTGGACGAGAACGGCTGCGATTTGGTCAACCTGGAGTCTTATGCGAAGGACGATATCGACAGGCTGAGCACGAAGCTTGGCGGTATTCACGAGCGCATGAAACTGCATCTGACCGAGCTGCTGCGTCCTGCCCTTACCCAAGAAGCTGGCCAGGACGGAGTCGGAGCCTTCAAGGACGGCAGCGAGCAGTTCGTTAGTGGCGACTTCGCAGAGGACCTTGGTGAAGATTTCTTCGGATTCAAGGCGCTCGGTCTGGACAAGGAGATGGGTCTTGATATGCTCTCGGTTCCTCTTCACTTGCTCCAGTCTCGCGTGCGCAACCAGTACCAGATGCAGACACAGACCACCGGCACCGAGGTCACAGACCTGTTCGACTCGCTGCCGCCTGTGGACCCCGTCACTACGGACAACATCCACGGACAAATTGGCTTGATCAAGAACTTCTTTCTCGCCAAGTTGCATGCCAATAGCGACGCTCCCCTCGTCGAAGACGAGGAGCTGCCTGTCAAACAGAGGAGGCCTCGCCCGCGTCTTGGTGCATCCGGAAAGATTGTCTCTCCGCAGAAGCGACCTCCCAAAGAACAGATCGCCCTCGCCAAGAAGAAGAAGAAGATGGAGTTGGCGGCGCAGGCTCAGAAAGAGCAAGGTGCCGTCAACGCTTCTCCCGAGAAGGGCGGCAACACCACGCCGGCGAAGAAGGTCAAAAATGTCAACATCAACGGTACAGGCCCCAACCCGGCTGCAATCGCCCTTCCCCCTAGCATGGAGCGGAACGAGAGTGTGCACAGCCAGGGCAATGCCAGTCAGACCGACAAGGATGAGGGCATGGGCATGATGAGCCCCGAAAGCATTGAGAGGTGATATTGATCATGTCCGCTCTTCTCCTATATATACCCCCCGCCAATACGACCTGGACGGTGTGATACTGTCTTGCCGCCTCTAGAACGTAACCCCACGGCTTCTACTTTACTACCTACCACCCCAGGCACATGGTCTCATCACTGTACTCCACGCCTGGGCCGTCTGTTATCATACATTTTCAATATACGTTTCCCCCTTTTTTCATCCCTCGGCGTTGGGTTCGGATCATCATTCGGTCGTTTGGGAAGGGAGACGTAATGCAGACCAAACTACATGGCATGCTATTGCTAAGAATATTGGGATACCCAAAAGCCAACGACTGGCCTTTTTTTCCAGGGACTCTGTGCTGTCACATAAGGCCAAAGAGTGGCCACATGTTTATCGGGCGGATCGTCATGTTCTGAGACACGGCAAATTTGAATTTCTGTTTCTTTCAGTCTCGTCCTTCATTCCGTGGCCCTAGCCGACAGTCCTTGCTTGGTGTGCCGCGGCGCGGAGAAACCATGCCATGGACCGGGGATGGTACACGTTTCCTACTACACTCTTGGCTATTATAGTGCACGACATCAAAACACCCGCCCTCAGTATGAGTCCAGGGAAGGGAAAACTTTTTTTTCGCGTAAGAAAGACATGGATATCGGATGGGGATTGACTGATGGATTGGAACGGCAACCCCGCTGGGTGGCATCGATATCGTGTTTCTTGGTTTGGTCTCGACGCGATTTAAAAAATTCTGTTTCATGGCATGCGGAACGTGGACATGCCTTCTCTTTGTCTTGAGTTGACGTGATGTTAGGGGAGGTAAAGCTGATAGATGAGGGGGTGGCTTATTTGCGTGATGTTGGAGAGTCGCAGTAGTGAATTGACACGAGTTGAATGAAGTTGCCCGATTGCATGTCATGTATTGTGTGTTACGTCAACGTCTAGTCGAACATAGGGATGGTATTTATCCAAGGCAAGGTCAAAGATGCTCATCATCAGAAATGGCATGCACTACGAAGAGAGGGTAGTCTTCTTCACAACCCTGACCAAGCCAGAGACAGCAATGAAAACAAGAAAAGGGTGCATCAACCTGGAGGCAGTGTAATACCAGGGACACACTAGAAAGTTCCAAAGATTACAAAAGGTTGTAGAACCCCCTATACGAGGGACCTGTCGTGTAGTTGTAGACCCCCCTGTGCGAGGGGCCGTCGAGCCGGGAGAGCCCGCCCCTCCGCCGTATCGGGCGGGACTTTCCTGTGAAGATGTCAGTAAGGACGAAGAAGAGGAAGGGGGCGAGGACGAGAACGAGTGTGAGGATGAGAATGAGGATGAGAACGAGGAGGAGAATTGAGAAACTGCAGGGGGGGCTAGCGGCTGGCCTTATATTGCGGGTGCCGCGATCAGTAACCGACCGCAGCGGTTCTTGAACGAGAGTCATCAGAGAAAGGTAGGGTATGACCAAATAGGTTGAGAAGTAAGGACTCCCGAAGAACGCGACCCAACCGAGTTCTCACACACAAGCTAATTGGGTCAACGATATATCCAGGGGTTCTCAAAGTTCCTAAAGCTTAATTTTAATGGACCAGTAGATCGCAGGCCCTGGCCAGGCACCATCCTTTGCAGCAAATGTATTGTGAACTCAAACGAACTGACGAGCGCCCCTCTAGTTCCATACAAAGAGTGTGTTTGCCAAGAAACTACCCATAGCAGCACCACCACTTTGCCTACTGAAGTATCCTATGAGTCTCATGCAGTCTTTGGAGGAGAAGCCTTCGGTGAGCATTAGATACTTGATGGCCATGCCGATGGGGAACGGGGCAGCGTGCATTCCAAAGGTTCCAGCTTCGGGTTGGAAGAAGACCTCAACGGCGTCGGCGATCAAGAGACAGTATGGCCGCGGGTTTGTTCGCTCTGACAGCTCCATCACCTCTATACCTGGCAAGTTTAAGGTGCTACTCAGCACCGCGTGAAGTGAGCTGTAGACTAGAATACAGACCGTCCAGAAGCATGTCATGACGTGGGCGACGGCGAGTTCGTCGGCTGTGGGGTTTTTGTATTTCCGCTCGTGTAAATCGTAGAGGATGTCGGTAGGCGGGCTGAGATTTCCGAGCCACCATACAATCTCCCGGTCCAGAGGCTAGTATGTCTTCATGAAGCGCTGGCAATTGTAGTCGTTTGGGTTGCTTTTCAAAATGTCGACTTCCTCGAGTAAAGCTGGGACGTCGGTGAGAATGTCTAGCATGACGTGCTTTGGGGTCTTTGGGATTTTGGCCCACGGAACTGTCTTCCATGCCATGTCGCTAAGGAAGCTTCTCTTTCTGCTCATGCACCCAGCTATGGCCTATGAAAGTCAACTTCCGCTTGCTGAATTTCACTGGATGTAAACTTACGAGGGGCATTCTCACTCCGGAGAAGATGTGGTGTGCGTAGCCTTCAATAAACGACTTGGGGCCTCTGTGTTGGATAAGAGCCAGCTCACCCAAGCTGTGGTTATGCCAGCTTTTCACCTGAGATCCGTCGGCTTGGACGCGCTCCTGCGTTCCGTACAGAAGCTTGCCACTATTAGTATGGGATACGTCAAGAGTACACAGGCGACTTCACCTCAAAGAGTCCAAGTCCCTGCGACGCAACCATGACGGCATCAGACTTCCATCTTTTGGAATGTTGCAGGCTTACATTCACCTCACTCAACGCCCGGACGTACGTCTGGAACCCCTTCGCGGTGGAATATGCCTGGCCATCCTTTTGTCCTAGAGTGCTCAGGGACATGGCAATCAAGGTTCGACGCAGCCCATCGTCATCGTGGTAAAGGTCCCTAGCCGAAGAGACCCAGCTGTAGACAGGGGAGTTGGCAGATATTTCGGCGGAAGGAGTTCCACATGGGGACCAGGCATCCCACAGAAAGCTGATGTGTCCTCATACGCAGAGCGAGCCAGCGAATGTGGGAGCACTACATCGGTACAAGACGGCTTGAATGTTGTACGTCCAGCCTTCCCCGGCCCCGTTACGTTGATGAAGACCTGTCGTCGGTCATATTCACATGTGAAGTTAAGCCTTGAGCAGTTGCCACAGATTGGCTGTTGGAGATCACACTTGCACAGGTCAGGTCTCCGGATTTGAAAAGGCAACGCCGCGTATTCACTTACACCCTTCTTCCGCTGCCGACATGTCCGACAACCCTTGGATCTTCCTGCAACGCCGACCATTGTGGGAAGATTGTGCTGACTTGGCAACGTAGATTGAAACCTGGCTACGTGTCGCAGCGCAAAATCAACTCAATCTGGTCCGGATCTCAGCAATGGGGACGAAAGACGCAAACTGGCGGGAGGCATGTAGCCCTTTATCTATCTACCCGCTCGAAGGAGCTCATTCTGCGCGCCAATCAAAAATGAGACTTATGCAGCCCTACGGCGTAGCTGACAAGATTCAGGGCAGATGCGGGGGAGACGACATATTTGCTGGCAAGATGCGTCCGACTGAGACACAAGAACCAATCACGACTACCTCACGATTGCCTCTAAGCCCAAAAAGGACCATTTTACGCCGTCGGGATTCCTATGTCTCTGCTGTATGCAAGACAAGTCTCATGTGTTGCATCGCTTGCGAACGTGCGAAATCAACATGATATTTCGAGGCTGCGGTTGAATAGTTTACAACTTGACGAGACATTTGTAAGGTAAGGTCTCGTATATTTAGACGATGGTATTGCTCTGTTCTAGTCCGCCAATTGTCTCTTGCCTCCCCCTTCTATCCATCAACTTACCTCTTCCCTGAGTCTGCACATCCATGCAGCACCAAGAGTTGCGCTCTTATTGCAGCTACTCACAATGGCTGCAACAAACCAACCCAACAACTTCGCCGCCAAATTTGGCAGGATACATGAACTTCTGGGCTTCCAAGAGAGGTATTACTTCATCCTCTTTGTCAACTTTGCGGGCGCCCTCATGGGATTCACCCTAGCCCGCCTGATGTATCTCAACTTTGACAAGGTCTTCTGCGGACCGGGCTTCAGCACTACTGAGCGCGCATTACCCGGTGAGTGTTATTACTACCGCAACTTCACCGTAGACCGGATCGGGATCATCATGCATCTCGCATGTATCTTGCCTGCATCGTTCCTCGTCTGTTGGCAGTTCGTCCCCGCCATCCGGCGCAAATGGACCATCTTTCACCGAATCAACGGCTATGTTATCCTGACATTGTCTGTCCCGGGTACCATTGGTGCACTTATGCTTGTCAGACATGCTGTCGGGGGTGGTTTAGAAGTTTAAGCCGCCGTTGGGTTCCTCTGTCTCGGTTTCTTGGGTTCACTTCTGATCTCCATCATTCGAATCAAGAGACTGCAGATTGAACAGCACCGCGCTTGGATGCTGAGAGCTTGGTTTCATGTAAGTGATCGACTCACCACCGCTAAAACTTGCTGACCCAGCTTTGGCAGGCCGGTGCTATCATCACAATGGGACCGATTCTCCTCCTTGCAGCGCTTATCATCAGCAAGCAAGAAGGATATTGCGTGTCTCTTCCTTGCGCAGTGATTGAACACATGCTGGGAGCCGCGAATGTGAATAATACCGCGGTTGCAACGTCTTTCCTTTTCGAGGGGTGTACCCCCTATACGTCGGGGGAGAATCCGAACCAGCAGGTCCCGATCGAGGCGAACTTTTTTGACAGGTCAGCTCCTGCACCAGCCACGGCATCTCTACACGCCAGTTTTGGTATGGCTGGATGGTTAGCGGGCACAATACATGCAATTGGAGTGGAAGTTTACGTGAGTTGCGTGAACGACCCTACCCAGGTAAACACTAAGATCTATAGCTGCGTCTCACTCCAAAGGAAGCAGAGAGACTTCAGCATGTCTCCTACCAACGACAACTGGAGGCCGGTATGCGCAACCCTGGCAGTGCAGGTCTAACGTTGGACAGATTGGGAGTCGTGGATAAATGGGAACCAAAGGATTCCGGGCGAGGTGATGGAGACAGCGGGAATCCTCAAGACTCAGGCAATTCGTGTCTTGAGACTGGAAATACGGAGAAGCAACCACGAGTATGGATGCTGAACGATCTATAATGTACCTTAGCTCACTCACCGGTTGTACCAATGTTGTTCCGCGCGATGTAAAAGTAAGCCCTACAAACGAGCCACAACCTCTGAGCAAAACACACCAAAACAACAAAAACATACAACACCGGGCATTCGCCGGTCGTCACCGACCCGACTACTACTCCAGCCCTCATTGGCTTATCTATGGGAGAGCGGACGGGATCCCGAGTTTTCCAATGGGTATGGTCGTATGTGGTGGGTAGACATCGTGAGGTTGAACATATTGCCATCAGGGTGTCAGATTTCCCACAACGAACGAACTCAAACTGCTCAAAGACTCACGAAGAGTCATATGACTATTTAAGAAAACTCGCAAGGTTGGAAAACAATCAGGCCGCCTTTTGTGGGGTCGCTTAAGACCCAGTTCACCCAGTTATTGATAGTGGGCTCAACCTTGGAGCCTCACCTCACCTCTATTAGAGAGAACCTTGGGCTTTGGGGAAGGAGCAGTCCTTAGGACTTGCTTTAGAGTTGATATGGTTGACCCTTTTTGCCCTTACTTCCTTTTTGGCCATTTCAGCACAACTTTAATTTTTGGCACCTTCCTGCCCTTCTTTTCTCCTATGGCTCCCTTTTTAAGGAAGGCATCGCCGCTTCGGTCGGGCAATCTTTTCTCTTCCTTCCTAGCAACAGTTCACCTACTATCAACGTTTAATGCAGTATTTCTTCACTGAACCGAAAAATGGCTACGCAAACTTCTCGCGCTCTTCCTCCTTCCCCTCCCCTTCCTTCCTCTGCACTTCCCTCCCTCCCCTTCGCCCTCCCCTTCACCCTCCGCCCTGCCCTCCACCCTACCTTCCACCCTGCCCTCCACCTTGCCCTCCCCGACACTTCCATGTCGGCCAAAGACATGGCGAACCGTTTCTGAAAGTTACCCCTGCGCCATACACGCAAGTCCATCCTGTCGGTCTTTCCAAAAATATGAGGTAGCTAACAGGCTGTTAGAATGTCTGAATTCAGACTGGCGGACGAAGCGGCGGAGGAGATTCTCGCGTTCCTGGGCCTCACCTACGAGATCGACTTGTGGAGTCATGAAGTCCCCACGTCTCTCATTCACCTCAGCGAGTGCGATCAGGACGTCTTGTCCGAGCTCTACGTTTCTTACTTGATGCCAACCGCTCGTTCAATCTGGTGGCAACCCAACTACTATGGCATCAAGGAAAGGCTGATGGTCGACAAGAAGGAAAAGCGCGCCACTACGAAAAAGAATGGCGTCGTTGAGAGAAAAGACGTCGTTACGAAAAGACTTCTAGGCAAGAAGTACCCTCTCTTGGAGAACAAGGCCTGGAGACAATGCCATGCCAAAGCGAGCAAGGTCCTTCGAATTTGGCGCAAAGATCTCTCGCGTCTCTTCCCCGAGCTTCGACCCGACGACTATGTGCCAGAAGACGAGCTTGCTGACGAGTCTGCTGATGAGCTTGCCGGCGAAGATGAAGTCACAATTTCAATGACTAACCGCGGTAGCAAGCGGAAGGCAGAGGCCGCCGCAGAACCCAAGCCGAAGAAGCGCAAGACAATCGCGGCTGCTCCTCCTAAAAACCCCCACGAATCCAAACCAGTATGGCAGACTTCCACGCCCTCTCAACGTTGCGCCATCTCTTTTCTCATCACGCCCCCTCAGAGCGGTGGGAACAGCCCAGTCCTCGGCGATCTCGACGATTTCGACGACACCGACGACGAAGACCCCCTCCCAATGGGCAGACGACGAGGCTGTCCGGTCCGCACTCTCGAAAGAACACCGCCTCCTATCTCCTGCCCTCCGCCCTCCGCTGCCTTGCCTATTCGCGCTATGTTTTCCAAGCCTGGAGCGGTACCCAAGCAGGAACCCGAGACCAGCGAGGATGAAGATGAGGATATCTTACCAATGGGAAGACGACGAGGCCGACCGATTCGCACTCTTGAGAGAACCACGCCCGCAATCTCCTGCTCTCTGACCACCACCAATCTGCCCATACGCGCGATCTCGTCGAAGCCAGTGGAGGCACCCAAGAAACAGGATCCTGCGACGCCCGACGACGAGATCGAGTTCGTCAGCAAAGCCGTTTATGAGGCCGCCGTTGCAGGACGCCAAAAGACGGAGCGAAAGATCAAGAAACTGGGCAAGAAGATTAAGAGCCTGAGCAAGATGATTGAGAAGCTGAACGAGGAAATCCAAGCTTGATCGGTCTGCGTTGCGAAAAGGGGAGGAATGGCATCAGAGCCACAGGGTGTCGCTAAACTGAGCTTGCACTTGGAATTGCATAGCAAGATGGATTGTGCATAAGCGGTTGGACAGCTGAAGACTCTTTGGCATTGGCTGGACGACGTTGAAGTGGCTTATGTTAAGGGTGTTATAAAACCCAGCCAGCCAGTGGTTTTGCAGTAAGGGATCCAAAGTGGTCTATAAAGTACCAACTTTACAAGTAATCCTTACTTAATACTATTACTTCACTAGCATCATTTTCTTGAGCCCATCATTCGTGCCTGCTGTGCCCCCTTTATCTCAGGTGTCCTATGGATGGGATCCTCCTCACGAGTACTAAGAAGTGTTTGCAAAAGCAGAGGGTACTTATATCAAAGTCTTCTACAGGACCGCCTCAGTAGATCAACCAGCCAGACGGGACATACATTATCCACGATTACTCAATACCGAAAACCCTCTCAAGCTACTTCTACCCACGCTCTCTCTTTCCAGACCACACAAATCATAGAAGAGGTATTTGCAACTTCCTTCTCCCTCCCCTTGATTCCATCACTCGCCATTCTGTGCCATCACTGCCTGAATGAATCTTCAACTTTGCCAGCTGCTTTCACAAGACTCCAAAACGAGAATCACCTCCAGAATAGGAAATCACGCCAGACAGCTTCGGGAAAGGCCTCGCCGCCTCATGCCATGCACTCCCAATCCCCGGTCAACCCGAGGGACACTAGCCAATGACATCCGTGGCGATACGCTTCTCTGCCGCCCTTGCATTGCCTCGAGGCGGGGATGTGGTCTTGCATGTCTTAGCCTGCAATGACCTATTCCGCATGTGAGTGCGGGGAGAAGGATGGATGTTGGGGGTGTACTGCTGCAGAGAAGTTCAGAAATCCAGGAAGAACAGGAGTATCGAGAGAAGTTGGCAGCAGCTGCTCTGTAGTCTAGCAGAGGTTGAACGAGCATCTTTTGAACCATCTTGCCTTCTTGGTCATAGAAGACCTCACCGCATCGGCTGAGAGCTTAGTCAAACCCCACGCCCCAGATTCTCCAGACTATATCCTACGTTTACATACTCTCAATGCGTTGGGATCAACCGTCTTACCTTCAACGTAACCCGCAACCTACCTTAGTTCCTGAATTCCCTATTCAAAGTGTATCTCAAGGCTGCTGGCAATCGTTGGTTATCAAGTAATCTCTCCAGTGATGGTAAAATTGCCACCTGACCAGTACTGTGTACTGCTACCCTGCAATAGAGTTCTCTCACGTCGTTGTCTGAAGTCACCGCTGCATGTCTGCATCCTTAAGGATGTCCCTTTGTCCAAGTAAACCTGCGCCTCACGTACATTGTCCAAGACGCTTGCAAACAACCTTCACTTAAATCAAGATAAGCGTCACGCATGGTAAGCCAATTAAAGTGTGGGCGCGTTCGCGCCATGCAATTGCATTTGTTGATCCTCTACGCATGATCCATACCCAGTAAAACGATTTAGTGGGATCCAGGTACAAAATGATGCCTCCTACATTTTCCCCTTTTCTAACTTCAGGCCGTCCTCTGAAATTTAGCGGCCCTCCTTCTCGAGACCCTCCAGCTCCTTGAGCACAGAGGTCTTGGTGCCAATCTTCTTCATCTGGGTGTCCTCAAGCTTCTCGCCTCCAGCCAGTCTCATCTCGAGGTCCTCGATGGCACGCACCTTCTTCTGCAAGCTGCGAATTTTCTTCGCGTTGGGGTTCTGGCCGTCAGCGCCGGCGTCGTTGGCCGCCGCGGCCTGCTGGGCGTTGTTGGGCGCCTGGGGCGCGCCGTTCTGGCCACGGTGGGTGTTGCTCCTGTTACGAGGCGCACCCGGGTTGCGAGAGTGGCTGCGGTGACGGTGGTTGTTACCGCCGCCGCCGCCGCCACGGCGCTCGGGGCTGCGACCCTCGTGGCCGGATCTTCCAAAGTCGCGCGGGGGCGGGGCAAGGGAAGCTCCGCCGCCGTTCTGACCCTCGGGGTTGGCCTCGCCCTCCTTCTTCTTGTTGTTGCGCTTCTTCTTGTTCTTGAGCGCCGCCTTGGACAAATTCTCATCGCCTTCGGCGGTCTCAGCTCCCGGGATCTTGGGCGCCGCTCCGGGAACAGAAAACTCCGCGCCGGGCACACCACGACGGGGGCGGCCAAATCCGTTAGGCCCAATGGGCGCCGAACCGTTGTTCATGCTGACGTGAGCGGCACCTCCCTCGTCCTCACGCTTGAAGTGGAGGGGGGTAGCGAGGCCACGAGCACCAGGGGGGCGGTAGGCTCCCGCAGGCTTGCTGGGCGTCTTGACAGAGCCGAGATACGTGGCCGCGGACGCGTGCGGGGCGGGGATGGGGTTCATGGGGTCGCCACCGGCCACCTTGTCAAGCGCCTGGGGTCTCCAGAGAACGTTGTACAACTCGACCATATCCTCGTTGTACATGAGGGCACCGCTGACGTGCCAGAGCTTGACGCCGTTGTCGACACGGAGACGGGGAGAGGTGGTGGCCGTCATGATGTAACGGCTGTCCGGGCTCCACGTGCACACGCTGGGGTTTCCGCCCTCGATGGTGTAGAGCTTGCGGAAATCCTTCTCGAGGTCGTAGATGTCAATCTGGCCAGCCAGATTACCGAAGCCAGCAACCAAAGCGAACCGACCAGTGGGTGAGAAGATGATGGTGTTGCGGGGCCCAAGGGGGAACGAGTGAGTCGCGACGGCTCGGTGGTTGAAGATGGTGGTCTTCGCGGGCATGTATCCGTAGACGACACCGAACTCCTTCGAGTTCGGGGACCAGGAAACGTCGTGGATGGGGCCCTCCTTGTCGAGGCTGACACGGGCGTCAAAGGAGCCGTTGACGCTGAGCAGGTACAGCGTGGTCTCGCCGTAGTAACTCTTGTTGGACTTGTCGACGTCGGTCTGGGCTAGCACGAGGATGCCGGTGCCCAGCTGGTTCCACTTCAGCTGGACCTTGTCGCCCTTGAAGAAGGTCTTCTGGGAGATGGGGGCGTTGAACTGGGGAACGTTGAAGACCTTGACGGCAGCAGGTTGTCCCTGGACAAAGTTAGCGATTGCATTGGCATGATGCCTTGGCTTGTAAACGTACCTTGCGCTCGGGAATGAAGACTGCAACGGCGTAGGAGCGGCCGGGCGCCAGAGCAAAGTCGGCAACGCCCTCGGCTCTCAGCTTGTTCCAGACGGTGCCGAGATCGTGGCTCTCGTAGAACTGGACTTCGTTGGTGACGAGACGGGCACAGTACTTCTCGTCGGCCGTGTACTGAAGGTTCCAGCCTCCTTGAGACTTCTGGACGTACTTGCCCAGGGGCAGCTTGTCGGCACCAGCAACACCCTCCTCGACGGTGCGCCAGACCTTCAGGTTCTTGGTCGCGTCTCCATTCTCGTCCTTGGCGGGTCGCTCCCAGGTGATGAGGAAGGTGCCGAGAGGAGAGAAGCCAAGCTCGTAGACGTTGAGGATGGGGAGGGCGAGGACCTGCTGGCCAGTGGAGGCGTCGACAACAGTGACAACTTCGGGGCTCGCCCAGGCAAAGTATCGGCCGCAGGGCGAGTATCCACAACACCGGAGGTTCCCTTCGGGCTTGACGAATCCAGAGAGCGGCTGGTAGGCCGGGGCAGCATCAAACAGGCCGATGCCCTTCTGGGTTCGGTAGGCAAACTGCAATGATGAGGACGCCATAACTAGTCAAAGTCACAGTGTGTATCTAGAGCAGATGTCTGTCGGAGTATTTGGACGTTCTTGGGTGGGATTTGATTCTTCTTCAATCGGGGGTGAGACCTGAGGTCGTCGTCGTCGATGTCGATGTCGATGTCGTCGGGATGGGCGGACAAAGGCAAATGGAGCTTGGTGAAAGTTGCTTGTAGGCCGAACAGGGGACACGGAATGTCAATGGATGTTCCGGCTATGCTCGTGTGCAAGGAAGCTTGTTGTGATGGAATCGTCGGCGAGCGAACGAAACGAGACGGGCGATGTTTTCTGATCTAACGTCGGGATTTGATAGACAAAGCTGGCGTCGAAAAAGTCTTGAAGGCTTGTCGACGAGATGGCGTGTGACTGAGCAGCGAATGAGCTGACGGAGCAATCTTGATTCGTCCGGGGATGATCGAGATGTGCAGAGACACACGGGCGATGGGCGAGGAGGCAGACGACGGGGATTCGACGACTGGACAGCTAGGCTGGGCGATGACCGATTGACGGATTGAGCGACGAGAACCCAATGAAGAAAAATGGGAAGAACGCGAGGGGAGGAGAAGGGGAATGGGGAGAGAAGCACCCTGGGGGGGGGATTGGCGTGCAACGGTGCGTGTTGTTGTGTGGGCTGGAGAAGGGAAAGGGAAAAAGAGAAGGGTAGGAAAGGCGAAGTGGGATTTTGTGAATATTTTTTTTTCTACTTCCGTCGCCTTCGCCATGGGCACTGGCACTGGCTGGATTGGATTGCTGGCTGCTTGCTGTCACACCCCGGTCGCCTCACCTCTGTGTGTTTTTTTCTTTCTTTTTTTGCCCGAGCACTTGCCAGGTACCTTGTCACTGGGGATTCAGTGGAAAGTACCTACCGGCCCGTTCCTGGGGGTGTGAGATGGTCTGAGGTGTTGTCTGCCAATGCAAGTACCACTGTCCAAGATGCTTGAGGGCAATCTGGCCCCATTGCACACGCTCACAACTCGGGAGTACATGTGTAGCTGACTGGTCACTAGATGGTCCAAACAGAGAGTTATTTATACGATGATCATATTTGGCTCCTCCCAAGACGTCGTATGCAGGGCGGTTTGCTGACGTGGTGTCAGGTGTCCTTCAGCTCTGCTCAAAGGTACATGTTACAGTCAATGCCAGCGCTGAAAGCCACAGCACCGTCCGCCGGCCGCATCCACTGAGGGTGGTGACTGGACCACCATTTCAGCCCAAAGGTGACCCCCCTAAGTGAGGTGGCCCACAACTCCCGGGCCCGGCCTTGTTCCATGGGATTTCCAGCGCGCAAGGCATGGCCCTAGTCTCGGCTGCTCCCTCCAGGCGCCGCGAGAGCTTCTGGGCCAATCACATGTTCCCACCCGCTTACGGCGCCGGCATTCAAGACCTCTGGTCCTCCCGTCTGGAGGAGGGAAGGGTCCAGTGCTTTTTAGTGGGCTGGCTGCTGAGACCCAATCGTTGCCTCGTCCCGCCTGGATTCTGTACGTGTCTTATTCATCGCTTCTTCACCAAGTCCATTGGCTTGCTGTGTTTCGTCTCCTCGTTGATATTGTCATCTTTTTAAAACACATGACGGCTCTCGGTCTAGCTGGCCAACAACCACAGCATGGCCTTCCCACGATTCTCCCAAAACCTCACCACCGGCACCGGAACCCGTTGCCGTAATTGCAAGGCCAAGGTTGCTGCAACGCGGGCACGGCACTGACACCTCCTCGAATCAGCCACAGCCTCCGTCCGCGACAGGGACAGGACCTCTGCCGTCGCCGCATGAACCGCGTGGATTCGGCCCTTGCGCTGCGTCTCCGCATGACAAGGACGGAAATTAAGGCCCGGCTTCTGTGCTTCACACAGGGTTTCCTTCCACTGATTCCAGCACAACAGATACCAGATTGGCGAATGTGAGGCGGACCATTAGCATTGACTGCATCTGCTTGGTGTCAGCTCATCAATGACGGCGGCCGTATTTTGTCCAGGGTGACTTAGGGTGACTTACTCTAAAGCTTCATTGAACCTCACGGATTGCAGGGGTCGTATCGGTGTCTATGCTGATACGTCTTGGACCATGGCGATGAATGCTTCAGCGTGAGCTCGGCATGCCGTTGTCCGAAATTCTTTGAAGTAAATACCAAGATCCACCTCGTCACCTACTCGGGCACTCCCGCCCAACATCCGGCAACGGCCTCAACATCGGCAGCGGACCCAGCCAGCCCTCATCACCGCCCTTCGGACCCCTTGACGGGCCCGGCGAATCAAAGTTGTGCGTCGGTCGCCGTGAAAGCACCGCAAGCTCAATGTCGTGGTCCTCTCGCCGCGGCTCGCTTCTCTCCGTCTCCGGGCTCATGTTCGGTGTCCAGTTCGGCGTAGAGGCCAGCCTGTCCCGGCTCGTGGCGTTCGTGCTCCGCAGCCACGTCCTGTTCCGCGTGCTCCCGCCCGTGAACCTTGAGTAGCAAGACGAAAACGTGTCAATGTACTTTTTCGAAGTGTTCCTCCACCACGACGACGTCGACCCCGGTGTGTTGGGCGATATCCTACGGAGGGACCGTTGCTCGAGGAGGTAGTTGATGGAGGGAAAGCACGCGCATATCAGCCCGATGGCGAGCTCTCCGGTGCTGCTGCTTGTCAGCAATGCGTCCCGTTGTGTGGACGGACCCAACTTACACGGTCCAGTCGAGCGGGACGAAGTCGACGGTTGGATCTGTCGTGTCTTTGAACTTGAGCACGAGGTACATCCGATAGGCGGTGATGCCTACCGCGACGCCGCCAGCTCCCAACAGCCCTACGATTTTGACCTTTTTCAGCAGAGAAACACGCAGGGTCCACGTCAGGATCACGGGGATCAGCAGAACGGCGAGATCGGATACGATTCCCAGCGTGGTGTCGTATATGAACAGCTTTGTCTGGTTGATGCACTTGAAATTCCGTATTGTCGGATCCCAGAAGGCGTTGATGGGGATGCAGACCAGTGTCTTGGCGACTTGGGCCGGGAAGTAGCAAATGAGGAAGAAGACCAGCAGAGCGTGCAGTGTCCGGGCGACGAACAGGTCGACGGAGAAGACTCGCACAACCAAGAGCAGGATGGCCACCTTGGTGAAGAAGGCCGCCGGGGTGTAAAGGAGAGAGCTGATGTAGAGCCACTGGTGAAGTCAGCACTGGCGCTGTTCCCTCTGCAAGTCGCCTTACCTTTTGCAGCTCTAGAAATTTGGCCTCGGTGATCTCCCAAATGTGATATCCTTCTCCGTGCCGAAGCTCTGTCTTGGTCAGCCACATAAAGGTGTGTCGAGGTAGCTGCCTCACTTACTGAAGAACACGGTACCGTTGAGCAACACAGTAAAGAACTATCGAGTCAGTGCTAGGCGTATGCAGCGGTGAATCGTTCCAAGCTCACCCATCCAAGCAGACAGCTCCCTGCGACCCTGTTAGCTAACATCAAGCAGCGTCGGCCGGCACACCTACAGTCCTCCAGTCTAAACCTTCCATGGGCTGACAGCTTCACATACACCCGTATCGCAAAGAACACGACGACAACGACCTGGATGATGGCCATGTAGACGGTATGCAGCGTGTGAAAGATGTCTCGCGGGTTCGCAAAGTCGGGCGTCTCCCCGGGAGGCGGCGGCGCCGCTCCGATCGGACCACTGGAGGAGCTGCTCATCACTGGGCTCAGTCCGGTTCCATGACGGGACGTCCTCTTCTCCTCTTCCGCGGGGATGATCGTGTATCACATCAACGGTCGAGTCCTCAAGCAATGACATCCATCGAAACAAAATGTGGCGACGCGGGTTAAAAGAAGGGCGACGATCGCTTGCTCCCGATGTCAAGATTGCGGGGCCCGGTGGGATTAAAAGAAAGGGTGTTCAAAGTACAGCCGAGAAAAGACAATCGTGTACTAGATCAGGCGAGGGATGGGGGAAGGGGTCTTTGACATGATATCTCGGCATGAGGTTTCGCAAGTAGCAGCCATGCCGCGAAGGGGGTGAGCAGTAGTTGGGGCACCACACGAGTAAGACGACGACCTTGACTTGCGGGTCGGCGAAGTGCAGACCATTACCCCGACGTCCTGAATGTGTGCTGTCCCCCCCCCCCCTTCGAAATCCAGACCGTCGCACTAGCCCCGCCCTCTCTTTGTGTTTGTCCAGATCCTGGCTCTACGTCTGAAGCTCAGAAACGGCTTGACCAAGGGGTTGTTGGGAAATCCACCCGAGCCGTGATTGGCTTCGACGGCAACGGCTGTAGTTTAGACACGAAAGCATCGTCTCATGCTGCAAGATCCGTGAGTGGTCCCACCGAGTCAAAGTTGAGAGGTTCTGGAACAAACACAAACTTTATCTACGGACGGCCCTTGTCTGGCGTCAGGAGCATCCCAGACTTTTCTTGCGAAAGCCCTGGTGGTTGCGAGCCACTCGAGACTGGCTGACAGGTGTATCAAAGTTCAGTCACGCAAGAAGAGAGGACGAGGTCCCGGGTCATCCGCTCCAAAGCATCCGGGGAACGGAACACCGATGGCCTTGCGCAGGGTCTTGGGAAACAGCCTCGCCTGGCCGAATCAGGCCAAGCGTGCCCGTTCTCCCATACGGGCGTTTGTCGCTCCCCCGTGAGTTTTTGCCTTGTTGAGAGTCAGACAGCCCTGCCCTGGGCCCAAGGGGACGGTTCGATGGAGACGATGTCGACAGGTTACGACGAAGGTTCCAGCGGCGCGTGTTTGAATCGTCGAGGCTGAGACGGCCCTGCACGACATTAGGCTCGTCGTTGGTGAGCTGTAAAGCTGGTCAAGCGTAACCTTTTACTGGATCAGCTGCCCGTTACCGGCAAGGCGTTACAATCGTACTCTGGTCTTGTAATCGTGGTCTTGTCGCCTTACAAAGTCCTTGGAAACCCAAGCCTGCCTACCTTTTCCCTTCGTGGACACGTTTGGGTTAAATACTCGCCAAGTTCCGGGAGAGTTCTTCTGATGTTGCTGGACGTCATAACAAGGTACAATATGGGTAAATTCACATTGGTCGGACGGCTCCTCTATAGACCCAAATTGCCCCAGTGGTAGCACCTAAGCATCGAACCAACAGACACTCCAGATTTGCATATCGACGCCTCTTTGTAACCAAAGCACATGCTTATCGAGAAATGTGGAGACGCAGCACGTGTCACAAGAAAGGATGCCATGACAAAGGCGTCAGGCATTGGGTGTTCCCGAGACCGAGCTGGGTTGGGCCGTATAAAAGTGTCAGGATACTTGACTCCCTGCTTGGACATGCGGATCGGAGAGCCCAGACCGGATTGTCCCGCGAAGCTGAGCCCGACCTCCGCATGATGCTGCAAGTGATGCTACCCCGGATTGAGCACGTTGTCGCCATGTGAGCCCGCTGAGCGCAATATGCGGAACGAGTCTCGCACTTGACGATGCCGATCTCGCAGACGTTGCCTCGATCGTGAATGGCGCATGTTGCGGAACCGGAATATGGCTGTAGCTCCGAATCTCCTCTGCGTCGGCCGACGTTGAAGTAAGAACCCGAACACGCTGCATCCTCCACAGGTTCATTTCATAAAGAACGGTATCCACCCTTCCGAACGTCACATATGCAAAGTTTCTGCCGTCACCGAGTCAGCGAGAGTCGCGAATCATGTTCTCATGATGGTATCATTGCCGGGCCCGGTTGCTCAAGGGCGCTTTTCTTGCAAGCTTCAATCATCGGCCTGACCACTGCTCCTTCCAACCGCCCTTCTCAAACAGCCAGAGTGCCTCCGTAGCATAAGCACGACTTCCCCTGTGCCCACCCTCCACGATGGCCGCCTCGGCGAGACTCTCCAGTATCCTGCCCTCTTGAACGCTGCTCCATATACCTCTGGCTAGTTGGTCTTCTTCTCCGGTGCCCCATTCGCCCTTGCCGAGTCTGTAGAGAATACGACCCAGAGTCTGGAAGGCGGTGCAGCGCTGGGCTGGAACGGCACTGCGAGCATAGATGGACAGCTCCTCGATAGTGTATCCCGCTGCCTCTGGTGCCAGCCCGTGGTGGTGTAGCCCTTTGGATACGGGAATCGATCTGCTCAAACGGGGAGGGATCAGGCCACCGCGGAAGTCGAAGCGAAGGTTCGCAATCGGGAGTGATGACTGCCCTGGATAGTACGGCGACTCGCGGTCGGCCGGGCTGTCGGCGGTTGGGATCGGGGCCATCCAGGCAAGCTTGCTCGGATCGGCAGGTAGATTGGGGAAGAACTTCTCATGAAGTGTCTGGAGGAAGTCGGGGTGGGATGGGTCCAAGTCGGGCAAAGCGGGCGCGGCCGGGAAGTGCGTCTTGTCGGGTTGATCGTTCATAGGGAAGAGGTCCGCGGGAGGCGCGGCCGGCGCCTTGTTCTCATCTACAGACACCGACTTTTCTTTTGCTTCCGTCGGGGCAGCCCGAGGCGCCGGCTTGGGCTTCGGTGGCGCGGAGGTGTCTTCGACTTTAATCTCAGGCGCGGGCGCGGACGGCTTTTCGGCCTTGGTCTCGTTCGCGACTGGCGGATCGAAGGGGTTCGGGCCGTGTTGCTCATCGATATTTGCCCGGCCCAGAAGTCGCTGAATGAGGGACGGGTCAAGCGAGCTTAACAGCTCCCGCCTCTCTCTCGCAATCTCCTCTGGTGTCATGTCGTCCAGCTTCTGTTGGTTCTCGCGGTCGATTCGCCGTCGCTCGGCCGTCTCGAACTCGGATTTGGAAGAGCTGCCATCTTCTGTCTTTTTCGCCTCACTCGCATTCGCTGCCAGCGCGCTCGTAGCAGCTTGAGCACCCGAGATGTCCTTTCCCTGCCGCTGCTGCTTGAACGCGGACACTCGCGTGCGCTTCTTGTGTGCTGGGAAGCCGGTCGGGGTGGCGTCAAAGTCGTCGAAAACGACGGGCTTCGCGGGTTTCGTGTCCTTCTCGACAATGTCGCCTACCAAAAGCGTGCCGTCCATGGCTGCGTTTGACCTGTGTACTGGCGGTGGTGGAATTTGAGGTTACGGTGGTTCAGAGACAAAGATCGCGAGGTGGGGGGTTTCTTTTTTCCTCGGAGTGACGTGCCGTTGGTTTTATTGGATTACCTCACCTTGGGCCCCTGCTCGAAGCTGCCCTGTCCGGAAGAGCCCGTGCGGCACCCGAACTGAAGCTCATTTTCAGATGGGAGTACAACACACAGGGTCCTGAGGGCGGAAATTTGCGTTGAAAACCTCCGCAGCTCTTTATCTGTCTCCCTTGGCTCAAAAATTCGCACTCTAGGTGCATGCACTGAATGTCGACAAAAGGTTCGAATACACAACGGCGGGGCTGCGGCCTAGCGTCAGGAGGCTCGTCCCAAGTTCAACACCGAAAAAGCGCCGTTTTAGAGTTGTGGCTGACAGGCGGGACTGAGCCACACCAGGTTTTGCATTAGCGTCGATCGTCCCCCGTCGAAATTCCAGAAAAAAACTTTGGATGGGGGGTCGCGGCGGCGGTTGTGCCGGGGCCGCCTGGTGTTTCCACTTGATTGGCACCGGGCGCTGGCTACAGTGCCACCATGCACATCAATCTGCGGGTGCGGGAAATGGAATATGAAACTTGCTGGGCAGTGTTTGAGGAGCGAGAATTGCGTGGCATTGGAACCATCATTTATGTGTTGGGTTATTGTGTTTCTCGCGAGATCTCGCAAGAGAGATTGCAGCGTCTATCTCGTGTCCGAAGGGGCTACAGCGCCGAGGCCATTTCGGCTGTTTATGCGCATGTCTTTTCTGCGTCGATCGTCCAGCTCCGCCGTGCTATCCTCAGCCAGCTAGACAAACGAATTGGCGTTTGTGTCCGTTGTATTCGCAGAGCATGTTTTGTAGGGAGTAAAGAAAGGATTATGCACGTTCTTTTTTTTCTTGTGGCGTGTTGCAGATTCTGCAACATGTCTAGCTCTGTGTTCGTGGCGCCAGCATCTGTGTGACGAGCACCTGCGGAGGGGGGGTGAGACTTGAGGAGAGAGAGACGGAACATCGGATGCATCTGCTTGGCTTGTCATCTCAGCTGAATCGTAATTTTCCAATTAGTTCTCTCTGCATGGTCCAAAGAGGGAGAGAGGCAACCGCGCCCAACATCTTCATCTTCGCTGCCTGCCCGCCTATTCATACGACTACATACGGTATGCAACCCCCAGTGGAGAGAGATCTGGCCCATGTGCTGCCCCTCGTCTGGGCTCGGCATGGTTTACACTGCACAACCCTGCAGCAGGCGCGGTTATCTGGGACGCTATGCCGGATATGGAAGCCGGACGTGGTTCAACGTCAGACGCGCAGGACCCACCCTCTGCTGGGCTCTGAGCGTTGCACCGACTGGACTGGCTTTCTTTGACTGGATGTCCATCTGTTGTTGTCTGGCAAAGAAAAGGTACATCGGCCTTGTACCTGCGCCCGGACCCATGTTTCTCTTTTTTTCCTGCGGCTGGCCATCCCATTCGACCGGCGACTGCCCTTTCCTGTGTCTTGCCAATGGGAAATTCCACGACCCCTTCTTTTCCTTCCACGTCCCGTCCAGGTTCCTTTCCCCACGGCTCGGCTCCTCTTCTCCTCAACCACCACACAAGCCAACCCAGGACAGCGCGGCTGCAGGGCACCTACCTGGCTTTCCGCTTGATGAGCGAGGTACCTGCCCATGTACCTACCTACCTCCAGCTGCTGCTCATTGAAAGTTGCACCCTCTTGGCCCTTTACCCAAATTTACTACACACCACCCTGCCTTACCTCCCGCACGCACCACCCTCGCTCGCATGTACTTGCACTTGCTCTTGCGTAGCGCCGCCTTTCTCTTCTCACTGTCAAGCTCGCCCCGGCTCACTGTCTCTGTCGCTCCGTCCCGTCCCAATTGATATCGCCGCATCCATCCGGCACAACGACCGCACCTGCTGCAGCACACGCGCGCGCGCAATACACACCTCGCCTTCCAAGTTCCCACAGTGTTGTTGACTGTTGGGTTCTTCCTGCCTGCCGCGGCAAGCTCATCGTCGGTCGGTCGGTCGGTTCCTCGCAGCCTGCCCTGCATGACTGGTCTCCTCGTCGTCGTCCATCGTCCGTCGTTCATCTTGACACCTGACGACTGGTCTTTTCCCCTTGCCGACTGGCGAAACATGGTGTTCTTCCCACTGCCAACTGCCCTAGGGGCGTGTTTCCATTCCCATTCCGCCCCCCCCATGCCATTCCCTTTCCCACCCGACGACCTTGCTCATCGCAAAGTGAGGCTTTGGTACGGTGCGGGTGTACCTCTCTTACCTCACTTTTTGCGCCTTTCCCTCCTCGCACCCGTCCATCTTGTCTTTCCGGGTCTGGCCCACGTTGGAAGTTTACCTCACGGTACCAAGCCGTGCCTACACAATCACTTGTACTGCTGCGTCTTCTTCCCTCTCTGGGCCATCGCTTCGTCCTCTTGGTGTTTTCCCCCCTTCCCGCCTCCACTTCCCATTACCTTACTTGCCTCCCTTTGGCTGGTGCTTTCCCTCCGGCCGTCCACCTTTGCATGTTGTTGCTTGCTCCCATTCCCAGTTCTCCTGGTCTTGCTTCTCCGTCTCGTCCGTCTGCCGCTCTCCCGCTCCCATTCGCATTCCCCCATCCATTCCGTTCCCCCAGGCCTAGTCGTTCCTTTCTTTCTTTTGCCTTCTCGCGCTTCTTGGTCCATCACCTAGCCCCGTGGCCCGCCCCCGTCCTGGTCCTCGTCCTCGTCCACGTCCACGTTCCTCGTGGTACTGAGGCCATCTGATCCCATCGATGTGCCCCCCAGCTAGTCCGGATCTCTAATACGGGTTTAATAATAAAATTTCCCTTGCCATTCACGCCTGCTGAGGCCATCCACGTCTGCTCGGTGCCCCGTTTTTCTCGTCTTGCGCAGCAGCCAAATGTCGGCCCAAAAAATAAATCTTGTTCCCCCCAAAAACGTAGCCATCCCCATCTCCTCTTCGTCGCTCCCATTTCCCTCCTCCTTCCCCCTTCTCACAACTACCCACGACACTGCAATTTTGACTGCAGCAACGCCAAACTCATCAATTTCGACGTCTGCGCCCATCGTCGACATCGCAAAAAGACCATCATTCGCTGCAGCTCAATAAGCTGTATCTTTTGACGGCCTCCATTCCCCTACGCCGATCCCGATTTCATCGATTTTTCGACCTCAACGGCGTCGACTGTCGTCAAAAAACACGTCTCGGAGAGCTCTTGAGGTTATTCACGAGTTCCCACCCCAGCGACTCCGCACGGCCACACCACAGGTGACCAACTGCTCATCTGTTGCTGCAGCCTCTCCTGCCTTAGCCAACCTAGTCCATCTTACATAATTCCACATACCCCGACACCACACCCCCAAATCGGCCAATCCAACACCGCCAAACGCCAAACGCACTGCAGCACGCGCCCCCTTGTACCTGACAAAAAAAGTGAGGTCATTCACGACGCCCTACCAAAGGGAACCCGCAGCACAACGAATCTCACCAACCCCTTCGATGCACTGCAGCTTCTGCAGCTGTCGCCATTAGAGACATCCTGGAGCTGCATCTACACTCTTTTTCGTAATTGATTGGCGGTGCACCCCCCTGCAGAAGGACCTAGTTAACTAGAGTCCACTCCGGCGCGGTCATTTTGGTGGTGGACGAGAGCAAGATATGCGCGACAACTCCTCGCCAGATCTTTCGTCACCACCTTCCGGCTCTATCTCAGAACCCGGCTCGCCTCTGCGAAGCCAACCCAACAACAACAACATGGACATGGATGAAATCATCGTCGACCCTTCGCAGCCACGCTTCGGCGTGCTGTCGGGTAACGAGCAGCCCCAGCCCGAGGTCCGCTTGACGGCCGCTGGCCTCCCCAGAAAGAAGCCCGGTCGCAAGCCCGGCTCAACGGTTAAGCCCAAGAACCCAGATGAGCCGCCCAAAGTGCGCCGGCCCAGGAAACCTCGCGATCCCAACGCGCCTCCGATTCAGCGTAAGAGGAAATCCGCGCCTGCCCAGGATGCCGATGCAGGGTCGGACTCAAAATCTCTCGCGGCGGCAGCCTCATCCGCGACGCCCCCATCCCGACAGGCCAAGATTACAGATCTCGTCAGCAATTTCGACTCACGACCGAGCTCTGCCCAGCCCGAACACACAGCACAAAAGGTCCCCAAACGAGAGGACATTCCACGCTCCATGCAAAGCATCCTGAATTCTGATCCCGAGCCCGAATCAAAGCCTCAAAGCGCGTCTTTGCCCACGCGTACCAGCGGACAAAGTTACGACCCCATCCGTGGTAACTACGACCCCATCAGAGAGATCTTCGGCAGTGCCTCGTCCCCACGACCTCCTGCGCAGACTATCGCGCGGCCAAGCGCATCTCCGTCCATCGCCAGCCTTGTCGAGCCCACACATAACGTAGCCTCCCCCAACCAGAGCTTCCGCGTCTCAACGCAGTCTCGTCCGCAAGACTCCGCATCAATCCCGGCATCACCGTCATATCAGGTCAGGTCAACGCCCCAGACAATTTCCAAGCCGCCGGTGCCAGAGCAAAAGTCGCTTGCTCCGCCGCCTTTGCCTTCAAAGGCGGACAAGCCTAGAGAAGCCGTATCAACCGCCGGATCAGTAGCCAGCAAGAAGCCTTCACCGAAGCAAAAGCCGCAAAAGTCCGGTGTCTCGTCACCAAAGATGAGCGCCCTGGACGAGCCCGAGGGCAATGCCGACCGGTCCATTCTCGACTTTGGCAAGTCCACCGGAAAGGAATACAAGGCGCCCGATATTGTTCTCGACATCCCCATCAAGCCGGGCGACACAAATATTTACGTCAACGTCATGCGCATGGCCGAGGAGAAGTACGGATGGGATGCTCTTCACCCTCGCTTGGCCGAGAAGCGCGACCGCAAGGCCAGAATCGCCGCTGCATCAGCTGCCTTGGAGAAGACGGCGTCAGGCCAGGAATCTGGCGACGAGATGTCCGAGGACTCAGACAAGGAGGCGAGCAACGTCGAGATGGGCGGTATGACTAGCGGCGCCGAGCCCGAGAAGCCCAAAAAGAAGAAGCGCAATTTCAAGGAGGACGAATACGACAAGGACGATGACTTTGTCGACGACTCTGAGCTTTTGTGGGAGCAGCAGGCTGCGGCCAGTCGAGACGGTTTCTTTGTCTACTCCGGACCACTGGTACAGGAACCGGAGAAGCCAGCTGATAACCTACGGTATGTTCACTCTCGCATGTCACTTGAAGGCGGTTCACTAACACATCTCAGACCTGATGGCTTGCCCAAGCGCGGTCGTGGCAGCAGAGGAGGCCGCATCGGCGGCCGTGGCGGAACCACTCGCGGCGAAGGAGGCACCGGCCGCGGCGGCGGTCCCGGTTCCAGAGGCGGGCGTGGATCTCGCGGCGGTTCCCTAACGCGCAAGCCGCGTATCACCAAGTCGGAGAAGGAACAACGAGAGCGCGAAAAGGCCGAGAGAGAGCGTCAAGCCGAGCTCAGCAAGGCCGCCAACGGCTACTCGCTTCAGCCCCAGACGCCTTCCTTTGCGGCTGGAATGGCTGGAGCTTAAACACTCCAATAGGAGAATCTTTGATTTGCAGCCATCGTCACTGGCAACCGTTGCAATGCAACTAGAACAGCCATGGCTTCCGGACGGCGAGGGCACAAGCCTGCATTGAATGTTGATATGCGTTGTCCTGGTCTTTGACGTTATTTGGGTTGACATGGTTCGGCATGGTATTATTGTTCGAGGGCGGTTTGGGACGGCATGGGATCCCGGAAGAGCGGCGTTTGGCGGACTGATTTGTTGGACGGACCGAAACCACGACCGGGTCCACTTAGAGGCTTACACTGAGAGGAAACGCCGATAAAGAGTTGCTGGTATTTACGGAGTTCAGTTGTATTTCTAGAGGCGTTTCGCGCTGGAACTGCAAACAAAGCATTGTCTACTACACGCAGTATTAGTTGCCAAAACATTCTCAACCAGCTGTCATTGAATGCAGGCGTCGCCCAGGCGGGTGTTTCAAGTGCGAACAAGGTCCCTGCCGAGAGAAAGGCTTGTCGTTCTGGGCCCCGTCCAAGGTACAGCCAAAGACATTTACATATCGGGGCGCTATATCATTGCGGGGGTGCTTACAGCACTCACCGCCCCTGAAAATGGGGTGTTCCAGGCGGCAGAAAAGTGCCAAGATTTCGCATAAGCGATTTCTCCACAGTCCAAAAAATTTCGAACGCCCGAAAATTCGCAGCCAGTCCGCCCGCAACCGCCAGCCAGCAAAAGCTCACCTCACCAAGTAGAGTTGTCCTGCACCGCCCAACCGCGAGCACTCTCACCCTTCGGCAGCCACCCCTTCAACCCTTGCGGCCCGGCGAAAGAAGATTATTATTCCTTGCAGTAGGCATATTCTTTCTGCTTTCGCATCAAAAGGTTCAAAAGATGGCGGACGCTTCATTGCAGGTTCGTCAAAGTCCGTGCCCCGCCACCTGCATGGAAAAAAATAGCTGGCGGTGGTGATGATTACTTTTGACGCCAGCGGCATTGACATTTTACGTAGGACCGCCTGCGCGAGCACTCAAAGGCCTTTGATGGTCTTTTGTCTCTCATTCCAGCAAAGATGTATTACGGGGAAGATAACTCTGTATGTTTGCCCTGCCTAACGGATGCCTCTCATGTGGCAACGGACACCAACCTCCGCGCTTTATCAAACCGCTTCGAGCTATCGCGACAAAGGCTTACACGGTTCTTCCGTCACAGGAACAATGGAAAAAGAAGAAGCAGACCAAGGCTGAGGCCAAAGCAGCAAAGACGGCCAAGCTGGATCCCGACAGCGAGCTGAACCGCAACGCCAAGGAGGTCATGGACGAGCGGGCGCGCAGCAAGAGAAAGCTCCAGGATATGCAGGAGGAGGAGGACAAGGAGGATGACGACGAGCCGATTGCTGGCGTCCAGAGGGAGCTCCCCGGCCAGGGACTGGGCAACAAGGAGAATAAAAAGCAAAAGACTGCCGACCCGATCGACACGATTGACGACGCCAACCCTGCCGAAATGTCCCAATCACAGCTCATGAGGCTCGCGAAGAAGGAGGCCAAGACGCAGAAGCGCCAGGACAAGAAGGAGAAGAAGGCGGCGAAGAAGGCTGCCAAGGCGGAAGCCGCCGGCGAAGAACCAGCAGAGGCGGCTGCCGAGAGCAAGCCTGCGGAGCCTGCAAAGGCTGCGAAGGCTGCGAAGAAGGCCGCGCCCAAGAAGCAACAGAAGAAGGCCGAGTCGACGGATGCTGCGCCTGTCGGAAACAACCACGACAGAGACGAAGAGGAGGAGGCCTACGAGACCGTAGACGAGGAATCCGATGATGACGAAAAGCCCTCCAAGAAGAGCAAGGACGTGCGCCCGCTGGACGTCGCCGGCATGGACAACGCCGCCGACACCAGCGGCGACTCGACCCCGCAATCGCCCACCTTTGACGCCGCCCAGAACACCGCCGACCCCGCGAGCACCACGACCTCCACCAGCTCCACGGTCCCGCCTTCCGAGAAGCCGAAGCACATCAAGCTCCCCGCTGACACGTCCGCCCTCCGCGCCCGCCTCGCCGCGAGGATAGAAGCCCTCCGCGCAGCCCGCAAGGCCGACGGCGCCGACGGCAAGCCCATCCGCACGCGCGCGGAGCTCATCGAGGCCCGCCGCGCGAAACAGAACCAGCGCAAGGAGCACAAGAAGGAGCTCCGCCGCCAGGCCAAGCTCGCCGAGGAGGCCAAGCGCGAGGAGGCCCTCGCCTCCAACTCGCCGAGCGTCATGTCGCCCCGCATCAACCTTGACCGCGACGACGAGCCGGCCAACTACGCCTTCGGCCGCGTCGCCTTCGAGGACGGCACCAAGCTCTCGCACGACCTCTCGCACGCGCTGACGTCGCACAAGAAGAAGGGCCCCTCGGACCCCAAGACGGCGCTCATCAAGATCCAGAACCAGAAGAAGCGCCTCGCGGCGCTGGACAAGGAGAAGCAGCTCGACATCGCCGAGAAGGAGCAGTGGCTCATCGCCAGGCGGCGCGCCGAGGGCGAGAAGATCCGCGACGACGAGGGCGCGCTCAAGAGGGCCGTCAAGCGCAAGGAGCAGACCAAGAAGAAGAGCGAGAAAGCGTGGAAGGAGCGCAGCGACGGCGTCGCCAAGGCCATCCGCGAGAAGCAGAAGAAGCGCGACGACAACATCAAGAAGCGCAAGGACGATAAGCTCGCGCACAAGTTGGGCCGCAAGAGCGGCAAGAAGGTCGGCGGCGGCGCAAAGAAGGCGCGTCCCGGGTTCGAGGGTAGCTTCGGCGGCGGCAAGAAGAAGAAATAAAGAGTGACGAGAACGAAGTGAGGCAAGGGTGTGAGGGAGGCAAAAATTAATCGATATCCTGGCGAGGGGAAAATAGGGTCTTCGAGCATCATCCACGGATGTACGGCGTTTTGGGGGAACAATATTTTGTATTTCTGCACAAAAAAGGGGATGGCGGCGTAGGAGGGACCATGAATGCATTCTTCAAATCGTTCTAGCCATGACAATTACGTTTCCCTTCCGCACATCTCCCCACTCACAACGGAAGCAAAGCAAAACGCCAGTGTTCCTCACAACACCACCAAGAAGAAGGCTGTAATAGACATCTCTCGCACTCTTTCCTGCGCGCGCTGCATTTTTTTTTTTTCAAAAGTTACATTAAAACGATCGCTTACGGTGGGGGAAAAAACGTAGTTGAACCCAACCAACTACACATGTGTTCTCTTTTTGGCCTTTCCCATCTTCCCTTGTTTTCTCCATCTCGCCCCCTGCCTTGAGAACCCTATTGTGAGGTTGCGCAACTGAGAATGGATAAGAAAAAAGCGCCACCTTTCGGTTGTTCCCCCATGATAACCCACCCCATCCGCCATGCCTAGATGCAACACCAAATTTTGTGTGTGGGTTCGGGGGAAAGAAAAGCGAAAAGATCATGTCCCCTTGCTTTGTTTCATCATTTCTCGTGAGGGTTCGAAGATGGAGGATGGGGGAGCAGGATGCTGCGGCGCTTCGATAGTGTGTCGTCTAGGTGCAAATAGGATTGGAAAGGAGATGCCCGAGCTTGCGCTCAGCTAGCTGCTGCGGGGCCTTGAGGCGGCCTGGCAGCAGAGCGCTCGTTGTTCGAGTCGATCAATTAGTTTACAGGAGGGAGTCGAGGCGGGTGAAGACGCTGAGGCAAGCGGCAACAACCTCTAGTTGCAGTTCCTTGTCCTTGCCCTTGCTGACCTCCTGCGAATTGTTAGCTCGTGTTATGGCGGCAAATGTGTGTGTGTAACGCACCTCCTGAATAACCTGGGGCAGGTTGGCACCGATGCCATTGCCGGTAGCCTTCTTTCCGAACGGCCACTGGCTGTAGTCGGCGAGGAGCTCGTCCGTCTGGGCAAAAGCACGCTCGCGAGCCTCGTGGCCAAGAGTGCTGAGGGCGTTCTCCAGCACGTTGGCCGCGTAGGCAGCGCAGACCATGGCGATGGTGCGGACGTAGCGGAACTCGAGGTTCTCGGGCAGGAATTGGGATGCCGGGAGGACTACGGTGCGCTGGGTCAAGACGTTGCGGACACGGCGGCGAATCTCCTCCTTGGCACCTCCGTCGGCGACGGGGTGGGTCGCCATATCGAAGAGCAAGAAGTTGCGCTTCTCGGTGCGGAGGATGCCCTTGTCGACGAGTCCCTTGGCCAAACGCTCGCGCACCTGTTTTAATTGGTATCCGATCTTCATCAGGTTCCAGGTCTCTCCTGTTGTGAGCGTCACCGTCAGCTCCTGGTTCTGTGGCCGAGTGGACAGCGTGGTGCTTGTTCCCAGGGAGGAAGGGGGGCATTACCGCTCATGAGGTCGATCCAGGAGCTCACGCTCATCTTCTCGCTCTGCTTCATCATCTTCAATGCCTCGTCGAGCAACACCTCGCCGGTCAGGGTTTCGTCGATAACTTCGATGACGCGGTCAGCCAGCGGGAAGCGCCTTCTCGAGGCATCCTTCTGCATGCTGATGCGACCGCGGAACGCGAGCTCGATGACGATGCATCCTCGCAGGGCATATGAGATGTTGTCGTTCCAGAATGATAGGTAACCCTGCAGAGTGGGGAAAAAGTTAATTAGCGACGAGGATTCGATTGTGTCGTGATGCCAGAGCTTGTTGCCGACGAACCTGCTTGTCCTTCAGCCCAAGCAGCAGAACCTCCTCCATCAGAGTCAGCTTTGGCTGTTTGCTGCGCTCGGCGCTCTCGCTGATGTCGCGGGGGTCAAAGGCAATCTTGTGGCCATTCTCGCCGCTCTCGTAGCTCGTCTCGGGGGCGTTGTCCTTGAAGTTGCTCGTCGAGTTGGTCCGGCTGGCGCCGTTGCTGGTCTCGCCGCCCTCGGCAGCTGCGCCGCCTCCACCGCCGCCGCGGCGTCGAGTCAAGCCTCCTGCTGCAGATGACATTATATCGAAAGGTTAGAGGGGTATCGTGGGGTTGTCGTCAATGGAGGCAAAAAAGGGTAAGGCTGGCTAAGGGATTGACCAGAAACGGGGAGGCTAGGTCAACCGGTCGTCGCAGGTGAACCGCTTGGGACTAGTTGACGGCGCGCGAATGAGCACCTGATGGAAAAGTGATGGGATAGAAGCCGGCGGGTGTTGGGAGTTTGCTCCGCGTGGTAAGGCTGGTGACGCTCGGTCGTGATGTCGAGGCGCCTTTTTTTGCTCGTCCTTCTCCCTATCTCGGCGATCGGGCGAGGAAGCTGGTGGCAGCTGAGGTGCGCTGAAATGGTTTAGGTGTGCTTTGGGGTGCAGGGCAGGCCAAGGGGGCGGTTCGAATGGCTCTCCAGTGCCGTAGACGATGGTCCAGTCCTGCCGATGGGGACGAAGTGTTGGATGAGCAGATTGTCGTAAAGGATTGACGCTCAGCTATCGTGTGCCCTTTGCTCGTCAGGTATTCCGTTAGGTATCTCCCCGAAGGCCTGGTTGGGTAAGTTTTGGCCCCTTCGCTCGCTGAATGGAATTTCTCGCAGCCTGGGAATTGCACCGCCCCATCCTTGTGCACGGGCCAAGGGAGTAGTCCTGTTGAGCTCCTGAGGCGCCATTGAGGCTGACGCTCCACCGGGCCACCTGAGAGCTGCACCTGGACCAACTGGACCAGCTAGACCAGCCGGGCCATTGGCTGTACCTGTTGGAGACGTGGATCTTGGATCTCCCCGCCCGTGGACCCTTGATCAAACGAAACGACATTGATGTTGAGATTTTCTGATCATTGTACCTTCAATCGGCCTCGATTCTCGACGAGACTAACATCACGCCGGCTTGTCGCAATCGCAATCGCTCCGCCGTCGATGCCGGCGCCAACATGCACCAACCAGCCTCAGCGGCTTGACTCAGTACGCAAAAGTCTAATTCAGCACCCCATCCACAATTTCATCTGCGTGTTTTCAACTCCCTGTTTCACCTCGCCGAATCCATTTTTCCGCCAGATCACATCTTATCTCCTTCTTGCGTGAACACGTGGCCGGACGCGTGTGCTGACTGAGATGAGATATCCACTCAATACCGAGACAATGTGCCGGTGGGAACGGCTCCTTCGCGATATTCATATTCCGACGCGGTCTTCGGTATTTTCGCGTGTCCGGGCGACTATACATATCGATTGGCTAGACTGAAGCGGTGGGAGGGTTTAGGCACGAGTGTACTTGCACCCTTGCCTGCAGTTTGCTGTTTGCGTCAATGACAAGTATGAGATCTGAGAGAGCCCTCGGCTGGAGCGTTTTTGACAAGAGATGGTGGCTTTACGTTGTTGGAATGCAAACCAGCGAATAGCTAACACCGTCTCTATGATACCCCACGGCAGCTTCATCGGGACTCCGCCGTTCCCCGTCCACAGTGGGCCCTCGTCGGCGCCGGACCGGGTCTGAGCGGTAGCACGTTATTCCTGATCCGTGCCCGGCGACGCTAGGACCCGAAAGGCAAGGTCACCGGACCGGGGATGGTAAGCTGAGGAAAATGGAAATACTCCAATTTGAACAAACAATAAAGTGGAGCACCCAATGGAGATGGATCAACTTACAGGGAATATTGGGAAGGGATGTGCCCAGCACAACTCTCCAGTTGCAACCAACAGAAGAAGCCCTTCAGACTCAGGAGTCGCGACGTGTGATGGCTCACGGCTAAGGACTCTCGACTACTACGTTGCGGCCGGGACACACGATGGCCCAAGAACACCGGGATCAGCCCGAGACCCAGCCTGAGTCCCACGGTGAGACTCAGTCTGACGGTCAATTCGAGACCCAACCCGAAGCTCAGGCTGTTGCCTTCGGAGCGGGCTCATACCACGACTTCAGGTTCGAGATCCCGTACTACACCCAACCGGAACATGACGACGATGATGATGGAGCTTCCACCGCATCGCTGAAAGCCAGTATCCTCGACTACCGCAGGGAAAATGGACGCACCTACCACCGCTTCAGTGACGGTCACTACGTCCTCCCGAATGACGACCTCGAGCAGGAACGCCTGGACATTGCGAACCACATGTGGACTGTCGTGTGGGATGGGCAGCTCTGCTTGTGCCCCAAGAAGAACGGCGCCAAGAGAGTGCTCGACCTTGGGACTGGAACGGGCATTTGGGCATTGGACTACGCTGATGAACACCCTACCGCCACGGTCATCGGCGTTGATCTGAGCCCTATTCAGCCCGAGTATGTTCCGCCCAATTGCCAGTTTGAAATTGACGACCTCGAAAAAGAGTGGGCGTGGCCTGGGAAGTTCGACTTTGTCTTTTCCCGCAATATGATCGGCTGCTTCAACGACTGGGAATGGATTGCCAAGCAGGCCTTTGAGAATTTGGAGCCTGGCGGATACTTTGAAATCCACGATAACCTCTACCCGGTCGCATGCGACGACGGCACCTTGACGGAAGACCACGCCCTGTACAAGTGGTCGTCTCTTTTGTGCGAGGCCATTGCGAGGATGGGCCGTTCCCTCACCATCACGTCGGAGTTTGAGGGCATCCTCCAGCGGGTTGGCTTCGAGAATGTGACGGTCACGAAGCAGAAGATGCCAGCATCGCCATGGCCCGAAGATCCGAGGCTCCAGGAAATCGGCAGCTGGGTGCAGGCTTCCTTGCTTCCCGGGATCGAGGGTATGGCGATGGCGTTGTTGACCCGCGTGATGGGATGGAAGCCTGCGGAGGTCATTATTTTCGGTTCCCAAGTAAGGCAGGATGTCAAGAATCTGGGAGTTCATGCGTATTGGTATGGATACTCGGTCTACGGGAGAAAGCCAGCGTCAAAGGAAGAAGTTCTGAAGGAGGTTTTAAGAGAGAAGCCGAAGGAGAGCCTGAAGGTGGACAGTCCAAAGAGGGAGAATCTCAAGCGCAAGAGTCCTCATCCTGAGAGTCCCAAATGAACGCCGGCATTCAATTTCGGCAGTCAGATCACCAAATCACCAAGCCCGCAGGTTGGCCAAGCACAACGAGCGACGGAGTCATTTCGATTCCTCGCTGAACGGCATCGGCGCATGGGTTCGAAGCGGTGCCCTTCACTTCTCAGCATCAGACGCAGCCAAGCACTATCACGACGGCATTTGGGCCACATTGCTTCCTGGAATCAATGCGTATGAGGATGGTAACGGCATTGGAGGACCCAGATCAAGTAGCCAAGACGGCTTGGACATGTACATATTGTTGAGACAGCAAGACCTCTCTGAATTCACAATTAGAGGCCATTGCACAGCCTAGTCTTTCGCAATCTACTTTTTTGAAGTTCGCACTGCAGTCTATGAAGCCTTACCGGCTCCTGCATGTTGACGCAGTCTCACAGCAGGCAAGCCTCGCTAAGCCTGCCGGCAGGTTTTTCGTCACACTGCATTGCACGGGCAAATAAGATGGCCAAGCAAGACTGTGCCGCCTTGTTGCCTAGCTAGGCACACCACTGCTGAACTACATCCTGAGCAGATCATTGGGCATCTTTTATCTTCCTCAACCATCGCATCTTCGCGCCAACTGAAGCAGTCCACCGCATCAACATTTCTTGGATACACACGAATGCCATGAAATTGCTCAACTGTACTAGCCTCGAAATTGAGGAGTATTATGGGTCATCGATTCCCGAAAAGTATGCGATATTGTCCCATACTTGGGAATCTGGCGAGGCTAGCTTTCAAGACGTCGGCAATACCGAGGTTATGGCTAGCAAGTCAGGCTGGGCGAAAATCAAGCAGACATGCCGTCTAGCTCTTGATCAGGGCCACTCGCACGCGTGGATTGACACGTGCTGTATCGACAAGACGAACTTTACGGAGCTGACTGAAGCTATCAATTCCATGTTCAAATGGTACGCGAGGTCAACAACATGCTACGCGTATCTGGCGGATATCGGCGCCGACGAGTCTTTGCAGTTCCGAGATTCGCGCTGGTTCACGCGCGGGTGGACTCTACAAGAACTTATTGCGCCACGTCAAGTCGAGTTCTACGACAAGAATTGGAACTTTCTGGGCACGAGAGCTGATCTCAGCAACAAGATGGAAGAAAGAACTGGCATCGATAAAGACTTTTTGACCAATACGACTGAAGCTGTGGAAGATATGCTTCCTGCCATCCCCATCGCTCGTCGCATGTCGTGGGCAGCGGACCGGGAAACTACTAGGGATGAAGAGCTCGCCTACTGCCTTTTGGGCATCTTCGGCGTGAATATGCCACTTCTTTACGGCGAAGGTCCAAGGGCTTTCATGCGACTGCAAGAAGAAATTATCAGAGACACCCATGACACGTCAATATTTGCCTGGAGCCACCCAAATCCGAAATCAACCGGTCCAAACCAGACCCCGCAGCACCTATTTGGCGTTTTAGCAACGTCACCTAGTATGTTTGCCTATGCCAAGACACTTGAAAGAGCACCGGAAAAAACTTCAGTTGAGGTATGTCAACCTGAAATGAGTCTTTACGACATTTCTTCCCTGAAACCTCTACCTTCGCATTCAAATAGCCTGTGATAATAATTTCTGAAGTACACCATGACAAACAAGGGCCTCCGGATCGAAAATGAAGTATTTGGAGCTGAGTACGATTGGCAAGAAATGTCAATGGAACTTGGATGTCGTCTCCGCGATGACGATGAAATTGGAAACCTTTGTATCTTGCTCAGAGACCAGGGAGATGGTACTATGGTAAGGTCGAGCCCCTACATACATAAGACGTCCTCGCGGTTGCCACGTTTCAATCCTAGGCCGCATACTCGTCTGTTGATCAGGAAGCACCTAAACCCACGCCAGTCATACGCGTTGGAGAACTGCCATGAAAGTATTTCTTTCTTCGGAGAAGTTCTCCGTGTCGGTACCTATATTCCTGCGCAGTTGCAATTGACGAGTGTGTCACCTCGGGAACTTTGGGACCCTGATAGATCTGCTTTCCTAACTAAAGGGCTAAGAGACTTCTACGGAGTTGTGCACTTTAGAGTTGTCATACTAGACGGCGGGTCCAGTGGGTGGAATTCCGTAGGTCAGGACTTTGTCGCGGCTACTTGGTTCCATGGCGGCGGTCTAGACCAGCCCGAAATGCGTCTAGCTACTTCGACAGAGCGAAATGAGCTTTACAACGCAGTGATGGCGAGAGACACTGATTCGTGGCAGCCTCTTTGCATGCGGCAAAAGGTGCAGCCCATCGACGTGTGGCTTGGAGAGGACAGAGCAAAGCAGCCGTGACGTCTTGTTGATCGTGTCAAGTCGAAGCTTGCTGAGAAGTGGAGGTTTTCTGCCTCTCCCCAGATGTCAACGATAATGGGGACATCGCGGAAACACTCAGTGAGAATTACGATTACACCAGTGAAGGCTTAGGGGGGCATTCCATCTGGGATATCGAAAATATCATGAGACAGACTGTCCAACATGTCGCCATGCTACTGGCATGCTGCTACAGCTGAGGCTTTCTATGTTGGCTTTGTTCACCAAAGCGATGCAGGCGTCAGTTTTGACTTTCTCCTGACAAGACGGACACCCAACGACCGCCGCGTCCCAAGAAAAAGATGAGACGACGGCAAGCCGTCTAACCGCCTCGTTTCGCTGATCTCTCGTCCACTCAAGTTTCAGCATCGTGGGTGAAACGAGTGGAGCTGTCTTGGTACGAAAGACCGGCAAACTTCATCCCATGTTTTGATCGGCTACTTTAACGTCACTTCATTTCATCTGAAGCAAATACATTGTGTTCCCCGGAGAAAATCAATGGAGATTTCGTTCATCAAGTTTTATCATGTTTTCCTCGTTAGCAATAACATCTCTCGCCTTGGCATCTTGCTCCGCCGCCGCGGCGCCCGAGGCTCAAGCGCAGCTTCGCGGGGCGCGAATTTGCCCCTGGACGCCCCTGGAAGAGTCGCTGTTGGAGTGTTCGACCTGGGATGTTGCGAAAACAGAAAATCACTCTGAACGCAATTCACGGAATGATACGAGGCAAAATGAGCCTCTAGGGTGGACCGGACCGCATGGGTGCGCGGGCAACTACTGCTTATACGCCAACCGGGGCTTTGCGGTCGGACGAGGGGCAGTCATCATCTCGACGCCAGAAAATGTGCAAAAGTTGAAGGGTATGGAGGCCAAATTCCAGATCGCGGATGACCCGAGTGCCTCAAAACCATCATTTCGCGTCACCGAGGTTGAGGGTAAGGGGCTGGGCATGATCGCCAACAAGTCCCTTGCCCGAGGGGACACAGTCATGCTGAAAACGCCAGTCCTCATCGCCCATCGCGCGTTCATCGAACGGACACCGCCAGCAGAACAGCACCCTCTCCTTGACTCCGTAGCGCAGCTTCTTCCGGCATCAACACGAGAGACGTTCCTCGGCCAGATGGGCCATTTTGGCGGCCACAAAGTCGTCGACATCATGCAGACCAACTCGTTCCAGATGGACCTCGGCGGAGGAGCTCAGGGCGACGGCCACCATTACGGCAACTACCCCGAGGTGTCACGGTACAACCACGACTGCCGGCCCAACGTCGCCTTCCACATCGGCGCCGACGGACGTCACCGGACCACGGTCGTGCGGCCGGTGAAGTCGGGCGAGGAGCTCACGATATCGTACCTCGACCAGCTGGGCGTGCGGTCCGAGAGACAACACCGCGCGAAGCTGGCGTGGGGATTCGAGTGCGGGTGCTCGCAGTGCAGTCTGGCGAAGAAGCAGGCGGCGGCGTCTGATCAGCGGTTGATGGATATCCAGGAGATTGACAGGACGCTTTCGGATATCAACGCCAGGGTGACGACCGCGCTCATTGAGAAGTTTCTGAAGCTGCACAAGGAGGAGAGGCTAGAGTCGAAGCTTGCGGGCGCGTATACCATCGCAGCGCTCAACTTCAACCTGCTCGGGCATGCGAAGCAGTCCGTCAAGTATGCAAAGCTGGCGGTGGAGGCCGGGTCAATGGAGAATGGGCCAGGAACCGCAGATGTTGAGGCGATGCAAAAGCTAGCAGCTGATCCCAAAGGGCACTTTACATGGAGGGGAAGGGTAAAATAAGGTGACGAACTCTTGGGACGATACAATGGATCAATGTAGAGTCCGAAGACATTCATGAACATGCCGATTGGGTTCCACACCACGGGCTTGTGCCATTCCGCCGGCAGCGGAGGTCCCGTTACCAATGGCGGTCTCGATAGCGGATGGCCGGTACTAAAGACGGCGTCGATGCCATGACTCGACATGCTCGAGCGAGGTCGTAATGAAGAGACTCTTGACACATTTCCTCGACCGACGCTCACAGATTTCAAAACGCCCACTGCAACCAAGCCCGGGCTGACCAGCGGTCGAATGCAACTGTCCCAACCAGCTGAATTATGCCGTTCGTCGTGGTGGGGGGACGGGTGTCTGTCTCACCAAACCGACAATCCGCCACAAAGATCGAGATCAAAGACATGCGTTCTAGCCCCAGGAACGGGGCCAACCCACGGCAAGATGGCAAAGTACAAGAGGCAGCGAAAACCCGTAGAAAAGGACCACCCTTGATCAGGATTGACAGCGAGAACACTAGAGAATGAGGTGGTGTGGTGGACGGCAGCTTGGTGCGGGTGGGGCCTCGCCCCGAGCTTCCATCCAGCACTACCGGACAGCGACGTCTGGAGCATTGGCCAATGGCTACGGCGCATTTGGCGGCATTTTCGGGGCCCCGGGGGTGTTTCCCAACCACCCGCCTCTGGGAAAAGCAGCTCAGCCAGTGACGTAAAGGTGATGGGAAGCTCGCAGCTCCACCCACCACTTCTTCCCACAGAGTCACATCGCGAATAACTCTCTAGCCGGCCTCGCCAACTTTGCTAGCCCGCTGTTTGGTCCCCGTTCGCCGTGGGAGCTCTATCCTTGGCCGATGCACAAGCAAGGAACGCAAAATTCTCGCATTTGCGCCTTTGTCAACAGCCGAGGGAGAGGTCACCACTTCCACCAACACAAAGCAAAACATCTCCCTTGAAAGATGATTCGGTCGATAAATAAGCATCAAGGCGGCGATCGAGGACATGTGGAACCGGAACCCTCGTGCTTTCTGCAGCTTGAATCCCATCAGGGCCGGGATGCAGGTTGTAGAAGACTCGCAGAGACAAGGCTACAGACCTGCCAGAGTCCAACATCTACCTTGTCGTGAGGGGGATTCGTCCAAGGAATTTCCATTTCCGCGTTCCCACCCACACTTACACGGCGCCATATCACCCAACATCGTCGACATGACTGGTCCGTTCTTGACATCCTTACCCCTGCTTGTCACATCGATGCCATGACTTGCAGTCCCCAGCCCCATCCCTCGGCCGAGGTGTTAGTCGAGCCCTCGACCAGGCCATTCTTCCTTTTCGATGCTCCCTTTAAGACGGGGATTGGCGTCATTTATCAATCATTGCTGTAGTATTTCCATTGCTGCTCCCGTCCCGTCCCGTCTCTGGTGCCGTAGTATCTCTCTCGTCTGCTCTTCCGCTTCCCTCATCGGCCGCCTCTCTCTCTTCGCCTCGCCGTCAAGTCACGACAATGGCGCCAGTAACACCAGCTTTCAATGCCCTCGCCGGCCTCATCCCCCGCGCGGCATCCTCGGAAGAAAACCCGACGAGAACCTTCGACGCCCGCCAGGTCGTCGTCACCATCACATCCACCCCCGAGACGACCGCGGAGAGCGCATCAAACAACAACCTCAGCGGCGGCGCCATCGCCGGCATCGTCATCGGCTCCATCGCGGGCTTCCTCATCCTCCTGTGGATCCTCAAATCCTGCGGCCTCTGGAAAAGGCCAAACTCGTGGGGTGAGCCGGACGAATACGACCGCAAATATGACCGCAAGTACCGCGGCAGGTCTCCCGGCGCACGCCATCACAGGAGGCGCCAGCACCGCTACCACCACGAGGCGTCTCGTTCGCGCCGACCTTCGTATGAGGTCGAAGAGGTCCGCTACGCGCAGCCTGTTGTGTACGAGAAGAGGCGGCCGAGCGCTTCACCAAGGCCCCCGGCTGCGGTATATCGATCCAGTCGTAGCAGGACCAGGTATTAGATGATCTGTCGAGACTTCATGTATTGGGAAGCCATCACAGCGAGTGGCCTAGCACATGGCATACGACGAAATGGAATGTAACGACACGATGATGATTTGATGCGAGATATTTTCTGTCCATAATTAGCAAAGACATAGCAGCGGCGGCGTTTTCAATGCAAAGAGCCTACCAAACAAAAAGACGGCAGAAGCCATGCTGTATACGAACATCCATACCATGGAGTAGTCATGATAATTGTATTAACACAAGGCTATCCTCTTCTATCCGAAGGAGACCACGCCTCTATCCTGTCCGTATACCACCAAAATGTACCCGTGTCCCAGTAACGCCCGTCATGTTCCGCCATGAAAGACCAGCCGGGCCTCAGCCGGACTTGGTCTTGCTGTTCTTGTACCAGTCGTACCACTTCTTGTATTCGGCATACTCCAGCGACTCCTTCTTGCCCTGGTATCGCACGACCTTGAGCTCGACCTCCTGCCACTTATCCTTGCGGCCCATCCAGCCGGCCTTGCGCATGAGGCTCACGAGCGTCTCCTCCTTGGTCCACTCCTGCTCGACGGCGACGTCAGGGAGGTAGGTCGCGCCGTACCGCTTGCCGTGGTAGAAGAAGCTGATGCGCAGGCCATGCACACCGAGCGTCCAGTCCATGGCGTCGTCAGCGTCCTCAAAGTCGGTCAGCAGGGTCACGGCGACCTCGAGCGAGGGCAGCTCCGACGTCTCGACGGGCGGGAATCGCATGTCGTGCAGCGCCGACGTCAAGCTGTAGCTCGACAGGCCGTCCTCGAGCTCCTGCGGCTCAAAGGTGCCGATGCATCCCCGCAGCGAGCGGTGGCCCGAGCGTGGTGAGACGGTGTTCCAGGTGACAAAGAGCGGGGACTCGGTGATGACATCGTCGTCGGCATCGGCGAGGGAGTCAACGGATGTCTCGGGGGTCTCGGCCGGCAGCGAAAGGCTGGAGCCGGAGGAGGCGGAGCCTGAGTCGCTGGCGGGCTCGGCGAGGCGTTGGAGGGCCGGGAGGAGCTTCTTGGAGGCATCCTTGCCGTCACCGAGGCCGGACGACAGGGTCTTTGCGTACTCGGGCCATGATTGCTGGATCTCTTTGAGGGAAATACCCCGCCGCTTTTCCAGGTGCGAAGCCAGCGCCTCGAAGCAGTACAGGCAGTGTCCCACAGTCGCCATGAGCTCGTTTCAAAGGGAGGAATGTGGCGAAGTGGCGTGTTGTTTTGGGGGGGGGAAGTAGCAGAGAGCTTCACAGCGTCCGCAGAACGGTCGCACAGGGTCAGCAGCAGCGTGAGATGGCGGAGATGGGCAGTCTGGCACGTTGGAGGTTGTTGGAGAAGAAGCTTAGGTTGGAATGGGGGAGAGTAGGTAGATTGTCAGTTAGGTACGGGTAGCTGGAGGAATGGCATGTCACTGGGCCGAGAGGGGGCCTTGGGATCACTCCAGCTGAACCCCACTTCCGATAACGAACCCCGCGATTTGATGCAGCTGGATACGGGTGGCATAAGATTGTGTCTGTGCTATGGAGCATAACACATGCACAAGTTTTGTGCTGTGCCCGAGGAATGCAAACCGGGCCTTACTTAAGCAACGACTGGCGATCCGACTAAAAATACGACGGGCCGCCCAAATGATTTTCCTGCGTCACACTGCCCCTGACATCTACATCACAGGGGTTGGCTGGTTTCGAAACGCCTCCTGGACGGGAACGCCTCTGGTCCGAGCACCTTCATCCCGTCGAAGCTGTGCCGTCGAGGCCGTCAGGGAAAAGGCCGGTTCTGGACTCTCCCACATCTCACGCGAGGAATCCAACATCCCCAGCCTCTGGCCAAGCTTCACAATAAGGTACGCCGGGGTGCAGACTTGGCAACACTGGGGTTCAGACGTTAAACCCCGCTTCCCTGCCGACTTTGCTACCGGAACATGCTCATAGCGAGCGGCTTGCTGTATGATCTACGCCCGTCCGAGCCGTAGGCGAGCCTCTGTGACACGGCATTCACTTAGACTAGTGGGCCACTCATACGCGTCTCCCTCGTCACAGCCCAGTTTCAGACCTTTTCTACCACTGCGGTTTTCTTGTCTACCGCGATCAGCCCTCTTGGACGCTGCTGATCAGTGGCCACCCTCTCCTCAGTATCCTCTCTGAAGCAGGCGAAGCCCGGGGCAGCAACGGATGGGCTGGGGCATCGTTCATCGCTTGGTGTGGTTCCTGTTAGTGCGGTGACACGCTGGGAGGTCCCTTGTTTCCCCATCCTCGACCCGTTGACAACTCTCCTCCTCTGAATGATGATATGGCCAAGCAATCGACATTGGGCTGCGGCGACGATGACCAGGGATGGAACCGGGCGGAAGCCCTGACCGCTGGTCTCAACTCGAGGGCCCGGGGCAACGACTGTGTAGTTCCAGTCAGATTTTGGATGACAGCACTTCTGGATGGCTCGGCACCCGTGCGCACGTCGTCTCCCTATACCATGTCTGATGTATGATATCGATGGTGATACTTGGCGCAACCCCCTGGGCGTTGGGCTCTCCTCGACAAGTCCTCGACAAAGATACAAATACCCGCATCTCCTTCCCGTGTTCCGTTTCTTCTGATCTTATTCTCTAACCAACAAACAACACTCTCTTCGAAACCTTCTCTTCTTGTACAGGAATTATCTGCTCGTCGCCGGCCGACACTCGTTCGAAAACAACCAACAACTACCGTCAAAATGAAGTACTCTGCCATTCTCTTTGCCTTCGCCGCTGCCGTCGTCGCGGCTGCCCCCGCCGAGCGTACGTTCTGAAACGATGGAACTGGGAAACACTTGATGCTAACGACTCACACAGCTATCGAGGCTCGCCAGGAGGCCAACAGCGTCCCCGTCAACGAGGCCGCCATGACTGACGCCAACGGCAACATCGTTCCCTTCAACGCCGCCGGCGTCTACCAGGCCAACAAGGAGGCCGGCATCTAAATCGTCAAACTCGAAATGAGGAGTATGAATGGGGTCGACACTGGCTTTACGAACTGCAACAACATATACTACACAAAGACGCCTGTAATCTCATAATCTGGCGACAATACCGGGATGGGACCAGGTGAAATAGGCACCATGGCAATCAATCAACAATATTGGCATTATTTTGATCTGGGATCGGGTTCACGAGGGTGCCAGTTAATCTACCGCCTTCTGAGGCAGATAATATTCTGAATATACTTGGTTGGCATAGGCACATTGCGTGCAAATGCCAACCGTTTTTTTCACAGAAAGTCATTGGACCAACAACATGCATCACAGTGAACGGGCTATCCATCAATGTGCACACATACTTCTGTCACTCACCCTCCACCACGTCAAACCAAATCGGGGGGATGCTGCGCGAACTCGCCTGTCAAAAGGATGATCCGACTGGTTGCTATTTCTGAGTCGTGGGACTTGAAAAACCAGGAAGGAAAGACTTGCTTGTAAGCTTAAACGCGGAAAACCCACCAGGAGTGGGTGTTGACGACAGGGGTGTCGCAGCGAGCGAAGAAGAAGCAAACCTGGGCTCGCTTCAGCGGTCTGGGGCAGTATCCACGGGGTGATGGCCGTCGTTTGGGCGGGCTCAGCCACGATTCATCCTTCTAGCGCGGCTCCAGCCTGCTTCAAAAGGGAAAATACAATCCCGTCGCCATGGCATCTGTAGAGTGGTTTATGGAGCTCGAAAATGTGACTGCCTGATGTCGAATCCTTCTCTGGCGGGTCGTGAAATTCTCCGTTCCAAACTTGCAGCCTGGATGGTGGATGGATGCGGTTGCGATGACAGAAACTGGTCTGTTCTTCGCCAGCATCAGCACACACACAAAGTCCCTTGCGCGCTCCACCCCTTTCGTCCCAGAAAGTCGCAACAAGCGACGGGGGAAGGCCATTAGAGTTTGGGTCTGATGTTTCGTTCGCGTTGGGGCCGTTGTTGGAGAGGGCGGCTCAGGACGACCATGGTGTTGCATTCCGATCGTCTGGGTCGTTGGCGACTTCATGATGGTCGATCTGACAGAAGTGCCCGGCGGCGATGCTTTTGCCTCAAGCTTGACAGTCTTGACTTGACGTTGACATGACGGACGAACGGGAAGGATGGCGGCTGCCTCAAACCGCCGGCACGTCATATCTTTTAGATCTTGGATGTGTGTCATTGGTCTCATCTAGGTCAACGAGAGGCGCCTACTTATTAGACCATACTTAACATCTTAAGCAGATCCCTAAGGTCGCCCGACGCCCTCATCTTGAGAAGAATCCTCGAGCGTGACCATCATCGGATCCGTGAGCTTCCGTCGAGAAGAAGGGAGAAAAAGGCGTTAAGGGACCCGTTAATTAAGAACAGCAACGTGGACATGGAACCTGGGAACGAGCCAGAGAAGCAAGCACCAAACCTAGCCAAAACGGGGAGCAACAGACGAAAGACGCCAAGAGCTTGGGCCCACAGCTCACAGTGTGTTTGCCTGTGCCGTCACGCGCCGATCCGAATCAACATCGCACGGTGCCCCCCCCCCCCCCCCTCCCCCTCCCCCTTGCACCTGTCTCGCCAGCTGCTGGCACTCGCCCACCAACCCAGCTTCAACATCCAACAACACACCAACAATGTTCCGACTTCCCTGCGCCTCGCATGCCATGCAGCTTGCTGCGCCAAGAACACAAACAATGGGACTTGTTCCGTCCGGTTGGGCTCCAGAGTTGCACCCACTGCGACCCTGTGGATGGCCAACCTCGAACTCGTCGTAACAGCTTCGCCAGCGACATCTCACCTTTCCCACTGGAAAGAGTCAAAATCACGCAAAAATCAGCTGCAGCCTCATCGGCCACTGCCACAAAATCGTCTGCAAGAACGCACACCAAGGGCGGGTACGGCACCAGTGACCAGCTACAACAGACGGAAAAGCAGGGACCAGACCAATGTCTTTCGTCCCTGGCATCAGCACAGCAATGGTGCTCGAATTAGCCTCGAGCTATGCCCCTTTCAACGACATTCCCCGCCGTCAGCCCTGCTGAATGCCGTTTCCTTCTTGGGGGGCACTCCCAGGAGCCAAGCAGACCTCACCACATCATCAACCCGACCAACAAAACAGGCCCAGTCACCCACGTTAGACGTTATAGCCCGGCACGCCTCGGCACCGGCGTTCACTCGAGACGGCCACTATTACACCCTCTTGCTCAGAGCCAAGTGCCTCTGCCTCCCACGTACCACCAAATGACACAATTTCCTCTGCGTCCCAGACGGGGGATTCAGAAGTGGATCGAGTTGATTCATTTTGACTTGCGCAGCCACCACAAGCGCGTCTCATACTCCTCAACATGATCCTTCAGGAAGACGACAAGCGCGTAGCGAGATGATCAGGGCCAACCCCCGATCGCCCCAACCCTACCGCCTCGAGAGAGAGCCGCAACTCTGGATTCCGCGCTGCCTGTTTGGCCGTCATGATCCAGCTCAAGCGAACATCCAGGGCAGGCTGTGAAGCAGGCGCACTTGGCGCTGCGCCCCACACCCATTAAAAGTCCTTTTTCGGCCATCTATGCAGAGTCTCTGCTTTTGTGTTGACTGTTTCTGCAGGTTCGCGTACCCGACCAACAGTCTATTGATGCCGTCAGCAAGTGCCTGACCGTTCCTGGGCCAGTCACCCCCTCTCGAGCGAGAAGGGGAAAACATGCGCAGATGGTCTCACCCGGTTGGCTATCAAGATCAGCCTGACCGATACCTCATGGCCCGTGTCAGCCGCAAACGCCATCCGATGCGTCACAGTGATGCGGCCTTTCATTCCAGCATTCCAGCATCTCGCCCGCCCTTGCGTACCGCGTCAAGTCGAACGGAAGAGAACCGCGCGGGCGTCGACTGCCGGCACGATGGCGTTTAATTTCCCTCGCCGCCCGACACTCGGACATGCCCCTAGCTGTCTCTGCCAGGCTCCAACGAATAACTAGTGATGCCCCGTTGCTGCCGCCATTCCATTCTCTGGAGTAACTCCAGGGCCCCCGTCAAGGCTTGCGCCGGCTGGGCTGACAGGGGAGCTCTTTGAGCGGGAACCTGAACGTGCCCGTCCAATAGCACCATCGTGGCTGTTCAGATTCACCGCTTGCAAAAGACGGGCGACAGAGCGGCTCCCTAAACCCCGACTGGACAGCCGATCCATCCTATTCCAAAGCAAGCCAGGCCTGGAGCGGCTGCTTCTACAGAGTTTAGTGCCCTTCGTTATGCTGCAGCCTGGTGATGGGACTCTCACTCATTTCAGCGTCCCGGCTCCCTGGGTGATGTGATTTTTATATATAGTAATAGCAGCACTCACGCCCCATAAGAGAGTTCTGACAGGCTCGCCTCATCACAGCCTCGCTCACCCCCGCGTCTCTCGGGCCCGGCTCCGATCGAATCCCTGTCATCCATCTTTTGTTTGTTGTCCGTCGGGCCTCTTGCTTATAACCTCGCGGGATCGCCTTGTGTCTGAACTAGTCTTCTCAGCCTCAGACAACTCTCGCGGACATCAAAGCTCCCTAGAATCAAATCCATCACTGCAAACATGGTTCTTCACCGCCAACAAGCCCAGTTCGACAGGGCACGATGGCGCATGGCGCTACTGCTGCCTTTCTGGATCCTTCAAATGATGGTTCTTCTCGCTGTCATCGGCCTCTTCTCGTGGCGTCTATCGGATACTCTGAGGAATTGGGATAGTCAAGTGGAGGACAAGGGCATGTTCCCTACGGTTGAAGTTGTGTAAGTTTGCCCCCGTGTGGTCACACGGCATAAGCTAATCTTGCCCAGATGGGAGTCTGTCAACATTGGATTTTCCTTGATCTGCCTCTTCTCCACCATCTACGAAGTCTCCAAACTCGCTGCCGAGACGTTGACACCATGGACCATGATCTTCACCCACGTACTCAAGTTTGTTTGCTCCATGGCCACACTCGCTCTCGACATTGTCGTCTTCACCCAAAGAAAAGACAGCCACTACTCCGTGGTTGGCCTCGGCTTGGACTGCTTCCTCATGTAAGTCAACTCCCTTCCATGATGGACTGCCATGATAGACAAAGCTAACCAGTTGCAGTCTCCTCATCTCCGTCCCTGGCATCTACGCGATTCAAACGTACCGCCGTCTCGCCAAGTACGACGACTACCATTACCCGGTCAACCACAAGCCATATGGCTTCAACGACCTCGAACAAAACACGACATACAACTCCCGCCTGTCCATCGGCGGATTGTCTCTCGGCGACCGCTCCCTTCGTCGCATCTCGACATCCTCCGCAAAGAGCGGCACCAGTAGCCCCCACGGTTCGATACCTCAACCCCAACCCGAGCCGAAGCCCCTCCAACGCACACCTTCTCAATACAACAACGAAAGAGACACTCAGTTTGACCGCTACATGGTCGAGCGTGCGATGAACACCGAGTTCGGGTGGGCCAGCAGCCCGCCAGCCGACAACCCCCTCGCACGCAGTGATAGCTTCATCGGCAGCGGATCCGTGGCAAACACAAAGGTCGTGACGAGGGACAGCATGGGTCGCGCGCCAAGCTGGGGGAGCTCGCACGTGCTGGTGGCCGTGCCGGAGATGGACGAGGACGACGCGCCTGGGCGCGGCGACAGGCAAGCCCTGTTGGGACACAGGAGACAGGACAGTGGCGACAGCGTCGGGCCCAGCAGCCCGCCGTACCAGGCGTACCAGCCGCCTTCGTCACGGGTGCAGGTGCCGATCATCGAGGTGGAGGAGTCGGACATCACGGCAGGCACGGTGGAGTTTGAGCGCAAGAGGAAGAGGAGCCAGTGATTCATGGTTGGTGCTAAGGGGCATCGGATATACCCATCATTGTTTTGCATCATTTCTTTCGTTTTACGAGCTCGATAGCTTGTGTACCTTCTTCTACATTATACCACATTCATGGCGTTTACGATCTGGGAAAAAAGGGGAGATGGCATGGAAGGGGGAGGTCCTTGGGGACAGCTGTTCATACAACACCCTCGCTAGAGACGTTTATTCAACGATACCAATCATGCTTTTTCAGGATCCTTTGCATGTGCTCGTGAGGTTGTTGTCAATCCAGGCTCCTCTGTGCTGACAAAGTAGAGGAATAACTTGCACGACTAGGACTCAACAAGGCAGATCTTACACGCTGCCGCCTAGCTGTAGCTCATCTAAACTAGTCAAATCCTCCTAGGAGGCCAACCATGACTGCGAATCGACCCAGTTCATCCGATGACGCGACGACGATGAGCCGAAAGGATTTGAGGCGTCGACGTCTATTCCGAGCCAAGGATTCTCTCTTTGCTGTCAAAAGGAAAGGATGGGATTCGACCGCAATGACATCGTCCAGATGCTAGGATGGGGGCGAGAGGGCTGTGGGCTTACGTGAATCCTGATTTCCGTCAAGAAGGCGAATTTTGCTCATTGGCTCTCTGTGCAGACAATTGGGTGTGGCAGACGGAGACTGCTTACGACACGTGTACGACGTAAACAACAGCAAGCCACGGATGTACGGGACAGGACAATTGGCAAGGCAAACTCGGCGATACTGGATTATGCACTCTGCCTGAGACATCACATCCGCCAAATCACTCTCTGAATAACGCAACGGCGTAACCTCATCCTCGCTCGAGCTGGCCACCTCTCCAACATCATCATGCCTTGTATCCGCTCAGCGCAACCCTACACGGATATCCGTCCGTGGGATGCGCAGCGCCTGCCTCCACCATGAACACCCTCTGCCCGCCAAGCCCGCTTGTGTCAAGCTTCCGCTCCCCATCAATCTCCGCGAACGAGTCCCGAATGTCAAACTCCCTGATGATGCAGGCCAGGACCGCCCGCGCCTCCACCATGACGAGCTGCTGCCCGACGCATAGCCGCGACCCGTACTCGAAGATTCGCCAGCCGCCCCGCGGAGGGTAGAGCTCGTCCGCAGAGTCCGTCACGAGCCACCGCTCCGGGATGAACTCGTCCGGCTTGACCCAGTATCTCGGGTTCCGCCCGATGACCCAGTGGAGCATCGTGATAGCGATCCCCTCCGTCGGGAACAAGTTCCCCTCGGCGTCCTTGAGGACGAGGTCCGCGGAGCCCTGGCGGATACCGCCCGCCGGCGGGAACAGGCGGAGCGACTCCTTGATGCAGGCGTTCGTGTAGGGCAGCGAGTTGAGCAGACTTGGATTCTCGACGATCTTGGCCGGCGCGGAGGCCACGTCGGCGCCAAACACCTCGTGGTGTTCCGCGCGCACCCTCGCGAGGACGTCCGGGCGGGAGTAGATGTTGTGGAAGCAGTAGACAATGGTGGCCGCCGACGAGTCGTAGCCCGCGAAGAAGAACATGCGCATGTTGCGCGTCATGATGCGGAGGTAGTCCGCGTCCAGCGCCGTGCGCCCCGCGTTCTGCGGCTGAGCGAGCCAGCTCTCGATGGCGCTGTCGAGGACGGACTGGAAGCGCTCCGCCTTGTCGCGGTTGTGCGCCTTGTTCTCGCGCAGGACGCGGAAGCGGGCGGCGATCTGCTCCTTGATGTGGTTGTCGAGGACGCGGCCGCCGTTCCAGGTGCGGAAGAGGGTGACGGGGTCGATGCGCGACAGCAGGTTCTCGGGCTTGTGGGCGGTGAATTTGAGCCGCAGCTGGCCCTTCATCGCCTCGGCGAGCGGATGTTTCTGCTTCTGCGTGTCGAGGCGCACGTTGAGCAGGACCTCGCCGATGATGTCGGTGATGAGGTCCAGCGCGAGGGGCTCCAGGCGGAACATGTCCCCCTTGCGGGCCTGTTCGCGCAGCCTTTCGGCGAAGACGCGGATGCCGTCGACGATGATGGGGACCTCGGCGGTGATGTTCTGGTTGCTGAAGCTGGGACTGAAGAGGTTCTGGAGGTGCTTCCAGGGGCGGCCGTTGGTGTCGAACTGGCTCGGGCCGCCGGTGATGGGGTGGAACCAGCCGGTGAGCATGGGCGGCTTCTGAGAGCCGACGACCGGGTGGTAGACGGCCTGGTGGGCCATGTCCGGGTCCGTGATGAGGAGCATCGGGTCGGCCATCGGCCAGGTGTCCATGTAGAAGGCACCGTTGGGGAAGGGCTCGGCCAGCTTGGCCAGGACGTAGTTTGCGTGCACGCCGGGCGGCAAGCTGTCAAAGGCCTTTTTGGCCTCGAGGAGGTTGCCAAAGAGGAAGTTGTGAGGGACCACGGGCTGCGCGTGACGGTCAGTTCGGATGACGATGAAGATGACGACGGGAGACAGCTCACCAGGCCCTGCTTCTTCAGATCGGCCATCTTGCCGCGGTGCTTCATCAGAAGCTTGAAAAAGTACAGCACGGAGCCCCCGACGACGACCATGATGGCCGCCGCGATGGACCTCACGGACAGCAGGAGCAGGCCCTCCATTGCGAGGTTGCTCAGGAGGTCGCGCGTTGTTACAATGGCTTGCAGAGTTCACGGAACAGTGCGGCAACAGCCCTGATCTCGCTGTGAGAGGTTGCCGTTGACCGCGATATCTCCCAATTGAACGGTCGAGGTCAACGGGCGGCGGATTGGCCGGCAAAATTGAGTTGCTTCAACTGCTGACCGACTCCTCCGTCCACCGCTTACCGAAATCTTGGATGAACCTCCCAATCCTACTCCGTAGGTCCTACGGCCCAGAACGCTGAGGAGAGCGAGTCGGGCCCATAACCCAAGGTTCAGGGGTGGTCTCGAAGCGACTAATTGCGCTAGGGCACCCTACGGCAATGTCATTTCACTTCCCCGCTTGGGACTGAGGTGCCTGTCAAGCGAAACTCTGATTTTTCTACCTACTGATGCCCCTGAGGCTGCTTGATCTTTTGCCTGGTTTGGTGGTGGTATCTGAAAATGCCTCCGCGATGTTTTCTGGCCTGGTGTGTAACCAAGTCATGTCTCCAATGAACGCCAGTGCGCCCGCCTTGATGTGCTGTGCTCACTTTTCCCGTACCACAATCTGAACCCGAACGCCTGCTATTGATGCCTCTCCAACAAGAATCTTGGTTGAAAAATGAGCGGTAAAATTTGACCGAGACGTAAATTTCTCCAAGAATTATGCTTTTGCCGATCCAAGTCCTGCTGGCTCTCGTCTCATTTGGTAACGTCGCAGTCACCTGGGGACTGCGCCGGCCAGACCAACAGCCACGGAGGACGTCAAGAATTCCGCGCTGTTGTATACTTGCTTGCGATTAGGAGGCGGCGGCTCCTTGGAGAAGCCGTGGCTGTACGCCTCCCCGAGAATGCCGACGGTCGTCGACGCAGCCTCTGGGTCGTCGAGGCGGATGGCGACCAGCTTCTCGGTGCGGGACATGGCCCAAATCTCGTCGCCCGGTCTGGCGTCGTGAGGGACGAGAACGAGAGCGGCGTGGTCCTGGGTCAATGCCAGCCGGCGAGTCTTGTCCTTGACGAAGATGTCAAGGAAGGGGATATCCGTTTCTGTGACGGACGCCATCGGGCCTTTGCCGGACACCGCGTCGGTGAGCAGATTCCTGTCGTCGAGGGCCCAGAACTGCCGGAAACCAGCAGGGTCTTCGCCGGCGCTGATGGCCTTCTCAAAGTCGTCCAGTCCGCTTAGGCCGTTGAGGACGGGGCTGAGGAGCCTGCTGAATGACTGGATAATCTCGTCTCTGGTGAAGCCTTGGGGATACCTGTCGGTGGTCGTCTTGTTCAGGGTGTCTCCTGAAAGCGTCCGCATGAGGGTGTTCATGCGATCCTCCTCTGACGGACTTGGAGCACGGACTTTGTAGACGAGGGCGAGGAGCTTGACGAGGGGGAGAAGCTGCTTCATGTAGAACAGCTGTTCAGAGACGTCGACGATGGTGTCGACATAGGTGCCGCCCAGCTGGGCCTGTTCTGGTTGCAGGTCGCCAATGGGCATGCTGTCGTCTGCTGAGAGCTTCATGGTGCCAAGTCAAAAAGGGGTACGGATGGATGGATGGATGGATGACTTTCCGAGCGAGAAGGAAAAGAGAAAGCGGCGGCTCTTGAGACATATATCCCCAGAGCCAAGGCTGTCGTCATGTCCGTACCCGCGGGGTCATAATGGGCTTATGTGGACACAGGCTGGGGTTTCCGGGTTGCCGGTAGTCACGTTGCAGGGATGGCGAGGAGATAATACCTGACGGACGCGCTTGCGCTTGCTTGTTGGTCTTGAATTGCGTAAACGGGCGGAGGGGATTTCTACAAGCGAACAGGATGTGCAGACGGGCTGGACCCGGTGCCGGGACTGACGGGGCCAAGGGGGGCGGCCAAGAGGGCGGCGATGTCATGCGCTGGAGACGGTTGAAAGCTTGACTCCCGGGTAGCGCTGCACTTCTTGTCCCCTGACTACTGCATAGTATGAAGTGCCCAGGTAAGGTAGTCTAGTGTAGGTAGGTGTCTAGTCAGGTCGCAAGAGTTCGTCTTCAAAGTCAGACATGATCGACGTTGGGCGGCCGGCAACGGAGCAAGGGAGGCCATGGAAAGGCATACGCAGTAGGCGACGGATAGGAGACGAGACGGCCGAGTGTGTGAGAGAAGCAATACAAGATTTAGATTTGGAGGGGGATCAAAATCTGGAAGAGATGACGTCGAGCCGGGGCCCACAGCAGACGGGTCCTGGTGCGTTAGTGCCACGAGTGCTAAAGGGGGCAGCAGCAGGGCACGGTGAATGAGCTGCCCACCCCCCCCGGCTTGCTTCATATTCAGGGTCCCGTCGTCCAATGTCGACTCGACCTCGCCTCGCACAGGACCGTTCGTAGCCGTCGGGCCACAGCGTTCTTCAGTGGTCAGCTCAACCGTTAAACCAATCTCAGGTCAGCGTCATCATGGATAAGGTATCAGCCCGCACCCATCTTATCGTCCCGGCGAGTCGGCACCCGTGATTGTGCGGCGATGAGGTGCTGACGCCCTGTGAGATACCGTCCCGATGCCGTCTCGATCGAGCCGTCGTCTCCCTTGCAGCACCTGATGGATTGATTATCCATTCGAGACGGCCAAGCTGAACCTCTCGTAAACAAGACACCACCGTCGGTACACTAGCACTAGGCACGATCGGCTCCATCAAACACACCCACAATGGTCAAGGTCCTCATCATCATGGCCGACTATGGCCACGATCCTACAGGTCAGCAGCACCCATGTCACTGACATGATCCCGGTGTCTCCCCTCCTCTCCGTCCCCTCCTCTCCGTCCCCTTCTCATCCCGCCCGTGTCCACCACTGCACACACACACACACACACACGCATCCATCTCCACAGTCTCCTCCGTCTCAAGACCGCTTCCCTGCCGCACCTCACCACCACAAAACCCCTCCACTACCGGATCTGCGTCACGAACCGCAAAGCTAATCTGTGTCATGCTCCCACAGAGGTCGCCGTCCCCTACCAGGCCTTCAAAGATGCTGCCTTCGACGTGAACTTTGCCACCGAAACGGGCAAACCCCCCCGATGCGATAGCAGGATGCTCGAGGGCCTCTCCCAGAAGCTGCTGGTGCGCACCCCGATCTCTTCTTTTCGATTTACGACCCGTGCTTCATCCCTAGTGCCAGACAACACCGTCACAAAACACAAGCAATTGCATTAAGCGCGCGCAGATCTCGCATGTCGCCAATCTGCCCCGGTTTCCGGCGTGCTGCTGCCGTCCAATGACTTGTCCACCCGAGCTGACCTCGCTGCTGTTCGACAGGGCGCCGCCGCCTCGGTCATGAAGCTTTACGAGTCCATGACGGAATCTGCAGAAATGCAGCAGCCGCTGTCGTGGACCGCCCCGGGCTTCTCCCTCGACGACTTTGACGTCGTGCACATCCCCGGTGGCCACGACAAAGACGTGCGTCAGCTCATGGACAATGCCGTCGTTCAGAAGCTGTTCGCCGACTACTTTCCCAAGACGAAGAAGCCTGGCAAGAAGGTCGTGGGCGCCATCTGTCATGGGCCGCTGGTGCTCTGCAACGCCAAGGGAGAGGATGGAAACAGCGTTCTATACCACTGCACGACCACGGCGCTTCCTGCGTGCTTCGAGTCGGTGGCCTTTCACGGGACTAGGCTATTTCTAGGCGACTACTACAAGACCTACGGCGCTGGCAGCGAGAATGTCGAGACTTCAGTCAGTTGTATGGTTCAGATGCAAATGCACAACTCTAATGGTTCGACAGATGAAAAAGGTGCTCAAAGACCCCAGCCAGTTCAAGTCCAGTTGGGTCCCAAACCGGCCGTACGTACATTTTCGTCCTGACTTGCCCTTCGCTTACAGCTTCTAGGTTTGTGGTCGAGGACACAGAGTACAATTACATCACTGCGCGGTTCCCTCCTGATGCGGCCAAATATTCCGAGATGGTGGTGAACCTGGCCCATCTCGTTCAAAGTTACAAGAGTGATGAGTCGCGCGCGCAGTAGTCTGTTCGTTCCTTGCTTCTCACGTTGGAAACTCTTGCCGTTGGAGCTGCAATCAAGGTATTATGATGCGGAAACGGCAAGATGGCTTCAACAACGTTTCGTTTATCCGTCGAGGCTACAGCCGCGTATAGAGGGGGTTTCAAGAGGAAAAGGGTACGCAAGCCTCTCAATGCACGATATCAGTAATCTAGCCGTACAGTGATGTCATTCAGTCCGTCGGTCTCGTCAAAGTATGGGCAGACAGAGGCTCCGGGAAGCGACTCAAGCTTAAGTGAATCAAGCATTATGCCTACATTCCAACTTGCGCGACATCACCTAATGGTTCATCTGCCCGGCGAGCATATTTACTTTGAAATCTCCACAATCTTCCTCAGAGCTTCGTCTGCTCCGTTGACAACGACGGATGGCTCCTGCCCGATGGTGCTACCCAGAGCATCGACCCAGCCAACGCCGGCGCGGTCGATCCAGGCTGACTTCCATCCTGCAGCTCTCGCTCCGAGCGCATCAAAGGGGTTTGAACTGATAAGCCAGATGGCGGACTTTTGGTCAGACATACTCACTTTCCTCGCAAAGTGTTCATAGGTCTTTGGCGAGGGTTTGAAGCACTGAACCTCTTCAACAGTGATTAACCGGGTAGGCCCAAACACATGGCTCATACGGGACAGGTCCGGTGACGTCTTCATTGAGGTGCCCACCATGTCGTCGGTGCCGTTTGAGAAGACATATGCGTCTATCGTGGGAGCATTTTCGACTATCTCCAAGGCGTCCTTGATCTCGGGGAAAGTCTGTAGGCCATTGTAGGCATCCATAAGACGCTCTTCGTCTTCGTTAGACAGAGCGAGCTTCTTCTCAGCAACGGCATGCATCAATGCCGCGCGCGTAAGCTCAGAGAATGAGCGGTACATTCCTATTTGTGTCAGCCAAAGAATCGTCGTTCACATATACTCAAACACACCCATGCTGTTGATTCGCCAAGTGTACTCGAGCTGGTACCTCCGCCACTGCGCAGCCAGCTCTTCAGCGCTCTCCTCTCCGTATAACTGGGCGAGTTCGGTTGCAATCGATTCTGTCGACAGCAGCGTGCCGTAAAGGTCAAACGCGATGACCACTTTCTTTCCTTCTGAAGCCATCTTCCCTTTCAATGAGTAAAGTATCTTTGTGAAATATCTTGTCGAGCTCGTCAGATGGGACGTCGTCTGAACGCTTTAGGGAGTTCGTGACGACCCGCTCACTAAATCGCGGGGGAACGGGGCGTCTGAGCACTTTAAACCCCCTGCAGTGACAGCCGTGCAGCCCTAAAGTTCACCAAAAACAGAAAAGTCATGGCAACGTCGAATCAACGTCATCGATACTTTTCCATCACCTCACCTCAACCTGGGCGGCCAGCAGGATGAAGAACTCCGACGAGGAAACCACTCAGTTCGATACGTTCAGGGATTACCTGTCTGCCGCCATTGTTGAAAAGGTCACAAAGCCAGCTTCCAAACCCAAGAAGCGCACCAAAAAGACGAAATCGTCGCCACCAACAGCCAGATCACAACATGGGGCAGACGACACCCCGGTCGACGCGGACATGATCGACTTCAGCTCCTACCTTGCCTCTGAAGCCTTCGAGTCCTTTCCAGAAGACTTGAGGGCCCTCTCCCACGTCACATACACCGCAGACCCGGCTCTTCAATCACGCCTCTCTCTGCCGTTGACCGGCTCCGACGTGGCGGACCTCCTCCCCACGCTCTCACCCGACGTATCAGAGTCCCTGGTGGCCTACAACATCATCGACCCGGACCGACAGGGGGCGCACGAGTTTCTCGCGCCGGTGCTGACCGAGTACGTCGCCGCCCTGACGGCAGCGCCGCCGCCGCCGCGCTCGACGAGGGACCAGGTCGACGGGTGCGAGCTGTGCGGCCGCGACTGGATCGGCCTGACGTACCACCATCTCATCCCGCGCATGGTCCACGACAAGGTCGTCAAGCGGGGGTGGCACCGCGAGGACGAGCTGAACAACGTGGCCTGGCTGTGCCGGCTCTGCCACTCCTTCGTGCATCGTTTCGCGGGACATGAGGATCTGGCGAGGCACTACTATACCGTCGAGCTGCTGCTCGAGCAGGACGAGGTGGTCAAGTTTGCACAGTACGCCAGCAGAGTGCGCTGGAAGGGAAGGTAGGATGTCAGGTGGTTTCCAGATGAATCTACGGAAGCGGATGAAACTACGGGAGTCCTCCAATCTGTGATGATTCCAAAGGCCTCTATCGATCAGTCCCAACTCTGCCCAGCTTCCTCCAGGCCGAATGCCGTACCCCCCTGCGGCGAGCCTCCTTTGCCCCTTTCGATCAGCGGCTCGTCTCTTCCCTCAAAGATTGCCCGCGGGCTGCCCATTTTTTTTAGCAGCTCCCCGGCGCATACTTGAGGCAGATCTTCGTCTTCTTGTTACCGCAGCAATGGTGCTGAACACAGCCCTCATCCGGTTCGCAGTTGTCCGAGGATTTGCACGTCTTAGCCTTCTTGCAGTCCAGGTTCTGGACGCAGATGCTTAGGTCTTTGTTGACTGCACCCTTGAGGCAAGCACAGCGGGAGCCCTTCTTCTGCCCTTTTTTGCAGGGGAAGGTGTTGACCTTGTTGAATGGGCAGATGGCCGCCGTCTCGCAAGTGACATCCACCGTCACGGTTACGGTCGTGGTCGTGGTTATGGGCACAATGGGCGTTGCCAGGGTTGTTACGGTTGGAGTGATTGCCCAGCAGTTGCATACAGAGGAGTATTCGGACGTGCCAGCACACACTTTGGTGGCGTAGTAGGGCAAGACGCTTGGGAAAATCGTCACGGGAGCACGAGGGGCAATGGGGTTGACCAGCGGTTCCGCAACGGCAAATCGCTTTGCGGCTTGCCCATTGGCGGTGTATTTGGTAACGGTTGTAGGGGAGGTTTCGGTGATGGTGGTGGTGCTGTTTGTGTGAGTGGATAGCGTCCGTCAGGAGGGGCCTCCTCTTACGATGGATCAGGGCTGACGGTGGCACGCATGAAGTCAGAGCAGTCCCCTATGCGGGTGGCAATGTCGGGCTTCACGTGAGGTCCGAAGCCAGTGATGGCCCTGGCACAGTTGTTTCCATGGCAAGTGGCCGTGGCGAGGCCAGTGAGCGCGAAGATGGTCGTGGCGAGGGCAGTCTTCATGTTGGCAAAATGATTGAAGCTGGGGCGGATGAGCCTGAGAGGAAGCAGTGATTTCGAGATAGCATTCAGCCATCTTTATAGGAATCCAAAGGTAGCCAAAGGCTAGATTCCATCTTGTAAACAGACGTTGAAGTCTGTACGTTGAGAGATTCAACTGGAGGCGGTGAGCCCAGCATCGCTCGGAAGAAGTTGCCTTTGAGAAGTTCTCCAGCTGGCATGTCTCGGAACATGTCTCGACAAGATATTTCTCATAGGCCTATGCATTTTCATCGATGTAAGACGGCCATTGAGAAACGCCGTGCAGCCATGTTGAGCTGTCAAATCGAGCGGTCTGGGGCTATGACAGATCGTGGAGCAAGACCAACGAAGATCCGCATCTAGATGGATGCACGTGGCGACTTTGTGCTCAATATAACTGAAGGGTCCAGTCAGATTGGGTTACTGTTGGGGAACTCATCTTTCCGTGGACGCACAAGTGCTGACCGTCAGACGTCGTTCTCAGCTTCAAGTCTGCCATAGGCAGGAGCCGAACGTATAATCATTACCAAGTTCATTAGTCGGGATACTCTTGCCGGGGAGTGTGGCCGTTTGTGCTGACTCTGCTGTAGACGCAAGGACCCAGAATGCTCTTGTCCTCCACTGTGGCATCGAACGCTGGTGGTGACACCAAGGTAAATGAGGTGCAGTCACCTCGGTGAGGCTCGGTGACTCGGTCAAGAATGGCCACTACCGAGACTAAGGTAACCCTGACGATCCCGGCCCTGCGAATGCCTGTCCACCCTAAGGCATCCTGGTCGATCCAGGGTCCCACATCGCCTCGGCGACAGCCCACTTTAGATTGACTCAAAGCTCTCCCACTCCAGGGCTGAATGATTTTTTTTTTCGCTCAAGCTGCCCAACGGAACGCCTCTGAACCACTGAACGCACGGTGGTGGGTGGGCTTCGTCGAGAGCTCCATTCAGCCACATAAGATTCGCAACTCGCGGCCCGTGGTCTGATTGTCATTCGTCCCTGATACACGTGTGTATCGCCTCAGATAATCCTCAAGGTCTTGATGACTCCTATTTCGGCCCAATCAACGCCAATCTCGCCAACACGCGACAAGGCCATACCGCCCCCCTTTTCCAAGCCCTCGACTGCGGTCGGTGAAGATTGCGCGAAGCATGTCCGCCGCCCCCTTGGATTGGTCACCAGCCTCTCCCACCTGCTTCTCGTCTTATCGCTAAAAAAAAAAGTGACACATTGATCCTTGAAATGTCTCCATCAAAGAGGCGTTCAGGCCGGGTGGCCCACATGAAAATGGATCTCACCGATCGGGCCCTTTCTGTTTACATCTGCAATTTTCGGGCCGTTGCATCTAGGTGTGAGAAGTGACTTCGATAAGGCGAAAACCCTTATTTCTACAAAGAACAACCTTTTTCTTTAATTCTTCTCTCTTCACCTCCCACCGACTTTTCAAAATCACAACAAAAAAGCAACAACGAACCTTTCCATCAACACCAAGCAAATAACGACGCCCACCATGTACAAGCCCAAAGCAAGCAGGCATCCCATGATTTACAGCAAGGAGAATGAGTGGGCCATCATCGACGACGAAGAGGAGGAGGAGAAGGAGAGGCACCGGCTGAGGCAGGCCGAGCGCCTCAAGGTCGGATGCTTCGTCGCCGCCCTCACCGTCGTTCTCGTGCCCACAATCTGCGGTTTTGTGTGGTGTTGCCGCCGCTCTGCCCGATGAGGCTGCATCGTAGGTTAATTTTGTTGGTTTGCCGTTGGGTCCACCGAGCTAACACTCAAACCAGGCGAATCGCGGACCACTGAAGACATGTTTTGAGGATCGCAATGTTCATGATTAAATTCTACGGCTACTTTGTACGAGTCAACCACGCACACGCTGCGCAAGACGACGACGACGACGACGACGACGGCAATGCTTCGGATTGCCACCCACCCGGGTTAGCAAGAGCTGCCGTCGCCCTACTTTTCCGACTTCTCACCGAGGGAAGCTTCGCGCCGCCCACGTTTCCACTTCCACCTCGTCTCCGACCTAGTCTTCTCGTTCTTAGCATGCGCATGCTCAACCGCAGCCACGCCCGCGTCGAGCCCGAGATGAGCGACCCCCTTGACAACCTCTTCTGAACCCCCCGTGTCCGCCACCACGGCATCCGCGCACATCTCGGCCCCCTCGAACGCGACGGCGCCGAGCGTCACGCCCAGCGCCGAGCGTCACGCCCAGCGCCATCGGGATCAGCACGTCTCTGCGTTTCGTCTTGACCGTGAGCCCGCGCTCGACGGCGTGCTTCTCGAGGATTCGCCGCTTCCTCCGCGCGTTGCGGATGCGGGCCGCGTCGTACGGGACCATCAGCCAGGTCAGACCGGCCGTGGCGGCGCCCGCGGCGGTGTGCAGCGCGGCCCCCGTCGAGCCGCTCGCTAGCTGGCGGACATAGTGTGCTCTTCTGGCCAGGAGGACTTCGTCGGTCATTTGGTGGCATTTCAGGTTGTATGCTTCTGGGTCGAAGTGCATTTTGTGGTTGTACGTCTAGCGGAATGGTTCACCAGTCTTTTGTGGGTTTGGAATTTGCAGTAATCGCTGGCTGGCAAGGCAGGCCAAGCATCAAATATACAGCACCCAACACCACACATAGTTTCCACTGAGGCGAAGCCTGGGAGAGGCTGAGAGGTCATCCAAAGAACGGATGATGGCAGATAGAGCGCATGAAAGCCAAAATACACAAGTAATTCCGACAAGGTTCTTTCGCAGGGTGAGAAACGGGACGAGGTGACTGCGCCATGCTTCTTTAGGCCGACCCGCCGGCTCCGATGCCGTGGCCGAGAGCACCGAGACTGTGGATGTCCGTGCTCCGGCAGCGGCCGGTGGCAAGACCCCGAAAACCAGGGACCAGGCCCGCGGGGTAGCGGAGTTTCGGAGTCCAGACACAGCAACTCGTCCCATCATCTGATCTCATGCAAAACGAAAAGCCTTCCATCTTTATTAACCATCCATACTCGGCCGGATGTCTAAAGGAGCCGATCCTGACTAGTCTACAAGTGTGCTATGCAGTACGATCATTAAACCATAACATGCCCCTTTCCGCAAGAGAGTTACAGTCATCTTGCCCCTTTTCCAACCGAACTCCAAAAACACAAAAGTCATCACACATCATTACAAAGATCTGAGCCCAACATCCCTCCGGTACGTCCAGGAGTGTGCGTCAGCGTATACCTGCTTGTATCCGAGGACGCCCTCGACGAGGGAGAGCACGATCGTTGGCGTGACGGTGAAGGTGCCGCTCCTGTTCTCGGCGACCAGTACCAGCCGGTCGATGATGGCGCCAAGACCAAAGGCGCACTGGTGGAGCTTGACCTCGACCGCGGGGGGCTTTGCAATGTATGTTAGCAGCCGTCTTCCAAATATACGTTGATGGGCATACCTTTGTGCTGAGCTGGTGGTTCACGCGGCGCCACTTCTTGAAGTACTCGGACAAGAACTTGAGAGTACCGCTGTGGCTACACTGGACCTCGATCTCGTGCGCGCTGCGGGCGTACACGAACAGGTGATAAGGGGGCTTGCTGAGCAGATCGTCGGGGCGGGGCAGAGAATCCGCGCGGGGGAGGATGTCCGGCCCCGTCGTCGTCTTTGCAGAGGTCTCTCTGTCGTTCAGAGAGAGGTGGCCAGCCCGCACGTCCAACCCCACGTCGGCCCACTCGTCGCCCGACATCCGCGGGGAAATGGTGTATGACGGCGGGAGGTGGTGCTTGTCGGAGAAGCACTCCTTGATCTCGCCCTGGAAGAGGGGGAAGAGCTCTGCGGGGTGGTTGAGCTGGCGTCTCGGCAGGGCAATGATGAAGCCGCCCCGCTCGTCGGACCACGCCGATGATGCCTGGTCGTCGCGGGAAACCTAGCCTTATGTTAGATGAATCATTCATGGAGACGGCAGGTTTGAGCTTACCTCGATGAAGAGGCGGAGATTGATATAGGTGGCCTTGAGCTTTTCCAGCAGGATTTCGGTCCAGTCCGCGTTCTTGTCGTCGTCGAGAAGTTCTGTCGCGGCCTTGGTCCAGGTCTCAACAGTGCCGGCCACGGCGGCAACCAAATCGCCCTTGTCAGAGTAGACGGTGTCCAATTCGGCCAGCAAAAGTTGCCAGTCTGGTTCGACATCGATATCAAGGCCGAGGATGTTCTTCAGCTCCTTGAGTGCCTTTTGGAGCTGGCTCTCCTCGCTTGTCCAGTGGTCGCGGATGGCAACCTTGGCCTTGAGTGGTCTGCAGCAAGATCGTGTTAGTCGCTCGGTTGCGGGTGGGTCCTGAGAGGGCATCGCGGGATACTCACACACTAGACATACTGAATAGCGTAGTGTTGTCAATGTTTGTATGCAACGAATATGCTTGTGTGTTGTGAATGTTCTGATGATGACAAGAGTCTCTCTTCTCTGCTCAAAGGCGAGTTGTCGACGGTTGATATTGACTTCTCGAGACTTCGCAACGACAGGCGTTCACCATCTCGTGTCAGTCCACAATCCACCCCAGACGCCAAGATGAGCGGACAGACCCAGCTGAAGGCGTGGCGTCAGGTCTCCTGCCGGGCAACGAGGCGGAGCCGACGCCAAATGACACACAAGAGACCGTCGAAGCGTTGTGCAACTGCCATGGCTGGACCAGATTGCATGATCAAGGCAGCCTGACCATCGGCGATCAGCGGGTGGGGACTCGCGCGGGGAATGGTGCGTTGCTGCGAACATGCCATTTTGAGGGCCATTTTTGGTGTCAAAGCAGGTTGCACCGGGTTTCAACTCTTCGACAACACCCCCGGTACCTGAACCGGGCCAAGCCGGGGCTGCGGGCCTTTACGGGCCTGAGCTGAGCGTTCGTACCATCGCCGCGGTCCGGTCCGACATGCAGTGAGCAGAGCCGGAATGATGTCACTGACTCACACTTCGAACCACCGAGAAAATCGATCTGTCCCGTGGCCAGGTCACGATGCGACGCAAATATCTTCGTCACTTGGATGTGGTCATTTTCGTGTCGTGTGTTGATGAAGTCGCCAACTTTGCTGCCTGAAGACTTCAGCACAATTAGCGCACTCAACCGCCCCCACAGCTGGGTGCGCCCTGTACTTGAACCCCTGAAAGCTGCCTTTAGCCTCTGCGCCACCAGCAAACTTCCCCTTCATCATGTCCACATGTGGAAAAGACCGCGGGAATTTCGCAGCGACCAAACCACGAGGCGGGTCGCTAGGCTGACTGCTCGCGTACCTGTCAAAGGGGTAGGGCGAGATCTAGGTTCAAAGCAGCTTAACTCGGCCGCCCAGGCTAGGGTGAGAACTGTATCGCGGAGCTTGCGATAGAGCTGGCGGCGGCCGTTGACGGGCCAAGATCAGTGTTGGAGAAACGATCGCCAGAGAGCTGAAGAAAGAGGCTGATTGAGAGAGGAGATGGAATGCCTTGAGCTAGACCTCGATTGTTGACAACGAGAGAGTGAATGTCAGGTTAAAAGGCCGCTTCATCACCGCCGTTCTGGTGCATACAACAGCAACTCGCTCATCTGATCCGGCTCATCAAGAAAACAAACCTGAAAATGTCTCGTCTTCCCGCTACCGAGAAACTGCCTTTGGCGCTCCGCAAGAACAGTATGTGATGGTTCCCAGCTTCAAATCGCACCGCTAACAGCCAAGTCCGCGATGACTGGGAGAGCAAGAAAGAAGACCTCCAGAAGCAGCTTTCGGACGTCCTTGGCGCCGAGTGGACGTTGAACGACATCAACCCGAACGAGCTCTACCCGTACGCAGGTGATGGCTACGCCAAGCAGTCTCTCGGCAGCTGTATAGCTCAGTGAGTTGCCAACGGTCGAATCATGCATCACCCACTAACACCCAGTAGGTACATTACATCCGCCATCTACAACCTCAAGTCTTATACAGAGAGCTACGGCGAGGAAGGTAAAAACGAGATCAACTCAATCTGCCATACCCGATCCCTCATCATCGACCTCGATGACCGTCCCAAGGACAAGCGGGTCTCGTACTGCGGCGTGACGGTCAAAGACGGCAAGCTGGCTCTCGTCTTCTCCGAGGGCAACCTCGGCACCAACGTCGACTACGCCATTGACTCACGGGGTCTGCTGAAGGCTCTCAACGAGGCCCCGCCCGCCCCCGGCGCCGAAGCGGCCATGAGCTATGCCGCGCGCACCTCGGTCAGGCAGGAGTACGACGAGAAGATTGAGGAGACCCGCAAGAAGCTGGGCGACATGCTCGAGAAGCCCGACATCGTCCTCGTGCCCAACTTCGAGACCAACTTTGCCAAGATCATGGAGGAGAGCAAGAAGAAGAAGAGCGAGGTCAGGGATGACTGGGAAAGCAACCTGGGCAATTTCACGCGGATGTACTTTGAGGGCTTGGTGTACCAGATGGGATACCAAAAGTTCGACGAGGACGAACTTTTGAGGGAGGGTTTCAACGAGGCCGTCGACAAGGGCGAGATTCACTTTCGCATTGTGGACAAGATGTCTTATGCGACGTACGGCGAGGTCGTCGTCGAGGACGGGGCCGTTTATGTCCAGGTAAGTTGCCTGCATGCGTTTTCGGGGGTAATCGTACTGACCAATGCCTAGACTCAAGCCAAGAACTTTGGAACAAACGTCGACTATGCTGCCGAGAAGATGTTGGATCAGCTTTAAGCTGTGTTGAAAGTGATAAACCGAACTCATCGGCTCGGGATTACTATTTCGGCATGTACATATATCAAACAATTACTTTGCCCTGTGACACCACCGCCTCCCGCTCAAGAGATAACTGCACATTTCGAGCTCCAGGAAAGCCCCGAAGAGACTCCCGACGACCATACCTCCCGCATCGCCGGCAGTGACGATGCCCATACTGAACTCTCTGTCGTTGGCGTCTCGAGTCCCTTCCATAATTCTCACCAAAACGTTAATGTACACCAACCCGCTCGACAGGCCCGTCGCAAAGGCAAGTGCAAACGAGAGATTCGTCGACACAAGAAAGACGGCGTTGAAGAAGGCGAGTATGGAGACCGCAGTCAAAACAGCCAGAGGTGCCCTGAGATTTCGAAGAGGGTAGAAGGTGACTGAATAACGAGCCAACAACGTCCCGAGGTGGAGGAACACGCCGTAAGTCGCCGCAAAGCGGGAAAAGGTCCCAAAGACAGATCCGTCTAATGTCCTCGTGACCCCCTGCTGCAGGAAAAGTAACAAAGATGCTGCGAAGAGTGGCAGCATATCCGATCTCGCCAGGCCAAGAACAATCTGCACTTTAGCCCTCATGGAAACCGAGCCAGACCTTCGCCTATGCTGACCAGCTTCCAAACACGATTGCCTCTCTTCGCGATCCCTATCCTGTCTGCCAGCCCATTTTGTCAGGTTCTGCGGCAAGATTGCAAAGTGCGCAAGCACCAACAACGCAACAAGATAGAAAACCCCTCCCGTCGCGCTTCTCAGGACCTTGCCCGCCTTGTGCGCCAGAACAAACGGCCACACGGCGTTGCTGACCATCCCGGCGCCGGTCCCGAAGCCCCACCCCGCAAGCGCGTGCACGCCGGAATGCCCGACCATCCCGAGACAGGACACCTCCATCACGGACGCCGACACGGACGCTAGCACCGACATGGCAATCCGCACCGGCGGTAACACATTCGGCGGCGTGTCATCGGCGACCTTTTTGGCAACGAGCAAGCATGCGGCGGCGACGAGAGGCCGTATTCGGCATGGTAAGCGATGGATGACGAAGGGGAGCGACAGCTTCACCGCGACACAGGGCAGAAGCTCGATGAGCGTGAGGACGGCTCGGGGGTACGGGATGATGAGGTAGTTGGCGGCGTATATTGTGGCCGGGAGGATGGTGTTGGCCAGCCCTATGAACAAGGCATCGATTAGCGACAGGATCGAAATGAAGTGCCATTTAGATAAAACTTACCTAGGCATGCAAACCCCAAAAATATCCGAACCTCGTCAAACGATGTCTTGCTTTTCGGCGCCATCATCAATCGAGGCAGATGGCTTCGGTTTCGGATGGTGCTGGACTCAAGGTTCAAGAGCACGCACTCGCACGGCACGCCCGCAGCCGAGAGCGAGACACGGCCTCGTTCAAAAAGAAAAACAACTCACAAGGGATCGCATCCCCTGCAACAAGGCAGACGGTCAATTGAAACGATACCCGTCCACCACGTGCAGCCTGAAGCAACCGCCAAGCATGGATGAGCGGTTCGCCGGGGCACTGTGCGGGCGAATCGAACCCACCACGTGGGGAGGGTCTGCCGATTGATAGGGACGGGAATGGGCCGGTCGCAATTACATACGACAACGAGAACCAGCGATTGCTGACGGCGGTTGATGAAGTCGTCGTCATTGAGCTGTCGCGTGCGGCCCGTGAAATACTTACTTTCACCAGGATGACTGAAACTGGGGGGTTTGCGTCTGCGGCAGACGGTTCACCGCGATGTTTGTCAACACCGGCGCAATGATGCGAGACTCTCGGGTTTTTGGCTGGATCACAGGCTCAGAACCCAAGACTGCGTGGCCCTCCATCTCTGTGGACGCAGAGACTCAGCATGGCCGTCGCAGGGCGCCGCGGTTCGCTCGAGCGCGTGCCTCTTTGTTGAAGGTTGTCCTACCAATCGACATCCTAATGTGTGTCACGGCAGCCCTTCTGACGAGTCTGGTGTGTTTGTCCTCTTTGTAAGAGATACCCTTGCTAACGCTGCACAGTTCCCATCAGAGGCCGTATACCTCGTCAGTGTGTTCGACTCGAAAAGAGTCATCTCCACGGCTCAGCTGGAGAGTCTCAAAGCACCCGTCCATGTAGGCACCGGCGGCTCTCGACGGTTGAGGCTGTTCATGCCCGCCGATGGGCCGAATATCAACCTTTGCAAAACCACTATGTCTGCCGTGGCGCTTGGCTACCCCATGCCCACCCTCCTCAACTGGAACGGGGAGTTCAACAGGCCCGACTGGCACTTTGCAGGCTCGCACATTGCCAAGTTGGAGTCTCTGCTCGCTGTCATTGATGCCCTGTACGAGGAAGACGATAGCCTGAACGAGAACGACCTGGTCCTTCTCGTCGATGCCTACGACATTTGGTTCCAGCTTCCTCCGTCAGTTCTCATCGAACGTTTCCACCGCCTCAACAGCGACGCAGATGCTCGCGTGAAGAAACAGTGGGAAGAGCATGGCTTCAAAGAGGATTTCCCGATTCAGTCTCCCAAGCAGAACGTTATTGTCACCACCGCGAAAGACTGCCAACCGGACTGGGAATCAGGGTCTAACCCCCGGTATGAGTATTGGCCGGATTCCCCCCTGCCCGCGGATTTCTACGGCGAGGGCACCGACGAGATCCTCCCGTACGTATTCGACTCCGCTAGGAAGTACAAAAAGATCCGGCCTCGATGCGTCAACAGCGGGATGATCATGGGCACCATCGGCGCCTTGAGAGGAGCGCTGCAAAACGCCAAGGAAAAGGTTGACAAGGCTGCCATGGGCGGTCGGCAGCTATGGAGTGACCAGGCCCTCTTCGCTGAAGTCATTGGAGACCAGGAGATGTGGCGGTACTGGATAAGAGGTCTGGCTTCGATGTGGAACGGAACCGCGTCCCACGACCAGCCGAGAGATTTGCCTCGCCATGTCCGGGACATCGCAAACAGTGCACTGGAGGGGAAGAAGTTTGAGTTTGGTATTGGGCTAGACTATGAGTTTGCCACGATCCCACCAAAATGCTCCTCGGAAGACGATGGCTTCTTCGTCAGGCTCGACGACACCGAGATGGTGAAAAAGGAGTCGGAAAAGTCTGGCGTGACCGGCAGCGTCAGGGTCAAGGGCATCCCGCCAGAACTGAAAGGCGCCGAAGGACCCCTGCCTGGACTCGGCTCGAGTTGGGGAAAGGTGCCTCTGTACACCGACTTCTTCTTCGGCACCACGCCCGTTGGTATCCATCACAACGCCTACGTCTTTGGTCTCAAACCATGGCGGCTGGAACACTGGTGGAACATGACTTGGTATTATCCTCATCTTCGACAGCTCGTCACCAAAGCGCTGCACTCCAACAGCAAGCTTACGCCTTTGACAAGGCTGCCGTTGCGAGAAGACGGCGGAAATGAGATGGTGTACTGGGCTTCAGACGATGACGAAAAGTCGGCCATGGTTTTTGACGGATCGAACCAGACATATGCGTCAATCAGCTGGGACGGCTTATGCCAGAAGGGAGACACCAGGTGGCATGACGTTCTCTTTGGGGATCACAAGGGGCCGTTGGTTGTTTGAGTATTGAAGATTGATTTTTGTATTGTTAATACCCATTTCTGTAGTAATGAAGCGCTGCCAAACTAAACCAAGTGGAAGGGTATCATTCTATACGAACCGCGTCATCAAGACCAGACTCCAATGTATGCTGCCAACTGTCAATGGAACCGTCCTACAGCGTGCTGTTTCTAAAGATGCCATTCTCCGACGTCACGAATGGCGGCAGCTCAGGGGGGCTGGCGCCGTTACGGTAGAGCCACAGTCTCGAGAGATCCTTGACCCTGACCGTCCTCTTCCTGTTGCAGCCTTTGAGGCGCTCTCCGTGGAACTCGACCTCGTTAGCAAAGTCTCGGCCCAGGTAAGACACCTCAAAGGCCTCACGGGCGTTCTGCCCCGCATCTCCCTGCCTCCCGACCTGGATCTCACTCTCCATAAACTCGTTTGTGTCCGCGGCGCCAATGTATTGCCCCGTCTCTGCGTCCTTCTCCAGAGGAAACATGCCGTCCAGGTAGTGCTGGCAAAACTGGTGACCTCCACGCTCCGAAGCCCTTACAAACAAACGCCCGATGAAACGCGGCATGCTGTGGTCTGCGGTCAGAGAGGTGCAAAAGTGCAAAACGCCCCAGATCGCTACGAAGTCGGTCGAGTGGGCGTAGTGTTCGACGTGGCCGATGGCACGGTCGAGGGCGGCGGTCGATGATCGGGAAGACGACAGAGACGAGGATTCCTTGGACAAGGTCGGCGTCCGAACGTGTCCGTTTTCGGTGCCGTTGGAGGTGCCCGAAGCTCGTCGTCGAAGACCAGTCGCCACCGGAGATACGGGGCTTCCGTTCGGTTCGATCTGAGCCATCGTGGTCGTGGTCAAGGTCATGGCGGCAGGGTTACGTTGCGCCAGGTTCTGGGACGCGACGTGGCGATGGGGGTTGTTGAAGTGGTTCGCAGCGTTACCAAAGGTGTAGACCTCAAGCTTGGCAAGAAGATCCTGGGGCAGCTCCTGGAGAAGCCAGTCGAGGACGAGACCGCCTTCGATGCCGCCCTGGGAGTGCAGAATTAAAACCACCTTGGAGTACTTTGGGTTGTACAGCGTCTCTTTGACGATACGATAGCACATCCGTACGTCGTAGGTGGCGTAGCCGAGATTCCGCTGGATCAGGCACTCGACGACGTCGAAAAGGATGCCGGAGGTTTGGTTGTGGATGCCGAGAATCGGGCGCTTGAAGGTGAGGGCCAGACGGTTGAGGTTGTTCTTCATCCAGTGATCGCTGCATCTGGTTAGCCGCCGTTTGCAGATTGGTTGGTGGATCACTTACCCAACGGCGACGCCGTTCAAAAAGATCCATTGCTCGTGAGCATGCTCAGGCAGCTCTGGAGCGTACTTGGGATCCGACGTGTATGTGAGAGTTGGGCCGTTTAGGCAGAGACAGAGGAGATAGTTGACGGTGAAGAAGGCACCCAACGCGAGGATGTCGATCCACAAGGGGAAAAAGATGGTCATGGGGAGTGCCAGAATGAAGCCGATCTGCAGCACACATAGCAGGAGATGCATGCCGACGCAGAAGAGGTTCTGCCTCGTAAAGGCCAGCTCGTCAAGGGCGCCAGAGTCGGACGGGGTGATTGGCCAGACGATCCATGGAAGGGCCCAAATGTATCGAAAGAAGTAGTAAATGTCGTAGGCCAGCAGCTTCCAGGGAAAGTCCGTGTAGGAGTAGTTGATGACGGAGCTCCCGCCGACCTGGGAGCCCAAGAACTTTGTCGAACCCATCCTCTCTTTGAGCAACTCGTCGCGTTTTTGGTGTCTTGCCTTGTGCCTAGCAGACAACTTCTCTCCCAACCATGGGATGCAAAAGATTCCCCCACCCATGACGACGAGACCCGCGCAGGAGGAATTTATAGCAGAGCAAGGGTTTAACAGAAAGTGGCAGAAAGGGTATGTGATCAAGTGACCGGTCCACCGTATGGGGTTTGTGTCATTCGCAAAAGACGAAGGACGGGTGCTCACGCGGCATTATAATCCCCATGGGCAGAAGAAGGAGATGGAGGGCACGCCGGGTGAGACACCAATAAACCCCAACCATCAAGCCCGAGATCCTAGCACCTGGCGGCAGACTGGGGAAAGAAGGCCAGCTTCCAAAAAAGAGACGATGCAGGTGCAGGGCTGAGCTGGCCGCCTTTGCTGGGGATTATCGACGGCGCCGCCCTTTGGCTGGTCACTCGACCGGGGCGCGCACCAATGAGGGGCCATGGTCAGCAGCTAGCGATGATGTGGTAGGACCCGGAAGGGGGGGTCTGGGGGCGCCTACCGCTGCCGCTGCCTGCCCCGTCGCTAACGCATCTGGTGCGGATAGGTAAGGTAGGTAAGGTAGCTCTTGATCGCCAAAGGTGCCTTGTTGGGTGCAAGTACGAGGCATGCAGTCAGATCTGGGCAGTGCAGGGGACGAGGATAGGCATGGCTGCGAGGCTCCGAGATTGTCTTGTGCACCGACAAGAGGCCAATTGCGAGTGACGGGCTGTGGTTGCGAACGGAAAGGCCGTATGCCCCGTGTCTGAGGTGCATATGTTGGTGTCTTGAGGCGGTATTGAGGCCATCTCGGTTGGGGCTTGTTCGTACAGAAGACGCAACTGCTTCGGCTGGTGAGCCAGGTGCCCAATTAACCCAATGAGACGCTCCATCTGTCGTCATAACTGACGTTGCGCGCCCAGCCTATCGGCACGCCTAACCCGGCAGAGGCATCCTCCCAGAATAAAGACTGAGGAATTGCGGTGCCTTGCCTTGCTTACCACAGAAGTTTGAAGACAGGTCTCACCGAAGAATGGATGTAGCCTTTGTGGGAGCTGAAACGCAGCCTTGCCGTGTCTTGGTTGCTCGCCGGCTTAAGGCAAAACAAGTCAATGGCGAGATGAGGTTGAGCCGCCTAGGCGCAGACGACGTTGGCTGCACGCAGATATGTTGCAGCCTGCTTCCTCATTACTCGTTACTGAATGTCTGCCTGGAGTCTCGGCAGCATCAGTTGTCTCATCATGGAATCCTGCGCATGTGTTGTGCGCAAGTCAGCGCGAGCATCTTGGGCGGCTGAGTGCGCGGGTGGGGCCGTCGAGCATCGTTAGACGGCAGAAGCTGGACGAAACTTGGGAAATCGATTTTGGGGATGTTCTGGTACCCCCGAAGCATGGAATCCGACGCCCGGGCCTCTTCAGGGGTACCTATTTTGACCGCTGTAGAAAATCTGCTGCAAAAAAAAAAAAAAACCGACGACCTGACGGGATGAACTCGATATGGTCCGTGCGCCAGCAACTGGTTGTTTGGGGTGCATTTGTTGACCAAACATTGGTCCCGACTCTCACCAGTGAAGACAGAGCCCAAAGCTGACAACTTCGAATTGGCTATTCCAAACAACACACAACCGCGGCTAAAGCCTACTACTTCCCGTCATGTCTATGCTATCAATTCACCTGGAGCAAATAGCTCTGTCGTGCGAAGGCATCGACTGTCTCCCGTACGCATCCTACCCCTCCTTCCGCGAATCCCACTGACGCGCCTCAGATTCCCACCTCCCAAAATCTTTACAAACGCTATGCTTTACAACAGCGACATCACCTCTCTGATCCGCGACACCGAAGCCCACGAACGCGCCCTCTTCTCCGTTCCACCTCCCCCAGCTCCCGCCACCTCCCAGAACCCAGACCCGAAGCCCAACAACCGCCGCCAGACCGTCTTCAACGTCGCTTCGGGTGAGGTCACGACTGGCCCCCCGGCAACCCGTGGAGGTGGCGGCGGCGGGCCTCGCAGACACACCGCCGTATCTGCCGTTCTGGGAGGCGATCTGCACGACCAGCTACGCCGCGGCGAGCGTCAGGCAGCTAGTAAGGGCGGCGACGTCGACGTCGAGGTCCTGCTGAAGGGAGCGACGAAGCTCTGTGGTGTTTACGCACTGCCCGGAGCTCTGGAGAGAATCCCACAGCTGAGGAACCGTTATGCACACCAGACGAACACGCTGGCATACTACGAAGCCAAGGTCGCCGAGCACCAGGCCGCGCTGGAGAGGATGAACAAGGACCACTGGATGGGCGACGAGGAGGAGCCAGAAGACGACGAAGAAGAAGAAGACGAGGACATGATGACCGAGGAGGAATACCGGGCCGAGGAAGAGCTAGTGCGCGACCTCGACAGGAAGAAGCGCGAGCTGCAGCAGCGGCTGCGCGCGATGGACAAGGACTTGGGCGGGCTGTTGAACATGTGAACGGATTGGCACTTTACGACGCTACGACCATGATACCCAATGCGAGTTCAGAAATTATTCTACATGTTTTGTACAGGATTGCCGAGTGTCCTAACACGACAGGCCGTCTTGCCCGCTGGCGCCCTTGCCGCCCTCTCTCGCTGCGACGAGCGTCTCCAGAAACTCACCAACATCCTGCGCACCGCCAATCTCGTACTTGTCGTTGATGACAAAGTGCGGCACGCCTCTCACGCCCATCCGGTACGCATCCTCGACCTGCCTGTCCACCTCCTCGCCTCCCTTGCCCTCCTCGAGCCACTTCTTGACCTCTTCCTTTGCGAGTCCACCCCGGACGGCAGAGTCCACAATCGTATCCCAGCTGGTGATGTCGCCGCCCTCCTCAAAGTAGCTCTTCATGATCGAAGTCACCACGGCGTTCTCAACCTCGGGGCCCTTGGTCTTGGCCAGCTGTATCGCGCGGTGCGCGTCACGCGTGTGTCCGACCTTGCCGTCAAACGTAAAGTTGAAGCCCTCCGCGGCGCCGAGCTTCTTCATGCGCGCGTGCATCATCTCAAGCCTGTCAGCGCCGAAGCGCGCCGCCATGCGCTCGTTGACGGGGACGCCCTTCTTGGGCGCCGTCGGGTCCAGGTAGTATGCCTGCCATGAGACGTTGAACTTGTCTTCCTTGCCTGCAGGGTAGGTCTTTTGGTACAGGTCAATTGCCCTGTTGAGACGGGCCTTGCCGAGGTAGCACTATCTCTTGTTAGCCAGTGAGTGTGTAAGTGAGGGTTGGCGGGGCTTACAAAGGGGCAGACTGGGTCTGAAATGACTTTGATGTTGAAGTTGGCCATTTTGCTCACTTGCCGTGCCGCGTTCATTCGATGACGCCAAAAACTGATGCAAATCTTTTTATAAGTCGAGATCTTGGCCACACCAACATTCAGTCAGGGATGACAGCCGTGAAATGGTATTTATGATGATCCGGCCTCGGGCCTAAGCTCAGATACGGGCGGGACTCCGCCAGGTGCCGATGCCGACCTGATTACCAATCACTTCGGGGCGCGCTCCGGACGGAATCTTTTCTTGGCCGGAGGGACGGTTTCTCATCAATGACTGCCCCGCCATTATTCAGCCCCAGGTGCCGCCGTGGCGGCGTTGGAATTAGATTCCGATATAGTTCGGCACTTGATTCAGTGGATTTGCCAGGGGGGGCCATTTTACTTTGTTGCCGCAGACCCTGACTCGAAGCCGCTCGAGCTCTGGTGCCGACGGCAACTGTGCTCTACCTAGAGTGTGACATCGTTCCACATGAACTGTGACAGTTTCGCTAGATTTACGACGAGCAACGACAACGATATACGAGTAATTGGTCAGTACATACGTGAGCAACTGCCCACAACCTTTCGTTTATCACGTGTATTTGCAAGGCACCTTGACTGCTGTCTGAAAGTAAAGGACTGGACGCAACCACCCCCCCCGCAATGCGTAAGAACTCGGGTATCATCTAAACCTTCACCTCTTAGTCAACAAAGTAGCGTTCAGTTGCCTCTCTCAACCTCTCGTGATTACGGGAGCGTCGAGCTTCGTAACTCCCCCGCGGATGTCTCCGTCGGTCGTCTCTTCTCCAGCGTGAAGGGTACATGCCATCCACGCTTGAGCCGCCACGTTCTGAGCTGGGGCTTTGAGACCGCCGACGCTTTGGAACGACGTCTGGATATTGTACAGCGCGGTCCCAATTCTCCAACGACGTATATGGACTCCGAAGCCAAGCTCTGAGTTCGTGGAGTAGCAGCCGAGTGTTCTCACGTCCCAGAAATTCCTGGATCAACTCCTCCGCCTGGCCCATGCTGCCCTGCATGTCCACGGTCTTCAAAATCGCGACAATGTATTCCAAAAGAAATTCGGCATTGTTGGCTCTGCGACGCCGAACAGGGTCTGCTTCTGGCGTGCGCGCATCGTTATCTGGGGACAGGAACTCGAACACCTGAAGTTCGCGCCGGAGGAACGTCCGAGCACGGGAAACCAACTCAGAGTCAGATGCGAACATCTGTGGTGTGAGGTCTCGGTACCTAGATATTCGGTTCGAGCCGACGTGGAGCGAATACAGTTGGCGGCGATACACGTCTCGTCGGCGCGCAATCGTCTCATCCTGAGAAGGAACAAATGTTCGATACGAGGAGTGGGCATTCTGAGGTCGCAGTCGCCTGGGTCGTACTTGGGAGTAGTATCGCCTCTCTTGCTGGGCCGCAGCGGCGTTTCCTGCCGTTTTGGCAGCCGCCGGCGCCGGTGCAGGCTTAAACGTTTTCCACTGCTTCTGGTCGTCGCTAAAGTCATGACGGACTTCTTTGATCTCGGTCTTGCACAGAGGACATGCTGCTTGTTGTTCCAGCCATGTTACCAGACAGAGGTAGTCGAAGTTTCGGTGGTGGCAGGGTTGCGCTTCGCAGCCTTCGGTGATTTGGTCGAGGCAGATGACGCAACAATCGTCGGCTGATGCGCCCCGCTCGGGTTCCGGTGGCCGTGATGAGATCTCCTGCAGCGTCGTTTGCAGAACAGCGGACTGAAGATCTCGAGAGCTCGAGTTGTCGCTCTTCGCTGCTTCGGGGGACATGCCAGTAGCACAAAGCACAATCCAACGCGGTAGAAAGGATGGCAATGTGGTGTTCGAGGTGATGGTTGATGGACGGCGGTTAGGCATAAGGAGTTGTTAGTAAGCTGAGGCCAGTGGCCCGATAAGATAAGAATTTGAAGTGGGGCTCGCATCTGCCATACCGGGACGCGTTTAGTGGTTTGGCGGTCGCGTCTCGACCGCGTTCTCCCTCCACTGCGAATCCACTGGTACATCAGTACAGTACCTGCACACTTCGTCACAACAGACTGCTGCACTTTGAAGTACGCCTCTTCAATGACGTACACGACCGGTTGCTAGCATTGCTTCGACATGGACGACCAGACAAAGGCAGATTACGAGTCGCAATCCCAAAAACTACGCGCTGAACTCAAGAGCTGGGAAACCTCGTGGGCTAAGTCCCATGATGGCAAGAAGCCGGGAAGAGACGACATCAAGCGCAATGCTGACATTGGTATGGTTCACGAGAACGGAGGAAGGCTCACATGCTGACGATTGAGCAGCACAAAAATACAAGCAATACAACAAAGTACGCGACATCCTCTCTGGAAAGGTTGCACCGCCCACAAAAGAAGATCCGAAAGCAAAGAGAAAGGAGAACATTGCTCCTATAACGACTCCGTCCAAACGACACAAACATGCCGAAACCCCCTCGAAAAGAAGATCGATACCCAATAGCGCGAACCTCAACAGCACTCCGTCGATTTCCAAAACCTTGTTCAGCCCTGTTGCTCCGAGATCAATCGGCCCAACGCCGCAGCGCGATGGTCGGGTTCTTGGACTGTTTGACCTCATGGTCGAACGAGAACTTGGCACACCGTCGAGGAAGAACGGGTCTCTCAACACAACTGCCGACTCGAGACCGATGACGACGCCGAGAAAGCGTGCCACGCCCATGGACGAAGAGAAACTCGGGCGAACCCCAATGTCAACAAGCAAGAGGCAGATGTTGGATAGTTTCATGACGCCGCTTAAAAACAAGGACGGGGCCCAGGTGGTCGATGCAAAGACTCCGTCAACAGTTTCGAAGCTTCAGTTTAGCACGCCGTCTTTTCTCAAGAGACACACCCAGCCACCTCCCGCCGAAAGCACCGACTTCGCCGCCCCACCGCTGCGTTTACCCCGGAAACCTATGGTGCGCGGCCTCAGCGCCATTGTGGCCAGTCTTAGGAAAGTCGAGGAGGAGCAGCTTGACGATGATTTGGAGGCTCTGCGAGAAGCTGAAGGTGCAGAGCCGCAGCCCAAGGCTCCTCCGAAACCGAAAGAGGACTTGCTTGCTGCGGACAGTCAGGTGCATCTGCCACTAGGCGGCTTTGACGATGAGGGGATGTACGATAGTGTCGATGAGGAGCAGGTGGGCCGGGACGGGAAGCCTTTGAAGATATTCAAGAAGAAGGGCCAGAAGCGAACGACCAGACGCGTCAATATGAAGCCGACTCAAGTCAAGAGGCCGTCAGCTCTTGTTGAGGGCCGCGATGAAGACGATGAGATCGTCCCGGAAATGCAGGCCAATGGAGCTGATGACGATTTCGATGAGCTTGGCGACGCGGGATCGGGCTCAGACTTTGAAGCGGCAGCTCCCAAAGCTAGCAACGCGAAGAAAACGGAAAAGGTGGGAACGGTCAAGAAGGCTGTCAGGAAGGTGAATGAAATGGCCCACACCAACTTCCGAAGATTGAAGTTGAAAAACCACGGCGCAAAAGGAGGACCGGGGTACAACAGTAGGTTCAGAAGACGGCGCTGATTTGGTCACACATGCATGGCACGGCGTTATGGCAAGCGATACCGCAGTCATTGGTATTAATGAGGTCATGCCCAATATACAAGTTTAACATGGCTCATACGCAATTTGCCTTCCCTGGGTATAACAAACATGAACAGCCCTTGTTCCTCTTCATCCAAGTACACGACTTCTCAGGCGAAACAGGAGGACAGAAAGGTAGAACGTCGCAAAGTCACAGCTGATCGATACCATGAACCATGACAGACCGGCCGAGAAAACGACGCGATTCACGAGGAAGCGGTCTTCATCGGGCATATCTGCGGGTATCTCGCCATCCTTCTCAACCAGCCACTCGTCCTCACTCCAGATGTCTTCATCCCGTTCAACTGGGCAGAGTTCCAGCTCCATAAATCTGGTAATCAGGCCTTGCCCGCGATCAATCCGTTCCTGTATGCGGGTTAGACAATGCTGTCGTCGCTCATCTTTGGCAACTGGCATGATTCCCTCCCCCTTTCGAACGACCGGAGGCACAGAGAACTCAATCTTTTGTCGATATCCTTGCGCCCTGTTCTCAATCTCGGCCAGCAGCCACACTACCGCCATGTGGTCTTTAAACAGTGCCCACATCCAGCACGTGGCCATGGCGATTTGCAGCAGCATGTTCCTGGCCACCTCAATCGTGTCGAGCCCGTGAAACTGCGCACCGCAACAGTTCTTCAGGGCTTGTTGTCGGTTGAGGATCTCACGATAAGTTCGAAGGCGCGGCGGCATGGCTTTGTAAAGGTGAGGGCTCCACTTCCTCGCCCTCTCTTCCAGCAGGTTCTCTGTATGCCACCTCTCGTCCCAGAAGGATCTCCAGAAATCGGCGAAGGTCTCGGCGATCGTCTGCGAGAACGGAAAAGCCTGGAACAGCCTGGTTTTCCAGAAAGACGACCAGTCTGTCGCCAGAACAACGTGGAGGAAGAAACCAGCCACGTCGCTGGCGAGGAACTCGGGCATCAGGCGGGGTGGTTGAAGAATACTCATGATGTCGAACTCCTTGATGCGACGACCCAGCCGTGAGGCCGCCGGGAGCCTCGACGGCTTCGAGGGTGGTGTCGTGCTCATAATCTGGATTTTGGCGGTGCACTCTTGAGACTCGCTCACTCCATCCCTGTCCTGCCGCGATAGAAGCGCGGGAAATGTGCCTTTTTGATGGCCACCATAACTGACGCACCGTAAGCCACGGGAGGTCTCGAATCAAAAACATGCCAAAACGCGCTGACCGCGAGAGATGTGCTGGCACGTCTCCATAAGCGCCAATTACTGTTCTCGGAGAAGTCCCGACCTGGGTGTTTAAGCGGATGCTGAGGCGTCTGATGTAAGACGGCGCCCACATGTAAGCACTGCCCAGCGCAAACGAGCCTCCAATGTTCTGATTGATCCAGCAAGAGCCGGCCGTCCGGGTAAGACATGGCAGGATTAGCTGATCTTCAGCCCTTTGGAACCTCTTGACCTAATCGGGTATGCGCACGCCTCACTGATGCGTTCGGTCCGCGTTGGCGGTATCAGGTGTCGTCGTTCTCACAACAACTCCTTTGTAAGTTATGATTGTTGTTGACGCGTCTCATCCTTGGGCTGACGCTGGAACTATTCACAGTCGAAGAACTTGAAATTCGTCTACGCCACTTCTTGAGGGGTTTCTATCGCGGTTACAAGGGGGGTCTTCTCTGCCACGAGCGCTTCGCTTGTCGCGCCAAGCCCACCTGCTTGCAAAAGTTCTTCCTGTGCCTTCGCATTCAGTCTCACCCACATTTTCCTCCTCAATTCCAACCCGTCGAGAAACACCTGGAACCATGAGGGATCAAACGGCGGCAACCGTCTCCCGACGCCGTTCTCGGGCTCGCCCGCCAGCGCCCGCACAGTCTCAAAGTACTCCTCAAAGTGCGGGTGCACCAGTGGAAACTTGTCACCCATTTCCGCAACGCGATCGGCCTCCCACTTGGCCTGCTCTTCCGCCGGCGGCAGTCTCGCCCTGCCGGAAAGCACGCGCGCCGCCAGGACGGCTTGCCACTCAAAGATTTTGAACGTCAGGCCGGCTGCCACGGCGCCGATGAATAGGAGCGTCGGGTCGCGGTGGTAGATGACGTGCTGGTAAAGCCCCGTTACGCGGTTGTTACGGACCTCGACGGATGGCAGGAAGGGCAGCGTCCAGGTAAAGCCCGTCGCGAAGATGATGCTGTCGACGTCCGAGACCGACGTGCCGTCTATGAAGTGCACCGTCCGACCCTCGATGCGTGAAATTGTGGCCTGTCGGGATATTTTGGGGTGGTGAAAGGCGCCGTCGCCAAAATAGAGGTTGGCCTTGCGCCCGTTCACGACGGAGTAGATGGGGAGTTTTGCTGTGTTGATGAGGTCAACTGAAATGTCGGCTCCTGAGACGGAGGCGCCGACAACCACGACGCGCTGAGCATGTCAGCTACGGTTTGCACATCGACGACAGAGTGAAGAACCTTTCCACAGAAATCTCCCCTTCCGCGGTAGTGTTTGCTGTGGATGACACTGCCCGGGCGAGCTCTCTCAAACTTCTCGAGGCCTTCAATCTTGGGGACGTAGGGAACCCAGTAGTGTCCCGTCGCGACGACGACCGCGTCGAACCGTTCAACCCACCACTCATCCGAGTCTTTGCCCTCCTTTCTCAGGACAACTTTCCACTCATCCCCCACCTTCTCGGCCAGCTCAACGGTGGTGTTATAAGACACAAAGCCCTCATACTCGTCGACAATGCGCCGGACGTAATCTCTCATGACGGTCCAGTGACGAAATGGCGTTGAAGGGCCGTGCAGGGCGATTGAGTTGGGTGTCCGCTCCTCTGAGATGGGAGCGTCCGAGAAGGACATGGGGATTGCGTCGACATTGGTCTCGAGGTACGGGTAGATGCCGGACTCGGTGAAGCGCGGGGCCTTCTGTGTCGGGGTCTGCGCCGGAAAAGACTCCGGGACCGGGATGGGTCTGTCGGCGGTGCGGTCGGCGAGGGAGGTGAAGTCGGTGAGGTGAGGTGGCGCTTCCTTGTCGCCAATCCTGCGGGTGTCAGTGCATGCGTGCCGCCATCATGGCCCGTCCCGTCCAGCCTGGTTCGTCCCATTCTGCTGGTCTCAACTCATCTTGGTAGAGATGCTTCAACCACGTTTACGCTAGAATGAACGATGCCAAAGATTCCAAGCAACATACCCATCCGGGTTCTCGTCTCGAGCATCTTGCACCCTGGTCTTTACTTGCCAGGATCATCAACCATCAAGGTGCTCTCGAGGCGACTTGATATGAGGGCAGCTGGCCCGCAGCGCGACAAACAAAGTCCCGGAGGTCCAATGAGAGAAACTAGGTACTCACCAGCACCCGCCGCTCGCCTCCCGGCGCTCAAACACACGAATGACGTCGAAAGCCTCCTCCTTTGCTAGCGCATCAATGGCAATGGCCCCCGCCGGCCCGGCGCCGATGACTGCGACTCTCTTGATTGCGCCCATGGCATACGCACGCGACTAGACAGAACGAGAGAGATGATGAAGGACAGAGAGGGGGATCAAGATCTCAACAAATCTAGCCAAACAGATCAGAGCGCCAAAACCTCGCCGCGCGCATGCAGTGCGAGTCTTTTTAAAATGTCTCTCAACAGCGTGGGTTCGGCCCAAGGGACCAGGGAGCAGGGGTCCTACTGATGAAGACAGCTGCGACCGCCCAATCATGCCGTCGCAAACCGCCTGACGGGGCAGTCTTACAGGGATACAGGGGGCCGAAGCTATGGCGCCATGTGCGGGCAGAGGGTGCGTCTCTGTGCGATTGATCATCTTAGCGTCCGATGGCGTTATCCCGCGGTGCGCAGACGCAAACGCTGTCCCAAACTAAACTAAACCCCATCAAAGGGCCGGAGGGCTCGACGGAGGTCGCTCCGAGGCGGGGTCCCATCTTCGGGGGGGGGGGGAACCCGACCCGGGTGGGTAAGGTGAGATCGGAGCGGGACGGCCATCAAGGTTCGCAAAGTCGCCAACATTTAGGTCTTGGACCCTGGAATCCGACTTTGCGATAAGCTGAAAGATGGGGGACTTGACGCAGATGGCAGGGATGACATGGGCAATGACTGGGATCGTGAGTCTGGAGGAGGACCTGGATGGCCGGCTTGTAGGACATGACCAAAATGCGTTCCCTCTGCTGTTTCTACGACGACGACGAACGTCGACAAGCTAGGGAAAATGGATTCGAAGACGGATAAGGCGATGGTGTGTGACACACCAATTGATCAGTCGGTGGCGGCAGCCGATGACAAGGTGGAATGGGATGTCGGCCAGGAGCAGAGAGCGAAGAGGAAGTAAGAATGAGGATCCTTTCAAGAAATGCTTAGTTGACTTTGGCTTCTAGGATCGATATGACGGTCCTCCCCCTTCTGGTCCTCGGACTCCTCATGTTCCAACTCGACCGCATGAACCTCGCAAGCGCTCTCACTGCGGGGTTCGCCAAGGATATCGACGTGAGCCAGGACACCATCAACTTGGGGAACCAGCTCATGTTCATGGGCACTGTGGTTCTAGAAATACCATGCAATTTGCTGCTGCAACGGGTGAGTCGGACTGCCTTCTGCATTGCTAATGCCTGGCGACTAACCACGCCTCCGCCCTCAGTTCGGTCCACGAAAATGGATCTCCCTTCAGGTGTTGCTCTTTGGCCTTGTCGGAACTCTCCAAGTCCTCGTCAAGAATCGCGCCGGCTTCCTCGCCATCCGCCTGATGCTCGGCTTCACGGAGGCGGGCTACATTCCCGCATCGATTTTCACGCTTTCGACATGGTATAAGAAGCGAGAGCTGGCCAAGCGCGTTGCCATCTTCATGTTTGGCCAATTCGGTGGTAACGGCTTGAGTCCTCTACTGGCATCGGGCATCCTAAAAATGGAGGGTCATCTTGGCTTGAAGGGTTGGCAGTGGCTTTTTTTGTGTAAGAGCCCTTGAATCCTGCATGATTGGTAGCATACTAACAGAATCGTGCTTCAGTGGAGGGTCTTTTTACTCTTGCAGTGGCTTTGATGTTCATCTTCCTCCTCCCCGGCTCGCCCGACACCCCGAAACCAATAGGAAGCCCGGGCCTGGTCCGATTCTCGAGAAACCAGCAGGAGATCCTCCAGAAGCGCCTTGAGATTGACGGTCAGGTAAAGAGACGTGGTATCCGCGGTCTTGAAATCCCTTGGGCTCTGGTTTGGAAGACTGTCAGCCACTACAGGCGGTGGCCGCATTACGTCTCCACGTTTTGCGCATTCTCGACCTGGTCACCATTGACGACGTATACTCCTTCAATCATCATGTGCGTTCTACATCTCGCAAGAAAGAACTTTTCTAACTCGCAGCAGGGCCCTCGGCTTCGATCGGATCAGCGCCAACGCACTGGCAGCGGTAGGTGCCACTCTTGCCATGGTGGTCGTCTTTGCGTTCGCAACAATGAGCGACAGAACGAACAAACGAGGAGGGACCGTCTTGACGGCTCAAATATGCTATTTAACCATCTTGGTGGTTGCCCGCAGTGTTCATCCGCATGTTGGAAAATGGTCCAGATGGGGACTGTGGACGGCCATCAACGCCTTTTCGGTTTCCTACCATCCGGCGCATAACACCTGGGTGCAGGTGAACTGTCGCGAGGCAGGGGAGCGGAGCATTGCTATTGCGTAAGTTGTAACATGCTACTTATGGATGATGATGCTGACGAAAACTAGGATGTGGGTGATGTCCGCCATCAGTGGTCTAATGGTCGGTTCTCAATATTTCAGGGCGAACGATCTTCCTTTGTAAGAGCCCGAACACTAAAGAGAGTTACCATCATCTGACTAGTCATTAGCTACGACAGGGGACTCCTTACGATGATCATCATGGTTTCGGTCGGAATGGCGTGTGCGCTGTTGCAGGAGTTGGTGTACTTCGTCCACAACCGGCGAGTAGCTCAAGGGAAGCACAAGTCTAAGGATGGTTCGGAGCCGTACGTGTATTCTTACTAGACGTTGCACGTGGTTAGAAGTTATGAGGCAGATGAGGTGTTGAGCATTATGAAGGCGTTGATAGGCTTTGGCAAAGGGGTTAGTACCTGTCGTAGAAAATGGCAAAAGGCTGCAGTAGCAGGCATAGATATTATGGCAACAACCAAGACTACTGTCCAGAATGGAGACTTGGAATGTACAGGTTCTCCTTCATCCATACACAAACATCAGTGACCATGGTTGTGACCGTCAATGTGCTCATCAAAACGCTTACGCAGCTTGGACTTGACTTCGGTCCAGCCAGTGCCGTTGGCCCGGAGTAGGGTTGTGATCTCGTTCATATCGATGTCAAGGACCTTCTCGATATACCTGGGCAGCTGGGTGTTGTCCCAATTACCAGCCATGTCGGCCCTGATTGCACGACCGTTATCGCCGGCACCATAGCCGTACAGAGTGACATCCGTGGCCGTATGTCCGCCCGTGGACCAGTGAACACCAGACCTGCTGGAGAGCAGCCGTCCAAGATCAGAACTCAGATCGCTCGATTCGAGGAGAGTATTGATCTCGGCATCTTTGGCGTCGGCGAGACCATATTCGGGCAAGATTTCGCTGATGAGGAAAGACTTCTTGTCAGAGCCGGTGTATGCTTCCCAAATCTTCATGAGAGCTTGAGTGGAGGCGTTAACATTGGCCATGGGAAGAGGGTTAAAGCCGTTTAGCGTAAGACCACCGCACTCGTGGTCCGCGGCTGACATGAGCATCGTGTCGGGGTGCTTGTCGATCCATTCCCGGACGAAGCCCATAACCTCGTTGTAGTGTACGGTGTCGAAGAGGTGGGCGGCGGGGTCGTTGGCGTGGCCAGCATGATCGATACGGGAGGCTTCGATCATCAGAAAGTATCCCACGTCTTGGGAACCTCGTGTGAGGGAGTTGAGAGCGGTCTCAACCATCTCGAGAAGCGAGGGCTCTTTCTCGGGTTGACGAGATCTGTCAATCTCGTACATCATGTGGTCTGGACAATGTCAGCCTCGTCAGGACCAACATCAGGTGATCCTACCATCGTTGAACAGGCCAATGTAGGGGATGCCGATGTCGCCAAGACCCTTGTTTAGAGCATCAAAAGCAGGACGATCCTGCATGATGTGGTATCCATTCTCCTCGGCGAACCCAAAGAGATCGACTTCATCTTCGCGGCAGGAGGTCGAGTCTGATTGCGGCTTAAAGAAGCATCGACCTCCTCCAAGCAGAACGTCGACAACTGGGCCGAGCGGATGATTATACCCTATTTCGTGCTCCGCAATCTTTCCGTAGGAGCCCCGATTAGCAACATGAGCGGCATAGCCTGATTTTTTTAGTCTCGAACTTTGCCTCAAGGATGGGAGAACAGACTTGCAGGGGTGGCGTGGGTGATGGTGCTTGTAACGACCAAGCCGGTCTTCATGCCCGCGAACTTGGCAGCCTCAAGGATGGATCCAACGGGCTTGCCGTCAGGGTCGACGCCAATAGCTGGTTCTTGTTAGGCTATGCCCCTCGAAGATGATTTTCATTCAACCTACCAGAGTTGTATGTCTTCACGCCGCAGGCAAAGGCAGTCCCGGAGGCTGCAGAGTCTGTGGTCAAGTTGTCGCTGGATTGGGTGCGGACATTCCCAATCACCTCAATGATGTCGTCAGCAGGGGGATTCGTCATAATGGGTTCGCTCTTACCAGCTTGTCTGCTGCCAGTTGTATGCTAACTGGAGCTCCTTCGTTCTGGCCATTCTGCATCAAGGAAACGTAGTCCCTAGCCATGGTTTGGGATGCCGGCCCATATCCATCGGGGACGATGTAGATGAAGTTCTTCACATCTACGGCAAACGCGGCATTTGCCAGCGCGAAAAGCGAAAGCGAAGCTGTATGCATCTTGGCAATTTGCTCATGCAGTGGATGTGTGATTTGAAAAGATGCAGAGGGCAAAGAAATTTCTCGCGGCAAGGAGGGGCAACAAGGACCTCAGGGTGGTCGCAAGAACCAATTTCCTCTCAAGGTGATGGCCAAATGATTCGGCTATATATGTACTCGACTCTGAACATCTTGGCTTCATTTCATGTAATGCAACGCACATGAATAATTCGACGAATGCAGTCCGCCAGCGGTGCAGGCTCTCTTGGCATGACGGATCACATTCAATGGTGGCAGATGATTTGAGCGGGAGGACGCACTAGTCTTCTACCACCACTGTGAGGAATGTCCAAGACATCGATAACGGAATTGAGGCCGGCCTTTGCTGAATGTCTCGCAGAAAGATGACAATGCATTGTCCCGTCACCTGCTGCAGATCATCAGCGATGCACTTCGGGATCCACGCCAAGCCGCTTCCTAGCGGAGGTGAGGCTTGGCGGACGGAGTGATGGACTAGCCCCCAATGGACGCCACCTAATGTGCAACGTGCCCGCGGCAGCGTTGGTAAGGAAGCATATTTCGACGTCGTTTGATGGTGTTTTCCCCTCATTTGGGCCTTGGCTGGGTGGTCCAGAGGGGAAGGTGGCACGACTGCTGCTGCTGCTGCAGAGGCCACGTGCCTTGGTCAATCATACTCTGATAAGACATTGGAAGGTGAGAGATTTCTCACATTGCGGCAATGAGTTATTCTGCTGGTCTTAATGAAGTTGAGTCTGGTCGGTCATGAATGATGTAGGTAGGACCTTTGAGGCGAGCCCCCTCTCCCTGGCTTTCTCTCGCCCCAGCTGGAAATTTCGAAATGAGAGATTCTAGCAAATTTTCAGAACACAAAGTGGAAGATCGCACGATGCCACCATCAGCTGTGCCGGCCGCTGACCTTGATTGCAAGGGAATGGCTTCACAGTCGGGTGGTCGCTCACCCAAAGGATCTGTACTGCTGGCATTCTTCAAGGGCTGAAGACGAGAAGTAACTTATTCCATCACGCGACTCATGCATGGCGTTGACTGACAAAATCTAAAGGCTTTTCCCCTCTCAGATGAGCACTGCTTTTTCACCTAAGGTAGACCCGGACAGGTATCCCAGTGTCGTAGCGCTGATCCACATGCTCATTTCGGCCAGGGCCTGTTGTGTAATTGGCCAGCCCGTGTGTTTCAGTGGCTCTTCGCCCGCCAACACGCGTGCATTGCGTCCCAGTCAGAGAGGTAAGGCAAGATAGAAGAAGGTCGACGCTCATTCAAGTTTTCTCTAGCAGGCTCACATCAATTGTACGAGTGTTTTGTCGACATTTCAATCCTGAACAGGAGCATGCAGACATGTGGTGCTCTTTATGGCACCAGGATGGACTGGACTCCGTCAACCCCCCCCCCCCTGGCCGCCTGTCCCATGTGGTGTAAGCGCTGTGGCATTCATTGGCTCGCAGCTCTCGGGAACGCAGCAGGGATCCGGGGCTGCCAACAATAACTTCCCGCGCGTCTGCAGTCGACCCGACAAGAAACACCGTCCCATTTCTCCCCAAGAACACTTCGTTTTTTTTTCTTCTTCTCGTATTTGCCAGAGGCGCTTAACAAAACAACGCTTCTCCAAGTCGCAATGACGGCACCTCATCCGCAGCTCAACCCTGGCCACCAGATCCGGAGCAGCGCAATGGATTGGACGAAAATCCCCCAAGCTGTCGAGGCTCATTTAGACTGCTCCATTCGCCTTGCCGACTCGCGATGGTCTGTTTCGAATGGCTTCACAGCCCGGCTGCTTGAATGGGCCACGACAGGCCCAGAAGTCTGGACCCCGGAGAGGCTGTTTGCTGTCCATGCCAGTCATACAAGACGGGGCTGCCCCTCGCCTCAAACCAGTGTTCGAGACTCCGTCATCAGCCTTCTTCGAGTACCCTCTAGTCATATTGATGCCTGCCCTTCGCTCTTTTCCTTCTGTCCTTACTCACTTTCCTTGTCTTTTGCCTTCCATTCTTTCTCCACGTCCTCTGCTGCTTTGCTGTCTCGCGTTCTGTTTCTGATCTGCGCTGATCATCATCTTTGTTCTCGCGCAAGGTCCCCTCTCTTTTGTCCAGCGCGGTGCATCCCATTGTGGATATCATTTACTCATAATACCTCTTCTTGACGAAGAGACATACCCACTGGTTGACTTTCATTCATTTCCCACAATGTTTTCCATTATTCGCATAGCAGACGTCTTGCTCCTCCTCCTCTTATCTCAGACTGCGCAGGCTGGTCCGGTAAGACGTGCTGAGAGACTGTCAGTACATACAGCATAATGGTCGAACTCCACTAACATCAGTCGCAGTTTCGGAAGGGGCTGGAACTCAACCATCTCAGTCAGTGTCGCCTCTAGTACACCAGAGTCAACGTACGTCCCCAAAACCTCCTTCGACGATCCTTACTCACACGAACGCAGACATATTTCCACCTCTGCCGCTGCAGTAACGGCTAAGGAAGAGGACAATGGATCTACACCAAGTCCTGTCTTCAGCACCATCGACGACACGAAAAGCACATCAGCAGCCACACGACGCCCCTCAACGACAGCTGTACAGTCGTCGAGCACCGCAGTCTTCCTCCCTCCTCCTCTGAGCACGATATCAGTACCGTCAACAACATCAGGCGGTGCTTCCACGACCACTGTAGCCACTCTGCCTCCCATGTTCAGCTCTATCGCTCTACCTCCGTATTCGACAACAGGCCTTCGAAATGGGTCGGCCCTCCTGCCAGCAAGCAGTCTGACTGAAACCTCGACCGGGCCGCCCACGACGGCCGGAGGTGAAGAGGGCGCTTCGCGAGGACCTCCCAATGGGATGCAGTCTTCTTTGTCCTTTGCGTTCCCCGTCCCTGGCGAGACTACAACGACCACCGTCCAGCCTGTCGCGTCATCAACTTCCCTTGTGCTCAGCACCACCGCAAAGGCTGAAGCTTCATCTACGCCCGCCCCCACATCCCATGATACCCCGGCTTCATCAACAACACCACTCCAGACCATACCCCCATCATCGGCAACTCTCAAGGTCACAGGCTCTCCCAACGTCGGCGTCCCCACCATTGAGACCTCGCTTCCCGCCGCCACGGCGACCATCTCCCCAGAGGTTGCAGCCAGAAACCTCGCCAACGCCAAGTCTTTCAATGCCCTCTTCGCCACCCTCACCGAGCAGTCTGCTTGCAGTAACGGCCAAGTCGCCTGCGTCAGAGGCAACATCGGAAAATGTGGCTCCGATGGCGCCTTCGACATCGTGAGCTGCGGCAACGACCAGTCATGCTTCGCCCTTCCTATGAACACAACAGAGGGGGTCGTCGTCGGCTGCTACAACCCTACCGTCGCGAGCAACATTCTCGGAGAGGCTGTGTCTGCCCCGGGATCCTCTACAAGTGCTGCAGTATCAGAGGTCACAATGACTGTCACGCCAGTCGTCACCGCCACGTCCACAATCCAGGTGACTCCGCCGAGCAGCCCAGAGACTACAAGCCCAGCGGTTCCAATTGCCACCGCCACGTCTACGGTCCTCGTCGCCCCGCCTGAGAAGACTTTCTCGCCGGGCTTCACCACGACCGTCGTCGTTACGAGAACGGTTGAGCCCGACCCGGCACCAACTACCACAGAAAGAGAGGGCACGACGACTGCAGAGGAGCCAACGACACTGTCGACCTCCACCCGTCGTCGCACACGCAGCTCAACATCTGTAGAGACATCTGCACCACCTGCGACCACCACTGTCACCGTCACCGGCACACTGACATTTGACCCGATCCCGTCCACCGTCCCGACAGTCCTCCCGACGGCGCCCGCGGCGAAGGCCAGCCCCGATGCTTTCGGATTCGTCATGACAGTCACGGAGAAGGAGACCGTGACGGCAACGGTCACAGTGAAGGAGACGGAGACAGTTACCGTCACAAAGGGCCAGTGAGAGAGCTGAGCGCCCATTCGAGAACGAATTAAAAAGAAACATTATTAATACCCTGTGCTTTACACCTCCTGTCAACTACGTAATCTAGGTTGGGAAAATAGCGTGGCTTTTAGATAGTATATCGCAATCAATTCAAAACATATTACAGACGAGAAGGATCGCACAAGAAGCAAGCGTGGTGAAGAATTATTTGTCTATGCTACGCAACTGATTTTCGTTGCTTCTGGTATCTCGTACGCAATGCAGATCTACGAGAGCCTCTTTATACGCGGCTCTAGTGCAAATCTGCCCGCGCTCTGCGTTCCTCTGTAGGTTCTCCAATCGGGTATCTCGAATGCTTTCGCAAAACCTCTCCAGAAAACCACCTCCGCAAGCCTGTCTGTCCAGATGCTTTGTCCTTCTCTACCCCAAAACGCCATTCATAACCCTTTACTGCGTATCACTCGCTGTCTGCACTGGTCTTAGCCATTTTAGACACAAACAACTGCACTTCTAAGGTGCTCTCGAGGGGCCGCTTCGGTGGACGCGAAGAGCCCAGAGCATCAGCACCAGCACTAGGGGTACTCCTAGAACTTGGCCCAGGCGGCGTGTTCAGTTGTGCGGTATTCATGTCGTTGAGTATCGGTTGTTGGCCCAGCGTAGGGTCAGCCTCATCCCCATCGACCAGAGAGCCGATCCAGGCTTCTCGAAAAGATAATCCCAAAGCCAGAGACACCTCTCTCGCGACACTGTTTCCGACCACTCTCCACTGATCTTTGGGCTGTCCCAGAATCACTTCGTGGTCCAAGAACCCTTGGGCTCGCCGAGCTTCCATGACCGTCAAAGTTCGACTTTGATTCCAGTGCAGGATCCTGCCCAATCGCGCGTCTGCCGGAGAGGGCACCGTTGTCACCGTTTGCATAACCTGTTGGGGGAAACACCTGCTCCACGCACGCGAAGAGGCTTGTGTGACCCTCAGACCCGCAGCAGGGAAGAAGTCTCTCTCTGCCTTCGTCATGATCCCGTGACCCTTATTCCAAGTAGTTGTGAAGTTCATGCCGTAGGGGTGGGTAGGAATGACGCTTAGTTGGTTCCGAAGGTATTTCGTATACCCATGTGCAAGACGGTGGTCTGGGAAGGGAATGCAGATATCAACTTTGCCGTCGATAATGTTCGGTAGGTCTGCAGTTGCCTCTTCGGATCCGATGAATCTAAACGGCGTGGGCATCACCAGATGCTCGCCCATCGGCTCACCGTTCGGCAACTTGCCAAGGGTCTTCAAACGAGCGTCTGGCTTGTAGTGCGAATGCGATTGAAGAGGGAGCTCCGGGAGTTTGTGGCCCGGGGCTGCAAAGCATAGGAACACACGACTTCGGCTCTGTGGCGAGCCGTAGGACCATGCGTCTAATAAGAAGAAGTGCGTCTGATACCCAAGCCCAACCAAGGCACAGATCAGTTGGCAGAACACGTCTTCGTTCTTTTCGCGGCGTGGTTGCACGATCTCCAGGACGTTCTCCAATAAGCCGTACCTGGGTCGGTAGGTGTCAATGAAAGAGGCAAAGGCGGCAACAAGTGACTGGTTTTTGCGTTGCTCCGGGGTGGCCTTGTCGACGGTAAGGCGAGAGAAGCCTGGACACGGACTACCAGCGGACACGAAGTCCACTGTACCAATCTTCGGAACTTTATCGCTGAACTTGCCCTCCAACGCAAGTCGCTGCAGGTCGTCAATAGAGCCAGCGAAAGGATGTACTTCGCCCAGGGTATTTGCCATGTACGTGTGAATAGCACGTACGTTGATGTCATTAGCCCATTGCATCTCGATAGCCCCCCCTTCCTCGAGGCCGCGTCCAAAATTACCGCCTCCGCAAAACAGATCGACTCCTCGAAGCTTGGGGACCTGCCTTGAAGGATCGAACCCCTGCCTCAGCGTAGGAGGGGCATCGTCCATGCGAACGATCTGCCCTGATGAGTCGACATGGTGAGTAACAAAGAAGGCATTGCCGACGCCGTTTCGACCGTAGGGAGGCAATAACGGCTCGTCGCGTCTGAAGAAACGCACAAGACACCTGCCGTGGATGCGATCGGCATCGATCGAAGTCGTCTCGTTGCTGTAGACAAGCTCGTTCCGGGGTGTATTCGTGTTGGGTTCCAGTTGGCTTCTGCGAAATAGACGTCGAAGAACGACCATGTTCTCCTCGTCGGGACCTGAGACTAGCTCGTAAGGCTCAGCTAGGTCGTCAGGATTCTCAGGACTGATGAGAAGACTATCGCCGACTTTATGGGCGAAAGCCTCAATCTGGTGGTTACAACGTAGGTGGCTCTGCTGAAACGTAATCCATCGGTGTGTCGTCGGCTTAGTGAGGTATGTTTGCCGGCAAAAAAACTCAGCATCCGTGTCTGCAGCGCCTCCCCAGTGAACATGATGGATAGAGAGAACCTCGCTCTCTTTGATCTTAGGACATCCGTCCCCACACGAGCAGTGGTCTGAGAGGAACAGCTCATTATTCCAAGGATACTTCATGGAACCACATAGGGTATCCACGGGTCTGTACAGCCAAATGACATCGAAGCACCGCATTTCATCCCTCAACTTGTGGACTTCCTGGACCAATCCAAACCACCGGTCGACATCATCAAAGCCAGCAGCAACCTCTCTAGCCCAGTGAGAGCCATTGTCATCCCTTGTCGTAGAAATAACATCGCCAACACAGACTTCTCTGGTAACTTTCTTGTGTACTTGGTGTGCAGCTGCGTGGGGGCTTGGTGATGGCTCTAACTTGTAAGCACTTATGAGATCGGTTCGCAACTTCTCGGCTCGGGGGCTTGGGGCCATGGCCTCCATCATCATGCCGCAGGGCAGATGATTGAAGAGCTGATATGTGTAAGGTGTAACGATGGTCTTGTCGATTTGGACTGCTTTACCTGGTGCTGGGGAGGACGCGCCGCTGGTTGGGGTTGATGGTGTCTTCTTCGAAGTGTCTGGGTAGGCGGTGTAGTCGCGAATCTCTTTCCACATGTAGATGGATTTGGTCTTATGCCAACCGAGAAGGCCATATACCTCCTTGTAGATAAAGTCCAGGTTAGCCACAATTGCTGTGCGGAAGTCGTTCCCTGGTAGCTGTTGTCGCCAGTGAGTGAATGCCTCAGAGGCGTCGTGATGCTTTGAAAGCCATGCACTGAAATCAGATCGGAACTCTCTGAACAACACGCGACGTCCAGCATCTACCGCAGCACAGAGGTAGTCGGCAACATGCTTTCCAAGGTTCGCTACCCACATGAAACCCATATGAAATCTTCTGTACTCTGGCGAAGGGTTTTTCAGACGGTAGTAAACGTCCTCCTTGCCTCGATCAGCAGCCTTGGTATTCATCTTTGACCGAATCCATATCTCCCGACCAATGGTGCTCTCAGACAGGCCATAATTTCCGATGGGTAGCTCTTCGAAGGGGACTTGGCGCACAAAGTACCGAGCATCGCCAATTGACAAGACGCCGTCAACGTACATAACTGTACAGCCAGGTTTGATTGAGAGGTGTTGGAGTGGTCGCATCTCTGCTGGATATCGCATCTTCTCGTAGGCTTCGGTGAGCCCACCCATGTACGGCTCGGTATATACGGTGAATTGGTCGAGTTCAAAGTCAATGAAGTCATCCCCTCCTTCACTTGTTCGCCGATGCTCCTCTAGCAACTTCTGGACGACCCTGAACTCCCGATCAACTGGAGCAGGGAGCTCCTGGCCCTGGTAAAGGTACCGCGGCGAAATAAGAGTGCTTGGCGGGAGGTCGACGGAGATGTTTGTGACCGGCTGAAAATCTGGCGGCAGGAAGACGGTTTGCGCGTCCCCACGAAACTCTCGCAGCACAGGCGCGTCATCCGACGGGTTGACGACAGCCGGGTTCTCAAAGACTCGCAGGATCTCGCGGTTCTCGATCTTAGCGAGATCATCGGTGGCTTCCCAGTCTTGGCCTTCATCGTAATCCGCAACCAACAGGTTGCCAAGCTCGTCCTCGTAGTCTTCAATGGGGCCTGCATTAATAGGTAAGAAACTGCCGACATAATGAAAGGAAGGGGCTGACCTGGCATGGTGACTGCTCATTCTTACCATTCGGTAAGCGTTGCTCAGAAAGTAAGCGCAACACGCGCACGCGGCAGGCGTTGGCGCGTTGTGTGTGCTGTAGACGTTGTGAAAATGTGCAGAGATTTATGTTCGTTGGCGGGATGAGACTCGGGCACGCGTTGGTTGTGTGAGCAGTTGGGTCCGGGCGCGCCTCAAAGACTCAACGCTGTCGGCGCCCTGTTGACGATGCGAAGTTGAGGGTGAGGTGAGAAGTTAATGTTTTGAAAACAGGGAGCATCGGGCAAAGGGAAAGACCCGATTTCGCCTGCTCTGGTGCAGATACCTTGCACAAGTGTGGTGGCTCGGAAGAATAAAAAGATAAAAAGCTGAAGCCCAATTGTTGCACAGCAACTTGACCTGTCGAAGTCAATGTGCCTTTTTTTTGGGGGGGGGGGGGGATTCGTAGACTGCCTGTGTTGATAAGGTATTGAAGAATAATTGCGGAGACACTGAAGGCGGCCAATCCCGCTTTGCGATTGACAGATTGGGCAAGCGCAAACTTGCTGTGGAGTTTTCGCAGCGTTCCTGCAGCAGGATTGGCCAATAAGATAAGGCATGGAGGTGCGGGTTCGTGCATGGCGGTCGCGGGTACCACGACCCTGGCGGCTGCTCACCCGCTAAGGTATGCTGCTATAACTTTACCAGCTGGGCTGGCCTGAGGTGGGTAAGGCGCAGGTCTAGAGCTGAAGGATGTTGGCGGTTGTGATCGATGTCCGACCGTGCAACATATCTTTTATAGAAATAGAGATTGGCATATGAGTTCAAATGGAAATCGATTGAGTTGGGTATCTTTGGTTCATAATTCCTCATTTCTTCCCGGCGTTCTCTAGTGCCTCCTCCTCCTTCCACTCCAACACAATCCGCCTCAGCTCAAAGACGACTTCGACAGTAATGAGGATGATGATGATCCACTCCAGTCTTGTGCTGTGCTGCTCACTGGACATCTCTCGTAGCACGCTCGCAATCTCCTGCGCATAGTCCATCTTCTGGTTCAACGTTCGAATCCGCACGTTCACGTCAAGCGCTCGTCCGACCTGCTCGTAGTACCCTTCTAGACCTAGTTCGGCACGGCTGTCCCAGAAAATGTCCGGGAGGGAGTCCGTCAGCTCCGAGTAGTGGTTGAGCCGCGCGCGCAGACTCAACAACTCGCCCGTCTTCTGCAAGATAAACTTCCTACCAAGGGGTAGCCCAGAGCCCTTTGACAGCAGCGACGGGATTTTCCTGGTACTCTCAAAGTACGCCGTCAAGGCTGTTTCGAGAACGGCCAGCTTGGTGCTCCTCGCTAACCCTGAAGAGAAGGCAATCTTGGCCAGCGTCGTGTCCAGTCTATCGCCATCCCTCTCTTCAAGCTTCGTCCCAAGTACCACAATGTCACCCTTCATGCTGCTCGTTTCCCTCGACGAGTCGGCAACATACTCCAGGTCCTCGACCTCCCGCAGAGCCGGCTTCAACGGCGTTTCCGCCGCGCCGAGCAATTGTTTAGTGACGACATCGGGAGGCAGCGCCCAGGTCACGATCGTTCCAGAAGGGAATACAAAGATGTCGCCTCCATTTACACCGCGGGCATGTACAACCTCACTTGCCTCGAATCCGCTCTGGTCTGGGTCGATATCGAACCCATGCGCCCGTAATGTATCTAGCACCAACCCCATATCGAAAGACTCGGAAACGCAGACGGCGCTGATCAGGGTCGAGGCAGATGCATCGACGGACTCTCCAGGTAGGGCGCCACCACTGCGTTGCGCTGGCCGTTGAGCGATGATGGCCACCCGACGTAGAGAGTTCTTTGCGCCGGCAGAACGAACGCCTTTGCGCTTCGGAGGCGTGGGCAGTGATGATTCTCCATTTTCAGGTTTCGACTGCCTCGGAGACGGTTCGCCAGTGCTCTGGGAAAGGTAGACGTTGGAAGTAAAAAAGTTACGCTTTCGAGGTTGGCTTGTTGGAGTCGTTAGGTGGAAGTATCGCTGCGGGCGGGGCGTGAAACGCGCGGTGTGGAAGCCACGGTTGAGGTACGACGCTATGGTGAGATGGCATGGCCGCATTTTGAAACTTTTGACGCCATTGAATGGGCCTTTCGACACCCAAGACACACAATGATCGGTCGTGGCTTGGGCGAGGACAGTCCTCAAAGTCAGAGCTGCCGTTAACTGCCGATGCGGGTGGTTATCTTATCAGCACGTGATCACAAAATTCGTCCGGCGGCGACGCAGCGACATATCGGCATTAACAACCTCTAGCGACCTACCTGCCAACCAGCCAGGCTCACTGCATCTCAATCGTGGGATTTCTCAAGCCTGTCAGCGAAGATGGGGCAATGCGGCTGCCTCCCATCTCCAGATCATACCCTTTTGTCCTGACCAAGGGCCGATGGTCATCGGTTCTCACCTCGCGAGCTGTGGGTGTTCCCAAGAAGCTTCCCCTGCCATAGCTAACAAGACTCAGCACCTCTGCCGATGCCATGACATCCGATCCACCCAGACCGCCGCCGTCAGCCAAGTTCCGCAACTTGAGCGCATAATACAACAAGACGATCACCACCAACGCTCATTAGAGTCGGTCTACAAGCCCATCGTTGCCGGCGAGCGCTCATTTTCCCAAGAACTGCTCCTCGCCGGCGCCCTCGAACTGTACCGTAACCCGAACCAAACCCTGTCCGACGCACAACTTGCCGACCTTCTCCTTCTGGCCTCTTTAAGGCAATCTTCGCTCAGCGTCATCACGGCCCAGCTAGTCCTGCGAAAAATTCCCAAACTTGACCCGCGCATCCATGCCCGCTTGTACAGCCCCGACTGGGAGGCTATGCCCAAGCTCTTGGAGCGTAGGGGGTATATCGTTGGAGAAGTCACCCACTGGACAAAAATACTCGTTGTCGAAGATGCGGACGAGAGAGTACGAGACTTTCTGAGCAAGGAGCATCACAAACCGCTGTTTGTTCTTTTCTACCTACTCAGCAGTAGGCCGTATTTCTCAGATCGAGAGTCCCTCTGGGGGCTTTTAGAGTATTGCAAAGAATGGTACTCCGGCAAACAGCAGGAAAGCCCTGGCGCACCAGACTCTCACGAGCTGGGAATGCATTTTGCCCTGTTCTGCATCTTGCTTCAGAAGCTAGGCTATCACGCGGCCAGGCTCCAGCCCGACATTCTACCTGAAATAGCTAATCTAGCAGTGTCCTACATCAGTGGTCTTCCATTGACAAAATCACGCACAAGGCAGATGTGCCAAGATAAGACCTACAATATGCAGTGTCGCGTTTTCAATGCCGCCTTACAAGCTGTCTCCGAACCCGCAGCGGAAAAGCCATACGACCGCGCGACTTGCAACTGGAAAGCCATCACAGCATTGTTGTCTCTGTCTTCCGGCCTGCCACGACCTTTGATCATTGAGCGCCAGAGCTACCGGGCAATCCGGCAAATCCTGCTCATGCTACCAAAGACCGTCACCGAACGGGACACGGCCAGTGCCCTTGCCAGCTCGTGGCCTCCCTATCGAATCTTGCGAGATGGCATGGAAGAAAAGGCCAATGCTGAGGACTATTTGAGCAGAGTCGTCAAGGCCGGCATGATGATGCAAGAAGCCGGCTACGCCAAGCAACCAGTAGACGACGTCACCGATATCCTAGGTGGCAGAGCCCCAGATGGTTCGCCTACCGTCCAGACCAGAGCCAATTACCCTCGCCGTATCCACTACGATCAAGCAGCTTGGGCAGCACTTATTCGGACCACTCGGAACTCACAGGAGGCATGGGCTATATTCAAGAACCCTCCAGAGGCCAACATGGAACCCAACTGGCAAGTGTACTGGGAGCTGATTGTCAAGATCGCCGCCAAGCCAGCTGATCTGGATCACAACAACCTGCCAGGTGACGGCCGAGAAGTTTCTCCGTTTGACGACAGGAACCTTACCGATTTCGAAAAAGCTAGAGTACGCCCGCCCACTATACGTGCTCTGACGCACGAGATGTTCAAGATGGGCATTGTCATCAAAGGCAAAAAACTAGCTTTTCTCATTAGGACAGCAGAAACCATTCCCCATGCAATGGATTACATCGATTACAGTGGTATATCCGGCGGTTTCAAAAGGGACATCCGACGATGCATGGAGACTCTCACGGACCTTCCACCATCTCTGCTGAGAACGCCTCCTCTGGACATTCTCCATGCGTGTATTGATTTGCTCTGTAAACTGCAGCCAAATCGCACGCAAGGCCAGACCAAGTTATATCCGAAACACTTTCTCCGCATACGGTATGCGTTCCGCCTCGCTCAGCAAGGATGGATCTCGACAAAGAATAGCAGCAGAGCGCCCTGGGAGTCGATACTAGTTGCTCTTGCGCGACCCAATATCATGCTTAGTGCCGTCAAGACCAAAACGAACGGCTTAGAGGTGCTTCTGTTAGCTACAGAGGTCATGGAGAGGGCGGAGGCTCACAGCGGTTTGAGCTTGTTAATGTTTCATTCGTATGCTCGAGCGATGCTCAAGGCTGCATGCTCGGGGCTATTGCCTTTGAGGAACAGTCGCAGAGAGAATAACCGCGAAAGTCAAAACTTCTTGTCATTGTATAGTCTCCACAGCACTCCCGCCAAGGCACCGAAACTCGTCTCCAGCAAAGAGCGCCAGTGTTGGAAGACGGCTCTGTCTCCCATCTTCCAAAAACGAAGCTGCAATACAGCTGATACACCATACGAGGTTATGTGCGACGCAACGAGGAAGCTCAAGAGCGCATGGAAGGCACTCTCGACCACTGGTCCAATTGCCAAGCCAAAGGTGAACCGGCTCGTCACAGCGTCTCACATCAACAACTATATGCGCACGCTAGCCTTTGTCGGCGACTACGAGGAGATGCTATTGCTTCTTCAATGGGTTACCAACGAATGGCTACCCGCGGTGACGACGGCGTTAGGAGGTCTGTCACTTGCCGATATGGAGCGTCTGGAGAGGGCAGTACGAGCGTTCCGGGCGTTCGCTGAGCCCATGCTAGGCAATGAGGTTGTAAAGTCTATACACCAGGAGATGGCCAATAATGGGGTACTGCACTGGTCTTCTGATGAGGAGGTGGAGGATTATATCGCAAGCGATAAGTGGGGTGATCATCAAAACTTGAAAGCAGTGATTGATATGGTCAAAAGGCTGGAGGAAGAGGAAGCCACTGTATGTGTATCATCAACTGTAAATGGATTAGGGAAGACGGAACCGTAGACCCGGATAGATACCCCTTAAGATATGTCAAATATTCTAATCAACACATGGACCAGGTGATGATGAAGGAAGCCAACAATGGCGACAACAGTAGCGATATCGAAGACCAAAGAGAGGCGTAAAAAAGTCGAAGGGCGGGCTAAGCACAAACAAGACGAATGTATTCTGGTCAGCTATCTCTAGGACCTCGACGGTGATGCTCATGCCGATCGAACCGTATTCAAGGACGAAATTGTTCCTGTAATGGCCAGCTTTGGCAGGCGGATTGACTCGTGCCGGGCAGTTGGGGTAGAGGTCTCGCAGCGAGACGAAGGGTGCGTATTTTCCGGAGTACATCAAGCTCAACACCGCTTCCAAGGCAGCGGCAGATCAGGAGAGGCAAAGTTCGCCGCCTTTCTTCATGAGGTTAGCAGCTGTTTTTGGGTATTAGCTTGGAGGGCAAATCACACTGTCTCTCTCGTTCTTCAGAGCTTCGCATTGTCCCAAGACGATGCCTGGGAGACAAGTTGAAGTCCGACCCTGACAGTCCAGATTAGATCGGATCCTTGCTGGGTGTAGAGTAGATTAAAGCAATCTTGTTGGGCTGCGGAGTCCTTTATCATGGAGCTGTCAGAGAGGTCCTGGTTTGCTCCAGACTTTCGGGTTCGCGAGATGTTGAATGAATGAAGTGGATGAGTGTCATAAATGGACGAAAGAAGAGGTGGATCGGTGAGATGTTGCTGCTCTGAAAGTGTCAGGAGCAAAGTCATCTCCATACGAAGGTGCCAGATGCCTTTTCTAAGCTCCTGGGGTGTTAACAACCTGGAAAGTGAAGTGGGACGTGTTGGCATGGCGGTGCTTCATTATGTCTGTTGACTGGGACGACGACGACGACCGACGACGGCAACAACAAAACCGAAAGAAAGAAAGCGCCAGCTTCTGCTTATAAGCAATCACAGTTCATTATCGTCGTAAATATCAAAATTGTTTACCTCAGAGATGCCTCTCAAGGAAGACCAAAGTTGCAAATGTCGCCCTCTTTCCTTTTTCAGTTTTCCATCGCACTTGCCTCCCATAACCGTTCAAGAAGTTTCGAGACCACAGTGAATTTGAGAAAGGCCCTAGCCTGTAAAACTTCTCTTTATCCCCAGCAAAATCTCACCTCGTCGACTATCCTTTCTACCGTCCCAGTAACCTTTCCCTCAACCTATCCACATTTTCTTCTCTGCCATCTTCCACCCTTGTTTTCTGTTTTCTCACTCTCGATTCTCCAACAAGTTTCTGTCCTTCATCATTCAACAAGGTTGCTGGCAGCCTACATCTAGCCTAGTGTCTCAAGATTGTCGATTCCCATCTTCTACGCGGATTCAATCAATATACGATCAGTTGCTGGCAACTCGAAAACCGACTCAACTTCAAGAGCAGATTCATCGCCTCAAAATTGCTTGCAAGCTTTTCTATCTCAAGACCATCATCACATCGATACAGCATCAAGATGGGCCGCCTCGACTTGTCTTCTCTTCTCAACACCGGCATGTACGCTGACATCCACCTTGTTTGCACTGGCAAAAAGGGGAACAAGCAGACCTTCAAGGTTCACCGTTCAATTGTCTTCTCCCAGTGCCAGAAACTCAAGGAGCTGGTTCTCGAGTCGTCAACTGTAAGTCATTTCCCGAACCTTTTAACCGCGTATCCAAAACTAACACTGAGTCTACAGGTTCGTGATGAACTCTTCGGGGTCGACGTCGTCGATTTGCCGCTGGAACCGGAGATCTTCGAAGGCGTCCTTGCCTTTTTGTATTCCGGAGAGTACCAGGTCCGATACCAGGCTGCGGGGACGCAGGCAGAAGATGGGGAGGAGGAAGTGTGGGAAAACACTCCGCACTCTCTGTTCTACTCCACCCGAATCTGCGGAATGGCCCAACAATTCGACATCATCGATCTCTTCTCAGAGTCTGCAGCCGCGCTCTGTGCCGCTGTGCGCAACGCTCTCTTTCACGTCGACTTGCCTGCCGTTCTCGATGAGCTTTATGCGACCCTAGGAACGAGCCCCTACTTCACCCTTCACCTGGCATCAATCCCTCATATGGTGGCTCATAAAATGAAGCGGTTCAAAATCGTCAGGACGCATCTTCGCCGGGTCCTCTTCAAGCAACCCGTCTTGGCTGCTGACATTCTCGACGCAACCATGGAGGCCCTCGAAAAGTCAGAGATGAGGCTGAGAAGAGCAGCTGACGGGCTTCAGGAGATGGCACGACCTGTTGAAGCTGTACAGGATATCGAAGAAGGCGAGGCGGACCAGGGAGTTGAGCACGATGAGCAACGCCGTTCTCGCCGTCGTCGCCGAGATGATGATGATGATTCGGACCTGGAGCAAGAAAGAAATGTGAGGAGACGCCGGCTGATGTAGATTGGTTACGATTTGTAAAGCGGGGAACGTTGCGAAATAATGATGCTGGGCTGGCCCTGGATAATAAGTAAGAAATAATCGGAGGAAGATGGACAGCCCCGGTATCTCTTGCGAACAGGCTTAGATCTGATGGCCTCAGAAATGGCGAAGTAGACTGCCTAGATAATGCAAACTACTCTTCTATTGCTCGTTCTTGTCTTGACATCTGTTATCCCGTTTGCAGTCTTGATATTGGCTCTGATTCGTACGACTAGTAACCACTATTTTTCTTGGCGTCATTTTTGATTCTTTACAAAAAAGCAGGGTCGCAAGGGCGCAGCCAGTGACCTCAACTCAACGAAGCAGGCCAAGCACGCAGGTCGCGAACGACTGTCTCGTTGATGCAAGGCTAGAAGCGTGCTACTCGATTCAGCCACTTGGCCTATAGCACTTCTTGCGACAAGCCGTTGCCGCCGGCCCCAACAAGCCGAAACCTTGCAGCTATTTCCACCTCCGTATTAGCGCAACCGTTGACAGCTTGCCCCCCATTGTTTCTGCCGCCGTCTTCAACGGTCAACATCAGCCGAACGTTGTCTTGAATCAGCTTGTTCACAGGTAGCGTGCAAGCAATCAAAAAGTTCATGCGTGACGCGTTCGGACGACTTTGACAAAGGGCCACGTAGATAAAGGCTTAAGTCCTTTGCAAGATACCGCCACACAGAGGCACGATACCACAGCATGTGTCAAAGATAATAGCTAGAAGATTTTACTGCCATTGTTTCTGATTAGGATGCAAGTACTCAGGCTACCTTCAAACTCTATACACTTGAGCCAAGACTCGCCTTCCTCCGTGAACCATGAACCATTTCCCCATCCACACCCCCTCCCTCGCCGTGGATAAGACTGAAAAAGTAAAAGAAGAGAGGAAAGCGGGCCTCCACAAACCAGCGAAAACGTAATTGTCTGCACTGGTTATTCCAACACAAAGACACCCTCTGGCGATCATCTATGCGTCGCAACTCTCCATCGAATTCTCTAATAACACAAGGCCAGAACGCCGTAAATAGGTCAGACTTGCAGTGGCTCGATTTGAGCGTCTCAACAGTCTGAATCCCTTGTTTGTCCGTCCATCGTCAATTGGGCCGCCCCATGGAAACTCGATGCAACGCCTCGTTGCCACCTGCAAACCAGAGCCCCCTCACCAACTCCGAAATGACATCGCTTCCTCAATAACCAGACACCGAAGAACTAAAGTGGTTGAACGCCAAGACCTAGGGCCCTGAAACAGCTCCTGCCGCGTTTCCTCGATACCCATTTAGGGGCGAGTAAGGCGTTGGAATGGGCACGGAAGAAATCTTTGGCCGTAAGGCTTGAGCTGCAGAACGTTGTTCTGCCATGAGACGCGACAACGATATTGTTGGCAGCGGACCGGCTTGCTAAACCTGTTTTCTCTGCTGCTGTTGAGGTATGACGGGTATGGGCACAGGCGTCACTTTATGGGGTATGGGAGGCGTTCCGTTTCTGCCAGCACTGCCAACGGGGCTTTGTGGCTTGGGCGTTTCGCCCGCAGCTACGCGCGCCTCGTGACCGCCTGCAATCATCTTGTTGCCAAACGCATTGCTCGTTTGCTGCGCCGCGGCCCTGAACCTGGCTTGTTCGGCCGCCATACGCTTCCGGTCGGCTTCGTAAACAGCCATATTGTAACCCGTCATAGCATTCATGCCGGCATTTGGTGTGTGTTGCGACTGGTGGCTACCGTTCGGATACTGTTGACGGTTGATGGGCGTGCCAGGCATGTTCTGCTGAGGAGTCGACCCATAGTGCCGTTGCTGCTGGTGCGGAGTCGGAGACTGATACTGGCCGGCCGGCACCTGCGGTGACATGCGCGGTTGCATATTATTCCCTCCGTTGGGATAGTAGCCGCCGTAATTTGGCTGCGGAGTGCTAGGCGGCTGATGGTGCTGCTGCTGGTGCTGCTGCTGGTACGGCTGCTGATAGGGTTGCTGGAAACGAGCGTTAGGCGTGCCATGCGTTGGTGTTCCAGCATATCCAGGGTACTGTGGGGGCCTCTGCTGTGATCCGTATTGAACACCCTGGTGACCATAGGGTGTTTGTGTCTTTCCGACATGCTGTGCGTAGTTGGTGTATCCGTTTGTTGGGCGATATCCACCGGGTTGGCCAGGGCGCGGCGTCTGGTGCGGAGGCATGTGGTGGGGAGTGCCACCTGGACGAGGAACTTGCTGCTGGGGCATCGGCGGCTGCTGACCGGCACGGTAGTAGTTGGTCGTTGCAAGGGAAGGGGTCCGGGACGGGGTGCCGTACTGGTTCGCCCCGTATTGGTTGTACGGGGTCGACGCGCTCGGCGTGCGATGAGGGGCGGGCCGATTTTGAGGAGCCGCAGCAGCCACACTCTGCTGTTGACGCATACGAGCTTGAGTTGCCGCATCGTCTTCCATGACACCCTTGTACTGGTCTGTTCGTACCTCGAGCTTCGTGCTGATGAGCAGTTGCTCCAACTGGTCGCCGTTGAGCTTGGCTACAGCGAAAGGGGGGAGACTGTTGACGATGAGACTCAACTGGGCCTTGAGCGTCTCGTATGTCGCAGTCTCCTCCTCCGTTGGAGTTGAGACAGCACCATGAGACAGCAGATCGCCATTGACCGGGTCACCTGCATAGCGGTTTTGCGATGGGAGCAGAGTAAGATTGCGGATGCGCTGGTAGGAAAGGAGAGTCTCAATCATGTCAGTGACATCGTCGAGAAGAGCATCAACCTCCTTGTCGGCGGGATCTTTCTCCTTGGGCTTCGACACCACGTCATTCATGTCTTGCAGTGCGGGGTCCACAAGCCACTCATCCCATTTCTCAATCGCCTCATTCACAAACTCTTCGTCGACTTCCTTCTCGGCCGCCTGTTGAATTGGCTTCCCAATGTCATCTTCATCTTCAAACTCGCGCAGCTCAGACTCAATAAGCTTGTTGAAATTCCGTTGGCCGGTCAATTGCCAGTGCAGGCGACCGGCGTGGGTCGAAGGTATGACCGACGTGGAATCATCTCTGCATGGGGCAAAGCTGGAAAATGCACTGCGGAATAGTGACTCCATTTCATTGACTTCGACTTCGGTGCTCGATGGTCTGCGGCCCGCCAAGCTCTGCGCACGCTCACGCTGTCTTGTCTTGCTCTTCGACGACGGGGTCGCGTTGGTGTAGTCCAGAAAATAGCCGACTGACACTTTCTTGCTCGAATAGGAATCGTTGAAGTACTTGGACTTGCCAGCTGGCTCAGGGTGGTAAAAGCCCAGAATATTGCCCTTAACCATCTGCTTGGGTTGCTTGGGAGGTTGCAGCGACGGCAGCGGACGACTAGACGAGAACAATTCCCCGAGTGTGGCGGTCCGCTCACTTGATCGCGATGGGACAACATAGGATGTCGACACAACTGGAGGGAGGTTCAATGGAGATGCCTTGATGCCAGAGTTCTCCGCACCAGACATCTTCTTGGGCAGACTCGAGAAGAGTTGCTTGGCATGGGGAGCCTGGCCAAAGACTGTCAAGACCGCATAACCCGAGAGAGGGTCAACTTCGGCCTTGACGTCAGGGGCATTCGCGGCTGTACGCGGGTAAGATATCTCTCGGCGGAGAAGGTCCATAGCCTTCTCTCGGAACTTCTTGGTTTGTACCAAGGCAGCGCCATCGGTCTTCTCCTTGCCCTTTTCTGATCCGGTGGATTGCAGTTCTCTGAGCTGATCCTTTACGGCATCAACGAGGTCGGACGCCAGCTCGTCCAAGTGTTTGTAGGAGTCGTTGGAGACCTTGTCGGCGATGGTGCTCGCGTGGTCGGCGGACTTTTGGCGCTTCGCGTCGGGCTGCTCTGCATCGGCTTCAGGAAGCGGACGCTTCAGAATTGAGGGCTTTGCATCAAAACTAGGGGCGATACGTTAGTACGACACGGTTTTCGAGGCGACGTTGGGGCATGGGCGCGCCGTAAAAGGCGCATGGATGTGAGTGCAGCCCTACCTGGTCAAGACAGTGAAGTAGTTGCGAATGGCATCTTTCTGGCTTTCCTGCGGGACCTGGGTGGTTTCGCCATCGAGATCCATCTTTTCGGCTCCATCGCCATTGGCTTCCTCATCATCGTCGCGCTTCCTCTTCACAGGGACGACAGGCTGGGGCTGGGGGGACTCAGCATGGTCCGGTCCAGGGATGCCGTTCGCCTGGACCGAATCCGGCTGCGCCATTGCGAAGCTTGGTGAGTCGTAATCTTAGTGAGTGGTGGTTGTCGTCGCGATGCGAGGGCTCGTTGGCAGCTCGTTAGGTCGATGTTGCGCGGGACGACGGGGGTGGCAGGTCGCCCAGTGGAGGGCGGGATTGTCGCGACGCGCGAGGTTCGTCGGTCGGTCGGTCGGTTGGTGGAACTCCAAAACCTTTTTTTCGTCAAGCGTCGAGAGACTAGGTGTTTGGGGGAATCTTTTCATCCAAGAACACGATCAAGGGCAAACAAAAGGAACCGGAGATGAACGGAGGTCCATCGACGTTGCCGTTTCTCGATTTTTTTTGGGCCTTGCAAGTGCTCCTGGAGCAATTTCCTGCAGCGTATGTTGGGAGGCTGTACTCAGAAGGCTGTTGTCTTGATGCCACTGCTGCGAAAAAGACTAAGATTGACGCTAGTCCCACTTCAGTCGGATACAGTGGGCCGCTTCACGTGATGGACCCCCCCCAGATGCCGCAGGGAGAAATGCGTCCTGGCCTGCGCGTCCCTTGGCTGGAGAGGTACCTCGGGCGGTTAGAGCTTCATTCACCGCAAAGTAGATTGGGGACTGACTGGGTGACTGTCATGTCAAGCGTTAAGCTCAAGGTTTTCGATTACACAGGGCGACATCTGTTCCTTTGGTTTGATGCCCAGTGTCCCCGTAAGGCACCTTATGCTACAGCGGACCCTTCTTGTACTTGTACGGAGCACCGAATTATGGGCAGACATGGGTGCCCTTTCTGGGATCGCCAGGTGCCCGCTAAGTACCTTTGCGTCGCCAAACCATGCATAGCTGTGGTCAGCTGTGGCAAACAAACATCACGGCAATAATGTGAATTCGCGCAAAGATGCAACTAATGGTATTCGCACACTGGTGTCCAGACTAGTACCTAGGTAGATAAATTACAGCCACCGCCCGAATCCCTCCATTTGCCGACAAATTGATAACAAAAGTGTTGTGTGTGCAGGCGTTTATTTCTTCGCCTTGGCCAGACCAACGGCGTTCTTGCCGAGGTCGTAAACAGAGTACCAGCGACGCAGGAAGGCATCTCCAAGGATGACGAGAGGGCCAACCGGCTCGGGGAAGTCCATGCCCTGGAAGGTGGAAATACAGCTGCCAGAGACCTCCAAGATGTAGTCGTAAGCGGAGATGCTGAAGTTGTAGCCAGCAAGGGTGAAGGTAATGTCAGGGAGCTCGGCGCGCTTGTCGCACTCAACCGAGTATTGGCCGTTGTAGCCCTTCTTGGCACCAATCTCCTTGTTGAGGAGCTCAGCAAGAGCAGAGGGGAGAACGTTCAGGGAAGTTCCGGTATCGAGGATGGCACCATGGCCCTCGAGGTCAGCAGTCTCGTCGCCAAGGGTGATGGCGTCGAGGTCAACCTCCCAGTAAGCCTTGCGGCGGAGAGGGATGTAGGTGATCTTGCCCTCGTAGTGAGAGTCATCAACACCTCCGAAGACAGCCTCGCTCTCATCGCCCTCGTCGTTGGTGTCGCCGAGGTAGAAGGCGAAGACGGGCTCATCGATGGCCTTCTGGTTGACCATCTGGTAAAAGGGAGGAACGATCTTGTTCACGGAGATGGTGTCGTAACCGAGACCGAGGATGCCGTCGAAGCGGCCAAAGGCAAAGGCCAGACCAGGCTCGCTGGTGGCCTCGGCGAAGTCCTGCTTCTTGATCTTGATGTCGCCGATGGAAACGTCGTCCTGGGACACGAAGCCGGTCAAGCTGCCAGAGCCGTAGTGGATCTCGAACTCGGAGCCGTTGGACTTGTAGGTGGAGGAAGACGACGAGTCGTACTTGGAGTGCAGGTAGCAGGCGATGCTGCCACACTGCTGAGAAGGAACCCACAGGTTGGAGCTGCCGGTATCCAGGACAACCTTGAATGACTGAGGGGGAGTGCCGATGGAGATCTCAGAGAAGTCTGCAGAAGATACATTAGGCACAACGATCGAGGGTGGTTCCGTCAAGGGGACATACACTGAGCGTTCATGAAGTTGCTCACAGGCACCGGGTGTTCACCGTTGCTCTTGATGGGCTTCTGGTTGAACATGGCATCGGCGTGGTTCTGGGGGCGAGCGCCCATGTACTTCTGGCCGAGAGAGCGGACCTGGTGCTCGATGGGAACGGCGTTCTACAATAGTGTCAGGTCAGCGGAGGGTTTCGGGGAGATGCGCGACGATGGGTTGACATACCAACTGCTCCGAGATGGGGACCTTCTTGAGCTTCAACTTGTGGACGTCGGCCTGGGCGGCGCCCAACAGGACGGCCGCGGTGAGGAGAGTACTCTTCATCGTGATCGAAGACCTCGATTACCCAGCGTTTGCTGCTTTGGCGCCTGCGTCTTGGGAATGCTGATGCTGGGGGGAGTGATGGGTTAGAACGGGATGGGGATGATGAAGTGTTGACGGGGGGAAAGAAGCGGAAGCTGGGGCGGATGAAGTACCTATTAAGTACGCAGGCACCGTACTGGGTTGAAGTAGCATGGGGGGAGTCCCAGTGTCAAGCGTGACCTGCGCAACCTGCCTCCGCTAATGACGTCCCGAAGGTACCTTATCACTGCGCGACGTGCCACACCTGCCTATCAAAACCCGGGGTTTTATGGAGCCCCCAGCAACCAGCAGGAACGGAAGCTCCAAGGCACGCAACCCCGACCGCCCGAGACAGAGCTCCTCCCAGCTCTCACACACTCGGTGACACTCACACTTGGCCTTCACAGGCCTATGAGGCACCCAGGACGGAGCTTGCGTGTCTGATCGCGTGTCCCTGCAGATTCTCTTTGGCTGCCGCCGTTTCGCGTCACCTGCATCTGCCTTCTTCGATAAGATAAAGCGATCTCCATGCATTGCATCCAAATAAGCAGACCCGGGGAAGCTCATATCACGCAACGGGGTGGATATGAGATAAGAATTGAGATGAGTACCTATCTACCTTACCTACCCAGCATGTCACTCGCTCTGCCCGCCTCAGCTGTTCTCAACCTCCCGCAGGTAGGCAGGTGCCTAACCTAGCAATACCTAGGTCGGAGCTTGCCAAAGATGGGCAGGCGGTGCCATAGCTCGAAGCCAGACACCTGGCCAACTAACACACAGTACTTTTGCTGGACTACTTCCTCTGCCCAGCTGCTATGTACCTGCCTGCCCAAAGCTGATACCGACAATGCTGGGACACCCGGATGAGCCTGTTCGCGTTGCGTGGAAGCTATGGTGCCTGGCCGGACGATGGCAAAACGCCATTGGCGCCTTGGTACCTGAGGCCAACAGCATCACGGCTGCAGGTCGTATGTCTCGGAGCTCGGTCCTGAAGTGGGTGCGATGGAGGGCCGGATGAGTCAGCATACAAGAAACCCGAATGCGCCCAGGTACGATTCGGATTCAAGCAAGAGGCCTCAGCCAGTTCTGGACTGTGACATCTTTGAATCATCATGGCGCCAGCAGCGCTTCGCATGCCAAACAGTGTGGGAGGTTGGCAGTCTGTCTGCCAGCCACAACTTTGTGCCCATACGTGCCTCGATAGAAAATTAGAGATTGAGGCTAGGAGGTTATGTTGCATTGACTTTTTCTGCCGATTACTGGTAAGGTAGCTAGGTGCTGTTGTGCAGCAACCAAAGGTAGGTAGAGCAGAGGACCCTCTGAGTTGGGCCTATCAGGGCTCTGCCCGGAATAAGCTCTTCGGCTTGTCAACGTCTGATTTGCGCATCGCCGACATCGCATGCATCATCGTCTCAGGTTAGCAGTGCTGTAGTCCGGCTGGTCTGATTTCGAAGAACGTGGTAACCGCGCTTCCATGTTTTAGACCTCGGTGAGTGCAGCGAGAAGATTACCTGTAAGCATGGAACAACACGCATCCAGTCTCGACAAACTATGATTGATTCATGTTGGTGCTTATTTCTTGGGGCCCGCCAGCGCTCATGACGCTTCATTCGATTCATTGCGAGAGAGAAATTGGCTGTTCTTCGGGATGACTTATACGCAGGTCTTTCCTACCAAGTGAGTCACAACTGCTTGCCACAACCGAAGCTTTCGCCATTCCGTTGCCACGCCTTGACCAGAGCATCCGGCTGAGCCGACAATTCACGATGGCTGGGGAGAGCAATCGTGAGACGACTCACGAGAAGTAAGAGCGAAACGGACGAAACCCCTCGTTGCTCAATGGTCGAAATGGGTCCTCGTTTCTCGTTGACTCGCGGCACTGTTCCAGAATCGGAGTCATGCTGCCCCGCCACTAAGGCGAGTTCAGGGATATGCGCTATTGCCTTAGCGTCTCCAGCGGCTGTTCTGTCCCGCTGCTGGAACTCACCTTACTGCCCTGTGTCAGGTCAACTCAACAGGCACGTTGAGAAGCCGCCAAAGGCGTCTTCAGCGACCCTGACCGCTGGAGGGGACAAGCGCCACAACTTTTTCTTGCGCCGCGTCGCCAACTCGACCCCGCCAATCACACCCCGCCATACCCCACCGCTTCCATCGAGTATGCGGCCATTCACATTTTGCTCCTCCGATGCTCTCCCAAATTTTTTTTCTAGCTTTAACCCTCCCTTCCCAACCTTGCTGGCTTCTCTGCCTCTTCCTCTCCCTCTCTTCCTTTCTACAACAACCTCTTCACTGCCATTGCTTGCGTGAACCAGTCTCCTCTTCGCCTTTTCCAAGCATATTCCGCCACACCACAAGTCACAATGGCTGCCAATGGCTCTACCTACTCCCTCCCCGTCTCCCACAAGGAGGTCAGTCTGCTCTACCCCGCCGCGCCGCGCAAGGACTGTTGGTTCTGACTCACTGCCAGATGTTGGAGAAGTCTCTGATCGACTCCGACCCTGAGGTCGCCGAGATCATGAAGGAGGAGATTCAGCGCCAGCGCGAGTCCATCATCCTCATTGCCTCTGAGAACGTCACTTCCCGTGCCGTCTTTGACGCTCTCGGCTCTCCCATGTCCAACAAGTACTCCGAGGGCTACCCCGGCGCCAGATACTACGGCGGCAACCAGCACATTGACCAGATCGAGAACCTCTGCCAGAAGCGTGCCCTCCACGCCTTCAACCTCGACCCTGCCAAGTGGGGTGTAAACGTCCAGTGCTTGTCCGGCTCCCCCGCCAACCTCCAGGTCTACCAGGCCATTATGCCCGTTCACGGCCGCCTCATGGGTCTTGACCTTCCCCATGGAGGCCACTTGTCCCACGGCTACCAGACTCCCCAGCGCAAGTGAGTGACTTCGCCGGCCATCTCGAAATACTAGTCCAGTACGCTAACGAAAGGCCTCTTCCAGGATCTCTGCCGTCTCCACCTACTTTGAGACGATGCCCTACCGAGTCGACCTCGAGACCGGCATCATTGACTACGACACCCTCGAGAAGAACGCCATCCTCTTCCGCCCCAAGGTTCTCGTTGCTGGTACCTCTGCCTACTGCCGCCTGATCGACTACGGTCGCATGCGCAAGATCGCCGACTCCGTTGGCGCCTACCTTGTCGTTGACATGGCTCACATCTCCGGTCTCATTGCCGCCGGTGTCATCCCGTCTCCCTTCGAGTACGCTGATATCGTCACCACCACCACCCACAAGTCCCTCCGTGGCCCTCGTGGTGCCATGATCTTCTTCCGCAAGGGCGTCCGCTCCGTCGACGCCAAGACCGGCAAGGAGACCCTCTACGACCTCGAGAACCCCATCAACTTCTCGGTCTTCCCCGGTCACCAGGGCGGTCCCCACAACCACACCATCACTGCTCTCACTGTTGCCCTGAAGCAGGCTGCCAGCCCCGACTTCAAGGCCTACCAGCAAAAGGTTGTTGACAACGCCAAGGCTCTCGAGAACAAGTTCAAGGCCCTCGGCCACAAGCTCGTTGCCGACGGCACCGACTCGCACATGGTCCTCCTCGACCTCCGTCAGCACGGCCTTGACGGTGCTCGCGTTGAGGCCGTTCTTGAGCAGATCAACATTGCCTGCAACAAGAACTCCATTCCTGGTGACAAGTCCGCCCTTACCCCCTGCGGTATCCGTATCGGCACTCCTGCCATGACCTCTCGTGGCTTTGGCGAGGCCGATTTCGAGCGCGTCGGTACCTACATCGATGAGTCCATCAAGATCTGCAAGGAGGTTCAGGCGTCTCTCCCTAAGGAGGCCAACAAGCTCAAGGACTTCAAGGCCCAGGTTGCCAGCGGCAACGTTGCTAAGATCAACGACCTCCGCAAGGAGATCGCCGCCTGGAGCTCTGGCTTCCCCCTCCCTGTTGAGGGCTGGCGTGTCGACGCTGGCATCTAAACGATGCTCAGCGACGTGTAGAGTTGCGCCGCTCATTCTAGGGAGTGGCGTCTCGGATCAAGGGAGGATTGGATTGATACCACATTGGGCATACGTGCCCAGTTCAACAGACATGGTTCACAAGGGATAAAACATGCGCGGGGCGACTCGTGCATGACATTTAACATGGTTCATGAAAGGGAAGGTGTTTTCAACACTAGATGCATTTTCTTCAGGCGTTTCAACTCTTTTGTTAAAGCGGAAAACAAAATACCGGGAGGGTAAAACAAAATCTATGGGCGGGAGTTGGTGCGGCGTTCTCAACTTCGGCCTTTTATTTTAGGTAGAGACTGCTTCAACGCAGTCCAAGGATCAATGGCATCAACTCATTGACTTGCAGCTTTTTCCTCTATGTTACGATATCACTGTGACTCGGCGTCTCTTTGATGAGGCGTTGATAAAGGAAGACCTTGTGTCCGTGATCAAAGACGACGTAATTCAAATAGCGCGAAACGTTTTGCTGGTGACCTCACAATAGCATTCTTCTTACCTTTGAGAACAAGGCATTGTCTGCTTCACGCTCCTGGAATCCCTCATCGTCGAACGGGTGCAGTTTGCATACAATATGGCTGTTCTTAGAACAAAGATTGCTTTGGTAATGGATATTGTATAATATATCCGTGGCATGTTCTGAGACCACTAGAATACTACGATTAGCATCAACAACATCAAACACATCAACCCGTAATTTCTATCCTACTTACCTCTATCACTCACCCTCAACGATATACCTACAGCAACCTTCATCAGACATTTCGTCGGCTGCTTTTACGATTCTATCGCTGCCAGTAAGAATCCAATACACATTTAGCTAACGAGCACAGTTCTTGCAACGACAACAATAGCCAAAATGGTGACGGCCAACATAACCTTCCTTCTTTCCATCTTCGCGCTGGCCGCTGAGATCCCCTTGGCGCAATCCCACTGCCTACCCCCCTTTCCTAATAACACAAACAGCTCGAACACGACCCATCAGGACCTTAGACCCAGTAAAACTCCCCTTCCAGTCACACTCAGCGAAACCGAGTCAAACGACCCGGACATCGACGGGATTTATATGAAGACCAGCGAAAGACTGTCGGCCAGTCTCTGTGGCGCATCCTCCTACACGAGCAGTACCACCGCCACATCGCCGCTAGTATCAGACTGCCGTCAGCTTGCCGAAAAGATTCGACGTGATAAACACTATACAACCGTATACGGCTATGGCGATAATCACACTATCTTTCCCGTTCTTACTTACGGAAGTTGTATGTTTGGTGTTCGTCCTGCGTGGACTGAGGATGTCCACACATGGCAGTATGGCTGGTACATTGGCAATAAGGATATTTGGCAGATTGCGAGCCGAGTGGCAGACGAGTTCGAGATCGATGGCCGCAGCAGTGGTAACGGGCTCACGCATTGTGTTGTGAACAAGTATGTAAGTCCGGGAATTGACGTTCACTGGGCCGTTTTTAGCCGGGAGCAGTGGAAGGCAGTTGGCTGGAAATTGGCGCCACCCATCCCATCCGCTGGTGACAAGAACATGGTCGGTATCTCAATCGCCATGTTTGCAGCATTTTCATGGATTTTCGTTCTCTGGTAGATCTGCTACTGAAGGAGGGGTCTGGAGGGATTATCGGACTGTTTGGCCAAGAACCATTCGTTGTCTAGGCTGAAATGCAAATGAAAAGGCTTTATCATTTGTAATCCTAGACATGAACACGACGTTACATGAACATCAGCATCATGAAAGATTGAGTAGAGACGCTAGAATACTCGAATCCTGCTGCGGGTACCGAGAAAGTCTTCCCATGTCAAACTCTGCGAATGTCACTTGTCACAACATAGCATATTTCCCGCAGAGGGAAGGACAACATCGGCAAGCTTCGGCCGGGGGTGTGCGAGGTCGCACACCTGCAACGTGACTTGAGACTAAAGACTGCTGACTGGATGATATTTTCCGGCTTTGGCAGTTCTATAAGTTAAAACTCCGCCGGTTTTTTTTTTTTGTGAGACGTATGCCGTCAGCTTCTGCCTCTCCATGGCGTTCACTTGGCGTTCACTCGATTACTTCGGCTTACTCGTCGGCAATATGCTTTACATGCTAAGGGGATCCACAGAGACGTTGCAAAAAAAGATGGAGGAAGGGAGTGATGCCAGACAACCTTTTCGGCCAGGCTTGAATACACTACAACTTCATGTACGGCGAGACTGCCTCTCGGTCTTGTGTTGGGCATTAGGATGGCAGACGCTGAAGGTAACCAATGTATTTCTCTGTTACCGAAGAAATGTAACTCTGTATCCTCGTGGCTTTTTTCCGGAAAAGCTCTGATAGACAACTTGTAAGTCAGAGCAGCAATATTGTGTGACACATTTGGGGAGAGGCCGCGACCGCCAATCATAACTTCCAGCACGCCGTTAATAGTGCTACACCGGGATAGCGAGGAATAAGTAAAGACATGCTGGAGGGCGAAATCCCAGCACTGACGACTAATTGGGCGCCAGTGATAAGGATTACAGGAGTACAAGGTTATCCTCCGGCTAGTTTGCCCAACTTTGCAGGAAAGCCCCCGAAAGGCGTTTGAAAGATCTCAGCCTCCGATGTTGCCAGAGGCAGCGCGCATGCTCTCTGGTGGCCGTTGAAGGTTTGTAGGCGCTGGTCTGAGTCAAGACGGCGTGACGGACTCATAGCAAGATATGGGGCCCACACATCGAGGTCAGCTGGCGTCTCCGTCGCCGCGATCTCGGAAGAGCCTCGCGAGGGAAGGAATTTATGTCCGGCTCACTCGATAGAGAAAGCGAAGCTAGGCCTAGAGATGTCGTCGGGCTGTCAAAGGAGGCTTTTTCTGTCCTACGTATTGGCACATCGAGACACTCAAGTTGATCTTCAACCTGCCTTAGTACACGCCAGGGTCGCAGCTGCCGGGATTCCCCGCCTGTGCCGGAGAGGGGGGGGGGTTGGTGTTGCATGCGCCTCCTCCGCGCTTCGTGTCGTACAGTGATGATCAATGGACTTGCAGATAAACATCGCCTTGTGTTGGGCGAAGACCTTCTTCCAAGAATGAGGCTTCGGGATTGTGCACCGATCAGTCGTCTGAACATTGAAAAATCTCACGCCCTCAACTCGGGCTCAGAGAAGAGAACATGCCAGCGATTTTGCCCCAAGTGAGGCTTCCCACAAACTCTGTCGATTTCCTACCGTGAGTCAACTAGTTGTCCTCGCCCTGGGCGCCAGAAACGAAAACATTAAAAAAAGGCGTTGTTCTGTGACATTTGGTTACGTCATCGGTCTTGCGACCGTGAATATTCACCGAAGCAACAAGGCGGTGCTCTTGCTGGGCAATCGATTTACGGCAGAGCCTCTTCGTATTGGTTTTTCGATTTTGACACTCCACGCGCCGGTTCGGACGACGATGTCTGACTGGCTGGTTGATGCTTCCGCTCGTGTTCGTCTGATCTGATAATTTGAGCTGTCATCTCGTCTCGAACAGGGTCAAATGCGCCCGCAAGTCAATTGGCTGTAGACAGGTGCCTCGGCAGGGCAAAACAGTGTAAACGAAGCGAGGATCATGGCGGGTGAACAGAGTCACTGGTCAGAACCTAAAGAGAATGCAAGACAGGAAAAGCAAGACAAGATCGGTGGCGCCGTTTCATGTTTCGGAACGGCAAGTGCGCTAGTGTCGTGCTCTTCTTTTGGCGCCGTCTCTGCATGTTCCATTTCCTCATCACGAGCTTAGCTCCGTTCTGAACAGAGGAGGTGACGAAAGAATGAATCAAGTCGGGCTGAAGGAGGACTCCAGGCTGCGCGCAACGTTGCCGAATGAGGGAGGACGGACGATGCTGCATGGGCAGGGTTGATGAAAATCTGTGGCGCGCGACGCACAGCAGCAGTTAGGGGGCAGGCGGGGGCCACTACGGGGAAACACCCTACCTCCCTTCCCTTACAGGTGGGCACTTAGATTAAGCCAGTAGCGTGCGGCAAGGGCGCACCTGCGGCGCATCAGATGCAAGTGCCAGAGCAAGTGGCCACTCCCCTCCACTAACAATGCAACAGCGCCTCATCTGCCTTCTGTTGCAACTGCGTACCACGGCCCAGCAAAACATCCTGCTCTTATTCGTTGTTCTCTCTTTTACACACCTCGCGCCCTCCTGTATTTAGGAAGGTATTCAATGCTTGTGTCACCAGATCGCCCGGCGTGTTACACCCCCCTTCCTGAGCATCGCACGCCTGAGCTTGCTTGCTGGGTCTGAGGACACCTCTGAGGACACGGCAAAGACGGGGACGAGGACGAGGACGAGGACGGACGACACGAGGGAAGGTGACGACGCCAGAGTGCCTGGGGCCCGATAGAGCTCCAAGACAGGCAGACTAGGCAGCGAGCATCATTGGCTCCGCCTGACGCGCATCATCGCTCGCCTTGGTTCCCGTCCTCCCGTGAGGTATTGTAGGCTTGGTACACTTAGTGGTTGGGGCGAGAGCCCCTGATCGTATAAAGACGACGTTCATGCAAGGTTCCTCCTCAGCCGTCGATGTCGAATGGTCCATCACCAAATACTCGCCAGAAGCCAACCGGAATAGACGTCAAATAAGCTGCAGTAGCGCAAACAGCGGAAGTCGAGTCCCCTGCTGCTGGGCCCGAGCAGGCAAGCATGGTAAGTTGCCTCTACGGCGGAGTATCTTCGATCTCGGCTCAGCACCTGTGTTCCACCCCCCTTTCCTAATCACTTTCACAGGGGTCTATTCAGAAGACCGTTTCACGCTTCGAGATCACTGCCGTCTACACGCATCCTGAAGCCAATGTCGATGTCGTTTTGGTCCACGGTCTGAACGGCGACCCAAAGAATACGTGGACGGCCAAGGACGACCATAACCACAGCATTTTTTGGCCTGCAGATCTTCTCCCAACGTCACTTAGAGGCCTTCAGGCCAATATCCTTGTATATGGCTATAACGCTGACGTATACTCAACCAAGAACGACCACAGCGCCAGTGACAACTTCATTTATCAACATGCTCAAAGCCTCGTCACTACCCTGACCCTCTACCGCAAGAGCGAGGGTAGTTCTAATAATGCCATCATCTGGGTGGCACATAGTCTGGGCGGTCTCCTCGTCAAACGTTGTCTGTTATACTCCAACGACGTCAAGGACAGAAATCATGAGGACTATAGAGCCATATTCGTCTCTACCTACGGAATCGTCTTCCTCGGCACCCCTCATGGGGGCTCTGATATGGCGAAATGGGGCCAGATGATCCAGAACATGTCCGACGCCATCATCCCTCGGAAGCTCTTCGACAGTGAGTCCGTACTTCTCAAGACTCTGAAAAAGGACAATGAAACCTTGCAAAATATCAACATCCACTTTCTCGACATATATCAACGGTTCAAGATCCACATGGTCCACGAAAACCACAAGACTGATGTCAAAGGCACAAAGTGAGTCACCCAATTTAAGTCTTTGGTGGAAAGCAGACTCTTACTCTTCCCTAGGATGTTAGTTGTCGACGCACGCTCGGCTGGACCACAGCTGCCGGGGGTTACATACTACGGCATCGAGGCCACCCACTCTGGCATGTGCAAATTTCCCGACCAACATGCACCCGGCTACCGCAACGTCTCGACTGCCATTCGTGACTGGGTGAGGGAATCTCCATCAGTCATCCAGACTCGGTGGATCGTCGAGCGAGATGACAAAAGGGTGCGAGCTCAAACAGAAGCTGCCGAGAGGACAAGGGAATATGTGAGTGCTTTGCCGCCCTAGAATAGCAGTTAATGGCTAATCCATGAGACAGAGCGAAACGTACTTGACACCACTGATCTCGCCCTCAGATACGCCCAGAACCACGGCCTTCCCCTCCCAGGAGGAATCTCAGCCCGATTTACGGTCTTCATGGCCGCCTTTCATCCACCCTGACCGTTTTCGTCCCAACGCGTTTTTCAAGGGACGTGAGGAGGAGCATAGAGATCTTCATCGGATGCTGATGGACACAAGACGAAGATCAGAAGGCACGTCAGCTGTTTTGATCCAAGGAATTCCCGGAGCAGGAAAGTCACACCTGGCACGGCAATACGTATTCGATCACAAGGACGACTATCCCGGCGGTATATATTGGATCAGATCGACCACGGTGCAGGACATGGAAGAAGGCTTCTGGCGGATTGCCAAAACCGAAGCTATCAGGCAGAGGGTCGGCCAAGAGAAGAAAGACGACCTATCCGATCCCCAGAAGATGGTGAAGATTGTACGAAATTGGTTCAACGAGTTCAACGGCTGGCTGCTAGTCCTCGACGGCATTCGCTTCGACAACGACAAAGTGACCAACTTTATTCCTGACTGTAAAAACACCAGCCTCATTCTGACGTCGACGGAACGGCCTGATCCAGGCAACTATCTCCTGGACAACCCAAGCATCATGGAGCTTGGCCTCCTTCCGGCTCAAGCCGCTCGAGATCTCTTGCTCCAGGAGATGGGCAAGAGGCAGCCATACACATCCGACGACCTGAGACGTGCCTTAGAGTTGGTACAGCTGATGGATCGCCTTCCCTTGATGATCCATGCTGCCGCCCAGCAGATGAATGCGACTCGGGAGCCACTTGCAAAGTATCTCAAGTCCTTCCGCGACAAGCCCAGACCCGGCATGCTGCCTGCGTATAAGACGATACGAGATCAGCTTCAAACTCTTGGAGACACATCCGCACTGAATCTGATGTACATCCTCTGCTTCTTCAGCCAGTTGGTCCCGGTAGAAATGCTCGCGCTTGGCCTGAAAGCTTTGGACAGGGCCACCCCAATCAGAACAGATGCGAACGGCAAGCCCCGCAGCTTGAACAAGACCTTCATCACACTCATCAGGTTTGCACTCATTGAGAGGAGCGAAATGGATGATATACCGTCTTCAAGCTCGCGAACCTCTGGACGCAGCGGCGATCCGGCGGCAGAGCCACTAGATGTCCTCCGAATCCACAGCGTCGTCCAAGCGTTTTTCATCCAGCTCCTTGCAGAAGAGAAGCAGTTGGAATTCTGGCTTGCTCGAGCAGCCCGCATCTTCTGCCTCTCTTTTGAGGCAGCCGATGATCGGATGAAGAAGGACCCAACGACTGGTTTGCCTGACGACTACAGAAGATACGCTATACACGGGAGGAAGCTGATGGAACACTTGGATCGACACTACAAATCTAAAGACGTTTCCAAAGACGTCGCTGCAGAGCTAGCATCACTCAGACAGAATCTGAAAAGCAAGCTCTCGAAGCTACCGAAAGAGATAGATGGCTTACAGAGGGCGATTTCGGCCGGTATCGTCGACGGCAAGGAGGTCCTAGATCACTGTTCAGTCTTTGAGCGTACGAACAGCCTATCTTCGGAATCCACAAATACGTCGAACGCCTCTGACGGTCGCGGGCCAGATGCGACCATGCCGTACGTGCCTCAAGCAGACAGCGACGACGCATATTCTACACCGCGGCCGCCGGCCTACAGTCCAGGGACCCGGTACGACGACCACTTTTCCGACAGTCGAACAGTTGTCCCATACCCTCCAGACACAGTTGACGCGTCTTTTGACGATCCAGCCGACCCTGAATGGACAGTCGTTAGGAAGCATCGATCCGTGAAGAAGCAGGAACAGCGACGATACCACGACCGCGGAGGTGCATGGAGAGAAACTTCTGTGAAAGATCCTCGTACTAGTGTTAGCCGAGAGTCTGCACGCGGCCTCATATCTCCGCCAGGTTCTGTCAGAGGCGGCCGTTCACCAAGTCATTCCCGTATCTCCGCCAGAAGTGACGCCGAACTTGAGCTTATGCACATTAAACAGGCATCGCCTCCACCACCCCGTGGTGGAGGCCACATCCAAGACAAAGGGCGAAGCTCCAGCACTGGCAATGGCACAAAACCGTGGCCAGTGCTGGGGAGGACAAGCTACGCCCAGGCACTCTCTGGGACAGCAGTTGAGGACGAATTGCCGCCATCCCCTACCTTCTCATGTCCTCCATCCAGGGCAGGGACTCTGGATCGAAGGGTGAATTACGACACTATGTCGGTCAACAGCTTGCGGACTGTCGAGCTGCCTGCACAGGCCCGTTCCGGAAGATTGAAGGAAAATCAACTTCGGACTAGTATCGGAAACAGCCCGATAGGCAACCGATCATCGTCTATCTCACAAGAGACAGTCGTTCACAAGACCCCATCGCCGTCACACAACTTTGTGTCTTCCATTCTGCAACGCCTCAGAGGGTCTCCTGGTGAACCAAAAGCAGAAGCCAAAGGGAAAGTGAGGTCCAAGCGATCCAAAGACTCTCTCAAGTCACAGCCATCGACATCAGCGGAGCATCCCCCAACCACATATCAAGGAGGTGTCAGGACGGCCAGTTCCAGTCCTGGAGCACAGTTTCCACCGTTTTATCCTCCAGGCTTACAGATCGTTACGAACAGCTCAAGTACCCTTTGGCAAACAGCTCCAGAACGGCAATACGCATCTCAACAAGCAACTGAGTCGTACTACCCAGAAGTGGACTATGATGAGCCCCTGTCGTGGTCAGACGCGAGTCTCGGTCACCCGGCTGTTAATCTTTCGTCGCCTGCAACAATGACTCCTCTGAGTCCCACCTTCGCAAGACCACCAGGAGGATACACATCACAGCCAATGTCTCGGAACCCGAGCTCAAACCCGCATGTTGTCGGCTTGACAGAATCATCAGGCACTCCTCGAAGTAGCAATAGCGGTGGTGCCAGGACAAATCTGAGTCGCCCACGTGCCCCCTCTGTCGTCGAGACAGAGCCCTCGCCGCGTCTTCAGCCGATTAATATGCCACCTACCTCGTACCACGCCTGGGAACGTAGAATAACCCATCGTCGAGGCGATTCGCTCTTTGGTGGTAGCAATGTGCCTGCTCATCGATATCTGCCGACTGCGCAAATGCCAAGTTTCCGTTCGCAACAAGACAGTCCAGATATTTCGAGTCCCAGGACTAGCCCGCAGATCGGAGCCGATGGTGAGAGCATGAGTCGGTCAGGATCAGGTGGCATTCGAGTTGACGATGGTAGGGTCATTGCCTTCGGTGAAGTACCTGTCGATCTCGAAGCCGCCGGCCGCAGAGCGCGGGAAGCTCGAGATAGACTGGATCGAGTGGATCGAGCCGCTATAGAGGCGGTAGACGATGCGCGCGCCGTACGAGCCGGCCATGAGAGTGCAGGTTCTGAACCGGTGCCTGTGGGACTGGGTATTATTTGACGGAGCGCCGTACGGATGCTGGAAAAGTTGATCTCAACACATTGGCTTGATGATTTAGAGATGGCCTTGCCAGAGGCTTGAAGCTCGGTATTCGGCGCCATATTGTGTTTTTATTTCATTCGCATAAGATAGGTACTGATACAACAAAATACGCGGAGTTTTCTTTTGTGACGTTTTTCTAGAGTCCTTTTCGCAGGATGTGTGGTTGGCTGTCCGACAATTTGAGAGACAGCGAGGACAACCCTCAATGTGAAGGTGGCCTATTTCAATGTTTATTCCATGACTTTCTAACCCCTAATGATGCCCATATGACCAACGTGCGATGTCATGGCAAATTACCCTTCCCAAAAGCCCCCATGAGTGGCTTGCAAGGCCTACGATCCACACAAAATCTTGCGCTCGGCCTATTCTAATGCGATCTTCTCATACTCGGGGCTCCAACCTCCGTTCATTTTCAGACTCTCCATCGAGTCTCACGTTCCTCTCGGCCTTTCCATGGCGCCAAGTACCGTCCTCCATCTCAGCTTGCCCAAGCCCCTTAGTTTTTGGGTGCCAACATGAGGACGTATTCTCGCGTACTGTGCCCCAGCTTTATCATGTCCTTGTCCCTAAGCTCATAGTACCGGCTGTCAGCCACCTTATCTCCGTTGAGGACCGTTCCATTGGCGCTTTCGAGATCAATCAGGTAGGGCTTGACCTTTCCGATACGGTCTCCAAACTCGTTGCGCTTCTCAACATGTCGGAATTGGATAACAGCATGCTGCTTGCTGATGCTTGGATGTTCCGCCATCATATCTACAACCGCCGCCTCGCGCCCAATAAGCCAGCAGCTGCGCAGGTTCAAGTCAATTGTGTCAACAATGTCGTTCCCCTTGAAGACAAAAAGCTTCCACTGGTCCTTCGCCGGCGGCTTGCGCGCCTGTGCGGGCTCGTGGTATTTGAGAACAATCGACGTTCCATCCGCCTGTTGCACCGAGTTTGACGCCGCGGCCAGAACGCCAGTCGTGCGCAGGTTCGGCTTCTCCTTTGGCTTCTCGGGCTCCTCGCCCTTGGACACGGCAAAGGAGTCGTCTTGCGAAGGGAGCGGCCCCGCGCGACGGAGGGGACTGGCGCGCGTTCGTGTGGAGTCGTCTGCTTCCGATCCATCGTCGCGGCGTCGACGTTTCAGTTCCTTCCCGCTGCTCCTTCGGTCGTCGTCTCGTGGGGATCGCACCCTGCGCCTTTCTCGGTCGCGGTCGCGGTCTCGTGAGCAGGATCGTTTGCGTGCCGAAGGGTCTGGTGTGCGTGAACGCCGCCTCTCGCGTTTGTCTCGTGATCGTGACCTCCGCCTTTCCCTGTGCCTGTCCGAGTTGCGAGCCCCCTCCCTTTCTCTGCTGCGTCTGCGCCGGTGGCCGTCTCTGTCTTTTGTGTCTCTGCGTGGTCGCTCCTCCTCGTCCTCGTCGCGCGTGCACCGCGATCTGTGGCTGCGGTGGTCGTCGTCGAGACCCATCGCCGTGTCATATGACTTTGCGACCCGGTTGGTAGGGAAGAAAACGAAAGGACAGGCTCTTATTTTATGCGGCGGGGAGTTCAAGGTTGCTGAAATTTGAGGAAGAAAATCATGCGCAAGCAAATCATCTGATGCTCTGAGCTGAAGTCATCGTACTGCATCCACGGCACCGTGTACTGCCTGCCCCACACCCGCCCTCCGGACCATGTGACTGCACAGACCATGCAGTATCCACTCGGCCCGGTCCTTCACCTGGCTTCACCGAAAGCATCACCAAAACCACCGCCTCCTGCCTTCGTCAGAAGCAGAAGGCAGGAACCTCTTTCCCAATCAACCCGCATAAAAAATGTAGTGAAAACCTCAAGATAAACGTAGAATCGAATTTTGCCCCCAGAGAAAAGTACAAAAACTTACCTCAGCATCCATCTGGCCCCTTCGCGTAACAGCTCTCGTTAAGTTAACAACGCTCAGAACTGCACAGGGTCGCTTCAGCCGAGGCGCGAACCCAAGGGTCTGCGGTTGGTGTTCACTCCCATCAGTTAAGACGGCTAATAACCTACCACTCGCCCAAGTTTCACTTTCGACAATCCATTCCGGGGAAGTTATAGATAAGGGGTCGGCCCAGAGCTCTCCCCCCCCCTCCCCCCCGGGAGCTCAACCAGGCGACGCCCCTACGGCAGCTTTGGCATTCACCTTACCATCCACCCTCTCACATTACTGGCTTTCAGTGTTTTTCTGCCTGGGGACGAAAGAAAGAAGCCGTACCACGACAGAGAAGTATCTGGCGGAGAGACTGACTGCCTTCCCCTTAGTATCTTCGAATACCCTAAATTCTATACCTCTTTTTCACAGCTCACCTCCAATAACATAGAATTCGTCGCTTCTGAAGCAGCTCAACACCCATGGCCCCATCATGCGATACTAAACTCCTGGATCTCGCCCATTTCGTTCTTTTGCTCCGCGCCTACTTTGTACGACACCCTCCATCGCAGCTTGATGGACTGCACTTTACGATTCTTATCACCAGCATGCCATACCTCCGCAGCTTGCGTCACGCCTCTGCTCTGTTTAGGTTCTAGTGCACGCCCGGTTTGGGGCTTAAGTTGCAGTTCGTATCCCTGTGGTATATCAGTGTGTGCGAGAAGTATGATCGTGACAGCTACTCACCCTTGTCGCCGCGAGTTGGAAGTGAAGCTCGGTCACTGGCTGCGCAGAGCTGTTGGAAAAGGCAAAGCTAAAGTTGAGGGAGTTGCCAGGCCCAACTCTTCCAGCCATCATCTCAATCTTTACAGTAGACTCGCTGATGGTGGCTCTGTGCTCCTTGGGAAGGCTAGGCTGGTCGGGAGGGAGTGCAGACGAGAAAGCCCATTCGTCGTCGTCATTTGCGGCCGGCGCAGCCGGCGCGGGTTGAGGTGCTGGAGCAGGGGTAGAGGGTTTGGAGGGAAACGAAGGAGATCCAAGGGCAGCGAAGGGATCAGACGTGGCCGCGGCTTGCTGTGGCGGCTTGAAAGCAGACATTACAGGCGGCTGGGGCGTGCCAGACTGGGACGCGGTGGGGGACGTAAAAGAAGCAAACTGGGAGAAGGCTGGCGGCTGGGGTGTCGTTGAATTACTCATGGGTCCTTTTGCGGAATTAGCCTCCGTCATACTGGACAGCAATGCGGGCCCAGGGACATCTGGTTCTGTCAGTAAGAGCTCGTATCTTGTGAGTGGAAACTTACTGGAATTCGCCCCGAAGCCGAGTGTTAGAGCGCCTCCTTGACCATAACTCGCTGAGTCGCCCATAGACAACCCGAGGAGGTCGTTCTCGATACCAGTTGACTGCGACGTGGGCTGTGCGGAAGATGAGCCATTGGCAGCGTCCGCCTCTCCGTCAAAGTCGATCAAGGACAGCTCTTGCGTTGCGCTCTTGGAAGAGCCTGAAGTGGTGGGTAGTGGTGCGCCGCTGGCCACCTTCTTCGCCGCCTCCAAGTCGCCCTTCTTCATGAGCTTGTACCGCTCGACAGTCCGGTGTATACTGTCGTTGATCTCGAGGAGTTTTGCGACGGCTTCGTGATCATCCGACTCTTCTTCACACATCTTTTGAATCTTGGGCTGCGCACTCTGCAAAGCTGCAGCGAGCTCAGAGAACACGTCTCCATCCTGCATCGTGTCGCCCTGTTGGAAAGCTTCAAGTCTCTCCTCCAGCAGACGTGCCTTGGCCTGAATCTTCGCGACCTCCTGAGCAGCCTTAGCGCGGTAGTCAGTCTTGGAACGAGTATCGTAGCCAGCCATGATCTTCATCAGCCGGTTGGCCTCCTGCAAGTCCTCCGGGGTGCCTCTACGGATCAGCTCCTGCAGCTTGGCGGATTGCGCTTCGCGCTCCTCTTCCTCCATCTCTTCAGCTGATTTCAGGTTCTGCGTTGATCAGCATGCGATGCAATATCTCGCGCAGCAGGGAGACACTTACGTCGCTAGGATTCAACACCGCCGCGTCGTCCCGCCTGACTTCGGGAAAGGTGTAACCCTTGTAACTCAAAAGACGATGCATGTCCCGAATGAAACCCAAGTCTTCTTTGTACCTGCTTGTTTCGCATATCGTACTCCTCCACTCCTCGATGGCCTCCAGGATCTTCATCTGCACTCTCGTCGCCCGTATCGGCGGTCGCTCGGGGAACCTTCTGACCAGCTCATTGAGGAACTCCTTGGTGCTAATCTGCAAGTGAAAGGGATAGCCACAATTCTTAACACAGATGTCAAGCAAGTTGAGAGCCAGAAGGGCCACGTTGGGGTTGCGGTGGTTGATGTAGCTGACTATGGCGACGGCGGCCTCGCGCGGGGCGGAGCCCTTCTTGGAGTTGATCAGATCGGAAATCTCCAGGTTCAAGGCAAGGTTCGGCTCATAGTTCTCTGGGCTGCAAGCGGCCTGAATGAAGCGCTGCAGCTGCGACGGCGTCGGACTGCCCATCTCGCCCCAGCGGTCGCGGGCCGCAGCACGAGCTGATGCGGCCTCCATCGTGACGGTATTGGTATTCGGGTGCGGCCTTGAACGTGGTGGTAAGGGAGCTATCTTGGCGGGAGGGATTTCTCGTTTTCGTCGTCGTCCTCGTCAAAGGCTAGGGCGCGAAAGGCATTACAGACGGGTAGCCGTTGAAGTTCAAGAGCTGGCCGAGCAAAAGCCTAGGAATTGGACAGATTGAATTAGGTCGGCGCAGGCATCCCTCTTGAGCCCTTGGGTTGGTATCTGTGGACTGTGGCCGAATGACGAGGGGCTAGTGTACCTTACGTACGGTGACAGCCGCCGCGGGAGGCCACTGGACTGGAGCCACCTCGACTCCAACGAGTGGCCTGTGCTTCATGGTGGACTTCCTTGCCTTATTTGGGGTTAGCTGCGTATAGTTGCATAAGAGCTCTTTATCGAATTTTTCGTCTTATCGCCCTTTTGGCCCCCCACTACCCCGCCAAACCGGGCATCTTTGGAAGGGCTTAGGTCTTTTAGAAAGCGTCCTTGCCACGACCTCACAACCCACGAGCACTCCAAACATGGTCCGGCACAAGAAAGACAACTTCAGCTCCCGCGGTCGCAAGAACCACCACTCGGGCCCTCCGCGCCCTCGACAGCCTCGGGCCGGCGACGATGATGAAGATGGCCATCCCTCCTCCCGTCCAACGTTCAAAGCCGCCTGCTGGGATCTCGGCCATTGCGATCCCAAACGATGCTCCGGAAAGAAGCTGATCCGTATGGGAATGATGCGCGACTTACATGTCGGCCAGAAACACAACGGCGTCATTATCACACCCAACGGCAAGCATACGGTCTCACCCGCAGATCGCGACCTCATGGAGCAGTACGGCGCTGCCGTTGTCGAGTGTAGTTGGGCGCGCATGCAAGAGATCCAGTGGGGGAAGGTTGGCGGAAAATGTGAGCGTCTGCTGCCGTATCTCGTTGCGGCTAACACCGTCAACTACGGCAAGCCGTGGCGGTTGAACTGCGTTGAGGCCCTCGCAGCGGCGTTCTACATCTGCGGTCATCCCGAGTGGGCGGAGCAGGTCCTTGCGCCGTTTTCGTATGGTGAAGCTTTCCTGGAGATCAATGGAAGCCTACTGAAGAAGTATGCCGCGAGCGAGGACGAGACGGGTGTCAAGAAGGTGCAGGACGAGTGGATGGATCGGCTGGACAAGGAATATGCAGAGAGCAGGGAGGCGGGCGACGCCGATGACATGTGGAAGGGCGGAAACACAAATCGCAGAGTGATACCCGATTCCGATGACGAAGAAGACGACGACGACGACGACAACGATGGAGATGCAAGTGGAGACGAATCAGGAGATGGTGACGGCGTTGACGGCATTTACCTCGGAAAGAAGCCTGAGAAGACGCAAGAAAGCGAGGAAGAAGAAAGAGATCCATATGCGATATCCGACGATAGCGACGAAGACGCGGCAATGGAAGAGATCCGTCGCAAGGTGCTGGCGTCAAAGACTTTCGCTAACCCCTCAGCGTCGGAAAAGAAGAAGCCTGAATCGATTCCTCGGCCGCAAACGCTGAAGCCCGACTCAGACATCGAACCAGACTCGGACAATGGCGAAGATGATGATGACTTTGACAATATCATCAATGCAACACCAGTCACTGACAAAATTGGCTTGACCAAGCTCGAAAAGGAGCGCTCCCAGTCGACAGTGACCAGCAAGTCATTCTCGTCCAACATAGTTTCCGCGCCCAAGCGGTGGTAATGAGGACCAACAAAATTCACCTTGAAGCACTGAGAATTGGTTACGTGGTGATTGGTGCAAGACCATTAATGACTAGTTTTCTACAGTGAAATAGTGTTGAGCTTTGTGGATGACAGTGTGTGTGCCCTCTACCGTTTCGTTTCTATGCAGTTCCTTTCGTCTTGTACAAGTGTTGAGTTTTCCAATATCTTACAAGCTTCGCTTCTCTTTCACTTCGTCGTAGCACTGTATTTGATCTCCTATCTGGAAATCAGTGAAACCATCGAAGGAGATGCCACATTCGGAACCCTTCCTGATCTCGGACATGTCCTTCTTTCCATGCTTGAGCGTTTCAACCTTCCCTGTAAATAATATTAGAGCTAAATGGTTTGCCTGGTTTTCTGCGGACAACATACCGTCAAAGATCTTCTCTCCCTTGCGGATGATGCGTACGCTGTTCGACCGCGTGATCATTCCATTTCTGACCCTGCATCCAGCAATGTTCTTGAACACACGTCCCTTTACGTTGATGGGGAAGACTTGGAGAATATCAGCCTCTCCAGTCACCTTCTGGGTGATCTTGGGTGCCAAGCGTTCTGACATGACCTGCTTGACATCATCCGCTAGGTGATAGATAACTGAGTGGTCAATCAGCTTGACCCCCTTCTCCTCAGCCATTGCCTTGATGTGGCCCGGAATAGTGCTGTTGAAATTGACAACAGTGCTGTTTGATGCCGCTGCATGCTCAATATCGGTTTCAGATACTTGGCCGGCCGCAGACCAAAGAATGCGAGCTTTGACTTCATTGTTTCCAATCTCGTTGATGGTCGCGCACACAGCTTCAACGGAGCCAACAACGTCGCCTCTAACCGCAAAGTTGATGACCTGGGTTGTCGAGCCTTCTGCATCTTCTTCACCTACCTCACCAGCCGCCTGTGCCTCTGCGGCGGCCTTTGCCTCACGTTCGCGTTGCTCTTGCTCTGCCAGCTGTTTCGATGATGCCTCTCTCTCACGCATTTCTTCACGGTAGCTGATGGCCGTTCTCGCTCGGTCTTCGGTAGGGGCCTGAAGAACCTCGTCTCCAGCAGCGGGCAGCTGCTCTCTCCAACCAAGAACCTCGACAGGTGTGCCTGGGGGTGCTTCACTCAGCTCCTGGCCCGCTTCGTTTCGCAGCATACGGATTCTGGCCCACGTAGTCCCCGCGACGATGTGGTCGCCTGGGCGCAGCGTACCACGCTTGACAAGAATGTTGGCAGACTTTCCGTGGGGTTTGACACTGGCTTCGAGAACCCAGGCCTCCGCCATGCCGTCTTGTTCGGCACGCATATCCTGAATTTCCGCGAGCGCGCCAATGTTCTCCTCGAGCTCGTCCATGCCTTTGCCCGTCTTTCCGCTTACACACACTACTTGAACATCGCCACCAAAGTCTTCAATCTCAACACCATGACGAGAAAGGTCCGCCTTGACTTGGTCAGGACGGGCATCTTCCTTGTCAATCTTGTTGATAGCCACGATGATTGGCACCTTTGCTGCCCTGGCATGCTTTAAAGCTTCCAGGGTCTGCGGCTTGACACTATCGTCAGCAGCAACAACCAAGACTACGATATCAGTGACATTTGCACCACGTTGGCGCATGGTCAAGAACGCAGCATGACCGGGCGTATCAAGGAATGTGATGAGCCTGCCAGAGGACATCTTCACCATGAAAGCTCCGATGTGTTGGGTAATGCCGCCATGCTCCTGAGCTGCGACGGACGACTTTCTGAGGTAGTCGAGCAGCGTCGTCTTGCCGTGGTCAACGTGCCCCATAATGGTGACAACAGGGGGCCGCGGCGGCAGCGTCGACATATCCTCTGGTGGTGGACGAGGCCTCAGGTCTCTGTCTCCTCCAGTGTCGACTGTCGCCTCGAATCCGAATTCCATAGCCACAAGAGAAGCAGTCTCTCCCGTCATGATACTCTCCTCAGTGATGTCCTCGAAGCCCATTTCCGTCAAAGCTCTCAGGAAGTACTTGGGTTTCATCTTGAGCGCCGATCCCAGATTACCGATGCTGATGAATTCAGGCAAAAAGATGGTTTGTGATGCGGCGGCAGCCTCCGCCTCCGCCTTTCTCCGGGCCTTTTCCTCGGCCTTTTGCCGGCGGCGTTCAGCAATCTCCCTGGCGGTCGTCTCGTCCCATTCCTCGTTCTGATCCTCCCACCTTTTTTGTGCATACGACTTTTTCCCACGGGACGAGTTGAAAGCATCTCCACGACGTGCACCAGACTTATCACGCTTTCTAGCATCACGTTCGATCTCATAGGACTCATCGAGGCGATTCTCGCGATTTTCGGCCACGTCTACTGCAACATATGCCTCGACAACTCCGTCCGGCTCGGTTTCCAGAGAGCGCCGAGCGGGTGGCTTCGGCCTGCTCTCCATGTGTTCCTGAAACTTGGCGAAGAATGTGTCTTTGGTGATTGGGTTCGTGGCAGGCGAAGTTTTCTTCGGGGCCTCGTCATTCCATCCACTCGTAGGTGGCGGAGAAGTTGGCGAGGACTCCTCCACACTAGGAGGAGGGTTGACTCTCCTGGCAAGCAAACCCCATTCCGAAGGCTTGTCTGAAGCTTCGTCCTCGACCTTTGCCTGGCTTTGTTGTGGCCTTTCTGGCAATGGCCTACCGAGCCCTTTGCTGGCGGCATGGCGGTGATGCGGTACCGGTGTGCTGTGTGATTTTTTGTCGGCTCCAAATGAATTCCTGCCAAGTTCTTTGTGCCTCCAGTCGGCTAACTGAGAGCCATTTGCATCGCCACGCTTCCTGTCTGGTTGGTCTCTTGAACGATGCAGGGGTCCAGGTTTCCTTTCGCTGCCGAGGCCTAATCCCCGACCACCTAGTCCGCCTGAACCACCAAGGCCGGAGGGTGGCCTTTCCGAGAAGCCTTTGGACGGTACGCGAGCCTTGTTCAGACCCGTACCCAAACCGCTTCGGGTTCCCTCGCGAGGTGACGAGCTTTCCCCGAAGCTCGCTGCAATCTTCAGAGGTTGAGGTGGTGGGGTCAGTGGTGGCGTCGGTTGCGACTTCTTTATTCTCAGTTTCGCAGCGCGTTCGTGGGGCAGTAGCCCGTCGTCGGCCGACTCGTTATTCGTCTGTTGGGCATCAGGGTTCGAAGTGGCCGAGCCATTCGTGTTGGCCGGCGGCGAACCGCCTCCGAATGATGGTTTCCCCCAACCGGAACTGACCGTCGGACCGGAAGGTCGCGGAATGCCACTACTGCTTCCCCAGCCTCCAGGAAATCCACCAGCATTCGGCGTTGGCTTCGGTGTGTCTGAATAGCTACGGCGACCTATGTCACGCTGTGTCGCCAGGGCGGGGTGACGACAGAAGGCGCAGACGTACGCACTGCTCCGATCCTATACGATTTGTGTTAGCCTCGAAAGAACGGCAATGTAGCAGGCTGACAATGGGTTGCGACGTACTTTCCATATCCTACACCTGAGCATGATCTACTCTGGGCCGCAACATGAAGGCTGCTAGTCTGATGGAATCAGCGAAAGCTGTGAGCTGCCAACCCGGAATATTTGTCGAGCTACGAAGTTGCAGAATTGAAGTGTTTTGATTGGTCGCCAGGATCCACCATGTACAAGCACTGGCCGGGTGTGCAGGGACGTGCCTACGCTCATCCCTAGGCCCCTGAGAAAATGGACAGCTCTTAAGCACCCCCAAATACGTAGAACTCACGAGCCCGACTTGCCATATCAGTGTCGCGACTGTCATAATGGCGCCAAAGATTAAGGTCGTGAAGACCAAGTCAAAGCCTCCGGGCTCACTGGGTGCGCCGCCCGCGCCTTTTAAGAAACCGGCAGAGGTTCTAAAGCCTTTTTATGAGTCGCTTTCCCGCAAACACGTCTACATCACCCACATCGACACCAAACCCAAGGATTTCAAGAAGAAGATATTTCTTGTGCCCGTCGGCATGAACATCGTTGTCGCTGCGCTGTTCGTCTTGCGCATGTACTACATCCTTCCCTATTACTTCAAGTTCATCCAGTCTGCCGCCGGCTACCCCAATGAGACGACCTTCTCGCCTTCCGACTCAACTTGGGCCGCGCTTGCTTGGGAAATCGGCAAGCGCGGCTTCTCTTTCACTCTGGACCTCATGCTCTTCATCTTCGTCTGGCCGTGGCCAATCGAGTTCGTCTTTGGTCAGACGTATGGAAACCCAATTCAATGGCGATGGAACGTTGGCTTCCGCGACAAGGAGATTTACGTCCGACGCAGCCGGGAGTGGGACCAACAACTGGGCGACATTTTCAAGGAAAAGGAGAAGAACCAAGCACTTCAATCAATCGTGCGGCAGGCCACCTCGCCCCTCCTCCTGCAGGAAAAGACGGGCTATCTTACCATGACGGGACAGTGGGATCTCGACTGGAACAGCATGGTCCTCGTTCACAACCTCGTCGACAAGAAGCAGGTCGCGTTGGACGCCTTCAAGAATCTGGTGCTGGTGTGGCACGAAGACTACGACTGGATGGTTCTTGAGCAGGCGGGCGAAAATGTCAAGGAAGATGACAGGCGACGGCAGGTATTTGCGTTCAGGGATGCTCTCTCGGCCATTGGCAAGGAAGATCTCTTCTTCCGTTGGATCGAGATTGTGCAGTTTGAGTCATCGCAGCCTGGTGGGTTCGGGCCTGAGAAGCAGACCGAGGTGGCTAAAAAGATTCGAGACCTGTTCCAGGAGCAGGGCGTTGATTTCGACAAGTTGTGGCACGAAAGCGTTGGAACCGAAGGATTGGCTGGCATTTGAAAACATGGCCAACCGTGTATTTGTACCTACATTTGGCGCATGGCGGCAAATCATAAACCGGTAATGAGAGCACATGTGGTATTCAGCTGGCACGGAAAGTTCAAAAAGCATACGTGGAGCCTGTATCTTGTTAAATTGTGGCTCAAACACGAACATTCGACGCATGGTATGTTGCGAATGAGAAGGACGATGGTACACGAATGACAGTGCCTTGAACTTTTGGCAGAGTTCATTTGCTGGACTTCTTGCCCTTCTTAGCGGCCGGACCCAGAGCAGCCTCTCTCTTCTTGGCCTCCTTCTTCTCAATCTCGGCCCTCTTAGCAGCCTCCTGAGCCTCGCGCTCCTCCTTCTCGGCCTGTAACAACCTGTAGTTAGACAACTGCAATACGAAATGGCCGGTTCAAGGGCCAAGCATACCTCTCTACGGGCAGCGTCTGCCGCTCTCTGCTCGCGAATGAGCCTCAGTCTCGCCATGTCAGCCTTGGCCTCATCCGTCTTGCCGGCCTCATGGAGCTTGCGGTATCTCTCCTTGGCCAGGGCAGCCTCCATGCTCTCGCGCTCCTTGCGGTTGTTTGCCACAGCGAGTTTCTTGACGCCCTCGGTAGCCTCCTCGACCTCCTTGGGGGGCGCCTTGGTCTGGTTGCGGGCGGCCTTGGAGTGATTCGGGTTGGCGGGCATGTCGTCGTCGCTCTCCTCCTCGGAGTCGGAAGGGGGCAAGTCGCCGACCTCGACGGCTTGGCCCTTCTTCTTTGCTATGGCAGCCTCCTTGCGGGCCTTGGCTGCGGCTTTGCGGTCGGCGCGAGACTGTTCGGCCTGGGGCTTGGCATCATCAGAGTCGGACTCCTCCTCGGATTCCTCCTCAGAGTCATCCTCGTCACTTCCGCTGTCGTCCTTCTTGGTATCGGCGCTCCACATGCTGATTTCGTTGCCATCAGCGTCGAGGGGGCGCAGGTCGCGGGAGAAGTGCTTGCCACCTGAATGACAAGACGGTTAGCGTGTGGATGAGGCCGCGGCGGGAACGACGTTTTGTCACAAACCTCCTCGAGTGAACTTCCTGAACTTGCCGCCACGACCACGAGAGCTGGAACCTGGTTGTCCGCCGGCCATCTTGACTGATTTTGGGTGGCTGTTGTGGTGTTGGGGAAGTTGCAGATGGGTTTGGCGGGGTTGACGTGCGATGTTTGTCAGAGACGGCTGGCGCAAGTTTTGGCGGGGTAATTTATGTGCAGAGCGGTGGCAGACTTTAGGGTGTGCAAGTAAGTCAATGGAGATGGGTGCAGCAAGGTTCTTCACCGAGATGGGCAACTTCAATGGGCGAGTGAAGACTTGGGATTCGGAGTCGGAGAACGGATTGAAGTTATAGGCTCTTCCTGCGTACACTAGCTAATTGTCTTGTAGAGGGAGTCACAGGCTAAGGCACGGCACATGGCCGGAGAGGGAATCATCATCAGGTTGCAGTAGTATCTTCTTACAGACCATTGACAGCCAGCGGACGGATACAATGCTGGGCTGCAAAATGATTCCCTGAGCTGCGCTGGGTAGCTGCACATAATTGGCGAGGCACGCAAACATAAACACCTTCGTCTTTATTGGCCGCCCATAGTTCTGTGGGGCTTGGCATGTCCTGGCCACGATTTTCACCGCCAGGATATTTGCCCCGCGCTTGGAGGGGGGGGGACGGCTCCAATAAGCCATTACCTGCGCTTGTGGATATAGCAAGAGAATCTAGCATACGAGCCACACGCGACCGCGACCTTGCGTGCTTGCATGAGGTATCTCAAAATGAGGCAAGAGTTGCAACGGATCTGACCCAAGCAGAGAGTTGCAGAGAACAACACTGAATGAGGCCAATGTTGGTGGATCGGTTGCTAGCTTGTATCATGCTAGGTAATCCTTAATCATGGATTGGACTGCATTGGTGGCTTTGACGGGGACAGAGAGAGGCCAAATTCAAGTGATATAGTATGCGTATTGATGACTCGGTAGTGGGTGGAAAATCATGTGGCTTTAGCGGAGATAGCTGCAAGCCATAACAGAAGCCACCATTGTCAGTGAGACCGCTTATTCTCCCTGTGCTAGAGCTCGATATTGTCACCCATTATTATTATTGTCATCTTCCTTGTTGTGTTTATTGTCATCCCTGCTACTATCGTCCTGCACAGGAAAGATAGCCGCCCAGACGCAGGGAAAAGCGGTTGCTTTTCACTGTGTCCTGACTTGATGGAGTTGTGAGACAGATACTGACCCGACGGGCATGGCTCATCCCATCCACGTCGTGGCACGGCTCCGGCAAAACAGCAGGGCCGGGCCCACAGTAAAAAAACCAATATCATGGCTCAGAATTCGCTCTCTTTCAACATTTCTCTTCTTTTTCTCTTCACCTAATCATAAAACAATCCTCCTTATTCACTCTGGCTTTCACGTTATCAATGAATGCGCTTGGAGGGGAAATAGGAGGAGAGATGGATGAACTTTCGCCCACTTACCCTCTGACCCGTGGCAGCTTCTGCTGTGTTGGTGATTGGAGAAATTTTCGTGGCGATACATGCTCTCTGCGCCGCCTCTGGCTGAATGCCGCGTGTTTACCACCGCGCTCTTCCTAGTTATCTACTACTACAAAGCCTTGTGTGTGACGCCTACACTGGCGCTCCGGTTGTCGACGACGCTGTCAAAACTTGCACGCCGTTGCGTCAACCCGCTGTTCCTCCAGGTGACTGGGCCAAGGTGCAGAATTTTTGCCGCACAGTGCAAACGCACAGTGCTTTTCGGGATCTAGAGATGTCCGACTCGCAACTGTCATCTCATCTCAAACGTGGGATCTCTGGCGCTCGTATGAACGAAGTCCACTACGTGACAATACTATGTACTTGCTCGAACCCGCATCCTCGCAAGAAGACCAGCACGATGTTTGACCAAACAACGGGACAGGTCTTCAAGGAAGTGACGGCTCCGCGCCCTCCGGACGCCTACCAAAATGGTCGTGACTGGTCCAGGCGAACTGGTCGTCCACCTCGCAAGGGACGCAGCGGACAGGGCAGAAAGGGTCCCAGGGCGTTGGCCGATATGGCTATGCATTTGGTCGCGGAAAACATTGGCGACGTGACGGAGCAGCATCTTGCCCGCGATGATCTGCCAAAGAGGTACCTGCGGAGGATATGGCGCCTGCTGGAAAACAGGTTCGTTCTGCCTCTGCGCATGCGGCAGTGATACCTAACTATATCTAACACTGATCTTCAGGGGCGTATGCTTCCAGGCATGGAAGATTTTCTCCAAGTCCCTCCTGGCCGAAGACGATGAAAAGACGTTGGCTCTCTATCGCTACCGCCAGCACATTTGTCAACCAACTGAGAACCTGCGTCACTACCTCAGACCGCTCGAGTCTACCGCGTTTGACTTCGTCTCCTATCTGGTCATTGCGGGCAACTGCTCCTTTGCCGAAAATGAGCTGTTACTTCTCGCGAATATGAAAAACCTTGGCATTCTCGAGATCATTCAGCCAGCCGATGAACTTCGCATGGTGTTCCCAAACGTCGACGACCGGCTCATCAGGGGCTGGACTGAGATGAATGACCCCTTTCCACTCCTGAGGATCTTGAGGCTCTGGAGTGATGAGTCGACGACTACACAGTCGCTCAAATACGTGTCCAAATTTCCATCGCTCGTCCTCTACGACGTCAATGCCGCGAGGAGCGACTGGGCCGGAGCCGCTGAAGCTGCCGTTGAAGAAGGCTGGCAAATGGAAGAGCCTGAGCATGGCCCGAATGATACCCTCCTGTGGTATCTGTTGCTTTTCGACTCCGTTGAGGAGAGCAAACCACGACAGCTGCAAGGCCTAGCTCGCAACATAAACGAAGGGCTAATGAACTTTTGTCTATCCAGCAGCCAGCCCATCAAATTGATTCATGCGCAAGAGGCTCCGGCGTTTCTCGATCACTTGGGAGACTCTGCGAAGAGCAACCTGTCCATGTACGTCGACGTGCCAGGCTATGAAGCACAAACTTGTAAGGGATTTCCATTCGAAACCTGGGCTTTTTGGTTGTATTCCTTTATTGGCCAGTTGATCAAGGACAGCGACTTGAAGCGAGTTGGCCTGTCGTCGGACATGAGCGTCGTTTCTGAGAAGCTGGTTCTCCCCTCCAAGCCCCTGGCTTGCTTACAATTGGGCCACCTTGGCGGCAGGCCAGGTATTACACCCGCCGTGTCATACGTGCGAAGAGGATTATTCTCCACGAGGAGATACACGTTCTTCAGGAATTCGGCGTCTAGCAAGAACCAGGATTCTGTGCGGAATGCGACAGAACTCATGAAGCCCTCGGTACAACTTGGTAACGTCGAGACAGGATTGAACCCGAACCGCAAGAAAAGAAGGCGTCTGGACGACATTTTACAGTCCTTTTTAGGTTCTTGAGAGGAGTGGCAAACATGGCATCTTGGTGCTGTGAGGAGCATCCAAAACATTGAACGGGCCAAGGCCTACCTTATATGATACCGTGGCGTTATCGGTCGCTGGCATGAAACAGTTAAGAAATCACAGCAGACGTGTGTCTCGAGAAATAATTTCATTCGTAAAATTCATGGCTTCATTTTGATCCCCAAAGTTGACGCCGCATTCTAGATGATGACAATAATGAACCCTCCCCAGCAGGTATATGCATCCTTGCGCTCAGTATCCAAAATCTTTTGTACAGGCCCTTACAACATGGGCTTCAGATCCTCGGCGACGGTAAATGGCGCCTCGGTCTTGCTCTTGATTTCCTCCACCGTCACGCCGTCCGCGATCTCAACCAGGGTCAGGCCGTGAGCGAAGTCGACGTCGAAGACACCCTGTCACCCGCGTGTTAGCTACGTTGCAAAATCTTGAACAGCGCATTGTCGACTTACCAGTTCAGTGATGATTCTTGACACGCAAGCACGGCCGGTCAGAGGGAAAGCGCACTGCTTAACAATCTTGGGGTTGCCCTTCTTGTCCGTGTGCTCCATGGTGACAACGACCTTGGTGGCGCTGGGGTTGCTGACAAGATCCATGGCACCGCCGAAACCCTTGACCTTACCAGGCAACATCCAGTTCGCAAGGTCACCGGTGGAGCTGACCTGCATGGCACCCAGGATAGTAAGGTTGATGCGGCCACTGCGGATCATGCCGAAGCTCTCCTCGCTGCCAAAGACGGCGGCACCGGGCTTGAGCGTGACCGTCTCCTTGCCCGCGTTGATGAGGTCGGCATCTTCCTCGCCCTTCTTGGGATAGGGTCCCAGACCCAAAATGCCGTTCTCGGACTGGAGCTGGACCTCAACCTCGGGGCCAACGAAGCCCGGAGCGAGCATCGGCATGCCGATGCCGAGGTTGGCGTACATGCCGTTCTTGAACTCCTTGGCGGCACGTCTGACAATGAGCTCACGCTTGGCGGCAGTGTCGCCGCTGCCGAGCGCCTTCTTGGCATCGGGGTCGTTCTCATCCTTGGCGAAGGTGTACTTCTCAATGTTCTTCTCGGTGGTGCTCTGGATGACTCGCTTGACATAGATACCGGGCAGGTGGACGGCCTCAGGGGAGATCTCACCAGGCTCAACAATGTGCTCAGCCTCGACAATGGTCATCTTGGCGTTGCGGCCCATGGCGCCGTTGAAGTTGTTGGCGGCGAGACGGAATTGGCAGTTTCCGAGCTTGTCAGCCTTGTAGGCCTTGACAAAAGCGTAGTCACCGGCAATGCTCTCCTCGAGGAGGTAGGACTTTCCGTTGAAGACCTTGACGTCCTTGGGGTAGGAAAATTGGTCGGGGGAGCCATCGGCCTTGTTCCTGAGAGGGAGTTCACCGGTCTGAACGACAGTGCCGAAGGCGGCGGGGGTGTAGAAGGCGGGAATGCCCTTGCCGCCAGCAGCGCAGCGCTCGGCGAGGGTGCCCTGAGGGGTGAGCTCGAGCTCGACCTCACCGGTAAGGTACATCTTCTCAAAGGTCTTGTTCTCGCCAATGTAGCTGGCAACCATCTTCTTGATCTGCTTGGTCTTGAGCAGCTGGCCAAGGCCGGAAGTGTCGGTGCCGGCATTGTTGGAGACTGCAGTAAGGCCGGTGATCTCGGGCTTCTTGAGAACCTCGTTGATCAAGGTATCGGGAACACCACAGAGGCCGAAACCGCCGCACAGAAGCGTGGAGTTTGACTTCATGTCCTTGAGAGCCTCGGTGGCCGAGGGGTAGACTTTGTTGATCTCTGCCCTACGTGCCGTCGCAGAGAATGCGCGGGCGAGGAAGGCAGTCGGCTGTTCATGGCAGGAGAGTCAGTCTGAGCCGGGGCTCATTGCAAGGCCTCCAATGGATCCAGGTCTACGTACGTTGGAGCCATGGCGGGCATAGGCTCTCAATGAGCGCGCATACAGAGCTGCTGAAGGCATCGTGATTGTGCTTTGGCCACGACTGGGACTACGGAGAACAGGACGAGGGGCAGCGTTGGAGACGGATAGGCCGTGGATGTTTTACCTCAATGTAAGAGGGTAGCGGAGAAGCATCAACAGAACCAGCGGAGAGGCCAGAGAGGAATTGGAGTGGAGGAGGGGACAGTTTCTCTTCAAGAGAAGCTGCGCGAGGGGTCCCGGATCAATTTATTGCAGCTACGTGCTCCTAGCATCCAAGGCCGTGGGTTGCCGTCGCTGCGGAAATCGCAGTGTCTAGTGTCGGGGGGTGTATGCTGCTCCGCCCCTTCGGGATTGGGCTCGGCAAGAGGATGCGGACGATGGATTGACTGGTGGGCTTGGACCTGGAAGCTGGTCGCACAGCTCTCGGCATCCATACCTCGGGGTGTCTTTCAGCGGTTAACCCCCCTCGGGTTCCGCGACTCGGAAAGTGGCGGGGCTAAACGTTTTGGCGCCTGGGCCCGGGGTTGCTGCAGTGGTGCATCGTCGTCGTTGACGCCAATGGAACTGGGGAAAGGGCCTCTGACACCTGAAGGAGCTTCCCCCATCCACACCCCGCAAAGGCATGGAATTGTATTGTGCCTCAGTGCGGCGGCCCGCAAACCTCGATCCCGACCTCTGAAAAACGGACAGAGTGATGGCAGACGTCCATACCCACTAATGGCACTGTAGGTATGTGCATACTGCCATCCGCCCGTTTGTACAGTACCTAAGCAACGGGTAGCGTTCAATTCATACGGTACGGTCCGGTTCGGCTGGCGGCGCCGTTTGCCGAAGACTCTGCCGAAGACCTGACTGAGCAGTATGCGAGTCCGCTCCGGTTACTTCCTTTGCAACTATTATGCTTTTTGTGATCAATAAACATGCACTTGGTTGTTGGTTATGTCAATGCGATACCGGCGATCGACCCTAGACACATCCATTTAGGATACGGGAAGCTTGGTCGTCCCTTGCGTGCGTCAATCCAGGCACACACGTCCCTGCTGTGCCTTGGATACCTTACATAGGTAAACCTAGGTAGTTTCCGGTGCGTATTCCGGCTCCGGCACTCGAGCTACTGCCGTAGTACCTTATCTGGTTGCCATCCGATGTCTCTGGGTTTTTTTTTTCCGAAGCATTCCGCTGGGGCATTCGAACACTCAGTTGCCCTGACAGAACACATGCAAATCGTTCAGATTTGTAGACGTTGCTAGGCACACCCGGCCAGTCTTACGCATAAGTTAGGGCTCGCAGTGTACTCACTGCCAAAAGAAAACGGCATCACGTCAAGCCTTTTGTGTTCTTTGTAGAGGAGGCCGATTTGGCTGCAGGTCACAGTCTGGGGCAACTACCCGTAAAAGACACCAGTGGGGCTGCTGCAGTAGGTCTAGGTGTCTTATCGGGCGATCGGTCAGGGATAAATTTTCTCCCACCTCTTATCGGAGCCCCACGCTTCAAAAAATTTCCAGCATCGCGGTCGTGCATGCGCAAGCAGGCTGAGGTCGTCGTGCTCCTGTGAGTCTGCAAGCCTACCTATGCGCTTGTCAGCCTCCAATTCAGCAGCCCCTTGCACCAGAACATTGCTGGGTCTCCCAAACAGTTGTTCAAGATGGAGCAGAGCCCCAAAAGACGCAAGGTTTCCCACCAGGGCAACACGAGGAGTGCAATCAACATTGCGACGGCGAGCCCGTTTGTCCTGCAGACCGACGAACTTTTGAAGGAGGTAAAGGTCGACTACACGAAGGCGCTGAGAGGCGCGGATAGCCTGCTCCATAAAATCAAGAACCTCATCGATGAAATTGAGTCTCACGGCCCCATCTCCGTTAGTTTATCTCCCATCTTCCCGTTGCGACTTAACATGTTGATGTTTCTTAGATCGCCGAAGCCACCCGCAAGTTCCAAAAGACCCATCGAATCAAGATTCCCTACCCCGAGCCGAAACCGAGCGATGATGCGCCTTACACCCTTTCGTACGAGAAGCCCTCGGCCTACAACGTCGTCGGTAGCTATGTCTCGAGAACCATGGTCAAGGCGCAGGCAAACAAGGGCGTGGACATGATCGTGCAAATGCCAGCGTCGCTTTTCCAAGAAAGAGATTACCAGAGCATGCGCTACTTCTACAGGAGAGCATACTACATTGCCAACATTGCGGCAAGTCTGCGCAAGGAGCTGGGAGACTCCGCTGATCTGGAATTCGAGTACTTGAACGGAAACACGCTACTGCCAGTCCTGACCATTCGACCGAACGACGGCAAGACTAGCGAGGAAGACAAGGCGTCAAAGGCAGACTTCGTCATCCGAATCATCCCTTGTGCCCCTGGAGGTATCTTTCCTAAGACAAAGTTACATCCCGCAGCCAACAGCAACCGTATTGGACAACCCGAGAACTCCAAAGAGGCGACACCTTTTTACAGCTCTACTGTCAAGGCCGAGGATACCTTCGTCACCTATCTTCGCGTTCTCACGCGTGCCAAGACCGATTGCGCAGCTTTTACGGATGCTTGCATACTAGGGAGGATTTGGCTTCAACAGAGAGGCTTGGGGAGCTCGCTTGCTGCCGGCGGCTTTGGTCATTTTGAGTGGGCGGTCATGATGGCACTTCTTCTCCAAACAGGCGGTCGCAACGGCCAACCCGCTCTATCTTCGGCGTTGAGCAGCACCGAGCTTTTCAAGGCCACGGTGCAGTTTCTCGCCTCCACTGAGTTCTCAAAGAAGCCTTTTGTTTTCGGTACTTACAAGCAGGGGACCGACATTATTCGCGAGAATGGCCCTGTCATGTTCGATCCCGAGCGTGAGGTAAACATTCTGTACAAGATGAGTCCTTGGTCAGCGAGCCTGCTTCATTTCCACGCCTGCACGACCATGGATGTGCTCAATGACCCCCTAGCCAACCAATTCGAGCCGACATTTATCACCAAAGCCGACGTGCCATTGCAGCTTTTTGACGCCATCTTCGAGATTCGCAACGTTGACAGCCATTCGAAGAGCAATAGCCCCGATCGACGTGGAGCTGTTTGGGATCTTAGTTTCAAGGCGTACACGGTTCTCAAGAAGGCCCTGAAGGACAGATCGCAGTTAATTCACTTCCAGACAAAGGATACTGCATCGTGGCCCATCGCAGGCAAAGAGCCCCGCAACGTTGCTAACATCCAGGTTGGCGTCATTTTTGATTCGGCTGACATGGGCCGGTTGATGGAGTACGGTCCCTCCGCTGAGCTCGAAAAGGAGGCGGCCAAGTTCCGGAAGTTCTGGGGCGACAAGGCCGAGCTGCGACGTTTCCAGGATGGCAGCATTCTTGAGTGCGTACCGTGGAACAACAAGACCGCGGCCGGCATTTGCGAGGAAATCGTTCGATACGCTCTTCAACGCCATTTGAGCCTCGGTCCTGGTGACCTTCGATTCCATGATGCCGAACCCCCCTCATCTCTAGGCATCACCCCTCTCGATAGGGATGCCTTCGAGGCGGCGAGGAAGGCCTTCCGAGCCCTGGAGTCAGACGTTCGCGGCTTGGAAGACTTACCCCTCTCCATTAGGCAGTTGTCGCCTATTGTACCAGAACTTCGATCTTCCTCTATCACCGCGCCCTTTGCCGCCTCTCAAAAGACCCCTCCATCAATGGATGTCAACTTGTATTTTGAGATTTCGAGCAAGTGGCCGGAGAACTTGGTCGCAATCCAGGAAACCAAGATCGAGTTTCTGCTTGACATCGACCGAAGATTGAAGGCTGTCAATGACAACATCACAACTAGCCTGGGCCGCGACAACGCAGCTCGTGAGATCGACAACCTGGCGTATCTCGACATCGTTTACGACACCGGTGCTGCGTTCCGATTGCGCATCTTTGCCGAGCCGGAGGAGACACTCCTTGACAGGCAAGCCAAGAACAAGACGCTCGACCCGCAGACGAGAGCGGACGCCGAGGAAGCCCTCTTTGACATCAACTGGCGGTATAAGCACCTCCCACTGCACACGCAGACGATCACAACTTACTGCACCCGCTTCACCACGCTGTCAACAACAATTCGTCTAGTCAAGCATTGGTTCAACGCCCACAAGCTTGCCAGCCACGTCAGTGAAGAGCTCATTGAGCTCCTTGTCTTACGCGTGTTCCTTCAGCCACACCCCTGGAAGACCCCGTCTAGCGCTATGTCAGGCTTCCTACGCACTATCCTCTTCCTCTCGAGATGGGACTGGCGCGATGAGCCCCTCATTGTTGACTCCTCAGACGACATGTCCGCAGAAGACAGATCCGTCGTCCAAAAACACCTGGAGGCTTGGCGTGCTCGCGATCCCAATATGAACCACGCTGTTCTTTTCGTCGCCACCCCGCACGACCATTCAGGGCTGGCTTACACCCGCCACGGGCCCTCCAAACTCCTCGCAACCCGCATGACTCGTCTCGCCAAGGCCGCCAGCAAGCTCATCAGAGAGCAAGGCATCGCCCTCGACATCGCTCAACTCTTCCAGCCCTCGCTCAGCGACTATGACGTGCTTATCCATCTTTCGACCTCAGCTTTGAAGCGCGTGGTCCGCGATGCCGCCGCCGAGGCCGGCATTCGCCACTCTCTCTTCAAGAATCTGGACGCGCGTACGGGCAAGGTGCCCCTGCCCTTGAGTAGGTCACCGGCGGCGGTCCTGCTCAACGAGCTGCAGACGGTGTACGAGGATACTCTCATCTTCTTCCACGGCGCTCCCGAAGACTCAGTCATTGGTGCCATCTGGCAACCCAAGCTGCGGAGACAAAACTTCCGCGTAGGTCTGCCGTACAACTTCCGTCAAGTGGATAGTGAAGAAGACGACGTGGTTGAAGTCAACAAACCCGCTGTTTTGCTCGAAATTGCAAGGATCGGGGGCGACTTGGTAAAAAGAATTGAGGATATGTCATAAGTACAGGGAAATACATTTGCACATGTTTGATATGTTGGCATAGCGAACCGGGAAATGGTAGATAAAAGTCAGCGATCGAAGGATCACACCAAGTATTAAAATGCCCAGTCAATTATTTCCGAGCCGATGCCTGTTAAAAGAAAATGTCTTTGGTCATGCTGATTATAGTCCTATTCAACCTGATTTCCCTTGATGAAACGCCATGCCATGATATAAAATGCCTATGCACACCAAGACGCTCGTATGCACACAAACATCCCCACCCCTTCGTGAGTCCAATAAAACCCGCACAACCCCCGAGTTCATTCAAGTCATCTACTGCAGGAGCTTCTGGTCCCGGCTGCTGTCTGCGACCTGCTGGGTAGAGAAGGCGCAGAACTTGTCCTTAATGGCGACCACCTCGTACGTTCCTTCTTGGCTTGCACGGATGATCTTGCTGCTCTCGTACGAAACGTCGTGTCGGGTCTCAAGCACCACGCTCTTCTGGCCCTTCTTGGCGTTGGAGCTTCGAGTGTACGTAAACTCGTACGGCGGCGTGCCCCAGAACTCGAAAAGGATCTCAACCTCGTTGCCTTCATGGATATCCACGCGAGTCTGTCTGCCCCTGCTGATTTTGACGGCGGGGAGTGGGTGAATCTTCTTAGTAATGTCAACAGAGGCACGACACTCTGATGCCTTGTCAGAGATGGAGGTGATGGTGAAGTCGCCAGGAGATTCGGCGATACGGCGGAAGTTGGTTGTGCCCGATTTGGCCTTGCGTTGGTGCCCCTGGAAATCATACCAGATCTCGAAGGGAGGCGTGCCGGAGAGCGTGTAAGCGATACGTTCGCCGACGCAGTAGTCCTCTCGGCTCTCCAGGGGATAGATTGCGGGCGCGTCATAAAGGTGGACTTGCACGGTCGGCGCTCCGATCTCATACTTCTTCTGGCAGCCACGAGCATCTCTAACCTCGCGAATGCGGACATGTTGGATTCCGAGGCGCAAGTGCTGTCTGGGTATGTGAATGCCGTAAGAGTGAGACTGGATGGACGGGATTCTGTACGTCTCAGGGACAGTGCCGCTGTGATGCTTAATCTCAATTTCCACGTAAAAAGGAGCGACACCATTTAGCGTCATGGGGATGGTGTCCTCGCTTTCTTGCTCCGTTTTGCAATACTTGAACGACTGGCCAGGCTTCACGAAGGAGGCGGACGGCTTGGCGTTAACCCGCTGGTTGAGGGTGAGAGGGCTGAAGTTTCTGTCGCTGTTATAGAGATTATCTGCTAACGCGGAGAACTTGTACGCATATTCTCCAGGCTTCGAGGTATCCATGCCAATGGATGCCTTATTGAGAGCGGTATCGAATTCCTTCCGGATGCTGGATCCAGAATTCTTAGCAAAACCAGTTCCCGGGAAGGGCTTGTGGAAAAGATCGTATTCGACACGGAAAGGGGCCGAACCTATCAAATTATCAGTCCGGAGCTCTGGGGAATGAGATGAACATCTTACCCTTGAGGCTGACCTCGAACGAATCGATATCACCTTCACACACATCACGCTTCACAAATGCAGCTGCATCCGAAGTTATGGTATCAGTCTGGACTAGCTTGATCTCAGGGCGAGGATACCAGTCAACCTTGAACTGGGATGCCTGGGGGTCGACAATGCCAGGACAGCTGTCGGCGACATCAATGATTTCGTAGGTGCCGCGGGACTTGACAGTAAGGATCTCATTGGCGTTCCTCGCCGTCTTCTTGAGAATAACATCACCGGCTTCAACGTTGCGGTACGATACAGTCCAAGGGCCGTCGCCCTGAAGACGAAGTGGCAGATCAACCTTGGTGTTCTCGACCGCCATAATGTTTCGCTTGTTTTCAACCAGGCCGAATGCTGCTCTGGGCCGTTGCCGTCGGACAGAGACCTTAAGCTCGTCCTTGAGGAACGTCCGGCAGCCAGATTTATCCTGGACGCTATTGAGAGCAAGAGTGTATTCGCCACCCTTGGCTAGGGGTTTGGTCTTGATTCTGTAGTTGTTGTCCTGGATATCGGTGACGCGCTCGGATTTGCGCTTGCCATCGTGAACAACTTCCCACTCCAAAGAGAAGGGAGCGTCTCCCAGGAGCAAGATATCGACCTCGACCTGCTCCTCAAGACAGGCGCTGATAGCTCCCGTAGAATGTTGAATGATTGCGGAAGCGGCAGGCTTCACATCCGTCTCCAGCACCATATTGGGTCCGCTCAAGGGTTGCCCCTTGTAGATGACATCGTCAATCTGCTTGAAGATGTACTTGTGATGGCCTGCAGCCGTCGGCCTCAGCTCGATTTGCTGTCTGAGTCCGCTGACATCGACACGCTCCCTTCTGACGTTGCCATTCTGATCAACAACGTCGTACCGGACTTGGAAGGGCGGGGTCCCGATAAGATCCAAGTCCACACGAAGTCCTACGGAGTTGCCGGCGCATTTGTCGGGGATCTCCTCCGCTCGCAAGGATAGCTGGGGCTCGAGAGGGTTGAGCAACAGACATGAGGAGGGCTCTTGAATCTCCCCCTCGCACGATCCGCTAACCACTGACTTGAGCGTGTAGAGACCAGGCTCCAAGACTGATGGCTTGTCATGGGAATTCTTGGCGGCGTAGGAACCGATGGAAACCTTGCTTCCATGATCTCCGCTGTTCGTCAGAGAATCGACTGGCGAAAACTCCCACGTCAAAGTGTGGGAAGTGTCCGGGGACGACTTTTCCGGTATCGAGAAGTTAATTGGCAGCTTGGCCCGATGGTCCTTTGCTACTTTAATGGGGTTCCGCAAGTCGCATCCTCGCAGACTAGCCTTGGGGCGCTGCTTGACCAAGAAGTTGCGCACGAGGTGCTTAGGCCGGGGACGCACTTCAGCCTCCTCGGGATTCTGAACATATTTCTGGACATTGCCAAAACCATCCTGAACCTCATCCACGGCATACTGCCAATCTCCTGCGGAATCCAGAGTTTCGTTGAGTCGCACAGCCACGGATTGAGGCTTCACCCAAGAAGTATCATCGTCGTTCCCGCGGGTCAGCTGTGAAGAGGGCGAACCGAGTAAGGGCGACATGTAGTCATCCGGCTGCAGGCTCTGAAAGTGAAAGCTGCGGTCGTTACCGTTGATCCTGCGACTGTACTGAATCTTCAACGGCGGTGTTCCGGTGACGTCAATGAAAAGATCCGACAAGTCCCTGATACATCGGCCTGCATCGTCGGGAGTGCGAAATGCAGCTTTCGGGCAGGGGACAACGTAGGTATCCTTCGTAGCGCGCTGAACCTCAAGCTTGTACTCGTCCAGTACCTTGCCAAGACGGTAGACACCCGTTTTCTTAACCGAGTACTCGATGGCAACAGCGACAGGGTTGGAATCCACCGTCTGATCCTTGATCTGCTTCGCAATCTTCTTGACCTCCCGGCTAGACAACCTTATCGTTTCCTCCTGATTGGTGTCAAGGTCGATGCGAATGAGCTCCATTTCGGCGGGAATGGTCGAATTAAATTGGATGGGCAGCTTGACAGTGTCGCGATCCTCACCGATGCAGAAAGGAATTTGCTCAAAGTTGAGTACGGCTGACCCTTCTGGGAGGATATTGATGATCTGCCTTCCCATGATCAACGAATGGTTGTGCAAGATGCTCGAGACCTTGACGGTGTGTTCGGATACGGCCACTTCCCGATCGTAGAAAACCTTCATGAAGCCAACGAGCCATGGCTGCAGTGGAATCTGCACCTCAAGTTAGTTAACCAAGTTTTTTCTTTGCTCAAGGCCCAAGACGGGAGCTTGGCATCGGCAGACGCACGGGAACGTTGAACATCAACATGAAGTTGAAGAAGGCATGGAAGAGGAAAATAGCCATGACGACAGGTTGCGAAAGCTCCAGCCATGGTATCCTCATTTCAGGCAGGCCGAAGAGAAATCCGAAGTCGATGAAGACCCATTTCAAAAACAGCCAGGCCGAAGTGTCGTTGTCCTCGACCAGCTTGATCCAGTCGTAGAACCTCCATGCCAATAGGCCAATGTATATCGCACAAGCGTAGGTGCGTTGTTGTGGTGCATCGAGGATTGTCAGGGGAATGACGGGTTCCGATGGAGGGGCGCCTCTCGAGGCATTCTCGGGAGCCAAGGGGAGGGATGACGATGTCCGCGTGGACTTCTGCGAGGATATCGATGAGTTTGGATCGGGATCTTGACGTCGGGATCTGCCTGGGGCCGCGGTCGCTGGTGTTTGTGGGAAACCACCAGTCCGCTGTCTCGGTGTTGCGCTCATCGCATGCCGCAATTAGGAACGCTTCATACGATCGTCGGATGTGGTCGAGGTTGCCGGAGAATAAAGGAAGCCTTGCAACTAGATCAGGGAGGTCGAAGGAGTATGGAAAGGGCTTGCCCGGCGATGCAAGTTGTTCTTGGCGTCGTGAAGCTGGAGAATCTGGCTGCTGAACGCACAGCTTCAAAATTTCCAGTGAATGCTCGTCACGTCCAAACGCGCCCAGCAACAACACCCACTTGCGATGACGCGGGATATTCTGATTGGCTTACAGTGCGTCTTAAGGGCCAAATAGCGGATACTAACAGGGCGACAGCTGTTTACAGGTTTTTGGCTGTGTGTTTGCCTGTGCGAGCACCCGTAGGTACCTGTGGACGGGGAAACAGACGCGGAGTGTGCCAACCAGCTTTATTCAGCCCCCAAAAAGCTGGGGGGTCAGCTGCGTTATGGAAAGCGCTGGGTTGACGTCGTCCCTTCCCATTCAATCCCCGCCATCATGCTTCGGAGCTTCTCTTGACAGACCGCCCATGCTAGATTGAACACAGCACGAATTCTGACCCCGTTTTATTGTTGTAAGCGAACAAAAGTGTTTAGAATCGTTGGTACGCGACCTCAGCAAGGACTGGGATAGTGTTGGTTCTGTGTGTTCTAAGGCTGATACCTCAGCTGATAAGCGCCAGGTATGTACGTCTTTATGAACCTCGCTTTTTCTCTCCATGCCTAGTCGATTCCTATGACGTTTCCTCTGGTCGAACGCATGGTTTTCTCTTTCTTAACCGATTTCCAGAATTCCTTATTAGTTGATATGGTCGTATGAAACGGTCACAGTCAGCCTTCTCTGCGTTCTGTTTCGTCCTCAACTCAACCACTTTATCAGTCGCTTTCTTCACTTCGCGTCTCTTTCGGCCACCTTCGTTAAAGACAAGCTCGTACAAATTCTTTCACCCAACGCATGTTTTCACGCATAGATGAAGTTCCTTGTTTCATGAACGAGAAAGGCTTTGATTCCTTTTTGACGTCATCATTCGAGTTATCGAGGGGTTTTACACCTTCCCTTTTTGCCTGCCACATCGATATCGACCCGGCGCCATATGGCCGTCTTGCCACAATTGCTCCTGGGCTGGCCACATTTCCATTCATAGGATCCTCTCTTCATTCTCCTGCATCCCCCAGCTCTCTATTAATTACATCTCGATATCTTGACCGGTCGTCACGATGTTAGGAACGGGTCGTCCCATCATGGGCCGGATACACCTGCGAAGCCGCAAGGCGGAACCAGTCGCAGTTGAGAACGGGCAAAAGCTTTCCCGGTCAAACTCTGACGATGATGTTTCTCCGGCAGTTGAGCGTGACATCTTTAACATTGGGACCAGTCCAGGGGCAGCGGTCGACCCTGCTCTGGCTGACCTACATATTCTCGACACGCCAGACGCCAACACCAGAAAAAGGAAGGAGTTGCCAAACGGGGCAATGGAAGAATCAGCGATGGGTCATTCCCGGCGAAACCCTAAGCGAAAGGCAACAGAAGCCGCCGCTGCTGCAACGAGCGCCGTCGCAACTCGAGAAGCTAGGCAATCGAACATCTTACTCCGGGAAGCATTGGAACCCATCAGCAAAGACGAGCTTCAGGAGTGGGAAGGCTGGTGCGAGGTGGAGTCGGAACCGGTTCGTCTCTTGTTTTCTCTGCGTGCAGTGTAAGACCTGACCTTCCAGCATAGGCGTTCTTCAACGCCATTATCCGAGAGATGGGCGTGAAAGATGTGAAGGTCCAAGAGGTCTTTTCCGTTGACGAAGACTACGTCGCGACTATGCCCCAGCCCGTGTATGGGTTCATCTTTCTATATCAATACTTCTCGGAGAATTACGAGGACGACGAAGTGGTTGACGGGCGAGATCTATGGTTTGCCAATCAGGTTTGTGCTCAAGATCTTGCCTTTGCCCAGTGTTTGACTGACCGTTTTCTTAGACGACGGACAATGCGTGTGCCACGGTTGCCCTGACCAACATCCTAATGAATAGCGCCGGGGTCGACCTCGGCACGAAGCTTCAGGAGTTCAAGGACGCCACAAGTCATCTCAGCACACCGCTGCGCGGTCATGCCCTCAGCTCCAACACGTTCATACGCTCTGTACATAACTCTTTCACCCGCAGAATGGACCACCTGAATGCAGATCTCTTTCTTGAAAACGAAGCCACCGAGTCGAAGAAAAAGCAGCGCAGAGGGCCGGCCAAGGCCAGGAAGACAAAGAAGCAGAAGGTCAACTCCGAATCGGGATACCACTTCATCGCCTACGTCCCAGCTAATGGCTCGGTGTGGGAGCTTGACGGCCTCAAAACTCGACCGGTATGTCTTGGACCACTGGAAGACGGCGTCCACTGGACAAACCTGGTTCGTCCCAACATCCAGGCGCGCATGCTTCAGTTCGAAGAAAGCGCACTCTCTTTCAACCTCCTGGCCCTCTGCAAGAATCCACTCGCCACCATATCTGGGAAACTTGCGAGCACAATTCGGTCATTTGAAGTACTTAACAGTCGCACCAAACACTTCGACGAATGGGAGACTTTAGTTGCTGGCAACGACCAACCATTGAGGGCTGACGAAAAAGATCGTCTTGCTGGGTTTGGGATCGAGCGAGAAGATATCGAACGAGCAGCCATGGATCCAATTTTGGAGAGGAAGCTCAGCAACCCTTCTATGGAAGCAATGGAGATTTTCGAGGTCTATAGTGATTTGGTTACGGAGCAGAAGTCTTTGATGGGGGAATATAACGGGGAGATCGCCTTCATGAAGGAAGACGAAGATCGCGTACATGGACGGCAGAAGGATCACACGCTAGCGATCCACCAATGGGTGCAAAAGCTTGCGGACCATGGAGTTCTCGCCGACTGGGCTGCTAATCTGTGATTTTTTGGGGCGCGACTGAGGAGTTGGGAGTTCACGAGGATTGAGGGAAAGTCTGCACTGCGTTGGCGTTTGGTTTGTGTGCAAAGTATACAGATGGATGCGCTGGATAGAGCTATGTCTATCCAGAACACAAGAGCATCCAGTGAGGCACCCCTTCTATAGTCTAAGACATATGGGAGCAATGACGACTGAACAGTTTGCATTGCTTCAATTCGGACGATGTGCTAGCCTGAGGACATTGATTCCACTCATCACAGTGGCGTGTAGACCATCTCATCATTCGATGGAATGAACCTGCAGCTTTTCCGATCAAACCGCTTGAAAAAGAGTCCTGTGTCTGTAAACATGGCGCCTGCCGCCTCGTCTGGATCCCGGATAAGCTCGAGACTTGAGGCTTTAACAAGGGAAAAGGTTCCCTGCATGTTCGGAGGTGTTCTTCTTGGGTGTTAGTCTTGGCGCATCACTCTCCACTCCAAAGGTTTAGGAGGAAACTCACAACAGCCTGTAATAAAGAATTGACCCTGAAGGCGGCACCTCTCCGTCGATGACGACTGCCACAAACCCATACCTGCCGTGTCTGACGACATGTCCAATCTGGTATTCCATGTGATTCTGGGGTTCTCGGAATAAGGGCCGCTGCTCATCAGCCCGTCTTATAAGTCGAAGTATATACTCCGGGTTAGGCGCGGCCAGGAAGACATCTCCATGGGGCTGAGGACGATTGAAATAGATCTTTTCAACCAGCCAAGCATCATCAAACCTCAAGGAGTTGAAACGGAGTGCGAAATGCGACGTAACGTCAACAAACGCCCCTGGATCGAGCAGTGTTGTTGCCCATGCAGCGGCGTACACAGATAACTCCATGTTCTGAAGAGGTGTACCGGTCCTTAGCCCGGCGAGTCTCTCAATCGAAACATCCTGGGAAGTCATGACGAGATTTGTATGCCGAATATTGTGAGCCAACCGCCCGATCATTGTCGACACGGCTGCGGGCGCCATTGTGTCGACATCTAGGCTACGCCATCCCACCTGAGATATAAAGTGCCGAAGAGTCTCTTTGCTGAACTCTTCGTCGCCCCCATACGGGTCCAAATACATTCTCTCAAGCGGCTTCTGGGTATTTGTCAATGTAGACCCGTCAAGTCTTGTATCTTTGGTGGCAAACACCATTACGAGCACATGTCCCGGGAGAGCGCAGCAGTGAGCGTTGATGCCTATTCTCTCCCCAATGCAGCAGAAGATGGCGGCCGACACCATAGGTAGTGATTGATGAGCCTCATCGCGCAGCGCATGTCCGATGAGGCAGTTTCGCAAATTGCGGTAATTTGTTTCCGGATTGCTCATACCGGTCAAATTCTTTGATCTTAGCCATCTATTCAATGCCAATGCCTGATCGCGGATGCACATGCCGCCGAAGTCAGGGTGGTCGGTGATGAACTCATCTGCCAGCACATTCAGTGTTTTAGAAACCTATGATCTGTCAGCCAGCAGCCACAAAGGCGCAGGGGTGAGCTTTACATCGTCAACATCACCAACGTCATCGGGGAGGACAAACATGTCAAACGCAGCCAGGGCACGCTCCAGCCTGCGAGGGACGACTCTTGGGGTGTGGTTGGTTCTCCATGCCTCTTCTGCTTCCGAGCTCCGTAAGCTGTCCCATATTTGAATGGCGACGCCGCGGCGAATGCTGGCGAGCATTGCGTTGCTAAAGTACCTGATGCCGATTAAGTCAGCCAACAGCAATCCAACGTCAAACTCGCACGTGTCGCATACCTCCGAGATAAGACATCTTCGGCCAGCTCAGGCGTCTGTGCTTGATTTAAGAGGAAGTCTTTCGCATCGAGACCCAGCAGGCATATCTCTTCAAATTTCTTAACCCGGCCATGCTTAGTTGCCAGGACCCCGTCGAAGAGGCTGGCAACTCTAGCGTTACGTCGCATACGGCAGAGAAAAAGACGCTTCCAGGATACGTTTGAGGCCGGCTCTAGTAATTTGTCGCGAAACTGATGTTCCGGGTGCCAATACTTGAATGAGTGCAGACAGTAGTATCGCCATAGGATAGGCTCGTTGGCGAGGTGGTGTAAACGTCTTGATAAAGGGTCAACAGAGAGCAGGGTGTCCTCTGCTGACACGTAGTGAAGGATCTGGAGAAGTATCTCATCCGGGACCTGGGCGAGAGAGAGCATGGTGGCGGGAGGGGCCAGGGGCCACACAATGCCTCACCGTCGGAAACCCGAAGATCGAGACGGATGACGGCAGTGAATGCGGCGGAGACTGCAAGACTTATACCAGCGCCCGTGTATGGCAAGGGAAGGTGCAGGCGTAAGTTGAACGTCCCCGATTTCGAGGAGGGTGAGTCAAAGGCCAGGTTGTTCGTATTAAAAGTCCTGTGCAACGGTGGCTTGGGAAGCGACATTGGTGAAGAAGTTGACTTTGGAATGCCGCTCCCGGCTGAGTGGTTGCATCACAAATCAAAGTCTCTTTCCCACCTCAAGTGTCTCAAGCTGTGGCGGTCGCATAAGCTGCCCGCCACACGGGGCACTCCACGTCGCTGCTCTTCCGTTGACGTCGGCCGTCACCATGGAAGGGGAAAAAAAAGAAAAGGGTGGATCCAGCTTACTGTGTGGGGCACTAGGTACCTACCTACAATCGAGCATGCGCTGCGGGGAGCCAAGCATAGGTACTGTGATTGGCTGAGTGTGGGCCGAAAGCAACTCACATTGGGCACAAAGGCTGGAGGGAAAAAACCGTGCCCGGGCGTCCCCAGCAAAGTGAGGTGTGCCCGCGCTATTCCCAAACAGGTATCCAGTAAACAACAACGCGCCAACCCGATGACCGCGAACCCTTGGGTCCAGGGTACACCTCGAATCCCACTTTCAACACCGCGACTGACCGGGCTCTAATTATCACGATCCAGGCTTTGCTCTTATCGCGCAGTTACTGCTCTACGTCGCTTCGATTTCCTGCTTGCTTTGTTTTGCATCAGCGCCTGCTCTTCAGACCTCCTACGTTCGGCCCCCCAAATTAGTGCCATGTTCACTACCACGAGACCACATCTCTAACTCGCGCATCCATTCACCCCTCTGTTAGTCGAACGCGGTCGAGATGGTCCAACCTGGCGTCGACGGCCTCGACACGCCGCGCACAAACGTTGGCGACGCGACATATCTCAGACAGCCAGACTTCGATATTTCGCAAGAAGCCTCCTTCCAGTCACCGGCAAAAGGCAACAACAACTTGCTCCAGCAATTGCGCAATGGCCGTTCTGGCGGCATCAACCTTCGCACCCCGCGGGGTCGCGCTCCCTTCATGGACCGAAAGAACCTGCCTGCAGGGCTGGGAGGGGCAGAGTTCACCCCAATGCTCAAGTCTGCAACAAGAAATAGCGCGCGCCGCGGCTTCGGCAAGGAGAACGGCGCCGTGCCCAACACACCTGCACTCGATCAGCTCGATGGAGACATGACGCCAATTCCCAATATCGACACCTCCATGTACCACTCCCGTTCTTTTGCGGACCGCACACCGCTCCCCGAAGTCGATAGTACAAGCACGACATCTACACCGCTAGTCGTATTACCACGTCGAGATGGCAAAGGCCCGTTGCAGGATGGTAATCAACTCTCGCTACGAGAGCAGGAGAACGTCATCGATAAGATCGAAAAGGAAAACTTTGGCCTTAAGTTGAAGATTCACTTCCTCGAGGAGGCTCTGCGGAAGGCCGGCCCCGGGTTTAGCGAGGCCGCTCTGAAGGAGAACACGGATCTCAAGGTCGACAAAGTGACAATGCAGAGGGAGCTCCACAAGTACAAAAAGCATCTGACTTCGGCGGAGAAGGACCTTGAGAGTTACCGTCAACAAATGATGGAGCTGCAGGAGAAGGCCAAAAAGAAGTATGCGGACCAAAAGCAGCTGGCCGAAATTGAGCGCCTGCAACGCGCTTTGGAGGACAGGGAAGCCGACCTTGACGACATGCAACGCCAACTGGATCGGGATCAACAAGACCAAGGCCAAGTCGACAAACTTCAGGACGAGGTTGGCGATCTTGAGGCCGAGATCCGCGAGAAGGACCGCATCATCGGCGATCATGAAGACGAAATAGACGATCTCAAGTCCAAGTTGGAGGATATGGAAGACAAGATGAAGGATACACAACGGCGGATGATTGAGCTTGAGCAGAATGCGCAATCTAAGGACGATTTGGATGATGCTAGAGATACCATTGACGACCTGGAAACGAACGTGCGCCGATTGGAGGAGCAAGTCGACGAAATGAAGGGCAAGCTGAACCAGGCCATTGCGGACAAGGAGCAGGCCAGGGGCGACCTCGATGAGCTTCAGGAGGAATTGGCGAACAAATCTGTCATGACCAAGGGCCTCTCCCGTCAGAAAGAAGAGAAGCTTCTGCGGTTACAGACTGAGCTGGAAGAAGCAGACACGAGGTTCGCGGATCTTGAGAAGCAACTATCCGACGTCGTCAAGGAGAATGACAGCCTCAAGGCCGCCGCCAAAGAAAGTCTCCGTGAACGCGAAGCTGCAGACCGAGAAAACCAATCACAACTTGGAAAGCTCGAGAAGCAGCTTTCTGATATGACCAGAGAGAAAGATGAACTGAAGGCAGCCGCTCAGGAGGGCCGCCAGGAGCGAGCACTTTCCGACCGGGAGCACCAGTCATTACTCAATCAGGTGGAGGACCTTCGGAGTGAATTGCAACTAACGTTGGACGAAAAGAACCTATTGCAGACTCGGCACGAGGCATTGACAAACGAGTCAAGGTCTTTGCAACGCGACGTGGAACGCCTTCAGCAGTCTGTTGACGAACTGGAAGAGAGTCTCGCTCAGGAGAGAGACCACGCCTTGGAGATTGAACGTGACATTCGCAGTCAGTACAGGGGCGAGATCGACCGACTCAACGACGAGATCTCCGATCTACAAGCCGAGATTCGCGAGAAAGATAACCTTTACGATAATGATAGTGAAAAATGGGAGACTGACCGTCAAACGCTGGAGTCTGGACGAAAACGGGCGGAAGAAAAGGCGGCCGGGCTAGAGCGAACTATCGAAAAGTTGCGCGAAGCAGAGGGTAACCTGTCGTCAAAGGAATCAAGATTACAGGAAGCTCTTGAGAGCGAAGCCCAGCGCCACAAAGACGAGCAGGCATCTCTAAGCCGACAAATCGATGATCTCCAGCAAAACCTCGAGACACGGCAAGCCATGCTCACGGACCTGCGCAACGAGCTCTCCCAAGTTCAGGACGAACTCCGTCAAACGCAGCTCGACTACCAAGCGCAGACAGAGAGAGTCGAGGCACTGGAGGACGAGGTCGAAGTCTTGCAGACAACTCTCGACGAGGAATCCGAGCACTCTCGGGAGGAACTTGAGGCGGCTAGGAAAGAATGCGATGCGCTGATTCAACAACTGGATGAGCTTCGCCGTTCAGCAGATCTAGCTCGAGGCTCAGCATCGACTTTACAGGAAAACGCTACGAAGTCCAACCAGACAATAGACCGCCTCCGAGCGCAGCTTGACGAAGCAACCTCTCTCGTGTCCAAGTTGAATGGGGAGAAGGAATCCCTCCAAGATCAAATGCAGAAACAGCTTTTGGACTCAACTGCCCAGGCAACCAAGGTTTCTCGCGAGAAGCAGACACTCCAGGATCAACTTGCAAATCTCAACCTCGAGATGCATTCTTTGCGAAGCTCTTTGGCCGAGGCACAAGCAGAACGAGACGAGGTCGAAAGTGAGATGAAACGCATGCACAACAACGGCGAGGAGACATTACGCGTCGATCGGGAGCGATTGGACCTGAGGACAGCCAAGATGAAGCTGGACAACGAGGTGCGAAGACTCAAGGATGAGAATAAGATCTTGCTAGACCAGATGCAGCTGGCCGAGAAGTCTCTCGAAGAGGAGATTGAGAAGGCTGCCGAAGAGGAGGATCGTCTCAATCAGGAGATTCGTCAACTCCAGGTCAAGCTCCGGGAAGTCTCTTCGTCGGAGGGTCATGAATCCGCTGCTACAAGACGCACCATCCGCGAACTTGAGCGCCGTATCAAGGATTACGAGGATCAGTTGGCGATGACACAGCAACTGCCCGCCAACAACTCGGGTGAAGGTAACAGCGAAATATCCCTCATCCGCCGCGATCTTTCAACGGCGCGGCAGAAGGAGAGGGAATACCTTCAACGTGAGGCAGCGCACAAGGACGTCGTCAGAGGCCTCAAGAAGCAAATCACAGAGCTCGAGAGCAAAGCCCACGATGCTGAAATGTCCCGCCTGATAATGTCACCAGCGTCATCAAGCCCCTCGACTAGGAAGTCCGAGGTCGTGGAACTTCGCCACCAACTGTCTTCGGCACAGCAGTCCATCCACGACCTGAAGACAAAGGCACGCGACGCCGAACGCAGGGCGACACAACTCGAGCGAGACTTCCAGACCCAACTTGAAGAACTCGAAGATCAAAAGCTCTCCCTCGAGCAGGCTCTTGATGATGCGGAGCGGGAGTCTGAAGAAGCCGCTGCCCTTCACGAGAAAGCTTTGGGCAGACTAAAGCAGAAGCTCGAGAGGGCTGAGCAGGATCGCCAAATCGTCGGTCATAGCCGCCGTGACGTCGGCAACATGTCATCTTCCGAGCGCAAGGATCTCCAAAATATGCTCCGGAGGACACAGTCAGAGGCTGATGCACTGGAACACGACGTGATCCAGCAGCACGAGACCATTGACACCCTCATGGCCGCTGAGGCGTCGCTCCGGCGCAAACTAGAGAGGGCGCGCAGCGAACGCGCAGCTTACCGCCTAACTGCTGAGAAGTTGCAGAAGGATATCCGCGACCTCAAGTCTCAGGCTGCCTCAGACGCCAAGGACCAGCGCAACGTCCACTTCATCGATGAGAGAATGAGAGAGACGGACGAGGCACTGGAGACTGTCATCCGGGCAGCTGAGACCGCGGATGCGAAGCACACCAAGGAGCTTCGCGGCATGACCCTACAGATGGAGTGGATGCAGGCGCGGTGGAAGCGGGAAGTCAGCTTGCGTGCGGATGCTGCATACGCAAAGAAGTTCTTGCAGCTGGAGCTCGATGTTGCTAATGCATGGTACGTTTCCCTTAATCTGCAAGCCGTTACGCCATTCGTCTCCCATACTGACAGTCAAACTACAGCAACAAAGCCCAGCTGCGTGAACTGGAGCAGATTCGGTGTGATCTGCTTGGGAGCCGCCGACCCCTGCCACCGACATCCTCGGCGCTCGCGAAGAAGGGCACCACCGGCGGCGCCGGTCCCGGGCGACCGACGCTCAAGACGGTTGCGACGATGGCGCGCTTCATTGCCCGGATGCGCATCTCTGCGCGCGAGTGGGCCAAGCACGAGGCCACGCGCCGTAAACTGGCGGATTGCGTCGACGAGATGCGCAAGACCAAGAGGAGGAAGCAGCTCAAGGTGGTGTCAACAGGTCACGTCGAGGCCTGATGGAAACTCTGCCCACGGATGGTCCTGTGAAAGGTGTCGAGGAATGGCGACAAGTGCTCCTCAAAAGGGATTGTCTCAATAGTGCCTCTCTCTTTCTCTCTCTCTATTGGGCCGCGTTGCAGCCGAGCTGAAGATGCAGCGGCATGATCGGGCATCCCTTCACGCATATCCGCATTAGCACGGTGTTTTTCTTTGGTTGTTGTGTTTTTCCCCCTTGTAGTATTGCATATTGCTGCAGACCCTTGACGTTGCAGCGGGAGCGAACGAACGAAAAGGAGTTTGGTTTGCGACCCTCTTTCCCTATTTGACCACGATGGCGGTTTAGAGACCGGGCTAGCTTAAAGGGGACAGACAGGATAGGTGGCTAGGGGGTTTGATGGCAACACAACTCTGGACAATTATTGGCTTGCTGTTCACTACTACCCATCACCGTTCTCATTTGTCCAGCTGGGCAATGCTGGCAATGCATCAAAAACGGTTTCCTGTTGGTTAGTCGGGGTCGGTTGGATTGGTAAGGGAATGGAGAAACGGGAGTCCGGATTGGTTGTTTTACTCGTTTGTCTCTTTCTTATTTTCTACCTGTTTCCCAGTGCGGCATGGTGGACGACAGATTGCATCAACCGTAGATACCTAAGACAATTGGTTTTCTGGATTCCATCATACATGCGGTTCCGCGTGCAAGCTTCGCTCCAGACTAAGCAGGTCCAGATTCTCACACTTCTCTTCGCACTATCGAGTCCGGATGGGATGAGGTGGTGATATGGCAGGAAGCGTTCAGTTTAGTGTAAGTTTGCATGATGGCCAGCAAGCGCTTCATCGCTTCTGAAAACTCGAGCAGCTTTTGTGAAATTCATTTTTACAAGCCACCGAATGAGGGAGGGTTACACTGTGTCTTGTACCACCAAGGCAACAACCAAGCGCCAACAGCAAAAGCAGTTCCCGGAATACCCCAAGTTCCACAGTTTTCGCAGGCCCAACCTTTCTCTTTTCGTTATGATCTCCGTGTCCACCTACCACGTCTTTCAAACCTGATTACAGTCTTTCGAGGCCGAAATAGGGAACAATGACATATACAGGGCGGACCGGCCGTTAAGTGGGGTATATTACATGACGAACAGAAGATTGGTGTCTTTCGTGCCGCGTTAGCATGGGTGTTTCATACGTGCGTGATATTGCATACTCAGAGGGTGACTGCAAGACAGCTGCGGCTTTTGCGTATAGCGGGTGGCAAGTTCGTCGCGAATGCTGTTGAGAAGCTGTACGTAGCTCTGTTGGGGATTCTTCTTGAGAGCTGTGATGAAGGCCCAAGACATGGCGCCAGTGGCTTGAGCAGCAATCGTTGCATCGGCCCTAGGTTACAGATTAGTGTTCGCGTCCTGCAGGTGCACAGGGAAAAGAGACAAGATTGGTTCCCTGCCACACTTGCGGCTTGAGAAACAAGAAACGACCGAACGTGACTCGTCGCCCTAGACACAATGCTGCACCGCAAATACGGTTGCGCCTTGCTCTAGAGCGTGGGTGATATCGCTGGCCTGCTACACTGGTCCCATAAATATGGACAAAAACAGCCACCTGAAGTTACTCGCTTTGTACAATTCGCTTGTTGCCTTCTCGCCCGGAGAAACATGAATTCAAACGTAGGAGCCAACCCCAGCAAGATTATGATGACGAGGTGGCTCAGATTACAGAAAGAAAAAGAAAAGCAAGGGTATCATAAGATGAAATAGAGAAGGGGGCCATACGAGGTCTGGTCGTCTTTGCTTCCCGAGAACATGACGACATCTGCTGGAGATGTCTTCGTAGCCATTGCGCGATCGTGGGCGTCTTCTCCGGTGGTGGCCTTCTTGAAGAAGCCCATGATGTTGCTTGCAACGCCACCAAGGTCGCCTTGGCTGTATGATGAAATAACACCAAGAAGTCCTTGGCCGGCTTCCTTGGCCAAGTTGGGCTCCTTGAGGATACCCTGGGTTGAGTAAATGTACGGCAAGTCGAGGGCGGTACCGGAGTGACACGAATCGAAAATTGCTGTGAGCCTCACACCAGCTTGTAGCGGCTGCACCATGATCCTGTGCATCTCATCGTCCGTGATGTGACCGGTCTGGCGGAAGTCCACGGGGTAAATGACCTCATCATACCCGTCGTCCTCATCACCGTCGAGATCTTTGGTTTGACCGCCGTGACCTGTGCGCGTCAGTATTTTAGACAGCATTCGTGCCGTATCCCGGTATACCTGAATAGTGGAAGAAAAGAGAGTCATTCGGCCTCGCGTCCTTCACCAGCCAGTGCATAGCTCTGAGCAGGTTCTGTTTCGTCGGCTGGCTCATAGGGTTCTGCTGATCGTCTGTCAGGAGGACCATGTCCTCTCGCTTGTATCCGAATCGTTCCACAAGATAAGCTGACATGTTCTTCACGTCATTGATGCATCCACGCAGCTGGCCACGTTGACCAAAATAATTGATACCAATCAGAAGTGCCTTTCTCCGACCAGTGCAATTGGAATATTGGAAGTTGTAGCCATTAGGAGCACCATGACCGAATCCCTGTGGTTGACTCGGCGGCGGCGGCGGAGCATTGTGATTCCCATGCATGTACGCATTCGAGTTCACTGTCGGCATCCCTGTGGAAAATGAGCACATCGGCTCGTAACGAGACGAAAGCTCTTTCAGAGCTCTGCGGGACTTACCAGGGCGGTTGTTGTAATTGGGCTGAGGCGGGTAGCCGCCATATTGCTGAGGAGGAGGAGGCTGAGCGGCATATCAGTTGACGAAGCAGGAGGCTGAGAAGAGTTTCAACTCGTACTTGGTTGTATCCGTATGGTTGAGGAGAAGGCTGTTGGTAGCCGTACGCCGACCCTTGGGGAGGGTATCCATTGTAGCCTTGTTGGGGCGGGCTTTGCGACAAGATGTCAGCGTGGACGCGTGTGCAGGGAGATTCCTTGAGCCATACGGGTAGTAACCGCCCGGAGGCGCATATTGCTGTTGAGGAGGTGGACCACCCTGATATCCTCCGTAGTGACCCGGATACCCAGACATCCTGGAGATATGGTCCTTGGATTAGGTAGGTTTGGATCGGACGGCCCGCCCGGTAGGCGTCTAAAGAACGAAAGCTCGACGAAGTGTTCTGGACGAGGATCTGCACAGAGCAAACCGGACCGGGGAATTGGAGTATCTTATAGAAAGTGCGACGATTTCGATCGAGAGACGGCGAGGGGGGGAGCGAGGAAGTTGCAGGAGGACAAGGTAGGTTGTGCGGGAGGCAGATGCGCGTGCTTGGGTCTCGGGACTAGTCGAGTGACAACGGGGCCAATGTCAGCGGTTGGTGAGCGCGAAAACGGTTCGAGCTATGGCGACGGGAGTATTCTCTGATAGCGCCAGCAAGGGCACTAGCTGACAAGCCTACCTTAAAGCGGGAGATGGGTCACGCAGCAAGGGTGGATTGGATGGTAGGCGGTATTGCTAGCTGGATATGCTTCGGCTGGCGGTTGAGGGAGTCGGCTTGCGAGAGGGACGGATCGGGATGGAGGACGTATTCGGTCGAGGTAGGCGCCTGTTGATGCAAAGACTGGTGGTATTCCAGCAGCTGAGGCGGGGAGGGAGACGACGAGCTGGGGGATTGTCGAATGGCAACAGAGAAGACGACGCACGCAGAGTGTTAGCTTGCACAGTGGTGTGTGGAAGAAAAGACGCGGACGAGGAGGTTAGCGAGGGCGCAGGACAGGAATCGGTTTGGTGGACAGTGATGATGTGTGGAAGAATGTGGAATGTAGAGTGAGGAATGTGAGGAATGTGCAACCCGCCGTGATGGAGGTCGGAAGGAAGTAGAGAGACCCGACGTCGAGAGGTCAAGGCAAGCCGCCGAAGGCACAGGCACAGGCACGGGCAGAAGAAGCAGACACAGACACAGACACAGGCACAAGTACAAGTACAAGTACAGGCTCAGACTCTGGCGTGCCGGTGAGGTGGTGCTGGTGGTGGAGGAAGAGGAGGGGTCTTTTTTCCAAAGCTGGCGCGGTAGGTATCCAAGGATGGATGGTATGGATGGTAGTCGAGCTACCTAGGTAAGGTTGTATAAATTGTTTGGCGGGGGGTGCTGACGCGCGGGAAACAAAGTGTATCCGTACGACGACCGAAGATAGGCCAGGCCAGGCCAGGGCAGCAAGGTGGGGGACCCAAGGCAACACTAAGCAGATGGCTGCCCACGGATCTTCACCTCATGCACGAATACCTTATGGCATGTGTAGACCGTACCTTGAGGTAAGGTAGATAGATGGCAAGCAAGGTGGGATGAAAACTGGCACCGGTAGGTACACAATGACGAACCACTAACAAGTCTACGTAATGCTGGGGCAATTGTCGCAGCCGCCGAGGAAGCGGACGGCATGTGCCTACCGACGAAGCTGTCAAGGCAGTCACGATTGGATTTGGACGGAAGGAACGGCTAAAAGCCCAAGAGCATCTGCTAGCGGAAGTGGGTCCGAGTACCAAAGCACCTATTATGTAAGGTAGGTACCTGCTTGTTGTTTCCCCAACTTCCGTTCAGTGTTGCACCGCACTCTCGCGGGCATGACGATGCCTAACGTAGGTCGCAGTCAACTTTTCTCCAAAAGAGAAGGAAAAGGTTGTACATACTGCACAGTACAGGTCATGATCCGTGAGGTAGAGACCGGCAGCAAGTGGTAAGGCACACACAAGTCGACTATCCGTACGGATACGCATTGGCCGTACCATGACCTTTTCCCATCCCGGCGAGAGCCGAGAGAGAGGCGGGTTCCACAGGCGCTACCCCTCTTTAGGCCGGTCCGCAAACCCACGACCTCTGCTCCAGTGAGTGCCGCATCCCGTCTTCTGCTGGGCCTCCACACCTGCGTCTGCGGTATGATATATGTATGATATGGTACAGCATGACATGGCATGGCATGGCATGGCGCGGCGTGGCGTAAGGTTCCACCGAGCCCGAATGGAATTCATATCCCAGCCCACCGGGGCGCCGCCTTTCCCTCCCGTGTCCTGAGACCCTTGAAGTTGTTCCATCGCCTGCTACAACAAACCGTCCAGTCTCACTTGTTATCTGCTCAGGCGCGCTTGTGTCTCGAACCCAGTTTCCTAAGGTAAGGTACCTTAAGGTAGCCTGAGCCCAAGTCTTGGCCCCGGTTCCCCACCTGGGGCTGCTGAACCCTTTCCCCGGTCCAGCTGAGAATTCAAAGCAGATGCGGAAGTGTCTGCGCCCATCAATCGTGGCTGATGAACAACCACAACCACTTCGAGTAAAGGGGCCGCCTCATGAGAAATCAGCCGCTGTCAACCCGCGCTTCTTCCGTCATCTCTGCCCTTGACGGCCTGAACATTCGGCCTGCTGAGGGCACCTTCAAGCTGGACGCCTATTGCCCAGGTGTCAGTCGACGGCCGCATTGCTTCCCGCCATGACAAACATGCCTTGGTCACCAGCCTTGCTGGCCCACCAAACTAGACATCAAATCCTTGTCAGCAGTCCACAGAAAACATCGCCTCGCCAACTTCTTCGCGGAGAGTCCGTAGTCTAGAAACCATGCGCCGAGCTGCCAGCGTTGCATGCGTACGGATACATCACTTGGTCTTATTGCTGTCTCGATCAAACCATTAGGCCCCCCTCCAAACTGTCAAGGCAATCAATCTATCGAAATGCCACAGGCCACCCACGTTCATGTCGTTAGGACCGTTTATTTTTATTTTTATTTTCTTCCCGTCGGCCCTACAGCTTCTGCGCTAGGCGCTGCAAGAGATCCGATGCTGTGGTCGATAGGCTTGAGGTACGCAGTCTATTTTCCCCGATCCCGAAGCGGTATGGCCACGGGATTGCCGATCATTGTGGCGTACCTGACTGCTTGGGGGCGGGAGGCATCTGGCTAATGGCTGCAATTGCCAATCCCTTTCCACCAACCCCTGGCCCAGCCCAGGGGACTCCTCTGCTTCGTCGTTGGGGTTGTTGGGGTCCAAGATGCTGCGGTACGCCATGCTATCCACCGGCGCTCAAGTTTCCAATTATCCCGTCCGAGACAATGCATACAGATCTCAGGTGGACCGCCCATGCATGTTTCTACGCTGGCGTTGGCCGCGACGACGGTGTTCAGCATCTGCAAACGCAATGAGGAGCAAGCCGCTCGCGAAGAATGAATGTTGCTCGATTGCACGCGAGACTTTGAGGGTTAGTTAGTTCTCGGCTTGAAGGCCTCTGGCAAGGCAACGCGGAGACAGGACACGCGATTTTGTCTCCGAACAGCTGGAGCAGCTCGGGCCGCTGTTGTCGTCATAGTCTGAATACTCATTTGATTGGATATGAAGTTCTCGGTTTACGAGAAGAGCTAGAGACTATGCAGTCCACAACACAAGCCAGACCGCCGCCAATGTCCGTTGAACCTTCTCGGCGTCTTGACCCAAAGCATTACCAGCCTCCCGGGACTCTGGCCGTGCGAGCTAACGAGGTTGTGCATCCAAACCATCGTGTCTCCAACCCGCATGCATCGCCCTACGTCCAGAGAATGCTGCCCTGGCGCCTCCAAGCCTCGTGGCATTGGGCTGTCACCGTCACACATTCTGTGGCATCCAACGACATGATCGAACAGCTACTTGCGAGGCTGTTGTGCCAGCCTATGACGGGTCGCGCGTCGTATCGTCAAGCCACCTAGACCCTGGCCCGCCTACTCGGGAACCTTGCATCCTCCCGCTTTTCGTCCGCCTGCGAGCCAGTGTCGCTTGTCGCACTCTCGCGGAGGTGGCTTGGAACACCTCTATTTCCGGACCTCAAGCCTGCCCGCCGTCGAGCGTTGTCTTCGAGGTGTCGACGCCAGCTCTTAGACAACGAGTAACGAGACATGTTCGGGGAAGGCTTGGCAAGCGTCGGCCAATTTCCATCTACGGCTGTCTTGCCCAGTTGCTCTGAAGTTCGGTATCACTTCCAGAGTGAGAGGCTCTGCCGAGACGATCTCAGCCTCCCAGCCACTGCGAGGCATTGTGTGCCATCAGCCAGCTTCATCGCATGGTGCACTGCATCTCCTGAACGACGTGGTGTTCATGAGAGGCACGCACCGATTCCACGACAGCAACTCATTGCAGCCAGTTGGAACTCGCACGTATATTACACATTTTTTGATCATACAGAAGGAATAATGTCGGCCAGCTCGAATCATCATTGTCGATCAACGCCAATTCCATGGCGTTGGATCAGACATTCTGAAAGTTCTCGAACCTGCTCAATATAGCCCGGGAACATCTTCGTCTTAGCAGAACCGACATTCGGCTTCTGGCTGAGTGGCCTGGACAGAAGTGCATTATCGGGCTTTGTCGCACCCCGTGACCATCGACACAACTAACGCGCAGCAGTAAGTCTCCTTGAACTACCAAGTGAACGACCTGCGGACCGCATCGCTATCTCGCAGGTTACAGATGCATCGTAGATCAATATGCGCGCCTAGACGGGCTTTGGCCGAAGCTTGGCAAGTCAAAATGGATGGCGATCGATGTGTGCGGTTTCCCGGTCACGACGAAGTATTACATACTCCACAATACGTGCTGGAACCTGGTCCAAACAAGTTATTCTACGCGTAACTCGATTGTATCTCGAGGGAACCCTTGGCCAAAACAGAAACTCAAACTCTACATGTGATGGTTGCAACACGCTTCTCGCACCCTTGTACGAACGTACACAAGCGCACGCGCAATACACACGCCGTACACACCGAAGCTGGCTCTCGCAAAGTATGCTCATGAGCGTCCACTTTTATTCAGTGGCTGCATGGACTTTATCAAGCCGAGGTGAGCCAAGCCAATGGTTTGTTGGCGGCGTTCTTGACGAGAAACGTCCGAAGTCATCCGACGATGCTAGAGACACGTTTCAACGAGGACCGCGAGGGAACGATGTCGATATCGAAGGGCGAACCTATACATTGCGAAATCTGACCTCAACGCCTGATATGGCCAAGATATACGGTGCGTTGCCCATGTTTGCCAAATGGCTTGTTCCCACTGGGTTGACCCTTCATGACAACCCAGTGACTGTCGGCTCTGTGGCCCAGCCTTAGCTTTAGTCCTCTTTCCTCTTTTCGCACCAACAACCGCTTCATATGCATGCTCAAATCTCGGAGGCATCATAGCCGCCTTTGATACTTAGTTTATGGCACACCAATGAAAGGTCACGAAGATCATAAACGCGACCATTCATATCTTCCGTTACAACTCATCTAATGGATGACGGCTATGTATGGCATCTACACCGCCCGACAAAAGAAGCCTCTGCCCAAACGCTGCCTGCACATGATCACACTAAAGTGCTTATGCATCGACCATCTTGACATCTTCCTCAGCGTTGTCCTCTGGCTTTCTCATTAGCCAGTTCATCAGAGACCAGACAAGCCGCATGGCATTGAGACGTTCCTCGAGCACGAAAAAGTCGAACCAAGGGGTGCGGCGCACTTCAACCTGGCCCCAGCTGCGGTGCACATCGTTCTCGTCAGCGCCCTCGAGGACCTCGAGCAGCCGCTCGGGGACGCGAACTCGCAAGAAGCTGACGTGGTGGAACAGAGAGCTGATGACGAAAATATCATCGTAGCCAGTGCCCTGGACCTTGCCAATGGCTTCGTAGCGCGTTTTCTTATCCCAGCTAGCCGACGGTGGCCTGACCATGCGGTAGTTATCGTAAATTGACATGTTCTTGCGCGGACGCTTGGATGCGGGAGGCTGGCCGGATTCCGAGTTGACATTGTCCTTATCTCCCTGGATGGCGTCACGCTCGACCTCACGACCGATGGGGCCGCCTTCACCACCGCCCCAACGAGATTTTGACGTCCACCATTGGCCTTCGCCAAACCGCTTCTCCGTCTTGCCTTCACGAGCACGGTGCTGAGCGGTGACCAGCGCGGCAACAAGCTCGCGGGCCAAGTCGATGGTCTGGTCGTTATCGTTCTCAAAAGACGTGGTCGCGCGGGCAGAGACGGCTGCGAGTGGCCCCTCAATGATGCCTTGACGGGCGGCATCACGCGTCCGCGGAGTGCGGAAGATGAAAGTGCAACCGGATGCGAAGTAGGACACTCTGGGCGCCGGCAGGGACTCAGCCTGGCGTTTGTCGGACGCCGGCGAAGCGGCCGTGATATGCAGACGGGGTTCGGTCCGCGGAGCCGAGACGTTGCAACCGAAATCATAGGCAACGAGCTTGAGAAAGGCTATGATGAGACTTTGGCGATACTCTCCTGGCATCGACGAGCCAGCTGAAGTGCGGATAACGCGGGGCAATTCGGGGTTTTGTGAGTCGTCCCGCTGCGTCTTGTCTGCGTCGACAACACTGTTTGCGCCCGTCTCCTCGGGGGTCTTTAAAGGCTTAGACGTGTCATCCCAGTACGTCGTGAAGGCTTCGAGGCACCTAAAGAACTCGTACGAGTTGCCCAAGCGAGCTTGCTGCTGGCCCTTGGGTGCAGGAATACGCCTCACGGTTCGAAAAGCAACCTCGTTGTCATGGGATAGCTCGCGCTTGCGGTCAAGGTAAGTCTGACAGCCGGGAGACTGAACGCCATTATTCAAGACTTTACGCGTCTCTGGGTTCTTCTCACGTGCCTCATCCGGGGTTAGCTTATCCCAAGCCTCAAAATCAGCAAGACACGCGGGGTCTGGGATGAGATCTGCGGGAGTGGCGTCCGTGATGAGATTTATGCCAAGGGCATCAAAAATGGCGGAAGTGACATCTCCCGGGCGGTAGACATTTTGCAAGACGGAGGTCAATGGCTTCGTCTCTCCCGAGGGTGCCGAAGGAGCGTGTAGCTGAGGCCGGCTGGTGGGCAAATTCAACGGGGTTGGAGGCGGGATGTCTTTCGGATCAACCTTGACAGCGGTTGGCAGGTTTGCTAATAAGCCTTGTTAAGACGAGAGATTCTGGAGTAGGAACATGACGGAAGCTTTAACCAGTGCGCAAGGTAGGTGAGGAGGATGATCGTGTGATTGGTCAATGGACCAGATAGGGTGGAGGAATGGGTTCCGGGGACTGTGGACAGGAGCTGGATGCAGCCGGCCGGACCAAGTGGCTCCGCGGACGGGCCGCCAGGGAGGCAGAGCCAAACAATTGAAGCAGATCAGGCACGGAAGACACAAGATTCCGGTGTGGTGATAGGCAACCCAGAGCAACCAGTCTGCCAGCTTGGCATAAGGTTGAAGAGGTGAAGCACTGGTAGAGTGATCGAAGGCACCACGAAGGTAGGGATCAAACTAAAGGGGGTCAAAGAGGTAGGGTGGTAGTAGGACGACTAGGGGTGTAGGCCAAGAGGCTTTGCAATGTTGAAAGGACCATCGGAGAAGAGACGAAAAGAAGATGATGGAAGCGGAAGCGGGAGCGGGAGCGGGAGCGGGAGCGGGAGCGGAGCGGGCAAGATCAAGTGAGGTGAGGATGGCCAGGTGCGCTGCCGATGACGGTCAGGTGTGGTGGCTGGAGGTGTCGCTTGACAATGATATAAAACGTAGGTACAGTTGCTAGACAAATTGAATGGGTCGACTCACCCAAAGCGGGATACGTGCCAAACATGACGTCGCGAACGTCTCAGAATAGTTGTCCCGTGTGAGGATAACGAGCGACGGGCGCATATAGAGTAGTTTGGGGAAAAGATGCACGGCTCCCCAGGCAGAGACAGTGTGGTCGGCGCTGGTAGCGAAGTGTGTGTGTGTGTGTGTGTGTGTGTGGTGTGTGTGAGAGAGGGAGAGGGAGAGAGAGGGAGGAGAAAGCAAGCTCGAGCGGGGTTGAGATTGTGCTCGATGGGTGAGATGAGAGATGGACTGTTCGCTTCGCTTCACGTTCGGTTTGTGTGTTGAGTCTCGTATCAGGCCAATCAACTGTGTTGTTGAAGACTGATGTCGGCTTCGGCCAGGGTGAAAAGGGGAACTAAAGATGAGTAAAGAGAAAATGAGAAAATGAGAATTAATCCAGTTCAGTCGGGTACGGATAACGTGGGAGACGAGATGGGCCGGAGGAAGCCCAGCAGTTCAGTCCGGGACGGAAGTCTGCAGTTGGTACGACTAGCCGTCGTGTTGGGTTGGGTTGCGCTCTGTGCTGCGCACTACGCTACTATGTATGTCTGCGGACCCTGTCGTAAGGTATGGTGGCCCTACCTAGGTAGGTGAGGTAGGTACGGATACTCTCTCGTCTTTGTCTAAACTCAGGTAGGCAAGCAGAGGTGGACGACGTGAGGAGGCTGCAGAACAGGACGCAGAAGCGAGCGCTTGGCGACCGGTGCTGTTCGCTGCCAACGTCGTGTTTGTGGTGCTAATCACCGCTGTCGGGCTGCTGTTGGACTCTTTCCGTCAAGGACCCACCGTGTGATGCAGCGTTGCTGCACCTCTGTGGCTCTCTCCTCCCCGGGCGAGAGTTCCAACAGGTCCATTGCCCGTTTTTTGTTGGTTCTTTTCAGGGGTTGCGATACCCTTGGACGCCGGTGATTTCCTCACGAGCGAATGGCGCGACGGGACGGAAGGGACAAGTTCCTGCCGGCTGCTGCTGTCCTGTCACAATACCTATCCCTATCCCTATCCATATCCCTATCCGTACAGCTAAGGTCCCTTGCCTACGCCGTACCTTACTTGAGGCTGAGGTGTGTGGCTGGTGAGAACCCAAAGTCGGACCTAGTTGCTTAGATAATCACCGGCCGGACGAACTCACGTCGGCCCACGCTTCGGTACTGGAAGCCGGCGGCCCCGTTGCATGGCTGATCCTAGCCGCCGCCGTCAAAGAAATTCAACTGTGCTGCCAGCCCGGAGCGCGCGGGGACGTTCGGCGCCCCTCCCAGCTACCGAGTCCCGTCCCAATTGTCCGGTCGAGCTCCGGTGTTTCGGAACGGTGCTAGTCCTAGTGTCCAGAGCGGAGCGCCCACTTGGCACTTGTTCAACAGACTATATGCCAAACATACCGACTCACAGGACGGGAAAACCAGCGCTTGATTGGTCCCTTGAACCTTGCCGACGTCTTTCTCCTCTCCTCTTCTCTCAGTCCTTCCTCCACTCCGATTGCCTCTGACTGATGGTCGCTGCAAAAGGGTGGTGCACAAGCCCCCGAGGGTTTTACCACACAACTATATGTGTCTGTGGTGCCGGAAATTGATTATATGGCTTCACGGCTGTAAAAACAAAACACGGCAGGGCCCCAGTCTAGACTGAACTGTCCAGAGCAAACAAACTCACTTCCCGTCTTGTTTTTGCTCCCCCTTCTTCCAGACTCTAGACACATTGGGCCGGGGTGGCATTAGCATGAATGCACACAAAGTCATGTCTAGTGTCCTCGGCTGACGGGACCCTTTAGCTATGCAATGTTAACCTTACTGAGCCCTTGCCACGGCCCTATCTGCGACTCATCTTCTACCCTCGAGCACTCGTGCACACAGACGCGGAGCACTGTTCAAGTACGCGTATGACGTTTCGGTTTTCTGCAGCCAAGATGAATGTTCCAGTTCTCGTGTTCCCTTTATTGACTGCTGGTCTTGATTGACTTTCTACCCCATAGCCAAGTTCGTCCTTTCTATCCTGCGTGCCGTCCGCCAACGATCCTGACGGTTGTCTCAGAGACATCTTGCTGGCCACACCTTCACCAGAGCCAATCGCGGCCATTCCAACACGAAGCCAGTGCGCCGTCAAACTGCGCAATGTTGCTCGACATTGTCATCGTCGGTCGTATGTCGTTCGGCCCTCACAAACAATCTGAAATGCAACAGTTCGGTCATGTATTCCCCGATGCCCTAGAATGTTTGTTCGCCAGGTTTCATACCGCAGGTTATGGTTGTCTCCATCGTTTGATGATCCGCGGATCTGGCATGGTACATAGCACAAACATAAGCGGGCTTGACATTGTGCACCACTATTGTTTTGCAGTGTGATTGCTCGGCTAGAGTATGAGCCGGCCTACGGAGTATCCCTCGTAATCTGGTCAGCTTTGCAAGTATCCCTCATCAAGCTGGTGCCCGTACTTGTTGATACAAGTCTTTTGCGGCCAGCATAAGCAGGGGACGACATCCCAATTGATCGGCGACACCGTAGGCACAGTTGTCTTCTCGCAAGCCTACCGTCTACAGAGCTTGACGTGATGACGAAGAGATGAATGTAAAACCACTGGGCGCGCGACTTGGTGGTGCTGATGGGATTCGGGCTGTGCACTGAGCATGTTTAGAAAGTTGTGCATTTTCGTGTCGATATTTGAGACGCGCCAACCAGACAGGACCACGCTGCGATCCCGTTGCTTGTCCCCTAACGCCCGGCGGGTGCATCTGTGAAGGAAAAGGCTAAGCGAATAATAGGTCGCGAGGCCGTAGGGATGTCGGGGCACCTACTCAAGGGTCACCCGTGCAGAGGTCGGATGCATGTCAGTTGATCGACGTGGCTACCCCTAGGTGTTTGACGCAGTGGTGTAGAGTAGAGAAGAATGGGGGGAGGGGGGGCAACAAGAAGCAGACAGCCGAGGAGCTTTTAAACAACCGCGGGCATGCCTCCATATGGGCCCACGGTGATATTGCTTGGCTTAGAGACACTGTCTTGTGCGTGAATGGGAAGCGAATTATTCTGTGTGTGGAGGATTGTCTCACTGTGTAGAAGCCGGTTGCCAGTGGACCGACCATCTCAATTCTACACCCATCACGAGCCGTCAAGATGATTTGGCGCGTCCTGGGCAACCACTACGATGGATGACATGCTAAGCGATGGAGGGAGGGTACAACCGTCGAAAGTTTGAGCGGGGATAGTCAAACTCGCGCAAATGCCGAGAGAAGAGAACCGCTCCCCTCCATCGATCTTCCTGTTCTGGCGTTCATCCTCAGAATATCAGGTGAAGCAGGTTCGGCGGGCGTTGACCGAAAGCAGGATGGCATATGTCGAGGCAAATGTGAATCCGCATTTCACTCAAAGCGCATTGGCGATGGACACGCAGTAAATGGGGCCCGCCGCGACCGACTCGGCGGTGCTTCAAGGAGCGGGTTAATTGCGTGGTGTTTCCTGTTTGATAAGTGCCGCCTCGCGGAAAGAGTGTGGGCAATTGTATCATACGACCGAAATGGGAGCGAGTTGCAAATAGGTGTGTAGGAGGAAGCAGCAGCAGGCCTTCTCCGGATCTACAAGCAAGGGAGCGGATGGGTGACGGAGCAGGAGGAGGAGCAGGAGGAGGAGGACGACGATGACGACGACGACGAGGGGGGGGACGGAAGAATGCAAACTCGCGGCATGTCTTCAAGTGTGTCCTCCTTCTTCTTAAAATTTGTAGTGAAGCCACTACCGTATCCCATGGATATCATCCATGTTCAAACGGTTTCTTTTCATGTCGAAAATGAAGGTGAAGGGTATGTCGTCGTTTCCTCACGGTGACATTAGTGCCTACTGCCTACTGCCTACTGCGTGCATACCTAGAGGGCCAGTGTGAGGCGTTGTGCTACTGCAGGGGAGGGGGTTCGACTCCAAGATAGTTAGACTGTCACAGATGGCGAAGACTCTCCCAATCAGCCAGTTAGTAATGGCGCGGGGGGGGGGGGGGGGGGTCCCAGTCTGGAACGCGACTTCCTGCTTTGGGGGCGGGTACAGATGCTTCAGGTGTGTTACAGACCAGGGGTAGCCGCCGTCTTTGGGCGCTTTTGCTGGGCAAGAGGCTCAACTGCCTGCCTTGCATCTGCCAGTCAACGGCCAGACCACACCCCCTTGGTCTGGGGGACCCCCAACCCCCCCCCCCCCCCCTCTCCGTCTAGACCTCTTCCATGCTTTCTTGATGCGCTCTCGCGGCTTGTCGTTCGTCTTCTCTTCCCAAAGCAACCTCCTCAGACACGGCCGGCCTGGGACCCAGCCAATCCGCGCTGCACCAGAGATCCATCAAACATTGCTCAATCCTTCCTGGTTGCGACAGACACCATCAATGCCCGTGCTTTTCTGTCGCTGGTGCTGGCTGATGCTGCATCTGCAACTGCATCCGCATCCGCATGCTACGAGTCGACGACTTGGTAGTCAGTCAGTCAGTCACTTACCTTGTCGAGGCACGATGCCTTTGGTCCGTACTACGGGCCTGACGGCGCGGCACTACGGCATTCAGTCGAGACACCTTGCGCAAAACACTTGCAGAAGCACCAGAATACCTCACCAAGTATCCGTAATGGCCTTGCAGATGCTGCTACTGCGCTGCACCACACTGCCCCGGTCCCAATAACTTGCATGCCGTCCTCGGCGCTGCCTCTGTTCTTGTCTGCCTGTCTGTGACCGGGTCTGGGGTCTGTCACCTCGGTCGTCCTCGATTAAAGTAAGGAGAGGTACGCGAAGTAACGCTGTCGCTCGGCGCCTACCGTCCAATGCTCATCCTTCCCCTCTGCCTCTCTCTCTTTCTCTCTCTCTGTGTGTGTGTGTGTGTGTGTCCCCCTCTCTCCGTCCATAGTACAGACTGCACTCATCCATCCTCACCCCCGATCATGGATTTGGCCCATGCTGTTCCATGTAACACGCAAGTGCCTGCCTGCATGTAGCATAAAGGTGTCTGTTTGTGAGAGGCCCAGAAAGAAGTGTGTGTGGTCCCCGTCCCTGTCCCGCACGATCGGAGAGACATCCCGCGAGCCTCAGTCAAGACTCAGACCCTACCTTACCGATGCAGTCCACTCCAAACCAAAACACACCACGCTCTTTTTTCCCTTACCGTACCATACCCTGCCTCACCCTCCTTCGTTCCTCTTACACTTCCTTCACCCCAATCTTTTTACCTTTTCCTCCTCATCCCGCCACTTTCGATCTACCTGCCCTTCGATTCTTCTCACGATACCGCCGCTGGCGTCGACTTGCTCTATTCCACAGTTGCCCGGCCTGACCCGCTGGCTATTCCACTTCGCCCTCTGTATACTATTCGCTTCTCATCATCGACGACAAAGTCTCGCCCTTTGAATGTCTGCTTCTTGCTCATAAACTTCCGCCAGACAGCAACTCCGCCGACTCGTCTCCATCGGCTCGTGGCCGCGTTTTCTTCTCACCCAGGTTCCTCATGAGCTTTTACCGATCGACCTAGATGGCCGGCTAGGCTTCTGCTAGTTCTTGTCTTTTCATTGTTTCGTTCCCTCGCTGGGGGCTACTGTTCGATTCTCAACCCCACGGTTCTCTGCGACTGGAATCGCAACGCGCTACGACAATGTCGAGTCCAAACCGATCAAACCTCCCGGAGGGGGCCTTTATCACGACGTTCAATGGAAAGAGGTGTACGGCTGTGCCGAAAGGGGCGAAGACGAGATCGGGCAACCAGAATCGACAAACGACGAGTACGTCGCACTCGACATCGACAACTTCATCGACGACACGGTCGACCCCTCCACCGCCTCCGCCGCAAACAAGCGCACCCTCCGTGGCTCCTCCTTCTTCTCCGCCGCCGCCACCGCCCGTGGTAACAACATTACCACCCCCGCCGCCGCTAGTATCGACTACCAGTTCAGCGAGTACGACGAGCTCCTCATTACCACCCCCTCCTGCACCACCCCCTCCACCGCCAGTGACGACTTCCTCTTCTCCACCACCACCACCAATACAGCAGACACAAGCGCCGCCTGCTCCCGTGGTCTCTAACCCTCCGTTGCCCACCATCGTACCCTCCTCTTCTTCTACGCCGCCACTTGTTGATGCGGAACCACCGGCAACCATTCCTACATTCCAGCAGATTCCTAGCATACCCCCCCAAAGTGTGCCTCTTCCTGCTCAACTGCCTCAGGTTTCCTCATCCTCCTCCGTTCCTCCCATCACACCTCCAATCGCTCCAGGAACCAGCCAGACTGATGCCAACGCAGTCCCTACGCAACCAGCTCAGACGCCGCCAGCGCTGAGCGACGTCAGCCCTCCACCCGCAAGCTCAAGCACCCCTGCGCCGGCTGCCCCTACGGTTCTCAACCCTGGCACTGCCGTGGGCGAGGCTGGGGCCGGGGCCGGGAACGGCAACAACGCTCCCGCGAGTAGTCAGCCTTCTTCGCAGGGCAGCAACAGATCCGGTGGCGTGGCTACACCTGTGGTGATTGCTTCGAGCGTAGCGGGTGCTGCGGCTGTCATAGGCCTGCTTGGCTTCCTTCTATGGTTCTGGAGGAAACGATGGCTCAGGAAGCGTCGGAGCACGCTTCTCACGCCTTTGTCGACGGATCCCAGCTTCAGGACTGGCGAAAAGTTTGTTATCGACCGTGGATCCCTGGGACCGACGCCGCGTACAGCCAAACTAAAAGCTGCCCTTGGCTACAATTTCAATCGGTTCCGGGGTCAAGTGGGAGGCCTGGTGTCACGCAATCGTGACAGTAGCTCTACCGGCGGCCGCTCACAGTTCATGAACATCTCTCAACACAGCCGGAACAGCTCGTCCACGTCGAATCATGGAGGTCCCCGCGACGTTGTCACAACTAAGGACCGGATGAAGGACTGGTGGGAACGATTAAGAGCGGACATGAAGTTCAACTGGCGCCTCCGGGGCGACAAGAATGCTGAGAAGGATCCGTTCGCCGCGTCCCGCGACATGAAGGAGCGTAAGGCTGCCACGGGCGGACAGCCTGACTTCTTAACATTGTTGGGGATGGATGAGAGAGAAGTCGAACGAGAGGCCCAGCGCAGGCGGCTCAGCCGAGGCAAGGGTAGCGCTGGGTCGGGCGATCACTTCCTTGGTGGTTTGGGGCTTAACTTCGACAATGCCTCGGCCAACCCCTTTTCCGATATCAACGCGCTACCACACGACTCTGCGAAGCCCGCGCCCCTAGCCGTGGCGAATCCGTCTTCGGTTAACCCCTTTTCGGATTCCAATGCCATCTCGGCACCAGCGGCGGCTGTCAAGCCACCAACGACTTATATAGCAGACGTCCGACGATCCAGGGGTACGTCGGTTGGCGGCAACACGACGCGGCCACCAAGTGGTTCCACGTTCTCTCCCCGGCTGGACTCGATGTACCGAGATTCAATGCAGAGCGTCGAGAGCTTTTCAACAAGACGCAACAAGTTCCGTTCTGACCCTTTCGATTTGGAGCGGCCTGATTTGCTTGGCAACCGCTCAACGCCAGCTAGCAGTAACTACGGCCAGGCTGGCGGTGGGCCGCCGCGTGTACCTGGGTCAGCGCACACTCGATCCGACAGCTTCAGCTCCAAGTACAGCAGCGGGGTGAGCATGGACGGGTGGAGCGATCCGGGTCCAGACGTTGGACCTTCGGGCGGGCCCGCGGCATATCGGTACGAAGCCGAGAGCCCCGTGGCCGGTTACCGGCCGGGAGAGCAGCGCAAACCGGGACGCAGGCCGAGCCAGACCAGCCCAGGAAGTCAACGAAGCGTGGGCAAGGCTCTGTAGAAGCTTCCACAAAACATTTCACTGAGATATATGTCATATACCATCATGAAACACAATTCATGTACAAAGAATGAAGGAGCTGGTTGAAGGGAGAAAACGGTTTTTGTTATGCGATACGCAATGGTGGAACGGGGCGACGACTCAGGTGCAATGAGGTCATCTTGGTCGTTCGCTGCGTTCCTGATGAAAGGATGGATGTGAAGATACCGGAAAAGGATAGATCCAGGTTCGGGTCCGGCGTGGTGTTCTGGTGTTACGATGAGGCGGACACATACGTTCAGTTATGCTGTGCCTGTTGCTCTCTTTTCCTTGTTACGATCACTCAGTCTTCATGAGAGAAGCTGCCTCTCGCCTGCCCCTGGAAACCCCTCAAAGGCGGCGCAGATTGAGGCAGCGAACCTGTTAAAGGTAATAGTTATGTCAGAGCAATTTCACAAAAGGGTGAAACCAAGTCGACACTAATTAGTTACTAATTGTTCTTGATGCGCTGTGATATGCGTTGTGCGTGAATGAGCCGGGTTACAACATAATGGGCCGATGCAAAGGCTGTGACTTGTACGTAACCGGAGACGAGACCGGGCTCGCGGACGCCCGGCCGGGGGTGGCCGGGGACATTTGGAACGAGGATGGAGTTGAATTGATAATAGATAAGCAATTGTGGTCTCATGACTGACAGCTGGCGGCCAGTGCGGGGTTGACCGAGCTCTGGCATACGCTTATCCCAAGCAGGCAAGTCTCTGTCAAGTAGGTAGGCGATAGGTCACCGGGCAAGATACCTGAACGAAGTACCCCTGAGGCGCTTGGCTGGCACGTTGGTTACCCCTCATAGCTGTACGGGTCGTAGTAGGTAAACAGGATGCATGCAGTAGCCACCAACGACGTCAGGTCTCCCCCGCCCCCCCTTACTGGCCACTGGTCCCGCATCATCCCACTGCACACGCTCCAATCCAACCCAGACGAGAGCAGTCATACAGCTGCCATGGTTGAAACATCAAAAGGAACGATACCATCTACAACGACGGCAGTACGATAGTAGCTATCCCTTGCCGTATCCCAAACGAGCAAGGTGATCGTGGGCCAAGACATAGAGGCCCTTCGAACCCACGTCCCCCGCTGGCGCGTCTACGTCCTCGTTGAAGGACCACCCGACTGCTACAGAGCAACTCGCAACAAGACGGCGAGCGGGACCCGATCCGAACTCACCGCCGTTGGCCAAAAAGCCATAGTCGCGCCGCCGACAAACCCGTTTACCTTAATCTTCTCTGGCCTGGCCTGGCCTGGCCTGGCCTGGCTTTTTATCATACATGTCGTTAGGCAGCCTGCCAGCCAACCCTTCTTGCTTTCTTGTCTTGCTTACCCCATTCTACTAACTACTGTCGTTTTCGTCTGGTCGTTGGACCTACCACCAAGTTACCTAACGTAGGCAGCTTTTCCGTACATCTCGCGCGTCCGTCAATGAATGTCCTCCACCAAATCTCCACTACCGACGCCATCTCAACCAAACCGAACCTTCTCCATCTCTCCCGCCCATAAAGCTGCACCTCCCACATACCCTCGCCAACGCTCAACGCACACGATGGCTTACCAAAGCCCACCGGAAACACCCTCCTCATCCGGAGCACACACACCTACACACTCGTCCGCCAACCCCTCCTTGTCCAATTCCATGATATCGACAATGTGGTCCGGTCTCGTTCGTCGGTTTTCCTCTGATATCCCCGAATCGTACGGTCCCCACAGCCATCACCATGAGTCCTCCCATCTAGCTCACGCGTACACCGAGCCCACGGCCCACGGCGCCTTCAAGGACGGCATCAACGGGGTGTTTGTGCCCGCCAACATCAAACGTACCGCGAGCCCCTTCCGCCCTCCACCGCTGGATCCCATCGTCCTTTACGGCTTCAAGGAAAGCACGCCACTCAGCGCGCGATTGCTTAGTACTGGCGTCGCCGAGGAAATCCGCATAATGCTGCCAGAACGACTACGAATCATGGAGGACTGGAAGCTGGTATACAGCCTGGAGCAAGACGGGGCTAGTCTGACAACCTTGTACCAAAAAGCAGCTTTGTATCAAGGGCTGCGTGTTGGCTTCGTCTTGGTTGTTAGAGACGATGCTGGTGGCGTGAGTTGATTGCTCCAACGCGGGCCGTGAACCTGCAAACGATTTCACCTGCTAACAGCTTACCAGACCTTCGGCGCCTACCTCTCCGAATACCCTCACCCCGCACCCAAATACTTTGGAAATGGGGAATGTTTCCTGTGGCGCGCCTCCACCCTCACACCCTTGCCACCACCGCCCTCTGCCGACACAACCAACCTCACGCGTTCAACAACTGTGGCTAGCCCAGCCCGCTCAGCATTCAACGATGACGACCGCGCCCAACCGTCCCCGGCACCCAGCGAGTCGATTCGCTTCAAAGCCTTCCCCTACTCGGGCGTGAACGACTACTACATCAACTGCGAGACAGGCTTCCTGAGCGTTGGCGCTGGCGACGGGCACTACGGCCTGTGGCTTGATGACAGCCTTGACCGCGGCCACAGCGGCCGTAGCCACACATTTGGTAACGAGCCGCTCAGCGACGAGGGCGAGAAGTTTGGCGTCTTGGGTGTCGAGCTTTGGGTGTTGGGGGCTTGAGGGGGTTCGACAAAACAACAACAGGGGAAATAAAGGAAAGGGGGGAGGAGAAAGAAAGAAAGAAAGAAACAACAAGGGCGGGGGACCTCGTCCATCCACGAGAATGAGAGAAACGACCAGGCGCGGCGGAAACAGCACGCCGAGAAAAGAGAACCCGCGAAAGACTGATTACGGAGTATCTTGCGGCTTTAGGTAGACACGGCGAAACGGAGCGTATGGTATTGTTCTTATGCGTAGTAGCTGGAGAGCAAGGTCCTACTGAGGCAAAGCAGAGCGCTGCAAGCATGACACGTCTGCTGCGAAACCCCCTCAGTTGGATACTGTCCTGAATGTAGGAAGGGGGTGCGAGTTGAAGAGTGTGAAGAAGTGGGAGGCGCGAACAGGCTGTGCTTCTTGCCCGCGCATGGGGAAGCAGACGATACCTCGGCCCTCAAGAGATTGGGCTACCTAGAAGGAACATACAAAGAACGTGGGCAATGGGTGCCGCCGGTGGACAGAGATTCTTAGCGTTATCGGTCACTACGAAGTTTATATATATATAAACAATGATACCCTCCAACTGCATGCATTGGTGTGCCGTTCTTTGCGAATCGCTTTATACAAGTACCCGCCATCTTGAGCAAAGCAATCCTTTTCCAACTGCCTGCAGGCATCAGGTAGTGCCAGTGCCATTGGTTGTATGGTTGTTCCACTAGCCTGCGGATATCGAATGTATACGACGTCGCCGTTGTTCTTTGCACACGAGAAGTGGAGGTGGACCCTGAAGTGGCGAAAAGAAGAAAGAAAGGGAAAGAATTAGACGAGAGATATTTGCTTATCCATCAATGAACGATCTAGCTTGCTCCAGCCGGATCTGCCTCGCCTCGCATATGTCCCTCTGTATTTCCTAACCTCGAAGACCCTTGCGGCCTAATTGTCCTCATCTCACTTTGCCTGTCTATAAAGTCATCCGTGCCCTTTTCGTTCGTCTTCTCGTGCCTTGCTCTGTATCCATCTCTCACAGCGCCCTGGCAACGCCACCAACAAGTCCCGACGACAGCCCTTTCGCCCATCTTATGCTCTTGTTCACCGCATAATCTCCTGGTAAATCAACTGCTTGAGCTGCTCCTTGCTTAGGTTGTCTTTGTGCTTGTCAAAATCAAAGAACTCCTCCGGAATGGGAGGCGCGGTAGGCTCATCGTCGGGATCATGGTACGGCTCAAGGTAGGGGTGCTTCAGAGCGTCCTCGACCGTGATGCGCTTAACAGGGTTGAATGCGAGGAGCTTTTCGAGAAGATCGAGAGCCAGGTCGGACGTCTTGGGGAACAAAGTCCGGAAGGGAACCTTTTTCTTGAAGGGAAGAGAGCGAATGTACTCTCTGGCGCGGCGGGACTTGATTCCGTAGTAATCCTCCATGGTTGGAGTTCCCAGTACATCCAGGATGAGTGTCAATTGGTGGTGGTCTGATTTCCATTAGTATCATTGGCATGCGATCCTTAACAATTCGCAGATGGGGGAAGGAGGCTTACAGTCCTTGCCGGGGAACAGGGGCTTTCCGCTAAGCATTTCCGCCAAGATGCAGCCGACCGACCACACATCAATAGCTTTCGTGTACTCCTTGAACGTCAGCATAATCTCTGGCGCGCGGTACCATCGCGTCGCCACGTATTCCGTCATGAAGCCCGAGTTATCCTCCTGCGACGCCGCGGAACGTGCCAGACCAAAGTCACAGACTTTCAGGTCGCAGTTGGCGTTGAGGAGCAGGTTGGAGGGCTTCAAATCACGGTGCAAAACGTTGGCCGAGTGCATGGCCTTCAGGGCACGCAGAGTCTGGTAGATAAAGTATTGGCAATGGTCGTCGGATAGGTCCTGAGTGCGGATTACGCGGTGCATGTCCGTCTCCATGAGTTCCTGAATTGCGATGGTGTGTCAGTAATTTCACAATGAAGCTTTTCAATTGCCTCGGAGTATCTTACTTGGATTAGATAGACCTCGTTGAAGGTCTCGTAGCTTCGGGGTTTCTGAATGTCAAGAATGGAGATGATGTTTTCATGGTTGAAGTATCTCAAGAGTTTCATCTCACGCAGGGTACGGAGACAGAACATGGAGTGGTCGAACGGCGTGATCTTCTTAATGGCCACCTTTTGGCCGGATGGTTTGTGTATCGCGGAGCTAAGGCAATCATGGTCAGTTCAGCAACTCTCTCGAGGATTGGGGTAGGGCCTTTGACGTACCAGACGACTCCGTAGGCACCCTCGCCAACGACATCCTGGATGTCATACTGTTCGCTCACGTTGAACGAAATCTTTCGGGATCCCGAAGCGTTGGGGGGATTCGCGCGCGACATGGTCGCTGGTATAGGACGATGTTATCGAGCTGGAAGGTGTTGTCGAGCAGGTGGTTATCGACGGATTGGTAGCGCGAAGGCGGGTCCTGGCGAGGGAGATACTACTTCGGGCGGAGCACGAGAAAAAAAGGGGGAAAGGGCAGGATGAGAATTAAGCCGTCCTGATAAGGTGTGCGCGAAGAACCACAATCGCCTTGGTCGGTGGTTCGGTAACGAGCCAGGAGCAATTTGGTATCGTCGTCTGCGGGGGTATAATTATTGGCGGGAACGCTGTTTATGACTTGTCGGAAGAACGGGTGGGATCGACGGGTGTCAAAAACGATGGCGTCGGAGACACAAAGTTTCGCAAGCCGGGCGACTTTGGTTTCTTGGTGGAGGAAAGAAAACCCAGGTCGGTTCAGTCAATGAACAGACGCGGGCAAGTCGGCTTGGATATTTTTCGAGAGAGGGGGGAAGGTGACAAAGGGAGACGTAGCGCAGCGGACGGGAGGGTGGAAGGAGACGAATGTCGTCGGAGGTTCGAAAGTGGGCGAGGGCCGTGTTTCTTGGGTCCGCTCGGGCCTTGGGGTGCTGGTCCACAGGCCGGGTAGGCAACGTCTCGGGTTTTGGTTGTCAAGCACGCAGCGGAAGAAGTTTTCTGCCCTGGTCGGTGCGGCTTGCTGAGTAGACGGCAAGCGAGACGAAGAGAAAAGAGGAACAATTGTCGATGGCTCGATAAAGGGGATTGAGGGTGGTGATTATTGAGATTCCGGTGTCAAAGAGGAGAATATCCCGCGGCAGTAGACTGTGTGCGAAGATATGGTGTTAGCTGGAAGGAGCTCCGACGGGTTAAGCGACAGAAAGGGCAGGTATCCCGGTATGCGCAAGGTTGAGTGAGAAGTGAGGGTCCAAGGCAGCTGGGTAGGACGGGATAGGGTCAGGTTAGGCAAGGTAAGGTACGGCTTGGCAAGCAAGCCACAGCCAGGCTAGACACTCCGTCGCTGTCCCCCAAGCCAAAACTGAGTTGCGGAACCAAAAAGTACACACTAGGCGATGGCATCCGTCTTCTTCGCTTCTTCTCGAAAACTGTCGCACCAAGAAGGTTTGTAGTGGCAGACAGGACGCAGGAGGGAGAGGCTTCCAGAAGATGGCAGGAGCAAAGCGCAAGCCAAACAGCGAAGACAAGGAGAAGGATACCTTACTGAGTGGTGACTGTGGCCGTGAACGGTGCAGCAGTAACTCGAGCACGAGCGACAGCGACGGCAGCAGCAGGTGAGGGGAGCGAAAGCGGGTCGTGAGACAACGAAACGACGAGGCCAGGTAAGGGGAACGGGAACGGGCGATGAACCGAGCACCCCCTGCGACAGGACTTCAGACGAGGGATGTAAGGTGCGCAAAAGGACGAGAAGCACGCGGGGCCAAGAGACTGGCTACTGAGCACGAGGGCGGACGACTCCAGGACCAGGGCGCAAGGACGAAGGACGTCTGGTCCAACAGGTAACCGCTTGGATGCGTCTTTGAAAAGCTCTCCAGGCCGACCTGGGACGGCGACGTGCCTGTGTAGTCGTCACGGCGCCACGAGGGGCTTATAGAGCGAAAGCGAAGAGGCGTAAGGCAGAAGAGAGGCGCCGTGAGAATGGAGAAGCGAGATGAAGAAAAGGAAGGAGTTTAATGGGCGGAAAATTTTGGATGCAGTTGGGGTTGCGGCTTCGGGATGGGAACGCAAACTCCTCAGGGAATGAGAGAGAGAAGAAGAGCTCGAGTACGTACCGAAAGCCTTTTGACACGGGGAATAAGGTAGGGTGATCAAGTAGGTTCGGTAGGCAGCTCAAGGCCAGCAAGTCTGAAGTTGAGGTGGCTGAAGTCTTTGGGTGAACATTTCAGTCAGTCTAGGTATGAGGTAAGGTATGTAATGAAGTGCATCCAGGTCGACAATTTCGGGAGGAAACAGGTGAATTGAAAGCAGATGCATGTGCAGGTGCAGGTGCAGAGAAGGGCCCAGACGCAGACCCGGGCCCAGCAGGTAGACAGAGAGACAGACAGTCTCATCAGTCAGACGACTGAGGCTGGTAACAAGGAGAATCGTCACGCCAAGCGCAAGTCCACGATGAGTAACTTACCCCGCCAAAAGCTGAGATTTCTTGTTCTCTAATGTATCTCTCCTCTCTCTCTCTCTCTCTCTCTCTCTCTCTCGCTCGCTCTCTACTTATGCCGTAGACAACAAAGGTGTTGGAAGAACAGCTTACTTGCTGGCAGGTGGGCAGTGTGTAGTTTTGCTCGGCCTGATGTTGCTCGTCTGGTCTTCTGCTGGTGTGTTGCAGCAGGTGCAGAGGTGAGGTAATAGGTGGAAGAGGAGAGGGAGGAGAAGAGGACGGGCTGATGTCGTAGACAGGAATCTGGCGAGACCTAGGACTAGGTCTGGGTCTGGGATTGGGACTGGGACGGGACTGGGACTGAGAAGACGTGAGCGGAGGAGGGCAGGAGGGGGTGAGGTGAGGGAGGGAGGGGGAGGGGAGGTGGAGGGGGCCAGATACTTTGACCACATGTACACGTGGTTGCGGGTGCTGTGCCATCCACCCCGAGCACCGCTACTTACGAGTCGTGTACCTTAGCGGTAAGGTCGCAGCAGGGGAAAGCTACCTACGGTGCCGCAACCGCCTCCTCTCAGTCTGGGCCCGTAGACAGGCACCACACTACTACCTACCTACTACGCAGTACGAGGTAGGCACGGTAGCAGTACATAGGCCATGGATATCATCTGCCTGCGCTCAAGACCGCAGTCAAGGTCCAGGAACCTTTGTTTGGAAACGTACTTGCTTCAACCCCAAGCAGGGACCACTCGCTGCACTTTCAAGGGCCATTCACACTTCCCGTCACCAGCACAACCTACATACCTACCTTGACCTTTTCACATCTTCGAACTCACCCCAGGTGCGTGCTGCAAGGCGAGCGATCCGGTTGGTATGTCACAAACACTTATCCGCTCATTAGGTCTATCAGAAACACCGCCTACATAGCTAAGTTCTGCAAGGTACGATGATGAACTGCATCTCTCAAAGTGCCTGTGTCCAGCCATTTTCAGATGCACACCCCATGCCGGGCAGCCCCAGGGGCGGACGAAGCCAATTGCACTGTGTGCAGCTTACCAAGTAACAAGTCCGAAAGGGCATGGCATCATGGCGACTTTCAGGGACCTGCAAATACGAGAATGTGATACCTGGTCCGGCGTTTGAGGCCACGAACGCCTCCTTTCACAGCCTCGCAGTAAAACAATCTGGGGACGGAAACACATCTCATCTAATCCCACCTAGCCCACAAGAATTGACATGTTGCGGTACGAATCAATCTGTCCACTTGATTGAGCCTTGTTTTCTCCCAGGAAATGCTCCTTAATGCCAAGATTATGGGAGTCATTTGTACTTATCGTCTCGACTTCGCCAGTCTCACCCGCCCGGTCCAATTGGCCTGTCAAATGTGCCCGAGCCAATACCTGTATTTGGCCATCGCTGCTAGCTATACCCGCGACCCCGCTCCCCCGCCGATGCGTTGAGTCTAGACCGACGATAGAAACCTCAGACCCTCCCCCTACCCTAGGGTGTAAGTAGCCTGTTATTTATTTAAATTTCTTATATTAGTCTTAGTATACTACTTTATCTCTTAGTTTTTATAGTTACTTTACTTTCTTAATATAATTTAAGAAATTAATAAAATCTTTAGTAGAATAGCTCTATAAATAGTATATTTATTATTTTAAAAAATTATAGTAAAGTTTTAATCTATTTTATTTATCTCTCTTTATTAACGGTTTTTATAAATATAGTATAGAGTTTATATTTCTAAGTTTATGAATTAGAATTTAGACTTTTTTTATACTTTTTAAAGTATTTATAAACTTCTTAAAGTATATTTTTTAGGCTTCTAACTTAGCTTAATTAAAAAGCTAGATATTAAAAAAGATTTATTTATTTAGTAATAAAAGTAATTTATTAAACTAATTAGTAATTATCAATATATAACATTTTTTAGAATAATAATAATAATATAAGAATAATGATAACGCCTAACGTATTTTAATATTCTATAGTAAATAAATAAATAACGTTTAAGGTATAAAGCTTTATATAAAAATACTCTATTTATTATACTCTATAACTATAATATTAATTATATAATATATATATTTATATAAGCACTTTCTATGATTAGCAGTTTAGTAGGTTATGTTTTAAGTTATCTTTCCCTTTATTTTTCCCTACTAGGAGATATAACCTACTAACTATAATAATAGAAATTATTATAATATATCACTAGTTTTATTATTATCTATATAATTAAATACCTATTAATACTGAAGATTATTACTTTTTATTATAATATATACCTATTTATAACTTTATACTATATAAATATATATATTACGCCTCTACATACGCTTATACCTATACTAATAAGTTATTATAAAACTAACGTTTATTACTACTTCTTCTCTCTTAGTAGTTATAAGTTTATTTACTTAGAAAAGTCTATAAAAGCTTTATAACTAAGAAATACTTCTTAATTTTTAACTTCTTAAGTAAAGTAATAACTTATTATATAACTTAAAGAGTTTTTTTTATTATTATCTCTTTAAATTAACTAATTAGAGCTCTTCTTTAGAGAAACTCTTAGAATAGCTTTTACTAAAGATAAGACTCTTATTTCTTTCTATATCTTTCTCTTATAGAATTAGTTTTTAAAAGACTCTATTTAATATAATAAACCTTATATTTTTAACTTTACTATTATTTTAATAAACCTACTTTTATAGTAGAATATTATTTATTTAACTAATTTATAGACTTTTAAAAGTTTAATATACTTTTTTATATCTTAGATTATTTTCTTTTTAGTAGAGTTTATTTTACTATTAAGAAGTCTCTATTTTATATATTAAGAGAAGTTTTCTATAAGATTAGAGATTCTATAAACTCTTCTATAACTATTTTAGTTACTTATAGTAAGATTTTCTCTTTAAGGATTTAAAATAATAAAGTTATTTACTCTATATAGTATAGTTTTAGATTTAACTAGTTATTTAGTTATTAATATAACTATATTTTTATACTATAGAGAAGTATATTTTTTATTTTATAAGAAGCTTTAACTATTAAGTATAAGTAACCTATTTTAAAGCTTTATTAATAAGTAAAGATATAAAGTTTAGTTTACTAAATAAGCTAATAACTCTAACTTAGAAAGTAGTAGATTTAAAAGTCTTAGTTTATATAAAGCTTCTATATAAATATTTACTTTTAAGAATTATAAAAGACTTAATAATAGGTTTTTCTATTTAGTTAAAACTAAAAAATCTTTATAAACTTTTAAGATTTACTTTAGAATATCTAATTTATAAAGAGTTTTTTAATATTTCTTTAGAAGATTTTAACTTTATAGAAAACTATTTTAATAAAGTGAAAAAGCTAACTAATAATCTTATTCTTAAAACTATAGCTCTATTTAAATAAGTTATTATAGTTTAGGTTTTAAATAGTTTAAATAATAGTTATAAAGGTTTTATAATTAATATTATTTAAGCTTTTAGAAAAGATTTAATTTTTTATATTATTAAGTCTCTATTTATTAATCTTATTAATAAAGTAAAGAGAAAAGTCTTTATAACTGTTTTATATATTAAAGTGAAGATAAATATATCTAAGAAACTTTAGAAAAAGATTAAAGGATTATACTATACTAACTATAAGTTAAAAAACTATAAAGTTAAAGACTATTTCTTTTTAAATCTTAATAAAGCTATTAGTAACTAGAAGAATAAAAGTAAAGTCTTTAAAACTAAACCTAATTTTTAAAAATAAAAGCTTTATAAAGCTTAGAAAGTTTTAATAGCTAAACAGGTTAATATAGAGTTTTCTAATAAAGAAAATATAACTTAAGAGGTTAATATAATTATAGTTAACTTTATAAGTAATAATTAACTTAAAGAAAATATAGAATAAGAGAATATAAGTTTAACCTATTATAATAATAATAATATAAGTATAAATAACCTCTTAAGTAATCTAATTATAGATATTATTAAAGATATAAAATCTATAGATGATTTAAAGAATAAATTTAAATTTTATTTTAATACTAGTGTGACTATATATATAATATCTAATATTTCTCTCTTTATTAAAATTACTATAGTTAAATATAGAGTAAAATAGAGTGAAACCTCTTATAAGTATCTATATTGAAAGGGAGAAATTATAGTTAAATTCCTACTTAGTAAAACTATTTTTATATTAAAAGATTATTATTATATACTTAAGTTAGGAATTAATTTAATAAGTTAGAAAAGACTTAAATATTATAATATAGCTTTAATACTATATTATAATTATACTATATTATATAGTATAATAGGAAATAAGCCTTTATATAAAGGAATTATTAAGTCTAACTTATATAATATACCTCTATAGATTTTATTTCTTTAATAACTTAAACCTATAAATAGTAGTAAAGTTACTACTTTATTTATAAATAACTTAATTTAATATAAATATAAGAAGATCTATAAAGATAATGTAAAAGATTAAGATAACTTATATATAACTTAATATAATAGATTAAGCTATATTAGCAGTAAAGCTTTAGTTAAACTAATCAATAATACTATAAATAATATAAATAAAGCTAACTATAAAGAAGTAAGCTTAGATAGTTATAATACTTATAATAAGGCTAAATTTATAACTAAAGTTAATAAGTAATTAACTAACTATAATAAAGAATACCTTTTATATTATAAAGTTACTTTAAACTTATATAGACTTATAACCCTAAGAGTTTATAATAATTATTAATAATTTATAATCTTTATTAATAAGAAGTTTAGATTAGCTTATATTAAGCTTTTAAAAACAAAAGAAGCTAAAAACTAAATAAAGTAATTTTAGAATACTATAATATAGTTAATATAAATAATAACTCTATTAAAGAATTTAATATAAGCAGTAGTTATAAGTTTAATAATAATAGAATAAATTATATCTATATTATAAAGAGAATAAATCATAATATTAAACCTCTCTATACTAATAAACTAAATAGTATTATTTAACGTATTATATATATTATAGTTAATAGAATAAGATCATTTTTAATAATATCTAACTTACTTTATTATTTATAGCGAGAAGTAGCTTTAGTAGCTATATATATATATATATATATATATATATATAATAAAACTCTATTTACTTTTTAGAGTATAAAATACTTTTTAAAGTGGCTTTTAATATAAAACCTAATATATCTAATATAGCTATATAGGAGAGTATTTATTATTATAAGAATAGAAATCCTTTTATATAAAAGCTATATAATAAAGCTAATAAAACGTTATAATTAATTATAATAATAATATATATAAAGGATTTAATATAAATAAATAAAAGTCTAGTTAGATTAGAGATATAAAAATAATAAAACATATTTTTATTACTTCTAAATATAAAGAGCTCAAAATAATTAAGGACTCTATAATATATAATAACCTATATATAAATCTGTATAATAAAAGTAGATTAATAGATTTAAATTAAAGAAGTAATAATAATAATAATAATAATAATAATAATAATAATAATAATAATAATAATAATAATAATAATAATAATAATAATAATAATAATAATAATAATAATAATAATAATAATAATAATAATAATAATAATAATAATAATAATAATAATAATAATAATAATAATAATAATAATAATAATAATAATAATAATAATATATAAATAATCCTCTAGAAAATGCTATAAGTAATATAATAATAGGAATTCCTACTATATTAAAAGAGAAATAAGAATAATATAAATAGGTAGTAGATAAAAAAAGACCTTTTATAACTATAAAAAACTACTTTATTCTAAATATAATATCTACTATAAATAAAACTAAAACTAAAGCTTTTTATATTTTATCTATTAGTAATCTTTTAGACCTTTCTATATATAAATAAACTATAATTTATACTAAAAATAAGAATTAGATTGAAATAATAATAAAAGAGATAACTAAATTATAAAATATAAAAACTTAGTTAATAGTATATAATATAACTATAAATAAAAAGCTTCTTAGAAAGAAAAAGGTTTATATAACTAATATAATAATAAAAAAGAAACTATAAAATATAAAACTTATTAGGTTATATAAAGTTTTAACTAATATATTAGTATTGATTATTGAGAAACTTTTACTACTATTTATAAACTAGAGACCTATAAAGCTATACTTATAATAGTAGTAGCTAATAATTAGTTTATAAAGTAATATAATATAAAAAATACCTTCTATTATACTTTTATAAATAAAGAAATATAAATAAAACTACTTATTAGCTTTTTATATAACTTAAATATAAAGTAGTTAGAATATAATTATAATAATATTAATAATAATAATACTATATACTATAAACTATTTAAAGCTTTATATAGTTTAAAATAAGGCTTTAGATTTTAATATAAATACTTAAAAAAATAGCTTAAATAAATTAAACTTTAAAGCTAGTTTTTATAATAAAGAGATCTTTTTAGCTAATAATAAAATTATAAAAGTAGTAGTAATCTATTATAGAAATAACTTTATAGTTACTACGTTTAAAGAAAGATATATAACTTTCTTTTATACTACTTTATTAAAAGATTTATATATACAAAATATAGGAAATTATATAATATTTTTAGAGAATAAAATATAAATTAATAATATAACTAAGATAATAAATATTTATTAGTCTTAATATATAAATAAACTACTTACTAAACATAATAAAAAATAGATACTTAAATGTAAAACTTTTATAAACCTTAATATAAACTTATATTTTAAAACAAAATAAGCTACTATTTTAGAAATAAATATATACTAATAAGAGATAAGTTTTCTAAACTTTCTAAGTTCAAAAATAAAGTTTAATATAATATATATTATGAATTTATATACTTACTATATAAGTAATTCAGCTAAAGAGTATATTTTATATTTAAATAGAGTATAGAGATATTTAAAAATAAATACCTTTATAAAAACTTAATATATAACTATAATATAGATCTATAGTTAGTAGGTTATTTAGACTCTAATTAAACTAGAAACTTATTTAATAGAACTTTAACTTTAAAATATATCTTTTATTTTAATCTATATAATATAATAAGTTAAAATAGTATAAAATAAAAAATAGTTACTTTAAGTATTTATAAAGCTAAATATATAGCTTTATATAAAGCTACTAAAAAAGCTCTATACTTATATAACTCTATAAACTATATAATAGAATCTTTAGGATTTAAATCTTTAGGAAAGCTTAAATTATTAATAGATAATAAGGCTACTTAATAAGTTATTAAAAGTTTAAAACTATATAAAAGAGCAAAATATATAGATATAAAATTTCACTTTATATATTAATAACTAGCTAAAGAAAAACTTTAGCTATATTATATATATATAGAAGCTAATTTAGTTAATATACTTACTAAACTAATAAATAAAGAAGTATATAAATACTTTATTAAGATAATAAGCTTATATAATAAAGGGTTTTTATTTAATAATACTAATAACTTAAATCTTAAACTAAATAAAGTTAAAAATATATTATATTAGGTTTTTTTTAGATTTGTCTTCTATATTAGAGGTTTTTATAACTATTATAATTATTTAAATTCTTTTTCTTTATAAAGAAGTTTTATATTTACTTTTTCTCTTTTATAAAGGTTTTTAGTAAGTTATATATATACTATATATAACTTAAAGAGATAACTAAGATTTTAAGTCTAATAAGTTATAAAAACTAATAACTTAATAGTAACTTAAACTTTTAACTTTTAGAATTAAGAGTAAAAGCATTAATAACTTAGCTATTAGCTTACTTATTAAGGGAGATTAGTTTAAAACTAGCTTATAAGCTAAAGGTTTAATATTATACTAACTTAACATATAAAAGTTAAAGCTAAAACTAGCTTATAGGTTAGTATTACTAATATACCTATTAGTTTTAGTTATTCTAAATAGACTAAAATACTTATTTAACTCTATAGGGATTAGTATAAGTTAATAACGTCTATATAATAACTAACCTATTCTTCTAACTTTACTAAAAACTTAGAATAGTTAATATATATAACTAATATAATAATAACTTCTATAGCTTTATACTTTATTATTACTTTTTGCTATACTGAGAAACCTACTATTACTCTTATTTATACTAGTTATTATAAAACTAACGTTTATTACTACTTTCTCTCTTTTTATCTTCTTTTTTTTTATTTTTAGAATTAATAATACTAGTAAAAAGGTTTTTTTTACTAGCTAGATACTTTTTTATGATATAGAAAAGTGTAGTTTTCTTTAGTATAGTTTGTTTTTTTATAATTTTTATAGTATAAACTTTTCTTTTTTTTCTAAGGTTTTTTATTAATTTTAGTTTTATTTTTCTTTTTATTATTATTATTTTCTTAGGTTTTATTTTATTTTTATTCTTTTTATTATTGCTTTTAGTAGTATTATTAACTACTTTATTACTACCTTTTCTCTTATATTTATCTATAAAACTAATATATAAAGAGTTTAACTTATATATAGTAAAATTGATTTTTAAAGATTAAGTTATAAAGGTTATAAAAGCTTTATAAATTTTATTTAAATTATTAGATATATAAGCTATAACTACTTAATTTAGTAGTTTTAACTTATTATAAAATAAATTATTTATAAGTTCTTTTATTGTCATTATATATTTTTCTATAGAGTTAAAGTTATTAGAAGAAATATTAAAAAACGTTTTATAAATTAAAAACTTATTTATAAAGCTTATAAACTTATATAGAATTTTTATATATTCTTAAGTAGTATAAATATTTTTATTATTTTATATAACTTTAGAGGTCTATTATTATAGAATAACTATATATAACTTAAGGCTTTGTAGTTTTTATCTTTATTAATAGAAGAAATAAATTTAATAAAATCTATAGTAATATCTTTACTATATAATAAAGCTTTAATATATATAGCTTATACTTTATAGTTTTCTAAGTTAATAAATTTAGAGAACTAAACTTTCAAATTAGTTATTATTACTTTAATATAATATAGTATATAATTATAAACTTTATAAAAAATTAATAATAGTAAAGTTATTAACTAAAAAGCTATTATATATATAATATAGTAGTTCTTATAGTAATATTATAAAAGTTATAAACTTAGAAATTAAAAGTATAATTTAAAATAAAGAGTAGTTTTTATTACTTCTCTTTAATTAATATTTTCTTTAATAAAACTTATATTTAACTAAAGAAATATATATTTTATATAGTAGATTAATTAAAAAGAAGTTTATTATACTATAAATATAGGTTTAAACTAAATTAGTAATAAATTAGAGGATAGTTTTAAAAAATAATCTAAAGAACATAGATTAAATAAAATAGTAATAAGAACTTATTTACTTAGAGAAAGATTAATAAAGATATAATTAATTTAAATAAAGTTTAATATATAGATTTAAAAAAAGTAAATTTTATAAAACTAAATAATTAATTTAATTAGTATTTTTAGTTCTATAAAAGTAAGATAAATAGAAAAGTATTTAAAGAATTAATTTTTAATATATATAACTTTTAAATAGAAGTAAAGTTTTATAAGTAAATAGAAAAGAAGTAAAGAAATAGTAGGAATAGAGATTATTTCTAAGCTAAGTTTATAATTTATTAGTATAAATATAAGCGTATATAGAGGTATAGTATATATATCTATATGATATAAAGTTATAAATAGATATATATTATAATAAAAAGTAATAATCTTAAGTCTTAATAAGTATTTAATTATATAGATAATAATAAAGTAGTAATATATTATAATAATTTCTATTAATATAGTTAGTAGGTTATATCCTTTAGTAGAGAAAAGTGAGAGAAAAAATAACTTAAAATATAATCTACTAAACTGCTAATTATATAAAGTACTTATATAAATATATATATTATATAATTAATATTATAGTTATAAGGTATAACAAATAGAGTAGTTTTATATAAAGTTTTATACTTTAAATATTATTTATTTATTTGTTATAGAATATTAAAGTAAGTTAAGCGTTATTATTATTCTTATATTATTATTATTATTATAAAAGAATATTATCTATTAACACTTTCTCTATTTAGTTTTATTTATTAAATAAGTTAATTTTATTAGTTCTATTTTATATAGTTTTATTTTTTTGATTTAGTTTAGTTTATTTTTTAGCTTAAAATTATAGCTTTAGTTTACTTAAAAAGGTTATCTATATTTCTTATTTTTTAGTAGAAAGAAAATAGTAAGTTTATAATACTTTAGTTATAGTTTTAGCTAAAGTTAGCCTTAGATTAATAGTAATTTTATTTTCTTTTTAGTTTTTTATTTTCTTTATATATTATTTTTATTAACTTAAAAGTTATATTCTAATAGCTCTTTAGTTTATTTAATTAAATTAAACTATCTTTTTTTAATATCTTAATAGCTTATTATATAAGTTAGCTTTTATTAGATATTTATATTGTTTAAGTTAAAAATAAATAGAGGTTTGCTTTTTTAATTACTTTTCTATACTTCTAATAAGCTAATAAGAAAAACGTTATATAAATATATATATTTATAAAGAAACGCTAAATAATATACTTATTTCTCTATATAGTTTAAAATCTAAAATAGGTCTATAAAATAGAGAAATAACTTCTTTTCTTTAGATTTAAAGTATAAGTTTTTTATAAAAAATAGAACTAATTATTTCTAATAAAACTTTTAATTTTTATAGTAGTTATTATATCTTTTTTAATAAAATTCTACTGGTTTTTACTAAAGTTTTTATAAATTATTATAAAGATTATTTAGTTTTTTTAAATAGTTTTTTATTTTTTATATCTCCTCTTTCTAGATCTTATTTTTAAAATCTTTCTAAAACTTAAGATAACACCTAAGTAATATTCTTATAAAGTTTATGTTAATAATAGAGTTTCTTATATTATTATATATAAATATTACTATAAATAGCAATTTAATTTAATTTAACTAAGTTTTATTTATAAAAAAAATATAAATACTACTTTAAAGTTTTATTTATAATCTCTATTTATCTATTAATTTATAAATAAAATATAATTAAAAACTTATGTTTTATTTTATTATAATAATAAAAATCTATTTAGATTTAATTAGTAAATAGTAACTTCTTATTAGTAATAATATTTTTAAAAGATCTATAAACTAATTCTATTTTTTAAAAAAAGAGTTTAGCTAGTTTTATTATACTTATAGTTATATTAATAGTAAAGAATAAATAAAACTTAGTAAATTAGTTTATAATTATCAAAATAAAGTTATAAAGTTTTTAATTATTCTATAATTATAGTAGTTTAGTAATTATATTTATAGAGATTTCTTTAAAAAGTTAGTTTAGTAATAATAATAGCTATAATTTACTATAAAGTTAATATTTTTTAGTTTTTATTATATTATATATCTTATAATTATTAAAATATTTCTTAATACTATATTAAGATTTATTTACTGAAAGTTTCTTTAGATAAATTTAATAGTTTTATCTCTATTAAAATATCCTACTAGAAGATTATTATAATAGAAAAATAAGATCTATATTTAAATTAATATTATATTAGAAATAAAAATATAATCCTTATATTTAAGAAGATTAACTTCTAAATTTTAATATTATAGTAAATTTTCCCTATTAATTTAGAGATATTACTTTTAATACTAGAAATCTATAGATTATAGTTTTTTAATAGATTGCTTTAAATTTAAAGTTATTTTAAAGTTATATGTTTACTTATTTTTAGTAATATATCAAATATTAATTTAAGTTACTATTTAGATATTTTATACTTTTTTAACTTTAGTTTAGTTTAGCTAGAATTTCTATAGTAATTTAATTTCTTTAGAAATACTTAATAAAAATTAAGATTAAGAACTTTTTTATTATAATAATTAGAGCGTTTTGAAGATTTATTAATAGAATTACTTTTTCTTTAGTAATAATAAATAATAAAGTTATAAAGTATACAATAAATATACTAATAAGTTTATCTTCTCATAATATAAATTTAAAATATAAAAAAGCTTAAATTTTAGTAATTAGTTAAAACTTCTATAGAATATTTTAATTTTTTATATAATATTACTAAGTTTTAAAAGATTTAATAATAATATATATTTCTTAGTTTAATATATATTAGTTTAGCTTAGCTGTTTTTAAATATTTAAGATTAAAACAGTATAAAATACTTATAGCTATTTTTATATTTCTATAATAAAATATCAAAAGCTATAAATTATAATATATCTATTTTAATCTTTATTAGCTTTTTATTATTAAAACATTATAAAGCTAAAGTAGATTAAAAAGCTAAATAAAATAATTAAAAAGTAATTAGTTTTATTTAACTAAACTCTATTAAGTTTAGTTTTTTATTATTTTTATTACTTTTTAGTAGTTTTATTAAAAGTTTAATAATATAGAAGTATTTAAAACTTAACTAATAATAGAAATTATAGAATCTTAAAAAACTTTAAATATTATAATAAATCTTTATAATTAGCTATAAAGTAATAGCTTTTATATAGCTTAAAGCTATAAAGATTCTTTTAAAACATAAAGTAAACTTTAGAAAATTTATATTTTTATTAGAATAAGTATTTAGAAAGGTTAGTATATAGCTAAACTTCTCTTATTTAGTTTAAAACTTTAAAAATATATTAAATATAAATCTTTTAATTTTTAGAAAACATAAAGATATTATCTAAATAAATAATATAGAAAATATTTATAATCTCTTTAAATATAGAGTTAATATAGTTTTAAAATATAATAGAAGTATTAGTTAAGCTAAAAAGTATAATTAGATATTTATATAGACTATATTATATATAAAAAGTAGTTTTTTATTTATATTTTTCTATAATATAGATCTAATAGTATACTTTTTTATATTAACTTTAGAAAACTATTATATATCTATAATATAATATAAAGTTTCTAAAATTAAAAATTAAAAATAATAATCTTTAACTATAATTTAGTTAAAGTTTTAATAATTAATATATAACTATAAACTTTTTTTTAGAGATAAATATTACTAGAAAACTAATAAAGTTTTATATTATATAGATATAACTACTTCTTAAGTTTTTATTAATATAAGCTTTTAATATTTCTAATTTCTTAAAAAAAAGATAGCAAATAAGCTTCTAAAGTAGTTCTTTTTTTTATAATCTTAATTTTATAATTATAAAATCTTTATAAAGAAAACATAATAATATTTAATAATTTTAATATATTAGTAGTAGATAATAATTCTAAAGAAATAGTAACTAAAAAGAGGAGTTTATTTTTATTTCAGTTTGCTTTATTTAGAAAGAGAATTAGTTTTAGAAAAGTAATAATTATATATATATATATATAGCTAATTAAGCTTTTCTAGTAAACTAAAACCTTTTAAATACTTTTTAAGTTTATTAAAAGAGAGTTTAAAACTACTAATAATATTTAATACTTCTTAAATAGATACTTAAGTTTTAAATTATAGTTGTAGAGAGAAATACTAAACTTTTTTCTAATTAATACTTATAATTAATTACTATATAAAAATATATAAATAAATAAACAGTTTGTTTAGAAATTAATAACTATAAATAAGATTTAAGATTTTATATATTTTATAAATAGAAATTTATAAATAATTAGCTATTTCTAAAATAAAGGTATTAATTTTAGTTTAGTTTAATTTATATAATTTAATAAATTTAAATTAAATTAAATTATATTTAGTAGCTATATCTAAATTAATAAAAATATATAATTACTTTTAATATGTTTTTATTTGGATAAATATATAAAAATAATAAGTAATTTTTAAAATAAGTTTAAAGAGAATATAAAGATCTACTTTAAAACTTTAACCTTTTCTAGTTTTAAAATAGAGAAGTTTATTATAGATTAATTAATAGATTTTCTTTTAATTTCTTTTCTTTTTTTAGATATTTTAGAAATAAATAGTTAGAACTATTATAAATATAATGTTTTAAAAGCTAGCTATTTTTATTTAAGTAGTTTTTTATTTAGAAAGAGGAAATAAATATAGAGAATGTAAAATAATTTTAGAATTTATTTATAAAATAATAATATTTTTAAAAAGATTTATTATAATCTTAGAGATCTTTTTGATATTTATAATTTTTCTTTATAGTTTATTATACTTAATTAACTAAAGTAACTATTTTAGTATAAATATATAAAAAAGTTATTAATATTTTATATATATTATTTTAAAATTTCTTATAAAGTTTTATATAATAAATATATATTTATTCTTTTTCTAGTTATTATATAAATTTATATTATAAAGACTAAATATAATTATTAAATTTAATAAGATTTTAATTTTCTTTCTATTTAGTATTAGTAAAGTTTTATATAATTGTTAGCTTTTAGAATATTATATTTTTTAAGAGAGTTTTAATTTATTTTAAAAACTTAAAGTAATCTATACTTATTTTAGTATATTTTAGTAATAGATTAGAAATATATTAATATTATTAAATATAATATATAAACTTTATATATTTAAGTTTATTAAAAACTTTAAATTAATCTTTTTTAAACTTATTTAAAATATTTAAATAAGCTTATTTAAAATTAACTATTCAATTATTTTACTACTTTTAATTTTAAATCTTAAGCTATTTTAAGTAAATTACTATAAAAAGATTAATATTTCCCTACTATTTTAGCTACTTTTTTATTAATTTATTACTTAACTTTAAATTAATACTCTAATTTAAAAATCTTATACTATAGTATAAAACCTAAATTCTCTATTTTATCATTTAGATTTAAAAAATTAGATATTTAAAATATAATCTTTCAAAGCTTTAATTTAAAATTTTAAGTTTTTCTTAAAATAAACTTATAAATAGAAAATTACTAAAAGATAATCTATTACTTATAGCTACTTAATTATCTATATATTATATTATTATTTTAATAATAACTTAAAAAGAAGATTTAGAATTATTATAAAATAGTAGTTAGAATTAAGAGAATGATATAGTTAGGGTTTATATTATATAAAGACTAAATTTTAGCTAGCCTTTTAGTAGCTAAATAGTAGTTAGAAGTAAGCTTCTCTCTCTAAAATAGCTAATAATAACCTAGTGAAAGCCTAAGTAAAGACCTAGGACGCTAGGCTTATAAAGTCCTATTATAATAAAACTAATAATAATAACACCTTTTTATTTCCCTAGAGTTAAGCTTCTATATAACGCTATATTATTATAATATTTTATTTATCTTATTTTTATTTGTCTTAAAACCTTTATATTTTCTAGTATTAAATATAATATTTCTATATATATATTTTAGATTATATTTATTAAATTTACTTAGTTCTTTTCTATATCTATATCTTACTATCTATTATACCTTAAATGGAAACCTTAGATAGATAAGCTACGCTGTTATTAGGTACTTCCTAACTTGCTCTCAAACTTAGATGCCTTATTTATATTGGATCGTGTTGAGAGCTCCTAGCAAGTCACATCATAGGACGGTCCATAGTGGACTACATTCAACATCAGCTACGACATGTTCCGCTCCATGTATTTCCTATTTCAAGGTCCGTACATGATCCTCTACAGACTATGCTGTGCTCACATAGGCTGTTGCGTAGGATAGTTATGTTCTTTGACCACTACCACTTCTGCGATACCGTGAATACGTTTGTTGCATATCCCCACTGCTGTCCACTCTAGAGTTGCAGGGTCCACCCCCCCCCCTCTTTCCCTGGTATAGCAACTTTCGTCACTTTGGAGTAGCTGCAGGACGGTTATCTCTGCAGTACTGGGCCCGAGAATGTGGCCGGCACGAGCTGATGACGGCCAGGCCATGTGATGAAATACCATGTCTAGAAAGCCAAAGGATACCATCCGAGCCCATATCGCAGACAGCATTGGCCAGCACGCTGCAGACCCAACACACAAGGGCGCAGACGGCGCCTAGCACTGCCTGCTATTGGCCAGTGAGGCGTCTCCTCCCACTCCGGCGCGTGTGTTTCAGCTCTCACTGGTGCCAGTTTCACCACCCGCAACCCACAATCCACAACATCCAAACCATGGGTCCATCCATATTGACCACTTCAAACCAAGTCAATACGACACGGGGTTCATTTCGAACTGCCTAGTGTGTACAATGCCTGTGGCGACATCACGCATGGAAACTGCCATGCTTGTGCGGATTGCAACCATTCACTAGTTTAACAAGCTTGCTTGTTATGCGGGGCACGCAAATCACAAGCGTCTCAGTCTGCCGAGACGACTTCGTCAATCTGAGGTAAAGCAACTGAGCTCGCAGACCAACTTTCCTTCTCTATATTCACACTTTCTCCTTCGCCGTGTCACATGCGGAGCTAGAAGAAACGAATACACAAGCTTTAAGCGCGATGCATCGCTTGCTCGGGGGGATCTCATTAAGAGTGCTGACAACGTTTGCGAACAAATTTAATCCTATTGATATTCTCTCAAGGGATAGTAGAGAGATTGCTCTAAAATGACAACCTGACACCATCGCGTAACCCCCCCCCCCCCCCCCCCCCCCCGGGAGACCATTTCTAGTGCTTTTTCGTTTTTTCGTCAAGTGACGACCTATTCAAATCATTAACTTTTTAGACTTTGTATCGGGAGCTGCCGATGCTGCTTACCTTTTCTCTAAGAATTCCGAGCCATTGCGCCGCACTCATGCCCTGGTCTGCTCTATCCTCCACCAACAGTGTCTGCGCCCAGAGTTTGAGGCTAGGTTCGCCATCTTCGCGCACAACATAAAGATGAGGAAGGATGATGCTGCCGACCCCCTTCGACTTATGGTCCCGGCTCTTGTGAACGACCGCCCGCACCCGCTCGTTGAAGTCGTTCTCAAGCTCTGGTACCGCTCCCTTACCCACCCGCAGCTGAGTCCTATCCTCGACGCCAAATACATCCGCCAAAAGCTGTGGCACAGCATCCCTGCCTGCCCACAAGAATTGTGTCTGACCATCATCGATAAGGTACAGGCCGTACGGGACGAAACGCTCCGAAGACAGGTTCAGGGGTGGTGGGAGAACAATCTGGCTGGTCTCCTGGTCGGGCACGCCCGCATTGTCCGGCATGTCGTGAAGGGAATAGAGTCTTGGATAGATGTACTGCATGAGAAGAGGAACGGGGAGCGTCGAAAGCAAGCAAAGTGCGGCTGATCTCAAGTCTGACGGGATTTGTGCCGACTTTCGAAGGCCAACGTTCTTCATGAGGCCCAGGAAGAGAACAGGAAGACCACGCAGATTGGATGGGAATTGCAAGCCGCCACCCATGCTGCCACCAGCTAGCTCCTTCCTGAATGTCTGTAGGAGCTCAATGAGCTTATTCTGCAGAGAATCGCGAGCCGCCTCCAGGCCTCCACTCAAGGCGCGCTCAACAGCTTTGTGGCTAAAGTACGTTGTGATCGCTTGCTGGTCCGCCGAAGCGTAAATGTCGGCAAGATTCGTCGTTGTTGGCAGAGCCAGCGTCATGACGCGAATGCGACGCTCTCCATTGCAAGTGGTGTGGAGAACAGCCGTCTGCAAACAGACGACGTTCTTAGTGAGATTCTCGTCGATGGCGACTTCAACAACGTAACATTGATCCCGTGGAAATGCAGGAAACGCGCAAAGATCTGAGCTCCTGTTGAAAAAGTTGCCGTAGAAGGCGTTCATGCGCAAACCCGTGGTGGCACGAACACGAAGGACTGCCTCAAGTCCGATCTCCGATGATAGATAATCGCTGAATTCGGACGCGAACTTGATTGCGTCTTCGGGACGACCTGCGTTCCAACCTGGGTAGAACCAAGTCTGGCCGCCAGTGTATCTCGGGAGGTTACTGAGGGAGGCGACATCCTGGTATTGCGACGAGAAGAGAAACATATCGATAGAGACCTGGTTCTTGGAACACTCCACGGCAAAGCTCTTGTAAAAGCTGTTCGACGTCTGTAACAAACTGCTTTCCTTGCTCGTACCGAGCAGCTTCTTGTCCTCGCGCATGTCCAGCTTGCCAACGCCCACATTGGGCAGCGACGCGCTTAGCACCACAATTTTGCCTCCCAGGGCCGAAATGAGTTTGTGGCCGGCTCTCAAAGCCGATCCCATTGCGGAACCGTTATTCTGATTGCTCTGGAACATCTCGGGTAACTTGGTGAGGAAGCTCTCGATGCTCTGACGGCTTTCAGTTAAGGGAACGAGCAGATCTTGAGGCACGGGAAGGAAAGGCTCGTCCAAGTCGCTGACGACCAGCATGCTGGTCTCGGCATTTTCTTCGCCGTCCTTTGGTACTGAGAAGTAATGCAGGCTAGAATCGACGGCAATGAATCCCAGACGGGTACGGCGATCAGCATTCGGTATCCGGTCGAGGCTGTCAAGAATCGTTCGGGCACTAGTCGCAAGGAGGCCAGTCGAAACGGCGGCGTAGCTCACATCGAAGAGGAACAGGTAGACGAGAGGCTGCGGGGGGCGGACCATATACTCCTGAGGAGCGACAAACTCGACGACCGAGTAGTTCAGCTCGTACCGGCCCCATCGGTCAGTGCTCCTTTGGGATGCAGCATCCCAGTCGAAGGCTTGGGGTACATCGTTGGTCAGGTTGCACATGTTGCAGCGCCACCTGTGACCGTGATCCAAGAAGGTGACGAAAGGATTGATGTATGTCCTGCAACGACGGCAGCGGGCGATGACCTGATCCTGCACAATCGGGACCGGATCCTCGTTGTCATGAAGCGCACCGTAAGGTTGAATGACAAGCGCAAACGGCAACCGTGACTTTTTGAGCAGAGAATGTGTGGTCGGGACAGCGTTGAGCGTGGAGCGCACATATTTAGGAGAGCAGTTCGCATCGGGGGAAGGAGTTACGCTGGTCTGCAAATAAAGGTTAGCATGAAGCCTCCACGGGAGAAGGAAGCGGTGACATACATTGGGAGGCAGGATGATAGGAGGTGGAGGCAAGTCCAGTTCCGAGACATTGAAGGGCTGGGCCATCAAGTCAGTGGGATAGAGCTGGTTCAAGGTCACTGGGCGAGCAGCTTGTCCAGGAGCTTGCTGCTGCGGCTGACCGCCGAGATTCATGCCGGCCATCTGCTGGTTCAAACCAGCAACTCCGCCGGGGGGAGGAGCACCACCTTGGCCAGGGTAGCCGGCATCGGGAGCCTGATAACCGCCGTAGCCTCCGGCCGGAGCGGCAGCAGGCTGGGGCACGCCGTATTGCTGGGTTTGGGGAGAGCCATATCCTGCCGCAGCAGGCTGACCGTCTTGCTGAGGATACCCTCCGTACGCCGGTGCCTGCGGCTGCGGCATGCCGTAGGCCTGCGCGGGTGCGCCAGCGGTGTTGGAGTTGGCGCCAGCTCCGAACTCATAGGCCTGTGTCGCATAGCCTCTCTTCTTCTTCTTCCCATGGTCGGCAGCGGCAGGTTGAGGAGCTTGGGCAGTCTGAGGGTCGTAGCCATCTTGCGGCTGGTCGGCGTACGGCTGTTGCTGCGGGGGATACTGGCCGTAGCCGTCGTTCGGCGCCGACATAGTGAGCGGAGGCAAATATCAAAGAATCCTGCGTTGGGGGGCGTTGTGTCTCCCCTTAATTCTAGGTGGAGCAAGTTTTGGATGGATGGGAAAACAGGTATTCTTGTGCAGAAGAATGCGATGTGCTGCGCGGGTGGTGGGTGATTTTGGGGAGTAATGCAGCAGGCGGCGTGGCGTAGCGAGGGGCTCGAAGAGGACAGCAGACAGCCGGGTCAAGGCAAATATGTGTCCACAGCACCGGCGCCCAAACGTCGCGTTTGTTGGGGTCGTTTGCGATCGAGCTGGATGCGCTGGCCTGAAGTTGCAAAAACCAGGCAGGGCGAGGAGGGAGAGAGGGAGGGAGGTAGGTGATGATGTTGTGGCAAATAGCCTTGAGGACAGTTGAACACTGTGAATGGACAGGTGGTTCAACCCACTGATTCGAGCTCCTTGTTAGAAAGGTGTCGACCTGTCGTGTCCATAACCTTAGCCAAGTAAGGTGCCCAGGACTCAACTAGCTGCGGTGCTGGGTCTTGGCCAATGGCAATGCGGGGCACTGCCGCACACGCCATGTGAGGCTGGTGAACCTGACCTAAGCCGCCAGTGAAGAGGCGGAATATTGTTAGACCGCTCTCCGCTCAGCATGGAAGGTAGGTAGGTCCCCGGGTGAGGTAAGGGTCAAGCTCTATTCCGACAAAGGTGCGCCGTCTGGTCGGGACTTCTGGACTTGGCACCGATGCCCATAGCTCCCAATGCCAATGGCAGTCGCCCTACCTGACACTGAGTACCTAGCAGTTGTACACATTGGCAGCCAGGAAGGAAGAACCTTAGTTCAAAACCAAGCCGATGCTGATTTCCCCGCCAAAGAAGATTTTGGCTCATGGACACAACAAGTAGCAAAGTCAATGAGGGCGATCTCAAAAGGTATTCTACGAGGCAAGTCCGTTCCATGTTGAGCACGCATAGATGCCTTGTGACAAGTACCTACCCAATAGCCAAGACATGTGCCGAGCAGCATACGGCACAGACGAACCGTCAGGCGTCTTAGCAATTGCCTAAACTGCTGAATCCCGAGCCAGAACATGTCAGTCTGGCTCTTGTTGAAGCAGTGCAAAACTATCGTGTGGAGGTTTCTATGGACTGCGCAGCAAGCAGAATATATGTGTACTTCGTCCTGGAAGCGTGTCCCTCGGCCTCCGGCAAAGTGGCTGAGTGCCTTGGGTTCATTTCTAGGTATCTGTACGCTCGCTGAAGGGGGTATGGGTGCGGCAGAACGAACGCATCCCGCTGCCCGTCATTTGAGAGAGATGTTCTGTCCCTCATCCCAGCACCCGGCGGGGCCGTACAGATAGTTGCTTGGTAGGTATCCTTTTCAGAACGAACCGAAAGGGGCACTTGCGTGCACTAGAACAGAGGTTGGTGGCCCCTCCCGCATCCCACAAGCCTCTGCCAGCCTACGATGTACCTGCCCTCCCTACCTACTGCGTACACCTGGCCCCACCATCCAATGGTCCCTGGCACCCACTTCTAGCCTATCCCCTGTGCCTACCTAGCACCGGGCTGTCTCGTTGATTGCGTATCGCCATCCGCCGCTACTCAGCTCGTGAGTTTTCTGTTTTTTTTTTTGTTTTTTTTTTTCCCTCTCTTAATGGAAGCTTATGATGGAAGCAGCCACAGCAGATGTAAATATTTTCCCAAGGAGTCGAAACTATTACGGAATTGTGGGAGGGCGGCTTGGTTTTGTGATACATGCTTCCCGGCCAGGTATCGTACCGAGTTACACCCACAAGAGGCAACCCGGGACACTACTAGACTTGTCTTCATCCACCTACCTGTCTGCCAATCTGCCAACCTGCCACCTACCTACTCAAGCTGGTCCGAGGTCTTGCATATTCGGTATTAGGGCTGCCTCTGCTCCTGTCTCTATTGTAAGTCTCTACGTGAGGTAGCCTTAGTCAGAGAGGGTCAGAAGCGTCGCCTCGTCTCGTCCCGTCTCGACTTGGTGCTTCCGTTACTTTAGCTTCCCAACAAGGAGCCCAGCTTCCCTTTTCCTTCCCAAACTCCTGCTCGACCAACTTCTCTTTTCCAACTCTTTCTCTTTCTCACACCGAACCGAATTGCAGCACATCCACCGCGTGCCATTCCTCGCTCGCCTCTAATCGACCGGCTCCATCCTTCTACATCTTCCTCTTCTTCACCGGCGTAACTCTCGCCGACCGCTTTCCTTGGTGCCTGTCCAGTTTTTCGACTTTCGATCTAAATCAGGTCCTGCTATCTCTCTTCTTTATTCCATTTTTGAGAACGACTGTCAACCGAGGCCTGGCAACGAGTTTGCGTGCAAAATCCTCGGATCATTCCCATCGACAGCGTCAACGTCAACGCCAACCACTGCAGTAACCGAGTCGCAGCTACAGCCGCAATCATGGCGTGGGGCAAGAAAGTGCAGCCCCAGCCCTCGACGATTAGGTGAGTGAAACCAATAAAGACGACAAAGGGCGCACGGGGAGAACGAGGGCAGGCGCAACGCGCTTACGCACGACTTCCGTGTCGCATTGCCATTCCCGACCTGGCGCACTCTGCGCAAAATGAAATCTCACGGGGCGCGACTGTTGAAAAGGCTCAACGTGCTGACGCAAACCTTGCGCTCGCGCACCTACAGTCAAATCCTACCACTCATCATCACCTTCGCCTTTATTGGTGGTGTGGCTTGGGTGCTCTGGCAAGTTTACATTTCTGTGGGCAAGATCCAGGAATCAGCCTCGGAGAAGATGGGCAAGAAGAACGTCGTCTTCACTAAGGACGGTGTTCGCGTCGGCGTCAAGCACACTTCCAACGAGCGATACGTCGACCAGACCCAAAATTGGGTCGTCAAAGCCTGGAATCTCAGCGGCAATACTGTCGGGCAGATAAAGAAGACCAAGTAACCAGTGTGTGTGCCCTCCTGTGTTGTCGGTGATACCTCCGTTGGTAGTCCAGCCGGAAGTCCAGCCGGATCAACACGTCGTGGCCGACCGGCATGCTGCAAGAATGCGACAGAGCAGACAGCAGCAAGTCGAGACGGAGATGAGAATGTCAAGAATGAACATGTCAGCAGCATTTCTTGGCAGCGAAGGGGTGTCTGGTGGCGGATCTGTCGTCAGGTGTGGCGACGTCGAAAAGATTCCCAGCAGGATGCGATCGTCGAGATACCATTAGGACATGCAATGGTCCAGTATGGATGCCTACCAACGTCAAGTCTTCTCTGGGGGGAGGCAGCGTCGAAAGCCCAACGGCAATCGCTTTAGCACCGAACGGCCGTCGCCGAAGTCGTGGGTTAGGACGGACGGAAGCGGGGTCGTCTTCCATGCAGAAAGTCTGTCTTGGCAGTACCGCCGGGTTCCGCTGGTGCTTACGCACCGATACTGTGCCAGCGTTTGCGTTCTACGACGTACATACTAGCAGAGGGCCAGCAATACACTTGGTGTCACAACGATAATGCAGCCAACGAATTTTGAGAAAACGTTGCGTTGATAGGGCATTCATTCATTCATTCTCTACCAGGAGTGCGCCATACCGTGAAAACTGACTTTGCAGTAAGGATTGGATTGTTTGGTCAATGATATCACCTCCAAAGCCAACATAGCCAACATGGTAAACAATCATGACGCCGTGGTATCAAATCCCCTCGAAACCTGCGCTGCTCAGACCCTCGCGGGCTGGCAGATGCCTCTCCCAACTTTTGCTCATACCGTCAACAAATCATTGCTCTAATTCCAGGTGATTGTTGGAAAGTCTCGTTTTAGAAAGGACGACAAGTGGGAATGCATGACCAAGATAGAAGACGACGACGAAGACGACGTGTGAGCCAGCTCGCAAAATTTCCAAAGGCCCGCCTCCGCAGAGTGTCCTTGTTCTGGGTTGGTGAATCATTGCGGTCCGGACCGCACCGTCAACCAGTTCTGCGCCACCCACTGTCCTGCCTGGCCTGCGGTTCCAGTGGCTTTTGCAAGTAGCTCTGCCTTGTGCTTTTCTACAAACTCCTTCTGCATAGCCTCACGTTGCTGAAGAGGGTTCATGGAGTAGCCCGCGGTTGGAGGAGCATATCTCGCTGAAAGGAGCTTCTCAAAGTTGTGAGCTTGTGGGTAGGGCTGCGCCATCAACCCGTCTCTTCTGATGAGCATTGACGGGATACGAACTTGCAACTACAGAAGGCTGTTAGTCTAACTCGGCGACCAGTTTGTAAATGTACGAATGAACTTGCCTGTGATAGAATATGAGCGTACTTAACACCCAGCTCGTCGCCGATGAACTTTAGGCGACCAACCACCCAAGCTCTTTGGGCGTCCGTCGTGTAGTCTTGGCCGTGTAGACATGCCAGCGGCCACGTGAGGAAGTAACCGGGAAGACCTTTTTGGGATTCTTCCAAGCCACAAGCGAAGCCGGAGATGTTTGCTCGCTCTAGAAGCTCGGGACGCTTCAAGTGCCAGCCGAGGTGGTATGGTACCGAAGCGATAATGTCGCTGATGGTGTCGACACATGTGCGTGCCGCCGTCGCGTACTCCGGGGTTGTACGATAGTCGACGGGCGAGCAGACCCACGCGGCGCAACGGACGATGACCGACGCAAGAATCAGGCGGGATACTCGTGCCATGTTCCAAACACTGGCAATCCAGAAATCTTGGTACACATCTACCCTACCCGGAAACACCTCGGCCTTGGTATAGTCCCCATTGGGAACGTTGTCTTCCCACGCCACGGTTGTGTACTGAAAGTAGTCTGGCGTGTTTCTCATCCAATTCACAAATTCTTGATCAACTGTCTGCGCCCGCCGAATCATGTCAAGCATGATGTCAATATTTTCGGGGCTTCTGGCCACAGTCGACATCAGACGGGTGACCTCGGCACGCAATTCGGCTGTCTTGATATTTAACCGCTGGCACTGTGCGGCTGACTCGTCCTTGACCGCATCGCTGAGCCACCATTCTACGCCCATGATGGGTGCCGTGCCCGTACTCAGGGTGTGTATGATCATTTGGGTTCGTACCGCGATGAAGAGAAGTAGACCAGTCTTGGTTCGTAGTTGTTTGCGGCCGCGAGCTTTGACCAGTTGAATTGCTCCTTCAATGTGCGAGCCCCAAGCAAACATACCCATTTGACGGGCTGTCATATTCTCGAAGAGGCCAAGCATGAGAACGGAGGCCAACGTGGCGTCCGACTTGGACTGGTCGGGGTCCTGGAGGGCTATATGTGTCGCTGCGAGTGCCTTCGTGTAGTGGCCCAGGGCCTTGTCGCTAAGCCCAGTCCCGGCAGCGTTCGGCCGATTGCCTAGCGAGGCAAGAGCACAAGCGTTGAAAGCATGCTGTAGATGGTGATTGCCCTGATCATGCTTGAGTAGAGGCAGCAGATATTCCAAGAAGCCACGAGTGCTGCCCTGCCGGGGCAAAAGGACGTAGTTGGCGACGAAGTGACATGATGCCATTTGCTCCACGGGCACATTCAGGCCGGGGCTCACGGCGGCTGGGGAGTCGGCTTCCTTCTTGAATGTGGGAGAGATGACCTTCTCGGACCCTGACGATGGCGAGTCGACATCCTTTCCCTTCTGTGCCAGCGCCTTGCGGTTTGCCTTCTGGGCCCTCCTCTCTGTCGCCTTGGTCTCGTTACGAAAGACCAGATCGAATTCGTCTTTGTATCCAGGACATTGTCGGCGAGACTTGGCGCATTGGTTGCACGTAGGCTTCGTCTCGTCACACTTTGCGGCAGACACAGCTTAGTCAGTATAAACGACACCACGGCGGCTCACTTTCATATGTTGCAATAACTCACCTTTATCCTTCGGGTTCTACACATCTGGCAGCCCCTCGAGGGCTTTCCGCAATAAACCATGGCGTTGAATATCAGAGTCGGTTTGTTCCGGCGTCGAAAAGAAGTCGAAGTCAAGGCACGGGTCGTGTGTCTTCAAAGTGACAGCAATGAAGTAAACGTACTCGGTTCGGACGCCTAGTAGAGTTCGTCGGGTTGGTGGAGCGGCGAGATTGTTGAAGTGTGAACCAGGGTGCAAATCACGGTGACGGTAGATCAGGGTGAAGATGGAAGATCGACAGGTAACTTCTAGACCGCGAGGGCGGCAACATGAAACTCGAGAGGTGGGCGACCTATTTCGGAACGTGGACAAAGTGAACGTCAATCTGAGAGAATAAGAAAGCCGGCAACCATGCGAATGTTTGGGAGCAAGACTCGGGAACAGGTCGGGCCCGGGAGCGCGTGTTCGTGTTGAGATGATGGGGTGGTTAGCAGGTGGCGAGGAAGGCGGCGACGTATGTGTATCCACGGCAAATCGAAACCACAATGTCGGGCAGTGGACAAGACGAGTTGATGTTTGCCTGGTCGTTTTCAAGAACCAATGGGAGGTGAGAGGAACAGACGTTTTCTATGCGATGTTCCTGACGTGGATGAGGAAAGATTGGGTGGAGGATGGCAGGTGTGGACGAGATACAAGAATGCCAGAGAGGCGCATAGATGAGAGTCTTCCAAGCCACTCCGGTGGTGTTTGAGAACGGCGGTGTTGCGAGTCTCACTGGGCCTGTTTCCCTGCTGGGTCTGGGGGTGACCGTGGTTTGGAGGATCCGGGGTGGTCCTGGTCCGGCCACAGCCCAAGATGGGATTGAGGTTGCAGGGTGTGCGTCGTCGAGTAGCGTTCGGTTAGAAAGAATGAACCAAACGAGGTCCTGGAGAATTGATTGATGCAGCAGAAACCCGCCTTGAGGGTGAGCAGGATGTGGTTATGGTAAGTAAAGGCAGCGTACGGATACGAAGATCGTGGGTAGTGATTGAGTGGCACAGGCTGTGTACGTAGGCAAGCTGATGAAGGTCGGCAGGAAAAGACAAATCGGCGAACCGCTCTGGGGCGGCCTGGAGAAGCGCAGCGTTGATTGGGTTCTATGTGTCGTTCGTGCGTTGTTCTTTCGGAAGGGGCGTTTTCTTCTTTTCTTTTTCGGCACCGAATTTTGCAGGGCCGTATTGGAAGACGAGAAAGTAGCAATTCACCCCTGGAAGAAAAACATTGATACAGCCTTTTTCTTCAAACGTAGCGCAGGGCCAGGCGGCACATACAAGTACTTGTAGGGCGTCCCGATCCAACGTCTCTTCAAACACTCAAGTACAGTGGAGACGGAACTTTGGAGAAGGGGCTTCAGCCCCTCTTCGCCCGTCGGATTAGACTTGCACTGGCTAGTGCTAGTGCATGTGGCTAGCCTGTAGCAGGCGATGCGTTGCATTGGGAGGGGTAGAGGGAAATGATTGTGAATTGTGGTGGGGACTCGGGGAGGTGGGAAGAGACGTGGAAGCACGGCACAGCACATTACCAGCACATTACAATTTACCAGCACCAGACCAGCGATCACGAGAAGGGGGGAGCAGACAGGGGATAGTGATGCGCAAGGGGGAGGAGGGAAGACTCGGTACTTGCAAACTAAGAGTAACGTGCCTCCCTAGACACCTTACATGAGGTACCTTACCTTAGGTGCCTTACCTCCTGAGTAGGTGGGTAAGGTACTAAAGCTAGGTACCTTAAGCAGTAGAACAGAGTAGGTGCCTTAGGTTCCTGAGGGAGGTGGGCACTGTGCTACTGCGTAGGTAGGTAGCATATTGGTGACGTGACAGGGGAGCCGCTTTGACAATGGGCTGCAGATCCGACACTCGTTGGTTGACAACAAAGGACAACGGGAGAGAGAAGACGAGTGCGAGTGCAAGTCGCTAAAGGGGGGGAGAGGGACGAGTGGATGGGAGGAAGACCAGTAGTCGTCGCAGAAAGCGCGACAGCGAGGGGGAGCAGAACCTGGTTCACAAAGCTTGCGGCCAGGATATGCCCAGCACGACGAAGCACCAAGACGTCGGGGACTCGGGGAAGGGCCGCCTTGTAGTGAGGTCAGCTAAGTTTGGTTTGCTTTTCAACGCTTTGCTCCGAACGGCCCAAACTGAGTGCATCTAATCTACGTGTCGAAATACCTAGGTAGGCCCTCAGCTGGGCTTGAGTCTTGACAGCTCACGTCCGGTCCTGACCAGGGCTGATGGCGGCTGACGGGCGTTGTCTGCCCCAGCAGCCTGGCAAACAGCTTTGAACCAAGTCATGAACTCAAGCGCCTAGAAAACCACAGTGGCCGTTTGCGTCGGGCTCGGTTTCTGTCAGTCTCCAGTGCTCTGGTTGGTGGCGCAGACACTTCTCGGCAGGCTGCCCCGACGGCGCTGACTAGCGCGCCGAGGTCTCTGGACGGTTTCACCTGGGCTTGTTCTTCCTGTTCTGCATAGTTCGTATGTACGTACTTATAGTAGGTGAGTACTACAGGTGACAGCTTCTTCTCATCACTGAGGCCCCCGGCTGAACGGTTTATTAGGCGCATGCTACTGCTGATATCAACGACGGGTACTTCCGCGTCTCAAAGCGCGTGGCGTTATCTAAATACACAACGGGTATCCGCACTGGGTCGCACCGGCAGGGGTGGCCTCTGCCTCTGGCCTAATGGCAAAGAATACCGCCGCACACACTGTATCCGTACTAAAAGACTACGACAGGAGTGAGGCACAGCGATTTTGTGGGGGCGCTCGATCTGCGATGCTGTGCTGCTCCAAGAGGCGTATGGCCGAGACAAGTGGACTGAGACATGCGTGCCTCTCCATTCATGCGGATATCGTAGATAGCACGCTTTTCTGTTCATCTTTGATGAACATGCAGGAAACAGGCAAGGCAAGACAAGACAAGGCAAGGCAAGGCAAGACAAGCCAAAACGAGACATGGCAAATCCCGAAGGTACCTATCTAAGTACTCGACTAGACCCCACATTGTCACATTGTCAAGGGCCAGAGACAAAGGCAATTGTGATTGACCATCGGCCAGCAGATGACGACGAGTCGGCCCTCCTTGGGTTCGAGAACAGATGAAAGGCATGTTTCGCTGCGCATAGATGACGGTTGGGATTTTACAGTTCAACGAAGCTCGTTGTCTTGATAGACGTCCAAGTTTAAGCTTAGGCGACACGACTCAACAGATTCGAATACCTGACATGTCACTAGTAATTACTGCGCAGTATCCGTGCGGATAATCGACCAACCCACACACCTGCCCCGCCTCTCCAGAGGCACCTCAGCAGGTGCGCTCTCTTGGTGCGACGATGGTGGTGACTTCTGACGGCAAATTCCTTGATCGTCCCATCACAGTTCATACTTCCCGAAGGTGGACGCCCGAAGCATTGTAGTATCCCAGCCCTGGTTTTGAACAGTACGCAGTATTGTGCTTGCTGTCTTGCGTAGCCCGCAACGGGTGTGCAAAGTTCAGTTCAGACGCCCAGTCGAACGACAATTGGGTTGGCACCGGGTCAGGATGAAGGCTACTCGCCGCATGACCGTAGGCTCTCCAGAAGCTCAAGTAAAGCCGTGCGAGGTCTCATTGTGCCTACCGTCCCCGGCTCCCTCTACAACTACGGAAACCTATGTCAATACTTTGGTCTCCTAAGTCCAGTTCATCGGGTTTTATAACTTCGCCGTTGTCGTTGTCGAGGTTGTTGGTCGGCCAGACGCACGATACCGCCGTCCCTGACAGAGAACGGAGGATTATCCTTTACCGTGACCCAGACCCGAGAAACGCTACTCGCCGGGCATTTCTTCCGAAACGCCAAACACCAGACGTCGAGTTCCCTGTCCGTCCCTGCCCGGCTATCTTACCGAGCATACGCTCTAGTTCTAGATCGCCCAATATCCGGTCTCCGGGGGAAGCGGTCCTAGTTGGACTGGTCGATCACGGTGACCCGTGCCGGAGTTCCTAGATCTTGAGATAACGCACAGGAACACTGTGATTTAATTCGGTACTGTTCGTGTACGCAGCACTTTGTATCCTGCAGAGACAACAACGCGGGCAGTCGGTCGCAAGGATCAGCAGGGACGGCGGACTGTAGTACTTTATCCGTCACTGCCTGCGGGCCTCAGCCCCAGGTAACTGCGTTATGTAAGCTGCGTGGTTCAAAAAAGAGACTTTTCGAGACTAATTAATAGAGTATTTATAGTAGCTATACTACTACAGATCCTCCTACGCTTAATACTACTATATCTCAGCTAGTAAAGCTATCTACTATATTAAAATTCCTAGAGTATTTAACTATATTATATCTAATATTTAGTATAAAGTATTATTATTAATAGTAATTAGTATAGTTTTAAAGTTCTATTATATTTAGCATATTACTAGCTTATATTATATAATATTAAGTAGGGCTATATAGGTATTTAGAAAATATATCTAAATATTCTAGTAGTTATTTAAGTTATCTACTATTAGGATATTAATACTTCTTTTGAAATTAAAATAGTACTTAAAAAGGTTTAGCTAGAAACTGTTAGCATAGGTATGAGCATATACAGAGGCGTAGTATATACGCCTATATAGTAAAAAGTTATAGATAGGCGTATATTGTGATAAAAGGTAATAATCTTAAGTATTAATAAGTATTTAATTATATAGATAATAATAAAAGTAGTGATATATTGTAATAATTCCTATTAATATACTTCATAAGTTATATCTCTTAGTAGGAAAAAGTAAGAGGAAAGATAACCTAAAATGTAACCTACTAAACTACTAATTACATAAAGTGCTTATATAAATATATATATTACATAATTAATATTATAGTTATAAAGTATAATAAATAGAGTATTTTTATTTACAGTTTTATACTTTAAACGTTATTTATTTATTTATTATAGAATATTAAAGTAAGTTAAGCGTTATTATTATTCTTATATTATTATTATTATAAAAGAATATCATATATTAATATCCCCCCTTAAAGTATATATAGTTAATTTATAGTATATAGCTTACTCACTTAATATATATATACGTTATAAGTATAAAAAACTTAAAAACCCTATAGGAAAAATAAGAATAATATTCCTATAATATATAATATGTTTATAACTAGTTAAAAAACTCTTATAAAATAACCTTATAAGTAAAAAGGTAAAAGAAAAACTAGTATGTTATTTCTTTAATATAGTTATTATTATTATATATATTATTATTATTTTCTTTATCGTTATTATGATTTATTATATTAAGTATATTATTAAATATAACTTTACTTAAAGGTTTAGTTAATATATCTATAATATTAGACTTAAAGTCTATATAAAATAACATTATATCTTTATTTAATAAAGATTCTCTAGTAAAATAATACTTTATATTAATATATTTAGATTTTTTATAAAATTTAGGATTTTCAGTTAGCTTTTTAGTTACTAAATTATCTATAAAAATCTTAGGTTTATTTATAGCTTTAAAACCTAGATTAGTTAAATTAAAATTATAACTATTATATAGATATAAAGCTTCTTTTACTACTTTAGTTAAAGCTATATATTCAGCTTTATAAGTAGATAGTACTACTGTTTTTTGTTTTATAGTACTATAAGATATTATATTATATAATCCCTAGCAAAATATATAAGCTAATATAGATCTTCTATTATTTAGGTCTTCAGCTTAATTAGAGTCTAAATAACCTATTAAATCCTATATTATATTATTATTATAATTATAATAAATTCCTCTTTTAGGAAAATTATTTATATATCTCTATAAGTAATCTAAAGCTAAAAAATGCTCTTTTAAAGGGTTTATTATATATTTTAATAATATTATAACTGCTAAAGTAATATTATACCTAGTCTTTAGAGCTAGATATATAAGAGCTCTAATCTAGTACTAAAATTATAATATTTTTTTTATAGTAGTATATTTATTTATATATAATTTTATATTATCTTTTATAAAAGTTAAAGATAGATTTATATTAGTTTTATTATATTTATTTAATATTTTTTCTATATATTTAGTTTAATATATAAAGAAAGACTTATTAAGTTAATCTGTTTCAAACTTATAGCCTAAAAAAGTATTAAGCTCTCCTAATAGTTATATTTTTATATATTACTTTAGTTTATTATATATATAGTTACTAGTAGTAATATTATTAGCTACTAAAAGTATATGATCTACATAATAATAAATTATAGCTTTATAGTTATTTTTATTAAGTATAAATACTACTTTATTATAAAGTAAAATAATAAATCCTAATTTTATTAATATAGCTTTTAAATAGTTATACTATAGTTTAAAGCTTTACTTTAATCTATATAAAGCTTTAAAAAGCTTATAGTAATATTTACTATTATTTAATTTATAGTTATAATTAGGATTAAATTCTAACTTATTTGTAGTTTTATTATATAAATAACCTATTAGTAATATTATATATATATCTATATCTATATTAGTGTGTATAAATACTATAATAACATTATATTATAAAAAAGTCTATCCTTTTTTTATAGTAAATATAACTATAAACTTATAACTTTCTAGTCTATAAATAGTAGAAAAGGTTTCTAAATAATTAATACTAATATATTAATTATAACCTTAAGTAACCTATCTTACTTTATATTTATAGATATTATTTATTTTATCTTTTAATTTCATAGTATATACCTATCTACTACTTAATAAATAAATATTATTTAGTTTTTATATAATTTCCTAAGTTTTTATATTTTCTATTTAAGTTACTTCTAGTTATATAGCTTAAATCTAATTATCTTTATAAGGAGAATTTAAGGCTTACTATATATTAGAAAGCTTATTTAATATAATAACTAATAGAATATAAAAAGCTTTATTAATAGTATTAGTTCTAGTAATACTATTATTATTAGTTAAAACGTTATTATTTATTTTATAAATACTAAAAGTAGAATAATCTACTATAGTAAATAATAGTGCACTTTTAGTATTATAAACCATATTATTAACCTATTTATAGTCTTTTTTAGCTTCTTCTAATAAAGAGGGGATCTCTATTAGTAACTTAGACTTTTGTTTATTTATTTCTCTATTATTAATACTAGTAGTTTTTATACTATTATTATATAAACTAATTATACTAATATTAGTATTATTATTACTAGTATTAATATTATTATTTATATTATTATTATTATTATTATTATAATTAATACTAGTCTTATTACTTAGATTTATAAAAGCATTATTTGTTATAGAAATATTACTACTTATAGTAGGATTATTCCTATAAGAAATAGATTAACTAGAAATATCTCTTTATAGACTTTTTTAAGTAGTATTATATCTATTATTATTTAGTATAATACTACTATTTATATCTTTATAGTAGGTATTTATACTTAAAAGAAGCTTTTTATAATAAGAAATAAAGGTATTTTCTAGGATTTTAATATCTTAAGACTATAAAGCTCTTCTTAGTTATATATTTTAGATCTTATACTTATTAGATCTATAATTTATTATATAACTTTAATATACTTATATATCTAGTTTCTTTATAGAAAGATCTTTATTCTTATAGTAGTAAATACTACTTTATACTTTTATATTATTTATATTAGGTTTTATATTATTCTTTATTTTATAAGGCGTTTTATACTTAATAGAGCTATAAAGAGTTCTATTATATATATAAAGAGTAGTATAAAAAGCTTTACTTTATAAGTAGTATAGTAAACCTAAATTATATAGTATAATTCTTATTTTATTAACTATAGTATATATAGTACGCTCTATAAAACTATTAGGTTTATATATATAAAGAGGTCTTTTATTATATATTATACCGCTTTAAGTATATATAGCTTTAAAGCGATAATTATTAAATTCTATACCTCTATCTATAGATACTTCTTTTATTCTTTTATTATTATTATTATTATTTACTTTAGCTTAAAATTCAAAAAAAGCTTTACTAATAGTATACTTCTCTTTATTTTTAAGTAATTTTCCCTATATAAAATAGAAATATTTATCTATAAAAATAATAAAATAGTGATATTTATTATATATAGTAAGCGTTATAAGCCTACATAAATCTAAAACTATATAATCTAAATAATCTAGATTTTTATTATAAACCTAAGGTTTACTAGCTTTTATTACAAATTTACTTTAAAAACAAACTTTATAAAGCTATAGTTTATTATTTATATTATTATTATTTATATTTATATTTACAGTTATATTATCTTTTATTTTTAAAAGAGTCTGTAAATATATATATCTAAGACGTTCATACCATAATTAAAGGCTATTATTATTATTATTATTATTATTATTATTTATATTATTATTTATAGTATTATATATATAGTTATTATTATTATTAGTAGGAAACTAAAAGAAATATAAGTTATTTCTCTTTACCCCTATAGTAATAATATAATCTTTATTAATATTATATAAAATAGGTTATTTCTATATAATAAAAGCAATACCTAAGGAATCTAACTTAGATTAACTAAGTAGATTAATACCTAGTTTAAATATATAATAAACATCTTTAAGTATTATAGTATTATTATTTAGATATATTATTAAATCACCCTTTATTTTAGAAGTAAGAGTCTTTACTTCTCCTTAATTTATAGTTTTATTAATTTTTTTATAATTTTTTAATAAGTTATAGTTATTAATAATATAAATAGTAGCTATAGTATTAATATAAATATTAACTATATTTTTATTCTTATTATTATAACTTCTTATTTTTCCTTTTTCCTTAATAATAGATTAGTTAATTAAATAACCTAAAGAAGGATTATTAATATTATTTATATTATTATTAGGAGTAGTATAGCTTATATTCTTAAAGAGAATATCTTCTTCTTTTTTATTAGAAAATAAATCTATTAAATCTATAGGATTTTTAGAATTATTTATAGATATATAGGGGGTAATTTCTTCTAAAGTAGTTATATTAACTACTTCTTTTTCTTTATTTTTAGTACTAGTAGTACTAGTAGAAGGTTTTTTCTACTAATTAAATACTTTTTTAGGATATAGAAAAGCGTAGTTTTCTTTAGTATAGTTTATTTTTTTATAACTTTTATAGTATAAACTTTTCTATTTTTTCTAAGGTTTTTTATTAATTTTATTTTTTATTTTTCTTATTAGTATTTTCCTAGTTTTTATTTTGTTTTTTATTCTTTTTATTATTACTTTTAATAGTATTATTAACTACTTTACTACTACTTTTTCTCTTATACTTATCTATAAGACTAGTATATAAAAAGTCTAAGTTATAAGTAGTAAGGTTAGTCTTAAGAAACTAAGTTATAGAGGTTATAAAAGCTTTATAAGTCTTATTTAAACTATTAAATATATAAACTATAATTACTTAATTAGGTAATTTAAGCTTATTATAGAGTAAATTATCTATAAATTCTTTTATTTTATTTATATATTCTTCTATAGAATTAAAGTTATCTAAAGAAGTATTAAAGAACTCTTTATAGGTTAAAAACTTATTTATAAAACCTATAAGCTTATATAGAGCTTTCAGATATTTCTAAGTAGTATAGATATTTTTATTATTTTTTATAACTTTTAAAAGCTTATTATTATAGAATAACTATATATAACTTAACGCTTTATAGTTTTTATTTTTATTATTAGAAGAAATAAGCTTAGTAAAGTTTATAGTAATATCTTTACTATATAATAGAGCTTTAATACGTATAGCTTATATTTTATAGTTCTTTAAACTAATAAGTTTAAAGAACTAAACCTTAAGATTAGTTATTATTACTTTAATAGAATATAGTATATAATTATAAGCTTTATAAAAGATTAATAATAGTAAAGTTATTAACTAAAGAACTATTATATATATAGTATAGTAGTTTTTATAATAAAGTTATAATAGTTATAAACTTAGAAATTAAAGGTTTAATTTATAAAAAAAAGTAGTTTTTATTCTTTCTTTTTAATTAATATCTTCTTTAGTTAGACCTATATCTAACTAAAAAGATATATATCCTATATAGTAAATTAGTTAAAAAGAAATCTATTAAGTAATAAATATAAGTCTAAACTAAATTAATAATAGCTTAGAGGATAGTTTAAAGAGATAATTTAAGAGATATAGATTAAATAAAGTAATAATAAAAGCTTATTTACTTAGGGAAAAATTAATAGAAGTATAGTTAATTTAAATAAAGTTTAATATATAGATTTAAAGAAGATAAATCTTATAGAACTAAATAATTAGTCTAATTAGTATTTCTAGTTTTATAAAAGTAGTATAAATAGAAAAGCGTTTAAAAGATTAATTTTTAGTATATATAATCTTTAAGTAAAAGTAGAGCGTTATAGATAGGTAAAGGAGAAGTAAAAAAATAGTAAGAATAGAGGTTATTTCTAAGCTAAACTTATAACTTATTAGTATAAGTATAAATATATATAGAGGCGTAATATATATATTTATATAGTATAAGGTTATAAATAAGCTTATATTATAATAAAAAGTAATAATCTTAAGTATTAAAGAGTATTTAATTATATAGATAATAATAAGAGAAGTAATATATTATAATAATTTCTATTAATATAGTTAGTAGGTTACATCCTCTAGTAAGAAAAAGTGAGAGAAAAGATAACCTAAAATATAACCTATTAAACTACTAATTATATAAGGTGCTTATATAAGTATATATATTACATAATTAATATTATAGTTATAAAGTATAATAAATAGAGTATTTTTATATAAGGTTTTATACCTTAAACGTTATTTATTTATTTATTATAGAATAGTAAAGTAAGTTAAGCGTTATTATTATTCTTATATTATTATTATTATTATAAAAGAATGTTATATGTTAACAAATATAATAACTAATAATATATAAAAAGCTTTATTAATAGTACTAGTTCTAGTAATATTATTATTATTAGTTAACACGTTATTATTTATTTTATAAATACTAAAAGTAAAATAGTCTATTATAGTAAATAATAGTATTTTTTAGTATTATAAACTATATTATTAACTTATTAGTAGTCTTTTTCATCTCTCTCAATAGAGAGGGAATCTCTATTAATAATTCAGATTTTTATTTATTTATTTCTCTATTATTAATATTAGTAGTTTTTATATTATTATTATATAAACTAATTATACTAGTATTATTATTATTATTATTTATTATTATTATTATTATTATTATTATTATTATTATTATTATTATTATTATTATTATTATTATTATTATTATTATTATTATTATTATTATTATTATTATTATTATTATTATTATTATTATTATTATTATTATTATTATTATTATTATTATTATTATTATTATTATTATTATTATTATTATTATTATTATTATTATTATTATTATTATTATTATTATTATTATTATTATTATTATTATTATTATTATTATTATTATTATTATTATTATTATTATTATTATTATTATTATTATTATTATTATTATTATTATTATTATTATTATTATTATTATTATTATTATTATTATTATTATTATTATTATTATTATTATGATTATGATTATGATTATTAATACTAGTCTTATCACTTAGATTTATAAGAGCGTTATTTATTATAGAAATATCACTACTTATAATAGGATTATTTCTATAAAAGATAGATTAACTAGAAATATCTCTTTATAAACTGTTTTAAGTAGTAATATATCTATTATTATTAGGTATAATATTATTATTAGTATCTTTATAGTAAGTATTTATACTTAAAAGAAGCTTTTTATAATTAGAAATAAAGGTATTTTCTAAGATTTTAACGTTTTAAAACTATAAAGCTCTTTTTAGTTATATATCTTAGATTTTATATCTATTAGATCTATAATCTATTATATAACTTTAAGGTATTTATATATTTAGTTTCTTTATAAAAGGATCTTTATTCTTATAATAGTAAATGCTACTCTATATTTATATATTATTTATATTAGGTTTTATATTATTCTCTATTTTATAAAGTATTTTATACTTAATAGAGCTATAAAAAGTTTTATTATATATATAAAAAGTAGTATAAAAAGCTTTACTCTATAAATAGTATAGTAAACCTAAGTTATATAGTATTATTTTTATTTTATTAACTATAGTATATATAGTATACTTTATAAAACTATTAGATTTATATATATAGAGAGGTCTTTTATTATATATTATACTACTTTAAGTATATATAGCTTTAAAGTAATAATTATTAAACTTTTTACCTCTATTAGTAGATATTTCTTTCATTTTATTATTATTATTATTATTATTATTATTATTTATTTTAGCTTGTAATTTGAGAAAGGCTTCACTAATAGTATACTTCTCTTTATCCTTAAGTAATTTTCCCTATATAAAACAGGAATATTTATCTATAAAGATAATAAAATAAATATATTTATTATATATAGTAAGCGTTATTAGCCTATATAGGTTTAAAGCTATATAATCTAAATAATTTAAATTTCTATTATAAACCTAAGGTTTACTAGCTTTTATTATAAATTTGCTTTGAAAACAGACTTTATAAAGCTGTAATTTATTATTTATATCATTATTATTTATATTTATATTTATAGTTATATTATTTTGTATTTGTAAAAGAGTTTATAAATATATATATCTAAAACGTTTATGCTATAATTAGAGGCTATTATTATTGTTATTATTATTATTATTATTATTATTATTATTATTATTATTTATATTATTATTTATATTATTATTATTTAAAGTATTATATATATAGTTATTATTATTATTAGTAGGAAATTAGAAGAAATATAAGTTGTTTCTCTTTACCCCTATAGTAATAATATAATCTTTATTAATATTATATAAAATAGGTTGCTTCTATATAATAGAAGTAATACCTAAAGAATCTAACTTAGATTAACTAAATAAATTAATACTTAGTTTAAGTATATAATAAATATCTTTAAGTATAATATTATTATTATTTAGATATATTATTAAATTACCCTCTATTATAGAGGTAAGAGTTTTTACTTCTCCTTATTTTATTATTTTATTAACTTATTTATAGTTTTTTAATAAGTTATAGTTATTAACGATATAAATAGTAGCTATAGTATTAATATAAATATTAACTATATTTTTATTTCTATTATTATAACTCCTTATCTTTCTTTTTTCTTTAACAAGAAATTAGTTGATTAAATAACTTAAGAAAGCATTATTAGTATTATTCATAATATTATTATTAGGAGTAATATAGCTTATATTCTGAAAGAGAATATCTTCTTCTTCTTTATTAGAAGATAAATCTATTAAATCTATAGGATTCTTAGAATTATTTATAGATATATAGAAAGTAATTTCTTTTAAAGTAGTTATATTAACTACTTCTTTTTCTTTATTTTTAGTATTAGTAGTACTAGTAGAGGGTTTTTTCTACTAACTAAATACTCTTTTAAGATATAGAAAAACGTAGTTTTCTTTAGTATAGTTTATTTTTTTATAACTTTTATAGTATAAACCTTTCTATTTTTTCTAGGGTTTTTTATTAATTTTAGTTCTGTTTTTTTAATTATTATTTTTCTAGTTTTTATTTTATTTTTTATTCTTTTTATTATTTCTTTTTCTCTTATATTTATCTATAAAACTAGTATATAAAGAGTTTAAACTATAAGTAGTAAAGTTAGTTTTAAGAAATTAAGTTATAGAGGTTATAAAAGCTTTATAAGTTTTATTTAAACTATTAAGTATATAAACTATAACTACTGAATTAGGTAGTTTCAGTTTATTATAAAATAAGTTATCTATAAGTTCTTTTATTTTATTTATATTTTTTCTATAGAATTAAAGTTATTTAAAGAAGTATTAAAGAAGTTTTTATAAGTTAAAAACTTATTTATAAAACTTATAAACTTATATAGAGCTTTTAGATATTCCTAAGTAGTATAAGTATTTTTATTATCTTTTATAACTCTTAGAAGCTTATTATTATAAAATAACTATATATAACTTAAAACTTTATAGTTTTTATCTTTATTATTAGAAGAAATAAGCTTAATAAGGTTTATAGTAATATTTTTACTATATAGTAGGGTTTTAATATATACAGTTTATACTTTATAGTTCTTTAAACTAATAAGCTTAAAGAACTAGATTTTAAAATTAGTTATTATTACTTTTATATAATATAGTATATAATTATAAGCTTTATAAAGGATTAATAATAGTGAAATTATTAATCAAAAAGCTATTATATATATAGTATAGTAGTTTTTATAGTAAAGTTATAATAGTTATAAACCTAGAAATTAAAAGTTTAATTTATAAAAAAGAGTAGTTTTTATTCTTTTTCTTTAATTAATATCCTTTTTAATTAAACCTATATCTAACTAAAGAGATATATATCCTATATAGTAAATTAGTTAAGAAGAAGTCTATTATACTATAAATATAATTTTAAACTAGATTAATAATAGACTAGAGAATAGTTTAAAGAGATAATTTAAAAGATATAGATTTAATAAAGTAATAATAAAAACTTATTTATTTAGAGAAAGATTAATAGAAGTATAGTTAATTTATATAAAGTTTAGTATATAGATTTAAAAAAGTGAATTTTATAGAACTAAATAACTAATCTAGTTAGTATTTTTAGTTCTATAAAAGTAATATAGATAGAAAAGCGTTTAAAGGATTAATTTTTAATATATATAATTTTTAAGTAAAAGTAGAGCTTTATAAGTAAATAGGGGAGAAGTAAAAAAGTAATAAGTATAGAAATTATTTTTAAACTAAGCTTATAACTTATTAATATAAGTATAAGTATATATAGGAGCGTAATATATATATCTATATAGTATAAAGTTATAAATAAGTGTATATTATAATAAAAAGTAATAATCTTAAGTGTTAATAAGTATTTAATTATATAGATAATAATAAGAGTAGTAATATATTATAATAATTCCTATTAATATAGTTAGTAAGTTATATCCTTTAGTAGGGAAAAGTAAAGAGAAAGATAACCTAAAATATAACCTACTAAACTACTAATTATATAAGGTGTTTATATAAATATATATATTATATAATTAATATTATAGTTATAAGGTATAATAAATAGAGTATTTTTATATAAGGTTTTATACCTTAAATGTTATTTATTTATTTATTATAGAATATTAAAATAAGTTAAGCGTTATTATTATTCTTATATTATTATTATTATTATAAAAGAATGTTATATATTAATAGGAACTAATATTATAGTAAAAATCTAAAGTATAATTAGAGTTATTAATAATATTATTATATATACTAGTAGTATTATACTAGTTAAAACTAAAGGTTATTAATATTTTAGCTATATTAAAAGTAGTATATATAATAGAAATAAAGCTATAGTATTATAATTCTTACTTAGTTTAGCTAGTTATAACTATACTAATCTTTTCTCTTAAGGTTTTCTATAACCTTAAGAGATAAAGCTAAATAGTAGGATATCTATTAATACCTTAAAGCTTATTAGTAAAAAAAAAAGCTCTTTCTAGAACACTATAAAAAAACTGGGTAATAAAACCAAAAGTACTTTATCTATCACAAGCCGACCCAACTTAAGAAAGAATGCACCTACGAATACCAACCCTCATCCACAGAACCCTTGGGTTATATCTATTAGGGTTGCTTGGTTCTTTTCCATATCTGTACCTTGCTGTATATTGTACCTCGGCATCATCCACAGAACGCAGTGTCGTGAAGCCGAAGCCTCAGTGAAAACCATCTCATCCCGCTACACCCCAGCGTATACCTCCGTATTCTTTTGCTGACTGCTTCTTTTTGTGCTCCATTACCTATGAGCGAAATCATGACTGTTGCGAAGGCACGTGGTCGGCCAGCCTCGCGTTAGGTACTTCAGAGACAGCACATTAATGCTCCTCAAAACCCCGCTCGGTACTGCTGTATGTTTCCATCTTCACATAAATAATCACGACCACCCTAGTGATCAATCACGGGCATCAAATGCCCTCTTCATGCCCTCTTCGCTGTGCAGGAATGCCGAACAAGAATTCTCCACGTAAACATCCTAACCTTCAAACTTTTGCAATTCAGGGCAACGCTGGCACCCCTTCTCGAGTCGACCCAAACCTGTGGAACAACCATTACCCCACCCTCCTGCGAAAGAAAGATTCAAGAAGAACCTGGCCGAGGCACAAAATGGAAAGGAAGAAAGAACCAGCGTACCAGACGTCGGCCATGTAGTTAGCGGAGCAACACAAACCAATGAATTGCTCCCGGTCTCAGATGCCCAATCTCTTCAATGCCTCGGCCGAAGAAGAAGAAGCAGCATCAAGTAATTGCCCCCTCCTACCCCTCCACACTCCTCGAATAATGCGTTGCGAGTGGCCATGTGGTTTTCCATGGGCAGTGCTCCATTTGCCTACATTGGGAAGACTTTGGGTCTGCGCTGTACGCTGCTTGGTTTGGCCGAATGCGAATCAGAGGGCCCAATCGAGGTAGAGGAGAGGCTTGCAAATTGCGCTCGATACTCGATGCCGATCCCATGTCGCCAGGGACAAGTCCCGACATACATCCGCGCAACACTACGATGAACAGCTTGAGCTACGTGTCAATTACCGAGGTCGAGACTTGTCATCTATTTATTTCATTTGCTCCTCCCTCTTCGCGTCAGATTACACTCTATCCGTAAATTCAACCAAACAACCATTCGCAAGGAGGTTGCTGCTGTCCCCGACGGCCTTCATGAAGTACATAAATGTCTCTCCTGCCGGGTACGGATGATCCATCGGCCGAAGCTGCGGATCGATCCCCCGTTACTTTCCGGCTGGCCAGTCAGAGTTGCTCCAGCTATGCCGGCCAATGTGACGGGACCCCGGATGAAGCCATCTCAGTCCGGCAATGCTTGCGGCCCTGCACCTGCATGTCGCTCTCCATATATCGGCTTTGCCCCTAGCGAATCCAATCGCTTGTCGCTCACGTTCAGGTATTCTGTATGAACTATTCTGAATACTCACGTTGTCACAACCAGGTTCCTACTGGCACAGTATCACTGTTGCTTGCACCTGTCCCTGACAACAAGGAGCATATCGCGCGAGCGGGCGACTTACAATATCCAACGTTAGAGACTTCAGCCGGTGGCTCAGCTTCTGTACGGCTCATGTACAACAATCTAGGCAGCGAAACTAGCAATGCTGATGTATCCGTATGCTGCTCTGGAGATATGACTGAGGGTAGAGCCTGTGGTCGGAACGGTACAACATCAGTCAGTGCGCCTCGAAAAGCGTTGGTATCTTTATTTTCCTTCTTCCCTTTTAACCTTCCCAATCCAGTGCCGAGGCACCTATTCCCAGGCGTTACACCTCGACCATGTCTATACAACGTTGACCCAAACTGTGTATGCAGGCTTTCTCGGTAAGCGGCTCTGTAGATGCACAGCCAGTCGGCAAACGCAGGGGGAACCAACAGAATTTCCATACTGAGCACATGCGTGTCTTTCCCGCTTGCCCCTCCTCCCCCTGTCTTCCTCCGCGGCAGACAGCGCAAATTAACAGGAACCGATCATCACAGGATTCACTAGCCCTCGAATAAGTTGGCCACGCCCTCAAGGCCATCTGGCGTGCCTTGCCTCGCCCCGGTGACCGCTCCGCTACGTGTAGCCGACTCATTCGCGGGTGTCATGAATTCTTGCGCCATTTTACTGCGATTTGATCTCTTGACTCGCCCGAAACTGCTGGTCTTGGGCAATTTTCCCTGCTCTGCAATGCTTATTCCCTTGAGGTCTTTGAGAAGGTCAAGCACAAGTGCTCGTTGCTGGCGTGTGTGAGATGCTGGCTTCGACACAAAATCGTTCAGCTTTTCGAGATCAGCTACTTTAATGTTGGGTAGCGAAAGGAGGACGTCTCTGGGCGTGCTAGTCGAGGGGCTGTAATAGACCACTATGGAGGCAATTAATGAGGCCAGGTCCTTCTGAAGGTCTACGAAGTAGGGCTCATGGAATGAGTTGATGCAAGCTTGGAGCACTTCCGATGAGATGTACTCCCTGATTGCGGAAGCTGCTTCGGAGGAAATTGGCGTCGGATCAAGAGAAGAATCCTTGCCGCTGGGAGTGGAGTTTTGGCCCTCGTGCGCAGGTACAGATTTTGGCGAGATCGGTTCCGACTGATGGAAGTCCGGAACAATAGATCGAAATACCCGCAAAATTATGCTACAGCATCGCGTGTCTCTCATCCGGATTGCGTGAGTGCAGAAGACAAGGAGCGGCTCCACAATCGTAGACTGCATCAAGCAAAATTTCCTCAATGACGGATACCTGCGAGGTGGCTCGTGGCCATTTTGTGATCTTAGTAATTGAGGGTCTGCGTTCAATGTTAGTACTCCATACCGGGATAGCAATACAGAAACACCGCCAGGAAGCCTTAGACTGCATCTCCAAGCCGAGGTTCGGAACGCGTGGGCAAATCTAAGCGGGGATGTCTCAAGCAAACTGAACCAAGTGGTTCAGAGGAGATTGCAGGAGACTGGAACACATGGCTGAATGAAGAAACGACATACAGAGGCGAATCATGAGAGGTGGAAAGCACTACTTACTTCTCTTAGTGGGATCCAGGAAATCCGCCACCATGATCACGGCAGTGTAAGTGACCTGGCGCAAGATGCTTTCCGATTTCATCTCCTCGGTAAGCGCATCCCCAGCAGCGTCAATTGCTTGTTGGCGCTCCAGCTTCTCCCACTCCGAGTTGATCTTTGCATCCATCTGTTGGAAGCAAGCTGCAAGGAGTGGGGGAAGGAAGTGCTCACGTTGCTCTAGCGGACAATCGTCCACCAGATAACGCACGAGATTCAGCAAGTTGATCTGCTGATGTGCAGAGAGATAGAAAGAATTTTGGAAAAGCGCTTGTGCAAGGGGGTTCGGCAGTTCGCTGAAGCCATAGAACTGCATCTCCAAACGGCTCATGCAGTAGATAATGGCATAGCATGTTTCTCGTACGAACCTCACGCTTCCTCTGATCGTCGAAGCGAGCCCTTCGAGAGTGTGTTTCTTGTCCATGACGCGGGCATAGAATTCATCTTTGCTGCCCTCAGAAATTCCCGCCTGCCAAAAACGATCACTGAGAACGCCGCCAACAACGGACCGCATTTCAGGGGGTAGTTCTGTCCAATTATCTGGATTGTGCGACGCGTGGGCATGACTGTAGGCTTGGTCAGTGGGCTGAGCTTGAGGGATGACTGGAAATCTCACCTGAGAAATTGCAGAAGGTCGGGTAAGATGATTGGAAAGCTATCATTCCACAAGCGATACGAGATTTGGAAGGGCGCTGAAGACTTCTCGAGCTTTTCTACGGAAAAAGAAAGAAATGATTTTGTCGGGCGAAGAGGCAACACCTGTCGTCAGGTCAGTCTATGATACCTCAAACAGGCAACTTTGTCTTTACCTTCTGTCTCTCCTCTAACTCACTCTGGAGAGCCAGACCCTCTGCATCCAGCTCGTTAGAGCCCCAATCCTTGACTTCATGGACGCGATGGCTCATGAGGTATCGCTTGGCTTTGTCCAGGGCCATCATTTCGCAAAAGCCCGAATACGATGACAGAGCACTTTTCAATTCGTGGTTTTGCCATAGGCTTGTGACAGGCTTGATGAATCCCTGCAAACGCTCAAACTGTGTGGAAGGGTCAATATTGGTGGCTCGGTGAATGATGATGAAGAGAAAGCTCTGGTAAGCAATTTGTCGTTTCTCGTCCAAGCTTCCCGAGGAAATCATGTCGTTAACCTTCGCCTCTATCTGATCATATACGCCTAGCAGGTGGTCAGGGACCTTTGAGGCTAGTCGCTGCAGCTCAACCATGCTTTCGGACTGGAAATCCTTGATCGCCTCGTTAAAGGCTCGGTGCTCTGGGCGAGGAGCAGGCCATGTCATGAGAATGTGTTCGAGGACTTTGAGCATGAATCCTGGATTCCTGTCGAGAGCTGTAGTAGAGAAAGCAACCAGCAATTGTAGCACTCTCTTCCGAATCAGAGGGTCCTCAAAGTTCATTTCGAGGAGTTTGCTGCACCAGGACTCCAGATCTCTCTCTAGAGCAGCGCGCTGTTGTTCCTGTCATCTATTAGCTGAATGTCGTCTTTCCCATGACTATTTACTCACGTAGTCTGGCATGCTCTGTTGAGTCGTGCTTGCTCTCCACTTCATGTAGCCTTTCAGCGCCGCCTCGATGACTGTGAATTGTGCGTCAACGCGCAGAACAGGCATTGAATGCTTGATGTACTTGGACACTACAAAAATTAGCCGTCCCATTTCCGTCAAAGTAATTCAGATACATATATCAACGTACCATCCATCGGTGGGTGACCGTCATATAGATGCTGCAAGACTTGCTCGGCTTGGCCAAGAATATGGTAAACCGCGTCGGAAAGCTTCAGTTGTACAATTGTTTCAATGACCTGTGTGCTGAACCTTCTGTAATTGCCGAGAAAAGCATGTCGTTCCGGGACGGTATCAGTATCTTCCATCAGGAAGAGGAAGGTTGGGTCTTGAGTGTCTTCCGGCAGGTTCTCAAAACGGATTAGGCGGGAACCACAGACCTCGAGCAGTGGCCCGACGAGATGAGTATTAGCTGGGCTCTGTCCGATGAGTCTGTTGTTGAGTAGCCGCGTCCACGTAGCTAATACGGGTATGGCGATGATCAGACTTGGGCTTTGCACCGTTAGAAGCAGCAAATTGAGAAACCCGTCTACGTCCGAAGTCGTCGGGATCGCCGAAAATCTTCGGTCGAGATAGTTGCCCAAGAGGGACAGCATCTACACCACATCAATAAATGTAATCTAATCGTCTCAGACAACAACTTGCCTCGGAAAACTTTTTACCGAATTGGTATTTGTCCTCATCAATGTCGTCCACGTCAACAGCCGACCACTCGAAGAGCCTCTTCAAGAGGTCTACTGAGCTGGCATCATACATGGGTGCAACGAGATCCTTAAACTCTTGTTCGGTGAAGTTTGACCGGGAGTAAAGTGCATGTAAGGCCTCCAGAGATGCCTATTGCTGGTTAGCTGTCCCATATTCTCTTCCTCTCGAGTGTGCGTAACCATGCAGCGTTCAAGTACCTTCTGAATAGACACTTCGGGTGTCGCAAGGGCTCGGCACATGACAGGCACGCAATTGGCCACGGCAACAGCCTTGGGTATGGCCCAGGGCATCAGAGAGTGGAAAACGGACAAGGATTTGACGGCACAAGACCGAACTTGGTCGTTGTTCTGAGCATCCCCTTGAAGGCACTGACTGAGAAACTCGGATACCCGGCTTAGCCAACCTTCTTCCCCATATCGCACCTCGGGGCCAGCAGTCCTGTTCGGGAAAGCCTCTCTGAGAACTGTGGCCGGAGTAAAAATCTCGACACAGCTCCTGCTGAGCACTCCTTCGCGCATGGCGACCACGGCATCGTCACCGTTGAAGACTTCGTCGGAGAGTGTCTCTAAGACGAACAGAACGAGCTCTTTGTGAACAGCAGAATCAGGAATTTGCCATAAGCGAAGCAAAAGCTCATCCATGTCCATCCACTCGGCGCCCCATGATCTCTTGCCAACTTCAACCCATAATTGAGCCGTCTTATTTCTGATGTATAGGGGATCGTCCTTCGACAGGCTGCGGCAGAGCTCCAGCATCCAACCACGGAGAGTAGAGGACTGTTGCTCGCTATAGTCGGCCCATCTGTGCTTGATCGCATGCTCAAGAAGGGAAAGGGCATAATGGCGCACAACGGGTGACTGGGACTTGTCGGAGGCAAGGGTAAAACCGTGGAATGGAGCTTCGTCTATGCCCTTGATGTTTTCGAGGAAGGCCTGCGCGTCTCGACGGGACTCATTGGGCGAGTAAGGGTTGTGTATAGCCTCGAGGGCCTGGTGGATCTGTGATATTATGTCGGAATTCGCGCCGTTCACGGAGGTGATATTCTGACCCAGGCCGGCCGCGCCATTGGCGGCCTGTCCGTCCATGACGGCTGGAGTGGTCGAGAGTAGGGTAGGCAGACGCCTGCAGAAGCTGCTTCTTCAGCAGATGAATTGGTCTTGGTTCATACGGCGGATGTTGTACAGGCCAGACTCGGAAGGTGGAGGACGAGGAAGTGGTGGGAGAATGCGATATCGAGGGAATGCAGGTTTCGGTGAGAATGCTGCCCAAGACGCGAAATGCGGCAGTTAGCGAAGGTTGAGAGTGGTATAAAGAGGGCCGGGCGGCGTGGACAAGGCGCGGACACAGAACCAAGGCATGAGCCTTGCAGCGCGAGTGAGTGTAACTTACCTTGGGCAGATAAGGGCGTCTTCAAAGGCACCCAGACAGACTAGTTTTATTCTCCGCGTTCCTCAATACCAGCTTCGCCCGACTTTTGCTCACTGCCGTTGATAGGCGCTTGATGGGAGAGACAGGTTCGAGCGAATGTGACAGCAAACCAGGTTAGACGGAAAAGAGAGAAGCAGTATATACCTCTGCCAGTGGAAGCAAGCGCGGACAATCGTACCGACTGGCGAGGCAGGAATACCGGAAGTTGCAAGAATATGGAGTAGATGCAGACATGCTTTGCATCATCAAAAACCAAGCCAGGCCAACATTGCAACGCAGAGCACCCCAGGTACGTACCTAGTGTACCTACCACGCGTAGCGGATGAGGATTGTTAGGTACCTAGTGGAGTCGCCTTGGCGGGCCGGGGCACCAGTGCGAACGGTGTGCACTACCTACCTTACGTGGTGCCTATCCGTAGGCACCTCAGGCGATATACTAGGTATGGTGGGTAGGTAGGCAGCTTGCATTGATTACATAAGGTATCTAGGTAAGGCACCAAAGATATGCACACCGGCATTGCAGTGGAGACGTCTAGGTAGGTTCGGCCCAAAGCCTGGCCTCTGGGACATGCATCGCGTTGACCCGTCGTGCTTCTCTCTTCAGGATTTCCTCAGCCCGCTTTGCCAGTTTAGGCATATCAAGGCAAGGCCGTCTCCCACAAGCACAACCTCTTATCGTAGAAGCTCGTCGACACACAAATCAAACGCGCGTCCTCAGAGACTGGAACGCAGTCACTGCCATAGTTCATGCTCTGGTGCTCATCAAATCTTGCGAGAACCCCAATCTCCCAGTCCCCGCCGTGCAGAGGCCCCTCGAGCTCTACAACCTTTGCACCGGCGTGCATACAAGAGGCTAGGATCCTGGCGCGACAATGTCCAGCATCCTCTCGGATATCGATCAATTTCAGCCTCCAGACGCCACCTCCTAGTTTCTTCTCGCCCAGATGCTGAAACTTGCGAAGGCCATACGTCTCGTGTGGAGGTTGTATAGCAAGAATTCGCATCGAATCATCGTAGCTTCCCGTGACCACAATTCTCGCGCCGTCTGCTAAACGCACCGGAATTGGAAGGATGGCTGTCACCCCGGCGCCATGGCCGCTGATGTTAAGTGGAGGATATTGGAGGCTCACCGCCGCGTCTGAGTCTTCACCCCCAGACTTCTTGTCCGCGCATGATGCATATCGCAAAGCAGAGTCATCCCCACCGGAGTACACGATGAACGGCGCGCTCTGGGCATCACCGCCTGCAGCACCAAGCTGGCTTTCATTTGGCTCTGGCGGACAAAATGCCACCGTCCAGGCCTCCAAAGAGTGCGTCATGACAGTAGTGACATTTCCCTCGATGATTTGCCATGCATCGTCGAGACGTACCACTCGCACCTCACCTGCGGATGTTGTGAGAGCAACCAATGAAGGATCATGGGGACTCCATACACCCGAAAGGAAGAGAACCCCTTCAGGAGTGTTGGCGATCCTGCTTGTCGCCAAGTGCCTCAGCGGCTCAGATGCATCTATGCCTGGATCCAAACGAAAGATAGACAGCGTACCGGTGCTGGAGACGACAGCCAGGATATCCTGCGCATCAGACAGGGGGCAGAAATGGAGGTCCAAGATTGCCGAAGGATGGGAGATGGTTTGGACGTGATGCCTATGAGGGTCAGATAATCGGCGTGGCTGCGTGTTTCTGAATGACTTACACGGCTCCGTTGTCAAGTCGAAAGATGATGAGACTGCCACTGCGATTTTGCAGTTTCTTTCCGGTCAAGGCCTCGTTGTCTTCCGACTCCGTATTGCCTGGCCCGTCCTTGATGAGGTTGTACGTGCCGACAACAAAGTATGTCGGGTGCGAGGGGCACCATTCTATGCAGCTTGGAGGGAGGTCCAAAGTGAGAGTTTGCGTTGACGCAACACTACTGTTGGGCTCGGCCATTTTCTCGTTCCTCTTTCTTACAATCTGTCAAGTATGGTTCCCTGAGTTTTTGTTATTATATCGAAGAAAAGCAAGGGAGGGAATGGGGACGAGGTTAGAAAAAGAAAGGAGAGGGGAAAAGAAAAAGAAAGGCAAGAGACCATCCGCTCGTGGTTCGCTTGCTCTGTAGCCAGGAGTAATTAGCAGCAGATTTGTGTGAAGATTCGCTGTGGTCAATAAGCACCTAGGAGGAAGGAGAGCCTAATCCTACCTAGGTAAGGTACCTAGGTACCCGACCCGCCTACCCATGGCCACTCCCGGCCGCCGGTCGTTGCGTTCCGGGAAACACGGAAGGATCCCGCTTCTCATCCACAGATTGCGTGCCGGAATTGGCGCCGCGAAGTCGGATCGGTTCCTCCAACCCTCCCAGAAATGGTGGTATCATACCAGCCTCCCTTCCTGGAGAACATTTCATAGTCTTATCCCACCTTCGTCGACCCCTTCCATTGCTTCCAGTTCTCCGCGACAGCGTTAGGGGAGAGCATTGGGTACCTTGAGGTACAGGAATGGTCACCGCATTTGAGAAACTGTCGATTCGCCCGAAGGAGCACCTTTCTCCCTGGCCTCGCCTGAGTATTTGCCATAAAACGGCCACTGCCATACAACTCTATGCCCTTCAGACCCTTTGTCGAAATACTGCCGTTTCGCACTTTGCTTCGAAGCCCCCGCCTGCGAAGCTGCGATGGACTCGGAGGAGTCGGACTTCTACGGTTCGTGCCGAGGCCCTGATAGTGCCTGGGACTGACTATTTGCCAGGAGACGAGGATATTATTGAAGGGCTGGAGGCCCGCGTCAATTCTTTCAACGTCGCCCAATGGTGGGAGGAGACAAGGGCGGTCCAACTCAACCGGAAAGCCAAGGCGGAGCCGGCGGATAGCACCAAGCTACATAACCCATACGCAGGTGTACCTTATGCGTGGCAACTAACCGAGACCCTCAGTGATTTCCTCAATCGCCTTCCTCCCGAGACAACTGAGGGCACTGCCGACGTTCCCTGGATTTTCATCTGTAACCCGTTCATTCCTCGGAAAAGCAGGTTTCTCGCACAAAACCAGTTCAGCAGAGGCAATGAGGATGAGGCTCCAGAAGAGGCTGGATCACAGCTCAACACCCTAGTTGAAGGAGGCACCGAGAGGTTGCGCATTCTGGGCAACTTTGTGGACGGCATCCACAGGACGAAAAAGTCTGCGACAGCAAAGCTGTCAGAGATCAACCACGAGAAGAAGCAGGCAGTCAAGGACGTCCTGTCTCTCGCGCACGCGTGCAAAGTTAGATCTGGGAAGGCAAGCAACCTGTGTTTTCCCGTTTCATCAGATCAAACTTCTGACAAACAACTTCAATGAACAGTGGCTTCTTTTTTGTTCGCCCCGAGACGTGAATGAGGTATGGGCAATCATTGCCAGAGCCACGGCAAACAACGAGCTTGGCATCGCTGCTAAAGTGGCACCGCGGCAAGACGCAACCGGCCGCAAAGATCGAATGATTGCTGTTTACACTGCCGATTTCAACGATGTCACAGACGTGATGAGGGTGTTGCGTCAGCTCCGGGAGCTGAAAGTGGTGGAGGCGATGGGACGACCTATCTATTATAAGCCGGGTTTGTCGCATCAATCACCCCTTCTCTTCCAGTTATGCGGTGCTGACATGTCGTAGACGCCTTTACATACATTGGGGTTGCCCACGGCAACCAGTGGGATATCAGAGCATCCATTCACAGTTCTCTGGATACCATGCCCAAGCAATAATCTTAATGGGGAGAGTAATCAACAGATTGACCTTGCGCAATCTTCGAAGACAATCCTCGAAGACTACACAGAGCGATCCTAAGAAAAGTATTAAGACCTATGGGCTATCAAGATGGACTGTGCTCGAGTGGTCGTGGTATATTAGTTGCGTTTACAATTCTGAAACCTACCGTCTTGCACTTCGAACCCGTCACCATGAATATTGTGAGCAGGAGCTCTTCGTATGTCTTGCCATGCACACCAGAACCATTTGAATACAGCCATACCCTCGCTACATTGTGAATGCTACCACCGCACGTTTCGAACAAATGCATGCTTTCGTTTCCAAGCCACCGCTGTGCCGCCTATCATGGTCTACCCCGAACCTTCGCCACCAGTATCCATCCATGCCCACTCATAACCAACGTCGCTCTATGCTGTGGCTGTCCATCTAACCAATGGATGCCCCTCATGCGGAGGGAAAGAAGAAATCGTCACCGCCACGCCAGCAGCAGCTGGAGCTAGCTGTGACGTGTGCGCGAGCCATGTATATTTGTCTTGATAACATTGCAAAACGTGGCAACCAGTCGTCGCGAGCTGAAGTCCGTTCCTCCCAGTCAAGCATAGTGGCTATCAAAGCCCTCGATAACGGCGTCAGGGTCAATGGACTTGAGAAGGAGGACCAAACGGTAGGCGCTGTTGCCGTTGAGGTAATATCTGTGCAATTTCTTTGAGCGCAAGAAGCCCAGGCGCTCGTATAGACGCATAGCCTGGGTATTTGTCTCTTCCGTTTCCAGAACAATCTCATCGGCATCACGCTCGGCCATGGCATCAATGGCACGTTTCACGAGGGCAGTGGCGATGCCTTTGCCTCGGAATGGCGAAGCGACAGCGAGCATGGCAATGTAACCTCGGCGCGTCGGTGGTGAGTGAGACGAGTGAAGCTCTAACTTGCAGACAATGACGCCGATGAGGGATGAGTCGACTGGATTCAGAGCCTGGGCAGCAATTAGTGTCAATCGGAGGAGTGGTTATTTGTCAAGACAGATGCGGACCATGAAGCACAAGTGCCCCCATTGGTAGAGGAAATACCGATAGACATAGATGCTGTACGGTTCGCTCAAATCCTTTGCGATCAGAGAACGTATGGCGGGTAGGTACTTCGCTTCCAGACCATGTTCATACTGTATGTAATGCAAGTCTCCCGGGGGGATGCTGATTTTGGAAGCATCCATGGTGCATCTATCGGCAGTCCCTGGGGGATATGGGGGCGTTGATGAACAATGGGGCGGAAGAAAGGAGGACGGAAAACTTCGAGGGTCGAACTCAGACCAGCAAATGCGCAGATATGCTCAACTCATGACAAGACGATGAGGTAGAGACTGAAAACGACGGGGAAATCGCTTCGGATTAATGCTGCGATTACGGAGAAAGAAGCGGCACTACCGCGCGCGAGGAACGAAGAGGATCAAGCGGCCGATTCGCACGACACGGTCGCGAATTGTGCGTTTGCAGGTTGACTTGATTTGAGTTGACTGGCGGCGTGGGAGGGTAGGTGAGACTACGTCGGGCGTTGTCTTGAAGTGCTTCCTCAGAGTTGAGGTCAGCCAGGCAGGGTAAGGTAAGGCGACGCGACTCCAGCCCGTTGCGGAGGCCAAGTAGGGCGGGTGACAACTCACTCCTGGGTAGGGACAGCGGCGCAGTCGAGGCCTGCATGCCCCGTGCACCCAACTTGGTGGAGCTCTGGATGTTGAAGTGCCTCGAGTAAGTACCTACCTACTTAGGTAGATACACTAGGTAAGGGAAGATAGATAGGTAACCTTGAACTAATCGTGCCTTTACCATAATATTTAACCCAGTCTTTCAGCCATTTCTTCCGTGGGTGTTTGGGTGCTTTTCATGCAATGCACCCAGCCTGCAACATTGTTGCTCTCCCGTCCATGTTGCGTGAAGTCGGCCCGGGCCACGATCACATGCTAAACGAGCGGTAGCGCATTTGCAAACGAATTGCTTTCTGAAGCTTCGGGGGCTGCCACCAGCAGTCAGTCGTAAGGCCTTTCTCGCGCAGCTTTAGCTAGCTTGTTGGTTTTCATTTGGAGGGGGTCTTTTTCCCCTCCCCTAATTACCCCGTTGCCTCCGACCAAAGCGACAAAAGAAGAAACTTGCTTTCGTTGCCGGCCAGCTGAAGCGCGATCCTATCATTTTTGGGGTCTTGTGCATCCTGTTGTCCCGCGTAAGACAATGTGAAGAGTGGCGAGTGGCCTTTCTCAAAATACCTAATCCTACCTACTCTAGCAAATGTGAGAGATCTCGTCCGACCTTTGGCAATGGAAGGTATCTATTAAGTACATATGTGCCTATGAGAGGCAAAAGACTGGAATTGCTACACCTGGCTTTCAAGTGCCGCATTTTATGCAGTGCCTGATGAAAACACAACGCCCGGACCACTGGCAACCATGTGGCCCGCCCAGATTGACGTCACGTTGATAGGTAGCTATCGACGGCTCACTAGCCCGCTGCCCTGTGCCCTCTGACCTCCCTCCTGGGCATCTTGCCGTGGCCGTGGCTACCTACGTACCGCTTTGAAGCTCTGGACATTTTTACTTCACCTCCATTGGACGGCTTGCTCTAAAGTGTTCCCATTAGCGTCGGGACTACCAGCGACCCTCCTCGTCCCACTCAACCTGTCCGATAACCCAGGTGCGTGGCTTGCGCAGAATAAGCTTTCCGCAACTCTCGGCCACGCTCTGTGCCTTCCACCCCGTTACCCCGACGGTCCGCCTGCCTCGTTGAGTCCTGACCTGCCGCTTAGGCATCACGAGCACCGCGTTCCGCGACGAATAAGTATTGAACCCTTCTCCCTCTAGCACAACGGCGCCCTGCATCCCAGGCCAAATGTTGGGCACCCCAACTCCTCCCTCTGCGCTGCTGCACGCCATCTCTCGCTTCAAAGCTCTCGACGGCGCAAGCTGACCTTACAGTCATTAGACTTCTCAGGTCAGTCGCAGGCGATTGCGATCGTGATCATGTCTGCGCCTATTCTCAGGCGGCGTGCCGTCCCCGCCGATCCTCAGACCGAGAGCGAGTTCTCTACACCCCGAGATGAGAGTCCCGACAAGTCCGAGAAACACGTCCACGTCGTCCAACACTTGAAGCCAAAGACAAGAAAGCGCCGCAACACCGCCATTTTCCTTCTCGGAAGCTTGTTCGGCATTATAGCTGCCGGCTTTTTTGCCAAAAGCAATGACCTCATCGACTTCCCTGAGCTGGGCGAGCTCAGCATGGACAGCTTATTCGACGTCTTACCCGCCGGTTTAGTCAAGGACATGCGCGATCTAGTGGTCAGTAATGCTTCATTCACAAGCTTGAAAGAAGTTTATATTTCAGCTGGACTGAACTAATGCGGCTTCTCGTGAAGCAAGGCGAGCGCGAGTTCGTTGATAGCTACGACGCTTTCTCAGTAGGTTTGCAGGCCCGCGCCGAAGGCCTCCACGCACACCACCCCATGATTATGGTCCCGGGCGTTATTTCAACAGGTCTCGAATCGTGGGGCACCACCAATGTTTCACGCCCGTACTTCCGCAAGCGCCTCTGGGGCAGCTGGAGCATGATGCGTGCCTTGGTTTTGGACAAGGAGAATTGGAAGAGACACCTCATGTTGGATCAAGAAACAGGCCTTGATCCCCCGCATATCAAGTTACGGGCTGCCCAAGGCTTCGATGCAACCGATTTCTTCATTACGGGATATTGGATTTGGAACAAGATTTTCGAAAATCTTGCGTCCATAGGGTACGATCCAACTAATTCCTTCACCGCCGCTTACGATTGGCGGCTGGCATATCCGAACCTCGAGACCCGGGACCAGTATTTTACGAGGCTCAAGTCCTACATCGAAACCGCCCACGAATTCTCGGGGAAAAAGGCGGTTCTCGTGTCGCATAGCATGGGCGGGCAAGTTCTCTTCTACTTCTTCCACTGGGTCGCATCCGAGACAGGTGGCCGCGGTGGCGATGACTGGGTCGAGAGGCACGTAGAGGCGTGGATTAATGTTAGTGGCTGCATGCTTGGCGCTGTCAAGGATTTGACGGCAGTACTGTCTGGCGAGATGCGAGATACGGCGCAGCTCAATGCTTTTGCTGTCTATGGCCTCGAAAAGTTTCTGAGCAAAGACGAGCGGGCGCAACTATTCCGTGCCATGCCCGGGATATCTTCCATGCTTCCCATCGGAGGGGATGCGGTATGGGGTAATTCCACCTGGGCTCCCGATGATCAGCCCGGGCAGGACTTCTCCTTCGGGTCACTGCTCAACTTCCGCAGCGGCATGAACTGGACCACACCCGACCGTAACTTGACGGTCGAATCGGCCATGGAATACCTATACAACACGACGGAGGAGTGGTACCAAAAACACATAAAGACGAGTTACTCGCACGGAATCGCGCACACAGAGGCGGAAGTCGAGGCGAACGAGAAGGACCCCCGCAAGTGGATTAACCCTTTGGAAACGCGGCTTCCACTGGCGCCGAGCATGAAGATTTACTGTTTCTATGGCGTTGGCAAGCCCACTGAACGGGGATACTATTATCGGTCTCCAGAGATGCCGTCTCTCACGAACCTGAACATCACCATCGACACAGCTTTCACCCAAGGACAAGTCGACCACGGCGTTGTCATGGGCGAGGGAGACGGTACTGTCAACTTGATCAGTACGGGCTACATGTGCAATCGTGGCTGGAACTACAAGCGATATAATCCGGCCGGGTCCAAGGTCACTGTGGTAGAGATGGAGCACGAACCGGAACGATTCAATCCCAGAGGTGGACCCAAGACAGCAGACCACGTAGACATTCTCGGGCGGCAGCACTTGAACGAGTTGATTTTGAGAATTGCAGCGGGCAAGGGGAACACGATTTCTGACTACGTTGTGAGTAACATTTTGGAGTATGCGGATAAGGTCAAGGTCTACGACGAGGACAAGCAGCCCGAGGAAGAGGAGGAATAGCATGTTACCCGAAAGCATAGCTATTGAGGCAGACAGTAGCAACAGTTTGTGATTTTGGTTAGGGGCGTTCTGGTGAATTGCAGAGGAGTCGGAGGGATTTGGCGATGGTCATGGCATGATAATACCCTTTTCGGTCAACTGTGTTACTGAGAATATGTACTACTTAAACATACAAATAGAGTCCACATCATCGACACCGGTAATAACATTAGAAAGAAGAATAAAATAAGCAGAAAAGGAATTTCTTCGTGTCCGGCCACGGCTGTGGGCATCATTACCATTGGCCCTGTTTTCCATCTCCCAACGAATAGATGCAACACAGTCGCTTCGACCAGAGCCGCTTGCTCCGAATTGATGTATCCCAGGCATAGTCATTGCAGGTCAAGTCGGGCGAGTCGAAACTAGGAGGGACGGCGGGGACGTTGAGGCATGCCCCGTAGCTGTCCAACCGTGTGCGGCAAACTCAGCAGACACCGCACAGCAAGCAGTTGAATGCCTAGGTACACACTATGAAGGTGCCTTCTGGTGGATACCTTAAGGTGCTCACCATCCCAACCCCTCGCGCTCTGAGTAAAGCAAGGAACGCGTTCCCCTCCATTTCCCCCACTCTGAGCCCGGCACCTACCTTCCCCACTGCACGGGGCACCCGAACAACGTGGACCAACTCGCCTTCCTCTACTAGGTACATACCTTACTTAGTACCTTACCTACCTACCTACCTAATCTTACGGGCTACATACCTAGGCTGACCAGGTGGTGCCCTCGTGCAGTGGAGAGGGGCTTTGCTGTCAAGCCAGACCATGCCTTGTGTGTATCAACCCTCCAGAGTCGAAACTCCAGCCGGCTTCATCTCCCTCCCACAAAATCCTCCGTTGCAGTCGCAACTCGACACGCCCTGCGTCAGTTATGCAGACCATTTTGGGCACCAAACTTTGGCGATAAAACTACCATGGCGGATTTCGATGTGTACGAGTCTCTTGAGACCCGGCAGCAGTTCTGGGAAGGTCAGTCGCCCTCGTGCGCCATCTTCGCTTTGTCTTCGTCCCTTCCCTCAATGCCTTCACGATTTTTTTTCGATTTTTTTTTCGATTTCCACGGAGCCTGCCGACTGACCGCCTGCATTATTTTACCAACAACAGAGCTTGACGATGTCGTGACCACCCAATACCAATCGCACGATCTGATTGACGAGACGCTTAGAGCCTGGCTGCACCTTGCCTCAAGATTCAGGGATAAGTTCTACGATGCCGAGGACGATGTCGCCGTCTGCTGCGATAAGCTCCTCTCCAGCCATCTGTTTCGAGAAAATAAAGAATATATTCGCACCCAGATCGTGTACAGCCTTCTTCAAGAAGATGACACGGCATCACTTCACGTCATCGCCCTCTTCCTCCTCCTCGATGGCCAATCCGACGAGTCAACGTTCTCCCGAATGATTGAGGAAGCCTGCTTTCCACGGCTGCTTGAGCTCATCAATGGGCGCAAAGAACAGGACCCGAGACTACACCGTCTGTTGCTGGAGCTAATGTACGAGATGTCTCGTATCGAGCGACTGCGTACTGCCGACTTGATGCAAGTCGACGATGGCTTCATCGCCTACCTATTCCAAATTATCGAGGAGTTGTCTAACGATGTCCACGATCCTTACCATTATCCCATCATACGCGTCTTGGTAGGTGCATACCCATTTGCGCTCATCTTCCACCCGCTGGAACTTGCAGGCTGACAACGCGATAGCTTGTCTTGAATGAGCAGTACATGCTAGCATCCACCGACATCGCCGCCGACCCGACATCTCCCACTGCACCCCTTACAAACAGAGTCATCAAGTGTCTGAGCATCCACGGAGCTTTGTTCCGAACATTCGGAGAGAACATTATTCTGCTGCTGAATCGTGAGACAGAGACCTCACTCCAGCTCCTGATACTCAAGCTTTTATACCTTCTTTTTACTACCAAAGCCACCTATGAGTACTTTTATACGAACGACCTGAAAGTCCTGCTCGATGTCATCATCAGGAATCTTATGGATCTTCCAGACGAAAAAATATCCCTCCGCCACACATACCTCCGCGTTTTGTATCCACTCCTGGCGCACACACAGCTAAGCCATCCACCACATTACAAACGAGACGAGGTGATCAAAGTCTTGAGGATCCTGGGCGGACTGGGCAACCCCCATTTCGCGCCTGCCGACGAAACAACAGTTAGGCTGGTAGATCGTGTTTCCAAGGTGAAGTGGCTGGGCGACCAGGAAGCTTCCGGCGAAGCGGAGGTAGCTCGAAAGTTCCTGGGCATCAGTCTGTCTAGATCGGAGACGGCGAGCAGCGTTAGTGTTGTCGATGTGGCGGCCGTGATGGAGAAGCCCGGAGTCATCACCCCGAGTCGTAAGGCCGAGGCCGACATGGAAGCCAAGGGGGAAGGAACGATGGCGAGCGCAAGCACGGCACGGCAAAAGAAGCCACTCCCGGAGGTGCCCAGACACAGGCACGGCACCCCCGTTGGACCGACCGCGACCTTGCATCTAAACGGACACAAGAAGATACCGCCCAAGGCACCCCCGCCACGTCGGAGGACGAAACTCAAGCCCATTGAGCCTACCGCAGACGATGCTCTCAGTACAGACTCGTGATTGACACCACGAGCCGGAGACAATAAATTGGTCCTGGCGACCGTGTAGTTAGTATGATACCATGACCGGCGTCGGCGTTTGTTCGATTTTGAAAGCAGCGAAGCTGCAGGTAAGGGAGGGTGCATTGCAACTTCGAACTCGTTGTTGGCGTATAGCGTTCGGGTCACAAGGTTACGGCATAGCAGGGCGTTTCGGTTTCAAGAGGCAACACCGTCTTTCATTGGAAGAGGTTAGGAAGCTCAGTAGCCTACGTTGTCCTAGCAATTGCTGGATTCGTATCATTGGCAAAACATACTACGCCTTGCTCATGTGACTTGAAATCGGCGTGGAGTACTAATGCGTTGCTAACCGCCACGGCCCCATAAGGGAGGGGGAGGGGGAGGGGGAAGACGGGCTAGATAGGCGCGTGAACATGAGATGAACATTATCTGTCTCCCGATAGTATGCAGGGTGAACCCTTGGACATGATTAACGACCGGTAGTTGAGATAAGTGGGTTATTCAACGCCAAGAAGCATTCAACAGCTTGCCCGACAGAAGATATATTGCAAAGCGACGCAAGCCAAAATCAAGGCTATCTGTAGGTTGCGGGGGGAAAAGAGCTCCTGCGATCCAATCAGATGAAACGCACCCTCGGAAACGATAGGTTTACCACGAATGCGCCACCGAGTATTGGTCCAGGTGACTGAATAAAGCGATTGAACACACTGGCTGGCTGACTGAACAGGCACACAGGCTACTAGAAGGCGTAGAAATATCCTGGCGCGGTCCACATCACATGTCTGGGCTTTTCACCAGTTGGTTGGTGACGTCGCAGAGGTGATGATGGGTACCTGGCATTTTGGACGATTCCAACCTCTGGTATTCTTCTAGTGTTCCGTTGGCCTAATCGGTCAGAACGGATAACAGAGGTCTGCTACGCTTTGGTTAGTTCGGCCTAGACTGATTTGATGCTGAAATCCAAGCACGGCTTCGACAAGATCTCCTTATTATGGTTCGTGATGAGCATACACGCTTTTTCACAAACCTACTATGTAGACACAGATACAAGCGCTCGAGGAGACAGGGAGGGTGCCGCTGAGGTTGCAGCGAGTATCCGCTGCTGTGGTTGTGATTACGTCGTGGGGAGGGGGTGGGGGGCTTCGAGCCGAGGGCACATACGTCATCGTGTGGCCGAACTGCAACGAGGAGCTTCTTGGCTTCTTGTTTGCGATCAGTTCGAATGTTGCACGAACAGGCCACGCAGATCGCAGGTCATCCGCGCAACCGCGGCACAATGTACACCATTCATCTACGTATCTAGGAAACGAGGGATATCGGCTGGTCCGTGAACGCGAACTTCTCCAATCGAGTAAAATGGCAGAGTTCTAGTGTCGGGGCGGAGGCGCATACAACGGAAAGGTCGAAGCGAAGCTTTCCACCAGACAGAGAACCCTCCATGGCATGGCGGGGGATAATGAAACAAAATTCCACGAACAAATTCGTATGTACTTGGACCCTTGAGCAAGAGGCGAGACAGCGGGATTGAATTGCAGGATGCTTGTCTCGAATGAGTATTGCAGTATTCGTACTGTACAGCGTAGTAGATGTTTAGGATGAGGCGTGAAGGGCGATCGCAATCAACCACAGACCTTAGCCGAGATACGGAAGCAAAATCCAGGGTCCAGCGTCGTCCCGTCTCGCTGCATGCGCTTCCCGAGAACAGGGAAACAAAAGGTATCCGTACATAACTTTGACGCGCCGGGTGGATGATGGGATGGGCAGCCACTCATCGTCCCAAATAGTGCCTTTTCGGGTCAGGCCGAAGACAAGAGGTGCGTTGTGGGAATTAAGTGCCTTGATCCAGTTGCTGCATGCTGCAGGGCGATTGACGTTTGGTCGCTCGAGGTTCGTGGCGTGGCATGGATGTTGCTGTGTAAATTATCCTCAGATCCTGACGACCCCCCTGCTCTGCTCGCCCCGAATGGAGTACGAAGTCGGCTCTGGATGTGCCGCAGCGACTAGCAATAACAGACAGACTGACAGGGTACCAAGCTGCGGAAGCGGGTGCTGATTCAAGCCCCAGGTTCTTGTGTGTAAGATGAACAAACCTCCACGGGTACATACCTTAATTACTTCAAGCCACCTTTCTGGCCCAGCTTCTCTCTTGTCCTCGTCGCTCGGCCTCATATTTTCTTGCACGATACGAGCGCCCAACGAGCCACCTCACGATACCGACCGACCGACCGATACAGCCCCTCGCCATAATTCCACCTTCTGGACCCGGTCATCTTCGCTCTCGCCGCAGACCTTCCCAGCATCCATCCCTCCCCTGCCCGTACAGCGCCCAACTCTCTAGCAGCCTAGCTCGCCCGTGACCAAGACACATCAGCATTCCACTGCGCCGAATCGGGGCCACCGCTGCGACTCGCGCGCCTCGATGACGACATCAGTCTGAGTTTGTGCAGCTCTTCCGGCCATCATTGCGTCAAACGCGTCGCGACAGTGTTCACTAGCCAGACGTCGATTGCACACCTGGCGCCATTCTTCGCTGCGCTAAGCTGTCTAGACAATCTTCCGGTTATCAAAGAGCTACGCTAAACTCAGGACCAGCAGGAATCTCTCCCAAGAGTTAGTTGCTCTGGCACCGTGGTTTGCCAGTTGAGACGCCCGTTTCCACGCCTACACCAATGCCCATCTAACCATAGTAGCTAGATCCCCGCTCGCGTCGTCCACCGTCTCAACATCCAACCACACCCCTCGCTTGCCGAAGCCGGTCGCTACAGGGCAGAGGACCTGCGAGACTGAGGTCTGCGACGCCGCATACACCATGAACTCAAATCGCACTTCCTCCTACTTTCCTCAACAACCACCCCCCGCCACCATCTCTTCTGTTCCTTCCTCCTCTGGTGGACCTTTACAATACAACGAAGATCAAGAGACACAACTCAACACGCTTGCCAACTCACATCCTGGTCATCAATTACATCACTTCCCGCAAGACGTCGACCATACTTCTTATGACTATACAAACAACGATAGCCTAGCCGTGCCATCAGCAACTTCTCGGGGCAAATTCACGGAAGAATGGGATGCCAGTCAGAGAGGGAGTAGTATCATAGACGGGCCGTCTTCCAACATGCCACGATCAAACTCGTTCGTCTCCAACGCAGGAGAGGATCACCTGAGCCTGCCCTCACGACACAATACCCTCAAGAAGAAGAATTCTTTGCGAAGAAATGGCAGCCTCAAGCGCAGTGGTAGTCGTCGAAGCATGAAGGCTGGGAGTGTCCGCAGCCTAGCCTTACAATCGAATTCAGACCCCGACGAAGCGCACAGCGCTTTTCACTGCCCCGTCCCAACGTCTGGTAATCCAACCGAGGCTCTGTCTAACAGATTTCAATGTAAGTCGCAGGGTTACTTCACCAGCTTGACAGGCGCGAAAGATTTTGACCTTATCTGTAGCTTGGCGCAAGATACTCAAGGATCTCATCGCATATTACCGCGAGATCCAGACTCATTACGAGCACAAGTCTAAGTCGCTCCTGAAGTTGGCCAATGTTGCCAACAATATTTCAACCCCGCCTGGCTTTCTCGAATCAGGGGGCATCGACGATGCCTTGCAAATTCTCCGCACTTATCACAAAGGTGCCATCCTAGAGTCGAACAAAGCCAAGGAAATTGAGGAGGATGTCATCTTGGCACTCACAGGTCTAAGGAGCGATCTGCACCAAAAGATCAAAGAGATCAAGAATCTTTCAGGCGATTTCAAGAATTCTGTTGAAAAAGAGATGGATGGGACAAGACGGGCTGTGAAGACATTGCAGGACACAATAGGTCAGAGTGATCTTGATCCTTCGTTGACGACTGGGAAGCAAGATCCTTACCTTCTACGTCTTGCTGTGGACCGACAAGTCGAGCGACAAATAGACGAGGAAAACTACCTTCACCAGGCGTATCTCAACCTCGAAAGTTCAGGTCGCGAGCTGGAGTCTATCGTCGTCGGCGAAATTCAGAAAGCGTACAATGCGTACGCCGGCATCCTCAAGCGCGAGTCCGATGCAGCTTACAGCGCGATTGACGAGCTACGCATTGGGCCCATAACCATGCCCAAGGATCACGAGTGGACATACTTCGTTCAAAAGGACGACCAATTTGTGGATCCGAACATCCCGATACGGTCCGCCGAGCACATCCATTATCCTGGCCGAGACCATGTCGCTTGCCAGGAGATACGTGCGGGACTTCTTGAGCGTAAGAGCAAGTATCTTAAGAGCTACACGGCTGGTTGGTAAGTCGCAAGTTCTGTTTGTAAGGTATCTGAAAATGAGATTGACAATGCCAGGTATGTACTGTCTCCGACTCACCTACATGAGTTCAAATCGGCGGATAAGGGCCAGGCCCCCGTCATGTCGTTGTACCTTTCAGAACAGAAACTAGGATCCCATTCAAGCGAGGGAGGATCATCCAACAAGTTCATACTCAAGGGTCGCCAGACGGGTTCGATGCATCGCGGCCACACGTGGGTTTTCCGGGCCGAAAGCCACGACACAATGATGGCATGGTACGAGGACATCAAGGTACTCACCGAGCGTACGCCACAAGAACGAAGCGAGTTTGTGCGAGGACATGTGCGGAGCTTAAGCCAGTCTTCCCATCGGTCAACCAGTAGTGACGGTGTTCTCGACGACGATGATGACGAACCGTTTTCGGCCGATACAGCAGTCGCAGCCAGCACGAGTTCGAGGCAGGACTTGCGCCGTCCCGAAGCAGGTGGGCGGTTTCCATCCGACATCCAGGTCAACGCGCAGCGAGGCTTACAGGCACCTCTTTCGCCATCTAGTGTGAGCTCGGGATTTGATAACTGGGACAGAGACGCGGCTGCGCAGCCGTCGGCTTTGCCTGGCGGCATGTTGGGCACTGTCCATTCAAACGGATATGGGGGCACAGCACGGACTCCCATGGAAGAGACGCCATCCAATGCGGCCTTGGTCAGTCAACAAGCAAAGGAAGATGGGATTAACCCGTACACCAATGAGCCTCTGCGCCGCTCTCAGTCTTTGCATAAGGATTCCCAGGCAGCATACCTGTATACTACAGGCATGCAGAGGGCACACAGCCAGCAAGCTGCACCAACCAGACCCGAGGAAGATGTTCAGCGAACGTCGTCTATAGATCATGACCGCGGACTCGAAACGCCAGGTGGCAACAGCCAGTACGGCCAATGGATGAATGGAAACGCAAAGTCGAGTCAGGTTACTTCCAGCACCGACAACCAACGGCAAGATGCGAGCGATTATTCCGTATCAGCCAAACCAGGCAACGATGATATCAACCTGGCTGCGGCGGCAGCAGGCACGAGTGCTTCGCGCGGTTTGAATAACATACACACGCAGCAAAGCGGTACCTCGAGTGGAACACCCAATCCCAGAAATCAGGATCTTTTCCGCCAAACGCTGTCCGCTCCTAGGCCGACGTCTGGCACTATAAGGAATGATAGCGTCCCGACAATTTCCAACTTACATATTCCAGGAGAATACCCCAAGGGCGGGTCGACTGCTGTTGATGCCAGACGCTAGTTGCGTTCATTAGAAGGGGTGTGTCGCAACGAAGGAGGAGAGTATCGGCAACGAGATGGGTATGGACCTACCAAGAGACGTTCGTTCTTCAGACATTCGTGATTCCCAATTGGTTCCTCTATTTTTTCTATGATTATTGTATCTTCTCCTTTCCCTGTCAAAGACATGTCAGAATATTCTTGCGGGAAGCAAATTGCTACAGTACAATATCACGGGCCGTGATGCATTCGGTGTTTGAATTCTATTCATAGCTCGCCTCACTCGCAAATAAGTCGTCAGCTAGTCTGCCTCTCTCATCTAGCCTTTGCTGTTTCGGAACATCCGAACCCCCGAATCCTGTACCCGCGGTAGACCAAATGCTTCTATTTGACGAGTATTGGAATAACAAAGCAGACGCGAGTAGCGTACCAAGACCCCCAAGCCCAATACCATAGTATTGTGCCCCGCGGTACCCAGACAGTACATCTAATTTGATCTCGTTGACCTGTGTTTCGACCGTTCTTGCCATTCCTAAAGCAATAGACATACTGTAAGCAAGTACAAATAACACCAGGCCCCCTATAACCCTCCGATAGTCCTCCGGAAGACTATTTCTCAGCAGTATCGTTGCGAGAGGCCCCGCCATGACGATCCCAAGTGGGAGAAGCAGTGTGCTCACGAATATATTTGCCCAGTACGTCTGATCCAAGGGTGCCGTTGCCACGAGTACAGACGCCGACGTGAACCCGATGAAGGACACGAGAAAGGCCCAGTACACCTCTATGCCCGGTGTCAGATACGCCAGAAGAAAAGCCACGGCCAAACTCTCCACCGCCATCGGTACAACTGCAGCGCTTGCCACAAGGCAGTCCCAATCTCGTACTGCTTCCATGATCTGGAAAAGATAGAATGCCCAAACGACGAAGCATCCCCAACCAGCTGCGACACAGGCCAGCACAAGATTTGTCGACGAATTCATCACCCGCAAAGGCACGACAGGGTTCGCGACGACAGTCTCATTGTACACGAAAGCCGCAAGCAATAAGACCCCGATGATGAGAAGAAAGTAAATGTGGGGGTTGCGCCAACCGACCGCTGGTGCCTGATTCCATGCGAAACTCAAAAGGGCCAGTCCAAGAGCACTCAGGATGATACCCGTGAAGTCGAGTTTCACCCAAATGTCATTAATACAACACCCTTTGCGAGGATCTTGTCGTGGAAGAATAAGAACGCTTAGCCCCGCGGCTGAAAAGCAGACGGCCGCGAGCACAAAAAAGCACCATTCCCAAGCGAAGTTGACGGCGAAGACAGAAGACATCACAGATCCGATAACGAAGCCGAGGGGCGCGCCGGAACTGTAGAGCGAGAGTGCCGTGTCCTTCCTTTGGCCAGGCGGGAAAGAAGCCTCCAGGATAGAGAAACCGTTCGGAACGCTCAGCGCTGGACCGATACCCTGCATAGCACGGCAGACGCAGAAAAACGTGGCGCCGTTATAACCGCCATTGTGGACAGTCTGAGAAAATCCGGCGAGAAGGCTCCAGAAGGCGTACCATAGGCATCCGCATATCAGACTTTGCTTGTGACCAAAGACTTCTCCTAGTCGGACCGAAGGTATAGTAAACACGCCCAGGGTAAGGACGAAGCCTGCAGTAAACCAGGAATGCTGGCCCTCCGACAAGTTCGTGAGTGAGTTGGCGATTTCAAGGGCAGGAGCGATGCCCTGGGAGAACCCAGCGAACATAAGAATCTGATGAAGGCTAGTGACACCCAGTAGCGAAAACTCCTGGGAAAAACCCTGGGCATACACGGGTCGTTTCTCCAACAGGTTTTGTTCTTGGTACAGATAGCCTCTACTTGCCCACGGAAGGTCATCTTCAATAGCGTTTGTCTGCATTACGGCCAAGAGGCAATCGTTCCGGCAGTTGGCCGCAGGAATCGTGTCGATCGCGTGCCTGCTGCGTTGAGTAATGACAATCTTCCGTGCTGCTTCGAACGGATCAGGGTATTGAGTTTGTAGTTACGACGCAGCCCCCCCGCAAAAAGACTACGGCAAAATTCACCCTATACGCAGGCACAATTCTGGAAACACTATATGGGCACTTTGACCTATGCCCTCTACTAATTAAGGAAAACAGTATAAAAACCCTATACGTTCCTGCTAGCAGGCAAACCTTCTGAGCATCACTGCATAAAGTTGAACGCACGCTCTGGCTGAATAGACCAGCAGAACAGCAATAGCGCTGGCCGCGCGGCGTGGGGCTAGCAGCAGCGGTGCTGCATGTAGTAGGGCTGATCACATTAGGGCTGAACAGGTCACTGAGGCTCTTATGGCCTGGCTGACGACAGCTTCACTAAACCTTCCAGCAAGGTGCTGCGAACGCCACTACACGAGAGATAACTCCTCAACTAAAGAGGTTGTCGTAAGAGGTTCTTATAGCTAGAAGCATAAAAAGCTCTGCTGTGCGTAGGGCCTTACGCCTATCCCTCTTCCTCTTCCTCACTAACCTACAAGAAACCTTCACAATGTTAGTACCTGACCTTACGTATAGATACCCTGAGCCTAGCGCGCCTATTAATACAAATAACGCGCAAAGGCTTACTATAGAGTTTAATATTGATTAGATCGATAAAACCTGCTTTTTCCTCGCGTAATCTGAGACACACAGAGAGCGTATGGTCGGAATAACGCTTAAGAGAGCTCTCATTAATACCTCTATAGGGGACCTTGCGATGCGCGACTTGATTAACGGCAAGCGCGCAAACTGGTGGGTAGGGTACTTGCGCACCCTATGGAGTGGCCCTTCTTTGAACAGGCCCTCCGCAATGCTAAGGCAGAGGCAGCCCTATTGGTGAGTGCGCCTTGCGCCGAACAGAGAGAACGTTGCTGACGACGGCATAGCTGCGAAGGCGTCAGCCGGCCCGATCGAACAAGAAGAATGGCGGACGGCGAAGCAGTGATGGAGATGGTGTTTGATGGCGGCGTGGGTGATGCGCGAGAGAGAGGATAGGTTGACAGTTTAGTAGTTAGTAATTGAGTAATCACAAACCACATTGTTGCTGAAGTGAAGTTGAAGATCGTGAGGTTGTGTGCACATGTAAGTGCGGCTGAGGTTGGGAGAGCTGCGTGAGACAGAAATGGTCAGCCAGCTTCTCGTTGCTGAGGCGATGGGTAGGACGAAAGGACGTGGTCGGAGATTACGATCATGTGACCGAAGGCTGTGTGTATTGTCAGGAGGCGTGGAGTTAGGAGGTCTGTCGCTCTAAGCAGGTAAAATCACAGTGAACGGCCAGAGGCCACGGATCAGGGTATTCTGACGGGTGTGCCAAGGCCTCAGGAGCTAGCCTCCTGCACAATCCCAAACCATGCGCCGTGATGTCCCTTGTAGAGGGGGGAGCACGCAAATGTTCTCTCGCATGTGCTCGCAGACTTTGCGAAGCCAACAGTGGATGACGAGAGAGGGCCTCAGGCGTGGTGCCTGATGCGAGTGACACAACTGCTGCGTTGTGGGTTGAGCTAGGTGATCCTGGTGACGTTGATGATATTGATGATATTGGTGATATTGGTGACGTTGGTTCGTCGCGTGGGGGAGTATATGATGAGGAAGTCGTGCTCGGCTTGAATGTATGTGATTATGTTCCGCTTAGATCATTGTCGACTATAGAGAAGACAATGTCTGCACCCGATGCTCGCAAATCTGAGTTTCTAGCCTCTTCGTGGCGAGAGACGTTATTGCTGGGGTGTTGTTCGTCTCGGAACTGCTGTCTGAAGGACTCTGTTACAGCTATCATAACATCGGCTACCCTTTGCATTGCTTCGGTAGCTCTTCGTGTCTCCCATACTGTTGTCGGAGTCTGGATGAAATCTGATGATGTGGGCGAGGCTGCCATATCCGTCTTTGTCGTGCAAATTCATAGGGAAGCTTCCCGTTGCTAGTATGAAATAGTATTTGAATGCGGGTTGGTGCTGGTCAAGAAGACGGGAGGATTGTGCTTTCATGCCAGAAGGAGACGGGTAGGTCCAGAGAAGAAGTCTGTGAGCTGTAGTTGAGAAAGTGAGAAATCGAACAAGCGACTTCAATACGTTCAACGTACGACTGGGTTCGCTACCCAATCCAGGTTGGAAGGATGAGCGAAAATGACAGGGCGAAGGCCATGGAGACCTTCCAGGCTCCCGTTCTATCGATTTGCCGCGTGTAATCTAGCTAAGCAAACAGTTCCCATCCTTTAGCAATATGCTGTGGCTCGTGGCCCAGGACTTCACGGTCCCCCATGCAAGTTGATGCCGGAACTCCATCCGTGGAAAAGTGTCCAGGTTATTAGCGCTATGCTGCTACCGACAAACACTCTCTCTCATCTGATGTTTGCTCGTTAGTTCCGCTGAATTTTGGGAAGCTTCCGTCAGGTTTCGGGATACATAGCTTCAGATGAACAGCCCCAACTGAGGGCTAGGGGGCGTCGCCGACAACCCTGTCGGCATTAGCTCCGTGGTTAGCTCGATTACTTTGAGGCCTTGGGATCAGAACCACACTGCCAGGATGAGGCTGAAGCGAGTAGGATGACGGAGTTTTGCAACTCATTCTCCACAGCAGTAACCCGCGCCACCAGCAAGATCCTTCGCCTTTGCCCAACACTGATCTTTGCTATTTCCCCCCACAATGTCTGCTGTCTTGGAGCTTTCGGTGCTGCGAAGAAGGTCCCAGGTTAGCGGGAGCTTAGAGGCAAGAGGCGCCTGACTCAGAATAACGCATGGAAAAGAACTTGATAAAAAGAGACTAAAAGGTCAAGCGACAATCAAAATGCGGTTTGTTGACTCGGCGCAAGGCACTGTAGGCTGTATACCTAGCTGATGTCTAATGTGGGTAGGTAGACGGTCCCATAGGCTGCGATGATGTTGGTGCTGTGATAAAAATGGCAACAGGCTTCCGTCGAGAGGCCCTGGTCGGTCTCGCGCTTGCGCCTCGTTCCTACGTCAGCTCACTTCGCGTCCACCCAACCTCAAATCAAAGGCAGATAGAAAGACACGCAGTCTTCCAGAGCACTTCTCAAACTATTACCAAATATTTCAAAACTTACTGGAATGTGCCATGGCAACAAATCATGCTCGCAATGAAGACCTCTGTTCTTTTTTTCGGGTAACCATAGTGGATGATGTACATGCAGCCTTGAGCCCCTTTCGCCAGGACTGATGCCAAAGCAAAGCAAACCAGAACGCCAGAGTCGTAGTCCAACAGAAGAAAACCTCCCCCTCTCAGAGCCTCGCACTTGGACACAAGGCTACCGTCCTCTGCTAAAGCCTCCGCGGCCACGACCACCGCTGAAGCCACCGCCGCCTCTCGGTGTGCCTCCCCGGCCGCCGAAACCACCGCCTCCGCGTCCGCCGAAGCCGCTGCCGCCGCCTCCACCTCTTGCGGGGCCCCCACGTCCTCTGCCACCGCCACGCCCGCCGAAGCCAGGACCGCCGCGACCACCCCTGCCGCCAGCACCACCACGGCCTGCACGCTTCAACTTGGGAGCACCAGGGGGGGGCTTCGGCTTAGGAAGGAACTTGTCCAACGGAAGAAGCTTCTCGGAACCGATGTAGAACTTGTCGCCCTCTTTAAAAGAGGTAGCCTGGATACCCTCAGAGGGCTTGATGGTAAAGTAGACCTGGTTGATGGGACCGAGAACCTCGTCCACCTTGCCGACAGCAGTCTGTATTCTTGTTATTCTTGCGGCTCACATCGATGAAGGTATTTGGCGCGTCGATCCTACCTTGTTCTCGAGGAAAATCTGGGCGTTGAAGTGAGGAACCTTGGGGTTGATGCTCTCGCAGACCATCTCGCCCTCACACGCATGCATGAACTTGCCCATCTCTGTGAACAAAAACGGTCAGTTGGGCAATTGCTTCTAGGGGAGGTTTTGAGTCGTTGCTCGATATTCACATACCGAGAATCGTCGCGGGCGGGCCCATGTCTCTTTGTCCGAATCCACCTCGGCCTATTTATCATCATGTTAGCTGTTGATGCGAGAGCGCTTCACCAAGTCTTGACTTTGCAGGGGATACAGCGGTAACTTGAGGAACAATGATGAATTGAAGTAAATGAAAACTTACCGCCTCCTCCACGGCCACCAAAACCACCACCGCCGCGGCCACGCGGAGCTCCTCGTCCAAACGACATAATGATGGTGGATTGGCTGTAATGTGGGAGCTGCTCGTACTGCTGCTCTTTGCTGCTGCTTGGGAAAAAAACGATGCTTCTGGCGCGCCGACAGAAAATTTCCAGCGACCCAATAGTGGTGCATACCCAATCGAGCTTTCTCATTGGCTAAATCTGGCGGAGCGGAATATCCTCAGCCGAGACACCCCGCCAAAAATCCCTGGTCTCCACCATAGTGGGACAGATGTGGGCTGGCAATGGCAGTTCACAGTAGGTACAAGCAAGTGAGCAATTGTGGTCCGGGACACAGCGCCTCAAAAAAGTCACCCGAACCCTTGTTTGACTCACCATAGAGCTTTGGCGGGGTGACTGGCTGTTTCGCCCAAAAATATCGCCCAAAATCGTGGCTTCGTGTCCGGCCGATCTCACCTATCCGCACCACCAAATCTCTTCAATTGGACGAAACCATGGATTCCGCGAAGCAGGCTGTCGATGCTGTTGCTGAGGGCGTCAAGAAAGTCGCTCTCGGCAGCGCCAACAAAGACAAAGCCCCTAAGAAGGAGAAAAAGGCGAAGAACGCTGGCGATGCGTCGGCGGGGCCCCTTGAGCTCAACCCCCCTCCCAAGTTCTTGCAGCAGCGACTCGATCTTTTTGACAAGTTGAAGAAGGAATACGACGAAGAGCTCGCCAAGAGGCCTCGTGAGCCCATCACCATTACAATGCCCGACGGTTCTGTCCGCCAGGGAACGAGCTACGAGACTACCCCCGGCGAGATAGCCAAAAGCATCTCCAACAGTCTGTACAAGAGAACAGTCGTTGCGAGACTCGATGGCGATGAGAACCAACTGTGGGACTTGGACCGACCCTTGGAGAAGAGCTGCAAGCTCGAGTTGTTGTCTTTTGAGGACGAGCAGGGCAAGCAAGTATTTTGGCACAGCTCGGCGCACATCCTCGGTGAGGCCTGCGAGAGGAGATTCGGATGTTCTCTTTGCATCGGCCCCCCGGTAGATAACGGCTTCTATTACGAGATGGCGCTTCCCGACGGCGCTGCTGTCCAAGCAAGCGACTGGAAGCCCCTTGAGTCCATCGTTGGATCGATCGTCAAGGAGAAGCAGAAATTCGAGCGCCTGGAGATGACGAAGGACCAGCTTCTTGAGATGTTCAGCTACAACAAGTACAAGCAGCACATCATCAACGACAAAATCCCTGACGGTACCAAGACTACAGTCTACCGGAACGGACCTTTGATCGACCTTTGCCGTGGACCCCATGTACCCAGCACCGAACGCATCGAGGCATTTAGCATCATGAAGAATAGTGCCTCTTATTTCCTCGGCTCACAAGAGAATGACTCTCTCCAGAGAGTCTACGGTGTCAGCTTTCCCAGCAAGAAGGAGCTGGCTGCTCACAAGAAATGGCTTGAGGAGGCCGCCGCCCGTGATCACCGCAAGATTGGGCAAGACCAGCAACTTTTCTTCTTCCACGAGCTCTCCCCAGGCAGTGCCATGTGGCTTCCGCATGGAGCCCGCATCTACAACACCCTGCTGGCCTACATCAAGGAGCAATACTTTAAGCGCGACTACCATGAGGTTATCTCCCCTAACATGTATAACGCAGACCTGTGGAAGATCAGCGGCCACTGGGATCACTACAAGGATGACATGTTTGTTCTGGAGGTCGATAAGGAGAAGTTCGGTCTCAAGCCCATGAACTGCCCAGGCCATTGTCTCATGTTTGCCCATACCCCCAAGGCCTACCACCAGTTGCCGTGGCGAGTCGCCGACTTTGGGGGTGAGTTTACTACAAGCTCTGTCTTCAAACGTATCGCATGCTGACTATTTCCTGTACAGTCCTTCATCGTAACGAAGCAAGCGGTGCTCTGTCCGGTCTTACCCGTGTTCGCAGATTTCAGCAGGATGACGCACACATCTTCTGCAGAGAGGACCAGATCAAACAGGAGATTAGCGGCCTATTTGACTTCCTTAGCGAGATGTATGGCTTGCTGGGCTTTTCCTTCAAGCTCCGACTGTCTACTCGCCCAGAGAAGTACATGGGTGAGCTTGAGACCTGGAACAGAGCGGAAGGCATGCTTAAGCAGGCTCTGGACGAGTTCGCGGCTTCGACGGGCGGTAGGAATCCAAGGATTTCATCTTTTGAAATGAACGCTAACTCTGCCGAAAGGTGTGCCCTGGACTCTGAACGAGGGTGATGGAGCCTTTTACGGTCCCAAGATCGATATCAAGATCTTAGATGTTCTGAACAGAGTAAGTATAGCTAATACCTGGCTGTAGTAATGAGTACTGATGGCACCAGGAATGGCAATGCGCCACGATTCAACTCGACTTTCAGCTCCCACAGAGTATGCAGTATCTGTTCAAGTATGAGATGGGTAGCAGAAGCTGACCTAGGGTAGATTTTGGACTGGAATATGTTTCGGCGGATGTTCCTATCAAGCCCAAAGATGATGAAGCTGCCGCCGCTCCCAAGGCCCCTGAGGTCAAGATGAAGGACCCCCAGGCCGTCGTCGACTCTGCAGCTGGGACGGGCGAAGATGATAAAAAGAAGCGGGTCACCAAGCCCCTGACCACCGGATGTCAGCGTCCTGTCATCATTCATCGTGCCATGGCTGGCTCTATTGAGAGATTCACGGGTAAGTCCGCATGTGCATGCTCCCGGGGGAACAGTAACTCAGCGTCTTGCGTTAGGTATCCTTATCGAGCACTTTGCCGGAAAATGGCCTTTCTGGCTCAGCCCTAGACAAATCATGGTTATTCCAGTCGGCAAGGGCTTTGTCGAATATGCTGAGGAAGTTCAGTCCATCTTCAAGAAACGGGGCATGTGGTGGTACGTTTGGTCTCCGGTATTGAGACGTTTCTAGAGGGAAGAAGACTGACAGAACCAACTAGTGACGTTGACTTGACCGGAAACACGCTGCCCAAGAAGATTCGCAGTGCTCAGTTAAGGTATGTCATCTAGATTTGATCGGCGTCTCCTCGGAGTTGCTTACTAATCTTGGTAGCCAATACAACTTCATTTTCGTCGTCGGCGACGAGGAGATGAAGGGTAGACAGGTCAACGTCCGATACCGTGACGATACCTCCAGCCAAGACCGTGGCAAGCCTGTGCCATTGGACGAGGCTATCAAAAAGCTTAAGAAGCTTGGCGAGGAGCGCGGCACCTACAACCCTTTCCCTTCGGCCGCCAAGCCTGCATCCAAGGAAGCATAAGCACGAGTTTATGAGGTGCGATATTGATGAGCAGGAGCATTCACGGCGAAGCACGTTACAAAGATCCACGCAGGGTTTAGACTAGGAGGATGGCTGATATCGGTGATTACGGGAAGGGGGAAAAGTTTCGAGACACGGTGACACTTGCAACAATCAAATAGGCGTAGAGGGAATGGGTATCATGCATATTTTTCGTGTGCGCGTGTGCTGAGATGTATCTCTGTAAGCTGCGACAGGCTTTCAACCGTTGGTTTACCTATCCAGCCCAGCCTCTGCATATCCTAGTAACTCTGGCAGTCCGCTTATCGAAAGTCGTATCCCTGCTCGTCAACAAACTCCTGGTGGCGGCTCATGATCGCTTCCGTACACAACATTCGTATGCTGGTAAGATCACTACCATTTCCCTGGAAGCCAAGCCCTTACAGCAACGATTTGGTTTGTCCTACAACGGTTAAGTAGCTCATCAATTCCTTGCCGAGTGGCGTGGTTTAAGGCTTCGGAATGTGAATGCTCTTGCTTGTCATCATGCATCCGTGCAAGACGAACACGAGGGCGATTGGGTGGAATTCGAGCGGTGACCCGGCGAACCACGTACCCAAAGGCAAGTCCTCCAGTATCCATCTCTGTGAGATGAAGTAGGCCATGACTGCGTCTAGGCCTAGGCTCGTAGGGATCGGCGTACCCTCAAAATACTTGCTCTTGCCGGTAGCATCCTTGGGTAGGACCGAGACAGTGACGTTAAAGCGAGCAAGGCGAGTGAGACCGCAGAGAACGAAGAAGGTAAGGCAAGCATGGTCCACAACGGTACGCAGGCCGAGTGCAAAGGCCACGGAAGCGGGAGCCACGCCAAATGATATCTATGAAAGTTAGCCTGGTCATACTACCTTCAAATAGGTTAAAGTAGTCAACGGGTTCAGGTGACTTATTGTCCAGATACATACCAAATCAGCCAGCGAATCAAGCTCCTGACCCATCATACTGCTCTTCTTTCTCCATCGCGCAACCTTTCCATCCATGAAATCAAAGAATAAACCGAATGGCAAGAAGAAAAGAGCGAGGTACAGAGTGCTAGTAGATGCGGGATCGCCGAGACAGTAACGGAGGGAGGTGAAAATCGATATGACGCCGCAGGCACCTAGGAAGGCAAGCCATCAGCTTTCTTCTCTGGCAGTATCTTCGACACGTACAGCGAGGGGTGCCAGCAGAGAAAGGGCATGTTGTCTGTCAGAGGGAGGAGTATGTGCACGCACCATTGCACAGTGTAATGACATCCGCAAGGTGAAGTGCTCGAATCAAGGAGAAATGGCCCGTGTCGGCGGATAGGAGGAGTTTCTGCTTGTCGTATGCTGTCGGTCAAGTTCTGGTCAGCTTCTCGGTCTGAAATATGCACCGAATGCTCTGAAGTGGGCGGTGACGCACCCGGCTCGTTGAAGCTGCCGGCATCCTTGGCTGCGCTCCCGTTCGTCACGGCGCTGCTTGTTCGCTTTGACATGATGAGGTGTATGCTTCAGCAGTAGGTATGATGCTTGTGGACCTGGCAAAGATGCGAGGGGCGACGTAGCTGCTGCTTGTGTGGCAGTTTTTTTCTATTTCGTCTCAGTGGGGGTTGATATGGCTCCGTTGGTGGGTGGAAGAGACCGAGGGAGAACGATGGCAGGAAACGAGGGGAACGGCCTTTTTGTATGTGAGGTTTTCGTTGAGCTCCAATGCGGGTGCTGGTGTAGAGTGAAGTAGCTGCGAGTAGGGATGCGTGTCTGTGGGAGCAGGTCACACTCTTCCGCCTCAGAAAGCCAACAAGGATAGCCGGGAGAAGCACATGCCGTCATAGCCCTGTCCGTTCTAGACTTGAAAGTGCCTAGCGGTAGCTTCGGCTAGTGCACGTGACCGCCTTGTTTTGGGGCTTGTACAGAGTACGTACTCTGTATTGAGCGTGTCGGGTGTTTAGCGTTACACTGTCGGGGCATCTAGCCCACACTGCAGCCAAACGGTCTGCCTCACTTAATAGGTAATCTGACATCAGTCTAGGTTGATGTAGGGTCAGAAGAATATTCGCCTGCCTTCTCCATGGGACAGCCTGTTCTTCCTGTGTAGCGACGGCGATGACAGTAGCGTAGAGTACATGACTACGGGAAAAGTAATCGCCTCAGCACAGGAGGAACAGGCGGCGTCTTCTGCACTGGTTCTACCGTTTCATCACGTAGTCTGGAAGTCTCAATCTAGAGGAAGATCATGCCCATTCTTTACCAGGGTTTCCTTAATATGTTTTTTTCTTTCTTTTATTTGGATTGAGCCGATTTTGCAGAAGTATTCAGCTACGCAAGAATCACCTGTGAGGCCATACCCACCCGCCATTTTCATACAATAAGCCCAGGCGAATTAGCAGTACCGACGCCACTGAATATAGACAACGTTCTCCGATGTTGTTCATATTTGTGGATACACTTACAGAGACAGAACAGAGCACTTCCACTCCATTGTAAACCCAATTGTCGTGGCGTAATTAATAGACATTTACCACCGTACTGAATCTCCCACCATGTTCAGTGCGCTGCATGTGCTAGATATGTATCCTGATCCTCAAGCCCCTGTTGTTTGATGCCCCAATAATGCAAAACAATGCTCTGGTTCGATGTGTTACTCCAGAATAACGGTATCAAAGGCGCAAGCATAGCAAGTGACACGTCGGCTCCTAGAATTTCTTCAGGTAGATGATGGCGTCCAAGCTTATGCCCCCCTCTTGCCTCTTGTGCATTACTATTAAACTTCCTGAGACAGATTTTTGACCCTCATCGAACAATGAGAATCGAAAATCCATCAACCCAAGGGCCGCACGAGCCAGCTACGCCGCAGATAGTGTATCCCCTTGGAGGTATCAAAGTATGTCTAGTAATTCGGTCAACCAATGTCGACCGTGAAGTTGCTCTTGTCACTACTTACGCTGAACCCCCATGCGCATTGCCAAATATGGGCGATCTTCGACCCAGGCTGGTAAGCACTTGGATAGCATCAATCCAGTGACCCGAACGAACAAAGAAGCCTGAAATGTATTCGCCTCGACGGATGTCTGTCGCGTCACAAGTCAGTTTATGTTGCGGAAGAAACAATGCTGAGGCTGGTTAAAACGAGGGGCATCAGCTTACCCAAGTCGAAGGTATCGCCGCCTTCTTTGCCCCCTCTCTTGCCAAAAAGCTGGGTGGTATCATCGTCATACACGAATTCTATACCGTCAAGCGCGTATCCGTGGTAGAAGATGATGCGAGATAGGATCCTGTTCTGTTTAACGGCGCTCTCAAACACAACTTCTTGCGCGACGCTTTTCTGCATGGATGAGAGCCCTAAAGCCTTTCCTCGGTAAGCCGTTTTGCCAAGGGGACCAGGAGTCAGCTTGAAGGAGGACTCCTTGGAGCACAGCTTCTTGAGGTCGTCAACGTCCAAGCTGCCGCCTCCATGGGATTTGACCGAAATTCTGAGCCGTCCTTTCCGCTTGCTTTCTGGGAGCCTCTCCCGCAGCTCCTGATCGCTCAGCGTCAATTGGCGTTGCACAGAGCCAGTCTCAGCTGGGTACTCGATCCAAGACCGACAAACGTCATCGTCTTCAGCAAATAGCTCTATGAAAGCTACCCCGGTCGGCGCCATGACAACCATCTTCCCACCCTCGACAGGGAAGGCATGTACGCTGTCATCTGGGTTCATAGGTGGGTCGTTGGGCAACCTGAAGCACGGATGGGCGCGGAAGCGCAAGCAATCCAATCGATGCCAACCGCATTCGTCGTCTTGACCGACCAAACCACCCTTGGACTTCGTTCTGGTACAAAAGGCCTCGCGAGCTACGAAGCTGCGGTTGAGCGTCAAGTAGTCGCGCAGCATGACGCCACTTTCCTGATGAGGGCACCCGAAGAGATGGCCCGTCTCGTGTAAATGCGCGCCAATTCCGATGCTGGCTGCCTCCCAGGAACTGCCAGCTTGACCGCAATCGTTGGCAACAAAGTCCACATCAGTCGGAGTGCAATCCGTGAACGCGGGGACTACTTCTTCAAAGCTCGCGGGGTAGCTCTGCAGGCAATGCGAGCCAAAAATAGCCAGTTGTAGATCACCAGCATTTCCGCCGAGCGCCGCGTGTCCCCTGACCACGTTGGCTTCCTTGTCCCACTGCGTATCAAGGATCAGCACGGAAACGTACTGCTTCTGACCGCCTAGTGGTTTGAAATGTTGCTTCACGGCTTCAGCGGCGATTCCGTACAAGTCTCCCTTCTTGGTCGCATTTTCGTTCTGCTGCGCCAGCTCCAAGTCTCGAATTTCTGCGACAGTCTTATCCGACCTGATGATGTGGACCCTCGCTTCCGAGCGCAGCGTTCCGTTCTCACGATCCCGTTGATTAGAGGTACCAGTGACCCATTCCTCCTCAAACCTGAAGGCACGACGCCCAAGCTTATTGCGCCACATCTGCTCAGCGGTGAAAGCCTGCCAAAGGTATGCGGCCATGCGGAATTTGCGCACTGCCATGTCCAATTCGTTGCCCTCGCGCTCGATTCGGGCGGGAACTGCATCGAAAACTTCAGCAGAATCCTTGGCGACGAGAATTGCGAGCTGTAAGGGTGGTGCACTGTTGGCTGGAAGCATATGGATTGTGAGGTATGATGCATGTATGGGGTTTGAAGAGCTGCTGTTGGGCAGTTTTGGACTGGAGAAGTCGAATCGGATCTTGTTCGGTCCTGGCTGCAGATAAACCAGCGCCTTAAACTGAGAGTCGCACACGGGCCAAAATGTCGGCGGGAAGTTGTCGTCGAGTCGTGTTACGGAGAGGGTGCCGTCCACAGGTTGCTGAGAGGGCTCGCCAATGGTGCCGTGGACGAGAAGCACCTTTTGATAAACCTTGCCTGTTGTCAGCAGAGCGTTCTGAAGCTGGAAATGCAGCTAAGAGGTTGAGAGCGGTTACGACCGCCTGTGGCGAGCTGTCTGATCGAGGACGCCATCCGGACATAGACTCGGGGGATGCAGGTTGCACAAGGCGGAGGGCACGTCCCTCATAAGGGTGTCAAATTACTTACCCAGGCATTTTCGGCGACATTGGCGATCCGGGGCGCGTATTGGGAGACAGGCAATGTGGACTTGCCCGTGACCACGGGAGAGCCCAAGCCCGCCATACCGGAGACGCTGTTTCTGTGAGAGTTGCTGACGGGCTGTAGCGGAGGGCGAGCGAGAGGCTGATTGGAGTCCTTCACTTGAAGATTCAGAGCGGGATCAGAGGCATGGGCGAGTGATGGTGGCGTTGAGGCGCCGCTCGTGGGTGTCGGGGTATTTCCTTGGCTAGCATCACTGGAAACGTCTGTGTTGGATCGGTCGGTTTTGAAGCTGGCCTTAGAACGACGACGCAGCGCTCGGAAATTGAGGATTGACGGGGCCATGGTGACGGCAACAACTGCCCTCCGAGGAAGAAGGGATTTCGACCGCGGGAGAGCGATTTAGCGAGAGGCTTTTGACATGCGTGGCAGAAGAGACAACAAGATGCCAACGGATCCGGGCGCAGGTACGTTATGGTGCGCGAGGAAGTGGAGGATCGAGCTCTGGCCTATCTGGAAACTGGCGTTAAGGGGTGGAAAACGAGCCCGGATGGAGGAGGGAGGAGGAAGGGGCGGAGGGTCGGGTCGGGTCACTGATCAGCGGGCGACATGGACGTCTGCAGTCGTAAGTAAAGTAAGATGAAGAGGTGTCGGTTGGAAGGTGAGGGCAGGATGTACAAGTGAAGCAGTCGAATCAAAATAGAGGGATTGACAGGTAAAGTGGGAGGACAGGAACCGAATTGATGTGCAGGGAAGCCGCATGTACGCCCGCTCAGAAGAAGGGCAAGGTCCCAGGTTGGCGAAGACTCTGGACGAGGTAAAGACCGGATAAGTTTCGGGGAGGGGCAAAGCGCAAGTGGTAGGATGGAGAAGAGATGAAGAATCAAGGCCAAGGTGAAGGAAGCATGGAAGGTCAATCGATTCCGCCATCCACGGGAATTGAGACTGAACGGGACGGGAGCGAAAGGGAAACGAACGTGCAGGCGCAGAGCGAAAGTGCAGGCGCCAATGCCAGAGCAAGTCCAGGTCCGGGTCCGGGTCTAGTCCCACGTCTAGGTACTTTGACCCAAGTCCCGGTTTGGCAAGTCTGGGTCCCATCCACGTATCTCTTCCCTGCAGGCGCAGTAGTAGTGTCCCGTTCAAAATAATCAAGCAGGGTAATTTACGAAGGTGGGAAAAAAAAGGAGCAGGACCTACCTGGTCGGCAGACGCACCCACGGCTGCAACTGATCGATGACGTCGCCATGTTTCGATGTGGGAAACACACACTTGAGATTGCAACCACACAACCTCCTTGCCGGCCCAAAACAACAGGCGGGAAACAGAGTACATAGGAGGCAGACGCAAAGATAAGGCACCCAGACACGGCGTGCGTCCGATGAATTTGGGATAGCAGTAGATGGATGAAGATGGAGCAAAGGAATCGGCCTTTTGCACGCTCAAATAGAGCGCTGTGAGACGGCGACTTCACTCAACTTGGCCCGTCAAGACAGGCTGGTGGATGGTGACTTGCGCATACAAATGTACGTCCGCACCTGCACCTGCACCAGTAGCACTGCCCAGTGCATCAGCCAGCACCCGCACATGCACCTGGGCGATCGGCCACCGAGGGTGGATACCTTAAGGTACGTATTTGTTTTTTTCTTTTTGTTTTTTTTCTCTTTTTTTTTTGTCCCTACCATCCCCTGATACCTAAATAACAGCACACCGAACACCTACCTAAGCAGCACAAAACCGACCAACATGAATGGACAAGCACGAACCTGTGGGACGAAGGTTACACTAGCCTAGATAATTAGCAAGAACCTAGAATTGGGGATTGAAGACGGGGCAGACGATCAAATGGCATGAAGAAGAAATGTTGTTGGATGGCTAGTTTGGCAGGTCAAGAGTTTGCTCCGGACTCCAGTCCGTATCAACCGACGTTCGTTTGCTGTACTACAACAACGACTTTTCAAGTTTGCACCAGTTCACATCACTTGTGAAGGGATGTGGGGGTTTGTGTCCAGAAAACTCACATTGCACTAACCAATGAGCGGCTGCTGCTGCCCAGGTAAGAGAAGGATACCTGAAGTTGAAGTTGGGTGAGCTTAGCTCGAAACGCAAGGTGAGATCGACCGTCGAGGGACAGTAGGCTTTGTGTGTTGAGTGTGATTCACGAAATCGGCATTACCTGGACTTACTTTTTAACTGTCGATTAATCTACCAGTTTTTCAAATCCGGGGCATTGGCACTTCGTGATCAGGTATCCGTATAAGTAGAGTAACACAGCGTTTAAGAAAGGGAGAACCCCAAGAACACTACCCATGTTGCCACAGGTCGTGGAGCAGCTGTCCAGGAGGAATGGCATAGCAGAAGCCAGTACAGGGCGCAGGCGTCTGCTGGAAAGAGTGGCCGGCTAAGGTCCCATTGGATACCCTCCCTAACTAAGTGCGTGGGTTGGCTACGGGTGGACGGCACGGGATAGGGAAACGACGCGTTTGCTCTGATCGAGATCAGAACATGGCGGGCACAACAACAACACCAATCAACATCCCGACCTCTATCTGTATGTAAGTAGGTACTTCTGGGGGCCGACTGGCCGATGTGCCTCAGCCCGAGGTGGTTCTGCAAACCAAGTTTGTACCAACAGAGACTACCTAACAGATACAAAGGTGGGTCGATGCGGCAAGCAGAGAATTGCGCCAGAACAGCTACGGATACGTCGATGGCTTTCGAGCTGGGCTGTTATGTTTGGCCGATGATCAATTGGTAATGGAAGGATCCACCGAATTGTCCTTTTTGCGGACTCCCACTCCATAGGCTGCACGCGTACTACGCAGTACTACTGGAGTCCTGACGCCGGGGAGGTGGCAGTGACAGCTGGATTATTCAAATCGTCATTTGCAAGCAGCCGCGAATGAGTGGTTACTTAGTTGTTTGACTATAGAGGACCCCGCCCTCTCAATGCCAATGCCAACCGCGGTTCCCATGAAGCAACTCCCTGTGTTGTGCATTAATCTAGTCGCAATTTTGCCAGCGCTCGCGTGAAGCGATGGATACACAGTGGCGATGAGGAGCCATAATACTCAAGATATATTGACCAGATGAGCAACGATGCAATTGCCGACGTCAAATCGGTGCAAAAGAGCCTTGCCGGCGTCAGCCTAGCATTTCTGAACCAGTGGATGGCGAGCCAACGGGAATTACAGGGGTCTTAATTGATTCTACTCTTTTGAGTAGCGGGTGCGTTGGCTTTTAGACGCTATTCCTGCAAGCTTCGGCCTACATGTACGCAAATTGCTCTGCAGGCTGGTTTCCCATCAAGGCCATTCGAAGTTCCAATTCCCAAAGACAGAGGGGTAGCTGAGGTAAGAAGGAGTCCAGGTCTTCGAATAGAGATCAAACGAGACAATGGAAACTTGCTTAGGAGGTTGGAGTTGAAGAGATAATAACATGCCAGGTGGTTGAAGGAGTATCTACATACTGACGGAGGCATTTAATAGGGATAATAATCTGAAGGGGCCTCATCCGTTCCTTCAGGTGCCTTACCTTAAGGTAGGTAGCACGGTAGTTACCTTACCTTACCTTGGGTGCCGTGGTGCCCAGGGTACGTGGGCACCTACGGCGACTGTACCTACAAACCTTATGGAGCTGGAGGTATGGACGGGAAGGTAAGGTACTTATCCACCCCGGTACTGGCGCCGGCGCTTGGTTTCCACGGGAATGAGCTGCGAATGGATGGAATTCTGCGCTCTCCTCCGCTGAGGTCGGGAGTCCCCTCCCCAACACTATCCCCTGCAACCAGGCGCCATTCAGCACGCACTGGACATCACTTCAGGAGTACAATCTCTTCCGTTCCATTTCGTCTTCACTCAACACCAGACACGTACCGCCGCCAACACCCAGCCAGACTCCAACTACAGCCCCCGGGTACTCTCTCGAAGTGCGATTGACTTCTTCATTTGAAGCCTCACCCCACAAACACACTAGGAACATAATCCTTCTCTTTCTGTCTGACCATCCACACATTCCCTCGGGCAGAACATTCACTCGGGCAAAACATTCAAAGAGAGCATTTCGTCCAACCCCACCCTTTTTCTTTCCGTTGCTACGAATACAACCTGCCTGTCAGCAATTCTGTGCCCAACATTATCTGCCGAAGCACTCAACCGACGTCTCTACCACTATTGTACTTCGCCTTTGTCGCCCAGTCGGTCCGTTGGCCCATCCGTGTATGCCGCCCCCTCGAATCATGTCTTCTCCACGAAAGCAGCAACCAGATGAGGTCGCGGACAAGGTGCTGAAAAGAGCAGAAGTTAGCAAGGTAAGTAGGCAGCGCTTAGAAAAGCACAAGGGCAACTTTTGCTAACACTGAGTTCGCAACACAGATCGCTAGAAGGTTGCAAAATCGGCTTGCTCTTGCGCAATTCAAGACGAAGCATGGCTGGGAGGACCTCACACTCGACACGATCGAACCGAAATATGAAGAAGAGCTGCGCCGGAAGCGCATGTGCGAAAGCGACGTGCTGTCCGACTCTTCCTCCAGTGCTTCCGATCTGCCATATCCCACGAGGACCCTTATGAGCTCCCCTTTGAAGGCTCCTCTTTTTTCCGACGCCATAGGTTCGAGCAACGGAAGCACCGGCCATCGCAAGCGAACGTACAAGGCTTCTTTCGATTATCCCTCGTCCAGTCCCAGCAAACGCTATCGCTCCTCGCCTACGCCGCAAAAGCCCGTACACGCTCACCTGTCGTGGAAAGAAAGCCACCAGCTTGCACAGTCATCTCCTATCAAGCCTAGGCGGCAACAACATTTCACAACATCTACTGGCCCTGATGTTTCTTTCTTCCAGGGAGCTCGAAGGATGGCTGACGAACTCGTCTCACCCAACTTCGCGGCCAACTCGGACGATGAGGATGATCTCTTGCCGACACAGTCGTTCAGAACCAACTTGCGCTCATCACCGCCTACGACGCCGCCAATGCGCAATCGTCCGATCCCCAATCGCCGCATTAAAGACAGGCCTGCTGGCTCGGGCCCGGCGAAATCGGGCGAGGAGGGTGCCGACCTCCTTTTGTATCTCGCTGCTTCACCATCGCCAGCGGTTCCTTCCACCAAGACTAGAATGGAGCCCCCATCTACACCACCCTCTAAGGTTGGCCGCGACATGACACTCCCATCGTCACATATGACCACTCCTGGCGGAGGCAACCTATTCCCTAACACCCCAGGGCAAGGCTTTGACTTTGCTGAGTTCGTCAACATTACCCCCAGTCCCGCGCAAAAGGCATGGAAGACGCCTGTTGCCCTGTCATCAGCAAGGACCCCCGTCAGCCTAACAAGGAGGCGGCTCACATTTGACGAGCCCCTTGCGTAATGGAACGGTTAAGAGCCTGTCCATCCCTCATTACCTCTTTTTTTCCTTTGCTTGGGCAAAAAAAAAAAAAAAAAAAAAAAAAAAAAAAAAAAAAAAACCGAAGACGAAGACGAAAAAAACCTTTTTACGCGATACCAGGGTGGACGAAACTTCTAAACAGCATTGCGAGATGGAGCTTGGATTGCGATGACTTGGTCGAGCAACGATAATTGCCAGAAGCAGAACGAGACAAGGCACTACTACGCGGGTGTACTTTGGTCATTTGAATACTTTTCACTATGGGAAGTCTGCCATCGTCTGCATGACAGACGCAAAGCCCAGCGCTCAGGGAGGTTCGCGTTACGATGATTGGCGGACGTGCATATTGGCTTTGTCGCGGCTTTTCGTTCTTGTTCTTTGAGCCCCCTGAAATTTTCCCCCTACACTCCTGCGTGGTTTGGAGCCTGCCGCGATGGGACCTACTAGCGCGTTCTGACGTTTGGCGTGCACGCGTCCCACCGCGAATCTGGCGACTGTTTCGCGTTTCGCGTCACCCATTAAGTCGAACAGGTATTCTAGCCAATCAGAACATAGAATTCACATCCGCCATTGTACCAACTGTGGAATTGTAAATGAGTGCGCTCCGATATCCATCGCAGTAGAGATAAGCGACGAGGCGACCACCGTGCAGGATATCAGAGCATCAAGACTTCTGATGGAAACCTGTTTATGTTTGGGCACTTTGTCGCCCGCAATGTCAAGTGTCTCTGTCTAGGGTAATATAAGGATGCTTGAGGTTGTCCATGAACTGGATGATGCCCTGTTTGACCCCTTCAGGACTGGGTTCCTCAGCACAAACATCTGGCTCGAAGGCGAAAGTTTTTCTCAGGTAGTCTCGTGTAGTCGGCCCAATTGTTGCGATGAATGTTGTTCGCCTCCCTTGGCTCTTGTTGCAACCCATGCCCGTTGCTTCATCCAACATACCGAGGCCACGCAGCATGCTATCGCAACCTGTCGGGGAGAAGACAACCACCCACCGTAACGAAGCCGCCTCTGTGGCTTGCAGGTTGTGGGAAAAGTCTCGCGGGAACGATTCCATGACTCCCGTCCCGTAAACGACAACCTCATCAACTTGAATCCTTTTTTCACTGGCCAAGTTTGGAGCCATGAGTGTCTTGGGAATGATGTCCCTTCTCTGTTCACCGACGAGGAAGAGGACGGGCGGCTTGATCGGTCTGTCATGGTACCATTGGCTGTAATGATCCAGAATGTACTTGGCCAAGGTATCGCCATTGCCGGTGTGCTCTCCGAATACCTGCAGTGGCGGATCCTGTGTTACGGCCTTGAGCGCCCGCGTTGTGGCAGGACCAACGCTGTAAACCGGCACTTCATGAAGATGAGGCCAGCCCCCTTCATTGTCTGAGAACTAGGTTAGCACAGTACTCTGAGAATTACCAATGTTGACTCGCCCTTCTTTTCGTCAACCAATTTGGTGAACGCCTCGACAGCCCGCTGAGAAGTGAAGATGAGGCCGCCGTAGGCGGCACTGGTCTTGGTGTCAATAGCGCGGCGATTCAGCACGTCCCTTATCAGTGTCATTCCTGCGTCTTGGAAACTGTGGTGCAAGACCGGCACGAAAGTCGATTCGAACTCATAGCCAGAATGTTGGCGCGAGAACAGGTCTTCGTAAGAGTCGCCAGGCGTTGACTTGGTTTTGAGCAACAAGACGGGCACTTTAGCTGATAGGTTCAACTGGGTCATGCTGGGCGTGTGTTATCGACGTTCAATATGAAAAGATTGGAGGGTGCGTGTTCCGTTGCAAGTCAGATGCCCTGGAATTCACTCGCAAGAAGACACTGCTGGAGCCGCAAGAGAGTGTACGTCGTCCAAATACTCTGTGCCCCGCCACGAGTATGAAATCTGCTACCTATTGGCTGGCTCAAGTCACCTCACATGGTTTCTTAGGTAAGTTCCTCTAGCTACGTACTCTAGCCCACCGAGGCGCACCATTTGCGACTCTTTGAGGAAAATAGGATTCATGATCATCATGAGTGTAAACCAAGTTTTGGATCTAGATTATGATTCACGCAAGACGCGAGAGGAGGGGATGATGTGCCCAGACTCGAGCTACAGCTCGTTCGCATTCCCAACTCCGTCAGTAGCTATCTTACGAATCACCCGACGATATCCAGATGCTGAGGCGCATTAGGAGCTTGAAAATAAATAAATAAAATGGTAGACATGGCACCACTGTCGGCAGACCCCCATTCCCAACAAACGTCCAGAAACGGTGTGGGAATGCAGCCCATGTTTGTCCACTGTGAGCAGCCCCGGGCCGAAAAGACGGCACTCCCTGGTCGAAATCGGGAGACTTTGAGTCGCCTTGGTACGGCGATGGCACTTAAGCACCTCATCTCATCTTGATGGTGGATTGATTGAGCCACATACGCAAGCAAGTCTCGCGAGGCATCACAGATCTCTTCCTCTGCCTTGTCCGCAAACACCCCGAGATATCTCACGATTCCCATCGAATTTTCAGTTTCATTTCCCCTCGTATACACGCCCGCTGACTCACGAGTTCAAGGACTGAATGAACTTGCTGCCAGGTACTTTGGGGGCCGTACCTTAGGGACCTAGCAGCCTTACGTCAGGAGGCCACCGTACCTTACCTAGCACAGGTACCTTACCTCAGCGTTCTATGCTTATCGATAAGATGTGGAAGCTCGGAAGATTCTACGACGTCTTGAAAGTGCAGTACTCAGGGAAGTGCGTCGTCGGGTTGCATTTGAAATCGCCGACACAAGCTGACAGTGTGTGCCAAATCTTGCCTAAATCGCGCGGCCCGAATTAATCATCCTTGGCCCTACCTTTCCGCGCTCAAGCTTCACTTCATAGTGTTTTCACGTTTGTTCCCACAAGACAAACCGAACCCCAGCGGTTTGATCATGACCGACACAGAGCGAGATAGCAACCCTGGTGGACTCGCTCCCGCCCCTGTGACCACCGAGGCGCCGAAACCGCTGCCGAAGGGAGTTGTTTTGGGCAAAGATGGCAAGCCGTGAGTTCTTGTGCCAAAATTATCTTCTTCTCTCAATGGATCATTCACACGAAGTTTCCTGCTAACGAAAAACCGGCTTAGCTGTCGATCTTGCTCATCCAAAAGCGCATTCTCAAGCTGGGCCGCCCAAGCTAATGCCTCCTTGAGGAAGGATGCCCCAAAGATTTCAACGCCCGTCAATGATTGCCCTCCGGATGTGGAAGCCCTCGGTCGCGGGACTTGGGCGTTGCTTCATTCCATAGCGGCGACATACCCTGAGAAGCCCTCATCAACGCAGAAGGAGGACTTGCGTGGCTTCATGCGGCTGTTTTCCAAGTTGTACCCATGCTGGGTGTGTGCTGAAGATTTCCAGTCATATATGCAGAAGGAACAGGTGCGCGTTGAGGGCCGTGGTGAATTTGGTAACTGGCTGTGTGAGGCACACAACGAGGTGAATCGCAAGCTGGGAAAGAAAGAATTCGACTGCAGCAAGTGGGAAGAACGTTGGCGCACGGGCTGGAAAGACGGCCGTTGTGACTAAGATATGGCAATGGAACTCGGAGCCTCAAGTGACATTAAACACATGAATGTTGCGGGACGCAGCGCAGCACACAAGATAGACATAGATAAACCTTTGTACCAATATGTAAAGTACCACTCAATCGGCATTAGCGAATGGGGTATCATCTCGGGTATGGTGCGAGGGCATGATCCCAAAAAGCAGGACCAGAGAGCAGGAACACTCCAAAGGGAAGTGAAGGGGAAAAGCCCACACCAACTCGGATGTCACCGCGGGCCCTCGGGATGCCGGAGCGAGGCAATGCGGCGTTTCAGCGGCTCTCCGAAAGCCCAGCGCCATCGCCAGGTACCGCCGGACGGCAAGTATGAGCATGAATGATGGTGGTAAGCTAGATACGCAGAGAACTGGTCTAGATAGTCTAGGAATGCAAAATTATGAGCCTGACCTGCCCAGATCGGCCGTAGCAAGGCCGAACCCTGGTTTCCAATAATCAGATCATGTCAAGCTTGAAGAAGCCCTTCCAGTCGGTTTGATAGCGTGGCGGTCAGTCTTGCTGCACTCACGCACTGCATTAGAGGCGGCAGGGTCATGGGCGAGATGTGCCTTGGCCTGGCCTATCATTGGGGTCGGGGCCGCATAGGCGCATCAAACCACACCTGTCCCTGCCTGACAGCTCACTTTAAAAACCCACTAGGAGCGCGCGGGCATAATCGGGGGACAAAGAGTACACCTTGCGTATTCGCAGGTGGCAGCTTCGGCGCCGGGACCCCCTACCACGCCAAGGTACCAGGCAGGTAGGTGCCTTACATAGGTAGGACACCTAGTTATTGACAACATTGACAGGCGACCGGCATCATCAACGGCGTCGTCCTACCTAGTGTACAAGCCAGAAGCGTCCCAGGGCTCCATGTTTATGTTATGTTTTTTATTTTTATTTTTTTGCCCTCGGCGGCCGCTGATTTTGTCGGCCAAAATAGCATGCGTCTCGTTCCCCGGCAGCAAGGACAGGGCGGACAACAAGAGTCAGGTCTAGAATGGCAGGGTATGGAAAGCATTCGTATAAGTCCGACTCGGCCCCGGCTCCCGACCACCCTTGTCCGGCACCAGCCCGGTGTAATGGTGACCGCATTCTGTTGTGGCGTGTTGGATTACATCAGTATCTTCTGCAACTGATGGGTTCCGCTGCCATCATCTGTCGCTGGACCCTTCGAAGCTCCCTACTAGGCTTGTTGCAAGGTACCTCGACTGTTACTCAATCTTCCAACTTCCACGCCAGTCCCATATCACGCCCTCCTATCCGAAACCCGCCAGATACCGACACCGGTTGGCCCATCGCTTCCATCTTTGTCACTGTTGACTTATTCTTTCTGTAACTTTGCCCTATCTTGTAGTACACGAACATGCAGCTTCTTGGGTTTCCGCACATCGCCGATGATCTGCCCGTTTCATCAGGAAATTCTCAGTGGCCTGACTTGACCCTGGTCATTCACTCCTTGTGTTAAGCGAGCCTGCCGAAAGCGATGTCGCATACCGAGATGCGGCTATCGCGTTCCTCTTGATATAAACCTCATGGCCTCTGTCAATGTGAACCCCCTTCCTCTCCTCCAGATCCCAGAGACCTAGAAACAATCTCAGCTTGATCATCTGCAGAGCTGCTCCGAAGACCAACTCTACTCTACCACAGACAACCAGGTCCGCCCATTATATCACTTTTTCTATTTACAGTACGACGTCCCTTTCGAGGTGATTCCGCCATGGCCGATATTCGAACTCAGGCGCTCAAAGAGCCCATTGATGTCGCTGAATACCTTTTTAAGAGACTTCACCAAGTCGGCGTCCGCTCAGTCCACGGCCTTCCTGGAGACTACAACCTTGTTGCTCTCGACTACCTCCCTGGGTCTGGCCTGACTTGGGTTGGCAGTGTCAACGAACTCAATGCTGGTAAACGGCATCGCCAAAACCCATACTTATGCGCTTCACTAATACCTACAAGGTTATGCGGCTGATGGCTATGCGCGCGTCAAGGGAATCTCTGCCATCATCACCACCTTCGGCGTCGGTGAATTATCAGCCATCAATGCCCTCGCCGGCGCATACTCCGAGCATGTCCCCGTCGTCCACATCGTCGGATGCCCCTCCACCATCTCACAGAGAAATGGAATGCTTCTGCACCACACTCTAGGCAATGGAGATTTCAACGTCTTTGCGAACATGAGCTCACAAGTCTCTTGCGATGTCGCCAAGCTCAACAATCCCGCCGAGATCGCCAACCAGATTGATCATGCTCTCAAGGAATGCTGGATTCGCAGTCGTCCAGTGTACGTCATGCTGCCTACCGACATGGTCCAAAAGAAGGTTGAGGGCGAGAGATTGAGAACACCTATTGACCTCAGCGAGATCCCCAATGACCCCGCGAAGGAGGACTACGTCGTCGAAGTTGTCTTGAAGTCACTACACGCGGCCAAGAAACCAGTCATGCTCATTGATGCCTGCGCCATTCGGCACCGTGTACTCCCTGAGGTCCATGACCTTTTGGAGAAGGCCAAAATGCCTGTTTTTGTCACTCCGATGGGCAAGGGCGCTGTCAACGAGACACATCCCAACTACGGCGGTGTTTACGCCGGAGATGCCTCACAGCCCGACGTCAAGGAGAGAGTGGAATCTTCTGACTTGATACTTTCCATTGGCGGTCTCAAGGTAAGTAAAAGGGCTACACAACGGCTTCCTTTCGGGACAACTCGCTGATCCCGCCACAGAGTGATTTCAATACGGCCGGCTTCTCTTACCGGACATCACAGCTCAACACCATCAATTTCCACAGCACGCACACAACAGTTCGATATTCGGAGTATCCTGGCGTCACCATGCGTGGTGTCTTGCGCAAGGTGATCAACAACCTCGACCCGGAAAAGCTCAGCATCGTACCCTCGCCGGATGTCTCTAACAAGCTGCCCATCGACGACAACGATCTATCCCAGACCATCACTCAAAAGTACCTATGGCCGAGAGTTGGCCATTACCTCCGCGACAACGACATCGTTGTTACCGAAACTGGCACCGCCAACTTCGGCATTTGGGATACCAAATTCCCGGCCGGTGTCACAGCTTTGAGCCAGGTCCTTTGGGGTAGTATCGGCTGGTCTGTTGGTGCTGCGCAGGGTGCTGCACTGGCCGTCAAAGACGCCGGCGAAGACAGGAGGACGATCTTGTTCGTTGGCGATGGATCATTTCAGCTCACGGCGCAAGAGATAACAACAATGTTGCGCCATGGCCTGAACCCGACAATGTAAGCTGCATCTGCGAGTCCTCCAAGATTCCTTGATACATGGCTCGCTAACAAATTCCGCTTAGCTTTGTCATTTGCAATGACGGTTTCACCATTGAGCGGTTCATCCACGGCATGGAGGCCGGATACAACGATATAGTCCAGTGGCAATACAAGGAGTTGGTGACGGTATTCGGTGGAACCGAGCAGACGGCCAAGAAGTTCGTCGTCAAGACCAAGGACGAGTTGGAGAAGCTCCTGACCGATGAGAATTTCAACAACCCCACGACGCTGCAGTTTGTGGAGCTCTACGTCCCCAAGGAGGATGCTCCAAGAGCTCTTATCATGACAGCTGAGGCCAGCGCCAAGAACAACGCCAAGGTCGAGTGAAAGGTGTAGCTTGGCGGGCTTGCGGACGCGCACGATTCCGGGTCAGGGGGCCTCATTTTGGCAAAATTCGGATGGCGCAGGAACAAGAATTAGCACACATAAAGGTAGACGGCGCAAAATTGGTTACTAGTTAGAGTAGATGTAGAGCTCCAATGCATGTTATTAAGCAGCAGCTCGGAGCACACGTCTGATTTACTGTCTGAATCGCCACAGGAATCAAGCATTCATGATTTTGGCGTGCCGCAGAGAGATGATCGACATCCCCTAGCCGGACTTCGTCGTTCCGTCGTCCACCCTTCCACGACGCGTTGATACGATGGCTGGTCGGGCGGGGATGGCTGATGTATGTACGACCGATTGCATGATGTATGTACGACCGATTGCATGATGATTCCCGACCGTGCAGCCAGACTGTGAGTAATAATAGTGTTGAGGGTAAGATACTCTGTACCTACCTAGAGTGGGGATATGTACCTTAGATTGGTGCCTAGGTAGCTAGGCGCCTCCTAAGCGCCGCACTCATTTGCGTTTGCCTTACCTGAAACCCCTGTTAGTGCGCGATTTATTGCCCCTCCACGCTACTTTTACTTATTTATACGTACTAACGTTAAAAACGCGTTAATTAACGCTAATTATTGTATAAATTGATTATTAATAGCTTTAGAAGAGCTTTTTTTCGCTAAAATCTATAAGCTAACGTTCTACTTATTTTTATAAAGTTAACTCCTCTTAAGTATATATTTTAGAATACTAGAGGGCTAAAACTATTACTAAATATATTAATTTAAAACTTATAATATTATTATTATCTACTCTACTAGTATTATTAGTAAATTAATATATATTATTATAAAATCTAAATATAAATTACTTATTAATATTATTAATAAGCTTTTTTTTATAGTATAATACTTATATAACTATATTTTATTTCTTAGTAGTAGAGTATTTTAAATATATTAACACTAGAGATTTTATTATTAAACCTATTTAGTAATATAAAGTATATATAATATAGTCTTCTTATTATTCTTCTTTTTTATTAGTGTTATATTTAATTAAAATTATATTAATATTATAGAGTAAATAATATTAAAACTATTAAGTAATAAGTAATAAGTTTAGCTAAAAGAGTTACTATTTATTTACTATTTTAATAATAAATTAATTACTAAGCTTATTAAGTGCAATATTTTAATGATTTAAATCTATTATTAATAATAAGAAGTATTTAAAAATATACTAAAACTATATTAACTAATAAGTTTTAAGTATTATAAGATATTACTAATTTATAAAGAAGTAATCTTTAAGCTTTTATATAATAAAACTAACTACTACTTTAATTAAATTTAAGGTTTTCTTATAGAAAAGTTTAATTTATTTATATCTATATTAGTAATTTTTTACTACTTTAAAAAGATTTAGTAAAAAAAGAAGAAGATTTAGTATATTACTTAGTAATAAAACTAAACTATATAAGAAGTATATATTATATTAATCTATAACTATATAGCTAATATATTTACTTTTATTAATAAGAGTAGTATTAATTATTAAAATAGTACTAGATATATAGGCTAGATACTAAAAAGTATAAAGGTATTAAAGTAGAGTATTATAAAAAGAAATATATAGTACTATATCTTACTAGCTTTTACTATTAATAGTCTTTTTAATTATATTATTTATTTTAGATATATAGATACTAATAGCTTTTTATTTTAGGTTAAAAATTTTATACTACTAAAGATAGAGAAGTTTTTTAGCTTAAAGTTAGTTTTAATTATAGATAACATAGTATAGTATAATAAGAAGTAGTTAGAAAATATTTACTAATAATATAGTATTGTGTTATAGTATTTATCTATATACTTATTAGATTTTAACTTTATTAAAGCGTTCTTTAGTAACTTTAAAAACTACTTATAAAGATAGTATATAAAATATAAATCAGTTAAAGTAATAAATACTTTCTTTATAGATTTTCTTTATAATTATATCTTTAAAGTAGTTAAAAATATTAATATTATTTTATATCACTTTTATTATTATAATATTTATATTAAAATAGATAGAGGTATTAATAGAGAGAAAAGCTTACTATAAAGTTAAGTTTATAGCTATAGTTATGTTTAACTTTAATACTATTAAAAGCCTTTTTACTTAAAAGAATATAATATTAAATTAAAATAAAAATAATTTAATTTTAATAGTTAGTTAGTTTTATAACATCTTAATTATAGTGTGTTTCTCTTTAGCTATAGTATTAGAGGTATATCTTATTTATTAGATAAATTACTACTAGTTATTAAAGTTAAGATCTTTATATTTATATAAAAAAGTAGAAAAAAGCCTCTCTCTACTTATTAAAGCTTACTATTATTATTATTATTAAGTAATTAGATAAAAAAAGAAGTAAGAGATTAAATATTATTAGTTACTTTAATTAGAAGGTTTTATTTAATAGTATTAGCTGGAAATATTATATTATCTATTTAAAAATCTATTAGCTTTTGATGTTATAAAGAGATAAATATAAACTATAATTAGTTATTAAATCTATAATATTTTGCTTAAATAGAAATTATTTGATTTTTACCTCTAATTATTTTTATAATACTTATAGAAATATTATTTTTATTAAACTAATTAGTTAGTACTTTTTAAAGGGATTTAAGTTAGAAATAAACTTATAAAATAGTATTAAAAGTAGTAAAGAGATTAATATTTTATTTAGTATTTTTAGTCCTTTCTATTTACTATAGATACTTTAAATATTTATAGAGAAGTTATAATATAAGCTTAATCTAAAGAATAAATAGAAAAGAGGATAAAATTAGTAAATCTTACTTCTTAGCGTATAGTAGTATTAATAGTAGTCTTATTAGTAGTAGTATTAATAATAATAACTAAGTAGAAATATAGTAGTTATAATAAAGATAAGTTAGTAGTATAAAGTTATAGAATAGTAATAATAATAGTATATTAACTTAGTTTATAATATAGAAGCTAGAAAAAAGTAGATTAAGCTTATTAGTATTATTTCTACTATTTCTACTACTATTTATTCTTAGTATAACTTCACTCTATAATTTAGATTTACTCTTATAGAAGTAGTTATTATAGTATAAAGTTATATTAATAATAATATTCTCTAGAAGCTTATTAATAGTTATTTCTCTATTAGCTATAACTTCTACTTAAGCTATAAAATACTATTTATAGCTTTAAAGATAAATATATAAGCTTAATAAAATAAAAAGATAAGTAATTTAGTAGTTATTAGTAATATTATTATAATTATTAAAGTATTTAACTTTTAATTTATATTTATAGAAAGCTTAGATTATTTAATATATATTTTAGATTTATTTCTATTTTAACTTACTAGTTAATAATAGATTACTCTATTATTTCTATTAATATAACAGTCTATTAATATTGCTAAGCTTAAGAAGAACAGATTTAATAAAGTTATTATTTTAATATAAAGTTTGTAAAGTTATACTAAGTTATAAAGATATCTTAATAGTATTTTAAAGTAATATTACTCTAATTAATAAGGTTATTTAAGTAAAACTTATACTAAATAGTACTAGAAATAACTACTAAAACTTATAATAATAGCTTATAGAAATTAGTATATACTAGTTAAGTAGTTTTAAAGTAGTAAAAATAATAATTTTAATTTATAATAACTTATTCTTCTTCTTATTATTCTTAATAGTATTACTAATCTATCTTTAGTATTTAAATAACTATAAGTTCTAGTTATTAAGCTTTTAGTAGTTAATATAGAATATCTCTTTAGAGAATAAAGCTTAATAATTTAAATTAGAGAGAAAAGTAATTTAAGTAGAATTAAAAGTAAAAAAGTAATTATAATACTATAAAATGCACTTAAAGTAGAAGTTTCTAATTATATTATAGATAATATATTTAGCTTAGTTATCTATATTCTTTTCTTTAATCTCTCTAACTTTAATATCTAGTTATATTTTAATATTATTTATAGAAATTTTAATCTCTATATAAACTTAAATTTTTATAAAAAGTAGTAGTAATAGTAATAGTTATAGTAAAAGTAATAAGAAATATTTATTAAATAAGTTATTCTCTTTAGTAGTAAAATTAATTAGCAGCTTAATAGAAGCTTTAATAATAGCTTTAATATTATTAATAATAGTTTTAATATTATTAACTTTTAACTATTATATCTCTTTAAGTTTACTAATACTATTATCTATTACTTCTAATACTAATAAGTTATATTACTTATTTATAAAGTTTATTTATAGCTAAAGCTATTAAGTAATAACTTTAATTATAGGTTTATATATATTACTACTAATATAAAACCTTTTTTTTTTATATTTACTCTACTTTAAAAAATTAAACTACTACTACTCTTCTTAATTAAGTCTATTTTACTTCTTTTAAAACTAATAGAAAATTTAATTAACTATTTTATAGCTAGCTAAAAATTTCTTATAGTAGCTATTTTATTAAAAGTAATACGTTTTAAATTTAATTAAAATTAATATAGTATAAACTTTCTCTTATAATCTTCTTTTTAGAGAACTAATATAAATAGAAAGGATTTTTATATTATTAGCTTTATTAATAGAAATTCTAGTTTTAAAAGGATATTTTTATATTTATATAATACTACTAGTTTTAATAACTATACTAGTTATATAAAACTTAGATTATTATTATCTTACTCTAGTACTATAAAATTATACCTATATTACGCTCTAAATAGTATTAAAAAGCCTAAATTATATTAAAAAGCGCGTTAATTAACGTCGGTAGCGATGTTATTAATAGTAAAAGTGGCGTAGAGGGGCAATAAATCGCGCACTGATAGGGGTTTCGGGTAAGGCAAACGCAAATGAGTGCGATAAGTGGGCCATACCGTCTGACTTCACAGTCTTTTTCTGGCCGCGGCGCCATCCTAAATTCTCATCCAACCAGCAAAGTAGACTGCGTTTGGCCACCAAGCAAGCAGCCACGCCCCCACAGACGAAGTGTCGAGGACTCACACTTCGACGTCGTCTCACCAATAGCTGTCATGACCTCCGACGCAACGAAAAGAAAGCAACCCAGCTCCGGGTGTGAAAAGTCCCATCCTTCGAAACGAAGCAAGGCAAGTTGCAACTTGCGAGAGCAAAAAAACCCTGGCCGTGGCGACCTGAATATGAATAGGCTCTGCTCCATCCGTTGGTAACGAAGTTCTGACTGACAAATGGTAGGGTGGTCGCGGCACGGGAGCATGGCAAACTCCTCACCAAAAGGCCAAGGTCGCCAATCTCCAGGACAGAGACGCTTCACTAGAGGTGGGCGATCAGGGTGTATGGGTCACTTTCGCCCGAGGGATGGATAGTAAAGCCATCCGTGAGTTCAACTTCATTTGTGACGAATATGGCAAAACCATGTATGGACTTGCTCCACCCGGCGAGGACATCGAGTCTGGTGACGAGGACGAGGACATTGAATCATCCATCAAGAAAGAGCTTGTCGGCATGAGCTCTGTCAACCGTAAAGATTCCAAACGGAACTTTAAGGCTATCCGCGCTGGTATTGAGTGTGTCTTCTTCATGAAAACACGAGACCCCGTTGAACCAGTTGAGCTGTGTCGTCGCATCTGTCGAGATGCAGGCGCTTGTCCAGATTTGAAAGAGCGCAAGACCAAGTACATCAACAGGTTGACACCTGTGAGTGCTCTGGACAAGGCCTCGGAGAATGGTGTAGTAAGGACGGCACGAAAGGCTCTCGCGCCTTGGTTCAGTTTGACAGCGAGCGAGACAGCCATAGAGAATGAAGTGGGAGTCAAGAACGATGTGGCGGGAGCGGATGGAAACGAGACCGGGCCAGAAATCAAGTCGGATGCGAAGCACGCGTACACGGTCAGTTTTGCGCCCAGCCTGATAGCTGACTTGACTCATTGATGGACAGTATGCAATTCGGCCCTCCATACGCAGCAACAGCTCCATCGAGCGTGACGACCTTATCAAGCAAATAGCCAGTACCATCGACCAGAGACACAAAGTCAATCTCAGCAATCCGGACAGGGTGATACTTGTTGACATCTTCCAGGTGAGAGCAATGGCCAGAGATTGAGTCACGCAGGCTGGACTGACACCGTTCATAGAGCTACTGCGGCATGAGCGTTATCAACGGCAGTGACTGGGATGGGCTCAAGAAGCTCAACATTAACGAGATGTACAAAGCGTCGCCGGGTGCAAAGGGTGCAAAGCCCAAGTCATCACCCGTCGGGACAGAGAAAAAACCAGAGGGAGACATCATGAGCGAGGCAGCATGAACTAGCTGGTCAGCAGCAGGCCGGAGAGGATTGGGGGGAGGGGCATTTACAGCCGCTTCAAGGCAAAAGCAAGGGTCCTATCCGTACTTGTAATGGTTTTACCCCTCACCTCCAGGATGTGCTGGGGCAGGTTGCGAGTAATCAAGGCATCGGACTTAGCCGAAGATGTGGAATGAAGCAGCTTAGGCGAGATGGGTGGTACGAAATGCGGGCATCTCACTCGCCGTCCTCACGCCAGGACCTGCGGCGGCACCCGTCGGTGCACCCGACCTTTGGGTCGCCTCGTTTTGGAAGGTTCAAAGCTTCAATTCTGTCGTATTGGCTTGTCATGTTCATGTACGGATAAGGACACCGGTGGGTGGCACGTTGTGTAAGGAGAGCTGTTTCTGAAGAACGGACCCCAGAGGATGAGATTACTACCTATGTAGAGGTAGGTAAAGTTGGGGTGTGCGGCTTAGTGGAGCCCCCATTGCGGCGCTAAGCCCTATTGCGATAAATTTGACGAGTCTCCAGAGCCGTCAGCAGTTCCCCAAGTTCTGAGGAGCTTCTACGCAGCCAAGCAAGGGACGGGGGCGGATCGGACTAGAAAGGCCGGGATTGGGCCGTAACACGGTATAGGACGCTCCTCTTTGACGAGGAGAGCCAGCCACGCCTAAAATGTCAACACGTAGTACGCCGTCTACCTCATACTAATGTCCTTAAACTTAGCTTTGCTGCAATGCATCAATTTCCAACCATGTTCGAAGACAATAGGAGAAGATGGACGAGACTCTGGCAAACAAACAACTCTAACCATTCCAAAACAGCTGGTCAAGGAGAAAGAATGAGGGAAGGACCCGACGGCCGACTAATCCAGGCGCCTGGAAGACGACGCCAGAGTCAGACCCGTGAGCGGAATCCGAACACGCCCATCCGGCTCGCTTGAAAAGTGTCCAATCACCAGATTCCCGGCTCGCTTCTCGATGCACAGACTAACCAGGATCTGGGGTTATGGTGGGTGTGATTGGAATTCCAGGCGGGGCGGATAGATCCCTTCTTCGCCAACATCCATCTCATTGACCACTCGTCTGCCTTCTGATATCCTTACAGCATCGTGTTAGTCTTCAACTTCGCCTGACGACATCAACAGAGCTTGGGAGGTTTCCCCCTCTCGCGGTTTGATCCGTCTTACTAGATTGGTCTCCTCCCCCTTGCCCTCATCTCTCAGCGACATGGCACCGTTCCCCGCTGCGATGCGTTTTCGCTTGGGTTGACCCGAAGTAGCACCCGAGGGCAGCTATACTCTATGTTTTTGGTGATTCGTAAATGACTTTCTCGCCTGCTGGCTCTTGCCTCCCAAGAAAGAGAGCAATTTCGATCCGCTTCCTTTCGCCTGGGTTACAAACTGGATGCCCGCCTACACAGTTTGCTTGGGTCCAGGGCATCCTTAGCGTTGTCTCTCTCGCTTATCCGCAGTTCTTCTGGGTGCTGATTGAACGCCTCATGGACCTAATGCCTGTCCTTGCGTGACGCCTCGCCCTTCACCCTACGCGGCTAGGTGATCATTGCTGCTCGCCTGTCCCAGCTCCTCATTAGTTGAAATGGGCACCGTGGAGGCATTTGTGCCCTCCCCAAAAGACTTATGGCTCCTTGACCACGCTTCAAGCACCATGCAACATACATTTCTTTTCGTGGTCCTTATAGGCGACTACCTCACTTGGCTGGAAAAAGCTGTCGGTCCGCTGGGTTCGCTCAGAGCCTTAATGACACGCCCCCAAAGAATACCATTCCGAGCAGCTGTTTCCGCCACATTCGTTCTGTGACCCAGTTGTCACTTTATTCCTCGTCAAGTTGTCACTCCCCATCTTCGCAAGGGTTCTTCAACCACCTCCACTCTGGGCAGGTTCCGTATGCTCCCTTCCACAGTTCTCACTTTCACAATTCTCGGTTGCAACCTGCCAGGACTGCTGACCGCTTATACACCCTGTCCCGCCATGTGCTTCGCAATCCTTCGCTAGTTTTCCGTCCAGGTGTTCGCTCATCATCTTCCCGCTCTACTCCGGTGGACGTGCTGCGCCTACTTCTCTACATCCTCCTCGCCTGGAAGCCGATGTGATTGGCAGTCTCTCTATTCGCAGTTTTCCAAAGCCATCAACTCTGGGTTCGCGGGTGCCCCATCTCCAACCCAGTGCCAGTCTGCATAACACGCCGTGACCCCTGCCTCATCGTCTACACACTGGGGCTTGACGGCTTGCTATATCTAGGTCAATGTACCCACCCCCATCCACATGGCTCCGACACGGTATCACCAAAGCTACAGCTCACCCTTAACCTGCATGCGACTCACCTTTCAGGTCATTCTCAGGAGGTGTCGCAAACCTGCAGTCTCCCGTCTGCCACCCGTAGCCCACCCGTAGGGCAGACTCGTCCCAGCTTTTGGCATCAGCGGCGGCGATCCGCCAGCGACAAAGCCCATGCAAGCCGTTATAAGCCATCTGGTGCCCCAGGCCACAGTACAACAGGTCCAGCCTGTGTCTTCGGTCCATTGCCAGCGCGCCTATGGAGTCAAGATCTCCGACGGAACGAGTCTTTTCCTCGTCGCCCCTCCGCCGCCGATGGTCAAGCTCCTTCGATCGGAGCGAGCCTCCGTCGTATCGGAGGCGGCCGTCTTGAGTTGGCTTGCAAACAAGACTACTGCAAAGCCCCTCCTACAGGAACGAACCCCAGAACCCGAAGACATTCTCGACGCTGGAAAGATTGAAACCAGAGGTGCGTGGGACTTAGGAAGCAGTGCCAACTGCGCAGGAGATCTGCATATGTTCCTTCCGAGGCTCATAGCCCATACAAATGCACCTAGCGAAGAAGGCCACGAGTTCAATCTCTTACGACCCACGATGGGTGTCCCGATTCCCGAACTCAGCCCGCCCCTTTCTTCGCCCGAAAGAAGATCGGTTGATTTTCAAACAGGCCAGTTTTACAGGAAACTTTGCAGATTGGTCTCACCGACAGGCCGCTTCGGTCCTGCTTTCGCTGTCCTCCCACCTGCGACACCTATACCACCGTTTGACTCTGCGAAATCGATCAGAAGAGATTTAAATGCCAGACTGATGGAGTCGCGGGGGGTTCAGTCTTGGTCAACAGCGTTCCACTCCATGCTAGAGGCCGTCTTACGCGATGGTGAAGACATGCAGGTCATGCTAGGGTATGGTTCCATCCGCCAGCACTTCAAACAGTTCCAGTACACACTGGAGAGTGTCAAGACACCGCGCTTGGTTGCGGTAGACGCCGGCAAGGACCTCAATACTTTGGTCATGAGAAGAATGTGTCGGAAGGGTCCTCCATCACTAGCAAGCAGCCACCACCTTGAATTGCGAGGCGAATCCCGGGTGGTTGACGACAGCGAGAGTGAAACCGACGACGATGACAGCAGCAGTGAGTTGGGGCTGGGTGGAGACGACCGAGCTACGCCGTATCAACAGAGCAACATCATTATGACCGGTATGAAGGACTGGAGCAATTTTGTATTTGGAGACCCTCTGTTTGCCGTCGACTTTTGCCATGGCCCCAGTAGCGATTTTTTGTCAGGCTTCAACGATGTTTCGCCAGACCAAGACACCACCGCCATGTCTGCGTTCTCTTCGGATATGATCGAAGACAAGGCCACCGCCCATATCCGCATTCTTCTGTATGAATGCTACCACACAATCACGCACATAGCCAGGGAGTTCTTCCGGCCGCGCAGGGACAGCAGTGGGCGTGAACTGGAAGCGCGAAAGAAGTTGAACTATATCTTGGCCCAATTGGACACGCTTAGCGATGCGGGTGATCAGAGGGGAAGAAGACCAAGTGGGGAGTCGAGCCCAGCAAAGCGCTCCAAAAGCTGCGAAAAAGATGACTAGGGAGGGTGTCAATGACGTTACGAACCAGCCGTCTCTATTCGGCCGTGGTTGTTGTACATACCATCATGACGCGTGATACAGAACTAGATGCTGTCGCGCGGCACATAGAACGACACAGGAAACTAGGCTGTGCTCTTATCCCGACAAGTTTCGATCCGATTGTCTGCCGTTTTCACTTTTTGCTTTTGGCGTCGCCGTCGGCCTCGTCGCACGGGAGCTGCATCCCCATCATGCCCAGGATATTGCCAGCCGGACCTGGCAAGCCTGCCTGACCCTTGAAGCTCTCCAGCAGATTCTTGGCTAGGTTGTAGTCAATATCGATCTCTTCATCCCCAGCTTCCTTGTCGTCTTCATCGTCACTGCCATTGTGTTTGACAGCGGTACCAAGACCGTTCGCATTGGCTGGATGGCTGTCTTTGCCTTTGACCGCCGGCGCTTTGCTGTTATCAGAGACGTCTAGTCTGAGGGCCCCGTGCTCGGTAAGTTCGGCTTCCAACTGTGCTGCAAGCTCCCGCAGATCTTCGTCGCTGGGATCCTCAGGGAAACCTTCTTGATGCTTTCGCGTCCCTGCTGGCGGACTAGCTTCACCTTGGTTGTTTGGAGCTAGTCCCATCATTTCCCTCATCATTCGAGAAAACTCAGCCTCGTCAAAGCTGACTGCCTTGTCTTCCTCATCGCTGCCATCCTCGCTGTCGTCGTCGTCATCGTCGTCGTCATCGTCGTCAATGTCCATGTCTTCAATCTCGGCCCCGTCAAGACCTGCTCTCTCGTCGTTCAAAAAGGCCTCGAATCGTGACACGATCTTGCGCAGGTCCGCCTGTGTTGATGGGTCTCCAAAACCGGTACGGCCTTTTCCGCTTTCACGGCGTCCTTGCAGTTCCTTTTCAAAGTCCTCGTAGTTGATGTCCAGCCAAGATTCATCGTCTTCTCTCTCTGAATCTTTCCAATTCTGGATATCGTAATCGGTTGGAAGGACTGATTCCCCATCCTCTTCGAGATCCGCTACAACGATACTGGCCTCTCTGGCTTCGCGGCTTTTGGTGGTGTTGATGTTATTCATCATGATCTCGAATCCGCTGGCAAGCTTCATCCCCATTTCGACATAACTCAACTCATTGCCTTGTGCTTTTTCCAGCACATCTGACCACGGTGTAGGCGGTTCAAACCGTTGAGATCGAAGTTGGGCAAACAAAACTTTGGTCAACTTTACGCTCAAGGTGACCATGTCGTGTGGAGGAAAGCGAAGATTATCTGCCTTGGACAGAAGGGCTCTCAAATCCAACGCATCACGTAGATAGAATGACTCCACGGCCGGTGCGACAGCTCTAGGAGCCTGATGAAGAACATGCGCCAGTCTTCGAGGGATCCTTACTAGAGAGTGATGCATCGACTCCCAAATCTGGCCGGGGTATTTTTCTAGCCGATAGAACGCTTCCGCCTCGATGAACTCTGAATGCACAAGAGCTTCTGAGTCTTTTCTGATGGTCTTCACAGCTTCTCCCAAAGTGAGTGGCTGTGAATCCGAGACCGTTGAACTCTGGTCAAGAGGGATGATGCAAAGCCGGCCATTGTTAATCCAAACTCGATGTTGATCGTTCTCGGGACTCAGCCATTTTGGCAGTACATTTGCCGCCTCTACCAAGAGGAACTCGCCGTCGCTGTCAGAGATGCGAATCCATACCGTCGAGTCGGACTTGGATAGCTCCCTGAGGATGTAGACTATCAGCCATTCATCTTCAACGGAGTCGCCATAATCCGATGTTCCTCGCAGAAAAGCAAGTCCTTGTTGGGCTGGTTAGATTTTGACTACATAATCCTCTCTTTTTCCGTCTCTTCTATTATTCCATCTTTGAGGGTTTGGACAAACCTTGCTCGGTAGTGACCTCGAGATTTAATGAATCTCTTTGCCATATGTAGTCACCAGCCAAGTGGGTGCCTAGCAGAAGGGCTGTTTTGCGCAACTTTTCTAGTCGTGCGAGTTGCCCCCGCGAGTCTTCTTGGGCCTCCGAATCGATCAAAAAGATGCAATACTCGACGTGATTCTCCGACAGTCGATATTGAGTGGCGCAAAGACTGGGTTGTTCATCTTGAGCATGTGCAGCCATGATAATCAGTGGTCGATCGTTGAAGTTGTCGTCGTTGAGATAAGTTGGGTTAGGTGGGTTAAGGTAATCACCATGAAGGTGGGGTGGATTCTACCTAAGCTCCCCCCTCACACAGGTGCACTAAACTACAGTGTCGTAGGTACCTCCACGTCGCCTTACTGCAGGGACTTAGGCTTCCATTTCAGAGGGCGGCCCGTATAGGGCATGCGGCCGGATTCCCCCAGGGCCTCCACTTTTCCTCTTCCCCGGTCTTTTCTCCATCTCCAAGCCAGGTGAATTTACCGCAGTACTTACAGGACACCCCACCAGGCCTTTAACGCGATCGCGTCCCCCTGTATGTCGGCACGCGTCGACCCAAAGTCCGAGACTGTTCACGCCATTCCACTATCACAATATCAATCCAGCCAGCTACGTCCGCAGCCGACTTGTCATACCGCCCTCAGAGGCAAGTGTGACCCAGTCATATTCCAGTATGGCTCCTCCCAAAAGATCTCGTGCCGCTGTAGAGGCGGAGGAAGTGTTGGATGTTCGGCGGGCACGATCCTATCTTAGCCAAGACGCGTCTGTAAGCCAGCCCCAAAATTCTCGAGCATTATCGCAGCGCGGCTAATCCCTCATTTTCGACCAGTCCAAAAGAGTCCGACTATCCTACTCTACCCACGAAAAACGGGAAGACGAAAGCTCCAGTTCGGATAGCGAGGCCACTGGCAACCAAGACGAAGACGAAGACGAAGACGAGAATGGACGAGGCAGACAAGATTCGCCTCCTCGCACTCAGTACGAAATTGCCCGCGACGATGGATTTAGGCATTTGCAATATGAAGACCAGGATGATCAGCGCGCCACACAGAAAATTAAGAGCCGCCCGCAACGAATCGGCGAGAACCACGCCGCCGAGAACGGCATCATAGAAAGTGTCGAGTGTTTCAACTTCATGTGCCACGAGCGTCTCTTTGTTGAGCTGGGGCCATTGATCAACTTCATCGTTGGAGAGAATGGAAGCGGAAAAAGTGCCGTGCTGACCGCTCTTACTCTCTGCCTCGGCGGCAAAGCAAGTTCAACGAATCGAGGCGGAAGCCTGAAAAGCTTCATCAAGGAAGGCCGAGACAACTCTATCATCATCGTCAGAATCAAGAACCAGGGTGTCGATGCCTATCAGCCAGAAATATATGGCGACACCATCAGAGTCGAGCGTCACTTTTCCCGGGCTGGCTCCAGCGGCTTCAAGCTCAAGAGTGTGACGGGCAAAACGATATCTACGAAGAAGGCCGATGTCGACGAAATCTCCGAATACTGGGCCTTTCAAGTTGACAACCCGCTTAATGTTCTTTCACAGGACAATGCGCGTCAGTTTTTGAACTCTTCATCCGCTTCTATGAAGTACAAATTTTTTGTCCGTGGTGTCCAACTCGAACAACTCGACAATGACTACAAGCTACTGACGGAGATCCTTGAAAGCCATGAGGCCAAACTTCCAAGTCTGGAGGAACACGTCCGACGCTCTGAGCGTGAGTTCTCAGAGGCGCGCAAGCTGAGAGACATAGCCCAAAGGAACGAGGAGATGAGGAGGGAGTATCGTCGTCTTCGAAATCAGCTCTATTGGTCTCAGGTGGCAGAGCAGGAGGATATCCTTCAACAATGCGACGATAAAATCGCCTCCCTGGACGAAATTATCAGTGGCGCTGAGTCATCGATTGAGCAAAAATCACAAGCCTTGTCTCACTGCGATGAGCTGCTGGCGCGTGCTCAGGCAGCACTTCATGCGAAACAGATGGAGGCCACCACGATTAATGAAGATGTCGCCGCTGCCAGAGCGGAGTTTGATGAGGCCAAGGCTCAAGTCACAGACATACATCGTCAGCTGAGAGATGTGCAGCAGCGTCACAGCAATGCAAAGGCATGGGTAAAGGACTCCGAACAGAAAATCCAAGCAGAAGAACAGCGACTGGATGCTGGTGCCGGCAGTGCCCGACAAGAACTCGAAGCACGGCTGAACGACGCCAAGTCGGATGAATCCAGCACAAGGGAGAGAATGGATCAGGGTGCCAACGCCATGCCAGAGCTTCGTGATGCGCTCAAAGCAGCTCAGTCTACTGAGAACGCGGGCAGACTAGACATAAATAAGAAGAGAGAAGAAATCTCGTCAGCTGAATCGCGCCTACAGACCCTCCAGCGAAACGGAGGATCGGCATATGCTGCCTTTGATAGAAGCATTCCTGCTCTTCTTCAAGCCATTGAACAAGACAGTGGCTTCGAAGAGAAGCCCGTTGGTCCGATCGGAGCTCACATTCAGCTGCTCAAAGCTGAGTGGGGGAGTATTCTAGATACAACTCTAGGTGCGACGCTGGATAGCTTCCTTGTGGCAAACAAGAGAGACCAGCAACGGCTGGCAAGGTTGATGCAGCGCTTCACTTGGGGCCGCACCCCGCCGATCATCATCGGCAAGCGTTTGCCGCCCAATATGAACCTGAGAGAGCCCGACGAAAGATTCGACACAGTTCTCCGCGTTCTCCGATTCGACAATGACTGGGTCCGCAGCCAGCTTATCGTCGCCCATTCCATTGACAGGATCATTCTCATAAAGGAGAGGAAAAAAGCCGAGGATGTTATGCTTAACCACTCACCACCGCCAAACGTGCAAGTGTGTCTTGCGTTCCATGACGGTGCCAGCAAGCGCGGTCATGGACTCCGAATCCAGGCTAAAGAGACGGGCGCGAATACATCACCAATCAACGCTTACGATAGAATGCCGAGAATGAAGTCAGATAACGAGACACAGGTCAAACTTCAAGGAGAGGCATTAGCTCATCTGCGGGGCGAGCTGCGGTCTCTAGAGACAAATCAGCGACGGCTCGAGCAGTCATCGGCCAAATGCAAGGCGAATCTAACTGCCCAGGAATTAGGAAATCAGTCTTTGGAGCGGCAGCTGCGCAGGGCTCAGGCCCATATCGAGAGTGTTTCAGCGGAGCTTGATCAATACGAAGGAGCCGATGGCAGACTCGTAGGTCTTCGGGAGGAGCTGGAGAAGGCCAAAGCGGAAAAAGACCACCAAGGCACTCAGTATGGAGAGATGAAGCTGAGGCAAGAAGAACTAAACAAGAAGACGGAGGAATACAAGAGGAAGAGCGACGAGGAGAAGAGAAGACTCAAAGACTACGATGCTCAGCTGAACAAACTACAACTCGCTGTTACGAGAGCCGAAGACCTACGAAAGCTTGCCGTTATGGAGAAGAATCGCGCCTTCGAGGACCGCGATAATGCGATTGAAGACAAACGACGAGCTGAGTCGGAGCGTGACCAGCAGGCCGAAACCGTGGCCGACTTCACTCACAAAGCTATGGAGAAGGCACCAAATCGTGTGTACATCGCCGAGGGCGAAACACACAAGACCATCGAAGCCAAATACGCGACTATACACCAGCAACTAGAGAAGAGGGCTCAGAGGCTGGGTGCTTCAGACGAGGAGATCAAAGAGCGGGCAGCGAGAGCTGAAACAGCCTACGAAGCCGCGAAGCAGCTCTACCAGGGCCAGTTGGAGGAGCAGGCCGCAGGAAAGCTCAACTTGGAAGACCGGTTGAACCGATGGCGTTTGTTCCAGCGTCACATCTCGGCGCGAGCACGCATTTGCTTCCAATATCTCCTCAGTGAGCGTGGATTCAGAGGCAAGCTTGCGATCGACCATCCTCAGAAGAGGCTGTCGCTTTTCGTGGAGCCAGACGAGACGAAGAAAGGTACCGGTGGCAGAAGCACGAAGACACTGTCAGGCGGCGAGAAGTCTTTCTCGTCAATTTGCATGCTGCTGGCTATTTGGGAGGCCATGGGTTCGCCTCTGAGATGTCTTGACGAGTTTGACGTCTTCATGGATAACGTCAACCGCACGATCAGCACAAAGATGCTGGTAAGTCATCCATGTACGCTTGCAGACCTCATCCAATGCTAACTCGGCTTCTCATCCAGATTGAGGCGGCGCGACGCTCGGTATCTCGCCAGTACATCATGATCACACCCAACGCCATCGAAGGACGGGCATCGCTTGATGAGGATGTGAAAGTCATTCGGTAAGTGCGTTTAGCCTTGTTGAAAAAGAAAACACTAACACTAGCCTTAGGTTGACCGATCCTCGACAGCGGACTTTGGTTTGATACGCCAGGGTCTTTCTTGCCTGAATGGCTACCGTTGGGGGCGTACGGTACGGACCAAGGTTTGTGGCGAAGGCGGGGAGGAATGGATCTTGCGGGATCTGGCGTTGAGGCGTTGAATCAAACGGCAGTCTGTAAAATTGGGCCTTAATTTGCGTCTTGCATCGTGGCAGTTTAATAAGCCAGCTTGTCGAGGTACCCTTCTATATCATACAATTGATGTGTTTGTGAGTAGGCTTTTGTACAGTAACCCCAGCCGTGGAGTGGTTTCTTAAGAAAAATCCCCTTGTGACTGGTTCTAGATTCGGAGCCCTTTGCTCCTCAATACGTTCACACCCGCACTGGCCGTAAAACCAACCCACTGCCCTACGGAGCCAAGTATACCACCAACCTCGTGGACCTCTTTGAGTCTTCGTCGAAGGAAGTCTCTGGTGTCCCTGAAGCCAGCGGATTTGTCACTGGTCATGAAAAGCTCGGTGGAGGCATAAATCATCGACACGCTCGCGCGCTTGCTGTACCAAGAGGGGTCAACGGAAGTGTCCCCGGAGAGAAACCAGATCTCGTCAGCTAGCTTAGCCAGCTCTTTAAACGAGGCAGGAGCATGGGTTGGCTGTGCCATGATGGCCAAAGCCTGCAGCCGCATTAGCGAGCACAAACATAAAGCTGCGGGACAGGGCCGCCCACTTCTTGCCAATGTCCTACGATGACTTCGTTTCCCAGAAGCCGTTCCCATGTTATCATTTCCACCTTTTCGTCGATGCTGGCCTCTGGGACCTGGCCGAAGATTTCCTTACTCTTGGCGGCTAGGCTCTCTCGCCTCGTCACCAAGTGGTAACGTATGAGGCTGAAGGGGCCGTCGAGCAAAACGCTGGTGCTAATGTCGAGATACCCGGCATCCTTCGCGCCGAGAGCTAGAGCTTTGTGGGAGAAACCGTGCTCCGGGACATGTTCGTAGGCGGCGGAGAGAATTGTCTTTTCTTGGGTGTTGAAAGAGGCAGTCTGGTCTGGGTGGTCGTACGAATGGTAAGCTCGTTTTGTCTGTAGTCTTGTTGGAAGTGCTATTTGGCAATGGCGAAATGGGCGAAAGGCCCATCTGGCAGTCGGTCGGCGTGGAAGGAGCATTTCTGTAAAGGAGATCGTGCGTTTAGTCGGGTAAGGTCTTCTTCGTGCCAACTCGTCGCAGACTCGTTCCCAATCCAGCAGTCGTAGATCAGGTGATCCTTTTCTTCTTCCTTTTTTTTTTTCCCCGCCTTCTTCCCCGAAGCCCCTCTGAGGCACCGACAGCGTAGCGTGCTAGTCGCCTAGTAGTTGGTCTGGGCTAAGTACGGTACCTAGGTTGAGCTCTGTTATGGAAGAGGTCGGGTACGGAACAGCGCGGTCCTGCCTGAAGGAACCTTACCTTACCTTACCTTAGGCTTGAACGTAGATACCTAAGATCGCCCCTCAAATACTCGCCTTAGGAGCTCGCTCTGTTTCGGCCATGTTGTTACACAGCGTTGAAATCCTACCTTGTCACCTCGTGTATCACAGTCAAGAAGCTATGATTGGGCTTCATCCAGCATGGTGTGCTACGCAGACCGTTGCTCCCCAGGCTCCGACAACTGCTTACCCTGTGAAGCAGCGACACATTCCGATCCCCCGACCTTGCGCTGCGTGGCCCGCGCCATGCGCCAGTTGCAGCCACGGCAAGCAGACTGAGATAGATCACCATAGTCACGGTCGTCCGTCCTACAGCGGGCTTACTGATGCAGCACACAGCGAGATCAGCCCAATAGACAGGGAGGTCTATACAGTGCACTGGACATTCGATGCAATGCTGGGCCTCTGCAACGCAGGACTCACTAGCTTGGCAGCACATTGACAAGTAACTTACTCGAACACTTCCCTGGAGGTATGTATTACGCGGTGCTTTGATCGTCCCCGAATCATCATATGATTAGTCACTGAAAAGCGTGGTTTTGGATGGGGCTTGCGAACGTTAGTACTGCAGTCCAGCCTTGAGCCATGTAATGGCGTATCCATGTACTTCTGTTCGCACTGCACAACGACCAAGACGGCATCAATTCGGCACGAGAAATGTCGACCTATAGTAACCATGCCTTAGCTGAGAATACGCAGACACTCCTTGTCGGTGCTTGAGCTTCTGCTCCGTATAGGCTTGTATCTTGCGTTCTTTCATGTCACGCCAGGCGAATGTCACCAAGCTACGCGAAAGTCGCAAGACAAGCCATCGCAGACTCGGTAGAGGTCGGATTCCGTCCGCGGCCACAGAGGTATTACTCCCTCCCCACCCCACTGACAGGACCATGGCCCTCAAGGTTCTCTCAACCACTACTGCATAGTATATTGTGGCCAAACAAGGCACTCAGGTGTTTGAGCTTTCTGTCATGTAGACCATGTTCTATTCACTTATATATGTATATACATGCCATGGCTCTAGCTAGACACACCTGGACAGTAGGCAAAAGTCCCAGTCCTAATCCACAGGCCTTCAAGGTTGCGGGATCAGTCGCGCCAGGATGTGCAGGCAGAGGTGTAGGTTGGACATATGGCTGTTATCCCTGTTTTTAGAACAGTGATCTGTGACATGATACCACATACTTCAGAGATGGAAATTTACTGCCCATTTCCATTCTTGGGAGGGAGAAAGACAAGAAAAGATAGTCCCTTCGCATATGCAAACCTGGCTGCGAACTTGAGAGCATCGTCTACCTACACACTCCGCATCCGCACGGCATGCACCTCACCGGCGGGCAGCAGTGCGCCAAGGTTGACGCCTCAGCAGTAACGGTATCTTACTCGTCGTCTGATGCAGCTCAAGCTCCACCCTTCTGCGGTGCTCTTTCACGCATGTCCTGTCCTGCATTCACTTGGACTCCGCCGCATCGGCCGCTGATTGGCCAATGAACACGCACTATTGACGCAGCCATCTGATGTGCTTTCTGGTGTCATTGCTCGTTCGCCGCGACTTCCCTGGATGTCGGCGCCACTTCTGACTGGTAAATGCCGTGGGTGCTACGGAGGAGGTATTTTATACTGAGAGCTGGAGAACGCCAAGTTGGGTACTTACTGTGTACCTTACCTGGGTGAAAGCCGAGACCAAGTCTGAATAGAAAATTGCCCTGCAAGGCCACCATGGTGAGCTTTACTCTTGAGGTCGCCGCCCCTCCATCCGGGCGTTTCGAAGGTAAGGTAAGGCACCTTACTGTTTGCCTCAATGCTCAAAGTTGTTGAGAGGCTGCTGCCCTTTCAGCTTCCTCCGTCCGGCCGGCTCCTTTCTTAGTTTACCAGGTGCCGACAGTCGAGATATGGAGGTTCCATCCGTCAGAGTCCTTGAGCTTGAGCCCGGTAGACCGTAGTCGCGGCTCTGATAGTACCTCACTTCCGTCAACTCCAGTATCTTACTGGACTGGACCCGACCCCACCTAGCATTGGTTCCGTTCCGTTTCTCCGCCCCCGCTCGCACCAGTGCCCAGCAGCAGGTCCGGTTGAGGTATTCGTACCTTCCTACCTTACCTACCTACCTACCTACCTAGGCACCATGGACCTCCCGTCCCGAGTTCCACCTCACCTTGCTCTTTGTCACGTCTATTGGATCGAAGGTGCCGTTTAGACCCAGACACACCTTCCACCTGCTCTGGAAATTCTCTCACCTGGCTCACCTTGCGTGCTTGCCTTGCCTTGTGGATACGTCGCCGTCGCCGTCGCGCCTACCTATCTCAGCTCCCTGTCTTGCCTTAACTTACCTAAGGTGGCTGGCTGCCTGGTTCGCCTGGCCCGGCCCTGACCCCAGCCTGCTTTCTTGCCGCCTGCGTCCGCGCCTGCATCTGCGCCTGCGTTTGTGTTCGTTCCTCCCGCTCCTGTTCTTTTTCCCTTCCGCCTTATCTGTCCATACACCACCACAACGCGCACACACGCGTCACATTACTTTGTATCGCATCGCATCGCATCACAACAGCACGACAGCGAAGCACCATCCGCCGCGCCACCAGCACCATCCACATCAAGACGTCGTTGTACTGGTGTTCAGCGATCGCTCTATCTCTTTTCTCCCGTCCTTCTTCGTCAGGTCTACAGGCGCGAGTCGTAGGGAGCCATGGGTAAGTCAATCTCTTTTTCTCATCCTTTTCCGTTCGCTGTTCCATCATTTCTTTCCCAGAGCGGGTGGCTCAATTGCATTGCCTTGCTACTCCCGTCCATCTCGTTGGCCTTGGGGCTGTCATACCTGGCTTGTCCTTGTCTGTTTCCTCGTCGTTCTCCCGCGCATCCTCTCGTCCACCACAGTACACCGTTACCGCCCCGTCTCTCATCGCTTTGCCTCGCCTTGCCTAGCCTGCCATTGCCTTACTTTGGTTTGGGGTCGGATGCGGTTCATTGGCTTGCTTGCTTGCTTCCTTCCTTCCTTCCGCCCAGCTCACAAACATGGTTGGTTGTTGCCTCGCGCGAAGGAATTGAAATCGGCATTTTGACTTGGTGTCGTGTCTTGAAGAGCAAGCAACCTGCTTGGTCTCCCAGCCTCACCACAAGCTGTGCCACTTGCTCTCGTTGCCCTCTTTCCTCAGTACCTGACCCCAAACCCTGCTTGACGCCGCGTTTCGCGCATCTCACAACGCCCAACAAGCCCAAGTCCAAACTTGAGCCAGAGCCAGGAGCCTGCTCACACTGCGGGTGTGGCCACCAGCTCCTCCCTATCATCCATCTACATTGGAATTCCCTTTCACCAAGCATCCATCTATTCACGAATTCATCTATATCATGCTGGCATTCATGCATGGACGAGCTACAAGCTAGGATCCTTACCTGCGTGTACTCGCACCTGAGCTTGTCACTTCCGCCCCAGAAACCCCCCAATCATTCTCTTTCAACTTGGCCCGTCATTCTCTCTGTCCGTCTGTCTCTGTCTCTATCCAACCCTTCCTGCTGCTCCCTTGTCCTGTCCTTCCCTTCCCTCATCCCCCCTCCTCATCCCCCCTCCCCACCCTCCGTCGTGCCTCTGTGGCTGCTGTTGCTCCTCCACCACTCCAAAGAGGTACCGATGTACGTACATCCGTACCTGGCCTGCCGATTCCTTTCCCTCCCCCGCCTGCCCGTCCCTCCCTTTCCTTACGACTTCGTGAGCAAGGAAGGTACCTCCCCGTACCTCCCCGTACTGTCGTGCCTTTGGTAGCTGCATGTCCTTCTGCCCCTTCTCCACTGCACTCTCCTCGTTCTGGGCTGTACCCGTTCCCGTATCCAGACCCGTACCGTGCCTCCACGCCCCCCCCCCCCCCCCCCCCCCCTTCGTCTTGCCATATGCCTGCCCACGTCCGCCCTTCCCAGCTATCCAAATATCGACCGCTGGTGCCCTTTCTCCGTCGTTCCTGCTTCTTTGCTCGTGTTCTCTTGCTTTCTTCTCGCAGGCACTCTTTTCTTAAAGCTCCCTGGTTTCGGCCTTCCGACTAACCCTACCTTTTCGTAGCTGACTCCGGCGACACTTATCGACCCGTAAGTATCTCTTCTAACGTTTGGCAACATCTTCGAGCCGGCCGACCTTTTGAGCCCCCCCGGCCCATTTTCTTTCTGCTGTCAACATACCTCCGAGCCTGCTCGAACTTGCGCCCATGTTGCTCAGTTTCACTTGCCCAAAACCACCTGCTCATCTACCTGCCCGCCCACCTGCTCTACCTCGCGCTTGGCTGTTTTACCCCTCGGCGCTTCTGCCAAAACCTACCTCCGCTTCTGGTTTGCGGTTCTTTCCTACAGCATGATCCGATGCGTACAGAGACGACGAGATGGAGCTTTGAAGGTTGACTTTGGCTACGGCGGTGCAGGAGCTCTCGGTGCACCTTCCAACTCTACCTTCTCGTCTAAACCCACTCGCCCCATCCATTCCTTCGTTCTGAGCCGCCTCCGGCGCCTCCCTCCCCTCACCCTCTCACTTTCCATATCCCGCCACGTTTCTGTTACCGAAGCATCTCCCCTCCCCAACGCGTTGTTTCCTTCATCCAGTTCTGCCTCTCCAAGCATCACGCTGCTATCGACACGCTGTACTAGATGGCGGCACATAGCGCTAACACTCGCCAGCGGGAGCGATCTCGATCCCCTCGACGCGGACGTTCACGCAGCCCCAATCGCGCCTCAAGACGTCGCTCATTTTCCCCGCGGAGTCGATCCCGCAGTAGAGACGAGTACCGTGGAAGAAGAGATCGTTCACCCATGACTGGCACCGGAGTCCCGTCTGGAGGATCTAGCACTGGGTACGGAGGGGCGCCTCAACATCGATCCTACGAGGAGCGCGCAGCTGCTAGAGAGCAAATGATGAGCAACATTAGGGAGACTTCGCAACAGGACCGACGCGTCTACGTCGGCAATCTTTCCTACGATGTCAAATGGCATCACCTCAAGGACTTCATGCGACAAGGTGAGCACCCTCCCCTCCCATGTGTTTCTGCACCAACAAGACACTGTGTTTCTTCAAAGATGTGACTGTGGTCTTGTGTTGCTCGTTGAACTGGACTAACTGCCTTTCCTAGCCGGAGAAGTTCTCTTCGCCGACGTGCTATTACTTCCAAACGGAATGTCGAAGGTGGGCGTCTACACGTAGTCTATGGCTGGTTTTCTTTTGTGGTTCTTCCCTCTGGTTATTGATGGAATTGTTGGATTGACGGGTTGGGACGTGTGTCCACGGGTCTATGTAGGGATGCGGGTAAGCTCTTTCATCAATTATCTCTGTGGGCTCACGACGCTGACGAAACATGCAGAATTGTGGAATATGCGACGAGGGAGCAAGCCCAGAACGCTGTGGCAACGCTCAGTAACCAGAACCTCATGGGCAGACTTGTCTATGTTCGAGAAGTAAGTCATGACTGGTAGCACTGCTATTGACGAATCGAAATCCGGGCTGACCCAAAAACTGCAGGATCGCGAGGCTGAGCCTCGCTTCATCGGCGCCACAGCTAACCGCGGTGGTTTTGGCGGAGGCGGTATGAACCCTGGCGGTTTCGGCGGCGGCGGAGGCGGTGGCGGCTACAACGCTGGTGGTAGCCGACAGATTTACGTGGCCAACGTTTGTTCCCATTCCAATCCAGGCTCGAAATGTCGCCATTTGTCAACTAACGAATATCACAGCTCCCCTACACTGTTGGCTGGCAAGACCTCAAGGATCTCTTCAGACAAGCTGGTGAGTTCGCGATTACAACGCAGCCTTGCTACCATTACTCATGGTCATTAACTTACACTTTGAAAAAAGCTCGTAACGGAGTTGTCATTCGTGCCGATGTTCATCTTGGGCCTGATGGCCGTCCAAAGGGATCAGGGATAGTAGTATTCGAGAACCCTGACGATGCCCGTACTGCTATCCAGCAGTTCAATGGCTATGACTGGCAGGGTCGTCTTCTCGAAGTTCGTGAGGACAGGTTCGCCGGTGCGGGTGGCCCCATGGGTTTTGGCGGTCGTGGCGGTTTCGGCGGTATGCGCGGCGGTTTCGGTGGTGCTTACGGCCGCGGTGGATTCGGTGGTCGTGGCGGCTTCGGCGGTGGCGGAGGCGGCGGCGGCTATGGCCGTGGCGGCTTCTCAGGAGGAGGCGGTGGTGGTGGAGGGGGCTTCGATGCCGGCAACGCAACTACCGTCCCTCCCAACCCATTTACCGACTTCGCTACTGCCGGAACCGATCGCGGCGAGACGATCTATGTCCGCAACGTGAGTTGACGAATCGTTGTGAATTCGTTGAAATGTCGGTGCTAATAGTTGACAGTTGCCTTGGTCCACCAGCAACGAGGATCTCGTAGAGCTATTCACTACTATCGGAAAGGTTGAACAGGCCGAGATCCAGTACGAGCCCAGCGGGCGCTCGCGTGGTACTGGCGTTGTGCGGTTTGACTCTGCAGACACTGCAGAAACCGCGATTGCCAAATTCCAGGGTTATCAGTACGGTGGCCGTCCTTTGGGCCTGAGCTTCGTCCGCTATCTCAACGCGGCTGGTGGCGGAGATAGCATGGAGACTGACGCGCATGCTGGGTTGACGCAAGACCAAATCATGTAACTTGCCGAATAAGTCCGACACAATTTCGTGTCTAGGTTCGCGATATCGGTCGATAGACCACCCAAAACGGCACATTTCTATACCACACTGCCGGCAAATTGTTCTTGTACCCACTCTCAATCGCAGTCTGCACATTCATATTAAATTGTTTTTTACTTGCGCTGTGACGAAAAAAAAATATCATTCCGATCCATCAGGTTTTCCAGGGGGGCTGGGCTTTGGTGTGCATGACTGGTCGAGCATTGAAGGTGTCGGTCGTATTCTACACGACATCTCATATAATGTGGTTCGTTAGCTAGGATGGGTCTTTCGGACTACGTGGATGTCAGTCCAGCTGCTTTGGTGTGCTGGCCCAACTTCGTCTTGATACTGACTACGGACGTTCGTGGGAGTCTCAGTTCGGGCAGAGGCCGAGTCTTTCCCACCAACAAGCAGATAGCCTGTTCAGGGCCCCTTACCTGCAATTTACTTCGAATAGCACATAAACTATGCATGTGACGATGGTTGTTGGAGATCACCAGGTAGAGGGCGATAATGTACAGCCGGTGATTGCATCAGATATTGCAACACAGGTAGAAGACAATAACGTCCCATGAGCAATCGTTCACTCTGGGTCAAACTCGTTTGTAGCAATCCTCAAGTTGTCAGGGGCCGTAAGACGATACTCAATGCACAAGCTGAGTTGAAATGCGCTTGGTTCTTGGGAACCCTCTTGTTTGAAGATTACACGCAGCAATAGATCTGGCACAACCCCAGCCTTCCGGGTCGTCGTCACACTATGGATGTTTTCCTTCTACATCATTCCTGCCGGTCAGTTTCCTGCAGTTTGCTACCCCGGAGACTACTTGACGCACCTCTAGTCATCACTCGGTGCGTCACATCCACAGGAACGCCGGCTGGCTGGTTGCATATTCGTTCCATCGGCACCTCCGATCAGCTTCACGGCCTTCTTGCAGCAAGGGAGTGTGCTAACCGCGATTCTCGTTTCGCCAGCCTGCCCACGACTCAATATCACATATAAGCCCGACATTGCCACAATGCAAGAGGTTAAGCTTTTGCATGACATCCACAGAATTGGACCTGTCAGTGTTGCGTACCCAAAAACAAAGAGCAAATGTGCGAGCTTCATCTACACAGGTGCCCAACCTGTGGCGCGAGATGGGTGAGCCGCAAGAAACTAGCAAGTTGTGAAAGCAGCGACCCAACTTCCCGATGTCCAGAGAGCTTGTGTATGTATGTAGGAAATCCAAAAAGACCACGGCGATGTGAGTGCGAAGCATGTACACGAGTCAGGGAGGCACTGGAAGCATTTGATGATGACGCTTATTTCTGCTCTGGATAAGGTGCATTGCCCGGTGACTACAGCACTTGTTCATCAGGCAAATAGCGCTGTGGGGCATGAAGACGCGAAGTTGGACTCCTAGGATCTGTCATCTGCTTTTCGCAAGAGTATGGCCTTCCGGTTCGCTCCCGACATCTGGCCGAACACGCGGGGGCTATCTGCGTCTGAATGTATATCTGCATGGTAGCAATCCCGGGATGAATACCCGTCAGTAAATGGTCTGTAGAACATACTCGCTTACACCCCATCGTCAGCTGAAGAATTGCAGCCAAAAAAGAAAAAGAAAAACAAGGCTGTCAAAACAGTAAGAGGGATTCGGGTTCGCAGTCAGTCCTGTCCGGTCTGACCTTCCTCCATTTTCTTCCTGATCGTCTCCAGCTCGATTTTCACCCGATGGCTATGTTGCGCAGACAGTTCGTTGGGCTATTAGCCCGGGCTGTTGAAGGTTGCTCTAAAGTCGTAATTCTTTAGGACGCAGTAACTGTTGGCGCTCCTCCCTTCTTTCTTCGGGCCTTTGCCTTCTTCTTGCTTCTGTCCCTGGGCTTGAGAGCAGTCATCCCGCTCTTGCATAGGTCGGCATATCGAGCGTAGAAGGCGTCCAAGGCATCAACCTCCACAACAGTTGACAATTTGATCTTTGCATCTCGGTGCATTTTGGATTTGCCGTTGGAGGCGCGGACCAGCACGGGTAAGGGTTTCGTTGGGTTTAGGTCCGGAAACGGATCGGTATCTGTCGCAGCGGGAAGATCTTGTCCGTAGGAGACTAAGACCGCGGATGTTAGTGCAATTGTACTCTCCTGTCCCGGGCTCATTTGCATACGTCGCTTCTGAACGAGGAAGATGGAGCCATGGCCTTTGCTCTTGCGCTGCTCGAAAAGGTCGGCTAGCTTGCCGAAGAACTAACTCGGTCAGCTCAGCCTGCGCGTGATGCGGGTGAAGACAAGTTATGAAAAAGAAGAAGAAGAAGAAGAAACAAAAAAGGAACCGAGACACATACTTCGTCGTGGCTCAAATGACGAGCCATGATCCAGTCTGCAGGCCGCTTGTTGGATGTTGCGCTCTTATCAGCCTTGGGTCCGCAAGAAGAGAGACGTCGTTGAGCGTATCAAATGCCCCGCCAAATTGATCTTGTCAAGGACCCCGTGCGCCCAGCCCTGGATTTGCGCCTTGACACCTGGAGCTAGGTGCTTTCAGGTTAGCGCTGGCCGCATCCCTGTCGTTCCTTCGCTCGCCAGTCTCCACCGGGTCCGTGCTCCATAGAAAAGTTCCAGGCGACGCTTCATGAAGGCTTTGAAAAGAAAGTCGAAATTGTCACATATCTTTACGCTCTTCCTGCTGCCTCTACCTGTGCACTCGATCTTGGCGTCCCTCGTCGTCTTACTTAAGGGACCCAATCTGGTGATTGGCCTCAATCCTGTAAACCCTCCCCGACAATGCCTCCCAGGCAGCTTTCTCTGCCGCCGAAGCTCCTCCAAGAGATTGGGGCTCCGGGCGAGCCCAGTGCCTCTCGATCTCGCGGGCGGTGGAAAAGTCAAGATCAGAACAGGAAGGACCGTCGCAAATTTGAAAGACAGTCCAAGAAGCAGCGCCAATCCCTATTTCTACAGGATTCGCATTCAACCAAACGCCACTATGCACGGGAGCCAGAGAATGAGGATGACGATGACGATGACGACGCTGGTGGTTTGAACGACACAGGCCGTTGCGCCGACAGCCACCTACAGACGATAGAACCGCGCGCATCGCCGCTGTCTGCCTCCAAGAAGCGCAAGAGGACCTCTCCCGAGTATGCCGACGATGTCAAGGGCGAACAGCCCGCCATGAAACAACCTTCGCGTGCCGTTCGCGACCGGCTAGCCCAAGACAATGCTGAGATCGAGCAACTTGAACGAAAGTTGGGGCTTAGAAAGGGTCGGAAATCACTGCCCCAGGCCTTTAAAGATGACGGATTGGTGGACCTGCTTGGCGATTTAAGCAACGGCAGCGGCGAGGAGGAGGAAGCGAAGCAGACCAGTGAATACAAACAATGGCTTGCGCAAAAGCGGAGGAACGCGAACCGATCTCGAAGCGAAGCGGCATATGTTGCAGAAAGCGGTGAAGATGACAGAGTCTTCGACCAAGGCGACGAGCCGTCGGAGGACGATGATTTGAGCGATTCAGCAGAGGAGAGTGACAAGGATATTACTGATGACGATGCGGAAGGCGTCAACGATGACGACTTGGGTGACCAGCAATCTTTTGTTGGTTTCGGTTCAGACTCGGAGGAGATGCCAACAGCTCCTAGACGGGTCAGGGAAAATCCATATTTGCCACCAGTGGCTGCCGGCACACAGTCCTCAAAGTACATACCGCCATCAATGCGAGCCAGAGTGGGAGGCGACGCCAACCTCGAGGCCCAGATTCGCAGAAAGTTGCAGGGTCCCGTCAACAGAGTTGCAGAAGCAAACTTGGTATCGATTGTCGGTGAGATTGAGAAAGTCTACCGTGATTATCCGAGAGGCCATACGAACAGCATTTTGACGGAACTACTGATGGCTCAGATTTGCGACCCCACAAGCAAACCCGACACCCTTTTAGTTCTGTCCGCTGGTTTTGTCGCTGCTCTTTATAAGGTCATCGGCATTGACTTTGCGGCACACTTTCTGACGACATCGGTGGAGCGGTTTCAACAAGAGAGGAAGAAGGCGACGACCGCCGCTAGCCAGCAACAGGTTCCCACAAAAGAGACATCGAATTTAATTACAGTCCTCGCGGAGACGTACATTTTTCGCGTCATTGGCAGCAATCTTATGTTCGACGTTGTGCGGCTTCTACTGGGCGACCTCTCAGAGCTGAACGCTGAGCTCTTGCTGCGGGTCGTTCGCGTAGCTGGGCCCCAATTGCGAAAAGATGACCCGTTGGCCCTCAAAGACATTGTCAGCCTGATGCGTCCTGCAGTCGCTAAGATTGGGGAGAGTAACGTCACGGTCCGGACGAAATTCATGATCGAGACTATCAGCGACCTCAAGAACAACAAACTGAAGGCCGGCACACAGGACTTGGTCATTCTCAACGACCATGTCACACGCATGAAAAAGGTTCTGGGTTCACTTGATACTCAGAAGCTGAAGGCCACGGAACCACTACGAATTGGCTTACGGGATATCGAAAATGCGGATAAGACCGGCAAATGGTGGCTTGTGGGGGCCAGCTGGGCTGGCGTAGGACCTTCAGAGGCGGACGTCCAGAATACTCGCGGTTTCACGAAGAATACGGACGACGGCCATGACTTTACTGACGAGGGTGGCGACCTTGTGGTTGCCGATGCCGACGATCTCATAACCCTCGACTATGCACGGCTTGCGCGAGAACAAGGCATGAATACGGATGTTCGGCGTGCGATTTTCGTTGCCCTCGTTGCGGCAGCTGACTATCAGGACGCATACATGCGCATTCTGAAGCTCAAACTCAACAAGTACAATAAACGCGAGGTGCCGAATGTGCTCATCCAATGCTCTGGAGCGCAGCAGCACTATAACCCTTACTACACCCTTGTAGCTAAGAAGTTCTGTAGTGACTCGCGCATCAAGTACGCGTTCCAAGACACAATATGGACCCTGTTTCGACGGCTCGGCGAGCCGTTATTCGGGCAGGAACCAGAGGATGAGGATGAGGAGGCCACGGACGATCGCAGGCTTATCAACACAGCCAAGATGATGGGCAGCCTGGTTGCTGATGGTTCTGTGAGTCTCGGTGTTCTCAAAGCCCTGAATCTTGCCTACGTAAAGGACACGACAAGTCTTTTCCTCGAAGTGTTGCTCATCACTGTGCTTCAAGAGTGCAGTCGGGCCAAAGACAGGACTCTAGAGCAGGCTCTCGGGGTGGCGTTTAGCAGCGGGCTGGCGCCCGAGCTCGCTCGAAGCATTGCGTACTTCTTGCGGGAAAAGGTGCGAGATACAGATCTTGTAGACGGCAAGAAAGACGCCAGGAGGGTGAAATTGGCTTGCAAGGCTGCCGAAGTGCTTTTACGAAGGCCTGCAAACGATGATCACAGGTAGATAGAAGAACCAGCGAAGAAAAACAAGAAGAAAAGACGTCAAATCTCAAGCCTCGGAAGGCGGGCGAGTGGACGTGACTTTCGTATGAGCGTGTGCAACAATCGCAGATTGATACGGCAGCGTAGCATAGGTCGCGTGGTGGTGTATCCAGTCCCGCGATGTGTTCCCGAAAAAAAAAAGGCATTTGGAGCCGTTGCGGGTCTTGGATAAGTGAACCCTACTAGTAACGTCTAACGGCGGCAATGCTCTTCTAGTAACAAGCAAATTGCTGCAGATCAAAGATGTCGCCTGGACCTCCGTATAGCAAGCCCATGGGCTGGTGTCAGCATGTTACAGGCTGTTGCTGACATGATTGGGCTTTATGGTAATTCTCGTCTTTTAGCCGGGGAATCGGCGCCGTATCCGTGACAGACGCCGAAGTAGGTATGGACGGAAGGGTAGCCGGGCGGGTTGCGGCTAAGATCGCCTGGATGCGGGAGATGACGGAGGCGTATGATACGGAATGGATGAGAACGTTGGGAGCCGCGGCCTCTAGATTGCATAGTCCAGAAAGGGGATATCGAGGTTATGCGCTTAACACGTATATTTGCGACCTCCCATCCCTGCAAACCCAACCGCTGGAGATTGGATGCAGGCTACTGGACATGCCCGCCCCGGCAGACGTAAAATTCAGCACCCCCGTCCCATGATTGATGAGGAAAGCTCCAATTCGATCCGAAGCTTGCCCAACATTAGACTGCGCCGTCCCGTCAATTCAACTATCCCACTCATCCACACACCTTAGGGAACAAGTGTCGCAACATTTTCTTTCCTTCCCTCTCGCACCTCCCCCTCTCGTTCGTTTCCTTCCGAGCTCCTTTCACTTGATCGCCGATTCGCCATCCCGTCTCAGATACCGCCATGCTGTCCAGTCGATTGATACCCCGTACCGCGGCCAAGTCGGCATTCAGGAAACACACCTCGTGAGGCTCCCTCTCTTCTCCGACTTCGCCGTGTGCCTGCATCACCCACGTCACGGTTCATGACGCTCACACTGTCTTCCTCTAGTCTGCCCGCCGTTGTGCCCTCTCAGCTTTCAAGATGGAGTCGAGCCTACGCCTCTGCCTCTGGTGGGTGAAGAATCCTATGCCTGAATGATCTCCTGGAAAGGAACATATAACGTTGCGCCAAAGATGACATCAGCTGACGTCTTGGCGCCTACAGAAGAGAAGGATCTGGTCATCATTGGTGGCGGTGTTGCTGGCTATGTCGCTGCTATCAAGGCTGGCCAAGAGGGCATGAAGGTAACCCGCGTTGCGCGCTGCGCAGTCAAGATATCCGGTTAGCAGTGCGACTGACTGAGATTGTCTTTAGGTCGCCTGCATTGAGAAGCGCGGCACCCTCGGCGGAACCTGTCTTAACGTCGGCTGCATTCCCTCCAAAGCACTTCTCAACAACTCTCACCTCTACCATACCATCAAGCACGACACCAAAAACCGCGGAATCGACGTCGCCGACGTCAAGTTGAACTTGGAGCAGTTCATGAAGGCCAAGGACACTGCAGTTGGTGGCCTCACCAAGGGCGTCGAGTTCCTCTTCAAGAAAAACGGTGTTGAGTACATCAAGGGCTCTGGCTCTTTCGTCAACGAGAACGAGATCAAGGTCGACCTGAATGACGGCGGCGAGACGTCGGTTCGCGGCAAGAATATCCTGATTGCCACCGGAAGTGAGGCGACTCCCTTCCCCGGCTTGGAGATTGATGAGAAGCGTGTGGTCACCAGCACCGGCGCGCTTGCCCTGGAAAAGATACCCGAGTCTCTTGTCGTTATTGGAGGTGGCATTATTGGTTTGGAGATGGCTTCTGTGTGGTCCCGACTGGGAAGCAAGGTGACAGTTGTCGAGTTTCTCAACCAGATCGGTGGCCCCGGAATGGACGCCGAGATCTCAAAGAGCACTCAGAAGATCTTGAAGAAGCAGGGTATCAACTTCAAGACCAGCACCAAAGTCGTGGGCGGTGACAAGAGCGGCGACAATGTGAAATTGGAGGTTGACGCTGCCAAAGGTGGCAAGCCCGAGACCGTGCGTACCTCTTTTCGGGATGCGAATAGCGAGATGATTCTAACGTTAATTCTAGATTGACGCTGAAGTTGTCCTTGTCGCCATTGGCCGTAGGCCGTACACCGGAGGTCTTGGCCTCGAGAACATCGGCCTGGAGGTGGATGAGCGAGGACGCGTCGTCATCGATTCCGAATATCGCACCAAGATCCCCCACATCCGCTGTGTGGGCGACGCAACCTTCGGGCCGATGCTTGCGCACAAGGCTGAGGAAGAGGCTGTTGCCGTGGTCGAGTACATCAAGAAGGGCTACGGTCACGTCAACTATGGTGTCATCCCTTCCGTCATGTACACGTATCCCGAGGTTGCCTGGGTCGGTCAGAGCGAGCAGGATCTGAAGTCCCAGAACATCCCTTACCGGGTCGGTTCCTTCCCATTCAGTGCCAACTCTCGCGCCAAGACCAACATGGACACTGAGGGCATGGTTAAGATGCTTGCCGACCCTGAAACCGACAGGCTCCTTGGAGTGCACATCGTTGGGCCTAATGCGGGCGAGATGATTGCGGAGGCTACGCTGGCTCTTGAGTATGGAGCGTCCAGTGAGGATATCGCACGTACCTGCCATGCCCATCCCACTCTTGCTGAGGCCTTCAAGGAGGCTGCTATGGCCACCTACTCAAAGCCTATCCACATGTAGATTAGGATGAGGGGTAACTAGGCTGATTAGTAAAACTAGCAGACCATGGATGCTTAAAATAAGAGCATAACGTATGTACTTTAAATGATAGTAAGAATAGCAGATAGATGTCTACTTATAAGTGGTTTTTATATTTAAATAAGTTTAAAATACTTTTAGAAAAATATTATATCTTTTTATTAAAAATATATAGAATAAGAGATAGCTAAAAACTTAGCTTTAAGTGAGGCTAATAGTTTAAAAGCCTTAAGAGCTAAATATAACTTTAAATATATAAAATAAAGTTTATTCAATCTTTCTCTTTTTAGTATATAAAAAACTTAGGAGATATATAAAAAAAAGTAAAAATTTTAAAATGTTTAGTAATTTTAATATAAATAGAAAGTTTAATAGGTGCTAAAAGCTAGTAGTTAGAGGAGACTGAAAAGTTTATAAAAAAGTATATATTACTTAAAAAGAAGTTATCCTCTTAAGCGTTTTTAAATTATAAGTTTATAAGATTTATATTAGTTATATAACCTACTTTTTTAATAAAGTTTACTAAAAAAGCTAAATAAAGTAGAGGATATATTATAAAATAAATTATTATATACCTCTTTACCTATAAAAATAGTTAAAAATACTTTATATATATATCAAACGCTTATAAACTAAAAATAGTATATAAAGACTAATTATATATATAAAATTAGAAATATATTGCAATACTTTCAATCTAAGCTATAGCCTTACTGTTTACTATATAATATGTAGTATTATATAAGCTGCGCGTGTAAATATTAACTTTTAATATAGACTACTTCTCTAAATAATTCCTTTTATAATATACTTTTATTCCTTATAACTTATATATATATAACTTATAGAAGTTATAGGCTTAGTTTTATTAATAGTTTATTTTACTTCTCTACTATAAGTTATATATAGAAAACCTATCTCTATTCTTTTTAGTACCTTTTTTAATATTATTCTGAATTATATTCTCTACTAATAATAAAATTCTTCTTATAAAAGATATTCTTACGTTTAAAAACAACTAACTAGTATAACATACTTATTTTAAGTTTTATATATATTTATAAAACTTCTAAAACTATATTAACTTAGATATAGATAATTATATTAACCTTTTTTAAATATGTAAAGCTTTAAAAATTGCTAAATTTATTACTAAATATTAAGTTTTTCTAAATATAAAATATTAAAAAAACTTGATATAAAGGAATAAAATAGTTTTAAACTTTATTCTAACTAATACTAAATTAGCTATTCTAAACAATAAAATATAATTAGAAGTAATATTATAAGCTTTTATATATAAAATTAAAAAATAGCTTATATTTACTATATTTATAGTTATTTATATGATTTATAAAAACTATTTATATTTACTTAAAAAAACTAATTTTAATATTAACCTTTTTATTTAATATATAGAGTAATATTATTATTATATAAAAATAAACAAACTTAATATTTTAGAAGTTTAAGAGGAATTTATTTTATAAAACTTCTTTAAAATAATTAGATATTAACTTATTTTAAATTAAGCATATATTAAGCTAATCTAGCTTATAATAAACACTCGTTTAAGGTTTTCTATATATACCTTAGGATAATATAAAATTATCTTCTTAGTTTTTATTTAAGAAAATTTATTTACTAAAAGCCTTTAGAAATTAAATATACTTTTTATTATTTTAAGAGAAAAATCTAATAACCTTTTTAACATATATCTTAATAACTACCTATATAAAGAAGAATATTCTTAAACTTTTAAAATATATAGATATTTAAAATATATTTATAAAAAGTTTTATAGGTTTTAATAAATCTTTATAAACAATAATAAAACTTAAGAAATCCCTTTTAAACTTAGTTAAAATAAGTAGGTAAATATTAAAGCTATTATTATATATAAAGAATAGATCTTAAATTAGATAAATAATTCTAATTATAGAAGAAGTAACTTATATAATAGAAAAAGCTAATAATATAGAAACTATAGTAGAAGAAGTAGTTAGAATAGTAGATCTAGCTATAAGTTAAATATTTAAATCATATTTAATATTATAACTATATTAATTAAACTATAGAGCTTTTTTAAAGTAATTATACTAAAGATATACTTATTTAATACTTCTATTTCACTATATATCTTCTTATATAATATAGTTTATAATAACTATAATACTATATACTTAGTTAATCATCAATTACTATTACTAAATAACTCCTATATAAAGTCTAACTTAAAAAATATTATAAACATAAATATAACTTAAATCTTAGTTTTAAGCTAAAGAACTTGGATTCTTAAAAAGATCTTTGAAAGTTAGAATAGATAAATATTAAGTAACTTTATATTTAAAAACATCGCCTATATTAAAGGATTTTATATTAATATTATATCTAAAAGTCGCTTTAATATATAGAAGATTTAGTTTTATAGATTTAACTATATTTTACGTATAAAAAACCTTACGCAGTTATTATAACTTTAATCTCAAAATATAAATCAGCTTTGCTTAAATATAACCCTCTTTTTTATACTTTCTTAAAAATATACTAATAAGATTTATATATATTATTATTATAATCTAGCTAATAAAAGCCTTTTAAAGATAGAATATATAAAACTATTATAGAGATTAGTTAGATAATATATATCTTTAGTATTTTTATTCTAGCTATTTAAGCTTTAATACTTTTAAATATATAGTTAAAAACATTTAGAGGGTAAAAATATAAAGCTTAATATAAATGAAATGCGAAATATATACTAGAACTTATATAAAGAAGGTTATTTTACGTTTAAAATTAGAAAATAAAGCGATTTACTTATATTATTATATCTTTGAAAATATTTCTTATTACTTTTTTAAAATAATTTTAGAAGCTTTCTATATTTTAATTATTAAAAATAAATATTTAAATAAGCTACAAAGTTTCTTTTCAATATAATATACGCCTAAGAAAATCTTTATAATATTTTTCTACTTTAAATAATAAATTAGAAAGTAATATAAATTAGTAATTTATATTATTTACTAAGATAATAAAATAGCTATAATTACTATTAATAATAATACATAATATTAATACTAAATAAGAAAATAATAGAATTATAATTAAAACGCCCCTAGTAGATATAAAAAAGCCTATAAGTAGTTTAAAATATACTAACTAGAAAGTAATCTTAAAAAATATTAAAATGTAAAAAAAACACTAATCTTCCCTTAGAAATATAGCTAAAATTAACTCTTATAGGGATTTATTTTTTTAACTAATCTTAATAGTAAAGAACTAATTAGAAGTTACTAAATGAAATTAAAAAAGAATAATATACTTAACACTTCTACTAATAAGCCTCTTTCTATATATCTATAATTAGAAGAAACTTTTAGCTATATTAAGAATAAATATATATATATAATTATTAAACATATACATTTTAAAAAGAATATAAAAAAAGATAAAAAAAGATATACTATAAAAGTTTCTATAAGGATATATTATATACTTAGTTAGATATATTAATAATATATATAACTTATATAAAATCTAAATACTTATACTTAAGAGAGTAGTTATTATATATAGTATATAGTTTAATAAATTAAAATTCTACTTAAAAGAAGATAAATACTTAGTAATACTAATAGAGATTATATAATATATTATTTAAAAAGAACTAAAGCTTAAGTTGTTTTTAAATTTAATATTTAAGCTTCTAAATATATAGAAATAGGCTAATAATATAATAAAAAACACTTTTAAAAAGCAAAGAATCTTAATTATATAGTTATAAAACATTATAATATATAAAGAGACCTAAAACAACCTCTAGAAGGTCTCTTTACCTCTAAAAAAACTTTAGAACTTTAAATTACAGTTAGAAGCTAGAGAAAAAAAGCTAAAACGCTAAATATATCTAATAATAATTATTATAAATAAACTTAAGAAATTATAGATATTTTAACAAATAAGATTATTTATATTACTCTTAATAAAAATAAGAAATAAAAATAGTAAACTTTAAATTTAACTTAAAATATTAATACTAAATAGAAATAAAAAAATTAAACCGTTAGTGCTTCTTAAAAACTTTTCTAAATTAGAAAATAAAACGTTTAAAATTATAAACTAAATATATAAAGTAAAAAGCTTAAAAAAAGCTCTAAAAGACCTATAATTAGAAGGATTATAGAAAAAATAAGCTAGTTAAACTAATATAATTAACAGCCTCTAAAGTAATTTAAAAACTTTATTTTATTTTTTAATAATATCTTTAGAACCTAATCTAATATAACATATAAAAGAAATAAATTAGAACAGCTATTTACCAAAATTAAATATTAAAAGAAATATTTTTACTAAAAACTAATATACTTAAGAGGCCTTTTTTATGATATTTCAACTAAATATAAATAAATAGTAGAAAAGGGTTCTTCTAAATATATAACGCTCTACTTATATATATATATATATATATATAGTTATATTAGAAATTAGGAATAGAAATATAATAAAAAAGATTTAAAATAAGACATATATATATCTAAGCTTTAATTACTTCTTTAAAACTAGAAGAAACTTCTAATACGTCTAAAAGATTTATATAAATACTTTATAAAAGTAATAAAGTTTAAAATTAAAAAGCTATAAAGAAAAGAAATAAAGTAAGAAATTAACTAATAATCTATATACTTAAAACCTCTACTTCTAAAGTAGGTATTTATATATAAAGTTAATATAAATAGTAATTTAGTGCGCTTTAAAGCTAAGATTTATATATAAAGAGACCTCTAGAAAAAGAATACTTAAGAGAATATATATATAATAACTTTTACTATAAAAATATTTTATATTATAATAGCTTTAGTAGCTCAATTTAACCTTAAGACATAGTAATTTAATATAGATATTATTTTTTTAAACACTAAGAGAGATTTAAATAAGTCTTTAATTTACTATTAACTCCTAAAAGGTTTTAAATATAAAAGAAGAATATATAGAACTTAATAAAACTTTATATAACTTTAAAAATATACTACTTTTTTAATATAAATATTTCTTAATAATTCTAAAAAAGCTAAAATTTATACTAAGGTTTAAAGAAATACATCTCTTCTAAGATCCTAAACGTTAAGTCTTAGTTTTATTTTATATAGATGTAATTTTTATTTTATACTACTAAAATCACTCCTCTAAAGTGAAATAGATTATTAATAAACTAAAAACTAAATATAAACTTAAAAACTAAAATACTATTAAATATTATTTTAAGATTTAAGTTATTAGAGACTATATAACTTAAAAAGTCTATTTAGTATATAACTTATATATTAAGAAAGTTACTAAACGTTTTAATTTGTAAGAGAGAATATATTTTATAACTTTATTATCTCTTAAAAAACTTAAAAAGAATAAAAAATAAGCTTTTTTTATATATATAAAAGAATATTAAGAGAGAATTAGTTCTATACTTTATTGAGTAATAGTAATACGTCTAAATACAGCGTTTATAGCTATATATCTCTTATATTTTCTTATAAATCTTTTATTAACCTATATAGTAATAATTAACTAGATAATTTAATACCTCTATATAATATATTTCTTTATTTTTTATTATAGAAATATAAGAAGTATATAGGCTCTCTAGATTATAAATAATATCTCATTTATAAATAATAGAGAAATATAAAGATCAGCTTAAAAATATATTATATTCCTCTTTAGAAGTATAATATATTAGAAAGCTATACCTATATAGCGTAGTAGTATGCGCCTAGTAGGCCTATGCGTTACCTAAACGCATAGGCGTCAGTTTAATTCTAGCTATAAGAACCTCTTTTCCTCTCTTCTAATTAGTTAAGGACCTATTATATATATAAGGCACTACAGCTACTAGCTTATTATATATAGTATTAAGTGCCTGCATCGCTTGCTTTATTATATATTACGCTTATAGCTTAAGTTTTTCTTCTTATAAAGGGTTCTCTTAATAGCGTATAGCTTAGTATTAAGTAATAGTATAGTGTATTAGAGCCTTAAGCCCTCTAGTATAAAGTGAATAGAGAGGGTATACCTTTAGCCTGTCTAATATATTAAAAAGCTATATATTAAGATACTTTTATAATATCTATAATAAAAATAGAACTTTTAAGCTTTAAAAATATTATAAGAAAATAATATTTAAAAAACTTTTTTAGAATATAGCGTTAAGTATAAGAGAAAACGCTTAAAAGATTAACTAGAATAATTGATTGTTAATTTAATCTATAGTTAGTAATAGATAATATATTATAATATATCTCTACTATATAGATATTTAAAATATATAGTTATAATAGAAGTTTCAAAAAAGTAGTTTTTATATAGCTTATATATTTATAGATTTAATACTTACTATTAGTTTTATAAAAAACCTTTTTAAAAATAAGTTTAAATACTTCTATATACTACTTAACCTAGTAAATATATACATATTGATTATAAAGGATATAGAGTAGAAATAGTTAGAAATAAGGTAATATAGTAGCTAAAAAAGTTTATATTTAGCTTTATAGCTAGAAAGTCTAATTTAGCTTATAAAAGCCTAAAAATAAATCTAAAATACCTAAAAGTAAATATTATTTTAAGCTAAAGCCTTAAATATATATAAAAACCTCTAAACTTAATAATAAAACTTCGCTCTAATAGATATATACTGAGAGCTAGTAATTAGAAGAGACTAAAGAGTTTATAAAAAGGTATATATTACTCAAAAGGAAGTTACCCTCCTAAGTATCCTTAAATCATAAGCTTATAAGGCTTATACTAGTTATATAACCTACTCTTTTAGTAAGGCTTACTAAGAAGGCTATATAAAGCAGAGAATATATTATAAGATAGATTATTATATACCTCTTTAGCTATAAAAATAGCTAGAAGTGTTTTACGCAGGTATAAAATACTTATAAACTAAAAATAACATATAAAGACTAATTATATATAGAAAATTAGAAACACCCTCTCAAGAAAAAATAACTTAAAAGTCTACTCTCTATAGTATAGTTAAAAGAATTTTAATAAACCTCTTTTAATTTATAATATATTTAATTAGCTTTATAAATATATAAAACGTACTAACTTATACGTTTATATTTATAAGTAAAAGTAGCTATTTAATTAGAAAGTAAATAAAGAGGAAAATTTTCCTAAAAGCTATATATAAAATTCTTCTTTTCTTTATATATCCTCTTTATATTTCCTATAAATATCTATTTTACTTACTTCTTCTCTATTTTTTATAACTATACTTAGAATATTTTTATAAAACTTTATACTACTTCTTAAAAGTATTCTTATATATATTTCTTTTTTTATATACTATTCCTATTATTCCTTATATATATACCTAAAATACCTCTTAAGATCTTTAGTAATAAGCTACTTCTAGTATTAATTAAAAACTACACCTCTTAAAAGTAGTATAAAACCTTTTTATATATTTAAATAACTACTAAATAGACTATTACTAAGTTTAAAAAAAAACTATAGAGATTATAAATACCTAAGTTATTACTTTAAGAGAAGTTTACTAACTACTTATAGCTTTTTAGAAACTAGAAGTTATTAAAAACTACTTATTAAACTCTTTCTTTTTAAGAAATACTAAGAGAAAACTTATAAAAGCTCTAATAATAAAGTCTTTACTAATACTACTAAATCTTAAACTAACTTAAAGGAAGTTATTTTAGAGGATTTAGTTATAAATTAAAATTCTTTAAAACTATTTCTTCTTATCTAATTATACTTTTATTTTTATAAAAATATTATTATTATTAAGTCTTTTAAGGAGTTTATTCTTATTTATAATAATTAACTTCTAAAAAGCTAACTTATTTAGAAGTCTACTACTACTTAAACTAATAGTTTTTATAAAATAAGTATTTAGTCTATTAAGTTTAATACTAATAATAAAGAGAATACTAATAGTAGTTTATTTTACTCTTCTAGTAATATTCTTAAATATTCTTTTATTTCTGTTAAAAAGTAGAACTAAATCTAAGAGGTCTTTTTTTATTAAAATTTAGAAATTCTTCTCTTATTTATAAGAGATATAAAGCTAAATTCTACTTTAGAAGTTATTACTAAAATACTTCTTCTTTATTAATAGTAAGAGTATAAAGTTAAATATAAATTTATTAATTCCTTTTAATAAGTAAAACTAATTTTTCTTTAGTAATTATTACTCTCTAGAAAGCTATTTTAATTAATTATAAGAGTAATATCTTCTTATTTTTAAAGAAAAATAGTATATTTTATAGAGCTATATTTACTTAGGAGCTAATCTCCTCTTAAGTATTTATAGCTCTCTTTTTATTAATATTAACTGAAATTACTATTAAAGTAAACTTTATAAGTACTAATACTTTATATATATTATTAGTAACTTATAAAGAAATAAATATTACCTCTATATTTAGTTATTTTATAAGAAATATTATAATTAGTATAAGTAAATATTTTATAATCTTTATAATATTATTCTTTTTAAACTAAAGCTTTTAAAAAATATAGTTTATATTAAGATCTACTATTTTATAAGTTTACTAACTATTTAGTAGAAAAATAATACTTTAGTAATAAGTTCTCTTTATTTATTTCTTTATAATCTATTTAATTTTATAAGAAGTCTCTTAAAGATATATTCTACTTAATAACTTACTTAGACGTTATATAAGTTAAAATATAGTAGTAAGACTAAGCTTATTAGTAAAGTTAAAACTTATAAAGCGTTTAAAGCTTATAAAGTGTTTAAAGCTTATAAGAAGTCTAAAACTTATAAAAAATATAATTTAATTAAAGTTTAAACTAACTTTATTAATAATATAGCTTATAAAATAGAAAACCTATTTCTTTTATTTACTAAACTTATATAAAACTTAAGATATTATAATATTAAACTAAAAAGATCTTATAAAAAACTAAAATTTCTAATCTCTTTACTAAAGAGTAATATATTTACTATATAACTCCTCCTCTTTAAATACTTTTTAGCTTAACTTATAAAAACTTAAATATAGATATTTCTAAAATACCTCTTTAAAAAGTTACTTTTTAAAAGATCTATATTTTTAAACATTTAAATAAAGAGAGTAATTTTATAAACTAATTCTCTTATAAAGTATAATAAATATAAACTTCTTATAAATCTCTATTTATTTCTTACTAGAAATATTATAAATCTTTAAATACTTCTTCTTTTTAAAAACTTACTCTTAAAGTTTAAAAACACTATTCTTTAGTTTCTCTTAAATCTACTAAAAGTTCTATTAAAAAAGTAAAACTTAACTTTTATAAAAGTCCTATTAACCTATTACTTTTTAAAAACTTATTTATATTTCCTATTTATAAAGTCTTACCTCTTTTTTAAAAAGATTTTATTTACTTAAAAAAGATTACTATTTATAACTTTATATAAGCTTTTTATAATAAGTTTAATCTATATAACTTATTTTTTACTAAAGCTAATTTTATAAAGCTTATCTTTTTTATAAAATCTAATTTTCTTAAAAGCTCCTTTATCTAATCTATTTATATATTTATTAATAAAGTAAGTATTATAAGTATTACTTTTAATAATACTTAAGAAAATATAGAAATCCTTATAAAATAAGCTACGTTATAAAATAGTATTAATTTAGTTTCTAAGCTATTCTCTTTAATATTTAGACTTACTAAAGTTAAATCTTATAAGATTATTTCTAGTTTTTATAGTTTTTATTAAGTTTTATACTAAATAAAAAAACCCTATTTACTTCTATAATTCTTATAAATATATTATAATTATATATATTATATCTATAAAGTTTAAAAGTAAATAAAAGTGTTTAAACTTTACTTATAAGAGGTTTTTTATAAATCTATTTATAAGTATTTTATTTATTAGTATATAAATAACTTAAAAGCTTTTTTTTTAATACTTCTATTTTAACTATATATTATAGATATTAATACACTTTAAGTAAGTACTTATTCTCTCTCCTTTACTTATAATAAATCTAATTATCTACTAGTTATTATAATAAATATTCTATATATTACTAAGCTTAAACTTAATATTTTTAAATAACTTCTAAAAAACTATTATTTCTTTTACTATTTCTACTAAACTTAAGAACTTTACTTTAGTAATTAAAATTATAACTATTACTTATTTAGTTTTTTTCTATTAAATTAGTTTTCTAAATAGTATTATAAGATATTTTTATAAAGATTATTATATAATCTTATTAGCTATAAGTATAGTATCTATAGTTATAAGTAAGATCTAAATACTTATAAGTTTACTTCTTAAGATATTAAAATAAATTATAAAATATTAAGTTCTATATAAATATTATATAGTATATCTTATAATAGCTAGATATTTTTAAAATAGATTTATAAGAAATTTAAATAAAAGTACTACTATAAATATAATATTTACTCTTATAAGTATTACTATATAGAGTATTAACTTAACTATTTTTTAAAAAACTTTAACTTCTTATAATATTCTTTATTCTTTATTTTTTTAAGTTCTATTTAAAAAAGAAGTATTAATAGATATATAGTATTTTATAAGTTAAATTTCTAAATAACTTTTTTAATATATAAGTTATAAATTAAGAAAATTCTTTAAGTTTTTTAGTTTTTTATAACTTTTATTTCTAAATACTATTTAATATATCTCTATTTCTTAATTTTATATTCTTTTTTAATTCTATTAATAACCTTTTAAGCTTTATTCTTATTATCTTTATAAAATAGAACTAAAAGGTTATTAATATAGAAAATAACTATAACTTTTTAGTTAGAGTTTTAGAAGAAATAGAGGTCTTTTTTTAAGTTCTATAAACTAAATTTCTTAAAAATAGAGCTAAATTCTTTATATTAAAGAAGAGATATATCTTAAAAACTATATAAAGCTCTATTTAACTTAATAATATATCTAGTAAGAGAATCTAAATATTTTATAAGTTCTTTAATATTTTATAGTATTTTATAAGTAACTATATCTCTTCTTTTTAGTATTTCTATATTTAAAAATATATTAACTATATTATATTAATATACTTTATAGTTAAATTATATAGTAATTACTATTATAACTTAAAGAGTTTATAAAATAAAAGTTATAGTATAAGTGTTTTTAAAGGTTTCTAATTAGAGGTCTCTTTTTATAATAATCTATATTTTTATATCTATAAAATATTTATTTATATTAAACTTATAAATAAAACCTTATTTTAGAAAGAGAGGTTTTAAATATACTTTTAAGTAGTTTAAAACCTTTTAAGTTTTAAAATTAATAATCTTTTTAAGCTTTTTATAATATATAGTAATAAATAACTTCTAAAACTATTTAAGAAGTTTTTTAATTTCTTTTTAAATCTTTAAAAGTAGTAATAATTAAGTATAATATATCTTATTAAATTATAAAAAAAAGTTAAAGAGAGGTTTCAAAACTAATTTTTTATAGATCTTATTTTTTAAAAGTTTAGTAGTTTTAGTTTTTATTACTTTATAAAATATATAGTTAAATCTTTTATTTTCTTTAATAGTTTTCTATTTTCTTAATATTAAGGTTATAAAAGAGTTATTCTATTTCTATTTATTTATTATATAGTTTTTATTTTTTATACTAATAGTCTTATTAATATAAATAGTAAAAGTATTTTTTAGTTTACTTTAAAGATTACCTCTTTTATAAAAGTAAGTTTAAATATAAGTTTTCTTTATATATAAGTGCTTTTATTTTAACTTAGAGGTTTTTTTTATATATTTTTAAAGTTAGATTAATTCTTAAAAAGAAGTAAATTCTTATAAAAGCTATTTATATTTATTAGTTTAAAGTCTTTTATATTTTTTAATAGAAATTCTATTCTATTAGTTATTTCTAGCTTCTCTTAAGTTTCTAAAGTAGTAGTAGTAGTATTACTTCTAAAACCTCTATTATTTAAAAGCTTTAGAGTTTATTTAAGAAGAACACTTCTAATAAACTAACTATTAAGTTTAAAAAACTACTTAAAAGTAAAAAAGCTATACTAAGTAGTTTTAAATATAGTTTTTTTATTTTCTATACTTTATAGTAACTAATATACTATAATTCCTTTATTAATTATATAATTATTTTTATTTAAAATACTAAAGTTTATAAATATATTAGAAACTAAAAGTAATTTCTCTATATTCTCTATAATAGCTTTTATATCTATAAGCTTTATATTTGTTTTAGTATTCTTTTTTAAATAGAACTTATTTTTATTAAATATAATATTTTATAAAATAATAACTTTTTTAGATATTAGAACTTAGATTTTATAGAGGTTATATATATTTAGTATATACTTTATTAGATATCTAATATAGCTATATAGGATTATTTTAAACCCTCTTTTCTCTATTTTCTTTTCTCTTTCTCTTTTAAAAATATATATTTTATAACTATAAGTATATATCCCTCTTAAGTAAAGTTAAGTTTTAAAGTTCTATAGTATACTATAAGCTAAAGTTTATATATTTAGATATTCTTTAAACTATTTCTCTTTAACTTTATTAAAAGACTTCTAATTTATTAATATATAGAGATTTATATTATATAGAAAAATATCTATAAATATTAATCTATTTTATAGCTTAAGTAGAAATCTTATTAAGTTTAATATCTATTTACTTTATATAATTACTTTTCTTTTTACGTTTTCTCTCTTACTAATTAGTTTTTTTTATATAAGGGGGGGAAAGCTTAATATTAATATTATTCTCTTAAGCTTATTATTAATATTTAGTTATTCTTTAGATTATAATAATAGATCTATTAATATTCTATTTTATTTTATAAATAAGGAGTTCTTTTTATTTAAAAACCTAGTTTTTAAAGGTTTATAGTACTCAAAAGACTTTATAGTAAGTTTTATTTCTAAAATAAAACCTAAAAAGCTTTTCTATATATTTATCTTTAATTATAAAAAGCTATAAAACTTCTAAGTAAACTTCTAAGTAATTAAATATATCTTAAGAAATATATTAATATAAATATCTACTTTTAAATTTAGATAGTAGAAGGGGGTAGAGTTCTTAGAACTTTTAGTAATTCTAACCTAAAAATAAGGGGTTAGATAGGCGTTTTTATAGGCGTTAGGCGTTATTATAGGAGGAAAAGGCTTATATAAGTAGATAGAGGCCTAGTTAGCTTATAACGAAAAAGATTAAGTAAATAAATAAGAAATACACTCGTTTTTATATAATTTCTTATTTTCTCTTAATAACTTTAGTAACTACCCTCTTAGAAAAGCTTTTAGAGTTCTTTAGCCTAACTTATAGAAAAAACCTATTAATTCTTACTCTTTAAAAATTAAATAAAAATAAGTATTTTTAAACTTCTCTAGCTTTAACTAGTTTTACTTTTATCCCTTCTCTTAATTCTTATTATACTTCTTTAATTATTTAAAATAATAATAGAGTAGAATACTATAAGAATAATATTACTAAACTTCTTTTTAGTAGTTTATTTTTTTTAAGAGATTATATAACTTAAAATATAAAAAGAGTAGAAAATATAAATAAAATATAAATTAGTTAAGCTTATATTTATATATTTACTTTTATATCTCTTATAGTTATTTAGAAAATTAATATATAAGTATTTAGAGTATTTTTAGAAGTTTTCTATTTAAAATAGAGTGTTTAGTATAATTAATAAGTTTTCTCTCTTACTCTATTATAAAATTAGTAACTAATATAGAGAAGTATAAGCTAAACTACTATTAAGGGTTCTTTTTATAGTTATTCTATACTATTTTATTAAACTAAGATAAGAAAAGCTTAAAAAAAGAAATAATTTAAGTATTACTATATTAGAAGAAAATTTAGCTAATATATTTTTAACTTCTATTTTCTTAAAGTAAAGAGTAATAACTTAAATATTTAGAATTAAAAATTAACTAAATTTATAGAAGTTTAAAAAACTTTAAGAAAAAAAGTATTTAACTAAATAAAAGAAAATAAATAAGGTTCTATATAAACTTAGTTAATCCCCTTTATTAACTTACTATCTACTTATTTAAAATTATTATATACTACTTTATTATAAGCTACTATAATAATAACTTAAAAATAACTAAAATAAAGTAAACTTATTTTACTCTTATATTAAAAGCTAAAGTTATAAAGGTAATAATATTTATTTTATCCTTCTTATAAACTTTAAAAAGAATAAAATTAATTAATTTATTCTAAGAAAACTTTCTCTTTACTTAAACTTATTAGAAGGTTTCTAATAATATATTAACTAGTAAGGAGAAATACTAAAAAGCTTAAAAACTTAAGATCTAAGTTATATTTATACATAGAAATATTAAGATTAGATTTTCTTAAATTATAAAATACTATAAATATAAAGGTATAAAAAGCTAAAAAGGAAAAATATTATAACTATACTAACTTTTTAAAAAATAAAGAGGGAAATATTTTCTAAGCTTAATTAAAAGCATTTCTCTTTTTTAAGAATAATTTTATACTAACTTTATAAAAAGAAAAATATATATATCTCTTTAGATTTCTCCTCTTCTATATTCTTAAGTAATAAATAAGTAGTTAGAGTAAAATACTTCTTTTAAAGTTTATAGTTAATACTATAGTTTTATTATAAACTTTATTAAATTTTAAGCTTAATTTATAAAAGAAGAAAATTATAAAGTAAAACTATAAAAGATACTACTAAATATAGCTAAACTTCTTTTATAAAGAGAAAAAAAAGAAACTTAAGGTATAAAATAACTTTACTATTAGAATAATAAAAAAGAGAAAGGATAATAAATATATATATACTTTCTAGATAAGAGAGAAAGATAAAAATAGAAATAATAGTAAAAGTGTCTTTTTTTTCTTTATTTTTTTCTCACTTTTTGTTATTCTTTTAAACCTATATTATGAGAACTTTTCTATTACTCTTTCTATTAATAAATTATTAATTCTACTTAAGTTTTATATAATCTTTTTATTTTAGCTTTCTTTAGTAGGGCTTTTTTCTACTTCTTTTTTTATTAATTTATTTATATTTTCTTTAGAATAGTATTACTAAACTTTAGAGCTTTAAAAACTTTAACTCTAGCTTAAGATAAATAACTTAAACTAAAAATAATAAATAATAAAACTAACTTAGTTACTAGTAATACTTTAGTAAATCTTTTTATAAGTTTTTTTTTTTACTAATCTTAATAAGAGAGATCTTTTTTAATTTTAGATTTAGATTAGAGTTCTAAAGTAATTATAGAAGCTAAAGTCTTTAAAGTAATAGCTTTTAAAAGTAGTACCTTTAATATAAATATAACGTTTAGAGAGAATTTTTTAAGAGAAAAAGGTATATAAAGCTATTTAAACTCTACTAAATCTTATTAAAAGGTCTTTAGAACGTATAGCTTAGAATTTTAAAGATTTAAAATACTATAACTTAAAATAGCTAAAATATTATTCTTTACTAAAAATAATATTTTAAACTTTTTTAAAAACTATAAAACTATAGTAGAAGTAGTAAGAATAACTAATACTTTAAAAGTGTTAAGTATTATTTTCTATATAGATATATTTTTCTAAGCTAATAATTAAATAAAACTTAGTAAGAAAACTTAGTTATAAGTAAAAATATATCTTATTTAGTACTATAAAGTTATAGATAAGAATTACTAAAAACTACTAAATAACTAGATTAATTAGATTATTTTTATAACTCTAATAATAGATAATCTAAACTATAAAGTAGCTATATAGTTTCTATAAAAAATTAATAATATTTAAACTAAAGCTATAAAATATAATTTTAATATTATAACTAGCTTTTAAATTATCTATATAGCTATATTAAGATTTAATTAGTTAGCTTTAGATAGAATAGCTCTATTTATAAAGATTAGTATTTATAAGTTATTTAGAAAAGAAAACTTTAATAAGTTTAAAATTAATTTAATAAATTAGCTTAGCTTTAAAGCTACTTAGAGGTAAACTTTTTAGATTACTACCTCTATTTATTCTCTATTTCTTATACTTCTAAAAGTACTAAGAGGGGAAGTTTTCTCCTCTCTATAAATTAAAGAAAGTAAAGCTAAGCTTAACTAAGGCGTTAAGAACCTCTAAAGCTAGTTTTTAAACTAATAACTTTCTAATTTAGTAAAAATAATAAATAACTAGAAAATCTCTATTAGAAGGATTATTTATTTTTCTCTAGCTATAAAAGACTACTATTTAGCTTTAGTTTATTTAGTTAAAGTTAATAAGAAAAATCTTAAATTTTTCTCTTATAGCTTATATAGTTAATATTAGTATATAAGCTATATAAATCATAACTTTAAAAAAAGCTATTATCTTTAAAAGATAGCTAATAAAAAAAGTAACTTAATCTAATACTTCTAAAGATATTATTCCTATAGACCTCAAAATAATAAGTTTTTTATCTTCTAAATAATTATTACTTTATTATAATAAAATAGTAAGTTTAACTGAGAAACTATTATTACTTACCTTAAGAATTAAAATAGCTATAAAGCTATAAAAGCTTAAGCTATTAAGATTCTTAAGTAGAATATTAGCTAACCTTAGTCTATATTTATTAAAGTTCTATAAGATTATAATAACTTTAACTTAATTAAATTTTCTTATAGGTTTATAGAAAAGGAAGTATTATATTAGATAATAAAATATCTAATTAGACTTCTGCTTTTTAAGTATTAGCTATTAGTAAATAAGAATATAAAGATTTAGTTTAGCCTTTTTATCTATATAATCTAATATAACTTAATAGTTTAACTAAAGGTGATTTATTTAATTTTATAGTATTTAAGTTTATAATTACTTAGTTAAAAATATATAAAGCTAACTTATTTCTATAGAAGAAGCTAAAGTTACTAAATTTTAAAAAAGTTAAGAAAAAAGCCTTAAAATCTCTTTCTAAGAAGGTCTATTTTACTATATAAGATATTAAAAATATTCTAACTATTTTAAAGAGACCTTCTTCTTTATAACTTTATTCTAAGAGTTATTTAGACTTATTAGAAAAATTAGTTATAGAAAAGAATTTACTTCTTAACTAAGAAAAATAAAAATAAAACTTAGATATTAAAATAGGAGAAGAAGGCTTTTTTAAACTAATTTCTATATCTACTAATACTTTAGAACTAAAAAAAGTATTTAGAATAGAAAGAGAAGTAATACTTAGTGAAGTTATTAAGATTTCTCTTTTAAAACCTATCTTAAAACTATCTCTTCTAAAAAGTAACTTCTAACTAGCTATATTCCTTAATAGTAAAAATTAGAAATCTATTAAAAATAAGGAATTTATTAATAAACTTATCTTATATAAGCTTTATAGCTTAGTTAGTTTACTAATTAAAAAAGTCTATAAGATTTAGCTAAAATATAGAGAAGAGTTTATTAAAAAGATATATACTTTTATAAATAATCTAAAAGGAATTATCTATATATCTATTCCTATAAACTTTATAAACTTTACTAAAACCTTAAAAGAAAAAGCTTAATAAACTAACTAGGTTTCTAAATATAATAAAGCTATTTAAACTTAAAACTATCTAAAGGTTTTTTTAGTTAAAGCTATTATCTTAATAACTATAAACTAAATAGCTCTAATAATTATTATATTATAACTTATTCTAAAGATCTCTATTAGTAGTAAACGCTTTAATAACTACTTATCTATATAGAGTATAATTAATACTAGTATAGAATTTAGTTTTATAAGTTATTAGTATGTTTTAAACTATAATATTCTAATTTCTACTACTACTTTAATAATAAGAATAATAGCTAAAGGTAACTTAAAACTATGCTTTATTAAAGTATATTATATACCTATTTAGATTAATAACTATAAGATTATAATAACTATAATAGTAGTAAACTTTAAAATTGTTAACTATAACTTATTCTTTAGACTTCTTTTTATTATCTCTATTAAACTTACTTTTAAATATTTAAAATACTTTATTACTACTATAATAAAGGTAAAAAACTATAGAAGTAATAAATTCTAAAAGATTAATATTTTAGTAGGTTTTATATAATTAGATTCTTTATATTAGATTTAGTGCTATTTCCCTAAATAGAAAAACTATATAAAAGTTATTTATAATACTTCTAAAGCTACTAAAAGCTAACTTAAAACTAACTAAAACCTTAGTAATATATATAATAAAGTTTAAACTTACTATATTAATGCTATAATAAACTATAAAAAAGAGTACTTTTTTACTTAAAAAAGAAAGAAAGCTAACCTTTTTAAATAAAAAGAAGCTATTTCTAAAACTAATTAATACTTTACTCTAATTTCACTTTTAGCTATACTTAATATCTTAAAAACTATTATTAAAGTAGTAGTTACTCTAATTATAGAAACTATTTAAGTTTACTTTTTTAGGAACACTAAAAGCTAGTAAAACCTTCCTAAAGTTCTAAAAAATTAGATATTCTTTAAGTTAATTAGAAAAAACCTTAAGTTTAATTAAAGCTTTATTAGTATCTATATAATATATAAATATAAAGATAAAAAGGTTTATCTAATTAATAATCTACTTTTAAATAGTTCTATTCTTAATAATTAGAAAGACTAGAAAAAGATTTTAACTTAAGAAGTAGAAAGCTATTATTAGCTTTCTAACTCCCTTTTTACTGGCTATATATATCTATAATTTATATAATTTAACTAAAAGATTTATTTTACTTTAAAAAGGTTTTTAAAGTTTAAAGCTATCTAGCTATACTTTTTATTAAGAGAGATTAAAATACTTAAATATATCCTTATAAATTAAGAAAAAATATTAGTATAAGATTTTATAGAATATAAATATATTAACTTTTATATAGTTTTATTATAGAAAATTAAAACTATTCTATATATTATATAGTAAGAGAAAGAGATTTCTATTTCTAAAGCTTTATAGGGGAAGGTTATTAATATACTTAGATTAAAAGTTATATAAGAAGTTTTAGAGAAATCTTATAGATTATATAGGAACTTCTAGTTTCTTATTACTAAAAAGGATAGTAATATAAAGCTAATTAACTTATATATAAAACTTAATAAGATTAGTATTAGAGATACCTTTATTCTTCTAAAGGCTAATAAATTCTTAAAAAACTTTACTAATTATAAGATTATAAGCTTTTTAGACCTATTTTCTAAATATAACTAAGTTTTACTTAATAAGTTAAGTTAAAACCTAACTATATTTACTATACCTTTAGAGCTATTTAGAATATATATTTTACCTTAAAGAGCAATAAATTTAGTTACTTAGTTTATAAAAGTTATAATAAGAATCCTCTATAACTTTATTTTAAGCGTTTATTAACTTTTTTTTAATAATATCTCTATTAGAAAGCTAAAAATAATATATAATAGTAACTATATAGTTAAGCTTTTAGAAGTATATTTATATATTTTTAAGTACTTTATAAACCTAGATATAGTATTTTAGAACCTTAAGCTTACTAATACTATAATTTCTCTTAAAAAATCTTAGATTTACTAGCTTACTATTAACCTCTTTAGTTATATAGTAAGTAGTAGGAGATATAAGCCTAACTAGAATAAAGTTATTAAAATCTTTAAGTAGGAAAAGTATAATAATATTATAGTAGTTAAAAGTCTTTTTAGTATTATTAGGTTTTATTAAGTATAAATTAAAGATTATAGAACTATTTCTATCTTACTAGTAAGACTTCTTTAAAAAGGAGTGCTTTTTAAGTAGGAGCTAGAATAGTAGCTAGCTATAGAAACCTTTAAGCTTTATTTAGTTAGCTTTTTATTATTTTAACTTATTAATTATAAAGAGAAAGCTAATAAAATCTATCTATTTACTAATATAAATACTAAGAAGTAGGGCGTTATACTTAGATAATATTATTAAAGTAAAAGATATATTATTTAGTATAAAAATAGAATCTAAACTAGTATAGCTTTTAACTATAATATAGAAAAGCTTAAACTTTAATTAGTTTTATTTACTCTTAAGAAGCTTAAAAACTACCTATATAGCGTATAATTCACTTTTAAAACTAATATAAAAATCTTTATAGACTAAATTAGTAACACTACTTTAGATTTACCTAAAGTAGTTTTTATATAATAGATCACTTAGATTAAAATGTTTAATTTTAATATTTACTATATACTTAGTATAAAGAATAGAGCTATAGATAGTCTTTTATATAAATTAATAAGGAAATCTAATATTTAAGAAGCTAAATAAAAAGAAGATTTAAATAAAATAATTAATAACTCTATTTATATATTTAAAGTAGAAGAAGATCTTAAACTTAAAATAAATAATTTACTAAACTTTAAATAAGTTTAGTCTTAATAATTATAATAAATTACTAAGTATTTAGCTTTATTATTACGTTTAAGGATTATTTTTTAGATTAATTTTAAGAAATTTAAGTTATATATAATAAAATATATACTTTAAGATAGTTTTCTTTTTTAGAAAGGAATAAAGTTAAACTTTATACTAAGATAAATAGTTAATAATAAGAAAAAGTAGAAGAAGTTAATCTAATATATATATACTAAGGAAGAGTATAGAGGTTACAATATAATATATATTAAACTCTAAGAGCGATATATCTAGGAAAATATATATTAAATAATAAGTAATAAAATAAAGAGCTATCTATCTACTTTATATATAAGCCTAACTAAGACAATTTAAAAACCTTTATACCTTTTCTATACCTCTAGTAATCCTATTTTAGTATATTTATATTAATATCTAGAAGATTAATAATTACTCTCTAGCTAAAGCTTATAATATACTTACTAGTTATATAGAAGCTTATTAACTTCTTAAGAATATTAACTTAAAGATAATAGCTAAGTTTATCTAAAAAGATATAATCTACTACTATAAGATTTATAAGCTTTTTATAGTTAATAAAAGACTAGAAAATAAAAGGTTTATTAAAAAGCTTAATTAAGTCTATAGAGAATAATATCTTATTATTTTAGTATATAATTTGAAAACTAATAGACTTATTAAAAAAGGATATTAACTCTTTATTTATATTTTTATAACTTAGTAAGATTTTAGTAGAAAGAATTAAACTTTAGTCTTTTATATAGCTTTATTTACTAACTAAATATTAGTTAGATCTTCTATAGAATACTCTCTTTTTTATTTTATTTATAGTTATAACCTAATCACCTTAATTAAAACTAAAAATATTACTTAGTAAGTATTAAACTAATTAAAAATTAGAAATACTAAAACTAAACTTCTTTTATATATATAAACTTTTAAATAATTTAATTCTAACTAATAGATAGCTTTTAAATATATTATAAAGTAGTACTAATAAGTTACTAAAGACTATAACTAAAGAAATAAGTATAGAATATAATATAAAAAGCTATAAGTTAGAGATATTATTCTTATCTATAATATAAAGCTGTTTATTAATAAAAGCTTTTTTAATAAGCTTAGTATATACTAGTTAAGCTTTTTTATATCTAATAGATATCTCTCTAAACTTTATCTTATTTATTTAAAACTTTTACTAGAATTCCTATTAAATAAACTATAGCTAGTAATTACTTAAAAAAATTTATAATAAATAAAGATAGCTATCTAAATAATATTTCTAAAACAGAAGTCTAACTAGACCTTAAATAAGCTTTTAATAAGGTTTTTTCTACTATAAATTAACTTAATCCTAATATACTTAATCTAATAGAAATCCTAAACTTTAATAAGTTATCTATACTAAAAGAAATAAAAACTAATAACTTTAACGCTATAAAAATGCAAATTAAGCAATTATAAAAATAAAATAAAACACTATAAACTAAAGTTAACACCTAGTAGAAAAAAAATGAAATTATAATAAGTATCTTTATAAAGAATAAAGGATTTAATAGCTAGTATAAAGATATAGAGGAACTAAAAAACAGCTAAGTTTATAATAATTATTAAATTTTATCTATTTTTAGTAAGAAAAGCAACATTTTATCTATTTATATTTAGTCACTTTTATATTATAATTTATATTAACTATATATTTATATTACTTCTTTTATTTTTAATATATATTATTATAAAAGAAGAGAGGATATATAATAATGAAAACTAATAAACACTAAAAAGACTAAAAAAAAATACTAAAAAACTTAAAAAAAACTAATACTACTTCTAAAAAATTTAAACCTAAGATAGATTAATTACTTCTCTAAGTATAATAAACAGTAGCTTCCTTTTTTTTCTTTTTATTCTCTTTCTTTAAATTTACTTCTACTATTAAAAAGCTAATCTACTTATAAAAGTTCTTACTAAGGATTTTATAAAAAACTATAATAGAATACTACTATAATTTAAATTTATATTCTAAAACTAACTTAGTAAATTAGTTAATTAACAATCTATATACTAGTATAATTATCTTACTTCTAAGATATTTATTTTTAGAATAAAGTATTATATTAATACTTCTACTCTCTTTATAAAAAGTACTATTAGAAATATTTTTTTTCTTATTACTTTTCTTAATATATTTAATCTAACTAATAGTCTCTTAGTTATAGTTAAACTTATATAAATATAAAGATCTCTTTTTATAGTATATATAGTTAAAATAGGTCTTTTTCTATTTAGTTTAGTAGGAAATATACTTTTAGAAGGAAATAGATATAGTAACTTAATAGTTACTCTACTTAGTTTTAAAAGATATCTTTACTTAGCGCTTAAAGTACTTATTATATAAAAAAAGATTCTAAGTACTATATATATAAATTAGTAAAGCTTTAACTACTTCTAATCTATCTATTTTCTAATATAGCTATCTCTAAAAGCTAATATAACCCTCTATAATATAAATCTCTCTTATAAAAAATAAAAACCTATTTAGTATTTTTTTTTTATTAATTAGTTCTATATATATTATTAAGAACTTAGTAAGTAAATACTAAAACTTTAGAGCTACTCCTTTAGCTTTTTTATTAATAATAATCTTATAAATAAAGCTTATTTTATATTAAACCTAACTAATAAAACCTTTAATAAGAGTTTAAAAAAGAGAAAGAGAAGCCTATATATAGGTTAGTAATAGTTTAAATAGTTTTAGAAAAATAACTTATTATAACTAATAGTAGTGTAATAAGTCTAAATAGATAAATAGTTTCTTTTTTATTTTTATAATTTATAGAAGCTAATATAAGAGAGAAAGAGAAAAGCTTATATATTTAGTTTAGAGTAATAGTATAAGAGTAACTTAAGTTAATTTTAATATCTATAATTATACTACTTAGAGATTATCTAGTTATTATTATAAAGTATTAATTAAGCTAGAAATTATAAAGAATAATATATTAAGAAAAGAAATAAAGAGATATAACTAAATAGAAGAAATATACTCTTTTATATTTAACTAAAGGGTTAGTTAATATTAAAAATAGTAACTATAAAGGTTTAAAGATTTATTTACTATAGTAACTTATTAATAAGATAAAAAAGAATAATTTAAAGAGCTTTTTACTATAAATCTAAAATTAACTAAACTAAAAAGAATGTATTTATTTAGGTTTTCATAGTAAGAGTAAAATAGATATATTAATTAAAATATTACTATCTATAAAAAGAAGGCCTTTAATTTTATATATTTTATAATTAAATTATAAAAAACTTTACTTCTTCTATAACTATAGGTATTAATTTCTCTTTAAAAATATAAAATTATAAGTCTAACTAAGTAGTTTATAGCTATATCCTACCTTTTTTACTATTAAACTAAGTACCCCCTAAAGGAGAATTTAAAGTAAAACTAAATATAACTAGCGCTATAAAAAAGATATAAAGCTAATATTACTAATACTAGTATAACTAGTAAAACTATACCTAATAACTAAATAACTATCCTTATAACTATTAATTACATATTAATATAACTAAAAGGAATAGAGTAACTACAACTTTATCTAATTAGAACAAAAAGTACAATCGTATAAATTACTTATTATAGTAATCCTTACGATTAGCTAAAACGAATAAAAACTATATATTAGGTTAGTTACCATAAAAAGTATATATTAATGGAATAATAGATCCCTAAAGTTAATAATACAGTTATTATTAACTAAAGTTAATATTAAGTTAAGATTTAAAACTAAAACAACGGAAACTAATAATCCATAACAAATCTATAAACTATAACTATAATAATAGTACGGATCTAGAATATCCAAATCAGATTAAACAAAGCCGTAATAATTAACTTTATAATAAGGTTTTTACAGTTAATTACCTATTATAGTAATTACTTAATAAAGTAATTACTTAATTAAGTAAAGGTTTACGAGGAAAAAATGTATTATATATACGATGGATTTTTTCCACTTAGTACAGATTTTGAAGAGGTAAGCAATTCAACAGTTTTATCTATTTAACTACTACTACTACCTATTATTACTACCTATTACCTATTATTACTATTATTAGTATTATTTCTTTTATATTAATAATAACTATTTATACTAGCTATAAATAGTTATTCTTAATTATCAGGAATTTTATTATAATAATTAACAAAACGAAAAGTTTCCCCCTTTTGCTATATTATTTAATATTTCTACCCCTAATAATATCACTTCAATTATATATTCTTTTACAGATAACCTAGTAGAGTATTATAACTATATTACTAAAGTACTAGACTAGCTATATAAAGTAGAATTATAAGCTAATATTAAGAAATATAAGTTTAATATTACTTAAATAAAATACCTAAGATTTATTATATCTATAGAAGGTTTATAGCCTAACTTAGAAAAAATAGAAGTTATTAAAACATAGCAGCTACCTAAAAATATTAAAAGTATATAATTATTCTTTAAGTTTTATAACTTCTATAAACAGTTTATTAGAGATTATAGTAAAATAGCTTAACTACTAAACTAGCTTATAGTTAAAAGCGCTAAATATTAATAGACTAGTAACTATAAAGAAGGTTTTAAAAGCTTAAAAGCTACTCTATCCTCAACCTCTATTTTACAATACTAAAACCTAAACCTACCTATATATATAGAAACAGACGCCTCTATTTCTATTTATATAGAAGTCTTACTATAATAATAATTTAATAATAACTTTTAGTACTTTATAGCTTTCTTCTCTAAAACTATAAGCCTAATAGAAATAAACTACTTAATCTATAACTATAAAATACTTATAATTATTTTAGTACTAGAGGAATAGTATATAGAACTAATATCTATATTATAACGTTTTAATATAATTATAGACTATTAAGCTTTTCTGTTTTTTATAACTAAATAGCTTTTAAATATAAAATAAGCTAAATAGATAGGCTTACTATTTAATTATAATTTTATAATTTAATACTAACTAAGCTAAAAAGATATACTAATAGATATACTATTCTATAAAGTAGAAAACCTATATACTTAAAAAGATATTAAAAATATTAATAGGATTTAGGTTATACTAAAGCCTTCTATATTATCTCTAGAGGTTATAAAAAAACTATAATAGATATTAACTACTATATTAACTACTTTAGAACTTATAATTAGTATTTTTAAGTTTATAAGTAAACTATAAGGCTAGCTACTAGTTAAATATATTTTATAGCTAAATAGAGACCTAGAGATATTATCTCTTAAAGCTTACTATAACCTAATAAGTAAAAACTTAAAGTACTAAATAATTAAAGAGAGAGAAAGGCTACTATTAATAGATAGCTATATAGTAATACTATTAGAGAAAAATCTCTATATATATATTATATAAGAAGTTTATAAATAGTAATCTTTAGTATACCTAAGTTATAATAAAACTGCTAAAATTATTAAAAGCTAATATTACTAGTAAAGTCTAACTAAAGATGTTAAGTAATATATTTATAACTATTATATATACTATAAAGCTTAAAAACTAAGAGATATAACTCTAAAAGAGCTAAAACTACTACTAATCCCTATATAGCTTTAGTAGTTTATTATAATAGACTTTATAGCTCTACTAAAAGATTACTATAGTTTTAATACTATTTAAGTTATAATTTACTACCTTTCTAAACGTCTAGTTTTAGTCTCCTACTATAAGATAGTTATAATAAGAAATATAGTTTAGATGTTTTTCTACTATGTTTTCTTATACTTTAGTTTCCTTAATAAGATTATATTAAACTATAAAGCTTAGTTTATTTTAAAGTTCTAAAATAAACTTTATAAAATTACTAGTATATAAGTTAGCCTCTCTATAGTAAAATACCTATAGATAAATAGATAAATAGAGGTTATAAACTAATACTTTTAATAATATTTATAAGTTTTAGTTAATAAATATATAGATAACTAGAGTAATTTATTACCTATAGCTAACTTTATATAAATCTATCTCTTTAGTAAAGCTATAAGCCTATTACTATTTAAAATTAAATAAAACTATAAGCTAAGAATAAACTATAACTAAGCTAAATATATAATAAGATTTAATAATACTTATAACAAACTAAACTATAAAGATACTTAAGCTATAATTAGCTAAATATATAACACCTAGCGTATTATATTAGAGTAGATAGCTATCACTTAGTACTAATATATATATATATAATAAACTAAAGCTACTATTTAAATAACCTCACAGTAAGTAATTTAGTTTAAATATTAATAAAAAGCTAGCATTCTCTAACTTAATTAAAGCTATTAATACTTTAGAATAAACTATATAAGATTAAAATAGTAAGCCTTAAAGGCACTTAAGTTATAGATTTACTACCTAGCTACTAAATATAAAACACTTTTAACTTAAGCTAGCTATAAAAAGCTAGTAATAACCTACTACTAAAATAATATATTATACTACTACTACCTATTAAATACACTAATAGCCTTAAGTTTAAAGTTAATAAGGTTATATAATTACAAATTTATAAATAAAAACTATAGTATTATATTAATTAGCTAAGTTATAATAAAACCCCTAAATAATATAATATAGAAGCCTTTAAGCACGCTCTAATAGTATTATAAGCTTTCTATAATAAAGAACCTATAGTTATAGCTAGACGCTACTATAATATATAAAAAGCCTTTTATATAAAATAATAATAATATAGCTATAGAGGCCTAATATATATAAGGGGATAATAATAATAATAGTATATAATATATAAAGAGTTAAAGTATAATAAACTAGCCTCTATATCTATATATAAATATATATTTACTAAAGAGGTCCTATATTATATATTTAGAAAAAAAACTAATATTTACTATAGAGAAAAAAAAAAGATTACTAGAGGATAAATAGATACTATTTTATACTTACTATAAAGCTTAAAACTATAATAATTAAGTAGCTATATATATATAAGATAGTAATAAATAGTAGTAAGATGCAGCTTATATACATAGTAAGTATATAAATCCTATTTATAATTACCCTAGTATCTATAATACCTATAGCCTCTAACTACTATATTAGTAGATATACTCTTTTATTACTATAAAAAAGAGAAAACAGACCTTAAGATAGGGGATTTTTTACTTTTATATATATAATAGGCGGTTTCTATAGATAAAAACCCTCTATAAAGGGGGGGGGGGGTACTATTATAGCGCTAGCACTATACCTGCCTTAGAGCGCGTCACATACCTAAGTACATAACCTATAGCAAGAGCGCTAGGCGCGCCTATAAAGCCTTCGCACGCCTACGCCCCCACTTCTAACTTTTTCCTTCTGTAACTCAATATTAATAGATCTAAGTTAACATCTATTACGCATTAGCTATCACTTATGAAGCCTGCTGTCACACTAGTTATATAACTTACTCCCTCAGTAAGACTTACTAAAGGGGCTATATAAAGTAGAAGATATATTATAAGATAGATTGTTATAATATAAAAGGTAATAGTAAGTATATCTAGCTAGTTCTACTAGTATTAAGCTAAAATAGCTATAAAGAGCTTATTAGCTATAATAAGACTAAAAAGAACTTTTTATCTACTATTAAGTAGAAAGAAAATAGTAAATATAGTATTAAAGATAATAAGTATAATAAGAGGAGTAGTAAGTATGATAAGTATAATAAAAGTTAGAAGAGAAGTAGCTAGAAGTATAAAAATAAATATAATAAGAGTAAAAGTTTTAGTAATACTACTCTAAGCGAAAGTGAGGGCATACTAAATATTAGCTCTCTAGTAATTAAGATCTTATATTTAAAATTAAAATAAGGTTAAAAAATACCTCTAAAAATAAAAAAACACCTCTAAAATTAAAAAGTATTTCTAAAAAGATATTATATTTATAGTTTAAGTAGTAGAGTTAGATTTTATAACCTCCTAAAAGTAGTAAGTAAAAAATACTATAATAAGTGCTAAAGAGAGGTAAAAATAGCTATAAGAAGTAGAGATATATAATATATACTAATTCTTTTTATAATATTTCATACTAGAAATATTAGTAGCTATAAGTAAAAAGTTATAATAGTAACCTTAAGTTTTACTTATAAAAGTAAACCTAAAGTATTTTTTATAAAAAACTTTATAGTAGAAAGGTTTTTAGGTAGCTATCTTAGACGATTAATATAACGCTTCTAATACTTAAGACGCTTAGAATAATATATATATAAGTAGTTATACTTACTTTTATTTTCAACCTCTTTAATAATAAGGCTAGAAGGATAAGAGGAAAGAGATATAAAGAAGCTAAGAGATATAATAGGCTCTTTATTATTATTATTATTATTATTATTATTAGAGATAGAGGGGGGGCTACTAGTAGTAATAGCATTAGTAGTAGCTTTTTTACACTTATACGCCTTATATATATAAATAGTAGCTTTCTTTTTGGAGATAAGTATTATAAATTCTGTATATTAAATAGTTAGTAAAAGTTCTAATAATTATACTAAAAGCTCTAGTAATTATCTTAATAGTATATAAGTATTATAGTAGATAACTAAAGATTTTTAAAAACTTATTTTTATAAAGTATAAATAGTTTAAAGAAAAAGGATTCAATTATAAAAAAGCATAAAAGGTTTTATTTAGTTTTATTATTTATACTTAATAACTTATATTAACTATATTAAGAGATTTTATAAATTCTAAATATATTTATAACTTATTTTAATACCTAAGCAACTTTATTATACGCCCTCACGCTTAGTAAATATAACTATAAACGCTAATTTTATTTATTTATTTATTTTATTATTTAAAAGCCATTTTTATACGTTTTATATAATAAATTTAAAATAGATTTAAGTATATAATAGTGAGGAATAGGTTTTTAAGCTATCTATAACGTCTAAAGGGGTGTATTATAATACCTTTAATCTAAGCTATAGCTTCACTACTTACTATGTAATGTGCAGTATTATATAAGCTATATATATAGATATTGACTTATAATGCAGACCACTTTTCTGAATAGTTCCATCTATAATACACTTTTATTCCTTATAACTTATGCGCATATAACTTATAAGAAAGTATTTTTTTTAAAAAAGAATAGTTAGAAACTTACTCTTTATAGTATAGTTAAAAGAACTTTAATAAGCTTTTTTAATTTATAATATATTTAGTTAGTTCTATCTTTAACTCCTATAAGAGATAATATAAAACTATATATAAATAAATATACTACTATAAAAAAAGAAATACTACAATTTTAGCAGTAGATTAGAGCTTTTATATATCTAGCTCTAAACACTAGGTATAATATAGCTCTAGCAGTTATAATATTATTAAGATATATAATAAATCCTTCAAAAGAGCATTTTTCAGCTCTAGATTACTTATAAGGATATTTAAATAACTTTCCTAAAAGGGGAATTTATTATAATTATAATAATAATATAAGATAGGATTTAATAGGTTATTTAAACTCTAATTAGGCTAGAGACCTAGATAATAGAAGATCCACATCAACTTATGTATTTTACTAGGGATTATATAATATAATATCTTATAGTACTACAAAACAAAAAACAGTAGTACTTGTTACTTATAAAGCTAAATATATAAGTTTAACTGAGGTAGTAAAAGAAGCTTTATATCTATATAATAGTTATAACTTTAATTTAACTAATCTAGGGTTTAAAGCTATAAATAAGCCTAAGATTTTTATAGATAATCTAGTAGCTAAAAAGCTAACTGAAAATCCTAAATTTTATAAAAAATCTAAGCATATTAATATAAAATATCATTTTTCTAGAGAATCTTTATTAAATAAAGATATAATATTATTTTATATAGATACTAAGTCTAATATTATAGATATATTGACTAAGCTTTTAGGTAAGGTTATATTTAATAATATACTTAATATAATAAATAATAATAATAATAGAGAAAATAATAATAATATATATAATAATAATAACTGTATTAAAGAAATAACTTATTAGTTTTTCTCTTACCTTTTTACTTATGAAGTTATTTTATAAGAGTTTTTTAACTAGTTATAAACATATTATATATATTATAGGAATATTTTTCTTATTTTTCCTATGGGGTTTTAAGGTTTTTATACCTATAACGTATATATATATTAAGTGAGTAAGCTATATACTACAAATCAACTATATATACCTTAAGAGGGGATGTTAACATATAATATTCTTTTGTAATAATAATAATAATATAAGAATAATAATAACGCTTAACTTATTTTAATATTCTATAACAAATAAATAAATAACATTTAAGGTATAAAACCTTATATAAAAATACTCTATTTATTATACCTTATAACTATAATATTAATTATATAATACGTATATTTACATAAGCACCTTATGTAATTAGCAGTTTAGTAGGTTACGTTTTAGGTTATCTTTCCCCTCACTTTTCCCTACTAGGGGATATAACCTACTAACTATATTAATAAGAATTATTACAATACATTACTACCTTTATTATTATCTATATAATTAAATGCTTATTAATGCTTAAGATTATCACTATTTATCACAACGTACGCCTATCTATAACCCTATACTATATAGGCGCATATACTACGCCTTTGCATATGTTTATACCTATGCTAACAGTATTTATTATAGCTTTTCTAGAACCTCTAGAGATAATATAGAGGCCTTTAGTATAACTTAAGTCTTAGTAGTATTTTTAATATCCTTCTAAGTATATAGGTCCTCTACTTTATATAATAGTATATCTACTAGTATATTTTCTAAGCTTAGTTAGTATTAAATTATAAAGTTATAACTAAATAATAAGCCTATCTATCTAGCTTATTTTATATTTAGAAGCTATTTAGTTATAAAAAATAGAAGGGCTTAATAGTCTATAATTATATTAAAACGTTATAATATAGATATTAGTTCTAGATATTATTCCTCTGGTATTAAGATAATTATCAGTATTTTATAGTTATAAACTAAGTAGTTTATCTCTATAAGGCTTATAGTCTTAGAGAAGAAAGCTATAGAGTACTAAAAGTTATTATTAAGTTATTATTATAGTAGAACACGTATATAAATAGAAATAGAGGCGTCTGTTTTTATATATATAGGTAGGTCTAAGTTCTAGTATTATAAAATAAGACCTAAGGATAAAGCTATTTTTAAGCTCTTAAAACCTTTTTTATAGTTATTAGTTTATTAGTATTTAGTACTTTTAACTATAAACTAGTTTAATAGTTAAGCTATTTTACTATAATCCCTTATAAACTATCTATAGAAGGTATAAAACCTAAGGAATAATTATATACCTTTGATATTTTTAAGTAGCTACTATATCTTAATAACTTTTACTTTCTCTAGGTTAAGCTATAAACCTTTTATAGATATAATAAATCTTAGGTATTTTATCTAAGTAATACTGAATTTATATTTCTTGATATTAGCTTATAATTTAGCTTTATATAGCTAGTCTAATACTATAGTAATATACTTATAGTGTTCTACTAGGTTACTTAAATAGATTAAGATATTATCTATATATACTATATAAAAGTTATTAAAGTATTCTATTAGAACTTTATTTATATATTATTAGTATATTAAAGAGCTATTATAGAGTCTAAAAGGCAGTATTAAGTATTTATACATACTAAGCTAAGTTTTAAACGCTATTAGGTCTTTATAGTTTTTAGCAATATAGATCCTATAAAAAGCTTATTTAATATTAAGTTTAATATAGATTTTAGCTTTATATAGGCGTATAAGTGTATTTTCTATTAGCAGTAATAAGTATTAATCTTTTTTAGTTTTAGTGTTTAGTTAGTAGTAATTAATATAGAACTATAAGCTATTATTATACTTATAGATAAATAAAGTAAGTAAAGCTTAAAAAGTATTACTTATAGTAATAAACCTTTTATTTAGGTTATTTTTTAAGTATTTCTAAGTTATTTCTAGCTCTTTTAGTAACTATTTATAGAGTAGTAAATACTATAACTTATTTTAACTACTTTCTATAAACTTAATTTTATAGTTATATAGCTAGTATAGCGCTAATTTATTACTAGTAGCTTTACTAAAAACATCTGCCTATAGTTATAGCTTTAGTAGTAATCTTTCTCTAATTAAGCACTAGGTCTCTTTTATATTATTATATAGAGGGTCCTCTATAGCGCACTTCTTAACCTTCTTACTATTAATTAGTTTATTCAGTTTATATAGTAATATAATACTAACTTTTATAGCTTTATGCTCTATCTAGTATTTAAAAGATAATATATTAATAATTAGATTAAGTATTAGCTTAATAAGTATAGCTTTATATAGTACTAAGTTCTATAGCCTTAGTAGGCGTTCTTTTTATACTAAATAGTCTTACTTTATAAAATACACTCTATTTTATCTATAGACTTAGCAGTATCTTTATATTATATATAGAATAATAACTTAAGCTATTTAAGTATTTTAACTAGTTAGAATACTATCTTTTTATTATTTACTATAGCGTCTACTTTGAAAACCTTCTAATAGTACTTAGTGTTAAGTTAATAGTTTAGATCTATTTTATTAAATATAAGTAAATCCTCTACTTACTAGATAATAGTTAATAGAAAATCTTAGAATAGAGGTATATTATCTAACTAGCTAAAGCGCTAATTATATATATTTAGAGATATATTATAATATTTAAACTACTTATAGGTTACCTTTAGAGGGTACTTAGTTGGAACTTATTAGTTTTAAAATATTACTTAACACTAGAGCAAATAGCTGTAGATTTATGTACTTATACTTATAAACACTACTAGGGGATTTTTACTAGGCCTCTTAGTATATACTAGAACAGCTTATCCTTATATTTAGATTTAATAGAGGATAATTAGACCCTATAGATATAGTGTAAACTATTAATTTATATATTAATTATAAGGTATTTTTAAAGATACCTCTTCTATAGCTTAATATTAAGTAATATAACTTAATAAGTTCCAACTAAGTACCCTCTAAAGGTAAATTTAAGTAAAACTAGATATACCTAGCGCTATAAAAGAGATATAAAGCTAGGGTTACTAATACTAATATAATAAGTAAAACTATACTTAATAATTTAGTAAGTACCCTTATAACTATTAATCATATACTAATATAACTAAAAGGAATAAAGTAACTACAACTGTGTCTAATTAGACTAAAAAGTATAATTGTACAAATTACCTATTATAGTAATTTATATGACTAACTGAAACGAGTAAGAAACTATATACTAAGTTAGTTACTATAAAAACTATATATTAACGGAGTAACAGTTCCCTAAAGTTAATAATATAGTTATTATTAACTAAAGTCAAATTTAAGTTAAGATTTAAAACCAAAACAATGGAAACTAACAATCTGTAACAATCTAATAAACTATAACTATAATAATACTATAGATCTAAATTATGCGAAACAAATTAAAGAAAGCTATTAAAATTAACTCTATAATAAGGTTTTTACAGTTAATTACCTATTATAGCAATTACTTAATTAAGTAATTACCTAACTGAGTAAGGGTTTATGACGAAAAAATATATTATATATATGATGGATTTTCCACTTAGAATAGATTTTGAGGAAGCGAGCAATTTAACAGTTTTATCTATTTAACTACTACTACCTACTACCTATTATTACTACCTACTACCTATTATTACTATTATTAGTATTATTTCTCTTATATTAATAATAACTATTTATACTAGTTATAAATAGTTATTATTAAACACGAGGAGTTTTATTATAATAACTAACAAAACTAAAAGTTTCCCCCTTTTATTATATTAAATACTGCCCCTACTCTTAATAATATTACCTCTATTATATACGCTTTTATATATATAAAGAAAACCTATATTTAAACTCACTTTTATAAAGAGGATAATCTCTAAAATAAACTAAAATAACTTTTTTATAGTTTCTATACTAGAGAAATAAAAAGCTATTAAAAAAAGTAAAAGGTTTTATTATATATTTTATACAATAATAAAAACTAAAACTAATAAACTTTTAAAAAATAAAATCTATAAAATACTAGTTTTAAAACCTTTTTCTAACCTCCTCTTATAATCTAATAAGATATTTTATACCTAATTACTACTATTTCTAAAAACTTAAAAAGAACTTAAAAAACTTCCTAAATAGCTCTAAAAGCTATTTATTACTATATATTATGAAAAGCTTAAAAAGATTATTAACTTTAAGACTTAGTTAGATAGTTTTAGACTACTTAAAAATATATTTAAGACCCCTCCCTCTAAAATAAGTCTTTATTTATATATTGAATATAAATAAATATATTATAAATATAAAAATATAAATGAGTATAAAGAAAACCCTCTAACTAAAAAAAACCTTAAAAATATCTACATTATAACTCTTATTTTATAAACGTTTTAAGTGGAAATAGTAATTATTATATAATTTAATTATAAAACATATTGATATAATATAGTTAAGATGTATTTAAATATAAAAGTACTATAGAGAGGAGTTCTAATTATTTATAAAATACTATAAAGTATTAAGGAATTTATAAAATATTTAGATTTTCTTACTAAATATATTATTAAAGTAAATAGAGCTCTAAATAGTTTTTAAAATATACCTCTTTTATAATATAAAGAATTTAGTTTTGTATTTAAAAGATTTAGTTTATAAAACTAAAAAAAAACCTCTATCATTTCTAAAACTTTAACTAAAAAGCTATAGTTATATTCTAGATTAATAACTTTTTAGTTTTAGTTTATAAAACTAATACAAATAAAACTTAAGAGGTTATTAATAAGATTAAAATAAAGTATAAAATTAAAAACTAAAGAGATATTAAATAACATTTAGAGGTAAAAGTTATTAAAAACTAAAAAGTTTAAAAGATCTTTTTAGTTTATAATTTATATATTAAGAAAGTTATTTAGAAGTTTAATATATAAAAACTATATATCTATTAATATCCCTTCTTTAAATATAATTTAAGAAGAATAAAAAATAAGCTATATTATAAGTAGTTAAAGTTTCTTAAGAGATAGTTAGATTAATATTTATATAGCTATATTCATAAAAATACATATTACGTTTATAGTAGTATTTCAATTTTAATCTCTTATAAATCTACTTTAAAAGTATCTAGCTACTATAAAATATATTATATAGTACCTATATAAAACTTAATATTTTATAATCTATGTTGATATCTTAAGAGGTAAGCTTTTAAGTGCTTAAATCTTATTTATAGCTATAGATATTTTATTTATAGATAATAAAATTATATAACAACCTTTATAAAAATATTTTATAATACTATTCAGAGAATTAATCTCATAGAAAGTAATTAGATAAATAGTAGTTATAACTTTAATTACTAAAGTGAAACTTTTAAGCTTAATAGAAATAGTAAAAAGTATAATAGCTCTCTAAAAGCTTTTTTAAAGTATTGAATTTAAGCTTGATAATATATAGAATATTCACTATAAGACCTCTTTAGTTAAGAAGTTATCTCTTATATAATAGCGTTATTAAGCTATAAAAGCCTTAGTAACTTATTTAGCCTTAATATAATCAGCTCTGCTATATATCGCGCTACTAGCCTTATGCTGTACAGCTAGCGCTATTACTATTCTATTAGTCTATTTAGCTAGAGCGCGCGCTTAACTTTATAATACTTAGCAGGTTTATTTACTAATAAGAACGTATAGGGTTTCTATATCATTTTCCTTAATTAGTAAAAAAATATAAGTTAAAATGCATATATAGTGTTTCTAGAATTATGCCTATATATAAAGTGAATCTTACTGTAGTTTTTTTATAAAAAGGCTGCGTTATAACTATAAACTTAATATTAATTATAATAACTAGTAAATAATTAGATTTATTAAAAGTAAAGAAGAGAGAATGAATATTTACTTAAGGTATATTAATATCTATAATATATAGTTAAAATAGAAATATTAAAAAAATAGCTTCTAAGCTATTTATATATTAATAAATAAGATATCTATAGATAAACCTATAAGAAACCTCTGATAAGTAAAATTCAAATATTTTTATTTACTTATAAATCTTATAGATATAATAAATATAATTATAAAAAGTAAGTAAATTTCTTTTATTTAGTATAAAACTTAATAAAAACTCTAAAAACGTAGAATAATCTTATAAGATTTAACTTTAATAAATCTTAATATTGAAGAAAATAGTTTATAAACTAAACTAATACTATTTTATAGAATAGCTTATTTTATAAAAATATTAATATCTCTTTAAATATTGTTAAGAGTAATATTAATAATATTTATTTTGTTAATAAATATATAAATAAATTATACAGAAGAGTTTTTTAAAAACCTAGATTTTATAAGAGGAATAAGGTTTATAAAATTAGCTTTCATAAGAAATAGATTATATAAATTAAGTTTATTATAAAAGATTTATATAAAGTTATGAATAATAATTGTTTTTAAATAAATAAGATCTTTTTAAGAGAGAGATATATTTTTATAAATAAAAAATATAAATAAATATTTAAAAGAGGATAAATTAATAGAACCTCTATAAGAATTAAGCTTTATTCTTTAAATAAAACTCATAGTAAACTTAAGAGAAACTAAAAGATACTATTTCTAAGTTTTAAATATAAATTTTTAAAAAGAATAAATATTTCAAAACTTTTAATATTTCTAGAAAGAAATAAATAGAAATTTATAAAACATTTATATTTATTATATTTCACAAAAAAGCTAGTTTATAAAATTATTCTTCCTATTTGAATTATTAAAAATATACATTTCTTAAAAATGAATTTTATAAAAAAGTATTATAAAAATATTTATATTTATTTTTTAAAAACTAAACTAAAAAACATTTAAAGAGGAGCAATTATATAATAAATATATTATTTGAAATAAAGGTTTTAAAAATCTCTATCTCCTTTAAGACTATTTTAGTTTTTTATTAAAATCTTTTAAGTTTTATATAAATATTAATAAGTGAAAAAATAAACATCTAATTTTATAAACTATATTATTGATAGAAATAGCTTAAATTATAATAAAATTATATTTTCTATAAGTTTTAAATACTTTATAAACTTTAATTTCTTTTCTAAATTTAGTTTTATTATTATATTTAAACTTATATAACTTCTAAATAGATCCCTAGATAAAATGTACATTTTTAAAAGGTTTTTTATAAAGTTAAATAAATTATAAATAAATAAATAAATATAACTTATTATTAAAATACTATTTCTTTATTAGTAAGTTAGTACTTATATAAAATAATAAATCTTAATATAAACTATATGTATAAAAAGCTTTAGTTTTAAAAAGGTAGTATAATAAATATTATAAAACGTTTATTTATATTAATTATAATATTTTTTATAAAATAACTAAATATAGAGATAATATTATTTCTTTATAAATTATTGATAGTATATATAAAACATAAGTATTTATAAAGTTTATTTTAGTAATAATTTTAATAGATATTATAAAGAAAAGAAATATAAATATCTAAAAGAAAATTAACTTTTAAATGAAATATAGCTCTATAAAATATATTATTTTTCTTTAAGAATAAAAAATATTATTTTTATAATTAGTTAAAATAGCTTTTTAAAAAGTAATAATTACTAAAAAAGAATTCGTCTTATTTATAAAAAAAACTAATAAACTTATATTTAGTTTTATATTTTCATTATTAATAGAGAGAGAGAATCTTAATTATAATATCTAAAATATTAAAATTGCTAAAAGCTAGTAGTTAGAAGAGACTGAAGAGTTTACAAAAAGGTGTGTATTACTTAAGAGGAAGTTACCCTCCTAAGTATCTTTAAATTATAAGCTTATAAGGCCTATACTAGTTATATAACCTACTCTCTTAGTAAGGCTTACTAAGAGGACTATATAAAGTAGAAGATATATTATAAAATAAATTATTATATATATCCTTAGCTATAAGAATAGCAAAAAATACTTTATATACGTATAAAATACTTATAAACTAAAAACAATATATAAAGACTAATGATATATAGAAAATCAGAAATACCCTCTTAAAAAAGAATAGCTTAGAAGCCTGCTCTCTATAGTATAGTTATAAAAACCCCAATAAGCTTTTTTAACTTATAATATATTTAGTTAGCTTTATAAATATATAAAACGCACTAATTTATATACTTATATTTATAAGTAAAAATAGCTATTTAATTAAAAAGTAAACAAAGAGGAAAAATATATTAAAAGCTATATATAAAATCCTTTTTTTCTTTATATATCCCCTTTATATTTTTTATATATATCTATTTTATTTATTTTATTTTTTATTTTTTATAGCTATATCTAGAACATCTTTATAAAGCTTTATACTACTTCTTAAAAATATCCTCTATTTATATTTTCTTTTTTAAATACTATTCTTACTATCTCTTATAAGTATATTTAAAACACTTCTTAAAATTTCTAATAATAAGCTATTTTAAGAATTAATTAAAGATTATACTTCTTAAGAGTAATATAAAACCTTTTTATATATTTAAATAACTATTTAGTAAATTATTATTAAACTTAATAGAGAATATAAAGATTTTAAATATCTAAGTTATTACTTTATAAGAATTTTATTAACTATTTATAGCTCTCTAGAAGCTAAAGTTAACTAAAAACTACTTTTTAAACTTTTTTTTTCTTAAGAAATATTAAGAGAAGCCTTTCAAAAGTTCTAATAATAATGTTTTTACTAATATTTCTAAGTATTAGATTAATATAAGAGATACTATTTTAAGAAGCTTTATTATAAACTAAAATTCTTATAAGCTCCTCCCCTCTATTTAATTATACCTTCACTTTTATAAGAATATTATTATTCTTAAGTCTTTTAAGAAGCTTCTCTCTATTTATAATAATTAGCTCCTAAAAAACTAACTTACTTAGAAGTTTACTATTACTTAAACTAATAATTCTTATAAAGTAAATATTTAGTTTATTAAGTCTAATACTAATAGTAAAAAGAATACTAATAGTAGTATATTTTACTCTTTTAGTAATACTTATAAGCTTTTTTTTTATTTCTCTTAAAAAGTAAAACTAAATTTAAAAGGTTCTTTATTATCAAAACTTAAAAATCTTTCTTCTATTTACAAGAAATATAAAGCTAAATCCTAATATCTTAAAAGTTATTATTAAAAACCCCCTCTCTATTAGTAGTAAAAGTATAAAACTAAATATAAGTTTATTAATTTCTTTTTATAAATAAAACTAATTTCCCTTTAGTAATTATTACTTCTTAAAAGGCTGTTCTAACTAATTATAAAAATAATATCTTTTTATTCTTAAAGAAAGATAATATATCTTATGAAGCTATATTTTACTTAAAAGCTAATCCCCTCTTAAGTGTTTATAGTTTCCCTCTTAATAATACTAACTAAAATTACTATTAAAATAAGCTTTATAAATACCAATACTTTATATATACTATTAATAACCTATAAAGAAATAGGTATTATCTTTATATTTAGTTATTTTATAAAAGCGTATATAATAGAAGTAATATTATAACAGCAGGCTTCACAAGTGATAGCTAACGCGCAATAGGTGTCAACCTAGATTAATTAATATTAAGTTATAGAAGGAAAAAGTCAGAAGTAAGGGCGTAGGCGTATAAAGGCTCTATAGGCGCGCCTAACGCTTACTATAGGTTATATGCCTAAGTATATAACGTACTTTGAGGCTAGTATAGCGCTAGCGCTATAACAGTACCCCCCCCTTCTTAAAGGGTTTCTATCTATAGAAACTACCTATTATATATTATAAAAGTAAAAATCCCCTATCTTAAGGTCTATTTTTTCTCCTCTATATATAATAAAAGAGTATATCTACTAATATAGTAACTAGAAGCTATAGATATAGTAGATGCTAAGGTAATTATAAGTAGGATTTATATACTTATAGCGTATAAACGCTATATTTTACTACTATTTACTACTATCTTATATATATATAGCTACTTAATTATTATAGTTTTAAGCCTTATAGTAAGTATAAAATAGCACCTATTTATCCCCTAATAGCCTTTTTCTTCTTCTATAGTAAATATTAATCTCTCTTCTAAATATATAATATAAGGTCCCTCTAATATATATACACTTATAGAAACTAGTTCGTTATACTCTAAGCTTTTATATATTATATATTACTATTACTATTATCCCCTTATATATATTAAGCCTCTATAGCTATATTATTATTATTCTATATAAGAAGCTCTTTATCTACTATAGTAGTATCTAGCTATAACTTAAGGTTCTTTAGTAGGCTTTTAGTAGCTAGATATATATTATAGAAAGCTTATAATATTATTAAAGTATATTTAAAAGCCTCTATATTATACTATTTAAAATCCTTATTATAACCTAGCTAATTAATATAGTATTATAGTTTCTATTTATAAATCTATAATTATATAACTTTATTAACTTTAAACTTAAAGCTATTAATATATTTAATAAGTAGTAGTAGTATAATATACTATTTTAGTAGTAAGTTATTACTAGCTTTTTATAGCTAGCTTAAGTTAAAAGTGTTATATATTTAGTGGCCAGATAGTAAATCTATAACTTAAGTACTTTTAAAGCCTACTACTTTAATCTTATATAGTCTATCCTAAAGTATTAATAGCTTTAACTAAGTTAGAGAACGCTAGCCTCTTATTAATACTTATACTAAGTTACTTACTATGAGGTTATTTAAATAGTAGCTTTAGTTTACTATATATATATATTAGCGCTAAGTAATAGCTATCTACTTTAATGTAATATATTAAACGTTATATATCTAGCTAATTATAGCTTAAGCGTCCTTATAGTTTAGTTTATTATAGATATTATTAAATCTTATTATGCGTTTAGCTTAGTTATAACTTATTTTTAACTTATAGCCTTACTTAATTTTAAATAGTAATAGACTTATAGCTTTATTAGAGAGATAGGCTTATATAAAGTTAGCTATAAATAATAAATCACTTTAGTTATCTATATACTTATTAACTAGAACCTATAAATATTGCTAAAAGTATTAGTTTATAACCTCTATTTATCTATCTATTTATAAGTAACTTACTATAAAGAGGCTGACTTATATATTAGTGATTTTATAAAGTTTATTCTAAAAACCTAAGATAAACTAAGTTCTATAATCTAATATAATCTTATTAAGGAAACTAAAGTATAAAAAAACATAGTAGAAAAATATCTAAACTATATCTCTTACTATAACTATCTTATAATAGAGGATTAAAACTAAATATTTAAAAAAGTAGTAAATTATAACTTACATAGTATTAAAACTATAGTAATCCTTTAGTAGAGCTATAAAGTCTATTATAATAAACTACTAAAGTTATATAGAGATTAATAGTAGTTTTAGCTCTCCTAAAGTTATATCTCTTAGCTTTTAAGCTTTATAGTATATATAATAGTTATAAATATATTACTTAACATCTCTAGTTAGACCTTACTAGTAAGTAGTATTAGCCTTTAATAATCTTAGTAGTCTTATTATAACCTAAATACGCTAGAGACTACTACTTATAAGCTTTTTATATAATATATATATAGAGGTTTTCCTCTAATAGCACCACTATATAGCTATCTATTAGTAGTAGCCCTTCCTCCTCTTTAATTATCTAATACCTTAAATCTTTACTAACTAAGTTATAATAAGCTCTAAAAGATAGTATCTCTAGGTCTCTATTTAGCTATAGGATATATTTAATTAGTAACTAGCTTTATAGTTTATTTATAAGCTTAAAAACGCTAATTATAAGTTCTAAAGTAGCTAGTATAGTAGTTAGTATCTATTATAGTTCTTTTAAAACCTCTAAGGATAATATAGAGAGCTTTAGTATAACTTAAGTTTTACTAATATCTTTAATATCCTTCTAGATATATAGGTTCTCTACTTTATATAATAGTATATTTACTAGTATATTTTCTTAGCTTAGTTAGTATGAAATTATAAAGTTATAATTAAATAGTAAGCCTATCTATCTAGCCTATTTTATATTTAAAAGCTATTTAGTTATAAAAAATAGAAGAGCTTAGTAGTTTATAATTATATTAAAACGTTATAATACTAACGTTAGTTCTATATACTATTCCTCTAGCGCTAAGATAATTATAAGTATCTTATAATTATAAATTAAGTAGTTTATTTCTATAAAGCTTATAGTTTTAGAGAAGAAAGCTATAGAGTATTAAAAGTTATTATTAAGTTATTATTATAGTAGAACATCTATATAAATAGAAATAGAGGTATCTATCTCTATATATATAGATAGGTCTAGGTTCTAATACTATAAAATAGAGGCTAAAAATAAAGCTACTTTTAAGCTTTTAAAGCTTTCTTTATAGTTACTAGTCTATTAGTATTTAACACCTTTAACTATAAGCTAGTTTAATAGTTAAGCTATTTTACTATAATCTCTAATAAACTATCTATAGAAGTTATAAAACTTAAGAAATAATTACACACCTTTAACGTTCTTAAGTAGTTACTATATCTTAATAACTTCTACCTTTTCTAAGTTAGGCTATAAACCTTCTATAGATATAATAAATCCTAAGTATTTTATCTAAATAATACTCAATTTATACTTCCTAATATTAACTTATAGTTCTACTTTATATAGCTAGTCTAGTACTTTAGTAATATAGTTATAATACTCTATTAAATCGTTTAAATAGATTAAAATATTATCTATATATACTATATAAAAGTTATTAAAGTATTTTATTAGAACTTTATTTATATATTACTAATATATTAAAGAGCTATTATAAAGCTTAAAAAGTAGTACTAAGTACTTATATACACTAAGTTAGGTTTTAAGCGTTATAAGGTTCTTATAGCTTTTAGTAATATAGATCTTATAAAAAGCTTATCTAATATTAAACTTAATATAGATCTTAGCTTTATATAAGTATATAAGTATGTTTTTAATTAGTAGTAATAAGTATTAGTCTTTCTTAGTTTTAGCGTTTAGTTAGTAGTAGTTAATATAAAACTATAAGCTACTATTATATTTATAGATAAATAAAATAAGTAAAGCCTAAGAGGTGTTATCTATAGTAATAAACCTCTTATCTAGGTTATTTTTTAGGTACTTCTAAGTTACTTCTAGTTCTTTTAGTAATTATTTATAAAGTAATAAGTATTATAACTTATTTTAGCTACTCTTTATAAGTTTAATCTTATAGTTATATAGCTAGTATAGTACTAATTTATCGCTAGTAGTTTTACTAAATATATCTACTTATAGTTATAGCTTTAGTAGTAAGTTATCTTTAATTAGACACTAAGTTTCCTCTATATCGTTATATAGAAAGTTCTCTATAGTATACTTCTTAGCTTTTTTACTATTAATTAGCTTATTTAGTTTATATAATAAAATAATACTAACTTCTATAGCTTTATACTCTATTTAGTATTTAAAGAATAATATATTAATAATTAGATTTAGTATTAGCTTAATAGGTATAGCTTTAAATAGTATTAGGTTTTATAGCTATAATAAATGTTTTTCCTTATACTAAATAGTCTTACTCTATAGAGTATACTCTATTTTACTTATAGATTTAATAATATCTTTATATTATATATAGGATAGTAACTTAAGCTATTTAAGTATTTTAACTAATTAAAACGCTATTTTCTTATTATAAACTATAGTATTCATTTTAAAAACTTTCTAATAACGTTCTATATTAAGTTAGTAGTTTAGATTTATTTTATTAAGTATAAGTAGATCCTCTATTTACTAAATAATAGTTAATAGGAAATCTCTAAGTAGAGGTATATTATCTAGCTAGTTAAAGCGCTAGTAGTATATATTTAAGGATATATTATAGTATTTAAACTACTTATAGCTAAATATTAAGTTATACTACTTAATATTAAGCTATAGAAGGAGTATTTTTAAAAGTACTCTATAGTTAATATATAAATTAATAGTTTACACTATATTTATAGTATCTAATTATTCTTTATTAAATCTAGACGTAGGGATAAGCTATTCTAGTATATACTAAAAAGCTTAGTAAAAGTCTCTTAGTAGTATTTATAAGTATAGATATATAAATCTATAGCTATTTACTCTAGTATTAAGTAATATATATATAAGTATATTATATTTATTATATATTATAATAAGTTCTATTTTAAAGGGCTATTTATTTATTAAATATTATAAGTTAATAGATAAAAGCGTAAAGTATATATCTTATATTGTAAAAGAATATATAATTGAAGTGATATTATTAGGGGTAGAAATATTATATAATATAGCAAAAGGGGGAAACTTTTCGTTTTATTAATTATTATGATAAAATTCCTAATAATTAAGAATAACCATTTATAGCCAGTATAAATAGTTATTATTAATATAAAAGAAATAATACTATTAATAGTGATAGTAGGTAATAGGTAGTAATAATAGGTAGTAGTAGTTAGATAGATAAAACTGTTGAATTGCTTACTTCCTCAAAATCTATTCTAAGTGGAAAAATCCATTGTATATATAATATATTTTTTCCTCGCAAACCCTTACTTAATTAAGTAATTACTTTATTAAGTAATTACTATAATAGGTAATTAACTGTAAAAACCTTATTATAAAGTTAATTATTACGGCTTTATTTAATCCGATTCGGATATTCTAAATCCATAGTATTATTATAGTTATAGTTTGTAGATTTGTTACAGATTATTAGTTTCCATTAGTTTAGTTTCAAATCTTAATTTAATATTAGCTTTAGTTAATAATAACTATATTATTAACTTTAGGGATCTATTGTTCTATTAACATATACTTTTTATAGTAACTAACCTAATATATAGTTTTTATTCGTTTTAGCTAATCGTAAGAATTACTATAATAAGTAATTTATACGATTATACTTTTTGTTCTAATTAGATAAAGTTATAGTTACTTTATTCCTTTTAGTTATATTAATATATAATTAATAGTTATAAGGATAATTATTTAATTATTAGATGTAGTTTTACTAGCTGTACTAGTATTTATAATATTAGCTCTATATATGTTTTATAGCGCTAGTTATATTTAGTTTTACTTTAAATTCTCCTTTAGGGGGTACTTAGTTAGGACTTAGTAGTTTTTAGAAAGCTACTTATAGTACTATAGCTATAGTAGCGCTTAGTTAAGCTATCTCTGTTCTTCTCGCTTTTATATGCTATTTCTAATTAACGTAGGGGGTGTATAATTAGTTAGATCGATAGGTATAATGAATTAAAGTATATTAAGGTGTGTTATTAACTACGTTTATAGTGTTTTAGGTTAGGTTACTCTTAGCTATATATATAGGGTTTATATAATAGGGTTTTTTACTATAGATTAGTAGTTAGTACTTTAGGGGAAAGTTAATATTATACTTCTATCGCTAGAGATAAATTAATTAATAGATGAACTTAATATACTATAATAGCAGGCTTTATAAATAATAGCTAACGCGTAATTTAACCTAGATTAATTAATATTAAGTTATAGAAGGAAAAAGTCAGAAGTAGGGGCGCAGGTACATAAGGGCTCTATAGGCGCACCTAGCGCTCACCACAGGTCATATGCCTAAGCACATAATGCGCTCTGAGGCAGGCATAGCGCCAGCGCTATAACATTAAGCTTAGTAATATATAGAATATTTACTATAATAACTAGTAGATACTTAGACTTATTATAAATAAAAGAGAAAGAATAAATACTTACTTAAGGTATATTAATATCTATAATATATAGTTAAAATAAAAGTATTAAAAAAGAAGCTTTTAAGTTACTTATATACCAATAAATAAAATACTTATAGATAGACTTATAAAAAACCTCTTATGAATAAAGTTTAAATATTTTTATTTACTTCTAAACTTTATAAATATAATATATATAATTATAATATATTTATAAGAATTATAAAAATAAATAAGTTTTTCTTATTTAGTATAAAACTTAATAAAAACTATAAAAACCTAAAACGATTTTATAAGATCTAACTTTAGTAAGTTTAAATTCTAAAGAGAATAGCTTATAAACTAAACTAATACTATTTTATAAAATAGCTTATTCTATAAAGATTTCTATATCCTCTTAAATATTATTAGAAATAATATTTATAATATTTACTTTAGTAATAGATATATGAATAGATTATATAAAGAAGTTCTTTAGAGGATTAGATTTTATAAGAGAGATAAGCTTTATAAGATTAGCTTTAGTAAAAGATAAATTATATAAGTTAAACTTATTATAGAAAGCTTATGTAAGGTTATAAGTAGTAATCCCTCTTAAGTAAATAAAATTCTCTTAAGAAAAAAATAGAACTTTATAAATAGAAAATATAAATAAATTTTTAAATTAATAAAACTTTTATAAAAGTTAAGTTTTATTCTTTTAGTAAAACTTTTAGTAAACTTAAGAAAAACTAAAGAATAGCGTTTTTAAGTTTTAAAAGTAAACTTTTAAAGAGAAAAAGTATTTAAAAACTTATAATACTTTTAGTAAAAAATAGATAAAAACTTATAAAAAGCTTATATTTATTATATTTTATAAAGAAACTAGTTTATAAAATCGCTCTCTTTACTTAAATCTTTAAAAATATAGATCTTTTAAAAAGTAACTTTTTAGAGAAGTATTTTAAAAATATCTATATCTAAGTCTTCATAAACTAAGCTAAAAAGTACTTAAAGAGGAGAGGTTATATAGTAAATATACTACTTTTTAGTAAAGAGGTTAGAAGTTTTAGTCTTTTATAAGATCTTCTTAGATTAATACTAGAATATTTTAAGCTTTATATAAGTCTTAGTAAATAAAAGAGATAGGGTTTCTATTTTATAAGCTATATCATTAATAAAGTTAGTTTAAACTTTAACTAAACTATATTTTTTATAGGTTTTAGACTTTTTATAAGCTTTAGATACTTTATAAACTTCAGATACTTTATAAGCTTTAACTTTACTAATAAACTTAATCTTATTACTATATTTTAACTTATATAACTTCTAAATAAGTTACTAAATAGAATATATATCTTTAAGAGATTTTTTATAAAGTTAGATAGATTATAAAGAAATAAATAAAAAGAACTTACTACTAAAGTATTATCTCTCTATTAACTAGTTAGTAGATTTATAAAATAGTAGATCTTAATATAAACTACATTTTCTAAAAACTTTAGCTTGAAAAGGATAATATAATAAAAACTACAAAATATTTATTTATATTAATTATAATATTCTTTATAAAATAACTAAATATAGAAGCAGTACTTATTTTCTTATGAGTTATTAATAATATATATAAAGTATTAATATTTATAAGGCTTATTTTAATAGTAATCCTAGTTAATACTAATAAGAAGAAAGCTATAAACGTTTAAAAAAGAATTAATTTCTAAATAAATATAGCTTTATAAGATATATTATCTTTCTTTAAGAATAAAAAGATATTACTCTTATAATTAGTTAGAATAGCCTTTTAAGGAGTAATAATTACTAAAGAGAAATTAATTTTACCTATAAAAAAGAACTAATAAATTTATATTTAACTTTATACTTTTACTATTAGTAGAGAGAACGTATTTTAGTAATAACTTTTTAAGTAGGATTTAGCTTTGATTTTTAAATCTTAATAAAAAAGAACCTCTTAGATTTAGTTCTACTCCTTAAGCGAAATAAAAAAATACTTAAAAATATTATTAGAAGAATAAAATAAATTACTATTAATATCTTCTTTATTATTAATATTAGATTTAATAGATTAAATATTTACTTTATAAGAACTATTAGTCTAAGTAGTAGTAGACTTCTAAATAAGCTAGTTTTTAAGAGCTAATTATTATAAATAGGGATAAGCTTTTTAAAAGACTTAATAGTAATAATAATTTTATAAAAGTAAGGGTATAATTAGATAAAAAAGAATAGTTTTTAAAAATTCTAGTTTATAACTAAGTTTTTTAAAATAACTTCTTTTAAGTTAGTCTAATACTTAGTAGTATTAATAAAGACTTTATTATTAGAACCTTTATAAGTTTTCTTTTAGTATTTCTTAAGAAAAAAGAAGTTTAATAAATAGATTTTAATAAGTTTTAGTTTCTAGAAAGCTATAAGTAATTAGTAAAATTCTCTTAAAGTAATAACTTAAGTATTTATAATCTCTATAGTTTTTCTTAAGTTTAGTAATAATTTACTTAGTAGTTACTTAAATATATAGAAAAGTTTTATATTACTTTTAAAAAGTATAGTTTTTAATTAATACTAAAAGTAGTTTATTACTAGAGATCTTAAGAGGTATCTTAGGTATATTTATAAAGAATACTAGAAATAGTATATAAAAAAGAAATATATATAGGAATACTTTTAAAAAATAGTATAAAGCTTTATAAAAGTATTCTAAATATAGTTATAAAAGATAAAAAATATAGAGGGGATATATAAAGAAAAAAAGGATTTTATATATAGTTTCTAAGAAATTTTTTCTTTTTATTTACTTTTTAATTAAATAGCTACTCTTATTTATAAATATAGGTATATAAGTTAGTACGTTTTATATATTTATAAAGCTAACTAAATATATTATAAATTAAAAGAGACTTATTAAAGTTCTTTTAACTATATTATAAAGAGTAAGCTCTTAAGTTATTTCTTTTAAGAGGGTACTTCTAATTTTCTATATATAATTAGTCTTTATATATTATTTTTAGTTTATAAGTATTTTATATATATATAAAGTATTTTTAGCTATTTTTATAGCTAAAAAGGTATATAGTAATCTATCTTATAATATATCCTCTACTTTATATAGCCTCCTTAGTAATTCTTACTAAAAGAGCAGGTTATATAACTAGTATAAGCGTTATAAGCTTATGATTTAAGGACGCTTAAGAGGGTAACTTCCTCTTAAGTAATATATACCTTTTTATAAACTCTTTAGTCTCTTCTAACTACTAGCTTTTAGTAATAGACCTCTAGATAAGTAAGATTAACTATACTTAGAGGAAATACTAAGATATATAGTAAGCTTAATAGATAATTACTTATTAAACTTACTAAGCATTATAACTTAAGCTTAAAGAATAGTTTTCTCTATAATAAGTATATTAATTTAATACTAAAGGTTGTTATTTTAAGCTTTAAAGGTAGTAATTTTATACTATTGCTCACGCTAAATAGGTTTATAAATATCTAAGTAATATATTTAGCTTTTAGTGTAGTTATCTTACTATTTAAAATATTATTTGTAGACTAGAAGGCTTTAACTTTAGACTATAGAAAAGCCTCCTTAGTAGTACCTTTAAAAAAAGTATTTTCTATAAATTTATTAAAGATATTTATATAGGATTTAAGCTAGGTAGTATATTAATAAAAAACCTTTAACGTTATTAGTAATATAAATAAAGTTAGTATAGAGCGTTTAAGCCTCCTAGCTCTAAATAGTATACTATTTAATTTAGCTAGTAACTTAAGTAAAGAGGTTCTTAAAGTTATCCTTATATACTTTCTTAAATACTTAATAGTTCTAGAAATACTTATTATTATTACTAAAGAGGTTAGAATCTTTAATAATAAGGTTACTACTATTAAACTACTTATATATAATCTTTATATAGTAAATATAGTTTATAATAGTAATTTTAAGTAGAAAGTCCTTAATAAACTAAGTATAAATAAGATAGTTAAGGTCTACTATAGTAATTTCTAATATAAAGCTTTAAATACCCTTAAGTATTTTATATATATAGTATTAGCGCTTTTTTAGCTACTTTAGAAGCTTAAGCACCTTCTATATATTTAAAATTAAGTATAAACTACTTATAGCACTATAGCTATAATAATACTTAGCTAAGCTATCCTTATTCTTCTTATTTTTATACGCTATTTCTAATTAACATAGGAGATATATAATTAGTTATATTAATCAGTATAGTGAATTAAAATATATTACTAACTACGTTTATAGCGTTTTAGGTTAGGTTACTTTTAGCTATATATATAGGGTTTATATAATAGAGTTCTTTACTATAGATCAGTAGTTAGTACTTCTAGAGAAAGTTAATATTATACTTCTATTACTAAAGATAAATTAATTAATTAATAGATAAACTTAATATACTATAATAGCAAGCGTTATAAGTGATAGCTAACGCATAAAAGGTGTTAACTTAAATTAATTAATATTAAGTTATAGAAAAAGAAAGTTAGAAGTAGGGGTGTAGGCGTGTAAAGGCTCTATAGGCGCGCCTAGCGCTTGCTATAGGTTATATGCCTAAGCATATAACACGCTCTGAGGCAGGCATAGCACTAACGCTATAACAGTTTTAGTCTCTCTATAGTAAATCTTATTAATATATCTATTTAGCTAAATATTAATAATATAATTTAAAGCTATAATATTATAAACTATAAAAAGCTATAAAAAGCTATTAATTTCTCTATTTATATTAAAAATAGATCTAAATCTTTCTCTAAAGGGTTTAAAGATAGCTAAACTTATATATAATAAACTAAATATAATAATAACTATATTATTAAAGTATAATTCACTTTTAATAATATATCTTTTTACTTCTATAATATCCTCTAGTTTGAATTATCTTTTACTTATAAAGTTTTAGTAAATTAATTTTTATTTCTTTAAAAAAAACTTTAGTTTTAATATTATTCTAAGTTTTAATAATAACTTTTAAAGTTAGCTAATAAGTTATTTTACTTATTGATATAAACTTAATTTTTATATAATTTTTAAAAAACTAAATATATTATAAAGCTTAATTTTTACTATTAAATTCCTAATATAAGTATTTTTTAACTTTTTTAAAAATATCTTTAGATTTCTAAAACTTCTTATTTTTAGATTTTAGTTTTTTAGAATTAGATCTTTTTAAGGTTAAGCTTAAAGTTTATAAGTTATTAGATGCATTTATAATTATTATAAATACTTTATTAATTCTAAGCTTTTTCTATTAAAAGTTTAAATAGATAATCTTTATAGAAACTTTTATATAATTCTTAAAATTGGAAATTAGTTAAAATAACTCTTTATAAATAATAAGATATTAGATTATGTTTTATACTTAATTAAAAATAGTTTAAACCCTAATAGCTTATAGAAATTATTTAATTATAAGAGCTTTTTAAATATCTAAACTTTTATAAATTAATACTTAATAATGATAGTTAATCTATTTATTATAGAACTTTACTAAAATAATATTAGCGTTAATAGTTTTATAAAAAATCCTTAAGTAATTCTTCTTTATAATAGTTTTTATAGCTAAATTACTTTTTATAAATTTACTTTCAAATAGTCTAACTACTATTTAAAGAGAGAATAATTTACTACTCTTAATATTTAAAATAGTTTAGTTTATAAATCCTTATAAAAGAGAGAATACTAAAGTAGGATTTATATTCTTCTATAAATTAGAAATATTTAAAGTATATAACTTAGATAGAAATAATATTTTATATTTTAATATAAATTTAAATAAAATATAATTTTTATTTAAGTTATTTAAAATCTAAAGTTTAACTATATTTGTAAGTTTTTTATTAATACTTATAAAAACCTAGCTTTAGATCTATTTTAAAAGCTATTTTCTAGTTTTTTAGTTATCCTAAGCTTTAGCTATTAAAATAAACTATTATTTAATAGATATTTTATATTTAATTTAAAAACGAAGATCTTTAAGTATAATTAATATTAATTTAATACGTTTAAAAAGAAATTAAAGATGTAGAAGTATAGAGATATATATAAATATAAGAGAGTATATAAATATTAAAAAATATATAAATATAAAAAAAGCTAAGATTTAAGAGATTTCATTTTTATTAGATTTTTATTATTATTAATAGTTACTTATTTTTAACTATTTTTCTTCTTAAGTTTTATCTACCTTTTATTTTTTAAAATCCTTTTTTTAAATATTTTATTTCTTCTTATTAAATATATTAATATAGTTTTTAAGAGATAAAATATTTATCCTATTTATATTTCTAAAAATAATATAGTTTACTATTTAGCTATATATATCAGTTAGCTGCCCACTTTTTCTAACCTTTTAAACATTTTATAAGTCTATATAACTATGATATATAAAATTAATTAGCTCTTATTTATATATAAATTGCTAAAAATTCTATACTTTTAGAATATATTTATATATTATAGCTTATCTTACTATATATATTATAATACTATTAAGCTAACTAACCTTTCTTTAATAGACCCCCTTTTTTACTTTCTTAAGGCGCTAAACGTTTCTTTTTATTTTTTTCTTTTAGGATAACCTAAGATTCTGCTATACTAAATACTTCTCTAAGCTAGATATATATCTTTTTTGTTCTCTAGCGTTTAATAAGCGCTATATTAATATACCAAAGTATACACACTTAATCTATTCAAGTTATAATTAAATATATTATTATTTATATACCTTTTATTAACTAGTTAACTTTTTTAATTATTAGTATTAAAAAGCTTCTCTAATGAACTAAGATCTAATTCTTAATAAAATTAAACTATAAAGGCACTTTATAGCAGTTAGAAAGCGTTTATAATTACTAAACTAATAGTATTAAGAGGTTAGTTATAAAAAGTATCAGTATCTTTGTATATATATGAAGCATTTTAATTATATAGTTTAGGTTCTATAGTAAAATATTAGCTTTATAAAAGGTAGATTTAATATTTTTATTCATAAAGATCTTATTATAAGCTTTATAGAAAGTAATAAAGAATTTAGATTTTATAATATAATTTATAGAAGATTTAATAAATAGGTTGATTTTATCTCTATATATATACTGCAAACCTATATAGCGCAGTAGTGTGCGCCTAGTAGGCCTATATGTTACTTAAACGTATAGGCGTTAGTTTAATTCTAGCTATAGGAACCTTTTTTTCTCTCTTCTAGTTAGTTAAAGACCTATTATATATATAAGACCTTAGCTCTATATATATAGTGAGGTATTATAGCTACTAGCTAATTAAATTATATAGTATTAAGTATCTATACTGTTTACTTTATTATATACTACGTTTATAGCCTAAGTTTTCTTTCTATAAAGGGTTTTTTAGTAATATGTAGCTTAGTATTAAGTAATAGTATAGTGTATTAAGGCCTTAAGCTCTCTAGTATAGAGTGAATAGACAGGTTATACCTTTAACCTATCTAATATATATACATTTTAAAACTAAATAAAATATAATATCTAATAGCTAGAGTAAATAGAATAAATATAGAGGTATACTAATAGTTATAATATTATTCTACTTATAGTATTTATTAAAATTAGCTAAGAAATAGCTTTTATGCTTATTAATTATTAATATCTAATAGACCCTTTTTATATAAGCTTAAATATACTTATTAAAATATTTAATTTAGTTAAAACCTATGTAATTATCTATCTATCTATTAGTAATAGGTTTAATAACTTAGTTACTAAAAAAACCTAATTCTATAGTTTAATCTATAAAGTGATATATGCTCTTAATAATTATAAATAGAGAGGTATATTAGCTATTTAAATGAATATATTTAATAACTATAGCTTATATATAATTATTAGGCTAGATAAACTTTATTTTACTATATTAATTAGTATATATTATTACTATTAATATAGTAATTATATTTATTACAAAGCTAATTTTATTAAAATTATATAGGTCCTCCTCTTAGATACTATATTTAATTATTATATTACCTAATAATATAAACTGTTAACATATAACATTCTTTTATAATAATAATAATAATATAAGAATAATAATAACGCTTAACTTACTTCAATATTCCATAACAAAGAAACAAATAATATTTAAGGTATGAAACCTTATATGAAAATACTCTATTTATTATACCCTATAACTATAGTATTAGTTATATAATATATATATTTACATAAGCATCTTATATAATTAGTAGTTTAGTAGGTTATATTTTAAGTTATCTTTTTTCTCACTTTTCCCTACTAAGGGATATAACCTACTAACTATATTAATAGAAATCATTATAATATATTACTACCCTTATTATTATTTATATAATTAAATATTTATTAATACTTACAATTATCACCTTTTATTATAATATATACTTATTTATAACCTTATACTATATAAGTATATATATTACGCCTCTATATATGCTTATACTTATACTAATAAGTTATAAGCCTAGCTTAAAAATAACTTCTATACCTACTACTTCTTTACCTCTCTGCTATTTATTTATAAAGCCTTACCTCTACTTAAAAGTTATATATACTAAAAATTAATATTTTAAATGCTTTTTGATTTATACTACTTTTATAGAACTAGAAATACTAGCTAGATTAGTTATTTAGTTCTATAAGATTTACTTTTTTTAAATCTATATATTAAACCCTATATAAATTAACTATACTTCTATTAATCCTTCCCTAAATAGATAAACTTTTCCTACTACTTTATTTAATCTATATCCTTTAAATTATCTTTTTAAATTATCCTCTAGTCTATTACTAATCTAGTTTAAATCTATATTTATAATATAATAGACTTCTTTTTAATTAATCTACTATATAAAATATATATCTCCTTAGTTAGATATAAGTTTAACTAAAAAAGATATTAATTAAAGAGAAGAAATAAAAACTACTCTTTTTTATAAATTAAACCTTTAACCTCTAAATTTATAATTATTATAACTTCACTATAAGAACTACTATATTATATATATAATAGCTCTTTAGTTAATAACTTTACTATTATTAATTCTTTATAAAACTTATAATTATATATTATATCCTATTAAAGTAATAATAACTAATCTTAAGGTTTAGTTCTTTAAACTTATTAGCTTAAAGAACTATAAAGTATAAGCTATATATATTAAAACTTTACTATATAGTAAAGATATTACTATAGACCTTACTAAGCTTATTTTTTCTAATAATAAAAATAAAAACTATAAAACTTTAAGTTATATATAGTTATTATATAATAATAAGCCTCTAAAGGTTATAAAAGATAATAAAGATATCTATACTACTTAAGAACATCTAAAAACTTAATATAAGCTTATAGGTTTTATAAATAAGTTTTTAAGCTATAAAGAGTTCTTTAATACTTCTTTAGATAACTTTAATTCTATAGAAGAATATATAAATAAAATAAAAGAACTTATAAATAACTTATCCTATAATAAACTAAAACTACCTAATTAAATAGTTATAGTTTATGTACTTAATAGTTTAAATAAAACTTATAAAGTTTTTATAACCTCTATAACTTAGTCTTTTAAAACTAACTCTACTACTTATAGCTTAAACTCTTTATATACTAGTTTTATAGATAAGTATAAGAGAAAAAGTAGTAATAAAGTAGTTAATAATACTACTAAGGGTAATAATAAAAAGAATAAAAAAAAAATAAAAACTAGGAAAGTAATAATAAGAAAAATAGAATTAAAATTAATAAAAAACCTTAGAAAAAATAGAAAGGTTTATACTATAAGAATTATAAGAAAATAAACTATACTAAAGAAAACTATACTTTTCTATATCCTAAAAAAGTACCTAGCTAGTAGAAAAAACCCTCTACTAGTACTATTAGTACTAAAGATAAAGAAAAAGAAGTAGTTAATATAACTACTTTAGAAGAAATTACCCCCTATATAGCAAACAATTCTAAAAATCCTATAGATTTAATAGATTTATTTTCTAATAAAGAAGAAGAAGATATTCTCTTTAAGAATATAAGCTATACTACTCCTAATAATAATACTATAAATAATACTAATAATCCTTCCTTAAGTTATTTAATTAACTAGTCTATTATTAAGGAAAAAGGAAAAACAAAAAGTTATAATAATAAGAATGAAAATACAGTTAATATTTATATTAATACTGCAGCTACTATTTATGTTATTAATAACTATAACTCATTAAGAACCTATAAAAAAATCAATGAAATAATAAAATAAAGAGAAATAAAAACTCTTACTTCTATAATAAAAAGTGATTTGATAATATATCTAAATAATAATAATATTATACTTAAAGACGTTTATTATATACCTAAACTAAGTATTAATCTACTTAGTTAATCTAAGTTAGATTCTTTAGGTATTACTTCTATTATATAGAAACAACCTATTTTATATAATATTAATAAAGATTATATTATTACTATAGAGGCAAAGAGAAATAACTTATATTTCTTCAAATTCCCTACTAATAATAATAATAGCTATATATATAATACTATAAATAATAATAATATAAATAATAATATTAATAATAATAATGATAATAATAATAATAATAATAATAATAATAATAATAATAATAATAATAATAATAATAATAATAATAATAATAATAATAATAATAATAATAATAATAATAATAATAATAATAATAATAATAATAATAATAATAATAATAATAATAATAATAATAATAATAATAATAATAATAATATTAATATTAACACTAGCAATAATAATACTAATACTAGTATAATTAGGTTATATAATAATAGTATAAAAACTACTAGTATTAATAATATAGATATAAATAAATAAAAATCTAAGTTATTAATAGAGATCTCCTCTCTATTAGAAGAAGCTAAAAAAGACTACTAATGTGTTAATAATAAAGTTTATAATACTAAAAGTGCAGTATTATTTACTATAGTAGACTATTCTACTCTTAGTATTTATAAAAGAGATAATAACATTTTAACTAATAATAATAATATTACTAAAACTAATACTATTAATAAAGCTTCTTATATACTATTAGTTATTACATTAAATAAGCCTTCTAATATATAGTAAGCCTTAAATTCTCCTTATAAAGATAATTAGATTTAAACTATATAACTAGAAGTAACTTAAATAAAAAATATAAAAACTTAGAAAATTAAATAAAAACTAGATAATATTTATCTATTAAGTAGTAGATAGATATATACTATGAAATTGAAAGATAAAATAAAGAATATCTATAAATATAAAGTAAAATAGGTTACTTAAAGTTATAATTAATATATTAGTGTTAATTATTTAGAAACCTTTTCTACTACCTATAGACCTAAAAGCTATAGGTTTATAGTTATATTTACTATAAAAGAAGAATAAACCCTTCTATAGTATAACGTTACTATAGCGTTTATATATATTAATATAGATATAGATATATATATAATATTACTAATAGGCTTTTTATATAATAAAACTATAAATAAGTTAGAATTTAATTCTAATTATAACTATAAGTCTAATGATAGTAAATATTGCTATAAGCTTCTTAAAGCTTTATATAAGTTAAAATAAAGCCTTAAACTATAGTATAACTATTTAAAAGCTATATTAATAAAATTAGAATTTATCATTTCACTCTATAATAAAGCAGTATTTATACTTAATGAAAAATAACTATAAAGCTATAATTTATTATTATATAGATAATATACTTTTAGTAGCTAATAATACTACTACTAGTGACTATATATATAATAAGCTAAGATAATATATAAAAATATAACTATTAGAGGAGCTTAATACCTTTTTAGGCTATAAGTTTGAAATAGATCGACCTAATAAGTCTTTTTTTATATATTAAACTAAATATATAGAAAAGATATTAAATAAATATAATAAAACTAATATAAATCTATCTTTAACTCCTATAAGAAGTAATATAAAACTATATATAAATAAATATACTACTACTAAAGAAGAAATACTATAATTTCAGTAGTTAATTAAAGCCTTTATATATCTAGCTCTAAAAACTAAATATAATATAGTTTTAGTAGTTATAATATTATTAAGATATATAACAAACCCTTTAAAAAAGCATTTTTTAACTTTAGATTACTTATAGAGATATTTAAATAACTTTCTTAAAAGGGGAATTTATTATAATAATAATAATAATATAATATAGGATTTAATAAGTTATTCAGACTCTAATTAAACTAAAGACCTAGATAGTAGAAGATCTATATTAACTTATATATTTTACTAGGGATTATATAATATAATATCTTATAGTACTATTAAATGAAAAACAGTAGTACTATCTATTTATAAAGCTAAATATATAGCTTTAACTAAAGTAGTAAAAGAACTTCTATATCTATATAATAATTATGATTTTAACTTAACTAATCTAGGTTTTAAAGTTATAAATAAGCTTAAGATTTTTATAAATAATTTAGTAGCTAAAAAGCTAACTAAAAGTCTTAAATTTCATAAAAAGTCTAAGTATATTAATATAAAGTATCATTTTGCTAGAGAATCTTTATTAAATAAAGATATAATATTATTTCATATAGATACTAAGTTTAATATTATAGATATATTAACTAAGCTTTTAAGTAAGATTATATTTAACAATATACTTAATATAATAAATAATAATAATAATAATAAAGAAAATAATAATAATAATGAAGAAAATAATAATAATATATATAATAATAATAACTATATTAAAGAAATAACTTACTAGTTTTTCTCTTATCTTTTTACTTATAAGGTTATTTTATAAGAGTTTTTTAACTAGTTATAAATATATTATATATATTATAGAAATATCTTTTTTATTTTTCTGATAGGGTTTTAAGTTTTTTATACCTATAACGTATATATATATCAAATAAGTAAGCTATATATAATAAATTAACTATATATACCTTAAGGGGGATGTTAATATATAACATTCTTTTATAATAATACTAATAATATAAGAATAATAATAACGCTTAACTTACTTTAATATTCTATAATAAATAAATAAATAATATTTAAGGTATAAAACCTTATATAAAAATACTCTATTTATTATACCTTATAACTATAATATTAATTATGTAATATATATATTTATATAAACACCTTATGTAACTAGCAGTTTAGCAGGTTACGTTTTAGGTTATCTTTCCCCTCACCTTTTCCTACTGAGAGATATAACCTGCCAACTATATTAACAGAAATCATTATAATATATCACTACTCTTATTATTATCTATATAATTAAATACTTATTAATACTTCAGATTATCACCTTTTATTATAATATATGCCTATCTATAACCTTCTACTATATAGGTATATATACTACGCCTCTATATACGCTTATACCTATGCTAATATAAACTACTTTAAAATAACTTTTAGATCCTCTTAAAATGATTTTTAATAATTATATAGATAATTAAATTTAATCTTTAGAGTTAGCTATAAGTTAATAAACCTTTTAGTTTAATATTTCTTAATAAGTATTTTATTCTATATCTATAGTAAGAGATTTACTATATTTTCTATACTAATAAGTTATAAAAAAAACCTCTTAGAATTCTATTTAATAATATATTAGAGAAATATTTTCTTTTTAATTAAATTAAGTTTATATTATTAAGGCTAAATATAGTTATAGTATAGTTAATTGTTTATTCTATTAAATAAAATACTTTTAGAGGTACTATATATCTTTATAGCACTTTATATACTAAACTTATAACCTATAGCGTATATTAATTAGATCACCTTAATAGTAAGAATAATCTTATCTTTTTAGGTATAAATTAGTATTACTATTATTGAGAAATTACGCGTTAAAGGTTTAAGTAGCTAGAAAAAAAGCGCGTTACAGAAAAAGTGTATAGCTAACTGATATGTGCAGCTAACTAGTAAACTATATAAAGTATGTTAGGTCTATTAGAATTAATAGAATTCTAAATATTAAATATAATAGAAATAACTTTAAAATAGTTAAACTAAACTAATTAGTTTTTATAAGTTGTTAATTTAACTTATATACTTTTAAAATAAAAGTTAATTTTAAAAGCTTTAATTAAAAAACAAAATATTTTATAAGATATAAAAAAATAGTTATAAAGAAATAGAAATATATAAAGAGAAAAACAAAACTTACTTACTTTATAAGATATTTTAATAGCAATAAAAAATAAAATTAAAGTTCTAATAAGTTAAGTTTATAATTACTAAAAGTTAGTAGTTAGAGGAAATTAAAGAGTTTATAAAAAAGTATATATTACTTAAAAAGAAGTTACTTTCTCAAGTATCTTTAAATTAAAAACCTATAAAGCTGATAATAATTATATAACTTACTCCTTTAGTGAGGCTTACTAAAGAGGCTGCATAAAGTAGAGGATATGTTATAAGATAAACTGTTATAAAACTTAAGTTTTATATCTTTTATAAATAGAAGAAAGATTTCTATTTTTTAATAAGAAAAAACCTCTTAAATTTTATTTTACTTTTTAAGAAAATAAATCTTTTCTAAAAATATTACTAAAAAAATAAAAAACTACTATTAATACTCTTTTTATTATTAGTATTAAATTTAATAAACTAAATATTTACTTTATAAAAGCTGTTAGTTTAAGTATTAATAGATTTCTTAATAAATTAGTCTCTTAAGATCTAGTTATCATAAATAAAAAAAAGCTTTTTAGTAGATTTAATAACAATAATATTTTTATACAAATAAAGATATAATTAGATAAAAAGAGATAATTTATAAGAACTTTAGTTTATAATAAAGTTTTCTAAGATAATATCTCTTAAAGTAGTTTAATATTTAGAAATATTAGTAAAAACATTATTATTAAAACTTTTAAAAGGTTTTGTTTTAATATTTCTTAAGAAAAATAAAATTTTAAAAATGGTTTTTAGTAATTGTTAGTTCTTAGAGAGCTAGAAATAGATAGTCAAAAGTTTTATAAAATAATAATTTAAATATTTATAATTTCTATATATTTCCTTAAGTTTAGTAATATTTTATTAAATAACTTCTTAGATATATAAAAAAGTTTTATACTACTTTTAAAGAGTATAGCTCTCAAATATTATTTAAAATAGCTGATTACTAGAAGTTTTGGAAATTATTTTGAGTATATGTATAAAGAATAATAAACAAAAATATAAAAAAGAAAATATTTATAGGAAATATTTTTCGAAAATAGTATTCAGTCTTATAAACATATTCTAAATATTATTATAAGAAATAAAAAAGAGAGTAAATAAAATAAATATTTATAAAAAATATAAAAAAAAGATTTTATATATATTTTTAGAAGAATGTTTCCTTTTTATTTACTTTTTAATTAGTTAATTACTATTATTTCTAAATATAAATATATAAATTGATATAATTTATATTTTTATAAAGCTAACTAAATATATTATAAGTTAAAGAGGTTTATTAAGGTTTTTATAACTATAATATAGAAAATAAACTTTAAAACTAATTTCTTTTTAAAAGTGCTTTTAATTTTATACATATAATTAGTTTTATATATTACTTTTAGTTTATAAATATTTTATATATATTGAGTATTTTTTAGCTATTTTTATTATTAAAAAGGTATATAATAGTTTATTTTATAATATATCTTCTATTTTATATAGCTCTCTTAATAAGTTTTACTAAAGGAGCAGGTTATATAACTAATATAAGTCTTATAAGTTTATAATTTAAAGATACTTAAGAGGGTAACTTCTTCTTAAGTAATATATACCTTTTTATAAACACTTTAGTCTCCTCTAACTACTAACTCTTAATATTACTAAAAAAGTAAAAAGAACTATTATTAGTATTCTCTTTAGTATTAATATTAAACTTAATAAATTAAACGCTTATTTTATAAGAATTATTAATATAAATAGTAATAAACCTTTAAATAAGCTAATCTTTTAGAAACTAACTATTATTAATAAAGAAAAGCTTTTTAATAAACTTAATAATAATATTACTTTTATAAAAATAGAAATATAATTAAATAGTAGAATAAAGTTTATCAAAATCTTAATATATAATAGAACTTTTTAAAGTAATATCTCTTAAAATAAGCTAATACTTAGAAGTATTAATAAAAATATTATTATTAAAATCTTTAATAGATTTCTTTTAGTTTCTCTTAAAAATAAGCGTTTAAGATAGCTTTAAATAATATCTTATTTTTAAAGAACTATAAGTAATTAATAAGATTTTTATAAAATAATAACTTAAATATTCATAATCTCTATAATCTCTCTTAAGTTTAGTAGTACTTTATTAAATAGCTTTTTAAATATATAAAAAGGGTTTATATTACCTTTAAAAAGTTTATTTTCTAAATATTACTAAAAGTAATTTATTATTAAAAAGTTTACAAAGTATTTTAAATATATTTATAAAACATAATAGAAATAATATAAAAGAAAGAAAGTATATATAGAAGATATTTTTAAAAAGTAACATAAAGCTTTCTAAAAATATTCTAAATATTATTATAAAAACTTAAAAAAAAGTAAAATAGATATTTATAAAGAATAAAAGAAAAATATATAAAGAGAAAAAAGATTTTATATATATTTCTAGAAAAGCTTTTTATTTATTTATATTTACTGAACTAGCTACTATTACTTCTAAATATAAGTATAGAAATTAGTATAGTTTATATATCTATAAAGCTAACTAAATATGTTATAAATTAAAAAAGCTGATTTAAGTTTTTTTAATTATACTATAAAGAGTAAGCTTTTAAACTATTCTTTTTTAAGAAAGTATTTCTATTTTTCTATATATAGTTAGTTTTTATATAGTATTTTTAGTTTATAAGTGCTTTATATATATATATAAAGTATTACTAACTATTTTTATAGCTAAAAGAGGATATAATAATTTAACTTCTAATATATTTTTTAGCCTTATATAGCCCCTTTCATAAGACTTACTAAAAGAGTAAGTTATATAACTAATATAAGCCTTATAAGCTTAAGATTTAAAGATATTTATAAGAGTAACTTCCTCTTAAGAAAAACACACTTTTATAAACTCTTTAGTCTTCTCTAACTACTAGCTTTTAGTATATACTATATTATAACGATAAGCTAAATAAAAAATATTAATGAATTTCTATATTAATAAGATTATAGAAAGTAACTTTAAATAGTATCTCTATTAATATAAATAGTAAAAAAAATATATTATTTATAATTTAGTTATTTTTTATAATTTATTAGTATTTAAATAAAATATATAGATATTATATTTATAGCTAAGTAGCTTTATTTGAAAGTAATATAATAATACTATTTTTACTATTATATAATATAATTAAAACTAAAATATTATATTATAAAAGGTTATTAATTTAATATCTAATACGAAAAAATACTAGTTCTAGTAATATAAGTAGAAACCTCCTTTTTTGTGTAGAACCCCTTTTTTTTTGCCCCTTAGGTGAGTAGGGGGTCGAGTATTAGCCTGCTACACGCTTTGACCCCCGGGTACACACTCACAGACGCAGCATTACCAAGTGACGGTTTACAAACCGGTCAAATGGTTATAGCAATAATCGCGCTGCCTGTCGTATCATGAACGACCCAATCAAACCGCCATTGCCTGCTCTATTGTCGCCAAAGCCTCGGCGACAAGATGCGGCTCTATGGCCCGGACTTGCTGCATAGGCAATTACCCGTCGTCGCCGCATTTATCCTACATCTTTGCGTTCAATCGTCAGCTCAACCGTCGACCGTATCCAGTACTCACCCCGCGGACGCATGTGTGGGCGTTTGCGAATTTAAAACGATTAACTACATCACACACACCCTCCCACAGCAGTGTCTGAAAACTAGCTGGCCTGGAGAGAAAGCCGCAACAGACGGAATAGGACCTGGTTATGATGCCGCCGTGGGTGATCCAACAGCCGAGCTCAGCGCCGAACATGCGACAACTACGACAGATGCCGCCGCCGATTCTTCATTGAGCGGAACTTCGATGCCCCCGCCCACGGACATAAGTAGCGACGAGGAACCAAGCCCAAGGCCCTTCATGTCATTCGAAGACTGGAAAGAGATGATGCTTCGCAAGGCCGGGCAGGATCCATCCGAGTTGAAAAGTCGCCGGACATATGATCGAGGTGAAGATCATGATGGAGCAGCGAAGACCTCGGGGCTGGATAGTCTGGGTGACGATGGCGAGATTGATCTAAATTTCGACGTTGTCTCGGAGAAAATCAGCAACATTGCATCGGCGCCGCAAGCATTACCAACTGAGCCGGGAGCGTCAGACCTCCAAGAACCGGTGCTCTACGACGATGGCAGGACCCAATACGATCGAAGCAAGGATGCTGGGAAGACTTGCAAAGAACGATTCTCGTACTCGTCATTTGATGCTGGTGCCACAGTTCTGAAGACAAACAAGGGTGCGAAGAATGCGAAAGCCATCTTAGTCGAAAACAAGGATTCCTATATGCTTTTAGAGTGTTCGGCGGAAAACAAGTTCGTTATCGTGGAGCTGAGCGATGACATTTTGGTTGACACTGTGGTGCTCGCCAACTTTGAATTCTTCTCGAGCATGATCCGGCAGTTTCGAGTCAGTGTCAGCGACAGATATCCTGTTAAGGTCGACAAGTGGAAGGACCTTGGCACATTCGAGGCAAAGAACTCTCGAGACATACAGCCTTTCCTTGTACCCAACCCTCTGATCTGGGCAAAGTATGTCCGCGTTGAGTTCTTGAGCCACTATGGGAACGAGTACTATTGCCCGGTGTCTTTACTACGAGTCCATGGCACTCGAATGTTGGAGTCCTGGAAGGACACCGAGACACCCGCCGACGAAGAGGACGTAGCTGATGAATCGCCAGAGAGCATATCCGGCTCTGTAGGTAGCTCTGATGCGGCCGCCGACTCGGCAGCGTGGGATAGCACATCTCACTCTTCAACAGGCCGTTCGGGCGAGACCATAACAGCTTGCGATCTTGACTACTCAATGGATCCTTTCCAGCCACTCAAACTATTCAGATCCTCTGTTTGGGATAATTTTACTTGTCCGAAATTTATAAGGGGTCCCGTCGCGGGAATGATCGCGACGTCACCATTGTCAGAAGCCAATATTGCCGACAAAGGGCCCAACGCTCAGAAGAAGTCGGCATCCGGAATCCCCAATGGGCACATGGGAGAAAACAAACTACCTGTCGCCACAATCATCGGCGGCAATCAATCAGAGATTAGCCTCGAATTGACAGCGGCTTCGGCCTCTGCAACTTCTCACCAAATCAACACGCCGCCGGCCCCCCGCCCAGCAGGAGCAGGGACTGAGGATATGAATGCCAGCTCTTCCCCGACCAAAGCAACATCGCAGACCAATGCTCAGTCTCGATCCAAGAACAACTCAACAGCAGCCCCTGCTTCTCCTACTGTGCAGGAGAGTTTTTTCAAGGCTGTCAGTAAGCGGCTGCAATTACTGGAAGCCAATGTGACTTTATCACTCAAGTACATTGAAGATCAATCACGTTCGCTGCAGGCGACCCAATATTTGACCGAAAGAAAACAGTTGTCCAGAATAGATTCTTTCTTGGACAGTCTAAACCATACTGTTCTCTCAGAGCTGCGGACAGTACGCCAGCAATACGACCAAATTTGGCAGTCGACGGTCATTGCACTGGAAAGTCAACGGGAGCAATCACAGAGAGAAACCGTGGCGCTGAGCTCACGACTCAACATTCTTGCCGACGAGGTGGTGTTCCAGAAGCGAATGGCAATTGTACAGGCCATTCTCCTACTTTCTTGCCTTGTATTAGTCATTTTCTCGAGAGCTATGGCGCAACCCATCTTGACTGGCTCTTTTGATGCCTATCGATCCCCAAGCCTGAACCACCCCCTACCAGGCCTACCAACTGATCGCAATGTCGATAGCTCTTTCACCCCTCGGTACGACAAGTTTGGGCGGCTTGTTGAATGCAGCGACGGCGGTCACTTCGATACTGGCCCATCTCTAATAGAAGCGCCGAATGAGCACCGTCAGCTACTCACGCCAACATCGGACAGCGCACACGGTTCCTACATCGATGATGAGGCTGTGCCCGGCCCAGATCAAATATCGGGGACAGATCATGTCCGAGACGTACAGTATCTCGGAAATGAGCCAGACATTGGTTATCAGTGCTCTTCTTCCAGCCACGGTACTCTTTCCACAGAGGAGGGAGGAATTTCAACAGATGAACCCTTGACAGCCCAAGACTCTCCCACCCAGGTTACAGAACATTGTCCACCAGCAATCTCGTCTCTGGAGACGCCCCCAATCGCAGTGCCGGATCTAAGGTTCCTGCCATCCAGTCGTGGAGTTGGTTCGCTGACAACGCGCAAGCCACTTCCTGCCCTGCCGGAGTACCCGCCTTAAACAGCACTTGGCTCTGATTGTGGAAGCCCAGTGCATTCAGTGGGACTGCAAAGAAATAGGTATCGGGTCCTCGGTCGGTGTAGGGATGAGAGTAACAGAGTAGACAGCCATGATATGTCTGCGGGCTCTAGCTAGTTATTAATGATTACACATGGTTGACGCCTCCAGAAAGCTCCTGTAATATAGCAAACAAAGCTGTGGGCCCACGCGTTCGGACAACCCAGTTTCATGCTAATCTCCCAGACAGTATGACGACCAAGCGTCGTCCAAAGATCCTTTTTCGCTCACTGTTGGTGATACATGTATGACTGCATATTGGTCTCGAAGTCGTGTTCCTCGAGGGCGGCCAGCCTTGTTCCTCGGTCGTACTGCGAGCGTCTACGGCGTTGCTCGTCACGGAAATGCTGGCCAGCGTTGGGCGTGAAAAGACCTGAGTCTCGTGTGAGTATCTATTGCAATCCAAAATCCTCGTCTGTCTTACCGACGTGCTCTGCATTCTCGCAACTTCGCTTCATCTTGGACTGATTGTCTGGCTGGGGAAAGGGTTCTTCCTGTCCAGCAAGCTCCGGGATGGGACCGTTGGATGTGTAAAACAGCTGCGTGATAATGAGCAGAACTTTCCATCTCAGCAGAATGCAGAGCCGTACCTTGGGACGATAGTGGGCTGCTTCAAGCATGACAGAGCTGTTTCTGAATTTTTGAACCAAGCAATCCTTGCCTTGGATAGCTTCACGTGTCTGATTAGCGACTGGGTTCGACATTGCGACCCAGAGTCTGGATGACTCACTGGCGTAGGAGATCTCGGCGACCTTGTCGCTTTTGAAACAGTTCCATCTCTGGTTGCCCCTTGTGTTGACAAACTGTGGCTATATCAGCACTGCATCGCTGGGCTGTGGGGTATTCACCGACATCGATGATGTCCAGCGGCTGGATGATTTGTTAGCACTCGGCCTTCCCACAAGGTCAAAAAAAACACTCACGTCTACGAAGTTGATGAACGCATATCCGACGCTGTGTTAATCTTGCGGTTAGTCTTTACAAAGCGAGAAGGGATGAGAGGGGGAACGTACTTGCAGTCATTCGCAAAGTCGATCCTCAGATACATGAAATCGTACTTTCCCCAGCTGGACTCGTCTACGATCCGCTTGAGCATGGCTTGATCAACCTTGTTGGGAATATTACGAAGCATGATCTGGACACAGTCAGCTTTGAAAGTCGGATCCATTTGGTCTACGTACAGTTGTGCGGACGTCCGTTCCTTCGCGGATGCGATTGACGTCGACATGGTTGTGATGGCTTGTAACGTTGTAGTACGGGGACCTGTTAACACGGGAGGCGTTCTGTCTTCGAGGCTCGGGTTTTGGGCTGCATGACATCGATCCAGCCGTAGACAGACCTCGTGCTCGAGGCGAGAAGAGCGGACTAACAAACTGGTATCCAGCAGGACTCGACGTAGCTGGCGGCAATGACAAGCGAGAACCACCATCGAGGAGATATCCCATTCCCGGTTGGAACTGCGGCTGGCACAGAATCGGCCACATCGCAAATGGGGGAACCTGGATTCCGAAAGGAGGACACGTGGAGCCTGGTCCCATCATACTTGTCCCATGTGGCGACATACCTATCTGCGTCGGGTTCTTAGACATAGCCAAAGCCTGGAAGGCGTTTGTCAGGTCCTGGCTAGGAAGGAGGGGGCCAGGAGCTTCGACGGAGCCACCAGGCCCCTCGTGTGTTGTCTGAAATTCATCGCCAGTGTCAATGGAAGATAGACTGATGTGTGCTCCCTTGCAGTCAAATTAGCGTCTGGTGCAGGTGCCGAGAGGAAGAGCATTCTAGAGGCCAGAAACTCGACGGCATACCTCGATGATTCTGTTGTCGAGCGAGACGACCGCAGACAAGGCTTCTGACGCATCGCTGAACTCTGCGAAAGCCTTGTAAGTGTCCTCGTCGTGTACTTGTTGCGTGTGATAGGCCAAGAGATGGCCCTTTGCTTGTAGATGACGCTTGACAACTGCTTCAAGGCGGGATATGTCAAGGACTCCCAAAGGTGTGGCGATGGCCAGGATCGACACCCACGAGCCACACTTCATAGGGGTCTGTCCGGCGTGCTGCGTAAAAGTCAGGAGGATTGTTCTCGGGTGGGAGGGACGAGCAGCATGTACCTCGGAAAAATGAGCTTCAGACATGTACTCCACGTCGAAGTCTGCCTGGACGCGGTGCAGATTGTCGTGGATCAGAACAGAATCACGTATGTCATTGAAATGGACGATAGCCCTCCCACTCCGATGATGGATCTGCCTTGGCTCTTGAACTAAGAGACCTAAGCGTTGGAGCTTCTGGCTGGGTGTCAGTCGGCGCAAAATGACCTGTCGAGATGTCGACACTCACCGTGAAACACGACATAAGATCAGCTCCGTTCACGGTCCGACTAGACGACCAAATACTGAGGTACTGTGACAGTTCGCCCTCTTCCTTTTGGGTGGGCGAGAACAGATTGCGGTTCCTGCGCCTGACGTGATCAGGAGTCGCAACGGGGCCGGCAAAAGGCTGAAAAGCTGAGGCTGTCGGCGAAAGCTTCTGAAGAGCAACATTCGACGTGGTAGTAACGAACGGGTCCTTGTCAGCATTGGAAATTACCCCACCAAAGGCGATGGAATGAAACCTAGACGGCGTGGTGTCTGGGGAATCTTGTCCGAGGGACTTGAGGAGACGAGACGATCTCGCTGAGCCTTCTTCTGGAGAGAAAGCCGTGAGTCTCGTGTCTGGAGTTCCCTTGAAGGACTCGGCTCCTCCAACAGAAGACCGCGGGGAAGACGGGTTCAAGACCACCGACTCGCGGTTGTGCGCCATGTTGCGTGCCGTGTCCCTGCTCTACGGCGCGAATTGAGGACAGTTAGAATAAAACTTCCCTGTCGGAGCAGAGGAAGGGTGTACAAGAGAAGACAGAAGTAGTGACGTCCCAATCACCTCATCCGGCAAGGGAGGGGGTAGCTGAGGCAAAGGCTTGTCATCACGTACCTGATCGGAGAAATGAGGCTTTTGAATATCAAAGTTGATGCCGTTCTTCCTGTCCTCGAGAACCAGTCAAACACCCCGCAGCATACACCGTAAGGTAGATTCGTGACTGCGGAAGGAATGGAGATCGAGAACACCGAGTTGTGTGGGCCTAGACTTGGGGATAAGTAAGGTAAGCCTTGCCGCCAGAAACGGCAGGATAAGACAAGACAGCTTTGGGTTGTTTGAGTGTTTGTCCTTGCTTGGCGAAATATTGAGAAACTGAACGGGTGAGTATCTCAAACGATGGAATGGCAAGAAACAAGAAAGGAGAGGAAAGGAGAGAGGAATAATGAGACTGGAAGGTTGATGAGGTAAAGGAGAGGAAGGGCGCGCGAGGGCTGCTCGCAGGGTCGGCTGAGGGCGATGGGCTTTCCCGCTTCCTTCCTTTTCGCGAACGTTGTGTGCGTGGAATTAGAAGGCGCAGTGACCAACGAGAAAACCACAGTAAGTGCTGTTGGTTTAGCGAAGGTACTGAGATACGAGGCCTGTATGCGGCAGTCGCATTTCCTTCCTTCCTTCCTTGTAAAGATGATATTTGCAGGATAGGTGGATTGCACCTTCCACGCCTACATCTTCTAACCTACCTACCATAGGTAAGGAACCTTGCCTACCTAACTAGGTAGGGCAGGTGCCTCCTCACTGACCCTGCCTACCTGACTTACTCCGAGGAAGCAATTGAAGAGTTCCCATGACATGCGTGGAGCTCAGCCTCTGTCGGAAGGCACTTTCCTTTCCCTACCTTCCCTACCACCCTTCCTCTGTCCTGTTTACGATGATACGACCAGTTCACGGCCGATAACTGCATTTCAGACACATACAGACCACGTCATTCTGCGATACACGATAGCCATACTTCCAGCTCCAAGATGGTAGAGACCAAAGCACCCAGTGCGCCATCTGTGTTTATAGTCAAGATGCCTGCTCAACCTATCTTGCTGCCTTCTGATGTTAGCTGGTGCTGCCTCCCATAAATGTAAATGATGTACTTCAAGATGTAATTGTCTTTTGGTAGTTAGAGACTTATGTTTCAACAAGTTATCGTCAATATTCTAAGGTGTATTGATCTAGGCTGGGTTGATGTAATGTTAGAGATGGAAGGGGCATTGAATGACGAAAGACGCTTCCACAGACCAGACAAGTGAGAGCACCCCTTATATACCTATGGTTGTAGGTGCTTATGTTCCAGGATGTTCCATCTGAAGAATGCGCCATTGTCTACACTGGAGAGGTTGGAAGTGCACCTTAGGTATAAGGTCAGTTGTTGTGCACGTTCTCACGTAAGGTACCTACTGGCGGGTGCAATGTACCAGGTAGGTGGGGCTGTAGGTAAAAACGCTGCGGCTCACTGGCTCAGGGTGCGCACTTGCTTCCTCCCCTGCACCTGCATTAGCGGAGGTCCACCAAAGAGCCTCAAACTTTCTGACCCTCTATCAGCACAACTGCCCCAGCATTTGATCTTAAGCCTATGCTGGCCAACCCTACCCTTGTTCACAAACGTGTCTCAATCGACACCTTATCTCTGATTACACAGCTTTTGTTTTCCACAGAATCGCAGGTAACAAAGGTGGCCTGACGGAAACGAAGAGACCAAAGGGACGCAGCCAGCCTTAGCACACCAGATAGCAACAAGGAGCCATCGACAGTACTGTTGGCTCCGATTAGCAGCCTATGGACGAAGATGCCCCGTCGCCCGCAGACCTATGATGACTATGGTGCTGCTGTACAGCAGGTTAGGCACCTCATTTTACCTTTGGCTGCATTCCCTTCTAGATGCTGGCGATGCTGATTTATCAACAACCCTTAGATCATTCTGACTTCCACAGACTCAGACTTCCTGGACCAGCTTATCCCCGTGCTCAAAGACGCCTCCAATTCGAATCGAACGCTGTCACTCACCCAGAACCTCGCAAGATATGCCGAGGATAGAGAGTCTGATATTGAGCGGATCGGCTTGACGAAGCATGAGGAATTTCTGGGTTCAGTCAACCAGCTACAAACTGTCCGCGAAGGTACCGTCGCTTTGACGGCCGAGATCCTCAGGCTAAATCAGTCCATCCAAGCAAGCACCGAAAAGCTCGCGAACCAAAAGCAAGCCCTCGTCGACACGCGCGCTGTGCGCCAGAACATCGCCGATGCTTCCGAAGCCCTCAAAGAATCTCTGAAGATTCTGCACGCTGTCAACCATGCCCACGATCTGATCCGCAAGAAGAAGTACTACGCCGCACTCAAGTCCCTCGATGACCTGCAAAACGAGCACCTCATACCGACCATTCAGAATAAGTACGCAACTCAGCATAGGCTTGCCGACGTAATCCAGAAGTCTATTCCGGCATCGCAGAAGATCATCTCGGAAGCTGTGATGGCGGATCTGAATACCTGGCTCTTTCGAATCCGCGAAACTTCGCAGTTCCTCGGCGAGGTTGCGTTCTACCATACCGAACTAAGGAGAGCGAGACAAAGAGAACGTGTGGAGCAAGACGGTTACCTTACCAAATTCAAGCTCAACTCCTCCATTGAGCTCGTCTTTGATGAAAGTGAAGAGTTTGACGTGTTGGACAATGAGGAGTTGCAGGTCGACTTCACGCCTCTATTCGAGTGCCTCCACATCCACGACGCCCTCGGACAGAACGAGAAATTCCGAGCAGAATACGCTACTACCCGCAGGCAACAGAAGGATCTTCTGTTGCCTAGTACCGTTGGACTAGTGGCAGACGATGAAACCTCACTCAGCAGTTTGCTCGAGGGCATCGCAGGCTTCGCCATTATTGAAAAGGCCACAATGCGCCGGGCTCCTCATCTGCGGTCCGCCATCGACGTGAGTAGGGGGAAACGACACTGCCGCGCCTCAAATTGCTGAACTACCACAGGTGGACGAGCTATGGGACTCGATGTGTCACACCGCCATCACCCTGACTTCGCAAGCCCTGAACGAAGTGAGCAATGCCGAGATCCTCCTCAAAATCAAGGGCGTCATAGCTTTATTCATCCAAACAATGGAGGTACTTTTCCCGCTCTGTCGTTACGCTGGGGTTCCGTTAATGCTGAGGCTAATCTAGGGATGGGGCTATTCTGTATCTATGCTCGACAACTTCCTCCTCAAACTTTTCGACAAGTATGCAGAGCTTTTGAAGCGCCGTTTCAGCGAAGACTTCCAAGAGGTAAGCGCCGATGTCCCGCTTGTAGGGAATAGTTCGTAGCTGACGATTTTAGATCGTCTCAACAGACGACTACATGCCCATGGCAATCAATACGCGCGAGGAGTACGAGAAGGTGGTGAATGTCAGCTGGTTCTCCCAAGAAAAGACCCTGGAAGAGCTCAGGTAAGCCCATCCTTCACGATAGTTATGCCTCATCATTCTAATGCTTGTCTAGCTTCCCATGCGTCCTGCCCTTTTCCCAAATGTACCCCTTGTGCTGCATCGATATCCGGAACTTCTTGAACCAGTTCTACTTCTTTTCCGACGATCATTTCCAGCATCCCAATGTTATTGACGAGACACTCCGCAAGGTACGATCTTCACTAACGTGACTCTGGAGAGTTGGCAACTAATCGAGCAAACTCTAGTCACTTGACGAGTTATTGACAGAGAAAGTGTGCAAGTCCCTCGTTGAAAGACTTAGCTCGCAATATCTGGGCCAAATCGTGCAAATATTGATCAACTTGGAGCACTTCGAGGCAGCTTGCCAGGAACTGGAGCAGCTGCTCATCAGAGCAAGGTCATCGACATCGGCTGGTGGCCCCGTTACACTGGTGGCCACAGAAGAATTCCGGAACAATAAGAAGACTGCCGAGAAGCGCATATTCGAGCTCGTCAATTCCAAGATCGATGACCTCGTGGATACTGCGGAGTACGACTGGTATGTGTTGCTGTTGCTGCTCCTGGGGAACATGGCCGCAGTAGTTCATTTCTATTCGCTCTCGAAACTAACAACACGGCGTAGGATGGCAACAACTACATCCCCCGACCCAAGCAGTTACATGCAGACCATGACACGATACCTTTCCAATATTATGAACTCGACGCTTTTGGGCTTGCCACGGGAGATCAAGGAACTTATCTATTTTGATGCTCTCAGTCATGCTGCCAACAAGATTCTTGTACGTCAATTGATGCCCCATAGCGTTGCTGTTCCCTGTTGACAGGCTGACCCACAAACCCACAGGCACTGCCGCTGTCTCCCGATGTCAAGCATATCAACACCAATGCGGTAGCTGCACTCGCAAAAGATGTCCAGTATCTAACAGAGTTTGTCGAAAGTCTGGAGAATGGAGCGATGCTTCGAGAGAATCTAGACGAGCTCCAACAAACCGTGAACTTGATGCAGTCCGACAACCATGACGAGTTCTTTGACATTTCCATCCGGAACAAGAAATTTGGACGTGTCGACGCCATGAATGGGCCAATTCTTCTAGAGAAGTATGTACTTCGACTCCATGAGGCAACTCGAATCCAAGTGTCAACTGACATTTATGCAGACTTACGTCGAACGCTCAGGGCCCTACTCGGAGTGCCCCTCTCGCCAACTTCTCATCACGATTTGGCATCATGAAATGAGTCGCGAAGTATTCGGAGACTACAGTGTACACGAACCACGCTCAGGATCATCGATGGACTGGCAGACTGGCATACCTGCCATCTAAGATTGCCAGCTGTGTGACCTTTTTCTTTTCTGACTGAAGCAACTGAATAATTCTATCATCAGGGCGTCATTAGACTGGCATATATGTAGGACATGCTTCATCAACCGTGCCTGGGTACAAAACCTTGACGAAGGAACGCCGTTTACCAACGTGTTAGATGTTTCCATCGTCAACCCTTATGGTCGCCGGAAAGCCTCGAACGCCACGACGCCACCAATAAAGCCACGAGGGAAAAAAGAAAAAAACAGGGAGAAAACCGAAAGCGGCTCACTCCCTCACCGACCAATCGCCTTTCTGAATCATGCGGGCCTCGAAACGACGTAAAGATTGAGCTTTCCTGTACGCCTTTTCATGTCCAAGTCGGTTCGCCACTATTCAAACTCCTCCGACGACATGGGCGGCTGCTGGACTTGTCAGTCTTGTTTTCAAAGCTGGTGTTCTCCTTGGTCAACTAACCTGCTGAGGTTGCATGGTGCCGTATCCGTACATTCCCTCAATTTCGCCGTACATACCTTGCTGCGCCTGACCATATGGCGCAGAAGGCCCAGGTTGTACTTGGCCAGGATACATGTTGGGGTTCTGGCGATAGTCCTGATCGGGGCCAAGAGCATGTCCGGCGAGTCCGTAGTCGGTCGTTGCCATAGGATGAGATGAGGAGGAATGGTTGGCAGCTTGTGGAATAGCGCCGTGTTGGCCTGATATCTGGGAAGCTGCCTGCGCCGGCACGCCCTGGCCAGCAGGGGCAGCCTGGCCTGCGGTTCGTTTGGCATGAGAAGAGGCTTCCTCTCGAGGAACTATGTCAATCAGGAAGTCAAACATGTCTGACTTGGCCAAGGCAGATGCAATATCAGACCGCTGCAGGGTTCTTCGCTTATTCTCTTCGGCGTGAATCCAGGCACGCATTGTCAACTCGGTGATGAAAATATCGCAGCCCTTGGCGAAGAGAATGGGTGCTTCTGCCGATATCATCTTGACTTCAGGGTCGGCCTTCATGACCTTCTTTATCCGCGCCAAAGGCAGCTGGTGCAGCTTGTAGTCATGGTTATCGCTTTCCAGGTGGTTAATGGTCTGCTGCCAGTAAGTCGTCAGGATGTCTTTGTACTGGCCCGTCAGGCCTTGGTGGACCTGTTGCGATTGAGGCGCATGTCAGCAAATCAAGTAGGAGGGGTGTTCTCGAGTTTGATGGGCACGCACATTGGCCCATGGACCGGTGTACAGTTCGGCGGGAGCAAAGCCCTGGGCAGAGAGCTGTTCATATTGTCAGAGGTGACCGAATCATCAGAAGCTAACCAGCGCCAAACAACACCGCGACCGGTGGTTGAATAGCCGCTGGACGATTGTTTGAAGTGAAATACGAACCGCAGCACTTGCACCTAGTAGCCGAGCAGAAGTCAGCAGTGGCAACAACATGTGCTTCGAGCGACAGCGACGGGGATGCTTTGCGCAGGCACGCGCGGGCTTGACGCGTTTGAATTGCGCGAAGAGCTGTCTTACCGTAGTGACCTCCATGAGACGTATCGTAAACAGGCTGGGCGCGGCCTTGCTGCGCGTGAGAGCCGGATTGGTTCTGAGGGTCCATTTCGATCTATGTGCAGATGATTATTGTAAAGTTTGAGATTGTTGCAGCGTCGGGTGTATGGTGTGAGTAGCGCGGGCACCACGATTGTTGACTAGGGACGGAAGCTTGGTTGTACGGAGGAGACCCGAGGACGTAATCGGGACGAAGTGAAGCGAGGCGTGTGGCTAGGCTGAGATAGGAGTGGAGGATAGACTGGCTGGTGCGTGGGGTTCCGATGGCTGGCATTTGTACTTGCCCGCTCTGCAGCGCACACATGGGTGCTGTATGCCTGGCGACTTGCATGCTGGGTCGGTTCATCGTCTGACGTGCCACCTCCGACCTACCTTATGTGGTCGGGCACCTTACCGAGGGACAACCAGTCCATCGGCAGCTTCAGAGCGATGGTTATCGATTCGCTCGAACGATCTCTTTTCTAGCTAGCGTTCTCTTTTTGTTTTTTGTCAGGTACCTACAGCTGTGCAGCACCTAATCATTTAAGGCGTTATGACGCTAGCCAGCAGCTCCGTGACGTGGCTTGGAGCCGTATGGTGTGTTACACTGTGCCTGATGGATACCTAAGGCATTATGGTACGTAGCATCTGTACCTTATCGAACCGTCAGCCAGCGAAATCACAGGTGCATTATTGTTTGTATTATTTGCCTGTGTTGCTTTACTACGAGGTCACTATGTCGTCCAGTGGTGGCCAAAGAGCGTAAACCTGAAGCTTGGTTCATGTCAGGTTCCCGCGCCCGCGGCCCCCGCCGAGGCTCAATCGCGGCTGTTTTTTCCCCCGATACATTGCGTAATCCAATCAGAGGTTCGTCCCCGTCCAAGGCACCTTTCCTGATTACACGCCCCACTTAGCCCCAACTTTTACGAGGAAGCTCCATTTGAAGAGAAAAAAAAAAATCTCTTTCACATCGCTAATCCGTCCTTCCTTTCGATTGCTCGTTGAGCTCTTTTTCGACTCAATCTGTCCAATCGTACTTCACCGCTATGCCGGAGTTGTGCGATGAGCGTCTTGAAGAACTCTTGAAACAAGCGGCCAACCGGCTACTGACGAAGAAGTCGTCACAGCCGAAGGATTGCAGCTTGATCGCGGTCGCTTCAACCGAGCCAACCGCGGAGCACCAGGGCCAGCCAACCGTACGAGACCAGAAGAGCCTCACGCTTCGCGATCCTAGGCCGACAGAAGAGAAGGTACGTTTTTCGCAACTTTCACCATCATTTCGCCCCAATATCTCGTGATGAGAAGCAATCCTTGCTTATTCTGTTGATGTGGTGTCGGCATCCGTCTTGGACTGCCGCGCCACGCCCAAATGATACTCCTATTTCATAGTTACTCTGAAGCGAAACTCGCCCTCGCGTTTAATGTCTCTGTTGGTCGTTTATCCTAGTATAGCAAAGCTGACGCGTCTTCTCAGAATCTTGACAACGCTGGTCCTCGTTGGTTTGGCATCCCTAAGACGGACCCCAATGATCCGGAACTCAAGCGGGATTTACAAATCCTGCATATGAGAGGAACTGCCATTGACCCGAAGCGACACTACAAGAAAGAGTCTCTGAAGGCCAAAGTGCCTCGTTATGCTCACATTGGACGTATCGTCGAAGGGCCGACCGAGTTTTACAGCGCACGCCTGACCCGCAAGGAGAGAAAGCAGACACTAGTAGATGAATTGTTGAGTGCTGAAAAGGCCTCTGGCAAGTTCAGGTCTAAGTACGAGGGCATCCAGCAGAAGAAAGCGAGCGGCAAGAAGGCCTTCTACAAGAAACTGGTAGAACAACGTCGCCGTGGCGGACGGTAAAAATAAATAAAGGATTCTCGAGACCTCGATTCGTTGCAACGTCTCCGACGCCGTGATTTCTAGCCTACATTGACCGGGCGCTTTTCGTCGAAGAAATTGGCTATTGTTCCATGTCGCAGGTGATTCTCATCCACCTTCGCATGGGACTATGCGAGGGGAGGAACAAAAAGGATAATAAAATGGCTTAAACCCTTTAGTCTCATAATTTGGGCTACACGCGGATAGTGTGATTTTCAATATGCGCCTGCACGCCTTGGGCCGTGCTCTTATATGAATAATATATGGAACCCGAAATTTAGCGATTTCTTTGCCGTTCATGGTATCGTCGTCGACAAGTCCTCTGATCCTATCTGGTTACCCATGCAGCGACCAAAATGCGCGTAACATCGCTATTGCGGCCAACAACCCGCTTTCTGGCGCGGTCAACACCACAGGTGCGTTCCCATCTTTATCACTAAGTGTTCTTGGGTGGCTTTGGAGAGTCGTTCTTCAGCTTACATTCCATTTCCAATGCAGGCCGTCGTCCAGCGACAGCCGTTAAAGCGATTTCTTGCCACTGGAGCACCCATCGCCGAAGAGAGCATTGACACGCCCATCGACCAGATTCCCTCTGCAGAAGCTCGCGAAAGAGTGTCAACTACAAGAAAGGCCCTCCCCAATCCCCAACAAGGGTAAGTTAATGACCTTTTGAGGACGACATCCCAAGCGAGCCACCCGAATGCGGACATTTAACTTTTCGTCAGGAAGTCACCGAAACTGCGATTCCCACGAAGTGTTCAGGCTCTCTATCTTCAGCCCTTGAGATGCGAAGCTGAATACGGCATTCCCTCATGCGACCTGCAGCTACGTTCTTTCAGCATAAGAAACCTCGAATTCTTCGTCGATTTCGCCCTTCGCGCAGCATACTATCTCAAGCTTCCAGCTTTTGGTCCAGTACCGCTACCTCGTATTACCGAACGGTGGACAGTCCCTCGCAGTAGTTTCATTTTCAAGAAGTCTCAAGAAAACTTTGAACGCATCACCCTACGTCGCCTCATCCAGATTCGCGATGGCAACCCGGAGACGGTGCAGTTATGGCTGGCTTTTCTCCAAAAACACGCATACTATGGCATTGGTATGAAGGCCAACATCTGGGACTTTGGCAAGCTAGGTAGGATCTCGCGTGAGACGTCTACTTGTGCAAATGTTGACGTTCTTCAACCAGATGAAGGAAAGTCGATGGATTCCATCTCCGAACACGCACTTGGGGCTATCGAACCGAAGTGGGAACAACTAAGCCAGCTCAGAAGTCTGGACACGGTCGAGAAAGTTGAGGAGTTCCTGGCCACCTCGCGGTTTAATACCGACAGTGGTAAGCGGGCGGAAGGACAGCGCCGCTTCGTAAAGGAACAGTTTAAAAGAGAAAAGATGATGAAGAGAAAAGAGGCTGAGTGAGCACGATCTGGGCGGAAGTCGGATCTAGCCCAAGGCGCGTTGCTTTGCTGGCTAGCGCCCAGTAAGGTTAGGACAGCAGTAAATCAGGAGGCAGCTCAATTGCCTTCTACTTTTTAAGACTATTGTGCGTCAGCCCGTACCTGAGTTTCGGACGGCATGAGCATTTGTATAGTATGCTGGGCCAAACGTTGGGGGTTCCTGGTGAAGGCTAAGGATATTCTGCTGTACTACTATTAGTGTGCCCGTCACAACATTTCAGTTCGCAAGCTGGTCACCCAGTGGCGCCGTGTACCGAAGTTGATTTGAGTACTTCCTGTGTCTTTTTTGCCTGGCGGAGCCTCTCGCAGACATGGCGACCCCGGTACAGCAATATATTCGATTATCCGTCGTTTCTCATCAAATTTGGCCGGAGGTCGTACGTGGCACGCCTTTTGCTCCCGGGTATTATAGCCACTTTCGACATCACACAAAATCATTTTCGTTCTCAATGTGGCGGCAGGCAAGATCGGGAGCCCGTCAACTTGTGGTCGGCGTGCGCGAATTTCGACGTGCCTCGTCGACGAGCAAACAGAAGGTTGTCTTCTCTGGGATTCAACCCACAGGAACGCCACACCTGGGTAACTATGCTGGTGCCATCCGCCAATGGGTTCATCTCCAAAGCGAACCAGCAGATCAATGTAAACTCATATACTCTGTCGTCGATCTTCACGCCATAACCGGGACCCAGCAAGCAAATCAGCTCAGACAATGGAAGAGGGAAACACTGGCCGCCTTGATCGCCGCCGGCATTGATCCCGAACGTTCAACATTGTTCTATCAGTCTTCGGTATTAAAAACCGCATTGTCACTTCGTTGCTGGATCGAATTCTCAGCACGAACAATGTCGCTGACGGTATCGCTGTTCTAGGTCGCGGCTCATACAGAACTTATGTGGATCTTGAGCTGCACAGCTTCCATGGGTTACCTATCGCGCATGACGCAGTGGAAGGTCGGTGATATTAATGTCCCATTCTCTTACTTCAGCAACGAAAGTTCCAGCGACTTACCCGCAACAGAGCAAATTATCCTTATCCTCTGATGCAACAATCCTTGACGAGAGTGCCAAAGCATCATTGAAACTCGGCTTATTTTCTTACCCCGTTTTGCAAGCCGCCGACATTCTTGTTCACAGGTTCGTTAGATGCTCTCATTATCCGACCCAGGAGAAATTGTAAGAAGGCAAATGTATTAAGTCGATAATACAGGGCAACTCATGTCCCCGTCGGTGACGACCAAAGGCAGCATCTGGAGTTTGCTCGGGAATGCGCCAACAACTTCAATCATACCTTCGGCTCGCACCTTGTACCACCTGAAACCATCACTCGTAAGTCTTACCATCCCAGAAAAGGCGCGAAATGTCTTTGACAATGATCCTTCAAGCGCCTACTCGCCGGGTTATGTCATTACAACACCCGGCCGAGAAGATGTCAAAATCGGCGAAAGATTCCAGGTCACGCATTGTTATCACAGACCGGCCAGAAGAGATCCACAAGAAGGTGATGAGCGCCTTGACAGATTCATCAAATGTAGTTTCTTACGACCCCCATCAACGCCCGGGGGTGTCAAACTTGTTGGAAATCCTGTCCGTTTTCGATGGCAAGGGACGGACCCCATCCCACCTAGCCCAAGAATACTCTCAAGCTTCTTTGAAGGATCTCAAGCAGGCTGTTTCTGAAGCTGTCATCTGTGGTCTATCTGGTTTTCGAGAACGATACTTAGACCTTATCTCGACTGATGAGGGAAGGTACCTTGACTCCGTTGAGGCCCGAGGAGCGGAGAGGGCCCGTCAAAGTGCGGAAGAGACCATGGTTGTTGTCAGAGAAGCCACAGGCCTGTAGGCTCATCTGGACATTTTCGGATGTGGTATTATTGTATCAATGTGTACAGAATGGTCCCGCGGGTAAAATTCTATTTGTAGGGATTCAGCACTTGAAAATATCGTATCCGTGGCACAGGCAGATTTCCGCTTTCATGCTGCGCTCGTGGACAGCAAAAGTCCGGCATACTGCAAGGTTTCCACACCATTTGCCGGCCCACAGAAACCTGGATGTACTAGATCGTGAGATCAAGACGCGTAGGTGAATTTGGATCCTCTTGAGGCTAGCCACAACTCTCGTACCACCTGTGCTGTCCCTCTTGCGCCTCTCAGGCTATCATTCAATCACACGAAGTTAGTGATTATGATGCATGCGCAGAGATATATTGTCGAAGAACAGTACTGACTTGAGAATCTTTTTCAGGAAAACAGCCTTTTCCTCACTCGAAATGTGCTGGCCGGGAAAAGAAGGGTCGAACAAGGCTTGCTCGAGCCAAGCGCGGGCCTTTACCTGATTGCTGACCATCTTTTTCAAAGGTTCACCTAGCCTATCCAGCTCACTCCTCGAGGCGTTGCCGCCAATATTTTGAACAATAGACTGTGCAAGCATCGGCCCCAGTTGAGCAACGGCATGGTCAATTGTCGCTTGCGCTCCCTTGTCAGGATCCTTGAGTGACACAAACGTAGCCTGGGTGACTCATTAGTAACTTATTATAGAGACCATGGCTGAAAACATGCCCAAAAATCGGCGGCAGCAGCCTTTGGTAGAGGCTCTCGCCCGTCCAGCACCCTCAATGCATATACGAAGAAGTATTCAGCTAGCGGGAGACATTCGGGACGAAATAGCGCAGTCGGCTCGCGAGATACCAGGCGATTCGTGAACTCGATGCCATTTTGCGCCAGTTCTGTGTCATTCTCTGGTTCTGTAAGGTTGCTTCTTTAGTGCTGCATCTGAGGCTTGGAACTGTTGACTTACCCGGCAGTTGCCGCAAAAGTCCTATGACCCATCTGAGTAATTTGGTTCTAATGCCCTCCACGTCGTTTCTTTTCAAGTTTCTCAGAGAACTCAGAAAAGAGCAGGCAGTGCTCACAAACAACCCAATACGAGGCACTTCGGACGCTTGCTGGGCCAAGTAGTCGCAAATAAGTTGTGGTGGGAACACGAAAGGCCCAGTCTCTGACTCAGAAAACCCTGTCTTGAAGACATTGCAGATGCTCTCAGCCACTTCTCCGCTTCGTGGAAAAGAGGCTTGAAGCTCAACGATCACAGACATAATTCTAGACTGTATCTGGCCAAGTCTGGAGCCCTGGTCGACAAAGATGTGTTCCCTTTCGCTGTCCAGGTCAAGAGGTAGATCTCCAGGTGCCTGCAGACCTTTGCCGATGCTGATGAGACCCCTCAACGACTTCAGGGCCATGTGTAGCGGGAGCTCTGATAACTCAGACAGGGACGAACAACGATGAGTGTCGCACTCGCCCTGGAACTCAAGCGAGCCCAAGGGCATCGATAGCAGGCGTATTGCCCTGCGGGCATCATGTTCGATAAATGAGAGAAGAACTTCTAAGCGATCGAGTCTTTCGTCATCTGGTGACACGGCTTGTATGACGGCAGCTATGGCACCTAATATTCGCTCGCTAGCCAGACAGTCTAGCTGACCCTGTGAGGTAATAGACTGATACTGCCCTAAGAACGCACTCGCCTCAGGTGCCAGAACAGACCGAGAGGAGAAGCACAGCCTCTGAATGGACCTCGCAGCAGACCCTGCCAGATGAGGATCGTTCAGAACAGAGAAAAGCAACGTCAAAGCGGCCGGGAGACTTTGGGATTCTCGCTCGAAGTAATCGGAATATCGCTCAATCAAAGATATACACGTCTGACGAGTACGCCCTGGCATGATTTCTTGCGATGCCTGGAGAAGTTCAAAGAGAGGCGAGGAAAAAACGGCTCGGAGAGTGTCGTCACATCCGGCGTCTCCAGAAACACATTCGGCCAAGGATCCGAGACAGAAGGCGGCTGCCTCGAGATCTGGCCAGGAGTTGGGCGACATAGACTGCAGCGTTAAGTTTGCAAAGGTCGAAATCAAGGGCGGGCCAGTCACGGTGAATGTTGACTGCAAAAGGTCTGCAACATCCTTCCTTGCATCGCCAAAGCCTGCCCGATCCGCTGAATCCCAGCTAGCTAGCACATTGGGTGGCGGATATGCCACTCGTCGCCAAACAGTCGACACAGCCTCGAGCACGTGAGAAGTGGCTGAGGACACCCATGCTTTTGAATCCGAATCCGAATAGATGCAGTCCGTCAAGGTCTCCACGTATGTAGACCAGAACTCCAGGGCGGGAACGAATATCTTGTCCTCGCTAACAGGATAACCATGGGCCGACAGCAGACCTCGAAGGCGTGCCAGGAAGTTTGATGACCGGTTGTCCACATTGTGAATGAGGCTCTGAACCTTGGAGTCACCCAGCGAGATCATAAGCTGCCCGTACTGAATCGAGTCGAAGTCAAAGTCGCCTTCAACTAGACGGCGGTATCTTTCATGAGACCACTGAGTCTCAAAAAGGGAAAAGAGGGACTCGTAGTGGCTCTCGGTCAAGAAAACCGAGTAATTAGACAGAACGTCGGCAAGTAATTCCACCGCAACTTCATATAAATCTTCATCGCCTAGGGCCACGATCGCAGGCTGTATCAAAGTGCGGAGAGAGGCAACTAGCTCGTCATTCTGCGAGGACACTCGCTGAGAGAACCAGACCCATGACTGCAAAAATAGTGAGCAAACTACCCTATTGAAGGCCACCGCGTGTGTGCAAAGAGCCGAAATACTCACCTGCAGACAAGTCATGGAATCTCGGCGAATGCTGCTATCCGCAGGATCAGCGAACGTGCCGTGATTGAGCACATAAGACATCAACGCCAAGGCATCTGGGGCGTTGCTCATCAGGGAATCATATAAGCCCGAACTGCAAAAATGTGAGTTGAAAGTTTCCTTAAGCGGATGGAGGGCGTGGTACTGTTTGGCTGAGTTCATCTCAACCTTAGATGACTCGTCAACTAAGGTTCCCGAAAACCACAAAGCAGCTTGCAGTTTGCGCGGGTGAAGACTTTGGAGCAGACCCGACAAATCCGACGTCGGGCTGATACGCTCTTGTGACAAATGAGCACCTTCTGACAAGGACCAGCAGAGATGACGAATGCAAGATTCCCAACGAGTTGGATAGTGCAGGAAGAAAGTGACAAGTGCCGACGAAAGCTTTCTGATGACCAAAGCACCAGATCCGTCGTCGAGTGATTTGACAAACCAACCGACAAGATTTTGCAACAGTTCGGACGCATCATTGCTGTCTAGAGACGAGCTTTGTGATTCTGCCATTAGCACAATATACAAACCTTTTAGAAGTCAGGGAGTGGGGGTGTACCTCTCGGTATTCAACTTGACGATGAGGGTAAGGGCCCCAAAGAACTTGACTTTGTCGTCGTTATGGCTCAAGAGATCGCGAGCAATCCACCAGCCGGAGGGTGATCTCTGCAGACTGTGCAATACTTCCTGTATGCGGGCAATGGCCTCGGGGGGTGCTGGCTCATAAAGAGCGAGAACAAGCTGGTAATCATTAGCAATAGGGAAAGGAGTACCGATGGTGAGACACTTCGCTTACGGCTTCCGCCTCCTGGATTGTTGTTGGCAGCCGTCCGTCCATAGCAGCAAGATTGGAACAGAGCTCAAACAACTGCATGGGATGTTTTCATGTTGATCTACCTAGGTCAGGCGGAGTCAGAGAACTGAGTGTGTTGAAGCTAACAAAGGTGAGGTGGGTTCGGTAGTGATGAGCCTAGTTGTGATAGTGGGTGGGGTTTGGTCAAAATTTGGTAGTCTCTGTATTTGTGTTACACGAGTACCTACCAGAAGTAGGTGTGGCGGCAAACGAGAAGCAGATAGTTAGAGACAGCCCAGGTACGATAATCAGGCGATGACAGTTCTCTGATAGATACTGACTGCACAACGGCATTTGTGACGCCTCAGGCTCTGGAGATGCAATTATGCGTCTGATGGGGGTTCACTAAAAAAAAAAAAAAAAAAAAAAAGGAAACAAAGCATACACACTTAATGCCCTTATCGGGTACCAGCTGTGCTTGTTGTTCCTTACCGTAAGGTATATTAAGTAGAGACACACTTCACAGGGGTACTATTACAGCTGCATTTATAGTTGGCAGGCATCTGTCCCTAGATACCTACCTTAGGTGCATACCCCCCGGGCCATCTTAGGTAAGTGGGCAGATACCTACTGGTACGCAGTAGGCAGATATCCAGGTGTCTTGGGCACCCCGCCTACGCTGCCAACCTAAACTACCTACCTACCTTGGGTACACAGCCTACCTAACCTAAATGATGACGACCGCTTCATATTGTCGGGTTGGACCCTACGTAGGCACCTCAGGCTACCTAGGTAGCTAGGCACATCGACCTACGAATACTTTACCTCCCCACTGGAGACAGATAAATATAATTGCACCAAAATCAGCGAGCCCCTCAACCGCTGGCATTGGTTCCTCCAGACCAGGTGTCCCATAGCAACAACACTGTGAGTTCGCTGTAGGTGCTCCACTACCTACCTGGTAAGGTAGGCGCCGCATCTACCCGTCTCACTGGAAGACCCCTCACGCCCCTCACGCCCGTCGTTCCCCTCGTTCCCCCGCCAAACGACTCTGCCTGCCTTTCCTTTTGTCGAGTTGAGACATCGCCTCTGCCTATTCCGTACACCTCATCCCATTACTAGGAGCCCCCTTCACCTCATGGTCTGGAGCAGTTTCCGTCCTGCTAGTGTAATTTTCCGTCGGATTTTCTCGAATTCCAGAACAAGCCGGTCTTCTTCAACCCTGTTATTCCACGGTTGTCGTGCCTCTCCGACCAGTGGCTTCCACCGTCGAGCATTGCATCTGTCTGCGGTCCTTGATATGGAGCAAATCGATACTGCCGGTCGCCTCTCGACCCTGAGAGAGTTGATGAAAGAGCGCAACATCGATGTCTATGGTAATCTTCCCTTAATTCTCGAATATTCTCCATATCCTCGCCTTTTGCTAATAGCTTCGTTGTGTTCACAGTCATTCCCTCCGAAGATTCCCACTCGTCTGAGTATATTGCTGGATGTGATGCCCGCCGCGAATTCATATCTGGCTTCAGCGGCTCCGCCGGCTGCGCTGTTGTGACTTTGGATAGAGCCGCTCTGGCTACAGACGGCAGATACTTCAACCAAGCTTCCAAACAATTGGACCAAAACTGGCTGCTCTTGAAGCAGGGCCTGCAAGATGTGCCTACCTGGCAGGAATGGTCGGCTGAGCAGTCCGCCGGCGGCAAAGTCGTTGGTGTCGACCCCGAGTTGATCACTGCTTCAATCGCCAAGAAGCTTGCGGAGAAAATCAAGAGATGCGGTGGCTCGGATCTGGTAGCCCTTGATGAAAACTTGGTCGACTTGGTCTGGGCTAAGGACCGCCCCGCAAGACCCAAGAATCCTGTTGTCGTCTTACCGGAGACCTTCAGTGGCAAGGACGTCAAGTCTAAATTGAAGGATTTGCGACAGGACTTGGAAAAGAAGAACTCCCACGCCTTCGTGGTATCTATGCTGGACGAAATTGCCTGGCTCTTCAATCTTCGGGGTGATGACATTCCGTACAACCCAGTCTTCTTTTCCTACGCCATCATCACCAACGACAGTGCCACCCTCTACATCGACCAGTCAAAGCTAGGAGAGGCCACCCGTGCGTATCTTTCGGACAACGGCATCGCAATCAAATCATATGAGAGCATCTTCGAAGCCATAAGTGCACTGCGCTCTTCTGTGGAAAGAGCTGACGACAGTCTCGTCTCCAAGCGCTTCATCATTTCCACAAAGGCGTCTTGGGCTTTGAAGCGCTCTCTCGGCGGTGACGGACTGGTTGATGAGGTTCGCAGTCCAATTGGAGATTCGAAGGCCGTCAAGAACAAGACTGAGATGGCTGGCATGCGTGCGTGCCACATTCGAGACGGCGCGGCTCTCATCGAGTACTTTGCCTGGCTTGAGGACCAACTGGTCGCCAAGAAGGCCGTCCTAGACGAGGTCCAGGCCGCCGACAAGCTTGAGCAGCTTCGCTCGAAACATAAGGATTATATTGGTCTTTCTTTTGACACCATCTCATCTACCGGTGCGAAGTAAGTGGACGTGGTCTACCGAGCGTGCCCTTCCAGGGACGTTGCAGCTCCCTCACCAACGTCGGTGTCTAACTTGTTCTTTAGTGCCGCTGTTATTCACTATAAACCCGAGCGCGGCGCCTGCTCCGTTATCGACCCCAATGCTATTTATCTTTGCGATTCCGGTGCTCAATTTCTTGATGGAACTACAGACACAACAAGAACCCTGCACTTTGGACAGCCGACAGAGGCCGAGAAGCTCGCCTACACATTGGTGCTGAAGGGCAATATTGCGCTAGACACTGCGATTTTCCCTAAGGGAACAACCGGGTTTGCACTCGATTGTCTGGCTCGTCAACACCTCTGGGTTAGTTTTGATGATCGATGACCCTAGCGATGGACATCTACTGACGTGTGCTTACAGAGAGAGGGCTTGGACTACCGCCATGGGACAGGGCATGGCGTGGGCTCGTACCTCAACGTGCACGAGGGACCCATAGGAATCGGTACTCGGGTGCAATTTGCCGAAGTTGCCCTCGCACCTGGCAACGTTGTTTCCATTGAGCCAGGATTCTACGAAGACGGGTCATACGGTATTCGAATCGAAAACGTGGCCATGGTCACGGAAGTGAAAACGAAGCATTTCTTTGGCGACAAACCGTACCTAGGATTTGAGCACGTCACCATGGTACCATACTGTCAAAACCTGATCGAACCCAGCCTCTTGACGGCAGAGGAGAAGAAGTGGCTCAACGCCCACAATGCGGATATTTTCCAGAAGACCAGGGATTTCTTCGCACATGACCCCTTGACGCTGGCATGGCTGACAAGGGAGACTCAGCCCTTGTAGTGATAGGGTGAGCTCTAGAACCGCACGAAGGCGGCGAGGGTGAAGGTGGCGGCAAATGAGAGTCGGAATACGGAGTTTCGGAAAGGCTTGTTCGATGCAACCGCGTTGAATCGTTCTTTCAGGCCAAGCAGCTGAGGCAAGTCTACGCCGTATCTGTTTGCAAGCTGTAGCGGCCAGATCAGTCCATGATTAAAATTCGCAGAAGATTAAGCAAGGGCATTACGTAGAAGGCAAAGATGGTGAGACCCGCGAGCAGAACTAGTGTATGAGACAGAAAACCGACAAGAAGTCCAGCCCCGAACCCTTGACAGTGTACGTCAGTAATGCAGTCCATTGGTATCGGGGATGGAACATGGCTTATGTACCAAACATGCTGCCGCTTGAGAGCTGTCTCATCGCCTCTGGACTCAGGCCTCCTCGAGGCTGGCTACGCACGCGCTGGGCAGGCGAGGTTTTCTGAGCGTGACCCGAATCGAAGCGAATGGGGGGGCGCCGGGATCTTAGAGCGCAGGTAATGCCGATGCCGGTGCTGATAGGCAGCACCAAACGTCGGCCAGTAAAGTGAAGAGGAAAAAGACGGCCCATTGCCACGGATTGCGAACGCGCAGTGGTGCGATGATAGAAGGTTGAAAGCTCAAGCGAACTATTGTTGCAAATATGGATGGAGCTTTATTCCTGACCTATGTAGGAAGTTGTAGATTAGTACTATCTGGCTGCGTGGTGACGTACCTATTATATTTTCCTTACTAAGGTAAGTGCTCGAAAGCTGCTAAGACGAATTGAATGCCAGCATGTGCCTCACCGATGGCTTAGGTAAGGTGCCAAACATTTGGGGAAGAACCCCAATTACATACTACGACAGCCAAACCGAAAGAGCCTTACGCGGTACAGAATAGTCTCTGCGTAAACCGCGTACTCTCCCCACGTGTCGTTATTGCGTTTGAATGAAGGTTTCGTACCATTTGCAAAGCTCTCGAGATATACACATGCTTCCGTTATTCTTCTGTTGTCTCTCGAGTTTGAGCACTAATACCGCCAACACCTTATACTCCGAACCAAATTTTTGCGAAACAAGATCACAACCGCCAACCTCCACATGCCATGGGTATCCGTGCAACCGCGATATAAGAAAAGTAAAGGTGGTCAACTAGGGGCGCGACACAATGACCTTGATACAAAGCAGATGCTGAATCGTCCTTTTCCAAGTAACAGAGTACTCAACCTAAGCCTCCCCAAACACCACGTATGCGCCGCGCAAGCTGTATGTCTTTTTGCATAATAGTGACTCTCTTGGCGTGTATGGCGCAAAGGTTTGTATCCTCGAAGAGATGAACCAAGAAAGCTTCCGCGGCCTCTTGGAGAGCTTGAATGGCATGCGATTGCCATCGCATTGGTGGCTGATCTCGGGGAATGACCGACTCGGCAATCTCGCGAACCTGGATAATAAGTTAGGCGATCATCGTAACATAAATTCGCATGGCTAATCTACTTACGAGACGTGAAAAGGGAAGTCGACGCAAAAGAAGATCAGTCCCGCTCTGGTACTTTCGAATCTCCCTGAGGGCTACAGTTCCGGGGCGATAACGTCTCTTTCCACGGTTCGGAATTGGGTCGCCGGCTGCGAGTGGTCAGCACACCATGTTAGGGCAAAAGATTTCGTCAACGTGGAGTGAACCGTACGCTGAACATCGCTCTGTCGCGATTTGCGGCGACCAGGATCTGACTGCCTTGCTTTCTTGGGGGGCATGGCTACAGGGTATGTAAAGGGACGTGGGTAAAGCACCCGGAGGTTTCACCGGTCGATGGAAGATTGATATCGATTGCGAAAGGCGAGAAGTGTAGATGAACCAAGATTGAATTGCGGCGGTTGCGATAGCGAGCTGTTAGGCCAATCGATTCGGCAGCAGTGTAGTCAGGAGGGTTGTTGCGAGCTAAATGATGGTGCTGTATCCGGAATGGACGTCGAGCTCGTTAAATTCAGAAGGATGGCAGAAGTCGGAAGATGCGAAACAAGGGGAGGAAAACAATGCGAAAAGTTGGGAAGGAGCAGAGTGACTAAAAGGAGATGGATGGGACGATGGTGAGGCGCGCAAAGGAGTCAATTGACCGTTGCCAGCCCCGCGATTTTCCAATTCAGTTTGCGACGACGCGTTAGTCGCGTGCATCTCGCGCGTCATGTTTAATTAAGGTCGGGTGGGCAGGCATGCCCATGCGCGAGCCGGTCTGCGTATGCGCCTATGCTTCTTTATGGCATATTAATTTAGCTGCTTAATGCAATATACCAAGGTCTTGATTGACCCACGCCAGCCTTTAGTTGCCCCGCTCTTGCCGTCACCGGCACCTGCGCCCGTACCCATAATTGGCAACGGGAGGCCGGTGCAGTGTTCTGGGCGTTATGGGGATCGATGGATGGGGCTCCAAAGGCCACCTCGCTCTACGTCTATCTCTCCAAAACCTACACATGCAACGTCGGAAGGATCGAACCCCAACGAAACCCAGGGCGACAGCCAAAGGACAAATTGGGTGCATTTCTTCCTGAATTTCTTCAGAACGATTTTATCCTCTTCCCAGCCACTGCCTCTCGCCCTGCTGATCCACGTCCAATATCCCACAGCTTGCACCCGTTTGCTCCGCCTCCGATTGCTTGAACCCGACATTCCCAACTTCGCTGCGACGCCTGGGAGCCATACTTTTTGGGCGATGCGCGTACCTTCTCGATCTTCAGCCTGCCTTCTCTGAAGCACATCATCCTTCGAACGCCTTCCCACACAAAATGGATCAGATGATGGGTGATGGGGGCCGCTTCCCTCTGGAGACGTGGTTCTGGGAAATGCCCATCTGCACAAGATGGTGGACAACAGCAACTGTTTTGACTAGCGCATTGGTCCAGTGCCAGATGGTGACTCCGTTCCAGCTATTCTACAGCTTCCGAGCAGTATTCGCTAAGTCACAGGTTGGTGCTTCACGGTCTCTCTCGCTGCCCGCTTTGAAAACCCAAGTAACTAATGTCTTTGTGTTTCTGTTTGTAGTATTGGCGTCTTCTGACGACCTTTCTCTATTTTGGGCCCTTCTCCCTCGATCTCCTCTTTCACGTCTACTTCCTACAGCGATACGCCCGACTTCTGGAGGAATCTTCAGGCCGTTCGCCCGCTCATTTCTCATGGCTCCTGGTCTACGCCATGACCAGCCTGCTACTTCTGTCCCCGCTGGTGTCAATGCCATTTCTTGGCCATCCCCTGTCATCAACGCTGGTTTACATATGGTCGCGACGGAACCCGGATACGCGATTGAGCTTTCTGGGCCTGCTGGTTTTCACAGCTCCATACCTTCCTTGGGTTCTCATGGCCTTTAGCTTGATCCTGCACGGCTCCATTCCCAAGGATGAGATCATGGGTGTCGTTATCGGCCACATCTGGTACTTCTTCTCCGATGTCTATCCACCACTGCACAATGGTTCGCGGCCATTTGACCCCCCAGGATGGTGGAGGCGACTGTTCGAGAGGCGACCAGCGGATGAGACTGCAGATGGCATTAACAATGACATTGTCGTTGCGGGCGGTCCAGAGCTCGCCCCCGAGGTTCGATGAAAGGCGAGTAGGAATCAGCCCTTTACTGAGGAAACGCATGATACCGGGAGGGAGGGGCTTTGCCCACAGCATGGAGTGGCTACCGCGGCGTTTGGGTCAGTCGGTTGCAACGCTACAGCACGCCTGCCTGTTCGCATTCACCTGATTTCATCACCAGCATGCCCGGCCATCCAGTCAGTCACGGGGAAACAGAACACGACAGGTACCAGCTTGAAGCATATTGCATTTTAGAGACATACTATAGAGTCATTCGAATCCCCCTCTCCAGTTGTTTGAAGCACGATCGGATGTCTCTTGTGAATGGGCTACACTGGCGTGCATTATCGGTTTATTCGTGTGAATCTGTCAACGTGTCGTTCACTTTTCAGATGCATCCGCAGCGAGCATCATCGGGAGACGGGAGGATTTGATGCAGGCGGAGGGCTAGAGTACCTAAGGTACCTACATACCTTGAGAACCACGTGCTGATGCCCCGCTGAAGATTGGACGACGGAGTGCCAGAAGCAACTCTCAACTCCGTGCTGGGTAGCAAATTACCCCACCTTCACAGCCAATTGCGTCATTTCCATTGTAAAAGCCCACCCCTAATCAAACCTTTATTCGTCCTGCTTCTCTTAATCATTCCATATCCCGCCAACATATCGACTCGGTAGCTGTTTCCTTGGGAGCCACTGGATATACAGACTTTCCTGCACTTGAACAACTTCCTACTTCCTGGCCAAATTTCTCGCCTCTGTCCCGCCCGAAACTTGTGCCCATACGTGATCAATCACCCCTCGTAACACTACAAACCATGAAGGCCTACTGGTATGATAATCTGGCTGTAAGTGGGCTTTCCGAACAACTGCTGTCGGCTTGCCAATGGCTACGTACTCATCGGGCTAACTTATTTACTGGTTGCAGGGCGACCAGCGTCTAGCGCACGACTCGGGCAAAGAGGCGACGGTCGAACAGCTGAAGAAGCTTGGCGTTTACTACCATCAGATCCCCAACATTGATGGCGTCAATAAACTCGCGTTGGACCGAGGATATAGGAACAGGGATGAGATTATTGTTTCGCCGGAGAAGATGGGCGATGTCTACGAAGAGAAAGTCAAGTCCTTCTTCCATGAGCACCTACACGAGGACGAGGAAATCCGCTATGTTCGCGATGGTCACGGGTTCTTTGACGTCAGGAGTGCGAACGATCAATGGGTTCGAATTCGTGTCGAGAAGGTGTGTTGTCTTCTCCGGCAAACGTTTTGGCAGGAATTGTTCGATCTAGACGGCTGACCAGGATTCAGGACGATCTTATCATCCTTCCTGCAGGCATCTACCACCGATTTACCACTGACGACTCCAATGTAAGTGATGACCCTCGAACATTCCCGACGTCAAAATCTTGCTAACGGTGTTATAAAGTATATCAAGGCAATGAGGCTTTTCAAGGATGAGCCCAAGTGGACACCATTGAATCGCACATCAGACCTTGATGTGAACCCGCACAGGGAAGAGTATGTCCAGCAATATCTTCAAAGCAGTTTGCCGGCATAGACCGGAGGTGACGAGTGAGGAGGCTGAGGGGTATGTGACCCTTTGTATTTCGACAGTCTAGCCAATGATGAGCCGCGAGTGGAGAGGGAATTGAGAACTCTTGCGCATGAAAGAGAGCCTGGAAACTCCTGACCATGCCCATCATGTACGCAACAACGCGTGTTGGAGTTCGTGTCTCGTACCGTGGGATGGACTGCAGGATGTTTCCACGTATCAGTAGGTGGGATATCACGGACTAAACACTTCGTTTCAGATACATAACGTTATCGCGTTTGCCGAAGGTGCATTCGAACGCAAGACCTGGAATATGGTTTTGCTCTGGCCAGCTGGCGCGTTGTCTCATGAGGACATGTATGCTGTCCTCATGTCGTAACTTGTCCTTGTGCATCCTGGATAGAATCGGCCATGAACTCATCGTGATCTGCCTTGCTGTCCTTGCCATCCGCTTCAACACCCGTTTCAGGCGCAACTGGGAAGTTCAGATGCTTCCAGTCCTCGAGCTCCTCGGTGACCGACCGCAGCCTGTCCCGTATGCTTTCAATGGCATAGCTGCCAAGAAGCAACCTCAGCGGAGGATATGAGCAGTGAGCGAGCTGCCAAACAAGCTCCGCGCACTTGACGGCGCTTGTTGGTTGCCGATCTCCTAGCCATTGGACCATTCGCTTTGCATGCAGGGCTGGTGAGGTTGCTTGTGCGTAGGCTTCGCTGGCCGGTTTGATGAGGAAGTGACCCCATGTCGGTAGAGGCGTGGGCATTGTATCTGGCTCGTCTCTTCGCACAAAACCTGGCTCGACAAGAGTCGCCTTTACGTTGAACGAGTCGGTCTCGTACAGCATAGCCTCTATGAGACCCTCAACGGCATACTTGGTAGCACAGTACGGACCCAGACCCGGAACGCCCAGAGCACCTGAAGTTGAGCTGAAGATCAAATATCGACCAGCGTTCTGGTGGCGAAAGTAGGGCAGACTGGCCTGTATGATATTGAGAGTACCCATGAAATTGGTCTCGAACTGGTTCCGAATCTCATGCTCGTCTTGGTCCTCACAGGCCCCAATTACGCCGTACCCGGAGCAGTTCGCGACGACATCAACCCGCTGAAACCGATCCAAACTTTTCTCGATAACGCGGGCAACGGAATCTCTGGCTCGCACGTCACACAAGAGACCCAGGCAACTGTCGTTGTCCTGTGCTGACATATCTTCGGGAGTCGTCTCAAAGACTCGACCGACAGAAGTGACGAGGTCGCCATGGGATAAGGCGGACTTCACGAGTGACCGGCCCATATGCCCAGTGCCACCGAATACCTGTGAGGGGTTTAGATGCGGTATAGGTCACTGCAAGGCTTTCCGAACTCACCACCCACACCAGTTGTTTTCTGGGGGCCTCGAACTGAGGTGGATCACAACTTGCTGGAAGTTGAAGTTTGGCTCTAGCTGCGCCGTCTGTTGTTGAATGACCTGCGCTGTGTTCGCTTGATACGTCCATCGTCTTTTAAAAAATTCTCGAGAAGACAAAGCCTGATCTATGTTATAGCGAGATGATTTATTAGCAAGTGCATCTAGTGTCAGGATCGATGGGACGGCCAGATGATGAAGTTCCAGCGTTAAATGGCGAAGATACTGCAGCAAGTTTGGCTCCTGGCAATTCGTACGGAGAGTGTTGGAGGTGTCATGTCCCGGGAGTTGAGCTGTGCTGTTGAGAGCATGCCGATCTTAAGGTATCACCGTCAACGCTAGGCGTCCAGTAGGTACCAACATGCCGACCCAGGTTCCGTCGCCTGAGATTCCCCGGTGTCTCCACATGCCTGGGACGGGAACATGCCTACCTACCTACTCGAGTAGGTACGTAGCGTAGTTACCTACCATACTACCCAGGGAGGGAGAGCTGGCGCACTGGAAATGCAATAAGAAGATATCCCCAGTCTAAAAATGCAATTATCGACATGAAGCTGAACCTAATGTGGTCCCTTGCTTCACATTATAGCCCGGTCAACCCATTACCAGGGGAGAGCGCTGCCCGCCGAAGCAAGCTAGGTGGGATGGGAGACGCGCGAGCCTGTACAATCGAACCCCTGTGAGTTTGTAGGCGTGGTGCCTCGTTAAAAGACTGTCTCTATTTAGTACCTGCTTTATTTCTATAGAGAATATTCTTCTGTCTTAGAAGTGACGAAGCGATTCAGGTAGAGGGGGGTACAAACAAACAAGGGTTGTATTGTATGAGCACGGATACAGAGAACCTGGCCACGCCGCAACTTGTGGCATGAAATTCCACGACCCTTGATAGGTGCACGCGTGTTCCCTTGCGTTGCATTCCCTTCCCGTACCGCCCGTCTTCGCTCGCGAATATCTCCGTGCCCCCTTTACGCTGTGCACCGTTCCCGTTCGCAACATCTCCGTCCCCCAGCCAGACTTTGCTCTTCAGTTGCAACCCGCCGTACGAGGAACGGCTCGCTGAGGACATCAATCATTTTTGACGCAAGTCATAAATCCACTGCCTCCCGTCGACAAAACCTCCAGAGCTGCCCCTCACGAATTGACGACTCAGCCCTTCTCTCCCGTCAGGCGCAATCGTGCTCCCGATTCTCTAGCCCCAAGCTCGAGCCAACGAAACTGAAGCCAGCTTGCGTTTATCACCGACAACACCTATTTAACAATCTCAACCATCGCCAACCATGTCGGACAAGAAGAATGAGGACTATGAGCTGCGCGGGTCCGACTCGTTCGGTGGAGAAAAGGATGGCTTCTTGTCCCAGCGACCACCTCCCAGGCCAAGATCAAACCTGGCCTCGCCTCTGAGCAAAATCGATAACAGCCCTGGCGTTTCCATCCTGGCCTATTGCTTCTCTTCCATTAGTATGACTGTGGTCAACAAGTACGTTGTCTCGGGTCAGTTCTGGAATCTGAACTTCCTATATCTCGCCGTTCAGGTATGCTCACCATTGGCCCCCTCCTGTGGATGCTGCTAACCGCGCGCTATGCAGTCCATCGTTTGTATCCTCACCATCGTCGTCTGCAAGAACCTGGGAATGATCACGAACCTGGCTCCTTTTGACACGGGAAAAGCGAAGAAATGTAACTTTACCCACTACTCAAAAGCCACCAAGCTGTGCAGTGCAGGCTGACACGCCCACAGGGTTTCCTATCGCGCTTCTACTCGTCGGCATGATCTACACAGGCACGAAGGCCCTCCAATTCCTCTCAGTTCCCGTCTACACCATCTTCAAGAATCTGACCATCATTGTCATCGCATATGGCGAAGTTTTGTGGTTTGGCGGAAGCGTCAGCCCCCTTTCGCTTTTGTCCTTTGGCTTGATGGTTCTCAGCTCTGTCGTGGCTGCTTGGGCTGATGTTCAACACGCGCTGGGTGGCGGCTCGCACACTGCTGAGGCTTCTGCTGCTGTCTCGACGTTGAATGCCGGATACGCCTGGATGGGGATGAATGTTTGCTGCACAGCCGCATACGTGCTCGGCATGCGCAAGGTCATCAAGAAGATGAACTTTAAGGACTGGGACAGTAAGCTACCCCGAGAACCCCGGCTGTTTACATGCGACAGCCCAGAGGACGATGGCTGATAAATGCTTCATACAGCAATGTTCTACAACAACTTGTTGACAATCCCTGTCCTCATCGTTTGCACGCTTTTGACGGAGGATTGGTCGTCAGCGAACATCGCCAAGAACTTCCCCATTGAGACTCGCAACAGCCTCTTCATCGGCATGATCTACTCAGGACTTTGCGCAATCTTTATTTCGTACTGCTCGGCTTGGTGTATTCGAGTCACCTCCTCTACGACATACTCCGTGGTTGGCGCTCTCAACAAACTTCCCATCGCCATAAGCGGCCTCGTCTTCTTCGATGCGCCGGTCACATTTGGCAGCGTGTCGGCTATCATTATTGGGTTCGTCAGCGGCATCGTGTATGCGTGGGCCAGAATTCGCCAGAGCGAGGCGGCCAAGATGTCTTTGCCAACTACACAACCCATGAGCGCGAGCTCTCAGAGCAACAAGGATGCGAACTCGTAGAACGATTGTGGGTTCCTGATAGACAAGCGGAACTTGGCTTGCCAAGTCTCGTGGGAGAGCATTGCGGCAGCCGAATAAATTGCTGGTTGAGCAACGTGTGTAGCGCATCTATGGTACCTAAGCGGTGTTGCCTCAACGCAAGCGAAGGATGCCCGTCTTGCTTTCCCCACGCTGATCGCAATTAGATGCTCGAAATGTTGTATAGTAATACGTTTGACCTTGAGATGCGTAGGCGGGGAGAGGCTCAAGTGACAAGATGTGAGCCTAGGCGTTGAGTCGTCAAACTGCGCTCCACCCGTGTAGTGTTAGGCGGATAGAGTAGCTGTGTTTCAAAGCCACGACTTTATCGTGTACCCCAGGAACCATTCAACAAGCCGAAGCGGTGAGATCGGTTGGGGCGCTTGTGCAGAGACAAGATTGGTTTCCAACGGGGAAGCCGTAACGTGCTTTAGCTCGTAAATTCAAAACTTCGTCCTTTTTCAGACAACATAAGACGGCAGCGGCGTCAGTGTCGGGGAAGACAAGATGGTTTTTGGTGTACATTGACGTCGGTCTTTCTGTGCAAGCACCCTCAACACGTTCTGCCACCTTCGTGAAGCTTGTTTCCGAAACACGTGGGGGTGGGCTTCGGCTGGCTAGGTAGGGCGACTTCACTGTCGGGTAAAGTAGACAGGAGGTACTCGGTCTGTAGACCTTTGGTGCATCCGGGACGTACTCGGTACCATGCCTTGCCTACCTTACATGACCACCCGCCAAAACACCTTTGCCCCACCCCTTCCGCCATGCCAAACTCACTGTCTGAACGGCCTTAAAAGCCAGCCCTGAGCAGGACTGAGGTTAGCAAGGGGGACAGGTTAACAATACGTCACACGTGCTCTTTGCAACCACCCGTATATCGCTGTTGCTCTGGGCATGCGCAGCTACTTGTCAGGTTGGGATGACCCGCAACTCTTCTCCTTACTAGCACTTCAGTGTTTTTCCCTTCAGCTGAAGTACCTTACCCACAGGCACCTACTGATCGGCTTCAGTCACGTCCTGGCTTGTCTCTCATCCCACGTCTTCATTCTCTCGTCCGAACGTTCCCACATGACCTAGCCTGTTGTGCTAACCACCGACTTTCGCTCCTAAGAACAGGACCCAGAACAAACTGCTACGTCTCCTGCTCAGCAGACGACATTCCGCGCCGTTCGCCCAACACAATTTCCCCGACCAGCTTCGAAGAAATGGACTGAGAAGCATTTGAACTCACACGCTCTAATCTTCCAGTCCCTCGCTATCGCCAGCTTTGTCCTTGACGTACATGATGTTGCCCTTTATTAACAAGCGTAGGCTATTTGGCATTCCTTGAAATTGAAGTCTTTCGCAAGCTGACCCACGGTGTCGGCAGCATTCGAGCTACTATCTTCGCGCCTGGGCGCATCCCCCGACGAACGTCAGTCTTCCCTCGCGAGAGTTTACCTACGATCGAATATATACCCATCCATATAGGCCAGCTTGTAGTATGCCGTGCATGCTGACGTCTTTCTTCTGGCAGTCAAGCTCGTCTTCTCGTTCCTCATATCATACCCTCTCGCCGGTCTACTCAAGAGAGTTCCAGATGCCCGGCCAGACCAGAAGAATCTATTCATAATATGGTATGACACACCTGGAGCTCCTGCGCATCTATTTGATTCCTAGCTCACTACGCTGACCATGTTGTTTGTGACCTAGCACCTCCGCCTTCTACTTGGTCGGATTATTCGATCTATGGAGTGGCGTGCGCACCCTTGCCATCAGCTCCATTGGTGTCTACTGCATCGCCAAGTATCTTCGCAGTAGCCCGTTCATGCCTTGGATTGGTTTCGCCTTCGTCATGGGCCACATGTCCATCAGCCATATCGCTCGCCAACTCGCCGACAGCCCCTCATCTGTCGATATCACTGGCGCGCAAATGGTTCTGCTCATGAAGCTTAGTGCCTTCTGCTGGAATGTGGCAGATGGCCGACTGTCAGAGGACAAACTGTCTGATTTCCAGAAGGAGAGACGCTTGGTTAAGCTTCCGGGTCTTTTGGATTATGCCGGATATGTCCTCTTCTTCCCTGGGCTTCTCGCTGGTCCCGCCTTCGATTACGCCGAATATCGCAAATGGATAGACACCACCATGTTTGACCTTCCTGCCCAGGTGGATCCTTCAAAGAAGCCTCCTGTGCGGAAGAAGCGGAAGATACCTCGCAGTGGCACTCCAGCTGCATGGAAGGCTGCGAGCGGCTTGGGCTGGATTGGTCTCTTCATGGTTCTCTCGGGTTACTATCCCATCAGTTACTTGACGGGGCAGTCCTATATGGATCTTAACTTCTTACGTAGAGTTTGGGTCCTGCACATGACTGGCTTGACGGCTCGTCTCAAGTATTACGGCGTTTGGTCCTTGACTGAAGGCGCTTGCATCTTGGCCGGCTTGGGCTACCATGGTGTTGATCCTGTCACCGGCAAGGTGTCATGGAACAGGCTACAAAACATCAATCCATGGGGAGTTGAGACGGCACAAAACACGCGCGCATATCTGGGCAACTGGAATATGAACACCAACAACTGGTTGAGAAACTACGTTTACCTCCGAGTAACGCCTATCGGAAAGAAGCCTGGTTTCCGCGCCAGTCTGATCACGTTCGGCACGAGCGCATTATGGCATGGGTTTTATCCCGGATATTACCTGAGCTTCATTCTCGCCAGCTTTGTCCAGACTGTTGCAAAAAGTGAGTTGCAGTGGATGTGAACTGGCGATTGCAAACAAGAACTAATTCGACACAGATTACCGCCGATACTTCCGCGCATTCTTCATCGACCCCAGCACCGGTTCCCCAACGACCACCAAGATCTACTACGACTGTTTATCGTTCGTTGTAACTCAGTTGGGCATGTCCTTCGTTGTGGCTCCTTTTCTCGTTCTCCAGCTGTCAGGTTCGATTCTGGTCTGGAGCCGCGTTTATTTCTACACTATTATTGGCACAATCGTCTCTATGGCCTTCTTCGCCTCCCCGGCGAAGCAGCTTTTGAAGAAGCATTTGGAAGAGCGTCAAGGAAAGGCCGGGGCTAAGCTCACCCGTTCTCTCAGCCAGGACAGTCTGTCTGGCCGGGAGCCGGTCTTAGGAGTCTCAGCTGATCCTCAACGAGAGATCGACGAAGCCATGGAGGAGATCAAGGCAGAAGTAGAGGCCAGGCAGAAGAGGAAGGCTGCTTGAAATCGAGCCTATCACTTATACAAAAGCCTCTCATACCTAAAAGTTAAATCACGACGCGATCGTTGTGTTACAAGCTTCAATGGAGTGTGGTAGATTTCGATATGGAAAGTATTGGGGGGATAAGTTACATGTGCAACACGCTACGGGGAGCATATATCCTGTGACGGAGAACTTTGAGAAACGGCCCATGGGCGCTAGTCATTAGACATTTCGTGCTACATAGCTCCTGAACCAAGCCTTTATACCCATGTCTATGCCTTAAAAATCAAAGGAGACTCTAGAGCCGAGTTCGAATGCTTCGAGCATCGGCGTGGCGATCCCCACTTCATGACTCCCGCGTCAGACCCGGGGGGTATCGTCATTCAGTCTCACCACCCATTACAGATAAAATCTAGCATGTCGTCAACTGGAGGCCCGCCTGGGCAAACGTATAATAGTACAATAACTTTTACAGGGATGGAAGAGCACTGATAGCGTCTCTGTTTACCCGGAAGAAGGACGATGAAGTGAAAAAGAGGAGTGTCCGACAACTTAGGACAAAAAGGTTCGTGTGCTTGCTCAGGTAATTCCAAGTGTCGTAGAGTCGTAAAAAGGGCCGTCGCAGGGCAATGAGTACCCATTCGTGAATCTAATGCGCTGATGTATCGAAGAAATCAATAGGGGTTGTTTTGTGTGATGTACGCTGAAAGCATTAGGTCGGAATGCCCGAAAATTACGGCAGTTGTCGAGCCAGTCTGGGTTCCGAGACGTTGGTCGGGGTCTTGCTGCTACGCGATTTGTCCCCATCCCTGCTTGACGCCGACAATGACGAGAGCTACAATGGCACCTACGACGAGGAGGCCAATAACGGACATGTAGCGATTGAGGGCGCGCCACCACCTGGCGCTTTGGAATAAAGTCTCATCGATGGCCGCGATGCGTCGAGAAAGATCCCCTTCCTCATCTAAGAGACTTGATCGGTGATCGCGCTCCTCCATTTCAGCGTGCGGGTCAGGAGGAAGGGGCAAAAAGGCGGCAATCATCCAAGCTAGGTGCGGTTAGCAGTCGACCCAGAAAAGTTCAACACTGGATTCGCATTACCAAATGGAAGAATGAACCCGAGGGCAAAGAGCACGACTTGCATATTTCGCTTGCCAAGTAGACTATTCTCGGTGGACCATGTCATGGAAGGTGGCTCCCAAATGCTGTAACGGCTGGCCCTTTGGTCACGGCGTAAATGCGGCGACCAAATGCTCGAAGTCTTTTTGCGTACACCAGGTCGAAGCTGGCTGTCTAGCGGCATCGGGTTGATTTCCATGGAAGCGGAATCCGACATTGGACCGGGAGCCAGGGGATTGACTTCTCGGGGCCGTCTTCGGGGGCTGTAAATACTCAGCGGAAGGTGTTCCACACTTGGCGATCGACTCTGGTACGAGCTGGGAGGTCGACTGTCATTCGGATCGGTCATGATGGAGCCCGAAGAGCTCGCCAGAAACCTTCGTTCCCCACTTCCATAGTAGAACCTGTCCAAAACTGTTAGCTGAATACCGTACTCAGTGCCTTAAGTATGGCTGTGCGCTTGACTTACTTAGCCCATGTAGGAATAGATGCCGAGTTGAAGCTGTTGGCCCGCGAACGTGAGCTGCTCGATGAGTGCAGATTACGATCAGACGAGGTGTTTGAGAAAAAGCTCGAAAGACGTGTTCGGGAAGGACGTTGGTTCAGTTGATGCAACTCCGTTAACCCATCACCATGCTCATCCTGATCGCTTACTAAACGAAGGGTGCCTCCTCGACAGTGACTAGCTTGGGGCCTTTCGAGCGAGTCTGTAAATGACCGTGAGTGAGACAGAGACCTTTCTTCATTGCCTGCCAGCGATGAGGAGATGCTGAGCATTTGCCGGCTATGGCTGCTAAGGGGTTGGCTGCCACGTCTGGCTGGAACCGACCAGGGAGACACAGATCGAGATGGGGGCTCGCTTCCTCCCTCACTCTCCGACATGACCGTAGATAGTTGTGAACTCCATTGATGCGGATGAGCTTGCATGTGGGACGGGACAGGTGTGGAGGTAGATGGCTCAGCTCTTCCGTCCGGCTGCCGCGTAGGCAAGCCAGCCTGCACACGTGATCGATATGAGGCAGCAGGGGCGGTGATTATGTTCGTGGCTGCCTCAACGCTGCGAGAACTGGATGTGGACTTAATCGATGCGATGCGCCGGAGAGAGTCTCGCGAGCGAGTTTTGTAGTAGCCAAACCTCTCCCTGGACTTCTTCTTGCTTTTCTTTGGCTTGAGTGGTGCTACCAACAGACTTTCTTGCGAGTATTCCGGGCGAACACGGCGGCGGCGGGCCGTAGCCGCAGAAGACGGTGCAGGGGATGGGTCGCCGTGTAGAATATAGTTGTGGTTACTGTCGGCGCTGCTGTCTGCAGTCTTCGGAGGACTACGCTCAGCGGAGGATGTTTCTGGGGGGGAAGATCGGCCAAGAATCTCGTAGTTGGAGTGACTCGATGCAGGTGGCGGCAACGAACTGTCCCTTTGAGGGATGCGAGGAGGCGAGCTAGAGTTGTATACTTGGTAATTTGTTGTATCGGAGGATATCGATGGTGGCGGCAGCACACTCTCAGTATCGGCTCGAGGAGGGGAACTGGAACTGTAGATTTTGTAATTTGTCTTGTCCGACGATGTAGACGCAGTGACGGATGATTGAAAAGACGTCTTGGTCTGCAAGTCAGGGGGGTCCGAGGGTGGGTATGGGTCGACGGCTGGCGCCTCCGGCAGCGGCGCGAGTCGAGAATCAGACGGGGAGGATGGGGCGAATGGGGCTTGATTGGCTTCAGGGTACAGAAGAGTTGATTTTCCCTTTTGCTTGAGATCAGGAGTATTGAGAACCTTGCGTAGGCCGCCAACCATGCGGTAATTCCAGGGGGACGAATTAGAGGCGACGGTGCTGGCAATATGATCTCCAGCTAATTGCGTGGTCGAGGATGCTGGGGTTAGTGTAGCTGAAAAGCTTCGGTCCGGAGTCACGGTGGTAGAGCTGGGATGGTTTTCGCTGATGTGTGAGGCGTCTGATGAGAAGCGCTCTGGCGAGGCTGTAGAGGAAAGTGACAATGTGGGTGCTTTGGACGAGTCCGGGTCACCCGAGTTCCTGTTCTGCTGTCCTTTCTGGGGTAGAAGAGAGAAAGTCTTCCCATCTGCGTTGATTGTGATGAGATTGCGGCGACGAGACAAGGGGCGCTTCGCCGAAGGGGTGACAGGTTCATCGTCGGTATTGTACTGTGACGACCGGGATCGTGCATTAACGCGGTAATTATCGGTCAGATGAGGCGGAGTAGTGGGAACAGGGGTAGAAGGAGCGGACGGGCCTCCTGTCCAAGAGTCAGATCGCAGTTTCGAGCCTGAAACACCGCGGTCCTTGGCTGCGACCAATGGGAAAGTTGAAGATGCTGGCGACAGTACAGATGTCAGCGTGCTGGAGGAATAAGAGCGCCGATGAGAAGAATAGCGGTCGCTAGCACGGCTGGCGGATGTGGAGCGATCATCGATTCTGGAGGAGTTTCGGTGGCCAAGTTCGGAGGTGTTCGGCGACAGCAATGCTGTTGTTGATGTTGGAGTGCGTGATGAGGTGGCCGAAGCGGTGGAGTCGCGATTCTTGTGGCTTGGTCGAGGAGGGCTGTAGGGGACAACGCGAATGGCAAGAGAATTGGACTGTGACTTGGAGCGCTCGTGCAGCGGCCTCCGTTGGGACCGGGAGGGGCTCCCTCGTGAGGGGCTCCCGGACCCGGACCCGGGCATTCTCAGCCGGGCCGTGCGGGGGCGGGGAGGTTTCGGAGACTCTGCCGTAGCTGGGAGCTTTCGGAGACAGCTTCTTGGGTTTGGGTGTGATGACTCGGCGCCACCAGGGTCTCCGGGCCATGGAGAGCCGGTGCGTCCCGGCTTGGACTGAGATGGCCGACAGTGGGAATGATTGGGGTAACGCACAGGAGCCAAGTGCGGTCAAAGGCCGCTTGTAGTGGCTGACTCCCCGGGCGCAGTTGGTTCAGCTTCGGGTACCGGAAGGCGCCGGCCGGCCTGTGCTTTGGCGGTCCGGTTTGATTCAGCAACCGTACACTGTACAGTGCAAAAACAGTTGGCCGGGTGTCAAGTCCAGAGGTTCGAGCTTGTCGGGCGAAAGAGGGCGAACAAGTTCGCTTGCGGCGGCGCACGTTGTTCTGACAGAGGTTCGTTCGTTGTCTTGATGAAAATCATCCGGAACTGATAGAAATTCAACGGTGTTCGGGCAGGTTGGGTGAACCGCAAATGCCCGATGATAAGTATTCGCTTGGCTAAATCCAAGGTTGTCGACGAGCGTGGGTTGTTCTTTGATGAAGGCGAGGCGGGATGAGCAAGGCGACCAGCACAAGCGAATGAGCGGAAGGGCAAATTTGCCGGGTGGGTTTGCGATTGTTTGCGTGGATCGATGGGAGCTGATCAAGCTGAGCGAGAGAGTGACTGAGGTGAACCGAGGCTTGAGATACTAAACAATGTAAATATCGGGTGACAGCTGAGTAGCCAAGGAGAAGAAATGAGAGTAGGAAGATTATTACTGGCGAATTGCCTGTGTTTATGACTAAAGCAGGGGAGGTGGCAAGAAAAAAGATAAAGAGACAGAGAGAGAGAGAAAGAGAGAGAGTAGGAAAGGGAACAAAGGCGCCGGGGACGACGAGGCAAAGCGCTGCTCGGTTGCGCAGAGGCAGAAACCGAACAGGAAAGAAAAAGGATAAAAAATAAAACGAAAAGGTCGAAGGAAAACGCAAGAGATGGAGGCGGGAGGGAAGGGCAGCAAAAGCGGGCAAGGCATGGTAGGTAGATGGGGACCGGAGAGGCACCCAAGGCAGCTAGCTGCTGCAAATTCCAGCACAACCTAAGCTCCCAGGCCCATGTCCAGTCCCAATGGAAGCAAGCAAAAGACGTACCTACTGACATGAAGGTACCTCAGTGTGGGCGATGCGAGGCAAGGTGGATTTGAGCAGGCCCACTACTAAGTAAGATGGAGCGAACCAGGAAACAAGGTGGGCAGAGTCCAATGAACCGACAGGATACTTGTGATATTTGTTGGTTTCGCTTCGAAGCCAGGTTGACTGTCTATACTGCAACGACTGGCGATAAATCCTGGCTGCATGCAGGTCCTGTGCTTCTGACAGGATGAGGCCGGCTATGAGCACATTGAGATGTTGTCAAGTATGGGCTGCATCTGTGCCAAAGTCAAGTATCGTTGTGGGTAGGTACCTCTGAGGGACGGTGGATAGTCTCTCAAAAGGCGGTCGAGGGAAAAGGCCAAGCTGGGGTTGAGGAGACGGGATAATCTAACTGGCCCGCCAACATCGAGTCTCCCTATCTCTGCTTCCGAAGCCTGGACCGAAGCAGCAGCAGGGGCAGCAAGAGCAGCAAGGGGCTGGCGCAGACGGGTTGAAGACGACAAGGGGCCTAGCGAACCGGACCAGATTCAAACCAGAAACCAGACACCCAGACCAGCCAGCGAGTCGACAATGGAAGTGATGCGGGGAGGCGGTGCGGCGCCGCGATACTTCTCTGTTGCAGATGAGATGCAGCGGCCGGGGTGTGTGGTGAGTGATGAGCAGGATTGCCAATGGCAATCAGCAGACGGATGTGACAGGTCGAGCAGTCGATTGGAAGAAGAAAAGGGGCGACAACCACGGTTGACTGACGACGAATGGATGTCGGCAGCGGTTCGTTCAGCCGAATTGTAGCAGTAGGTAGCGTCGCAGTCGCAATTCGTCAGAGTAGATCGCCTCGAGGGTCGTTAGTCTCCTGATCCTATCTCAAGGCCGCGGCCTTATTCCATCGCGAAAAGTGACAGATGAAGAAGGTGAAGGGAAGTGAGCAATGTGTAAGTAGATTGTCAATCGCGACAGCGACAGCGGCGGCGGGGGCCAATGGTACAAGTATTTGACATGGAAGGCGACAGCCACGGATATTGGAGCAGCCATTTGGCTATGAACGTGGACGTGGAGTCGTGAGACGCACAGAAAACAACAAAAACAAAGCCGTAGTCGCAGGGTCCCAGGGCATGAACAAGTCTGGGAGACCTGGTCTTGGGCATCAGACGACGACATCAGACGGGCAGACTTCGTCTGATTCTGCCCGAGTAGGTATGTCCTGCTAGAGCTAAGTCTAGCACGCACTCAGGGCCTTCGACGCTAATCTAGCGCAGGGCTCAGAAAGAGACAGAGACAGTCATGGAATACCTACGGCCTTCCATTGGACCACCCGACGTTCCACCAAACCTACGGTACCTTACCTAGGGGACCTAAGTCCGTGTCTACGCCCCATACCCAACCGCCACGCGCCGTTGCGACTTACCAGCCAGCGGCTCTGGCAGCTCCCGCTTGACGAATGGATGTTGTGCGAGTCTGAACGCGCTTCTCGCTGTGATCCTATCCATGCATCCGTGGGTCAATCCGGTGTGCTGGCAAGACACTAATTATACTAAGACCATCCACGTCTTCAGCGTGCACTCGAAAATGGGACCTTGCGTGGTCCACCACATCTTGGACAGGCAGGGCCAGGATAAACCTTCCACAGCACCTGGGCACTGGAGGCACAAGTGGGCATTTTGCTCGCTACGGTAGCCGCAATACGTTTCTCAATCAAACTTGACCTTAAGACTCTTGAAGGATATTTGATGAGATGCGGAGACAGCGTCCGTGAGGTACGGTAAGGTACGGATACGCAATACGTATGACGACACACCGAAAGAGGAAGTGAATAAACACTGAGAACAACCCTCCTAGTCTTGGCAGACCGTCGCAGTGCGAGATTCTTTCTTGCTGAGGCGCTCGGTTGACCGTTGCCCATGATGATACGGCAGGACTCAAACGCTCGCCAGCTTCAAGTCGATGGCCGGCAAAATCCTAGCCTCAGGGCGTTTGTCATTTTCAGCGCTGTGCTCTGTCTGACCGCCATTGTTTACTTTGGTGTGCTTAAAGCTGTCTCGTTGCTGCAGCCATCGTAGGTCGGTGCGTCATTCCCACTGGACGGGCTTGCCGAAAGCAATATCTCTTCCGTCAGAGATGCAAACAACCATAGAGAATAGGTACGTAGCAGAGGAGAGAACCTGCCTTGAGGCCATCCGTACGAGAGCGATGAATTTTGACAGCAGCGCCTGGAGGGCCTGACGTTTCATTAACCAGTGGCCTGCTCGGGGCCCGGGCCTGGGCGCTCCCCTGCGGAGAAACAACCAGCCGAGAAAATCCAATCTACCTAGGTAGGTAGGTAGGTAGGTACAGCACCTTACCGTATACGGGGGACGTTGAAGTCGAAGGCCAGGCGAGGGCCGCGGCACATCCAATGGCAGGATAAATATAGATCGCGCGGCCTATTACCCAGTACCTTAGCCGCCGGCCCCCTCTGCAGCCTGCAGGCCTTGAATTGATCGCCCATCGGTCGTGTAAGAAACCGCGGCTGTGTGAGAAGTCGCAGCTGTTTATGTGCTCAAAGCACATTCGATCGCAAGACATACACAACGAATGCATATGTGAGAATGAGGCCGTGTTTCTGCCTAAGGTAATGCATTGCAACCTGGCACCGGCGCTTCGAAAATGCGCTTCGAAAACCAGAGGCGCCACGACAGTATAAGGTGCGTCGCGGAATCCCGCACACATGTCCCTGTGGACCAGCTGCCGATGGGTTCCTGGGTAGGTACCTGAGGTTGATTCTGGGTCTTGAGCCTTGTTACGTAATCAATGGACTTCAGCAACTTGGAGACGTGGGTGCAAGTGTGATACCGCCTCACATCATGACACCAAACCTTGGCCTAAGGCAGCTTTATCTTGTTGAGCCAACTCGTTGCCCTGTGCCTTGAGTTTCTCCTATCGCCAGTCCCGTCTCTCAGTCACTTGGCGACGCCTCCGGGCTGCCACGGCGCATACCGGCTGCTCCATGTCCTCTCCTAGCTTCGGCTTCGGCCCCCCCTCTTTGCATCCCTTCGCTGTCAGCGCCATGTTGGTATGTCCAAGTTCTTCAACTGCCACTGCTTGACTCCCCCGCTCATAATTAGCCAGATTCTGTACACAATCATTTATGTGCTTCCGCTTTACATCTCGTCGTCCTGTCGTCCCTCGCCAACTTTGTCCAGGGACGACCCGCGAGTGATTCGTACACGTGTCACTTCCGTTCTGTTTTCTACTGCCATCTGCTGCACCATCACTTACATCGTCTTGGCTCAACTTCCGGACGGCGTCCTGCCCATCTCTCCCCTCCACGCCATGGGCTACTGGCCAGTGGGCCTCGCGGAATCTGGCAGCGCTTTGCTTCTCACTTCCATTCTCTTCGCTGGCCCACTCTACGAAGCCCTTCTCATAGACGGACTCTGGGAGGATTGGAAAATTCTAGAGCCTCTTACGCATGTCTGGACCCGGTGGACCACTTGGCGCAACATTGTGATGGTGTGTCACCTCAACTTTCTGTATCCTTTCTTGCAATTTCATACTAACTTGGATCATAGGGACCTCTGACCGAGGAAATGCTGTTCCGATCTGCTTCAGTGCCGCTACTCTTGTGCGCTCATATGTCGTTAACTCAAACCATCTTTCTATCCCCTCTCATATTCGGCCTCGCCCATGTCCATCACTTCTACGAATTCCGCATCACCCACCCCAGAGTACCCCTAATCGCCGCCGTCGCTCGCTCAGTACTTCAGTTCGCATACACTTCTCTGTTTGGTGGCTATGCCACATTCCTTTTTTTGCGATCCGGTAGTCTACTGGCCATCGTCTTGGTACATGCATTTTGCAACTCCATGGGCCTTCCCCGGTTCTGGGGATCTGTCGAGCCCCACTGGCATCTTCATGGACATTACACGCACGCAGACGCTCGGAAATGGACGGTATTTTACTATGTACTTTTGTTTACCGGGGCAGGTCTGTGGTGGAAAGGCCTCCTTACCCTCACGGAGAGTTCGTCAACCCTGGTTCCTGGCCGGTTTTGAGACCGCCTATAAAAACCAATTGGATCATGTCCTCATGTCCAAATCTAGCCCCGGTAAAGACCCAGGCATCGAGAAGTCATCGCTTCTTAATCTGCGCCGACGCAGAGAATCATGCTCTCGCCCTGTCCTGCCTCCTGTTTCGGCCTCTACTTCTCTTCGGGCCTCTGCTCGCAAATTCTGATCAATCTCCTTCCCTTTTGCCCTGCCTACTGGTGCATTCGTCTCTGCCAGTCCGTCCTCGGGTCCTCTAGTGTTCTTCTTCCGTGGCCAGAAACTAGGCAAAGCAATCTCCTGGAAACGGGGTTCTACACATCGCTCGTCAAACCAGCGGTGCAGACGTGCTTCAATGAGCTGGGCGATTTTAGGCACATCCTGGAGCCTCGATCGGCTTCCTAGAAGGCTACGAATTGAGAGGTCAAGCCGGTAATCATCGAGAAAGTTGAACGTCATCATAGTAGGGGTCGACTGCGAAGGGTTGCTGGGAATGAAGGAGATCGAAAGAGTGCCGCTGAACCTGACGACAGAGACTGACAGTGCCACCGGCAGCACTGCACTTAGCTTCTTCGGATAATTGAGGAGAAGCTTCGTCTCGATGGCCATTGTCAGCATGTCGCTGAGATCCACATCCATCCGAGCTTGCAGCTTGGCTCCTTCCCTGCTGGCAGCGCTGGCATCGAGCGTCTTGCCATTTCCCAGACTCAAACCATCCTCGTCCACCGGAATGATACGACAGTTGCTGAAGATGGGGAAGTCCTCCCCAAGGCTCAGCTCAGTAACACGGATCTCGTCCACGAAGTCGGGGCGAGACGTTCCATTAAGAGCCTTCGTGAGAGACGTAAGAATTGCGTCGTCGTGCTGGGCGTCGCTGCGTAACTGGGCAATGGTCTGGGCTATCAGGACGTTGAACCAGTCAAGGCTCTCCGGCTGATGGCTGTCCACATTGTAGTATGTTTTGCTCAAGATAGAGCCAATGGTCAAGTTAGGAGGATTCCGGAGTACGCTAGACTTCTTGCGATTGAGCGTCTGCTGGCCCTGCCGAGCGTTGGCCGTCCGCAGACTCAAAAGAGATCGCTTGTGGGCGAGTGTCCGGGATCGACGTTCCGTAGCTCTGAGCGAGGCCGTCACCTCAGGCGAGGGAGGATCACCAAAAATGAAGAATTTGATAAAGGCCGCTAGAACGATGACCACCGACAGCTGTCCCAGAATTAAGCCCTGGGTGAAGGAAAGTCTGGGAGAGCATTCGTATTGTCAGATCCGCTCTACATAATACTAACGTCTTTTCCTTGGAGAGAATTCGCTGGTTCGTGACTCACGCAGGTTCGGCTTTTGCCGGGCAGGTGTCTGTTGGCAGACTCGTCATAGTCGCAAGACAGCCAACAAACAAGCAGACTGTGGAGTGGCGTTGTTCTCGAGACAGCAGTATGGTTACTTTGAAGAAGAAAGAACCGGGAAAATCGGTCTGCTGTCTGTGCGAATATCCCAGGGCGTGGATTGGCTTATAGCGATGGCCACACAGAGGAGTTGTTGCGTGGCAATTGCTTACCTAGGTACCTTAAGTACCTTAGGTATGGTAGAGAGTTGCAGTTCCTTCAGGTCTTCGGTAAGTGCCTACCTTACCTAGGTGTACTAAGGTACAGGTGTCTTACTGCCTCAGGTCCCCTGAATCAAAGCCCCGCACTGTGGGTTTCAAGGTCTATTACTGTCTCGACCATGCCTACCTCCCTACCTAAGGCACCACCGTGGCCGAGTAGGTAAGAAGCTCATTGTGTGGCTCAATTGTGTGGCATGCGCCACGAAGCTATGGACGACGACACAAATCGAGGCAGGCATCCTAAGGTATCCTTCATCACCTCCATCCCTTTGCCCAAACATCGACAATTTCGACGCCTCACTTTTTCCACGAGTGTATCGCAGCCAACACAGCCAAGACCTCTTCATCTGCCTCAACAATTGGCAGTGCTGTGGGCTCCGCATAGTTGCTCGCCTGCCTGCGTCGGACAGAGACACTACATACACATTCGCGACCTCCCGAGCTTGTCCCGTGTTGTTGGCCAAGATGGACGTGGCTCAAGCAGTGGCCGGCTACGTATCACGCATGGTTTCATCAGCCGACCCTCTTTCGAACACACAGTCGGCCAAGATGAAGGTCCTACTGCTGGACCGGGAAACCGTGCCTATCGTGTCCACCGCCATTACGCAATCTTCTCTGCTTAACCACGAAGTGTATTTAATCGACCGGATCGATAATCCCAGCAGAGAAAAGATGCGTCATCTTCGATGCTTATGTCTCGTACGGCCATCACCAGAATCTATCCAGCTGCTCATCGATGAACTGCGCGAGCCCAAATATGGCGAATACCACTTGTACTTCACCAACGTTGTGAAGAAATCATCGCTCGAAAGGCTTGCTGAGGCGGACGATCACGAGGTGGTCAAGCTAGTTCAGGAGCATTTTGCCGACTTCGTTGTCATTAACCCGGACTTATTTTCTCTCGGACTCAGCCTTCCTCATCAACGCATTTGGGGGAGTGGCCCACACACCTGGAACCCGGACGCGCTTCAGCGAAGTGCGGATGGACTCGTTGCTCTATTGCTGGCGCTCAAGAAGAAGCCTTTGATTAGATATGCCAACACGAGCCCGCTCACTAAGAAGTTGGCAACGGAAGTCCGCTATCGCATCACCCAGGAAGAGCAGCTGTTCGATTTCAGAAAGGTGGACACCCCTCCCATTCTTCTAATCCTTGACCGTCGCGAGGATCCGGTCACGCCGCTACTTACCCAGTGGACGTATCAAGCCATGGTGCATCATCTCCTAGGCATCAACAACGGTAGAGTCGATTTGAGTGATGTTCCGGACATTCGGCCGGAGCTCAAGGAAATTGTTCTGTCTCAAGATCAAGATCCCTTCTTCAAGAAGAACATGTATCTCAACTTCGGCGACCTAGGTGGAAACATCAAGGACTACGTGGAACAGTACCAATCCAAAACGCAAAACAACGCCAACATCGAGTCCATATCTGATATGAAGCGTTTCATCGAGGAGTATCCGGAATTCCGAAAGCTGTCGGGCAATGTGAGCAAGCATGTTACCTTGGTCTCAGAGTTGAGCAGGCGGGTGGGCGCGGAAAATCTTCTCGAAGTCAGCGAGCTCGAGCAGAGCCTAGCATGCAATGATAACCATGCGGCCGACGTAAAGGTGTGTGCCAGACAAGTCCCACGAACGACCATGATCCCGAGCAAGGTTGACTAACTGCTCTCTTGACAGAACATCCAAAAGCTCATCCAGTCCCCGAAGGTAACAAGTGACAGCAAGGTTGCCTTGGTTGCTCTGTACGCACTGCGATATGAGCGCAACCCGTCGAACTCTCTTCCGATGCTCATTGACCTTCTGGTGGCAGCTGGTGGGGTTTCAGTACGGCGAGCAGATCTCGTCCCGAAGTTAGTGTCTTATCAATCGTCTCTGCAGCAGTCACAGGCACAGACAGGCATCACAGACATATTCGAATCAGCGGGTATTTTTGGCTCAGCGGGCAATCGATTCAAGGGGCTTAAAGGTGTTGAGAATGTCTATACCCAGCACAGTCCACTGATGGAGAGCACCTTACAAAATTTGATCCGGGGGAGACTCAAAGAACAACAATATCCATTTGTCGAGGGTGGCGGGACTACACGAGATAAGCCGCAGGACATAATTGTTTTCATGGTCGGAGGTGCAACATATGAAGAGGCCAAGATGGTTGCGACCATCAATGCAAGCACACCCGGTGTTCGACTGGTGTTGGGCGGGACAACCGTTCATAATGCTTCAACGTATCTCGAGGAAGTCGAAGATGCTGTGTCCTCATGGCCCGATTCGCAGAAAATGGGAACGAGACGGTAAAAGCATCGGGGACCGGACAGAGTTGGTTCCGCGAACTCCAGACAAATGGAAGCAAGCCTGTATCGATCTTTTTATGACACTTCTTCAATGACTATGGCTAATTGGCTGAATGCCTGCCAGTCGTGAATCAAAGTCCTGGCAGATGCTTGGAGGTTAATTGTCTGCTTTGCACGGCATATATAGATTGCAGATTGCATACTACTTATTAGCCACCATAGTGTAGTTACGTAGGTAAGGTCGGGTAGCGCCACATCGCTATCGGTGTTTGTTGTCACCGACTGCCGGTCAAGGGGCTAGCAAGTTGGGGCCGAGCGCGGGCGGAGGGGGAAAAAAAAAAGAAAAAAAAAAAGAGGGAGAGAGGGAAACAGACCAGACGAGGCTCGGCGCAAGTATGGCGATCGGGTGGCCGACGGTTTAATACCATCTCCTCACACGCCTCTCTCCCGAATCATTTTGCTCTCCTCCTTTACTTTGAAGCTTTGGCTGCCCGCGTCGGATCTACGTTGTTGGCTTCTTCCCCTGTCAACGAGACATGCGATCCCTTGCAGCGGCTCTGAGGCTTCGACGGCGCGGCTTCTGCGGCTCCGGATGTATGCAACGTCCAAATCCGTCCCGTAGTCAAGGCAGGCGGGGACTTGCTGCTGTGGCAGAGGGCACAAGGTCTGATCGTACTTAACAATCCGATTCGCATTGCGCTAATACAAGGTCGCAGGCCTTTCGACGTTGTCGTCGTAGGAGGTGGTCATGCCGGCGCAGAAGCATGCGCCGCCGCCGCCAGAGCCGGCGCAAAGACGGCCCTGGTCACCCCGAAAATGGAGAATCTCGGCACCTGCTCTTGTAACCCTTCGTTCGGCGGTATTGGAAAGGGCATCATCTTGCGCGAGATCGATGCTCTGGATGGATTAGCCGGCAGAATCATTGACAAGGCTGGCATCCAGTTCAAGGTCCTGAACCGTTCAAAAGGCCGCGCCGTATGGGTAAGGATTTTCCATCATTTATGGTCGTCCTGGCGGGTTGCATGACTGATTCACCTCACAGGGCCCTCGGGCGCAAATCGACCGAAAACTTTACCAGAGATACATGAGAGAAGAGCTGGAAACGTATCCAAACTTGTCCGTTGTACTTGGCAGCGTCTCCGACATTGTGACAGATGTCACGCTTGATGCTACGAGCGCGGCGAAAAATAGGATTACCGGTGTACGTCTGGACTCTGGCGAAGTCCTCCCTACCACCCAGGTCATCATCACAACCGGCACGTTCCTGAGCGGCGAGATACACATTGGTATGGAATGTTACCCGGCAGGTCGCATCGGAGAGGATGCCTCGTATGGTCTGAGCAAGTCGCTCAGGGACGCGGGCTTTAGCCTAGGAAGGCTGAAGACGGGCACACCGCCTCGCATTGCCAAGGACAGTATCAACTACTCAATATTGGAAGAACAACCAGGGGACGATCCACCACTACCCTTCAGCTTTTTGAACAGTCAGGTCGCTGTGCAGGATCAGATGCTCTGCTACATCACTTACACGAATGAAACAACACACGCAATTGTCCGCGAAAATCTGGACAAAACAATACACATTCGGGAAACCATCAGGGGTCCCAGATACTGCCCATCCTTGGAAGCCAAGATTGTCCGCTTCTCTGACAAGGAAAGGCACATCGTGTGGCTGGAGCCCGAGGGTTTTGACAGCGACGTGATTTATCCCAACGGCCTATCGATGACTGTCCCGCCTGAAGCTCAAGAACAGATCCTTCGCTCAATTAGGGGCTTGGAGCGCTCTGTCATGACGCAACCAGGATACGGTGTCGAATATGATTACATTGATCCCCGGAGCCTAAAGTCTACTCTGGAGACAAAGAACATTGCCGGCTTGTACCTGGCAGGCCAGATTAACGGCACTACAGGTTACGAGGAGGCGGCAGGGCAAGGCATTGTCGCTGGCATCAATGCTGGCCGAGCTGCTCAGGGTCTTTCACCAGCCTCTATTTCGAGAGCAGACGGTTACATCGGTGTTATGATCGATGATCTGATCACCAAGGGCGTCACAGAGCCATACAGAATGTTCACATCGCGAAGTGAATACAGGCTGGCGTCTAGGGCGGACAACGCAGATTTGAGGTTGACTAAACAAGGACGCGAATGGGGAGTCGTCACAGACAAGCGTTGGAGCTCCTTCTCTCACGAGAAACAGCAGATGGATGAACTGATGTCTCTGCTCAGGAGAACATCAAAAGCGCCCCAAGATTGGATTCGTGCAGGTTTTCCTTTCAGCAAAATATCTGAATATCGCGACGCTGCTGACATGCTCCTGTTGCGAAACGTCACGATGGACCAAGTTGCCGCTGTTGTTCCTGGGATCGGTGACTTCGCTGAGAACATCAAGTCTCGGGCTCATATTGAGGCCATGTACACACCCTGGGTAAAGAGGCAGGTCAGTGAGCGCAAAGTCCTCAGCCATGATGACAAGGTACATCTCTCATCAGTCGATTACGACGAGGTCCCAGGACTGGCTACGGCGGAAAAGAATGTGCTGAAGGCCATCAGGCCCGAGACTCTGGCTCAAGCTAGGAGGCTAGAAGGCATCACCCCTGCTGGGTGCATTCGACTGGTTTCCTACATCAAGAATCAGGTCCGCATCAAACGAGCGGAGCGCTTGGCAAAGCAGACCGGACAGTTCAAGTCAGAGAACCCGAGGGCTTCCACGCCTCAACTGCCTTGATGAGGTATGGTGGAAGCCCTCACACGAATATGAATAGTCATGAATAAACGATTCTGAGCAGTGGTTTCTTTTATTGGAAGCGACCACATTCTCTCCAGTGTCCGGGCAGAGGTGCCCACCAATGACTAGCCCCGTTATATCGATTCTTGATTTTTCCCACCCATAACGCCGTTTTGCGATGCATACATAAGATACCATTCTCGCTGCGTCCTATGAGTGTACCTAAGTGTGAAGGCATCCCTGGAATTTCTTGGGGTCCATCGTGGTGTTCTTCACGGCCGAAGCTGTCCGGGTCACAGCGGGAGCGCTTATTGATATTTCCGTCTCTTCCAGGCCTTCGTATATGCCTCAGCCCTATGAGCCCTATGCTGGCTTATCCTTGGGGGCGGAAAGGATCTTGACTGCGTCCTTGCTGAAGACGTAACTAGCCCCGCTCCAGACTGTCGTGGTCGCCACAATGTATCTAGCCGTGGTGTAAGTAGTGATACGGGGGGTTGCCCAAGCATCGGACAACTTACTGTAGAACGGTCAGTGGCGTAGAAAGGTCGTAGGTGAGGACTGGCGCGGCCGTCGTCAGGCCCACCAGGGCAAGTTGGAGGAACGTATTGTATTTGCTGATGGTCGTCGGACGAACTTCGGCCGAGGGCAAAGAGAAGTCCCAGTACCGCGCGAAGGTCTTCGGGGGTGGAAGGGAGATCCAGCGATAGTAGATGGCGGATATCGCAAGACCGACATCGCGGCCTAGGATGATGGCGGCGAGCCAAACTATTTGGGCAGAGCAAAGTCAGCTGTTTCCGTCGTTGATTTCCCCTCCACATCCCACCTTTTCCGTCTTTGTCATGGCCGCTCGTTTTCGTCCCTCTCTCCGAACATCCGTCAAACTGGGCTAAACTGACCTGGTAGGGAGCCTTGGACAGCTAAGCACACCGTCAAGACGGTCATCAGAGTCTTGTCGGCCATAGGATCGATGACGGTGCCTACTACCGTCTGAAGGTTCCATCGGCGGGCGATCCAACCATCAAGCAGATCGGTGATGCCCGCATAGGCAAAGAGACCCAGGGCCCAGGCATGCTGATCGTGCAATATGAAGTAGCCAACGAAGGGTGCGGCTACGAGTCGCGATAACGTAAGAATATTCGGGATGGTATAAATATCTTCATGGAGATTCTTTGGGAACGCAGGGATTTTAGACGCGATTTTGGACGAGGTCGTCGCACTGCTGCAAGACGTTGTTAGTCAGGTAGTTCGCTCCAACCGTTGGTACCGAAAAGAAGCCGTTGCAGCTCAGCGAGACTCCATGCACATGTCCAAAAACATACCTTGTACTCTTCTCATCGCTTCGAGATGTGTAGGGCGCAAGTGGCCATGGGCGCTGGTGAAGCTGAATTGCCTTGGTCGGAAGAGGAGCCGTCAGCTTCGTGTCTGGCCGCCACGCTGGTGACGAGCATGCGACGGGCCATCTACTGAGTCGTTGACCACAATGCCTCAGGGCCGTTCGACCACCAAGCCTGAGCATTACCATATTTGGTTCCGGAACTCGACGTCGGCCAGTCGCCAGCTACGGTGCGGTCCGTTGCGAAGGGCACGCTCAGTCCCGAACGTACTCGACGACAGGGACTTTCGTTCCAGCTGCGCAAGGTTCCTAAGCAAGGCTTTGCAATTGGCCAGGCTCATGCCAGTAGCGGGGCACACGCTAGGAAGTGCGCCACTTCAGTACCGAGGTTTGGTTGCATGACGGTTTTGGATTTATCATTTTGGTCACTGTAACTACAACTGTGACTATAGCAACAGCTCCATCCAGCCGTTCTCTTCAGACGCTTCTGAACAAGAGGGCATTTATAAACGCTCGACGGCAACAACGGCGCGCGCCACTGTATCTGTAATCTGGTTTTGCCCCATTCCTACTGCTTTTATGCGCCACAAACATCTTCATTCTCCGCGCAACGCCGCCTCGTCTTCCCCTACTTCACGACTCTCGAGGCGCACTCCATGTCTGCTTCCGCGAAGTCTTTTTCATCATCGCATAAACCTCCACAGGCGCGCCGAAACCACCAGCACTTACGCCAGTCACGAGTCGTCCTGCTTCGGTTTCCTCTGTCCCACACTCTTCCAATTTCTCGGCGAAAGTATTGTAAGATTCCTTTGCCGTTTGAGAAGTCACGCCCCGCAACATTTGGCACACTGTCGTTCAAGGGCGATCGCTCTAGGCCCCGTTCAGGGCGACTTGTTCCTCTGCACTTTCAAGTTGCCATTTCCTCACAGATCGGACTCCTGCCAGTTCTCAAGTCCTATTCATGGCGTTGCTCCCGCTTGGCCACGCAGAGTTCCCTTGAGACATGTATTGATTTTGATCATCCTCCAATTGGTCGAATGAGTTCCAATCCCGAGAAATCCCGTCGAAGGTGATGTTTGGTGCAGACCTGTCGCCGCCCAAGCCGGATTCGGAGTGTACGTGTCTTGGAGACTGAGCAGGGAAAGCCTCGTGTGATGTCATATCGGTAACCCGCTGTGGCTGCTGCGAGTAGAGCATGCTGGACATATAATTACCCCCCATGGATCTTGCCGGATCGGGCACAGCAGGCAAGCTACCCGTCAGGCTCATGTCCGGCCCTGATGTGGGCTCGTATGCCGTGGAATGACGACGGGGGTGATGCTGAGGTTCCAAGGCTATGGTCCGTGATAAGTCGGGGCCCAAACCTGCGCCAGAGGCATATCTATTTGGTCGGCCCATGTTGTCGTAGTACGGGTGGTGTTGTGGTTGCGCGTAGCCAACGTTGCCTACAGACCCAGGCACCGCACTCAAATACTGTGGCATGTAGGATGCTTGTCCAAATTGGGTGCCCATGCCACCCATGTGGTGAAGGGAAGGGACGGACATGGCGCGCGACATGCTCTGGTGGTGACTATTGACGGGATACGGATGGGCGAAAAGACCACCGCCGTGAGGTGCTCTCGAATCATCCATTTCTACCTCGTCGATAGGTGCCCTGAAATTTTGAGACATGATCAGTTCGCCTCGAGGGATGATGGTCGACAATTGGTGGTCTTTAGATGGCGTCAGAAGCTTCCCCTCGGTCACATCTTCCACGTTGTAGTAGGAAACCAGGTGATGTGGAACGCCCTGGTAGGTGACGCTGATGGTTTTTTTCACCAGCCCGTTCTCTTTGAAAGGATACGAGTCAACCAGTGAACCGATCAACGCCCTCTCGGCGTCTTTCGTCGGGGTTGAACCATCACCCATACCAGGCATGTTGGCAGCAGCCCCGTTGACACTTCCTTGTCGTGAGGCCACATCACTGGGTTTGGTAACTCCGGTCGTCTTTTTGTTCCTCTTCATGGCACGCTTTTTTTCGCCGGGGGGGAAAGGCCTGTCGAGCTCGCGGTAAATCAAGAAATTGCCTAGGATGCGACTGGGGCTCCAAGCAACGCCGTCGGTCCAACGCTTGATGCCGGACGAGTGCTCCTCGTAAATGAAGACATTTCCGCTTTTGATGAGGTCCTGTCTTTCACGGTCGTGAGGCCTTCGGGGAACGTGCTGCAAAGCACTGCTGAGACAAGCTTCGAATAGCACCAAAGCGTCCAAGGTAGATGCGACGTGTCCTACGAACGTAGGGTTTAGCGGAACGTTGGAATTCGCCATTTTGGCCTCCGGCAGCGTCGAGTCTAATTGTGTGTAAGTTCTCGGTTTCCAACGTTGTCCAAGTAAACAGAGCAGGGTAGAGTTGCGCCACTTACCAACAGAGTACGCGAAGTGCGATGGAGTGAGTAACGAAGTTGCGGTCGTTGCCGTTGCCGTCGCGGTGGGCATATGATGCTGCGCGTTGAAGAACTGATTCTAAAAGGACGGTAGACCAAGGTGGTGATGATGATGGTGCAGACTGTGTGGGATCTAGTCTGCCCAAGATGTGTCTTAATATGTGTCAAGACTAAGTAAGGTTCGGAAAAAAAGGCGGTTGGGAGACGGAGGGTGGGAAAGAGGGGAGGTTATGAAAGGCACTTGATGGGTAAGGTGAATACGATGAAGTGTGTGGAGCTGGAACTGGGAAAGAGTCGATTCTTGGTTCGGTGTGCGCTGGTCGTCACATCCAGGTCACAGTACCGCCTCCCCCCGTACGCCTTTTTCCGGCGGATCGACCTTGTTCGACGAAAAAATTCGATGTCAACAGCCACAGCAAGGTGGACAGCGGAACCCTTCGCGTTGAGTTAACCACAGTTGGGCGTCGGATGGCGCGACGGCGAGGCACCTGGTCGTAAATAGAGACAGAGAGGGAAGCTTGATCTGGGCTCGATACGGGCGTCCACGGCGCGTCCAGAAACTAGCTAGGCAGCTGTACAGGCCAGCCAGGTACTCTTCGTAAATATGGCAGCGGTTTGCAGGTGCCCGTGTAAGAGGCTTGTGGCGTGCGTAGGCCAGGAACCGGAGGTAGATGGCAAGATCCAGCGTTTTAAGGTTCGAGCGCTGCACAGACAGACGAAATGGCTGGTCCAAAAGTCCGACGTGCTGTGGGCGATTACTCTGCCTCGTTATGGACGCGGTCAAGGACAGAGAGGTTTGTTTGTACGTATGTGTATGTGTGCGTGGCGGGCAATTTTTGAACCCCAAGGTGGAAGGTGTCGGATTGGAGATTGACGAGGGTACGAAGACAGACCAAAAAAAGTCAAGAGGTGGTGGCGTATGTATGTGTGAGAGACAGGGGGATATATAGGGAGAGCCAGAGGTAGAAAGAGGCAGTCGTTATGTGAAGGTAACAACGAGTGGTGCAGATGATGTGGCGGTGATTGCAGATGATCTTGCACCCTCGAATGTCGAAGAGAGGCTCCAGTATAGATATAAACAGGAGGGAGGGCCTCGGAGGTTTTTGATTCTGAACCGAGCGGTTGGGCCTCGAGCTCCCAGGTTCGTTAGCTTAGCTTCGGAAGCTGGGGGAGTAGCAGAACCAGAGGAGCAGCAGACGCGGGCACCAAAGTGGTCAATGGCCAAGATGGAGATCGCGGAGCCGGCGATGGACTTATATCATGTCGGTGCCCGACGGCAGAACTGGTATTTGCGCGTGAAGATCGGAAGACTGGACGAATTTGTAGAGAAAAACGGTCCAGGCTACCATGGGGGTCGAGCAACTGGAGTAAACGAGGATAGAACAGAGCGACAAAAGCAGGCCTTGTCAAGTACAGGGCAGATCGGGCTCAAGGCTCAAGGCTCAGGGCTCAGGGCTCAAGGCTCGGGATGCCGACGTAGGGCCACGGCCACGGCCTGGCAAGGTGCCGTTGTCGACAAGAGCAGGAAGCTGTTTGAACCCGAACCAGGGTAGCTGATGAAGCTCTACCATGTACGTCAGAGAGCCAAGCAGACAGGGCGGACGGGGCAGAGCGGCGGTTGAGGAGCAATGGTAACAAGCATCAATTTGGCAGTCGTATCAGGAGGGGACGTGGTCGTGGACGACCAGGTTCTGGGAGAGCAGAGCCGATTGACGTGGGGAGCAGGACGAGGCGGAGACAACGGCGGCGGCGGCGGCGGCGGTGGGACGCAAAGACACACAACCCATAATAGGACGTCTCGTCGGTGGCAGCAAGTTGGAGGTTGCAGGGGGGAGGGGTGCGCGAGGATCGGGGAGGGGGACGGTGAATGAGACGGGGGAAGAGGGAGGAGGAGAGGGAGAGAGAAAGAGAGAGACTGAGGGATGGAGAGGGGATAGGCGCGTGAGTCTGTATCCGTAGTGTGTCTGTGTATGTACGAGGAGGGGAAGGGGTGTAAGGGGGTGGGGGTAAAGAGAGGGTGAAGTTATGAAGGGGAATGAAGAAGGTAAGGATGGGGGTTAGAGAGAGAGCGAAAGAGAAGGAAGGGTAGGAGGGTCGCAGAATGAAGAGAAGGTGTGTACGGATGGGGTAGTGTAGATTTGGATGCCCTGAGCTTTTGCTTTGGGTGGGTGGATGAACGGGGGGATGGGAGAAGCGGAATGAAAGAGGAACAGAGACTCTGCACGTGTGTGAGAGCGAAAAGGGAAGAGATACGAGGACGAAGGCCCGTAGACCTTGGGGGAAACGGTCGGCGATCAAAGGCGGGCGGGCGAACTGGAGAGGATGGCAGGGGAAAGAGAAGACGCCGGGGACTGGTCTGTACATTTTGCATGTCTTCGCGCGAGGTACCTCAGGTAGGGCATGAGCATGGACCTGCACATGGACATGGACATGGACATGGACATGGACGGGGAAGACAAGGGAACTTGGACTTGGCTTGAGCCGATTTTCACGGGGGGTTTCCTACTGCTACTTGCAGGCGGCGGGAGGTGTGTTCTGTCTGATGTTCTGTGTCTAGACTATATGCTGATTGTACTCCGTACACCTGCTTGTCTGTCTGGAAGACTTCTGACTGGAGATATGATCGTCTTTCTTTTCCCAGTCTTTGAAGCCAACGAGCTCAAATAGACGTAGTGATGGGACACTAAGCCGAGATGAAGGGAACGGCGCCGGAGAAGGCACCAGGGCATCTCTACCTTTCCTAAAGCATTATCTTAGTTTGGTACGCAGGCACCTACCCACCTACCTACCTAACAACACGTAGGCATGGCAGTAGACACGGCAACGATTGCCAGGGAATGCAAGCCAGGAGGCCAGCAAAGGTAGGACAAGGTTAAGGTATGAAAAGGCAGAAAATGAAATGGCAACTGCTGGCCGGTGCTTGCTTGGTTTGCCTGAATTTGCTTGGGGCGGGTGGCAGATGCTTCTGTCTCTGTCGCTGTGTGTACTGAGTAGGCATGCCTCACCTTACTTACGGTTTGGCGGAGCTTGCCCCGTCTTGTCTTGTGCTGCTGTTCTGTCTTGGCTTCATCTAATGCAGTAGTAGGTGTTTTGCCAAGCGGAGATGGAGGGGGAACAAAGGACAATGGTGGTGGTGGTGCTGGTATTGGTGCTGGCTGTCGAGATGCAGATTTAGATGCTGCCGCCGCTGGGAAATGATGCGCCTGCAGGGTGCGTCGCAGTAAGGCGACCCCAATCTTCTACTATTCGTAACTCGTCTTGGTGGAGCCAAGATGAAATGAGGGGTCGAGTCTTAGAGGCCGTGGAGCAAAGAGTTCCCAAGGCCCAGGAACGAGGTACGGCATCTAACATGACACTCCCAAGACGCTGAGGTAAGAAGAAGGCCACCACTTCGACTTCATCCCTTTTGTCGGTTATTGCTCATCCTCCCAGAAGCTCATTGTTGATCCATAGTAATTGGTCATTAGCCTGCGACAGCTGCGTCCTACCGCAATGGTTGCCGAATGCTAGTGATTTTTGTGCTCTTCTCTCGCATGATGAAGTGTGTAGCCGGGCAGTATACATAGCTAGGCAAGATATCTGCTTTTTGCGACGGGGAGCCCCCCCGACGACGACGACAACGACGGCATGCCAGGCCGAGCCGAGCCTGCTGATGGGAGAGTGAGATACAGCCGTGCTGCTGCGCCGTCTATCTGAGGGTGGCTTCTGCTCGTAATCGCCGCCTCTGTGCGTACGATTACATACTGCGTTTCTATGGTATGTCCTTGTTTGGCCAAGCCGTGCCAAGCCACATGAAGTGAAGGAGGGACGAGGCGGAGTAAGCTCAGAAGCACATTGCAAAGGCTGTAGCGCCAATGTCGCGCTGTAGTTGGGTACTCCGGCTCGGGGACGCAGGTATGGCTGCGTCGAAACGGATGGGTGGAAGGTGGAGGGATGGGTGGAAGGTGGAGGGATGGTGGATAGCGTAGGAGGCAGGGAGGGAGCCATCAAGTGATGTGATGCTATGGGATGGGATGGGATGGGACGCACGAAGAGTGGAGGACCGGTGATGGGCTAAGTCATGGCTGATGCGGATGACAGTGGCATAGGAGAGGATTGACGGCCACGGTTGACCGCAGAGGCGGCTCTAGATAGAGGGAAGGCGAAGAAAAAGGTAGAGGGCTAGCGGTTAATGTTGAATGGTGGAGGATGGTGGACAAGGGCAAGAGGGACGGAAGCTAGGGAAGCATGGACAGACAGACCCAAACACAGACACAGACACAGCAAACCGACGTGAATGAAGACTCGAGGAGGAAGACCTGAGACAAGGAACATGTCTGTACAGGAACTGACGGTACGTAGCGGCCCTCCGAACACTGACCACCCGGTGCACAGGAGGAAAGCCCAACATGTCCGTCCGTCGGAGACAAGGTAACGCCCGACGGCCATGCTGAGAAAGGAAAGGAAAGAAAGCAGACGAAGTAGTTGACGACACAAAGTCAACTCAACTTTAATGTATCCGCACCGCACCGCACCGCACCACAATGTGAGGCTGGTGGAGAGACGAGGCGAAGCAGGGTAGGTCGATGTATCGTAGGGCTGCCGCATCAACGCGCACCAGGCTATCGCCATCCATCCTTCCATCCGTCATGAGCAGCCAGCAACCTCGTCTTCTTACGCGCAAAGGAGGCTCATGACAGCACAAGCCGAGCCAGTGTGTCGAATCAGCAGATATCGAAGGGGTCGAACCGTAACACCGGGCTGGGCTGCGTTGACATGGCGGCAACTCATGATGCCGACTGCAGAGATGCAGGCACGTCGACGGAGTGGGTTAGCGCGGCCTTCTTGGACATGGCGCCCTGACAAAGACGTCGACTTCGAACGCCGTCACAAGGAAACCTGCTGCTCCAATTCCGAACGTCGCCGGGAACCCGGCCGAGAAACATTGTCGGGGAACGCTGCGGGTGAGGCACTGTGCCACGACGTGACTTCAACGTCTACTGAACGTCTTTGAAGCATGCAGGGTGGTAGCACGGCTGGGTTTCGTCTGGCCCTTTTAGTTTGAACCGACTGAACCGATAGAGATGGAGACTGGATGGACGGGGTTGTTTTTACTCAGGCAGCGCTCATTTAGCCTGTGATTCTGGCTTCGCTCGATGTCACGCTTTTTTGATTGACATAGGCAGTAGTCAATCCAAGGTGCAGGGCCTTGGGCGACACCCTGCAGTGTTCGGCAAGTGAAGGCAGATATTGCTGGTGGTCCCGCAGTCAGACAGACCAGACCAGACCAGACCAGACCAGATCAGATCAGATCAGCCCGTACCTGATGCTGACTTGCCTGGGACTTGGGCATTGGCTGAGGAAATGTTGGTTCAACTCGTCAAACGCATAGGCATGGAGATTCTCAATGCTCCTGGCTGAACAACCAAATAAGACGAGCCGTTGCTGGATTTAGCACTGGTCCCAAACGCCGACTGGTTTTTCGGCAGGGTGCCGCCCAAGCCACGCTAGCTAGGGATACCGGCCCTTGTGTATAGGCGAGGGTACGGATGGAGGTACCGCGAGGTAGGGCCCCGAGCAGACGGGATGCTCCTCCCTCCTGTGTGATGGTACAGAGTATCCGCAGGTGCTTGTGGCTCGTTTTCGCAGTGGCAGGAACTCAGGGAGGCGAGAGAAAAGGGCCGGGGGGGGGGGGGGGGGGGGGGGGGTCAAACGGTTATTGGACTGAAAGCCGACCGGGGGGGGGGGGGGGGGGGGGGGGCCGAGGGCCACGAGGGCTTGGCTTGGTTGGTGCGGTCGATGACACTGACTGACTGAGTGATTGTATCGCCCGCCATATGTACCGTACCGCACCATACCTTGCCTCACCTCACCTTACCTCACCTCACCTCATTACCGTACGGATACACCCACCATGGCTCGTCGGTATCGCTCGAGGCCTTGGTATGGGAACCCCGCGCGGGTATTGATTCGTGCCTGACCAGGGCCCAGGTCCCGAACCCTACGCTAGGAACGAACAGCTAGGGTCGGCAGACAGCAAGAGTGAAGAAGGCTTGGTATGGGTGGCATTGGGAACCGATTAGATGTGAATGGCTCCCACTGCTGGCTATTGGACTACGCCGTCAGGTAGTCCGCGGCTGGAACTTTGGTTGGCACAAGATTCTTCCGAACGCAGCACGGAAGGAAACGATGAATTGAGCAAAAAGTCATGCCAAGCCAGTACAAGAAAGGAACGAACCAGCAGGAGAGACATGACGAAGACCAGGAACGCCGCCGTGCGAAGCGCCGGAAGGGAAGTACCTGCGGAGTATCCGCATGCGGTTAGGGTCCATTGGACACCTACCTTACTATGCAGTACTCCGTACCTACCTTAAGGTGCCTTACCTCCATTCCGTGCAGCCGGCACCTTGGGGCCTGCTCCAAGTGCCGAAGAACGAAGCGGCCAGGCACGACGTGCTAAATTAAAGGCACAGAGACGATAACGGCGACGGCCACCATGCACAGGAATGAATGAGGTGTGGACGTGACGGGATGGGATGGAATGGAATGGACCTATTGGAATGGGTACGGATAATAGATTGACCTTTGGCAATACCGATACCGCCCGGGCATGTGGAAGGAACGAGCGAACGAACGAACGACGGGGCCGCGGACCAGCGAACACGGCCTGACGACGCGCGACACCACACCACACAAAGCACCCAGCTTGTCAAGTCGGCCGGCCAGCCAGCCTGACAGGGTGCTTGTTTCGTCAAGGACGGAGGTAGCGAAGTGCGGCAGCACCCAGAGCCGGGAACCCCAGAGCGTCTCCCCCCCTCCCCCTTGGACGGCCAACAAGCAAGGCTAGGAGCCCCAGCATTGTGGATGAGGCTCAGGTCCCCGAATGAAGAAGAATGATCAACACATGGGTGGGCATCATGGATGGCCAATGAATGGCTGTGAATTCGGAGACAGGATGGGCAGGCTGCTCAAGGTACAGAAGGGTGGGTGAATGGTAAGAAATGGGCGATTGGCGGGAAGAGAGACGCACGTCTGTACTCCGTACGTACTTGGTAGAGCAGGCGGAGAGGACTGGAGGGGGGCGTGTACACAAAATGAACTTGAACGGGGGGAGGGGGGTGGTGGTGGTGATGCAATCCTTACGGCGCAAAAGCTTCGAGGAACATCATGTTGAATGGTTTTGGGTCTCGGCTCTTATCCCGGACTCGACACATTTCTATCAGCTTCTGCTGAGTCTTCACTGCTGTCAGTATGCCGGATTACATGGCGAGTGACGAACCTGAAAAGACACCATTCGTTTGGTCGCACTCACTGCCTGATCACCTTGCCGTACCATGTAGATGTCGCTTGTGCTTCTTCACGCACTGCCGCAACGCTGTTCTCAACGGAGCTTGGACGCGATGCTCATGCACAAGAGACAAACCATCTCATCATATCTTGAGATGGTGTGAGGCGCGTGTTCTCGCTCGCTTGACCAGCTGCTCTAGATTTAGCCTCTGAAAACAGGCGGCCTTCCCCACGACGGAATCAACCTTGTAGACAACGAAGGGTATCTGTACTGCTTGGGCAATATAGGTTTCGAAGTTCGCCTGATAGCAAGCACGGAGGAGGAGGAGGAGGAGTAGGCCACGATTGAAGTATCGGCGGCGTGGCATCCGCAGTAGGCATTTAGCGACCATGGCCCCGCGCTGGCTGGTGGCGTACAATACTGGTTCAATGTAGCGTATCTGATCATGATCTATGATTGCCTCGCCGAAAACACAAGGCGATGTAGTAGCGGCCGCTGGCCTGCGGGTTGCGCTTCGCCAAGCCTCTCATTCTGACCGCATTGCTACTTGGGCAGCTCCACCAAGCGCGAACATACTTAGTAAAGTCAATGGCAGGGGTACGATACGCGACTGCGAGAAACAAAGCCTCCTGTCACATTTTTTTTTTCTGTTTTAATTTCATTGGGCGACATGCTTACGGGTGCAGAACCACAGGACACTAGGGCACAGCAGGAGAGCCAACGCGAACAGAGTTGCGGCACGAGGAACTTTGCGGTTCAGAGTAAGGCGGAACATCCAACAATCTCGAGAAGACGCGCGATCGTCCAATTCGCTGTGCACATTACTCGGGTGGCAGGAAACACAACAGAAACAGATGGGACAACGTTTTCGCATCGTTCCGAACGGCCTTCTGGGACCCTTTGTTCACTGCCCGGAGAAGACATGCTGTCTCCCCGTTGTTGTTTTCTCCTCCTGCATCCAACAGCAATTTCGACGATGCACTGCAGAATATTGTTACGCAGCATAGGCCTTCTACGCAGTGTCACTGTATCGTGTTCGCAGATACATACATAAGGTACAATGAGTGGCAGCCCGTGCGGCTTTGAATGTGCACTAGGTATCGAAACTAGGAACCTGGACAGCGCGTCAAGTTGAGGAAGGTCGAAGCCAATGTGCCAAGACCGCAGAAATGCATGTGGCAGTCAGTGATGGACGCTGTGCAACAACGAATGTGTGTGTGAGTGGGTGAGTGTGTGTCCTGCGCCTCTCTCGCACCGAGTTTTGAGCAAGTCAGACAGTGTATGTAGGACATGGATGGAATGAGGCGGAAACGAACACCATCTCGTCTGCAGGAATAAAGCATGCGAGGACTTGGGACTTGGGGGACGGACATGCCATGTTCAACCTCACAATGTGAAGAATCAAGGTAGCCCCTGCTCCTCACCCGATTCGTCGGCAATGTGCCCTAGGTTCGGGCGCACATGAGGGTGTGTGCGAGTGGGTCGCCGTTGGTGCCTGTGTGCGCTTTCCATCTCGTTCTTCAGGTGTTGTGCAGTAGCAGTCTACGGATTCAATACTGCGGTACACGTCCTGTTCTTTCCCCGTTGCTGGAGTTTGGTGAAGTTCAGCATTGGGACGCTTGCGGCTGTTGGCGTTGTGCTAAGGTTGTCTTGAGGATACCTGGGCACATAGGCACCTTGCGCCGCGTGTACCAAATGCCAGCTTGGCCAGCTTGATCGACAGTCTTTGCTGCGAGGAGGCTGTGCACAGATGATGGAGGGGGCGCCACCTTCAATTGTGTAAGGTGGTGTGGAAAGCTTAAGTCGTGCCTTGAGGTTTGAAAGTCTTCCATCCACGTGTGTACTTGGTGCCTTACGAACATTTGCTGCAGTAGTAAGCTGAATGAAGCCCGGTACCGCTCTTCTGCGGTTCAGGCCTTGTTGCCTGGGACATGGAGTAAGGCACCTAGGGAGGCACTTGGGTTCCTGAGGTACCTATCAACAGGTGTGTGCATGGCTTCCACCAGTGTTTGATGCCGGCGAGTGCCTGCTTCTGAAACTTGACACTAACAACAAACCGCTCGGCCCAGAGTGCAAAACCCTCCGGCCCCGGCCCCGACCCCCGGCACGTCAAGCCTCTGCCGCCGGACGGGGTTGCGATATGGAAGACGTTCCTTACCACCCTCGCAGCCCATTCAATGCTGTCCTCCAATTCTGGTCCAACCAACCCCTTCTCCTCATCCAATCCCTTCCTTGCCAGCTAACGGAGCAACAGTCCTGAAGTCGGCCATCATTCGACAGGGCGAGGCCAGGCGAAGCGAAGCGAGGCGAGCCGGCTCAAGTTTGGTTAAGGAATGTGCTCGTGCTCTTGATCCCGCCAAACCCTCAAATGAGGCACGATGAACGCACACGCGTCGACAGCCCGGAATCGACGCCCTCACAGCCTCGCATCCTTGTAGTGAGCGTTCCGAGTCACCCTCATTAAGAAATGTCACCATTCCCTGTTTCTGCTCTTACCATCTTCCCAGTTCCTTGCGCGCCCTGAAGGGGGCAAATTTAGATGTGAGCCTGCCATCAGACCGAGAGCGGGAGCGGGAGCAACAAGAGTCAGTTACCTGGCTAATTAAACCGGGCCCCTGTGCGTTGTTCAGTCCCTTTTTTCCCTTCTTGACCTTTTTTTTTTTTTTTTTTTTTTTTTGACCTTTTTCTTTTTCTCGAGGTCGTCCCCCATGGACTGCCAGCCCCAGCAAGGACTAGCCTAGGTATCCGTAGATAGCGCCCGCTCGACTCCCAGCTCCATCCACCATCTTTCTCTTCGAAATGGCACCCCAAGGTTGCAGGACCACGAATACCGTACCGACGCTCTTGCTCTGAGCCCGATCAACTTGTCTAGAAGAGTCCGATGTCCGTACAACGGTTGAATCTCGGCCCGCCGGACTTTAACTTTGATGTGCAGAATGCACTGTCCATCGGCCATCGGCGATATCGCACTGCACAATAGGTACGGATGGATAGCTAGATAGCTAGGGATTCGCATCCCTCCGTGTTGGGTTGAAGCACGCCCAGCAGGGGCGTTGGAAGTAGGTAGATCAAGGCCGCCCATCGCCTCATGTTCCGACCTGCCGTAAGCGTGTGCGGACTGCCGAGGCGGCACTGCACTGCAATGCACTGCAACCCATTTCTGGTGATGATGGCGCCGGCTTCTCCAATCCCCAACCAACCCCAACTCCATTCCATCTGCTCTACGGCAATCAGAGGAGTCCCCACACCCAACTGAACCTACCCCAAATGGCCAGCCAAGCCGGATTGGTAGGTTGGCATGTAAAAAACTGGGTAGCAAAACCAAGGTACGTAGGTAAGGTATTGGCATCATGTCCTGGCGTGGTGTGAGGTGGCTGCGCACGGGCCAAACAGCGACCATGAAAAAAGCAGTCTCCTCAGCTGGGAAACTGTATCCGCCAACGTGCCGTGTGTATCAATTATCAATTTCATTCTCGACCCATGGGGGATGCTATTTTGATGTCAAGCCGACCTCTTCAATATGCCAGATACTCAATCCGCTCCCACGAGCGGGCGTCGCACAATGTCGACCAAAAGTCGACTAGTGCGTTGCGTGAGTTGTGCGGCCGGCCTGTCGTCTTATGGGCAAATGGCCTGATTTCTATCGATTTCTAACCTCCGCATCCTTTGCTCTCCTTTCCATCTCGTCCCTCTTTCTGCGTCGACTTCTAACCAAGGTAGTAGTCTCCATTGCCCTGGGCGCTGAGTATGGTGGTGGTGGTGTTGGTGGTGTGAAAGGGGTCCTGCGGAAGACCAACGAGACGTCGATTGTGCTTGGGCCCTTCCGCTCGCCTTGTCGTCTGTCCTTGGTCCGCCTCACGTGGTGAGACCCTTCAATGAAGGGAAAGGCAGGTATCAATGCACGGTCAGGTCAGACACGCGGCGATACGGTGAGATAAACTTCCGTTGCCCAAGGCGGACACTGAGATTCCGCACTCCGCGGGGCTCCGCGATGCGATGGCACGGCTGGACACCGGCTCGCACCATATTCAAAGGCGATGAAGGGAAATCGACCAACCAAAGTTGAGATGATGGGGCGACCATTGACGTGGAGAGGAGCATTCAGGCATTCTGCTCTGCTGTAAGTCTCAGATACCTATGCATCAGTACGACCGACTCACGAGAAGGGGGACGGGACGGCGATTCGCATAAGGAACAGACAGACGGACGGCAAAAATAACGAGAGCGAGACGTCCCGTTACCCTTGCTAGTGACTCCAATTCCATCTCCATCTCCATCTCCATCTCCATCTCCATATGCGTCTGCGTCTGCGTCTCCATCTCCAAGCCCAACCCCGTCGCTGTGGCCGGCTTCTTGTTGCCTCCACTGTCATTGCGCCCTCTCAGGCTCCCCGCTCACCTCCCCGGTGGCCCTGCTCCCCGTCGTCTCGTGGCCTCGTCAACTGTCAATCTAGTCTCCACCGTTGCGCATGGTCGTTGTCTCGTGCGTCGCACTGATTCCCCGAGTACTCTTGGCCAGGTCATGTCGCGATGATGATGGGGGTTTTTGATGTTTTTTGATGATTCGGTTTGCAACGCAGTCCCATCCCATCTCTCCCCGTCTTGACTCGATCCAACTCGAAGCGATTGAAAGGGTGCCCGCCCATTACTGTTTCTCCCCATAACGTAGGTGTCCGTACTCACACTCCCCTCCTCTTTGCAGCCGGTGTGAGCGGAATGTGACTCGATGCAAGTGGGCCGGGATTGGTTCTTTGGGCTCTTCTCGGAGCTCTGGGCTCAGGCCAACGTCCACACTCATCTTGAGATAGTGGCCGCAGGACTGCCGGGCTTGGCAGACGTCCTTGTTCACCTTACTTGCATCTTGTGGCACCTGCAGTCGACAGACAACGCACGTCTGCACCTAGTGAACCTGTCTACCTATCCACCTTTCTACATACCTACCTATACCGAAGGTAGGTAAGTACCTGTCCGCGGCCACGGCCCTCGGCTGCATCTGCGGGACTCAAACAAAACCAAACAACTTAGAATAAAGCACCGCGGCCAGAAGCGAGCCGGTCAATGTCAATGTCAACGCCAGTGCCGATGATGCCAGTGCCTGAAGCCGCAGTGCAGGTCTGATAGCATCACCTCGGAGGCTAGCCCGTGAGTAACGCCAATCGAAACCAACCCCGAGCCGCAACGGCTGCGATGTTGTCACAATAAGCCTTGGAGTGTCCCACTTATTGACGGGAGTACCTGTTGGCTAGATGTCTATCTGCACACGCAAGACCCAGCACAACATATGCAAAGAGCAGGCGCACGAGAGCGACGCAGAGAAGGAGCCAGATCCAGCCGAGAACCGCGTCGCCATTGGATTAGATTCAACATTGTTCCCTTTCATCTCCAATTGTGCTACCGATAACTCAGACAGCCAGCCCGTCGCCATTCTCCACCATTTCTGCAGGCGTGTGTGGTCCAGCATCACATCACATCCGAAGGGCCTTGACACGGCCCACCACCCACACCCTTCTCCAGCTCCCACCCGGGCCCCCAAGATGAAATGCGAACATATGCCCGGGGCGTCGCCGCCTTGTCCCAGCCTTCTGACCTTATCACCGTCACACTGTCGAGTCGGGAGTGTGTTGTCGTTGTTGTCGCTGTCGTCGTCGTCGTTGTTGTTGTTGTTGTTGTTGTTGTTGTTGTTGTTGTTGTTGTTGTTGTTGTTGTTGTTGTTGTTGTTGTTGTTGTTGTTGTTGTTGTTGTTGTTGTTGTTGTTGTTGTTGTTGTTGTTGTTGTTGTCCAGATAAGGTGCAAAGTAAGACTTGACCTTAACTTTGCTATCGATGCCCGTGTCTCTGTGCTTTGTCTGGAAGACGGTCCATCAGTTGAGAGGTGCTGACTGCCCTGTAGGTAGGTGCCCGATCCTCTCTCTGTCTGTGTTTGGCTCTTGTCATTTGACTATCCGTGAGGTGATTCCAACTAGCAACCATCCACCATCCACACCCTACCTAATCATCGATGGCACCTTGTCTCTAATGGAAAGCCGTTGAGGCTCTGCCACTCTATGCTTCTTGGCTTCACTATCAGATGATCCCCGCGCTGTCATTCCCTTCGCCGTGCTGCTGCTGCCGACGTTGTTGTCGTCGCCACTGTCGCAGCCCCTGGACATTTGGTATGTGTCTTCGCAGTCGAGCACCGTCTCGTCTCTTGTCACCTGTATCTCCCGTTTCTGATCTCTGGCATCAGCTCAGGCCAAGACTTGGACTATGACATGGCGGCTGGGGCTCGTACCAGGGGAACCCCATCCCCCAAAGGAAAATCAAACACAACGTCGGGAGTCCCAGCAAAGACGTTAATTACATACCCCCCGTCGAGGAATGGTGTGTTCAGCCATATCTTCAGTCAAACCCCCCCCCCCCCCCCCCCCCCGGTGGGCCCCAATCGAGGTCCCCGACGGACTGGTCACCTGCACCAAACTCTGATTCCTTGATCCCAGCTCCCACCCGCAGCAAGAGAACCCTTAGCTTAACGCCGCCGCCGCCGCCGCCGCTATGCGACGTGATGCTATTCCCCAGAGACCGAGCAGTTGCAATAACTACCTTACCTTGTCACCCAAAGCACGAAGCACCGGCCACCATGAGACATGACCAGCCTCTGACGGGCGGCAATAACGGACGTGGAACGACAAGCTCAAGCTTGCCGCCTTGCCGCGATTTTTCTTGGCATTATTCCCTTTCTTTTCTTCTTGTTTTTCCCCCCTCTATTCCCCCTCTATTCCCCCCCTCTCCCAGTCCTACAAACTCCAGCCCCCCTCTTCTATCCAGGGTAGTGATTTGCTCTAAAGTTACCGAAATCGACATTACCGTGGCCATGGTTGATGGCTGCAAATCCGCCGAGCAGGAACAACAAGCTACTAGATCCCCGTTTGCTCAATTTTGCTTGCTCATTCGCCCGTCTTGCCTGCATATAAACCACGGTGCCTCCAACCCCTTTCGGAACCCCTATCGGGAATTCGGCAGCTCTCAAGCTGTCAGTTTCCGGCCTGAAGCGTCTACGTCCCCTTGCATGTTCCTCCGCGTCCACAGTTCCGGACGGACTCCAATGTCTGCCCGCCGGGCTGCCGGATGGCCGATGGCGGTGCAGCCGCCGGCGCCGAATGACCGCCAAGCCCAATCCCTGGTCTTGGCTTCACGGCGATGCAGTGCGCTCCAATCCAATTGCCCTGAAGCAACAAACTCTTGGCAGGCTCGCAAAAGTGATGCGTCGTGATGCCGGAGACGCGTCTTTGGCGGCGCGGCATGAGGCAGCGAAGCGGCGAAGCGAATACTCTGTATGTAGACAAGGTGCCGCCATGCCAAGATCGTGACTGTCGCTTCAGCTGGCCACCTAGCTATCGTCGTCGATGTGGTCAGGATGGCTAACGGAGTCCCACGTACGCATGCTGAGCAGGTTTGCCAAGAACCGAGCGAGCTCCCTGAGGTGTGTTTCCCTTGGTATTGCATCTCGACCCTCCGGCCGGTCCTTTGGGCATTTGGACCTTCGCTACACATGAATGATGGAGGCATGGTACGATTTTGTCTGCGCGGCTACCACGTATTGGCTCAAGGGCGGCATCATCGGCCATCGTCATCGGTGTCAGACCTACTTGGGTAAGGTAGTCAATTGACTTTTCGGTCCCCTCCACTAACCCTATCTCCCCGCCGGTCGAGTCCCACTAGCACCAGCATCGTCTTGGCCGCTTAACAAGCCCCCGGAACCTCTACCCGCCTCCCTGACGCTGAGGCGACGCGACGCGAGGCTTGTTGATGTCGCTACCGCTACCACTACCACTAGGTAAGGGCACAGAAAAAAGGCAGCGGTGTAGGCCATCCACCAATGCTGGAATAGCAGTCGCTAGCGTCCTGTTCCATAAACAACAGAGCATTAAATTCAGGCGATGCAATCCAAAGTCGGGTTGAAACACAAAGGATTAGTGATCAAGGAGCGCAAATCGAGCAACTGCAACATGTTCCGCGGTGAAGGCGGGGTTTGTAGTCGCAAAGTCATCAGGCAATGTCTACCCTCCACGCCAACGTCGTTCCAACCTTGCGTTCTATAGACACAGCCTACAAGCACAGGCACAGATATGTACATGCAGAACAGTACCTAAGATAGCGCACATATCCGCAGATGCAAATGCGGGCTCGATCTGACGGTGCACGTGATAGATTGACAAGTCGGGCCCTGGTCAAGAATCAGAGGTCAACCATTCCCCTGGGCCCCGAAGCCGAAACCGCAGCCGCAGCCGCCGCCGCCGCCGCCGCCGCCGCCGCCGTGGGTGTGGGCTTGGGCATGGCGACAGGCAATGTTAATCCCGGCGCAGCTCCCATTTTCGCATTTGTGAAATGTGACTGTTTTCCGTACATACTACGCAGTACATACGGACTTTCTGGGGCTTTGATGCTGTTCTGTTTTTGAGCTCTGTGGATTCTTTCATTGCATGGGTTCGTCAGATCATTCGCATCGACGACAGCATGGTTCTTGCCGGGGAGATTGTTGCACAGAAATTGCCGTGTAGTAGTTGACGGGGTGCATGTAATTAGATCCCCGACAAAAGTGCCCGTCTCCGTTCTTTGTCTCTCTCTGGGCCAAATTGTATTGTCAGTCATCTGCCCGGGCGGACATGCGAACATGTCCGGCCCCACTGCAACTCGGCCCATCTGCCAAGACTACCGCAGTAAGGGCCAAGACGACGTGGAGGGCCGACGCCAATGTCTCCAATGGCGGGCGAGTCCAGGCCCAGCTGCGATCGCCTTCACCTCGCCACCACCTCGCCATCACCTCGCCATGTTGTTTTGCTGTTCGAGATGGACAGCGAGGTGAGGTGCGGTCCCTAGATGTCCGCACCGCGCATCATTCTAGTCTACCTTAGTCTGGTTGCTGGCCGTTGCGGCCCGTCTGTTTCCATGTAAGGTAGTGAGTGCGCTTGCGCAGCATTGGATCCATCTGTACTGCTGCTAACAATCACGGATACATACCCTTACGGACTCGAGTTGAATCGAGTCGCATCGAGTCAACAAGCCATTCACCGCTCATCACGTATCACAAGTGTCCGTCGCCAGTCCGACTGCCCCGTCTGTACCCTTCGAGCTCAACGCCGCAGAAACCGCAACATCCATCCAATCAAGCGGCGCCGTTGACAAAGTCGAGAAAATGTTGCAACTCCACCTCACAAACCCGCCCGCGGTGCATCACAGCCTCAAGCTAGCGAGGCCGAAGACGGCAAGGATCAGTCTGATCCACCGTCGACCCACTTGAAATGGCTGATTGAAAAGAAATAAAGAAAAAGACAGGGCAGATTAGGGTGGCGCCGGTGGGTGTTCTCAGAAGAAGCTGCGGCACTTAGTAAGCTACCTTACCTAGGCACCTACTGTGGATACGTACACTTCCCAGGTATTATGGGTCTCGCACATAGCAGAGGTATCCACCCTGTGCCCTGCCCTGCTCTTGCTTGGCCCCTCAATGCCGATCAGGATCCCCCATGCATCCCATCCAATCCATAATCCAACCCCATTGCGCTGCCTGTTTGCCATTCTGGCTGGTTCTGGTCGTAGTTCTGGACCCAACTCCAGGGGTCCAAGCCCGGCCACGGGGGGAGGGGGGCAGGGGGGCCGGCCGATGAAGAAGAGCCCGTGGAAAAAGAAACCAAACTTGCGATCTCACAATCTGGAGTTCGCGCTAGCGGCCCAACTCGACAAGGACCCCGACCTGCCAAGCTTCCAAGCGCTTGTACCCGTGAGGTAAGTCCGGTACGTAGCCAAGCGTCCAAAGGCATTCGTACGCTAGCGTGTATCCGCACTACATCATCGCCGGCACCACACGTCAGACAGTACTGTTACTGGGCTATTTGCAGCGCTGTCCCTCATGCTCGAGCAATGGTGTATGTACTGCATAGTAAGGTAGTGTAGAACTCGACTGTTCTTTTCTCATTCTGCTCTGTCCCTCCCTTCTGCCTCGCCTCGCCTCGTCTCATCTTGCCTTGCCCTACCTACCCTGAGCGGCCAAAGGTTGTGGTCGATCGCCCGTTGGGCACTATCACCACCTCCTCACTTAACTGCCACCCTCACGGTGCTACGCATGGTATTTGCAATTTGACGGAGGGAAATGCGCTACCCCGTCGATGCCGGCACTGCTATCCTCCCACTTCACGCATAATGAAACACTCGCTGTCCGTTTCGCTAGTATCTCGGGTTCCTATCTCGCTTCCTCGTCACCTCGGTTTTTGGTTTTCGGTATGACTGATCCAACCACGAGCAAGTTGAAACCGTGTCACCGCCAGCAATCACCAACCCCATCCTTCCCGTTCCTGAAGTCGCCGCATGCCTTAATTTGCTGCGGCGGCAAGCCAAGTTAGGGGTGCCAGAAGAACTGCGACAAAGCTGCCCACTGCCCGTCACCTCTCCGGGGTATGTAGGCAATCGGCCACTTTCCCATCGTCCCGTCCGCCACCCCTACGCACATCTATTGCTCCCATATTGCCCCCTCCTCTCCCTGGTCTGTCACGGTTCTGCAGTGTATTGGTATCGGCTTTGGATTTGACGCTGTGCTTTGTGTACCACGGTGGTGTAGGTATGCCGCGCGACCTGCCCAGTACGACCCATATCCAATTCACCGGATTCAACCGGTATGTGGACTGCCATGCCCTCGGTATCATGGAATACTTGAATGTGCGTCTCGCACTTGTACTAATCCATATTGCGAAACCAGCATATCCGTACCCGAGTTGAACATATTACTCCGAATCTTCTTAGCTTGTTATGGATACCCAGCTAGACGCTAGCCTTCTTTTTTTTTTCTTCCCCCTCTCGCCCGCCCCCAGTCCAGAACCTCAACAGCTGCCACTGCATGCTGTGATCCATCTCATTGCGACTCACATATGGGTAGGTACGTACAGTGCACTTTGTTGGCCCCCATGCCATCCAAGCGGGACATGCAAACCGCAGATGCACTAGGCCATATCGTTTAATAGACGCTAGTCCTCAAAATCGGCAGCACAGCAACGCTTGACCAAGGCACGAATACGGATAGGCGCGATAGGTACAACCTGTAAAAATGCTGAGGTCCCGCCATCGGAGGGCTAATTAGCCCGGCCGACCCGGGGTTTGCTCCAGGTTGAGACGACGCCATGCCATCTGTGAAGATCCATGTCCGTGCTGCACTTGCCTGCTCTCCCTTTCCTCTTTTGTGGTTCCCTTTGCCGCGCCCCCCTAAACAGCATAAACACAAAGCTGATACGACTGTCGCTGAGGCCATTTGTCTATCGTGCACGTTCGGACGCTCTTCCGCCAATTGCCAGGGGTGTCTCAGCTGAATCACACCCCCTCCCTCTCGCTTCGTCCCCGGTCCCACATCCCTGGTCAATCGGCCTTCATGAAAAACCAAGGCCGGCTGGCTGCCGATTCATCTGACGTGTAGAGCCCCGCCGGCACCTTCATCGGAATGGGCATCGTCGTTCCAAACGCTTCATCGAAGCCTGGTGATTCGCCTTGGTGTTGCTGCCGCCGGTGCTGGTGCTGCGGGTTTTCCTCATCGCCCTCCTTTCCGCCGCGACCCATGTGAGTCTGCGCCCGCGCCCGCTCCAGCGTCTGGGCACCTTGGTCGGCTCCCCGCCGTGTCCCAGAATCCGCGCAGCCCGCCGTCCTGCCCACCGCGACCAACACGCCGCACTCCCAGTTGCGACAGGAGAGCTTGGCCGTTCCCGACTCCCGGTCCTTCACTAACCGGCCCCTAGATTCCAATTTAGGTCAGCCTTATGATCGATCCACGTCGTTTCGTCACGTCCTGCTCAGACGGCATATGGTTCCTCTGGCCCCTCCCTCCCCGACCTTTTTACTACTGCGACGTTGGTGCCGCCTATCACCAGGCCTCGCGATGACTTACCATGCACTCTCTGACAAGTTTGCGCTCCCCATGTATGCCCAGACTGCACCGTTGCACGCTCGTTCTCGCACGAAAATGGCCTTGCTGTGCAACAGCAGACCTGTTCGGGTGCTTTCGCAATCTCGCAGTAATTCTCGCGGAAAGGTGGAAGACTTCCACCACTTCTCTTGCATGCAAATAGTGCCGGCAGCCTGATTAATGACGCGAAATGAGCATTCTCAAAAGACAGGGGCATTTGGGCACCAGGATCGACCGGCGCCGCGGCGATCCCGGCCGGGACATACTTACAGATCTACCGCCTCGGCTGCTCGAAACGGTCTTTTCGGTCGGGAAATAAATACGGAAATGATGCTGCAAATCGACCGCTTCGGCGGTAATTGTTCTAGAACCGGAAGGACCTAACCTTCCGGCCTTGCTTCTGGTCGACTTGGACTGTCTCGCTTCGTATTCCTTCATGCCCGAATCACCTACAAGGGTGCCGTGGGGTGTTAGTCCGCTGATCACCCCGTCAAGTCTCGACAGGTTGAGTGCAACCACACGTACCTTGACAAGCATTGTAAATAGCTGTCAAATAACCATGGTTCAGAGATCCCAGCGAAGAAGCCTGATGACAAATTGCTTAGCCAAACCCCCTTGTCAAACTGACCGCCAAGAGCTGGGAAAATTGTTCAGCCTACATACCACGTAGTCAACGTCGACGGGATAGTCGGTTGCTAACCCCAGACTACGAGCAGTGTTTCCGAGTCCACAGTAGCCTAATTTTAAACGGTCAGTTCTTATTTTGACACGCCGCAAACATCAATTTCTGGCGCCTTGGGGGGGGGGGGGGGGGGGTATGCGGACCTGTGTGTTGCCAAGAGTCATTCGCATGGCTCCCGGAACTGCGGATTGAAGTCAGCTGTCAGACTTGATGCCATCTTTGCCGGGACCCTCGTTCGATTGACTGACATTGTATGGACAAATCCGTAGCGACTCGTTTCGGAAAAGTCGTAATTGTCAAGGCTCTTGACCAGTTTCTCACCAATACCAAGAGCTGTTAGGAAGCGCCGCAGCTCCTTTCCAAACAATGTCTCCGTACCGGCTGTAGTCTGCTGCGTCTCGAAGCGAGGCAGGTCGATGAGAAACACCATCTGCCAGTGTGAGCTAGGCCGTGAGGAGGATTGTGATGAATCGGGGGTGACAAACGTTTTCTAGAACACCCGTTTCTCCCCAATCGTAGGGAACCAGATTGCCGGAAGGAACCACAAGTCGGAGATAGCTGCCATAATCTCAGTAGCTGCCGGTAGTCTAAAGAATGGAGACGTTTTACCCTTCATACTTTAGGATCTGCAACTTAGAATGCATATACCCGCCGTGCATGGGCGGGAAGCAGAATCTGATGAGCCCAGCAGGGGCGTTTGACCGAATCACTGCTTTCTGTAGGATACTGTCAGTGAACGTGTCATCGGTCACGGATAGGGGCTTTGTTGGCAGTTTTTCACGTACCTCTGCGTCGTTTGCTGCATACGCAACCAGCACCATCTTGGTGCGCCGACAGTCGATCTTCGATAGAAGCCACTCCTCATCCCATTGAAAAGAGGAAAGAACAGCGAGCTGCAGCTGCTCTTTTTGCAACACTTCTTCGATCTTAATATCATCGCCCGTCCTCGGGTATCCTCGTGCCCAGGTTCTCCTGAAGGTTCCCTTGGCGAAAGGTAGATCGAGGGCATTGGCTGCTTGCTCCTGTACCTTCAGAACAGGGGCAGCGTTTCTCAACTCTTGGCTGTCAGCGGCATCAGTCCGTTGAGATTTTAACGTCTGGAAGTTCTCGTCAAGGTCAGCTTGCGTGGCTGATCGTTTTCCCAGTCTTGCGAGACGTTCCCCTTCCATTTTTTTCCTGTCAAGAGCAAGGGACCCAAACGTAACACCAGTGGTAGGCTTGATGGACTGCTTCAATGTGCTCGCTGGCGCATTAGATGCTTCCGATCGATTGTGAAGTGCGATGTCTTGTTGCAAAGATAATGCAATGGCCAAGGCCAGATCCGGGTCATCTTCCGCATCTGGTGATGCAGAACGCGCTGGGTTGTGTTCTGAACTCATAGTCGTGCGCAAGCCGCCAGAAATACGCTTTTCCGGACTGATTTAGTATTTATAAGGTGAGAAATTGAATTCCAGAGTCTGTTTTGTGCTGAATTCGGTGTGGAATAAGTTGAACGTGGGCTAAAGGCAGTCGCGATACCATACAGCATTTATTAATTAGGTCGGGTGGCTGTCGCGTTGTCACGTGCCTTCGTGATTAGATTGCTTCTTTGTTGCATACTCTCCCATTCTTCCCCCGCTTACGTACATTAGATGCAAAGAAGCGCCGCTCGGTTGGTGTACAATTAATTAACTTACCGCTCGTATCTGCTTGGTTTCTTTACAATTTTTTCAGACTCCCAATGACAAGGGTGGAATTAGTATGTGGCAGCTTGACAGTTGCACGATCAGGTAGCAAACACGACAGATCTAATGTATTCATGACTTGTCCCTGATCACAGTTGCCCGTCACTGTCTGATACGCAGAGACTTACGACAATACTTGCATTATTGCCTTCTACAGTCTCGTCGTCACGCTTGTGTATGTAACTATTTACGCCAAGAGCTTGGACATATTGGTCACAAGCTGCTGAGATATGGACGTGGCTCTGTTTGCGTTTGTGGCTCGATTGTCTGATCCGTCACAACGACACATGGTAGCTGGACAAGTGGCGTTTCTTCTTATTCTGGTTCCCGGCAAGCATACCTAATTCAATTCCCCGCCTCCTCCCAGCCCCTTCGCCTCTGCCATGCCTTATCATGGTGTCAAGATGACAGGATGCGGGGGCTTGCATTCACCATACACGGCATCAGCATGATGGCCTTGGGCAACAGGGCAGAAACGAGTTGAGACCCGTGCAGCATCGAGAACAAAGGCTTCATCTCTGGGTCATCTAGACTGTATGGCATGCTGCGTATTGTGAATGTTTGCATGGGCCCAAAGTGGTATGGGCTGATCTAGCAAAGCACATCGCCATCCACAATTTACGAACTCGCTCGAGAGTAGACCTCGAGGTAATGTCCGAATGAAACTCCGAGATCCAGCTGCGTTTACAACCGTGCCGTATGAGAGCTGACGCAGAAAATGCTATTGATATTCGTCATGCCCTCCTTGCTTCCCGTCGAGTCCAAGCCGGGCTATTGCGTAGGACAAATACAACAAATTTACCAACAACGTTTATGCTCATCAAGCCAATATCCAGTACGCAGGATAGAGTGATCGAGCTTACGGCCTTTGGAATAAAATACAGCACTCGCTCATATTCATGTATTCTTGATGTGCATCACACTGACGGGCATTCACAGCCAGTGGTCCCTAGACAAGGTAGACTGTCCGTTTGTAACAGAGTATGATATACCTTTGGAAATACGCCACGAAGCGGTCCAACGAAGATGCAGACGGAAAATGATTGAAGTTGTCCTAACCGAAGAAAAACATCGATGTCGCCTCCGGGTATCAAGTTGAATACTCCTGACGTTGGCACAAAAAAAGCATCTGCCAATTTTGCCACATCCCGTAACCCCAAGACACCCAACAACAAAAATCACAATCAACAGCTAGAACTCGCAGAGACTCCCGTTCCATGCTAATTGTTGGTCCAAAAGTTTCACATACATAGATCATAGACACCTGGTTGCTGGGTGGCGTACGGAAAACGTCCACCTCATAGCCCAGACCAGTGTCTTCTTCAGGAGTACAAAGGACGTTCTCCCGATTTGGCAGCCGCCAGAGGGGAGTCTAGTTTGAGGATTCGACGAAGACTGTCCTCCATGACACGAAGATCGGAAGATCGGGCCTCCTCGTCCTGTGTAACAATACCATTACTGGCGTGCGGAGTTGAAGGTATCGATGGCGAGGGTTGAGGAGAGCCTGTCATACCCTTGCCTCCAAACAAGTATTTCTTCAAGGCCTCGGAGCGGTCCTCGGATGGTGAGTTTTCCGAAGCTTTTGGTGTACAATGTTGACTAGGACCGGCGCGGGCAGCCCGAATGCGGTCCTGGTAGGGAGTCGAAAAAGCAGGACCAAGTGGCTTGCCGGGAAAGCCATCAAGCTCTGCCGAAGAAATGCCGCTGGAGGATCGCTCGAATGGCATTCGATGCCCCGGGTGGGTATTGTACGGTTTCGCGGCGAAGGGACTGTCTCTGAGCGCGGGAGCCGGCGGCGAGACAGGCCCCTGAGGCTGAGAAGAGGAGTGAAGAGAGCTTACTCGACGTGCCTTCTCCTTTTCAGCCCTATCTGCTCGAAAGATAGCATCAAGAGGAGACTCTCGGGCCACAGGCACAGTCGATGGATGGTGCGGAGTCGGTGCCTCATGCTCCGTCACTGGGGGAGATGGTTGCTGCTGAACTTCTCGTCTCATGCCCGGATTGCCTGGGGACTCGGGGATCGACTTCGAATAGAAGCTAGGCATGGGCAGAGCTGAAGGGGCGGGAGATGCGTGGAACGTTGCGCCAGCGAAGGCTGCAGCGGTGTTTGGCTTGTTGCTGACGGGAATGCTCTGGGGTGTTGACCGACGGTTCTGGCGCGTGTCTGGCGATGCTACAGGATTGGCACTGGGATTCTTCGCTCGAGGCTTGTTGCGACAGCGCTGTTTGGAGCCGGTCTGAGCCCCCGCGGCCGACTGGGGATCTGGAGAACCCGAGTAGGACTTCTGAGGAGTGTGTGGACCGAACTGATCAAAGGCAGAATTCGACACATTTGCCATATCGTTCTCGGAGGCGTACATTTTCTGCCCGGCCGCCTTCCCGCCGCCATTTCGACCTCGGCGACGATTGGATGTAGGCTTCGCTTGATTGGTTGCGTCCTGCATACTGATGTCTGAAGGGACAATCTGGCTTGTCGCTTTTCGGCTTTCGGTGTTTTTCTTTGCGTTGTAATTAATGTAACGAGAGACGGCAAAGGAACGAGAAGAGTGCGTTGTGTGCGGCAGTCTCGTGCCCAGAGCCTAGTCGGCACAGGCAGAGCGCTGTAGGTACGTAGGCTAGGTATGATGCGTTAAGATGAGGCAGGCTTGTCGGGTAGATCGGTTGACCGCAGAGTGAGTGCAACTATGGCTGTCGATGTGCCGCTGGGAGCGTCGTGTTGATGCTTAAAGATACTGGGTTTTTCGCTTTGGTTACGGGCGGATGGTGGTCGGATTGCGTGTTCAAGCGCCAGGAGGATGGTCTGTCTGAGGAAGCGGGTTTCGGGGAAGGGAAAAGTAGAAGCAATTATCAGATGCAGAAGAAGCGCGTGATGGTGCTCTGCTCATTGTGCCGTGCAAAAGGAGGGCGAAGAGTAGATAGGGTGACGCTGAAGCAGCGATGGGGTGGGCAGTGGCTGCAGCTGTGATGCGGCTAGGTAATGGCGAAAGAGGGGAGAGGGGCTTAAGTAACCCTGGCGCCAAGATTGGGCTCGTTCGGCAGGGCCTGGCGAGGCACGGCATGCCATCCCAACCTGTGCTGTTCCTCGCAACTGTCCAACACCACCGACCAAAATACATCCAATCAGAAGCAACTGAGCCACTGCTGTCCCCCATTTTCCGGGCCGTTCCCAATGCCAGCCTCACGATAAGCCACTCCTGCTATGATAGGCACCTCACCATCCTTGTTTCCCGTGCACCAAAAATGGCAGGGCGCGAGTCACTTTCCAGGACCAACTGCGTCACTGCTGTGACGCGGAGACAGCATGGTTAAGCATATGTCTATACATACAGTCCTCTAGGTAAAAAACTGGCCTGTCGGTACTTCAAGCGATACATAACTAGGGGCCCTGTTAATCGCTATATTAACGCTACTAGTACCTTAAAAAACGCTAGATTTAGGATCTTCTAGCTTAGCTAGTATATTAATTTTAATACTATAATATATTATATTAAAAAGAGGTTTTAACTAGTAAAACTCTATATCTCTATACTACTCTTTAATATTTAGTTTAGTTATTTTTCTTTTTAATTACTTTCTTAAGCCTTTTTTTATTTAACTTAACTAAATAGAAGATATACTCTTCTAGTATTATAGTTTATATAATAAATACTACTTTATATAGATATTTACTTATAAGCTATAGTTAGTAGTTTTCTTTAATTTAATACTTTATCTACACTTATATATACTTAATAAAGTTTAAATTAGACCTTTAAAATAGATAGATAATAAATAGATTATAGCTAAAATATTCTTATATTTAATTTCATATATAGCTAGTAATATAAATTAAAGCGTTATTATATATATAAATAATATCTTATCTATTTAAGTTAGTTTATTTTTATTACTAGAAGTTAAAAAATAGTAATATTATTTTCTTATAATAATTCTAATAATTAATATAACTTTAACTTTTCTCTTATATTAAGTAGTAGCTCTTTTTATTATTAAAGATTACTACTTAGAATATATATCTATTAATTTTAATATAAGCTAAAAAGTATTTATTAATATTCTTTTTAGTTTTAATAGTTAGAAACTAATAGCTATATAATATATTATTATACTATATTTTATCTAACTAAACTTATAAATTTTAATCTTCTTCTAAGAGATTAGTAAACTATAGTATAAATACTAGCTTAGCTTATTTAATCTTTTAAAATAAAATAATATAGTAAAAATAGAAAATATATTAATATTTAAAAGTCTTTATAGTACTACTTATAATTTATTCTAAATAAATAGGTAAATTTAATATAAAATAAAGAATATCTAGCTATAGTATAAATTAGTTTATAAAGTTAGCTTATATTTAATTTTTAATTTTATAGTAATATAGTATATAAATAAATAGCTTATAACCTCACTAGTATATCTTATAATAACCTTTTTGGTATAAAAACAATAAAATATATACTACTTAATATATTAAAACCTCTACTTTATTAGTAATTTTATAATACAATAAGCTAGTATAATAATATAATACTTAAACTTTAACCTATTAATTATATATTATTTAATAATAAAAGTAATAGTTTATTTTAAAATTAAAACTAGAGGTATTATTACTAAAGAAGTTAATAACTTAAAGCTTAAATACATAAAGCTAGAAGTATATAAATATAGTAAAAACAAATAGAAAAAGAGAAATTAGTAAAAAAAGATATTTTTAACTACTATATTAATAAAAAACATAATTTCTAAATTAAAACTATATAGTAAAAATATTAAATTAATAAGTATAATAATATTTAACCTTTCTATTAGTAATAACATAATAAATAGAAACTTTAAATCTTAAAACTTCAAAATATCTATAATAAAAGCTAAGAAATTAAAAATAGAAGTATTATAGAAAGTTAATAAACTTACTATTACTAATATATATATTACTATAGAATAAATAATATATAAGAAACTTATAATATAAAACTAAAATAAGTATTAAGTTATTTTAAAATATAGAGATATATATTAATAGCTAGTATTATAAAGAGTAAAAACTAAAATAAATATAGAAATAAATAGAAAACTTAAATAAATTATAGTTAAAATAACCTTAATATTTCTTAAGGTTAGCTAGATATATTTATTATTATTTCTTAGTTTAAAATTAGTATTACTTATATTATCTAGAAGAGGTAATACACTTCTATAAATAGAATATTAAACCTATAGAGCGTAAAAGCAGAAACGTATAGCGTTCAAAGCCCTAGTCGAGACATCGCAATCCCTGCCAAAAGTGTCAGATTTTGTAGTTACAGGGAAAAAATATCCCCAGTAGACTGTACTTTAAAGTGTGGCCTGTGCTGCAGATATCCGTAGTATGACCTGGAAGTTCGTCAAGCTAAAGTCTTCAGCTGCTCTTGATGACTGCGAATCCAGCCAACAGCCCCGGCTTTCGGCTTCGGGATGCGGGCGGCAGAGAACTGAATTGGCGTCGCATTGCCCGCACCACTCGATCGATATTCGAACTCCCGTCATCAAATAGGTGCCACCAGCTATGCGAGTGTCTCGGGGCAAATGGAACGCGGCACGGGTACCGTACCTTACCTGACAGGACCTCAGGTAGGGCAATGCTGCCATACGACTACGGTACCTAGACTATCTTCTGGCTACCGTACTTTACCTTAAGTAGGCACTTTTGGAATCCATGGATGGAAGCCAGCGGAAGTCAGAGCTGATATGGAAGGCACACTGAACTTCGCCGCACAACCTACCTCATCTACCTGTGAGGTAGGTAGGTATCCTGGGTGGGGTGCTTATGGTACCTAGGTAGGCACCATTTGGCACCTTAGGTACACTACCTACCTTAGGTAAGGTACTCAGGCATGAGGCAAGTAGGTGCCTCGCCCTCAGTTCACAGCTTAACTCCATCCAATCACAGCTCGCACCTGCCTACGAAACGGAGTTGCTTTAACCACTGGTGGCAGCCTTGCCTCGTCCCTCAGTCATTACCCACCCTACCCTGCCAAAGGTACGTTAAGCAGTAGTGCCTCACCAACGCAACGCCCGCGAGGACGAGCAGAACTAGCCACGAAACACGGCAATAAAACATCCAAGAGGTACGGAAAGTGGTATGGAATGTCTTCATTCTCCCGACCGCATCAACCCGACGTGTTCTTTCTTCCACGACAGCCTTCCCTATCTACCTTCCTGCTGTACCCTGCTGTCACCTGCCGATTCTGCCACCTCTTTGACCTCACTGATCGATGCTGACCCTCCCCACCTCCAACCAGGTGCTACGGCATCAGGAACAACCAACCGTTAAATTCGAGAGCTCTTCTGCCAAAGTCCGATTTCCATCACCACTTCAACAACTCATCGACCCCGCCCCTCGACTCCCGGTCTTCCGCTTTCGCAACACTCGCCGCGCCCCCCCCCCCCCCCCCCCCCCCCCCCCCCCCCCCCCCCGAAACGTCCACCGAACCCCGCCGTTTCTAGCATCCCACCATGGCCGACGTCGACATGACCGATGCCCCTGGCAGCGTCGTCAAGAAGGGAGCTGACGGTGACTCCAAGGCCGCCGACGGCAAGAAGCGCTTCGAGGTCAAGAAGGTTAGCATCTCGGACCTAGCATACTCTTTCTGAGCTTACGGATGGGTAGTGGAACGCCGTCGCACTCTGGGCATGGGACATTGTCGTCGACAACTGCGCCATCTGCAGAAACCACATCATGGACCTCTGTACGTCGAATAGAAGGACCATCGGCTGCTAAGCTGTTTCCCCGGACATACTGACACCACCACAGGCATTGAGTGTCAAGCGAACCAAGCCTCTGCCACGAGCGAGGAGTGCACCGTAGCTTGGGGCATTTGCAACGTACGTATTCTCGCCCGACGCAGCTGTATGTATGCTAACATTTTCACCAGCACGCCTTCCATTTCCATTGTATTTCTCGCTGGCTCAAGGCCCGCCAAGTGTGCCCACTGGACAACCGTGACTGGGAGTTTCAGAAGTACGGTCGTTGACATGGTGGTTACCCACGGGGAGATATTATTTCTTGGGTTTGGCATCGCATAGTCGCGCAGGAGCGCCTCGATACAGTCAAATGGTACAATGAATGGGTTGCGGCAATTTGCACAAAGCCGGCCCATGTGGCCGACCAGGAGTAAAGGCACACGAGAAGATACGATACCATAGGAAGCACTGGAATGATTACGCCTAACCTTATGACTGTTACTCTCGATACCCTTAGCCCGATTTCTCTATTGTAGCCACATTGCGTACACCCGTGCCATTAGATTCCAACCACTTCACCGGGTGTTGTTTATAGAATGGCCAAGGAGGCACAACGAGGAGAAATGTGAGGGCGGTGCCAGCGAGACCTATGTAAACTGCCAACTTGATATCTTGAAGAGAAAAGCCGACGAGGAAGGCGAGTGCCTAAAATGCAAACTGTTAGAAGGTCGCGGAGAAGAGGGATATGGTGTTGAAAGTTTTGAGGTGCGAACTTACCCCGGATGCTGAGAGGACGAGGGTCGCCAAGAGGTCGGCCAGCTTTTGGCCTTCAAAGTCCTGAGGAGAGGCAGACATCAGCGCAACGTGATTTGAATAAAGACGTCTTGCGGCACTCACAATCTGACCCTCGGCCAGGTCGCGCACCTGGTCGAGAATTTGATCAGCCATGCGGGCTATGAAAGGGAATTGTGTCGAAGTGAGGGACTGTGTGACGGTACGAGATGCTGCGTCTAGTAGCAAGATTGAAGGGCGATCGAGTTGGCAAGGAATAGAATCAGTCTGTCGGCCCGGAGATGTATGCCCGAAAAGTAAGAAGATGGGTATTTTGAGGCGATCAACGGATCAGGCTTACCAGGAGTCCGCTGGGTGTAGTTGGCGACAAGTATGCCAGTTCGTAATAGTAAGGTACCTTAGGTGCTTGGAAGCACGGACACCATGCTTGGCTCTACCTAAGTACGGACAGGTAGCAGCCCATTCGGCGGAAGCACTCGAAGCGGCGCACCCATGACACTGGAAGCACTTCGCTTGGCTTGGGCATGCACCACCCTTTGGGGGGGCAAAATAGATCAGTGTACCGCGAACCGTTTGAACGGACCCACAAACTGTGGGCTTGCACGGTGCCGCCCGGCCCGGGTCCACTCAGCTACGCAACTGTGAATGTACACTAAATTCCTACAGGAAACGTCGCGTACTGGCACCACAGCAGTCCTCACTCAGAGGACCCGTGACAGACCACCCGCTGCAGCGACACTGGACGACTTTGGTTCCCCACCTCACTGCCCAACTGCTGGGCTGCTGCTGGCCGGAGCCAGGTAGTGCTTGACACCTGAAGGGGAAAAAAGTTCTCCTTCGGCTCGCCTCTGCCGGGCGTCTCCCTGGCTCGGAACTTTTATGACAACCAGGAAATCCTCTCCTCCCTTTTATGGCCTCTTTCTCTCTCTTCTTTACCACAGGAAAAACAACAAAAACTCGACCGCACCACCGCTCGAGGGCAAGTTCAAATCATCCCAAGTCTTCCATTGCCCACGGCCAGTTGCTGCTCATTGCCTCGCACAGAACGAGCATTCCATCAGATCAGTCTGATTTTTTCTTTGACAGTCGACTTTCGGGACTGCGACGGACGAACCTGTTTCCGGGCGACGAGTCCCGCATCTAGGGTTGACCCAAATAGACCACCTCTCGTACCTCTGCCGCTGCTATCGCCAGGAAATCCCTCTTTCTGGCCCTTTATCGCCAAACCGCAAACTCGCGCGGAGTTTTACCTTCGATATCGCACACGCTCGTCCGACCTCCCAGCACCCGCGTAACTGCATCACAGTCCGGCATTATCGTCCTCGCCTGGCTTCATTTTCACAGGTCGCGAGACCCAACTGAAGTACCCTCTCAACCAGAACACCACCAAGTTGGCTTCACTCGCAGCTGCCGCTACCTCCCCCTCCCGTTCACTCCTAGGTCCTGGTTTCTGGGTCTACAGCGGAGTGAACAAGAAGCCTCCATAACTGGGTTTCCCCATTGCCGATTTCATACACCTTGGAAACATCACTGCGACAACGTCTCGCCGTCGCTCTGCTGGCATCTCCAGCATTTATCACGGCTCTCGGGACTGTCGCCAGCCCTGTTTGCCCTGGAAGCTAGCTATTCGTTCAGCGGACAGCGCGCCGCGGCCGCGCGGGGTGCTATCAACTGCGGTCTGCATCGCACGTCACTAAACGCATCAGTTATGGGTATCGCCATCTGAGTTGAGCGTTGCGGAGGCATTTGAAGAGGAGCGATTCCGAGTAACACATCTCATCGCTCTCCCTTAAGGTCCTGTAATTCGACTGGTTCGCCTGTTTCATCGCGTCAATCGAAATACCAGCAGCACCGCAAGCGTACTGTCAACAATTCTCATCATGTCGGACCACGAGGAGACCATCTCTGAGGGCACCTTCAAGACGCCGATCCCTGAGCTTGACGATCACCGTCACCAGGTCACCACTGCGCCTCACCCAGAGCGTCCCCGTCGAGGCACTTTCGACACGCTTTACGGAGCTCGATTGCTGAGCCCCGACTCGGCTGCAGCGGATGCATCAGCCAACATTCGGGTGAGGGACTTTGAAGAAGCAATTGTGGATGAAGAAGGGGCTGATGTCTCACCAACGGCTCGTCGTGTTCGTCGGCCGACGGTTGAGACCATCACTGATCAACGATCCGTGTCGCCGCCAAACTCCGTCAAGGCCTTCGCTGAGGCGCGTCGGCGTGAGCGTGGCATGTCGTTTTCTGAGTCTAAGGCGGAGCGGGCTGGTGACGAAGAAGAGCTGCACCGAGCTGTCTCAATCAGCAGTCGCCGAAGCCATCGCAGCCGGCCGCACACGGTGGACGATGGTGCCAGCCTGGCTACCAATCAGTCCGCCGAGGAAGACGTTTGCTTCCCTCTCCAGGAGGGTCGGCGCAAAGACCAGTTGTACATTGACTTCGACTATCTCGAGAACTTTGTTCAGTCGGATAGGGCCTCGCGGGTCAACAGCCGCCGCGAATCTCTTCGTGCCTTCCCAGACCTCAGGCCGCAGACATCTGAAGCTGTGCAGCCACAATTGCAGCTCCACACTGTTGATGGAGACATTCTCAACATGCCCTCGGACTCGTCCACGGTTCAGGATGCTCCCGAGAAGGAACCCGCTGTGGATGAGGAGTCTAAGGCGAAGCAATTCCCAGCACAACAGCCGGTGGATCCCAACCGGTTCAGCTTCTTTTCTTCGGCGTGGGAGTCAACGATCCACGCTGCAGAACTCGGCGACCTCGTGCTACCCGGAGAGGACCTCCGCGGTCTCTTTGCCTTGCCTGCAGATGAGTCGGATGGTGTTTGGTGGCTGAACGTCAACAACCCGACCAAAGAGGAGGTTGTTGCTCTCTGCAAGGCTTTCGGTGTTCATCCGCTCACCATCGAAGATATCACAACGCAAGAGGCTCGGGAGAAGATTGAGCTCTTCCCCTCTTACTACTTTGCGAGCTTCCGATCGTTCCACGCAGTTCAGGAAGATGACGGCATCGAATACGAGCCCTTCAATATCTATGTCGTCGTCTTCCGTGAGGGTACTCTAAGCTTCAGCTTTGAGCCAAACGCACATGCGTCGCACGTGCGGAAGCGCATTGCCCTTCTCAAGGACTACGTTGCGCTCAGCAGTGACTGGATCTGCTATGCCCTCATGTAAGTTTTTCTGCTTGCGCATGTCGGCAATCCTTGCTAACCTTCTCACCAGCGACGATATTGTCGATTGCTTCGCGCCTGTCATTCGTGAAATTGAAGTCGAGGCTGATGCTATCGAGGATGGCGTCTTCGTGGCTCGTGAGGACGACTCAAACGCTTTCCTTCGATCAATCGGCCGTGTTCGTAAGAACACTATGGCTTTGATGCGCCTTCTGGGAGGCAAAGCTGATGTGCTCCGAGGCTTCACGAAGCGCTGCAACGAGAACTACAAGGTCACTCCCCGCATGGATATCGGTCTCTATCTTGGTGACATCCAAGATCACGTCGTTACCATGGTCACTAACCTAGGTCACTTTGAGAAGATCTTGTCTCGCTCCCACAGCAACTACTTGGCGCAACTTTCGATCAACAGCATCTCGCAGGGCACGCACACGAACTTGGTTCTAAGCAAGATCACCTTCCTGGCATCCATCCTCGTGCCGCTGAACCTTGTCAGCGGTTTGTTTGGCATGAACGTTCCAGTTCCGTTCGCAGGGAGCAACAATCTCGCTCCATTCTTCACCATCTTGGGAAGTTTGATTTTCTTCTGTGTGGTTAGCTTGGCTTTGGCTCGCAGATACAAGTACATTTAAAGACACGGTCCTGTGTGCTAGGCGGATACTACGGCTGAGTGATCAGAGGAAATGACGGTAGCAATAAAGAAGGAGAGGATGGCATTGGGACTAGACTACGTAGTAATTTCACCTTTCTCTCGTTGCAATCGGATCTGCTGACGATGTGTGTCAAATTAACCGTTGAACCGTGTAACAAAAGGGGGGAAATCAAAAGCCTCCATGCAGTGTGAGTTTATTCTCTACGGTAAAGTTGGGCATGTGTTTCTCGAGGTATGCTCCTTGCAAGTATGCGTAATGTCAAAAAATTGGTCGTCTCTCCTCAGAAGAAAACTACGGTGTCCAAGCGAAGCGGATTCTGAGCCAATGTGGTGAAGTAGGTCATCCCTACCTAGGCAGTACTGACACTAAGGCAGCGGGACCCAGAGTGGGGACATGGGAAAAAGTGTGAGCCAACTGAACCTTAGTTATTCCAAAACGTTCACCACGAAGAACAATCAATCGCAACGACGCACGCCTCAGGTCTCCTATACCGTTGTTTCAAGGAAGATCGAAAGCTGGAACTTCCTACATCACACGCAACCGAGTTGTAACACGACTTCTCCGGAGCGCAGCGTCAGACACGGAAGCCATGGAGTCATCTAAGCAGGCCCTCCAGAACACCGACCTGGAACAGCTCAATGACAAGGACAAGGCCGAGCTCCGTCAATTCCTTGCCAACGAGCAGCAGCGGTCGCAGATACAATCACGTGAGCACAATCTCCGATTCTGCAGAGCGCAGCGCGTGGCAGCGTTAGGCAATCGAGGCAAGCGAGGAAGCTGACATGCAATCACGACAGAAACCCACGCGCTCACGGAAATTTGCTGGAAAAAGTGCGCCAGCGGCTCGATTCGCGGCTCAAAACTGGAAAGGGGAGAGGAGTCGTGCCTTGCCAACTGTGTGGACCGCTTCCTCGATGTCAACTTCCTCACAATGAGGCACCTGAACAACATGCGTTCGGGCTAGATGATTTGTATGCTCACATGGGCCGAGGAGGATGGGGCTCAAATACCGAGAGGGGAATGGAAGACGCCTCAGCTGGCGCTCATCTCATGTACAAGCCTTGTAGGACTACGACACGTCACAAGTGATTGGATAGCACACTTCCCACGCTGCCATTGCAATTTAGTGCATACAATTCTAGTGATTACATTGATTGGCGAGCACAGGGAGCGAAAAGGAGCAGTTGTGGTTCAATGTGATTCAAAGACAGGGTCACGAGGGGCGGCAGTGGTTCCGCGTTCATATGCAATTTATGAGACTCAACCTGGTCATTGTACCCCAGCTCGAGGACTGGGGAATCGATTTGTGCCCCTGGAATACCACCCTCGGGGATCTAATCAACAACCTTTAGACGCCAATGCCAATGCCGTTGCAGTCAATGAACCCGAATTGCTTTTTGTTCCCGTACCCATTCCCGTCATTTCAACGTTTAAACGAGAGCCAGCTTGGTGGCGGCGATGTCAAGAGCATCGACGTCAGGGGTGAGGCGGGCGTAGGCCTTCTTGGAGCCGTCAGGGCTACACCAGTCATTGTTAGTTCATTTGATGTTGATGGTCTGTCTGTTGCGCGCATGTCGCATCCAACTAAGGGGGAACTTCTCTTACCGGATCAGGGTGTTGATCTTGACGGTGTCGATGTCGTAGAGCTTCTTCAGGGCCTGCTTGATCTGGGCCTTGTTGGACTTGATGTCGACGATGAAGACGAGGGTGTTGTTCTCCTCAATCTTCTTCATGGCGCTCTCGGTGTTGAGGGGGTGGATGATGATCTTGTGCTCGTCGAGACGGGGCTCGTGAGGGATCGACTTGCGGGGGTACTTGGGGGCGCGGGAGACAACGAGAGTCTTGGGGCGGTGGAAGGAGGTCGTGTAGCGGACCTTGGTCTTCTTGTGGGAGTTGGTCTAAGAAGTTTGCATGTCAGCTTCGGTCGTCCGTCTTGAAATGTGCTTTCTTGGAGGAGGCGGGAGACATGGAGCGAGTAGTCGAGGTCGCCGCCATTCATCGATCCCGCTTCGTTCCCAGGAAGCGCCTCGTCAAGTTTTTGCGTTGTACTTACACCCTTCAGGGCAGCCTTGGCAGCAGCATTGGCCTGCTTGGAGCCCTTGGGAGCCTTGGAGGCACCGCCTGTAGTAGATGTCGCATCAGCAATCGCTCTTTATGATCAAAGAACTCGCAAAATCTGCTGCAGCATGATGCTCGGGAGGTTCGCCACGTTGCCGTCGACGGGCAGAAGATTCATCGAGCTGGAAACATCTTGGAATGGTGTTGCTGTCAAGTACCTTTCTTGGTGTTAGGGGCCATTGTGAATGTTGGGGGTCGTTGGCTGGCTGGTCGGGTTAGCTGGCTGAGTCGCGGTTGAGGTCAAGAAAAGAAGGCTATCATGAACTTTTCCTTTTTTTCTCCCCAGATTCTGTGGTTTGTGTTAGGGCACTGGTTTTTTTTTTTTTTTTTTTTCCTCGCTTACCTGGTCCGTGCACCCTCGTGGCTGGGCTGCTCGACGACCGGGACGGCGGGGGCCCGGAAACTTGTCTGAGAAACGCAATATCTATTCGCCGGTCGCTGACAGCGGAGCTCGCCTACCTTAGGCACCTTAAGATCAGTTCGTGGTCGAGTTGGGAGAACCAATGGATGTCGAAATTTTGTTCTGAGAGATTCTTGACTACATGATACTCTATGCCTGCGCAATATCTCTCCAGCTTTGAGATTCTCTGATACTAGATCTAGTTTGTCGTGATCGCATCCCGACCGTCAAATACCCTGCACAAATCAGGTTTCTTCAATATTTCTTACCACCGGTATCAAAAGCCTTGTGCGGTCACACTTGTTCTTTCGAGAAGTGACGGCTCATCAGCTATGGCTCGACAAAAACCAACACCGAAGCTTCTGTCAAGTGGTAGACCTCCAACTCTGAAGAAGGCGAAGTCGATTAGTCGGAAAGAAACCAGAACTCTCATCAACACTCATCACACACTACAGAAGAAGCGACAGCAGGCCTTGGCCAGAAACGACGAGAAAGAGGCTGCGGCTTTGGCGGCGGAAATCTCTGCGCTCGGCGGACTCAAGGAGTATCAACAGGCCAGTCTCCAGGGCCAAAGGACAGATCGTGGCGGAGACAGCTCAAAAGTTCTTCTGGACTGGCTGCGATCGGCGAATCTCCAATCAACAAAGACCATGGCGGCGGCGACGAGCGACAACCACGGCAGTGAACGCCGCCGCTTGCGCATGCTTGAGGTGGGCGCACTCAGTGTCGGTAATGCTTGCTCCAAGAGTGGGCTTTTCGAGATGGAGCTCATCGACCTTAACAGTCAACAGTCGGGAATCCTCCAACAGGACTTCATGGAGAGACCTCTTCCCAAGGACGATACAGAGCGGTTTGATATCATCTCACTCAGTCTGGTTCTTAACTACGTCCCTGACCACTCGCTACGTGGGGAGATGCTTCTCCGTACGCTGTCATTTCTCCGTCAGCCCAATGACGAGCTTCCAGAGAGCGCCCGCAACGTTTTCCCCTCATTGTTCGTCGTTCTACCCAAAAGCTGCATCTCCAATTCACGCTACTTCTCCCAGGGTCGACTTGTTGAGCTGATGACTCTCTTGGGATACGCCCAGGTCGGAGTCAAGCTCACGAACAAATTGGCCTACTCCTTCTGGAAGAGACAGGGCCCTGCTCAGCAGCCCATGACCCCGTTTACCAAGACTGAGGTCAACCCAGGAGTGACTCGGAATAACTTTGCCATTACTCTGAAAGCTTCGTGACACCAGTGGCCCAGAAGTTGTCATTTCAGTACCGCTGTGGAACAGGCGAGAATGATGACTGATGAGGACACCCGGTTAACCAACGCGCGATCCAACACTACGGCCTCCGAAGTCGGGTGGAGAAACCTTACTCCTGTTCGAAGCAGATACGGAGCTTTATCCCTGGCTGCGGCTTCCTTTTTCAGGACGGCAATGGACGATCAAAAGGGAGAACTCGACGACACAGTGGAAATCCTCAGCAGGTGGCCTTGCATAGATCGACGGACGATCACTTGCGTTATCACCATGGAAATGCGCACTAGAAAGTGTCACGTTGCCCAAAGGGTCAGCACCGGATAGCCCTGGTGATATGCCCAGGTACCGTCTCTCCAGACTTCAAGAACCCCGCTCAAACGCCCCCATCCGCCGGTCTACACTCTTATCACCGGCATCAACAATGAACCGTGAAAAGGTGGCGGATGGCTCGGGATCGGTAGAGTACCTGGCCGCTAGTTATCAAGAGATGGCTCGAGTGTTGCTTGCGAGCTCTAATTGAATGTGGCTGGACTGTTCATTTCGTTACCGTGAGATATGAAGCTGGGTGTGTAACAAGTATTTAGGCATTTAACACCCGGATTCTTATATTGGATTCGTTGTGTGCTTGCTGGCTTGGCCCAGAGTTCAGCACTAAACCAACTGTCTAGGCTGGGCTCCGACTGGCGTCGTTGTGGCTACACACAAAGTTGTGGTACGGCGCTGTGAAGAGTTGGAGGGGGTCGCCTGGAACGGTCTTTGTATGGATTGGAAGAAAGGAGAGCAGGAACAAGATTTGTGGATTCGCGGGAAGGACGGAGACGGGAAAGCTGAAGGTGATGTTCGCCGGATGCAGACTGTATTCGAGGCACCCCAAACGAACCCTCCCGATCGAGCTACAGCGTTTAGCAGGAGCATTTGCCGGCAAACCCGCAATCATTCGGCGATTGTCATTGTGTTGATCCATGATCCTCCAACTCATTGAAGTCCCTGATCGGCTGAGGGTTCATATCAGCCGGCAAAGGTGCGTTGCCCGGGCGAACGACGGGTATGCTTTGCATTCCTGCCGCAATGGCGGCTGAGACTTCAAGTGGATTGTCGCTGAGGAAGAGCCACTCATCAGCCTTGGTGTCTTGAAAGTTGGATAAGATAGTGGTGTAGCTGCTAGACTCGGTTTTGAGGCCGGCGTTAACAGTGTCGAACCAGCCAGAGATGAGGGGTGTCAAGTCCGACGGCAGAGCATCTGTGTGGGCAAAGAAGAGTTTCTGCGCGGGAACAGAGCCGGATGAGTAGATAACCAGGCGCAAACCGGCGTTTTTCCACGATAGAAGACGCCCAGGGACATCTTTGAAGAGGGGTGCCTTGATCTCGCCAGATTTGTAGCCCTCCTTCCAGAGATAGCCTTGGAGAGCCTTGAGGTAAGAAATCTTGACATCGCGGCTGACGAGGTCCCGGAAGTGAGCCTCGAAAGCGGAACGGTCAGACACGCAATCATCAGGGAAAGCGTTCCGGTAGTGAGAAAATTCAGGGCTGTCCCACTGCTTGTCTAAGGTGGCCGGCAGAACGTTGACAGCATAGGGGAACTATGGGGAGGATGAAGTGTCAGTACGGGACGCAGGGATTGTGCCGCCTCGGGTCTATGCGCACGGTGATCCGGCAGGAATGGACAAGCGACCTCCGTGGTAGGAGAAGGCAAGCGGCGGAGAGCATAATCGGGGTGTCACCCGGGACCCGACAGAACCAGGGTTGGGAGGTGGAAGTGGCTGCGGGCAAGACAATCATACCAAGACATCTTTGACAAAGGAAATGGGGCACACGGTCCCTTCTGCAATGCGGGCGAGTGGTTCAAATCAGCGTGAGTTCTCTTATCAACTACAAAACAAATCCATCCAGGTCCGAAAATGTGTGGATGCGGGGAGATGAAGGCTCACCGATGTCAAGCAACACGACCTTGACACTGCCGACTTTCGGTGCCATGGTGGGCTGTTCAGGCACGATGTGCGTCGGGTGTTTTTGCGTCGGTAGTGGCGGTGACCAGGTGAGAAGAAATATGGATAGAGGTGAGACGGTGAGGACCGGGACGCGACGCGCGAAATGTCAGAGGAACGCGAGAAGGGTGAAAGAAAATCCTTCAGTGAGGTTTCGCGTGTTGTGGTTTGGTATGTCCTGTAGCTGACTTGACCAAGCTGACACTGGTTCATGCATGAGGTTGGACGACGGGAAATTGCGAAGAAGGCGGTCAAGCCAAACCGGAATTCAAGAAGGCCCGGAATGGGAAAAGGATGCAGTCGTAGGTGTGTGTGTGTGTGTGTGTGTGTGTGTGCGACTGCGACGGAACTGTACGAAGGTGGGGGTGGGGTCGACGAATGAGGCGCCAAAGAGTTACACAAACCTTCTCCGGTAGGCCCAATAGGAGCAGCATGTCAAGACAGCTTAAGGCTAGATGAACCAGCGGTGAGCCCGTCCGTTGGCGACAGCAACAATAACAACGACAACGACAACACCACGATCGCATTGAAAACACGTTGCGGGAGGACCGAGTGTTGGACGAGCTGGGCCCTTGAAAGCGCCGGACGGATTCGGCACGGGAGCCGGAAAGGGAACCGGCGGCGGGAGCTGTCACGAGTCCGTCGGCGGTCAGGCCCCATGGAAAGGCAGAGAACGACGGCGGTGACTCAAAGGAAGCGCCAGAAGCGAGAGAAGAAGAAGAAGAAGAAGAAGAAGAAAACGCCGACAACTGGCCACCACCGGACCATAGTTAGGTGCGCACGGGTACCTAAGGTAGGTAGATTCCCAAAGGAGAGATACCTTACCTTACCTAGGCAAGGGCCAGAGAAAAGCCACACCAAGGTTGTCCACCGCCGATAGTCCGCCGTGCCTAGTCCCGGTCGCAGGTCCAAGCCAGTTGTTGTCAGCCAATTGACGGTAGCAATTTTGCGTGTTGTCATGCACTTGCCATGGTATGGGCCAGATACTCGTAGCCACGAGCTGTTGAACCCCTTTGTTTCTCGCCTCCCATCTTGTCTCGATCAACAGAGATAGATCCACTTGACCAATAATGTCGACGTGTCTCGCCGAGAGGCGTTGGGCGAACGGCCACAAGACGACGGAGGACGCCTGGCAGTTGCGCCATCGTGGTGCCTGACGAGCTCAGCTATCACTCACTCACCCACTGAGTCACTCATATAGGTGAGGTGTCGGACACGGAGGCGACACGTTGGAATGTGCCCCCGGCTGTCCACATGGTCTCTTATCGTCGCCGTCGCCGCTGCCGCCACCCCGATAACGCTGCGGAACGAAGGGAGCCCAGGGTAAGGGAAGCTGCAAGCTGCTGCAGAAATGCCTGGTCGGGACGTAGAGTGGGTAACTTTGCAGCAGCTCTTGCAGCATTCTCGTGGCAGAGGCTGGAGACCCGAAGCTCTAATCTGGCCCGTACTGGACCGTAGGAGCTTGCAGCGGGAGTCCGCACAACCCGCTCCTCCACAGATCCTGCTTCACGCGCGACGCTATTGCCGCTAAACTTGCCGTGATCAGCGGTACCCGACTGCAGCACAACATGCGCCGATGTTTGTTCACTACCTAGGTATCTGAGGAAGCCGAGGAACAACGGGAAGCTCGACGCGAGGGACGAATTGCCATACATACCACACCCAATCTGCAAAAAGCAAAACGCCAGCAAAACGTACACTGCATACGGGCTGAATAACACGATAGAGTAAACTATACGGAATAGGGAACAAAACAAAAGCCAGCATTTAGCCGGCGACCCATAACAGCTTAGCGCCAGTTCAGGTGCAGCGTTGCAAGATAAGACATGAGGGAACTTGAACATCAGAGCAGCATCAGCTGTTGCTCTATTTGCGTGCTTGCCTCTTGGTCAAGTCAAGACAAGATAGGATCAGTTGTTTGCGTACAGACCACGGATAAGCAAGCACACAGCACGTTGTTGACGGGACCGTCCCCCGGCGGCCGAGTCGCTACTCCGCCCGAAATTAACTTCCTCCCCGCCAGCCGGTCACACGACTAGAATCCAACGGGGGGACTGGCGGTACCGGGGCTATAAGAAAAGGGTGGACAGGAACGGCGACGTCTGATGCAGACAAGCCAATATCGAACGCACCGAATGACGCCTTTGCTCATCTCATTTCCCCGCCTTCGGTGCTTCCCCTTGTCCGGCGTGTAGCTGAGGTTGGCGACACGGAAGCAGACGACTTCGACTGGGTGAGCTGACGGCATGTGTCAGTCTTCGCCTTGTATAAATCGGCTAGATAGAACGTGGTGAACATCTGCGTACGGCTGCGAGGTTTCGCGTTGTCTACAACCTGTGAGCCAATTTGGGTTCATGGGGATGACGAAGAGCGCAATGTCTGAAACACCCTCGATTACGGCCATGGGCAGCCAAGCCAACGTTACGGGCGCTAGTCAGCAGCTGTCGGACCAAAGCAGCTCGTTTGGAGGGACTATAGAGGGGTCAGATCAGCGTTCAATCACCGGACGAAGGTTTGACGTTGAAGTCTCGGAGTCGGAGGAATAGATAACACTACGACGTTGCCTTGGCACAAATGTAGACGCCTGGGTGGGATAGGCGCTGATATCGTACAGACACGGTGTTCTGTCGTTCGTTCTATACTAATCAACGCACTGCACACATACGGTGAAGATCACGAAGCTATGCCACGGCACAGTTGCTTCGCGTCATCTTAGATAGAGAATGCGTGCCAAGATAAGATGAGGCATGTGAAGTATACAACTTCACAAACATTGAGCTTCAGCTTATCAGGCTCGAATTGCACAGCGACGAGACGATACGTGATCCCGTGCTTCTAGGTACACATTCTAGTATCTGTGCAAGTAGCGGCATCTTATCACCGTCCGTGGTGAGGGAGAGAGGCACGCAATTCCAGCGTCAGACCCGGGTGAAAGGCGGGGCTTACGCCAGCTTTCGTCTGATGCCGGAACATCCATGGAGAAGGATCACGGACGGAGTGCGCTTGGATGCGTTGGCCCTTGGGTCGACCTCACCAGGAATCCGGGGGATTCGTGGATGCTGATCTGCTCCGTCAGACCAAGGCCCAGGGATGTACTGTTATTGTTGGGACCTGTTAAACGGCACCCCTAACGCAATATACGGCACCCCTAGGCCCCTCTGCACCCCTAGGTAAGCTACAGAGCGGTAGCTAGGACTTTAAGTCAGTGCTAAAACTGGAGATTAGTGACTTTATAGTGAACGTCTAGCTAGTATACCTACTTAAACGATTATTTAGTACTTAGAGAGGTCTCTACTAAACTATTTAGTAGATTTAGCTAATTAGAAGCTAGAGATTATAACTTTATATAACTTTAAGAGAGGAGATTTTTATTATAGTAATTAATATAACTTAATAAAATCTAGTTTTTTATATTTTTTAAAAAAAGGTTAATAAGAGAAAGAAAAACTAATAATTTAAGCTTTCTAATTAGCTTTAAGCTTCTAGAGCTATTAATCTAATAACTTAATAATATTAATATTACTACTAGCTACTTTAGCTATTACTATAGTTTTCTATTATTATAGTATATAGAGTTAATATTTAATCTTAGTAAGTAGAGCGATTTATAAGTTTTATAAGTTAAAATTAGTATCTATTATTTATATATTAATAGTTTTACTTTTAATTCTAACTTTAGAAGTTTTAGTAAGTAGCGTTACTATAAGTTCTCTATTATTAGATTTACTTATAGTTAATATATTATCTTAGTTTAAAATAGTAGTATCTACTTTTAAGTTATTTATAACTATACTATAAAGACTTTTACTAATAGTATTATTAGCTTTTAAGTTACTTAAAGATGAAATTTTAATAGTATAATCTTCTAATAAAGTTACTTATTAATACTATAAAGCTTGAGGTATCTATATACTACTTTTAAAAGTATTAGAAGTTACTATAATATATATTAAACCTAAAGTAGTATTACTAGTAAACTAAATAGCTGATCTTAGTATTAATATAGGCTTAGTAGTTTATTAATATTTAAATTTAGTAATTTTATTAGTAATAAGTAGTTAATATATAGAGTTAATACTATACTATACTAGTAAGAGCTATACTTACTAGTAATTATATTTTAAAGCTTACTATAAGGCTTAATTACTTAAAGTAGTAAGAGGAGTTATTTATTATTATTATATAAAATAAGAGTATTAGAGTTGAAGCTATAGCTATACTACTAATAGGGGTAAAACTAATATAACTAGTAGGGATTTTTACTATATATCTATTAATATAGCTAGTACTAATAGAGTAGGCTATAAGTAGTTTAAACTATATAAAAGTAGGCTTAGTAGTATATAGCCTCTACTTTTAGTATAAGAAGTAGTAAGGTATTACTATAGTTATTAAACTTAGAGCTTAAGGTAAGTTACTTTATATATAGGATTATAAGGGTAAGAAGGTTAATAAGGTTAATAATAAGTTAGAAGACTGCTTTCTTACTATTTATAAAAGAAAGTAGTTAATTAGTTAAAGTAGCTTAAGTAGTATTAATATATTATTTCTATTTATACTAGAAGTATTTAAAGGTACTATAAACCTTATTAAGTACTAAATTACTCTTAGAGATAATATATTTAATTATACTATTAATGCTCTCTATAGTAGATAAAGTAGTGTAGCTGAAGTAAGCAATCTTATTAGTTTAGCAGTTAATAAGCTTTTTAGCTTATAGCGTTAGTTATATGTTTTTAATATATATTACTAATTTCTCTAGCTAAACCTCTAGCTTCTTAAATATAGCTAATACTTAGTTATACTTTTAACTAGTTAGTAAAGTAAATAAAGTAGTAAATATCTCTTTAAAAGCTATATACTTTAGGTTAAGTATATATAAGTTATCTAGTAGTTTTATAGCTTTAGAGAAGTAAAGCTTAGTATAAGCTTTAATATTAGCTAGTATATACTAGTAGTATAATAAGTGAGGGATACTACTTTAAAAAGAGCTTTTTTTAATAACGTTAAAAAAAGTAAGTTTTTAATTACTAATAAAGTAGATAGGTAGAGTAATTTTAGTCTCCTTAAGATCTTCTCAAAAAGCGTTAAGTACTTAGGTATAGTTAGCCTCCTTTTTAGTACTTAAAAAATATATTATAGCTAAAAAAGTAGCTTCTAAAGATATAGTACTATAGATATTAAGTAAAAGTATTCTATAGTAATTAGTCTTATAGGTATAATCTATAAAGAGGATATTACTATAGATAGTAAAGAGGCGTTAGCAGCTATAAAGTATTAAAAAAAGCTTACTAATATAGCTAATAGTATTTTATTTAAAGTAAAAAAAGATCTCTAATTTATTAAAGTTATTAAATAGCTACTTAATTAGGCTTTTTTTGCTAACTTTTAGCTAATATATAGTATTAATAATATTATTAATGTTATTAGCAGAGTATATATTATTCTTATAGCTAAATAGAGTAGTGAGGTAATTTTAGATTTAACTAAGCTATATATTAGTATTATAGAGGTAAATAATCTTATTAATAAGGGAAATATAGCGCTAGTACTGTTAGCTAGTAATTATATCTTCATCTACTTAGTTATAGTTATAGTTATAGATATAGGGGTTATTAATATAGTTAGTAATATATATATTATTATCTTAAAGGTTAACTATAAAGTAGAAAAAGTAGTTGCTCTTTTATATATAAACCTACTAGTAGCGCTCTTTATAAGAGGTGTAATTTACTTTAAATATACTAGCTTTATAGTAGTAAATAATAATACATAAGTAGTTGTCTTTTTTGTGCGCGCTTCCTTTATATACGCTAATATAGAGAGTGTAGCTATTAGTAGTAGCGTGGTTATTGAGGGTGGTCTTAATAGTATTAAGATTAGCATAGGTCTTACCTACTAGCAGAGGCTCGCTACAGGGATTAGTAACGTCATCTATTACGTATCGCTTAGAAGTATAAAAAATCACAAAAAATTGAGTAGTAGTAAGGTTTAAATAGCTATAATAACGGCGGCGCGGCCGAAAAATTGAATATTAACAGGGTAGGGGTGGTGGTGTGGGTGGGTAAATAGGTGGGTAGGTTAGTGGGCGAAAAAAGCTGACTGCGGAGGGCAAGTGTGGCTAGTAGGGGTGCAGAGGGGCCTAGGGGTGCTGTATATCGCGTTAGGGGTGCCGTTTAACAGGTCCCTTATTGTTCTGTACCTACTGCGTACTGCTGCAATAGGGACAGCGTCGCGATGTGGATTTCGGGGAGACAAGGAAATTACACTTCTGCCCATCTGCAGGTAGAAAGGAGTGCAGAGAGGGCTAGCCAATGAGACAAACGCCAGGTGAGCAAGTGAAACAGAAACCCAAGGAATCCAGCCGAGGCATTGTGTGAGATAAACAGCAGACCAGACACTCAGCTGCAGGTCTGCCAGTGCCAGTGCCAGCAACCATAGCTCTAGCGTTCCTCACGGAGACAGAGAGAGAGAGAGAGAGAGAGAGAGAGAGAGAGAGAGGCAGGAGCCTGGGAAGCTTCTCCGTGCAATCTCCTGTGACGGAACTGTGCCGGGTCGACCGTCTCGAAGCGAAGCGGGAGACGTCGAGAAACGGGAATGCTAACGGTGCACAACTGACGAGTGACGACGGACCTGACCCCTTGCTACCCAACGGCTGGCGTCTCGAACGGTCCAAGAAGTCAGATCGCAATGTGGGAAGGAAAACGGCAACCAGCTTCAATCAAATGCAACTCTCTCCCTTATCGGGGCCCAATCCACCTCCCCGGCTGAGTTTAGTCACGTCCGCTGCTCCCCGTCGAAGGCATGACCGAGTGACGGATCAGCAATAGAATTTGACATAATTGAACGCTATTCTTGTGCAACGCTTCCTGGGAACCTCCCGACACGTAGTTCAAGCAGTGCAGCTCGCCGAGGAGGACAGTCGAGGATACATGGCGCGAATGACGATGTTCTTCAGCCATGATCCAGGAGTTGCTTCACGAATTCTGGGACCCGAGGGAGGGGCCGTTGCCACTCTATCTTTGGTAGCTAAGCCGTAATGGGGTCCATACCTGCAATCCCGTCTGATCCCCCTACCTAGGCCCACAAAAGATCCCCCTACCTAGGCATCTTTAGAAGACGGGTTATTGGTTCCTTGTTACCCAACGTAGGTGAACAGACCGGGTTATGTAAGGCGAGGTGGTATCCGAGATCCGATAGCTTGACCTGCAGAGGGTCCTCTGGCCAGTTCATCTTGATGGAGGACCAAAAAGAGTCAGAGGACTGAACAAATCGAGAAGGACCCCTTTTCCCAAGTTTCGGCGTCTCCATAACAATCAAAAACGTGGGACAGAAGGGAATACAGTGCTGATGTCGTTCCATACCAAGACAAGCACAGTAAGGTAGCACCCGTGCCTAGTACGTGACGGGCTCCCCGCTCGTGTCCGTGAACGGATCGCTTCTCAAGATTGCGAAGAAACGGCGCTGGGCGTTAGGTCAATGGCTGGCTCGGCCGGCCGATAGGTTTCTTGGTGGTGGGATCCTTGGAGTGTCGCTTGGTTGCGCGCTTCCCGCCGCAGCAAGCGACTCGAATCGAGCGCGCACGAGCATCAGGCAGTGCGGCACGCGACGAAGAACTGTTGGATGGCAGCAGGAGGAGCAGCTGGATACGCGGCCGCCATGTCGACGTTGCAGCATTCTTGCTGCTGCCATATACTTGCTGACCGCGTACCTGGCGGTGTGGCGACTAGCAACGCAGCAAAGCGGGGTCAAGACACCTTACCTAAGGTACCCGCTCGCTCATGTCCACGGCGGTTGGTGGCCGGCTGTGCAGCTGGTCGGACAGCTGCGCCAACCAGCCACGGCGGCCACTTTACGTTAAGGCAACTAGGTATTGTAAACAGCGTGATATGTTTTTGGCAGTTTAGCATTATTAGAGCTGCGCAACTAAGGTATTCCCAGGGGGCCGACAAGTACCTGGGCACCGTTAACGGAACGTGGCCCTTTCAACGGGACAGTGGGTGTTCATGTACGAGGCATGATACCTAGTAAAGATGCTTAGGTATGTAACGGGCTTCCGAGTTGTGTGCTATCTACCGGTACTAAGTACGTGTTTGAACTTCCGCCACTGCTTTGCCTACCTCATGATAGATATGATAGATACCCACGGTACGAATACAGTGAAAGACACAGAGGCAGCAAGATGCAAAGGTGTTTAACCCCAGACGGTCCCTTGCAGCCAGTCAGCGAAGGCCGAACGGCTTCGTAGCTCCCCCACCCCGCATCAACGTAGCCCCCAGTCGAGAAGCCTGCCAGCCAGCCATTCGCTCATTCATGCAGCTCGCAGGGTGCTCCCAAATACACTGGACTATGTTGCGAATGTCCTGTTTCTAAGCCCTGTCGCACTGTCTCCTCGGTCTTTTCCATGTGGTTTGCGAGATACCCCAAGTCCCGCTCGGACGCGCTGGTCGCGCCGCGTATCTCGATATCTGCATTCGTCATAGCCCACCATGCTCGCGCGTTGGTTATTGGCTCCGGGTTGATTGAGTTGACTGCACCCCCTCTCCGCCCGCTGCGTTCTTGGACTGTTGTTATTGTTGTTGTTGTTGTTGTTGTTGTTGTTGTTGTTGTTGCAGGTGCTGTATCCGTATTGTTGATGTTGATATGTTGGCTCTGTTGACATGAATCTACACGACAACTACGCAGGGGCGACCAGCCCATGACAAAAAGTTGGCAGATGGCACAGTGGCTGGTATCTTGGGCTGAGCCATTGATTGCGTCTGCCATGGAAACCGATGGCATGTCATGGAAGCTGATGGAATAAGGGTCATGGGCGGGTGATGGATCCATTGAGGGATGTCGTGCTCGCTCATTCCGTCCGTAATCCGTGCCGACTGATCAATCAATTCGGGCAATTCTACCAGAGGCACCGGACTGCCACGACTCACTCACCTCACCCGACTCGCGCCGGGGAAGACGAGGATGAGTAACGTGGAAGCAGGAGCGCGGTCGCAAACCGCCGAAGCGGGTACCGCAGCACGGAAAACTGGCCGGTATCCACCTATCGACTGCGAGCCTCGGCGTGGACACTGGAGTTACCTCATTGCCCCATTCCCCAAGATGACTCTATCTCGTTGCGGACAAGGCAACTGCCAGCTTTCGCTTCATCAACAAGGCACCTGAGCAGTGTCAGTTGCGGGACCCGAGATTATGACGGGGCGAACGGGCAGCACACGGAGAGAGGCGCCGGTACGGATAAGTATCTACTACGGAGTACATTCTATACACTGCGTAGACAGCACTCTGTGTCACCTGGCCTGGCAGTCTTCACCGTCTGCCACACAGCTGGTCTGTCGTCCGTCGTCCTTGGTCTCTGGACCTCCTTGGCCCCGTCAGTGCGGCAGCCAATACGGCGTTCCGTTATGTCACCGCCATGCTTGGTACACGCAAGTCTGCCATCGCATTGTTGGGCTAGTGTCACAGTGCACACCCTCAGGTCTCCAAACGGAAGCAAACGGAGGGACGGCGGACAGGCGAGAAACAAAACAGGCCACTGAGAGACAGGAGGTGGGGCCTCTGGGCTGATGAGGGTGGCAGGCCTTACGGATAGAAGGTTCACAACTCTGCACCTGCACCGGCACCGTGTGTGTGTGTGTGTGTGTGTGTGTGTGTGTGTGCATTGCAACAGCCTTCATCTTTGCATCTTGCGAAGGCTGGGCTGGTTTGGTTTGTCGGTCTGTCGGTCTGGCGTAGCATCGCGTCCCTCCTGTTGCCAGTCCATCCAGAAGCAAAACCCAGTCAACCAGCTGTCTCCTGCAGGAGAATGGCGTGGATGGCGACAAGACGACAGAGAGTTGTCATGGCCGAGCAGGGAGTGAGCGAGTGCATGCATTGCAGGCCCAGGACTGGAAGGCTGGCTGGCTGGCTGGCTCTGGCTGGCTGTCTGTCTGCCCTGTCTGCAAGTTGGTCAAGCGGCCTGAGTTCCCACCTGGCCTCATAGCGCCATCATGGCCATATCCCGGTACTGGACCCCGGTCACTGCCTACCTACCTACCTTCTCCCCGGTCCATTCCAAGTACGCCATGCTTTCCCACTGGCTACCTCTCTTTTACCGCCTTCTCTGTCCGTCTCCCCCGTCATCAGAAGATACCTGGGAACCGCGCAATCCACTGCACGTATGCAAAGTATCTCTACTCCAAGTGTACCTGATCAGCGAGAGACACTGGCAAACTCACTGTCCCAATCTCGCCTGGCTCCCACCCACCCACTCGCCCACGACCCCGGGGCCTGCTCTGGCTCTGCCTCTTGCTCTCTCTCTCTCTCTCTCTCTGCCGCTCGCTCTCTCTATCTCCCTCCCCTTCTCTGTCTAATCATTCCCCCAACGTCTTCTCACCTCCATCTGCTTCTCTGACTGTCTCTCGCTCACACACGCACCTTTCCCTGCCCACCTTTTCCTTCGTCCTACCTTACTTCTCTGCCTGCCTTACCGTACAACCTGCACATACCTTCTTTACTCTAATACTCCCCCCCCCTTCACCACCTCACCTTGCTTCGTCCACCTATTCATCCGCCAGCAATCTCATCGTCGTTCACGGCCTCTCCTTCTCTCCTTGCTTGCTTCCTCAACTACCCATCTCCCCATCCGCCTCAACCTCCTCCCTTCTTCTCTGCCGACCTCCTTATCACTGCACTCGCAATCTCTCCGTATCAATCCAACATCACCCGCGAGTCATAGCCGCAAGCAATCACGCAATCCACCATCTCCGCCGTCGACCTGACCAATACATCAATCTGTCAATCATCGAGTTGAAGAGATAAAAGAGAAGAGAGGCCTTCGGGACTTCGACTTCGACTCCATAACCATTGCCGTCATCCAACACCAACTCACCCGTGTTCTTTGACTCACTCCTCCTCCCCACCTTCGTCACCCTGCTCTCGTGACACCAACTCCTTCCCCTCGATCAAAAAGGAGCTTGGTCCCCTCGACCATTCATCTCGACCTCGACTCGAACGATCTCTTCACCCGACTCGTTCTCTCACACACTTTCTAACGCTCGAATGCTGCCGTAGCCACCACTGTTGCCGACATCGGTAGTTAGCTTGCTTGCAAGCCGTTGCGATCACATTTCAACGACTCTACCCACGGCGATACACTACCACCCCTATCGGCCTTCGTGCCTTCCAAAGAGCTAGCATTCCGATACGCATAACCTGCTCATCCGGTGCCAACTCGGCTCCCCTCCACCGTCTCCTCTTGAATAGGACCCGGTAGCTTCGCTTCGTTCTTGCGTATCAGCCTCTCAGCGCCGATCTCGCGAGCCACTTCTTGACCTCCGGGCATCGTTCTCTCCTTTACTCACAATACTTGCTTTACTTCAATGTCCTCATAACGAACTGTCTTCGTCTTTTCTCGGACTTGCCGACGTCCCATTTCGCATAACGACCAAACAACATTATCAACAACCATCAACCAGACCTTCGCTTTCATTTGTCCGACAACAGCCGAAAAAAAAATACCCATCAATGAGCCTCTGATACGTACGAATAGGAGTTAGAAACCGCGTTGTTTCCTGTTAGATTTGTTCTTCCACATCTGTATATTTGGGCAAAACCGCCTCTTGCCTCCTTCCTCAGGCAACCTGTCGACAACACTGCCTCACCCTCGACATCTCGACCGCATTCGATCCCGCCTTCCTCCCAGCAACGAACGACTCACCGAGCGGGGAAAAGCTTGCTTCACGGCTGAATCATTCTTCGTCACCTCGTTGTTTCTTCGTTCGGATACCCTTGCTCCCATCTTTCCTCTTTTCGACATGGCATGCTTGAGAGACGACTTTCAAAATGGTGTGTTGCTCGATGGTCGGTACAGGACCATTTCTCCCCTCAACCATGGCTCCTTCGGCATGGTCTTCATGGCCAAGGACATGCACACCAGCGAGACCGTTGCGATCAAGTGCCTGACCAAGAAGGCTGCTGCTGATGATGCCGGCCTCGACTTCGCCATCGACGAGAAGTCTGAGGAGCTTGCCCTTCACGGCCGGCTCTCGCACCCCAACATCGTCAACCTTCTCCGCTCCTTCGAGACCGAGGCTCATCTTTACATCGTCCTTGAGTTTTGTCCTCAGGGTGACCTGTATGAAGCTATTCGGAATGGTCGCGGACCTCTCGAGACCGAACACGTCCGGCAATTCATGCTGCAGCTCGTGGATGCGGTTGCCTACATTCACGCCAACGGTGTCTACCACCGTGACATCAAGCCTGAGAACATTTTCTTGACTCAGTCTGGTGCCATGAAACTCGGAGACTTTGGTCTGGCGACTACCGAGAACTGGACTCTCGAAACCACCGTCGGCAGTGATCGTTACATGGCTCCGGAGCAGTTTGATTCTGCTGGTGCTGGTTACTCCCCTGCCCAAGCCGACATCTGGGCCATCGGTATTTGCCTCCTCAACATTCTTTTTTCTCGCAACCCTTTCACCACTCCGACCGAGGCGGACCCCCTTTTCCTGGACTTCTCTCGGGACAAGCAGTCGCTCTTCGATGTTTTCCCGTCCATGTCCCAGGACACTTATGAGGTCATTGTCCAGTGCATGAATTTGGATCCTAGGAAGCGGTCACTCGTCGGTGCTCGCGCTGCTCTCCAGCGTGTCATCAGCTTCACCACAACCGAGGAGGATGTTGACGACTTCTGCTCGGCCAACCGTCATGTCATGGCCAGTGCGAACCGCGAGCCTCTGCGCACGCCTTCCATTCAGAGCCCTCAGATTGACCAGGGTGCCTTCCCCTGGGCCAAGGCTCTGCATGCGAGCCCTCCCCAGCCAATTCGCCAGCTCAGTGCCATCCCCGATGATGAGAGCTACACTGAGGATTTGTTCTCCAAGTCTGGAGAAACATCCGACTGGTTTAGCTCCGCGCAAACACCTTCCATTTCTTCCATGCTTGACTCGAGCCTTGGAGCGTCAATGAAGTCACTGCACATTGGACGCCCCATGAAGGCTGCGCCACGACCCATTCCTAAGGTCTCGCCCATGGCTGGATCCCTGCCCATCACCATGGCCAAGCCTAAAAGCAACTTGTCTTCGATGTCGTTGGTGTTCGGCCGTAAGGACGCCGTCTCCAAGAGCTGGAGTGACATGTGGGATGAGGATGAGGAGGAAGAGGAGGCCGAGCGTAACAGGCAGATGCAGTCCCTGCAGGAGCTGAACTCGAGGACCTGGAGTCATGACAGCAAGATGGACGAGAATGACGACTCTGAGACTGTCGACGCGACGCCCATTGCTACCACACCGCAGCGCTCGCACCACGACACTCACAAGATTCACAATGACATCGACAGCGACCTGGCGGCCGATGGCTTCTTCTTCCAGGAAGCCTCTCCGCCGAAATCGAGGCCCCTGTTGCCTACTCGTCAATCTCCCCCTAAGCGAGTGGAGAATGACAAGTGGGCCAAGTTAGGGGCTGCTCGGAGAAAGTATTCGAGTTCGGCAACAAACAAAATGTCTGGCGATTTTGCTCGTCAACAACGTACTGTTGGGCTGGGATACAATTCGTATGCAGCGGGAGTTTGGGATCACAATGCAACTCACAACAATCACCACAATAAATCGCCTAAGGAAAAGGCTAGGGAATGCCCTTGGAACAAGGGCAGAGATTGGAATTACTGGCGCCGGGAGAAGCGCACTGATCTCGCAGACGTTGAGTGGGTTGGTGGCTGGCAGGAAGCGCATTCCTAGGCGGGTCACCTCTTGTGGTTGGGTTAGTCCTACAGGGGCATTGTCGGGTCCTTTGGCTATCTGGCCGTGACGGTCTGGTGGTCTCCGGCATCGAGTCTGGAACCTGTTTGGATGATGAACTCAACTCGCTTTCTGTGTATTAGATATCTCCAGATTAATGAACAATACCAGAAGTTACCCACTCAAATCACATCTGTCGATTCGCAATGCTAGTGACACACGCGACGTACATTGGTAGAGTGAATGCTCTAGTATCGGTCTTGGGGGAAAGACGGTAATCACTCTGAAAAGTTATGTTGTAACGAATGCCAAAGAAAATGGAAATAGACAAGCGCCAGGTGACATTTAGTTCAACTCTCAACGGGTTGCTACGCTGTAATACCTTCTTCCTGAATTACTAAGCAGCGAAGAATCTCGTCCACACTGCGGACTGCTGGGCGAAGCAGACCCCTCGAGGTTCCACCATGAAACTTTTCCGACAACAACGCTATATACTACTATACCCGATGTGAAAGCCAGAAGGTGAAGGGGGTTCACGACCAGCCTCAGTTAGTGCAGATGACGAATGCGGCTGGCAAGGACAACACTTAAAAATCCGTGTTGACGATTGCCTCGACGAGCAGATGAGGAGGTACCGGAGCCAAGAGATGGACCCGGAAGCATCAATATGCATCTTACACAGAAGGAGAAGGAGAAGTTATTTTAGGGAGAGGGGATGTAGCAATGCTGACAGACGTACGAGTACGAGACCGGTACATGCTGCGAAAACCACAAAAGTCTCCAGCAAGCATGAGCCAACCCGAGTTCACCGAGACGGGTATTCTTGAAGCCCTGGCTGCTGGCCACCCATTTGGTGAAACACTCTTCACTCCTGTTCTAGCAACATGGTGCCCAGAAGACCTTGTTCATGAGGTTGTGGACCAGAAGAACCAGGGAAGGATACTATAAGACTTGAATGAAGCACCCCAGGGACTATACTTAAGTTTCTCATTTTCTAATACCCAGACAAAGTAAATACGTAGTTGCTAGTGTTTGTAACGTCAGGGCGATTGTAGTGAAGGAAATGATGTTGATAGACCTTTGTCCAACACGCGGTATTGTCATGATGAGAGCGGGTCTGGAAGGATTCGCTGCAGTCACCATGTTAGAGGGTGAGCCGGATGAGAGCGAAGCAGGTCCTTTAGTCCTGTTCGAATGGTGTGTTTGTCTCAGCACAAGACTCTCTCATTGGGGCCGCCCCGATGGCTGTTCCAGAAGACCTCGTTGCAGCCTCTCTCAAGACGTAAAAAAGACCACCCACGTCCTCTTGTTGTCAAGGCCTTGCTCTTGTCTCCATGCTCGTCTCTGCCATGTCTCTCGGCCCCCGCTGTTCCTCCTACTTCTTTGAGCTCGTTGCAAGCTTTTCTCTAAGCAAGCTTGGAAGTCCAGGCAAGAAGGTGGTTAAGGTGGGTATAAGATAGACAGCTTGAGTGGTTATTGGAAAGGAGGTGGCCCTTCTTGGAAATTGCGCACTTGATCAGACCGAACGTAATACAAGGTGTAGGGGAGCCTATGCTCGAACATGCGCCCGACGACGACCGACCTTACGGACAGGCTAATGCTTCCTTCGTGTACACCTTGCGAGTGGCAACAGCAAACGCAGATAGTTATCGCTTGCCCAGATCTGGACGCTAAGTCACTCGCACGTCGCGTGAGTACTAGCACGAGATACTGGGTGACGTAATAGCAGTGGAAAGTCAATTGAAATCAAGTTCAGCATGTATTCGTGTATATATACGGTATCCCTCACATCCATATGCAGTCTACGCCGAATCCCAAACACGCAGCAAGCATCGCACAGATACACCAAACAAAACGCAGTGAAACGCGGCATGCAGTGTTATAACCAGATGTCGCCAGCGCCATGCAATGACCAGTCAACAGATGGGACGCCAGATATGCATGTCAAGCCAAACGTAATAAGCTCTAGGTTCCTACTCCGCGCCTATGAGGCTCTTGGGAAGGAAGGCCCATACGGTACCCACAACCGACAACACCGTCGAGATGGTCATGAGAACGTAACACAGTAACCTCTCCCTGGCTGAGATCTCCTTGTCAAACAGCTTGACGTAGAAAGCCAGAGGCAAGCTGTGAAGTGTCAGAGAAAGGGCTTGCTTAAGATGAATAAACACGAAGCTCCACTTACAGCACACAGATCGTGAAGCACAAAGCACTGCCCATGAACGCCATTATGCTGTCAAAGGCCGGGAATACGATGGAGATGACCAGGAAGACGAAGATAGTGACAACTCGGACGGCAATCTTCATCACCCCACGGAATGTCGCCGACCGACCCACCATGGCCTGGTTGTCAGAGACGGCCTGCTGGTGGATGCCCGCCAACACCTCTAGAGTAGAGATGATGGGTCGCGCGTTGAGCGGAATCTTGGTAAGAGGAATAATCGCGATGAAGATGCATAGCAAGAAGTTGAGAGCACGAGGATACTCGCTGGTTTGGAGGATGTTCGCAGTGATTTCGTCCATGACATTGTCGCCGTACATCAGGAGACCAACTACGGCCGTGAAGGCGTCCAGGAGGTACTAGTAATTCGACGGTCAGTCCTTGTGCAGGACCGGAGACGATTACAGGATGCACTACTTACCACAGACGAGAAGACCGTCTTGACAGCCCTGGGATATTTGTGAGGATGGCGCATATCTCTGTAAATCTGTGACCCCGATGTTAGATTGCTGCTACGAAACTGGAGATTAGCAGAGACTCACGTTGGGAAACACGCTGTGACCGCCCCAAGGGCTCATGAGCAGGCCAAAACTCAGGGGTAAGGTGCCCCAGTTCGCCGGGAAAAGATACGTCGTAGCAGGCTCAATCAGAGAGCCAGGTGTATTTGGCTTGATGAGTCCGTCAACGACTAGGATCAATACGACTGCAGTAAGTTAATCGAGCAGCTCTTGCACAGCAAGGAGGGGAAAAGGTGTCACTTACTACTGAAGCAGCACAGAATGCCAATCACGCTGGTGAAGCTTAGCAGTCTCAAAGGCAGGAAGTTGAGAGGGATCATGACCACGGAGCAGATAATCTTCCACATATTCACGCTCAAGAAACCCGGGAAAAGGAGAACCAGAGAGTCGGCGAACAGCACAATGAGGGCCACGCATGCAGCTAGCAACTCCATGGTGAACAAAATGCTCGTAGCAATACGGGCATTGCGACCGTACGAGATGTAGGCTAGATCAGAGAATGTGATCAAGCTGGCATCCAGATTCATGCACTTGGCGAGGAGTTTCGCGGTGTACGCCGTCACGGCAGCCGAGCCCGCCAGAACGACCATGCCGCAAATCCAACCAGCATACTTGATACCCATGGGTAGACTCAGGAGACCTACCCCAATTAGAACGCTGCGCTGAACGTTAGACCTTGTCTTGCTGACTTCCAAAGACCTGGGATTCTCTTACTTGATCGAGTTGAAAATGGTCTGAGGTAGCGTAGACTGACCCTCCACAGTGAGGACAATCTTGCCATCCTGCTCAACCTCCTTCACCAAGATTTGAGGGTGTTCACCATCGGGCACATTTCCACCCTCTTGCTGTTGCTGGCGCCACAGCTCACCGGCCTGAGCCATTGACGGCGCGTCAACGTCGGATATCGTGCCATAGGTCCGGTACGATCCGTAACTCCCGAACAGAGGCGGTGTTGCCAGATGAGGAGCAACTGCAAAAATTGACTGCGACGGCCGGCGGCCGCTGCCAAAGCTCGATCCGTGGAAAGCCCCCGACATGTCAGCATCGACAGCTTTGCGCTCCCTGTCGCGGAAATCGGCTGGAGAAGATTCGTCGACAACGGCAGACGCCGAAGAGCCATTCTCGTGCGAAGAACCGGCTCCATTTTCGGGGGTGGCTTCTAGATGCTGTCTCAATAGCGAGGTTCTCGGGTGGGACTCGGGCTCGACAAGGCTACGCGAATAGTCGAGAGCTTCTGCTGACGAGGAGGCAATCGGTGCCTGGTCGGGTGCGAAGACGAAGGAGGGCCTCTGGGGAATGACTTCGGCAAAGCCAGCCGCACGCGCCCAACTGCGGGTGAAGGAGCGAATACTGTTGACGCCGCCAATATCGGTGATGGCGGCGAGGTGTCGCGTTACAGATGACCTTGAAGCGGGGAGTTAGCGGGGAAGGCAGCACGAGACCAAACATACCATCCAGCAGCGAACGACAAAGATGCTCCCAAGTAATAAAGATGATGAATAGAAGAAACTTACCTTCGACGACGCAGGCCATGGTGACTCCCTCCGTAGGCATTCTCCTCACCGTCGCCAAGAAGCGACTGGTCTTCAGTGACGGCGTTGGAGTCGATACTCACGGAGCGCTGGGGAGAAGCACCCCGTTCGTACTCGTCCCACGTCGATGGGTTCCGGGAGGACATGGAAAGCCGTCGTCAGGTACAAGACAACGCGACAGGCGCGAACTGTGATTCTCCGAAGAATTGACACCGATGAGAACGCGAAGACGGGAGAGGCGCGCAGAGAAGAAACGAGAGCTTTCTCCAGGCGCGATTCGGGGTTTTTTTTCTTTTTTCTTTTCTTTGCCAGCGCGGGCGTTCAGACGTGTATATAGCACACTAGCACGACGGACTGCCTTTGCCTTGGCTACACAATGGGCAAAAGCGTGTATCGATAGCTCGCAAATCTGCCTTCCACCACCCCTGGCGGTCCAAGTGGAGACGAGTCGCGGGAGATTGAGATGGTGCTAGTGTAGTGGGTGTTCGGAGCCAGGTTGTCGCAGGTAACGGATGATGTTCCAACTGGCTGCTCCACATCGAGTGGATGAGGGGCGGACGACAGAGATAACAGTTGAGGTTACGTCGCGTGGTGAGGAGACGGGATGCCCGAAGTCTCGATTTTGAAGGAGTTTCTTGCGTGTTCAGCCTCGATCGGTCCCTGGGAAGAGGGGGAGAAATTGGTCGAGGAAGGCGAAAAAGGCCGGAGTAGGGTTGCGCAGAAGTCGAGAGAATCGACAAAAGACTCGTCCATGCTCGGTGCCAAGCGATTCCGAGGGTGGGAGAGTGAAGACCCCGGGACAACCGAGGAAGTCGATGGATTTCTTGCCAAGTCTGTGTGCTGAGAAGGCGGGATGGGGAGAAGCTGCAGCTTTAACAAAACCGAATCGGATGGATCACGGTGCTATGCCCGTCCGTGGGTAGTCGTGCCATGTGGTGGTGTTCCTTGGTATAATGCGCTCTGGACTGCATGGGAAGATTAGGTTCGGTTATTTGTGCTTCTCTAGTCATTGGACGTGCCTGTTCCGTTACTATCGATCTATCTACCAAGGGGAGGGGACGATGATGTCTCGCAGATCAACATCATTACATTACGGAATCGAACCAACCTGTGGAGGTGGACAGCGTACTGAGGCATCGCAGTATCTGGAACGTCAGCTGGTATCTTGGTTTTTTTTTTTTTTATGACGCGGGCTGCATCGTCAAAAGTTGGCTGTCTTATCGCGCCAACTCCTCTGGTTGGACAATGCCCTCCGTCAGCTATGCGACGTGCAGGGCCATTGCAGGCTTTTTGCAGGGCCTCGCCTCTGAAGCGGAACGTAGAAATAACCCCTCCACCTCTCTACCTAGCTACATGCCTAAGGTACCCTGGAGGGCACCTTGCCTACCTAGGTAGTCTGCCGCACCACCGTTGCCTCGACCTCAGCGGCCGGCTGTTCCTCTGTCCACTTTTGCCCCCCTCCCCCAGAGGCTGTACTGTGCACGCCGCTTTCTGGACATGATCCGGCACTGTGCTGGCTCACGGTGCGGCATCTTGGCGCCAGCACTTCAGTTTCCACTGATAGGTACCTCGGGTAGAAGCAAGAGGGAGCTTCCTCGTACTCTAACACTCACCGCTACTTGCATAAGCACTCCCACCTAACATGCCATCCGATGACTGAGACATGTTCATGTAGTCAGTGGCCATTTGTTGCCACCGCCGACTCAAAAGTCTCTCCCAACTCTAGGCCGAGGACGTCGCCTTGATTAACTCTTCCCTCAAGTAGCTAGAGACTGAGGGATTATTCTGTAGCTTCTGATCATCACGGACGGTCCGTCGCGCTGCTTTTCGCCTGTAAAGCTTACTTCCATCTGCTGCGAATGCTCGAGCCTCTCTGACTGGGCGAATGTTCGTTGTAGCAACCCAGATATGTCGCAAATTGAACCATATGACGCGAAATCGATCTTCAGAGACCGTCTTTTTCCACCGCGGGCGGCCCCGTTGCACGGTCCTCACTTTCTTTGTCTCGGCACCTGTTCAAACCACCGCTTCTTACCTGTCCACAACTTACTAACTCGAATACCCTTGTGGTGGTTTGGGAAACATCCGGTGAATTAGCCTTGATGACGAGCTCAAGACGATGCGTCTTTGGGAAAAGCATCATCTTGGGGAAAAGCGGTCACAAAGTTGCAGTATCCAAGGACTACAGTTGAAGACAATTCATACATGCGGCTCTCAACGTACCTTAGCAGGCTGGGTTCCAGAGATTGACTACCATGCAAGAAAACTTGGGCTTTCCACAATTCAGCCCGGGAGGTCCCTCAACAACCCAAACCCACACCTGACTGACGCAAACCAACTATGTCTTCTTGAGCTCCTGTCCAATAGCTTGGGTACGTACGGCTGCACGGACGCTGTCAGTGCTGCAGCTTTTCGCAGCCACCGAAGACGGATAGTATTTTGTGCAAAAACGGGAAGAAACACGCTCGCTGCGCGAAAATTGACGTTTACCGTCATGGAAACATCATCTACCGATCGCAGATCCGACGAACACATCACAGGAGCCCTGACCCCGATCCTGCACATCCTCGACAGCTTCAACCATCGCAACAAGAACCAGCATCACGTCGCTCGCTGGTGGACCCAGTTCGACCTCTTGCGCCGCGCCGTCAGGAGACTCCACGACGCTCTCGTCCTTCGCATCCAACATGCTCAGGCCCAGGGTCACAGGAAGCAGAAGCAAAAAAATTCCAAACACAAACATGATCTAGATGGAGATGTCACCACCAGAGTGGAAACACTCATTCGCCAAATCATACCATCTTCATTCTTGTAAGCTAATGCGCCTCCGCTCGCGTTTGCTCGAAACTAAGTAGTACCAGAGCCTTCACGCAACTTACAGCGGATAATCAACACGCTGCCTTGGGCTTGGTCCTCCTTGGTGTTTTGGCCGGCATAAACTCTGCAGTGGCGTCTTTGGTCCCTGACTGCGTTGAAGAGGGTCACCATGAGCCGCCTGCCGCATTGTCAGCAGCCCAACCGACACCCGTGTTGGCCAAAGACACAAAGGGAGCCTCTGGTCCTGTAGATCTTGGCATAGCCATTTCCCGAGATCAGCTCCAGTTGGGTGCAAAGCCACAGTCCACCCTAAGGCCGGAAGGGAAGGAGACCGCGAAGGGGAAAAAGCGCAAGATGGTTTCCCCGGTAGAGAATGCTGGCCCCACCAGATCTTTAAAGGACAATAAAATAGAGAAAAAGCCGAAGAAGAAGTCGAAAAAGGGGGATGAATTCTCGGACTTGTTCAGTTCACTCATGTAACTCCTGACCCTTGCTACGACAATCAATACTCAAAACTTCAATTCTGTCATTAGCGACGGCTATTTGCTGCGAGATTCCGACATATCACTACCCATGCGCCCTTACCGTCCTATATGTCTTTGACTGAGTCTATCCCAAGACATTGGTTGGGACAATTTCCGCCTCAGACCCTTGACTACGAACCACACTACAACGGCTATTGGTATACATATTCGTCCGACAAATCTCTCCATCTCTGGTGTCTTCACTCGCCGTCCAGCTGTTTACTGAACGCTGCGGTAGGACCAGATACGTGCCCGCATGTCACCCGAGCCAGTAGCGAAGTAGCCGCCAGTCGGGCTAGGCGCAACTGAGATAACCGAGTTCTTATGGCCCTGGAGCATGAGTTGGGTAGCTCCCGTGCGCGGATCCCAGAATTGCACACCACGGTCCTTGGAGCCAGACATGACCCAAGCAGCGTCAGGAGTAAGAGCAACAGAAAGAACGAAGTCCTGAAACTGTTAGCTAGAGCACGCTTCAAAGGACATGTGATGGTGATACTCACTCTGTGACCCTCGAAGGTCTTGACGCACCGTCCGCCCTTGGGACCAGGGTTCGGCAGACCACGGGGCGTGCTGAGCTCCCACATCTTGATCGTCTTGTCGAGACTACCGCTGACAAGGTCTCTGCCGTTGGGAGAGAATGCTACGCTGTAGACACTATCCTTGTGGCCATCAGGGCCTTCCAGGCGCTCAAGCAGGTAGCCCTGGTGAATATCCCAGACGCGAACGCTCTTGTCGAGTGAGCCAGCAGCGACGTATTTGGTGTCGGGAGAGATGGCAACAGTGGTAACACCGTCCTCAATAGTGAGGGTGAGAGTGTTGGTGCCCTGCTCGATATCCCACAGACGGACGGTTCTGTCTCCACTGCCGGATGCGATCGTGCGACCATCGCGCGCGAAGTCTAGGGAGTAAATATCTTGCTCATGGCCAGAGAAGGTGTTGCGAATCTGTCGAGATTGAATGTCCCAAACCTACGAGAGGTTGTCAGCATCAAGACACTTAATGGCCGCCACACTTAATCGACTTACTCTGATCAACTTGTCCTCGGCACCGGTGGCAAGATACTTGCCGTCGGGGCTGAAGCAGACGCTCCTGATGTAGAGATCGCCGGTGATATCAACGCTATCGTCCTGCAGGACACACAACTTTTCTCCAGTCTGAACGTCGTAGATCTGGGCGGATCGGTTGCATCCGGTGGCCACGTATTTGCCGTCGTGACTGAAGCGCACGCAGCAAACAACAGACTCATGACCCAGAGTGTGAACCAGGTCAACGTCCAACATACGAGGAACATGCTGGTTGAAGATTACGAACCAGTCGTGACCCGATTTCTTGGAGTGAGGGGGTAGGCGATCCGGGTCAAGATCACCAAGGGCGTTTCCCACCGGGGGAGCATGAGGGCCCCCCATGCGGGCGTGATCAGGCGTCGGGTGGCTGACCTGAGGCGACTGGGTCGCGCCGGGGAACGGGATCGGGGTGTTGATCTGGGGAGTAGCGGGCCCAACGGCGGCAGGAGGTCTGCCGATACCCCGTCTGCCGGGACCCGGAGATGCGGTGCTCTGGGGAGGCTGAGATGCAAGACCGTTGGATACGGGGCCTTGGGGAGGATATTGTTGGAAAGGAGGCTGCTGCGACTGCGGAGGAGGGGGAGGGGGCGGGACGGGGAGTCCTGGAGGGCCCTGGGCCATCTGGTGCTGCGGGCCCATCTGCTGGTCCTGGGGCGGAGGAGGAGGAGGAGGGGCCAGCTGGCCCTGACCACCGCCGGTCATGATGCCGTTGAAAAGACCGTTGCCGGGGGCAATGGAAGGAGGCTGTTGCGACGGGCCGGCATGGGGAGGAGGCCCGCCGATGCTGGGAGGCGCGTTTCCACGAGCTCCTTCGAGCTGGCGGCGGAGCATCGCGATTTCTTCCTCGTACCTGTTGGAAACTTGATGGTAAGTATTCTGTAGGCTTACGCCAGGGATGGTGGCATCGAGTGACGTACTTTTGCTTCAGGTTCATCTGGGCTTGCTCCATCGCGTACACCTTTTCCCTCACAAGCTGCATCTCTTGAACCTGGGCCTGGACTATAAACACAGTTAGTGTGCTAGCGTTGATGGAGGCGTCGGGCGCGTCTCTCACTTTGATGCTCATAGCCCTCGGTGGTGCGCATCTGCGAATCGAACTCGGTCCTGATCTGTTCGAGCAGCTCGTTGAGGCGGGCAGAGTTGTTGGGGGGCACCGCGCCCATGGCGCGATGCGGATACATGGACATGGCTGCGATTGATGTTTGGAAGACGTCTCAGTGAAGACGGCGTGTATATCCGTCGGCCGGGCGAAGGTCGGCGATGTTTGATGACAGGTGTGGATGCTGGTGAAGATGAAAGCGAGCAACCGGAGATCGGGCGTCGACGAAGAAGATGATCAGTTTGGTGACGATGGGCGGTACTTGGTGGTCGAAGCTCGGAAAATTTGGGCGTCGCCGCAATGGGCCCCCTTCTGCGTTGCGGGTGCAGGAGAAAAGGCGCGGGTTACCTAAGGCAAGGTCTGGGGGGGGGTTTTCTGGCTGCCAGCGACAGCAACAGCGAGAGGCGGCAAAGCCGTCCAGTCAGGGAGACGCAAGTGGATGCGCGATGCCAATACGGACACCAATGCCGTCAGGGTAGGCGCGTGTTGAAAGGGATGTTGGTGATGATCGATTGAGGATGCCGATGATGCAGCGCGCGCGCGTTGAGGTTGTCACGGCGGAGACGGGGAAAAAGAGTGAAGGAGAAGAAAAAGCTCAAGTAGGCAAGGAGGAAGGAAAGAGAGGACCTGAAGAGGCTGGCGAGTGGAAAGAGGAGACAGCCCAGGCCAGGTGAGGTGTGCGTGTGTGTGTGTGTGTGTCCAATGTGAGCGCGTATGTGTGTGTGTGTGTGTATCCCGGCTAGGCGCACAGGCAAAGAACAAGAGGCAGAGACGAGCACACTACACTGGGTCAGAGACGGGGAGCCGCCTGCCCTTGCTCCTGGGGGAGGAACTGCTCTGTGCCCGCCTGAGGTGGGACCAGGCGCACGCCAAGGTACGAAGTAGCCGGCGGAGCGACTCTACATCAGAGGCGTGTCGACAGGTACAAGAAGAAAGACTTGCTGAACGTGCCTCTTTTGGTGTGGGCTGGAGTCAAACTGTAAGCGTCGATTCTGGTACCGGCAGGGGCAATGGAGCTCCTGGAAAAGAGTACCTACCGGGAGACGAATACCCTGCCAAAGCATCAGGTCTGTGCGCCTGGTTGTTTTTGGGGGTGAGCTGGCTCGAGACGTGGATCCGTACCGTCCATTACCATGTGGCGCTTGATTCCCTTCCAGAGGGAAGTTTCAATCTGGGTGGTGCGTGGGTACGTGGGTACTCAGCCAGCGGCGACTCAGAGTTGCGGCAGGACACCGACCGGGGCAGGGGCAAGGGCGGCTCAGCTCCACTCGGTGTTAGTGCTCGGAGTGGAGCGTTGTCAGTGGGGTGCAGCTCTCCGCGGGTGGTATGTCTTAGGTAGGTACTTGCATCTCATGTAAGCCCAGTAAGGTGGGTAGTGTACATGCCTTTGCCTTTCGTCTAAGGTAGACCTAGAATGGAGGCGTACCTTACCTTCCATGACGGCCCATGTCGCGGTTTTCGTCCCGTCACTTTACATAGGTAGGTAGGTATGTAAAGGTAAAGGCAACAACTCACCTAACCTCTCAATCGCAGCTTTTGAGGCCCCGACCCCGCCCAGCCTTGCGAGAGAGGAGGATTTGACTCATCTGAGTACTGGTGTGTGACGGCCGACTGGGCGCGTTTCTTTATGGATGGCGTTATGTCTTTGTCTCCCTGTGCAAACCATGTCCAACCTTGAAGAGAATGCCCCAGCTTGGCTCTCGCCAAAGCCGAATGGCTGAATATACTGTGATCTCTTATATGAAGCTCGGCCACCACCCGCCGATTCTTCGAAAGATCTTTGATAAGTAGATGGTGGCTCGTCTGCAGTTGGGTGCGCTCTGCAAGTGGGCTCCATGACCCTCAGCCGCGGAACGTAGCCCGGCATTAGGTTGGTACATTATCGTGGACGAATGTCACGATGAGATGGGCAAAACATGAGCACGTTGCTGGTCAAGGACGACAACGACCAACACAATGCTGATCAGTGCAAGAGACGAGGATGGGCGGTAGAGATTGCATGCATTTCACGTTCGCGACTCATCCAGCAGAAGTATCCGCAAATTCGGGATAGCAGCGAAGGGAATCGGAGGGTATGGGACGAGATAGGACGGTGATATGGGATGGTACGGGAAGGCGTTAGGCATGATGGCCAGGCAGGATTCGCTGTTGCGGAAAAGGCAAAAAGGGCAATCATCGTGAGATGCAGCGGTGCAGCCTGCAGTTGCGCCGTGGCACTAAAGTACGATGGCACAAGGCGCAAGTACAGGGGTGGGTGTGAGAGGGTGTGGTCACTGGCGTGCGGGTGACTGAGAGCTTGCAGCCAGCTGGGCGTGGGCACGCAGTAAGCACGTCGGGGTGTGCAGATTTGGGGGGGGGAGGGGGTTTTGGGGACACTGGAGAATGGTCCATTTGGTGAGGTGAGACAGAGGGTTTGCCAGGCCGTGGCAGCTAAGCTTGAGGCGAAAGTAAGGGCGGGTCGAGAGGGTTGGCTAGGTTGGATTGGGGGTGTGTGAAAGGGTAAGGGTAAATAAATGTGCTAAGATGGTTAAGGGGAGGGGAGTTCAACCGTCATGGACACGGTCAGGGTCAGGGTGAGGGTGTGAGGAGCAGGATGAGGGTTGTGTCTGTGGTGGATCGTCTGGTCTGGTCTCCGCCGTGCAAGATGGAAACGAGGGAGAGTTTGACGACGTGTGAAGACTGGAAGAACCTGCACCTGCCTTGTTAGTGCCAGCGTCGCAGTATCGCCGACGCGTGCGGAACTGCTAAAATGGCTGCTGAATGTGGAGGAGGGTGCCTCGGATTGCAGAGCGTGAGGCATGACATAACGCCTTGCAATATTTTCTCGGTGAGTGTCGGTGAGGTCAAATTCATCATGAACGCGATCCGCAACGTTCAATACTCCGATGTACAGTGGCTGGCGATGGTGCCGTGAGTATTTCATTTCATGTCTTTCCTTTCCTAATCTTTGGTCTTTTTTTCCTTCTTCAAAAATATAACACCATTCGGATTTCGCAACATGCAGCCTACCTTCCTTAGCTCTAAACTGGGTGACTGGCCCCGACCGCAACAGTCAATGTCAGCGGTGGTTGCATGCATTGGCCGCACACCCTGCCGTGCCGGTGCCATGCCATGCTACCTTACCTATGCAATGTCTGTACCACCCAACCGCCATGGGCCGCCAGCTGCAAAATTTATGGCTCGATTAGCGGCGGATACGTGGGGTATTCGGAGCTGCAAGTTGCAACAGTGGGCAATCATTCATCACACACCACCATCGCTTGACGATGCTTGCTTTTTTCGTCTCCCATTTGCACCGCCTGCTGCCTGTTCCGGATGCGCCTCTAGCCTACGGATAGCCATTCGACGTTGATCGGATCAGAAGCGAGACAAGCCGTAATTGCGAAACGGATACAACAATCGAGCTAGCCAACGGCGCGTAGTTGCTCGACAACTCTTGGATTGTCCGTGCCGGGCAAGCGATAGTCAACGTGGACATTATGTTTTTGCATACCTTACTTCAGTAGCGATGCGGAGGAATTCGTGCAACTGTGGCTCAACTTTCATCAGGGTCGGGAGGGATTAGCGATGTTTGCCGGCTGACCGTCCATGGTTTCCGTCCTATGTTTCCAAGGTTTCAAGATGCCGTTCTGGCACCTCTCCAAACAGAGCCTACTTCAGACGCAACTCCAATGCGCAATCTGCAGTACTGGCATCAGTATTTAAGCTGCAGAGTCGAGTGGAAGGCGGCGTAAACGCGGTCGGACACAATATATAGACAGCGAAATTCTCCATCAGCCGTCGGCCGAGGAATCGGGCGCGCTTGGGGGTGCCATAGCGTTAAAGAGCCAGATAGGTGGTGGGTTAGGTGAATTCAGTCGGCAGGAGGCACGAACATTTTCCCTCAGGTAAGATATCTCAGGCAGGGATAGTCTGCCCGAAAGGTCCGCGGCGTTCCATGCTGTGGCCTGAGGCAAAATTGGTCGGGTCCAAGGCCAGACGCCGGCCATAATTACGCCGGCAATGCAGCCGTCGGAGCCTGCCGGCCGAGTCTCCCCCGTCGTCCGTCGTCCGCCGTCCATCATCCGTCGTTGGTCGTTGTCTGCGTCTTAAGATAGTCGAGGAGTGTGGGAATCTGGGTTGTCTTCATGTCGTCTCTCGGGCAATGAAGTTGAAGTATTGGATAATTTTCAGGGTCACCTATGACATAGGGACGCACTGTTCATAATCTCACGAGATGTCATATAGTACCGGCCAAAAGCTCACCACAACAATAGGCATATTCGCTCTGTATGTGATGCTTCTTCAACGGGGCAAGCCAACTTACTTCACAGGTGAAAATGGCGCTTCGAGGAACTTCGATGCTTGAAAAACATGCTATCAATTATGATGATGGTGACTACGCGCGACTGCATATAGTTCACATCTCTTTCCCTCATTGTTGATTGCGAGCTATTTTCTGATGGTGCACTACTACTTAGTAGTACTCTGAGGCTCATGCAGGGTGGACGCTCTTGCGGTGTTTGTAGATCCAGTCCGGGGTTTGCTCTGCTAAACGAGCAACCGAGTCACGGGCATCATACGACATCAAAGACACTTGTCGCGAAGATCGACCGTCTGCGACTGTGATTACTACCCGTATGCCATGTATTCAGGATAAATCCCCAAGAGATCCCTAGGAATGTCCACCGAGATTTCCCAGTGAACGCGAGTGACACTCGGCCTCATGTTCGATCAAGTCACGAACACAGCGATGGGATACGTCTACCGTGTAAGGACAAGTTTCTCATGGGTTAGGATCATGAGTTGAACAAAAGCCACCGGGTCAGAGGCAGGCGGTCAAGGCTGGCAGAGATAGGCGACCAAACATGGGTCGTTTCAACAGCCTTTGGAAACGTTCTAGACGTCGCTTGCGTTGTGTGCCGACTCGCTGGGAGGCGCAGGTTCCAAGATCAGCGCAGCAACGCAGGGTTGCCATGAGAAGACACACCCGCCAAGGTGAAAGGGAATCAACATCAGGTTTATCAGGTTTATTGCTATCGCGTGCCGTGAGCGTGAGTGGGAAATCGCCGCAATGTCCGACCGAGAAGGTTTGCGCCGCGAAGAAACAGTAAGTGCACTGTCTGTCATCAATTCAGGGGAACGCGGGGACAGCAAAGGGGTAAAAGGGCATCGTCATATGGCTTACGTTGATCATGCCTGCAGGTCAGCGCTCAGAAAATGATGGCCAAAGTCGGTCTAGCGGCAACAAGTGGATCTAGTGGCCGGTAACCACGACTTCCGAAGCAGAAAAGTCACGTCACTCACTCCCTATAATCTACATGGTCCATGGCCGTTGGTATCCGGCCCAATTGCCTGGGGCCGAAGTGCCCGACGCGCCGCACAGCGCTGGAGCCAGAATAGCGGAGGACTGGGACAGTGGAAATAATGCGTTGGGGAATGGGAGTCGGTGTGTACACTACGACGACGTGCTTCGAGAAGTTATGGAGGCTGTGGCCAAACGGGTTGTGACTGACAGCGTCCGGCGTGGTGGTGGCCCGATCATTGGTGGACGCTACTGCGCACAGGACGTGGAGGAGGGCGAGATGCAGAGATCGCTGCGAGATGTCATTCATTAGGACGGCCCGTGAAAGAGTAGTGGCGTAGCAGTTTGCAGGCGTGAGGGTGCGGGCGAGATGTTGGAGAAGTACTTTGAGCAGTGGGAACGGGATCCGAATACGAAACGACAGGCGGCCGTCGACAGCGGGAATCTAAGGAACTTCCATGTGTGAGATGAATGATTGTTGGGTGGTGTCAGCACCCTAAGGGACCGCAGCACGGTAAGTGTAGCGTCCAGGGGCAGCGGCCAATCAGAGGCGTCAATGGCTGGGCGCCAGTCCCTCCATCACGTCGAACCTCACCCAAAGGGTCAAGATCCATTTCCCGGGCCGGGAAGTCCATGAGTTGGATCATGCCATTCAAGGCCAAAGTGCCGCGCAAGAGTAGCTGGAGCAAAAGAGAAACATCCCATTACAAGATTGCCCTCAGGCAGCGTCGTGTGATGATGGTGAGGGCGAGTCGGTGGGCAGGCTGCGTGCGGGAATCTCCAGGCTGTGTCAATAAAAAGACAAGCTCTTCCCGCCATATCCAGCTCTGCCGTCCTGCCTCCCTCTAGTGCAGCGTTGTGTGGCCGTGAGTTAAGCAACCATCTCATTCCTCCTTTCCGCATCTCGCATTCAATTGTCATCTCACCTGTCGTCAAACCTTACGCATCCTCCCAACTCTGTATCCGTACAGACAGAACCCTTACGGATACGCAAGGGTAGGTGGCTGCCTGTCTCGAGGCCCAGGACCCTTAGGTTACTTTAAAAGTAGTTTCTGTACCTTGCGCAGGCCAGACATCATACTTTACCGGATAGAGGGCACCTGAGTTCCAACTCCATCCCTCCGGACAAGAACAGCTTGCTTGGCCTTCGGCTGCCGCTGTCACTGCTTTCGCGTTGTCATCCTCTTCCTCTGCCTCGTCCTCATCCGTCGCCATCCATCTCGGGCACGCCAAAAGCCCGTCGAAAGCCCGTCTGTTGCGACGCTACTGCCGACTTACAGCAATATCCTTGCCTGCTGCCGCCGCAGTGAAGACACCGCCGATCCCGCCCCTGGCTGCTTCCCACCACGCTCAACCTGGCGGTCCCATTTAGAGGCAAATTGCTCCCCTCTTGTGGCCCCAGAATTTTTTTCACCAAAACGTCCGATAAGATCTCTCGGAGCCAACGATATTCCCGAGCTGCCCCCCCCAGCATCTCGCCTGCCTGTCTCGCCTCGACGTACCGCGACTTGTTGCGCTGCAATTCGCCTAACACTTACAAAATCGTTTCGCGCCGCTCCCTTCCGCGGCACCCTTCCTCTCTTTCCTCTCTCTGTCGTCACCAAAACATCGGCAGCTGGTCGCAAACCCCTTTAGAGAACCCTCCTCCGCATCCGACCTCGCCATGGATATCGTTCTCGAGGTCGTCGACACCTTCGTCGGCGACAAGATCTACGCTTCTTTGCTGCCCGCCGGCGCACCCCCTTATGACTTCCCTCACACCGCTGCCAACGCCACGGCGCAACCGCTATCGACATGGCAGTATAAGCCCGCGACTCACTGGCTTCATCTCGAGCCCTCTGAGGCCGCCTACATGAGCGCCTGGCCAAGAGACAACATGTATCGCCAGTTCACTTCGCTCTTCCTCGTCACCTGGTATGTCGAAACTACCCTCCTGACTCGTCTCGTCCGATCGCTAACAACAAGGTTCCCAGGATCTTCGGACTGCTCAACTACTTCGTCTTCGCCACCCTCTCGTACATTTTCATCTTTGACAAGAAGACCTTCAACCACCCCAAGTTTCTCAAGAACCAGGTCTGGCTTGAGATGAAGCAGGCTAACAAGGCCATGCCCATCATGTCTCTCTGCACCGCCATCACCTTCCTCGCTGAGGTTCGCGGCTTTTGCAAGCTCTACGACACCACTGAGGAGGGACCCGGCCGTTGGTACGACTGGGCCCAGTTCCCGCTCTTCATTCTTTTTACCGACCTCTGCATCTACTGGATTCACCGCTGGCTGCATCTGCCTTCCGTCTACAAGCACCTTCACAAGCCTCACCACAAGTGGATCATGCCATCCCCCTATGCCTCCCACGCTTTCCACCCCCTCGATGGTTTTGCACAGTCCGTCCCCTATCACGTTTATCCTATGCTGTTCCCCCTACAAAAAATGGCCTATGTCGCTCTGTTCATTTTCATCAACTTCTGGACCATTCTCATTCACGACGGCGAGTATATTACCGACAACCCGATCATCAACGGTTCTGCCTGCCACACTGCCCACCACCTTTACTTCAAGTAAGTTCTCAACCCGTTTAGAGAGGTGAGTCAAAGTTGCTAACAAGGTATCCACAGCTATAACTACGGCCAGTTCACTACGCTGTGGGATCGTCTTGGCGGCAGCTACCGCAAGCCCGATCTCGCATGGTTCAACAAGCAGACCAAGATGTCCGAAGAGACTTGGAAGTCCGGCATCAAGGACATGGAAAAGATCCAGAAGGAGGTCGAGGGAGACGATGACCGCCAGTATGGTGCATCCGTCGACCAAAAGAAGAATAACTAAGAGTGAAGATGCTCTTGAAACCGTGGCAGGCTTTTGTCACGAAAAACGGCCAACACACTTCATCCGGCGCTGGCAACGGCTGCCTACGACTGCATTATAAACGCTTGTAATACCTGGACGTTGCCAGACTTTCGACTGTACATATGAACCTCAGCACTTTTGCATGATGAGGGGAAAAGGTGGATGAGGATGATGAAATGACTGAACATGGGGAAGTGCGCCCGTGACGATCTGGCATCTCGTATGCTCACACGAGTTGCAAGTACAATAATATCTAGTGGCATAGTCCAGTCCCTACCACAGATGGTTCTGGATACCTATCAGAGATTGAGTTATGATGAGTCAGGGTTAAAGTGGTGGTGACATGCACTAGCACGGTAAATCAGTTTGGGGACGTTAATCAGCATGAGATAAAAAAAAAGCCACATGACATTGAAAGCCTGATTATCAGTTGCTCAACTTGTAACGCTAGAAGCCAACCAACCTCACATAGAAAAGAGACCCTCGGAACGATTGAGATAAAGCATCGCGTCCGCCTCTGGAGCTTTAATAGAAGAAATCCCAATCCTAAAGAGGGAAGCACACTCCGAACGCCAGAATTCTCCACGCCAGCAGGATATATGAGAAGCACACGAGTGAACCAAGGAGATAAGTTTTGTCGGAGACGAAGTGTTGGGTGGGTTGTTGTAGTCGCTTCATAGCAGACCATATTGTGAATGGTGGCATCGTTGAAGGTGGCTTCCTTGCGTCGGCGGGCGCGAAGACAGCTCTCCTCCTTCAAAGATTGGCAGTCGTTGTGATTTCTCCTACGACAGAGATCTTATTTCAGGACGCCTTTATATGCTTGGATGCCTCGAACCAACTGTCATCCATGATCTTAGCTGAAGGTGACGGCCTTGGGGTCGAGGGGCCGGCCGTCAGGACCGATGCCGTTGGCCTTAAAGCGGTTCTCCATGTACACCCTACGAGCCTCGTCGAACCTCATTCTGCGCTTTTTCATGATCTTGAGAATTTCGGCCTTGCTCCGATCATCGAGGCCTGCGCGGCTGTCGCCAGACTCGACGTTGCCGCTGAGGTCAAATGTCGAGCTGGAGAGACCCGCCTCCATGTCGCCGGTGAAAGTTGAGGGCAGGCGGGAGTAGATGTAATCGCGACCTGGAATCGGTAGGTTCGGGAGGAAAGGCTGCCAGTGGGTGCGGGTGAGGTAGAGGACCGTCGCGATGACGAGGGCGAAGAAGGATACCGAGTAGAGGAGGTAGGACATAGTGTCGATCGGTTGTTCGACGTCGCTTGAGAGGTATGTTGCGGGGATGTCGGAGGATCGTGAAGTCAGAGTGCAGGCGACAGCGGGCGCGCAATGAGGTAGGTTTCAGCGACCAAGTCACCAGCCCCGTTGGATTCGGAAGTTTGACAGGGGGACGTATACGCGATCAAGAAAATGTCGTGAGGTTCGCGCTGCTTAAATGTGAAAGGAGTTAAGTCGGAGTACACAGAGGAAACAGGATTCGCGAGGTATCATGGAACAAAAAAAAATATGTGCGAAACGACGAGAAAGACTGCCGTTTGGTGAGTTCAAGCAATCATGTCGGGCCCTGTACAGGCGCGGGGATTCCGGAGACTCCTGCTACACTGTAGGATCGATGAAGCTTGTTAAGGTGAAGAGTGAGGAAGGAGACGGGTTGGGCAATGTGCGACGACAGGATGGGTGTGAGGTGAGGTAAACTCTGGGGCCCTTTCCTGGGCTCTCGGGGCTGTTACCACCCCGTGCATTCCGTCTGATCCAGTGGCCTCAGAAAGGCGAGAGCTCTCGGGCAGCCTCAGCGAGTCTCTGTCACCGCGCAGGCGGGCTGCTGAATGTCTGCTGGGCCCCACTTAGAATGCCAGGGAGGTACGTAAGAACGCAGGCGCAGTCCGCAGGCGCGCGAAGAGATGCGCTGACACGTCCTTCGGCCTAGGTAGGTAAGGTAGGTGAGGTAGGTACGTCACGTGAAATGCATGGCGAGATGCTGCCCTTCTCGGGGTCCCGGGTTCCCTTGGTCGGGGAATGATGCGCACCCGCCGGCGGGAAGCCCTGGGCCTGCCCTGCGGTTCCATTGCTAAGGCAGGCTCGTGGAGACAGGCCAGATCGCTGGGTCACAGTTTCAGTTTGGCCAGAAACGATGATGTCTCTCGACGAAGCCTTCCTAGTTATTCACTTCCATCTTACCATAGGACAGCTGCGCTCCGATAGCTTTGCCCCAGGCCGACCATCTGTGTCGTAAGGTTGTGTATCTCGGAGGAAGAGGCACTGCAATCTGACCGAACAATGTCAAATGTCGCCGCACCGTCCGTGATGGACATGCGACTGACGCAAAAGTCAATTTGCGTGAGACCCAATCGCCCTGTTCGCATAATCGCGGATACTGGTAGTGAGCTGGGAGACCTTGCACTTTTTTCTTACCAGTGATGCATTAGCGAGTTAGTTTTACCCGGCCTGAGTGGGCAGCCTCCGACTACGACCCAGCTGATGCACTTCGATACTTGACCATGGCACAGCGGCGCTTTACATCAATGGAATGGTCAGTCATACTGAAGAGATGCCGCTAGAACCACAAGCACCTTTACCACAGACCACGTGTACATCATTGTCCTGGTAGAACAAACAAACAAGCAACTCCCAATCTTGGCGTAAACTACTAAATATACACAGTAAACCCAAATTTGGAGTGACCGCGGAGCCAGGAGATGCCGTCTTGCGGGCAGTTCCATTTTACATGTGTTGCCATCGACCAGGCCTGGTCGTTTTCATTCCTCTCGAGATATAGTCCTTTGGGTTGTCGTCGTGGGCTTTACAAGTTTATAAGGTTATCCGCACTAGTTGAAAGCACATGCTACATGAGTTTTATCTCTTCTGCTTCGCCATCTATATGCCTGTGCGAGTATCATCGAGTCATCTATATCGAGCTCTATGTCAACGATGGTCCCGGTACCGACCCCGCTGTTACTTTCAATCTACCTCTTCGTGCCTGAAAGTTGCCGGCTTTTGGTGATCGCCATAGGAATAAATGTACGATTAAAGTCATGAAATATTCTGGAAACTACGTCGTAAAAAAAGCGACTTTCAGTACGAAACATATTAAATCATCAATAACCAATCCCAGTTCTTATGGAGCAATTAGTGAACCATATGTTCAGATGCCGGACAACGGGTTCAAGGAATGCAGATACCTTAACGAGAAGCTGGGTCGTAGGCTACAAGATGCAGTGGCAAGGATTACAACTTAGAGGTACACCTATCCCACGGTCTTAAAGGTTAGTGTGGTATTTTGTAGGTCTAGGGAAGGGGCACTATAGGGGGTCTTCTAAAGCTAGAGTTACTTTCTAATCTATTTAACTTTAAGGTTATTTTTTAGGATTATATACTTAAAAATAGTAGTAAATACTTACTTACTTAATAAAATAGAAGTCTTTTTTTTTCCCTTCTACTGCCCTCTTTTTTTATCTATCCTACTATATTTTAACATAAGCTTTATAGATCTCTCTAACCTTATTAATAGTATATTATTAGTTCTTAAAAACGCTATTACTATTATAGCTAATATTATTACTTTTAGTAGTAGTAGCTGCTGTTACTAACTATATAGTATTTTATTAATCTATATTTTACTATTAGTAGAGCGTTTTTTTTTGCTTCTAAGCGTGCTGCTAAAGTGTATATGCTATATTAAACCTTTACTATTATAATAAGTAGCTATATAGTAAAAATCTTTTATATAATAACTACTTATATATATATATTCTTTATATTAATATTAAAATAGACTATAAAATAATTACTTCTTTAATTAGTTTTACTATATATTAAATTTAAAAAGTATATATTTTTAATCTTACTTTTTATTACTACTTTAGTATAACCTAATAATATATATCTTAAGTTTTTAAAGAAAAACTATATTATTATATAGAAGATTAATATCTATAAATACTATTTTAAAATAACCTCTAATAGTTTATACTTAAGTTGAAAAAGTATAATATATAAGCTATTATTTTATCTCTTTATAAAATAAGCTTTAAATAGATTAAATAGACTTAGAAGATTAAATATATTAAAATAAATAAATATATTTATATTACTTTTTATTACTAATACTTTAAATATCAGCTTAACTTTAAAGATTAAAAGTAAACACTTTTTATTTTTTCTAATAAGATATAAGTTATTAACAGCTCTATATAGAAGTAATAGATATTAATATATAAAATAGAAAACTTTAAAACTTAAGCTTTATTATACTAAAAGCTTTATAGTTAGATATTATAAGTAATAATCTATAGTATTAAAAAAAGCTTTATTTTTATATAAGAAAAAGAGTATAATAATATTAATACTAAGAAGTATATTAAGTATATCTTACTCCTTATTAGAGATTTTATATATATTTATTTAAGCGTAATATTTTAATAGGATAATATTATAGCTTATTAAGTGGGTTTCTAAAAAACTAGCTACTTTAGAATAATGTTAAAACTATTAATTAGCTATTTAAATTATTTAATTTATTATTTATTAAGAATATCTAATTTTAGTTTAAATATTAGATTAAACTTAACTATAATTTTAAAAATCTTAATCTTTTAGTTTTATATATAGTAATTCTAATAAGCTAAAAAGTAGTATTTTATAACTTCTTCTTTATATTAGCTTACTTAATATCTAAAAAGCTAATAGAGTATATATACTATAATAGAGAGATAGTCCCCTATTAATATAATTAAGAGGAGAGAAATTAGAGTATTTACTTATTTAATAGTAAAATTAGTAGAAACTAATACTTTATATAGATATATTTATTTAGTAGAGAATATATGCTTTTTTGCAGTACCTATTACGCTAAGCTAACCCCCTGGTTACTTATATTAATTCTAACCCACAAAGTACCACACTAACCTTTAAGACCGTGGGATAGGTGTACAACAAATACACTTCCTAGATCCCCAGAGCCCACCAGCTGCAGCGCTGCACCGCCTTCACTAGCCACATCCAAGCTGTCCCATCCGGGAGGGCTTTGCCCGGGTCGGGTGGCTCGGTCGTAAAATGAGGGTCTTTTCTAGCGCTAGTCCGTAAACTGAAAGCTAAGCGACCGGTTTTGCGATTGCCCACACACTCGAATTTACCTCATGCGTCGGCCGTAGAGCGAGAAGCTGAAGGTGTTCATCAACCATTCCGTGATCCTCGAAAATCAGTCAAAATGGCCGCCGCTCTGCCCAACGTTTCCGCCGACCTCATCTGGGAGGTTGTCCGTAAGTTGCAATCTTGTCACCTCGTCGTCTGAACGAAAAACGGGACGACGACACCACGGGGTTTCCCCCCCATTGCAAGCATTTTGCTCACCATTTTCGTCGCGTTGGCGATGTACAGGCAACCAGAATGCCTACCTGGTCAACCGCAACGACGCTGGCGGCCTCCAGCTGTCCCGCGACCCCCTTAACCTGGTGAACAAGCACTCTCGCAAGGTACGTCATATTATTTCCGTGGTAGGCTCTGTTGTGGGCGGTATTTGGCTAACACACGGTGCAGTACGCTGGTTTCGTCAACGACAAGGTACACACTTTCCCGCTGTAATCGAAGCACCGAATTCCCAAAACGAGAACGATGCGGGGACGAATATGGATTGGTCGATCGAGGAATACATTGACTGACAGTAAATTGCGACGCAGGCGATCGGCGTTGTCCCCAACGAGAAGGGTGGTGTCAAGGTCATCAGCAAGAACCAGAAGAACGCCAACAAGCCTGCCCAGGGCACTACTGAGGTCACCTACGGCGGCAACAAGTCGGCGCGCAAGTGAGTGTTTTCTGAACCTCAGCGACACGGCTCCGGATGGAAGCTGCATAGGAAGTTGAAGGTATTGACGGTGTGACCTACAGGACCTACAAGGCCGTCGCCCTCCAGGCCGCCAACGGTGGCTACCGTGCCGATCTCCGTGAGGCCGCCGTTCAGCGCGTCTCTGCCATCCGCCGCGCCCAGAAGCCCGTCAAGCCCGAGGCCGCTGAGAAGAAGCCCCGTGGCGTAAAGGCCAAGAAGGCCGCCGAGAAGACTGAGGCATAAATTGCTTGTTTGAGTGGACGGAAACGACTTTGTTTGGGCGTTATGTCGAGCAAATAGATTACCTCTGAAGACAAGGGCGAACAAATCAAAAGCTTGAGTCAAGGCCAAAATAATGACTGGACTGGGTTGCAATTGCTCCAACAAATTCTGTCCAACGATGGTGATGGTCGTGGATCGTGAACGACAGTCGTGCGCATGTGGAGTTGTCTGTCCCAGAGGGCCCAGAGGGGTAGTCGGTAATGATCTAGCTAATGGTGGACGGACCGCGGTTACGAAAGACGTCAGAGTGAGTGCATAAGGGAGGCTGGCGACAGCTTGGCCGCTGGCTTGGATGATTGTGAGACCGGTCTATCGGTCGTCACCCGGCGTTGCCCGACAACATGAGGGAGTGGTTCACAGCTCAACCTCGGGATAACGGGCATACGCCGGAAAGTTGGCGGGTTCTTCGGCTTTCGTCGCCGATTTCAGTGACGACAAAATACCCGGCTCGTGAGTTCGCGGTGGATTGCGGATGAGATACGGCATCTACACTGGAGCTAGGAAAATCACCGGAGTAAGTCTTCGCCGACTTTGACCTTGGCGCACGGGATCCAGTTTCTCAAGGATTCATGACATGTTGGGGGTCCACGGTACGTACTTGTGGACGTAGTTAGGAACCCCGCGGTCTGCAAAATAGGTAATAATTACCTGAAGCCGCTTTTGTTTTGTTCCCTATTCTGTGTCGTTTACTCTATCGTGTTATTCAACCCGTATGCAGTGTACGCATACACCTCTGTATCAGAACAACTCCAGAGAGGTCAAAAGTCTATCTACGGATGCCTTGAGGATAATGACGCCTCATCACCACCAAGGTAAAAGTTTAGCTTCACAGGTTGAATTACCTGAAGCCGCCAACGGATATTAATAGCGAATGCGATTTTGGTCGTCAAATGATGCAATGGAAGTAACACCTTCAATAACTAGAGACCGGACCTGCCTGGACACGGAGCTGTTTGAGTCTGGGGGTGCTTGGAAACATTGGAACCGGCGATGGGGACGCTTGTTTCTCCCGCACCCGAGTTTTGGCTATACATAGGACAGCTTCCCCTGTGTCGGGACCGTCAAACCGCCATAAGCAGGAAGTCATCGGAAGGCATTGGCTGAAATCCGGGAGTTGACGGGGACGGACGGCTCCATCTTCTCTCGATGCATGCCGCTCTCACATGCACTAGACAGGACGGACGGCTGGTAGGAGGGAGGTGCCTGGCGAGCGGTTGATTGGCCGGGGTGTGGGTGTTGCATCTGGCTTTCTCTGCCTTGCTGCCGAATTCCCCCCAGCATAGGAAAGCTGTTTTTGGTGGAGGGGAATGGCTCCTCCTGCTTGGCCGGGCTAGGTAGGTTGTCTCACTGGGGGGGTTTTGTCGCAGCAGCGGCACCAAGCCACGACGTCTTTGTGTAGGTATCTGCGACAGCCGGCTCGCTATTTCTGGGTGGTAGATTTGCGGCAGTGTACAAGCTCTTTGTTACCTCGCATGCCCAGGTCCCGAGACACAGCGCGCAGGACTCGCACGGGATCTTGCTGGGTGCGGCGGCTCTCTGTTCATCGACTGCACTGCCCGCCCGTCTACCTTAGCTGTACCGTACCATACCGTACCACGCGTACCTAAAGGTATTCTGCGCATCACTGGCGCTGCGCTGCTACCCCCCCAAAGTTGCCCCTCTTTTTGCCCCTCCATCCAATGATGATGGTGGTCCCATACGTGGACGGGGATGAGGTGGGAGAAGGTCGCAATTCTCCCCGCGGTTGAACCTACGTCCCCGCCGACAGCCTCCGGACTAGGTATCATCTGGCTGCTCTGACTGCTAGTACTTCAAGCCTTCCGCATCCCCTTCTTCCTACTTCCTCTCTCCTCGTACTCAAACAAAAAAACCTCTCGGCTTATCCTGTCCGTCCATTCATCTTGAGCCTCTTCAAGCAACTGCCGCGTGAGTGAAAGTCAGTCTGACGATGGCAAACCACCCCTCTCCCTCAAGCTTACAGCCACAGCTCCAATGTGACCCCGCTGGAGCTCGAGGGGTTGCCGACCAAGCTCTTGAGCTACATGAGATCACCCCGCTAATCCGCGAGAACCCTTCAGGACACCACCACCTTCCCCTCTTGCATCCCCAGATCGAAACAAACGAACACAGTCAAGATGGTCAAGGCTGGTACGCTTCATCCGAGACAGCATCTCTCGCCCCGTCATCTCTAATTGCTTTCCAGTTGTTGCTGGCGCCTCTGGCGGTATTGGACAGGTAAAGTGACGCCAGACCCCCGCCTCTGGGCACAAGTCAAAGCTGCGCATGGACTTACCAAGTCTTTTCTTCCGCAGCCTCTGTCCCTCCTCCTCAAGCTCTCTCCCCTCGTTGACGAGCTTGCCCTCTACGATGTCGTCAACACCCCCGGTGTTGCCGCCGACCTTTCTCACATCTCTTCACAAGCGGTATGTCTAGTCAAATTCGACGGTGTAATGCCCAATGCCATCCTGGCCATCGCATGCTAAATAGACTCCCTCGCAAACAGAAGATCGCTGGCTACCTGCCCAAGGACGACGGCGCGAAGGCCGCCTTCAAGGATGCCGACATCATTGTCATCCCCGCTGGTATTCCCCGTAAGTCACATTTGTCCAAACCGAGGTGCTCGTTATATGCCGCAGTTGTCTAATCAAAGCTCCTTGCAGGCAAGCCCGGCATGACTCGTGATGACTTGTTCAACATCAACGCTGGCATCGTCAAGGGCCTGATCGAGATCGCGGCCGAGGTTGCCCCCAAGGCCTTCATCCTCGTCATCTCCAACCCCGTCAACTCCACCGTTCCTATTTCCGCCGAGGTCCTCAAGGCTAAGGGTATCTTCAACCCTCAGCGCCTTTTCGGTGTCACCACCCTCGACATTGTCAGAGCCGAGACCTTCGTTGCCGAGATTGCCGGCAAGGCGAAGCCTCACGAGCTGACCGTCCCCGTCATCGGCGGCCACTCCGGCGAGACCATTGTTCCCCTTTTCAGCCAAGTCACGCCTTCCGTCACCATTCCCGACGACAAGTACGATGCCCTCGTCAACCGCGTCCAGTTCGGTGGCGATGAGGTCGTCAAGGCCAAGGATGGTGCCGGTTCCGCTACCCTCTCCATGGCCTACGCTGGCTTCAGGTAAGATTCAAGCTACTCGGAACATGGATTGTCTTGTGTGAGAGTGCGTGTGGCTAACTGAAGTAGATTTGCCGAGAAGGTACTCAAGGCCGTCAAGGGCGAGACGGGTCTCGTTGAGCCTAGCTACGTCTACTTGCCCGGTGTTCCCGGTGGCAAGGAGATTGCCGCCAAGACCGGCACTGACTTCTTCTCCGTCCCCATTGAGCTTGGTGTAAGTTCCAATCCTCCATGAAGACCCAGTCGATGCTGACGCCGAGTAGCCCAACGGTGCTGAGAAGGCTGTCGACATCCTCGGAAACATTACGGACAAGGAGAAGACGCTGCTGGAGGCCGCTGTTAAGGGCTTGAAGGGCAACATTCAGAAGGGTGTCGACTTTGCCCACAACCCCCCTCAAAAGTGAATACCCCCAATTGTACATTTGCAGCAACAGCCCCCGTTCCCCCGCTCAAGGAAGCCTATTGAACGCCTTCCAACAAACGTAGCCAAAACGGTGATAGATGAAATACAACCGCGAGGGAGAATTAATGGCTGATTGATTTTTCTCTTCCCTAGGCTGTAAGGTGGCTGATGACCGCGAGTGTGTGTAGCTGATCGGCTTACTACATCAACTGGTACTGGTATTGTGATTCCGTGGCTTTGAGGGTGGGGGCGTCTGGGTATTTTGAATATGGCAAACGGTCGATAATCCCGTTTGCTTCTAGTGAAGAACTTTCTGTATGTGGAGTAGGACACCATTGAATCTACTCGACATGATCGTACTTTTGACAGGGTGCGTCCCGTCTCCTCCGAATCCAATCATCAAGTATTGCACTACGCATGGTTTCATAGAGGTTATGTGCTCGAAGGTAGCGTCTTGATTTGAAAGATGGCAGCCGGCAACTCATTCGTCTCAGCTTGAACTGTGGCATTGATCCCCAAGGCTGCGAGGGCTCCGCGGACGATTCCGCAGGGGAACCATAGGAACTGTTGGTACAGTAAAGTCAGCTTGACTACCACGAAATCCACAACGCCACGTCCGACTTACCGGTTGTGCCCGTACGACGGCCTGACCCCCGGTCTCGGTGCTCATTCTTGAGAACGGCTTGAACGAGTTGTCCGTCAACACGTAGACGCCCTACACAGAGAGCCTCGAGTTAGCAAACCGGCCGTGAACTGTCTCCAGAGATGGACAAGACCACCCACCCTGTGGTTAGTCTTTAGATTGTCGACTTGTTTCCGGAACACCAGCGACCACAGATCCTTGCAAACGAACTTGATGACGTCTAGCGTATCGTTGAAGTGTGGCCTGTCTCTCGAAAACCTATCCCAGTGCCCGACCCGTTAGTCTCTAATTGACACTGACCAACAACATCGGGGAGGGGAGGGCGGGGAAGACATACCTCTCTACAAGTCCCTGGCCAACACGATACCCCAACGTCTCGAGACGGTAGAACACGGCGTCCCTCTCCTCATCTTCGTCCATCTTCCGCGCGCTGCCTGCGGTGACGGCCCCGCTTGCGCTTGACAGCGCCGCGCCTGTTGCGGCATGGCTGTGACTCCCGGAGGATGCCCCGTCTCCGCCGACCGATGAGCCCTCTGCTGGAGCTATGTCGAGCTCCCTCGTTACGCGGAACGCCATCGGCACGAGCTCGATGAGGAGAAAGTCGAGGCAGGAAGAGTTGAGGAAGGAAGCCGTCGGATCCGAGGCGTTGTACGGGGGCATTACGCTTTCGAACGACATGATTGCGACTGTGGTCTGGTGATGTTCTCGTGCTGCTGTCTTCTCCCCGACTGGTGTGGCCGCTGTTTCGTTCCGTGTAGGGTCGGTTGAGACCGATTGCGACGTAGGGCGAGCGCATCCAACGAAGTGGAGGGAAGATTCTCGGCGTTTTTTTTTTTGGCGTTTCTGTCCCGATTGGCCTTACTGTTTCGTAGTCTGGGTACTGTAGCTGCCGGTGCCGGCCGTTTATCGGTCTTGAGCGTGAGGGGAATGTGATGATAAATATGGGAGGTAGGTAGGTATCTAGCTGAAGGTGAGGACAGACGGGCGACGGCACCTTACCTTCGGGAAAGGCAGTCGACGGTACGTACTTCTGACAAGGGCGCAGTGGAGCCTCAGTCCATCCCTTCTTCCACCATCATGCACACGCCCCAACCAACTCCTGGATAAATAGTCAAATTGTTATCGCCGTGAGACACAGGAACCAACTTCAGGAAGATTCTAGTTTGATAAATCGCAAACACCGACGGAGATACGCCGGCCGAGAAAGCTCGCCCTAGGTGACCGCGAAGCGCTTGCTGGACCATGTGCATTCGCAGGCAATCATTCATTTCTTTCGTGCTGTTTAGACTAGACTTTGATGGATGGGATATGTTTTTCCTCCTGAACGCCTGTGCAGCTATCCTTCCGTTCCTTCCCACGCCAAACTGTAAAATACACACACATAAGGACGCATTAGGATATTTGGACGTGCCTTGACCCAACAACGTAAGGCTCCACTTCCAAAGATTGAGTGTAAGAGACAAGGAGCGGAGGAACATGCCTCAGAACAGCTGGCCATTGTAGCTGTTGCTGTAATTGTTCGCCGCCGGTGGTTGAAGCTGCTGCCGCTTTGGGGGTGGTTGGAGGGGTTCGTCATCATCAGAAAGCGTGAGATCTATTGTCACCCTATCGGAGTGAGGCCTCTTCGCACTCGTGGAGCCGAGACCCCGAGGCATCGTTGAGCTTTCGCGCGACATGATGGTTGTGGTCGGTGTCGCCGTACTAGCAACTGATCGAACGGGCGTCTCGAGGTTGCGACCACGAATGACGCTGACTTCCGAGATGATGAAGTCGTCATCGTCATCGTCATCAACGGAGCCGTTCCCACCGTTGGCAGACTGATCGTCTTGCGACGAATTGACCCGCCATTGTCCGTCAGGCTCGATCGTGACTTGATCCAATGACTTGGACGTATTGGCCAAAATCTCCTTGACGTATCTATGTGAACATTAGTCGATAGCTCGCCAGCTCACACAAAAGACACCTACTCGTCGACCGCAAGTTGATCGAACGGTGCGGACTTGTTGCAGATAGGACACAGCCATTGAGGGCCTTGCTCCTGCAACTGAAGGTATGAAGTAGCATCGAAGCACTGGATATGCGAGCAGAATGTAGAGCGACACGGAACGTCGAGTCGCATGTAAGATAGTGGGCATTTCAGAGACAATACTTGCGATGTTGTGACGATGTCCGTATCTGCTGCCTTCTTGCTGACTGAAACATGATTAGTGAGCTGTTGTCAGATGCGAATCTCGTTCGGAGTACCTACTTTCCTGGATGACCGACTGCTTAGGAATCTTCTTCCCAGTTTTGATCCGCTCAGCGAGCTCTTGAGCCGACGTGATCTTGCAAACGTAAAGGACGAGGAAAAATTTCTGTTCAAGCCCGTGAGTACGGGGCATGATGACCGGGGCGTATTCATGTTGCCTACACTCACCTTCTGTGTCAAGGCGTAGGTGAACTCGACGAGATTCCGGTTGTCGTTTTTCAGACGTAGATAACTCGTGACGTCCACCGGTCGCGTTGACCCCGGCTTGTTCTTCAAGCCTCTCAAGTTGGCCTTGACCTCGTTTCCGTTGACCTTGATCTCCGACTGATGAGGAAAGGTAATGTTCTGAAGCTCACTGTTGCTATTGCTGTCGGCGCAAAACACCATTACACGGTATGACTTGTCCTCGAGAACTTTGTTCACTCCTGGGCAGTCGCTCAACTTGACCGGGACGGAAACCATATTTCTGTGTTGGCTCATAGCTAGGGGAATCAGCGGGAGGTAACAAGCGTTGGAATCAGACTCGGTATCTTACTCTCGCAGACCTTAACGTCGCCGACCCGGTGCTGGAGTGCATAGAAGGGAGTATCCTTGAATCTTGGGCCTAGGCGCAATTAGCTGTTGTCGGACACAGCATACGAGAACATCCTGCATACCGATTGTGGCCCCAAAGCTGTGCATCGAGTGGCCATTCAGCCCCGTGGGACGGCCATTACTGCGCTGGTTCCAGTATGGATCTGATCGCATCACGACGGGTTGTGCGGGCGCGGAAGGACGGGCGGATTTATGGGATGCAGGAGAAGAGGAAACCCCGGTTCGCGTGGTCTCGATGCTCCGTTGAATTTGCTGAAAGCGTGTAGCATCGTTGTTGTTGAAGGCCTCTTGGATAGCTGGATGTAATCAAGTCAGCGAGAAGTTTCCTCGTGGGAGAAGCTGCCTGGGCAATCTCAGAAGAGCCGTGGACATGAATGACTTGGGAGCCTGGCAGCGGCAAGGAGAATGGCGCAAGACGCAGGGTGTTGGTGGCGGAGGCATATCGGGAGGGGGATGGATGCGACTGACCATTAACGATGCGACTCTGCAGCGACGCCTTAACCCCGCTGCTAGTGAGACCGTTGAGCTGGCAGATGCTGGAAAGTTGACGATTAAGCAACTGGTTGCTGTTGACCAGCTTGACCAGAGCCTGGAGCTCATGCCTCTGGATGGAGGTCATGGTTCGTGGGCGAAGGAAGAGTATCGCAGAGGCGCCTTCGGTGACAGCCTCATGAAGGTTTGCGGATGCGACGTCGGAGACTGGATTCGGGGCGGAGAAAGGGGGGGTGAAGGTAGCCGAGTTTTTGGAGAAGACAAAACTAGAAAGAAATAAAAGCAGCTCTTGGTTCAAGTGGAAAGGACCATGGACGCAACCACACGAGGAAAGAGCGACGAGGCTCGGGGTTGCGTGGTGGTGGTCGTGCTGCGTGGTGCGCCGACACCGACAGCGAGACGGAAGGACCTAGAGTGCGGTGCGGGTGCGTGGGGACGTCGTCCACGTCTGCAACGCCGCACCGTGGAGGCAAGGGCTGCTACGTGCGACGGGAGTGGTGCAACTGACGGCGGGCAGCAGATAGGGTCCCTCCCGAGAGACGTGTCGACGCAGAATGCGGCTCTTTTCTTCTCGCTCGTGTCGATACCTTGAGGTAATCCGTCCGCCTACCTAAGGGGCCTTAGCCTCTGGACTTGGCGACGCACAATGCCCAAGAGGGTTTTTGTTTTTGCTTGACGCGAGGAAGCAAGGAAGCGAGACCAGAAGACCCAGTCTGGTAGGTAATACGGATGGTGCTTGACGGGAAGCGAAGGAAAAGTCGTGGCCAGGAAGGTACATAAGGCAAAGTACGGTACCTAACTAGGCTATGAAGAGCCGCAGATGGAGGAAGACGGGGAGGGCGAGTTGAAGTGAGGTGGTCGAGTTTGATGTCATTCGCGACCAGCGACGGTACCTTAGGTAGCTAATTCAACTAAGGTACCTAAGGTACCTATCTAGGTAAGCACCACCGGTGATATCTACAGGCGAGCGGCGGCCGCTGTTTCAGTGCCTTGTGCGGCGTGCCTCCCCTAACGGAAGACTGTTCCAGCAGTCCAGCGCCTGAAGCAAGTACCTATCTTAGGTTCCCTGGGTCACCCGGCCCCGCTTGTGACAGAAGGTCCCTTAGTACCTTAAAGTGGGGTGGCTGTAGTCGGCAGGCCCCGCGAATGGCTGCTCATCCAGGGATTGTGATTGCTGGTTGCCTGCATCGTAGAACGGCAGGCGGGGCGTCCGTCGCTTTGTGCAAAATTTCCCACGCAGGTCAACACCCAACATCACCACCTCAACGCATCAGAAAATCTGCCTTCAAGGACACGTCGCAACCATGGCCAAGAGCTCGAGATCTAGTGTCAAGAAGAACAACAACCAAAGACTCAAGAAGGATGTCTTTGGCCCTGCTGAGGCGGCGAGAGCAGAGCGCCTCTCAGCCAAGCTGCTGGAATTAGCGAAACAGCCCAAGCCCCAAAAGGAGGCAGATATGAACATGGACACCGACGAACAAGACGATGGTGAGTATCTCGGTCAATTGGAATCAAGCAGACACTGAAAAACCCCCAGCCCAGATCAACCCCGATGAGGAGCAAGAAGCCAAGAAGACTGAGGACACCCGTAAGCCGCCTCACTCTCCTCAAGCATCTACTAAGGAAAACTTATCCTGACTCAATTCCCAGCCATGGACGTGGACTCTGCAAAGCCCCGTCGCAGATCCGGTAGAATTCAGAAGAAGAAGTCGTCCAAGATTGTCTTTCCCAAGTACAAGGACCGTCGCGGAGGCTCCAAGAAGAAGGCCTGATCGTGACGCGACACTAGGTTGCCATTTCTCCTGGCATAGCAGGATTTGTTCCCAGGCTGTCTGCCGCCGAAAAGAGAGGAAGTGACAGCCGGCGCAGGGTCTCTCAACATCGATTTGTTGTTGTTTTTTCCCCATTTCTCGGAGTTGGTGGGCACGGATTCAATTTTTAATTTATTTATTTTTCCCCTTCTCTCACGGATGGTTGCTGGTATTCGGCTTAATGGTTTTTCACCCGTCGGTCGAGATTTGGGCACTTAAAAGTTATCACATTGTATTTGCAACATTGAATGGGACATGAGGCCTTCAGCGATGTGAGACTCAATTCGAGTCACTCTGCTGCAATATCTCCAGACATCCCTCAAGACAATTGGAATGAACTGAGTGAACGGTGCGCCTCTTCACTGCATCGGCCGGGTCGCCTAATTGTTGTAACGGGACTTTCGGACTTTGACCAGCGTATTCAGCCAATCATCAAGCGCAATTTCCCTTACTCGGCTGAGCGTCTCATCCCTGTGCTAGAGCTGTCACAGTGTTCTCAGCTGCCAGCCCAACAATTGCATAGCTATTACCTACCTTAACCTGTCTGCTGGATACCAGCTTTACCCATTTAGGATCTCGACGATCCCGAACAACCTTGGAGGACAGCGACCGCGCCGCTTCGCTAACACCCGATCTGTCTTTCACCTTTCGTGCCTCGAACTCATCCTCCTACTGTGCACCATGGTTCAATGACCAGACGCCAGACTAGAAAGCTATGAAACCGTCTCCTTCGAAGCCTTCACAGCAAAGACCACCTAATCGGCAACCTTCTCTCCCCTTCACCCTTCTGGCCTGAACGAACGAATCTATTGGCTACCTTGATGGGTACGCGACGACCATGTCCTTTCGCTATGGCCCGCGTTTTCTGACCACCCAACTCACTATCGCCAATGTCTTGATTCCCGTGGCGATTCTCATATTCGCGACTGGTTTCTTTCCATACAAGCCCGTGCTTCCAGGTCTGGCTCGTTATGAGACCCTGGAGTATGGCCCGCCACCAAAGGCGCCCTTTGATCGACTCGTTTTCATGCTCGTCGATGCATTGCGAAGGTAGTAGATCGGTGGGCCTGATAATCTTTGGATTGGGCTAACGGTCGAGAAGCGATTTTGTTTATGCGGATGGTACTGGATTCACATACACCCAAGAGTATGTACGCCCCTCATGAATTTCGTCGCCTCACATGGCTATGGCTGACTAGGGGTAAGGTTGATTCGCAATGGTGCTGCTCTTCCCTTTACTGCCAATGCCAGGTCACCGACCATCACTATGCCCAGGATCAAAGCAATCACCACCGGCTCCGTCCCGTCTTTCTTGGATGTCATCTTGAACTTTGATGAGGCAGACACGTCTTCAACTCTCGCCGCCCAGGACACGTGGCTGGCGCAAATGAAGGCCAAACAGTCGGGAAAGCTGGTCATGTACGGAGACGACACATGGCTCAAGCTGTTTCCAGAGACCTTTGACCGCGCCGACGGCACCTCGAGCTTTTTCGTTTCGGTAGGCGCTGCCACAAATACTGATGTGATGTGGATCTAACACCACCATCTAGGACTTTACGGAGGTCGACAACAATGTCACAAGACACATCGACACCGAGCTCGAGAAGGATGATTGGAACACACTGGTGTTGCATTATCTTGGTCTCGACCATATTGGTCACAAATCGGGACCTCGAAGGTGAGACATCGCCGCCGGCCCGGTCTCTTGCCCACTAACAAGGATCTAGCCCACACATGGTCCCCAAACAACAGGAGATGGACGACATTGTCAAGCATCTCTTCCAGGCCATGGAGACATATGATCACATGTCTTCAACTTTATTGGTACTATGTGGAGATCACGGCATGAACGACGCGGGAAACCACGGCGCCTCATCCCCTGGAGAGACATCTCCTGCCCTTGTCTTCATCTCACCGAAGCTCAGGACACTACAGCGCAGCCTGAACTCGCCTGTAAAGTTCCAGGAGGACTTCTCGTACTACACCAAGGTCGAGCAATCCGATCTCGCGCCGACTCTGGCGGCCTTGCTAGGGTTTCCCGTGCCGCAGAACAACTTGGGCGCCTTCATTGCCGATTTCCTCCCATTATGGTCGAATAGTAAGCGTGGATACCCCAAAACAGACACTCAGTCATCCGACGAATGCTTATGAGACATAGAAAATGATCAAATCCAGTTGCTTGTTCGCAATGCTCGGCAAATCCTGAACATTGTTACGGCGACGTTTGGCACGAGCATGTTCGATACTGAGTCGTCGTCAACACAAAAGGCATGCGCGGGTCCCCAGGATGACGCGCAAGAACTGGCGTGCGAATGGCATAGAGTCAATGACGGGCTCAAGGCCATGGGAGGCAGTGAGCAGCTGGATCAAGCCTGGCTCAGGGCCATGTCCAAGGTGGGTTGCGGACCCTCATGCCGCCGGTCTTATTTCTAACTATCCGCAGTGGTTGAGTAAAGCTCAGGATCTGATGAGCACCATGGCTAGCAATTACGACATGGGCAGGCTGCACCTAGGCGAGGCCCTGATGACCCTGATCACTTGCTCCCTGCTATTTGCTGTCACGACAAGTCTCATTCCCCTGGTAGTCGTCTCCATTTCCTATGGCATTATGATGTTTGCCAGCAGCTACGTTGAAGAGGAGCAACATTTCTGGTATTGGTTCACGTCGGCCTGGTTTGGCTCACTGGCCATCAAGAACATGCAGACGTAAGTGTTATTCATCCGTCTTCTTTCCAATTCTGACTTGCCAGAAGCACCCACAAGCCTCTACAGACCATCGGTCTATTTCTACTCGCCTTAGCAGCCACCAGACTGGTGCGTGGGTGGAATCAGACAGGACAAAAGCATGCTGGCGAACCCGACATTGTCAAGACCTTTGTCACAACAAATCCACCCCTACTCTGGACGCTCGTGGGCGCAACTTACCTCTTGAACTTTTCTCAGCTAACGAGAAGACTCCGTGGCATGCCGGCTGTCGCATCTGCCGCAGCCTCCGGCATGGTGGTGCTCTCGGCCTTCTCTTTCAAGCTAGCTTTCACGCATGAAGACTCGCCAGAGCTTGTGACCGGCATTCCGGCCGCCATCAACGTCGTTCTCCAAGGCCTGACCCTCGTGACCAGAGCTAGAATCGTTTTCGTTGGTATCGGTGCACTCGCAGGGTACTCTACTTACGTTGCCCTCTCCAAACCAAGTGAGGCGGCTCAGACAGGTAAGCAATCGCATGCCTCATGCAAACCCCATCCAACCCTGACAAAAAAACAGCAAAACTTCTCCACCACCTCATCACCCTCTTGGTGGCAACCCAATCCCGCGTAACAAATATCCCTCTGCTTCTCCTCTTCAACGTTCAGCTAGCCTTCATCTCATCTCTCGACCTCGATCTCCCCACGCTATCTACGTCCTCAATACTGCTGCAATTCACATCCTTCTTCGCTTTCGGTGGCACAAACGCAATCTCGTCCGTTGATCTGTCGAGCGCCTACAACGGCGTTGCGGGCTTCAACGTCGTCGCAGTGGGCATCCTGACGTTCGTCAGCAACTGGGCAGGGCCAGTATACTGGACCTCCGCCACAAACCTACTCCTCCTCCGATACCGCAAGCTTCACAACAGCCGTAACGTCTTCCTGCAGCATGTAGGCCACCTGACGCTGTTCACGGCGTGCAGCGTTCTCTTCGTCATGGTTGCTTGCGAGGTTCTCAGGACCCATTTATTCGTCTGGACCGTCTTCTCGCCCAAATATCTGTACAGCATGGCGTGGAGCATCGGGCAGCATTTGGCCATCAACGTAGCAGTTGCTGGCTTGTTGTACAAGCTAGGTGCGACGTACTGAATACGCAAGACAATTGGAATCGGTCGCGTGCGAGGTTGATCAAAAGAATCAAGAATCGTCGATTCCGCAAGGAGTCATCATTAGTAGTACATAGATCATCAGTCCTTGTATAATATCATTCCATGAAGCTCTTTCATCCCACATCCCAGGGGTAAGTCATTAACCAACGTCATCAAGTTTAAGCGCCTTCTTCGTCCGACAGGAGCTCGCTCACTAACGAGTTTTCTGCCGATCTTTGGATGACAGTGCCCTCATTGCTATCCTCGTCTTCTTCCTTAATCGGTGGCTCCATGGTGATGGTCTTGTCGCCGTCGCCATCATCGGCCTTAGATACCGACGATGTCGCCACCGATGGTGCTTCAGAAGAGACAACGGACACGCTCCTGCTTGCGCGACGAGGCTCTGCCTCCTGCTCGCCGAGGGTGGCGACAATCTTGCCCAAACTCACGTGGATCTTGTTCAGGGCGTTCCGGCCAGTCGTGTCCGTGATGAGTCTATCGTCCACAGCGATCGAGACCTCATCGTACACTTCTCTGATCTTCTCCTCCGTGCTGGTTGGGGAAATGTAGAGCTTGCCAAGGAGCGGTGCTACAATTTTCTTCTCTGCCTCTGAAGTAGGGGTCAGTATAATGCAGTTCCAACTTAGAGGGGGTTAGATCGAATAACGTACTGCTCATGTTTCCGTTCAGACGATCCAAAATGTCCAGGGCAAACTCCAAATGAATATCACCGTTGACTGTCTTCTTCTCCAGCTCGAGCCCCTGGGCCGGGTTGTAGCATTTGCGGGGGTCCGTCCAGTCCACCAAGCAGGCGCCGATGGTTGTCAGACTCTCCATGTCTTCATCCACGTCGGCGTCGTCGTCTTCCAAGCTCTCGCGGACATTCACCAGCATGTGCAAAGCATCCAAGGCCACAGAGCGCATGAGATCCTGGTTTTCTGCTCGAGAGTAACAGAAAACGGGCAGGAAGTAGTTGAGAGCTTGCCTGACACTCTGGTTGTGAGCGGTAGCGGGATCAAAGTATTGAACGACCAGGGTCTTGAGCATCTCTGCTGCGGCTTCGGTGTCAGTAACAACGCGTCCGAGCAACAGTTTGGATACGGCCAAGGTAGCGGCAGCCTGGACCTCAGGCGACTTGGTTCCAGACTTGAGAGCCTTGATGTACACCTTTAGCAGCGTGGGTGTCGAGCTAAGAAGCTGAGCTCCGTGAACGTTAAGAATGTCGGTGAGAATCTGCAGAGCAGTGATTTGGAGCGCGGTGTGGCCCTTGGTGAAGAAGTGCATGAAGAGCGTCAAGTTCTCCTCGGCGAGAGATCTGTCTAGCAGAGAGCAAAGACCCAAGCAGACTAGACCTCTCTCGCGCACAGGAGCCTCGTGACTTCGGACTGCAGGAACAACGAGATTATTCAACATGGAGACCAAGTGGTCGTTCTGTTGCAGGTTGCCAGCAACATTGGACAACATGCATTGCACAATGTGCAAACACTTCATGTTGATCATGATCTCCTTGACGGCCTTGGCACGGGCTTCCTCCTCGCTGAGCTCGGGACTTTTCCCACGGCTGCCGGTTCGCGTGGGCGTGGTATCGCCGCTAACCTCGGATCTTGCTGAGTGGAAGCTGTCCTCGGTCTTATCATCAGGAGGGTCGTCCACGATGGTATCGTGAACGTCGGCAACGGACTCCAAAACAACTGAACAGAACTCCTTTTCACCGGCTGTGTCAGGCGCGCAGATGTCTCTTAAAACACTGACAGTCAGCTTTGTGACTTCATCCGGGAGCTCCGGTACAGAAAGCGACTGGCGAAGAAGTGCAAACATCTTACGTCGGCCAACTTCATCCGAGTAGTCGAGCGTGATGGCGATGTGGAGAAGTTGTTCGACGATGAATTCCTGCTCGACCGTGTCTTCCTCCTCATCTTCTTCTCCCCCTATTTGCGAGGCCTTTTTGATGGCTTCAGTCAGAACGCTGATGTAGCGTTCAAGGTAGAAAGCAAGCTTAGTCACTTCAGGGAGCTTCTCCTCGACCAAAGACTCGAACTTGCCATTACCTTCGTTTCTGCAGAACTCATTGTAGCTTCTGGCCATGAAGACCGACTCGGCAGACAAAGTCTCCCAGAAATGGTCGTCGAATGTTACGGCCTCCCGGTAATCGGGTCGGCCCTCCCAGAAGCCCTTCATCGCCTCTAGGGCGACTCCGTTCTCCACGCCAGAGTTGACGACGTCGATTCGCTCAAGTAGCTCAAGTAAGCCATCAAAGTTGGGAGGCGACGGCTCAGGTTGGGCACCATCTTCAGGCGGTGCGACGCCGGCGCAGTCTTCGATCCAACGCTCGCGGAAGAGCCTGCCGGCCGACTTGCGAACATTTTCGTCTCTGTCACGAAGACCCCATCTGAGGAGCTTCTCTCTCATAGATAAAGAAAGATGACGGAAATCGCCGAGGGCGGGTAGCAGGCGGGAGTACACAGCTCGACGGGTGGCAGCATCCTGATCTCTAGCGCGCTCGAGCAAGTATGGAAGAGTGGCGGGTGCGATAGGAAGGTTGATGAGAAGCGATCTTCTGACGTCTGCGCTGGGGTCATTCTGCAGAACCTCCAGTAGCTTTTCGAGCAGTCCAGACGCCTCGTCCTCGCTGTCGTCGTCGGACTGCGCAGCTGCGTCGATGTTGCCAGCCAAACGGCCAAGACCAAGAACAGCCTGGGCGCGCACCATAGCTTCCTTGTCACGGATCCGCCTCAAAAGGCCATGGCGGAGCTTTTGGAAGACGTCGTCGTCGATGGAGTCGAGGGAGTTGATGATGTGCGAGACCAGCTGGGTCGATCTGTATCTCACAAACTTGTCTTTTGCAGTGAGAAGTGGCAAGATCGTCTCCATGAGAAAGCTGAGGAGCCTGGTGCTGGGAGTGTCGTGCATGGTACTAGCATCCTCTTCAAGCTCGCCCAGCACCTCGTAGTCCTTGTCGTTCGCATGTCTGAGAAAATGCCCGATAAACCTGACAGTCTTCTCTCCAACGCTTTCCGACTTCTTGATAGGCATAACCCTGAGGACGCAGCGGACGAATTCGGAGTTGAAAGCCTCCTCATCGACGTCGTTCGAGGTTGACTTGTTCAGACTGGTGGGCTCGTAGACGCAGGCCTCCTGGATCTTACGCAAGGTGACCACCAATTTGCGGTGAGACGCAGTGTTTTTCTGCGCATCCCTGAAGACGGCGCATATCTTGGGACGAAGCTCATTATCGGGTCTTTCGGTCGGGACGTCGAGCGAGAGAGAGGAGGATCGCGACGCTGTTGATCCTCGGGAGCCGAGCGTCGCGGCGGATGATTTGTTGGAAACGGCGGCCGAATTCCGCGTGGATCTCGTAGAGACTCGCGCAGGCATCTTGGGTTGTCGGTTGTCGTCAGATGCCGGCGATTTCTTGGGGGAACATGGGACGCAAAAATAGCTGTAAGAGTTGATGAGGACGAAGAAAAAGTATGTGTTGTTGATTGATGGGCTACGACAGACGGCCCCCGACCACGAGATGGCTGCCAACGCACCCTATGCACACAATTACAGTGGGCGACCCCCTGGCGCGTCTTTTTGTTTTTATCCAGTCTGCAACAAGTAAGTCAATAGACTTCCAAATCAGGTATAGCGCGGGGTCGCTATCCCCGCCCGTCAGACACCACGTCAAACGTGCACGTGCTGATAAGCTGGACCCCGAAGAAAAAAAATGCTTATCGTAAAGAGCAGCTTTGATCACAGCCAGCCACCTGTGCAAGGTAGAGAGGCTCTCAGTTTTTCCTCGACCTCACGGACATCCACCCGAAATACTTTCCTGCTTCCAACCGACACCCATTGCTGCTGGACTTCGCAAGATTCACAGCCATGTCGTCATCCGCTAAGCCGTTGAAGCGGACTCGCGCCGAGGAGGATGAGCACGATGCGCTCGTCGCTGCCGCTGTTGCAGAGAACCTTGCAGCAGATGCCGTTTCGGAACCGAAATCCAAGAAAGCACGCGTGGAAGCCAATCGCTCGCTCTTCGTTCGGTCTCTCCCTGCCAACGCCACCAGCGAATCTCTGACCGACTTCTTCTCAGAGCACTTCCCTGTCAAGCATGCGACCGTTGTCCTCGACCCGACCACGAAGGCATCTCGAGGTTATGGCTTCGTTACCCTAACAGATGCCGACGATGCCAATGATGCCAAGAAGAAGCTCAACAACTCTCTCTGGGAGGGCCGCCGTATCAGGATCGATCTGGCCGAAGCTAGACATCGCGACAACAAGGACAGCGTTGTCGGCGCAGCCGCCTCTAGTGAGAAGCAAAAGCGTGCGCAAGCGCTCGAGGAGGCTAGAAAACCTCCCAAGCTGATCATTCGCAACCTCCCGTGGACGATCAAGAATTCCGAACAATTGTCCGCCCTCTTCCGCGCCTATGGCATTGTCAAATACGCCGATCTTCCCCAAAACAAGGGCAAGCTCAAGGGATTCGGTTTCGTCACCCTCAGGGGACGAAAGAATGCCGAGACTGCCCTGAAATCTCTGAATGGAAAGGTCATTGATGGAAGGCCCATTGCCGTTGACTGGGCTGTCGATAAGAGCGAGTGGGAGAAGCAGAACAAGGACGACAAAAACGCTGAGGGGGACGAGAAGCCGAAGACCAAGAAGAAGAATGATGCGAAGGAGGAAAAGAAGAAGGCATCTAGCTCCAAGAATGACGAAGATCCCAACGACGCGGACGCCGATTTGGAGAATTTCATGAAAACTTTCGGAGCAAACTTGGAGGACGAGCCGGAGAGTGATGACAACAAAGACGATGAAGACAAAGACGAAGAGGACGAAGATGAAGACGAGCTGTCGGACGAAGAGGACTTCAGTGACGAGAAGGAGGAAGAGAAGGACTCCGCTCCCAAAAAGCAGGCATCAACCGACAACCAATCAACGATATTCATCAGAAATCTTCCCTTTACTGTTACCGACGAGCAGCTCAAGACACATTTCGTCCAATTCGGCCCTGTCAGGTATGCGCGTGTTGTCAAAGACCGGGAGACTGACCGCCCGGCCGGTACCGGATTCGTATGTTTCGTCAAGGAAGAGGACGCGCGAGCCTGCATCAAGGGCGCGCCGCGTACGCAGACCAGCGCCCTCCCAACTAAACACTCTGTGTTGCAGGACGAGACTGCTGATCAGGACGGTCGGTACACCCTTGAGAGTAGACTACTGCAAGTCGCGCAGGCAGTCAGCAAGGACGACGCCGAGCGCCTGGCTGCCGACGGCAGCGCGAAGAGACGTGAAAAGGACAAGCGTCGTCTCTTCCTGTTGAACGAGGGTCAAATCGATACGAGATCAGCCTTGTACCAGAGACTGACCCCGTCTGAAATCAAGATGAGGGAGCAGAGTGCCAATCAGCGCAAGAAGCTCGTGCAGAGCAATCCTACACTGCACATCAGTCTGACCCGTCTGGCTGTCCGCAACATCCCGCGCGACATTGGTTCCAAGGAGCTCAAGGAGCTGGCCCGCAAGGCCTGTGTCGAGTTTGCTACAGACGTCAAGGAGGGTAAACGCCAGCCCCTGTCCAAGGAAGAAAAGGTCAGGAGTGCAAAGGAAGCCAAGGACGCCGAGCACGAGCGCAAGCTGAAGCGGAAGGGTATCGTCCGCCAAGCCAAGATTGAATATGAGAGTCGCGAAGGCTCCAAGGTTACAGAGGCTGCGGGCGGCAGAAGTCGTGGGTACGGCTTTATCGAGTACTCATCCCATCGTTGGGCGCTGATGGGTCTGCGCGTTCTCAACGGCTACCAGCTGGAGAACGAGAATGGCAAGAAGCAGCGGCTCATCGTTGAGTTCGCCATTGAGAACGCTTCGGTGGTTGCCAGACGCAAGGCCGCCGAGAAGAACCTGGACCGAAACAGGAAGAACCAAGACGATAAGAAGGAGGGCGGCGAGGCCGAGGACGCCGAGGCCGAGGGCAAAGAACTCCCCAAGATGGCCTCATTGAAGAAGAAGGGCAAAAAGGGAAAGAAGGGCAACATGAATAAGGGCCCCAAGGAAGACATCAAGAAGGAGGCTAAGGAGGAGACCCCAGGTGCTGGAAAGAAGTCAGGTGTGGCTCGCGAAGACGTAAAACCGATGTTGATTGCGAGAAAGCGCCTGATGAGGAAGAAGAAGTCTGACGGCAGAGGAAAGGCGTAAATCTACGTGTACGACGTATGTTAATAATGGGTTGTGGGTTGCGACTTCAGCAACAGAGAGGCTCGTATGTTACACCGGAAGTCCAAAAGCTCGATTGTTTGTTACGTTGTCAATTTCGAATTCTTGGTTCTCGTCATTTAGCGGATGACAAAAGTGCACTTGTCAGTCCTTTACGCGCTGCGGAGAATACGATGGTATGCGTCATCAAGAACAGGAGAGGCAAGATCCATCCCATTTGTGCCAAAACCCCTGTGCCTATGGGAGTATTAATGCGTGTCTATACACAAGAAGAAATCCAACCAAGTTCCCCAATCCTGATCCCGTACGCCTGAAAACGATAGACAGTGGATGGTATACCATACCCGTATCGACTCTACCAGGAACGCCAATATGCAATGCTTGTAAGTAATGATACCTCCCGAGCCTTGGGCCCTGATGAAAATCCAATAGGCACTGAGACGTGTACCCGAAACTCCTTGCCGCACTTGGAATATTTGCTCTTTCATACCTCCTCTTCTGCGTCCGTGTTCGTATCCCTTCTCTTCTTCTTGACCCGGAAGAAATCACCCAAAGTGTCGCTAAGGCTTCGTGGCCTACCAGTCGGGTATTCTCTGGGCACACCTTCGCCTGCTGTTCGAGTACGCTCAGGGGGACCCCCATCTCCGTGAGACTGGCCTAACAAATCTTGTCTTTCCGACTCATCATTCGCATTTTCGGCGTCATCCGGCATGAAAAGACTTGCCCGAATACTCGATCTTAACCTTCTCACAGATGCCCTACGCATCAAAGGGCTCTCCGTGCTCCTAAGCAGAGTGTCTTTGACGACTGCGCTGACGGTAGACGATAACGGGGATGGTGAGAACAGTGGTCCTGTAAACTGGTGGCTGTGAGGTCTTTGGCTGGGTAGCGATGGGCGAGGAGTGACGGGTCGATCCGTGGGAAACCCGGGCTGCAGTTGCCCATCGTATATCGGCGTAACTGGCTCTGAAGGAGAAAACCCAAGACCTGGGAAAGTGGCGATAGAATCATCTGATATGGTCCGTGTGCCTGGCGGAGGGAGAACCTCTTCAGCAGAATTGCTCCACGGGTTGGTGAGGAGAGGCTCGGACTCTGTATTGACAAGGTTCCCTGCTGACGCGGCGGTCGGGACACGGAGTGAAGGAATACCGGAATCATGCTGCATGCTGAACGGCTTGGAGCCATTCCCTGCGGGAAACCCGACAGAGGTTTTTGAGGAGCGTCGTGATTTCGGTGACGGGATTGAGGTTGATGACGGCTGGGGTGGTTGTGCGGGATCTTGCTCGGCGAGACCGATAGTCTCCTCCACACCATCAACGTCGGACATACCATCTTCAATGTCTTCCTCGACCCTCCCACTAGTAATGAGAACGACACCGGAGAAGGTGAAGAAACAACCACCAACAAACTTGACCGCCTGCTCGGCCGAGGTCCTCTCGAAATCTCGATACAAGACTGCGCTGCCAACAATGACGCAAAGAGTGAACAAGACAAATTGAACGGGGATGACCTGAGTGGAGCTGAATCTCTGTAGAGCCTTGTTGACGTATCGAACCTGCATAACCGCGGTGAACAGGAGAGTAAACAGCAGCGCATAGGTAACAGGGGTCTTGAAAGCCCCAAGAAGGGTCGACGAGAGCATCGAAGATACGCCCTTGGTGGATAGAGCCGTGAAGCCGCCTAGATACGGAGCGCCTCGGTTAGCATTGCCAAGACTGTTGAACGTGACTGAACTACGTACCGAAGAGCCCGACCAGACCAAGGTCAATCAAGATGGTCCGGTGGCCATACCGTGGGCTCGCCCACATGAGAACAATAATCAACGACCCTGTTACGGCGAGGTAGATCTCGAACTCCAACGTTGTGATAGCGTCCCAAACATCGTGGGGGTCAAGCTTTGTCTCTTCTTGTTTGGCGCTCAAGACGACAACGACGACGCCGGCGACGGCAATAACGACACCCCAGAAGTCGCGCTGCCTGAACTTTTCCTTGAACAGTATCGGGGCGATTATGCAATTGGAAATCAGCGCAACGACTCCCAGGGGCGACACGATGGAAGCGGGCGCGAAGCCGTACGCCAAGAAGTTGCCCAGCTCGCCCAACGTAATCAGAATTTGGCCCATCCACCAATAGGGCGATTTGAGATATGTAGATGGCGCTTTTTCGTCGTCGCCGGAGTAGTCGGAACCGGTGGACTCCTCGGAGCGGAAGGATCTCGTAAGGGGTTCGGATTCGGAGGCATCGTTGTGGCCGTTTTCTTGGTGTCCATCGAGGCGGCTGCGGTCGCTGTCGTCGTTGTTCACGGTGCCGTAGACGCCGGGGGGGCCTCCGCTGGCATGTTTCAAGGCTTCTTTTGCTCTCCGACGGACTCGAATGCGCTCTCGGTGCAATCTGATGTGGGCGTATCGCTGGACGTTGAGGGCGAGGGCAATAAGGATATTGCCAACAATGGCCGTGATGATGCCGATTAGCGAGGACCAGTTCTGGAGGTCCTTGCCGCCATCGCCGTCGCCGTGGCCCGGTCGTGCCGCAGGGTCGGCGGCGATCACCACAGAGGGTACCATGTCCACCGCGTGAGGGGGGTCTGGGAGTAAAGCAGAAGGTGAGTTTGTAGGCGGGTTTCACAAGCTGTTTTTGTCGAGCTGCGATGCGAAAATGGTGCTAGTTAAGCAAGGCTGCGGGTAATGACGACGGCGCCAGAAGATGATTCGCCCGGCATCCAAGCGCGGCGGATAGTGTTGGACTCGGGCAGCTGTCGTATCATCTGGACGGCGAGGAGGCAGCCGCAACGAACGGTAACGAAATACACCGGAGGAGTCGGCAAGGAACGGATGCAGTCAAGCAACCCTAGGATATGTAGCGCAAATGTTGGATGTAGCCAGCCATGAGGATGTGTGGTAGCAGGACGGAGATTGCCAGAGGGAAGGAAAATTGAGTTGGAAATGGTCTAAGCAAAGTGGGATTAGCCGTTACGGTGGTTAATGGCCAAAAGGTTGAGGCCGCGTTACCCAGCTTGCGCTTGCTGTGACGGAAGCCGAGCGAGCAGAAGTGAGGGAAAGGAACTGACGTTGGTTGTCGTTTGCCCTCGCTGCTGCTGCTCCTGCTCCTGCTCCTGCTCCTCCGCAGGTTTCCCGCTTCCTCTCACACACATAACGCAACACGCACACACGACACTCGACGCATCGGTCGGCAAGCCAGGACCGACCCGACTCTGACGCGGGTCTGGGCAGCAGGCACGTCCCACATTCAATCACAGGCCCCCGAAGCGAAAGGGCCCTGGGTGCTACAAAGTGTGGCTCAGCACGTGTGGGGTCTTCAACTATACGGCGAAATGCTGTCATTTCGTGGCGCCCGAAAACCCGGCCTTCACTTCCATTCCGTCTCACAGCTCCCGCTGAGCTGCTGGCTGAGGTGTGGCGTCGGAAGCGACCGGGCCAACGGGTCCGCTGGCATTCTGGCTGAGGCTGGTACGGATACGCCCAATTGGAACGTGGACCTGTCGTCACCGCACGTGCAGGTGCAGGCCGACAGCGACAGGGCCCATTCCCAGTCCCGTCACCCGGCGCATTTATTTTCAGGAGCGGAGAGGGGGGGCTTCCACCAGTGTTCCAGTCTGGCATTCCCGGTGCGGTGCCGTCCACTCAGTTGCTCGAGAATTCCGGTGTCTTCTCATTGGGCCCGGGCCTGGGCCAGTTCCCATACTCCCGTCGCTCGTGACTTGTTGGGGATTTTCGGCCCATCTGAAGCTCCGAATCTCAACTGCCATCCCATTGGACTCTCATTCTCACCCCGCCGCCGCAGCTTGCCACTAGGTGAGCTGATCTGACCCGATAGACTCCGTCATATCCATGAGATTTCATGTCTTGTCGTCCCGACCTCAAACAGACCATCAACCCGACAACCCGCTGTTCATGAATATCTAGACCTCGGTGCTCTTTCGCGTCCGGATCTCTTCCGTGATTGCTTGCACTTATTCAGCTCAGTTGTGTATTCACACACACACACACACACACACACATACATATCGCCCCTTTTGCGCCCGCGCTCACACGCCCACTCATCAACTGAGACAATACCGACTGCGAAATCCAAATCTCGCCCAAGACAGCCGACGAGCCTCATTTACATCTACATACATGCAAAATGCCCGACAACGATCCCTCCGACAACGTCTTCGTTCGCTTTAAGCAAAAGGTCGATGGTCATATCGCCTTGGCTTTCCGCAGCGTCTTTGGCATCCCGACTTCAGTCACTCAGAATCTCAACAACGGTCGCTGGGCCGAGCCCCCTAGACCCCAAGAAGATGAACGCACGCTGAGCGACGACGGCAACGGCAACGGCAACGGCAACGGCAATGGCAACAGCAATGCCAGCGGCAGCCCCCAGCCTCGTTCGCCATCCTCCCAATTCCCCCAGCCAACCGTGTTTGAGCTGTTCTCGGCCATGTCGCCCATGCAGGCCCTCTTCAGAGCTGAAGAGTTCACTGAGTCGCTTTACCAGGCCATGTGGATTTCGTTTCTCATTGAATCCCCATACTCGCCCCTGGCCCTCCGCGACATGCCGCAGCCCAGACCGAGGGATCTCCCGACGGACGCTGACCCAACTTTGTTTGGCTTCGAGGACGCTTTTGAGGATTTGCTCATGGTGACCAGTGGACAAGGCCTGCCCGACATCCACGAAAGACACCGGGTGAAGAAGGAGTGGAGGGAGCAATTCCCCAGGGGACTTCCTCCCATTCTATGGCTTCACCAGCTGACTCGCCAGGGTCTGTGGGATGGGTGGGCACCTAGACCTGACGTCCTCGAAGGAGTTATCAGCGAGAGGTGGCAGCGCTGGCTGCAGGAACAGGATGATCCTTTCCGTGACTCTCGCTCACTCCCGGCCGCGAGCCAGACCCCTTCAAAGGAACTTGAGCCAAAGGAAGTTGAGAAAACCATGGTGCGGGGTGTGACGGATGGCGCGGGGCGTGAGACACGGAACCGGCTCGAGGAGGAACAGTACAACAGGGAAACGGAAGAAGACTCTTACTTTTCGGTCATGGGAAAGGCTCGGTTCAGCGGGTCGAGGCAGACAGGGACGGGCAAGAGCAGCTCAACGACTAGAGACCTTTCACCACAAGGCCTCCCATCGGGCTGGAAGGTGGTGGAGGAGACTCAGGAACGCGACAACGGAAACGGAAACATCAGCATCAAAAAAACAGTAACGACGTTCAACGAAAAGGGTGAAGAGGTTGGCAGGCAGACCGAGAGGCGGTCCGACTACACCTGGTCGGCGAACTTCTCGACGGGAGGTGGCAACAAGCAGGATCAACGACAACAGAATGATACCGATGACAAGAGTAGTTGGTTTTGGAAATGAAAGCAGGACGGCATCTTCTTCTTTGGGAAAAGGGGGTGGTTTTGGGGGCCTGTAAGTGACTAGTGTAATTTTGAGCAAAATCCGGGCCAAAGAGAATGAGAAGAATTGTAACAGGTCATGTAGTTTCCCTTCTTCATTCCCTTTCGGTCCATTACCCCAGCTCCGTGCTCCTACCGGTCCGACTCGCGATCCTACCAGCACCTGCAGGATGTGACGAGACCAGGCGTCTGCTCTTCAATGTAGCTCGGGAATTCCACCATGAGACAGACCAATCCACCAGCGTCGGCGACATCTCGTCGTACCTACCTCCTTCATGGGAGTGCAGTAGGAACACTACCTCTGTAAACATACCTTGGACGGCTTGTCTAGATCTTGAGCCAACGCCAACGCCAAGTGGTAGGCCTAAGGTAGATACATGCTTTTAGCTTCAGCCTCCCGAAGACCGTCCATGCCCCGGCGGGAGGATGATGTGGAAGCCATCTGCAAGCCTCCAACTTTGACGGCCATACTGAGCACTTTATCCGAAGTTCTGAGGTCGTTCTACTGCAGACTTGCTCCATCGCGGCCAGCGCCGCGGTTTCGTTCCTGAAGGTGTGGTCTACGGCCGTCGTCTTGTCACCTGCTGGACCGGTCCGACGCCGTCGCTCTCGGGGAACGGAAAAAGTGACGGAGGAAAAGCTTCCCATGTACTACACCATGCTTGGAGCTTGGCTAAAGCGGCCTTTCTGCTGGACGCGAAACGGCTCTACTCCAGAATGGGCAAGAGCCTAGGGGGCTTGGAGGTGGCGAGCAAGTGCTCTTCTTCTATCGGCATCATTCAGGAGTCTAGCTCGGCTTTACGGTGACGGGGAATATTGGTACAGGTGAAGCCGCGCTTCGATACGGACCACATCGGGGGACGGTACGCTCTCCGATTTCCTACGAGAGTACAAGACGGTAGCGGAACGTCAACTCGTGCCTGGCGTTGCCTCGACGTGCGGTGACATTGGGCACAACGATAACTTGAAGCTCGCGGACACCACGTCGTAAGGGCGGCTGGCAAGGAAATACCAAAGAAGGCAAGCACGCGACCGGGTAAACAGACACAGCGAGGTGGCGGCTGTCCAAGATGGCGGTCGATTTTGACTTCGAGACAACAGCTGCCTAGCCTCCACGTTGGAGAAGCGGACTGGCACTAGGTACGTGCCCTACGTAATTCAACAAACTTACGACGGGTTGTCGTCCAAAACGATAGGAGAAAGTCCTCCTCGTCCCCGTCTTCCTCGTCCCAAGAGTGTCTTCTACTTCCAGGGTCAAGGCAAGAAGCGCTCCTAAAGTGAAAGGGGGAAAAGGGGGTCTAGTTTGAGGCAATTCGAGCGAGACTAAGTGGACAAGGAACGTTGAGAATCGTGAACAACGGCGCAGCCAACCCACTGGGACCAGCCAAGGCGCGTAAAGCGGTTGACGGTCCCTGTCCACGAGAACATCCCCGACTGGTGGGTTTAAGGCAAGCTGCATCATGAAGCAAACACGAGGTGTTCGTACGAAAGCACATTCAAAGCCCCCCAGTTCAACTGCACTCATATGGTAGTAGCCCGGCTTCTCCCGCGCCAGGAAAAAAAAAATCAATCCTCCGAATGGGGCTGACGATCACCAACAATTTCGCCGAACTTGGACGATCACATAGCAGGGGGGGGGGGGGGGGGGCATGAGAGCATGACTTCCCACCCGCCTGCTCGCTCCAATAGTCTGCGTTTACCCCAGTGACGGACGCCGGCAGTTGCAGCAAGAACGTTGACACGGGCGGGCTCTGCCAGCGCCTCTCGCGCCCCCAACGAACGGCGCGAAGGCACGCTCGTCACGTTCCTATCGTCTGTGAGGCCACGGAGGCGATGGGCGATGATGGCCTGGGTACCAAGAAGCACTCTCCATCGGGACAAATGCCATTCGCCCAGGCGGGCCGGAAGCGCACGGCCGATGGCCGGAGCTGTCAGCAATATGGGTCAGATCTCGTCGCGATATCTAGTCGAGCCTGGGTCGCATGGGAGATGATACTCTAGCCTCTATGCCATGTCAGATATCACGACGAGGACTGCAAGCCACACCCGCCCATCTCCCGTTGCCTTAACGTACAAGGGAGATGGGCTCACGTCTATCGTTGTCGCCTCCGCCGCTGGCGCGTCTCGTTCGTCGGAACGCCAACGGAAACGGCATGGACGGGACAGCCTCGCCGATAACGAACGGGGACGACGAGAATAGCAGAGGCTGGTTCGACCAGCGTCTGAACTTCGTCCCTTTTCTTTTCCATGGTCCCACTGAGAGACTGTCCGACTGACGCGGTGGTGCCCAAGTACTCAGTAAGGCGCTACTGTAGAGTAGGGATCGACGTCCGAGTCTGAGCGCGGCAGAAGTGACTTTGTTTTTGTTCCCCTTCCGTCTTTGTTCTCCAACCAAGGTCCGTGTTGCTGCCCCTTCAAATCTGTGTGCTGATCACTACCGTCCGAGCGCCGGGAAGCAAACCTTGACAGGCCAAAATGGGGCCACACACGTTACGCGCCAGTCGCGATGGCTGTCGAGAATTTACAAACCGCATCTGGGTTCAGCCCGGCTTGGGCAATGGGCCTGGCACTTGGAGACGGTCTTGGGATGTTTTGGAATCTTGAGGCCGCGCCCCCGGGGGGACTCCCGGGTGACCGCATGGTCATGCCCGGCTCGTTTCGAGTGTCGCCGACCCGGAGACCGGTTGAAGAAGAAGAGCAGACATGGAAGGGCAGAGAAGGGCAGAAGGGAAAAAAGATTGATGTTGGTCCCCGGCGTTGCATCGCTTACACGCCTTGCATGGATTCTTCTCCATCGTTTACGCTCTTAAGAAGCCGGTATATCAATGTCCCGTCACGAAACACGAGAAAAATCGAGTCTCCGCCCTCCGCCGAGGTGATGAAACTCCAGCGCGACGGGAAGGCGGCGGGAATGGGGAACGGGAACGACAGACACTGCGAAGGAAGTGAAGCAACCATTGAAGGCGCGCTATAATAGATAAAGACGTATTGCAGATGCGCTGTTTCCCAAAGCTGCGGGCAGAACACCGGGTCAAAGCGACGCCGTGTCTTTTCTGACAGGGAACACCACTAAAGCCGCGATGCTACGTTGCCGCTGGCCTCTTCCTGGAGAGGGCCGCGCTGTCGTCGGTGTCGGTGACGTCTCGCGGTGCCCAACTAGTCGAAATACGTGAAACAGCGGTCCGATTTTGGAAGCAAATCTTGCTGTCAGCCAGCATGGCCGCGGCCTGCTGGTGTGTTGTGTAAGTGTGTACTGGCTCACGACGGTACTGGGCACTAGTTTTACTCATAGTAGTCGGGACGAAAGCATCGGGACTGCAGACGGTTCCTGAGCAGCCAACGGCAGCGTCGTTCTCCAGTTGTCGGGATTTTCCTTGCCAGATGCGTTGGCGCATCATGGTTGAAACTCTCGATCAATGCCACCAGGCACCGGTAAGATGCTGGCTGCAATGCCACTTCCCCAGGCCCATGTTATAGAGCCAACAATAATATCAACACCATGAGTGTGTGAGGGAGAGGCGGTTGGTCAAGGTTGTGTAATCCAGATGGACGCTGTTGCAGAATGGTTGAGGCGGGAGCTGGTGATGGTGGCGTGATGTCGGCGAGATACGTTGGGGGTCTAGGTCCTTTGAGGAGATTGGGATGGAAAAACGAAGGTCGGGCGTCCAAGCTTCCTGTCAGTTTGACAGCAGACAGGACCGATATCAGAGGACGTCTTGGCCCACATGTTGTCGTTGTTGTTGGTTGTTGTTGGTGGTGATGTGCTTCCAACGTCCAACTTGCAACAAGGCTAAGGGCTTTTTCTTTTCTTGGGCAAGCTCGAGACCGCAGCACCACCGGCGATCAGCAAGAAGAATTGCCCCTTTGCAGTTAGCATCGACATGGCCGCCAAAACAGGCCATCTGGCTTTCTCTTGGGCTCCCGTGTGAGTTTCGCGGGACCTTGCAGGCTCGCAGAGCCGATCAGCGCCATTTCGAGAGGCCTGGCTGCACGCAGCTAGCAGTTGGACCGTCACACCGACTTACGAATCTGTCACTCGCCTATGCAAGTCCCACGAGATACTCGACGCCTCGCGGTGGAATTGCCCACAGGGCCATGTATCTCGGCGCATCCTCCGGCCCCAGGACCCTCAGCTGCAAAGACCTGTCCAGTGTCGAAACCGAGACCGCACCACAGACGTTCGATTCCATATCCTGGGAAACATAAGCCATGGGTGTGCTAGGGCGAGTGAGCTTGGCATCATAGACGATCCATACAATACACCCCCTGAAAGATTGTAAGCGTGGTACTTCGGGCCTGATTTTGCGAGTGGACAACCTGCTGGAGGCTAATTATATTGCGAATGACGAGGGGATATACCCCACAGGCCGCTAGGGCCCTAGTCTAGCGTTAATATAGGTATATATAAAAACTAAGATCTAGCTACTTAAAAATGACCTTACTAATATAGCTTAATATCTAATAAAACCCTCTTACGCTTTAATAACTAGCTATAATTAATATAGTATTAAGTGAACTAATTTTAAAAAGTAGTTTTCTAGAATAGTATCTTAAGCTAAAAGAATAGTTTACTATAGAGTATTACTAATAAGGTATTAAAGGAACATTCTATTAATCTAATACTTTATTTATAACTAGATATATTTAATAGGGTTTAAGTTAAGTAATTTAGTAAACTAGTTAGTAAGATAAACGTTAGTAAATTACTCTACTATCTAAGCTTTTATTTTAATAGAAGTATAATAAGGTATATTATCTTATTAAATAATAAATAAATTAGTAAACTACTAGAACTATAAGAAAACTAGTAATATATAGTAAATATATAAAGTAGAGTTTATAATACTTTATTTCTTATCTTATATAATACTAAGCCTTTTATACTAACCTACTATATAGCTTTAAAATATCTAGCTATAAAGCTTTATATATACTTTAGAGTAAACTTTAAGATCCTCGCTAAGTAGTAAAATAATAAACTTCTTTATAGTAATAATACTATTATATTATATCTTATTAGAAAAGATCTATTATTTCTAATTAGAAAGTATAAAGTGCTCCTAACGAAATGTAAATTCTAGGTATACTTTTTATATTTTTTTAAGTAAGTAGATACTAACTAGTTAAAATATATAGTAAGTACTAAAAGAGGTTAGCGTAAAGTAGATAATATACTTAAAGTAGAATACTAAGTAGAGTATTTATTTAAGTAGTTAGTCCTAAAAGATAGTTTAATTAGTAGGTAACCTAGCTAGAAATTTATATAAAAGGTTCTTCTAAGGGGTTTTAATTATAATATAGCGCTTACTATAGCTATACTAAAGCTTAATCTTATACTTAAAAGTGTATTATACTTACTATAGTATTAAACCTATAGCTTTAGTAATATATTTAATACTATAGCTAGTAAATAAATAGAAGCTATAGATAGTAATATACTAATTATAAGTAGTTAAAGGCAATTTATAGTAGCTAAATATAAAAAAAGAGGTAATAGTAGAAGTAATAATTAGCAAGAAAAAAGCAGTAGAAAGGCTAGTTTATAGAGGGGTAACTTAGAAAGCTTAAGTAGAAGTCTTATTATTACTTAGATTATATTCTATAATACTATTATCTTTATATTAGTTAAAGAAATTAGTTATTTCTATTTTAATACTATAGTTTTAGAAAAAAAATTGAGAAAGTTAGAAGGAAGTATATATTTAGCTAGGTAATAAGGTGAAAAGCTTTTATAGTAGTAATAAAGCATTTAAAGTTTCTATTATCAACTTTACTAGCCTAAGTAGGCTATAGTAGAGGCTCCTAAAGTTTACTTTTAGTAATAAGAGATCAATATACTAAAGTAAGTAAGAGGTGCTACTTAGAGGGGGTCTTAAATATATCGCTATTAACATTATTAGTATTAACACTATCGCTATACGCTTTAATATCAGTATTAAAGTTATTAAGTAAGGTAATAAAAGAGTTTGAAGTAAAAAAGGATTAGCTAGAGATGCTTATAGTAGCTAGAAGGCTAGTAGTATAGTAAGACACCTCTTAGGGTAATTTTTAGGCTATTAAGAGGAGTAAAAAGGGTTATAATAGTGAAAAAATAGGTAATTTTTGTGATTTTAAGCTATATTAACTAACTTACTAAAATTAAGCTTTTTAAATTGCAAAAAATCATAAGAGTAATTATATTTCTTACTATAACTAACTAATAGAAAAAATCGCAGTAGAAGGGTGTTATTTTAGTGTTAAGATTAGTAAAAAGCGTCGATTTTTAGGTTTAGAGGAGTATAAGAAGATAATTAACGTTATTGCAGGTAGAGGGAGGTTAGTAGGGTCGAAATGCCTAAAACGGCGCTAAACTTCCTAATTAGGACTAGCGCGTAGAGGTGGTCGCTGGTATTAGGGGTAACAATCATTTAGGGGGTGTATTGTACATCTGTCCAGGCTAGGTAGAAGAGCGACGCCGACCGTTGATTGAAACCCCGGCTAATCTCAACCAACGCAACGCTGTTACTGGCGTCAGTCAATTGATGGTCAATTGATGCCTCTAATTAGGCATGGCGGACGGCGGGCGGGAAAGAAAGGCCAGTCGCCCTTCTCCAGGTCTCCAGAGTCCAGGGTAGCCGTGAAGGGGGTAAAAAAAAAAAAAAAAAAAAAAAAAAAAAAAAAGACAAGTGACTAAATCACCCTTGGAGGCATTTCGTCTTCTGGGAACAGAGCTTGTCAACAAGAATGGCGAAAGGCTGCAGCCGACATGCATTTCAACGAAGTTCCCCAGCATATTCATCCTTCTCCGCGGTCAAGGTACAATGAGCGAAGCGCTCTTTTCCAGATTTCGCGCAACTTGCAGCAACAGATCAGTCCAACACAGGGTTTCTCCGTCCCGGTTGCTGGTTCTCGCTGGGAGACCCCGAGGTGTCTCGGCCTCCCGCATAAGCCGTGGCGGGAACTCTGCAGAATTTTCTCCCACCCCAAACTGTGTTCACTCTTTCTTTTTTTTTCTTCTTTTTTTTTGGTTTTTTTTTTTTTTTTTTTTTTTTTTTTTTTTTTTTTTTTTTTTTTTTTTTTTTGCTCGGCCTTTATCCCTTTCTCTCGGGATCTTTTTCTAGAAGGATCTCGCCAGAACAGTTCGTGTGTAGTACGAATACCCGTTCCTGCTCCATCCCGGTGTGGTTCGGCTCAGTAGTCATGCAGTCAGACAGGAGGTGTTGATCTTTGTGGAACCCGGTTGTTGAACGACGCCGAGTGGTCCCAAAACGCGGCCGCCGACGGCACGCTGACCGGACGCGGCCTGGTCCTCGCGTACGATGACGCCGCCAGCGAACAATCGTCGAAGCGCCACACCGATTGAAGGGCGGCACAGAGATGATGCCGGATGAGGTGTAGGCTCCCAGGGCTGACGTTCTGGAAATGACGGCGTTGCAGTCGCCAAGTGGAATCCCGCAGGTTAGCCCTCTTCCCCGGTCCCAACAGGCACACTCGTACGTATCCGGAGAGAGATGGACGGGAGGCTCGTACGAAGTCGAGCGTGTTGTTGAACCGACCTCGCGTGTTCTGGCCAGCCATACCTACCTGCCTACGCCCAGCATGTGCAGCAAGCCGTCCGTCCACCACCAGTCGTCCGTAAGCTGCATTGGGAGCCTCGCCTCATTCATTTATGTGCAGTTTGATGAAGAACTGCAGCGCTTGACTGGCTTAGGAAGCGACCCTCCAACAACAGCATCTAATCTCCTGGTCGCATGCACTTGGCTCTTGGGTGCGTGTGTACGGAGGCAGCAGAGGGGAGAAACGAGGAGACAATGGCGGTGGCTGATGGTGATGGGGACACAAGGCAAGGCAAAGCAAAAGCATTCATGTCGGTTACAGGTGGCTGGATCCTCCCCCTCTAGCCCGGGCACAGCGCGATGCGCTGCGATAGGCATCCATAGGTAGGTAGGTATGTTCAAGACGTTGAGCTCTGACACCTTCCTGAAGCCTTCGGTAAGGTAAGGTAAGGTACCTTACCTTAGGTAGGCAGGGCAGGTTGGTAGGCGGGCAGGCCGGCCGTCCCTCAGAGATCTGTCTGGTAAGCGAGCCGTCGGGTCTGCTTTCCATATCTTAGGTGAAGTACCTTGTCTTAAGAGATTCTTCAACTCGCATCGTTTCTGTTGCAACTCGACATCGACATGCCATGTCCGGCAACTCGAGGGTTGTAGCCCGAGACGCAAGAAGCTCGAACGTCCAACTCGCTTATGATGCAAGTGGTGTTTATTATTGGCCCTTTAATGCCTAGGGTAGTTAAGCTTACCGTCTGCACCGATTAGAGGTAAAACAGATTTGCCACAAGAAACCAAAGCGAAGAAACAAAGCAACACGATGCGAGACAGAGCTGGCCGAGGGAAATCACACACAAGGCGAGCACAAGCAAGCTCGGCTCGATAGGTAGCTTGGGATGTGTGGGATGGATGGAAGACAAGGTAAGCTGGTGCTGGAGGGGCGGGAAAGGGCGCCGTCTCCTGCAGAACATGCTTGACGGTCAATGGGTGCAACGCCGACAAGGGCCGGTGTCACAGTCCCGTTCCCTCAGCTGCGGGCTTGCTCACAGTGCATTGAATCGCATAGTAGCTGCCCACTTACGCAACAGGATGTATCCAATTGGAGGGGTCAACAGGAGGCGTCGATGGACGTCTACAGTGGTATTTTGGGTGAGATGGATAGTACCACCAAGGTAGATGCCGCGAGGAAGGGCACCAACGGCAGAGCGAGAGCCTCGGAGGCAGGCAGGGCACAAGCTCCCGTCAGGGTCGAGGGGAGCTCTCTGGCTGGGGCCGTGGCCCGTCAGAAGGATACGGTTGTATTTGGTCTGGGGCAACAGGCTCGTCGTACTCTACTTTGGGTTTGCTCTCCCGCACCTGTTCTAAGGCAAGGTAAGGTACGGTTCGGTTTGGGTAGGTTGTGTTGGGTGGACTGACTCTCAGATACAGAAACCTGGGAACGCGATACTGGCCTTCTGTTTTTGGCGCAAGTTCCTGTCACTCAAGTCATTGACCAGCAGCCCTGCCTTACTCGTGCTCGCAGCCCCAGAACCGAGAGTTCAATGTTGTCCGTGACAGTCACAGTCCAGGTCGAACTTCTGGGCCCAGGCGACAATCCCAAGGTCTAGACTCTAGCTCGACGTGATGAATCGGCGGCTTACCGCAACGGCACTCCACCTCACCTGGCGAACCCGGCCGTCATCTCCACGGCGTAGCTGTCGGGGCTGTTGTCTGCTCTTCTACCTTGTCGTAGGTGTTCCCCTCGGGACTATCTTTACTGTTAGCTGGAGATTCATGGCTTGTGTGTGTGTGTGTGTGTGTGTGTGTGTGTGTGTGTGTGTGTGTGTGTGCAAAAGGCGAGCATACTTTGACTTGGAATGGAAGTGTGGACGGGCAGCCGAGGAAAACCCAGGGCAGAGTACATGCAGGCTGGTGGTTTTGCAGCATCGAAAAATTGTTAGTGATGCATTGGATTGCTGCTTTGCCTTGCCTTTGCAGCAAGTCCCCTGTGGCAGTGGGTGCTGTGGATTGGCTGGACCCTGGATGTACCAAGTGGGACAAGATGCCAGGGGCCTCAGGGCTGTCCACGGGTTTCTTGCGCACAGTGTCGCGTTGTAAATGGGCCGAGCTCGGGGTGCTGCAGGTGGAGCCGGCGCTAGGGCGAGCTCGGGGTGGGCCCCAACGGTTGGACCTGGAGATGGAGCCTTTGAGACCGCCCGCTGTGCCTTCCTTGATCGTGCCTTGTGCCCGCGATATCCCATCATGGATCCCTTCACAGTCTGTACCTTACCTCACGCAGTATTGCATCACTAAGTAAGAGGGACGGATGTTCCCAGCCGTCACAGTGGGCTGGCGGGATTGCCTAAGCCTGCCTGCCACTTACGGCGAAGGGGTTACTTGGTAGAGCTTAGGTAGGTAGGTATGTACCTTGGAAGCTCTTCATGTCACACACAGAGTCCGCAACTTGAGGTAATTAAATCCAGCCTAGTAAGCTGCTCGACAAGCCTTGACTTGCCGCTTCGAAGTCCTTTGCTTGTTACCTAGGTAGGTTGTTATCCCACCTCAGGTTCCATAACGACGAGACGGAGAAAAGAAAGAAAAAAGACTCAAGGACCCCTCTCTGCAAGACAATCACAAGACAAGCAAGGAAGACGGAGCAATTGGATTTTGACAGTTGATTGCATTGACGCACACACCACCTCTTCGCCTCGCATCCCTTCCAGCAATTTGGAAAAGTTCATCTCGTTTCTCAGAGAAAATCCCCGCCGGTTCCGTCTGTCAAATCACAGAGTCAATTCCCCCAGAGCGGCAGCCAATGTAAATCAATGCCTAATTGCCCCGTGCCTATGGGGACATTGGAAACTGATTGAGCATCAACACGACAATGCGCCATCAACAGCACGTTTTTCAGATTAACCCAATTCAACACGCCTCGTTCCTAGCAATACACTTTTCCCGGAACCCTGGGTTTCTCTTACCCGGCCATTCGTTCTGCGTCTGCGGATACAGATGCTACGTCGTGACGACTAGGATCCCGTTCCTTTCTTTTTTTTCTTTCGTTTTTCTCTTCTTCTGCCTTTCGACGGAGAACCTCTCTCCTGTTTCCCGGGCCTACTCGAGGTCCATTCCAAGGTACCTCACACTAGACTCCGTCCCGTCGGGCCCTCCTCAAGCTACGCCTCACACTTTGTGCTGAGTCGACGTCGGCGCCTACGTAACCCAGAGCTGCCTTGGTTGCGTATATGGAATTGAGAAAAAGTCAATCAAAAAATATATTATCAAAAAAGGGGGGCAAACTTTCTTTCTCACTGGCCCGGCAGCATAGCTCCACCTCGGGTGCAGGAACCACCGGCGAGAACCCGAAGACGGAATTCGGGAGCCCAATGGGAAAGAAAGCCTTCACACCTCTGAGGGACAGAGGAGTGTAGAGGGAGGGGACCACGGCTTGCTTCTCCAGCCCATATCCACTGCCCCTGCAGACGGCCTTCGCTTGGCGCTTGACGCTTGCTTTTGCTCTGCCGCGCCGCCGCTGCACGGCGCCGTGTCCGCAGCCCTCCGCCTGGGACTGGGCGTATGGAGCATGGCTGACCGGGACTGCCCGCCTCGCTACGTGCGTACATACACCCGTATCTGTTGCCGGTTTCCTTGCTGGAAATGTACTGTTCGTATGAGTACCTGGCTTACATGCTGCGTAAGTCGATTGCCCGGGTTGTGCTGGCTACCTTGGTGGCAGAGTAGGAAGAAGACAAGGAAGTTTGCCGATGCCGATGGAGATGGAGATGCAGATGCAGACGCAGATGCAGATGCTACTTTGGGATCCGTGCAAATACGGATGCTGTATGTCTCCGCGGTGCTGGTGCTGCTGACATTTACCTCTACCAAAGCTCACATAAGCCTTTCTGGCTACCTGCCTACCTAAGGTACCTAGGTAAGGTAAGGTAAGCCAAGGCAAGGTAAGATACCTGGCCTCATACTCGTCTGGGTAGGCAGCAATAAGTGCACTATAACCTCGGCGGAGAGCGAGCCGTCGATGAGTGCTGCGTGGTTCATGATCCATGAGGCATGGCGGCGCCGAGACATAGGTGCTGCTGCCCTTGGGCTTATTACCTTACGTACCACACCTGCGGACCCCGCCGGTGTCTCCTCTCTCTCTCGGTGCCGTGCGTCTGCACTGGCAGGACTGGTTCGCAAAGAGAATTCGAGCCGTCGGGTTGGCCACTGATTTTCAGCGAATAGGCTAGCGTCCCGCCCCTGTGGGACGCGCCAGTGGGAACTTGGAACTGGACAAAACGGCTCCAGCTCCGTCGCCGTCTGTGCGTTGGGGCCGCTGGATGTGGAATGGATCCCTGGGCGGCCATGCATTGAATGATGCAGGTGCCATGGACTGCCAGGCACAGGCACAGAAGGTGCACCTGTACCTACCGTACCTACCGTACCTACCGTACCTACCGTACCTACCTTACCTTGGGCGGTACAGAGGTGCCATTCAAAAGTTTCTGCCCACAACGCCAAGACGACAGCTGGCACCACTAGCCCTAATTAGGACTAGCGCGGTAGCTGCTAAGCCTACTTAGGCTTAGCAGCTACTGCGCTAGTCCTAATTAGGTTTTAGTGCCTTTTTTGCTTTTTTTAACTACTAGGGCCCCTACAAAGAGGGGTTTCTCTAACTTCACAAAAACACTACTACAGACCTCTACTACGCCATTTTTTTCCTCTTTTTTTTTACTACAGCAATAGCAAAGGTTAATCCCTACGTAAGGGTAGTGATCCTTAGCCTTAGGAGCTGCTTTAGCGCTCAATCTACAGAAGACGTTACTAAAGCTCTAAGTATTTCAAAATAGACTATTAATAATATCCTCAAATACGCTAAAAAAGCTAGTTTTAACCTAAATACGCTAGTACTCACAATACAGCCTAAATTTTGCGAAAATACCCCCTATAGTAGCTAGCCTAAGAAGTAGACTAACCTTATTATTAACACTATCCTAAAGAAAGTCTACTATAATTAATATAGCTATAAGAAAAACTATATTAATATTACTAATAAGCTTAGTAAAGAAGGTATTAACATCTCTACTATAATAGTTTAGTATATACTATATAAAGCTAGCTTTTATAAAACTAAACCTACTAAAAAGCTAAGCTTAATAGCTTATATATAGTAAAAGCATCTTATTTAGTATTTTACCTACTAGTATTAGACCTTTAAGGATTAGAAGAAGGTTATTTAGTTAGATAAAACCTCTATTATTTTTAACTACTACTATAGTAGCTACTACTTATAGCGTAAGATATATAAAACCTTCTCACAATCCTATATCTATAAGTAATAAAAAAGTTATTCTAAGTTTATATTTTAGAAGTACTTTGCTTATAATAAAAGAGGTTCTTATTACTACTAGATACTAGAAACTACTACTAAAAAGAAAGTTACTAACTAGAAGATTATAACTATAAATAAAGCCTTTAAGCTTATTAAAAAAACTAAATAGAAGCTATTAAATAGAATAAACTGCTTATAGCTCTAATAGATATTAAGCTATAAACCTTTTTAGTGCTAAAATACTACTAATAAGAAGCTTACTTAAAGAAGTAAAAGCAGTATTAATTAGTATTAATACTAGAAGTTTGTTTTATTATTTAAGCTAATTTTATTTACTTAAGAGATTAATAAAAACGCTATTATCTAAGAGGATAAAACTTTAAACTACAACTATCACTTTATCTACTATACCTATAGCGCCTTTAAGATATAGAAGCTTCTCTAGTTAAATAATAGCTTTAACTTTAACTTTATTAAGCCTTATTAGCTATAAATAAAACGCTATACTATAAAAAAAGGTATCTTTATAAGCTACACTAAAGCTATTAAAAAATAGGAGAACTACTAGAAAGAGCTAGATCTAAGTTAGATTAAAGCTTAGATTAAGAAGGTTTCTTACTATATTAAACAGATTATTACTTTAAAAAGTAGTAATAAATATAAAGAGGGTTACTAAGCTAATTAACAACCTAAACAGCTACCTAGTACTTTAAATTAACTATCAAATTGTCGTTTTCAAGTGTTTTTAAGTACCTATGAAGTACCTATAAGTATTAGATTAAAGTTATTACTAGTAGTAGCAAGAGAGGTAATAAGGGCAGTAATAATATATAGCTTTTACTAACAGGGGCCCCTGCTGCCACCCTAGCTACTGGCTAGGGGGTGGCTTGGCGTTTTGGGCAGAAACTTTTAAATGGCACCTCTGTACAATGAACCTTCCTCCATTTCTCTGCACTAGCGCGCTCCCGACAGGAGTCAAGACTCAAGACTTGCATTTGCACTTCACATCCACTCCTCCCCATCTTTCTCTTGAGTCCTAGCAGCAAGACACCGAGGACAAAAAAAGACGCACTTCCGAACATCCATCCTGTTCCTTGGTAGCCAATGCCAGTCGAGCCTCCTGGCCAGCTTGCCTTGCCCAGGGACCGACCGGCGGACACATGCCCACCATCCGCGATGGGGGAGGGAGGGAAAAGACACGAGAACTGGAGAGGAAACAGAGGGTCCCCCAGTCTGGTCCCGTCCCTGTCCACGCACACAGTCCACGTCCACATCCACGCCCACCTCCCCCAACTTCCAAGCTGCTCCAAAGCTCAGCTTCCCCGAGGCTCGGCATCCTGCTCTCGCGATTCAGTTCTCTGGGAAACACGCCCACCGGGATGCCATGCGGCGCCCTACCTCCGGACTTGGGAATCGCCCTCTACGCTGCTGCTTAGCTGCTCGGGTCCGGGTTGCTGGATTTGTGCGTACTTTCCCACTGCACATCATCTCGGGATGAAGTCGCAATTCGACCCAGCTCAACCAACCCTCGCCAAGAATACCGCATAACCATGCGACGGTCAACTCACCAACCCGCCTTGTGCTGATGCTCTTCTGTCTCCTGTCGGCCTCTGCACATCTTCCCTCTCCGGGTGCAGGCAGGATACCAGGTTCAGTCAAACACCGCACTGCCGTCATGGGCCGCTGCCCATCTCGAATCACATTTGTCGCTATCGACAAAAAGACCAAACGATATTCACCTTACTATCTAGGCCGATGGAGCCCGCGCGGAGTACAACACCCTCGTGATAGGACACACCATACCTAGACTGCTGCTATCGCTATCGCTATCTGGGTATTGCTCCCGCTCTCGATCCCACCACCAACCAGCCCAGTACCTCCGGTCCCCCACGGGCCAAACGTGGCTGGTTGTTTGACAAGCCCCAGGCTGGGGCCGTTCTTGGGCCTGTTCCAAATTTCGTGGGCAGTGTGTGGTCGTGCTGGACTGTGGACTGATTGTGCCAACACCAAGTAAACTGTGGATGGACAGCCCAGCATCGGCCTCCTGGCTTGGCTGGCGGCGGCGTTTGAACTCCTGGCAAGAGCAGGGTTTCACGGGGAATTCCAGAACCGAACGACCGACAAATATCGACAGGGCAGACGGTGAAAGCGGGCTCGTGAGTCGAGTTTGCCCTCCTGCGCCTTGCATTGCCAATCAATCGTGGATCTGGAGCTAGGGTATCGGCTTTCCGGGCACCTACGCGGAACATGGCATCCCCCATTAGCGCCCACCGTCACCCTCACCGTCGCCGTTGCTGAACGTGCTGCGGTGCCAACGGCCATTGTCTCAACCTAGGCCGGATAATTGGGTTGTCTCAGAAGCCCCCGTTACACTTACTTCCGCACGCTTGACGGTAACGACCAGGCCACCGCCCGCCGCATCGCAGCACCGCACCGAACCGCACCGTAGTCCGCAGGTCTCCAACTTGAGACACTGCGTTGTACGGCATTGACTCTCCCTGCCGGGGGGCTGGCTCCGTCAAGGCCTTGACCGCTTCGCTTCCAGAGGCACCGGCGGATGTTCTCTCTGCATGTGGCCGTAAAACATCAGTCGCTCCGTCGCCCGCCTGCCCTGGCGGATGCCGGATGACGATGCGCGGCAGCGGCAGCGGCAGCGGTAGCTTTCGGCGCCTCGCAACAGCCACCAAGGACAGCTTCTTTTGCGTCCAAAGAAGCAATACCATACGGCCGGCAACCTGCTAAGCCCACAGTTGCGTGGTCCCTGTCCCTCGAGCCCACGCTAGAGAACCAACCCTGCCCGCCTCTTCAGTGTTCCTGGCACTGGGAAAAGCTTTCCAGCTGGGGTCACAGCCCTCTGGGAGGTTGTCGATCATGATCTGTCACAAATCTGGATCTGGCCTCGTTCAGCACTCTTTGGGAATCGTCAAACAAGCCAAACAGATGAGCCATCGCGAGCTCCGAAAACTAACTGATTAGGGGACATGACGATGTTTGGGGCTTTGACTCTGCGAAATGACATCGCCGGCTGGTCCTCTGTGGAACTGTTGCATGCATCTCTCACATCATATCTGCATTTACGTATACCAACCCGAGTCTGGCCCGCCGCCACGCACAACAACCACCGCGCCCTACACCATTCGTTAGCAGCTCACTTGGTTGGCTGAGATCCTCGGCAATCTTGCCAGGCCCAGCAGCATCACTCAGGTCCATCGGCTTTAGCATGCTTGCCGACGATGCGTCTTGCATTTATCATCTGGACAAGTAAAGCGTCCATCACGTGCGCCGTTTAGCACCACGAGATCTACCTCAATCGACGGCAGAAACGGTTGGTCCAAGCATCAAAGTCATATCGGGTGTCAAAACTTCAGATGAAGAGGGTTGATTGTTGGGGATACATTGAGTAGAGCGGAAAGGCACTGACGGGAGTGTCAGAACCATGAAATGTACAAGGGTTGAAACGGCAAGTCAATTCAATTGAAGCTCTGGGCAGCACGCGGATCCCGACTCAGGAACCTTATTCGACCATCCCAGCGGGTCACCCGAGTTGTTTGGCAGTGTTCGGACGATTCTGCTCAGATTTTTCTGACTGATCACGAACAGTTCCTGACAAATTGGAGGACCTGCTTGCGTGGTGACTTGCTACCATCAGGAGTGCCTGCATCCATGGCGCATCCAGTTTGCATGCTTGCAACCTGCAAGACTTGAAGTCACAAACACGAATCAAAGAATGGCCGAAGTCTGCTGGCCAAAATTGGCCATCATTCATTCCCACCATCTCACCACAAACATGCGAGCAGCTTGTGCAACCAACATCAAGCAGACTATGGCTTCCGGCCGGTAAGCCTAGGGCTACCCTGTTTGTCTGTCTCCCACAGGCGCAGACAGTCGACCACGGCGTGTCCAGGCACACGGTCTCGGCATTCGAGTCTCCAGCCATTTTCGTGTCAACTTTGCTTTTCCAGAATTACCGCCTCCTTGTAACTGCCACCTGGCAGCGACGTCAATTGTAAGACAACCTGCCATCACCCGCTAGCTTCAGCTTTCAGGGGCTAGGCACACAAGTTCCTGCTGGCGGAAGATGCCACAGGTCCGATGTTGAAGAAAGAAAAAGGAGAGAAGCCGAGCCAGCAGCAAGAAGCAAAACGACCGCGTCATGTTGAACACGACAACAGCGACGATACGAATGGTGGTCGATCCCCTCCATACGAGAAGGCCTGGATTTTTGGTCTGGACGCCATCCGCGCGGTGGACCGCGACTGTCAGGCCAGCATCAGGGCGTGCTGCAATTAGAAACTCTCGTCAATCGTCTGGGTCGTCCACTCTTTTGACTCCATCCATCATCGATCGACCTCTCAGCCCCTCGGGCTCCTGTTTAGGTAAGGCAGAGAGACGAAGGTACAAGCCAAGCAAAGCAGACAGAGCAGAGGGTGAGCGATGCGAATGCTCTTACCGGCACCTCGGCGGCAGGCTGTGAGTACAGACGAGCTCCAATACAGGACATTAGCGGCTAACGCCGACACGGCAAATCGGCGCCATCGAATCGACACGAGCGAGCGTGGCGCACAGTGCATGATGGGTTTTGTGTTGGGATCTGTCCCGACACGCCCAAATTTGAAGCCATTTCGCAGCACACACTTCGCGTATGCAAAAGGTCAAGTGCGTCAAATCTCAATTCGCTCTTCACGCTGCGTTCCAGCTCTCATCTGGCCGTGTCGTCCATTCGGGACCAGGCTTGATCCATCCATTCGCCCATAAGGCTTCGCCCATGTTATTACACCTCCACATTCAGCAGAGAGACAGCCCGCACCGGGATATTAGCTAACCATGCTGGCGGAACCTCATTGCCTCTGTAGTCCGTCCGTTCTATTACTTAGTGTTCTCTATGACTCTATGTATATCTTCCAACCTTGGCCGGAAAGCTCGCCGTCCGTCTACATAGTAGACGAGCTTCTAAAGATACCAACGAGCGCGCGCATCTCGATGGGTTGGTTCAGGGTTGCCGAAGTGCAGCAACTATGCCGTGTTGGGGCCGATATTGCCATTACCAACCCATTTACACATTCATCCATTTGACCCGCGCACGCGACAGGATGCGGCGCCGACAACAACTACGCAGTACTGGATGTATTGACCACTCTGCAGGGTGCAAGCTGCAACATCCCATGAGGAGGGATAATCATGTCCCTTTTTTTTTCCCTTTCCTTCTCGGCCAGCATCCCCCAGGTCCTTGACGGACGGTTCAGCCAGTATCGCCGCGCTGCGTCCGGCATTCCGTTGTCAACCTCGCGTCGTTGCTATTGCTCCAGCAGACGGCGGTATTGGCTGGAGATGTTGCTGCCGCAACCAATACTGCGACTGCTTGCATCTTGCTTGCTTGACTACTGCACAATCGGTACGGAGCTTGGTGCGAGTGCTTCATGCTTTGCTAGCTTCATGGATGGGTGTGTGTGTGAGAGAGAGAGAGACACGGCAAGACTTGTGCCCCGTCTCCTAATCCACACGCACATCGAACGACAAGCCCCCTCAATGCTCATAACAAGGCACCCTGGACAACCACACACACCACACCCCAGCAGCACCTCTCGCAGCCAGATCCCTCCATCCCCTGTCCACATCCTTGTCGAATATCCTTGAAGAGGGGACGGACGGGGGTTTGCTGCGGCGTTGCATTCTGGGACTAGGCTCTGCAAGTACAGGGCAGGGTGGTAACGGGGCGCTGACATCCCTCCCCCGGCTCCCAGTGTGTGCCTCTCTCGCTCATTCTCTTGCTGCTTGCCCTCTGGCCTCTCTGGCTTTGGTTCTCGTCTGGTTCCTCGCCAAAGAAATCACAGGTTGACGGATCCCAATGTTCGGATCCCAACCCCCCGGCTCCTACGCATTGAAAACAGCACCATCTTAAATATATTACCAGTCCCAGGCGCATCCCCCACAGTTTGGGTGGTTTTCTGTCATCCGTCGCTCTCTTAGGCCGAACAAAAGGAAGCCGGACGACTGATGCTGGTTGCTGGTTGATGTTGCGCGCGCTTCACTCTCTCAAACTTTCCCTTCTCAGCGCACGCACGTTCGCTCTCGCACTCACTCCCAATACCACGCCCGCCCGCATCCGACTCCTCTTACACACACCTTATAAAACACAGCAACCTCGCTCGCACGGGAACCAAACACGCGAGATTTATATCCCCGGCCCATATAAAAGAGAAGTAAACACCAGGAAGCACCAGAAACTATCATCAGGGAACGGGCCTCGACTTGCTTGGGCTTGTTCAGAACACGCTGGAGAAGAAGGGGATCCCTTGAGAGGGGGCACGCCTAGCTTGACGTCGCCCTCTGCATTGAGACGAAAACAAGATGTGGGCTACCGCTCCACTGCCGTATTACTCGGCTTACAAGCCTACCCGGAGGAAAGACAGAGGAAGCGTCAGTAACAAAGATGCGCCATTGCCAACCTCCATCGACAACCAAGCTCCCCTCCCTCCCCTTTCTGCTCAACACAACTCCCACAACATTCCGCCAGATTTCTTTGAGCCCGCTCTTGATGGACCGCCATCGCCGGAGAGGATTCGTGCCTTGAGCAAGCAGATGAAGAGGACCTCAGCCTTGGACAAGCACAAGAGCAACGCCACCACGTCCTCCGGCTCGTCGTCCTCGCTGCGCTCAATTACCTCGGAACGCCGTCCCTCTTGGGAACACACCTTGGAAACCATCACTTTGTCTAGAAAGTCTTCTGGCCGGTCCACTTCAAGCAGCATGCCATCCCGAGACAGACCCGAGAGCGTTCAGCTCTTTGGCAAGACGATCTTCAACCGCAGAGCCAAGATGAAGCGCGAAAGCAGCAGCAACTCCTCTGGAAGTTCTTTGTATTCTGGTGAGCTCGTCCTGGATGGTCCGCCCTCGGCAAACAAGAATCACCTCATCCCGTCCATCTTCGGTCGTCGACAGACTCTAAGACAAGATCAAATAGCAGAAGACCCGGCTTTGGGCAAGAAGCTGCAGATTTCAGGCCCTTACAATTTTCAACATGTCACCCACACCAACCGTGACCATCTCCCGGACCTTCAACGGGGCAGCCGTGCCGAGATGGTCTCCGAATTCTCGGCCATCCGTGCTGGCCAACGCCCGACTACCGGTACTTTGAAAGGAATCGACGTCGAAGACTTACACTTTGCCAACTTCTCATCCGAGACATTGAACATGCCCCAGGACGACGCTCTTGCGGGCGAGACTCATGCAGAGCTCTTCCTAAACCGCCCACCAGTCATTCCCCGGCAAGCAGGACCAACCTCAGCGCCCCGGAAGATGATCAAGCATACCCGATCTCAGGAACAACTCCGCACTAGCCCACCTCGTCCAGCGCCGCCGCGTCCTCCCAGGTCGCCCATCGATGAGGAGTTCATCCTGTCTGACATGCCAGCACCCCCTATCCCCCCGCCAAGGCATTCAAGCCGTATCGGAGTCAAACATGACATTCTGAATGCCATGGAAGATGTTGATCCCCAAGAGCGACCATCAACCAGTGGCAGCCTCCAATCATCCAGCCTTCAGGCTCCCATCGACCTGGCCGAGCCCCCAGCAACCGCTCATGGATATTTCCCTCACGGCATTGTTGATGGGGAAGCGTATGTGGATCCGCGATTCTCACACGCGATCACCACACCCGATGATGCTGCGTGGCCCCTGACCGCTAGTTCCAACTTTTCATACGAGATGGCTTTGCCTGACGTCCCGGAGGAGGAGGAGGCTCATGCTTCTGGCCGAAGATCCCGCGCCAGCCTTTTCAGCACCAACTCGTCGCTGAGAGGAAGCCAGTCCGTGCCTGTTCTGCGTCAACTCGCACAAACCCAATGTGACGACTCCCAACGACCGCCAAGCGGTGCATCGGACACTTTGGGCGGCTTCGACATATTCGGCGTACAGGATGCTTTGAAGGAGGTCATGGAGGAGGATGAGGATCTCGATGCTCTCCATCGAGCCAGTTGGGAGGACGATATCGACTACTGTTACGAGCATGAGGCCGAGGCCGATTGCGACTACGCCTGGGATCGGCCATCCTTGGACGTGGTCCGGGAGGAAGTTGTTCAGACCCCTCTCAATGAAGACGTGTTTGTGGCGCCGCTGTCAGCTGGTTTGAAGCCGGCATCAACGGTCCAGTTGGACATCCCGGCACTCAGCCCGTCAAGCCTTACTTCTACGGCAAACGGCCACGAGGCTATCACGCCGACGATTCCGGCTTTACCAGTGCGGTCCAACTTCTCTCACCCCAGGATGGAGACGAACTACCGCGGCCAGTCTCACTTGCACGTCAGAACTGCTTCGCATGCCTCGAGCTTCAAGGAGTCTCACGGTTTCCACCTGTCGCCATCCCTCCTGATTCCCAGCGACTTTCGCCAGCAGATGATGGCGGAGACGGAGGCGGAATACAGGCAACACCACAGTCACTTCTCGTTCGACGGCGAGCCCGCGATGACGCTCGAAACCCCAGGCTTGTTCGCTAGAGACCGGGCCAGCACCTCCACCACCGGCAGCAACTCGTCGGGTCAGACGAGCTTGACGGAAGCCCGACACACCTCGACGAACTCGACCTGGACTGCTCTGACAAGATACACCGGGAGCACAACGTTTGAGGGATGGAACCCCAAGGCCGAAGGCATCGACCACTCTCGTTCGGTCAGCGTCGACGACCTCACCAGTCTGGAGTCGCCCAAGACACGCAAGTCGACCATGACGCCGTTGCCCGAGACCGAGGAGGTACTCACAACGTCTCACTCTACCGGTGACATGCGCGCGGTCTCGGAGGGCAGCCAGGCCATGTCGGCAAAGGAGGCCGTCAAACAGCACCGGCGCCAACGTGCCCGCACCACCAGCTTGAGCACCCCGCCACCTCCCGGGCAGTACGCACTTTTCCCGCCAGTTTACTCCGGCAGCCGGATCTAAAGCCCAAACACCACACCCATTTTCTTGACACCTCTCCTACACACATACACATACACACATCATACTCGGCGAAGCGACACGGTTTTGGGTCACAAACGGGCGGCGCACATCACCTGCTTTTTATTCCTCCTCTTTCTCGACATATTTCGGCGCCTTTTTGTTTTGACCAATGCCGTGATTCACCATAGACTTTGTTGGCATATACCGGAAGGGGTGTACCAAGGAAACTTCATTTTTCTCTCTTTCTCTCTCGCATAGACCAAGCGTCGATCCATCATCGAAATATCGACCTCACCAAAAAGCAACCTGCCCCGCTGGCAACAATCAGCAACCACTCTCGCTCTTTTTCTTAGTCCGTCTGTCACCACCTCTTTTTTCTCTTCCTCGGTTATTCATGGCCTATATATCATGGCATTTGGCGCGGCGTGCGTCTCTTGGACGCGCGCAGGGACAGAGACACAACTGTCCAGGGTTATTATTATTATTACCACCACCCATCCCCGACACACACACACACATCACTACCGCTTATTGTTATTTTGTATAAAAAAAAGGCGGGGGGCCGTGGCAAAAGGCGGCACCGCTGGACACGACTTGATGGATTATGACATTTGGGGCAAAAAGGAAAACTTTGTAAAAAGGGACACATGCAGTGCACAACTCCCAGAGAAGACGGGCGGGACGAGGACGAAGGGCGGAAAGGTAGTGAGGGGATTACAGGAAGGCGGAAGGACGGGATGGATGGACGGGGGGAATCATATGTTTGCCATGGGAAAAGGCGTGGCACCAATTTTTGTCTATTTTAACCCGGTACGGACGCATATTGTGACGCGCCGGATCCAAAAAGAAAACAGCATCATTCAAGACTTGTCGTCCAAAGCCTTCTGCACCTTTGCCCCTTTCCAAATCATTCGTGAATGCCCCGCTCATCACCGCTCGCACTGTCCGCACAACAATTGCCAAGCGTCGTGAGATTCAAAAGGGCTCTCCGCATTACGGGACGCTATCGACGGCACTGAGATTGCAAGACGTGACGCTCGGCAGTGACATACATGTCAAGGGGCTACATAATTAATCTTGTGGTGGTGGTGGTGTTGGTAGTTGCAGTGCTCAATCAGTTCCAAACTAGCGCTGCCAAAGCTGCATCGTCACGGCAGATGGCCAGACCCTCCTCGTTCGCCCTCCTCGTTCGCCCTCCTCCTCCGCCTCGTCTTTCCTTCCTGCCATACCTTCCTAGTCTATGGCTCCGTACAGAACATGCATGGGAAACTTGCATTCGTTGCACCCATTCCATCCCGCATCAACCCAACAAATCGCGTCTCCCCCCACCACTACCACCAACTTGACAATCACACACACGCACACGCACACACGCCCCTCGCCTCGGCTTCAATGCCTCGGTCTACCTCCTCTTTCACCACCACTTCTTTCCCAAGTGTACAGCCGTTTCCACCAACCAAGGTTATCTACTTCTTCTCAATATGAAACAATTTTTGGGCCATGATTCGACCGCGGAAAAAAAGAAAAAGAAAAAATAAAACCAGACATGACACACTCGAGGTGGGTTGCAGAACGTGAGGGGGTAACAACAAAAAGTAACCAAGCAAAACAGACTGGGGCAAAACGTGGGAAACGTGCAGGGGAGAGGGGGCAGGGAAAACAACAAGTGCGTGCAACACAGCGAACAACACCACTCCGCTTGCCGATATCTGAGACGGAGAGGAGGGGGGCGGAGAAGTGCGCTGCAAAAGAAGCAGGACTGGATCGGCCAATGGCTGTGGCCTAGCGTCCCGCGCGGCGTGTCATCGGTCGGTCGGAGGCGCTCCGAAACCTTTCCCCCCCGGCACCCTTGCCTCCGAGTTTTCGAGCTCACGCGCTCCCTCCTTCTGCACCTCTTCTGCACCCTGACGACCACGCGAACACACGCCAACACCAACCCAAACCAACAGCGCGTCGAATGAGGGTTAGCTGTAGCTGTGCATATCTGCAGGATGAGAGAGATAGAGGGGGTGAGATGTTCCTGCCCAACCCTCACGCGTTCCTCCAAGACGGACCTCCTCGCTCGCCCGGGGGCCCCTCGACGTCGAGAAACTCGTCCAGCCGGCCGGCTCCGTTGGCGGCCATCTCCTGCTCCATCATCTCCAAGTTGCGCAGCAGATCTCCCCGCTCACGTTGCAGCTCGTCCCGCTCCCGCTCGAGGCTCTTGATGTGCCGACGCGCCATGTCCAGCACTTCGGCCTTGCTGACCCGCCGCTCCTGATCGGCCGGCTGTGGATCCGATTCGTCCCCGCCTCCGCCTCCGCCGCCTCCTCCTCCGTCTCCGGTGCTGGCTGGCCCGCGCACCTGCTCCGGCAACGCGTTCAGCAGCCCTTCGAACTGGGCGTTCAGTCGGTTGCGGTACTGCTTCTCGACGAGATTGTGCGATGCGCGCGTGCGACGTTCCTCGGCGGTCTCGGCCGGCTTCTGGGATGCGTTTTTGGATGTGCGGGAGGCGCTGCGCAGGCGCGGGGCCGATGCCGTCTTGCTGCTGGATCCCGTCGTCGACGCCACCGAAACGGACTTGTTGGATCGGCCGCTGACGCTGGTCCGGCCCGCAGGGCTGGTGGGTTCGTCTTCGTCCTCGGCGCCATCAGCAGCACCGGCATCGGCTACGGCGCGGCGCTTGCCTTTACGTTGCTGCCTCCGGGGCCGAGGCGATGTGCTGCTGCTTACGCCTGCACGCCTCCGATACTCGTCATCGTCATCTCCGTCGGCCCACGAGGTTTCCTTGACGTCGCTGTCGTCCTCCATGCTGCCCTTGCTTTGTTTGTGAATGTCCTGATTCAGTTCGGCGACGGCGACAGCTGCGATGCTGGGAGTCAGGGTGACGGAGCTGCTGTCCTGAAGCCTCGGACGCCATGGCGAGGAGTGAAAGTCGAAGGTGGCAGTCGGTTGCGGATGGGCTGTCAGTGCTGCTGCTGTTCCTGCTGCTGCCGCTGTGGAAAGTGGCGTGATGTCGGCATAGTCACCGCCAAGGAATGACTGCTCAGCTGGATGTGGTGCAGCAAAGCCAAAGTCGAACAGCTGCCCTCCGCCCGCGCCGGTATTGCTGTTGCTCAGGCCGCCCGCTGCAGTGATGTTGATGGGCGGATTGGCTACAACGGGGACGGCTGTGGAGGAGGATGGGGAGGAGGAAGAGACCGTTGCAGCGGCCTGCTGTTGGTAGTACTGGCTGCTGCTGCTGCTGTCACGGTACGACGGAGCCCCATACCCAGGCGGGAACCATGTGGCAGGTGCCTGTCGATGCCCTTGCTGCTGTGCATGGAGCAGGGCGAGCGGACCCTGGTAATCAGCGAACTGTGAATGCAGCGCGGCGAATTGGTGATGTTGGTGGTGACCCTGGTTCTCGGCAGCGGCTAACCCAGCTCCAGCTCCAGCTCCAGTTCCAGTTCCAGCTGCTGTCAGCTCCAACTCCCCCAACCCCCCCAAGGCTGGACGATGGAGCTGCTGTTGTTGTTGCAGCCGTTGTTGAAGACTCGAAATTTGTTGCGCATTCACTACTAGTCCAGGAACACCTGGGACTGAAACTGCGATCGTGGCGGCTGATTCATTGATGGAATTGGGCCGGTCGTGGCCTGGACTCGACATGGCCTGATTCCCGGATCGGGTGGCGTGGTGCGGGCGGTCGTGGACGTCAAAGGCCCCTCCGAACACGTTGGGTGAAAAGTGCGGGGACAACGGCGTCGAAGCCATCATCTGCTGATAGAAATATGGTCAGACTTTGTCCTCTTTTTTCCCTCTCTCATCTTTCCTCCTTTCCAGAAGCAAATCTCTCGCGCCGTGGTCATCTTTGGCTTTCTCGCATCATGGTCCGACTTATCGGTCGTTGAATGGGCTTTTTGACTTCGTCACCTTGCCATCACCCCATGCCGGCCGGGGTGGACACACACAACCGAACTTTCAGCTCTGGATCCATCGCCTCCTCCCGTCCGCTCACACACCACCACCAACACGACACTTCAGTAGCTCAAGAACCACACGTAGCGAGATATGCGCCGTCTCCGACCATGGTTTGACTTGTCATTCATCCCCCCTTCCCTCTAAGGGATGGAGCTTGGCTCAACGTTGGTGTGTGGTATCATGCACTCCTTCCGGCCACTTGGTCGACCACGTCGCGTAACCCTCCATCACTAGATCTGGCGGGTTCAGAATATGAAGAGACGCATGATATGAGCGGGCGAGTTGAAGCAGGACCTGATCAGAGGAGGAGCGGACCCCCTTGCGGCTGCTGTCCGAGGAGAAATGACCGGACGAAAAATGGCGATATAAGCCGGGCTGTTTTGTTCACTTACCTCCGGGTCGTCCACGAGATACTCGTAAAAGGGATTGTTGTCGGTTGGCGTGTTAGCCATGTCGTCGTTGTCCCCAGGGGAGGGGTGTATGGCAAAGGCGTTCTGGTTGTTTGGAGAACCCCCTTTCGAGTCCCGCTCTCTCGGCCCCCAAAGCAGCCGCAAAGCCTTTGGAGATTTATAGAGGTTTTTCTTGCTTTTTCGAAGCTTCGACGTTGTTCCCCTCGAAGCCGGAGCCGAGAGAGGGGCCTCCGATTCACGAGGAGCCAAGATCGGGCGAGGTCAAGCAAACCCAGCCACGATTGGGAGACTCGGGACGAGGCGCGAGGCCAGGCGATCCCAGTGGACACAGGCCGGCGCTAGAAGCCACCAGACGAGCGTCTGGCCAGCTATACAATCCCGGGAGAGATACCGCGGGACGGCCGTGCCAGGGGTCGCAGAGAAGGGGGCGATTTGGGGAGATGACTGTCCGTAATGGCACGGGGTTCGCCAACATACTGTGGCCGTGGAGTGACTTTGGTCTCTAGGCGGACCACTGCTTCCCGGTGCTAGAGGAAATACAGAGTCAGCCGACTACGACACCTGCTCAAGTGAACCGACTTCGTCGTAGTGCGCTCAAGACAGACTTTCACCGTCGTGCGGCGGCGGGATGCGAATGATTCCCGGCGCCCCAGGAGGCCGGCGATCGGGGGGGATCGGGGTGGCCTGCCTTTATGCCAGAGTCACTCCACTCCAGGGCTTGTCGCCAAAAAAAATATTGTGCTGCGGCGCAGGGGACGCAAGACACACCGAACGAGGTCCGGACGTTGTTGCCTCTCGGTCTCTCTCTCTGTATCTCTCTCTCCCTCTCTGTCGTTGCCTCGTCTGGCTAGGGCTGCCGTTGGGTTATTGACTAATTTATAAATGACCTATCGTCGTCGTCGTTGTCGTTCCTGTAAGATCTCGATCTACACGCCTAGTCAGTCTCTTCCTCGTCTCCTATTTGTACGGCAAGCCGGTTGTGTCTTGCCCGGGGTGATGAGTATTCTTTCCACCCTGCCCGTCCCTCTTCATCGAGCCACTACCCGTACCGAGCTCGTTCCCGTCAGTCGAGTGGCCAGTTGCCCTCGACCATCCTGCTTGTCTTTCCCCCCTCTGTTGTCTTTCCTTGTCTTATCTCATAGTCGGCTGCTTTCTTTCAATTCAACTCACCTGTGGGGCAAGTCTAGCAACTCGCTGTCCCGTTCTGTCCTGTCTGTCTCACTCTCTTCCTCGCCTAACTCTGTCAGCTTTCACATTCAAGGCATTATTGACGTTGACAAAGCTCAGCAGAGTCGTCTTCTGCCCCCAAGGAGGGGTCGAGGTGGGCTTTATGAGGGTCAGACGCGCGAAATAACCTAGCCGTCGATAGGGTAATTTCCATGTGAGCTCGGCTTCGGAAGACGCAGACGCAGACGCAGACCGCTCGAAAGGATCCGTGGTTACTGGACGAAAATACGCATATGGGGCGCGGAAAGGCCCCCCAAGGACCAAGGTGCGTTTACATGGATTCTGTCGCCCAATCCTGAGCTGTAACCCGCGCGCACGCCCAGTCTTGCCCGGTTGGAGAAGCAGCCTTTATCCACTGTGGCCTCCATAATGCAGCTGTCTTCTGTCGTGTCTGCGTGGTCCGCGTCTTGACCGGCCAAAAGCACCCTCATTCACCTTGACTCCGGTTTCACCACGTCCGGGAAGCTGCCGCTCCTCATCAAGGACAGAAATTTTAACGTTGGCCCTCTCTGAGTGGTGGTATCGGTCGTCTTGTCGAGAAACGACCGGCATATGTCTGACTCGAGTGGCCCTGGATCTCGGATGCTCGTATCAGGGGCGCTTAGGCAGACAGCTTGTGCCAAGGTAGACGGGAGTGGACTGACAGCAAGCCGTCCACAGCCCTTTCCCCGGCGCCCACGTCGATCAATCCACAAGATGACGCCTTTGTGCGTCCTCGAGATATGAAGGACCCCAAAGTTCTATGCTGGTGATGGGGCTTTTGCAAGCGACCATCGGACTTTCGTGCTGGTTGTCATGTCCTCGCACTTTATGGGACTGACCAGAGGGGCACGTGGAAGACGGAGGGTATTTTGAGCAGCGATAGGGGAAACCTTGATCTACATTTGTCGGTGAGAATGCAGCCAAGAGTATGATATCTCGATCCCGATGAGAAAGAAGCCTCTGTCGTGCCTTCATAGACTGCATCGTATCTGAGTTGGTACCCGGCGGAAGTCGAAACCATGTTCTAGAGTTGGTGACCCCACGGCCATCTTGGCCGTGATGACAGCGTTCGAGTGAACCGTTGTCTCATGAAGTTGTCTCCTATCGGCCAAACACTGTCCGAGGGTCTTCAGGGTCTTTCCCGTGACATTCAGAAGACCTTGCCCTAGATCGGGTCGTTGTACGTGCGTCCAGCTACGAGATAACTGACAAGCTTGGCAACGGCCGGGTGTCCGTCTTGAGGATTAGCTCTTGTCCGTACGGGGCGACCTCTTCAGCTGAGTGGCTCGGTTCCATCAGGTTCTTCATCTCTTCTTCGTCTTGTCCTCAGGGGTGCTCCTTATGGCGTGGTGCCATCCGTTGGCTCTCCAGACCTTCGGCTGTCTCGCCTATCCAGGCACGGGCATTGGTGGACATTCACGCCTGGATGCTGGCTTGCGAAGTCGGGTCACGCCCCCATGCACGAGGTGACACCATATTGGCCGTCGCTAGAAGTGTATAGCGCGTCGGTTGTTGTACTCTGATGGCCTCGCGCCTTGAGTTTGGCATGGCTTCGCTTCGAAGCTTTGGCTCTACGTGGGCAGACTACGCAGCTCGTGGCCTTACCAAACAAAGTATGCGTCACCTTGTCAGCCCATTTCTGCGTGGAAGGCACAGTGCCTTCCCCCCTTAGGACTACCCAAGATTGTGGTGGAGGAGGAGCGTCCCGGAGGGCCGCTCATCTCATCGGTATGGGGCTGTACTTTCCGTACTTGCAGTTCAGACCACCTCCGTGCATGCCATTCCCTGTCGTTCCTTAGGGAAAAAGGCCTGTGTGCCTTCGTCGTGGTTCTCACTTGCTTGCCTCACCGCGTATTACTTGACTACTTAGGGACTGCGTTTGGGCTCTGGTGCTCCAGTACCTGCCGCAGTGTGGTTGGTCAAGCTGTGCATGACGACCCGGCCATTATACACTTTGCCTTTCTTGCGCAGTTTTCTTCCAGGGGCTTCTTGCCATCTAAGAGCGTCTGCGTTACAGGGCATCCAACAACGGAGGAAGGGAAACGGTTGCTCCAGCACCAATCGCGACGGCCCGGCTTCATTGTAGGTAGGTCTTGAACTGACTCCATTGGCTGACAAGTCTTGTTTGACCGAGTCCCGATTAAGCTAAATCAAAGAAAGTTTTCTCGAATCTTCTCTATCCATATAGTCATAATCTCCAAAACTTTGACGGATTACTCTGGCACGCAAAAGTGCCACTTAAACAGTCAACGAGCAACAGCTCCAGCTGTTTTCCATGGTATCCCACCGTTCCCCTCTGCTACTTCATTCCTTACGCCCATGTTTTGCCCATTCTCTCAGAACGTTCTTCTTCAGCTTTCCTGTGCTGGTTTTCGGAAGCTCGTCCACGACCTCGACTTCGCGTGGGACCATGAACTTGCTAATGTTGCTTTGGTGCTTTGCCCACGATATGAGGTCTTCCGGCTGGAGGCTCTTGCCTTCCTTGACTGTCACGTAGGCCTTTGGACGTTCACCCCTGGATTTTTCAGTGCCATTCAGCGATGCCAGTGTCAGATATTCCACTCACCAATGACTGTCAGGAATCGCGACGACGGCAGCCTCCAGAAGATCGGGATGCTGAACGAGCATGCCCTCGAGGGCTACAGATGAGATGTTTTCACCGCCTAAGTACGACTCAGTATGATAACTTGGAGACAGTTCTTAATCGAACATGCTCACCTGAGATGATGATGTCCTTGGCACGATCTAGGATCTGCGCGGCTCCATCCTCGTGCATCACTGCGAGATCTCCCGAGTGCAAAAAACCCCCGGCGAAGAGCTTCTTGGTTGCCTCAGGGTCCTTGTAGTACTCCTTGCAACAAATGTTACCTTTGAAGATGATCTCGCCGATTTCCTTTCCGTCCTTCATCACGTCGATCAGAACGCCCTCCGGTTGGTCTTGCTTGATTACACGAATCGGCAGACTCGTCAAAAAGCCATGACCCTGGCGGGCCATCTTGGCATACTTTTCGTTGGGGGGAAGGCTATCCCATGATGGCATGTGGTAGCCTTTGGTGATAGGTCCGTACGTCTCCGTCATTCCGTAGACGTGGACTGGTATCAGGTTCAGGTTGGTCTGCCTCGGTCAACATAGTCCACAACGCTTTGTCTTATACGGGACGAACCATCTGCTCAAACAAGTAACCGCTGGGCGGACTCGCGGCAACAGTCACACGACAAGGTTTGGGTAGTTCCTCTGCCTCTTTAGCAGAGCACAAAAGAGTGTTGACCGTACTGGAAGGCCGTTAGGATGCACAGAAACTTGTGGAATCATGAGGTCGCATACGGTGCAGCGTTGAAGTGACTGATTTCTTCTTCTTTGAGGAGCTTCCAGATGAGAGGATAGTCGATCTTTCTCAATGTATAGTGTGTTCCTCGGACCATTGTCACCGCCCAGGGAAAGGTCTTTAGAGGTCGGTTAGTATGCCAAACCAAAAAGGCAAAGGTAGGTTTACGAACCCATCCGCAGGCGTGGAAGAGTGGCAGTGTCCATAGATACTTGCAACGCCTCCCATCGGGTGAATTCAAACCCGATTCGATAACATTACCCAAGGCTGCGAGGTCTGCGTACAGTTAACAGCCATTCAGAGTTGGTTCAGAACACGTGATGAGAGTTTTGTGACTTACAAGCCCCTCGATGAGTGTAAACCACACCCTATTTTTTTTTAGACAGTTGTCAGTTCTGATGTATCAGTTTTGCACATCCGTGAAATCACACCTTTGGACGAGAAGTTGTTCCTGAAGTGAATGGAATGGCGAGCATGTCGTCATCGTTGCCGCAGTGAGATTGAAGGCCGTCGAACCTCTTATTGCCCTGTCTCCGGTCAAATTGCAGGCCCTCCAAGATGGCCTCGTCAAAGGGGCCACTCAATTCCCCCTCGATGGCATCGGTGTCGGTGTCGATAATGAATGGGACGGACGGGTGACTTTGTTTGAACTCGTCAAGAAGATGGAGGAATTCTTGATCCACGATGATTGAGTCAACCTCGGCATAATCGAAGATGTACGTGATATCGTCTGACTTCAATCTGTAGTTCACAGCGACGTTGACCCCTATTTCTCGCAAGTAAGTCTCATTTACTTTACTGCATTTCGGGTCGCGGAACGAACTAACCACCAGCCAGGGCAATGCCGAAGATGCTCTCTAGAAAAGCCGGCGTGTTCGGCGCCAGGATACCAACGCGCTGGAAGCCATGCTTCTTCAGATAGTATGCAAGCCCGGTTGCTCGCTCAGCAAAGTCGCGGTAGGTGCGGCGCAAAAGCTTATTGTTGGCAGTGATATGGACAATCGCCTCCGCATCGGGTTCAATGGCGGCAGCACGCTCCAGAAAATAGGTTGGGGAAAGTTGATGGATGTGAAAGGCTGCCTTGGGCTCTTCGGGCTTTGGAGCAGGTGAGGAGAGACCAAGGTGACCCAAGATGTTCTTGAGACGGGACGGCGGGCTGGACATTATGACGTCGACGAGATGAGTGCGATCGACTGTGGAAATGGTCTCAAATGTAGAGTTATGGGCGGGATTCAATGGCGATACAAAACAGAAGCACACGCTGATCCAAAATTTGGAGTCCTAATTGTTCGTCTGGAAAGCGTCGGCTCTAAGGTCTAAGCAAGTGAGGAGAAGGTGGAAAGGAGAAGAGGAGGAGGAGCTCAAACACCTCCAGTTCCCCGACGAGGGCGAGAGGACCAGCTGGCCTACCTACATTAGTCTGTCTCGCGTCCATACTTGGAGCAATACTAAATACCCCCAAGCTCCTGACTGTCTGAGACGACAAACCCGAGGTTCTGAAAGCTCAGGGCCGGTTAGTGCTATCCCTCCCTTCCCATTACCCCACACTTGGCAAATGCTCGGTGCGTGCTGCCGTCCCGCCAGCTCCAGCTCCAGCTCCAGCTCCAGCTCCAGCTGCGTCTCCAGCTTTGCTAGCCAACCAGCCAGCTTAGGTTGGAAAAAGTTGGGGTAACTGCGTCACCGCGCTATTCCCGACTGAGGACCACACCAGCAGCTGACTAACGCCTACCTTAAGTAAGGTATCCGTATCTTACGAATAGGTACCTAAGGTAGGTACCTACCTGCTTGCACTGTATTAAGTAAGTCGGCAACCAGGGGGTGGCAGGAGCGGACGGGGCCCACTCACTTTAGAGAGGTCGCGTCGCCGTGCCACCAGAGCCTCGCGCGACAGGAGAAGTGCACCACGCGAAGGCCCAATCGCCCCGAAATTTTATCACCGACAAGACAACCTGCCTACGAATTAAAACCCCGTCATCACCACCGTTCCTCCCATCGTCCACCCCAGGCATTCTGCAGATCGCGCCGGACGTCGCCTATTTACTCAGCATCGTGCCTTTAAGCTCCAGCCTCAGTTTCTGCCACCTTACTTTGACGACAATCAGCGACCTCTAGCTCGAGAGGTTTCCCAACCATGGCAGCCATGTGAGTGTTCAAGGCCAGCTCCTCGCCCCGTCTCAACCATCAATGCTGCGGCTACCCGGGTCCTCCCAAACGAGCGCATTCTCCCCGCGCAAATTTGCGCAAACAGAATTCCAATTCCACCGCGCGCATCCCATCTTGCTTCAATCTGCTTTCTTCAGTCGCAGTAGCTAACAGCATGGCTCCTTCTAGCGAGAGTTTCGACAGCATCTACCTGGACCTCTCCAAGGAGGGCGGCAAGTGCAGATTCGCCGAGAGCGGTCTCGGGTGGAAGCCTGCTGGTGGCGGCGACACCTTCACCCTCGACCACAGCAACATCGCCTCAGCGCATTGGAGCCGAGCTGCCAAGGGCTACGAGATCAAGATCCTCAACCGCGATTCGCGCATCATTCAACTGGATGGCTTCCAACAAGAGGTAAAACACCCGCCAGGCAGACCCCACGAGCGGCACCATATTGACTCCTGTTACCCAGGACTACGAGCGCTTGAGCAAGATCTTTAAGAGCTGGTACAGTACCAATCTTGAGAATAAGGAGCACTCCCTCAGAGGTTGGAACTGGGGCAAGGCCGATTTCGGAAAGGCCGAGCTGGCATTCCACGTCCAGAACCGTCCCGCCTTCGAAATCCCTTATTCAGAGATCTCAAATACCAACTTGGCTGGTCGCAACGAAGTCGCTGTCGAATTCTCTGCCCCAACGGACAAGAATGACACCGGCACCAACGGTGCCCTGGGCGGTGCGCGCGGCAAGGGTAAGAAGGCTGGTGCCGGCAAGGATCAGCTCGTGGAGATGAGATTCTATATCCCTGGAACTGTCAAGAAGGAGGCCGACGGCGAAGACGGCGCTAGTGATGCCGGCGAGGAAGAGAAGAACGCTGTCGCTCTGTTCTATGACACCCTTATGGAGAAGGCCGAGATTGGCGAGACTGCTGGTGATACTATCGCCACCTTCTTGGACATTCTGCACCTTACCCCCAGGTCCGCTCACCTCCGTTGTCTACCAAGCCAATCCGTCGCTAACATGAACCTGCAGAGGACGTTTCGACATCGATATGTACGATGCTTCTTTCCGCCTACGTGGTAAAACCTACGATTACAAGATTCAATACGATGCCATCAAGAAGTTCATGGTTCTGCCCAAGCCCGACGAGACACACGTTCTCCTGGTCATTGGCTTGGACCCGCCTCTTCGTCAGGGTCAGACGAGATACCCCTTCATCGTCATGCAGTTCAAGAAGGATGAGGAGGTCACTATTGATCTCAACCTCACCGAGGAGCAAATAGACGAGCGCTACAAGGACCGTCTGCAGCCTCACTACGAGCAGCCTCTTCACCAAGTCATCACCTACATCTTCAGAGGATTGGCCAACAAGAAGGTCACCACACCTGCGAAGGACTTCCAGACGTATGTTGCAGACAGCCCCCGCTCGCTTAAAATGCCGAGAGCTAACATACATGCAGGCACCGACAACAATTCGGTATCAAGTGCTCCATCAAGGCCAGCGAAGGTTTCCTGTACTGCTTGGAGAAGGCGTTTATGTTCGTGCCGAAGCCTGCGACGTACATTGCGTACGAGCAGACTGCTTCCGTCACATTCTCTCGAGTCGGCGGCGCCGTTTCGGCGCTCTCCACGTTCGATATCACCGTTCAGATGAAGAATGGTGCCGGCTCATCTCAGTTTAGCAACATCAATCGCGAGGATCTTAAGGGGCTCGAGGAATTTTTCAGACTGAAGGGCCTGCGTGTCAAGAACGAGATCGACGAGGACGCCAAGCTTTTGGCCACTGCTCTCCGCGATCAGGCAATGGACGACTCTGAAGAGGAGGTCGTCGGACCGAAAGCGGATCGCGGCTCGGCTGACGAAGACGAAGAGAGCGTTGATGAGGACTTCCGCGCTGAGAGTGAGAGTGACGTTGCCGAGGAGTTCGACAGTGAACACGAGAGCTCGGGCTCTGGAAGCGCAGAGAGCGACGTTGACGACGATGACGCTGACGACGCCGAGGAGGAGGAGGAGGAACAAGAAGAGAGGCCCAAGAAGAAGAAGAAGACTGGTTGAGCGCCTCTGCTGCAAGTCGAAGGCTTTCGGGACTTGGGGCTGTTGCTAGGCGTTCTTGGGAATGAAAGGGAATGTAACACTACAATTACCTATCAGGCTGACCGGCCCGTAAGGGACCTGAAGAGGTTTAATATTTGGAAACGACCTCTTGATAACATGGTGCGGACAGAGGTAGCTGCCACGAAAATTCTATACCATAGTGATTTATTTTACCTTCACTCTGGTGGTGGCGAGGTCTTCAACCAGGTCGTGCGAGTGGGTTGCAGCTGCCTAACTCAGCCGATTGCTGTGCTGGGGCATCAATGGCCATGAATGAAATAGGCAGGCAACTGCAAACCGCAACTCACATCGTCAAAACAAGTACGGCCATCGGAACTATGGATCAAACGGTACGCTTGCAGGGAACCAACATTCACCTGCCTAGATTAGGCTTTGGTGTATACCAGCTTAGAGCCCAGGACTGTGCAGATGCTTGCCTGGCAGCGTTAAATTGTGGATATCGACAAATCGACTCTGCGCAGCTCTATGGCAACGAAGCAGATGTTGGGAGATCGTTGCAGCAATACCTCGAACAAGCGAAAGCACAACGCGAAGACTTGTTCTTAACGACTAAAGTCGGTCGCCACGAAGGCTCTGTCGAGAAGACGTACCGCAGCGTATTACGCAGTGTTCGACGCATCGCGGGCGAAGACGGGTACGTTGATCTGTTCCTCGTGCATCGGCCCATTAGGAGGCGCGAGGAGGTCTGGGTTGCGCTGGAGAGGCTGCTGGAGGAAGGAAAGACGAGGGCAATCGGCGTCAGCAATTTTCGAGCTGAGCATCTGGAGGAGATGAAGGGCTACGCCAAGGTCTGGCCGCCTGTTGTGAACCAGATTGAGGTGAGTACTTAACTCACGATCTAGCTGCGGAGTCGCTGATGAGGCATCGCATAGATCCATCCTTGGTGCCAACAAGGGGAACTAGTCACGTATTGCCAGAAGAACGGGATCCTTGTTCAGGCGTATAGCCCGTTGGCCAGAGGGCAGAGAATGTCGGATCCGGTGCTGGCACGGGTCGTTGCCCGGGTGCGGCGGCGGGTCTTGGCCGGAGTCACGTCCGACTCCGCGACCGAAAGGGCAGGGGCCGGAGCTGCCGGTACTGAAAGTGATGGTATAGGAGGGAGAGCTGTGACTGAGGCACAGGTGCTTGTACGTTGGTCTGTTCAAAACGGCTTCGTGCCGCTGGTGAAGAGCAGCGACCCGGTAAGGATCGAGGAGAACGCCAATATCTTTTCCTTTGAGCTTGACGAGGAGGAAATGCAACTCCTCGACGACTTAGACATGGGTGCGCAGGGCGCTCTTTTTCCTGCCAACGTTAACTAGCGATTGGAAGCAAATCTGAACCCCTGTTTCCACTTCAAGCAACCGATGCCGTTTTACTGTGTACATAGAAAGGCATGTAGCTTTCACGGTGCATGACAAACAAACAACAACCCAAGCTCAGTTGCCTGGGGCGTAGGTAGGAAAGCATGACGAAAGTGCCCCACGCAGCGGCCGTCAGGCGGGGCTTCCAGCGCGATGAGAGGCGTTGAGCGAGGAACACAGGCCACTCAGACGCCTCAATGGACGGCGGGAGATCCGCAGCTTCACCTTCAAGGGCGTGGGAGCACGCACGGGAGGCGCGCCTGGAGGGGCCGGGGGTGCCTGCGAGGTGGGACGAAAAGCGATTGCTGGGTTCACCTGGAAGCTTCTCCTGATCTGACCTTCCCTTCTCATGTGGGAAAGATCAACAAACACACCAACAAGTCATCCGCCTACTGCGCAGTAGTGAAATTGAGCCGCCTCCCGGCTCCCTGGCAGCCTCAAAACCCATACACCAACCAATTTCAGCTTACACGCTATCGATTCTACTCTCGACAGAGCTGTAATGACAACAGTAACAGCAATGAGCTTGCAACGACCCTTGCGCGGCGGTTGCCAGTGCGGGCGCAACCGGTACGTCATCGAGCCTGTTCCTCAACAGACGAGTGAGAGGGTGCAGGTCCTCTTCCACACAGATGCCAGACACAGTGAGTCTATCTTCTCCTTCTTTTTTTTCTTTTTTTTCTTTTGTCTGCCGTCTCTCTGGATTCTTTTCCTAGGCTTGCTTTTCTCGCATGAGATGCGATGCCCACCAATCCCAAGCTTCGAAGCTAACCACAGCTTGCGCAGGAGTTCCCTTGGCCACCCCGCTGGCCGCAATGATCAAAGTGCCGATTTCCTGGTATCACAGCTCAACGCATGCCTTGTTCCCCGACGAGGCGCACTCTGCGATTCGCCGTGTATTCGAGACGCCGTCTAGCAACCCCTCGAAGCGATACTTCTGCGGCTTCTGCGGAACGCCACTGTCCTACTGGACCGAGCTTCCTCACACCGAAGCTGACTATATCCATCTTACATTGGCCAGCCTCTGCGGCGAAGACTTGCGAGATTTGGAAGACCTGGGTTTGATCCCCGAACTCGAGGAGACGGAGAGACAGTCCGTCGTTCCGACAACGACCACGGTAATTGGAAGGGAAACCCGCGGCGTCCCCTGGTTTGAGAGCATGATCGACGGCACCCGTTTGGGCAATCTGCGTCACAGCCGGATGGTGGATCAGAGTAGGGACGGGAAGGTCAGGGTCGAGTGGGAGATTGTGGAATGGACCGATGCGGACGACGGGAAGACGGAGGACGTTGAGATGACGAGCAACACTGGCAACGGCAAGCGCAAACTAGGCGAGCGAGACGACGCCGATGCGGCTTTGGAGGGCCTGCATTAAGTCCATGCCATGTCATGCATCGCATCGCAGCGGCAGGGTAGGTGGTATCAGCACCAGGGGTGTTGTGGACTGGGCCGGCTCACCTTCGTCCCGCGTCCCGTACACCTCGGTGAGGACTGAGGTTGGTATTATGAGGGTTTCTGCTTACCTAGATGCCGATAATAGGCTTAGTGGTGCAGCGGCGATAGGTTCGGACCTGTCGGGGACGGACTGAACAAAACGAATGACTAAAAGTACGATGAGAAGGGGGAAAAGCAGAATCGAAGGGAGGCACGAGGTTGGGAATCTTTGATTATGGAGTCATGAGGGAAAAGCAGCCGTGGCGGCGACGGCGTACCATGGATTTAGCATATGAAGGCACAATAGCAAGATGTTTAATGGTCCCGAGGTTTCCCCCCGCCCAACAAGATAAGGCGTAAGTCAGCAACACACGTGTACCTGAGTGTAGGGCCGAAGGCTCGTTGGATCGACGAGCGGGACCCGCCAGTCGGCCGGGGCGGGCTACTCGACCGAAAAAGAGGAATCGGTTGTACGGCCATGTGATTTTCGCGTATTGATAGCTGCGTGGACTAAGACGATTTAAACTGGAGACTGTGGTTTTGGAGGGGCGGGATTGAACAGGCAGGGGACGTCTGCCGTGAGTTTCGTGTTGCAGTCCGCATGGAGAATGTATTGATCGAACAGACGATTGGGTTATAGGTAGGAAGAAACGCGCAGATGTTGATGCCAGGTGTCCTCCGGGTCGTATCTATATTCTAGGTCTGTTATGAAGCTGGGGATGTGGTCGACTAGCCTCCGCCATGGACAGACGGAGATGATGGGACGAAAGCCGTTGTTGGAGAAGCACAGGCGACATTGGACGAACGAGCCGGCAGTGGATGGAAGGGAGGCTCACCCGTCGTTGCGCCCTTGCCCGCTCACCGAATGCGACCAACATGGGCCAGCCAAGGGGGGCTCGACATGCGCTTTGGTGTGGGAAGTGAAAAGATGGCGGCGGTTACCTGGACTCTGGTATCATGGGCGGGTGAGTTCCCCGTCTGCCCAGGTTCTGCCCTAGTTAGCAGGTGGTTGAACAAGATATGCCTTGGGCCGGGGTTTGGGCGAGGCAATCAAAAGGCAATCAAACTGCACACAGTAGTAATAAGCGGCCGCTGATGGCTTCGTGGCCCCGAAGATTTGGCGAGGTTACCGCACGCGCATGCCGCCAATGAGGCGGCAAGCGGGATAATCAGGTGAGGGATCGAGGCTTGTCGTGTTTCGAATCGGCTGCGAGTCGAAGCTGGGCGAGGAGAGAGGTGGTCGTCGGCTCGACGGGCCGGATTGTCGATGTCCTCAGCAGGCTCTCTCAGCGGGGAACTGACCTGAGGGAAAAGGGACCCCACGGCGGGGTAATTACCTACCTTGCCTAGTGGACTGCCCCTGGCCTGGATATTCGTACTGCAGGCCCTTGTCAACTGTTGCTACCGCCAGCAAACTCCGCCGTGTCGTGGTGAGCCCGATAGGCACCCAGGTACGGGTACGGGTGAATACCTGGAGTTTGCGCAGAGAGACACCGCCAACCCGGTCGCACATGGTCATCCGACGCAACCTGGAAACAATGGACGGAACATAAGGCGGGCATGTTAAGGTTCTTTTTGTTGCGGAGGAATAAAGTATGTACCCTTCCCAATGTCAATCGCCTGTTGGCAAATAGAAGCAGGTGCCTGTAACACCAAGACCTCTGGCGTCAATTGTCTGCCTCGTTTGCATTAGTGCTGGAGAAGAGCAGAAGACTAGGTAGAAAAAAGTAGGTCTTCTTCAGCATGTACGTAGTTGTTGTGTACGTCTCTTTCTCATCCCACCACCAGCAGCAGCACCACTTCCGGACATGGTCCAGTCTTCGTTTCTCGGTGACGACGGTCCGACGCGGTAGAATTTCTGGAGCTTCCCAGGTCCCAGATTGACTACTGACTGCATGGAGGGCGCTCCACGAAACGCCCTTGTAGGCTTGTCCCATGTCTGCTGTTTCTGCTACCCTTTCCCGCGGGTGTTTGTCCCATCTTTGCCATCCTTGTAGCTCCGTGTCGACATGACCTCGCCTTACCTTAACCTGCCAGGTATCCCCATCAGACGAATGATGATTCCCAATTCATTCCACCGCAACCTCTCCTTCCGTTCTTCTGATGCGTATAAGTATCGTGGCAGCTGCTGGTCCTCTGTCTGCATTTGTCCCCCCTCCTTGCTCTCTCTTCTCTCCTTGTCAACATATCCTCTTCGACCCTCTATCTAGTCGTTCCAACTTGCCCACCGTTGCAGAGTGGCTGATAGCTGCTGTCCGGACAAACCACAGACGTTGCGAACTCGGGCTCTCGTGAGAGTCAACGCTGGTTGCAACACGCTTTCGAGACTTTAACCAACAACTTTGGCCTCAGACTCATAGCCCAACATGTCTTTGCCGAGCGACTTCCTTTGGGGTTTTGCCACCGCTTCGTACGTATCTCACCTCAATATGCTGCATTGCGCTTTTCTTGTCGGTCCATCATCGTGCCTCAGTTGCTGTCACAATGCAGTTTTGCGTCTGCCTCCGGCCCGTGGCCCGATTCGGACAACTAGCAAGCATCCTCCCACCAACCACGCACCACCACCCTCCGCCCTCCTCCCTCCGTCTTACCCGCCTGCAATTCCGCACACTTGTTTCGCTCCGGCAGCCCCCCACTCTCACCTTTCCCCTCCGTCCCTCCTTGTCGTCTAATAAGCGAGTCCAACAAAGTGTCATGCCGAACCCCTACTAACTCGTTTTGCCCGCCATCACAGATACCAGGTTGAGGGTGCTGTCGAGAAGGACGGCCGTGGTCCCTCCATCTGGGACACCTTCTGCAAAATCCCCGGCAAGATTGCCGACGGTAGCTCCGGAGTCACTGCCTGCGATTCCTACAACCGCACCGCCGAAGACATTGCTCTGCTCAAGTCTGTTGGTGCCAACACCTACCGCTTCTCCATCGGCTGGTCCAGAATCATTCCCCTTGGTGGCCGCAACGACCCCATCAACCAGGCCGGTATCGACCACTACGTCAAGTTTGTCGACGACCTTCTCGATGCTGGCATCACGCCCTTCATCACCCTGTTCCACTGGGATCTCCCCGATGGACTCGACAAGCGCTATGGCGGTCTTCTGAACAAGGAAGAGTTCCCCCTTGACTACGAGCACTACGCTCGTGTCATGTTTAAGGCCATCCCCAAGTGCAAGAACTGGATCACATTCAACGAGCCTTGGTGTTCCTCCATCCTCGGCTACAGCAGCGGCTTCTTCGCCCCCGGCCACACCTCGGATCGCAACAAGTCCCCCGTCGGAGACTCCTCGCGCGAGCCCTGGATCGTTGGCCACAACTGCATTCTCGCCCATGCCCGTGCTGTCAAGGTCTACCGCGAGGAGATCAAGCCTACCCAAGGCGGCCAGATCGGCATCACCCTCAACGGCGACGCCACCTACCCCTGGGACCCCGAGGACCCGGCCGACGTTGAGGCTTCCGACCGCAAGATCGAGTTCGCCATCTCCTGGTTCGCCGACCCCATCTACTTCGGTAAGTACCCCGACTCCATGCGCAAGCAGCTCGGCGACCGCCTGCCCGAGTTTACTCCTGAGGAGGTCGAGCTGGTCAAGGGCTCCAACGACTTCTATGGCATGAACCACTACACCGCCAATTTCATCAAGCACAAGACCGGCGAGCCTCCCGCCGACGACTTCCTTGGCAACCTCGAGACCCTGTTCGAGTCCAAGAGCGGCGAGAATATTGGCCCGGAGACCCAGTCCTTCTGGCTGCGCCCGAACCCGCAGGGTTTCCGCAACCTCCTCACCTGGCTCTCCAAGCGCTACGGATACCCTCCCATCTACGTCACCGAGAACGGCACCTCGCTGAAGGGCGAGAACGACATGCCTCTCGAGCAGATTCTCGAGGACGACTTCCGCGTCAAGTACTTTGACGACTATGTCAGGGCTATGGCCGACGCCTACGAGAAGGACGGCGTCAACGTCAAGGGCTACATGGCCTGGTCCCTCATGGACAACTTTGAGTGGGCCGAGGGCTACGAGACCCGTTTCGGCGTCACCTATGTCGACTACGAGAACGACCAGAAGAGATACCCCAAGAAGAGCGCCAAGAGCCTCCAGCCTCTCTTTGAGAGCCTCATCAAGAAGGCCTGAGACATGCATGAGCCCGTAGATGAGAGCAACAGAGCAGAGACGAAGACAATCACGTAGATTGGAGTTGCATAGCAATCTTTTTGAAATGTAAAGAGGGCCTTCGTGCCACTCACGATTGATGTATGAAGAAGCCTGTTCTGTCTCATGATGTAGCGTCTGTATTGGAGATACTCAAATGGAACATGAGTTGTGTGAACAAAGCTTGCTTTCTGTGACTTCACCGATGTGAATTGCTCGCCGAGCTCTCTGACAATTTCAGAATCTTCAAGCATCTTGTTATTTAGGCTGGTAGGCGGACGCCGGTTAAACGTGACCTTGGTCAGTCGATTCCAGTGTTACCTTACATGTCATCTCTGTACAGTTTGTCTGGAATGATGGAGAATATGCGGCTATGGGATGATGCTGCACTACAAAGGTTCCGCTACGCCACATCAAGAGAATTGCCGGCCCATAGATTGTGTTCTTCAGGTTCAATCTGTCACGACGAATGATTCACTCCTGGTTTTCTTTTTGCATAAAGCCACAGTGGGCGGTGTGAATAGCATAGAAAGAGAATGGCACGTTCAACATTATGCGCTTACAGAATTACTGCAGTTGTGTAAAGTCCTGATCTATGGCTTGGAGCTGCTTGAACCTTTGGTCTGACTGTGTTGCCATTATCCAACCGAGTGTCTCGGTTGCAACTTTATCCCAAAACCCGTGCGCATGTATAATCGAGCAAGTTCTACGATGTCGTCTTGACAGGCACCGCATTATTCCCGCCTTCTACTCCGCCAGGCTTCTTTTCACAGTCATGATCCAAAGCCCCATGAGACCCGTCTCCGTCGCCGATTCCATCTTCCCTGACTTCCCCCGCCCCAGAATTACTACCCGCCTCTTCGTCCTCCGTAGTCAACGTCTCCGAGTCCGCCTTGGCGCCCCTCCTGAGGTACCACTTGAACACGTACACGAGGATCTGTGCCATGAAGACCTGCTCGATGGTGTACAGCAGCACGGGGATCTGGATCAAAGCGCGGGTGAGGTCGTCGGACTGGGTCCACATGGCGGTGGCGAGCGGGATGCCGAGCGACGTCGTCTTGGCGGCGCCGCAGAAGCACACGGCGATGGTCTGCTCCCGGGGCAGCCGGCGGACGGTCACGGCGCGTCGGAGGAGCGAGGGCGAGCGGCGCATCATCAGCGCGGAGTCGGCGACGCGCGGGTTGACGGCGTCGCACAGGGGCAGCGGCGGGCGGGCGGCGTAGAAGCAGATGAGGGTGAAGAGCATGTAGAGCGCGACGTTCATGAAGACGTTGAAGATGATAGAGGCGTGAGGGGTCTGGTAGAGCGCGCCCGTCTTGAAAGCGGCGGAGAAGGTGGTCCAGACCAGCAGGATCAGGCAGAAGGTCGACACCTTGGCGAGGTACAAGGTCCGCAGCGCCCAGTCGACCTGCTTCTCGAAGAACCAGCGCAGCGCCTGGCCGACGGCGAGGGGGAGCAGCACGCTTAGCCCCAGCTGCTGGAGGACGTTGGCGTACATGGCGCCGAGCGTGCTCGGGTTCGCGGGCTGCCAGTCCCTGAACTCGTCCGTCTTGGGGATGAAGCCGTAGATGAGGCCCGGGGAGATGAAGGAGCCCAGGACGTTGCCGATGACGACCTCGATGATGGCCGCCGCGTCGTCGCCGCCCGAGGCGCGCGTCATGACCACGTTGGACGCGATGGTCGTCGGGAGACAGGAGGCGACAACCATGCCGACGATGATGGGCGTGGAGAGGACGCCATTGCGGAGGCCGCCTGCGGCGATTATGATGTGGATTATGACTTTTGTCACAGTGTAAGCCGGGCACGAGTCAAATGGAATGATAGGGGCTTCTTACTTAGCAGGATTATGGGAATGATGATGAAACTGATGCCTTGAACGATGATGTGCAGCCGCCAGTTGGTAACATTCTGTCTGAGCTTCGCGTGGGAGAGCTGGAGGCCGCTGACGAGGAAGATGATGGCGATGCCGCCGTAGATGATGGAGTATTCCGATCTGATGGGTCCACCGCGGGCCGCGACGTCTTTTTGGAGTGTCCGTCAGCTTTGCTTTACTCTTACTTTGAAAGCAACGGGGCCAGCCAACTTACTGGGGAAGAAGTATGCAAACACGCAGCTGAGCCCAAACCCAATCACTAGCCACTGCGCGAGGATGAGCTTGAAGATCTTGACGGCCTTGGCCCAGACGCGGCCCCCCACGGTCGACGAGGGCTCAGAAGCCTTCTTGTCTTGGGCGGAGCCGGCCATGGTGGTACTAGAATACTATCCGGAGATAATTAGGAGCGGCCGAAAAAGACATGATACGCCGGGGACGGGGCGTTGGAAAAACACGGCGATGTGGAGTCGACGCGAGACAGCCCCCCGAATTGAAAGCGATCGCGGTCGGCGGGAGGGTTGCACTTTTTCAACGACGTTTCAACGCAGCAGCAGCAACGACAAAGACAATCATCAAAAGCAAATTGTGCAATTGGCACATTCACCGCAAACGACAAAATCTACCACCCCCGTGACCCGCCGGACAAGTCTTCGTCCGCTGTGAGAATGGATGACGCCAACGCCCAGGCTCCGCGGCCCGGGTTATTGCCGGCCGGCCAGAATCCCGACATCGGGGTCGTCCGAAGCGAAGATGGAAGGTCGACGGGCGGTGTGGTGGGGGAACTTTTTTCAGCGAAAAGAAGGTGGTTGGTTGTTTGAGAAGAGCGTCAGCCAACATGGGATGGAGCCTCATCCGGATGATTTGCTCATGCCGCCGTGTCAAAATGTGTGTTGGATTCCACATGCTTTCGGGATCGTCCGCCTCGGTGCCGTGCCGGCCCGGCCGAATATGGGGCACCCTGTCGGCGTGACACGTGGGGACCGAACTGCCTCGACGTAACGGTTCTTCGGCAACGCTCACCAAAGCTGAATTGTTTGTCCGCTCTGCCGAACTGAAACGGTCGTACAGGGCCAGGACTGTAAGTCCAACAGAGTTGACCGGGCCAACATCACCAAAGCAGACCGAATATGGAAAGCGACTCTTGGGCTTCATGGTAAAGCAACACCATTCTCTTTACGTGCGCTTCTAACATCTAATATTTCAGCTAAATTTATCATTATCTTTATGACTTAATGCGGGCATGTTGACACCCTTTTTAGGGTCTCATCCTCTCAAGGCATTATTACCACAATCATTTTCCGTGAATCTCCAACCTATTTCGCTCGTCATTGTCTCGTCGTTTGTCCCAACCGCTCACTGTATCATATAGCCCGTCGCTGCATCAGAGTTTCGACGTCCTGTTTCCAACGCGCCCCAGATTTGCCTTTGATCCTGGGTATCTACCAATGCTGAAGAGCAAAAAGAAAAGAAATAAAAGTAAATCACGACTCAGTTGCTGCGTTAACCAAGTCGTCTCAAGCGTTCCTGGAACCTTGCTGCATTCTCTTCATCGCCTCCCTGTGCAAGTCAAACATCTCGCCAGTTTGCATGCTTCTCGTGAAGGCCTGCTCAGACCGCTCCTTCTCGATCCTCTCCTTCTCGCGACGCTTGGCCTCTGCCTCCTTTTGGCTCATCAGGAAGCTGCGCTGCAGGTCAATGTTTCTCTGCATGTCTGCCTCCCGAGCAGCAGCTTGAGCGGCCAGGTTCGCAGAGCTTGAGGCGCGGAACATCATGGACGTATCACGCCCGTGTGCGCCCACTTTTGCAACCGCCGATGCGTTGCGTAGGTCGGCCTGCACCGAGTCGCGGAAAGACGCCAGCCTGGCCTCGCGAGCCTCCCTGGACGGCGCGTTGGACACCCTGCTGGGCTGGTGCGAGTCAAATTGAAGCTTTTCAGTGGACGTCGTCGGCAGGTACGGGTTGCTCAATGATCTCCTGTTGTCTGACATGGAAGTTCGAATGGTTCCCATGCTGCTCTGGCGGCGGATCATTTCCTTGCGCTGGCTCAAAGGCAGATCGTCAAGGGACGATTCTGCCATCTGCGGCGGATACCCGAGGTAGTCGTAAGCAGAGTAGACCTCACTAGGCGGGCGTTGCGCCGCAGCGGAAAAGTCCGGCGTTGAGTTGGCACCGGTCAAGATCCCATAAGTCTTGTTTCGGATGGCCATGCTTCGCTGAGCGAGAAGGCTCTGCGGGCTCGAATAGGACACGATGCCTGGCGGGGGCGGGGGCGGCACGAAGCCGCTGGGTGAGACTGGAGAGGCTGCCATTGGCATGCGCTCGGAGCCGCTGACACTGGGAGACCTGGATAGAAGGTGGCTTTCCTCCGCGATAGTTTGCACTGTTGGCACCTGGTTCTTGCTCGAAACCCTGCGGTGGTGTTTGCGAATCATGGGCGGAGGAGGCGTGTTTGGGTTGTCAATTCCCGATCCCCAGGAGTTGTGTCTCGAGTGAGTACGAGGTGCAGTGAAGGTAGATGTGGGCCTCGGGTGTGCCTGGCCAGGAAGAGGTGCCGGTGAAGGGGTGGGAACTGGAGCGGGCGTGGCAGTCAAAGCTGTTTGCTTCAGTTCCTCCACGTTCAGAGGCGCCGGTGTCTCTTCGCGTTGCGGCGCATCCTGAGTGTACTCAACCACCGGCAACGTCTCGGGGGCAGGTGCTTCGGCATGGCTCAGGTGTTTCGCCCACTCATTCGTCCGGTAGTGCAGAGCCACGTTGGAAAGTGCAGGTGGCAGGCGATCCGGGGTCAAGCTCATCGGTGTCGAGTGTACGGAGGCAGTCGATTTAGCTTTTTGCGAGGGGGTACCAGGTTCAACGGCCTGCTTCATCGGGTTGCCTTCCGTGATCGAGTCGCCACTGTCAGCTTGCTTGGTCGGCTCACCCTCGGACTTTTCGACAGTGTTGTCTGCGGCAGGGGTCTCAACGGTAGGCTTGTCCTCGATGTTGTCGACCGCGTTGTCGGCAGTATCGGCATTCGTGTCGCCCTTGTCCTTCTCATCATCGGTCGAATCGGCGAGGGCAGCTGAGGCCTTCTCGGTTGAGTCCTGGCTAAGCTTCTGGTTGACATCAGCGGTCTGGGGGCGCGATTCTTGGAGAGTGCTGGCGCCGCTGTCATTCTCTGAGTCGATCGTTGCTGCAATGGAGCTGTCCGTCTCCTTGCGATGGTGCCTGAGAACGGCGACTTCATCCTCGTTAGGGCCAGTCTCAGGGCGTGACCCCGTCGTGCGTTGGGAAAACTTCCGCATCAGGCTGACCGATCCTTTGGAAAGACGCTTCGTGAGTGAGCTTCGCTTGCTGACAACACCCGCCTGGTCTTCATCGTCCTCGGCAAACGTTGCTACGGTTGACGCCCTTCTTCCACGCGTGTTCTCGTCAGGAACAGGGAATCTGAAAGGCAGAGGCACAACTTCCGGAACAGGAGGAACGTCGGCTTCACGGGTGCTTTCGTCATTGATGTCCGTGGTATGTACTATAGCTTCCTTCTCGTCGATCAGCCGTCTCGGGGTAGTAGGGGCATTGTAGGCCTCATCAGGAGCGACTCGTACTGTCACCATGCTGTCTTCTTTGTCCAAGGACATAAGACCCTGGGGTGTCGGCTTCGGAGGAACAGGAGGGGCAGCGTCACACCCCTGCATTTCGGCCACCATCAGAGGCTCAGGTCCAGGAACCGAAGCGCTCTGGCTGTAGCGAGGCTCCTTCTCACTTTCGCTGTCGCGAGCGAAGCCGGAATCGTGGTCACCATGCACTCTCTCCCATGCGCGTCGTTCACGGGCATTCTCAGCCTCGATTTGCTTTCCAATGTCCAGTTCCTCCTCGTCGCGAGCTCGTTGTTGCTCGGCCAATTCCTCTTGCCTCTTGGTGCGGCGGTCCTTGATGACGTTCCACAACCTCTTTTGGGAGATGATGCCGACGCAGAAAATGACGATGATGGCGGCAAGCTCGACGCGAATGCCCTTGGTCAGAGGATAGGTGGTTGCGCCGACCGGGAAGAGGTTGTCATTCAAGTGCCAGATATAGGCCCAGAATTCCTTCAGCCCGGCTCGGCTGAAACAGTCAATACCTATGACAGTCGATGTGGCGCCGGTGAAGGAGATGCTGACGATCAATGCCCAGTCGCGGGTCCATCGGGTGAAGTATGCTGCGAAGACTGCCAATGTGAACACGACAATGAAGACAACTTTGGCCACACCAGAAAGCAAACCGCCTTCTTGCAGACACAACAGCCACATGCTGAAGCAGAAGCCGCCGAGCCCGCAAGCAAAACACTCCGTAATCTCATTGAACCACAAGGAAGCGAAGACACCAACCAAGATGCCTGGGAGCACCGCAGCGACGACAAAGCCTCCTTGGGCGCCATTGCTGACAGGCAGTGGGGCGAGATACACAACCAGGACTGTGATACCCAGTCCAACAGCATATGCGACGGAAAGGGTGTTGTGCATCATGGGTTGCCTGAGACCGACGAGGGTGTAGCCAACGCCGACACACAATAGGATCACGCCAGCAACGGCCCATCCGGGGGTCACCTTTGGCTCAAGGGGAAGCTGGCCCTCCGCGATGGTAGCTGGTAAAGCGTCAGCGACATGTGTCGGGCGATGGAGATATGTTGTTGGCCATGCACTTACAGTTCAAGAGTGTCGAGTTGTCGAAGGTGACTCCATCAGTGGCGGTTGGAAGTGCAGAAGAAATGGATGAAGTGCTCGACGCGATGATGGATCCTGTGACGGAGGCTGCGGTTGACCTGGCGGGCGACGTTGATGAGGCTGTGGCCGCGGCATCTCGAGTTCCGGTCCGTGTAGTAGAGGTGACGGCCGTTGCTGAGCTGTCCTGTCTTCTTACAGGCACGACATGACCAACAGCAAGTTGAAGACAAAGAAAGAGAAAGAAACAAACGACCAATCGGTTCCACCTCGCCATGGTTGAATATTAGGGATCTGGTCTCGTCGAGGTTTGCTGTACCGGTGGCGCAAATCACGAATAATATTAATGAGTGACTGTGAGATACGCTTCGAGCATTACTAAGCTCGACAGAGGGAGGGACGCCGGCGAGGAGGGAGCAAGCAGACAGCAAGCTCCAGGAGAAGAGAAGGCCGGGAAGACCGTATTATCAGTCGAACAGGACGTCACGCCGGCTGGGTATCCTGACCCCAGATACCAGTGGGGTTATGAATGAGACAAGGAAGCTCTCGGAGAGCTGAGGCTGACAAAAGGGGACGGCAAAAGAGGAGAAGCAAAAAGGGCGAAGACAAGGACAGGGAATAGCCCAGCTGTCGTGGGGTGGAGTAGCAACCCGGAGGTGATCAAACTATATAGGACAAGGAGGAGGGCGTAATGCCGGAGGGGAAGATCCATGTGGATGGAAGTGGATTTCGTGGGTTGCACCGAACGAGGAACCAGCGGAGCTCACGCAGTGCTTAGTCCATCATAGATGCGTAATAATGAGGCAGGGCGCGAGTCTCTGGATTGCAGAGGAGGAGTCCGAATCGTACGTTTGTGGACGTGTGTACGGCGTGACCCTGTTCATGAGTTGAGAGCGCATCTGGACTACCAGATGACCAGACACAGGCGAGGGGATCAGAGTTGCTGCATCCGAAATCCCCAGCCATGCAAACGCAGGCAACAGACGGCAAGGTGAGGAGGAGGAGCAGCGAGGTCGGACGGAGCTCAGAGCTGGGTTGCATGCTCGGTGCGGCCTTCTGACAAGGAGCATCCGGCTAGCCAGGATGCAGATGAGCCATGGCGGGCAGGATTGGGGAGGCAAAGGACGCGCGGGTGCAGGAGATGAGGACCACGGCCATGGTCAGGCTGGGGGGAAAAGAAGAAAGCTGGAAGGACAGGCAGAGGAACGTGTGGCCAACTGGAGCCAACCACGAGGATGAAGTGCACTTGGCGGCGTTGAATACAGCCGAGCTGGCTGCGGCTTTCGGCCAGAGGAAGGCCAAGGGTCTGGAGAAGCATCAGCTATACGTCGCAGCGACGTACGTATTGGCTCTTCGTTGGCCGATGGGAGGGGCTCTGTTGGCAGCAGCAATCCCGGGCCAGAGTATCATGCCGTGCCAAGGATGTGATTGACAAACGAGCCGACGTGCAATTGAAGGCAAGTTCTGGTCTCGGCGTATCTGCTGAGGCACGATGATGCGAGCATGTACGACTGGAATAAGAGATGTAACCTGCGAGCGGCTGGCGGTAACTCGACGTCGGAAGTTGAGGCGCATCCATCCCAAAATTACAGGGACAGGGGGTAACCCCGGCATATTACACGGTTAGCGTTGACTTGGATGGGAGCAAGACAATCAGGAACGGGACTAGGATCAGGAACAAGAACAGGAACAGGGGGGGGGGCGAAAAGGAAGAGAGGAAGGGCCAAAAAAAAAAAAAAAAAAAAAAAAAAAGGCTGATGATGGAGGGGCAGAGGAAAGGAGGGGTCCGTGGGGTGTGAGTGAGTGTCGAGGGCGGATTGGACGCAAGGCCAAGTGGGCGACGGCATTGGGCGTGAACTGATGGCTTCGGATGAGAATGAGATGGGAGATGGGAGATGGGAGATGGGATGGACGTTGGGCGGTTTGGGATTTGGAGGGGCGTGGAATAATTACCGGACGATGGTGAGGTGAGCCCATTCGCGCCTGCCCTGGCTCTGTGAAGCTGAGCCAACCAACAATTATCCGCAAGAAAGGCTCAGTGAAGCCGTGTGCCGTCCCGTCATTTTCTGGTTGGTCGCTGCGGTTGCCCCGTAGAAATGCCCGAGGCGGGCGCGCGTTCACGGCCTTGCTGCTGCTGCTCTGCTTTAGCCCAGTCTGCGGCCAGCGTGCAGCTCACGGCAGCAACTCAGCAATGGGTGGCAGAGACTCGAGAAATGGAAGAATCGGGACATTCGCTCAATAATTGATCCCCAAACCAGCATGAACTCGTATCCCAATCCGGACGCGTCGGCCCGCCTGTGCGCCGCGACCTCAGGTGCATTGTGAGGGCTTCCTTTTTTTCCTCCCTTCCTGGCGGCGCCGAGCCCATAGTTTGGCCGAGGCAGGGTCTTTCTGGCCGTCTTGCTGCAACGATGCCAAAGTCGAGTCGACGTCTGATGGACGACAGCTGATATTGCAAACTGAATCAGGCCGACCGCGAGATCGGTGGCGTCCATGATGCAGCTGCCCGTACGGGAAGGGAAGGGAAGGGAAGGGAAGCGAACCCTTACCGCACATCGACATGCTGCAAATTGCGACCTGCCTGTAGACTGCAGCTGAGCATGCAGCTGAATATGCAGCATCTCCGTGGTCGTCGCGGTGGGCTGTCCAGAAGCTGCAAAATATTCTCAAGGGAGCGTGACTGGAGATGGCAAGGTCGCGATGCGTAAAATGAGAGAGTCGCACCAGCGCGGCGGGACGAGGACCGTCTGCTTCACCGGCGCCGTCCCGTCGTTGATCACAGGGCACAAACGCAGGTGCCAACCACGCTAACCCCACTCGGGACCGTTTTTTTTGCATAGGGCTAGCTTCTTGAGGACTAATTCAACGGTACCTAGGCTCCTGCTTCTGCCCGGCATCTCCAAGAACCTACAACCTACGTAGGAAAACTAACGATGCACTTTGCAGGTACAGCAACTGCGAACGAACTCACTTGGGCATGGTCAACTCCACTGCAACATCACCACCTTCGCGCTCCACCGCCGCCTACGACAGACTTTGCTAGCCAGCTTCCAACTCTCATCTTCCTAGCTTCAACGTTCGCCGTGAACCTCCGAATACCATCGTCAGCATCAATAGATCTGAATCTCGACCCATGATCCCCACACCACCCATCTCCACCTCGGGTGTATCGTGATGGGACGTCTGCTCGCCGGTCTCTGTCCCGCCGATCGATATTTCAGTTAATCCCTCGTTGATTCCTACCAAGGCACAATGCCAGCCCTTACCGTCCGATCATTAAGGACTGGTGTCTGTGTTTCGCCATCGAGAAATTCCAGAATCTCGACCTGGGAACTCAAAGCGCCGTCGGGGTTGTGTGCTTGTCTGTGCCCGTCTTACAAACAGTCCGATCACTAGTCATCGCCGACGCCGCAGACGCATCTCGAACTATGCGACATGCCAGCCTCTACAAAAAAGAAAAATCAGAGGCGCCCACTTTGGCCTGTGGGCAAAACTCTCCCCCACTCTTTGCTTCGGTGGGTGAAGCTCGGCAAGGGCGAGATTCACGTCACAACGGCTCTCAAAGTCTTGACAGCCCCCTGGCCTTGTCTGATCGGCTCCGGGCTATTGGAACGCCGCTGCGGTCAAGGGTCCAATCTTCTTCCTCTCGCTGGTCTTGACTCTTTGCTTCTTGTTTTTGTCGGGTTTGCAGTAGCATAATAATCACCTTCAACACACTTTGTTTTGGCGCTTTGTTCCGAAGGCTTGCGTCTGAAAACAACACTAGCTTCTGGGGTACATGGGATGCTGCCGAACGATTCCTTCTGCCAGAAACGTTTGCACCGCGAGGCATGCATTTCCATTGGAAAAACAACGACTTGTTGGTCTGAAACAGGGTTCAAGCAAGCTGCGTTGTCGTCCCCACGAGGCGTTCTTGCTCAGACTCTCGGGAGATTGAGGGTCCACCCATTCCTTCGAGCCCTTCGATCTCGCAAGGGAAGGATTCTTCGTCGTTCTCCAAGTTTTTTTCCTTCCTTGCCAGCATCATACCGAGTGTTGACGGCGGCATGCCGGCTACAACCAACAGAGTGGGCGACTGAGGGGAGCCCAATCGACCATGGTCGCTGGAAGGACCATGTACAACAGCAGACGTTGGATATGATCCACCCGCTCTGCGCCTCGTCGCATAAAGGGGTTCCCGCATCCTGGTCGCTTTGATACAAGCAATGCCTCGCTGCATGAGCCTCCCCCATACTCACGATCCTGGCGAATAATTATTGACTCTTTTTAGACTTCTCAGTCATCAAAAAGAATTAAAGAGGCAAAGAAGAAAACTCTGTCAGCCGGCTGGACGGTTGAATCGAGCAACTGATCTGAGCCGACCTTCTAGGAAAAGAAAAAGAAAAGAAGACTAATTTCGGCGCCGCAACACCGGACTCATCTACCGCTCTTGTCCGACGCAAACGACTGACTAGTTGGTCCCACTGCCGAAAGCCGTGTCTGCGGACTCCCGTAAGCCGGTGGCTTGCTTGCCTTCATTTTTTTCAGCCTCTTGGCCAGAAGATTCATATCGTACCGCCGTAAACCCCATGCACTGTGAATCATGCTGCTCGTCGAATGCAACCCCTCCCTCCCCTAATCGACTGAACTACTTTGCCCTGATCGGTTCGTCCGACCTTGAGGAGAGGAGGGGCATGGTTATGCCGCCTGCTCGTGTCGGGCTGTCCCCTGTAACGTTGATGACCACTGTCTATGCCAATCCCGGGCTTCGACTTCATAGCCACGGGGAACAATCCTTGACTTGCTCGAGACTGCGATGTATGTACGCGGCACTTTGTCGACACAACGATAACGACGATGACTGCGAGTCAAAGACACTGGTCAACTAGGGCCTGCCGTTCGTTCCAGCCGAGATGTTGCCATTGGCCCAGTACCATGAATCAATCAATCAACCCTGGTGGTGTAAGTCCGTTCAACGCCCCAGAGCCAAATTTTCAAGAAAGCAATTCACGGAGCGATGGCCATCAGACTTCAAAAAAAAAAAAAGATCTCCCCCGGGATTCGTCAACGTCCTTGGAGTTTTGGCTCTTCCGAAACCGCCGGCTCCATCTTACCCCATCCAAGAACCCTCGGGGGGTTGTGCGTCCGTACGGGGCCTCACCTACAGGTACATAGCTGACGCTCTCTTCCTGATCGCCGTCCAGGACATTCGTCCACCCCCATTTGCTCCCCCCTTCGGCGCCGGAGCTGTCCTCCCGCCTCCCCTTCGCTTCCAAGAAAAAAAGAACCATGGGCCGTGTGTGATCTTTGGGATCTGGGCCCGGGCTCGGGTCCATGGAAAGCTCTGTCTGTTCGCCGTCGTGCCTCTCGGTTCCAGCCACCCGCACAATGCCATTGTGAGCCGTCGTCTTGGGTTCATCCGCTCTGGTCTGCTAGACTGTCGTTTGGAGTCTAGTATCGCGGCGCCGAAACGAGGGTCAGAGAGCATATATTGACGACAGGCAGACGGGCCTTCATTAGTCGGAGATGTGTGCGTGTATCCGTACGTGGCAGCACGGAATGAAGTGTACTTGAGTCTTCCGTGTCGCTGTCTAGGTTTGGTTTTGACAACTCGCGAAACCTCGTGGTTGATAGTAAGGGAGCTGACAACCTCAGACACACGACTTCTCATGCACACACCTGCTAATGTTCATGGTCACGCTGCTTCAACGGCGATTCTTGGTCATCAATATCACCGCATTCTGGTAGGCGTCAAGTCAGGTACACATCAACCAACTTTCGTCTTGTTCAGTTCCACAGCAACGCCGCTTCACCTGCAACGCTGCTTGCTTGTTGGATTACTCGTCGATGGCTTGATTCGACACTAACAATACGAGATAAGTCATGCTCATCAACCCAGCGCGAGCTATGCGCCGCAGGAACCATTACAACGCCAATAACCTGATTCGTATGCCGTGTATACCGTCACCCTGACCATCCGTTTTGAAGGCATAACCCCCCCCCCCCCCCCCCCGGCCGGTGTCTTCCTTATGACGGGCCCCTTTTTTTTCACACTCTGAGAACAAGAAATCTCACAAACTCCTGTAAAAACCATTCACCGCCTGGACTGCTCATCGCTTCGAAACTCGACTCGGGGGTCGGTCTGTCGCCATTCTGTGGCCCATCGTCTTTCCATTGCGGCCCGACCTCGAGCTCCGTTCCGGCAACTGCTTCTTCTTACGCTTCAGAAGCCCACGGACCGTCTTGAAGGGCAAAACCAGCAACGCCACCACCGCAAAGAATGGCATTGTGATGATGGCCCACACTGACTCTACCAGCCACTGCAAGAATCCCGGCCGCGCGGCGCTGTTCTTTGCCGCGGCAGCTGCAAGTGCGATGGCGTCGTTCAACCGCGTGTCAACAGCCGCAAAGCGTGATTCGGTTTGAAAGGCGAGCACCGTAGCTTTCTTCTCATACCGTCGCACTGCTCGATTCAGAGCGTCAAGATCGGGCTGGATGGCGTTGCGAACATCGCGAGCAATGGCGGCCTCTTGCTTGATTTTGGAAGTGTCTGAGTTACCATTCTGCTTGATCGGCGTCGGCTCCGGTCGTGATTCTAATAACTCTAGCCTGGCCATCAATACCCTGACTTGGTCCGGCGTAACAGCCTCCTCTTTGAACGGGTTCGCGTGGACGTCTCGCTGCAGCTGAAGCGTCCGGCACTGGACTAGCTTCATCATGTGTGACAGCGGGCGGAGCTCTGCAGCAAGCAGAAAGATGGTTAGGTTGTAGTTGGATACCAGCCCCTCGGAGGGACGGCTCAGCTGCGCGCGGATGGCATGCAGAAGATATGCACCCAGCATGGGGAACATGAAGCATGATACCAAAGCCAAGATCTCATGTACCCAGAGCTCGGCCAGTGCGTCATCCTTCTTCACATTTTGAGGAACCTTGAGCGCCGGTTCCTGTACCGACGACGTGGGTGTGGTGGGGACCTCAGACGCATCGTCAAGGCTTCCATTGACTGCATGACCGTTCAAGGTAGACGCCGTCGACGAAGGGCTCCCTACGGCCTGTTCGTTCTCGCTTTCGTCGTCGATGACCGCACTGGTGCTGACCTCTGCCCGAACGCGCACTGCCTGTGCCGAATGGTACCAATTCCTGGGCGACGATGTCAGCGCTCGGATGATCCTGTCCCCCGCAACGAGGAATTGTAAACGCCGGACTTACCATGGATGTGTCACAGACCAGTGCAGGAACACGGCCGACAAGCCCAGAAGCATTATATCCGTCACGACAGCGCTGCCATTATTAAACAAAAGACCGCCAACGGCCGGGAGGAGAGCAAAGGCTAGAGGGATTGAAGCCCAATTTGACATGTCGTCGGATGATGGCGGCGGCACGCCCGTCGGTTTTGGGTTCAGCAGGTCTCTCGCCTCTCCAAAGCTATAATCTGACAGTGTTGAACTTCTCCTCCGATGCAGATCAGCTCTCTCGATGAAGGATGTCTCTGTTGGAAACTGGCCAAACGGCGTCCGGCGCCGCAGTTGCGAGGACTCATCGACAGTCACGGCGCGTTTGATGGAATGGCCGGAGGGTGCTGGTGATGGTGTCGCGCCGGGCGAGGACACGGTCTGCTTCCTGCTGATATTGCTCGCCGCCGTAACCGGCGTAATCGGGCTTCGGGGGCCTCCGTTCTCGTCAGACATGGCCAAAGGGAGGTGGATGTTCAGTCTAGGTCAACTCTGTGTAGCCGCAAATTCCGGCGTCTTCGGAGTGTTGTCGCTTTCAAGTTCCGTCGGTGGAGGATGTTGTGTCGTTTCTCGTGTTGTAGGGACAGTCGGGAATCAAGAAACGGACATGCAAGTCCAGGCTAGGGACAGGCAGTCGAGGGGTTTTGAGGATTCCTCATGCGCGACGCGGGCAGGCGAGCTAAGTTGCTAAGGTAGTGCAGAGCAAGACGAGCGGAGAGGGGGTTTCCCGAGGCGAGACAATCTTCTGAGCGATAAGGGGGCAGAGGAAGCTAAGGAAGGAGGAGAAAAGGGAATTCGGAAGGGAATTCGGAAGGGAAAGAGGAGAAGGAGGAAGAGGGGGAAATGGCGGCGACGGCGGCGTGCCACAAGTCGTGGTGTGTGTGTACGTGCGACCGAACCGGCTCAGTCGTTCAAGGGTGAGTGAAGCGCCACGAGTTGAGGGTTGGTTCGTCGCGGCGGGAATGGACGTGGTTTTAGTCTGGGACTGGCTGGTGGCGACTTGGGATCGTCCCTTCCCTGCCTTTGCCTTGTCTTGCCTTGTCTTGCCTTGCCTTCCCTGCTGGACGCAGCTAAGACACGATGCTAAGCTGCTAAAGGTACCCAAGACAGCTTGTTCGCAAGGCAAGGTACCGCGCCGTGATTGGGCCAGCGGCAAGCCTGACGCTGACGCCGACGCTGCTGCTGATGCGTGAGTCGGAGTCTCGAATCGGGGCCAGGTACTTATGGCCGAAGTATCCGTACGGTTCCTGAGTGCCTTAAGAATGGGACGTGGAATGAGCAGCTAGGAGCTCGACCAATGGAGGTGGGGATGCGACGGTATGCAGGAGCAGACAAGAGGTGAGGAGAAGCCGTCGTCGAGCACGCGATATCTACGTTATTTAGGTAGGTAGGTGCATTGGATATCTATGGGAGGAGGTAAAGGTAAGGTACCTAAGGTAAGCTCTGTTGATGTTGACCAGATCGAATCCATCTTTACTGGTACAGCTGTGCCGAACTGCCCCAACAGCAACCCGACAGCAGATCGGCTTGCTATTGCTTGCTCCTGGGCTACTGGGCCACTGGGCTGCTGGGCTGCTGTTCCTCCTGCTTGCTCCATGTTTCCTGCATGTCTAACTGCGGACTGCAGGGATGGGGATGATGCACCTTCAACGTCACCCCCACTCGGCCACCCTTGGTCACTTCGCGCTGCTCACTGGCTGCAGCTGCCTTCTCCAGATTCTCGGCAGGCTGCTCCCGCCGCCGCCCCAGGGCCGCCCACCCTGTAAGGATCCACTGCGCACGCCGTCTGCCGGGAGAGCTTCTCCGCTGCAACCTTGCTGGATGCGCCTCTGCAACCACCATGGCACGCCTCCCGCCATGCCATGTACCTACTTGCCTAAGGTACCTTACCTGACATATCTATCTTGCCCTCGTGCTTCTTTGCTGCCCGGTCATAATCGCAATCTCCACGGCTTTTCTCTGCGAGTGCTTCAACGGCGCAACTAGCGATACCGTCTTCAAGCTAGTAACATCTTCATCTCGGTATTACAGTGCTCCTGTCTTCCTCCCATCGGCCCAGCGCCGAGGATTGACCGCACTTGAAACAGCCATCTCATCGCCAGTGACCCGTCCATCTGCTTCCCCAGCGGGTTATCATCTAGAATCATTTCCACCTGCTAACATGGGATATGAGTATCGGCACCTTCCCTCCCGTCGTCAGAAGTCCGCTGCTTGCACCTGACATCTGGCCTATAAACTTATCTGCACCCATCGCGGCTTGAGTATCTAAACACAGGCGGTTTCTGCCTCCTTAATGCAACAGTTGGCGTTGAGAATCACTGGCGGCGCCTGATGCCTCGGCATCGCAGTCCAGGCTACTTCTTGTGATGGCTCGCCTTTGCAGTCATTCGTTGTATGCCAACGGGTAACAACATGCAGCCACGAGGTTTCGCCTTGCCTTCCGTCCCCGCCCCAACAAAAACATGGACTGCTGCAGCACCGATGCTGTCATATTCAGCCAATCCTCTGTAGTACTTCGTCTGAATCCACGAGCCTAGACCGGGTGATCAAAGTCGACCCGGTGGGAGGTAAAGCACGGGAAGTGAATCTCTTGCTTTCGCGGCGAATCTACCTCAGAGGAAGACCACCGTACTGCATCTGCATCGCCTTGGGACGAGCGATTGCTGTGCTTTCTTTCTTCGTCACGGGGCCTCCACATCGTTGGCCGTGCCCCGGGGCTGGCCGAAGCGACCTTGTCATCGTCTGAATTAGACCTGATGGTTCAAGATAACCTCAAGCGAGCTGCCAGGATCTCGAACTGCTCCTCGCTGCCGCGCGGTTCGGATGAGCATGTGGTGCAGTAAGGTGACCGAGGTCTTATTCCCGCGACCGCGTCCTTCAGCCCTTCTCGTTCCAAGCGCGCCGCTCTCATTTTTCTTCATGTCGACTTGGGAATGTTCAGTCTCGACCCCGCAAGTCGGATTGCGAGCGAACGTTGTAGTGGCAGAATACCAAATGCTTCCCTTAGCCCAGTCAGAGACGCGGCTCGACTGCGCCATGTGGCCACAGCGCAAAATGCAATCGGACGGCCGCTATCACCTTATTGCCCTCATAGGCAAGTCAAAGCACGACCAGTTTCCCTGCTGGAGGTCACATCTAGCCGAGTTGGTTGGACTGTCGTCGTTTGATGTTGCAAAAAGGAAGACGTCAAGACTTGGGTGTTTGCATCGCCTAACCCATCTGAGCTGATGGAGGCTGGCTGAAATATGTCTGAGAGTCGGGTGTCAAACGGAACCCCGCAATTCCCCTAGTTGGTCACGGCAATGTCTCATTGACGTGTGCCAGCCGCGAGAACAAACGAACCGTGGAACCGAAACCTGCGGTTGAACACAAAGCGGAGTACTCGTGTCCGAGATGTGTCATTTACAAACTCGAAAACAAAATCATCTTCCGGTACAGAGCTCCGGCGCCATGTGTATTGCTCAGCAAGCGCGACCGCGCGCAGCAGTTGGCTGTCTTACCCGGACAGCACGATCGACACGTAGAATGCTCTGCTCGCTTGTGTGCCCCATGGGCATGAACGTTGCCAGATTGAGATGCCAGGAATGTCATCCTTCCGTTTGCAAGGGATCGCTTTGCTCGTTCGTCCGCCAGTTCAAGCTGTGTCTGATGTCCAGAAGTAGACTCAATCTGCAACGGGAGGTTGACCGCCCTGAGACAGCTCCCAGCCAAAGCAAGAAGCTCCGGTCGGATTTGACCTGTCTGCATTCTGAGCCTTCCAGAACCTGGTGTTTTAAGTCTGGCGAAGTCAGGCATATTGGAAGGCCCTTATATCCAAGCTTGCAGGCAAAGTGTCCAAGGATGACAGAAGTGACTTCATCCAGCCGCGGGCTGCTAGTCCAGGGCCATCGCCGGGTACCTCATGGTGGTGTACCGTACCTGAGCCCATTTGGCGACCCCCCTGGTCGGATTGGCGGAATCACCGCCCCGCTAGCCGTACCTGAGTTGCCAGATTTGGGACCAGGAATTGTGGTTCGAATGAGAGATCTGTCGAATCTCAGCGCGATAGTCTCGGGGAACCTTGTAGATCAGCGTCCCTTTTGGTGCTTATTTCTTGTTCTATTGACATGTCTTGGGCCAAGCAAGAAAATTCGGTAGAGCGAGACGGTAAAGGAGGGCGAGAGCAACACCGTGCCCAGCCAGCCAATTTGCCAGCCGTTCGGGGCTTTCGAAGCTCCAAGAACCTGGCACAGCAAGATTCGAACTGCATGGAAGGCGTCTCATCATGTGAAAATGAGATGATACGCACAGACGCTCTGGTCGCGACGGCATCTGCTTGATCAACGCGCAGAAGGACGATGGGGACGCGAAGAAGCGCGTGGCGTATGGGTTCGTCGAGCTGTGGCCGTTGCACCATTTTGGGAGTTTCGAGGATAAGCCGCTGACGAAGCAATGCTCAAGTCGGCTACCTACTTGCAGACGCCTACCTATCAGAGGAGAGAGGAGGCTCATTCTTGTACATACGTGAGAGTGTGCTCGGATCGTGTGCAATCGTCTCCCTCATCCCGAAGACGTGGTCATCCCGATGAGCCGGTCAGCAGGACCACTGAATGTTTTGCCAAACGCGCCGCAAGGTGTCATCGGCAACATTGCCAACGCTTGAGAAAGAAGTCTGCCGACGCGGACAACCCGGTCAAACCCTGGCCTCGTTTTCTCGGGGAGCCAGGGGAGCCAGGATGGTTCAATGGGCCCGGGAAAGGGTATGGGAAGGAAGGTAGTGAGTGCGTCACCTGGAGGCCAGGCTGGAAAAAGTTGCCCAGCCCGTGTTGATTGAGGGCAAGGCAAGGCGAGCGGGAGCCTGGGTGTTGGGCGAAAATCTCTGCAGAACGGTAGACCTGAGTGCAAAATGGACAATTTAAAGCACCATGGCTGGTGAGGCGGAAAGACAGGGTCCTGCCAGGCTGAGGACGTTCCGGGATGGCTACAAGTCGTGAGGTTGGTTTGAAGCACCCGGCGTCATATATTGTTGGGCTGGGGACGGCTCGTTGGAAAGTGTTACCGCATCGTGTCAAGTCCTTCTTTTTCTTTTCTTTTTTACCGTGAACCCTCCCGCCTCCACCGAGCCTTGCGTCAGGAGGGAGCTTCGACGCTGTGCACTGTATCTGTGACAGAGACTGCCCGGCGGAACGTCCGATTGTCGAGTCGACTTCTGGCCCTTTCCCCCAAGCAGCGGGGCATCTTTGGGTTTTAAGCTATTGGTGTCTGTCTCTTCTTCTTTCTTCCCTTGTCTCCCACCCTCGACTCGCCCGCGACAAGTTTTTAGGCCGACATCTGACATATCGGTCGCTCGAAAAGACACACGATAGACATCGCCCTCACGGGGCGCCTCCGGAACCAACGGCGAAAACCAGACGATTATTGGAGGAGAGAAACCAAGGACGAAGAGACAGAGACAGGGGAACCGGCCACCAGGCAAATCGTGATCTTGCATGAGGCCGACGGCGGACTACGCACAACCACCACGCGATACATTGTCACCAAGCAAGCGCGTCGCCTCACCCAGCAGCAGCAGCAGCAGCAGCTTGGTGCCCACCCAGGCAGAAACATATCTTCACGGGCCTCGCTCTACCCGACAGGATCCAAGCAGCAGAGCATAGCGCAGGCACAAGCAGGCAAGCACGTACGCACTCACGCATTCGAGGAGGAAAGTCTTTTGGGGCTGGGCGGTCCAGGTCCAGGCTCTTCACCGTTCCTGCATCAACGCGCGGGCTTCAAAGCTCAACGCTCACCCACCTCCACAGGGCCGGCCCAGAGCCAAGGACCAGTGAGGTAAGGTAGGGAAGCTTGCCTTAGGGAAGGCATCCTCAGCCTCCAGAACAAGAGTCTTCCCAAAATGCCGGGACCGAGACTCAGGGCACACTCACAGGCTAACCCAATCTCGGCGACTCTCCTTTCCCCCCTGAACGCTCGCCCCACAAATCATCACTCGCTGCCCCATTGCGCCCTCGTCACGCCTGTACGGCCGCCAGTTTTTGCCAATAATTGGCCCTCATCATTCACCAACGCGACTAGGCGCTGCTCCCGTTGGTGCTGCAGCAAGAAGACCCATCCCCGTCCAGGTCCCCATCCTTCCGTTGGGCTTGCTGCCGCTGCAGGGTCGTTGCCGTCGTCGTTGTCAAGCAGGAAAAGCAGCCGCACCACCACCACCACAACCACCACAACCACCGCCGCCGCCGCCGCCGCCGCCGCCGCCGCCGCCGCTACCACCCGGGTAGATACCACCTGCGCATTTTGCTCTTCCCTCCGAGGGCGAAGCGCTGTTGTTGGCCGCATAACTCACGATTGCATTGAGACCACCTCCGCCGCCAGCAGCACCAATACCTCCACCTGCACCACCCCTACCGCCTCTGCGAAAGCTAATCCTGCTGTCCGAGCCACCATCGTTGCTGTCGTTGCCGCTGCAGTCGCTGCTTCTTCTCTCGCCTGTCTTCTGCATTTCTTTGTTCGAGGCTCCACTCTTCTAGCCGCAAACCTAATCGTTTTGCTGCACGACTCCAACCTGCGCTGTCGCTTTCTCACCAGTCACAGTCCTTCGACGTCCCCTCCATCTCTGTCGCCAGCGCATTGCCAGATTTTCCCGTCACTGCCGTCGCCGTCGCTCCCGTCGAGTAGAGAGGCCCTGGCGATCTCCACGAGCGTGGCTCAGGCGTCGCTGCAAACTCCTCTTCGACCAGACCCGTACTCCACAGTTCCCCGTAAGGCCGTCGACCTCTCGGCGGCCTTCCTCGAACCATCTTTCCCACGGCTTCCCACGCGAGATTCACCTCTCCGTCCCCCGACCCGGCCACCTTAGATGCATCCGCGAACACTCGCCTGCCCACGCTATCGCAGCAGCCTGCCTACCCTGGCGCTTCGCCCGACCTTGACCGTTCAGTAGCCGCTGCCGGCCTACCTCAGGGCCGCAGCCCATCCTTTCTTCGCGGTTACGACCCCAAAGACTATTTCACACAGTCTCCCTTTCGGAATCGTGCAGCCTCCTCCGCTGCCCGTCGCCTACCTCACCTTTCTGCTGCTCGTCTCTGGAACCCAACGAACTCGACCCCGCGACTCCCTGAGAAGACCATTCGCAAACGACGTCCATCGACACCGCCTCCTCCCGCAGTTCCTCTATCACATCCGACCCTCGATCCCTACTCCGTCGATCCCTCCGATCCCTTGGACATCGGCGCAGGCGATTATCCGCTTTTGACACTCCCCGAACAACGTCAGACTAGACACTCCACGTCGAACCGCGCAAGCCTCCAGCTCGACAGAAACGCCGAACACCGCATCAGCCTTCCGCCCTCGGTTCGTCACTCATACGACGGAAGAAGATCCGCCGACCCCTCACCGACGTTTCAAGACCCCGACTCTGGCCTGGGTGACGATAAAGGCGACGCGCCTGCAGAACCACCCGTCGAACCTCGAGTTACTGGCCTTCAAAAGCGAGGTCAAAGCGTGTCAAACCCTCTGGTCGTGGACTTCGCCTACGTCGACAAGGGCAAAGGAAAAGCAATCATGGAGCAGACTACCGAGGCACAGGTGCGGGGGACTTCTAAGGACTTGGAGCGTGGACCTGATGTGCTTCCACGCATTTCCAATGTGTCGGCCGGCGATGGAATCGGCTCGGCTATATCCTCATCGAACTCATCTATCATGGGAGAGGAATTGCCGCCAGATCTCGGCGAGGAATGGGGCCCCCAGCACCCCTGTTTCCCGCATCTAAATCCCCACGTTCCGATCGACTCTCCCGAGTATCACAACACGCGTATCATTCGCATTCGGCGGGACTGGTTGTTGGAAGGAGATTTGGCTCCGACGTTCTCAAATCTATACCCCGAAATTCTTGACCCGGCTGGTTTGTCAGAGCAAGAGTTCCGCCGTATCATCGACAGGCTGAATGGTGAGCTTGTGCCAATATTCAGCCCATACAACTGGAGAAACATAATGGACAGTGTTCTGGGTTTGGTGACGGGGTGGTTGTGGGATGACTTGGGCTTCACTGGCGTCAAGGCCCGGCTGAAGCGTCTGGAACGGTGGATAGACCAATGGAACAACGAGATGGAAAAGACGGCGGGCAACGAAGACCCCTCAATGGCGCCGCGCATCATTTCGTTGAGGCGGACGGGTTATATGACTGTAAGTCTTTCTCCCCCGGTGTTTGCAACGTTCTCAAGCTAATGGTCTTCGCAGCTGGACATACAGATTCCTGATCCTGAAATCGCCCCGGCCCCAAGCACACCAACAGGGTCGGGGAACATGCCCATGGAGCCTCCGGCTGCCGTGACGGCATGATCCCACGCGATGATGACAGGCCCTCTCGGCCTGGCTTCACATGTTTGCGTTCTCCTTTTCGAATCCGCTATTTTACCGTACGCTCTTTTCTAATATCGGATCGGCGGCGACCTCGGCTGCACCACCGACATGAGTTTATACGACCATAGCCGCGCTCTCACGAGCTCTCGATATCCTTTTTACCGGGATTATTCTTTCTTCATCCCACCTACCACAGTAGTACCTTATACCAAAGGCATGGCGCGGAGTTTTGGGTCCCCGGGCTGGGGAATCGGTTACGAATGTGATTCGACGACGTTTTTTTGTTCCCTTATTTGGTTTTTTGGCTTTGAAGTCTTTTTTCCCCACCTTATCCCTTTTTATTCACCAGAGTGGCAGTCTGCAAACTTTTTTTGAACGTGGGCTGATGGAGGAGATGACCGAGCCCGCTTACGAACGGGGCAGATGATGGATGGACGGAGGCAGTGAGCTCGCTCGCTCGGACCTTTTCCGACGCACGATGTGAGGTAGAATCATGAGCTGCTTTTAATTTACGTAGATACCTATCGGCTTATTCGCCTTCTTGAACATGATTTACTCTGGTTCCTTATTTGACTCTACGTATTCGTGAATCTGTGCCATGCCACAGCAAACGCGTCGTCTGTTTGTCAATATTTGAGCCAATCGCGGTGATGCCGGCACCGCCACCGCCGAGAACCGGTCTTCCCAACACTCCATTACTGCTGATCGTCTCCCAGATGTCAAGCAGACCCTCCCGTGTCTCGTCAGTCGTGTGGTTCACGGTACACCCGCCGTTTCAAGCGGGATACGAGTGATACACTAAGCAGGTCGGTCAACGATCATGCTCGTCCTGCTTGACGAGTGTGACGTGCAGAAACAATTGGCGGTTTCTTGGTGACGCTCTCAACAGGTGCTGTAAGAAATTTCTCTGAGTCCCTTCAGCAACTGTTCAGAAGGCGTCGTGGGCAAAGTTCGAGAGCACATGGAAAGTTCGACCCGTAACAATAGGCAAGGAAGACTTATGAAATCATCTCCGGCGCTCCTGGCTGTAGGTTTCTGGTTGTTCCATATGCGCTTGAATCATGGTAATCAACTTCGGCTGAGGAGATAGTCGGGGTAACCAATCGTCTTGAGTTGATTGCTCCGCTTGAAGGTGGTTCGTGTCTGACCCCAAGTGTGCGTGCACACGGGACTTAGCCGCCGGTATCTGTTTGCCTGAGAACCCGTGGACTCCCAGTCGGCCGCGGAAAGAGCCAGTGAGATTACTGAGGGGAGAGTCCCCGTGATGATAGCCTCCCTCAGTTGTTTCTGAGTAAATACGCCTGGCAGTGGTATAATCTTTGTGCTCGCTAATCGCACAGGGTTCGGGTTCTATGACGGTAATTCTCATGTCGTCGGAAGGGTCGTTGACCTCTGTGGTGTATGGTGGAGGTGGCGAGGATAACGAGCCTTGTCCCTTTGAAACCTGGCTAACATGAACAGATCGACCGAAACTATACTTTGGAGACTTGGCGAGCGTTGACCTGATAAGTCTTGGTCAGCAACGTGATAATATTTTCGGGACGCTTAACACTCACATCGAGACTGTCCCCCAGGAGCCTGCTGGAGTTTGACCTGTGCTTGATGTGGCGTCGTCACTTAGTCTCGGGAACACTTTATCGAGACGCATGGTCAACAAACAGTGACGATATGTATCCATTGAGTCTTTGCTCATGCCGAAGAAGACAAATATTGCTGCTGTCGTGATGATTGGTAGATAGTTGGAGTTGAGTTCGAAGAAGGTTAGTTGGTCGTATGGGTATAAGATTACCGAATCCCATGGCCAGACGCCGTCACCATAGTGAATTTCTTTGAAGTCGAATGCTTGTAAAGGCAAGTAAATTTTGATCTGGTAGACCGCATAGGCGCAGGAAATTGGGACGTAAGGAACAAGAATGCAGGTTGTCATCAAGAACAACCTACGCCGTGTTCGATTCGATCTCGCAGCGGTTGAGGAGTTTGAGACGAGAGCAGAACGAGTTGTGCTCTCAATCTGCTTAAATCGTCTCCAGGTGAGAACTGTGCAAGGGGTTAGCAGACAGGTCTGTCATGTCTCGAGTTGACTAACCTGAATAGAATCCTGCCCAGCCATCAGAGTCACAACTGGGATTGGCAGCAGAAAGAAGACGATACATGGCCAGTTTGGTGTTGTACTCCATACGCACCCCTTGAGTGTGCCAATAATGTATCTCTGTCCTGCCAGAGGATATAGCCAGCCGACTTGAATGACGGGGAGCGGAAATATTATCAAAGCCTGGAACCACATCCTCTTCCTCTTCTCGATGGTAGTGAGCGGACCGGCGCGGTCTAAGTTGACTTGCTCTGCTAGATTTCGCATGATGGCGGTGATCGATGTGGCGTAGATGGTTAAAGCAGGTTGGTAGAGGTAAGGGTGAATATCGCACCAGATCCAGCCTCTCCACCATTCTTTGATGTTGTCGTCGCGCCAGATGAGAGAGTTGACGACTGTAAGAAGGTTAAGGAGGATGACTGTGGAAACGAGCACAACCGCCGCAAACTCGCCGTTGCGATACAGGTTTCTCAGCGGAATCAGACAAACCAGGTTGGCCAGGCATGCGGAAACCACTCGACAGATCAGGTTGGCTTTCATAGAGGGTGTCGTATAAGGTGCTGTTGGCAAAAGAGGAATCACTTCGAGGCTGCGGGTCATCAGGCTTTCTGAAATGGGTGCCATGTTCATGAAAATGAGAGACCCGATGGTCATGGAAAACGAAGGTAGAATACTCCCTGGCTGTATGCCCTTTCCAAATGGTGCGACCAGGGCACAACAAATCGCCAGATGGTTAGTGGACGAGAGCCATGTGCTGGTGGGAAGGGAACGCAAGAGGCGGGTAGTGTAACTGGAGGAAGTATCCTTCGCAAGCCGAAGACTACTGGAGGGGGGGAAGGAGGAACGAGGCCAGATTGACATAACAGTAAGGTAGCCGTTGTGGCTAGGACAGCAGGGCGATGTATGCCCTACTGGGAAGGGACGAAGAATCCCGCCCCTTCTTCAAGGCGGCTATGGAGGAAGGCCCTGATGATACGAAGCCTTGACGAGAAAGGAAAGGGGCACTCTCGGACGCAACTGCAGAGGTCCTGCTTCAAACTGCGTAAGGTAGAAACACATCTCAGGCAACCAGCGGGCCGCGTTAACATGAAGGCATAATCATATTTTAACACGGAAGAATCATGGTGAAGACCTTGGCTAAAGTCCAAGGCTGATGGACGTGGCGGTTACGAACCTCCGCCCCAGGCTCACAAACTTGACCTGTCGAGGATCAGATGTGACAGACCAGCTGATCATATCACATTTGCGAGCGGAACACAACTATGCCTTCCTAAAGAAATACAATGATTTATTCACTCAGAAGATGGTTTCGCCCTGTTAGTGAGCTGTTGGGCTTTACATCACGCAGGCCATTGTCATGTTCTGAGGTCTGATGTGCCTGCGTTCAGAAATACCCCCTGCTGGTTCATGAGAAGTCGCCAGCTTACCATTTAGATGCATAACCCCCGATCGCAGCACTACCGAAGCGTCGCATGAACCTCATTCCCAGATGCACGGGCCACATCAATGCTGGCCCTATCTGGGGAAGTTAGTGATCGCGTCCAGTCGCGTTTGGCGCGGGTTTAGCTCACCGCAAACCTCTCGTCGACTCGTGTTCACCATCGTCTTGCTTCATACACTTCTTTGAGACCCCAAACACCACAAAAATCGCCCTTCCAAGCCGTCAACATGTCCGCCATGCTCTTGCGCCGCGCCGCCGTTGCCCCGCGCATTGCCGCCCGTGCCTTCAGCACCTCCCCCGCCCACAACGTTGCCCGCATCTCCATTATCGGTAACCTCGCTGATACCCCCGAGCTCCACGCCACCAGCACTGGCCGCGAGATCGTCAAATACGCTGTCGCCAGCAACAGCGGTTCCCGCGAGAACCGTCACACCAGCTGGTTCCGTGTCACCAGCTTCGCTCCTGAGGGACCCGGCCGTGACTTCCTCCAAAGCCTGCCCAAGGGGTACGATATAGCGACACCACGTTCACTTTGCGAGAATTTCTGTCGACTGACATTTAATGACTCTTTAGAACCATGGTTTTCGTCGAGGGCGATGCCTCCATGAGCACCTACCAAGATGCCGAGGGCAAGACCCGCAGCTCTCTCAACGTTGTCCAGCGTATGTTCCGATCGATCGCTTCACACAAAGTAAAATATTCGAGCCTTCTAACTCTCCCTCAGGCAACATTGAGGTCCTTAGACGCCCTGCCACCGGCACTCCCGCCAGCGAGTAAATACGTCCTTCAATGCTATGAACCGAGTTCTTTATGTTGAATGACGACTACAAGAGCCAACCATCCGATGTTGACTTGAAAATGGCCCTTCTCCACTCTGCGCCGGGATTTCTTTTGTGTGATGACTTCAAATCGGGCCTGATGAGGCACGTTGTACAAAACTTTTTGGGGACGATAATTGATACCACGGGTTATGCTCTCTAATGCTATATGTATCCCTGATGACACGCAAAGCTCGATACTGGTCCCGGTTCAAGCTTGCGGCAGGCGGCCTGAGGAGTCCGATGGCTTCGTCTACTCCAAGAGGCATCAGACAAGAGTACAACTGTCCATGCACCCGAAGCCAGCCGCGACTCCGCCCTCATTGCTCGTGTCGCCCTTGGTGCGGAGCAAGTAGCCGGCCTCCTTGTTATGCACTATCTCACCGGTGCCCTGGTTCCATACCGCCGTCCCGTAGATGCCCAGTTCGCAGATAACGCCACCCTCCTCAAGGTTACCGTTGCGGAGAATGATATTGTCCTGCTTAGGAGGGGTAATCAGCTCCATCAGGATATATGACCCCCAATGGGACTCGGGGGTCTTCTTCAAGAATTCGGGAATGTCCTCGCGGTAGTGGTTGTTTCCACCGCCTTCCCTTTGGGGTTTCAGGACGTAGTTCTTGCACAGTTCGGGATCCTGGGCGATCTTACGCGCCTTGAGACCAGCCTCGGAGTCGTCCATGGGGAAGATGTTGGTGAAGGTCTGCCACACCTCTGCGGTCTGAGGAGAGTCATCGGCAATAAAGCGACCCAAAACTGAAGGAGACGATCCAGATCTCGGCGTTGCTAGAACTTGCTGAATCTTTTTGCTGCCTGCTAACTGGGTCAAGACGGTAGGACACTTGATTGCCGATGACCTCTCCAGGTGGTAGCGAGCCTCCCAAGTGCTCTCGTCGGGATAGTCCGACGGATCATACCAGCATCGAAGGTACGAGACAGCGACCTCAAAGACCTTTGAGGGATCTCTAGGCACCTTGTAAAGAAGCTGACGCTTAGGCGTGTTTGCGATTTCGGTGTGCTTGAGAAGCTCGGAGAAAGGAATGCGAAACACCTGGACCGGGTCAGGAGAGCTGGTGAGCGCATACTCGAGATGTCGCTGGTCGAAAATGTTGCGCTCGCCACCTTGTACAACAAAGATTACACACTTCGTGTGGCCGAGTTCCGAGGGGCCGTACTGGTCGAAGGCAGCGCGGATGCCGCCTGCAAGACCCTGGACACTCTGGTTCTCTGGCAATTCCAGAGAGCCCGACTCAATAGAGCGGTTCAGCAGGGGGTACTCAGAGACGGAGAGAAATCTGCTGGTATTAGCAACGCACTCTCCCGGACAGATGAGACAGACTCACTTGTGAAGGAGCGAAGTACGAGACGAGAGACCGCCAAAGGATGCAGCTATCGTGTTGAACTCAACTTGCTTCACCTGGCGCTTGGGTTGGCCTGATGAGACATCCTGGTGAACAAGGTAATCGGACCTGAATAACCCGAGTGAAAGGTTCTGGGCCCAAATTAGCCCAGCGTCGACGTATCACAGCATTCAAGCGGACGAACCTGGGCGTAGCCCTCTTTCTTTACTCTCAAATGAGTATCCCAAAGTTTGCCGATGAAGTCGTCGCCGCTCTTTACCCTGTTTGAAGTCAGACATAATCCAGTGGCTTCAGCGTGTATCATTACGACTCTCCCACATAGAGCGTTGCAGAAACTCACTCATTGACCATCTCGCTCAGGAACTCTTCGTCCCTACTGATGGCGGCATATAGCTCGTTGTAGGTCTTCTGGACCGACCGTGCTTGTGCAAAGCACTGCTTGGGGAACGGGCTGGGGAAAAGCGTGACTGGCACGTTGACTGCTAGGATTCCCTTTGGGTCTACTTCCGCTGAAACAACGGCGGGAGGTGGTCGAACAGACAAGCCGTTGCCAATCGCCCAATCCTTGATGGTCTGCACGAGCGCATCTTGCTCTGGCTGAGAAAGCCGAGGGGGGTATTGGTCCGTAGTAAGTGTTGCAGATGCCATCTTTCAGCTTCAGCGCCCACAAAGCGGCTGGAAGTGCAGAAGGCAGAAAGACCACTGGCTTCCTGATACCTGTTGTTTGAGAATCAGAGGTAGGAAGTATGAGGCCCGGACGGTGTCCTCTCTATCTCAGCATTAGTAATTGAAGTGCGCTCAAAATTATGCAGGTGGTAGACATGCTGAGAAATCACTCGTACGAGTAGCGTTGTATGATCCTCAATCCCAAAGCTGAGCGTGGAGTTGCGTACCTAGGCTAAACAGCACGCGTGGAGTCTCTCAGATGGCGCACAAATTAAATCTGGACGATGACGATGCTAAGAGACGTTGGCCCTGGGCATTTAGCAATTGAGAGGATGAGGGGGCATCATAACTGAAGGCGGGGGAGGCTCTGATGGCCCCACCGCGAAGCCCCGCGACTAGGTAGGTTTCCCAGCTGAAGAGTAACTGTCCTGCGCGCAGGATGCAGCGAAGACGTGCTTGAGCTAACTAGGTACGGCGGTGTGAGGCAAAGGCAGACGGCTGGGACGGAGAGTTGAAAAATTAGCCAGGCCAAGCGCCGAGGTATCTTAAAGAAAAATATCACGTCGCAGGCAATCATTTATATGACAAAAGAGGCACCGCTCTTTCATCTTGGGGTTGAGAAAGATCAACGGGGATTCATATCAAAAGACAGCAGGCTCAAGCTGCAATGCGGTGGTCTTACTTACCCCTCCACCCCACTATCTGCTTCTTCTTATCTGTGTCTTATCAGTTACCTATCTTAACACCGAATTTCATCACGTGCCAATAGTGGATTCCCAAAATTAGGTGATCAAAGCCTTGATGGCACCGCGCCGCTGCACTACCTTAGTGGCAGTGTCTACCTACCTACACAGGTACCTTATTGACTCTGCCAGCGGACCTACCCTGCTGTAACAGTTACCCCAGTCACATCTGTACATGCGCTAGAGGGGATGTGGGGCGAGAACGACTTCCTCCGCGACTTCTACACCAGCACGCGTCGTGAATTGAGAAGTCATTGCACCTGCTGTCTACCCAGTCAGTTGGTTTCTATCCTTCCTGCGCATTCAAAAGCAGACTGTTCACACGCCTGGACTCAAACTCGACCTTTCTCAACGTCACCCCGTTTTTTCAATTGTCCGTCCCTCGCGTCTCGACGAGGACAGTCCTCGGCTTTCAGCCGCCGCTCACCACCTGTTTGCCTCGGCGGGGTTTTGATTCCTTTGTCTTTTTCTACTGCCCGGGGACCTTCCAAAAAATTCCTTGCCTTCACCTCGAGTTCGGAAGAAGTTCTTCGACTAGCGTCTCTACCTCATGCGGAGATGATTACATCGCTGTATGCGACGTCTCTCTATCTCACGACACCTACGCCGATCAACACGAACAGCTGCCAGATTCGTCGTAAGTCATACCTCAAAATTTACACACTCTGCTCTCGTGGCTACGCGGCTCCGCCTTCTCTGTTCTGTCGTTATCCCATCAGAGCATGTTCAAGAGCTCTTCCCAACTTACGACGTGTTCGGAAAGAACACAGCTCATCTTTCTTGCCTGTCCAAGAAGGTAGTCCCCAAGCACTCCTGACGGGAGCCAGACTCAACGCACCACTTTCCACTTCCTATCTCCGGTTTCAGAGACCGATAACAACTACTAACACTGCAAAAGCAACGCGTCTAATGGCTTGAAAAGTCAAAATGGCAGGCACCGATGGCGATCCCTTCGACTGGGATGTCGACAAAGTGGTACATGAGCTTTGCATCGCCGACAAGCGCCCCTGGCTGCCCCGGCAGGCCAGCAAAAGACCCGATCCCCAAACTCTTTCCAACGCCCTGAGAGAGAACGAGATCGACGGAGAGACCCTACTGACATACGAGGATGTCATGTCATCCACGAAAGGCCTCCTGGAGACCCTGGGTCTCACCAAACCAGCACACCAGATGACTCTGGTTAAGGCCATTACTTACCTCAAGTCTAAGAGCGCCGGCTACCGACAGCAAAAACTTGAGTCAGCGGGTCAAGAGCTTGAGTTTCAGAACAGCTCTCAGGAAGCGCCCTTCGACAATATCCAACAAACTCCTCCACAGCAAGGGTCTAGCCCACCACGATCCTCAAGTGATCTACCTCGTTGTGAAGAATCCGTCGCAGAGCAGCTCGGCGGTTTGGCAAATACGAAGGCGAACGGCGACCCCGAGGAACCGCCTCAGAAAAGGCGGAGATTAGCGCCTGTCTTGATCTCCACGGATGTCGCTGGGCTTGGCGTCGCAAGCTTTCCCCACGCGGCGACAGGCGTTACACGACATTTTCCTCGCAGTTACTCGAAACCGGATTGGTTGGATACCACATCCAACGCCTACTTTGGCACTCAGGCTTTGATTACCGCTGACCTGGTCCCCAAGTCCAACTTCGTCGTCAGCGAAGACAGTACGCTCACACAGAGTGAGATCAATGGCTTGGCTCCGGCGGGAGAGCATGTCCTCGACCTAGCTACTCGTGGCAAGGTACCTGCGGGAAAACGTCGTCAGATACACCGGGCTATCTCACGACTGTTTCGTAAAAATAACGAATCTCTGAACAGTCTCAACAGTGGCTTTCACCCCCAAGTCGAACCCTCGGACGAAGGAGACGAGATTCTGCCAGCTTTTGGCGAGTCAGACGACGAGGAATACGATTCCGATACCATGAGAGAAATGGAAGAAGAGGCGGAGGAAATCAGACAAGAGAAAGCCCGGAAATCCCACTTGCTTTCTGGTGACGATGTCGACCGCGTGATGCAAGAAGAAATACTGCGCATGGAAGAATCTTGGGAGGAGAGAAAGCTTCCCCTGAAGCAAAGACATGCAAAGGCGCTATGGAATCGAGCACGCCGGCAGGGTCTCAAGCGGGCTATGGCGCAGGCCTACGCACGACTGGCGGGGTTTACCAACCGCATTGAGAAGCTCTGCCTCGAGATGCGACGGAACGAGTGGCACGACGAGGATGAGCTGAAGAAGCAGATGCGCTGTCTCGAGGCCAGCGTTGAAGATCGGAAGAAAGATAGATGGTTCCTCGACGTTTTGCAGGGCCCCGAGCCTCCTGGACCAGAGTCATTGCCAAGGCTCCTGTTGCCGACTGCTCAACGCGAGGTTCTGTCCGATGAGGACGGTGAGGTCATCACAAGCGACGACGACGATGGCTTCGTCATCGACGATATGAGAGGCATTGCGTTCACTTCCGAGCCGGTTGAGACTCGGCCTGGTACCCCCATGGACTTAGACAACCCGGAACAGACGGCAGAGGTTGATCAAAGTTCCTTAGCGCTGCGACAAGAATCAATGGCCAAGACCTCTGTAGATCCCGGAGGTCATCAGGTTATCGATCTAACATTTTCCGAATCCGAAGCAGCAGCAGCACCCCAGAAAGTTCACATCAGCCTGATTACTCCAACCAAGCCGAGGGATGTTCGTCCGAGCACGGAGATAGATGTCGATGAGCCGCAAACTTACCCTGACGAGGATCTTGAAATTCCGATCGATCGACCAGCGGAAATTGCAGCTATTCCACCGGAAGTCTGGAAGGATCATAAAGACCGCGAACGACTCTTGATCTGTGTCTTGTGGAGAGTCCAGAGGAAGAAGTTGCAGAAGGATGTATTCTCAATCTTCCTCAGACTGACCTCTAGCTCAGTCTGGGAAGATATCATTTTACCGGCATTGTCAGACGACGAGGGCCGAGAGGTCTTTGGTGAAGTGTGCAACTTGGCAGCGCGGCTATTCAGAGTTTTCGCCCTCTGCAAAGTTCAAACTTCTGGATCTAGCATTACGAGAAGGATCACTGGCACCAAGGCGAAGAAACTTCGGGCGCAAGCGGCACTTTTCGAGCCTTTTTATGACTTTATGAGAGAGATTGAACCTTACTTCGTTGATCAAAACGAGACAGATGCCGACTTAGAAGACTCGGAAAGACTTTCAGGTGACGACATTGAAGATTCTCCGTCTAAGAGACGAATGAAACCCGTTGTACTCGATCAAACTGCAAAAGATCTTCGAGAGACCGACCAGCAACGTTTGCAAGAGCAGGAGAAGCGACGGATCGAGCTACGTAAGAAGCTGGCCGCGTCCGCCATTATTCCCAGCGACAAATCACGGTTGATCATCAACGAATCCAAGCACGATGATCAAGGCTTGATCTACATAAACGAAGACATCGGCCGGCGAATCAAAGAGCATCAAATTCAGGGCGTTCGCTTCATGTGGAACCAGATTATCTGTGATCCCAAAGTACGACAGGGATGTCTCCTGGCTCACACCATGGGCCTCGGCAAGACTATGCAAGTCATCACTTTGCTTGTCGCAATCGCCGAGTCTGCACAGTCTCCCGACGAATCCATCAACTCTCAGATACCGAATGACCTGAGACAATCAAAGACCTTGGTGCTGTGCCCGTCCCTGTTGGTCGATAATTGGTTGGATGAGATGCTGATGTGGGCTCCCGAAGGCCTTCTCGGGCCCTACTTCAAACTCGAATCTGCTACCAAACAAAACGAACGCATGCCCATCATTCGTCGATGGGACGACGAGGGTGGCGTCATGATCATTGGGTATGACATGTTCAAGCGGTTGGTCGACGAACCTGGTGAAGAACTGCCGAAGGAAAATGATGGCAAAACGGCCTGGAATATTCTGACGCAAAGCCCGAACCTGGTCGTAGCCGATGAGGCCCATAAGTTGAAGAATCCTGACTCCAAGATTGGCTTGGCTGCTTCACAGTTCAGGACTCAGAGCCGAATTGCGCTTACCGGCTCTCCCCTTGCGAACAGCGTCGAGGAATACTACTACATGATTGACTGGGTAGCACCTCGATACCTTGGGCCTCCTTCCGAATTCCGAGATCTTTACACCAGGACAATTCAGGAAGGCCTCTACGAAGACAGTACCCGCAGCCAATTTCGCATGGCCAAGAAGCAACTTGCTGTCCTGGAGAAGACAGTGGCCCCAAAGGCACATCGAGCTACCATCAAAAGCCTGTCGAAGAATGACCTTCCACAGAAGACAGAATTCATCCTGACTGTCCCGGTCACGGACCTACAAGCTCGGCTTTACGACGCATACCTTCAGTCTGCGAGGGGCGACGCGGACCAACAGGTTTCGTCTAGGATCCTAGGAATCGTCAGTAATCTAGGCCTTATCGTCAACCATCCTAGATGTTGGCAGAACAAGCTTGCACAGGAACGCCGTCTAGACACCAGCAAAAACCCAAGCAACCGCTCAGCTAACCTAGCGTTATCTCCCGCGGTGGTTAGTAGCGGACTCAAGATGATGAACCGTCCGAAAGTCGACATTCAATCTGCGGTTTTATCATGGAAAACGCGTCTCCTCGTCGCCATTCTTGCCGAAAGCGAAAAGGTGAAGGACAAGGTTCTTGTTTTCACATCATCAATTCCGACAATGGACTACTTGGAGAACCTTCTGCGCCAACAAAAGCGCAAGGTGGCGCGTTTGGATGGTTCTACGCCAATCAACTTGAGGCAGCAACATATCAAAAACTTCAATTCTGGCGACACTCAAGTTTACCTCATTTCAACGACCGCCGGAGGAATTGGACTCAATATCTATGGTGCCAATCGCGTTGTCCTCTTCGACTTCAAGTACAACCCTGTCAACGAACAGCAGGCAGTCGGCCGAGCTTACCGGATCGGCCAGCAGAAGCCGGTTTTCGTCTACAAGCTTCTGTCTGGAGGCACATTTGAGTCTGCAATGCAGAATAGATCCGTTTTCAAAACTCAGCTAGCTTCTCGCGTTGTGGATAAGGAGAATCCAAAGCGGTGGTCGAAAAAGGACAATGAATATCTAAAGGACCGCGAAACGCCGCCGCGTCAGGACTTGACTCATCACATGGGCAAGGACAGCGTCCTGGACAGTTTGCTGAGCAATCCGGAACTCTCACAGGGTATCTGTGACATTGAGACTACGGATACCTTTGAGGAGCATGACCCAGACGATGTTCTGACAGCTGAGGACAGGAAAGACGTGGAAGACCAAGTTCGTATGCATTCTCTTCGCATTACTGACCCTGAGGAGTACAGGAGACTGGAACAGGAGAGACTGAGCCGCACAATGCCATCTGTGGCCGGTCAAGCCATACCTCAGACTCCGATCCCCCATCCAGGGCTGCCTCGAAGCACCATTACCGCTGCTCCATTGGGAAGCCAAACCGCGATCAATGCACCAAGCGTCCCGCAAGTTCTCGTCAGCCACCAACAGAGCCCAGCAACCGCTGGAGGGCCAAGTACAGGTGTTAGTCACGCAGCTGAGCAGAAGCCACCGTCTGATCCGGCTGTTCCTGGATCTGCAAATACACCAACTTCATCGGTACAACCAGTTCTAATTTCGGGAACGCCCCACCAAACTCCTGATGTATGACCCTCGCAAGACTTGGTTTAACCTCATGAACATGGCTAACGATGTGTAGTCACGAGGTGCTCCACCGATGCCCATAGCTGGTGCTAACACTCACTTCGGAACTCATCCTGAGAACATCGCGGTGCTGGACGGACAAAATGCATCTGCTGCCGCTATAGAGAGTCCCAAGCCGCAGGCCAAGAAGGCGCCTAAGAAACGCCCATCTTTGATCAACTGGCCTTACCAATTCGAGCAAAAGATCATGGAGGCGTCCGAAAAGATTAAAGATACCGAGTTGCTCGTCCGGACCACAGAAAACCCCAAGGATATTGCAAAACGGGTCGCACACTCTACGTGGAAAATCAGGGAGGACAAGAAATTTGGCGAGTGGCCCAACCAATCTCACATGAAGGCACTCTGCCGCCTCATGGAGAGTCCGAGGTTCGCAGCGGCAATCCTCATAGGACACTTTACTCCAGCTGAGCTGGCCCTCGCGCCGTCCGTCGAGGCTTTGGAAGACATGGAAAAGGCGTTGGCGCAGCTCGGAGACTGGGAGTTTCGCGAACGGTTGAAATTGGGCACCGACCAGCCCGAGGAGCACAACGTATGACCCCGCCATGCTCAGTCATTATTGATTTATACGCCTCTCTGCCACTCTTTTCTCGAATTTCACCTAGTCACGACTAATCCCTTGATCAACAGCAGTTCCCGAACGTAGACGGTCGAACGAATGCGTATGCTACGGCGGCGGATATACGTGGCCCGGCGAATTCCGTGATGGACGATATGCAGGTTTTGAGGGACGTGGAAGGTCGCAGGCAGCACCGAACACCCAGACTTCCAACATGGGCTAGCAAGGCTGTCGAGGAAGCCAGTTTCGGGGAGCAACGACCACGGCCGCGGAATCCTTTTCAGCTATCACCGTCGCCTGAGGGCTAACGGGAGACATCATGTTTGTTTTACCTGTTTGTTATTTTTTCTTGGAGGGCGTTTTCCACATCGCATTGAGGAACGGAGGATATTGGAGTTGCATGACATTCACGATACCCTTTGCTAGAGGCCTAGAGGAGGGATGTCAGGCATCCGGAGAAACTGTCTGAGGGGAGGTGGCCTGAGGTTTGCATTAGCATCGGCGTTAGGGCCACAAAGACCCGAAGAGATGAATCAAGACGACGTGGGATCTCAGAAAGGCCCCGAAATCCCTGGCCATGTTAGTCCCTAAGAGTTGTTTTGCACCATACATTACACGTGACTAATGAGGCTTTGCGTGGTGCGTCGTTTGTAAAGTTGATATGCTGCGAGCGTGGGCTTTTGGGGAAGATTCGAAAAGACATATGACCTCGGCGGGCATTGGGGCATGGAGGGGCAACGGGAATGGTTTCGGGGAATGCAGCGTCACAGTGACTCCTCTAGGCCCCATCACGAAAATTACACGTTGGTGCCGCGCCGGAGGTTGGTCATTTTGAGATATTCTGGACGGAGTATATAGGCCAGCTCGGGAAGCGCCGTAACCGGCGTCTTTCGTAAGATGGTTGGGGTCCATCCAAGGTTGATTTCAGGAGGCTCGAAAATGAGCAAAGTGGATGTTTTGAACATTTGTGATAGGATAATTCTCAAATTTAAGTCGTACACGGCGGAGGAGCAGACACCGGGGAGGGGGGCAAGAAGAGAGAGGGGAAAAAAAAAAAAAAAAAAAAAAGGTCCATGGTGAGCAAGAAAAACGTGCAGGTAAAAGTGATCTGAGGTCTGGTCCCTTTAGACAGGGGTTGGCTGGGGGCTCGGTACCGTCCAACGAGATGGCGGGCAGTTCCCCAGAAATTGGCTTTAGATAAATTTTGATTGGCTCAGTGGCGGGATTTTCTGGACCCTGCAGAAGCCGAGACACCGAAAATCGAATGCGGGCAAGTGTTAGGCTGGGCCACTCGCCCATGGATGTCCCCCGTGCAGCGGCACTAGCAGCGCTCTGCAGGCTGCAGCCCAGCCCACTAAAAGAGCACCTAGGATGATGGCAACCCACATTCGGAGCGTCCCTCAGTGGCCGCAGAGGCCGGTGGCTGCCACGGCTGCCCCGCCGTCGTTGGCCCCAGACGTGTGCAACACAACTGGACGCCAGTCAGCCAGTCAGCTCGTCCGAGGGCCAGCGTCAGCGTCCTCCCGTCCAGCCTGTCCTCGGGTTCGTGGTGCGGTACCTACGGCACCGTACCTTACCTCCTGAGGTGGGCGGTACCTTACCCTGCGCCCACCGCCGCCTTTTTGTGTCATGGCGACTCTTCACCGGACGCACTAATAAAGGACGGTCCGAGAATCTGGTCTCTTTAATTCCTCGCTTCTCCTCATCCGCCAATTTCGCACTTCTCCTCCTTTCCTACCAAATCCCGTCTTTGTCGATCAAAGTCGCCCCTTCAACTCTTCGCCAATTGACTTGTGTTCGGCTGCGCGCTGACACTCTTCTCTGGCAACTCTGACCCCGTTCGCCAACGACGCACTTGGTCGCCACGCCACACTGAAACAACCGTACCAATATCTACTCCGTACCGCTATCCTCGACCGACGTTACACGAAGTTCCTCTTCAACTTGCCAATCGTCACTATGGAGGCTGCTCTGCGTCAATCTAAGGCCATGTGCCCCTTCTTGAAGAAGGCCTCGCCCGCTAAGCTTCGCGCGCTGTCTACCTCGGCTCGTCCCCATGCCGTCCAGGCCCCTCAGACGGCCGTCGCCGTTTCCCCTTGCGGCGGCACCATGTCCAAGTTGCAGCTCCTTGCCCACCGCTGCCCCGTCATGGGCAAGGCTCTGACTGTTCAGTCGGCTCAGTATGGCCATGCTGCCAAGGCTGCGAACTCGTCTGTCGCCGGCATTCGCGCTTTGAGCACCAACTCAAAGTCCGGTCGTGCCAGCATCCATACCAGCCGCAGCAACGACGCCCGCGCCGTGGACACTCCTTTCACCAACGGACATGACAAGAGTATGTGATATGTTTCCAAAACTCAATAGCATTGGGGCTAATATGTTCCAGCCCGGCTTCCCCCGAACATGGCTGCTCGCCACAACTCTGCGAACAACGTTGGCATGGGCAATTCGGATGCCTCGAAGGCCAAGTTTAATTACGAGGCCTATTACACGTCCGAACTGGAGAAAAAGCATAAGGACAAGTCGTACCGCTACTTCAACAACATCAACCGTCTGGCCAAGGAATTCCCCCGTGCCCATATGGCCGACAAGGAGGAGCGTGTGACTGTGTGGTGCGCCAATGACTATCTTGGAATGGGTCGTAACCCCCACGTCTTGAAATCGATGCACGAGACCTTGGACGAGTACGGCGCCGGTGCTGGCGGCACGAGGAACATTTCGGGACACAACAAGCATGCCGTCGAGCTTGAGGGCACCATCGCGAAATTGCACGCAAAGGACGCAGCTCTCGTCTTCAGCTCATGCTATGTTGCCAACGACGCCACTTTGGCCACCCTGGGCAGCAAGATGCCTGATTGTGTCATTCTGTCCGACAGCTTAAACCATGCCTCCATGATCCAAGGTATCCGTCATTCCGGAACCAAGAAGATCGTCTTCAAGCACAACGATGTGGCGGATCTCGAGGCGAAGTTGGCTTCTCTCCCCTTGCATATTCCCAAGATCATTGCATTCGAGTCGGTGTACAGCATGTGCGGCTCGATCGGCCCCATTGAGGCCATTTGCGACTTGGCGGACAAGTACGGCGCCATCACATTCCTCGACGAAGTGCACGCTGTCGGCATGTACGGACCTAATGGTGCAGGTGTCGCGGAGCACCTTGACTTTGAAGCACACCAGCAAGGACGCCCCAAGGGCAGTATCATGGATCGCATCGACATTATCACCGGCACTCTTGGCAAGGCTTATGGATGCGTTGGTGGATACATTGCCGGCAGCGCCAAGCTCGTCGACATGATCCGCTCCCTCGCCCCTGGATTCATCTTCACCACCTCCCTTCCCCCTGCGACAATGGCTGGCGCAAAGACCGCCATTGAGTACCAGATGGATTTTGACGGTGACCGTCGTCTCCAGCAGCTTCACACCCGCGCGGTGAAGGAAGCCCTCGGCGACCGCGATATTCCCGTCATCCCCAACCCATCCCACATCATCCCGGTCTTGGTTGGCAACGCCGAGCTTGCCAAGCAGGCATCGGACATGTTGCTCCAGGACTACCAGATCTACGTGCAGTCCATCAACTACCCTACCGTTCCGGTCGGGCAGGAGAGACTGCGTGTGACGCCCACTCCGGGCCACAAGAAGGAGTACCGCGACCAGCTTGTGCAAGCCATTGATGAGATCTGGACCAAGCTTGGCATTAAGCGCACCTCTGCTTGGGCTGCGGAGGGTGGCTTCATCGGTGTTGGGGAGGCCAATGCGGCCCCCGAGCAGCCCCTGTGGACCGACAGCCAGCTTGGCATCGAGCAAGCTGCGAAGGAGATTAAGGCTGCGGGCAACATCAACAGCGGCTTTGTCGAGGCCCTGTTGGAGCGTGAGGCCAAGACGGCTGGTCAGGCCGTGAGCTCTACTATCTGATTCCGTTCTCTGATTGGGATTTTGCCCAATGCGTTCAACGTTGATATCTACGGGGAGCTCAGCGGACCTTGACCACGTTCTTTGGAGCGATCAACGAGTTTTTGATGTTTTACCACGCCCCGTGACTGATTTTCTCTTTCGATTTGAGATTCTTGTCTACCAGCTACTGGTGACTAATCTCAGTGTTGGTCGCAACACCAATAGTTTACATCCAATATATGAAGTGTCACATATTGACATCTTTCATTAAATCAACTCTCAATGCACTTCAGTGACATGCCCGTCCACGTATCCGTATCGATAGACTTCATCCGAAAGCGAGCTGCATCACAGCCCACTGACCCAAGCCACGATGAACCCGGCCAGGGCAATTGTTGAAATCCGTTCAGCTGAGAATACGTACCGTGCTGAGTGTGCCGGGCTAGGAAACGGACTTTGGAGACTGCTTAGTCATCATAGGTCTTCTCTCCGCCGGAGTGCTCGCAACTCCGTCTCCAGCGGAGAGACGGAGCAAAATCGTGAGGACAAGGCACTCGGAATCCACCCCATTGGCCAGAGCTGCCCAGCCATGACTTACACGATTTCAGGAGAGCCGTAACGAAGGCTCAACCTAATGAAGGCTTACGACGCGAGTTTGTCCCTGTAAAGGAGCAGTGTTTCGTATCTATTTTGCCTGCTTTCCTTTCCCATCTCACCTAACTCAAGACTGGCTACCTTTGAAGTTGCGAATGTCATCATGGAGATGCAAATGGACGCTGAATCAAAGACCAAGGGACCTCGAGCCTGCACTACATGTGCTAAGGCCAAATCGCGGTGTATACCAGGACCGGACGGGAGTAACAAGTGCGAAAGGTGAGTCTTCCGAACGTGGTTCCATCTCCGGGACGGCTTTTGACATTCTCATCAGGTGCCATCGGCTTAGGAAGCCCTGCGGTTCCCAGACCCCTGCGCCCCCTAGAGCGAAGAAGGACCCTAAACCAACCAAGGTTGCGGAACTGGAGAAGAGACTCAACGAGTTAACCACGCAGTTGGGCACTACTCAGGGCGGGACTCCCGCAGTATCCACCGGAGCCATCACTGCAGGAGAGAACGGGAACGGGAACGGAAGCGGGAACGGAAGCGGGAGCGGGAGCGGGGGCGGGGGCGGAGGTATCGATACCAACGCTAGTCCTCTGCCCATCACCAACAGCAGCAAGCCGGTATCTGCCCGGATTCCCATCAACTGCGACCACCTTTTCCCGCCAGAAGACGCACCGGCAGATGGTGGCTCTGACACTTCACCGGCTCCGAGCGCCTCGACTCTCGATGAACACCACTCCGGGAGCAGTCACGGCCAGCCGGAGCGGGTTGAGCCTCCTTGGCCGCTTAACAACGAGTTGAACATCATGCTGCAGACTTTCCGAGATGACTTTCAGCCTTTGTATCCGTTCGTCATCGTACCGCCTCATATGAGCCCGGCGCAGCTTGCGGCCGAGAGGCCGTACCTGTGGAAGGGCATCATGATGACTGCATCCCACCTTGACGCTACTCGGCAGGTGACTCTTGGCAACGAGCTACTTGGAGATATTGTGCAGGCAGCGTTCACAAAGCCGAAGAAGAGTTTGGATGTCCTCCAGGGTTTGCAGCTGCTTGTTTCTTGGTACGAAGGAGACATTGATACTTCGGTGGACGACGACGGCTGACTTGGCTCCAGGTATCATTACAACATCAACAGCTTCCAGCTGACGAATCTGCTTTTCCTCGCGAGGTCCATGTGTATAAGCTTGGGGTTCAAGGACAATCCCATCTCGGTCAAGGAGAAAAACACCCAAATTTGCATCGACGTAAAAGATACCGATGCCCCTGCAGTCATGACGAAGGAGCAGATGTCAACTCGGTTGGAGCTAATGAGGGCTTTTGCCGGTTGCTACTACCTCAACACGCTGTAAGTAGCATTCTGCCAATGAGACGCTGCGATGCTGATTATGAGAAAGGGTCTTCACGACAAACAAGCGCCCGGACGCCTTCATGAACACTACATATCTTGAGTCTTGCTGTAGGCAAATTCAAGATGATGTGGAATACCCCAGCGATCAGCTTCTTGTACAGCTCTTCAAGATCCAACAGCTGGCTCAAACCATCTCCATGACACTGGGAGTGGGAGCGGAGAGCACGAGCTTCCAGTCGCTCCAGTTGCCCCTCACCATGGTGGTCCAGTCTTTCCAGCAGCAGCTTGATATCTTCAAGACCTCGATTCCAGACCACTTGAAGGGAAATGGTACGTATTCCGGCTTGCCTATCATCTGAAGCATCTTCTCACAAATTTTTTTAGCTGGTCTCCTCACGCACGTTAGCATTGCGGAAATCCTCCTCTACGAAATTGGCATTCCGGAAGGCGAAGGTCCGGCGCGCTACATATCTCTCACGGAGCGCCTGGAGCTTCTGTGGGGATGCTGCAACGCAGTCAAGACGTTCCTGGAGCGACGCTTCCATAGGGAAAACAATATCTCGATCATCCAACCGCGCTTCACGTGCCTCAGCTCCTCCGACTTCCTCTACGTCTTCATCGTCTCCCTGAAGCTCATGACGTTGGAAGTGCCGGGCTGGGATATCGCCTTCGTCCAAAAACACATTGACTTAGCTAGCGTTGTTGAGGGCCAAGTAGCGCATTTGGATATTTTCACCGCGCGGAGGGCCAGGCGGCCAAGTGCGGCGGTCGCAGCAGCTACAACTCCGGTCGGCGCGGCCGAGATCCCCGGTCCAAAGATTGTCGACCCTTTCTTGCGTCTGACCGAGATGCTGCGGTACTTCAAAGAGCTCGTTAAGGGGGAGGTGTGCAAGCTCAAGACCCAGCCTGCCATCCAGGAACCCATCCAGTTGCCGGCCAACCTGTCTGATGGCACTCAGGCCATGATCAGGGATCTGGATGCGACGTTCTGGAATGGAATGCTCGGGGAAGATCCTGGAACCTGGGATGTCGGGAATATGTTCTCTTCTATGGACTGGACTGCGACTTGAGAAGGCTGTACAATTACGCCTGCAGCATGGGGCGGGAGCAGGATACACGCCTGATCCTGGAATATGGACCATCTCTCGGACGACTACGAAGATAGCAGGACCCCATATGAGTGGATGAACTCCCGACTAAGTGACGAAACTAATGATGGAATGAGTGTACGAATGCACAACACTATCCTTGTGGAAACTACTCCTAATCATTGTTTTAAGGAGGCGCAAAAACAGGCAATGTATAATAAGACCCCTCGGATAGGATTGGGAAAATTAGACTGTAACACTTGGACTTTAGCCTTTGGAAAACATGGCAAGGGCATTTGATTCAGAACTCTCGAAGCCGGTGCACCAATCCGGCGGCCGGGCCGATAATTCGCACTCGGCCGGAGGCCGAATCGGAGGGGCTTGAACGACCGTCCGGGTCGCAATGTACTTTTGACTACAACATGAAAAAGTTTCTAGAGGGGCCACAGACTCGATTTCAGGCCAACTGTAGTGTTGCCTATGAGGCATCTCAAGTGAATGGGACTTTGACTGAAAAGAGACTGCAATGATAATTGTCGCTAGTTGCCGAAGCTCCATCAATCACGGCTGCCAAGTATCCAAAATTCCGCAAAACTCAGAAAGTTGATGTCATCCACTCTGCAGCAAGCCACATCCCGCGCCTCGGAGTCACTCTTGGCCGATTATATCCGCATTTACACGAGCGCGCAAAAAACGGCGGACCGTTGATTCAGTTACACGCACAGCCGGCCGTTTTTCTCTTCTCAACACTCACACCCTGTCCTTTTAGGTTGAAGAAAAATACCGCAACCATGCCCAAGCCGCGGGTAGACTACGCCCTCTACCTCGTCACCGACTCCACCCCCGCCATCCTCGGCGACCGCGACCTGGGCTCCGTCGTCGCGGCCGCCGTGAAGGGCGGCGTCACCTGCGTGCAGTACCGGAACAAGACCAAGGACACTGGTGACCTGGTCGCCGAGGCCAAGAAGCTGCACGAAGTCACCCGCGCGCATGGCGTGCCTCTGCTCATCAACGATCGGGTTGACGTCGCCCTGGCGGTGGGCTGCGAAGGCGTGCATATTGGGCAGGATGACATGGGTGAGCTACGCAACCCTTTCTACTCATGTTATGATGTGTTGAATGAGAATGTGCATGAGACTGTGAGACTAATATGTGAGCAGACCTGACCACTGCGAGAAAACTCCTGGGCCCGGATGCTATCATCGGCGTGACAGCGAGCACTATCGATGAAGCCCTCAAAGCGTGCGAGGGCGGCGCGGACTACCTGGGCATTGGAACCGTCTTTGCAACATCAACGTAAAATGTCCCCTCCTTCATATCCTATCTCGCCTGAGACTCACACCGAATAGTAAAGAAAACACAAAACACATCATCGGCACCGCAGGCCTGCGTGATATCCTCGCCGCAATCGACTCCGCAGGTCACTTCCCCGCCGTCAAGACGGTCTGCATCGGCGGCATCAAGTCGACCAACATCCAGCGCGTACTTTACCAGTCCGCAACCACCGCGGGCCGGGCCATCGATGGTGTTGCCGTCGTGAGCGCCATCGTCAGGGCCGAAGACCCTGAAGCGGAGTCGCGGAGGTTGCTCGAGCTCGTGAGGTCCAGTCCCTCGTACCAACAGGTTGTCAAGACGGGCACAGGCGTGAGCGATGTGAAGCAGCTTGTCGAGCTTGTTCCTGAGGTCGTCAAGGCTGTTGCGCAGGCGTCACCTCTTTCGCATAACATGACAAACCTGGTGAGTAGTATTCCCCCTCCACAATGCTGCGTGTTGATGTTGGCTGACAAGAGAGGCAAGGTGGTCCAAAACTTCGCGGCAAACGTGGCCCTCGCCGTCGGCGCCTCTCCCATCATGGCCAACTACGGCGAGGAAGCCCCTGACCTGGCTCGCCTAGGCGGCGCACTGGTGATCAACATGGGCACCGTCACCCCCGATGGCTTGGCAAACTACGTCAAGGCCCTGGCTGCGTACAACGCGGCCAAGAGACCCGTGGTCTTTGACCCCGTTGGCGCCGGCGCAACAGCCATCCGGAGGTCGGCCGTCAAGACCATCCTCTCCGGCGGGTACCTGGACCTCATCAAAGGAAACGAGGGCGAGATCGCGACAGTGTACGGAGAGTCTCTGGAACAGCAAAAGGGCGTCGATTCCTCCTCGACGCTCTCCCACGAACAAAAGGCCAAGCTCGTCAAGGATCTGGCTTCGAGGGAAAGGAACGTGGTGTTGATGACGGGCAAGACCGACTACGTCTCGGATGGCGTGCGGACGTTTGCGGTCGAGAACGGGCATGAGCTGCTCGGACAGATTACCGGTACCGGCTGCGTGTTGGGCACGACCATTTCCGCGATGCTGGCGGCCAAGTCTGACGACAAGCTTCTTGCCGTGGTTGCTGGGCTGTTGCACTTCGAGATCGCGGCCGAGCACGCTGCCGTCAGGGGCGATGTGCAAGGCCCTGGCACTTTTGTGCCGGCTTTCATTGACGAGCTTGCGAGGATACGTAACCAAACCGTCGGGGGTGACTTGAAATGGTTGTCAGGGGCAAAGGTCGAGGCCGTCGAGGTCCAATGAGCCAAACATGAAGTTGAACTATAAAAGTGCAAAACAAGAAACGCAGACTCATTTATAGACATTCTAGATAAAAACTGTGTCCGTATAACTTCGTGCGTCTGTGTCTCGTAAACTTCGTCTCTTAGATCTTGGGCACCAGAGCTTGCAGAACCTCCCTCGTATCTTTGCCCGTCTCCTTGACGAGCCCCACGATGCCCTTGAACTCGGGCACCGCGGCATCGCCCATGAGCTCATACATGATGCTCTCGCTCGTCGTTATCGTGACGCCCTCGTGCCTCAACCTCGCCAGGGCGATGGGCACCTCCTCGCGGTTGCAGCTGCTCACGCCGTCCGCGAGCACGTATGGCTTGTGCCCCGACGCCAGGAGGTCCAATGCGGTCTGCGTGACGCAAATGTGTGACTCGATTCCGACGATGATGACCTGCGCCGGCTCCGCGCTGTCGAACTGCCGGCTGATCTCGGGCACCCACATGCTGAACTTGGTCTTGTCCACGGGGGCCCGGATGAGGTCCGACTCCCGGAGGAGCGACGCGAGTTCTGGTACGGTATCGCCGAGGCGTGCGCGGTTTTGCGTCGTTGTGTAGACGGGGATCTTGAGGGTCTCGGCGGCTCGGAGGAGCTTGCTCGTTGTCTTGACTACCTTCTCGAACTCGAAGATGGCATTGCGGAACTTGTCTTGGAGGTCGCAGACACTGTCTCAGGGCAATTGGGTTAGCAAAACAGAGACTGCACAGCGCTGGCCCTGAGTTCTGGCACATAGAATTGCGAAAGGGTGACGCACAAAATGACCGGCCTTTGAAGGCGCCTCGGCGTGGGATCGGACATTGTCGCAGTCGTCAGGAAGCGGGGTCGCAAGATGAGTTGTTGTGGTCGAGGGCGGCGCAATTGGGAAAATATTGAGAGTGTGCGGAGGGTTCGCGCTGTTGTCATGTCCCAGGCGAGGTAATATTGAACCTGATGTGACTCTGGATCAGTCGATGAACCGGTCTCGGCTCCGACGACCTTGGTGGTTACCCAGTCCACATGTCGAGGAGGACCGCGGGGCAACGGATCGTGGGAAGGGTGGGGTAAATGGCGGCGGTACCTCACTAAGGTAGGTAGTTACCTAACGCTTACCTTCAACGGCCCCGGTCTGAGTGACCGATGCTAGGATACCCGGTACATCGCTTTGCAGTCTCGCGCCCACCACAAGATTTGTACCTCTGCGTTGTAAGTAGTATTAGCGGTGGTAATTTCCTTTGATCTGGTTGGAAGACCACTGCGCCGTTGCAGAGCGGAACATTGTGCAATATCCGCACTGATGACATACGCCTACATACAACATCTGCGGATGGAGCTATCAGGGGCACTTCTGCAGGCGCCACTGATGTGCTGTCAATCATTGCACTTTGTCACGCTGCCTGCCTATGTTCATGTCGACGATTTTGTATTTTATTTCCGCTGTGTCATCTCCTCTAGCCCTTGTGCTACATGAAATTCACATTGGACCTGGTACACTGTCATGGCTACCAGTTGGCCCATCTCGCGCGATATGAAGCATCCCGCCTCTGCGCGTTGGAGGGGGGAATTCCGTCAAGCAAATAAAAAGAAGATTAATGCGCTTGCCTTTCAGGCCATCTCCGTATCCATTGCCGCCGGGGCCTTTGCTTCTCCTTCCGCCTACTCAGCAGTGGCCGTAGGCTTCACCTTGGAGGCTGGGTTCATCCACGAAAAGGCAGATGCTCCTCCAATCGGGTTCGCCGACCGCGGCAGCGGCGGCGCCGCGTTTTTGGCTTCACGTTGAGCCTTCAATTCTACCGTGCTGCTGACCGTTCGCTTCGGCTCCCAACGAATCGTTCCCGCCGGGGTACTCTCCGAAACAGTACTCGCCTGGCTTTTCCGTCTATGCTCGCCGCTGGTTCTGGGGGCGGGCGCCGGCTCATAGGCAGCTCCGGTTCGGGCAGATGACGACGACCCCGATTTCAGGGGCTTCAGTACCTTCATATTCCGACTACCGCGCCCGGCTGGCTGATAACCACTCAGCGGTCCGTTGGCGTCCCGCTGTCCGTTCTCAGAGCCGTTTGCCGACGTGCCTTGCCGCCATGATCCCCAGATGCCGCTGGCAGACTCGCGTCGATTGCCGTCTGTGCTAGCAGAGCCGTTCTGCGTTCCCACGGTCTCCTTAGCCCCGGACTCAGACCCACTGGCAGCGTCTTTGCCGAGTCTCTCACTCTCCCCGCCACTTTCAGACAGGTTGCTTGCTCCAATCGACTTGTTGGGTACAGAGTGATTTTCCATAGGGGAGATGAGTCCAAGAGAATCTCCGTCGTCCTGCTGCGTGCTAGACACGCTGTTCTCCATTCCTTCATGTGTCGAAGCTGCACGAGACCGCGGCTCCCCAGGAACGAATTGCGCTGCGTTGGCATTGAGTCGAGGCTTCTCCGGAACAACGTTCATCGTGCTGATGTACTTGAACACAGACTCATCTTCCGGGCGCACAAAAGGAACTGAGAGCTTCTCGCGCTCACTCCCGTATAGACACATGCGGTTCTGAGACAAGAGTATATCGGCTTGATGTGCTCTCAGGGTGTCGCTGCCAATGAAGATTTGAACACCTCGTTTCGGATCCGCTCCTTCAGCCTGCTCCATGCCCAAGACCTCGAAGGTTGTCAGAATGCTAGGAATCTGATGGCCGGGACTCGATGACCGGCTACTTCTCTCCGAGACGGTGGCTTCGACCAAATACACGGGTAGCCGTATCTTGAACGTTCCGTCCACATCGCGTTGAACATCTTCCAGGAGGTCGAGCTCCCTAACGATCGAGTAGTCTAGCACAGACTTTTGCGACCCGGTACATAGGTCGGCGTAAAGTATCGTGTTGTGTGCAAATTGAGTCGTAAGCCAGCACCGGATGATGGTGGGAACTGAGCCGAGGATAAACAGGCCTGGGGGAGGCTCAGGCATTTCTAGGGGAGAGTCGTCTTCGTGGCTGCTGACCATGAAGTTGGTATCCAGACCCAGGCTGCTTGCGCGACCAGAAGCGACCGAGTGGAAAGAGTGTACGGAATGGCCTGCCGAGCTGTGCCGGCCGTCCGACTTGTGGGAGAGGGAGCGCTCCATCATCATCCCGCTGCTTGGGCGGGGAGGACCGAATTCCCCAGAATGACGATTGCTCTGGCTGGCCCAGTCGGCCCCTCGCAGGGCACTCTCATCGAAGCGAACACTGTTAGCTCGGGATGCAGCGCCTCTTCGAGCAGGTTCCTCCTCGGCAGGTCCAAGATGCAGGGAGCTCAGCAGGTGCTGGCCCTGCTCGTCAAAGTCGTCGAACATGTCGTTGGGGGATATATGGGTTGGGCCTAGTAGATTAGAGTCAGCAAATGAACATGCCCACTGGACCAGTACGTAGACCAACCTTGCTGAGGTGTTCCAGCTAAGACGCCGGGAAACGGATGCTGCTGCCAAACCGATTTGAGGCTGGCATCTTGGTCCTGGCGTCGCTCAAGTCGTGCAAGTCTCTCGCCCTGATTATTTTGAACCAGTTGGATTTGCTTCAAATCCATCTGGATGTTGAAGAGGTCGTCTCGGGTGATTGGGAACCGATGATCCATGCCCGAAAATGGTTCCAGCGATTTGAAGTTGTGCAGTCTAGGTCAGGCAGTCCGGATACACGGGGTATATGAGGGCAGGAATAGGAGCGAGTGACAACGAGCGAGCGTGATGGGATCAAGTTGTGGCAGAAAGACGCGTGAATGAGGGTATCGACACAACAGGGAGGACTGAGATCATCCGGATGGGAGAATGCCCATGGACTAACTGCGCAGGAGGTACAGGCGATTCTCGAATGAAGGGCTCGAGGGAAGACGGTGGGCTCTTCCGACCTCGATCCCTACAGTATCAGTTCACGAGGTCCTCCTCCCCCACCACATCGCACAGCGAGACCAAAGAGGTCGTCAACGGCGGCGGCAGCAGGCGCGTCAGCGAGTCCTTGTCGAATTGATTTCAGCGTCTGTCCACAGTCCAGTCGGTCTGGGCGACTGCGGCAGCTAGAGCGCGATGGCGGCAGTATTGCGAGGTTGCACAACGATCACCGGCGACGGACTTGCCCGTTAGGTGGGCAGCTTTAGGCAGGTTTGCGTGTGAGCGTCGGCAAGGTTTCGACACGAGTCGCTACTGAAAAGGACAGAAGTTTGCGAGACCCGACGTGCGTTCGTGAGTGCGAAATCGGGAGGAGAGAAACAAGTTGTAGTAGAAGGCGCGCTGAACAAAGCGTAGTCGTCACAAGGAGGCCCAGAAGGGTGGGATTGCTAAGGATCGAGCGGCGGTCGTGGATTCTTCGGGAGAGATGCTGTTGCAGAGGACGAGTTTTGTCCAACTGAGGTCGAAGGGAACAGTATTCGAGGTTACGTATGGGAGTATTCGTGTCTGGTACTCGGGGGTTTGCTTTGGAAAGAAGCGGAGAGAAAAGGGCGTGAGGAGACGGGCAGACAAACAATAAAGTCTGGTGGGAGGTTAGTTGATCTGGGAGTCGGGACTGGATTAGTGAAGTGGACAGGACGAGTCGGGCCAGGACAGAGGACAGGAACCAAGCACCCCAAGGTAAGGTAAGTAGGTAGGTGGTGAGGGCAGGCGGCGGGAGTGGATGGACAGGCCAGTCGGCGTATTGAGGTAACGTCGAAGTACCGCTGTATCGAATGGAGTCGAAGTGCATGCACAATTCAGGTTGCTCTGGAGCCAGCGGCATCTTTCCACAGTGTTGTGTGGCTGGGAATTATCGAAGCGACACGGGTAAACTAGTACTATGCACTGGCAGCACGGCGTTAGAGCCGGGCACCAGCAGTACTTGAGGGATACCTTGGCGGGGCAGCATGTCTGTTGCGGTGTAGCCTTCCCCCCGTCATGTCAATTGCAGTGGAGGAACACCCGTGGAGCTGCGAGGCCAAGTCGTCAGGTCCAGTCAGTTGCCCTCCACCAGCTGGAACTTGCACCTCAGGTTCCATTATCCCATTAAGGGCGGAAAATGGCTCAAGCGTACTTTTTTTTGTGACTTTTGGCCACTTACAGGGGGTTAGAGTGATTCTAGAAATCTTTGAAACTCTTACAATAATCAGCTATAAATTATCTAATGAAAAAAAAGTGAGATTCCTATATAAATTAATATAGCGATTATTTTTTTATCCTTTTTTTTCGTTTATTAATTATAGTTGAATTTTTAATTAACTATAGAGGTAAAAAGGAAGTATTTTATAGCTTAGGCTACAATCTCTTTAATTAACTATATTAGTCTTTTTAGCCCTATTTAATAACTTTCTAGCTAATCAGACGCACTAGATTTTAGCTAGCGCGTTAATTAACTATAATAGGTTCTTCTTTACGACCTAACCTTAGCTACTTTAGCTTTTTTCCTCTATCTACCCTAAATAACACCCTCTTTAACCTACTTTCTCTACTTAGCTATAATAATAATAATAGAGCCTCTAATAATAAATTAAACCTTATAGAAGAGGTTTCTAATAATAAAGATAATAGTAAGCGTTTTTTTTTAGTATTTCTATTATTTCTATAGCTAATTTTTATTTAGATTAGGATTTTTTGTAGTTAATACTAGCATTATAGCTTCTATTATAGCTAGTTTTACAGCTAGCTTTGCAGCTCCCTTTAGGGTTAGTACTGTTATATAAAAATAACTTTAGCTTTAAATTAATGCTATAGTAGCAGCTAAAGGTGTAGTTTAATAGCAGCATACTAGAAGTATATTATTACCTCTCTTTTTGTAAGTTATACCTTACTAACTATACTATAATCTCTATACGCCTTAATAGTAAGTTAGCTTTTAATATTTTTTTATGCTTTATACCTAATAACCTTATTACTAACTAGGCAAAATAGACTAATTAGTAGTACTTCTAGTGTTAAGTTAATGCTAATAGTCCTCACTAAAGGCTTAAGAGGAAAGCGTTACACCTTAATAAATTATTTATTACTAGCCTTACTAAGGTCTATATTTTTCTTATCTACTTAATCTACTTATTAATATACCTTACTATTTAATAAGATTATTACTAGTTAATAGCGCTATAGATACTATACTATAATCTTACTAACTATATCTTAAGAGACTATTTTATTAATCTCTATTATAACTTTTGCTTATAAGACTTTAATATACTTATACCTTCTATTAGTATTTAGAATAAGATTTAGCTATAATTAGATAGGATCTAATAGGTGTCTCTCTTACTTTAGAACTTTAGCTTTATTATTACTATTAATAAGTATATAGTATGCTTCTAGAGATGCTTTTATAATGTTATTAAGATGCTAAAAAAGCCTATTAAAGTTAGATTTAAGCTATAAGTAGCTGCTTAGTAGGGCTACTTCCTAGCTTAGATCCTTTATATATATATTAATCTTATATTAACTTCTGAGATTATTACTACTAAAAAAGAACCCTTTAGTGTTAACATTCTACCTCTATACCTTCTACTAGTTTAAGCTATAGTAGAAGTAATATAAGGCTTTACGCGCCTTACTAATAAGCTAGTACCTTAGAAGCCTTATATACCTAAGCAGTTAGCACCTACTTAAGCTATTATTATTACCCTCATATAGCGCCTATTTATACTTACCTTTCTCTAACTAAAAGGTATTACTACTTACTACTATATTTTTACTAATAACTTATTTACTATTATTAACCTTATTTAATAACTATATTAACTACAGCTACTTATTACTACTACTAATACTATTTAGCTAAATTCTAGGATTATTAAGTTATTTAAGTAGCTATAAGCTAGCAATAAAAAGAGCAACTTTATGCTATAAAGCTAGCTTTTTACTTATTTAACGCTAGATAGCCTTACCTATTAGTTTGTATTTAAAAATAATATAGTTATATTTCTAATTAGTAATATATTTAATAATAAATAAATCACTACTATTATAGGAAGCAGTTAGAATTGAGATAATAATGCAGTTAGAGGTAGTATTAAATAAGGACTAAATCTTAGCCTACCTTTTAGTAGCTAAACAGTAGCTAGAAGTAAGCCCCTCTTCCTAAAATAGCTATAGTTTACCTAGCTATTAGCTAGAGTAGTACTACTTAGTAGTAAGCGCTACACCTTATAATAACTGTTCCCCTTCTAGGAAACTATCCCTAGTTTTAGAATAAGGTATAACTAATTCTAACTAGTTTAGTACCTTTTTAAAAGTAAAATAGAAATCTTACTTACTTTACTTACTAACTGTTTAATTAGAAAAATTAGATCTACACTACTTTTTACTTATACGTTTTGTTTACTATACTTAGTAGATTTTTCTTTTTTAAAAATTTTATAGCTATTTTTTTACTTTTTATTTGTAATAGTTTCATAATCTATTTTTACTACTAGCACTATTTGTTAAATTTTAGTTTTTTTAATAATTTAATAATACTTACTCTAAACGCTTATTACTACTAGCGCTTTATAAAGTATATTAGTAGATATTTGCTAAATATAAGTCCTTTACTGCATTTTTATTATTATATAGGACCTTATAGTCTAGTTCTAGCTATAGAGATAGATTAAGTTTTATATTACGCTTATAGTGTTACTAATTGCCCCTTTCTCTTAATTAAAAGTATAATAAATAATAACTAAACTAGTGTTAACACTCTTATTAATCCTATTAATTAAACTTTAAATAAGGTATATATAATAATTAGGTTTATTTTCTCTAGTTAATAGTACTAATATAAGGCTATTATCTTTAAAGATCTTATAAGTCTTATAGTTAAAGATAATTAGAATTATATTTCTTTACTAGAGCTTAAGATTTATCCTACTATTAACTATAGGTCGTCTAATTATAGCTTAAACCTCACTAATAATTCTTTTAGTCTCTAATATAAAGAGAATTTAGAGGATTTTTAGTAGATTTTTAAAGAGTTTAATATAAGTTACTTATTTATAAGTTCTTATTAAAGTATTAACTAGTAATTAGGAGGTTTAAAATAATAATTAGGTTAATAATTTTAAAACTAATAAAGTAGCTACTAAATAAGATTTTTAGGATTACTTAGTATAATACCTTTCTTTAGGGTTTCACAGCGTTTCTAACTTATTTTTAGTAAGAAGCTTTTAAAAGTAATAATATCCTAGCTCTTAAGCCTTAAGTACTCTTTATAGATAATATTACTCTAGCTAATAATAAACTAAATAGAAATAATTCTTTAGATAATTCTTTTAAGGATAGTAATAGCTCTACTCCTTAGAATAATAGTATTAATAATAACTAATTAGTTAGTTCTCCCTACTCTAATAATTTAGCTAGAGTTCAGCTAGAGAACAGTAGCTTTATACCTAAAGAACTAGAGGTAGTCCTTAATAAGCTTAAATATAACGCTTATCTTAGCGTCTAATTTTACTTATATTATATCTATACTACTATAAAGACCTAAAAAGAAAGTAACACTTTAGCTAATAAGCCTTCTATTATTTAGTATTACTATACTTTAAATAGTAGTATAAAATATATATAATACTACTTATATAGTACTCTTTATACTATAGTAAGCCTAATTATTCTTAGTATTTCTAGGGGAATTAGCTAATAAGTTAGCTTAAAGTATACCTCTATAATTCTAAGTAATTACTAAGATACGCTTTATATTATAGTGAGATTTTATAAGTTTATCGTTTTAGAGGAATTTAGTGATATTAAAGTAGTATTATATAACTTTATTAAGAAACTATAAGATATATTTTCTATACTTAATATTACTTATTATTAAGAATTCTCTTTTCTAGCGTCTAAAAAGATCTTTAAGGTATAACCTCCTTTTATTAGTATATTAGACGCTATTTATTAACTATTATATAGTGCTTTTAAAGAGAGTATACTTCATTTTTTAATAATTATTATTACTCTACTTATTATTATTTTACTTCTATCTAAGGTCTCTATTTTTATACTTCTATAGGAGATATAGTAAGTCTTAGTAATTCTCTATAGGTTAGCTAAAACCTTTTAGAGAATTAAGCTAATAAATTTCAAAGAATGCTATATAAACTTCTATTTAATTACTAGTAATATAGAATATATTGCTTAGAATATCTTTAAGTGCTAGGTTATATATATAGACTTCTATTATACTATTTATAAGTATATATCTAATATAGTTACTAACTAGTATGTTGTGGAGTTCTTAAAGTAGATCTTTAACTATTATAAGGTTTTTTTAGGAAGTCCTCTTTTACTTTTTATTTTCGCTTTAGTTTAGTAAGTAGTTAGAAATCTCTAGTTTAATAGTTTTAAGTTTTTATTTTTTAGATAGGTTTAGCTTGTTTTTTAGTCTATTTTTATAACTTTAGTTTACTTAAAAGGGTTATCTATACTTTTAGTCCTTTAGAGTAGAAAGAAAGTAGTAAGTTTATAACTCTTTTGTTCTTTTTTTAACTAGTTTTAGCTTTAGTTTAGTAGTAATTCTTTTCTCCTCTTAGTCTTTACTTTATAACTTTAGCTTTTTTTATGCTTTTTTATATTATTATAGCGCTTTTTAAGTATTACTTATTTTATTTTTACTAACCTAAGAATTATATTTTGATAGCTATTTAGTCTATTTAATTAAATAGAAATATCTATTTTCTATATCTTAATAGCTTATAACCTGATCTATTTCTTATTAGATATTATTTTCTTTAAGGTTTAGAATAAGTAAGAGATTACTTCTAGTATTACTCTTCTAAGGTTTAAAAAAGCTAACTAGAAAAACGTTATATAGCTATAAGTATTTATTAAGGAGAGCTAAGTAATAAGCTTATTTTCCTACTTAATCTAGGATTTAAAAAAGCTTAATAAAATGTAGAGATAACTTCTTTTCTCTCGCTTTAAAGTATAAGTTCTTTATAGAGAGTAGAACTAACTATCCTTAGTTAAACTCTTATACTTTATAGCGTCTATTATACTTTTTCTAATAGGATTTAACTAAATCTTATTATAACTTTTATATATTATTTTAGAGTTTATTAAGTTTTTATAAATAGTTTTTTATTTCTTATATCTCCTTCTTTTAGATCTTATCCTTAAGATCTTTTTGAAACTCTAAATAATATCTAAAGAGAGCTTTTATAGATATTTCTCTAGTTATTAAGTTTTTTATATTATTATAAGTAAATATTATAGTTAGAAGCAATTTAATCTAATTAGATTAAGACTTATTAGTAAAGTAATATAAATACTATTCTAAAGTTTTATTTATTACTTTAGTTTAACTATTTATTTATAGATAAAAAGCTATAGAAAGTCTTTATTTTATTTTGTTATAATAATAAAGATCTACTTAAATTTAGCTAGTAAATAGAGGTTTTCTATTACTAATAATATTTTTTAGAGATCTATAAAGTAATTTAACTTTTTTAAAAAAGAGTTTAGCTAGTTCTATTGCAGTTATACTTATATTAATAGTAAAGAATAAATAGAACTTAATAAATTAATTTATAATTACTAGGATAGAGTTATATAATTTTTAGCTATTCTATAGTTATAAAAGTCTAATTATTATATCTATTAAGATCTTCTTAAAAGGTCTTCTAAGTAATAATAATAGTTATAATTAGCTATAAAGATAATGCTATTTAGTTTTAGTTATATTATATACTTTATAACTATTAATATATTCTCTAACGTTTTAGTTAAGATTTATCTACTAAAACTTTCTTTAGATAAGTTTAATAGTTTTATTTCTACTAAAATAACTAGCTAAAGGATCATTATAGTAAAGAGATAAGATTTCTATCTGAATTAACATCTTATCTAGAATAAACACTTTACTTTTATATTTTAGTAGATTAGTATTAAAACTCTAGTATTAAAGTGGTTTTTCTCTCTTAAGTTAGAGGTGTTACTTTTAGTACTAGGAATTAGTAGCCTGTAAGTTATAGATTATTTTCTCTAAACTTAAAGTTATATTAAGGTTATAAACTTATTTATCTTTTATAATATACTAAGCTTTCGCTTAGGTTACTACTTAAACTTATTATACCTTTTCTACTTTAGTTTAGTCTAGCTAGAATTTCTATAGTAGTTTAACTTTTTTAGTAATATTTAATAAAAGGTTTAAATCTAAGACCTCTTTGTTATAGTAATTAAAGCGTCTAAATAGCTTATTAGTAAGGTTACTTTTGCTTTATTAATATTAAATAATAAAGTTATAAGGTGTAAAATAGATATACTATTAAGCTTATCTCTTTATAATATAGGTTTAAAATATAAATAAGCTTAAGTTCTAATAATTAGTTAGAACTTCTATAAAATACTTAGATCCTTCTATATAGTGTTACTAGGTCTTAAAAGACTTAATAATAGTATATATCTCTTAATCTAGCGTATACTAGTTAAGTTTAGTTCTTTTAAACTTTTAGAACTAAAACGCTATAGGATATTAATAGCTATTCTTATATTTCTAGGATAAAATACTAGAAGTAGTGAATTATAATATATCTATTTTAATTTTAGTAAGCTTTTTGCTATTAAAATGCTATAAAACTAGAGCATATTAGAATACAAAATAGAGCGATTAAAATGCAATTAACTTTATTTAGTTAAATTCTATAAAGCTAGGTTTTTAGTCCTTTTTACTATTTTTTAGTAGCTTTATTAAAGGTTTAGTAATTTAAGAGTATTTTAAGATAAACTAGTAGTAAAAATTATAGAATCCTAAAAAGACTTAAACGTTATAATAAGTTTTAGGAATTAGCTATAAAGTAATAGCTTCTATTTAGCTAGAAGTTATAGAGACTTTTTTAGGAAATAAAATAAACTTTAGGAAATCTACACTCTTTTAGTAAAACGAATATTTAGAGAGGTTAGTATAAAGCTAAGCTTTCTATATCTAATCTAATACTTAAAGAATATATTAGGTATAAGTCTTTTAATCTTTAGAAAAGATAAAAATATTATCTAAATAGATAATATAGAAAATATTAGTAATCCTTTTAAAAATTAAATTGATATAATTCTAGAAAGTTACTAGAGTATTAGTTAGGCTAAAAGGTATAACTAGATATTTATATAGTTTATATTAGGTATAAAAAGTTATTTTTTATTTATATTCTTTAGTAATATAAATTTAATAATATACCTCTTTTATATTAATCTTAGAGAACTATTAAATACTAGTAATATAGTTAAAAATCTTAGAGATTAGAAGTAAAAAGTAATAATTCTTTACTATAACCCTATTAAAACTGTAGTAATTAATATATAAATATAAACTTCTATTCTTTTTAAAGATAAAAATCACTAGAGAGCTAGTAAAGTTTTATAATAGATAGATATAACTGCTTTATAAGTTCTTATTAATATACACCTTTAGTATCTTTAATTCCTTAAGAGAAAGGAGATAAATTAAGCCTTAAGAGGGCTTTTTTCTTTCTATAATATTAATCTTATAATTATATAATCTTTAGAAAGAAAGAATAGTTGTTTTTAATAATTTTAATATATTAGTAGTAGATAATAACTTAAGAGGAATAGAAATCTAAAGCGAGGGTTTATCTTCTCTTTTATTTTCTTTATCTAGAAGAGGAATAGGTTCTAATAAAGTAACTACTATATAAATATATATAGCAGATTAAGCCTTTTTAGTAAATTAAAACCTTTATAAAACCTCTTAGGTTTTTTATAAAAAAGTTTAAAACTACTAGTAGTATTTAGCACCTCTTAGATAGATATTTAGATCTTTTATTATAATTATTAAAAAAAGAATAGAACTACTTTCTAAATAGAGGTCTCTATTAATAGTAATATAGGATTACATAAAAGTGTAAATAGCTTTTTAAGAATTAGTAATAGTAATAGGAACTTAATACACCTTATAGGTAGGAATTTAAAGACGATTTACTACTTCTAAAAAGAGAGTAGAGATTTTTATTTAATTTAACTTATAAGATTTTATAAATTTAAAAGAAATAAGATTATATTTAGTAGTAATATCTAAATCTATAAACGTTTATAATAACTCTTAGTACCCTTTCACTTAGATTAAAATATAGAAATAATAAATAATCTCTAATAATAACTAAAGAGAAATATAGAGATTTATTTTAAAGCTTTAACTTTTCTTAGCTTAGAAGTAAAAAAGTTTTCTATAAACTAAACTAAAGAAGATCTTTTACTTTTACTCTCTAATTCCTTTTCTTTTTTAAAACACTTTAGAAATAAATAGTTAAAACTTCTATAAGTATAATACTTAAGAAACTAGCTATCCTTACTAATTCTATTTTTAGTTTTAGGTAATACTAAAGAGTTAGAAGATTTACTCTAATTATATAATTAGCTATCTAAATAGTAGCGTTTTAAAGAGGATTTATAATAGTCTTAAGGTTTACTTTTATACTTTCTCCCTTTCCTTATAGCTTACTATATCTAATTAGCTAATATAACTATTTTAGTATAAGTAATTAATAAAATAGTAGAAGTCTTCTTTATATTACTTTAGAGTTCTTTAAGAAGTTTAGTATAATATAAATATACTTATTCCTTTTCTAGTTAAAGTATAAACTTATATTTTAATAATTAAAAGTAATTATTAAAATTAATAAGGTTTTAATTATTCCTCTATTTAGCATTAATAATATTTTATATAATCTTTAGTTTATAGAAAACTATATCTTTTAAAAAGTATTTAGTTTATTCTAAAAACTTAAGGTAGTTTTTATTATTTTTAGTAAGTTCTACTAGGGAATTAGTAATAAATTAGTCTTATTAAGTATAGTAATCTATATCTATATATTCTAATATATAAAGGATCTATTTTTAGTCTTTTTTAAACTTTTTAGGGGCATTTAAATATACTTAATATAAATCAGTAATTTAATTATTTTAGTAATAAAATAAACACTTATTAGTGAGCTTAGTAATATTTTTGATCTTTAGCTTAGGGCTATTATCTAAGAAGTTACTATAGGAAAATTAATATTTTCCTACTACTTTAGCTACTTTTATAGTAATATAGTATTTTACTTCTATCTATACCTCTAATTTGCTAATTTAGTAATATAAAGCTAAATTTATATCTTTAGTCTTATTACTAAGATTTAATAAGTTAGACTCTTTAGGAGCTTAACTTAAAACCTCTTATCTAACGTCTAATAGTTCTAAAAAGGCAGTATTATTTATAGTTGATTTTTTACTAATAGGTATCTAATTATTAATATATTGTATTATTATCTTAATAGTAACTAAAGTAGAAGATTTAGAATTATTATAAGAAGTAGTTAGAATTAAGATAATAATGTAGTTAGAGGTAGTATTAAATAAGGATTGAATCTTAGCCTACCTTTTAGTAGCTAAACAGTAGCTAGAAGTAAGCCCCTCTTCCTAAAATAGCTGTAGTTTATTTAGCTGTTAGCTAGAGTGGCGCCACTTAGTAGCAAGCGCTACGCCCTGTGATAACTACTCTATAAGTATATAAATAACTTAGCGCTATATTAACTTCAGTAAGAACAGTATATATCTCCTTTAAGATCCTTTTTATACCTATTAATATAGAGAACTTTTAGAGTTTATAGTTATCTAAAAAAGGTTATAAGCTAGCTATAGTGCTTTATTAATGCTTATTAGTACTAAAGATTATTAATAACTATAACTATAGTATAAATAGCGTTAATATTAGTAACTAATATAAAGCTAACTACGCTAGTATTACTAAATAATGCTACTATTATAGTAGCTAGTAGCCTATAGCTTTTAATTACCTACTAGGTTAATAGAGGTCTATAAGGTACTTCTAGCGTTATATCTACTAACTATTTCATATTTATAGAAGTTATACTTATTAATATTTATTTACTCTATAAAGCCTTAAACCTTAAGTATAAAAAGCCCTCTATAGCTTTCTAATAAGAGCTTTATAAATAACTTATAGCTAAATTTAAGTTTATAGCTATTAGAGAGTATTACTCTAGAGGTATCTAAGTTATAGAGGTAATTCTATATAACTATAGATAATATAAGAAGGAATAATACTACTAGGCGTATATAAAGCGTTTTAGAAGGATTATATTAGGGTAGGTTAATAGAAATAGTAGCTAGGAATAGCGTTATACACGCTAAGGCTACGTTAAGTATAACTAACCCCTCTGCTATATAGGCGACTACTAGGCAAAGTAGTATAATAAGAACGCCTAAATATTAGCATTACTTACTGGATTTTTTATACAGTAGAAGGGTGTAGCTACCCCTATTAGCAATATACCTCGTTCAGAGTTAGTTATAAGTCGAATTATACGATTGGTTAACTACCCCTATAGCTACTTCGAAGCCCTGGTTGAGCTATTTTCCGCCCTTAATGGGATAACCTACCTTACCTACCTAGGTATGGATACCTTACCTTAGGTGCCTTACCTGAACAAACGGGCGAGCCTGTCCGGGCAGGAGCCACCAGTGATTTGCCGCGCTGGGAGGTGTGACGCTGTAGGAGGGGCTGATTGGGGCGGGGGGTTCGTGTTCTGCGCAGGGCAGGGGACGTGCTGAAGACTCCAGAGTGTCTGCCTGCCCGTGCTGCTGCGTGCTGGATGGAAAGTGGAAGCATCATTTCGCAACAGCACAGCAAACTTGACTTTCACTACGCTGCACCTCAGACAGACAAACTCTAAAGCCGCCGATGCTGAGATGCCAATGCCTCCCATCCTGTACACGCCCTTCTTACCTTCCTTCTCCTGCCTTACCTTTCAAATCAAGGTACTTACCTACCCAGGCACATAACTATGGCAAAAGGTAAGCAAACCCCCTCGATCGCTGCACTTCTTCCAACCCCGTCCATCAAGTCGCAAGGTGTGGTGGATGTTCAAGACGGCGGTGCAAGCTCAACCCCCGCTGTGAATGACGACAGGACTCATGCCTTCTCGCTCATCTGCCAGCCCCCTAAATCTAAACTTGATGTCCATCTATGATGCTTGAATATCGTCCACACTCGCTCACCAACGTGTTGCACAATGCTATGCTGCGGCACAGATGCATCGATTTTGTTGCCACCGGGCCGCTTGGCAACACAAGATCACGATACATAGCATTCATCATCACCAGCCAAGTTGTCACTCGTTCGTTTTCATGTACGTAGCCGTCTTGAAAAGATTCGATTTCAAGGGTCGAGGACTGTTTAGTCTTCCATGTCCGCCCTCCGATTTGAAATTACCATGCAGAACACACGGTTAGAACCTCCCGCACTGGCCCCCAACGACCTGGCCACTGCTTTCCTTCATTTCAAGTGTTCGTGCTGCTGTTCAAGCTGGGGGGTTGACGTCTCGCCAGTCCGGGTGAACGTAGTCCGTACGGTCATCCTCGGGCAGGCCTTGGTACTCCTGACCGATGTGAGGAACCACTATCTTATAAAAGACCTTGTAGCCCTCTCCGCTCATATGCAGCCCGTCCGGCAGGAGTGCCGCCAGACCGCCCCGCTTACCGAGCTCCGGAGTACCAAGCAAAGGCCCTCCGTCCTTGACAAGGCCGGGGGTCTTGCGGCCGGCGTAGTCGTGGAGCGCCGCCCACAGGTCGATCAGCGTCACACCAGGCAACTCGGCCGCAACGTCTCGGGCCGCCTGCGTGTACTCCGCGCTGATCTTTGCGGTCCTCGTGGGCTTCGGGTGGCCCCAGGGCAGATCGAGCTCGGTAATGCGAATCTCATCGATCGGCGGCGGGGTGACGAGAAGAATCTTGGGCTTGTGAGCCGTGATGTTGGGGTGTGTCACAATCTTCAGCAAGTTCTGCTTGTACTCCGCCAGAGGCACACCCTGAGTTGTCGTTTCCATGGGCTGGACGGCGTCGTTCGCGCCGAGTAGCACCAGAAGATACTTGAGCTGCGGTCCAGACTCCGAAGGCGGGGCAATAATGTCAGGCAGGTACTTCAATGCGTTGGCTGTGTTCCAGCCTGAAAAGCCGCGGTTGACGACATCGAAACGACGCATCACATCTAACGAGACGCACTACAGTGAGCTCTGGCCCCGGCGCTACGATTCCAAAGAGAGTAACTTACGGCACTGAAGCGAGGCCTGGAAAGAGAAACCGTCGGAAACATGAGCACATCCCTGGAAAAGGGAGTCGCCGAAGAGCACAATTTGGGGGTACGGTTTCTGGTTGGTTAGCATGTTTCAGTTTCGGTCTCTTTCACCAAAGAGACTGGGCTGTTGACTTACAGCCATTCTTGAATCCGGGTTGTGGCGTGGCCAAAAAGTCGGGCAAAAGCTTGAGGGAGTGAGTGTTTATGTAGCTCTACGTTCTGTTTGAAAAGCAAGACAAGGTTGCTGAACCAAACGGACGGATTGAACACTTAACCGTGTCTTTGGCTCGGTCTTATATGTCCCTTGCTGCAGCGAGACTGAAGAGGCCCCCCCCAAGCATCCACGATCAACGGAGCCACTTGTACGGCAGGTCACCCGCATAGCCGAAGGCACGATACAGCTAGGTCGTTTGTTTCCTGGGGGTTGCGGTTATCGGCCTATCAATCGCACGAAATGGCCGCTCTAGTCGCACCGAAACAGCAAACCAGCACTGCAGCAAACAACAACAATACAAACAGTCTTGTCACCAGACGTAGTCGCGGCCCTTCAATAGGCGTGTAAATCGACCGAGGAACGAACGCATTTGAGTTGGAACATTTTGGTGTTTCGTAACGAAGTAGCCGCTCAAAATCATATGCTATCTCAGATATCGTAGTTCGGATCATCGGATGCAAACCAAGATGGGCAACTCTTGCACAAAAGTGTCGGACCTCAGCAACGTGCTGAGCTAGAGCTCCAAGCTTCAACAAGAGATGGAAAAATGCAGGTGTGGGAATGGATGGTGGGGATGGTCGGCCCCATGCTTCTGCATTACGAGCTTATCGATTGGCCGTCTGTCTTATCACCGCAAAATAGTCGGTGAAACTAATATCCGTCCAAAAAAAAAATCCATCGCGAACGCTCAGGTACAGGCTCTCAGGGAGGAAAAAAAAAAAAAAAAAGTCCCAGTCGCAGTCCCGGTTCTCTCGAACTCCCCGCCGTTGTTAATTGAATCACCGCGGCACGCCGCAACTACTGTGAGATATGGCGTCCTCTCTCGCTGCGCAATTAGCGCAGATTGCCGCCAACTCGAAGGCCTCCTTGGACGTCAAGGCGCAAAAAGCTGCCCACTCCAAGTCTCTGATCTTCGAGCCAAGAGTTGCGGCGACGCAAAGTTACCACACGCTTTACACGATATGTTTAGAAGGCTTCGCGGAGCTGTGTGAACTCGACGGCCGATTCAAGCCTTTTGCCCTCACGCTATTCAGCGAGCAAAGCCAGAGCGAAGACCGAACGCAGATGACAGCAGCCGAAAATGAGGAGTTGGATAAGAAAGTCGAGTCTTTCCTGCGCCTTGTTGGCAGCAGGCTGCGCCTTATGCCTGCGATCAGAGCCCTTGAGTGGTTGGTGAGAAGATTCCGGTATGTTGGACTATATCTTGCCGCGTAAACTCGTCTGATCAAAAGGCAGAATCCACGAATACAACACCCGATCCCTCATCACGACCTTCCTTCCGTACCACTCGATCCCCGCTTTCGTTACCGTACTCTCGATCTTGCCCTCTCAGATCCCGCAAGAACATCGATTCTTGAGCCCGTACATTAAGTCCCTGACTTGTCCTCCCCGATCCGTTCTGGTCCACGAGTCGATTCACAAGTTTGCCTTCCTCGAGACCCTCTCCGAATACACGCTCGAGGCTTGCAGGAATCTGCAACAATACCCGACTTTGGTGTCTTTTTGGGGTGGTATCATGACTGAGGCAGTCAATGGTATGCTTGAGAATATGCGATCTGGCCGCCAGGCGATTCAAAGCGAGAACAACCAGACCTTTTTGACACGCGTGGGCCGTATCTTCGGTGAGGCTCTGCTCATGAAGAAGGTGCCCAACATGCAAATCGCCTCTTACATGGCCGTCACGGTTGTTGCAGCCAAGGGGACCTTTGAAGACGCGGCTCTGTCAGCATTCATGGAGCAGATTGTGCAGGGTTGGACGACCGAGACTGTGCGGCCCGGACTAGTGACTTTGTGCATCCTTGCGCAATACCGATCTGCTAAGCAGTTGTCCGCCAAGGTTACCAAGGCTCTCCTGAAAGTACAGAACCTGGGCGAAATTCTGGTGGAGTTGGGCCAGGAAAGACGAGTTGACAAGATGACCAACGGTCTTTGCATTGCCTTCATCGAGAGGCTGTGCAAGAAGGGCGATGCTCGTGGTCTCCCGATTATCCGCGTTATCCTGATGAGCCAGATTCTGAAGCACAAACAGGTCGCTGTCATTTTCAAGTCCCTGGTCTTGGCTGCCCACCGATTGGACGACGAGGTGGACAAGAACGGCGAAATCCGTAAGCAGCTTGGCTCGACCCTGATTGACCTTTCCCGCTTCTCGGGCGAAACGAGCGAGATCATCCAAACCGTTCTTGAAGAGGTCGATTTCGACGTGGAGGAGTTGGAGATGAAGCTGGATGTCTCAATCAGGCAGAAGAGGGCACTTCCCGAAACCCAGGATGATGTCGATATGAACGGCACCAACGCCCTTGCCCCAACGAAGGAGGACTTGCACCAGACTATCCGGGAGCTCGCCGTTCAGAAGCACACCCTCCCGTCTTGCCTCTCTACCAGCCCGGGAGAGGTCTACGACGAATTCAGCCAGCTCTTCCTCCGTGTCGTCTCGCAGCAATCCGATGATCCGACTCTTCTTGCCAACTTTGACGAGTTGCCCTCCCTTAGCCGCCAAACCGCCGTCAGCGACCACGCCTACATCACATTCTTCGTTCGCATTTGGTCCGGCCCATACCCAACGCTCGCTCGTGCTGCTGCCGTGGATGCCGTCAAGAAACGTCTTAGTGATGGGGATGGAAATGATCTCGACTTCCAAGCCCTCATCCCTTACTGCCTCATCGCTCTGGTCGATTCCTCTAAGAAGGTTCGCCGGGCTGCTGCGGAGCTGCTGATTCAGCTTGGCCAGATCTTCCCTCCTCAGTCGAAGGCGGCAAAGAAGTCTGTCTGGGGCGGAAAGAATGTCTATGAAGACAGCGCCAAGCTGCACTGGATGGACACTGATGCAGTCTCCCGCCTGCTCCACGGTGTTATTCTTCCGTCGATCGAGGAATGCATCATGCACGAAGATCATATCCGCGCTATCTTGCATTCTTCTCTCGACAGTAGTGCCAAGTCCGAGAGCGGCGAGGGCAAGAAGATTCTCACTCAAGCAAACAGAATTGCTATTCTTTCCTTCCTTGCCAGCCACATCGTTGCGACGCCTCTTCTCCGGGTCAAATCCAACCTTCTCTCTATCCTGAACCGGATCAAGGGAGTGTCATCCACCTCAAGGACCAAGGTACTTCTGCCTGCATTCAAATGGTGGGCAGCGTTGTCAGCAGAGGAGACTGTTCGTCTTTGCGACGCTGAGGAGGTCGACCAATCCTTGCTCCACACCAGATTCGCCGAGATTGTTGTTCCAAACGACAGCGACGGACTCGAATGCCTTCTTTCTACTATGAAGAACCCCGAGTCTGCGAAGCGTCCTGAGCTTGTCAGGTCTATCTCGGCACGCATACGTGCCATTTGGAACTCCATGAAGGCCGACACTAAGTTCGATGTTGCACAGACGATGTTGGAGCTCTCCCAGGCTCGGCAAGCATCTCAGGACGATGAGGATATCATTGCCGACGAGGCTGGCGATTTCCTCAGAAATGTTGACCTCACCACAGAGATTCTGTCTTCTTTCCTCGAGTCAATCCAGACTGGTACGAAGCTCATTACTGAGCCGCCACCAAACAAGAGGCGCAGGACGAGCTCCTCTGAGGCCAACCGTGGAACAAGTGCTCAAGCCAGCGCTGAGTTGAGTGCAACCCTGAGATCAGTGACTTTTGTTCTTCAACTCGTCGAGGGTTCCAACCCGGCTTCTCACCCAGAGCTCCTTGATAGCCTTTTTGGCACTCTATCCGAGTTGCAGCACTTCCGAACCGTGATCGGATCTGAGCTGGGATACCTGCAGAACCTGGTTCTAACTAGCTTGATTGCTATGGTACCTGCCTACAGAGAGAATAAGAGCTTGAAGATCGACAGCTCAGGTGGCCATGGTGACCTGCTCGTCAACTGCATCCAGAAGTCCTCTAGCCCTATTGTGCAGAACTCTGCCCTCTTGCTGATCGCCAGCTTGGCAACGGCCGCCCCTGATTTGGTTCTTCATAGCGTGATGCCCATTTTCACTTTCATGGGTGCCTCTGTCCTGCGCCAGAACGATGACTATTCTGCTCACGTGGTCAACCAGACCATCAGAGAGGTTGTTCCGCCGCTCATGACGTCGCTGAAGAAGGGCAAGCGCAACCCAGTTGCTGGTGCCACCGAGCTTTTGGCAAGCTTTGTTACTGCGTACGAACACATCCCGGCTCACCGCAAGCAAGGTTTGTTCATCGCTCTTGTCAACACTCTTGGCCCTGATGAGTTCCTGTACGCCCTGCTGGCTATGCTGGTCGATAGGTACGGCCCCAGCGATAGCCTCATGGCGTTTGCTTCTGAGCTGCTCGGTGTCTACACCGCGGAGGTACAGCTTCAGACTCTGGCGAAGCTCTTGGACTTGATCAGCGACATCTTCAAGCCTAAGCCGGGCTTGTCAGCCACCCTGCTTGGCGTCGGCGAAGACATGTCCGAGAAGAAGCCTGAGACTACGGCCCTCCAACAGCTGACTGTGTTCCCTGCTCTACTGTCTAGCAGAAAGCTGCGGAAAGAAGTTGGTATTCTCACAGAGAAGGACGACATGGATGCCTCCAAGATTCGAGAGCTCTATGCAATCCTTCTGCGAGACGTCCTTGCTCTTGCCGAGACTGTCAAGCAGCAGAAGCCTCTTCACGAGTGCTGCGGCAATGCCCTTGCCAACCTTCTCAACCTTCTGTCCATCGGCGAGTTTATCAAGTCAGTGGAAACTCTCTTGGATCGCACAGAGATCGATCTCAGACGCAAGGTTCTTCGTGCCCTCGAGGTCCGCGTGGACCAGGAGAATGTCGCGAATGTCACATCCAGAACCGCCCTCCTCGCCTTCCTCCCACAGCTCACTGCTGCCATCCGCGATACGGACGACATCAAGTACAAGCACACGGCCGTGGCCTGCGTCGACAAGATTGCAGAGAAGTATGGAAAGAAGGACGTCGAGGCCGTGGCTGCGGCAGCCCAGACTATTGCTGGAGTCCACTGCCTCGGTCAGCCGGACATTCGCCTCCGTGTCATGTCTTTGCTCTGCCTTGCTTCTCTTGTTGACGTTCTCCAAGACGGCATCCTGCCCGTACTGTCTCTCGCTGTCCCCCAAGCAATTCTTTACATCCAGCAAAGCGTGGAGCTGGACGAGCCGGCGACCGAGTTGCACAACGCCAGCTACTCTTTTATCACAGCCCTGGCCCAACACCTGCCATACATGATTTCTGGCAAGTACCTGGACAACATCCTGCTTGCCTCCAACAAGTCTGCCGAAGCCGATGTGGATGATGAGGCCGATGACGAACGCCTGAACTGTCTGAGGTTCCTTGCGAGAAAGGTTGATGCCAAGGTCATGCTCGCCAGCTTAGAGAAGAACTGGATCCCTGCCACTGAAGCTGGTTACAATGTAAGTTATCATGTAATGGCACCAAGTACGACCAGACTAACAATCTTTGCAGGCAACCGATGAATGGGTGGATATCTTCAGCGTCATCGTGGAGAGTCACACCAAGTCCGTCGTCACCAAGAATGTCACCACTCTGTCTACCATTCTCCTGAGCGCCTTGGATCTACGGAGACGCGAGCAGGCAACGGGCAAGGTCACCAGCGCAACTTCCCAACGCGTGGCCAACATCGAGGCGTCCATCAACGACGTGGCGCTGTCCATCATTTACAAGCTCAACGACGCTGCTTTCCGGCCCATCTTCGCCCAGATGGTTGAGTGGTCTACACAACTGCCCAAGCAAGACATCACTGGACGGGTGCTCCGCCGCTTCAGCGTTTACGGCTTCTTCTTGCGCTTCTTCGAGAGCTTGAAATCGATCGTCACCAGTTACGCGACCTACATTGTGGACGATGCCGTCGAAATCGTCAAGTCCTGCGACCTCACTGTGCCCGAACAAAAGGGGCTTTGGCAGAGAGTGCTCTCCACTATGGCGAGATGCTTTGAGCATGACCAGGACGACTTCTGGCAGGCCCCTGCACACTTCGGCAAGGTTGCGCCGGTCCTGGTCGACCAGTTCCTCCACGCTTCCTCCGTGGACTTGACCGCCGAGCTTATCCCCGCGGTCGTGGAGTTGGCTGCCGCTGCGGACTCTCAGGACCACCAGAAGGAGCTCAACAGCTCCGTTCTCCGTCACCTCCGTTCGGAACAGGCTGCAGTACGTCTGGCGGCTGTCAAGTGCCAGCAAGAGCTCGTTGTCAAGCTTGGAGAAGAGTTGCTGCCAGCCCTACCTGAGATGCTGCCGTACATCAGTGAGCTCCAGGACGATGACGATGAGGTCGTTGAACGGGAGACGCACCGGTGGATTCACAAGATCGAAGGTGTCCTTGGCGAGAGTCTGGACTCCATGCTGCAATAAACTAGACCCGTTGAGGGTGGAGAGCCTAGAAGATACTGAGCGGCATTTCGGACGGAAAAAAGCGGGCGTCTGCCGTGTAATGGTGAGAATTTTGAGAGTCATGGGGGCGTCATACCTTGGACACAAAGAGTGGGTCTCGGGGCCGGAGTGCTCGGGACGGAGAAGACGCCCAGTGTGGGGCGCGTAGACGTCCTTTAGCCCGTGGACCTTTCGCAGCCGCCAAGCGGCCGCAAACGTATTTTCAGGCTCTGTACCTATGACGCAAAGCTGAAGGTCAATAGAAATCTGTATTTAGGCGTCTTACAAAACAAAAGCTATGCTGTGTCACAGCCGAAATTCCTTTTTAAATTAGCTACGCACAAGGTCTGATTGATCCAGGCAGCGCATTGACTTTCCCACAACCGTCCGTCTTCGGCCTTAACCCAGCAATCCTCACGTAAAAAAACCCCGACCGTCTTAGTCGCCCCTGCCTGCGCTTTGCGCTCTTTACCAGCTCCCCGGACACCGAAGCTTTTGATTCCGATCCATTCTCGTGGCCCCCATATTCCATCAAAGAAGGACCGTTTACCTTCTGGGTACGTCAGTCTAGGGGTCTTGCGGTTGGTTCTATATATGACATCAAGACACTGAACCCTTCGTGCATCTGGTGGCATGATTGTAACCCCAAAATGGCCTCATCAAAAGTCGCCCAACAATATTGGAGAAGTCTAGCCCGCCCCGGACGTGCAGGGGCCGGAGCCGCATTGCAAGCGTCGGCCCCGACTAACACCAGCATGGTCAAGTATCGGAACAGCACAAGCTCGTCTTCGTCAACGGGTGAGTCATCGACTGGACATTCGCTTTTGTTGAAAATGCAATTTACTTACACACATTCAAGAGGACAAAAGAGAAAGAGTAGTCATACTAGGCTCGGGATGGGCGTGAGTTATATCACCTGTGCCTCGGTCTCGTCTTACTCACACGTCGCAGGGGTTACGCCTTTGCTCGCGAACTCGACCCAAAGAAATATGAGCGCATCCTCATCTCACCACGATCATATTTTGTCTTCACCCCCCTGCTAGCTTCAACGTCAGTCGGCACCCTCGAGTTCCGTTCAACGCTCGAGCCAGTCCGCCGGCTGAACCTCGACGCCTTCCACCAGGCATGGGCCGACGACGTCGACTTCTCCCGCAAGCTCGTCTGCATCGAAAAGGTCACTTCTGAAGACCCCACCTCCAAAACTCTGCCCGCAAAGCAGCACCAGCCCAAGGGCGAGACGATAGACGTGCCGTACGACAAGCTGGTCATCTCCGTCGGCGCCTACTCGCAGACGTTCGGCATCGAGGGTGTCAAAGAATACGCCAACTTCCTGAGAGACATTGGCGACGCGCGGAGCATTCGTCTCAAGGTCCTGCAGCTGTTTGAGAAGGCGAGCTGGCCCACCGCAACGGACGCACAGCGCCGCGACCTCTTGCACTTTGCCGTCGTGGGCGGAGGACCAACAGGCATCGAGTTCGCGGCTGAGCTGCACGACCTCATCCACGATGACCTCTCCAAGATCTATCCGCACCTGATGGAGTTCGTGTCCATCACAATCTACGACATCGCGTCAAAGGTGCTGCCGATGTTCGACCAGCAGCTCGCGACGTACGCAACAGAGCAGTTCCGCCGCCAGGGCATCTCGGTAAAGACGGAGCACCACCTGCAGCGCGTTCGCCCGGACGACAACGGCGGTCTGAGGCTGAAGATCAAGGAGTACGGCGACGAGGAAGTGGGTGCCGGCATCTGCGTCTGGAGCACCGGCCTAATGCAGAACCCGCTTATCCAGACCCTCGTTGCCAAGGAGCTTCGTAGTCCTACGGAGAAGGAGGGCGAGACAGTGGCCATCAAGAAGGCGGAGCGGAGCGGTGGAATTATCACGGACCAGATGCTCCGCGTCCGTCTTAATGACCCGGCAAACGAGAACGCTCTACTCCCTGACGTGTATGCTATGGGCGACTGTTCTATCCTTGAAAATCAGACTTTGCCGGCCACCGCGCAGGTCGCCAGCCAGCAGGTAAGTACTCCCTCATCGCTCGCTGTCGTTGTGATCGCGGATGCTAACAACATCGAAGGCCAAGTACCTCGCCAAAACCTTGAACCGTGCCACTGGCGGTAATGAGCCGGCACCGTTCAGCTTCCGCAACTGGGGCGCCATGACTTATCTCGGCTCATGGCGTGCTATTCACCAGAGCTCAGCTGATGAGCTCAAGGGCCGGTAAGTGACACTCGTTTACCTACGTTCTGTATGTCATGACTGACGTGAATTCATGTAGTGCTGCTTGGATTCTGTGGAGAACAGCGTATCTTACCAAGTCCATGAGTATCAAGAACAAGGTGCTTGTTCCTTGGTATTGGTTCATTACTTGGGTTTTTGGACGCGACATTTCTCGATTCTGAAGACTTTGCTGACGAAACCGTGCTGGACGGCTGAATGTATAACGACTTTTCTTTGTGCAAGCGATAGATTAATTGGAGGTAACAACCTCACAACGAAGATAGACCCAGCCTGGGATAGATAGATAGACGGGCAGCATTCACTTGCTTTGTGTATAACACACGCCATCAGATCGCAATCAAAGACATAACGAAATTTGGCAAAAGAAATGTGCCATAAGAGAACAACACAAAAAGAAGTAATGAATGACTGGTGTGGATCACATCTCCAAAGGTAACATGAACAGCCGAGCGAGGCAAAAACATTCCGAAACCGAGAATCGAACTCGGGGCTATGCCTAACCTCTCAGGTTCATGAGAGGGCATCATGTTGGCCACTACACCATATCGGATGTGGATACCGAGTCGTGAAGCTAAGTTACTCAAAACCCACTGCGCCGGAGTGACGTTCAGACAGCAGGATGCGATGCCTTCGGAAACGGCCTCCTCCTCAACATGTTGATCGCACGTTGTTCATTGAGGGTGAACTTTCTTCATGAAACTGTGTTTTATAAATTCGTTTGTTCTGAACATGTTCTATTTCTATAATGCGAAATGTCGTCCATTAACCTCTAACTCCTGTTCCATGAAACCAGCAAAAAAGACAAAAACTTTTCATTTCCGCCATCCCCATTTTACGAGTTGACCTCGGCGAACCAAGTCCTCAGCAGTCCTGCAAGGGCGCTTGGCAAGTCCTCCAAATTATGAACAATAAGGTAGTACTGGAACGGGAAAGTATCCAGATACCTCTCAATGACAACGCGGCTGTTGCCGCTCTCGTCCTTGACGAACTTTGCTTCCTTGAGATCCAGCACACTGTCTCCCTTCTTCTTGCCTGTATCGTCCATGACGATAAAGACAACCATGATACGCTCCTCCATGGCCTCACGCAGCAGTCGACGGATGCCATCGTGCTGGTTGGAGGGGGTCAGACCGTCAGACAGGATCAAGGCAAGCTGCCAGAGATCCTCGGCACCGCGGGCCGGATTCTGCATTCGCGCCGTGCGGAAGTGGTCGATCGTGTTGCGCACGAGCAGCTGGATATCGGTTCGGTCCTGGTTGAAGGAGAAGTGCTGCAGCACCTTGGCGCCGGCATCGTGCGAGGCGAAGGGCTGAGTGAAGTCGTGCGCCATGAAAGTGTCGGCGCCGAAGCCGAGGATGCCGACCTGGCCAACCTCGAGCATGGTGAGAGCGCGCGAGACCATAACGAGGGATTCGAGTGCTAGGTTTCCGGAGCTGGTCTCTCCCATACTCTTACTGTCGTCAACGCAGAGAAGAATCTGGTAGGAGCGCTTAGTCGGAATGGCACGGCGCATCCAGATCTTGTCTCGCTTGTAGCTGGAAGCGATGTAGGGAATGATCTTCTTGATGTTGAGGCGCTTGCCGGTGCGGTAGGAGCCAGACAGCTTGGTTGATTGGGAGGGTGTGAGGATGAGACGGAGCTGAGAGGTGAGGGAGAGGGACAGCGGGTGAGTTTTGGTTTGGAAGACCGTCCATGACTGGAGAGATTCAGAGAAGTCCCGGAGAGGGCGCTCATCGCTGATGTGGGTTGTCGAGAGCTGCTCCGAGGTCTCCTCAATGACTTGCTCCTCCTCATCCTCCTCATCGTCCATCCTCTCAACTTCGTCTTCTTCAGGAGAGATCTCACGGTCGAAGGCGCCCTGCCTTGTCTTGACACCAGAGCGGCCGTCGTCGTTGTCGGCGCCACCCTCCTTGTCTTGAGCCTCCGGGGCCTCTGTCGTGTCCATTTTGTCAGGATCTTGCTCCATGTCAACGTCTTCCGTCTCGGGCATCACACGGCTCGTCGGATCTTTCTTCTCTTCATCGATGGCCATGTTCTCGTCTATGGGCTGCACCTGGTCTTCAGATGCAGCACCCATGGCTTGTGCATCAGCGGCGGTCTCATCATCCTGGAGATGTTGGAATTCGCTAGCGCCGAGGTCTGCGTCGACATCTTGAGACTGCTTCTGCTCGCCATCATCTTGCTTCTCAGGATCCTTAATGTCGCTCTGTTGTCTGTGCCAACGCTCAAGAGCATCGCCAAGCTTCTTGAAAGGATCTTGCCGGTTTTCAGCTGCGTCGTCTTGATCCTTCTCGGTCGGCTGCGCCTGTTCATCGGACCGGGAGAGGGCTCCCTTCTTGCCTGCGCTAGCCTTTTGCTCAGCAGCACCGTCGCCGGCATCTCCTTCGTCTCTCTGGGCCGCATTCTCGCTGAAGTCGTTCTCGACGTCCATTTGGTCGGCGTCTTGTTCCTCGCCGCCACCCTTCACGTCGCTAGGAGCGGCATTCGCATCAGCGTTCGAATTGTCGCGAGGTTGATCCGAATGAGGATCTTGCTGTTCAGGCTCCTTTTGGTCGTCTTCCTCTTCAGCCTTGGGCTCCATGTCAGGCTCTGGCTCTCCCGCAAGGTCCTCTTCTTCAGGCTCTTCTGCTCCCTCTTCTTCTTCCGGCCCCTTCTCATCGGGTCGCTGTGTCTCCTCTTCCCCATCCTCAACGTTGTCCTCCTGCTGTTGTTGCTGAGGCTCCTCCTTCTCGATATCTGACAGCTTATCCAGTTCATCGTCCTCTGACCCTTCATCATCTTCCCCTTCCTCATCAAAGTCAAAGTCCATCTCCTCGGGCATGTTTAGAGCATCATTCTGCTCTACGTTCTGGTCCTGCTTGATCTCCTCCTCGAACTTGACGTCTTCCTGTTCGGGACCAGCCTCATCCTCCGCCTCCTCATCTCCCTGTTCCATTTCTTGATCATCATCTTCAGCTTCATTCTCGTCGGCCTTGGCATCGTTGTCGGCAGCCATCTGCTCATCCTTCTTCTTTTGACCCTTGGCCTTTTCGCCCTGCTGGTCCTTCTCGGCTTCCTCTTCGTTCTCGCCATCCCACATTTTCTCATCGACAGCCGTGGGGTCTAGGTCGTCAACGTCGTCAACCTCTTCGTCCATTTCGTTTTCCTCGCCATCTTTCTCGTCCCCATCATCCTTGTCTTCCTCGTCCTCGCCATTGACACTACCCATTTCTCCCTCGAGCTCCTCATCTGCCATATCAACAGCGTCCTTTTCATCCTCCATCTCTCCACTTTGCTCCTTGTTTGGTTCTTGAGCGAGCTCTGTGAGATCTTCGTCGGGCTGGATGTCCTTGCTGATGTCGTCCGCTCCTTCACCATCTCCCAGTCCCGTTCCAGACTCGAGTTTGCCAGAATCTCCAGACTGCTCGTCAGACTTCTCTTGGGGTGTGCAGAAGCCCTTAGTAGCAAGCTGTGAGAATGTGCGAGAAAGCTGGTATGTCAGGTTTCCTGTCGCGGCATGCAGGTTGTAAAGCTCGGCAAAGCTCCTGTGGGCTGTGAGGGCGTATTGTTGAACGATCGGCAGAATGATTGCAAGGAGGGATGAAGCAGCGGCCCCCATCGCAGTGTCTTCGAGATTAACGCTCTCCAAGGCAGACAGACATGCGTTGATCTTGTCCACGACAGCGTTAATGTGCAGTGCAGTGAGACTAGCGTTGCGGACAGTGCTAGTCTTGGCCAGCCAGCCAGCATCATCAGATGACTTGGGCAGGTCAGCAATGGCCTTCTTGTACCCTTGAACAGCGACGAGAACAGCATCGCAAAGGGTGGACACTGAATCCTTAAACAGATTGGCGGTTCTGTCGAAATTGGCGTTGCTGGTGTGGCTTTGAGCTTGATCGATGTTGAACCAAACCCTCACTTGGTCCAGGACGAAGTTGAGGTCAGTATTGTGCATATCTCCAAATGTCAATGACGTGTTGATAGTTTGAATGGCGACCATAACTTGGTCCTGCAAGGAGTCCTGCCCATGGGGTACAAACTTCTCCGGGATCGATGCTGTGTTTTGCAGAGACTTTGACAGTCCCTCGGCCATCTCCAGATACCCCTTGAGGATGTTCAGGGTGTTTTGGTTATCGATGGACGCCAGCTTGCCGTGAATCTCGACAACCTTGATGCCAAACTCGACGATAGGCATCCACCATTTCACGCTGATTCTGTACGCAGAATCATCGGCATTGGCATGCTTAAGATCAGAACTCTTACTGAGAGCCTTGATCGAGGTGATGGCACGGTCTAGCGAGGAAATTGACTTGCGCGCCGTTGTAAGAGTGCTATGCTGGCTTAGAATGACTGTCATCATGCCCTCCATGAAGCCAGTGCTTCGGGTAACCTCAGCACCGGTGAGTTCGCTGTGATATTCATGGGCAGCAAGTCTGACTTGAGGCGCAATATCGACAACCTTGTGGAAGTAGTACTCGGCAGCATCGTTGGAGTATGTCTGAAGGATATCGGACGCAGGCAGGCTTGCAAGTATAATAGCAACAGAGTTCTGCTTGGCTAACTCCTCCGTTCCAAGGTTATGTCTGAAGCCCATCTGCCTGAGGGCCTTCAAAACGTCCGCGAAGAGGTTGCGCTTTCGGGTCTTGAGATGCTTCACCTGGTCTTTGTTTTCCTCGGTCAAAGTGCCAGGGGTTTCCTTGCGCAACTCCTCAATGGATGACCGAAGGCTTTCGACGTAGGAGTCGACTTCCTGGCTGGCGTTCAACTTGTCTTGATTGGCTTTCGTCGTAACACTAGCCATGATGGACAGCGTCTTGGAAGCATTCGACAGACGCTTATGCTGGGCCAGCCAACCATGGAATCCCTTGTTGACGGCGGAGACCGCGGCTGAGTTTGACTGTACTTCAACTTTTTCTGCTGAATCTGAGCTAATGCTGCGAGCGACTTCCTCCTCAGGAAGGCCTTGATCCAGAATTGTTTTCATAGGCTGGCCAAGCACGCCGCGGAACTTGCGGACGATTCTGAAGAGCTTTTGGTGAGATCTCCGAGCGCTCTCACGCAGGGCATTGATGTTGGTGTCCTTCCAGCTAGCCAGAAGCACGACTTCCTTCATTTTCTTTTCAATAGGAGCCCTGTTCTTGGCCATTGTTTCGTTCGCAACCCTCTCAAAGCGGGAGTAAAAGTCGATGAAATTCTGAGCCGCATCTCGGATAACAGACAGAGTAGGGTAATCGACGGCGAGAAGCTCGAGGTGCTTCTGCAATTGTCTGAGCAGTCTCAAGCGGGCGGAGAATTGACCGATGATTGCGGTGGAGAAATAGTTCTCGAGTTCCTTGAAGAGACTGACACCGTATTCCTTGAGATCGGGAGAGTCCACAAGGGACAGCGGGACTGCGATGACGACCTGGTAGGCAACGAAAAACCAGGAATCGGCATCATTGGAGCACTTCTGGGCTTCCATATCGAAGAGCTTCGCCCAAGTAGAAAGCTCCAACCGTCTCCAGCTGATGATTGTATCCGTCAAAGAGGTGTACAGTGCCGGCGCACCGTAGATGCTAGGAGCATAGCCTCCATGCTGCCACTCGTAGACGATGCCGTGCAAATGCTCCAGCTTAGGAAGTATCTTGGCCAAAGGCTCCGTGTGCGTAAGTTGAAGCAGCTGTTCACAAGCTGCCAGCACGTCCGCCAATGGCTGCATATGGGCAATTTCGTCAACTTGCTGCAACTCTCGGAAGCGAGCTTCCACCTTGTCAACGAGTGCAACGAGACGACGGGCCTCGGAAATGTTGGCCTCTGTATAAAAGTTGTAGTCAGAACCAACAGTGTTTGTGCTAAGGGCTTTCATTTGTTCGTCGAGCGACCAGAGAGCCAGCGGAAGAACCATCGTATTGAGCTCTTGGTGCACCGCAGCCTTTCGCAACACGTCGGCAGCGGCCCCCTTGCCCACAGATTTGCAGACCTCTTGAATGGCATCAAAAGCGACGGCTGGCTCCAGGAAAACCTTGCGGTGCGATTCCGCAAGTCTGACAGACACATCTCGGACCTTCTGGCGTCCGACTGACGGCTTCTCTTCCTTCTCGTTGTCATAGGTGGGGAAAAGCTCGTTGAACTCCTCTTCGTTCATTTCTTCCTCATCTTCGTAGCTTCCCTTGAACGTGTAGAGGCTCGTTCTAGCCTCCTCGGCTTTACGGTCTGCTTCGAGCTTCTTAGTCCACTCTGAAAAGAATCCGTGTACACATTCAAACAAAGCTTCGCGGAGAGTAGCGTTGAGATTTTGCAGACCCTCGACCGAAACAATCAGTCCGACATAGTCTAGGAACTCCAGCGTCTTGTTGGGGAACTTGGAAATCTCATGGTGTGCAGGTTTGCCGCCAAGGAAGGGTGTGAGATCCATGAGAGTTGTCTCCGAGGCATGAGTCTGGATAGATTCAAGGCCATCGCTCAGTGACAATCCAAGCTTGAGGCAGCCGAGAATGTTGACGAGAGGTCGTGTCATGTCCTGGTAGGCATTGAAACGGTTTGCCAAGCGATCAGTCATCAGGGCCAAGTTTTGCTTGAGGAGCTCAATATCTTGCTTGGCCTCGGCAGAGCCTGACAAAGCAAAGTCCATATGAACCTTTGAAAGGTCCTGACCAAGAACCATCTTCAAAACGTTGTTGAAGTCTGTCTGAACTTGGTTCAGTTCCGACCGAGAGGGTCTATAGAGAAGCTGGGTCGGAGCTGGTGCTGGGCCAAGTGCCTCAATGTCTTCCCGTGCCAATTGAATGCGGGGAGATGTGTCCTGACCGGTGAAGAGGGATTCGAAGTCCAGGAGGGACGAGAGTTTATGTTGAAGTTCTTTTGTCAACTGATCATGGACATCCTTCTCGAACTGTGGCTGCAGCTGAGGGTCGAAAGACTTGTCAGGCACGTAAAGTTTGATGGCACCGATGGCGAACTCAACCCAAGCGACCGCAGACCAAGCAGCCACATAGCGCGCATTTGAGCGGCTATGCTGCGATAATGCGAGTGCGACCGTCGCTGGAATCAAATGCTCCTTGGCGACTTGATCAAAATGCGCTGGCCATCCTCCGGGAAGCATGATGTTGACATGAGAAACCAGACTCTGCAATCGCTGGATAAGCGGAGTGTTTTCGTCAGAATCGGCTCTAAGCTCCCGAGCAACCTTTTCGTAGACGACATTCAAGAAGCTTTCCTGAGACTGACCATGGAGAGAAAAGATGGCTGTGATAAGCGGCTCAAGGGCTCGGCTGAGGGCAGTTATCTGACTCTTTTGCAGAGCAGGCACCAAAGAGGCGACGGAACGTCCAAGAGCAGGGAGTTCGGTCTCAAGAAGGCCCAGAGAGCGCAAGCTGGTATTCCGCAGTGAATCGAGTTTAGATAAAAGCGACATGGAGAACTTGCCGTTCCAAACATGTGCATTGGCATCCTCGGAAGCCAGAAGGCCAACGGTCAATGGCTTGGCCTCTTCACCGAAGCTGCCCAAACGGATCTGGTCGATTGTTTGTTGGTTTGACAGAACCACCAGGTCAGAATCGCTTGCAGTAGTCTGCGGGTGGCCGGAAGCCTGGGACTGAAGAACGGATGCTTGTCTGAGGCTTTCGAACTCTGAAGCAAAGAAAGGCTTGACTTCGCTGGACTCCGAGCCGAGCTTGGTCTCGAGAAGCTCGATTTCTTTGGTAAGGTCACTGATGAGCTCGGTGGTGTCAAATCCGCTCTGTCTCACAATGCTATCTGCCCTAACAAGGGTGTTCATTGCGTTGGCGAGATCGGAAACCTTTGCCTTCACTCTCCACTTGAATTCGTCGAGACGAATACCCAATCGCTCAATCTCTTGACTCCTGCTCAGGGTCTCAGCGCTCATCACTGGGAGCGGCTTGAAACGCTTCCACATGATTTCCATGCTCAATCCGGTGGTAAGCTGAAAACCAGTCTTGAAGTCGTCTTCCAAGGTCTGGAGATAGAGGCCAGCAAGCTGTTTGTTGAGATCAGCCGTCGTTGGCGAGAGCAAATTTTGGATAGACTCGACTCCGTGCAGGAGATGGGCTTGGAATCGGGCTTCCTCGAAGGTGGCTGCCGAGTCGGTTGTAAGTTGAATGGTTCGCCACCAGAAGTCAAGCATCTTTCGAAGAATTTGGGTGCTTTCTTTCCAGCTCTGAGATGTATTGAGGTTGGTTTGGATGAATACCCTCATCGCTTGCAGAACTTTTGAAAGAAACTTCGCAACCTTGACAGTGGAGTCCCTGATAGCGATGCGATCTGACACGATGGAGCGCTGTAGACGATTCAGAGAGGCGAGTTTGGCCGCCTTCGCTTTATTGACCTGTGATGTGATGATGGCCTGGCAGCGCTGGATCTCCAACAGGAACCCATAGCAGACTGACAGCCAGAAGGCCAAGTCGCCATTATGGCCGTGCAAAATTCGTACCATTGGCGCATTGTGAAGCGGGTTAAGGGGCTGTGCGTGTCGTAGGCTGGACTCGGAATGAGGGACCTCAGAGTAGAGTTGAGATACTGCGTGTCGAAGACTGTTCGTCTCTGATGCTTCCAGGTACGTAAGTTGTTGCTTCAGGCTGTCTTGGTATTTCTCAAGCGACGATGGCGAAAGATCTACGAGTCCCTGGCTGATTGAAGAAGCGAATCTTTCCATGAGTGCCGTGTCCTGGAGTGACAAATTTTCAAGCGTGGCGCCTGCGACATCGGATTCATTGTTTTGGCTGAGCACCGCCGTGGAGATCTCTCTCGATGACGCAAATCTCTCAAGGCTGCTCTCGATATGAACGTGGGAGATCTGGGGTGGGCGGTCTTGTACCGTTCGCTCGCTGAGGTGGATCTCCACAGCTCTGTTTCTCATGGCCCGAGACAGTTCACCGTACCGTGGGTCGACTGTGAGGAAAATCCGGAAGTCCTTGTGCGGCTTAATGATGCGCGGCTCTCCATTGGGCCCGCAATGCTCGTTGATGCTCAAGAAACCGTTGGGCTCGAGCAGGGAATTGAGTCTATCCAAGACGGAAGCATTACACAGGTTTGCATTGTCTAAAACCAGCCATTGGCCGGTTTCGAGAGCCTTGACAATAACACCGTCCAACCATTCGAAGCGGGGATTGCTGACAACCAGTGGTCGCTGAAGGATATCATAAACATTTGACAGAAGTGCGCCAATATCGGACTCGTGGGGCACTTCACCCAGTACTTCCTTGACAGAAGCAGTGATGGCTGAAAGAGAAGCAGTATCGCCACGATAAGACTCTAAGAGATGCAACAAAGCAAGAGCCGGTGGCGGTACCTGACCTGGGACACGAATCAAGATGGTGCTCTGCAGGCCTTCGCGAAGTTCGCGCAATGCAGCATTTACTTCGCGAAGAGGATCCGACTGCTCGAAACCACCAACGAGGTCCATCGTGTCGATATCGGCATTAAGCGGAAAGACGACGAGCGGCTTGCCCACAAGAGCGGCAACGTGCTCCAGCAAGACGGACTTGCCACTACCTGAGGGGCCGCTGAGAATGCATGGAATGTCTTGCTTGATGCAAATCATGAGCGATTCAATCTCTGGAAGTCGGGGTACGATATCAATGCCAGGTAGCGGCACAGGCTGCAATGTCTGGTTCCTAGGAAGCAGGGCATGTCCAACTTGACAGAAGCCGGCGTTTGTGTCATGGTACAAGCTGTGGCCATCCGGTATTCTGGAGAAGACTTGAGCAAAAAGCTTGTTCACTTCCTCGCGATCCGAAGCGGAGCGGAAACGTTGTCGAATAATGAGGTCAAGGAAGTCATCAGGCTTGCCAGTTGCTAGGAGAGGGTCAGAAGTGGCCACGAGATGCAGCCATCGAAGGATATCTCGCAAGTTGAATTCCCAGGGGCTTCCGTTGGCACCGAAAGCTTTTTCAATGGCGACTTGGTGATCCAGACGAGAGATGAACTGGATTACTCTGCTGAGAATGTCTTCAGAGATGCCAGGGAAGTTGTGCTGGGCAATGAGAAGAAGGTCTTCTGCTGTGAAGGTGTCGGCATAGACGACAATAAATCTGTTCACGAAAGAGCTTGGGAGACCCTTACGACCACCTCCTTGGTGGTGAGGGTTCTGGGCAGCGAACAGACGAAAATCGGGATGTCGCTTGAAAACTTGATCCAATTCCGAGATGTACACCTCGCCACGGTGATCGAGACAGGCATTGAGACCTTCCAAGACAGACTGAGAGGCCAAGTTCATTTCGTCAAGAAGCACCCACTCGCCGTTCTGCATGGCTTGAAGAAAAGGGGCATCACGCCAAGCAAAGTTACCCGCCTCGGCGCCTTCGACTGGCATATCTGTACCAAAAAGATCCATGAGATCAGTCTGGTCAGACAAGTTGATTCTTGTAAGAGGACGGCCGCATACACGAGCCAGGGCAGCAACGAGGGTAGTCTTGCCGACACCTGGACTTCCTTCCAACAAGATGGGCTTCCGCATCTGGAGCGACCGCATCACTCTCATGGCGTTCAGTCTCGTGGTCGGAGCGTTGAAGGCAAAGCTTGGATCAGACTTGCGGCTGGCTTCTCTGGGTAAACTGAAATCGCCAACAGACAAGCGTTCCTCGGTTACCGCAACCTGTGGCTGCGCTCGATAGATGGCTGTCGTGTCATAGCCAAGCAGCTCGCTGAGTTTGTCGAGACATTTCTGCCTTTGGGAGTCGAGAGCTTTAGGGTCCATAGCCAGCAGAGCCGACGGATTGGCACCCAGACTATCGATAAAGACAGTGGCAGCACCATGAACCACTGCGAATTGAGGCGCGGCAGGGCCACAGAGGTTGATGAAGTTAACCCAGATGAGGATGTCACGAATAGAGAATGCCGTGGACGATGAAGATCTGAAAGTCTGCCCAAACCAATGCGCGAACTGTACCACAGGGGTTCCAAAGGACTTGAAGGCGGGGTCAAGCTTGGAAAGAACAATGTCTAGCATGTCGTCGGTTTCGGACATGGCTGGCACCCAAATCTCGGTGAAACGGTTTCTCAACGCTGGTGACAGTTCTTTCTTACCAAAGTCGCCCCCAGGATTCATGGTGGCAAAGAACTGGAAACCACCCGCACCCACGACGAAGGAGTTGTCGATACCCTTTTCGGCCAAGAGGAGAGATCGTCCAGGCTCGAGCACCGAGTTCAAACGCTCCAAAACAGAGTCGTCAGCCAGCGATATTTCGTCAAGCAAGAAGAATTGCCCGGACTTCATGGCGTGGACAAGGCTTCCGTCGGACCATTCAAACAACGCCTTGCTCTTGGTCTCTAAGGTTGCGATCTTCTCCTGAGTAGCAGCACCGACCTTGGCCAGCACCTCAGGCGACAGGCCGCGGTATCTATCAAGCAGCTCGTCCAGAGGACCTGTTGAACCCTCGCCAAGGAGAGTGTGAACGGAGGTCAACTCAGTCTTCAATGAGTCAGCGATTGCGCCACGGTTTCTTACGGGTCTTTGAGAACCGATAAGATCTCCAGTTTCGGTATTTTGGTGGGCATTGACAATGTGTAGTTCCTTTCCGAGCACCTCTGCAAGAATCTGGCAGACGGTGGTCTTGCCGCATCCGGTCTCACCCACAAGAAGGACAGGCTCGTTGTTGCGAATAGCGGTGTCGACCAGGACGTACAAACGACGCATCGCACGGGTCCAAACGACGCCGTGATTATTGGGCATAGCCCGAATCCTTTCTAGGATAGGAGAGTACTTGGCGGTGTAAAGCACCTCTGGGTCGATCTTTACTTTGAAAACGCTCTCAATGACTTCCCTGACTGCCGTACGTTCTTCTTCGACACGAACTCGCTCGGCCAGTAGCATGAAACCATTGACTGCGATCTGCTCGCGAGTCTCGGCGTCTCGCAGAGCCCATCGGAAAAGATCACGCAGGGTAGCGAAACTATCTTTTTGTTCGAATAAACGGCTTGTCTGCCGGAGGCGGGAAAGTTCCTTGTACACAGAGACGATACGTTTGCAGTCCGAAGGGGCCGTGTTCACGCTTCGTTTTTGCAGGATATACTCCAACTCATCCTCGGGGATGTCGTCAAAGTGCAACTCCAAGAAACGGTTGCGGAAGGCACGCGAGAGCACCTTTCGACCACCATACAAGCCTGGGGGGTTCTGTGTGGCAAACAGCATGAAGTTCTCGTGCGGCTGCACAACTTCTTGGGTCTCTGGGATAAGAAGTTCTCGGTTGTCGTCGAGGAGTCTGTTCAGGGCCTCGAGAACATCTGTGGGTGCAAGGTTCAACTCGTCGAGCACGATCCAATGACCCTGTCGCATGGCTTGGACAAGCAGACCTTCTTGGAAGCGGAGCCGCCCCGAAGAATCCGACACATAGGTGCCCAAGTACTCTTGGAGATCGGTGTGCTCGTGGTTGTTGATACGCACAAACTTATTGCCAGTGAAGTTTGCCAAGTACTCAATCATACTAGTCTTTCCTGCTGACGTCGGACCTTGGATTAGAATTGGGAACCGCCTGGTAGAGGTTGCTCGGACAAGGTTCAGTAGATTTCTTTCCACGTAGTTGGTGATGATGTAGTCCGATCGCTCTACAGGAGTCATCTCCCCTTGGGCCAGCCAGTAATGACGATCCTTTGCCTTGTTGCGGAAGCGCACGTACTGCTTACCATCGTCGGGCTGTTTCGGGGGCTGCGAGAGTAATGACTGGGGATTCGAAATTCGGCCGAAGAGTCGATGATCAATCAGAGGCGTGAGCAACTTTTCTGAGTCTCGGTCAAGCAGGGTAAGGAAACCCATAGAAAAGCCCTCATACAACGCTCGGCGAAGACCGTAGAAAGGTGCAATGTAATTGACGTAAGTTAGAACGCGGGTGAGCGTGCGGAGACTGAAGTGCGGCACTTCGTTCGCTCCATCGACTAAGCGTTTCTCCTCGGCGCGGAGCTTGGTATCAAGATACAGCCGTGAGATATCGTCAGCTGCCTGCTCGTCCTTTGTGCTACTGCTCTTCAGGTACGTCTTCACTATAGTTAGCAAGTCCTTGACATCCTTGTCGGGACTATCGACGTAGAGCTCAGTGAATCGAGACCGAATGCCGATTGGGAGATCGCGCTTGCCCACGTCTGTTGCCGGGTTCATAGCACCAAAGATGCGAAAGTTAGGATGTGCTTGGATCCGTTCGATTTCACCTGTCTCAGAAAGCAGAATGGAAGGTGTGTCGACAGGTCCAGTCAAAAGATCGGCAATACTCTCCAAAGTATCAGGAGAAGCAAGATTGATTTCATCCAGCAGAACCCAGTCACCATTGCGAGCTGCCTTGACAATGTTGCCTTCAATGAACGAGAAAGCAAATGCGGTGGCGCCTCCAGACAGCTGAACCTCGAATTGGTCGAGATTCCGAGAGAATTGATCCCACCTAGGACTCAATTCGAGAAGGGTTTGAAGCTTGGATTCCGTCTTGCGACGTTTTGTTGGCTGAGTTGCCTCCTCGACAGCTTCGCTGTTTTCTCTCTCGCGGCTGGCCAGCTTCTCGATAATCGTCTTGAACATCTTGGGAGCCTCGCGCCACAACTTCGCGACCTTAGCCCATTGGCCCTTGGCAAAACCTTTTCCGATCTGCTCGAGATACCGCTGGTTCTTCGTCTGTGAGATACCTGTGGCGGAGAAGAGATCTTCGAAGTCCTCCTTTAAAGGAACGGCGAGGGTTCGAATGTTCACGGGTTTGAAACCTCCGAGAAGATCGCCAGCCTCACTTTGCTGGGACAAGTTGATTGCGACTAGCTTATGACCCAGAGTGTCAGCCAACTGCTGGATGACTGTAGTCTTTCCAATACCAGTCTCACCAACGAGCAAGATCGGCTCGCCGAGGTTTACTGCAACCGCGGCCTGCTCCAGCAACTTCTTTGCGTGTGTTGTGCTCGCAAACGGTCTCTTGGCAAGAGCAGCCTTATTCACGCGATCCTTGCGTTTCCGCAGGGTCGTCCGGCCGATCCTGAACTGGCTGTCGTTCTGCTCCAGCTGCGGTATATAGGCCTCAAGGAAATGTTCGACCCGCTCCTTGGCCATGTGCATCTCCTCAGCAATGGCGAAAATAAGATGCCTCTTGGCTTGGACGTCCGGAATACCCGCTACAAAACAGTCGATCGCTTCCATGAACATCCAGTCACGGGTGGTTTCGCTGATCGGCTCGTCTCCAGTGCTGCAACCCGCGGCAGAAAGTGTTGCTCTGAGGCGTCTGCACCATCGTAGAAGGTCTCGCAAACTAGCTTGACGATCGGCCATACCACGACTTGGTGAATAGGGCAAATTTCCGGTGGGCTTGGATAATCGGCGGTACACAGCGAGTATTCCAGGGGCAAACTTGTGAAGGATTGGGTGTGATCCAGTGATAATTTCCTGCAGCTCGGCTTCAGTGGGAGTCTGTACAGAAACAAGCTGCCAGAAGCGCAATCCGAGAAGGTTAGGGAGCGTCTCCCGACCGTGCATGCCGCGAGCAGTTCTGACAGTGCCGAAGAGTCTGAAGCCACTTGCAGCCTTGATCCGCTCTCCTCTGCTGGGGATAAGAAGCTCACCACGCTCGATTAGGGGTAGCAGCGTGCTGATGACTTCGTTCGGTGCTCTATCCAAATCCTCAATGACAACCCATCTTCCTTCTCTTACCGCAGTCGTTAGCACACCAGGTCTCCAAGAAAAGGTTCCAGGTTTCGAGTCTGTCGAGTAGAGGCCAATGAGCATCTTGGCGTCTGTCTGTTCGTTGATATGCAGTGTCACCATCTCTGAATGCTTGCCGAACTCCTTGGCAACTTCGTGGACCAGAGACGTTTTGCCGGAGCCTGGTAGACCATGCATCAAAATAGGACTGGCATTCTTCAGGAGACCGGCCAGAGTCTCCAGATTGCGCGTCGTGGTGGATGTCAGCACGAGGGAGGAGTTCTTCTTGACCGGGCCGGATGGTCGCGGCAGTATTGCGTTGCCGTAGCACGCAACAAATGGGGTCAGACTTTGGGGTGGAATTGGTTGGATTTGAATGCTCTCGGGGGCATCGCTAAGCTCGCCGCGGATTGCTGCGGTCTTCTTGATACGCGCATCCTCATATAGACTCAAGAACCCAAAGTCTACCTCAAGCCCGTCAAATTCAGCGACAATGGCATATTTTGTTCCGACATGCTCGTCAATGAGGGCCTCCAGTTTTGAATCGGCAGCGCGGAGGATCTGTGTAAAAATCCGAATCGCCATATACCGGACGGCGCGGCTTTCATGTGTGAAGAGTCCTTGCATATGAGTGGGTGAGACAAGGACAGCGTAAGTCCTCTGGTCAAAACAGACCAGTCTCCATGCTGCAAGGAGTAGTTGAAGAAGGTCGGAACTCTGAGTAGAAGTGAAAGAAGTGAGGTCGGGAAATCGGATACTCAGGGTCTGCGGCCCTGGCGACGGTGATTGGGTCAGATCTTCGCTCATGACCTGTTGCAGAAATTCCGATAAATAAGGAGCGAGTGGCAGAATCCTTGCGATAGCTGCAAGGACGGCTCCATTTCTTGTTTGGTTCCTGGGGTTGAGAAGCCATCGTGCGCAGATGTCGGGAAACACATTCTCGAAGTGAATGAAAATTCGATCTGTAAGTTGGGGGATGAGAGCCGCTTCCGCAATGGCGTCGAGGAGGTTTGGGGCCGTGTGATTTCTAATGACCTCAATAATTTCGGTAGGTAGATGCTCAAGAACGATCGCGTCGTTCAAGAGAGCGCTCCTCTGTGACGAGACGTCAATCGCGGCCATGGTTGCGGCTCAATCGAGAGATATGTCGTCTGCGATGATGTTCATGGACGGCTGGTTTGCATGTACTTTTTTTTTTTTCTTGCATCTCACCCAGAGGACCCTTCGCCCCAGCCAACAGCAACTTTTTTTTTCGGTAGCGACAGGGGTCCCGGTCTGTACGTTCCTAGCGGCAGCTTCTTGGACGGAAGGCGGCGGTATAAAGGGCCGAACCAATCAAAGTGGAGACAACTCTGCACCACTCGCGCGACTGGGCATCGAGCTCGAAAAACTTCAAGCAGTGTGAATCCCGAATTTGGAATCTCCCTGCGTGCTGCGAAGGCCGAACCGACGACCAATTCCACTCCTCCCGCCCACCTGCCACGCCCCGAACGAAGGTTCAATTGCGCTCCTGCAAAAAACCCTTCAATCACAAACGCACTCGTAATGGCGCTCTCTTGCAGATACGCAGCCCAGAGCTGCGCCCGCCAGCTCCGTTCCAGCAGCTCTCTGCGGGCTTCGACGACCCTCTTCCAGACCCGAACCCCCGCGACCGCTAGGAGGCACAACTCGACCGAGGCTGCAGCACCCACGAACCCCAAGATCGCCGCTATTGTCGACCAGATCAGCACCCTTACCCTTCTGGAAACTGCCGACCTCGTCTCAAGCTTGAAGGTGAGTTAAATACGGATATGGTCGGGGTGGATAGTGGAACCCAATTATGTCGCCAGATGCAGAATGCGCTGATGTTGACGACGTACACTATTTCAGACCAAGCTCAACATCCCCGATCTTCCCGTTGGTGGTTTTGCTGCCGCCGCTGCTCCCGCAGCAGCCGCCCCCGCTGAGGCCGCCGAGGAGGCTGCGCCAGCCGCCGCCGAGAAGAGCGTCTTCAACCTCAAGCTGACTGCTTTCGACGCTGGTGCCAAGGCCAAGGTTATTAAGGAGGTCAAGAATTTGCTCGGTCTCAGCTTGGTGGACAGCAAGAAGTTCGTCGAGAGCGCGCCGAAGCTGATGAAGGAGAACGTAGCCAAGGACGAGGCTGAGAAGATTATCGCCACGATGAAGGAGCTTGGTGCCACCGTCGTTATGGAGTAAATTCTGCCCGTTTGCATTGGCTGGCTTGGCTCAGTGGACGAGAGCGACGACTACTCTCCTGGGAGGAGATGATGAAAACTCGGGACATTTTTGACGTCGAGATCTGGATCGGATTGGTCTAGATGTGATGTGTATGAGTGTATAAACACCCATGTAACAATATTATAAAGACATACACCACCATTGACTGACGACTTTGAGACCTCTCTTTTTGTGACTGGCTACTGCCTCATGCGCCGCAGAGCCCACAACTACAGGAACCATGGAAGCAACCATACCCGATCAGTGGTATATATGGCTCTACGAGAACCGACCGTTTAACGCCTATTTTGACTCAATCACCCAAACGCCCCGATATGCCTATTGTGAGTTCGAGTAAGCAGCAACTAATATTTCTTGTTGCCATTCGTGATACGGGTGCTGGCGGGACCAGCGGGCGGACGAGGGGCGCACTGATGTTCCATGGACTGGCGCCACTCGGTAAACTCCTCCTGTCCAAGGATGTGGTCATCGTCACCCATGTCGCTTGTCTCCTCCCAGATCTTGTCGGTCTCAGCGTTGTCGTGCGATGGGATGGCCCAGATACTCTCGCGCAGTCTTTTGTGGCGTTCGCGGTCCTCCTCAATGCGCTGCTCGATCTGTCGCTTCTCCAGCCGTGGCGCCCTGCCGTTAGTCGGAATCGCGTGGCTCGGGGGCGCGTCGCCCATATCGACGTCGCCGTTGACAGGCGATGACAAACCAGCATCGCGGGCGCTTGTCTCTCGCTCTTTCAAGACCTCTTCAATCTCAGTCACCGTCTGAGCTTGCAAAAATTGCTTTTGTTGAAGTCCTTGGAGAACCTTTGAAACGTCAGCATTTGATTCTTCTACTGCGAGAGCTGAGTTAGCTTGCCCTTCTGACGACCTTGACGTTGGCAGCACCGGATCCATCATCCGGAGCGACTGCATCGACGATCCGAATAATGTCGCGTTGCATCATGCGAACGTAGTCCACGTGGTTGTCTTTCTGCGCCATCTCCAGGAAATGCTCGATGAAGTACATGATGTTGGCTCTGGTATTCATATTGTTCTGTATGTAGGTCAGCTTTCTCATTCTTTTCACGCAAAATAAGGGGACTTACGCCACGTTCCAACTGTTCGACAATGCATGAATGCAAGTCTTCGTCCATGTCCTTGTACTTGAGCGCATACTGGGCAGCCTTCTGAGCAGAAGTGACGGATGCGTTCAGGTGCTGCAGCTGAGATGTAAAGCGCATCCGAACCTCGAAAGGGTCCGCCATGTCTGTCGCAGTTGGGGATACTCCCCAGTATATATGCTCGTCTGATCCGCCTGGTAATAAAAGCGACGGGTGCTCCTCCTGATGATGTTGAAAGCCGTTGGCTGGATGAGCTTCGGTTAGTTGAATCTGATTAAGTTGCTGACCAGAGCGCTCTCTTACTTTGGTTACCAGAAAGTGTCAATCTCACAGGGACGGCCTGTGCATTTCTCATTTTTCCTACCCCAGCACTGTGAGAACCCCGAGTCGGGGACGCTAAGCGAGATTTGGGTTAGCGTGTTGCTGCCCGGAAAATGATCGCTCTCAGTGGATGATATGGACGATATCGGGAACAGTGGAGTCTTGTAAAAGGAGGTGAACAATATTTCAATAATGTTATTTACTTGGGCTCTGCTGGGCTAAAATAGCTTGACACGTTGCGATTGAAGACGAAGTTTTGGTCCAAACCTAGTTGTGCCCTTGATCTGATTCCTAGAGACAAGCAGCGTGTAAACGTTTCAATTGCTTTGACTGCAAGCCACGACCTCACTTACACCCGCGATTTCAACTCACACTTTGTCTCATCATGCCCTCTCACGCACTCACTATCTACGATGGCGGTGCCTCGTCGACAGACGAGCTCACCATGACCGTCCTTGGCTGTGGTAAGTAAGCTCGTGTCTCTGATGTTCATGATATCTCCGCATTTTTTCAAGTTATCTCAACCAGGTCCAACCGACTTTTTTTCAACGAGAAAAACACGACATTCAAGATAGAATAGATGGTTAACACATGAACAGGCACCATGGGCATTGCCATACTGAATGGTATTCTCACTTCTCTACAGGAGATGCAAGCTCCCAAGCCCCTGCAGACTCCCTCAGGGTCAGGGACTTCCACTCCTCTCCAAGACGAAGTCCCCCGCCGACTACCATCCCGCTTCATCGCCTGCGTTCGCCGTCCTGAAAGTGCAAAGAAGGTCAAGAAGGCTCTTTGGGAACACTCGTCCGTTCTCAAGGTTGTCCAGAACGAGAACATCCCCTCTGTCCTCAAGTCCGACGTCATCCTCCTTGCCTGCAAGCCGTACATGGTCAAGGATATCCTTAGCGAGCCTGGCATGGCCCGCGCCCTGCATGGCAAGCTCCTTGTCTCCGTCTGCGCGGGCGTCACCGAGGCCGACCTCGAGGAGATCCTCCACGGTGTAGCGCCCACCAAGAGCCCAGAGGAAGACGGCCGCTGCCGCGTAATCCGAGCTGTTCCCAACACCGCCTCGCTGATCCGCGAGAGTATGACCGTCATCGGCACCTCGACCTGGCCTCTTTCCCCCGAAATCTCCAGCCTGGTTACTTGGATCTTCAGGCGCATTGGTGATGTGGTTTATCTCCCTCCTAATAACATGGACGCCAGCACCGCGCTGTGCGGCTCTTGCCCCGCCTACTTCGCGCTCATGCTTGAGTCTGCCATTGACGGAGCTGTTGCCATGGGTCTTCCCCGTGCTGAGGCCACGAGAATGGCTGCCCAAACGATGAGGGGAACCGCCGGCATGGTCCTCAACGGCGACCACCCTGCGCTTCTCCGGGACAAGGTGACCACTCCGGGCGGCTGCACGATCGGAGGCTTGATGGTGCTCGAGGAGGGTCGTGTTAGAGGCACAATTGCACGTGCGGTGCGTGAATCAACTGTCGTCGCTAGCCAGCTCGGCCAGGGCGTACAGGGCGTCAACGGCACTCGTTTCCCTGCGCAATCCGGGTTCCCCAGCTTTTAAAACACTATCACGCCAGACATGAGTTTGGATAGCTTATGAGCAGGCAGCAACTTCACTGCCAAGGATGCTCAATTTTGATTAATGACAAAGTGGCCGCAAACTGCCTATGAAAAACTTGGTATCAACCGGGCAGAGGCCTAAGTAGAATGACAGAATAGACTCGATGATAACCTTGAACTCCTGGACCCAATCCCTGCCCTTTTCCATCGTCGTAAGTTGTGGAGAGCTCAGACGTCTTCGATCCTGACCTTCTTGTTGGAACCCTGCTCCTCGGCATCATCCACTGACTTTCTCTTACTGCTGGACTCGTCCGCCTCGGTGGCACCAAGTCTGTGTTTCTCCCAACGTGCGTGCCAATCCAGGAGTCTAGCATACTCAAGCTCCACGCTCCTGAGGGCTTCGTTCAACTTTTCACTTCGCTCGCTGATGTCCAGCTGACCAAGAACATCGCCGTTCTGACGATAGATGCGTTGCTTGACGAAGAGCTTCCACAGATGATATTGGTGCCTGTCCTCCTTTGTAGCTAATGGCTTCTTCTCCTCGCCGAATCCTGCCCTGACCGAAGCAGGCAACTGAGACATAGTATGCATCTCAACCAGTCTCTTGAACTGACGTTCCACGATCTTTGTCTTTTGGCGGAGGCTCTGACGCAACTCGTAATCCACCAGGTCCCGGGGGACCGTACCGGTAGGAGGACTCGGCAGAGAGATATCGGTGTTGATCTTGACCTTGCTGAACTCGGGCAAAGAGCGGAGGAACGTCAAGTCAGAGAGATCTCTCATGTCATCGAACGCCTCATTAGGGTCCTCGACTGTCAGCTCAAAGGTCTGGGGATCTTGAAGGTATGTGTCAAAGATCGTCTTGTAGAGACGGGCACCGATGCCTTTACCCTGGAAAGGCGGCAGGATAAGGAACTGAGAAAGTCTTGAGCGGCAGGGCAACTGATCTAGGAGGTTGAACTCCTCCTTCGGGAGATCCCAATCGCTCGAGGGTGGCGTCGGAGGACGGAAGCTGAAGAATTTGTAGACAGTCGAGTAGCCGACGAAAGTGTAGGATGGTGTCTCTGAGGCTTCGGCAGATGGCTGCCTGCGATACAGAAAGTAGACGGTCCACCGGTTGGCGTCTTCGGGTGCTTTCCAAGGATCCTCCTCATTCTCCGGATCGCGCGCGATGTACGATCCTCCTTCGATGAACATCGGAACGAGGGCCTCGACGCGGTTCACGATCTGGCGCACGGCGGTGTCCGCCAAGCTACCCTTCCACACTTCGTATGTTCCATCATCGCCTTCGAAGCTCGAGTGAAGCGAACCGGGAGGGGTGAAGTTGTCAGGCTGACTTTGCGCGCGGCTCTCGAATTCCTTGGCTGACTGGAACGCGACTTCGGGAGGTTAGCTATGGTCCTGTTGCGACGGAGGCGACACTCACCACCAGGTAGATGCTGCCTCAGAATGTCGTCAATATCTGCGGCTTCAGTCTCACCGACAGAGTTGAACTTCTTGCCCCACGACACCTTAACATGAGGGCGCATATCGTAGGTCAGGTATCGCAGGTTGATCTTGAGATCCTTGTAACCAAAGATGGTCTCCTCATCGCCGAAAATGGAGTATGTGAACTTTGGGTTGAATGAAGCGATCGACTTCGTTGCGCCGGCAGCAGGAGCAATCAGGCTGATGTTCACGGCCTCAGTGGCGTTCGCCGACCCTGCAGCAATAATCAGTGACCTGCAACGATGGATTGAAGCGACCTGACTGGAACGTACACTCATCAATCTCAGCCATGGTGTCGACAGCTGGAGGCAGGGTTGGATGCGAATATTGCAATTGTTTCACAACCGATAGAGCCAACAGAGTTGGTGAGATATGCTGGCTAAGACGGATCGCTTTTCTGTGCAAATCGCACCAAAAGTCGAGGTTTGGGAGACAATCAGGGTTGAATGGGAGCTAAAGTACGGATCAGGTCGAGCTTTGCGACAAACTGTGGCGACGCGCAGTCAAAGCGACTCGCGACAAGACGCGACAGGGACTAAATGGATTTGTATTTAGAGGGGTTTAATATGGGTCCCCCTCTAGTGGCAGCGTCAAGCCTGAAATAGCTCCCCGGGCCAGGTTCCGTCCAGTTCGCAGAGCAAGCGGCAGGAGGGGAGGCCGGGGACCCACCAGCATTACAACATGTGGTGACAAGGCAGGAGCAGCAGCCCCCTGGCCGTCTGAAGGGCGCAGCAGTTAGGTAGGGCCACTGGCCAATGAATTGCACTGAATACATTCGGAAAGTCAACCAGTGTGCCCAGCTTAGCTCCGAAACCAACCTCGACGATTATCCCTTTGAACGAGCTGAGAGACGACGAGCAGAAAAAAGGTCTCAAGTTTGCGAATTCCTTCCTCCTCTTTCCATTGAGCAGCAGGCAAGCAGGGTGGCCGTTGATTACGGTACCAGACATGTTGGCGTAACCCGACGTTCTCGATCTCGGCAACCTCTCCCCACGTCTTTAATCTCGCGCCAAAGTAATTGACCGACGCATTTTACGGCACCCAAAAATGGGAGGGCTACTGTTACTGCTCATGCTGAGCGTAAGTTGACACCTAGCTGTCTTACTTAGCTTCGGCTGGACTTCGACCGCCAAACTACGAACTGATGACCAAGCTAACGATTGCGATCACAGACGGTGATGGCCCTGGCGTACGTAGCTCCTCGATGAGGCCGATGTCTCCAACCGAACACACCAGCACACGACCCGAACGATCCGTACTGATATAATACGCCAATAGGTCCTTCTTCGCCGGCTCACTGCCCCTCGCTATCTCCCTAACACAGTCGCAACTTCGATTCATATCAAGCGTTGGTGTTGGTATTCTGGTTGGGACGTCGATGATTGTGATCATACCCGAGGGCATTGAAGCTGTTTCGACCACCGGGGGACACCACCATGATAAGAGAAGCATAGCGACCGCGGCTGGCAGGCAACATAGCTTGGATGTACGCTGGACGACAGGCGACGGCGTCCCGCGACTAGCGACGACGATCGATTCCACGAGACGGAGAGGGGAGTCTTCCTCGGTCGGGCACGTTGATGTTGCTGGCATGCGGTTGCGCGGTCGAGAGGAGCCGCCTGCGCCCGAACATGGCCACGACGGAACTGCCCCGGTTCATGCTCCGGGCGCCGAGCCAAAACACAGCGAGGAGAAACAAGCCGAGGTGCCGACCTTCTACATCGGCCTGTCCATGATCCTCGGTTTTGTGCTCATGTTCCTCATCGACAGATTGCCCCGCCACGCTACAGACCGTATGGGAAACGAACCGCAGATGCGGCATGTCAGCTTGGATAACCTCGGGGGCGCATCCAGCAGTGTTGATGATGAGTCGGAGGGATTCTTGGGGGCTCTGGCACCCCCGCCGAAGCAATCTCGAAGTCTTGCAACCACCATCGGCCTAGTGATCCATGCAGCAGCCGACGGTATAGCAATGGGAGCTTCGACGTCGACCTCGAACACGAAGCTGGGCCTGATCATTTTCGTCGCCATTATGGTTCACAAAGCACCTGCGGCATTTGGGTTGACTTCAGTCCTCCTTAAGCAGGGTCTGAGCAAGCGTGCGGCGCGAGGCCACTTGATCGTCTTCAGCCTTGCTGCTCCATTCGGTGCCTTGAGCACGTGGGCAATTATACAGATCCTAGGCGGCGGCAACCTCGACGGAGAGTCCGGCCAGTGGTGGACTGGTATGCTTCTGCTATTCTCGGCGGGGACCTTCCTGTAAGTCGGACGCCATCCCTGAATCAGACTTCCACGACTGACACATACAAGCTTCGTTGCGATGCACGCCATGCAGGAAGACAGCAGCTCCCCCAAGCACGAGCACGGCGGAATGAACGGATACTCAGAAGGAAGCCAACGGGTGCAACACCGGCCGCAAATGCGAGATACCTTTGCAACCGTAGCCGGCATGCTCTTACCTCTCCTTACTCAGTTTGGGCATCACCACTAGCGTTGCTACGTGGGATAGCATTCGGCCCATCCGTGTGAACGAATCGAGGCTTCGATGTACGACAAGACTCTCTTGACTCATGATGATGATGACTGTATAGACTGTAATTGTTCGGCGTAGGGGCCCGCCAGATTCAAAAGGATACATCTATTTTTTTTTTTTTTTTTAAAGATTCTGTACTAGATCGATTGATGCCTTCCGCAACTGTATAAAAGTCGAAAAGTTTCTTGATCGACATTTCCAGAAAGACGATTCGCCCGCCAAGGAGCCCGTCGATGCACCGGCAACATGTTGTGAGGGAAACTACTGCAGAGCAGGCGCATGGAGAGCTAGGGAAACCCTTGCCCACCAAGCGCCCGAGTTGAGCTAGGTTTCCGTCCCGAGTGTTTCAAGTTCGTACGACGACCTTGGCACCAGCGAGGCGCTCGTGGCGCTTCGTTACAACGGCGCAAGGAAACATGGATAATCGAGAAGGAGGGGTAATGGGGATTAAAGGCGTTTGGCTCGTGAGCGCGTGTGTGCGCGTTGCGCTCATCAGCAGACCAGTCATTACCTTGAGGCTCAAATGACAGAGAGAGCAGCCTGCGGCGCTTTGGAAGCTGCGATGGTGCTCTGAGTCTGAGACACAGTCCCATCTAGAATACACTCCAGCATAGAGCGGAATGTGGAAGCTTTTTAATCAACTTCTCACACGGGAATGTCAGCCCAGAAATAAATTGACGATTTTCATGCCTGAAAATGGCACTTGTACAGGGGGCTGGTTGCAGCTTATTGAGAGGGCGTGAGATTGAGAGGTATGCAGGTGTCGCAATTCTTCAGACACAGATCATCCCATTAGGGACCGACATTAGCATTGTCAACCTCCTCAAATATTGGACAGTCCGAAATGTTCTTTCCTTGGAAAAGGAAAAAAAGCCTATTTGTTGTCTCTGCAAATGAGAAGGATTCCCCGGGGTTCGGTTTTGGAAGGGTCGGCTTAGACAGGTCTGAGCGGCGCAGGCTCGAGAATGGCACCCCTGTGTTGTATCACTGGGGCAGATCTGAGGCATCCAAGCCGATAGTGTCGCAAGTTTGCAAAGCCCTTTTGAGGGGAGCTGGGAAGACACACGCGAAGGAGCTGAGCTGAGCGGGACAGACCGTGGACCATTTCTTTTTATGGCATGCTTGCTGGGTTTCTCTCTGGATATGATGAGTTGAAACTATTGCAGTGGCTTGCTTGAGGATAGTGGTATGCAACTGCTCATCCTATCCATCTTACTTTCGTATCTTTGAAAGACGATGATGAGTAACCAACGAATACCAAAATACATACGAGCTCGAGGGATTTGGGGGTAAAACACTGTCGGTAGGTGCTGCGGGCTTGTCCGAGGCCGGTAGCTAAACTTAGTGTGCCGGATCCGCGATACGACGGTCATGACTTGTTTCGTTCGTGCCCGTCGATGGTTGACCTCTTGGTTGACCTCTAGGGCGGTTGGGTTACCACGACGGTCCGAAGAAGCCATTGTTGTTGTTTTGTTGACGCCCTTGTGCTGGGTGGTCGAGGCACTTGTGGCGGGCTAGTCGGCAACGATGGTTTTCTAGAGGCAGTGATGGAATCGTCGTCTGATGATGCGCGTATGGTGTGGGAGGTTCGTCTTTCCTCGCCGTTATAGAAGCGTACCTAACCTTTACGAAGATCTGATCATCGGCTGGTAAATGCGCCCAGCCCGGAGTTGCGTGCAAGCCATATGCCGACAAAAGTCTTTTGAAGGTCACAACATCAAGTCACGAAACTCTCGGCAAGGTGTGACGACGACAATCTAATGAGGAAGGTCGTAGGAGAAGTTGTACAGTAAGGTTGGGTATAGCAAGCTCTGCTGGGGTTAGAAACAATTGGTTCGTTGACTGACAGGTGAGTTCTGCTGACAGAACCACACGAAGGAGATAGAGTGCGAGACAACGCAGAACGAGCGCTGGATCCAGTGACGCCGGGGGCGCGGCTGTGGCTCTGTCAGGGCCGGGATATGCACCGGGGATTACATTATGGCGCAAGTGTCGTGATGCCGCCGTTTGGCGTCGAGGGAGGCGAGCCGAAGCGGAGAGCGTCCTCTTTACTATTGCGCCATCGTGGTGATGTCTCCATGGGCAAGCCGCACAAAGTATTGCTGAAGGTTGCCCTGGGCGGTTCCAACTTCTTGTTCGGCGGCGGCGGCGGTGGAGGCGGCTCAGGGCACTGAGCCAAATTCGCACTCGGCAGCCCCCAAAGAGTTGAAAGAACTGATCGACGTCACGAATACCCACTGCGGTGCAGACGATGGATACCTAGTGCCATGTAAGCGCCGCTAACTGGGACCCTGCAAGGACCCCAGGAAGGTAATGTGCGTGTGTGTTGGTGTGTGTTCGCAGCGAGACAAGAAGAGGTGAGACTTTGCTCAGCTGTTCATGACAGGCGGCCTGGGAAAGAGACAACGAACCCAGGCCTCGGAGCTGGGGAATGTGGGAATGTAGGGGCTCATCTGTAAATAACGAGTTCGCATTCGATAGAGCGGCTATTCGAGACTGTCGATGGGCGAAGAGAGACACGGCTTGGTCGATGCGGACAAGGGAGATCAATGGATGGATGGATGACTCGGCATTGTTCGTCATTCCATCCGCATTCGCATTCGACAATAGACACAATAGTCAGATGACTATCACTCGCTGATGTCGTTCTCCAAGATGTGATGGGGAAAGATGGAAACGTCCGTCCGATCATGTCTCCCTTGAAAAGTCCGTACCTAGTGTAGAAAAAGGTAGCACGTTAGGTAGTCAGGACTGCGCCATTGCTCCGATCCTGCGGTGTCCGCACCCCGATATACCTGAGCAGTCCCGATCGATGTTCTTTCTCATGTTCTTTGGAGAGGTTCTCATCTTCTAGACGGACACGCAGAATGGTTCCGATGGCACCTGGCTTGTAGGCTTGCATTCGTTCAGCTCAGAGCGAGATTGCCAGGTCAGCTGAAGTGTCAGATGTCAGTCCCGTGGTGGAGGGTAACAGGCACGAAACAGCGCTAGAGAAGCCCCAGAATAAAAATCTGTTTGTTTGGGATTCACGGGCGAGCGCCTGGGCCTAGGAGGCGTTGCCAGTGTCTGCCATGTCCTTGGTATGGCTGCATGTTGTAAACCGCCACGAGGTAAGAGAACACCCGACTGCCTGCCTGTACGGACACAGGCTTCGACGTTGTTCCCGTTCGCATGATATGTGCCTGCAACTCTTCAGTCTCTCTGGATCCCAAGCATTTGCAAGTAAGCATTTCTCGCCTCCCGGTCCCTCCACTTCCGCCCCTCCTCGTCGTCTTTGCCTCCCCCGGGCCTCAATATGCCAGTGATGAAAGACGGGAAGTAGCACAAAGAGAAACAGGCCCCGCCGAATGCACTGTGACCCGTGTGGCACCTTCTGCCTTTCTATCGACAGCGCCGTACCTCTACCAATACCTCTGGTCTCTGCCACTCCTAACCTGTCTGAAGGTACCTAGCAGACCTCCATTACCCGGGCCCCTTCCAGGCACGCCCACATAGCCGCAAGCCCAGGCCTTCTTCGGCGCTCTCCGTCTTAGTTCCCCCTTCCATCGCCCGTCATTCATTCATCCGCCCATCCATCCACCCACCCATCCACTCACACCCGTTTCCCCCTTCTGCCTGAGGTGTGGTAGCTGGCGCAGTGTGGTCTCTGATCTCGCATTCTCCCGCCTAAAACCCGCCTTTGTTACCTGCCCGGCCCCAGGGCATCATCATTCCATTGGCACATTGGGTACCTCGTGCTTCAGCGACCAAGCAAGCCTTGACTCTGTGCCCTGGACATCCATCTCACTTGTTGCAAAAAAGCGTCCCTCCACCCCAGTCCCGCGCTGGTCTTGGATCTTGCGTTTGGTGGTATCCGTATTACTGGCTGGTCCTGAGTCCCCTTCCCCTTACCTGCTCCGTTCGTACCTTAGCACCACACCCAGGCCTTTCCTTACCTCATCTGCCCAACTTGCTACGCAGTGCTCGTCCAGTATCTGATCTCCTTTCCATCCTCCTCCTCCTCCTCCTCCTCCGCTGCTTCCTCTCTCCCACTCCCCAAATCCCCAAATCCAACCAACACCTCTCGGTTGGTTTGACTCTCCAATCCCATCTCCTTCTCCTCCTCTCCCACCTCTCCTTCCCGCCCTTCGATAATCCATCCAGAGACAGCCACCTTCACAGGGAGGTGTGAAGGCATTTGGGCGTCAACCAGCGATACCACCGCAATCACAGAAAAATCCACTTTCCACTGAGACGCCCTGTACATTCCATTACACCAGCGCCAGGCCCAGCGACCCACGCTTTCCGCTTGTCAACTCCGATTGTTAAGCTTCCGTCTCCCGCGCCCCATACCGCACTTCAGTCCCTCAGTGTCACTCCCAGTCTAGACAAACCGACGCTCGTCTCGTCCATTTCCCGGAACAAGCCCGACCTTCTTGTTTCCAGCCGATACCGTCATTCTCGCTTTATTCCGCCGCTGCATTACACCCTCACATACTCCATCATACGCGCATTCTAACCATCACTGCATCTTCGCAAATCCGACATCGCCAACCCAGACCACGTCGATCCGTGACGCTCCTGCCGCGAGGTGCGACTACCCGTACCTTGCGCCTCCTCTTGCCTCCTGTATCGTCGCACGTCTTAAGGACGCATACCGCATTGCCCACTCGCCAAACTCTGACGCACTCCCTCGCCTGGACGCTTTGACGACAATCCAAGCCGCTTGGAAATCTTCTGTTAACACTGTTTAATGAGCACTCCGCATCGATTCCACACTCCGACGCTGCCTCGACCCCCTAAACACCGTACGACGCCCTCTCGGTTATCTGGGCTGTGCTACTTGGAGCTCTGATTTCGCACAATACCCGGGTCTCGATACTTTGGGGGACAACTGGCTCATTTTGCACACCGACATGGCCGGATACAACAACCGTCCGTTGAGTTTTTCCGAACGGAGGGGGAGCATGCTTAGCGACGACATGACGCTCAACACCGGAGGAATGTCTAGCAGTTCGACGAGATTGGAGAAGATGCCCGCGCGGCCTGGCCACATGCGAGGCCCTCCGACGCCTAGCATGACGACGCCTGCTGCCGACTTTGACCAACAATTGACTGCTTCGCCGCCACCACCTCCGACTCCGGCAGCTTCTCCAGGCCCGTCCCACCACGAGCTTGACTGGAGTCACGCTGCAGATGATGAGGATTTCTTCCTGGCTAAAGTTCGCCACCACTTCAAGAACTCTGGTGGTCCGCACCGAACCAGACTTCTCGCAGATCTTCTAAATCTTTGCACAAGCCAACAGCTGAGCTTCGTCCACCAATTCGTCAGCCCGTTGCTCAAGAAGGATCCTTTCACAAGTCTCCCAGATGAGCTGTGTCTACGCGTAAGGCAACCTGAAAATTCCAAGGGCCTCTGTGCTAATTTCGTGCCTAACAGATCCTCTCATTCATTGATGATCCGAAAGTCTTGGCTCGTGCGTCGCAAGTATCAAGGAGATGGCGCGACTTGCTCAGCGACGACATGACGTGGAAGAACCTATGTGTGAAGCATGACTACGGCAGAAGTCTTTCGGAGGTTTCTGTTCCTATGGGCAGCGCATCGCGACCTGGCGCTCAGCCTCTTTGGGGTGACAACGAGTATGCCAGCAGCAGCTTCCCGGGTGCGCTGCCTATGACGGCTCATGCCTCTGGCTCACGCAGTCTCGATGGCTCAAATACACGGCCCAAAATGAGATCATACAAGTCGCACTTCAAGCAACGATACCTTGTTGAGGCAGCCTGGAGATCTGGCGGCACCAGCACAACCAGGAACATTACTCAAGAAGGGGGTGTTGTGACAAGCCTACACTTGACGCCCAAGTACATCATCGTGGCCCTTGACAACGCCAAGATTCACGTTTTTGACACAAAGGGCAATGCTCAGCGTACTCTGCAAGGTCATGTCATGGGCGTATGGGCGATGGTGCCCTGGGAGGACATTCTGGTTAGCGGTGGATGTGACCGCGATGTGCGCGTATGGAACTTGGCAACTGGGTAAGCAATTACAAGTCGCGACATCGATCATCTCGCTAACATACGCAGCGCCTGCCTCCATACTCTTCGGGGTCACACATCAACTGTGCGCTGTTTGAAAATGTCTGACGCTAACACGGCGATATCGGGCTCGCGCGATACGACGCTTCGAGTTTGGGATATTCGAACCGGGTTGTGCAGAAATGTCCTCGTTGGCCACGGCGCCAGCGTTCGATGCTTAGAGATCAAGGGAGACATCGTTGTGTCAGGCAGCTACGACACCATGGCCAAGGTCTGGAGCATATCGGAGGGCAGATGCATTCAAACACTTCAGGGTCACTTCAGTCAGATCTATGCCATTGCCTTCGACGGCAAGAGGGTGGTCACCGGCAGCTTGGACACCAACGTTCGGATTTGGGACCCTAGAACTGCGTAAGTACACAGAATCTGTGGCATGGTGACTGATTTACTGACCAGATGCAGTGAATGCTTGGCCATTCTGCAGGGCCACACATCTCTCGTCGGACAGTTGCAAATGCGCGGAGACACTTTGGTAACTGGTGGCTCTGACGGATCTGTACGTGTGTGGTCTTTGGAGAAGATGTGCCCCATTCATCGACTCGCTGCGCACGATAATAGCGTGACCAGCTTGCAGTTCGATGATACGCGCGTTGTCAGTGGCGGCAGTGACGGCAGAGTAAAGATTTGGGACCTCAAGACTGGTCACCTGGTCAGAGAGCTCATCGCCCAAGGGGAGGCTGTTTGGCGAGTGGCTTTCGAAGACGAAAAGTGTGTTGCACTGGCTTTGAGACAGAATCGAACCGTGATGGAGGTAAGATATCCCACAACCCCAACTCACGGCTTTCATGGCACTGACATGCTGCTAGGTGTGGTCTTTCTCTCCGCCCGAGGACGTGTTGTATGACCGTCCGCTCTCCCTTCAGCAACGCGTTTTGCAAGAAACTCCGAATCGACCAATGAGCGCTATGCAACTCGATTTTAGACAACAGCAGCCGACTGTCGCCGGCCCAAGCCGGGAAGCCGCCGGAAGCCAGGATGTAGATATGAGGGATGCCGGCCCTTCTACCGCCCCTCTTCAAGGCGGTAACAAGACGTTTTTCCATGACGACTAGAGGAATCTTCTGCGGACGGAGCATGACCGAGGGTTCCTACAAGCAGCGATGATTATCGCACCACAAAGATTACAGTTGGTACATACGCATTGGCGGCGTCTACTACCAGGGCATCTTCGACTTGCCGGTGGACCATGATGCCACAGCATCAATACCGCTTTTTCAGCAGGTTTTTATTTTTTTATTGATGACGCGCTTCTCAGCATAGACTATGACAGCCGTCCAGATTAAGAAGGATGGCTTCGTTCGGCGTTGGTCAGGAAGCATTCATGCATTTGGAAGGGAGACGAGCATGCCATTGACAGCATTTTGGGGGTGGGGTCCTTCGCTTTGGGGTCTTCAGGGACGGGCGATGGGCGGGACTCACGATTGGGAGGCGCTGAAGTTGCTCAGCATTGCCTCAGCGGCCACGCCGGCTGCGTTTTTAATATACCCCATGGTAGAGTATATAGTAGAGCTATATACTGCCTCAGACTGAAACTTCTTAACGAGGTTGCCATGTGGTTAATTTCAGTCGAAAGAGTTCGCTCATTGAAAGATCCGGTAGGCAGTTCAGGAGTCGCAATCGGAACTCGTGACTGGCGATGCTGCGCATTGAATTTGTGTAAGCCTCAACACAACCTAAGTGCCCAAAACAGCAGAGTGCAGGCGGAGTATTGTCGTCGGCTCGGCGAGCAACGGATTAACAAGCGCGCTGGTGGGATGTCCGTCGGGAGCGCCAACTGGACGAATTGAGTTCTCGCCTTAGCAAGTTAGACGGGGGGCTTCTGCGGCGATTGGGAAAGATTGCCCTCAATTCCCTTGCTATCTCCGATAGTCGCTCAACTCTATGAGCGCCGAACGAAAAAAAGACCGACCGTTGCAAGCCGGGCCCACCAGAAATTGAGGACAATGCCACCGCTCGGAACGAAGTGGCAGGGTGTCTTTGGAGCAGGCGCACTTGCAAAACTCCCGTTGAAGGTCACGTGTTTAGGAGCTAAGCCCATCTGGGACTAGTAGTTTTCAACAAGCAGCAGCTCCCTTCCCAACCAACGCCGCGATTTTTCGGAGCTCCAGCGGCCAAATAATTTGTTATCACCCTCCTTCCCCCGAACCCTTCACATCCTCATCGACCGGAGGCCCCATCATCTAAACCCCCACGATGTTCTCCCGCGCGATCAGGTTAAACCGAGCGGTGCCTCTGCGCACTCGCGCTCCCGCCTCTTTCGTTCCCGCGTCCCGGTCCGTCACCACCAATGCCGCTTCTGCGACCCTGGAGAAGAGCCTCCCCAAGGTCAGTTTGCGCTCTTTTCCCGCCGCCATATCCGGTCACGAACTCTCGGAATACCACCGCCTGCACCGATCACGACTCACTCAGTGGTTCAAAATGGCTGATTTTTGCCTGTTTTAGTCCGACGATGAGCCTTTCAAGGTTACCCTGAGCGACGAGAGCTTCGAGACCTATGAGCTCGACCCCCCGCCATACACCCTCGAGGTTACCAAGAACGAGTTGAAGCAGATGTACAAGGACATGGTTGTTGTCAGGTATGGTGGTGTCTATCCAAGTGCGAAATCTGCGCCCATCCGACCCCTCAACTAACCCCACGTTCAGACAAATGGAGATGGCTGCCGACCGATTGTACAAGGAGAAGAAGATTCGTGGTTTCTGCCACTTGTCTACCGGTCAGGAGGCTGTCGCTGTTGGTATTGAGCACGCTCTGACCCGCGAGGACGATGTTATCACTTCTTACCGTTGCCACGGTTTCGCTTACATGCGCGGCGGCACTATCCGCTCCATTATCGGCGAGCTTCTGGGTCGCCGTGAGGGTATCGCCTACGGCAAGGGAGGTTCCATGCACATGTTTGCCAAGGGCTTCTACGGTGGCAACGGTATCGTCGGTGCTCAGGTTCCCGTCGGTGCTGGTCTTGCCTTCGCCCACAAGTACACCGGCCGCAAGAACGCCTCCGTTATTCTGTACGGTGACGGTGCTAGCAACCAGGGTCAGGTCTTTGAGGCCTTCAACATGGCCAAGCTTTGGGGTCTGCCCGCCCTCTTCGGATGCGAGAGTAAGTTTTCCGCCAACACTAGGGTGAACCAGCCCGACTGACGTATATATCAGACAACAAGTACGGCATGGGTACCGCTGCTGCTCGCTCTTCCGCCCTTACCGACTACTACAAGCGTGGTCAGTACATCCCTGGTCTGAAGATCAACGGCATGGACGTCCTCGCTGTCAAGGCCGCCGTTAAGTACGGAAAGGACTGGGCTGTCGCCGAGAACGGACCTCTCGTCATGGAGTACGTTACCTACCGCTACGGTGGTCACTCCATGTCCGACCCCGGAACCACCTACCGCACCCGTGAGGAGATCCAGCGCATGCGCTCCACCAACGACCCTATTGCCGGACTGAAGCAGAAGATCATGGACTGGGAGGTTGTCACTGAGGATGAGCTCAAGGCCATTGACAAGGAGGCCCGCAGCTTCGTCAACGAGGAGGTTGCCGCCGCCGAGGCTATGGCCGTCCCTCAGACCACTCCCCAGATCCTGTACGAGGACATCTACGTCAAGGGCACCGAGCCCAAGTACATCCGCGGACGCACCGCAGAGGAGTCTTTCTACTTCAACTAAATTTCCCGCATGAAAGAATAATTGTCTCCTAACCAACCTGTCATATTGTACAATACCTGCTAGCTAGAAAGGGTGAAGTGGTCACAATCTGAACACGGCCGGGGACTGAAGATATCCACCTGGTTCGACATCTCTAGTGTTCGGTCATGCATTATGAAGCGTAAACAATATGTATTCAACGTCTAGTGAATTGTAGCGCCGTAATATCTGCCAGCGATCTCGTATATCATGCTTTCGGCCTCAGTGAAAGTTGAGACCGAAACTTCAATTGGTGCATAAGCCAACTGCCCAATCCGGCAATCCGCCTAGTCTTCAAAGTGGGTCCATGCACTGAATGAGTCCTTTTCGCGTCACTGGCAGGTCCCTACGCCGACGCACCTTCTGTGCTAATTAACGCGTTTCTGCCTGGAGCGGCGCGTCGAGCTTCCCCATCGTCGCACGCCAAACTTCATGTCTGCCTTCGCCTGCGCCCGCCTTTTAAGAAGTCCAATTCCTCACAGGACCACGGCCAGAGCGCTCTTCAGTTGCCACACCAGATCCTTTACTGTTTACCGTCGATCGACTCGTACAATGGCGCCGAAGCAGGCCACACTGGGGTACGTCAAGCCCTCGCAGACGACGTTGGGGTGTGTACAAGGGCGAAGTCCTCGGAATCACTACGGAAACCACAGGCTGCTTCTCCGATGCGTCTTGGGGTCCTTGCATGGCTCAAACGACACCGTACTGACTTTTCCAACAGCAAGTTCTTCGGGGCGAAGGGCTCTAAGCCTGAGCCACAGCAGAGCAAGCTGAGCTTTGCCACCAAAGCAGCTCCAAAGAAGGAGGCCAAGGAGGAGGCCACCACCGTTGATGATGCGAGGGACAAGAAGGGTGCATCTAGTATGCCCGCCTCAGCCTGCTCCATTGTACGGAATGCTCACAGATCACCTACAGAGGCGAGGAAACGTACCCGGAGCCCGAGCCCCACAGCCAAGCCGTCGAGCCCTGAAGTTAAGAACGAAGACGTTGAAGAGGAAGACGATGCGCCTGTCTCTAAGAGGCCACGAAGGGGCCGTCAGCGTGTTGTAGACGAGGAGGACGAAGATGACGTGATGGACGAGGCTCCAGCCAAGTCACCTAAATCTACAAAAGCACAGAAGAGCGGCTCAAAGAAGGTAGAGAAGAAAGCGGCGGACGCCAAGTCCACAAAGTCAACGGCTACGGCGCCTGCGAAAAAGTCCAAGTCTCCTTCTCCAGCGGTCGCTACCAAGGATGAAGATGAGGAGTCAACAGCTTCCGCCTCTGAGGCCGAAGAGATTGAGGACGAAGAGGAGGAAGTCAAGTCCAAGACGGCTAAGAAAACCCTGGAGAAGGTCCAGATGAAGCTCAAGACAGCGACCAAGGACCCTTATCCCGACTGGAAGCCAGGAGAACCGGTTCCCTACGCGGCGCTCTGCAAGACCTTCTCTCTCATTGAGATGACAACCAAGCGGCTTGAGATTATGGCTCATTGCTCGCTCTTTCTCCGTCAAGTCATGCGTCTGACGCCCGATGATCTCCTACCCACCGTTCTTCTCATGATCAACAAGCTGGCCCCTGACTATGCTGGTATAGAGCTTGGCATCGGCGAGTCGCTCATCATGAAGGCCATTGGTGAGACTACAGGACGCAGTCTTGCTATCATCAAGCAAGATCAAAAGGAGATTGGAGATCTTGGCCTCGTCGCGGTCAAGAGTAGATCAACTCAGCCAACCATGTTCAAGCCTAAGGCTCTGACGATCAGGGGAGTTCACAAGGGCTTGATGGGCATCGCCACAGTTTCTGGCAACGGAGCTCAAGGCCGCAAGGTGGATTCGATCAAGAAGCTGCTGTCGGCAGCTGACGCCCATAACATCGGAAAGGTGGACATCACTAAAGACAAGGGAGGCCCCAGCGAAGCCAAGTATCTTGTTCGCTTCCTCGAGGGCAAGCTCCGTCTGGGTCTGGCAGAGAAGACAGTCTTGGTCTCACTGGCCCAAGCCGTAACTTACCACGAAGCAGACGCCAAAGGCCAGTCCCCAAAGACAACAGACGTCGAGCAAGCGGAGGCTGTCCTCAAGCAAGTCTACAGGTATATTTGATCTGGTTCTTTTGCCAAAACGGTACTGACTGTGCGCAGCGAGCTTCCCAGCTACGATGTCATCATCCCAGCAATGGTGGAGCATGGCATCATGAATCTCCGCGAGCATTGCAAGCTTAAGCCTGGCGTGCCCCTGAAGCCCATGTTGGCGAAACCAACAAAGGCAATTACCGAGGTACTTGATCGCTTTGAGAACCAAACGTTTACTTGCGAATACAAGTACGACGGTGAAAGAGCGCAGATACACTATGTGGCGAAGAATGCGGATGAGGAACTTAGTCAGTCCTTGCCGGGAGCTACGCAAGCTGCGGCAGACGGTGTCGCTTCAATCTTCTCGAGGAACTCCGAGGATCTTTCCAAAAAGTACCCGGATATTCTGGCAAAGCTACACACCTGGGTCAAACCCGACACCAAAAGCTTCGTCCTGGACTGCGAGACTGTTGCTTGGGATGTTGACGAGAAGAAGGTTCTTCCTTTCCAACAACTAATGACCCGCAAGAAAAAAGATGTCAAGATCGAGGACGTCAAGGTCAAGGTTTGTGTGTTTGCTTTCGACTTGCTCTATCTCAATGGCGAAGCTATCGTTGAGAAGCCCCTTCGCGAGCGCCGTGAGCTTCTCGAGAACGCCTTTGCGCCGGTCGAGGGTGAGTTTGCTTTAGCAACACACATGAACGGACAAGAGCTCGAGCAAATCCAAGAGTTCCTTGACGAGAGTGTCAAGGCGTCCTGTGAAGGTCTCATGGTCAAGATGTTGGACGGTTCGGAGAGTGGGTACGAGCCCAGCAAGAGAAGTCGCAATTGGCTCAAGGTGAGTGCCGCTATGATCCCTCGTTTTCTCGCTACCATTTACGCCGATATTCTGACCGCTCTTCTTCTTTTCTAGATCAAGAAGGATTACCTCAACGGCATCGGCGACTCGCTCGATCTCGTTGTGTTGGGCGCGTATCACGGAAAGGGCAAGCGCACGTCGGTCTACGGCGCGTTCCTCCTCGCGTGCTACAACCCATCGTCCGATTCGTATGAAACCGTGTGCAACATCGGCACGGGATTCTCCGAAGCGGTCCTCGAGGAGCTGCACAAGCAGCTCTCAGACATTGTCATTGACCGGCCGAAGCCATTCTACGCGCACTCCTCGGGCGGACAGCACCAGCCCGACGTCTGGTTCGAGCCTCGTTACGTCTGGGAGGTCAAGACGGCCGACTTGACGCTCAGCCCGCGCTATAAGGCCGGGTGCAAGGAAGGCGTGGACCCGGCCGGCGAGAAGGGCATCTCACTGCGTTTCCCGCGATTCATCAAGGTGCGCGACGACAAGAAGCCCGACGAGGCTACCTCCAGTCGCCAGGTGGCCGAGATGTACCGCAAGCAGGAGAGCGTCACCAAGAGCAAGGGGCCTGCTGTGGATGACGATTTCGAGTATTAATAATGAGTATGAGGCTTATGCGCTCTGGACATGTTGAGAAATAGGAATGGGAGGTTTCCTTTTGGGGCGTTTTAGCACTGGCCTTTTTTTTCCGAAAGATGGGAAAAGTTGAGGGAATGCGTATTTGCAAGAGAGACGAAGAAGGAAGGGAGGGTACTGACTAAACACCACGACCACTACATGGGTCTAAATTTGCTTCACTCCAGAAACGCCATGCACTCGTGCCACTGCTAGCTGCGGCTCTCTGTGCTCATGCCGACATCACCTTATCTGCGTGCGTGCGTCCAATATCTCCGTTCCTTCGGTGCATGTCTCACGGTGGGAAATCCCGTCTCGATTTACTTTGACCTCGCATGCGCATGCATCCAGGCAGCACCGGGTCGGACGTCTGGTAGTCGCTGCTGCGGGCTTGCTCGTCATCGTGCTTGACACGGCAGCTCGTTTACTCTCTCTCTGTCTCTCTCCAGAGTAGTGATGGAAGGGCATGGTAGGTGATGTACAGATTGAGGGATTGAGTACGTTCAGCGTAGAGACATTACTCATACGCATATTTTGGTCGTTAGTTATCCTATGGTACAGCTGCAAAGGTGCAAAGGTGGTTGGTCACTCATTTTCTATCTGTGACTCCGTTTCATCAGATGCGAAGCATCGTCTAAAGGGGCTAGCGATGGCTTGCTAAGCTTCGGCGACGCGACTCCTGCCCGCCTTGGCCTTCTGAACCGCATGGCCCATCCCGATACCTTTCCTTCGGCCCCGAATTACAGCCTCTAGTGCCTTGCCCACGGCTGGCAGGTCGCCGAGCATGGTCAAGTGGCCGCGCCTGGTGCGTACCAGACCATTGTTCACCAGCTCGTATCCCTCTGGCAGCTGAGCCTCACGACTTAGAACGACGCCGTCTCCGGCACCAAAGATGAGATTGTCGTAGGCGTCGGCGTGAGCAATAGCCTCGCGACTACTAACGTTCACCGCAGAGACGGTCGGAATCTCCTTGCTGTAGATAACGCCGAGAGGTGGGTAGACGTTAGCTTCCGTATGCGCCGGCTTGTACTGCGTCTCGGCGCGGAACCTTTTCACCTCTGCAAGCGTGCGCTCGAGGTAAGCAAGATTTCTGGCACGGTTGGGCGGCGTTGGTGTTCCTGGAACACCCTTGGTGAAGGGCGACGGTGTATTCTGATGAGAATCTTGGTGATGAACGTTTCCGTCAATCTGGGGGTTGAGAATGCCCTCTCGTGCAAGCTCGACTCGACGCGCAGCATCAGCCAAGGATGATGGTGGGACGTGGCTGTTCTTTTTCTCGCTCGAGGCGCGACTGCGAAGCGGAAGAAGGGAGCTGAAATTGTATGGGCTCTCCTTCGGGTTGAGCGGTGGTAATGTTGCCTCTATACATGGCGAGAGGCGGTACTTGATCCAAGTGTTGACATCGTGAAAGTCGACACGATATTCCTCTTTAGTTTCTTTGTTGGCGAAACAGGCGCCGTCCTCGGGAAGGAAGACGAACGAAGTCCTTATTGAAAAGTTGACCTGTGCAGTCAGAATCTTCTCGTTCAGCAAAACCGAATCGCCATCCCTAAGAGGCCCTAGGACATTGATGCATCTTTGCGGTGTACCGACGTAGACGACCCCCGAAAAAAGCTCTGGCCTCTGGTTGACAGCATGGCGTGTGATGAGGCCGCCGAGACTGTGTGCCAAAACAAGCGCGCCCCTTGGTTCTTGTGAGTCCGGCTGGTTGGACGGAAGCTTTTCCAGGAATTCGATCATCTTTCGTGATAGTAGATGAGGACTGAGTCTCCAATCGTAACCGTAGTCCCACAGTCGCAGCTTTCCTTTACGGACGTTCTCGCAGGCCGCAACTTTCCTGAATAGTTTCCGCGAGATATCGATCGGGCCAATATTCTGAAGCATTCCCGAGGGAACGATTCGCTCCTCCATATTCTCCTCATCTTCGTGGTCGAGGCCAACCTCAAGGTCAACTTTTCTCATGTTCAGCCCAATTTTGACGGGAGCCCAGAGCTGCTGGTGCGGTGGCTCAGCTGACCGCAAGATTGAGCCACGGTAGCCGCCTAGAATCACGATATCGCCTGTGAGCTTCTCTAGTACTTTATCCAAAATTGCAGGATCGTCCGGTTGGAGCTTCGGGATCGATGTTGTACTATTCACCGCGTCTTCGTTCAGCCTGAGTGATGACGGGAGTTTGGGCAGACTAAGCATTTTGAAGGTCGGTCTTTCGGGTAAACTGTCTTTGATCGCCTTCATCCTTACGTTGGCCATCTCTCGTACGTGTTCGAATCTTCCGTCGTCGTCACCGATGGAGGATGTGCGAGATAGAGAGTGATACAAGAGCGAATCATCGGAGGTGACCCTTCGAAGGGCACGAGGTCGAGCTGTAGGCGGTCGAGACGATGAGACAGAAGCCCGGCTGACATTGGCAGCATCCCTTGAGGCTTCAGCCTGGCGAGGGCGACCGGCCAGATGAGATTCAGGACTCGTGTTACTATGAGGTCTACTCGATTGAGGAAAAGTTGATTTGCGTGGAGTTGATGTGGCTTTTGGCTCCGCTTTCTCGGCAGCGGCCGTGAAGAACGAGAAGGAATTAAAGATCGACGACGGCGCTGGAAATGAGGGCAGTGCTTTTGAGAAACGTTTCAACGCGTCGGCTCCGGTAGATGATGAGCGTTTATGTCTTGTTTGGCCGAAGGATATCGACTCCAGGGCACTCTTATGACCCGCGCCGTCTCCACCGCCAAAAAAGGCATTTCGAGGACTCGACTGCCATGAGGAGGGCAGATCCCTCTCTCTCGGAGCAGGCCTAGGTTTTTGAAGTTTGGGCGTTTGTCGTCGAACTGGTGATGACGGAGAGATTTGCAGGTCGGATTCGGGTTCGAAATTGGTGGGTATCTCGTCCGGGAAAGGCGTCAATTCTGGAGAGCTCGCAGAATCTTCACTACTAGGAAGACCAGAATCAAAAGCTCGGCGACTTTGCCTGGTTTCCATAGCCGCAGCCTTTTCAGCAGCAGATGTTTTTGGTAGAGTGAGGCGAGTGGCGACGGCGTTCAAAGCGGGCTGCATGACAGACTGGGCGCCATCTTGATCGTCTTCGCCATAGACAGGATCCTCAGACGGGACCCTTTCTATGGGGCCTGGAGGCGAATTGATCTTTAAGGTGAGATTCTCCTTCTGCGACATGGCAACCATCGTGAGATTCCTGCAATACGCGGGAAGAGTACGAGAATCGTCGGGTCGCAGGGTTGTTTATATAAGTCGCAGATTTGTAGAGCCGGGCGTTCCGGGGTTAGTTCAAGCACATGCTCAGTGTCCTTTTTGGGGGAGCAAGAGTGGACACCAGCCAACGCAGCACCGAGGCAGATGCGGATGAATACCCAAAAGAATGCTCGAAAACCGAAAATGTCTGATGGAAAGAAAATACAAGAGCTGGGGGAGAAGTTGGGTTAGAAAACGATTTGAGGCGGCCCGAAAGAAAAGGAAAAGTGGTCGCCACGGGAGGAATCCCCAGCTGAGGTTCGTGTTGGGTTCGTAGGTTGGGTAAAGTTGGTAAAGATGTTTTGGGGTTGAAAGAAGGCGGTTCAATGCAACCCCCCTTTGAAATCTGGATCTGAACGATTGATTTGGCAATGACGACTGCGACCCTGGGGGCAGGGAAGGACCAAGTTTAATTATATAAGGAATGGCCTTGAATCGCGCCTACCACACCCTAAGGTAACTCACCGTCTACCATCTGGCACCGGCACTGGCACAAGCACGACTGGAGCTGGAGCAGAACAGCAGACTGCCCAGCAAAGGCAATTCACGTGTATGGCTGCCAGCTATCCCCCGAATCGGTATTGCTTTACTGCATAGCAGGTATGTTCCATGAACGAGGGCAGGATGAGAAGACAGACGGTTACTTTGACGTACAGCGTGGTAGCAGCACCAGGAAATGTACCTTGCAGCGCGATGAGTTGACGGGCTACGTACTCGGCGGTAGCGCGTAGCTAAGGCGGCCCTTGAGCATGGAAGGGAAGCTTGCTGATGTCGTCCCGCCGTGTAGGGACTACGGCAGCGAAGAGCCAAAGTCTGATATGCACAGAGCTGCGCCTCACTCGCCCGAGGGCAGGGGGATCCTTCGTCGGTCGTACATCGTAACGATCTCCGGTCCGAGGGGGCTCTTTGGGGGCTCAGGCTCAGGCTGCCAGATTCAAATGCGGCTAGGCTAGGGATCGCTGTGCGTTCATCTCACTGATGTTTCTCTCTGTGTGCGGCTGCGTCTGCGTCTGCGTCTCCGTCTCTGTCCCTTTGCCCCCGTTTGACACTGCTCACCGAGTCACCCTCTGTGTGCTCCGCCAAGTGTCCACCGCCTATCATGGGCATGGAAGACTCCGCCTTGCCCAGCACGGATGGATCCTGTCTTGTCGCCCGGTCTTTTTCTTTCCTCTTGAAGGGAATCCATCTTTTGCGTTTTGTTTCGAGTCGAATTCTCTACCGTTGCACCTGTGCTGCGGCGGCCGCTCCAATCGCATGGGATCGTGTCTCGCGGTGAAGCGACTCGTGTTTGTTTGCGTGTAGTCAGTGGCATTGCTCCAAGTCCTCGTTACTTCTCTCTCGGTCTGATTATGTCACTGGCACATGCTGCACACGCGCTAGGCATGCTCGAGTAGACCCGGACGCCAATTAGCGAAGACGTCATTGGTCCATTTTCCACCTCCTCGGCCGGCATCGACGGCGATTGCGGCACCCGACGACCCGGTATTCCTGACTGTCGATCGGCTTCGATCAGGCAGCTTGGTCAATCTTACTGGATGCAGGCGATGCTTACGGCAAGAGAGGGTATATGGACAAGGAAATAACATACAGACGCAGCAATGCGAAATACACATCGACAGAACACAAGGCTGTGGATGGACTTTCACACGGGTAAAGACAAATGCATAACAGGGAATTCTGCGGTCGGGAACGCAATCTCGCGGGTCGGACCCGATTGCTCGAGACGTGTGGTGGGTAGAAGCAAGTATTAGGTGCCGCCGTCAAAAGGTAAGCTCAGGCTATGGCCTGACAAAAGCCCAAACTCGCAACCTGCCTCCAACTTCAGATGAGTTTGCTTGGGCGTTCTACCGTGATTCCAGATTGCGATTTAGGCCGATGTGCGGCGCAGGATGGACGATACTTGCCCGAAGAGCAAGCAGCAGTGCGGCGGTGAGGTACCTCGGTACTGAGCCACATACGGCGTACAACCTAGTAAAGTGCCTTCCCATTTTACCTACACGAACTTCGTGGTGGACTGGCTCTTCCGATAAGGAGCTTATCGTCTCACTAGCTTCCCTACACGTACCTACCTAGGTAAGGCAGGTAAGGTACTGCGTAGGTAAGGTAGGTACGCCAAGGTGCCTGCTGCTTAAGGTGCCTGCTGCTTAGGTAGCATAGCCGCGGGCCAGAAGCCTCACCCGCAACCACAACACTTGGGTAGGTAGGTTACGTAGGTAAGGTAGGTAAGGTAGCTTGGCTTTGCTCCCAACGTCAGAATCCCTGCCCCGCATATCCCCATCCTCCATCCTCCGTCCCACCTACAGTCTGCGGTCTTCTATTGTTTCTCACACGCAAGGTACCACCTCAGAGCCACACGAGGGGGCTGGTCCAACCGATTGCCTCGCGGAACAAAGGAAACACATTTGCTTCTAGCGACTGCGCGTTCTGAGCTTCGCCGGCTTCTTTCCACTTCCGTCGTCTCATCCCATGATATACTCTGTTTGCTAAGCTGGGCTGAGTTGTATCTTTCACCACCTTTACCTTTGCCCTTCCCTTTCCCTCCTCCCCCCCGACCTCGCCCGTGCGAGCGTCAGTGTCACAAGCATTCCTCTCCAAACACTCATTCTCTCGCGTTGTGTCTTTAGCTCCGAAACTATGACGACCCTTGAGCCTCGCAAACCCTACACTGATGCCGAGCTGCGCCAGCTGTACCCTCCGCAGCTCAAGCTCCAGCTCGTGCAGATCCTCCTGCGCCACGGTGAGCGCACGCCTGTCACCCCACGCTTCCAGGAAACCGGCCTGCCTCCGTACTGGCCCTACTGCCGCGTCGTCCGCCACCTCCGCTCCGCCGTCCTGGATCCCGACACGGGAGAGTATTCTTATCTTGACTGGAAGCGCCGCCTCGAGACCTTCAACCCTGCAGATGACAGCCCCATCATCGCCGCCGGCCCCAACGCCGAGCTCGACGATATATGTGACCATGGCATGCTTACCGACCGTGGTCGGGAGACCACTCGCAACTTAGGCCGTCGTTTCCGCAACCTCTACATCGATCGCCTTGGCTTCCTTCCCCCGGACCTCACCAACGCAGACTCCCTCTACCTACGCTCGACTCCTGTCCCCAGAGCTCTGGAATCGCTGCAACAGGCTCTTACCGGCCTGTACCCAACTCAGAACCGAGCCCCCGACCTGCCGACCCTCGCCATCATCACCCGATTACAGCCAGACGAAACTCTCTTCCCCAACGATGGCATGTGCCGTCGTTTTGCCGTCCTTTCCCGCGCGTTTGCCCAGCGTACTGCCGACCGGTGGAACGACACGCCAGAGATGGAATACCTGAACAAGAAACTCGGCAAGTGGATGCCCCCAGGCTCGCGAGTTGCCGTCGACTCCCGTCCTCGATTGAGTGGTGTCATGGACAGTATCAATGCCACGCGTGCCCATGGCCCACAGACGAAGCTTCCCTCCGAGTTCTACGATGCCAGAGCCATTTCAATCATAGAGAAGATTGGTGTCGAGGAATGGTATGGCGGATATAAGGAGAGTCAGGAGTACCGTACCCTGGGCATCGGTGGTTTGATGGGCGATGTTGTGGCTCGCATGGTCGGCAGCGTGGAGCACACTCCGGCCGACGGTGACTACGAAATCAAGAGTCCCGGCGCCGCTCCCCATCCCGTAAGATTTGGCATGAGTGGTTGCCATGATACCACCTTGGCAGGTGTGTTGTCTAGTCTGGGTGCTTTCGGCAATGACAAGTGGCCCCCCTTCACCAGCCACATCGCCATTGAACTGTTCCGTGACTCAAAGGTCCCGGCCGTAGAGACTTCCACCACTGTGCCAGCTGCTGCCACCCCTCAGACAGCCAGCTGGTTCAACTCATGGTTCTCGTTTGGCCGCTCCAGCACTCCGTCTCCCGGCACCGCGCCGCCGGGGATCGGTCGTAAGCCCACCTCCGACCTCACTGAAGCTGAGAAGAACCAGCTGGACGGATACTACGTGAGACTGAGATACAACGATGAGCCCGTCACCATCCCCGGCTGCAAGCCTGCTGGAAGCCATCTTGAAGGCGACGAGTCGTTTTGCACCTTGGTAAGCATTGCCGATCAGACCCTAACGGCCCCAACATGCGCAATTCTGACATGTCACGCAGGCCGCCTTCAAGTCGATCGTCGACAAGTACACCCCCAAGAACTGGAAGCAACAGTGCCGCACGAACCTCGACGCCCCGGCTATCCCGGCCAGCCCAGAGCCGGCTGGATACTAATGACTCTACTCGAGATGACGGAGTAATGTTTTGACAGTTAAGGTTCCAAATGAGACAGCATGTTTTTTGACGAGCGGGTTTTTTACACGATAGAACTGAGAGATGTGCCACATTTACAGGGACTACAGGGCCGCATACTTAGTCGTTCATCATATTGCACAGAAAAATACCCGATTGGTTACGTTTCATCCCTTCCGATGATGTAGTGGGCTTTTACAAAAGCTCCGCCAAGCTTGTGCAGGGGTTTCAGTCTGGAGAAACACAGAGCAGAGACTACAAGAATCACATGTATCCAAGTGAACAAACTGAACCATGCCGGAGCTGAGCACGGTGTTACATCAAGGTGTTCGGGCTTTACGGTGGATTCAACGCAGGAGCAATATGAGTCCCTTTAACCGTCAGCATATCCCTTCTGCCACTAATTGAACCACGTCTCATAGAAAAGCTGGTCCCTGGACACTCTCGTCGAGACAATCGTGAACTGAAGATCCGGACGCCCTGGCTTCTCGAAGACCTGCTGGGTGACCACAGCATCGATAGAAAGAAACATGGAGAGTCTGTCTCCCTCGCTCGCCATGGCCTGCGTACGTATCATGCTTGAATGAGTATTCATGCATATACGTGACCTCCATACCCTCAAACTCAACCGAGCCTGTACACGACCACTGTGTACGACCATGACGATGATACCGCAGTGCCCACGGTGAATAGAACGATCTGGCTTTCCAACCGCTAATCCAATAGTCATCCTCCAACGCTTTGAAATGTAGAAATTCCAGCTCGGGATTCTACATGAAGGCGCGTTGGCGGAGGCCCATACATCACAACCGCTGTAGGCGCGCCTTCGGGAAATGAGTAGAATACAACACACGTGACGTTTACTTGCGCACTAAAAAGCATTGGTGGCGATCAAACCGGTCCTTCTTCACTTCAACCGGTCACAAGAGCGTACTTTGAGTGCTGATGTTGTACAGGTTGGGTATCGATGCCTGGCGCCGCATCATGGAGATTGCCGGTTCCTGGAGGTCTGGAGGTGGAGTGAGGACCCAAATACAGTCACGTTGAAGTGAGCTAGATCTTCAAGAATATCCTGCAAAGACACATCCCATCGACCACTGTAGCCAAGGACGAGCAAACAAACTGATTCACAGCGGCACTTTGACACGAGATTTTTACAAACGGAGATCGCTTGCATTTTGTTCAGGGAAGCCTTTCCTGAACGACGCTCTAATACACATACATGCTGGCGATGCTGCTGCTTCGCAAAGCCAGCATCGCTTCCGCTCTCTAGATCCTCTCTCTGCGTTCCTCTGGCCCGCCGTGGGCTCATTTTTCCATTCCATTCCACGTTGGCTACGAATCATGAAGCCATGTTCCAGGCATATCATAATCTGGTATCTGCTGCTATGTTCAACCACAATCATATGCATGAAAGGGGTGTGCCAAAAGATTTTGTGTGGTAGTCTCCTCCCCCGTGCCCTGGGATCGGGAAAACAGCCCAAGACCACTTTGCCAAACCGGCCAAAATTATAGATGAGAAGAACAAAAATAGATGAAATTGAATCGAGAATCAAGAAATGAAGGAGAAGTGAGAAGACGCGAGATGCAATTACAACAATTAACCAATCTTTCCGCTATGTTCCTAAAGCATCATGTTGGGGGGAGAGAAGACAACCAGCTGACTTAGTTGGCAACCTCCTCCTCAACCCAGCCGTTCAGGCCACCCTGAATGGCGAGTCCGTACCCAGCACCCATACCGCCGAAGCTGGCCTGATACTGGTGGCCACGGCGCTCAGGGCCCTCGTGCGAGGGAACACCGCCATTCTCGAAGCCGGGGTTCAGGGCAGGCAAGCTGACAGCACGGTTGTGCTGGCCGCGACCGTTGCCAGGGGCCAAGAGGCCACCGATCGTGGTAGGGCCAGAGCCGGAGGCACTCTGAGGGTAGCCATTGGAGATGCTGGCCGACTGCTGGTGGCCCGAGATGGGACCCTGCGACTGGACGTCAATGGAAAGCTCGCTGGGGGAGGACTGAGCGGTGCCAAACAGAGCCTGTTGTTGACCGTACAGCTGCTGCTGGTGGGCTTGTTGTTGATGCTGAGCCTGCTGAGAGACCTGGTTCAAATACAGGGTCAAGGGGTTGTTGTTTCCATTGAACAGGGTGGCGGACTGCTGAGGGGTGTTGCCGTTGGTGGGAGAACCCGAGTTCTGGGAGCCAGTGGGCGGCGGCGAAGAGACACCTTCAGTACGAGGGGACTGGGCCTGCTGCTGAGACAGCTGACGAGGGGGGTTGCCGCATCGGTCCTTGCCGAAGTTGACCTTAAACTTCTTGTATTCGTCCTTGCTGCGTACGGCCTCGATAGCCTTGATGGCGTTTGCGATGTTGGTGAAGTTGACGAAAGCACAGCTCTTCTCCCTCAGGGCATTGACCAGTTCGATTTCGCCATACTCGGAAAAGTCTTGTCTCAAGCGCTCCTCAGTCCAGGTCTCGTCCAAGTTGCCAATGTACACGTTACGCGAGGCTCCTCCGCTGACAGCAAGGGCGATGGCAGGAGGCAAGGCACCGGAGTGCTTGCCCCAACCGATCTTCAGTCTGCGGTTGTGGATCATCAAGCCCTGGAGGTTGCTCAGAGCATAAAAGGAAGCAGCCGCTGTAGGGTCAATGAACGTGACGAAGCAGATGTGCTTGTCAGGGATGTAACGGATGTGGTGAAGGAGACCACCGCGAACGACGTTGCAAATCTCCTCGATCGTCGTCTCGGGGTGGATGTTGCCCAGGTAGATGGTACGGTTACCGAGGTTGTTGATACCACCGGCGGTCGTCGCAACAGCAGCTGCAGCCACCGACTGCTGAGCCAGAGCGTTGGAGATCAAGTCGCGGTCGGCACCAGTGAGCATGTGCGCGTAGCCAGGCGCGATTCCAAGGTACTGAGCAGCGTTCTGCTGCTGCGTCTTAGAAACGTAAGCGCAACGGTCCTTACCGTAGTAAACGCGACGAGGGGCCTGCCACTTGGGCTCCTGAGGAAGTTGAGAGACTGCCTTGATCGCGTTGGCAATGGACAAGAAGTGAATGAAGGCGATGCTCTTCTCGCGGACGATTTTGATCGTGTCAACGGCACCAAACTTGCCAAGATCGTCGCGCAATTCCTCCTCGGTAATGTCCTCTGGCAGGTTACCCAAGTAAACATTGCGAGAAGCACCCGACTGTTGGACAGCCAAAGCCACCGAGGTGGGAACCTGGGATGGCTTGCCCCAACCAACCTTGATGTCCTGGCCCTTGATGCAGAGCTTTTTCAAGATGGCATCAGAGTGGAAGTGGGTGGCAGAGCTAGCGTCCAAGAAAGAAATGAAGGCGCAGTTCTTGTCGGGCAGAAGACGGACGGACTCGATTTGTCCGCTGCGGACGTGACCCAGGATCTCCTCAGCCGAAGTGTCAGGGGGAATGTTGCCTAGGTAGACGGTGCGGCTGGTGCCGGTTACCATGCCAGGTCCCATGGAGACAGGGGAGCTAGGCTGCATGGGAATCTGCATGTTGCTGAACCCACCGCTCGTGGGGGACTGAGGCTGGAAGAACTGGGGAGCGCCGTAAGTCGAAGGAGAGACCATGGCCTGGTACTGCTGAGGAGACATGCTCTGCTGGACGGGGCTCATAGGGCCGTTCTGGTGCTGCTGCTGCTGAGCCTGCTGCTGAGCCTGCTGGAAGCTCTGGAGGTTCTGGAACTGGGGGCTGGCAAAGGCCGCAGGGGTACCGGGCTGGAAGGGGCTTCCGAGGAGCAGCTGAGAAGGCAGCAGAGGGGTGAATTGCATGTCGAAAGCGGTGCCGGGAGTGGCCATATCGGCGGCGGACGGAGGAGCCTGCTGGTGCTGGGTCAAGGGCTGGGTGTTGATGGTGGGAATGTTGCCGCGGCGAGGGTGCCTGTCGGCAAAGCCAGAGATGTTGGAAGTGAAAGCTCCATGAGAGAAGCCGGTGTCGCTGTTGGAAGGCTTGGAAGCATGTCCGGGGAAGCGGTTGCCAGGCGCACTGGGGCCGCCCTGGCCGACCGGTCCTTGGATTTCCTGCATCCCGAGTAGATGCGGAGGGACAAGGTTGTCCCGACCGATTTGGGATAGAACCGCCGTTTTGACAAATTAAACGTGCCCCGAGCAGGCACGGAAAGCTGGAGACTGGCGCGTTCGCAAGCTACGAGACTCGATGAGAACCGTAACGTCGACGTTTAAGTGGTCGTGTCTCAAATCTGGCCTGGAGGGTTTACGGAGTAGGCTTTGGTGTCCAAGTCGAATACAGTGAATTATACAAATCGAAACAACGAAACCCAAAGTTCGCGTGTGGGCGCTTCAGGCAGCGGGACTGTCGAAAGGGATCGAACTGGAGTTGGTATCTCGCCGGGTTGACTGGGCACGGAGCAGTCCGGTGACGGATTGTCTCTTTCTCTGCTGGAGCAAGAAGTTGAACAGGATGTTAAGCTGTGTAGCAAATGTTGGAAGCAATAGCTGCGATTCGCTGGCGAGGTCGATTCTGAGGTACCGTCTGCTGAGTGAAGGCCGTGTATGCGATTCGGATCGAGTCGTACGACTTGGTGAATGGCTCCTTGCAGGTCGAGCTAGCGGTGGTCAAAGAATTATAGACGAAGGTTATACGGGCAACGAATGTGGAAGCCAAGGTAAAAGATTGGTCAAGATGGCAGAAGCCGTAACGATCGCATGAGCCAGTGAGGTCGTCAGCGGCGACTCGCGGATTGGCTGGAAAGAATAAGAATAGAAGGTGGGAAGGCTAAGGATGAGGGCGGGCGGATGGAGAAGAAAAAGGGAGGACGGGGGTGAAGAGGAGGATTGGGGAAGGTATAAGGTGGTGAGGGTTGGAGGAGAGGAAGTGAAGTTGAGAAGGGGGTGGCGGGTGGAGAGAGAAGTAGGGTATGGCAGGAGAAGGTAACCAGAAGAGGAGAGCAGGGTTATGAAGCAGCAAAAGGAGGGAAGAAAGAAGGAAGGGGAGGAAGATGCCAGGAAGCGAGAGTGAGAAGCGAGAGAGCGTGTGTGTGTGTGCGCGTGAATGGGAGGGCGTAAAAAACAAGAGGTGAGCAAAAAAGCAGAAGAGCGGAGAGGGAGGAGTATGCAGTAAGGTGGCAGGCCCAGGACGGAGTCGAGAGGTAAGGGTAGTGAGGGTACACGCGCTGCGTTCCGGGGGGTTCGTGTAGGCTTTTGATTACCCAAAAGGGTGCAACTAGAATTGGCTGCGCTAAGTTTGATGAGGTTGACCAGGATTAGGGGAGGAGAACCCACAGTGCCTTGCCCACAGGAGGCTAGCAGAGCCCGGGGGATTGGAGCAGCGCGGTGCGGTTGACAGTGCAGCAGCAGCAGCAAGGCAAGCAGACTGCAGACTGCAGCGAGGGTCGGCTGGTGTTGGTAGGATTCGACGAATGGCAGCAAGGTACAGGTAAGGTAGGTACGAATCTGTGAGGTATCCTCACAAACCTCTCTTCCCCAAGAACACACACACACACACACCTACACGTACACGGGGCAGATGGCAGACCGGCAACCACCTTGAGATATTCCCGTGCTAGGTAGGGTAGGTGAAGAGGGAGAGAAGAGAGAGGAAACAAGAGAAAGAAACAGCACGCAATGCCGGCGGGGCAGAAAAGTAAAAGGGAAGAGGGCGAGAGAGTTCTGCACTTATTCGTGGCCAAGACCATTGACAGCCGCGATATGAAGACTTGGTACTTTGCTTTTGGGTGTGTGGGTATGTATGTGTGTGTATGCGTGCGTGTGCGTGTACGGATAGGTAGGTAATAGTTGTTGCGTGTCTTTCTACACCTCACGTCCATGTCCATTCTACCCAGTACCTTAATTCTCCGCCGCCGCCAATGTTCAAATGTTTTTGTCCATTCTCCAGCGGCTGGAAAGTACAGACGACCGACGGTGCTTAGGAACTCAGCATCACTGGACGGGTTTGACTGCACGGCTCGTCCGTCTGCCTCGCTCTCCATTGCTTGGCTCTGCCTTCTCCTCGGCGCTGGTCACTGATCAGGATGGCTGGCACGCGGTATCCGTACACTAGGTACCTTACGTGCGGCCCACGCACATCCATCACCGCCCACCCTGACAGGAACCTGACACCCACGGTCTGAGTTGAGCCATCTCGCCCTGACGGTATGACGGTAGGACGGTCGTTCGTTGTATCCAGGTCCAAGTTCCAAAGGCAGTTAACTAACTCTCTGTTTCGTTGGACCTGGACGGACCTGGACCTAGACTTTTGGTAGGCCGTAGACCAGACCGGCCCAACTGGTTGATTGTCCGCGTGCCCATCCATCCGTCCGTCAGTCCATCTCGTCTTGTCAGTCGGTGCCAACGGCGGCCCCCTGGGGCCTTTGCATTAGGTCGCCCCCCTTGGTGAGTGTTCCGCGTTAGAAATTACACGTCAAAGATACTTTCAACGGCGTGTTGGCCTCTTCTGGGCGTGCTGCACGGTTGCAGTTAGGGGGGAAGGTGGGGAGGAGAAAGAGACGTGGAAAGGGGTTGCCAGGCGGTTGACCAATCAGACGAGCCGTCTTAGGTCAGGCAGGCACTTGCTCTCACAGTGCTGGCGACTGACAGTGGGCGGTCGACGGTGGACGGTGGACGCAGTGGGGGACGAGGATGAGCTCTCAAGTCCCCAACGGGCGACGGAACATTGGACTAACCTTGTATCGCACGGGGTACGTACCGAACACAGCATGTTCCTGGCATTTCAGGCCGATCTGCACAAATAATCAGGAGCCAACGCAAGGTACATCGTACATCCGTGGCACAACTCCCTGACCGGGGTCTCTGGCACTGACTTTACCAACGGTGATGAACATTGGATAAAAGTGTCAGACAGTCAGAGAGCATCGTCGATGATGATGCTCATTGTGATGTGACGGGAACCACTCTATTGTCATCAGCATGCTGAAGCACCTACATGATGGGACGTGCATCAACGGCGACTTGCAATACGGATACGGCCAACAGGACCCGCGCCCATCATCGACTCTCACATTCCCCCCAAGCTCAAATGCAAACCCCAAAAAGTTCGCGGCGGGTAGGGCCAGCCAGCCGTCATTTCTCATTAGCCACAGCCACGAGACTTGAACATCTACCGCCATGGTGGTTCTTTAGCGTCATCACGCCGCCATCTACGGACCACCACTGGCTTGTCTTTAGTCCGACGGGGTTCGCGCAATGGGCCGGCCCATACGTACTGCATTCGTACTTCTCTGTCGAGTTCCCTGACTAAGGTCGGTACGCAAAGCACTACTTAGTCGGTCACCTACTCTAGACGACAAGTTCTACTTAAAAGTTTCCGTCTCCTGGGCCTCTTGCCCGTAAGCAGTGGAAATTCCACAACTCTAGGTGAGATGAGATGCATTGGCTGCTCCGACTAGCCTGCCTCGTCGAGTTGATACTACATAGTACTTGGCAAGGCTTGCAATTACGGGAAACTGCTTATTGCTCTGTCCCAGTCATGCACATTGCGCCTGCACCTCTAGGTAAGGTACGATAATCGGATAGCCTCCTCGCCCTGGATGCGGATGCGGGTGAGCCGCCAGCTCCACAACCCGCCAACCAACCAACCTAACCACTCAGCCAGTGCCTAGAGGGACGTCCTACTTGCCTACCGCTGTGCGGATACACCAGGCTCGCATCTTCACTCTTGCAATTGCTCCCTCTACCTTACGTCCAGGCTCGGTCGGCTTAAGCCATTTTCTGCCCTCCGTCCATGACTTGTTAGTGTCGAATATCCACATCTACATAGTACAGCCTTCGCGGCCCCTGGCCTGGTCCCCTTTTTTGGCCCCCTTTAAGCCCCTGGCCCCTGGGTCCTGGCTGGCCTTGGACCTCCATCTCCAATTGCGAAGACTCGGAGCTTGAGCCTCGTTTCTCCTGATTTGTCGGCTGGTCAAGTGCCACCTCGACTTTTAGCCCCCGTCGACCATCGTGGACTTTGCTGAGTAGCGGCAGCTGGGCAGATATCCAGGGGATCTGGTCGACGCTAGCCATCTACGAACGCGATTCTCCATCTCCGAGACAACACTGAAGTGCAGTGCAAGTGCACAGCGACGTGGCCAGAGGTGAATGAGTCGGTCTTTTTGCGCTGACAGACAGAGTCAAGCAAATAAGCATTACTTGCTACTAGCTGCCCTACTGGGTGACGGGGTGAATAGTGGTTGTGCTCTGCTGGCGCTGCATGGCCCTGTCTGCGTGCACAGCCAGCTTGCCGATATTGCCTTGTCAGGTACGGGCATTCTTGCTCAATAATACCTGCTCTGCACCGAAAGCCCCTCCCCTTCCTTCCTTTCCTTCCCTAGGTAGGGTATCCGTAAGTAAGGTGCGTCCTCTCCGAAAAACCCCTGATCACATCCCTGGCCGCTTCCAGCCAGCCTTCCCCTTGCTCCCACCTGGCCGACAGGGGAAGGCACGGCCTTTTCTGGCCTGGTCTGTCCCGTTCCTAACACTTTCCCCAATCAATTGACAACCCTCCAAGGGTTCATCATTCTCCCCACCCAGCTCGATGGAACATTGACAGCCAGCCGCCTTTGCCAGAGCGTCTTCCAAGCTCGGTCTCCACTCCAATACTCTGCCTACGCCCACACTTTGTACGGATGACCTGCAGTTAGTTGTGCGAGCTCCCAGATATCCGAACTCCCGCCTGTCTCTCAGCGCCTCTGATGAAGAATTGAAATTGCACCGGCTGCACCTCAATCTTGCACACCACACTCGTGGAATCTGGCCCGCTCATCCCTCTCTCGGTTCGCCGCTCATCCCACAACATCTTCTGAACCCACACTCTAGAACGCCAGAGCGCGAGAATATCGACGGACGTGCCGTTGCTCCAAAATTGCGATATAGCTCGCACCCAACGCTGCTTATCCCCCACTACACGACACTCTTCGGAGACAAGACCGACCATGAATATGCAGCACAGTGTATGTGGATGGCTACGCAATGGATTCGAGACTCCTCCATCTTGGACTTACAATCGACCGATGTTGCTACCGTGATATCGACTTTCTACCCCTACGCGACCTCGGCCTGCCTACTTCTGTCCAGCTATTCGGATGAAACACCGCTGCCAGGAGCCTGGGTTCATCAAAACCCCCAGACTGCTACGGGGGGCTTTGGGACACGAGAATCCAACTTCAGGTCAATATCTTGAAAACCTCTAACGCGGCTGGCCCCGTCAGCCGTGGCTTAGCTTTCGCCAGTGTCCCGACACCATCATTCGTACCCTTAAAATATGCAGAGACTTGACAGAAATGGCGAGAGAAACAACTGGCCGAAACCAAGCTTGGCTTCTGGACCCAGACTCGGAATTCCTTTGGCACCAAGCGCCGCCAAGCAAAAGCCGAATACTGCACCATCTGAACCAGATATCTTTGACCTCTCAGATCACTTCCCGAACTCATCGCAACGCCGTGTCTTACGATTGTCTTGCCTCAGAGCCATTGGCCATATACCTACTCAGACCGCTCAATGTGGTGGCCTACTCATGGTTTGCTCGACTCAAAAGTAACATGTAAAACGGATACATGAGAAGACCAAAAGCGATGTACAGCGTACATTCCAGCCGCTGTTCAAAGCGGACAAAATTCCCCTTGCCCGTGGTGCCTTACATAGCCGCGATGGTACCAAAAGCGCCAATGCATGTGCTCGACCCGACGCAGGCGCACAGCGGCAGCGGCAACGTCCACGCCCCTTGAATGGGGCTGGAACCGTCAGCTGCAGGCAGTATCCGCATTAGATCCGCCTCGCATCAAGTCATTACTCGTCCAATTGTCTCTCTCATCAGATCATCAACTGACCACAGCCATAGTAGCTGTTAAATTAACGGGGTAGTTTTGTTATTTTGCCCGATCTAACTGAATTAGGCATATAAATAGGTTAACATAGCTACGCTATAGTAATCCTACTAAACTACTATATACCTTAATTTTAGAGTATAACTAGCTTTTAGTTAAAGGCTTAAGACCTTAAGACCTACTTAGTTAAATCCCTACTTTCTAATTAGCCTAGATTAGCTAGAGTTTTAATAAGTTATTAAATAGTTTAAAAACTCCTTAGATTTAAATAATTTAAAGGCTTAGTAGTTAGTTTTTTTAATTTTAATTAAAAACCTATTATATTATATAACTTCTAGTAAGTATAAAAAAGTATATTAATAACTACTTATAGCTATCTCTATACTTATGATCTTAATAGTAATAGCTATATCTACTCTAGTAACTGCGCTAATAATAGTAACTATAATAATAGTATTAAAAAGATAGATTACTATAGTAATAATAGTAATTTTAGCTAAATAAGCTAACTTTACTACTATAATATAGTAAACACTTATTAACGCTAAAAATCCTCCTCTTATTAAGCTAGTAATATAGCTTTTTATTACTACTATAATCTTTTAAAATTAATTTATTATTATTAATAGAGGGTTTAATAGCTAATAAAAGCTTTAATAGAAGTAGTAAGAGTAATTATTATACTATATAGCTTAGTAATCTTACTTACTATTTATTTTAGCTACTAATATATACTCTTATTACTACTTCTACTTACCTAACTTATAGCTAATGCTAGCGTTACTAAAGCTTATAAAGTAAATATAGACCTCTAGAAAGCTTTATATACTTCTTATACAGAAGGTATATATTATATATCGCTTAAGTTAATAGTAGGAGGAAGGGCTTTATTGCTAGAGGAGTTAGAATTATAGCGTTAGTACTAAGTATTTCTTAGAATAATATTCAGATTAGGCTTAAAAGTAAGCTATCTAATTCTAATTAATTTAAGCTATAAACGTTAGCAAAAAGTTGATAACTAATAAACTAAAGTACTTATATTGTTCTAATTAAAGTACTAATAGTTATTAATGTTTTTAATATAAAGAACCTTATTATTACTACTATATAGTTAATCTAATAGGTTATAGTAGTAAGGTAGACCTTATTATTTTAAAAACGTATTAGTATAAGTAGTAAGTAGACTTCTCTGCTATATAAATATATTTTTAGTAGTATTATATTAATTATAAAGAAGCTTAAAAGCTTAAAAAGAAATGTTATAAATAAGGCTATTAATAAGCTTATACTTCTTTTTAGTAGTATATTATTTATAAACCTTATTATTAAACTTTATTTAGTATTACTCTTACTTTTTAGTAACTATTTTAAGAATTTTTATATATAAGATATATAGATTAGAGAGGTAGTTAGCAGAGAAAGTCAAAAAAATACAAAATACAATACAATACAAAAATACAATACATAATACAAAAATACAATACAAAATACAATACACGTATTGTATTGTATTTTATAGAATTTATTAAATACATGTATTGTATTTAAAATACAAAATACACGTATTGTATTTTGTATTTTGTATTGTATTTTTGTATTTAAATGGGATTTATTAAATTTAATAGAATATGTTAATATTTAACTAGATTTAACTGTATTTAAATAGTTTATATTTAACTAGATTTAACTATATTTAAATAGACTATATTTAATTAGATTTAATTATATTTAAAAAGTCTAATTATATTTATTATACTAACTATACTAACTATACTAACTATACTAACTATACTAACTATACTAACTATACTAACTATACTAACTATACTAATTATACTAACTATACTAACTATATTAACTATACTAACTATACTAACTATACTAATTATACTAACTATATTTATAAAATAATATTTAATTTATATATTTTATTAATTGTATTAATTAAATCTATTATAAGAAATAATATTAATAGAATTAAAATATATTAAAAGTTTAAATTAAATTTATATTTATAAAGATATTTATAATACTTAATATTTCTATTTAATATTATTAGTTATTATTATTAGTTATTATTATTATTATTACTTAGTATTATTATTATTACTTATTATTATTATTAATTATTAATATAAGGTATTAGTAATTTAATATTAATTACTAAATTAGTTATTAAATAATAAGTATTAATATTATATAATATATATTATATCTATTTATTAATATTACTTATTTTTATTACTTATATTTTACTAATATTAAATTATATAATATTAAGTATAATTACTTATATATATTAGTTATTATTATATAATTACTATTAAACAGTAATTATACTTTATAATTATTACTTATTAGTATTAATTATTAGTATTAGTTATTACTTATTAGTATTAGTTATTAGTATTAAGTATTAATATTAATTAAAATCTAGTTTAAAACTATAATTTAATAGATTTTAATTAATATTAAAATAAATACAAAAATACAATACAAAATACATAAATACAATACATGTATTGTATTTGTATTGTAATAAAATCTCTTTAAATACATAATACAATACATGTATTGTATTTACCCCCCTAAATACATGTATTTATAAATACATGTATTGTATTTGATCTGTATTGTATTTTTTCCAATCTCTGGTAGTTAGTGAGGTAGGATTTTAACTTATAGTAGCTGCTTTTAGTAAGTAATATTATCTTATAGCTATAGTTTTAAAGTTAATAAATAGAGTAGTTAATAAACTCTTTGAGGTATAAGATATATATTATCTAGAAGTACTATAGAATATCTAAAAAGTTAGTATTAATCTAAGTATTATAAGACTATATATATCTAGTTAATTATAAAACTACTACTTAATATATTACTATACTTTTTTATATACCTTATAAGTTAATATATAAATATAAGCATTTTATATTTTAATAAAACTATTAAAGTTATAGTTATAATCCTTTTTAGTAAATATCTTACTAACGCTTTTTAAGCGTACAGCTACTTCTATAATAAGTTAAGTAGTAATCTTATAACTTTAAGCTGTAAATTAAGGTTTAATAGTATTATTATTAGTATTAAAAGTAGTAGTAGCCTCTTTATTACCTTTAAGAGCTTATAGACCTATTTTTTTTTTTTAGTATTTAAAGTGATATTTTTAAGTATATACTATATATAAAGCTATTACTTTAAGAGAGGAAATATATCCTTAGTAGCCTGCTTTAAACTAGTATTAAAATTAATAATAATAACGCTTAAATTAAGTATAAAGTTCTTAAAGAGTAACTAATAAAATTATAGTAATACTTATCTAAAAAATTTAGTAGTTTTAGTAGAAATAAAGTAAAAGTAAACATTAAATATAGTATTAATAGTAGAGAGACTAATAACTTAGAAAAGAGGTATTTAAAATTAATTAACCTGCTCTATACTTCTATTAGTAAAAAATCAAAATAATAATAAATAAAGGGGGTAGTAGAGATATATATTACTTACTTTATATATATTATCTATTATTAAAAGCTTTAGGTTTCTCTTTAGTATATTTAAATAAAGCTAATATATCTAAAAAACACTATTAATAACGCTATTTTTACTATATTAAACTATATAGTAGGATATATTAGCTCTCTAAGTAAGTTTATTAAGAAATAGCTAAGTTAATATTAATAAGCTGTACTTCTTCTACTAAAAGTAATATTACTAGTTATAGACGTCTTATAGGCTAATATAGTAGTCCTTTTACTTAAGAAGATTTATAATTATATATAATAATAGGTTATTAGCTATAGAGAGCTCTTTAATATAATTAAAGAGAGGTTTTTTTAGAAGGTTACTAGAATACTTTATAGCCTACTTAACCTTATTAATACTAAGTTTTTAAAAAACTAAAACTAAGGTAAACTAATTTTAAGTAGTAAGAGGGTAGTTATAATACTTAAAACTATTAAGAACCTCCTATATTTAGATATTTATAGTAGTAATATATTAGATTTTAGTTTTAAACTAGTAGTTATATTACTTAGTATAGGTTTTTCGCTTTAATATAGTTAAAATACATTTACTCTTATAATTATAGTAAATATTATATTAGTTACTACTATTAGAGGTTTTTTTTTATATAAAGTAAAGCTTTTAGTATAGAGAGTAATATAGGTGTATAGTTAGTACTTTTTAAAAATAAAGGTTTAGATCTAAGCATTAGATATTATAATAGTCTTAAAAAAATATAGGATATATAAGAAAATTAATAATTTAATATACTTAGAAAATAAATAAAGTAATAGAAGCCTCTTATAAGTTTAATTTCGCTTATAGCGCAGGTAGGTAGGGGTTTTTCAGCCGAGTTAATTGAGTTAACGATAGGAGGTTATAGCCTAAGAGGGCAGTACTTAGAGGGGTAGATTAATCGTGGCGGCGGTGGCGCGGCTGCTAGATTAGGCTAGCGCGGGCAAAATAACAAAACTACCCCGTCAATTTAACACTAACCCACAGCCATGGCTTTCCTCCGCTGCCAGAAGTGCGTTTTTCTCGGGCCACCTCCGTTTGCAGCGTCGACCCACGCCACACCGTTGAGCAACAACGTCCTTGAGTCAAACATAAGAGAGGCTAGGCTGGTTGCTTTGTCGCTTCTCAATACCGGCCACAATCACCAGCCAAAATAATACATCCGAGGAAGCCAGCTGCCGGCGAGCATTCTCCCACCGCAGCCCTCCGTAATTGGGTTTTAAGCTTCATGGATAGCCTGTTGGCTGCTACGACGTTGTGTCTTGTTCGCTGGACAAACCTTGCCACCCTTCCGAACGCCCTGTCCGACGGCTCCGGGTTCTGTGATGGACATGCCCGGCGCGCATCCCCACCACCTGCTTTACTGACTGCACCGTTCATTTCAATCTGCCGCCCCGTGAATCGTCTAGCCGTACGCGCCAGCGCCCGCTCGGTTCTTCCCCTTGAACCCCTTGGCAGCATCCAATGGTCGCTGTCCCCGCCTGCTGGCCGATCGCCGGGACATCAGTGCGCGCACGCGATCTGCCGCATTCGAGAGCGGCCGCGATGGCATGCCGGTAATCGAAGGTACAATTCGTGTTCCTGATCAATAGTCCGAACTAGAGGGACTAGGCTCCAGAGAAGTTGAAAGAAAGGCATCCCGCAAAACCACAGACAAGCACAAGACGAACGAAAACGGTTTGCCCTCCAAGGTCTCGGTTGGTACTGCCACCTACTCTCCACGCACGACAGCCGCCTCGCAACCACGGCTCGACCGCACAGACCGGGGCTCAAGGCCGGCCGGCTCCTCGACTCGGCGGGCATCCACCAAAGTCTCCTCACCCCTTTCTGAAGAGCATGGCACCAAGTCCTTCTAGAAGAGGTCTGATGTAGACGCCTCAAACACAAGATCGGCCGGGCCAGGGCGAAGGAGACGCTGCAGCTCCTCTAACAGGCTCCGGGCCTACAACCCCTCGTCCCTCAATTGGCGACTCCAGCATACCCAGTATCCGTATTTCCTCCTGTCTGCCCAATGTTCAGAGCCAGATCCTGGTCGAAGACCAGGAAGCATCGCCCACGAACAGACGACACCCCCGGTCCTACGTAGTGGTGGTTGGTTTGCCTGCGTGTGTCCGTCTGCTTTTCATCCTGCCGTTCCAACAGTATGCAGAAGGCGAGAGCTTAAAGTCTGACTTGAGTTGACAAGATTTGAAGCTTGGGCAAATAAACATGTCGTGCTAGGCTCGGCTCGCGCACCATGTCTCACTATTGGCCCTTCCCCCCCCCTTTTTTTTTCTTTTTTTTTTGGGTTGTTTTCACGTCTTTCGCCTGTCGAAAATGACGAGCGAGCCCCCCCCCCCCCCCGGGCAGGCAAGACAAGGTGACAGTATGCCATGACCAAACGGCGAGTTTTCGAACCGAATTTCAATCCTCAAAGTCGACGTCACCCGAGTTGGAAAACAACCATGTCGGCACTCGGCAGTGTTTCTGACGGCGACCGGGGCGTCTATCACTTTCGGTGTGGTGCTTTGGCTTTTGTTGTCTCTTGTTACAAGTCACCTTTCGCGGAGCTCACAACCGCTTTTGTCCTCCGGGAAATCATGCTCCGGCAGAGATGGTTTGAATTCCGTAACTCCTATCTAGACCGACCCGTCTCCGATACCCTTGCCCAGCTTTATGCCGGCAAACCATTGCAAAGTCCCCTGAAAAACCCTGAATGATCTCGCTGATGCCTCGCCGCAGCGTTTTTCCTCTTTTCTTTTCAAGCACGCTAGACTTTCTACTACACATCACCGTCTGTCTCACGACGACAGCCCACCTATTTACGGCTTGCAACGGCCCATGTAACGGGGGTACAAGCATGTCGTGCGGACGGTGTGCTGGTTGGCGAGCCAGGCCAGGAAACGCTCAAGACCAAGTCCGTAGCCGCCGTGGGGGGAGGTGCCGTACCTAGAAAGGTTGTGGTTAGCGCTGATGTATGGACTCATCATTGTTGGAGAGAAACTCACTTTCTCTGGTCAGTGTACCAGTAGTAGTCCTTGGACGGGATGCCCTCTCTATCGTAAGCGGCGAGCAGCTCCTCATAGCCCTCCATTCTCATCGACCCGCCCACAATCTCACCAACACCGGGCATCAAACAGTCGACGCTCTCGGTCACGCGGGGGTCCTGGGGGTCCTTCTTCATGTAGAAGGCCTTGATCTCGGTGGGGAAGTGGGTGAGGAAAATGGGCTTGTTGATGGCGTCGGTCATCTTGCGCTCAGCAGCCTCGGCGATGTCGTCGCCAAACTTGTGGGGCTCGCCCTCCTCGTTGAGGATGGGGGGATCTTGGGCGTTGAGCCAGTCAATGGCGTCGGTGTACTTCATGCGCATGAAGGGACGGACGGGCCTCTTGAAATCGGGGTTGAGCTCCTTGATCAAGGCGGCAATCTCCTCGTCGGCCAGAACGTTGTCAATGACACGGCACATGACCTCCTCAAGGTGCTCCAGCAGGTCGGGGAACTCGATGAAGTCCAACTCGGCCTCGACGTGAGAGTACTCGGCCAAATGTCTACGGGTCAAGCTGCGCTCGGCACGGAACGACTTCTCGATACAGTAGACGCTGCCGAGACTGGGGAGGACAGTCTCGAGGTAGAGCTGGGAGGATTGGGTGAGGTAGGCGGTCTCGTCGTAGTAAGGGACGGAGAAGAGCGTGGCACCGCCCTCGACCTGGGTCTGCACGAGGGCAGGCGGGGAGACCTTAGTGATCTTAAGGTCCTTGTAGGTCTTGGTGAAGGCCCACTCGACAGCCGCGCGGATCTTCATGATAGCAGACGCGTTGTCGCCGCGAAGGACCAAGTGGCGGTTGTCCAGCATCTGGGAGTCCCATTGGTTCTGGGTCAGGGAGACCTTGTTGGTAATGGCATCGTCATCCCTGGGGGCGCTGCCGATGACCTTGTAGTAGTCGACGTGCAGCTCGCGGTTGTCGGGGGCCGTCTGGCCCTCGGGCACCTTCTTCAGCTCTCCGTAAACCCAGAGGGAAGTGCCCTGCGCGAAGGTGAGGGCATCGTAGGTCTTGGTCAGATCGCCGGCCTGCAGAACGCACTGCAGGTGACCGTATCCGTCAATCAAGGTGATGAAAGTGGCCTGCTTCTGCTCGCGCAGTCTGTGGATGCGGCCGGCAATCTTGACGCGGGCGCCCTCTTTATCGCCGTCGCCGAGCTCGACGTTCTTCTCGCCAATGGTGATGCGCTTCGCGGGCGGGAGTGACTCATCCTCCTTGATGACAATCTGCTTGGCGGCCTCGAGGGTCTGCAGGCGCTGCTTCTCGCGCTCCTCCTCCTGGGCCTTGTTCTGCGCGGCCTTGGCCAGCTTCTTCTTATGAGCGTCAAGGGCGGACTGGGCCTTCTTGACGGCGCTCTTGGCAGGCTCCTTCCACTCGAGGCGGGCGGCCTCGTCGTCGCCCGTCTTGGAGGCGCGGGACAAGAACGTGCGGCCGGGAGTGTCGATGTTGGCGATGTATGCGGCGGCGAGGGACTTGAAGGGGGAGGATTCGGTGCCCGTGGTTGTGGGCTCGTCGGCGCCGGCGTCGGTGTCGATGTAGACCTTGTCGTCTGACTTGAGGCGCTCGGCCAATTCTTGGACGGCGGCCATGTTTGCGGTGTTCCTAAAAGTGTCTGGCTTCTCTTCCACTAAATTTTGAATCAAATTCGGAGAAGGGGGCGTATGTGACGGTGGCCGCAATGGACACGTTGTTTGTTGACTCGTTTCTCGTCCCGGACGTGAGGCAGGAAATTTTTGGGCTGCGGTCGAGCGAGGATGGCGGGGTAGTAAAATCGGATTGAGTTGGTGGGAACGCGAGACGGAGGGGGAATCTACGGTGACGGAGGAGGGGTGGGCCTGATGTACCTTCCCGCAGCTGCGCTGTGTGAGTCACTAAAACCTGACCCTTCGAACCGGGAGCAAAGTACACAAATGTCACCAGAAGATGCGAATTAATACAGGAGCTTCTCTCGGGCGAGCATCTTCCGTCGAGGGCCTCGTTTATCTAATCACGATTCCAGAGACCAGGCGAGGGAAGGGTGAGTCACTCATCGTTCCCAGGGGTTTGTTACACTGGTCAGACCCCTTGATACCTCTAGTTGACGAGGAATATATGGTCCGTGGTTGCTACCGGCCCTCGGGCAAAGCCAAGGCACACAAGTCAACAGTGAATCTGGCCTGCCGGCGCGCCGGACGGGCTGAGGACGATGCCTGTGGTTCGAGCGAGTGTCAATTGAGCATTTCAATTGCTCAGAGATAAGGGGCCCAGATTGGAGAGGAGCTCGGGCCCTTGAACGATAGGGTTGGGCTCCGAAGATAGGAGTTTCGAACACACTCCCTTGACTCGCATGTTTGTTGTCATGAGAGCAAGCAGGGCAGGTGGAAGGGGAATTGAAAGGCGGTCAACTCACCGACATGCCAGACTTGTTGATGCTGTCCTGGGATGCCATGTGATTGATGGTGTTTTTGATCTCCGAAGACATGCTATGTTGACCGTTGTTCTCCGAACCAAGATACGGCCGGGATGTGGGAATATAGACTCGGCTGACGGCGCAAGTGACCTGGCTCTCGCTGTATATTCGTCAAGAGAGTAATAATTCACTTCACTGGAGCCGAATCGATGCTAGTAGCACTCGTATCAGGATGAACAGCGCAAATAAGTAGAACATCAGGACGGGCGTGCGTGGCAGAAGGTGCAGTTGACGTGAACCCAGCTACGGATTCGCATGTTCGAGGAAAAAACCGCTGTAGACAACCAACTGGTGGTTCGAACTTGTGGTTCAATATCAATATCAAGGCGCGATCAAGGCGAAGAACGGCGCGCTGTGATTGTCACATAAGTCATACATGGGCTGCCCAAAATTCTGGTGTAATCACCTCGCATCTCATTGACGGACACCTTCCCAACAAAAACGAACCAATCAGTTTCTAATCTTCAATATAAGCCGCTAAATTCGCTGGAGATAGGCCGTAAATGGCCCTATGTGAGTCGATCATGAGATGCCTGTCGCCGCCTTTACCTCAAAACCCAACCCAACGCGCCTTTGTCATCCAGTTCGTCAACCCCAAGCTAAGGGTGTGCTTCATGGGCGTAGCCAGTCCTCGTTTTGAACGCCCCATCCTCTCACCATGATCGCTTCCTCCCGACGCCGGTATCATTCCCCAAAGCACATCGCTCACAACTCATCCTTCACCTCCGCCTCGACAGCAGCAGCGGCCTTGCCCTCCTTGCCCATCCCCTCCAGCCCCTTCTTCACCATGGAGCTCAACACTTCATACACGACCTGCGCCGCGGCCAGCGCCGTCTCCTCGCCAGCGTTCTGGTACGCGGGCGAGACCTCGACAACATCGGCCCCAACGAGGTTCAGACCCTCGATACCTCTCAGGATGCGGATCAGCTCGCGGGTCGTCCAGCCACCGGGCTCAGGGGTACCGGTGCCAGGGGCAAAGGCGGGATCCAGCACGTCGATGTCGATCGACAGGTACACGGGGTCCTCCGTCCCGAGCGTCTCCATGATGGTCTTGACGATGCCGGCCGTGCCGATCTCGTCAATGTCGTCGGCGGCGATGCGCACCCAGTTCTGCGCCGTGTCGTCCTCGTGGTCGGAAAAGTCCGTGCCGGACAGACGGGTGCGCAGGCCCGCGTGGACGGAGGGGGCGGACGTGGTGTTGGACAGGAGGCCCTCGTTGCCGGCCATCCAGAACATGGAGCCGTGGTTGAACTGGGTCGACGTCCAGTATGAGGGGTACTTTTCCGGATGCCAGGTGTCCAGGTGCGCGTCGAAGTGCAGCACGCGGAGCTGGCCGTAAGTCTCCTTCAACGCCCTGAGCGCGGGCAGCGCTAGGCTGTGATCGCCGCCGAGGGTGATCAGCTTGGGCTTGCTCAGAGACGAGGAGATGGGTTTCCTCTGTCCCAGCTCCCTGAAGGCGGTGCTCATCTGGTCGAGAGCAATGACGTTGTCCATGGGCGTCACGGGGATGTCGCCACAGTCGATAATGGTGGCCCAGTTGGCGTACGGGTTGATGTTGGCACGGGGATTGAAGCCACGGAAGGACGTCTGTCTGCTGGACGCCTGCCGAATCGCGCGGGGACCGAAGCGGGCGCCTGAGGGTCATGTTTCAGCTGTTGGGTTCTCACAAGCGATGCAGAGACGTTGATACCTGGTCTGTAGCTCACGGCCGTGTCAAAAGGGGCGCCGATGATGGCGATGTCGTAAAGTTCTTGGGGTGTGGTCAAGCACTTTGCGTGCTTGAGATGAGCAAACGTGCCGATGCCCGTGAAGCCTATACTTGTGAGCTGAGTATCTGATGCCACCGATGGTGATTACGAACCCCACTGCCAGAAGAGTCAGTCATGGTGCCTACTCATAATGTCAGAAAGCCGGACTCACCTCAAAGCCCCATTTGGCCTCCAGCTCATCCAGCTCAGCCTTGGTCCATTCCTTGTCGTCACCGTGGTTGCCGCAAGCAGAAGCTAGTAGAGCCGACGAGCAGCCCAGCAGCAGAGAAGTCAACTTCATGGTCCGTGTCTTTCTTCGTAGTGTATGAGTTAATCGTCTCTTGTTGATAAAGTTGAGGCAGATGGGTTGAGAGGTCGAGGTTCAGACAAGGAAAAGACGGCTGGGAAAAAATTGAATGCCTGGTTTCAAGTCTATCGGGAGGAGTGCATGACAACTTTAAAAAGACCAGCCGATCCGGCGGGACTGGCTCAGTGCACCGCAACCGGCCCGGCCTCCATTTGGAAGATGGCCTCAGTCTGCCACTTTCATAGATATGGCGGATTCGCCCACTTTCTTCGTTGCCGAGAGGGGCGCTACCTAGTCTCCAGTCGAAGCTCCCCCGAGGGAAAAGATACCCGCTGGCCGTGGCCCAATTGGCCAATGCATCCACCGTCGTCCGTCGTTGCGGTGTCAAGCTCCTGGCCGGAGCTTCTAGGCTCCCGGAAAATGCGGAGAACATCGGGTTCGAAATAGGCAAGCTATCCGTTCTGACCAGTCAATCGACCTCCATATCCGAGGGGGGCAATAAACCGTCAACCAATGCATTAGCCTATCTTCGGCCCTCTGCTCCTTGGATCGAATGGCCCCCGCGGAGGATGGAGGGGTAGCGTGGCCGCCGGCGAAGGGACTGCGGGGCCGGATATGCAGCTAAGCAGCGTCCGATTTCCTCCCGCTCCCCCATAAGGTCTTCAAACAGCCCATATGTAATGATCAACAAAAGGTGCATATATCCATCAGAATCGCCAATCCCATCCAAACCCAGCCGCACTCGATACTCTCAGAATTCGTCAACAACCTGCCGATTGAGGGGTGGCTGACGTGCCTAGGCGCCAAAATACCCCAAGTGAGCATCATCGGTTGGCCAATACGAACCCCCCTTTACCCTCAGAGAGCAGAGCCTTGCATGTCTTGACCATCGACATCTCCACTCTTGTCCCCGGGGGCCCCATGGCCTTCCTCGTGGCGTTCGTAACCGGCTCCCGACATAGTATGCAACACCAAAGGCAGCGAGAGGATGAAGTCCAAATGCGGGGGAGGCAGGAGCGAGATTCAAACAGAAGAGGAAAAAGCCCGGGTCTCCCCCGCGGGGCGTTTGAACCCGTTAGTAAACGGCACTAGTCTGACCACATCTGTCTCGCATTGATGGTGGCAGAGGCGCCCGAGGTGCGACGTCATTCCCCTTATGCAATACGCCTACCACCCCTCAGCCGAAAGATCGAGGGGACCAAGGGGTTTCTAGTGGTCGTTGCGCCTCTATGAGTCGTCTCCTGGGCAAGATTGCAAGATAGGCGTAGCGGAACAAAGAAAGCGGTTGTGTGGCGGCGTCACGACCGCTGGGCAGACGGAACAACAATGCCGTCCATGTCGCAAAGCTTACTGCTCACCATCCATTGCCCATCGCGTGTGTTTGTCTGCCTCAACGTGGTGGCGGTAATGCTGTCATCTCTCCCTCTCCCTCTCCCGCAGGCACCATCAGGGCCTTTGGATGGCGTACTCGGGGCCGAGAAACTTGCAAGCAGGAATGACTCGCCGGGCCGATAGGTGGTGTAAACACCGAGTCTGTGGTGCGATGGACGAAGCAAGGTTCCTGGACTGGCCGGTGCTCATCGTCAACGCCCGTCCAATCATCGCAAAATGAACCGAATAGAGAATAGGGTCACCAAGCACTTCAGCGCGAAAAAAATTGACCATCGATTTAAAGTGCACTCCAATCGCCGAACTGTCCTATCGAAGTATTCCTGCCTGCGTGTGATGAATTTACCCATCCCTAAATGTAGAAAGAAGCAAGAAAGACCACCAAGATCCGGGCTAGGGGGCAAGGAGCTCGAGGGGCTAGGAAGAGGGAAGAGGGTAGTAGGTTGGGGGTAGAGAGAGAAGGGGGGAGGGGAGGCGATGAGAGGACCTTTGGGAGTTTGGGAACCAAGTACGCAAGGGGAAATACAGCCCGTCGTTTTGATCCATTTCCCTCTTTTCCTGCAGTCCCCCTCGTGACGAAAGATGCCTGACAGCCCGGACTGTCGGTCAGATGGTCCAATCCAAACCTCGCTGTCGTTGAACCAGGAAGCCCAATCCATTAATTCGCGAGAGATGACTGCCCTGATCGGTTCCAGAGTTGCAGCTAACCAAGATCCAGCGTGTCCTATGCCATGCGCGCTGCAAACAAAAAGAGGCCCAAAATGCCATTCAAAGCCGGATGTCCAGAACCGTTTGCGCGCGCATCTGGAAGGCAAGAGAAAAGGCCCAAGCCTGGTTCTCGGCTTTTTCGCTCGCCGCCAGAGCCAGAACCTGGGTAGGGCGGAAGGAAGCGAGACCCGTGGGGAGAGGGTTCGCAATCAGAGGACAAGGCACTTGTGCGACTTCTTCTTGGGAGCAGGGGGCTCCAGAGCCGCAACGATCGCCTGTACACGGGTTAGTCGCGCATCATGGCAACGATGACGGAGAAAGGCCGTACCTCATCAAAGACATCCTTCAACTTGAACTGCGTCAGAGCACTGCACTCGACGTACTTCACCGCTCCCAAGTCCTTCGCCATCCGCTCGCCATCCTCTTTCCGTACGGGAGACATCTTCTGCTTAGAAAGCTTCTCGCGCACGCTGGGATCCTCTCTCAAGTCCACCTGGGTGCCGACGATAAGGCAGGGGACGCCAGGGCAGTGGTGATGTACCTCGGGGAACCACTTCTCGCGGACGTTCTCGAAGGAGGCGGGTGATGTGACGCTGAAGCAGACGAGGAAGACGTCGGTCTGGGGGTAGGAGAGGGGGCGCAGTCTGTCGTAATCTTCCTGACCGGCGGTATCGAACAGTCCCAGGGTGTAAGGCTCATCTCCGATCCTGCAAAAAGTGGCCATCAGCGCAAGGCCTACCAAGTTTTCCCAAATAATGCCAGCAGATTCCATTCCCTTGATCCTCCCACCCCTTTTGCCCGTCCATTCATGCTGGGTCCCCCTCTTCAAAGGGCCTTGGAGCCTGGTGTTTGTGTGTCTGGAAGCGCTGGAGAAACTCACATTACAGTGACGGCGTAGTTATCGAAAACGGTCGGGACGTATTCGGAGGGGAACTTGTTCGTCGTGTAGCTGATGAGAAGGCATGTCTTTCCGACCGCACCGTCGCCGACGACAACGCACCTGGAGGATGAGGGTCAGTTCTGGTCCTGAGCACAATGCCCAGTGACATGCGCGCTTTGATGACTGCGGTGAGGGCGAGGAAGAGAGAGGGGTCAGCCCAATCCAGAGGCGGCCAGCGCCAGAGAGGGCAGCCTCAGCCATCTGGCTAAATGGGCAGTATGGCCATGACGAGCGACAACATCTAGATGGGTGAAGATATTGAGGCAGGTGGAACAGAGCGACACAGCTGGAGTCGAGGGACTACAACTTGTGACTGGGGAAGGGGATGGAGATGGGAATAGGGCCACGGCAAAACGGGGAGAAAATGTACGCACTTGATAGTAGCGACGACCATTGTCTAGATCAAAGATGCTCCTGTGCAGGAGCAGAGACCTGGGGAAGAAAAAAATAAGACTGGTCTCTCAGTCTCTCCCTTATCGCGCGGCGCGTCGTCGAGTGTCTCTGGTCTTGTCGGGGTGTGATTTCCAGGCGGGTAAGGTAGGCAGGTAGGTTGGAGAATGGCAGTGGTAGTTGGTAGCAGTGGTGGTTGCCGTCGCTGCAGGGCGAAAGATGGGTAGTGGAGACGGTCGAATCGAAATGGGGGGGGGGGGGGGGGCGCGGCGAGGAGGAGGAACGTGGAACGGGTCCTTGTTCGAAGCCGCAGGTAGGCAGGCAGGGCGGGTTGTGGTGGTGGTTAGTTGGAGAAGGAGAGAGGGTCCAGGGTGAGCAGGTCGAGTAGGCCCGTCTTGCAAGGTAAGCGTGGGATTGGAAGTGTAAGGTAGCGGCAGGAGAGCAACAGCGGCAGACGCAGGAATAAGGCAGGGCCCGGCCTGGCAAGCTAGCGGGTCGGGTAGGTGAGTGGGTGGGAGTGGCAGAGGAGGTCAGTTGTGCGTGGTGTTGTCGAGTAAGAACGGCCAACGGAGAGGAGCAGGTGGGCGGGCGAGGTTAGGGAGAAGGGGGAAAAAAAAAAAAAGAAGGAAAAAAAAAAAGGCAAGAGGTGCCACTGGCGAATGGTGATGAATGGGTGAATGGGTGGATGGGGGGGCCGTCCCAACCAAGGTCGCAAGTGAGATGTCGTCGGGGATTTTTTTTGTGTTCTTTTTTAGCAGCGATGGCGCCGGGCGGTCTCGACACACACGCGGGAAAGTGGAACAGCAGGCCCGACCTGGAAGTAAGGTAGGTAAGGTAATAGAAGGGGGGGAAAGGGGTCACCTTGGGGGTGGAAAGCCAGAGGCGAGGAGCGGGCAAAAATGAATAATGAAATAAGTTTTCTGCGTAACGACCAGCAGCCTGAGTACCTGAACGCTTGGAGTGCGAGGTGTTCCGTCAGGGAAGGAAAGCACCATGGACTACGGATACCTGGACAGACTACAAGTACCTGCGACGGCAGGGGATCGAGGGGAAGAAAATAAGAAAAGAGTAGGGGAAAAAAAAAGGGAAAAGATTCCGCACGCAAACCGGTAATTAGTAGACACGATGGGCGGCTGCAGGAACAGTACCTTGCACCGCAAGGCTTGTGTTGGTTGTGCCAAATAAAATAAAGGTATTCGAGGATTGAAAAAGAAAAGAGAAAATTAAAGGTTCCCTCTGAGGTTGCTGTTGATCATGGCACGCACGCAAACTTTGGTCCCATCTACGGAGGCAGGCAGCGGCTGCAGTAGCACGAATAGTGGTACCAAGTCATGGTCCAGTGGCTATGGCCAAACTCGTGCTTGGTAGGCAGGAGCATGCCAGCTTCGTTCCGGAAAGCAACGTAAATGAGATCCATGAATGGCAATCTACAGATACCCAGGCAGGCCAGATATGGCAGGCCCTTCTCAGAGGCTAAAGATGACAACCTATCAACCTATCTTACCTTGCCTTGGACAAACATACAACACATGCGATCTGGAAAGGGGGAAAGAAGCCCACACTCCTTTCCTCACGAATACCTTTGACAGAACAGGTCGGTAATTCGGAGGACGAGGGGAGGCGTGGGAAGGGGGTTTTGCAAGGCTGAATCTTGCAAGTTTTGGGATTGGCGCCTGCCCTTGGACGGGAGTTCACTGTTCCAAAGGGATGGATGGCGCCTGGCCAGTGGCTCTTGGGTACTTGGGACGGCCTGTTGGTGCAGTATTAGCTGCGAGCTGGACGGCATGGCACAACCCCGGAAGGTCGACGAAGCAGAGCCCAGGGCAAATCAAGCACCGCCTTTGGAGTTTGGAGTTTGGACTGGGGGGTTCCTATCAACCTCAGCGAACCATCACGCCTGGGCTGGCCTGCGTCCAAGGGGGACGTAGACCCGTACGAGACGGACAAGACGTTGCCAGTCAGTCCCAGTAGCCAATGCCCGGATGGTCCCTCCTCTCGCTCGTCCAGTCTTGCCCGAGATGCAGCAGCATGGACGGGAGGGTAAACAGCCGCCCAAGACTGAGGCACGCATATGGGGTGTCGTCCCTGTCATTGGCACTGCGTATTTGACATCTCCACCACCATGGTGATGAGGTGAGTTGGTCGAGTCTTGGGTTCGGCTTCGTGGTTCCGTCTCGCTCGGGGTTGGACGCGGGGCACTCGTAGCTTGTTTTCGTTGACCTCCTCTTTCTTTGCTCACCGCCCTCACCAACCACTTTTGCTACCCGTAAAGAGTGGACCGGTCCCTCGTCTTTGGTTTAAGCGGGACGCTGGATCTGCTGGCTTGGAGTTCAGCAGAAAAGAAGATCGTGAGCCGGGCTCATTCCGATAACCATGGCGCCAGGCCCGGCCACTCGAGGCTGGCGGCTACCCCTACGCACTTCGCAGTTCGTGGTGACATTGGGTGTCATCTGTCGGCAGAGTGGCTGTTCGTACGTACATGGAGTGCCAAGTGGTGCTGCATCTCAAGACTACGACCCAAGGACCCTCGTCCTACGTAAATTGGGGATGGTCTCTCCACTCAATGCACCGCTGCGACTTTAACACGCAAAATGCATGTGCATATCTGGCGGTACGTACCGGTTCCACAGTAAAGTGGGCCCAGAACGACACTGGTGGACGGAGCGACACTGGACACCGCCCAACTCTACCTTAGGTAGAGCAGTGCAGTGCAGTGCAGTCAGTCCAAGCTTCTTCTGTAGCAAGACCCAACCATGCAGGTGCACCGCCAGCTCCCAACACCACCACCTCAGCTCCAACGCCCAACATCTATCTAGGTACCAACCTACTGATACCATTATGGTATGCACATGCAGCTCAAGCATCAAGCATCAAGCACAAGCACGAGCATGAGCACAGGCAGAGAGAACAAAGCACAAGCAGCGGAACCGACAGCTGCACCTCATTCCTGACATCACGCCAGCCAATTTGCGGTCCATTTTGCTCTTTTACCTCCCGCTGCATCTGCCATTGCACTTGCACCTGCCATTGCCGTCTTGTGTCACCTCAGCCCGCCACAGTGCACCCCAATAACTCTCAACTCAGGCTTCACTGTGAAGTGACATAGTGTATTAAAGTGTACTTTTTGGAAACTCTGCTAGCACGCAGGCTACCCTTATAGCTACCCCCTTTCCCTCTTCGCTTCTCCCTTCCCGCTTTTAGTAGTTAGGAATAACTATAGCTATTACTATACTTATTTTATTTATATAGTCCTTATATTATAAAATTTCCTCTAACTTATTAATATCCTTTTTAAGCTCTTTATTATTAAGTTCTTATAAGGTTCTTATTTATTAATATATTTACTAGAGCTATAAATAGATATACTTTATATCTAATTTATTATCTTATAAATATAGAAAATATATAACGACTTATAAGATATAGATAAAGTGTTTATAGTAGTTTTTATAATTATCTTTAGTTATAATATTAAAGAAAGTATTATTAATAAACTATTTAAGTTTATATTTATTTTCTTTTACTATTTAGATAGAGTAATTGTTAACATATAACATTCTTTTATAATAATAATAATAATATAAGAATAATAATAACGCTTAACTTACTTTAATAACCTATATCAAATAAACTAATAAAGTTAAAGGTATAAAACCTTAACTAAAAATACTCTATTTATTATAACCTATAACTATAATATTGATTATGTAATACGTATAGTTACGTAAGCACCTTATGTAATTAGCAGTTTAGCAGGTTACGTTTCAGGTTATCTTTCCCCTCACTTTTCCCTACTAAGGGATGCAACCTGCCAACTACATCAACAGGAATCATCACAATACATCACTTCTCTTATTATTATCTATACGATTAAATGCTCTTTAATGCTCAAAATTATCACTTTTCATCACAACATAAGCCCATCTATAACCCTATACTATATAGGCGCATATACTACGCCCCTGCATACGCTTATACCTGTGCTAACAGGTTATGAGCCCAGCTCAGAAATAACCTCTATTCCTACTACTTCTTTACCTCTCCCCTACTTACCTATAACGCCCTACCTTTACTTAAAGTTATTTGGTTCCACGAGATTCATCTTCTTCGAATCCATATACCAAACCCTATTCAAATCAACTATACCTCTATCGATCCTTCCCTAAGCAGACAAGCTCTTGCTACTGCTTTATTCGATTTATATCCCTCAGATTATCTCTTCGAATTATCCTCTAGTCTATTACCAATCTGGTTTAGACCTATACTTACGGCACGACGGACTTCCTCTCGACCGATCTACTATATGGGATATATATCTCCTCAGTCAGACAATAGTCTAACTGAAGAAGATCTTGATTAAAGAGAAGGAATAAAAAACCACCTTTTTTGCCAGTTGAACCCTTGACCTCTGGGTTTACAACTGTTATAACCTTACTATAAGAACCACTGTACTATACGTACAATAGCTCTTTAGTCAATAACCTCACTGTCGTTGATCCTTTATAAGGCTTGCAACTACGCACTGCATCCTATTAAGGCAATAATGACTGATCCTAAGGTCCAGTTCCCTAAGCTTATTGGCTCAGAGAACTATAAGGTATGGGCTATACGTATTAAAGCCCTACTATATAGTAAAGATATTACTATAGACCTTACTAAGCCTATATCTGAAGATAATTCAGATAAAAACTATAAGGCTTTAAGTTATATACAGTTATTCTGTAATGATGGTCCTCTAAGGGTTATAAAAGATGATAAAGATGCCCATACTGCTTGGGAACATCTAAAAGCCCTATATGAGCCTACAGGTTTTACAAACGAGTTTTTAACCTGTAAAGAGTTCTTCAATACTTCCTTAGATGACTTTGATTCTATGGAAGAATATATAAATAAAATAAAAGAACTTACAGATAATTTGTCCTATAATAAGCTTAAATTACCTGATCAAGTAATTATAGCTTATATACTTAATAGTCTAAATGAGACTTATGAGGCTTTTATAACCTCTATAACTCAGTCTCTTAGGACTAACCCTACTGCTTATAACCTAGACTCTTTATATGCTAGTCTTATAGACGAGTATAAGAGAAAAGGTAGCAGCGAAGTAGTTAATAATACTACTAAGGGTAATAATAATAAAAAGAATAAAAAACAAAATAAAAACCAGGAAAATACTAAAAACAAAAATAAAATTAATAAAAAACCCTGGAAAAAACAGAAAGGTTTATACTGCAAAAATTGCAAGAAAACAAACCATACTGAAGAAAACTGCGCTTTTCTACATCCTGAAAAAGCACCTAGCTGGTGGAAAAAGCCCTCTACTAGTACTACTAGTGCTAAGGATAAAGAAAAAGAAGTAGTTAATATAACTACTGCAGATAATATTACCCCCTATATATCTATTAATAATCCTAATAATCCTATAGATTTAATGGATTTATCTTCTGATAAAGAAGAAGAAGATATTCTCTTTGAGAATGTAAGCTATACTGCTCCTAATAATAATATAAATAATACTAATAATCCTTCCTTAGGTTATTTAATTAACCAGTCTATTATTAAGGAAAAAGGAAAAGCAAGGAGTTATAACAATAAGAATGAAAATACGGTTGATATTTATATTGATACTGCGGCTACTATTCATGTAGTTAACAACTATAACCTTATAAAAAATCCTATAAAAATAAATAAAACTATAAAATGGGGAGAAGCAAAGACTCTTACTTCCACAATAAAGGGTGATTTAATAATATATCCTAATAATAATAAAATAACTTTACAGGACGTTTATTATATACCTGAACTAGGTATTAATCTACTTAGTCAATCTAAGTTAGATTCTTTAGGTATTGCTTCTATTATATGGAAACAACCTATTTTATACGATATTAATAAAGATTGTATTATTGCTATGGGGGCAAAGAAGAATAATTTATATTTCTTCCAGTTTCCTATCAACAATAACAATCAATATATATATAATACTAATACTATAACTAATAATAATAATAAGAATAATATAAACAATAATATAAATAATAATATAAATAATAATAACAATAATAGCCTACAATTATGGCACCAACGTCTTGGTCATATACATTTACAAAGTCTTTTAAAATTAAAAGATAATACTATAATAAATATAAATAATAATAATAATAATATAACTTTACAGCCTTGCGAAGCCTGTTATAAAGGCAAATTCGTAACTAAGGCTAGTAAGCCACAGGTTCATAATAAAAATCTAGATTATCTAGATTATATAGCTTCAGACCTATGTGGGCCTATAACGCCTATTACATATGATAAATATATATATTTTATTATCTTTATAGATAAATATTCCCGTTTTGTATGGGGAAAATTACTTAAAGATAAAGAGAAGCATACTATTAGTGAAGCTTTTCTTGAATTTCAAGCTGAAGTAAATAATAACAATAATAATAAAAGAATAAAAGAAGTATCTACAGACGGAGGTACAGAATTTAATAATCATCGCTTTAAAGCTATATGCACTAAAAGCGGTATAATATATAATAAAAGACCTCCTTATACACATGAGCCTAACGGTCTTATAGAGCGCACTATACGCACTATAGTTAATAAAATAAGAACTATACTATATAATTCAGGTTTACCACACTACTTATGGGGTGAAGCCTTTTATGCTACTCTTTATATGCATAATAGGACTCCTCATAGCTCTATTGAGTATAAAACGCCTTATGAAATAAAGAATAATATAAAACCTAATATAAATAATATAAAAGTGTGGGGTAGCATATGCTACTATAAGAATAAAGATCCTAAAATGAAAAAACTAGACGTACGAGCACGTCAAGGTTATATAATTAATTATGGATCTAATGGGTATAAGATCTGGGATATGCAACTAAGAAGAGCTTTATGGTCTCAAGACGTTGAAATCCTAGAAAATACCTTTATTTCTCATCATAAAGAGCTTCCTTTAAGCATAAATACCCGCTATAAGGATACAAATAGTAGTATTATGCCGAACAATGATAGACATAATATTGCCCATAATAGTCCACAAAGAGATATTTCTAGTCAATCTATCTCTTATAGGAATAATCCTACTATAAGTAGTGATATTTCTATAACGAATAACGCTCTTGCGAATCCAAGTGATGAGACTAGTATTAATAATAATAACAATAATAATAATAATATAAATAATAATATTAATACTAGCAATAACAATACTGATACTAGTATGATTAGTTCACACAATGATAGTACGAAAACTACTAGTATTAATAATGGAGAAATAAATAAACAAAAATCCAAGTTATTAATAGAGATCCCCTCTCTATCAGAAGAAGCTAAAAAAGACTACCAATGGGTTAATAATACGGTTTATAATACCGAAAGTGCACTATTATATACTATAGCAGACTGTCCTGCTCTTAGTATTTATAAAATAAATAATAACGTTTTAACTGATAATAATAGTATTGCTGGAACCAGTACTATCAATAAAGCTTCTTATATTCTATCAATTATTACATTAAACGAGCCTTCTAATATACGGCAAGCCTTAAATTCTCCTTATAAAGATAATTGGATTCAGGCTATACAACTAGAAGTAACTCAAATAGAAGATATAAAAACTTGGGAAATTATAGAAAAACCAGATAATATTCATCTATTAGGCGGTAGATGGGTATATTCTATGAAATTAAAAGATAAAATAAATAATATATATAAATATAAAGCAAGATGGGTTGCTCAAGGTTTTAATCAATATATTGGTATTGATTATTTAGAAACCTTTTCTACTACCTGTAGACCAGAAAGCTATAGGTTTATAGTCATATTTGCTATAAAAGAAGGATGGACCCTTCTGCAGTATGACGTTACTACAGCGTTTATACACGCTAATATAGATATAGATATATATATAATTTTACCAACAGGTTTTTTATATAATAAAACCACTAATAAGTTGGAATTTAATCCTAATTATAACTATAAATCAAATAATAGCAAATATTGCTGTAAGCTTCTTAAAGCTTTATATGGGTTAAAACAAAGCCCTAGACTATGGTATAACCATTTAAAAGCTATATTAATAAAATTGGGATTTATTGTTTCACCTTATGATGAAGCAGTATTTATACTTAATAAAAATAACTATAAAGCTATATTATGTTGCCATGTGGACGATATGCTTTTAGCAGCTAATAATACTGCTACTAGTGACTATATATATAATATATTAAGGCAACAGATAAAAATACAAATATTAGGGGAGCCTAGTACCTTTTTAGGCTGTGAGTTTGAGATAGATAGACCTAATAAGTCTTTCTTTATACATCAAACTAAATATACACAAAAGATATTAAATAAATATAATAAAATAAATATAAATCCATCTATAACTCCTATGAGAGATAATATAAAACTATATATAAATAAATATTATGCTTCTAAAGAAGAAATTCTACAGTTTCAACAGCAAATTGGAGCACTTTTATATCTAGCTTTAAAAACTAGATTTAATATAGCTCTAGCTGTTATAATATTATCAAGATATACAACAAACCCTTCACAAGAGCATTTTATAGCTCTAGATTATTTATAGGGTTACTTAAATAAATATCCTAATAAAGGAATATATTATAACTGTAATAATAATATAATATGGGATTTAATAGGTTATTCAGACTCTAATTGGGCTAGAGACCTAGATAATAGAAAATCTACATCAGCTTATATATTTTGCTAGGGATTATACAATATAATATCTTATACTACTATAAAACAAAAAACAGTAGCACTGTCTACTTGTGAAGCTGAATATATAGCTTTAACTGAGGCAGTAAAAGAAGCCCTATATCTATATAATAGTCATAATTTTAATTTGACTAATCTGGGTTTTAAAGCTATAAATAAGCCTAAGATTTTTATAGATAATTTAGCAGCTAAGAAGCTGACTGAAAATCCCGAATTTCATAAAAAATCTAAGCATATTGATATAAAGTATCATTTTGCTAGAGAATCTTTATTAAATAAAGATTATTTGTTATTTCATATAGACTCTAAGTCTAATATTGCGGATATATTAACTAAGCCAGTTGGCAAAGTTATATTTAATAATATACTTAATATAATAAATAACAATAACGATAAAGAAAATAATAATAATATACATAATAATAATAACCGCATTAAAGAAATAACTTACTAGTTTTTCTCTTACCTTTTTACCTATAAGGTTATTTTATAAGAGTTTTTTAACTAGTTATAAACATATTATATATTATAGGAATATTTTTCTTATTTTTCCCACAGGGTTTTTAAGTTTTTTATACCTATAACGTATATATATGTTAAGTGAGTAAGCTATATACTATAAATCAACCGTATATACCTTAAGGGGGGATGTTAACATATAACATTCTTTTATAATAATAATAATAATATAAGAATAATAATAACGCTTAACTTACTTTAATAACCTATATCAAATAAACTAATAAAGTTAAAGGTATAAAACCTTAACTAAAAATACTCTATTTATTATAACCTATAACTATAATATTGATTATGTAATACGTATAGTTACGTAAGCACCTTATGTAATTAGCAGTTTAGCAGGTTACGTTTCAGGTTATCTTTCCCCTCACTTTTCCCTACTAAGGGATGCAACCTGCCAACTACATCAACAGGAATCATCACAATACATCACTTCTCTTATTATTATCTATACGATTAAATGCTCTTTAATGCTCAAAATTATCACTTTTCATCACAACATAAGCCCATCTATAACCCTATACTATATAGGCGCATATACTACGCCCCTGCATACGCTTATACCTGTGCTAACAGTAATATTTTATTTCTATTTAGTTATTAGTTATTTTTATAATTAGTATTCTAGTTAGTATAGGTTTAGATATAATAAGTTAATCTTATTAGAGATAGTTAATAAGTAGAGGAAGACCTATATTCTTCTTCCTATATAATCTTATATAGTAAGTTATCTATAAGCTATTGAGGTTATTAATAATACTCTTATAAACCTAGATTAAAGCTTTCTTAGTTATTATAAACAGTATTACAATACTTAGTAGGTATCTATTAAAGTATAAACAGAATTTTCATAGTGTGGCGTAAACCTCCACAAATTAGATGTGGCTGGGCTCAAAAGGTGGAAGATAACTCTCAACTCAGGTCGTGATATCTCTTGTCGGAGGCATCCTGCTCTACCCGCGGATAGGAAGAACCACCAGTTCGTTCTCGCTTCAGTAGAGCTATGCCGTTGTTAATTAGCCCCCACGCAGTACACCCTCTCTCTCAAGCCGTTTTGATGTCTCTTTTAAAACATCCAAAGTCAAAACCACTCACCCACCTTCATACTTCTCTCTCCCTCCCCGTCTAACCCCGAATGCACAGAGCAGTTCGGGGTCCTACAGATGGACATCAACGCAGGTTTCCAGCAAGCTTATTTCTTCCCCATCTACCTATCCAAACTCAAGCCATTTCCTTTTTCTCACGTAAACATCCGACGGCTCCCGCCACAATGCGTATCCTGGCCTCCCCATCTCGGAGCAAAATCGTAAGTTTGACCACCACCGCCGCCGGCCTTCTTCCGCCTCGCATGGCCTGCAGCGGCCGTGTATCGAGATGGCAGGAGCGCCGGATCCAGACCGTTCTCTTTGCCAATTGTCCCGAGTGTTACTTTCAAAGCGGCTGCAAATCCTGGCCCGCTGGGTCCCACGCCTCTTGCCCTGCACCGATGCTGGAAAGGTGCATCGGCTTAAGGTGACCTACCTTACCCGGGCGTATCCGCACCTCCATAAGCCACGGGGCCCACGACCCGTAAGATTGGCCAGGTAGCGATACTTGAACCTCCCTATTCATTCACTTGACCGTGAGAACTATCTGGGCTGTTTCAGTCAACACCTGCCGAAGAATAAGAAAGCCGGGTTTCCTCGACGTTGGCTAAGCATCATGTTGCCAGCAGTGTTTACTCACATAGGCAGCGTCAGGACAACTTGCTACGCCCGAGGCGCCTGTGCGTTGGGTTCATCCAGCAAATACTTCAGCAACCCTTTCTTTGTCTCTGGCTCGAGCGGCCTTGACACAAAATGCCAAAATTGACACGCCATCCCAATTGCTGCTTGTGGCATGTCGTGTCAGCTAGAGACACGTCCCCTATGCAACTTTCCTTCTGCCGTCTGCCGCCGCAATTATTGGTGACAGAAAACGTGGGAAATCGAGACAGCAAAAGGACAAGGCACGCCAGAGATTTGGGGACGGAGGGCGCCACGCTGCAGACGATCCCCTCGCAAGTCATTTGGACGACACGCACTTGAGGCAGGTCCCGGGAGCAGGGAATAAGCCAGACGGGGGACCGGTCAACGGATACCCGCAGACTTCTTCAATGCTTCCATCCAGCCATGACTCCGGCACCTGGCATAATGGCTTCGGCTTGCTGTCTCGCATCGTCTTGCCCTATTACTCCAGCCCGATGTTCCATCGCAGGGAGGGCAATCCAATCTACCGTCTTGGGGCAAGCTAAGCGGTCTGCATGCCTTTTTTCCGCCCATCGTCATTCCCAGAATCTCAGTACCGCTGCGTCCCAGGGTCCAACGTGATCGAATACCGGGATCTCCGACATAAAAGGATGGTCCACGGCTCGTGCGCAACGGATTGGCGTCGACGACGGGAAACAGCTCCTAAGGGGCTATTGGTCTATTTCCTCTCACCGTCACTGAGGTTTTAGTGTTAACTCATGATTGTCCCGCTCCCTTCAGACAGCATCTATATGCCCCTGCAGTTATTTCTCATCGTTGTGCAATGTCAAGCCGTTCAAGTCGCTCTCTAGCCGCTGTCGAGGCTGAAACATGAGACTTTGCCGGAAGAGTCACGCTGAATGAATACGAAAGTCATGGCATTACAACTAGCCAGCCAAACAAACGACCCAACGGCTTCCCGTGAAGGCTGCGGCTCGGAGTGGAAAAGGAAGGGGACTTGACAGTTCCGGCCGCCTTTGTTCCGATTGTTTGCCGCCCCCCCTCGAACTTCGCCTCATCTTTGTGCACCAGATTGCCGTTGTATTGCACCCATTCGGTTTGTTTGTTCCTCCTTGCCATTGCCCCGGAACGACCGCCCTGCCGTTGGGCTTGCCCAACGACATCTCGTAATACCTACCTAGGTAGTGTAAGTTGCAGCTCCGTGGACAATCAATCGCGTGTGCCCTGCTGCCAATTGACAGGCAGGTGCTCTCGCCAGCCCCGGGGACAGCTGAAAGTACAGGTACCTTCATCGACAGCTCACATACCCGGATCAGCACCTAAGTGCTTGTCGAGTGCCAAGTACCACTACGACTGCCACAGACTCGGGTCTTGGGGTCGCTAGCTCAGGGCACCCCCCTGCACCGTCCCTCCTTTGCAGATCATCGCTCAAGCCACGCAAATTCCTTACTACATACAGCTGCCTCAACTTCATGCGTCGCCTCGCGCAGCCACCTTAGTCTGAATACCTTATCACCGTTGCCTAGAGTCAGACCGCTCCGTTTCCCGTCTTTGACGACATCTCACCCCTACGAGTACGTGCCACTCTCATTCAAGTGCATCTTTTTTTTCCCCCCTCTTTTCCGTGGGACACTACAGCACCCCACCGTTGCCGTCTCGGCCCTTCTGCCACAATATCACCAACATCATCCGCCCCGGCCCAGCTTCCGGACCCCCCCGTCTGCCGCCGTGCCGCATTACACACCATGGAGACGGACCATATCGATCAGCTGCTGGAGCGCTTTCTCATCCTGCTAGATGAGTATACCGTTCTGCGAGAGCTCCTCAGCAAGACTCAGGCTGGCATGTATCAGAACATCGCACGAGCCAACTTCTCCGCAGAGAGGGGCGTCAGATACGGCCCGGACTACTATGACGAGCGCATGCAGGCTTCGAGAATCCTCTCCATCTCTGCCGACAGCAAGGGTGTCCCTCGCTACGAACTTGTCAAGCAAGCAGAATATGTAACGAACCCAGGGACCCAAGGGGCTCCAGTCGGCGAGCGGAAACCCGACGGCCAAGATGAGGCTCCGGCTGACGAGGTCGAGCCAACTGAAAAAGCAAAGGACGCTACGAAGGCAACGAAGAAGAGCAACGACCCTATTCGGTGGTTCGGCATCCTCGCGCCGATGCCTTTGCGTCAGGCGCAAACGTTGTCGGTCAAGGCCGTGCAGGACGTGATTCCTCGTCTGGTCTCTCTCCAGGCTGAGATGAAGCATGTGGAAGTCGAGGTCAGGCGGGCACAAAAGAAGCGGGCCAAAGCTGAGGCTGCTCAGAAGAAGATTGACGAAGCGGCGGCAAGTCGCGAGTCGCACGACCCCAGGGCAGCAATTGATTCTACGTAACCGGGCAACCCACGCAACCGCAATCTCTCAAACCATCGATGATGGTCGATTTCAACCGAGGACATCCACAAGTATGGTCACATCTTTCTTCTCGAGTTAAACGTGGTCGGAGGGCGGCTTAAAGCTCACCATTTGAAGCAGCCTGCCTGTGCCTGCAAGAGGTCACTTGCAGATACCTCCCTAGATGAGAACGGCTTCTGCCAATATCTCCATCAGATTTTATTCCCATCAACCCTCCGTCCTAATCAGGAATACACTTGCAGTGTGACTTGTTGGCTTTCGGCCATTTTCAATGTATGGCTGTTGGTGTCTCTGTGACGGAGACTAACATGAAATGGTCGAGGATCTACACAACCTAAGTGTGGCGTGGGGTTGATTTTGTAATGGCGAGGCTCTCATCTGGACAACTCAGTGACAGTATACCGTGTGCGCACCGGTGAGAGGACTGTACCAATGGTGGTGAATGATCCCGCGAAAGAGAGCGTCGACCTATATAGCATTTTATGTGTAGGCCCGTATCTAGATGATGCGCGCAAAACTTTAATCGGGCCTGGTGGGTAACGACGACATCATGTCAACGTTTAACAGGTATGCTTCTATCAATATACGTGAGTCTCGGCCAGTGTTTGTCGTTTTGTTTGGCGGTTGTGATCTTGCAGAAATGTTTAGAACGCCAATAAACCTCATTGACTAGCACAATTGCCCATCAGTACAGAATATGTACTGATCTATTGCCGTGATGCCGCATGGTAATGGCGCCCCTTTTACGTCTTTCTCCCTCGGAGCGACGTTCTTGGGGAAGCCCCTATTTTCCCTGCGCTCAAGCATCGTCTTCGGTTCAAGTACAAATCAAATTCTTCGGGGTATACAGGAAATATAGCCGCGAAGGCAGGAAAACCAGGCGATCTCATTGTTGGCAACCGTCTAACGGAATCTATCTAGGGTTTCTAGGACGTCGTCCAAGGATTCCTTCAAAGGGTGACCGGTGCCCACATGTCTCTGTAACCGCGCAGCTATGCCGAGAATGGCGCTCATAGAGTGTACGTACCGCTTCCTCATGCCCTGATGAGCACTCACGAGCAGAGCTGTTGCCAGTTGGAGGGCAGCAATCTGGGCCTCCTGAACGAGAAGAGGCTGTTCGGCCTCCGGAACATCCCAGGCGGCGACAGCAGTGATGTAGGCCATCCAGTCCTCCCTCGCACCGCCATCCTCGCCCTCCACGATTGGCAGAAGAACACGCACAGTCTCGATCCCACGGGCTGCCTCGATTTCATCGCCTAATGTCGACGTATGCTGCAGGATGGCTATCAAGTCGGCCGTGAGGGCCTGCCAGCCACCGTGGGTGGAGAACTCCTCGAGTCCTGCCTTCTCGACGAGAATGCCCTCCAGACCAACCAGGATGGGTGACCGGAAGTCTAGTCCAGAGGGAGAACTGGACTTGAACAGGTCGACCAGCATGTCTGTGAGTCCCGCGGCTTCTTTCCGCAGAAGCTCGTTGTCGTCCTCGCGAAGCCAGATGGCCAAGGCCCTCACAGCTGCCAGGATGAGGGGATCTTCGTGTACGTTATCCTTCTTGGACTCCCAAGAAATCGTGAGCCTCTTCCCGGCGGATGTATCTGTCTCTTTGGTGCGTGCGTCGGGGTGCAAGCCGAACGTGCCCGCCACTGACGCGTCCCACCTGTCCCGAAGAAACTCGATGGCCAACGACATGGCTTCCGAGATAGTCCTTCGGAGCTTCAGCAGGTAGTCTGGGGGCATGACCATCGCACCTGGCGACTGATCGTCGTCAAGGCTTCTCACTAAGTAGCCGACAAAGTGTGTAGTGACGTCGAACGCCGAGCCAATACGCTGGGCGACGGATGGGTAGGTTGGGTCATTCAGAAGTTCTAGCAGTCGTGGCAAGGTCACTCTCGTGTCAGTCAGGAGCAGGGTGATGAGTAGGTAGGAGAAAGGCTTGTCGTCTTTGACATCGCTGGTGAAGAGAAGCTTTGCCGCATCCTCGTGATAGACCTCGAGCAAGGAGGCTGCCGCGATGGTGTACGCGTTCCTAGCCTCGGGCGTAGGTCTGCTTGAGAGCAACGTCTTGATGAAGTTGACGATAGTCTTGATCCATGTTGGATTCGACAGGAGCGCCTGCGAGCGTGTAAGTCAGCCGCCTGCGTCTTTTGGGGGGGAAGACCTACCTTTGCGTCGGAATTTCGGAGAAACTTGCCGAGGAATTCAAGCAGAGTGACTCCATCTGTTCCCTTGAAGGATGAGACTAGGGCCTGGATAGTGCTGTCGATTTTCTTGCTCAAGACGACTCTGTCCTCGGCAAGGTCCATGCAGTTGATGTACGCGAAAGCAAAGATTTCAAGAGCCACCGGGTCACTCGGTGCAATCTCAACCAGTGGGCTTACATCCTCAATTTCTGAAAATACCCGAGCGCCTTCTGGGGAGACGACAAGTGCAAGAATGGTCTGCACAATCAGCCGAGATGTCTCGCCAGAACTGCCCCCTTGAGAGTTAGCGTTGCAACTTTCCCCCCTGAAAAATGTCTCTGGTCGACGCACCTCCGTAGCAAGCCTGACACAAGAAGGGGCAGCCTCCCGACAAGCCTCTTGTCTCTCTTTGCCTGGTCAGGCAGTAATGATATGAATGTGTGTATGACTGAGACGGCCAGGTCCAACATGTTTCTGGCGTCTGCTGCCTGAGCCGACTGGGCGGACGAGCCCGTCTTCACGAGCCGGTCGAGGAATTTGGGGGGGACGCACGCCCAGAGGACGGAGACCGTCTCTGCGTCATTCCTGAGTCCTTCGGAGTTGTCAAGCACGCTTTTGAGAAGTGCCAATCCTACGAATCTCGACGTGTCATCCTTGGCTTTCAGCATGGTCTGAATCTGATCGAGCGAGGCTGTTTGCTGTGTTGCTTGCGGAGCGTCAGACGCCTGCGAGGCAGTCGCCTGCGGATCCGTAGATCCTGAAGACGCGTCTTGATCCATTCCGTTCGAATAAGGACGACCTGGTGTTCTCTACAAATAATAAGGCTGGGTATAGAGTAAGTTGAGTGAGTTGTAAGTCGGATTAGGGTAATTTCCAGTTGTCAACATCTGACGACGCCCGCGCCCTCTTTCATGAAAACCGTCAATCGTTTTGGTAGGGCTCCCCGTTAAACAGAGAATGTCGGTCAACAGACTACCGATCTGCAAATAGAAGCTGCCCGAAGCCAAGACCAGAAGAACAACACTCTCGTGGAAAAAATGCCCCGCGCAGATTTGACCCAGCAGATCGAAGGAGCATTCTCCACGGTACATCAACATCCCTGCAAGCGATCACCGGAGGAAAGACTGCAAAATGGTCCGAGCTTCCATATCAGGTCAGCCACGCGCGGCTTGTCACTAAGCAGGTATCTGGCAGAGAGGCGCAAAGTGCGACCTTCAACAAAGGCGAAACGACAACAAGATGGCCATTCCGAGGAACTGAAGAGAAGTCGGGTGTTCCTCAGAGTCGCAACATGACCGGCCACGCAAACAATGATTCTTCGGCCTCGTCCTCGTCGCGACCGTTGAACAATGGCAGCAGCAGCAGCAATAGTAACAGCAACAGCAGCAACAGCCCCGGCGACCGAGACGAGCTGGAACTCTGGAGCGAAGACGAGGACATCGCCGACGTCCTCACCGAAGACCCCATCCGCGACCGCGAAGACCTAGAAGAGCCGCTTTCCTTCAAGCGCAAGCAGAAGCAGAACGTGCTGTCAACGCCTGGGCGCTTTATCTCCGCCATCACCGGTTCGCGACCAGGCACCGATTCCCCCCACTCATCCCCGCGAGTTCGAACGCCGATCCAAGATGCTGGCCGACCGGGCTTCACCTCCCCGCGCAGGACAGGCGGCAATGCGACAACGACCCATGGGACGAAGGACGGCGCGCCGTTGGACTGGTATGTCGAGGGGCCGGGCCGACGAGTTGGATACGAGGACTTGACGGCGATCGATTGGATTTTCGAATACACAAAGGAGCGCCAGCGCTTGCGCGTCCTGTACGCGAGCGCGCAAGGCCTTCTGGGCTACTTCCAGCAGCTCGTCGACTCCAGTCAGGTCTGGATTATTCTCATCCTGACTGGTATGGCAGTTGGTGCTGTCGCAGCTGGAATAGACATCACCACGGACTGGCTTGGCGATCTGAAGACCGGGTACTGCTCGGGCGGCCCCGAAGGAGGCGCATTCTACCTGAACAAGGGGTTTTGCTGTTGGGGGTACGATGAATTTTCCAAGTGCGCCGGATGGACGCCTTGGGCGAAGGCTCTGGGAGTGTCTTCCACGGGCGGGAAGTGGTTCATAGAGTACTTCTTTTTCATGTTTTTGTCGGTAGGTGATGTTTCGGCAGATGCGTCAAGAGCCACTGCTAACTATTTTCCCAGGTCGTTCTGGCTTGCGCAGCGGCTATACTGGTCAGAGAGTACGGTATTTATGCCAAACATAGCGGTATCCCTGAAATCAAGACGGTCTTGGGCGGTTTCATTATTAGAAGGTTCCTCGGCAGCTGGACCCTGATCACCAAGTCGCTGGGACTGGTATGTCAATCTAGTGCCCACTGCACGAAATCGCGCTCACGAAAATCTGCAGTGTCTCGCTGTTGGGTCTGGCATGTGGTTGGGTAAAGAAGGCCCCCTTGTCCATGTTGCTTGCTGCTGCGCAAACCTATTTATAAAGCTGTTTAGCAACATCAACGAAAACGAAGGTTGGCCGTCCCTTACATCGTTATTCTGGCATATTTCTGACAGTACTCCAGCTCGGAAGAGAGAGGTGTTGTCTGCAGCGGCGGCGTCTGGCATCTCAGTGGCTTTCGGTTCGCCGATTGGAGGCGTCTTGTTCAGCCTTGAAGTTGGTGACGCCCGCATGCCACCCTGTTCTATACTTACTGTGTTTAGCAAATCTCATACTATTTCCCCGACAAGACGATGTGGCAAAGCTTCGTTTGTGCCATGACTGCCGCTGTCGTTCTCCAGGCATTCGACCCATTCCGCACAGGTCAGCTCGTCATGTATCAGGTCAAGTACAGTACTGGCTGGCATGGCTTCGAGCTCATCCCCTTTGCCCTGCTCGGCATCATGGGTGTAAGTGCTTTTGGATCGACCACCCGGGAACAAGGCTAATCAACGTTGCAGGGCATTTACGGCGGCTTGTTCGTCAAGGCCAACATGGCTGTCGCTCGGTGGAAGAAGAACACCCCGTGGCTCCCAGGACCCATTACCCAAGTTGCTGCTGTTGCGCTTTTGACAGCGCTCATCAACTATCCAAACTCGTACATGAAATTCCAGACATCGGAACTGGTATCCAACCTGTTCGTGGAATGTACAAAGTACGTCGATGACCAGATTGGACTTTGCAAGACGGGAGTTGCATCAGCACCGACTATCGTACTTTTGGTCTTTGGAGCCGTGCTTGGATTCTTTCTAGCCACCATAACATTCGGGTTGCAGCTACCTGCTGGTATAATCTTGCCGTCAATGGCAATCGGTGCTCTCAGCGGTCGCGCAGTCGGTATAATCATGGAGATTTGGGTCGCTAACCACCCAACCTTCTTCCCGTTCGCATCATGCGAGCCAGACGTCCCTTGCGTAATACCCGGGACGTACGCCATCATTGGCGCAGCAGCAAGTCTGGCGGGCGTCACTAAAATGACTGTGTCGATTGTGGTCATCATGTTCGAGCTGACCGGAGCCTTGACTTACGTCCTGCCCATTATGATTGCGGTCATGATTTCCAAATGGGTGGGCGACGCGATTTCCCGACGAGGCATCTACGAAGCCTGGATACACTTCAATGAGTACCCATTCTTGGACAACAGCGAGGAAATGGTCATCCCCGACATACCCGCTTCACAGATCATGACGCGTATTGAGGACCTGGTTGTACTCACGGCAACGGGCCATACAATAGCCAGCCTCAAGAACATCCTCGACACACATCCCTACCGCGGCTTCCCAGTAATCTCGGATCCTCGCGATGCTATTCTATTGGGATACATTTCGCGGCAAGAGCTCACGTACAATCTGCGAATCTCTTCCTCGCCTCCACGATCTCTCCCTCCAGAGACGGAGGCGTACTTCTCCCATCAGCCGCTGGCCGATCCCCGCACAACGCTGGACTTGCGCCCGTGGATGGACCAGACGCCAATCACCATGCCGTCGAGGTCTAGTCTTCACCTGGCCGTCACTTACTTCCAGAAGCTCGGCCTTCGCTACGTACTCTTCAGCGATCGCGGGGCCCTGCAGGGTCTCCTAACTAAAAAGGACGTTTGGTACGTCCTTAACGGCGCCGAAGAAACGCGCCGGACGAGCGGTCTGAGCAGGGACATGGGGGTGCAGTCTGGCCTCACGCGTGAAGACGGTGGCGGCGAACAGAGGGGCCTGCTGAGGGACGACGGGCACGAGGAAGGTATAAGCCCGGCCGATGAACGAGATACAATTTTATGAAATAGAGTGCGATCTCAGGACAGTGCACGATTTACAAATACATGAATACTGTTTGCCATGCTACATACTGTTTGATGCGGCTGTCGTATTTCGTGAGTTGGCAATGTAGCCTGTGTGGCGTCGACATAGGGTTGTCGGAGAACGAAGGAAGTATAAAGGCAGATATTGAACTGGTTGAGCGTATTCCAATCAAACTCGTTGCCGTCTTTACAAGTCTTTACAGTTTTGTAATGTCCACATCCAGGAACGTAGACCGTTGGACGGCTACATTGATGCAGTTGAGTGCTGTTCCTGTACAAGATGAGTAGCTCTACGAACTACCACGTTACTGATACCCGAGTGCGTTTCGCTTGTACAACTTTCCATCATGGTGTCATTTCTGTCTACCGTTGAAAAACTCTTGTCAAGCTGCGCACACCTCGTGCCTTCTCACAATTGCTAGTTGACAAGTTTCCTGCAGATCATGGTCTAGGTCATGTCTATGGAAACCGTCCCAGAAGCAGGAGGTTAGAACACAAAGGTATTAGCCTCAAAAGTCGTTTGCGAGAGTCAAGGTCAAACCCGTATGGATTTCGTGATTGTTCAGGTCTTTGGCGCTAGAATCGCCTGCCTGGAGATTACTCTAGTAAGGTCTTTCACTTGATGATCCAGAGAGTACGCATGTTTATAGCTAATGATCTGATATAACGTTGGTTCTATTGTAGTTACGTGACATTCGACATCCCGGCACGTTGGATATCTCAAAATAGGCTCGAAAATACGACTTCATCACATAGGTAGCAAGGGGCACGAAACGATGGGTACGATGAACCGTAGAGGCGCACACCATTCTATGACGTACGCTTGCTTGTCTAAATACACAGCTCGTAGATGCTCAATAATACTTTACATACTCCGCGACGCCAAGAACCGTAACGCCTAAACGGATGTGCAGGGTATCTCCCAAATCAGTCTGACCGCCCTTGATGCAACAGGTCAAAAAACAAATGTCCTCGCACGAGCACACACGCATTGTCGGATCTTCAGTTTCTCGCGTCCATCTCCATCTCAACGAGTAACGTCCCAATATCCCCTCCTCGACACCAGTCCACGGCCGCAGGCAGCCCGCATCCCAGAGCCATGATACGCCACGAAGGCGGCCGCCAGTCGGGGAACGTCTCCGAGACGGCCTTCATGCCGGCCTCCATCTGCAGACTCATGATCTGCACCAGCTCCGACTGCCGATTCGCCTCGACGAGTTCGACCTGGTCGTAGTACACCGGGTTCTCGTCCCTCGGTATGAAAACGAGACTCTCCAACCGTGGCATGCGCGTGCGCACCTGCTTCAGCACCTCCACCGTCAGGTTCGCGGCCGACATGCTCTCGTAGTACACGGAGTCGATCCAGAACAGTGAGTCGTTGACGGCCAGGTGGCGCACCTCGGCGAGGTCCGTGGGGTCACACAGCGCCATGACGGTCATGAACTGCGATTCCGACGCCATGTAGCCGTCGCGAGCGCCAAAGTACAGGACATCGCGGTACTTTTCGAAGAAGATTTGGCCAGGATTGCGAGTCATGCCAAAACTGAGCCGGTAGGACTTCATGGCCTCGACGCGAGACTCGTGGCAGACGTGGAGGTTGACGGGAATGGATGCGTAGGAGATGCAGCCGCTAGTCGATGGTCGCCGCTGAGCGGCTGGGTGGGCGTCTGCAGCGAAGGACAGAGATTTTGCGCCGCACCGTATGGGAACGATGCGCGGCGGAGGTAGGTTGAAGTTCCATATCTTGAGGCGAAGCTCTGCGGGCAGGTATGGGAAAAGGTGCTATCGCGATGGGAAGACTCGATGTTAACAAGATAGGCTTTCTCGGGAGATCGACGAAGCTACGGCAGTTTAAACGTACAAAGTGGTCTACTGGTCGCCGCAATGGTGTCTTTGGCTCGCGGGAGCCGTCCGTTTGTGTCCTCGCAACGGGCGTCGTCGTCGACGTCGGGATGGGTAGCATGGCGTGTTGGAACGCGGGCGCAAGATTCTATCTATCGATGATTGCGAACTCGTCGTTGGCAATGTGGGAGGAAAGGACCGCAAGTGCGGTGGGTGGATGGGTAATTTGGCCAATGCGGGACACGATGATGGAGGGGTGGCAAGCGTGAGAGGTTATTATATCGGTCGCAGCGGCGCGGCGGGCTGGCAGCGCCATCCTGGGCAAACGAACACAAAGGATATGCCTGCCAACCTGCATCCCGCAAGGTCCAATTCAAGCCGAGACATCATTAGACTTCTTTGACAAATACCCAGCCCCGGCCGAGCTGTCCCCTCATCGAGGTAAATGTAGACCAGGCTCGCTGGCCTAGGCGGGGGGGAAAGGGCAAGAGTCTGCATACCCAAGTTCTGTCGGTCGTGAATCATGGTAATTGAAGACCACACCCCCCTTCACCCCCACCCCAGTCCTGGACGCATGTTTGTGTCAGGGAAGAAAGTGTGGCGGCCCAGAACCCGAGGCTTTGGGTCGGGTCGACAGGGGTTCTCAGCATTTGAAGGATTCAAATGGTCAATATTTCCCACATAATGCAGCCGGGGGAGGCTCCAAATGACAGGATGCCCGACGGGAGCGAGGTGCTTGGGAGCGGAACCGATCGAAGGGATAGCCATATGCACAACAAAATCACAGATGTGTCAGAACTGAGCCATGGCTTAGGGTCCCATTGCTTGAACGCCTGCAGCCGCTCCCGTATTCCTGCCAATCGTCGTTTGGCATTGATTTTGTTGTATAGTCTCAACGGAAACTCATCGACTGAGCATATCTCTGCACCTCTTCAGAGCGAGATGTCATCCGAGGCCGTCTGAAGGTCTGTTCAAGGCAGCCTCTTACAGACCACGCCGATCATGAAGTGCGGGTTGCAAAGAGCTAGGGGGATCCGTACCGGTCAGGCTCCACTGAACCAGGTGCGGACAGACGTTGGGGGCAGACTGTAGCTGGGATTCGCTGTGGGATGACGACGACGCAATATCTGCGGTTCTCGTGGTTGTAGACAGAAAGGAAGTCTGTATATCCGGCCGGCCGTAAGAGGGCGGGACCGTAGATCGTCAAGATGCAAAGGCGGGTGATGGACGTGTGGTTGGTTCCAATCCGTTGGGCTGAGCCAGGGGTCAGGGGTCGAGACAGGGTATGTTTCGCTGGCTGCTGCAGTCTGCTTATGCCTCCACTCTGTGAGTGAGCCCAGCTTTGAGCGCTGATTGGTAGATCAAGTCGGCGTCAACGCCGTGCCCCTCGGCTGGCCTGCAAGCAATCTCAGCTGAATCAGGGTACGTAGATTCGCCGACCTGCTCGGCGAGGCTCCAGGATTATTAGATGGCATTCTGGCCAGGAACCTGCAGGGAGAAAAGTCCGATTTTCCGACCTGGCGTTTCTTTGCTTTGCACGAAACGCAACAAGCTTGGGCATGAGAGGAACTCTGAATAGTAATCACCATCGACCGGCTTGCGGTCTCGACTTTTGTTGGTTTTGGTGTCAGTGTCACAGAAGTCAACCCGGGTGTTTGGTTCTTTTACCCAGAGGGACGGGCTTGAGGTGCTGTGCCGCTGTGTTTCCCCCGTGGCGCCACTGTGAGACTTCCTCTAGGCCAAATTGACCTGTCACCTGCTGGCAACTCGATGGCCGAACTTTGAACCCCACAGTCTTTGGCTGCCGAACTCCGATACTGGCCATTCCTAGCTGAAAATTGGCCTGGAGGACGTTCAGACGGCAGCTGTTTGCTTCACGGAGCATGGGCCGATCGGCATTCCTCAGCTGCGGACGTTGGAGGCCAAGTAGCTAACCTCCCGCCTCGCCCGTTGATCTTCATTTGCATCCGCCTTGTGCGTTGTCTGACATTGACAATAAGTTTGATGGTGCTCAAGATGACCTTGGTAGGCTGCCGTTCTCTCAGGCGGTCCGGGGACTGTTTCCTCCTTCGGCTCGGGATCAGCGGGCAGGGTGAGGATTGTTGACATGCGGAGTATGCGACCCCAGCCGACGAATGCTAGTTTCCCTTGTCAGCAGGAAAAACAGAGACCCAGGCCTCCCAATATTTGTGGGCGATTTGGTAGCGATAGAAGTGAGGCTGGGAAGACTGGCGAAGTGTTGGTGTGACATGCAACAACAACAAAGTTGACAGACTGATAGGGAGGCAGTGGATGCGTCCCGTTGCCGGTGACACTTTCCCGTCGGCCGCCCGAACGCCATCCAAGTTGTATTTGTTGCCTTCATTTCCAGTGACAGGGCCAAGGTTCTGCTAACGATGACAGCCCTGCCGCTGACGGTCACTGGTTGGATCTGTTTGGTCCACTGAGAGCCTCGTCGCCTTCTGCGAGCCTGCGGCTGCCATGCAAGAGCCTGAGTGCTTGCTTCATTGCCTGCCCCTTCGGAAGAGGGTCTGACCCCCTGTCGTCGACACCCCCCCCAGTGATGTGGAATCATTGAGGAAGCTTTGGGACGGCAAAAACGCCACCATCCCAATGGGTGCTGCATGTCGCAGTTCGCAGACGAGACACTCACTCGTGGGTATGGAGAGTCCGGCGCCGACTAGTCTAGTTCCCAGGAACAGAGCTTAGCGGACAACATCGCAACGGGCCATCATCAAGATTCCGACGTATTGAAGGTCCAGGAGGATGCAGAAACCGCAATCCGCATTCGTACGAATGCCTTGCAAATGTTGTGAGATGAGAAACATCGAAATGCGTGGCCAGCAAGGGGGAAAAACCAGCTGTGTAACTCAAAGGTCCGGAGTCATGATGTATTTCATGCATATACGAAGATGCAAATTGCTTGTTTCGCCACGGCAAAGACGACATCGAGAATGTCTGGTAAAACACCGTGCAGTCCCTGCCAACTGGTATCAAAATGAGGGCCCGCAAAAGATCAGTCGGGAGCTGGGATGCTTAGATAAGCGTAATGTTTAGTCACGTGCATGCTTGGTGACGAAGATGACTCAGCCAGACGTCGGATTGAACTTTTGTTTTGTTCCACTGCGTTCAAAGTCTGTCTCCGCCCTTCCCGCTTGACGTGAGCTTATTCTCTGGATCACCTTGACGGCGGCAACTGAGCAGGCCCTCAGAGCAATACCCCTCTGCCGAAGTAACCTCGATTGTGACGCTATTCAAGTCGGCGAATAGGCTTCATGCCTGGATTTATTTCAGGGTGTTCGCATGCTGCCATTGGCCTCATCACAGGCCTTCCCGCTTCTAAGCGCCTGGGATGACCAAAATAGGGACCAGCATCTGCGGGCGTCTGACCAATCCCACGCCGGACAGCTCTTACAGGGTTCCCAACTATCTCCAACTTCACACCTCAACACGTCGCAAGCGCGGCTATCTTGCATCGGCGCGACGCTCGTCATGATAATTTTGGATCGCATCTCCCTTCCCCGGAGGATGGCAAGATTGCGTGCCGCGTCCATACACGGCTCAAGGCGCCTATCCGATACTTGTCTGTTGTATTTGTACGCATCCAAGTCCCCCTTCCCAGGTTTCGAGATGGCAAACCCAAAGCACTGCCTCCTTTCCCTTTCTCGTTTCCTACGTTTCGTTTCTATTGTAACGGTCGATCTCTAGGTTTAGTCATCTTTTCTTCCTATCGTAATTTTTTTTTTCTCACGTCTCCTTCTCTTCCGCCATGTCTTCCGAAGAAAAGAACATCACCCAAACTTCAGGCTTGGAGGTTGATCCCGAAGACACTCAATACGCATCGCAAGCCCGTTTCCTTGGGACCATCGACGCGGCAAGAGTCAGCTTGACGGCTGTGGCTCTGCTTGCAGGCATCACCATCCTCGGCGTATCAGCAGATGCTCTCGCAGTCTATGATGCGACCCACGTACCCGCCAGCTACCTGCTCCCGCTCTGGCCGGATGCCTTTGACCTGAGGCCCACGGTGGCTCTTGTGGTTGGCAGCTCCATTGTCATTGTTGCCAACATTGTTTCGCTGCTTTTCAGCCGGGTCCAGTCTGTAAGTTGATACATCATGGCAAGGCATTGCGGCAGGTCGACTCGGACTAATGCCAATTGTGAATAGCTGCGTGGGCGAGCCCTCATCCGCAACTCACTAAGCGTCGCCGCTCCAGCAGTCGGAATTGTGGCTGCAGTGGTCGCCATGTCGGTCTTCTACAGCATCAACGCCTCGACCACTGTGGACACGCTCCAGAGCTGGAGCTGCCGATGGTCTGACGTGGTGATGGTGACGCGGCCTCACTTTGGCACTCTTTGCAAGCAGAGCAAGGCTGGACTGTACATGTCCATCCTCCTGATCCCAATCGAAGCTATTATTCTGGGAGCTGGGGCGTATCAGATGGTACTCGAGAGGAACATCAGCAGGGCCAGCGGTGTAGTTCAAGGACGCCGCAAGTCCGGCAGCCCCGTTCCTTCGTCAGTCACCGCCAGAGATATTGAGGGAGAGGCTCACTAGGATGTCCGGAGCGGAGCCGTCGAGACGACGGGGTTGCCTTTGCCACAGGGTCGGGTACGGGTGTCAGGGTGCGAGTGACGGTAGACGCGCCGGAAACGGACGATGTGCGGTCATGGAGTGGGCGTTCAGGTCAACGCAAGACCAGGGAGATGCAGAAGTCAGCTGCGTCACATTTGTACCAAGAAGTGTCTCTTTCACGGGTTAATATTTCGCTGTTGTCAACAGGACCAGTGAGACTGTCCAATGGATTACGTTTTCGATCCAGAATCCCCATCGATCCAGGAATCCGATCTTTCCCCACCCTCCTGATTATCCGACAGACTCGTAATCTGATTCACGAACTCACAGTCCATGGCCGCATGCGGCAGCATTGGGAGGGAGAAGACTGAGCTCGCAACCACTGAGGGTATCAAAAGTGGCGAAAGGAGCCTCCACCTACGCAAGTGCAGCTGAGAGCTTGGGAAGCATCAGTTGAGATACTGGCCGTTTGCGGGTGGAGGATGCGGTGTGGGGGTCTAGCAGGAGATGCCGTCGTCCCGGCCATCAGGTAACGCTGGCAAGGCTGGTCTAGCTTCTCGTACCTAGGGTCTGACATGGCGGTTGGTCAGGTTAAGGTCGTTCGGAGACGCAGCTTGAAGCAGGTAAGGTAGGGGACCAATGCAGGGTGGAAGTCTGATAAGACGCTTTTCTTGGGCGTAGTAGTTCATCTCTTGTCTGCCGGGAGCTACGACGGCCTTGGTTTGAAGACTACTGCAAAATACGAGTCGTCTAGAGCACTCAGGAGACCCCTGCAATTGCCCTACCTTACCTAAGGTACCTTATGGTATGGACAATTGTGCAGCTCACTCACTCACCTAGGACACTTCTTGTCTCGTCAAATTTCAGTGGAACGCCCGCGCAAGCCACCCAGAAGGGAACACGGACCTGGCGCATTCACGCGAGCGCCAGCTACACAGGCTAACTACCCAGCCCAGGCTGGACTACCTGGAGGCTCGCTACGGGAGTTGGATGCTGCCGGGCCACAGAGGATCTGCCGTGGAATGATTGGATCAATTGCAAGCGAGCTCAGAAGCTAGACAAGACGAACGCCGCTTGGGCCTCTCGTCTTCCCGCACTATTCTCCGAGCTCACAGGTACAGCTCCACTCCACAGGGCACCACACGGATGGCCCCGGCAACAGCAACAACAGGTGAGGGCCGTGACTGTGGCTGTCTCTTGGAAACGTCTAGAGGATGATGATCACTACCTACGCACCGTGTGGAAACCTACCTGCCTTTGACAGGGTGATACTGTAGGGATCCTGTGGATACGCAGTAGGCATCTTGGGTGGGATGGTAAGCAGGTCGGTCGATCAGCGGGTGATGGGCGGGCAACCGTAAAGTGCCCGGAAACATGTGCATTCCGTCACAGACCAGGACATTTCCTTGGGTCTCCCGCCGAACCCGCGCGTTCGCGTCCCCAGTATATTAGCTTGTCCGCCTCTGGACCCGCCGCTGCATTCCTGACCACGCTGAGGGCGCAATCAGACGAGAGAGGCGCTCGACGGTTTGGCTTGTAAAGCCTGTGGCCTGTGTCTAACTACCTACCTGATGCGCTTGCTACGGCGCCTATGCCAAACATGGCACCAGAATTGAAGAGACAGGCAGACGGAGCAAAGGGTCCAAGCTTTGCCCTGTTTTTAAGATACGGCATATCTCACTGCAAACCACGCAAAAACAGCAAACAATGCTTGCCGGGCATGCCAGCTGCGTCGCCTGTGTGCCACGCCTGTCCATCATGCGGCTGGCCGAGTAGCTGGTCTGCGGCGTGCCGTTGACCCTCCATGACTCTCCTATTCTTCCATTCTACCTGATGCCCGACCGACGACAAAGAGAAGTAGCTCAAATGGGGTTCCCGCCATGCATTCCAAGGCGACACGATGGTCCTGGACCCTGTCGTCCCGATGCCTAGTCACAAACTAGCGTGCTGGACTGCCCTCGACAATGTCTCCAATGCCATCCATGCCACTTTGGATGTGGAGGCGGCATCGCTCCAGTCCTGCGGAATCTCAGAAAATCTATCTTGTCGCAGAGCTTCGGCCGCATACATCTGGACACTGCGGAAACAGCCTCAGGAACTCCCGTCTCCAAGGCGAAGGACGGCGAAGGCGTAATGTGATGATGCGTATGGGCTCGGTTGCTACCGCATGCCACACACACACACACACACACCCCTCGAGGGAACCTCACAGTCGCAATCAACAGAGGAACCCTGGCAACAAGCACAGAACAGTCCAGGCGCAGGGAGTTGGGTAACACGGCGATGCCTCCAGATCCCGTTGGATCCATCAAACTGAGGGACTTCCCCCCGCAGGAGCGATGCCCTATCCTTCCTTAACATAGTTGCCTAGTGGGGAGACCAAAGAATGATTTGGCTCGTTAGCGCACGGCGTGGATTGAGAGTTGAGACTCTGCCTTGGTCGTCCAAGGACACGAGGCAGAGGCAAACCCAGGGTCCAGTACCAACACCAAAGATGAGGCAGGTGAGGTAAGCCCGTACTGTCCTGTCCAGTCCAGCCCAAACCGCTCTCCTTCTCCCTCTTTCCTCCTTCCGTTCAACTTGATCGACCTGTCTTGTCTTGCATTGAAACCGGGCTCGTCGAGCGTGGGAAGAAAGACCTACCTAGGTGCGTGCATCGAGCCTTGGCTGTTTCCGTTTTCGACCATCATCTCGCGGTTCTGAGTGGCTATCCGCCTCTTGCATCGATTCCGTCCCAACGACTCGCGGCCGTCGTAGCTCTTTGCGGTGGTGCACTATCCCAGCTAGCTCCAGCCCTCGCATCTCTTGTCCTCGTCCTGATATAATAGTCTCCTTCAGTCACTGTACCGTCACACCAGCTTTTTTGTTCGTTCGTCCAGTTTGTTTCCCGCTGAACCCTCGCAACTCATCACCACCAAACAATATCCACCGCCGTCCACGTCTTGTGCATCACGAGACCACACAATCGGCACTCGGTTGCTTCAGTTGCGGCATCTTCGCATCCAACACGACTTGCGCCTTGCTCCTCATCGCAACGTCTTCCTCCGGACCTTGCCATCACGAGTACGACGACTTCTGCCATTCGCCAGTGCACGACCTATCTCCATTGCAGCTTGACAGCTGAAGATATTGCGCCAAGTCCCAGGGGGCCCTAGTTGATGACCAACGCGGTTGTTAGTATCGCTTGAACAATATCTCGGCCGGCGCCTCTTTCGGTACGTGTCAAGCTAGATAGGCTTTTGGGTGTTGGATCGAGACTAACACGGCCGCTGCTAGTAAGACGCCGCTCCCAAACGTCTGATACATCCCCCACGAGCACCAAGCACACACACCTGCAGCCGCCTTTTATCCCAGCTTCGACCCTCCCAATCGTCCCTGAAAATGGCTCTGTCTCCGCCTTCTTCCCCGCAAGAATCCACCACGACCGGCAGCATCAACGAAAAGGTCAACTCCACGCCAGTTACTCCCGACAACAACAACAAGCGTGTTTCCATCGCAGCCGGCGCCGGAATGTCTTTTGCCGAGAGGAGAATGAGTCGCCGGCCATCTACCGCGCCGACCCCTATTGTCGAGGCCGGCGAGGGAACCCGAGACGTCAACCACTCCTTGCCCGGCGACGTTCGAAACAACAGAAAGTCTAAGAACCAAACCGACCTGGCTCGACGCCGCAGCTCTTACTATGAGGAGGCTTTCCAGGGTGATAGAGACATCAACGTCCTCAAGGATCGTGCTTACAGCGAAGCTGTTGTCATGGCTGAACTCCGCACCAACGTCATCGTATGTGTTTCGACTTGCCGATGTCTGACCTTCCGTGACTGACTCCCTCCCAGATTAGTGATGAATTCAGCTTCATCACGGACTTTTCGTACCAGCTCTCTGTTAGGTATCAGCGGCCAGTGTCGTCCATCGTGGTGAACCTGCAACATGGTGCTTGTATGTTGTTTGGCGGAACTTTTGACCCTGCCTACACGATGACAGTCCATGCTCTGTCGTGTGAGGTTGGCGTCACTAAGAACAAGAGGAATGCCGCCCTGCTCCAGAAGCACTTGCAAGAAGCCATTGGTGTTTCGCCCGCCCGCGGATTCGTCAAGTTTATCGAGGTTCCTGCAGAGAACATGGCCGTCAACAGCAAGACCGTGGCTGCCCATATTGCCGAGATGACCGGCGAGGAGGAGGAAACCATTGCTGAGCGCCGCGCACGCAACCGCAAGAGCATCAGTGCTAAGGTAAGACATCAGAGATTCACAAACAAAGAGAACGGATAACTAACTTGATGCAGTCTGTCTCTGCTCTTCGTCATGGCTCCATTGCCGGCCCTAGGAAGGGATCCATCTTTGACTTTAGGAGAGAGTCGGTCGCACCACGAAGAGATTCAGTGATGCCCCCCCCTAATGAGCTCACTCCTCCTCATAGCGCAACCGATGCGCCCCCTATTCCTGCTATTCCTGAGCAACATGTCCAGAACGCTACCACCACGACTACTACAACCACCGATGAGAAGGATGCGCCCATCAAGGAGGTCGAGAAGGCTCCCACCAACACCAGCAGCCTTGCCCCTGCCAAGAAGTCCAAGACGGCGAAACGTAAGAGCAGCTTCGTGACCTCGCTGTTCTCGCGTGGTAGGAACACTCCCTCTCCGATGCCGACCGTTTCTTAGACGGACTCACAACGTTCTTCAACTATAATTTCTTTTGTGCTGCACTCATTGTCGGAATCAAGGCAGTGGTTTAGATTGTAAGGCCGGAAACAACGTAGCACTGCATCGTAAAAACTGGGAGAGGGAGTTTTGCATACCAGCCTGCCTGGTGCGGCCTTCGGTCATAGTCTAGGGGCGCTTATTCTGTAATGGTATCTGTATTGTCTAATACTTGGAAGCATGAGTAGGAGCAGGTGTAAAGTCTCAATTCATTGATTGCTACACAAGGATTCGGATATTTTGGTCTGATCAAAGTGACCGATTCCCCACTGGTTCTGTCATATTTCCATGATGGGCTGGCTGAATGATTGCACAACGATGTTGGCCAAATCAGAAACATTAAAATGTAGTGACAATGTGACAGAGGACAGGTAAGCACTAATGCTGATGACAGGATGAAAGCGCTGGTTGGTGGTTTGGGTGGCAGGTCGTAGGTAGTCAGATGAAGTAGCCAGGATGTGGTCTCGCCTAAATTAAATGGGCCCCGTCTGCAGTACCCGCGAACTGTTATCTTATCGGAAGCACGCTGCATCGTCATCCTTCCCACCTCGTGCTCAACTGCCAATTGCTTCACCCCGTCGTTCACCTTACCCGCTCCACATCTGCGGATTAGTGACCTGCCTACATCGAACCCCGTGATAGGCTGGTGTGCGCCGGTCCTTTGGCAACTCGACTGCGACGGAAATTGTTATTTTCGCATTGAAACGGATCTATTTGGACGTTAACGTTTTGTTTTGGTCTTCTCGTAACGACTTGGGCGTCAGTGACCGTCAAACTCGTTCGATCGGTTACGGGGCCTGATTGCTAGGCATCGGTGCGGTTGTCGCTGCTGCTGCTGCTGTGGTTTGAAGTGGTCAGCTTGGGGGAGCTTTTTCTCAGCGGCGTATTTGACACCCCCTTTCAGCCGCAGAGTGAGGCTCAGACAAGGAAAAAAATGGAGGTGAGAATCGGTCGTATTTCTTAATGTTTACCGTCTGTCGTCACGTCTGCTGCTGCATCTTTCCTCGCATCCCCCTCCTCCCCCCTGTTCGGCTAGGCGAGCTGCTTGTAGAGTCTCACCTTCTGTATTTTTGCTCGGGTGGTCGAAGACGGCTTCTCTTAACTTCACACGGCTTTCAGCGGGGGACGTGTCGCGCTACAATGCGTCCTGGTTTGCGTATTAGGAGGACATCTTCCTCTCAAGTCATGAATGGATAACAGTCGAAAATGGACTGGGATCCTGTTGTCCAACGGTACCTTTTCCCCCCCGCTCCTGTACTTAACCCCCCGATCGTCCACCTGGCCTCGCCAGATGAAGCGGGTTGGCTGAGCCATGGTGTCATGGATGATGTGGCGTTGTGCGACGGTGAGATCAGCACGCGCAGCGCTTCGAGTCCATGGCTGGGATTGAACTCGAGAGGGGGGCTTGCGCTTGGTTTGAGCAGGCGAGCATCTCTCGAATGCAGATGGCTCATCTTTCTTTTTCCTCGGTTTACGAAGATGCCCAAGCCTCGCCGTGTGGTTTCCTTTCAGCTGCGCGCATCCGTCAGGGTGGTCGTATTCGAGGGGGCTACCCTGCCTTGAAGGACGACGGATGAATTCGATGACCTTCAGGATTGCTCGGCGTCGTCGTTCGGTGGTAGTCTGATCACTCGTCCCGCCACGGACCGTCGTCGGGCTCCCGGTTGGTCTTTCCGCCAGGAACCCGTGCAAACATATGGGCTTTGCCGGTCTGTGGCATCAAACTTCCCGAGACACTGGCAAACAGCGATCGAGGACGTGGAAGGAATATTGAGCGATACTAGAAAGAAGCCCCTTCACCCCAAAAGTGTGTGAATCGGCGACATCGCATACCAAAGGACGCGGCGCGTGTCGTTCAGGATGGCTTCGTCTACATCGCCCGATTCCGTTGCTTCATTGCTGTCCCAAGCGGTCGACGGCATGGGCTTCTCTCCCCAACGAGAGCATCCCCAAACAAGTGGTAGTCTCAGTCCAGCAAGGCTAACGCTCCAACGTGTCTACGATCAGAGTCTTCAAGGAGCACAGGCAAAAGATGCGAACAAGCCGCTAGAAGGTCCCCCGGGGCCTCCGGGAAAGGGGAAGCCCAGGCTTCTCTTAATGGGCCAGAGAAGGTGAGTCTACTCCCGTTCGACCGCAGCATACGGGCATCGCGTTGACTGGTAACAGGAGTGGCAAGTCGTCAATATCTAGCGTCGTCTTCCACAAGCTCCCACCAAACGAAACGCTTTTCCTCGAATCCACAGCGCGTATCCAAAAGGACTCTATGGCGTAAGAAACCCCTCCCTCCCTCGCCTCCAGCTTGCCCCTCCCACTAACAGCCTCAGATCCTTCATGGACTATCAGGTCTGGGACTTTCCTGGTCAGATCGACTTTTTCGAGAACCCAAACTTTGACATGGACGCCATTTTTGGCGAGATTGGTGCCCTCATCTGGGTCATCGACGCCCAGGATGACTACCTCGAGGCCGTCGCCCGCCTCAACGCCACCGTCCTCAACCTCCAGCGCTTCTACCCAAACATCAACATCGAGGTCTTCATCCACAAGGTCGACGGCCTGTCGGACGACTACAAGCTCGACATCCAGCGCGACATCACCATCCGCATCCAGGACGAGCTCTCGGACCACGGCTTCGAGAACGCCCCCGTCACCTTCCACCTGACGTCCATCTACAACCACTCCATCTTTGAGGCCTTCTCCAAGGTCATCCAGAAGCTCATCCCGCAGCTCGGCACCCTGGAGGCCATGCTCACCAACCTGTGCCGCACGTGCCGCTTCGAAAAGGCGTACCTGTTCGACGTGCTGTCCAAGATCTACATCGCCACGGACTCGGCAACGGCCGACATGGCCAGCTACGAGATCTGCTCCGACTACATTGACGTCATCATCGACATCACCGAGGTGTACGGCTCCTGGCCGCGCTCCGAGGGCCAGCGCAAACGTCTCGAGGCGGAACCGTGGAACGCCAAAGTCGAGGACCAGGTCGCGTGCAACTGGGCCGAGAGCTGCATGGTGCTCCACGACTCCCAGCGCCCCATCATGCTGCGCGAGGTCGATCGGTACCTGGCCCTCGTCGCTATCATGAAGGAGGATTCCTACGACCGCATGCCGCTCGTGAACATGAATGTGGAGGCTGTGGTACAGGGTGTCACTGAGTTTTTCGAGATCACCAAGTCGAGGAAGTGAGCGAGCCAAAAAGCGGTGCGAATGGAGAGAGAGGGGGGTGGCCATGCTGTATAATACGTCTTTTTTTCAAACCAATATCATCATGCTTTTCTCTCCCATTTCCTAGTTCTATGGGCTCGAGCGCTCTACCTGAGATCGATTCGAGTGCATGATCTATTCCATGTTTGCCAACTCGTCCAGCGTTGAAGACTCCAAACGAGATGCCAGAATACCCATGCGCTTTTTGCTCCGTGGCGTGAACCTCTTTGGCGCCACCTTGAACATGTTTCCCGGAGACAACGTAACGGGCGTCTTCTAACCACCTCGCCGCGGAGTCACCGGCTGGGGGGCCTCCGCCTGGACCACACCAGGACTAGACTTGAGTTCAAGTGCAAAGACCTTGTACGTAGAGCGGTTTGAACCGAGGAGGCAAATGCGGATAGGCATTTCGCCCCGCGCTGACGTGACTTCTTGGACATCCATTTGCACCGGCGCGAACGATGAGTCCTCAGGAAGAGCTGCTGCGGTACATTGTCCCATGAGGCTAGAAAGCTGCGTAGGACTGGGGAGGTTACTCTCCTCATAGTGTGTGTAGCTGAGAGTCTGCGATTGCATGGGGACGGTGATGATGCTGGATTGATTGCCTTGTTTGTTGACAAGCAGAATAAGGGTGTTGCCGTTCAGGAACTTGAGGTCGACGATCTTGCCCTCATCTATTGAGACTGCTGAAACGGTCGTGTCGACGTTGCTGCTGATGCCGTTGATGATTCGGATAGATGTGCGGAAGATGTAAACTGCTTGCAAATCAGAAAAACTACATGGACATAATGTTGCGGGAACGCAAACTCACACTCTTGATCCCGACCCTCTGCCATAGTAGCCAGGAAGGATAGTCCATCGACGCCGTCCTATGGAAAGTTAGTCGCCAGTCCTTAAAGGCTTTTTTTTTCTTCGCTAATTTCACCTCTGCCTTCGTTGGGTACATCGCAGAGTCCAACTTGGCGACCTTGCTGCCCAGCACGACCTTGGTTGGTTGTCCGAAGCGAACGCTCCTTTTTTGTGCCTCGGCAATATCGCCGAATATTCCATTGGAACGCGAGGTCAGACAGTCGACGAGGAAGCTGACATTCGGAAAGGCTTTGAGGTATGCATGACCCTCTTCCTGACGAGCAAGTTGCGTAGTAAGTTCATCAAGCATTGAAGCTCCGCTTTCGGCACGTTCCCAGTTGCTCGCGTAGTCCTCTTTGGTCACTTCGTCGAGAAAGACAGCCATGGGGCTTTCCATCAAGTAACGCTGTATGTACGCGAGAACTTTGCTGTTTTCCATAGTTGCTTCCTTCTCTGTCAGTTCGTCGCTGAAAGAGCTCGACGCGGCGAGACGGTCAATCTGGAAGCGCATCCACGAAGAGAAGGCAGTGAAGAGATCAAGCTCATCCATGACGTTGAGGAGGATCTTGTGGCCGACCATGTTAAGACAGGATACAATATCCATGGCCCGGTTGATTTGGGCGACTGAAAAGCCAATGTCATCGCGGGTATCATAGAACTGGGCCAGTCCTCGAAGGCGGCTGAGTATGATGGCACATCTCTCAAGTACGGGCAGGAGATTCTCGTGCAGAAGAGACCGTAGGTTTTCTAGCCCAGAGGTTACGGCTTTGTCCCATCGTTTATGGCCCTGGAATGTGTCAGCAACGCGGCCCTATGCACAATGTGAAGTACTTACGCGCTCGGCAAGACTGTCGACAAGCCATTCTCGAACAGGCTCGTACGCGTGACCGGTGACAACTGTGTGGAACAGTGCCTGGACGATGTTCGTCGGCCCATGCGTGGCCTGCTCTAAATCTCCCTCAACGCTGCGCAGGAACCTCGTGGGGAGCTCTCGCGTATTCTTGTACTCAACCTGCATGTGTAGCTGCGCTTGCTTTACGTACCGCAGCAGCTTTTGCAGTGTTGTTAGTTTGGACGCCAAGAGAGAGATGTTGATGGGAGACGAAGGAACGAATGGCAAGTCCATTGGGACCAGATAGACTGCCGGATCGCCATCTACAGAAGACTCTAGGATAAGCGAGTGTGTAGAGATCTCTGGATGAGAGGCGTGCTGGATGAGCTGCAGCACGCCCGGCTTGTACATGGAACTCGGAAGAGTATACCGGAAGTCGCCGATGATAAACGAGTCGTATATGCTAAGGTGAAGACGGCCGTCACTGGTTCCAACGACCATCACGAAAACCTGATCGCTGTCGTCGACGTTGAAGGGCTGAAACAGAAACTCGACACCCGTTCGTAGCGTGAAAACGAGGCTGTCCTCCCTATATCAGGGTCAGTATGTCTGCAACAAGCAAAGCGAGCGGACGCACCCGGATCCAGCGCTAGATGTGGGAAGAGGACTGATCTTGGGCAGAGCCGAATCGACTTCCAGAAAGGTTAGTTCTCGAGGCAGGTCTGACGGGTCTTGCTTCCCCGGCAGGTTCAGCTCCTCAGACATAAGTTTCTTCCATGGTTGCGCGTCGGCTATCTGGCGTTGAGCTCGTTGCTTTCCGACAACGTTGCGTGACCAGCCGATGTGAGTGATCGTAGTAGCAGAGTCCGAATCACCGCCAACGCGAATGTGGTGGGCAGCTTTGTTATTCTCAAGACCCATCAGTCTCACATAACCGTCACTCCAGCCTACCGCCAAAAATTGACCTGCCTTGTCGTCAGAAGTATTCAAATGTGTCTCGTTCAAAGTCAACTCACCATCAGGCTTCCATCTCACTGCCTGGGGCTCTGGTGCTGTCTCGCCGGGCTTTGCGAACTGGTGTATCTTGGAGACGACCTGGTCCTTGGGCCGATATATGAGAAGGTTCTTCCCGGACGGGTCCCAGCTGACCGATAGGTCCACCGTTGGATTGCTGGGAGGGAAGCCATCGATGACGCGATGGTCAAACCTGGTCTCGCTGAAGGGTCGAAGCTGCATTGTTTCAGCCATGGCGCAAACACGAAGCTGTTCGTGATAAAGTCAAAGAGCAGCCAGCAGACATTACCATGTCTGGGCCCTGCAAGAAGGTTCTGTGGTCAAATGACAAGAGGTTGAGAAGCACAATCGTATTTTGATCTCCGTAAGTTGCTGGGTTGATGTATGTTCAACACTTCGTGCGGACTCTAAACAGCCAGATTGATCAATTGTTGCATGTCGCCTGCCTCTTTTTCTGAGGTTCGTTGCACGCAGCTGCAGCTGTGAGCAGCTTGGGTCCACGGGTAGGAATACCTAGTAGGTACCTACGTTAGGTACCGTACCTAAGACACTGGAAGGTGGGAGGGTCTGTAGCTAGGTGTGGCTCCCTAAAATGGCGGGGGCCTAAGACGCTGTATCTCAGAGGTAGGCAGGTGCACCGCGATCGTTTAATTGCAGCTCAACCACGTTTGCACAGCAACCCTCACAAGGATACTGACAACCTACCTGGTTCTTGCAAGACATCGATCAAGAAAAGCATAGCATCAGACAGCTTATTCTCTCAGGAGCTTCACATCCTGTATTCTAAGTACGTTTCATATCATGCAGCCACGTATCATGGCAAATATTGTCTAACAAGTCAAACCGCTGCTCGGAAACTCCTGGTTTGGCGCTCAACTTTTAGAATCCCTGACTGACCACTGCACACGTGTCCAGAGTAGCCTGCCCCTTTTACTCGATCAAGAAATTGTCCGCGTGAGACTTGATATCCTTAGAGAAGGTCACTTCCTCATCCTCCTCGAGCAAAGACACACCAAGGACCTATTTTATCCGTTAGCTGCTGGTTCTCCCACCGGCAGGATACGATCACTTACATCAACATCCACGAAGGGCGTCGTCTTCGAGAACCTGACCGTCATGGGGAAGAAGTCGTTCTCATCGTTTGTCTCAGCCTCGAACTCGAACGATCCGCTTGGGTTATCTTCTGACACAGTGCCGATGTTCCACTCCAGAGAGTCGCCGGAAACCTCGTATGAAGCGTCGAAGCTCGACACCACAGGCTCGCTGGCCTGGTAAGGGATAATGACGCTGACGTCCTTGAGCGTGTCGCCGCCTGTCAACTCGTACTCCACTGTCATGTTGTACTTGTCTGCATCCTTGTTGATCCAGACAGTGAAAGTGATTGGGCAAGCGCTGGTATCGTCCGCCTTGGCCGTTGCTCTCCAGCGGAGAACACCCACCGACTGGTTGGTGGGGAAACCACGAGCAGTGTTGCTCATCTGAATAACCTTGGAGCTGTTGAATAGGTTCTTGTCGACGTTGGGATGCGTACGGAACTGGGCACCGTGGGAAGGGTTTGCCGTCAGGTTCAACTTGACCTTAGTCAAACTTGGGTCGGAGATGCGGAGGTTAAGGTCACCGCTAATTGCCAGAGAGTTCAGAGCACCCTCTCGTGATAGCTTGGCGCTGATGGCTTCGTTGACGACGATGTGAATCGCGTCACGATCCAAAGTTGAGGAGACACGAGCCTCGGCTGCTGGCTCCGAGGCGTGGGCGGGCGCCGGAGTGATAAGGGGCGTGTCGTCGACTTCGGCGCCCATCTCGCCACGAACACGCTCGAACATGTCGGTCGTCTTGGACTTCTTGCCCAACTGCATACCCTTGCCCTTGGGGGCACTCAGCCTACGAACGTCAGCTACTGTCTGCCACTACCCGGTCCTGCAGCTCGGATACTCACTTGTTGAAGGTCTTGTTCTTCTCGGCCTCGTACGAATCGTATGTGTCCATCGTGGTCGGGCGAGTAGGGGGAGTGTAGGTCGGGTATACGGGGGTTCTGGGCATTCCGCCGCCGACGCGGCCTGCGCGAGCCGACTCCTTGCGCTGCATCTCCAGTTGCTTGGCCTTGCGCTTGCGCTCCTCGGTAGCCTCGAGCTCTTTGTTCTGCAGAATTTGTTAGCTATCTTCTGGTCATTTCGGCAGCTGAGCTGACTGACTCTCGCAATGATCTCCTGGATCCGCTCCTCGTGAGACTCCATCTCCAGGAAGGTCTTGATCTGGCTGATGGTCAGGTTCTCCCGGTAACCAAGGGTCACCAGCTCGTCAAAGGCGCTGAGAAGTTCGTAGGCATTCTTGACAATCTCCCTCTCGTCGAGGCTCTTGCATGTGCTGGTGACAACCTGCGCGAACAGGTGGAGGGAGTCGATGTCCTGGAGGATGTTCGATTGTCGGTTGGTGATGAGGACCATGTAGAGCTCATCGAGAGGCTGGTAGACAAAGCGCACATTGTCCTGCTCAACGGTGGTGTGCTGGGTACCGCTGTCGGCCAGCTTGGGGAAGGACGCGAGGAGGGCTTCGATGCGGGATCGTGGCATCTCCCTGAACTGGCGGGAGAGGACAGCTTTCCCGCCTCGGGTGCAGATCGACGCCGCAAGTACAACCTAGGACAGTCAGTATCGAGAAGCATTGAACAACTTGGATGGGGAAAACCAAGCACCATTTTGGGTGGAGTGTTGTGACTGTTGGTTGGACGAATTGGTGATGTAGATAGGTTGTCGCAACTTCAACTCAAGGTCCCAGGCCTAAGGAGGGACTGGACCACATCGACGTAGGGAGCTTGAATATTGAGGTCCGAATGTGTGAATCTGGCCAGTGCACGGACCAAGCTGGCCTTACGTACAGCGGTCCGGTCTAGTCCTAAAGGGGGAAGGCTCAAGCTCCAGCTACAGGCGCGTCAAGCTGCGCTTAAGGAACGTAGAGGGGTGTCGCCCAGGCCATTTCTAAATTTCCACGCGCCTCAGTTGGACTCCACTTTGTCATCCTGCTTGGCCTCACTTGCCATCCACCAACCACTCTTTGTTCATTCCATCCCTCTGTCCAAGGGCATGACCAAATAGTTGGCCTCACAAAAATATTTTCGAACTTCTACTCAAACAACCTCACCTTCTCAATCTTCGACACACTTCCAGCCGACGCGCCTCTCCCAGTTACCCTGCTGGAGTTCCCCAAGCTTGACCGGGTATCCGAGCCACGAACCCCCAACATTACCGACCACCACCGGCGCGCCAAATCCGTTCCTGATTCCTCTCGAGAACTCTCAACTTATTCACCACGATAAAATTCTCCAAGTGAATTGTTATCCCTACAACCTCAGGACATGGCGGCAGAAGCAGTGCCGCCGCCTAGCTTCGAAGCTCAAGGTCATGAGGAGTACATCGATTATTCCGAAGATGACGCAGCGGCCCCTGCCGTTGCAGCCCAGAACTCCAACCGCACCTCATTCTCGGCCAACGCCCATCTTGTCACTGAGAACTACGAGGAGGCAGCAGAATCCGTACAAGTAGACGACCAATCTATCGATTTGCAGGCAGTTGAGGTTACTGCAGTGGCCAGCGATGCCCTGCCGGATGGCAGTGGCCAAGATTTGCTTAAAGCAAGCAACTCCGAGAGTGCCACCATGGTCAATCAAGCGCCTCAGGATATTGAAGACTTGTCATTTAACGATAACGAAATCAGCTGGGAAGATGGCAACGACGACCAAGCTGGAGACGCAAGCGATGCCCACCTTGACGCCGAGAAGAGCGACTGGCAGCTTGTTAACGATGATATACACTTGGCCGAGGAAGAATCGGACCTGCCCAAAGGCATAGCGGACACTGAAGAGAAGCCACAAGGAGATGAAGAAGTTGCTCATGAGTCCACTGGCAATGCTGAGAACGTTCATGATAACGCCCAAGGACTTAGTGGAGCAGATGCCGAGCCACTTTTGCAAGAGCAGATATCTGACCTTCAAGGCGCCGACGCGGATGGTGATTTGCACGAGATAGACTACTTCGACGACAGCAACGCCGCTGTGGATGCATCTATGGACACAGCTGCCGAGATGCAACCGGAAAGCAATGTTCTCGACCAGGAAGACATCAGAAACACCCATTCCGACCGCGAAGATACGGATCGTGCCATTGATGAAAATGACGGATCGTTCTCTCCGCATGAAGCAGAAGATAGTGTTGTTGCCGTCGAAGAAGAAGAGGAAGATGATGCCCACAACCAAGACCTTAATGGCCAGGCAAATGATGCAGAAGAGTACACGGCGACTGGCGAAGACACTTCCATCCATGATCGCATGGATTATGAAGATGAGCTGCTTGCGAACGTCCAGTCACCGGACTCCGATGATGCACCTTCGAATGACGACGCTGAGATCCCCGCTGTAACTGTTTCCTACAAGGGTGTTGAATATCCCTTCTTTTACAACTCGCCGGACAGCGAAGGCAAGGAGTGCTTCTTTGACGATCTGTCCCTTTTGCATTGCAAGATGGAAGGCGTGCTTGCAGGTTTCCGTCGTGAGCTTGCTAACGAACTGGGTCCCTTCGACGAACTGGTGTTCCAAATTGACGAGTTGGGACTTGAGTTTGCCGAAGTAAGTTGTCATACTGGGAGATTTGCTGGGACGTTACTAACAGAGTCCAAGTCTACCCAGCCAGATTTGATCTCTGATATTACCTTGGGTCAAGTCATTTCCGTGTTTGATTCTCTGGTCAAGAACCAGGATGCCGATGCCTCAAAGCCGTTGTATGCCTTGCTAGTCACACGGCCAAACTGCAAGAAGAGGTGGCTATCTCTCGTCGATGATGCCTACAATGGCAAGGGACTTGACGAGGTGAGCTATTACTTCGCATCTCAGGCACAAAGCGAAATGGCCGAGCCAGAGATACTGGATGATGAACCGGGCATGGTTGGAGAAGACGACAACGCGGATGCCACCGCTTGGCCTGACTCACCTGCTGAAAGCAAGCATGTCGACCAGGACGATGCTCAAGCTCAAGACCTAGATGAAGATATTCCTAGCGCCTTGGAAGAAGCAGCCAACGAAGATGACGACGTTGGGACTGGTATTGCTGAAGAAGATGATGATGCCACGAAGGTCGACGATACAGTTGATGAGAGCGCCTTTGACGCAGAGCTTACCGCCGTTGTTGAAGACCTAGATGGCGAGGCGACTATGGTTGACACGGACATCAATTTGTTGGATGAATCGACTGTGGTCGCAGACACAGATGTTGTCGAAAGCAACGCAATGACAGAGGTGATGGAGGACCAGGAGCCTCAGACATCTGGGGAAAATGGTAATCCCGACTCTTCTTTATCTGACCCCTGCTTTTATCCCCAATTCTGTCTCTGCGTTGAGTGCGCCTCAGGCTACACTACAGATGACATGGCAGATAACGACTACGCCTACGCATCTCTGGTGCGGAATACAAGGCAGACTGCTCAAAATCACCAGTCAACACAGTTTCATGTTCCTTCTCTGGAAGTTCCCATTGAGGGCTTTCCCCGCTCTCATATACGGCATTTACATTCTCGTTCGGATGTGAGCATGGCATTTTCTTCAACAACAAACGCTGACGATTCATTCCAAGTACCAGAAATCGACGACTCTAACCCACTTGTCAACATGGATGCGGAAGACGAAGTGGACCTTCTCAACGCCGTTGAGAACGATCCGCAGTGGCCGAATGACGAAGACAGCGCAGCCCTCGTGGACCAAATTATCGAAGCTACCGATGAAAATGCGACGAACAAGGCAACCCCTAACACCAGCGCAACTTCAACCTTGAACGGCGATGAAGTCACGTACGAAAACAACGAGCTCGATTTGAACGCCGACGTGGGCGAGAACGATATCAACGAGAACGACGGGGCCGACGTTGAAGGTCAGGATGACGAGTTGGAGGAAATTGACTGGAGAGAGTTCCCTGGGCAAGGCGATGACGAAGTTTCGGAGTCCCCTGCGGTCGTGGGCAAACGCCCCCGGTCGGATGTGGACGACCTGCTGGGTGATGAAGCTGAGAAAGGTACGCTGCAAGCCGGTAAAAGACTGAGGATTTGTGGGGAAACTAACAATGTCGCAGACGTCAAGCGTCGTCGCTCTTAATCTTCGTACATCCTTCCACTAACTTCCCATGACATGCTTTTGCACATTATCCGAATCTAGGGCTGGCAGGCTTTGCGCGTTGTGCAGGTGATGCAATCGGCGAACTCTCGGCGTAACGATACAACAACAAAATGGACAACTGGACCGTCCAAACAGACAAATCTCCAGGAAAATGACGGACTCATTGAAGTCTGCATGACACCCAGGTAGGGTTCTGATGATTTTTGTACTGACCCATAGCTTTTTTACAATTCGCAACCAAAGTTGCCGAGGTAATCTTGGCATGTTGAATGGACGATGCGCTCTTCATACAGTATTCCTTCAATCTTCTCGATACCCCGTCTACTATCTGGCGATTTTGGTGGATTTCTGGCGTACAAGGCGGGTGAAAATGGTGGGACAACCTGGACGGTGGGCGATGTTCTTGTACAGCGGCAGGTCGATCGTGAGGTGGTCAAAAGGCCTGCTCAGCAAGGCAACGACCCTCCTTTGTGCACGAGAGGCAGGCAGGTCCAATATTTGACGATGCTTCTCTGGAATGTGTTCCATGAGAGGCAGACTCAGTCACGGGATGCAGGTGCCTGCTTGGAGACGTAGGCATGTTGACGTGCCAACTCACCAGGTTGCGCTGTTTCTCTTAGGGATGACCTTTTTGATAATTCCGTAGTCACGATGAATACACATCATACTCGATACAAGCTAATTGCATATGACGAGTCATTTTTTGGAGGGAATGTCCTCGTCAGGAGATACCCTTTGGTGCATCTTCTGAATTTGTCACGTGCTAACAAGGCCTTTGGACCACAGATGGGACGACGAGGCGCTGAATAGAGGACGAGTGATTGGGCTCGTCCGACCTTCATCACAAAACAGCGTCTGTTTGACGGTCTAACAACTAGTCGTCTTCAAGTCAAGATGCAAAATACGCTTATAAGAAACCGCCTTGGGAACTCGGCAAAAAGAATTTTAAGACGGTTCCTGATGATTGGAGTGGATATTGGTCTATGACGAGCAGTGGCCCTGGGTTCACTTCATCCTAAGTCTTAGTTTTGATTCCAACGTGGGCAGAGACTTTGAAGGTTGCAATGGATCAGGAACGGCCAGGGGGATGAGGGCGCTATGGGATGCGAGAAGCCCTGCGAGGAAAAGGGTTAATGGAAGCTTGGGCTTTCTTTGCTGCGCTGGCGAGCATTTCGATGCAAGACCACGCGAACGAAATGCAGTTAGCGACGATGTTGATGAGCAGAAGGATCGAGTCGCCAGAAAAAAGTGGTGTGGTGGAATAGACTTTTGTGTCTGGTTGAGTAGGTCTCGACTGTTGCAGGCGTGGGGATCCTTGTGGTGGTGGCCCGTCGTTAAGAGGGCAGACGTTATGGCAGTTTGTTTCGACAACCGTTCTCGTTATGCGGTTCCCGGGCGGCCGCGTTGCCGCATTAACTGCTGAACGAGGGAGGGGAGTGGAAGTGATGGATGCTAGGAAATGGAAGTACAAACGAGCTGTCATCTGCAACGAGGCTGTGTGTGGTAATTTTTGTTTTGTTTGTATGGGATTCCGGGGAGGATGGGAAGTCTCTCGTGGGTGAGATACCTAGAGGCTGGTCACGATGGTCCCGCCTCTGCATTCCTCAGTTCCTTCAAGGGGCGCTGTGGGATACCTCAACTTGGGTAGAGTATGGATCGTTGAACACAGGTGTAACATGTTGGCATACAACGTCTGCCTGATATCTACGGATAGAAACAGCCGGGTAGACGGACATTTACAGTAGGAGCGTTCGCCGTTCACAGGTTCAGCAGCGAAGGTGATGACGACGAAGGTGCACTATGTGTATTAGAGGGTGTGGCTGTGGTTTAATTAAAGAGGATCCCGTTTGGTCGTGTCAAGAGCGAAGGCACAGAGGGAGTGAAGCGGGTTTTCACAGTGTCATTCGTAATGAAGCTGTTTCAACGACCCCACTTGGCTGGTTGGTGCAGATGCACGAGTTGAAAAATAGAAATGCCGATTGTGCCCTGATGCTTGGTGCTTGTGCCTCGGGGGATCGATCTCGTATGGAACGTCAAAAAATCTCCTTCTCCTGACCGAAAAGAGCAGCCATCCCGCTAATTAACAGACACACACCATGCCTCGATGCCCCCTGCGGAGAACCCAAGAGACCGGCGGAACCTCCCACTCTCACCAGCCGGCGGTTCACTTTCACCCCCTGTCGTGGTACGGGGAGGCGAGGGGGACAAGTCAGGGACCGATTGCCAGTTCCGACCCCCCTGGCCGATGGTGACCTCAGTCAACGGGCTAGGCGCGTGCCTTGGTTTGGGGATTGTCACTGGGGGATACCGATGAGGATCCAGGATGAGATGATACAGTGGAATATCCAGAGGATCTGGTTCGAGAAAACGCAGAGAATCAGAAATGCCCTATCTGAGCAACTACAGAAAGCCATTGAAAAAAACAAGAGACGAAAGAAAAGGTACAGGACTCGGCACAGAGACTTGGCGTCCCTGCAGAATTTGTCTGTGTCAGGAAAATGGCTTTCCGTCCAAAATCGCATGCGAGGGGTGTTCCATCCTCCTGATTCCGACCGTCATCCGTCAAGCATCTGTACAGGCTGCGTACAATTCCATGCACAGACGGGATACAAGCATGTTCGTAGTGTAGGTAGGTACGGCAGCTCCAACAAGCAGCAGCCAGCATGAATCGAGTGATTGACTTGTTGGCAGAGGCAGCAGAGGAACAAGAAGCACATCGCCATCAGCAGCGTCCTTGTGCCTCGTTCCGTTCTTCAGTCTTGTGCTGACTGTCACAGCTGCGCTGCCCTGTCGGTCGTCAGTGGTGCCCTGCAACCTGCAACCTGCAGCACGCCAAAACACACCACCTCGCCTTTGCCTCGCCTCATCACATCACCCGCGGCCAGCGACCTGCCACACGGTCAACCAATCTAGAGAGGTGCTGGACCTCCTCCGCTACCCACAGCAGCTTGCAGCAGCAGGCTGAGCTTCTGCTGTCCCTCCCAAAAGTGGACAGTCTGTCCTGGTCGTTGTCACTCGTGGTCCGTCGCCGACGCCGTTCCCCGTACTCCACCATCCACTACGGTATCTAAGGCACCTACACTGCAAGGTACCTTGCTCACTGGCCAGACCAAAACTCGATCTAGCAGTCCCCCTTCGGCCTCAGCCCCTCGTGTCGCGTAAGATACTGGGCCGAATAAAGTATCTTTTATTTTTACAGCGGTTAGTCGGGGTCGATAAATGTACCCACTCTCACTCAACAACTCTGCGCCGCAGCCAAGTTCTTTCCAGAGAGAGGACTAGGGGGAAGAAAAAAGAAGGGACCTATCGCAGCAACCTCTTAGCCAATCTGATCCAGGAACATCATCGGCCACAGGTATCATCTCTAACCTCCCGGCTACAGAGGTACATAGCTCTGACACTTCCCCCACAGCTTCTCGCATCCAGCACCCACGCATCTCACTCTCTCCCGCACACACACAGATTGGACACACTCTCTCTGTCTCCTGCCCAGAGTGACTTGTGACTTGCAACAGGGCACCATTTCCACCCTTCACAGGGGCCTCTGAAACTCAAACCTGTCCCTATCTGGCTGGTTGGCATTCCTCCCGACCTCGACACCACGCACCTACCCACTCCGCGTCCACTGCCAAACTGCGAGGAACCACACCCGCCTCTGCCCGCTACCACCTCATTACCTGAAGGCTACCTTGGCTTGCCGCCCTCTTGCCTTATCGTTGCGAGGTACCGATCAAGGCTCGGCCTGTCACACTACGTACCGCCCTCACAGTTTTATCTGCAAAATCCCACGAAACATCTCTCCCTCTCCTTTCGGCCTTCCACTCGCGCCAACCCACCGACCTGTCCCGTCCAGACGAGAGACCACGAAGGCGACCCCCTCGACTCGATTCGAACCCGACGAGATCGAACCCCGAAGACCAGCGACCATCGCCCTCCACCACGAACCTGTGACTCGGCCTTCCAAACGCTGGAGTCTTCGAGAGTTGCATCGTCTTTCCATGTGTCGCTGCTGACGACGTTCGACCTTACCTCCAACCTCTCCATCTTCCTCGCCCGGCGCGAGCCTCGCCAGCTCCCATCTACGGGACACGACACTCTCTCAGCAACCAACTCGCCACGGCGCACGCATTTACTAGAACCTGACGCTCATTTGGCTCTCCGTCGCCGGTACCGCGCTCATTTTTGGCAACATGATGTTAGACGAGAAGTACGTTTGCGATCTGTTCGGCGTACGAAGCGTTCGCTACGCAATGCCGATGCGTCCACCTGGCCTTGAGAGCAGAGCTCGCTGACACCATCCCGCGCAGATACATTGGCCTGGCCTTGGCCATGGCATCCAGTTTAGCCATAGGTACGCATTTGCTACTTGTTCTGCAGCTCGACCTCTCTTTGCTAATTGCTTAACCACAGGAATCAGTTTCGTGATCACAAAAAAGGTACGCGACTTTTTGCCGCGGTATCGAGAGCCACCTCGATCAACCCATCACTCATTTGCGACGCCGATACTGACGGTCGCTATAGGGTCTCATGCAAGCGGAAGAGCGCCATGGATTTGAGGGAGATGGTTTTGTCTACCTCAAGAGTCCGGTATGGTGGGCTGGTATTACGACTTGTGAGCTTGTGCGATTTCCCTCAGATGGCGCTTGTCGCTAACCCTTGCTCAGTGGTTGTCGGAGAAATCTGCAACTTTGCGGCCTACGCCTTTGCGCCTGCGATTCTCGTCACACCTCTAGGAGCTCTATCTGTCCTCATCGGAGCTGTACTTGGGTCCTACTTCCTAAGGGAAGAGCTCGGTACTCTGGGCCGTCTCGGCAGTGCCATTTGCTTGATTGGCGCCGTCATCATCGTCCTTCATGCGCCTCCAGATGAGGACATTCAGACGATTGACCAGATCCTGCACTACGCCATTCAGCCTGGTGAGTCTCGATGCAGGCCAGAGCCGGCGTTGCGACTGAAGCTAACACGGTACCAGGCTTCCTGCTGTACGCCTTCGCGGTCACTGTTTTCGCAGTTGTCATGATCTACAAGGTTGCGCCAGTCCACGGAAAGAAGAACGCCCTCATTTACCTCTCGATCTGCTCGACGGTCGGCTCGGTCTCCGTCATGTCTGTCAAGGCTTTTGGTATTGCCCTCAAGCTCACATTCGCCGGAAACAACCAATTTTCCCACCCGTCGACTTACGTATTCATGATCCTGACGGCCGTTTGCATCTTGACCCAAATGAACTACTTCAATAAGGCGCTCGCCCAGTTCCCCACAAACATGTAAGTCGCATGCTATTTTCTGCGTCGGCGGCCGCGGGCTGCGCTAATCAGGTGCCACGTAGCGTCAACCCCCTTTACTACGTAACGTTCACGACCGCGACCCTTTGCGCCTCGTTCATTCTCTTTGGCGGTTTCAACACCACCGACACCGTCAATACGATCTCCCTGATCTGCGGCTTCTTGGTCACCTTCACCGGTGTCTACTTGCTTAACCTTTCGAGATCCGACCCGAATGGACACCACCTGGTTGCTGGTCGCGGTGGTTCGGATGCCATGGGCACGGACATGGTCTCAACCATTCAGACTCGCCTTAGCATGCAGGCGCGCAGAAGTACCGACCCGCGAATGAGCATTGGCAGCCGCCACGGTGACACGACCGGTCTGATGAGAGCCTACGACGAGGAGGCTGGAGCCGAGTTTGGGTTGACCGACCTTGCTGATGATAGCGACGACGAAATCGACCACCGCAGAGGCAATGGATCCGCCAATGGCCACTCCAAGTCCTACAACGAGACCATTGAGCTTCAAAATCAGCGATCCGATAGGTGAGGAGGCAAGACACGGAAGTCTGTTTCCTAGTTATTGGTAGAAGTTGAGGCGGTAGTTGTCTTTTTCTCGAAGCATTTCTCTTACCCAGGGCCCGATTTCAAGGGCAGCATTGTACATTTTCTCTCGAAGCCATATGACTGAGAAGTTCTCCACGACATGATCGGATCCAACGAAAGAGGCACAGACCCACGGAAAAGGTGCAGGCGCACCCCGAGTAAAGGAGGGGAGCAGTGGGAAACCAGAAAGCAGTTTTCCATACCATTTTCACTTCCGCCACGGCACGATCCGCCACGGCACGAGGAGTATTACAGGGCGGGACGGACATTCGGGGCGTTCATCGGGGTTTGCATGGTTCCAAGTGCGGAAGCACCTCTTGTTGTACGATTAAGGGCGAACAGGAAGAGAGCGTGAGAGAGGCACGCTCTGTTTCGCCGGGCGAGACGGCATTTGATTCCTTGTCCAGAGCATTGAGCACCATAGACCAGGCCATCCAGAGCCTTGAATTAAGTATGACAAGCAAAATTGCCGTCGCGACTCGATGATCTCAGTGAGACGGGCTAGACGGATGATGCGGGTATCTTGAAATTGTTTACGTTGGTCTAATGAAGTCATGGGCACATATCACACAACTGCTTCTTGCTCTGTTCCTCTCCACGGAATGGGGGCAGACATCACGTCACTTCACATGAGATTGACACATGTTGATTGAATGATTTCGTTGCTCATTTCATGGTTTGTACCATTACAAGCCAGTCGCAACTATCCGAATTCCCTTTTTCGCAGAGTGATGCAAATGTGATCAAGACGCCTGAGTAGTATTCCACCCCCGTCCTCCCTTTGCTGTTCGCGCGACACCTTTTTATTTTTCCCAAATTGCGAATCTTTTTGGAGAAAAGAGAAGAAGGAAGCGAGCGAGACAGTTGTCCGAAAATAGCAGTCTACCAAATAGAGTGCAACATGCTGGACTGCTGCTGCTGCTGCTGCTGCTGGTAGTTGTTGGCAGACTGCTGGTAGTCATCAACCTCGTCAGTCGAAGAAGCCTGGGGCTCGACAGCCTCCTACGACTGGGCCTCAGCCTCCTCGCCACCCTCCTGCTGCTCCTGTTGTTGCGCCTCAGCAGCGGCCTGGGCCTGGGCGGCCTTGGCACCGTAGTCCTGGGACATGGGCTGGACGACGCTCTGCTCCTCCTTGGGCTCGAGGATAGAGACGGCGTCAGGGAGGGTCTTCTGGGGACCGGCCTTGCCCTCGGGGTCGGAGCCGCGCATGATCTTGACCTTGATACCAAGGACACCCTGGCGGAGGAGAACGTGGCGGGTGGCGGAGTCGATGAAGTCCTTAGCGGGCTGGCCGGAGTGGATCATGAAGCCGTCGGTGAACTTCATGGACTTGGCACGGGCGGCACGGAGCTTGCCGGAGACGACGACCTCGCAACCCTTGGCGCCGGACTCCATGATGAAGCGGAGGACACCGTAGCAGGCACGGCGGACGGCGAGACCGTTGAGGAGCTTGTAGCGGAGGGACTCGCACTGGGCGACGGCGGAGAGACCGCGGTTCTGGACCTTGGCGGCGTAGAGGGAGACGGAGTTCTCGGGGAACTTGAAGCGCTTCTGGATGAGGGAGGTGAGCTCGCGGATGCGGCGTCCCTGCTCGCCGAGGACCTCCTGGGTGTGGGTGGCGCGGATGATGATGTCGGTTACCGTGGGGGTGACGCGGACCTCGACGCCGGAGTAGCCCTCCTCGGCCAGCTCGCGCTGGAAGAACTCGTTGAGCTCAGCGTAGAAGACGCCATCGGCGACGAACTTTCTGCGCTTGGAGCTGTGGAAGAAACAAAAGTCAGCATTGTTTGTTCGTGTAGTCGGTGGCAAAGCCAGGCCTGTTCTTCTTCGTCTTCGTCGTCGTTTTCTTCCCTTCTCCCATCATCGCGAAACCTCGAATTTTGGCGGGGGTGGGTTCGTCCTCCCAGCGCAAGACGCAAAAAAAAGTGTAATTGTCACTGCCGGGGAAGAGGAGGGGGAATTGGCTTACATCTGAGTGCCTGGAACAGCCATCTTGACTTTCTTTGCCCGGTGTCGAAAAGGGTTGGGATAGGTGGACGGGTTGGTTAGAAGTTCGACGTCGTCGGGGGGTGGTGTTGGCGAGTAAATGAGGTTGTCAGAGCAGCTCGATTCGTCCGGCTCGGCTCAGAAGCGGGAATTCTCGCTGTGGGAAGGAAAATTGTGTGAAGCCCTAGAGTCTCGATTGACCTGCGTGGTCTGTGCTTTTTTCCTTCCCTCCAGTGTCTGCACCGGGCGCACGTCCCCCCACGCGCCTGCCTTGCTCCCAGTCAAAGTGGTTTTTTTTCCTGCAACGCGCCGCCTCGCCTTAGGTAAGCGTCGACCTGCTGATGTCCCACCTGCGGCCAGCTGGCTGATGGTCGGTCATCGGGACAGACTTTTCCGTTTCCCGGGCGGGACCTGACGGGAGTGTGGGGTTTCAAGGGGTCACAGTGAATTCACATCTGAAGACACCGCGCCACACCTACCCCGGGGCGACCAGCTCACCACGGGTTGGTGGGGCAGAATGCCCCCTGGCTGTCACTGGAAGCTGCCGGTCACAGGTCACACAGCTGAAGACGGTCAGGTGGGTGACATTTCAGGCAGTCCGTCTGCACCTGGAGCTGCGATTCACGTCGCGATGTTTGCTGGTGATGTGTTTTGGTGTGTTTTCCAGAGCATAGTTTAAGGAACAGATTACGTTTTAGCTCAAATACGTCTGGCTGCACAAACAATGATGATACACACAAGGAGAGGGAAACACACCGCCAAAATCCTTACCTGATGATGATGTCCAGCACATGTCCCTGGTGATGCAACTGCTGGAAGTAGCTCCCGTAGATTTCCCTGCTCAGAGACTTGGTTCAATCACCTCTCAGACTATCGACCTGAGAAAATCAAAAGAAAGGCAGAGACAACTCACAAGAAAACAGCAAAAACATCTTCATCGTCCCAAAGTAAACAAAGCGGCCAGAAACATCAAAGACCTGGTCACTGAAGAGCAGCACATGGAAGCTGCAGCAGCTGGAGTGCTTCAGTGCCCAGGCCGCACTCCCGTGGACCAAAGGCCGTGACGTCTGTTTTCAGCCCCTCGCTAGTGGGGCCACAGCCGACCCATCGCTCCTTCCTGTGTCTGCTGTCTGCGCCTGCGCCTGCCCTTCGACACCAGCAGCCGACCTGACCACTGACCCGACCTCTACCTTACCTCCCAAACCTTGCTTGACTTGCGCAACCTCCAAAATCCAACGCCGCGCGGTCCAACGAAAATCTCTCCCCTTCGCATTTCTTCTCTCCTGCTCAAGCTCACTTCGAAGGAGTTGTGCGGCCTCACAAGCTGCCCTCTTCGAGTGATTTAACCTGCCGACCTACCTACGACGCTCCCTTACCTTCCAGACATCCCGCGCGGCCATGCTCCTCTAGCTAAAAAGCAATATCATCACTCGCAGTTCAATATGGAGGCCCGAAAGGCAAGTTACACGACCCTTCAGCTGAATTAATATCTTGCTTCCTTCCCTCCCGCGCTCCATCTCCCAAAAAGAGGCGTACTAACGTGTTGTCCAACAGGTGGTCGAGAACGTCCAGGGCATCAGCGGCGGAGTCACCTCCACCGGCACCCTTCGTCTGACCGACTACCACCTCGTCTACTGCGTCCCGGTCAAAGCCTCAAAGGACCAACCGCTCCCTCAACCGCCGAATCAAGCACCCAAGACTCGCGAATCATGGATTACGTTTCCTATCCTGTCAAATGTGCAACTCCGGCTCATGCCCCCGACCACTGGCATTCATAGCTCAATCCGCATCCGCTGTCGCGACTTCGTCTTCGTCACCTTCACATTCCAAGACGACAAAGCTGCCAAGGAGGTGTTCGAGTTCATCAAGGCCCGAACCTGCAAGCTTCCCTCCGTCGAGTCGCTCTTCGCGTTCCATCATAAGCCCTCCAAGGTCGAGAAGCACGTCAATGGCTGGCACATCTACGATCCGAGAGCCGAGTTCCGTCGACAGGGTATTAGCGAGAAGTCGGCGGACTTGGGATGGAGAATCAGCAACATCAACAAGGACTATACCTTTTGCGACACGTACCCTGCCGTTCTTGTGGTTCCCTCTTCCATCTCCGATAATGTCCTCAAGTACGCCAAGGATTACCGCTCTAGAAACCGCATCCCGGCTCTTAGCTATATTCACAAGGTCAACAACTGCACCATTACTCGCAGCGCCCAGCCCTTGTCCGGCATCACCAGGAAAAACAACGTTCAGGACGAGAAGCTTGTGTTGGCGTCGTTCGCGGAGCGTGTTCCCCGGACCAGCGTCGACTCCGAGCAGCCTCCCCAGTTGCCGGCTTCGGAGACCACCAGTCTTTCAGAGCTCGAGAAGTACGAGGAGAGCATCATCGAGGATGCTGCGCCCAAGGTGTACGACGAGAAGACTGGCAAGAGGCTTGTTTATGGAGCTCAGCAAGCCAACATGATTGTCGATGCCCGGCCCACTGTCAACGCTATGGTCAACCAAGTCCAAGGAATGGGATCGGAGCCCATGGACCGCTACCCTGGTGCCACAAAGGCCTTTATGAACATTGAGAACATTCACGTCATGAGAAACTCTCTGAACAAGGTTGTGGACTGCATCAAAGACGCAGATGTCTCGCCCTTGCCGCCTGACCAAAACGCCCTCTTTGCAACTGGCTGGCTCAAGCACACCGCAGCAGTGCTCAACGGTGCTGAGATTATTGCTCGACAGATCTGGTACAAGCACTCTCATGTGTTGATCCATTGCTCTGATGGTTGGGACCGCACAAGTCAGCTCAGCGCCCTTGCTCAGATCCTCCTGGACCCGTACTTCCGTACTATTGAGGGATTCATGGTTCTGGTGGAGAAGGATTGGTTGTCTTTTGGCCACATGTTCAGACTGCGGTCTGGACCCTTGAATCATGAGAGCTGGTTCAATGTTCAGAGAGATGGCATGGCTGGTCAAACCGTCCAGCCTGGCGAGAATGATGGCCGCGCAGACGCATTCCAGAACGTCATCGCCGGAGCGCGCCGGTTCTTCAACCAGAACAAGGATGACCCCACGGAGCAGCTTGACGCTATTGGCGAGGCAGCGACTGGCAAGGTTGCTAACGACGAGGCCACCGTCCCTAAGATGATCAGCCCCGTGTTCCACCAATTCTTGGACTGCGTCTACCAGCTTTTGCGGCAGAACCCAACCAAGTTTGAGTTTAATGAGCGATTTCTTCGCCGGCTGCTCTACCACCTCTACTCTTGCCAGTATGGAACCTTCCTCTATAACTCCGAGAAGCAGAGACGCGACGCCCGTGCTGCTGAGCGCACCCAGTCTGTCTGGGACTACTTCCTGGCTCGCAAGCAGGAGTTCATCAATAAGGATTACGATCCCACCATTGACGAATACGTCAAGGGTCGTGATTCGATCATTAAGACAGACCTCAAGGATATTATCTGGTGGCACCAGCTTTTCAACCGGTCTGACGAGGAGATGAACTCGAACCTGCACGCCACAGCTGCGCAGGCTCAGAACAAGGCCTCGGCCATGGCCAACTTCCAGCCGGCGACTGAAGAGTCCTACGCGAGCAGCCATCCCGGCACACCTCCTGACGACACTCCCGGCTCCAAGCCACCCTCGCTGGCGGCTAGCCAGTCTGTTCTCGCTGCGGTGGAATCATCACACACCACTCTGACACCCGAGGAGCAACGCCAGGGACGACGATTGGAGCAGGGACAGGAGCGACACCTTCAACGGAGTGCCTCGGCTGAGAACCCGAATGCCTTCTCGTCTATTCGAGACGGCATTGCGGACGGAATCGCAAACCTCAACATTGGCCGCAACGTCACCGGCATGCTCAACAACCTGGGTACCAACAATCGCAATGGCAGTCCAGCCTCAACCTCGAGGGTCCCGACTCGCGGCGAGCAAGAGCTACGGGAGATGACTTAGGGTGTCAATTTCGCGCAATTGCCCGACCCGCCCTACCTGATCGAAGAGACCGAATCTACTATGCTCTTCGATGCAGACCTCTACCATAGGGAGAACTGGGATCCTGATTACCCGAGCGACAGTGAGTCAATGCCGGAATCGAAGAGAGACCCAGAGGTGGGAGTGAAGTTGGCGGAGATGATAGAAGTGCTGACGGAGACTGTTTCAAAGTTGAACGCAGCGAACTTGGCGAAGATACCGCAGAACATGTCGGTAGCCACGAACTCTGCCGATGCGGCGACAGTCTCTGAGTCGGATTTGGAGTCTGCCTTAGATTGGGGTAGTCAGGGCATGCTGGACTGGGGCGTCATGAGCTTTCACGGGTACATGATCGGCGAGGAGTCCGACAATGAGTGGCCGCCTGCTGGTTACACGATGAACGGTACTTTCGACGAGGCAAGCGGCGACGAGACCAGTGGCGACGAGACCAGCATTAGTGGCGACACCACCAACGGCAGCCAAATGAGCAGCGACAGCATGTCCACGGCCGACAGCGACGACATGAGCCTTTGTGAGGACAACATCGTCCCCATAACCGAGAGCGACCTCATCCCTGACGGTCTTGACAACAGCTTGGATGAGATTGCCGACGACAGCGTCTTCGTCATGGTGGACGACAATGAAGATGCCCCCTCAACTGATAACGGCAGTATCTTGCACGGGATTCAAATGGGTTCCCAGTGAAGATGGCGTCTAAGGCGTTCAGTTCAAACTTTGATCGTTCCAACAAACACATAAAGTGCAAACGAGAAAAGTTTGTATGAATGGAGAAGTGAGAAAAGAGAGGCCTTCGACACGTTTCACGGTTTTCATGACACGCCACTAGGAGTTTTGTACATTTATTACGACCATTTTGTTTCTTCGCTTTCGGCCTCCTTCCGCAGGGGGGCAAATAGAGACATGCCGATACTGCTTTCTGGCGTCAAGGCGAAACGACCTGCATTCAAAGAGCGTTGGTCCAGGGCCAGAAGGATAGGGCAACACAGATGGGAAGGGTCTGGAAAACAAAAGGTGCGGAGCAATTGAAAGCGTCCGACCGAGCAGGAAAGGGATGCACTTGGGGCTCATTATATAGATCCGCCTTGGGTTTTGAACTCCCCGTACTCTTTGAGAAGTTTCTTAATTCTAATTAGTTAAAGTTACGTCTTGCTTTTCTTGTGAAGTCTGAACGAACACTGGTATACTGAGTATGTTCCTCACACAGGCAAGCTGTCATGGATGCAACACCTTGCAACAACGGACGGCATCTTTCTTTCGATCTTTTTTTTTTTTGGTCTTCAGTCTATTTTATCCGGCAATATTTTGGGTTTTATCCGGTAATATTTTGGGCCCACTTCTGGTCCAGGGAACAAGTCTATGTCTGTCTGCCCTCGCATCGCCAAACTTTTATGGTTTTTTTTTTTAAAAAAAAAAAAATCCGTAGCCAACCGTCATGTCCACATGTCCCCTCATGCTCGTCACTACAAGAAGACCTCAAGGTTGATCTCAAGGGTGCTCACGGGGTATCTATGTTGGTTAATATGCATTCTCTATCGCAGTCAAGGGGGGGCTCGTACCTCAAGTCAAACTTCTCCAGCACGGTGGGGTGCAGGATGCCAAACTCGCCGATGCGCTGCTCCTTGCCGCCAAGGCGAAGGTAAATGGCAGCCGCGTGGCCAGGGAAGAAGGTGTCCTCGTTAATCTCCTCGATCCAGTAGCCGTCCGGCTTTCCGGGGTTCTCGGCAACCTTGAAGTCAAGGCTCTTGCCAGCCGTCAGGCCCTCGTCGTGAGTGAGGAAGGCGGTGCGAAGCATCAGCAGGATGCGGTCCAGGAGACCGTGGACGATCTCGAAACCAGAAGTCTTGCCGTACCACGCAGCAGCAAAGTGGCGCTCGTTGCGAGCCTTGCGCTCCAGGGACTCATCCTTGAAGACGACGTCGGAAGCCTCGAAGATCTTGATGGGTACGCTGTGCTTCTTGTTCTCGCGAATAGTCTTGAGGAGACCGGGGACCAGAGATGTGCGAACGACCTGGTACTCGGCAGTCTTGGGGTTGGCGAGCTTTACGGCGGTCTTGCCGTCGTCTTTCCTGTTCAACCAACCAAAGTTCTCGTCGTGACTGCACAGGATCAGGGGCAAGACCTCGCTCCAGCCAGCCATGGCGGCCTCATTCCGGATGATATCGGCGAGCTTGTTAATCATAAGAGGCGCACCAATGGTCGCGCTCTTGTTGGGGGAGGATCTGGGGAGGTTGTTGTAGCCGTAGCAAATGGCGAGGTCCTCCATAACGTCGCACTGGTGTAGCACGTCGGCGCGGGTAACTGGGATGGTGACACTCAAAAGGTTGCTGTCCTTCTCTGACGGCTTGGCGATGTATGCCATCTTGGTGAGAAGCTTGCAAAGCGTCTCGGGTGACTCGTTCAGGCCAGTGCAGGCGTTGAGGTAGTCGATCTCGACGTCGATAGTGCGGGGCTCGAGACTGGGCGTCGTCCTTGAGGCACCGTTGTGCTCGGAGACGATCTTGACAGGCTCTACGGTGAAAGGCTCGGCGGTGTACTGAGAGAACATGGTGACCATCATGTCGCAAACGATGTCGAGCTTAGTTGCGTCGGTAGCTGTCATCTCGATGAAGACATTTGTCGTGTTGACGGTGATCTTGGAGTGGTCGCCGTTGATGATGGGCGGCAAGGAGCAGACGGTGCGGTTCTTGTCGTAGATGACGGGGTAGACAGGCGAGTCCTTGATGATGTGCAAGTATTTGCCAAGGTGCTTGTCGCCCTCGTAGAACTGCATCAACTCCTCGCCATTCATCTCCTTGGTCTGGTTCAGGGGCTTGAACTTGATGTCCTTGGGGGGCAGCGCCTCATACGTGAAGGGGCCCTGAATGGTGTCAAGATCGTGAGTACCAATAGCCACCAATGTCCTTTGTCTTGCCAGGTTCATGTGCAGCTTGTCCTGGAGGCCGATGAAGGAGTCGTAGCTTTCTTGGGTGAACTTGACGTTTCTGAGGATAGCGCCGGCAACGAGGGGACGGATCTTGCTGGTATCTTGGGCCACGGTGATGACCTGAGTCTCGGGCTCCTTGGGCTCAACGACCTTGTAGTTTGGGGGGGCGACCTTTCCCCTGAAGATGTTGAGCATGAGCGCTATTCCCTCGAAACACAGCATATCATATCGGTTGGCGGGGATCTCGATCTTGAGCTGGGGCGGCTCCTGCACGCCATTGACGATAGGTCGCTCGTCATTCTCGGTGTCTTCGTCGAGCTCGATACCGAATTCGAAGCAGAGGTCCTCGAACTCCTGGGTGGTGAAGCTGTGTGCGGTGATGTTTAGCGGAGGGGCACTCGGGATGGCGGGGTCGTGATCTGGGTCTGGGCAGGCGGTGCGACCGCGGCGCGACTCACTTTTGGCCCAGGGCCTTGTACAAATCGTACTTGTTAACGGCGATGGTAGGCATGGTGAGAATTGACGAGAATCTCTCGAGGAAATATCGGTCCGGCGGTCGTCAGAGGGCGGGAGAGGCTCCGTGAAGTGGTCGCTGTCCTTCTCCGAGTGGCCTTGAGTCACAGAAATTTTGGGGGCTTGTCGGAGGTCAAGCAATTGCATGTAGGTACGGAGGGTCAATGGCGGGATGAAGTTGCTGCTTTACACAGCCAAAAGAGTCATCGGGGTGGTCCTGGCGCCAATTGAGGGAGTGCGGGGTTGAGGGGCTGCAAAAGCGGCGGGCAAACTCGGTATCTCAATTTTCCAGGGTCCGACGTGGCTCGTGCTCGGGCAAGCGAGACCGGGACGGGCAGCCACGGGCTGGACTGATCTATCGTCGTTGATGCTGGCTCCTGATTGACAGCTGGCGACCAGTGCGCCCGCGCCCAGACGCAGCGATAGGTATGTTCTACATTCCAGGTCCACATGTTTTTGCTCGAGAAACAGACACGAGGTGAGACCGTGAGAGACGAGAGAGCTCCATGTTTGTTGGCGTTGCCTTGCATTTGACAGAAGCCTGACGTGACGTCTCCATGCGTGAAGCGCGCGCTTGGTTTCTGGAATCAAGCATCGTCACCAGCGCACGGAGGCCATATCCGTGAGGAGGTGCCTCTGGGCGAAGCACTTGCAGCTCATATACGTACTTGTAGCTCAGCTGCACCTCGTCATCGCCCCTCCATCAAGTGTGAGTCTCTTGCATGGAGTTTTCGTCTGGTGCTTGATCGAAAGGCCGTGTTCTGCTGCAGGCCTCGGGAGGATCATGTTCTGTTTACACCGTAGGATCCTGCCATTCTGGCATGAAAAGGGAAACTTATGCATTTCCTTCCTTCTAGAACGATGAAGATGCGTTGCAGAAAGAACTTCGTATCCCAAGGTAGGTCGGCAGGCTTGCGTTGCTCGCCTGAGAAGAGGCAAGAGGCAGGCAGCCCCTCCCCTCACCAAAGAGCTACTGTGAACTGCACCCCTGCCTTACGTCGTCCAAGGCTCCAAGATCCAGCCCGGAAAGTACGTACCTTACCTAATGGAAGGCAGCATTGGATCTCAGCTGGGCACTGGACGCTGCCCTGAGGTGCCGCCCGTGGTCGCAGATACAGTGTACCTTCGGGCAGGGCATGGGATTTGTTGATCAGTGGAAGCTTTGCTAGCCCACCTTTTAGCACGCTGCACCTCACTCACTGGCCACGCTGCGGTGGTGGGACTGGCTGGCAGAACCCAGCCCGGCGAGCAGCACAGGACAGAAACGTCAGGTCGACCTCCCGTCCAGCAGCCAGAGACCAGACCAGACCAGACCAGAACGGCGTCGTCAAACTTGCCTCTCCATGCCCTTCGCTGCCTCCGTCCACCATCTGAAATCAACACCACCTTTTTCCTTCTCCACCATTGCCGCGATATCTTGCTGATTCTGCCGCCAACCCGCCCTTCGGATCGTGGCATGGTCTGCTCACCTGCAACCTCCGCCTCGTAGTAATTACCATCCACCATCCCGGTTGCGTCGTCTCAGATTTTAGAGCCCCCCATCCCACAACGACCGTCGCTCGCCCTCAACCAACCCATTGCATCACTCGCACGCGATCCACCCCGATCGCCCAAAAGACGTCGACAACCTTTCCCCTTCACATCCTTCGATCAACCCATCGATAGACGCGCCTGCGCCCGAATTGCTCGCCATGGCAGACGCGCCGAATACCCAGGACGAGCTTTACCCCATCGCCGTCCTCATCGACGAGCTAAAGGTATGGCGGTGACTGTCCCTCTTCCCTGCCCGACCAGACTGCTGCTACCACCACCACCATCCATCCACCCACCGCGCACCTTCGATGCTGACAGATCAAATACAGCACGACGATGTCCTCCTGCGCCTCAATGCCATCCACCGCCTTTCTACTATCGCCCTCGCCCTGGGCGCCGAGCGCACGCGCGAGGAGCTGATCCCCTTCCTCGACGGTTAGTGTCGCGCATCCCATCCCTCTTTGAGCCATATCTAAACAACCCACTAGAATCTGTCGAGGACGAGGATGAGGTTTTGGTCGCTCTCAGCGGCGAGCTTGGCAACTTCATCGAATATGTCGGAGGCCCTCAATGGGGCCACGTCCTCCTATCTCCCCTCGAGAACCTCGCTGCCATCGAGGAGCCCGTCGTGCGGGACAAGGTAGCTATCGCCCCCTTCTCCACCTGCAACCTACGTCGCCTAACCAGCACAGGCCGTCGAGTCCCTCAACAAGATCTGCGAGGAACTGTCCTCCCAACAAGTCGAAGAATACTTCATTCCCTTGACGGTCCGTTTGTCAAAAGCAGACTGGTTCACCTCCAAGGTCTCTGGCTGCGGCCTTTACACAACCCCCTACAAGAAGGTTTCTCCCGGCGTTCAAGAAGAGCTTCGGAAGCAGTTTGGCCAGCTCGTCCACGATGAGACACCCATGGTCAGACGTCAGGCTGCCACCAACCTGTCAAAGTTCGTCAAGGAGATGCCGGCCGCCGTCGTTGTTGAGGAGATGATACCCCTTTTCCAGCACCTCGCCCAAGACGACCAGGACTCCGTCCGCCTACTCACCGTCGAAATCCTCATTTCCATCGCCGAAGTCGTTCCCAAGGAGCAGCAGTCTAGCCACGGCGTCCTCCTTACTTCTCTGCGCAACCTGATTGAGGACAAGAGCTGGAGAGTTCGATACATGATTGCGGACAGATTTGAGAAGGTGAGTTCGTCGGTGATCAAGAGAAGAGGTGATGTTAAATGTGCGCGCAGATTTCCAAGGCTGTCGATGAGGAGGTCGTGTCGAGAGATCTGGTTCCGTCCTTTGTCAAGCTGCTGAAGGACAACGAGGCCGAGGTCCGCACTGCGATCGCTGGCCAAATACCCGGCTTCTGCGCTCTCGTCGACAGGACTGTGCTTCTTAACGATATCATGGGCAGTGTCGAGGATCTCGTTTCCGATACCTCTCAGCACGTCAGAGCTGCTCTTGGAACGCAGATTAGTGGTCTTGCACCCATCCTGGGCAAGCAAGAGTGAGTTTCTTGGCTGCGGGGGGCGCCTTACAACGCACGTATGGGACTAACGTGTTCCAGGACTATCGACCATCTTTTGCCCATGTTCTTGCAGATGCTGAAGGATGAGTTCCCCGAAGTCCGTCTTCACATCATCTCAAAGCTTGAGCTTGTCAATCAGGGTATGTGACAACCCAGAAGATACGAGTTCAAAGCTGACTGATTCTAGTTATTGGCATTGACCTGCTCTCGCAATCTCTCCTTCCCGCGATTACCCAGCTTGCGGAAGACAAGCAATGGCGCGTGAGGCTTGCGATTATCGAGTACATTCCTTTGCTCGCGAGCCAGCTCGGCGTCAAGTTCTTCGACGAGAAGCTGGGCAACCTGTGCATGAGCTGGTTGGGTGACACGGTCTTTTCTATTCGCGAGGCTGCGACGCACAACTTGAAGAAGCTGACTGAGGTTTTCGGGGTGGAATGGGCAAGTGAGGCAATCATTCCCAAGGTTATGGCTATGGGCAACCACCCCAACTACCTCTACCGCATGACAACCTGCTTCGCCATCACGGTGAGTATCCTCGCACCGTTCACAGCTTGTACGTACTGACACCTAGTAGACTCTCGCCTCGGTCGTCAGCATGGACGTCATCGCTGACAAGATTCTCCCGATGCTCGACAAGCTGGTTGACGACGAGATCCCCAACATTCGCTTCAATGTTGCCAAGACATACGGCGTTCTCATCGACGTCCTTCGCCGTTTGCCGGAAGAGGGTACCATCTACTCGCTGGAGAAGGAGGGTGCCAGCTTCAGCCCGTCCCCTAGAGGTATGGAGCTGATCCAGTCGCGCGTCATCCCCAAGCTCGAGAAGCTGCAAAAGGACGACGACGTCGACGTGCGGTACTTTGCGACAACGTCCGCGAACAGCGTGACTGGACCTACTGCTGGCGAACCTATGAATACATCACCATAGATGAGAGACGTAATGAAGCAATTCCCAATCTTTTACCCGAGCCCGCCCCAACATTCTTAACCTTGCATGCTTCGGCAACACGACAGTTCTATGGTGCTTCTTTAGCTGGCCTGTTCGGATCGCAAAACAAAAAAAAAAGACTAGAAAGAGGGGAACGGATGTTCAGAGGTCATTCAAGGAGAACTCAAGGAGGGTCGGCTCCGGGGCATCGGTTGCATGACGGAGTAGAAGTGGAGGAAAGTTGAGGGTAGGTAGGTGACGCTGCCTGGATTCCCCGATAAAAAAGAAACCAATGTATGATACACAGCAGCAGTCAGAAGAACGCGTTGCAACGAGCACATGAGGTCAGCCGTGATCATGGGGTATTCATATCTTTCTTTTGATTCTCTTTATTCGTCAAATCATTGCATCATGGCATGCGTCTAGGCATGTCTCTGGAAGCACAAACTGCTAATCGTCTGGCCCTTGGCGCCGCCAAAGGTGAAGCTGGGATAATCCACCTTGCCGACGGCAACAAACCTTCCGACGTCGCCCTCTCTCGCGGGGCCCTCGAACCAAGCCTTGAGCTCCTCCTCGGTCCAGTTGCAGCTCGTGATGAGCAACAGGCCACCGGGCTTCACGAGACGCAAGACGCGACCCCTATAACCCTCGCAGATCCTCCGGCCCTGCGCATCCTTCTCGTCGCTCAAGCAGATGGCATCGAAGGTTCCCTTGTCGAGCACAACATCCCAGCCGTCCTGCTGGCTGCCGTTCAGGACGGTCTCCCACGGCCCGTTGAGCAGATCCCACTCGTTGAACTCGGGCTCCTTGACGTCCACCTCCTCTTCGTCGCCTTCGGCCATGTCCTCATCCTCCCCCTGCTTGGGGGCCTCGGCGCGCTGGCGGGCGATGCGGCGGGCGAGCTCGACACTTTGGGGCGCGTAGTCGACGCCGAGGGCTCGGCCGTGCCAGCCCTCGTCGCGGAGGGCGAAGAGGAGGGAGCCGTTGCCGCAGCCGAGGTCGAGGAAGGTGGCGTCGGGCTGGCGGAGGGAGTGGTCGAAGGCGGCGGACTCGGTCAGGTCCTCGAGGTAGGTGAGGAGCTTGGACTCGGCGTCGGAGTCGTCGAACCAGACGGTGCCGCGGTCGGTCGGGTCGGAGGCGTGGTTTGAGAGTTCGGTCGTGTAAAGAGAGGACCAGCTGTTGTTCCCATAGGTTAGATTGGGGGTGGGAGTCCGGGGGTGAGGAGGGGAGGCAGTACTATTCTTTTGTCCCGAGCTTGGAGGGCTCCAGGTGGGCGGGTTGAGAAGCCATTCTTAAGTGTGGTATTCTGTGATGCCGCGATGGTTCTTCGTACAAAGCGGTTAAGGCGAGAAGAGAAGAGAAACTATGCAGTCACAACGCAATGCGACGACACTGGCCAAGCCCGGGTTTTTGATGCCATCGCGAATTGTGTTTTTTGGCGGGGTGTTTCCGCCGCTTCATGCTGGAAGCGGCAGGCGGTGAGACGGCCAAGTCAAGTCCTAAACCGACGGCCCCCACCCCCTCCCTCCTCTTTTCAAGCACAAACCATGCAAAGCAACCCCTCGCTGCCCGATGGAGGAGGGGCTGCCCTTTGGTAGGGACCCAGGGTAAGGTAGGGTGGTAGGTAGGTAGCTTCAGTGGCAGGTGGGTTGAAACTCTGATGTGTTGTGAAGCTCCGGAGCAATGACTGCTCTTCGACTAGGGCGCACCTGTCATCCTGAGCCAAGCTGGTAATTGCACACAGAGGAACGAATGAATGGCAATCACAGGGAGGATAGTGATGTGATTATTTCCGCCCGATATTTCCCTTCTGTTTCCCCCTCCCGCAATGATCCATTCGTATGACATCTACGTAAGACGGGAGGGCGACTGCAACCACACGAGCATTCCGGCCGAGTACAACAACTAGAGACGACAATGGTGCAGTCATGTTTGTCCTCGCCGACGGGGAAACAAGAAACGCGCAATGCGTGAGCTTCTTTTTGCTGGCTCTGCGGAGGGGAAAGGGTCTGTGTGTGCTTGTGTGACCACCTCAAAGATGTAGGCAAATATGTATCGCCACTGCGCGCGGGTGCAATTAGGTGACGTTTCGTCTGTTCTTCCGGCACCGCACCCGTGGACGTGCCTCGTGAGTGAGTGTGTTTGTGTGTCTGTTTGTGTGTTAGAAAAAGAGGATGAACTCCTTCCCGCACCCTCTCTTCCTGGGCGAAAGAGTTTCGTTCTGTTCTGATTCAACTGCCCTTCGTTTGGTGCAGAGCAGGACTTACATTCGCTTGACAACCACACAACCGCGTGCCTACTCTATCCCCTCTCCTCAACCACGCCAACAACGTCCTCGATAATCCCAGACAGTTTCAAGGGAAGAAAAGACTATGGCCGTGTTCAACTTCCACCTCTTCATTCTCGCCGCGCTCCTGATCCTCGGCACGGCCTCGGCGAGGAGGTTGGCCTTTTTCGAAGTCAGACAGTCTCAGGATGAGACCAGGACGAGAGGTGTAAGTCCACCATACTCACCAGCGTGTAGGGAGCCGTGGTTGCTGAACCATGCGTTGTAGACCTGCACACAAATGAGCAACAAGTGCCATCTTGCAAGCCGCGATGACCAGGTCTGTCCGGCCGATTACAATAGGGTACGTGGTAGCCCCCCTCTCAGATGCGTTTGGGGATACGTCGGACAACAGTTAATATCACTACAGTGTCCCTTTGACGGGGCTCCCTGCGTCTTGATCGAGCCACGAGGAGATTCGAGTCGTAAACCGGAAGTTCGGTGCGGATATCTGGGGGCACAGGGAGCGTGATGACGAAGACGGGGAGAGTAATGAGAGCGAGAAAGCAAGCAACTTGGAGGTACCTTGGCAACTATCTAGGCGCTCCCCTTCAGAGAGAGATACCCCAGCGTCCAAGCATACCGTCCTGGTATGAATGTGAATCATGAAATATCGCCCCTAGCCCATTCCGTGGTGTTGGTTCTTCGTCTCCATCCCCTTTCTTCTCAATAGTGACTAGCTCCAACCAACGTATTCTTCCACCCCCAAAGCTCTTCTTATTTAATACCGTCATCAACGAAGGTTTTCCTCCTTCATGCGGGCCGTCGTGCAGCCCCAGGGACGTCTCTTCCGGTCCTCTCTCTTCAACACCTCCAGCGTCCTCAGAGCGTCCAGACAGGCGCCTTCACCAACACTTGACGGCCCCGGACTTCCACTGCGGGGAAGCCGGCGAGCCGCACCTTGTTGTTGTCTTTGGGTGGAAGCGCTGAAGGGGGAGCTGCATCAGTACTTGAAGGTACGATCGATGAAGCGTTGCTGCTCTTTCGAGGCGGTCCGCCACCGAGAATGTTTGTGAACATACCGCTTCTGGTCTTGTCCGCCCGCCGGTCCTTACCGTTCTTATCCTTGTCAGAATCATCCGCGGCCTCCTCGCCTTCTTTTTGCGTCTCCAGCGGCGGAAGAGGCGCCTTCTCTACCTCCATAATGTTGGGGTTGATGGGATCTCCAGGCAGCGGGTAGGTAATGGCCACGTCTCTGCTCTCCAGCGGCAGGTTGGCGGCGATGCCTACTGCCAACTCCACGATCATGGACGCGCTGCCATCTACACCAGGCGGCGGCGGATCTGTCATGTACTGGAACAGCGTTGCCGTGAGGTTTGACGTGCACATGCGGGTGAAGTCTGCTCTGTTGTCTGCGCTCTCAGGGGAGTTCAAAGCCCTCTGAAGACCCTCCAGGGTTGCCATACGCCAGCTTACGACCTTATTCGTCAAGGCGTCGAACTCCTCTTGGCTGTTCATCGTGTATGAGAACCGCCGGATGTTGAGCTCAATATCCTTCAACTGCCGGCTGAGGTCGAAGTTGAGACCCGGGTGGAAGCACTTGTTGAAGATCTCTTCTACAATCCACCTCGTGATGACAGCACGACCGACTGCCGTCATCTCTTGCTTGCCGGTCTTCAGAGCGTCGATGCTCACGTACATGTCCAGCCATTGCGGCACTGTGCGCCAATCCTTGCGAATGTTGAACGACAGGTTGTTGATGGCGCCGTTGAGACGGTTGAACCTGGTGATGTACTCGCTGTCGTCGAGAGCGGTGCGGGACTGTGACATTCGCTGGTTCGCAACGGCATTCTGCAGTTGCTCGATCTGGGAGTTCAGGTTGTCGATCTGTGTCTTGCCATCGAAGTAAAGGCGCTTAACGTTCTTGTACTTGGTGACTGATAGCTGTTAGCGCATGCCAGCACAATGCTTGCGACTACCTTACGTAGCTCCTTGAACTTGTCAGGATCGGTGCCGTCGCGGTCAGGGTTCGACGGCTGAGGGCTGTTGCGGCCTTGCTCTCCCCCAGACCCCTCGAACTGGCGGCCTTCTTGAGCGCTACCCGTACGGAAGGCCGGGTTCGCAGCAGCAGCACCAGTGGTAGGCATAGTCTGACTCTGTCTGTAGCCCGGCGGGGGGCCACCGGGTGCGTCGACCTGACTTCGCAACGTCTTCTCCGTCTCTGCTTGGGGTCGTCGTTCGGATCGCGGAGGGGGACCTCCAGCAGGGGGCGTCATATTTTGCTGCTGAGGCTGAGAGCTGCCTTGGGCGGGTGGGAGTGTAGGAGGCAGCGGGTTGTCGGTGGTCTGCACGGCGTATCTTACTGCGGGGGAGGTTTGTGCGGACTGGACGTTTGCCGAGCGAGCGTCTGAATCAGTAACCAGTGATTCATGCGACAACTGAGAAACGGTCTCGGGATTTTGGTGAGAACCGGTACCCAGGTGGCCAGTGTGAATGGGAGACGGCCCGCCTTGGTATTGACCAGCCTGCTGCTGGGAGTACTGCTGGTACTGGTGTTGGGAGGGGTCGTAAGCAGACTGCTGGGCGTGCTGGTGTTGGTCTTGCAAAGCGTGCAGCTGCTGTTGCTGCTGCTGGAGATATGCAGGGTCTTCGTAAGGGGTATTGTCTAAATCGCTGGGAACGTAACGAATGGAATTGCGGTGGGAATCGGGGGTCTGCAGACGATGGTCTCTGTTAGGATCTTGTGCAAAGCGGTGTTGGTCCTCGATCTCGCCGACGCCTTGTAGCGGGGAGGGTTGCTGATTTAGCGCCGGCAACGGCCAGTCTGTCGACTGCTGATCGAGCGACAGCTGGGAAGGCTGCTGGGATAATGCGGTTCTCGCGGGTGGTGGATTGCTCACTCTCTTTGACGGTCGGCGAGCGAGGCCACCAGTGTTATCGTAGGAGCCTGGCGGGGTAGGCTGCTGGGAAGGAGGCGGGGTGTTGTGATGATCTCGGCCCGCTCCCAGAATGTTCTTGAGCAACCTCCGTGCAGAGCGCTTCTCGGGCTGGGGTGCAGGCTGAGGAGTAGGAGAAGTTGCCTGAGATTGGGCGGTTGCAGTCGAGGTGTTGTTGAGGGATGCCCTGAGGTTGTCGACAGAGCTGGAGGCTGCGCCGTACTGGGTGTTGGGGTAGGGGGCTACGGCCGGCGGATAGCGCTGGGATTGGGAGCGGGAGACGGAGTCGGCGAATTCCTGCTGCTGACCTGGGCCCCTCTGGCGCGAATCGGCGGGCGGCAGTGGGTTGTGCTGCAAGAGGAGGGAGTCGCGCGAGGCAGCAGCTGCGGCGGGCGAGGCAGAGGCAGGATAGTCGTGGGGCGGTGGAGGAGGCCCTTGCTGCCCTTGCTGATGCTGCTGCTGGAGCTGCTGCTGTTGAAGATTTTGGAATTGTTGCTGCTGATGTTGCAGCTGGTTTTGGGTGTCAAAGGACTCGATGGAGCTGAAGGCGGTCGACGAGGCTGAATGGGGGGTAATTGGGTTATTAGCGCCGCCAGTAGTGGTGGTGGTGTTGGTGGTGGTGGGAGTGGTCGACGAAGAGGTAGGCGCGGGCGCAGGAGCCAGCGAGTGGGAGATTGAGAGACCGTGGCCGTGACCTTGGCCTTGAGGGTGAGACTGAGAGTGGCCTGAAGGAGGAGGGGGAACTTGACCACCAGCACCCGACAGCGCGGCGGGCACAGCAGATAATGGCGTAGGTGAGTTGCCTGCTGAAGGGGCACCGCCAACCGGCTCGACAAGTGCTTGTTGCGAGCGGTTGTTGTGCCTCCCAATGCGACCGAAGCTCGGCATTATAATTGCGATATGTCGTCGTGCGCAGCCGCCGCAGTAACCTGGACAGAGACAGAGACGTGCGAATGGATGGGCAGGTTTTCTTCCTTTTCGTTGGTAAGATTACCCTGGCCTGTCTGTGCCAATGCCAATGCAAATGCAAATGCAGACGGGACAGACGCTGGCTGTGTCAGTCGCAAGTCCAGTCGCAGTCTGTCAGTCCCCGTCAAGCAGCAAGCCGGCAAGTAAACAAAGTAATGATGATAATATTAAAAAGAACCCACGCAGGGCAGGCAATACGGCACAGCCCGTGTATGCGTGTCTGTCTGTATGTGTGTCGACTGACAATGAGCAGCAGAAACAGACACACAAGACGGGACTGGGAGACGGGGGTGGAGGATGAGGAGGAGGGGAATGAATGGAGCTTTCTCTCACTCTAACTCTCTTGCTCCGAGTGTGAGTGACAAGCTCAGCTCTGCTCTCACTGTCTTTGGCTTCCGTCTTCTTCGGCCTCTTTCTTCTTTCTTTTCTCTTGTTTCTTCCGCGCGGGGTCTTTTCTCACTCTCTGTCCCTCTGTCTACCAGTCACCCAAGCCAGTCAGTCAGTTCCAAGTTTCCCAGAGTTGACAGAAGCACGCAAGCAGCGACAAGACAAGACAAGCAAGCAGGCGGGCGGGCGGGCGAGCGAAAGGAGCGGCAGCAGCAGAAACAGGCAAGCAGCGCGGCGGAGCGGCAGCAAGCAGGAAAGGGAAAGCAAGAGGATGGCCGATGGATGACGGGACGGGGAGAGATTGGAGATTGACCAGCCCAGCCAGCTGGTCCCTGTTCCTATTTTCTGCGCGTCTGCGTCTGGCGACCCTGTCGAGTCTGTCCACTTCTCACTCACTTCAATCAAACGTCCGTACAGATTGGATACGTGGTGTTGTCCTGTGCCCGCCAAAAAGAAGATAGTCCCAGCCCGCCAGCGGCGAGAGCAGCAGGCAGAACCAGACGGCTCCGACTGGATTGGCTACGCCGGCTGCAGAAGCGGATGCCGTGCTGGGTTCCCTGGGGCCCTTGGAGGGGAGGGGGAGCGTGGAGGGGCTTCCTTGGGGCTGTGCACACAAGTCAATCCCAGCGGCAGCTCGTCTGTCAGCTGTCTAGGATGCGACGGGATGGGGATGGAGATGGAGGGTGCTCTGTCTGGTTGGGCGTCCGTCTGTCGAGGTCCGCGTCCCCGTCGGCGCCTGCGTCTGCGTCTGTTGGATTCGCTGGTGGGCGAGGCTTGCTCGAATGCTTGCTAGGGTGGTGCCGATGGCTGAGGGAGGTACGAAGAGGTGATTTGATGGAAGCTGTCTCTGTTTCCCGGCACGCAGCGCTATGCCATTCTCGACGGACAATGGCAGGTCGAAAAGCAAAGGTAGCGAGTGGCCCGAGGGGTTCAAAAAGGGGGCGTCTGTCGTCTTCGTCACTCTGTGAGGTCGACGTCTGGCTGGCTCTATGGCCTTTCGTTTCTGGGATGTCTACTTCTCCTCTGTGGCTCTGGCTCTGTTCAGACGAACGGCGGTTAACTGGGTCCTGCAGAGGTGCAGTGTAGTGCAGTGCAGTACGGATACTCGCTGTGACCCGACGAGGGGGATGAGCGACACGCTGCTGATGCGAGTGCTGCGTGCTGCGGGGGAGGGATCTGGGGTCGTTTGGTGAAACACAGACGGGTTTCGATCAGCGTCGTCAGGGGGGGTTGACTATCGGGACGGAATGGCAGTGTCCTTCTGTTGGCCGATGAGGACGGCAAGATAGAGACAGACGGCTTGACAAAGGCGGGGAGCTACGATGGACAGCAAGCAGATGGCTCGAAAGAGGCTCGAAAGAGGCTCGAAAGAGGCTTCCGATGCTGAAGAGGATGTGAAGGGCAGATTCGGCAGCAGCGCCTGGCCGGATTAGACGGGAATGCAACAATAATCAGACTTAGGAAAGAGCTGAGCCTTAGAGGGAAGGTGAGGGAGAGGCGAATAGCGTCGTCGTGTTGGGGATGCCACGCCAGGATCCAGGATAGGGCTGATCAGTTGCCTTTTCCCTGGGCTGGTCCTTCTCTCCTCCCCACCACATACGGAGTACGGCGGACTCGGCTTCCATCTCAGAACACGACAGAGAGACAGAGAGAGCCTGTCGGGCTTACTTGGAGAGCAGCATCAGCAGCAGCAGCATATCTGTCTTGTTTCTGTTGTCCACTTGGTCTGTCGACAGGGTGTGCAGCCAATGCCATTCACACACAGCCCACCAGCGCCAGTCAGACGGCTGGAGGATGACAAGATCAGGAAATGAGACGAAGGTCCGAACTCGAGCAGAGGCCAGGCCATTCTTGACATCGGATTGCGGCACTAGCTCTGTCTAGGTGGCCCAACTTGAGATGACTGCGAGCTGGACCTGCCTACCTTAGCAGAGAAGGGTCGCCAGCAATTTAATTAAACATAAGCTTCGTCCAAAATTCCAGCTCTCACCACCACAACCACCACTACTTTACCAACATCAACAACGAAACGGGCGCACATCCTTCAGCAGTCACTCGCCACTCAAGAAACACCACCCCAGTCCTCTACAATACACTAGTGCCATCGGCCTCCGCTGGCCGTTGCCGTCCTCTCGGTCCTTCGGCAAGCTACCGGCGGGCTGTCTCGCTGCTGATGCCACCCTGCCCACACCGCAGGCCGTAACCTGGCTCCTTGGCCCTGCGCCCCCGTTGTCAAAAAATCACCGACACCACGACTGCGGCTGACAGATGCCCAGCCCAAGAGAGAGCTCGAAAAGCCTGTCCAGCATGACACCGACAGACAGCATCGCTTGCACCGCTTGCACCGCTTGCACCGCTTTGTGCGATGCCCGGCCTGAGGCTGAGGGAGAGACAACAGACTGAACGGAGAGAGACGAGGGGTTGTGCCAGCAGGCTGGTTGCGGACTGGATTCAGGTCCGAACAGAGTTTTGGGCTCTCACTCATGGCGACCTGGACCCTGGCATCGCATGCAACTACGTCGCAATCCGTGCATGCGCGCACATTTCCTTCGCTCTTGCGGCCGCGGCGCCACAGCCTCTTGTCCCCGAGCAAGCAACGACATAATGCAACCCCACGTCCATATCCTGCTCGGCCATATGCACCAACTTTTCGGCAGTCTCAAAAAAAAGGGACAATGACGACATGTCAAGAAGCCGCATTGCAGAATCTCAATCGCCTTCAATACTCTTCTGAGCAACCAAGGCGAGCGCCGAAGCTGCTTGATGTCCCAGGCCAACAATCTTGCTGCTGCTCCTAGAGTCCCAGCACCCCTCACCTCCCCCGCCCAAAGGGCGCAGCAGCTCTCGGACAGCTCAGCCCTAAAACAACCTTGCTTCCAGGAGCTTCAAGATGCCAAGGTGTATTTTGGCCCCTTTCATCTCTTTGACTCGGAAACTTTACAATGTGCGCTGTGGGGAGCTCAACTTTACATGGACTGAACCCGTCCAATCATCTCCCACCTTACGGTGTACCCCGTCGCTGTGCCATTCTCGGTGATGCCTCGCACAGCACAGCTCGCGGCCTCAACGACGCGAAATCCCACAGCAACACCACACGTCGTATCTGTTGTGCATGAGTTGGCATGATGTGTCTCCTTGCAGCCCATACTTGACAACTCTTATATCGTCTCAAGATGCTTAATCACAGATTCTCGTCGCAACTCTGTTCATGCGGCTACGTTGGTGCGCCGTTTCTCTGAGCTGTCCAGGGTGTAAGCCAGGGTGTATCATGAATCGTTTGAACCTCCGATCCGCACCCCATTTCACGGCAATATAAAGGTCAATCTTCATGCGTACAACCCCGTCGGACAGCTGTCGATTTTGCAATCACAAACCTCGGCCGAGAGCTCAAGTGGAGTCACTCTCTTTTGAGGGAAAAGAGCTACTAATAACCCACTTCCCGGAAGAAGAATACCAATACTTCGGGCCACCAGTAAGCTCATCAAATTAATTATTCGAGTTGACGAGCTACGATAATAAAACTACGAGCTTCGTGGTCATTTGAAATGAGTCATGACCCCTTCCCAGCCAGTTGGGTCATGACTGTGTGTGAAGTTGGAACCCGTCTTTAGCAACAAGCTTACCGCCCTCTTTACATGTTGCTCTAGGACCTCTTGGAACTTTGCGAAACTTTCTAACCGAGTTCCAGGTGGTTAGCGCTCCATGTCTGCGGGTAGAATACAACGTTGCTCGTTAGGACTTGATTGCAGTGGCATTTACGGAGTATACTCTGCTGTCGACATTCGTCCCCGGTCCCCGATACAAACTGCAACTCCCGTCCTCACCAGAGGAGCGCTCGAGCTCATTGCGGCCGGCAGACAGGCGGCGTTCCGAGTAAGGCTGTGGTGTCGACAGGGATCTATCATCCAAACCAGAAGCAGAGGACCCTTTACTTCGTTCGTGCTCCGTTCAGAAAACTTAGTTTTCAGGCGAATGTCTATTAATAGCGCAAGAAAAAAGGGGCTTTCCCAAATTCCCATTTCTTTCTTTCCCAGTGGGATGTCGGGATCTCTCCACAAGCCCAATCCGGCGTTAGCTCGGACTCAGCTCACCTAAGAACTCAGGGATCCCGTCCAACTGCCTGCCGCAGATCTCACCTGCACTGCACTGCACATCACCAGAGTGGCAGAGAGAACCATGCCCGCCGTCCAACCTCTTGCCATGCAAAGCGAAATCCTGGCAGGAGTTCTTGGAACAGACGCGCGAGTTGGACATCTCTTGAGCCCGACCCTTTGAATGACGTCGAGTCAAGACCTGCTGCCAATCTGGCAGAGATACGCAGGCATGGTGCCTCACCTGACGAGCGACATGATCGACGTCCTGCGTCAAGGTCGTCTTGTTTCGACGGGCAAATCTGAATGCCGATGCATCATCCCACGCCAGACCTGGCATTGGGCCGAATCCAACACTCGCTGTCATGGCTGAGCTCGCGATTCCAGACTTCTTCTGCGTCAATATATTGGAACTTGACATGCAGACGAGACCTGTTCTAGAACACTTACACACACACACACACACACCTTCCAAAAACACGAGATCTCGCCCGTGCATAGCGCGACTTGGTCGGACATCGAATCCGCGGTCAACGGGTCCGATACAACCTCATGCGGCCCCCAAAAATCACTAGACTCGGAACACAGTCCGAATGTTGATATTACCTGCCTTACTTTACGCACATCAACTGCCCTTAAAACGCTGTGCTAAAGCCTAAAATGACCCGGCCCGGAGCGGAAATAGAAGCCCCCAAGATTGTACACGTGCAAGGAAAAAGAGACGCTGGCATTAAGGCTGAACCGAACGAAGCAGATTCCCCTTCGCGATCCACCTGCCAGGCGGCACCGCCACCGGCGCGTCGTATCTGGACGGGACGGAGCCCGAGCGTTCGGAGATGCCGGCCATGTTGCTTTGAACTTCTTGCTCCGTTTTTGCCTTGCCGTCCCGTCCCGTCCGTGACCCGCGGCTTCCAGCTCCGGCAAACGACGGCATTTCCGCCCTGGGACCTTTTGTCTGCCCACCATGTCGGTGTACCCCAGACAAATGGGTCGGGACTGCCGACATAGATGTTTGTCGGGCTTTAGCCTGTAGGGCGTTATGTCTAGTGTCCGGCGTTGCCATTATAGTCCGGTGATGCGATTGTAGCGGAGACCGCCCAAATTTCCCGTGTGTGTACGGCTATATTTTCTGTGTAGTTAATCACTCCTATTAAGTATAGAAGTAGAAGTTATACTAACGACGATAACGAAGATAATAGGGACAATGGAGTAGCGATAACGATAATGGTAGCGACGACCATGATAAAGTAGAGTACGATATCACAGGAAAAGGAGTCGCTCTAGCACAGGAAAAACAGGATATTCTTGTAGAGGACCCATAGATTGGTCAGCGTAGAGCTCGAGAAAGAGAACGTCTTCTTCTTCCTATGAGCCGTGGTGCCACCGAAAACAGCACGGATTTGGGACTTCCCAGAGAGTGTTTGCGTCTGCGCTGCAATCAGATTCAACAACAATTCAGGAAAAACTTTGATAGTTTCACCGAAGTTAAGATGGAGATTGACGTGTGAAGATGATGGTAGTAGAGGCAAAGTATTGAGTAGGAATTCATTACTGAACGACGGATGGAGTAGCGATTTGGAAATCCAGACTCGAGACGATGGCGGGATAGAAGTGGCAGCAGCAACGGCAAGAGACATACCTTCCCAAATTCCCATTTCAGTTCCTTCCGTGAACTTGACTTCTGCAATTCCGGCGTACGAGCCAAGGATACATCTTTCCGCTCTCCTGTTCCCTGGTGCTTTCGCACCATGGCATCAACCTCAACGACACTCAGTCAGTCATATCTTGACCATCCTCGAACCGCTAACAATCCACAAGATTGCAGAGATATCTGCGTACGAAATCATCGATCACTACCAACTAGTCTTGGCTGGTCTGGTATAATCATGCAATCACCCTCGCAAGTTTACCACTTTCCTGCCCATCCAGCCACTTTGTGTTGTCCAGTCTTGCCGAGGATTGCGGCGGCTGACCCCTGGGGCTCGTGTTCAAGGCGAGAGCCCGTCGTTCGATTAACGTTTTGCCCTCAGCATACTGTTCTATCCGTTACAGGAGTTCCTTGTTTGCCTGCCACGGTCCTTCCCGATGAAGATGGTCCGCTGAGCCAAATGCTGCCGTCCGACACGACGAGACCTCGTGGCGACGGCCCTGGACTCAAAAATCATGCTAGCCACGCCGTGTTTGGCGACACTGCCTGACCCCTTTACTCTCGGCTCTGAGCAACTGCATGTCACACGAAGCCGGTCAGCGCATGGAAGGAGCTTGTCGATGCTTCGATGAGGGACTCATGCTCGGTCTTGATGACTCGCAGCCAAGAAGCGGTGTGCGTGTTTGCCGATTTCACAAATATCTTCATCCTCAAAGTTGACATCACGTTGACAAGAGCAGTGTTTGGCGTTCAGTCGGTCAATGAAGCTGTGACTCCTCGAGCAGTACGACGGCTTCACCTCGGAGATCGACGGCACGCACATCATCGCGAGGCCGGCTCGACTGATTGGCTCGCTGCGAGAATTCTTCACCGCCGGCATATAGTCTATGCTGCCTGAAACGGAACATTCAAGCGATCTTAGGAAACAGGCTGAGATATCGCTTGTATGTAGTCGCAAAGAAGCCCCTCAGTAATCTTTTGGACAACAACGTGTCGAGGCTCTGCGAGAATACCACTTTCTGACACACATGACCATTTCTGGACAAACCGAGAGCCCTTTTGGACTCAATGCGCAGCATCGCGGCCTGGATGGCTGCATTGATAATGCTACGCGAAGCATTCCAGGGGGCTGGGTATGCTTCTTGCTGGGAGCCGATGTTCCATGCATTCTGGTTCGAAGAAGACCGAGAAATAACCTGCTCAAGCAAGCAAAGCTCGTCCGGCAACCATTCCGCCACCGAAATGGTGCCACAGGCAGCGTCTGAAAGCAACTTTCCGGGCTGGTTGCACGGGAAAACGAATCATCTGTGCCTAGCCGCCCTATCTGCAGTAACTCACACGCCACCCTGATTGGGCCATGTTCTCCTACTATGTGCAGGAGATTGGCCATCCGCATGGGTATGACTTGTGCAGACATACTTGGCTCTTTCAGGATCGATATTCTGGTCGCCCGCGGGCCGACTTACACGACCGTTCACTGCGAGTCACTAATAGGAAGTTCAACGACAAGCTCTTGCTGCAATCCAAGCGTTGATCTTGGTCACGAGTTTCACTTTGTTCCAGTTGCCTGACCTGTTGTCCGCCAAGCAACCTCGCCTCGTTTCGATATCTTCAGCAAATGATCTGGGCGAAGGGACCCTAGGCCGTGATCGGGCACATCACCAGTGGTCAAGACTGAGCATCTTGTCAATCTGCGCCACAGTCGCTGGGCTCTCTCTCCATCTCCTTGGTAACCTGAAGGTCATGATCCTCGGTGTGACAACAATCTCCGGGAAACACGGGCAACCTCTCGGCAGGTACCCTCGTCCTGATTTCGGCTCTTCCGTTCCGGTGACTGGCTGGCACCACATCCAGCTTTCCCTCGAAAGGCGGTTGAATATCGTATTTGTGACGAACGGGGTTTGCCTGTAGCCGCGCACAACGACGGCTTCTCGCACCGGCCCGCGTTGGGCATATCGTCGGCCGGGTACATGACGCCGTTGGTCCAATGGCTTTGCAGTCCGAGGCGGTCTACGACGACATTCGGTTGCGGCGACGGGGAAGACTGCATAGAATGCGCTGTCATCGAATTTATAACTATATATAATGGCCTAAGCTCAATCTTGAAGGCCATAACTTGACGGTATTTGAGTCAAATTTAACGAGTAAAGCCAAGATCCTCACCATACACATTGAGAGGTTTAGTCTCTGTTTACAACAGCAACACTGTCTCAGCCATCACAACGCTATTCATGATGAAGTCTCTCTTCTTCATATCCATGCTGTCTGTCATACCTCTCGTAGCCTCCCTGCCGACGGCGTTGGAAGACGACGAGAAGATCCACCAAGAGGCCAGCCGGTTCAGATATCCGTGGTTGAACATGACACTGAGCAACCTGGCCACCGTTTGCCAAAAGACAGAGACCTCAGATATGTATAACTGTACACTCGATTGTAAGTCTCAGTTCAACATCATAGTTGTGCCTCGCTAACATGGCAATGCCAGTCGACTTTTACGATTACAACACAGAAGGCGTCGTCGATGTCAACGGCGCTCACTGTAATGCAACTTGGCCGTGGGACGGGATAACCCCTGACAACGGCCCGAACAACGATTTTCCCATCAATGGAGCATTCTGCTGGACGTCACCAACGAACCTCTTCTCGTTCAAGGTCGTCGAGTTCCGTTCAGCCTCAAACTTCATGATATCTGTGAGCCACTTGTACAAAGACTCTAGGTAAGGGACCGGGCGGCAAACTCTCTGTGCAACTCACTTGGATGAATATGGTGCTAACAATAGACCAACCAGATTCTTTCAATTTCCATACGACGGTCGCAAAGCCATGGTCGAGGTCAAAATTCCAAACAACCATCCGGTACCTCCATTGGCTCCATTCGTCCCTCCTGTCAACCAGTTCGAATTCATCGCCACAGCAACAATATCGAAGCGCACAGACGGTTTATCGTAGAAACGACCGGCCTTGGTCTGTCTCAGTCTCATGTGTTCAACGAAAGTCACGTTTTCCTCCCGTTGGTTGTGGGTGGGTGTTCATCAGAGTTGTGGTGCGCGCCGGTCGGAACAACTTTCCTTCGTGTTTTACCACCGCCTCATGTTGTCCAATATGGGACGGATTCTCCCTCCCCGTGCTCAAGTCAGGCGTTTCGTGCTCTTTTGTATGACTAGGTATTATGTAGGAAATAATCAGATAAACTCTGCACGGAAACAAAAAGAAAACCACTAGTAATGGTGATGTGTCTCTCTGGGATGCGGTTCCGGCCCATTACGCCCCACCACGCTGTTGAGGAATGATCCAGACCAACGATCCAACGGGAGAAGCTCCTGGGCCGTCCCGTCTCCGTAGTGGTCAGCCACTTGGTCTCTCCAGCACCGAAAGGGGTCTGGCGCCAGACCGGAGTGCGGCTCGGATTCGGAACCTAAACAATGCAGAGGCCGCTGTGACCATGCCATCCCGTTTGCTCTGCCCAAAAGGCCCGCCCGGCGCAGAAACAACTTTACACTTCTTGCCAAGAAAATAAGGGGGGAGGCGAGGAAGGCCGGCAGTGGTCGGAAACTCCCAGGCACCATCCGTTCACGGGCACCTGGTGGCTTCCCCCCCCCGGGACCCTCGCCCGCCGGGGCCATCAAATCCAAATCATTTCTCGGGAGGCGAAGGGGCCGTCGAGCGGTCATCTCCTGGGAAGATAGAAAAGGGCACTCGGCCGGCAGTGGTTGTTGATTGGATCTACGGCGCTAGTAGCGGGGCTCAATTGCTTGTTTGCATGTTCTCTTGGCTTTTTCTTCCAGGGGAGGATCGCCCCGCGCAGATTGGCGGGGTGTTTCTCTCACTGCGACGATCAAGCTTTCGTAGCAGGATTTGCCAAGCGATGCGGCTTCATGTCTTGTTTCTCCATAATGCGGGCGACGGAGGCTATTCCGGGCATCTTAGGCACTCAAATCCGGCGTCCAGTATTTCGCTTTCCCCCTTGTCGAACCAGAGAACACCGAGCCACCGGTGCCAAGGACACGAACAAACGACAGGAAGGAAACCTAAGGTATGACGAAAGATTAACCGCGTCAACCTGCAGAGGAGACGGAATCGAGTGGTCGTGGACACGGATGTGATTGACAAGTCAGGTTATCGAAAGACTTTTAGACTAACATGATTCACACCTTAAATTTCCAGCGAGTATGTGACCATCTTCAGCCAATGCAAGCGTTGAGTTTCCTGGGAGTGTGGGTTGTGGAAGGCGATGGATGGCAAATAAGTGGCCGTACCAAGCCGTGGGACGCGCGGGATCGATCTCCTCTGCTCCTGCACCCCGCGAAAAGGAAACAAGGTTTGGCGTTCCTGCATTGCGCTCCCTCAGAAAATACCTCCCTCCTGTGTCGGCTATCCCGCGGCCAGATTTGTATTTGCGTGAGGGCAAGGTCCAGGTCTCGAAACGTGCAGCTTGCACGTTTGGGATCTTGTAACCTTAAAGTCTGATCCCGCCAGTTGGTCGCCTTCAGACGAAAACCTGCGCGGGAAGGGCTGTACCTGCCCTACTGCGCAGCGTGATTCTACGACATGTACTGTCTGAACCAGTACACCTGGCCCCGGTAGGGCCTTTGGATCGAAGGCAAACAGCAGTTGCAGTACTGTTCCCCCGAGTAAGCAGGAGAAACTGTGCCTGGGGTTGGTGGTTCGGATACAACCGTAGAGCCGACTGTCTTCCGACTCGTGATCCGTACTTCTAATCGTCTCGTCTTCTTGTCGCCTTGCTTTTGGTTTTCATGCCTCTTTCATGTGCGTCGTCGTAGTAGGCCATTGTCCCTAGTTGTGAATAATCTTCCAATTCGGCCCTCTGAGAGACGCGAACGACGACTCGATAATCCTCATCCCCTACCCGAGTCCATCCAACGAAAAGGCCAGCCGGAATGGCTCCTCTCAAGGCCCTCCTGGCCCTGGCGGCCGCCGCCGTCGCAGTCGAAGCCCGCCTCATGTCTCGAGCGGCCAACTTCGTCTCGGGCGTCTCGATGGTCAACATGGCCGCCGAAGGCGAGCAGATCAACCTCCAGATCGGCCTGAAGCTGCAAAACATCGACAAGCTCGAGCCCATGCTCAAGGACGTCTCCGACCCCGACAGCCCCAACTACGGCAAGTACCTCTCGGCGGCGCAGGTCAACGACATGTTCAAGCCGGCAGAGCAGTCCGTCGCCGCTGTGCAGGCGTGGCTCGCCAAGGAGAATGTCAAGGACGTCTCGTACACCGACGGGGGCCGCTTCGTCAACTTCGCGACGGACGTGGGGACCGCGAACAGGATCCTCGGAGCCAACTTTGCCTACTACGACGTCCAGGGCACGATGAAGCTGCGCACGCAGCAGTACTCTCTCCCCGACACCATGGCGGAGCACATTGAGCTCGTGACACCCACGACGTACTTTGGAAAGATGAAGTCGGACCCCGCGTTCGCGGCTCCGATGCCCGCCGGTGCCATGCCGCCCATGCCGCCCCCGCTGGCTCGTCGACAGGGACAGAACCCGCCCGGCGCCACGGCAAACTGCTCCAGGACCTTCACCCCGGCCTGCTTTGAGCTGGCGTACAACTATGGCGCCTACCAAGCTGACCCCGCCGCCGGCAGCCGCGTCGGCTTTGCGAGTTTCCTGAACCAGTCTGCGCGCCAGGACGACCTCACGGCGTTCCTGACCCGCTTCCAGCTGCCGCCGCAGAGCTTCAAGAGCGTGCTCGTCAACGGAGGCCAGGACCACCAGGACCCCAAGGGTCAGATCGGCGAGGCGAACCTCGACGCGCAGGTGATGGCCGCCGCGGTCAAGAACCTCCCCATCACCCAGTTCATCACCGGAGGCATGCCGCCTTTGATCCCGAACCTCCGCACGCCGACGCAGGCCGACAACCAGAACGAGCCGTTCTTGGACTTTTACCAGTTCATGATGACGCAGGAGAATGCTGCCATCCCGCAGGTGCTCTCCGTTTCGTACGGCGACGACGAGCAGACGGTGCCCATTGAGTATGCCACGCGCGTGTGCAACCTCATCGGCATGATGGGCCTCCGCGGCGTGACTGTTCTCGAGTCGAGCGGTGACACTGGCGTCGGCGCCCCCTGCCGCGCCAACGACGGCAGCAACGCTCCCCAGTTCACGCCGACCTTCCCCGCCACCTGCCCGTACATCACCGCCGTGGGAGGCACGCAGGCGTTCGGCCCCGAGATCACGTGGGTCGCCTCCGGCAGTGGCTTCAGCAACTACTTCAAGCAGGCGTGGTACCAGGAGGCCGCGGTGACCTCCTACCTGGCGACGAGCATCTCTCCCGAGACCAAGAAGTACTACGAGCCGTTCGCCAACTTCACCGGCCGTGGGTTTCCCGACATCTCAGCCCACTCCGCCAGCCCGCCGTTTCCGATCGTCAACGCGAATCGGCTCATCGGCACGGGAGGAACGTCCGCCTCTGCCCCGCTGGTTGCCGGCCTGGTTGGCCTTCTCAACGATGCTAGGATCCGCGTCGGCCAGCCGACGATGGGCTTCATGAACCCCTGGTTGTACAAGCGAGGATTCCGGGGCCTGACGGACGTGAACACGGGTGTCGCGCAGGGCTGCGGCGGTGTAGACTTGCAGTCTGGAAAGCCGTTGCAGGGCGCCGGCGTCATTCCCTTTGCAACGTGGAACGGAACTCAGGGCTGGGATCCTGTGACGGGACTGGGTCTCCCTAATTTCGAGATGATGAAGACGATTGCTCTGATGAAGTGAGCGGGTACTCCCATAGACCAACCATCGGTTCGCTTTGGATGCTGTGTACTTAAGGATTCATGTCAGAGGCTGATGTACTTTCATAAACACGTTCAAACCAGGATTGGCTTAGGCACCGTGATATGACAATCCTACAAGCGCCCCGTGACTGGTCATCGGTGTGATCTGATGCGCAATGCCCTCCAGCCACTGCTGAAGCTGTCAACGGGATACCGTCTTGCCAACTGTACAGGCCGCCCAAGGGTGTTACCCCTCAAATTTGTTTCTTTTCCGTAAAGAGTGTCTACTTGACAATGCATGACGAAGGAAAGACCTGAAGCCCTAACAGCGAACCTGTGGTGAAAGGACAATGGCTTTGAAGGAGCCAAGAATCTTGAACTGGCGCCAACAAAGAGCGACCTTAATGGTGCCCCCAGGTAGTGATCCATACTAGGGAACGCAGATTGACCGAAGGCAACGTGGGTAAAGAAGATCCAAACTATCGGCGAGGTAGGGCTGGGAAATCATCTGCGTTATCTTGCGTGATGAATTGGCGTACCGGCTAAGACTGTTTAGCTAAAGCGTCTGCCAACCTTTGGTAAATGTCCTAGATGAGAACCACGGGTCCAAAGTGTAGTTTTCTTGCTTTATCCTGCCTTTGGATCCATCGACAGCACCACGAAACTGCGGTGGTTGGCTGGGTACGACTGGGTGCAGCCCCCCCCCCATTTGTTTGGGGACGACAGAGTGAAATGTGACGATAACGAGAACTGCAGCTTTCCTTGAAAGCACTACACTGCCATCCCAGTGACAGCAGACTTTGATATTGGACCCTGGCATATACTAGGCCTTCTATCAGACCGGCACTAGCCATTAAATGTGAGGATAGCCTGACATGGCTAGGGTAGAATTTTCCGGGAGTGTGGACCAGCTCCGCGCGCGATAAGTCCCATGGCCCTGGGACCAGCTCCTTGCTTGCGAAGTTGGAATGCTATTCTTTTTCTCGCCGGGCGCTCAGCCTGTCAGATTCCATCTTGGAGGTTAAATGAGGGCTGAGTTGGAGAGTCAGGGTAGCGTGTTCGTGGCTCGCGGCAGGGTCCGAGCCCAAGCACGAACTTCGCAATGGAGGTGAAAGCTGAACCCTTAGCATCAAAAAGAGACTGTTCAGGGGCAAATTGGGCCTCCATGCCCCTGGAGCGCACCATCAATCCATATGTTGGCTTTTGGCCGACGTAAATTTCGCCTCGCGGGTGCAAAAAGCAAGATATCTTTGAGCAGTGTTGAGCGATGGGATAACAAGCCGCCCCAGTTGACAACGACGAGAACTGACAGAAAGAGAGGGCCTTCTGACGTGTCTACTTCGCGATGATGTCTGCTTCGAGGCACGAGGTTTCCTGAAATAGCCAGGATCGAGGCCACGCGGAAAGCAACATGATAAGAGCTACTCGTGGTTCGTTGCCTAGCGGTGTGATGGTGTCGGTCCAGACCTACCGGCGGCGGGAGGAGACGCTTGACTGCAGCCTGCAGCTTGACGGGGCTGACGAAGATGGCCGGAAGTACAGCAGAACTCGTATTTGGTTGCACAAGTCGATAGCAAAGTTGGATCGAAGCCGTCCACAATATCGATCTGTGGCTTGTTGCGGCAAGTTTTCCGACTTGGGGAGATTAAATGGCACGAATATGCACCCGCGGCGTGTGTTCGTCAATCGGGTCCGAAGTTAAGCTGATAGCCCAATTTCTGCGTTGAGGTAGATATTGGTGCCGTTTAATCGTTCGTGGTGCGATTAGGTGCTCAAAGGTGTTTGAAACCAAAAGAGGACCACATTCTCTACAATGCAACTATGGATTCAGCTGAGAGTTCTAAGTGGGGGTCGGCAATGGGCCATTCGGGGCTTCCACCCTTGAACATTTGCTCTGGGTCATCGTCGGCGTGGTGTGTGTCCACTGTCGAAGACTCTGCTCATCGACCTAGCAAAGCTGGGCAAGAGTCAGAATCGGTTAGTTCAACATGGCAAACCGGGAGGTGTAAATGCGTGATGGCAATAGCGTAGCACGGGATCTGCACAAACCGTCTGTCGCTTCTTTGATAGCTCAAATTAACGGGTACCCCATGACATTTTGGCGACTTGCCACCTCTTCGATGACAACATGCGGCAACACAAATCTCATGCGTCTCGATGCATCTCACAGATGCAGGATGAACGGGCCGTTCTGTTGACGAAATGCCACGTCCAAGAAACGCAGATCCTCTCGGCGCTCGGCCTCACGGTCGAAGATAAAGCTCGTAAAAGACGAGAGGGTGACTGGATGGCCTTGGGCGATAGGCGGGCCGACGGACGGCAACAAGGCCTCCGCACTGGGACTGGTCGAAGCAGGAACGAAGTGTTTGACTTTTTCTGGTGGCAGAGCCGACAACTGTTGGTTCTTTGATCGGCGGACGAGCCACCTCATCAGAACCATTCTTTGTTGGGAGTCGAGTGTTTCCACTTCCATCTCAGCTAGCAGAAACTGCAGCGAGCCTGGGTACCTGGTCAAAAAAGGCGACAATGATACGTCGGCGGGATGCGACGCGGCAGAGGCAATCAAATGGCCGAAAAGGCGCCACTATCGGGATAGAATGGTGATGCGACCGGAACTTCGTCCAATATTCCTGCATGGTCGTGCAGCACACCAGTTGATATAAACGGGACGACAGGGCATCGGATTCGTGGACGACGGCTGGGCAGCAAAGATGGGTGCATGCATAGACCAGGGGGCAGCGGAAGATTTGAGCGAGGAGATTTGTCGCGGCCAAAGAGGGAATGGTAGGCTGGCGTACAGTCCGTTGCATTGACAGCGTCCGCCCCCGACTTTGTGGCCCGAAAAAGGCAAAAAAAAAGGGGCATTTTACTGAAAAACCACTAAATCACTCTAAAGTTCACACTTTAATAGCTCTATGCGTACGTAATACGTATAAATAAAAAAGATATCGTTATAATCACCTAATCGAGGGCTATCGATTGATATATTTTATATTCTCACGTATTACGTACGCATAGAGCTATTAAAGTGTGAAATTAAGGGTGATTTTGAGGGGTTTTTAAGCAGCTAGGTATTTCGTTTTTTCTTTTTAGCGTTACGTTAAGTATCTAGTAGCCCAAAATCCCCTAAATCACCCTAAATTCCACACCTTGATAGCTCTATACGTATACAGTGCGTACGAATAAAAAAGATATCGTTATAATCACCTAATTAAGGGCTATCGATTGATCTATTTTTTATTTTCACGCATTGCGTACGCATAGAGTTATTAAGGTGTGAAATTTGTGGTGATTTAGGGGGTTTTGGGCTAGCGGAAAATTTTCCTTCCGGGTCAAAGTTAGGGGCGGACGCTGTCAACGCAACGGACTGTAGTGCCGGCGAGCTGAAGACGGCATAGATGCATATATGGAGCGGGTACCTGCACCTCTCTCGTCCCCGGCCAATGGGCATCATTCCATGGCCACGATAGGTAATAAGCCATCTGGTGCTATTGCATAAAGCAGGAACTACCCTTGGAAGACACCCAGCAAAAGGGACTTCGCCGGATGCGGGATCACCGGCTGGCTTGGGATCTACACGACCGTCCTCCGTCACTGCCTTTTTCTTCTTTTGTTCCTATCGTCCTTTTCATGCAGTTTCCAATCTAGCTTGCCGTCTTTCCCTGCCAGCTCTTGCCGTCCTGCCGTCTCCCCCACGTCTCCCACATGAATACATACGAGACCACCTTCGCAGGCTTGCATCAATACGGCTTCCTAATGTTGTTTGTTATGCCGGCAAGGACACGCACAATCTCCTGACACGCGGTGAGCTAAGCTAGACGTCGCAGCTTCAGCAAGCCACAGCACACCCACCGACTTTCCACACTACTCTTCTGACCCGTCTCATTATCTCTCCCTCCTATCTGAACAATACCTTCGCTTCCAAAAGTAAGCATTTGGAGGCATACACCCCAGTCCTTCTCGTTCACTAACAAATCCTCGTCCTTGAATATCTCTGAGGCCGCCATGACCGAATTACTTGGAACTGTCAAAGTACCGAATATTTTCTCGCGGCAAGCGAGCGCCTAGAGTTTTCCTTTTGTTCAGTCACAGTGGCGAGTGCCAACTCACAACTCGCGAGATCAGAACTCTCGACGACCTCCGATTCAGAACCCACCGTTGAGAACGATTCAAACTCAGTTTCTTTATGAGAATGGAAACATGACGCCAGGCTCAGCATCTTTGTTACGCGCACGAGGCATCGAGGACATCCCACTAAACGTGGCGACCGAAGCCCAGGTCAGAGACTCTCCGACCCAGGCGGGTGTCAGACTCCCTTGTTGGTTCTATTCTTCGTACAAGTGTACTAGATAAGGTTACCGAGACCTCGGAATGGCCTGGCATGTCTTGTTGTTTCCCTCAAGGGTCTGGGTTGAGTTGGACTTGTCGTCTAAAAACAACTGCCTTGCACTCAGGGACGGCGCTACTTTAGCGCTGGCATCTAAGCCGACCGGTGCAAGCCACATAAACAAGCGTGGTGTCTCAGTGGTCCAAGACCTCTCGGAGGCTGAACTCGCGGCAAGCTTTTCCTCGAAGCGGAAAGGAGGCAAAAAGCACCTTCCCTCTCTAGGCTACAGACAGTCAGTTGCTGGTGGTCTCTGGCTTTGTTTTCTCGTCCCAGCTTCAAAGCACTTCCTGAAGCCTTCGCAGCTTCGTCGTCAACTAGGAGGGCGCCAAGTCAAGGCGGCCTTCGACGTTCCTGAGCTAGATGCACCGGGAACCACGATCCTGTTCCTGATTGCTCCATTCCCCCTTCTGAGCAGCATTGATCAACGAAACGGACCCTCGGAGGAGAGATGGTTCCTTCCGGGGAGATCTCGGCGAGGCAATCGGGCATTACCACCAAGACGGTCGGTCTGCTTCTTTCCCGATATCGCGTACTGGCAGAAATTGGGCTATCTATCTGCATCCCACGTCCTCCCGCCATCCCGGTGGATATCGTTGGCCATCCCGCCTTGGCCATTTCATGACGGCTGCATGCTGTGCTGAGCCTGGGCAGGGGATGCCGATAGACTAGAGCGTGTTTGGCTTCACAGGGGTGCAATGTCTCTTCTCAGTCTAACGGCTTGGCTCGGCGGTGCTTGGGTAGGCAGCGTTTACGCGATAAGGACTCGGCCTGCTTTGTCGCCTCGAGCCACGCTACTACCTCACGATGGGCGGATGTCCCTACCGTCTTTGTGCTTGCCTACCCGTCTTCCATGCAGCGCACGGGTGGCGCCAGCTTCTCATAGACGAAGCCATTCGATGCCGCTTGTCATCAATTCTCAGCTAACCTGATAGTCCGTCTCGCGCGGGTGACTTAGACCAGTGGAACCCACCTTCACACCGTGGCTTTTGAGTCCAGCCGTTGTTTGTTCCCCTCCAGACCCAACTCGAGCATGGCCTCTCGTTGCCGCCGCCCCATAGTTGCTGTGGTTGTCGTGATGGCGGTGCCGGCCAGGCCATGCAATATTGCTCAGCTACCGGTGCCCCCGTGCATGCGGCTTAGGCTAACCTTTGTCCTGGACTTATTTGCTGACCTTGCCCACTTGAGAGGACTTTGCATTGAGGCCTTCTCAAATATCTCTCTCCTCCTTCCCATCCCCTGGACGACTGAGCCTTCCTCACCACCATCCACTCACTTACGGTGTCTGCGTCACTCTTTCTTTATCCAGACGCTGGAAGTGGTTTGACCAGCTTTGGTTCGTTCGTTTCAGAGATTATCACGAGATGCATGCTTTCAAGTCGTACCTCACGCCTGCCCGGGCGGCAGGCTCCGAGTCCAACAAATCCACAAGGCAATCGAAGCCGACTCCGTCGACACCACAGCACCGACAACAGTCTTCGGGTAACACCCTGCCTATGCCGTCGAATGCGACGCAGTCATCCGAGAAGCCGGGGCCGTATCGGAGCCAGAGCACCAGGACATCCGCCAGGCAGTCCACCGTGAGCTTGGCTCTCACTGCTGGCATGAGAGACAAGCATGCGAGCAGCATTATCGATCTCAGAGCTGATGTAACGGTGCACGGCATGTACCAGGAACAGCTGAGAAAGGGTTACGCATCGGCATGGAACCTGGGCGAGGGTATCGTCCTCAAGAAGGGCCGCAATGACTTCGTCTGCGCCCCTCCTCAGATGCAGACTGTCCCCTATGGATTTTTTGACATGGTTGGCCAGCTCAACGTCAGCGTAAGTCGGAAAATGACACCCAGTCACATGATGTCAGAACTGACATACACTAGTGTGCCATGACAGTGAACACTCCTGTCATCCAGTCCATCATACAAGGTCTTCTGAACAGCAGGGAGCCCAAGGACTCCGTTGCTCTGGAAGGAGGGTTGCAACTGCAGGTCCTTCCAAGGATGACCGACTTGCCTAGATGTCAGAAGCATCAGTATGCGGCTTTCGTCTTGGATCCGCCTCTTCTGGTGGTATGGGATGACGATCCGAACAAAATTTTTGCTAGGCCGGAGAGTATTGAGCAAATGATCATTTCGATGATTTGGAAGACCGATGATGGCGAGGAAGATGACGAGCCAAAGAACGAGAAGGCGATCGACGTCAACGTAGAAGAGCTTTCCCCGGCAGCTCTTGAAGAGGCGCTCAGGGCTGAGGTCCGCCCTGTCAGACTGACCAGCTCTATGATTGTCGCCCTGGCTCTGGGTCTGTCCATTGCCTGCTTGGGTCTCGGCTATCGAAATCTCGCATTGCAATCGACGATCGACGGCGACTACACCCGTTGGGCGCTCGTTGCCGTCATGCCCGCCACGACCTTTATCTCCCTGTTCTTCTTCCTAACGATATCCACCACCATTTTTCAGTTGTTCGGCCCTATATCTGGGGTCAACGCCAACGCTAAGAACTATTCTGGCAAACCACCTCGTCGGTTGAGCCCTAGTGCAGGCGAGCTTCCTCACGTCACGATTCAGATGCCTGTCTACAAGGAAGGCCTCAACTCTGTCATCAAGCCTACAGTGCTTTCCCTCAAGGCTGCCATCTCAACTTATGAGATGCAGGGGGGCACTGCAAACATCCTGGTCAATGATGACGGTATGCAGCTCATCGATGAGGATGAGGCCCAGGCCCGCAGGGAATTCTACGAGGAGCATAACATGGGATGGACCGCCCGTCCTGGCCATAACCCCAACCCCAAAAACTCCGGGGAGGAGCCGTTCATCCGCAGAGGCCGGTTCAAAAAGGCCTCCAACATGAACTATGCCCTCATGACTAGCAACAAAGTCGAGGAGAAGCTCCTGGAAATCCAGCGCGGTAGCAAGTGGGGCCAGGAGAGCGAGGACCAAGTCTATGCCCAGGCTCTCACCCAAGTTCTAGAGGAGTCCGAAGGTCGCACATGGGCGGACGGCAACATTCGAATTGGCGACTACATTCTGCTCATCGACTCTGACACCCGTGTTCCCCGCGACTGCCTCCTCGACGCCGTCAGTGAGATGGAAGCTTCTCCCGAGATCGCCATTCTCCAGTACACGTCTGGCGTTATGAACGTTTCAGACTCCTTCTTCGAGAAGGCTGTCACTTGGTTCACACACATGATTTACAGTGCAATCACGTTCGCTGTTGCAAATGGAGACATCTCGCCCTTTGTCGGTCACAACGCTGTCTTGCGGTGGTCGGCTCTTCAGGATGCCGCGTCTTACTTTGACGAAGAGGACGGCTATGAGAAGTTCTGGTCCGAGTCCCATGTGTCTGAAGATTTCGACATGGCCCTGCGCCTTCAGACAGCCGGATACAATATCAGATATGGTGCCTACACTGGGGATGGCTTCAAGGAGGGTGTCTCTCTGACGGTCTACGACGAGTTGGCTCGATGGGAGAAGTATGCGTACGGCAGCAACGAGTTGATCTTCCACCCTCTCCGCTTCTGGATCACTCGCGGGCCCTTCACCCCCCTGTTCAAGAGGTTCCTCTTCTCCAAGATTGCGTTCTACAGAAAGATTACTATCTTGGCCTATGTTGGTACCTACTACGCCATCGGAGCATCTTGGCTTCTAACTCTGTTCAACTACTTCTACACTGGATGGTTTTGGAATCAGCTGGACAAGTACTATCTTGATTCATTCGCCACCTATTTCTCCATCATCATCGTCTTCCCCCTCTTCGGCAATTTCGCGTTGGCTATCCTCCGCTACCGCCTTGGCCAGAAATCACTCCTCGCAGCCTGTAAGTTATCTCTGTTCTCACCAGTACACTTGCGAATGCTAACATGACCTTCAGTATGGGAAAACTACAAATGGATACCTATCTTTAGCCTCTTCCTCGGCGGTATCTCTCTTCACGTCTCGAGAGCGCTCCTTTGCCATTTCTTCGAAATCAACATCCAGTGGGGTGCAACTTCCAAGGAGGTGGAGAACTGCAACTTCCTCGAGGAGATACCCAAGATTATCAAGAATTTTGCAGGCACATTTTTCATGTGCTTCGCCTTCACAGCGCTTGTGATTTGTGGTTATTTCGTCTTCCCAGAGCAGTGGCAGATCAGAACCTTTGCGACCATCTACCCGTTGTGCAACGTCATTGTTTGTCACTTTGCGGTGCCGGTCCTCCTCAACCCGGCGTTGATGAAGTTCACTTTCTAAGAACGACGACCCAGTTTATGATGAGTTTTCTGGCATGAAAATGGGATCTATAGATGGAGTTTACTTTGGCAGACATTTCTGTGGGATAGACAGTTGGCATCGAGCGATACGGGCCACTCCTTTTACCATTTCTTAATATTAATCCATCATTCTTCTGGATACAACGTGAACCAGCGTGCATGTCTCTTTGCCATCAATTCATATGCCAGAAAGTCTTGCACATCAAGTTCAAGAAACTAACATGGGATTGGGTCGGAACACTGCGTCTGATAATGCGGCCCAGGACTTGAGTGTAGACAACCAAACGCCGTGCATAACACAGGGCTGATTGACCTCAGATGCATGGTGCAAATGTGACGGTATCAAGGGCCCGACGCAACGGTTGCAGGCAGCATGGCTCAGGTCTAAGGTAGGCCAAGGCAATACTGGATCCAGGAAAGGCTGGGGAATGTGTGAGAGAAACTTTGGAGATCAATCAACCTCGTGTGTGCGAGTTCAACCACCACCACCAGGACACCAGGAACAGGGAATGGGAACTTGATCAGGACTGGACCAGAACGGGCTGTCCAACTCCAAGAGGCAAAAAGCGGATCCGTCGGGAGCCAAAATTGGGCATCGCAAGTCTTCATCAATTAAAATGGAGCGTGCATTGCCTGGTGGATTCCAGAGAGTGCCGTGCAGATGACGTAAACCGCCCTCAAGATAAGGCACCTTCCTGCTGTTTGCTTGCGGACCTTCCAACACTCCGGGCCCGTGCACATGACCCTGTTCGCGCAGCAGTTGTGTGGTTGTCCCTGCCAAAACACTGTGCTGAGGGCGCTCCTTGGTATCCGGGAGCCTGCAATGGTGTACCTCACTTCTCTACGGCACCCTCCTTCTTCCATTGCGCGTTGCGAACTTTTCGTTCGTCCGTCCGCCGAATCTCACCAACGCCGACTCTTCCAGCCCCAGCTCCCGATGATCACGAATTAAAGAGCATCACAGCATCTACAGGTCGAAACAAGCACCGCACCGCACCCCATGGACACGCCCCTGACATTGCCGGCAACATGTTACACATCGTGAGCGCATCGTCGCCAGTGCCCTCTGAAATCTTTGCGCTTCTTGCGCTCCTCTCCATCTCAGTCATCGTCCTCTTCATTCTGCGCCACTACCTGCCTCTACGAACCACACCAGCATTCTATCTTGTGCCGATCTTTTTCGCATTATGGCTGCCCGCATGCATGGTTTTGCTAGTCCCGATCGACCTGGCTTCGAGCGCGAGAACCGACGATGAGGCAACCCGCGGCGTCTGGCTTCCCCAGCGCATGCTGTTGGTTTCGTGGAGGATCACTTACTGGCTGACGTTCGCGTTGACATGGTATGGAGTTTCACCCCTTTGTTGCGTTTGTGCCGTGTACTGACGCTTTTTGCGATAGGTTTATTCTTCCCATCCTGGGCGAATACTCCGACTCTGGATACCGCGAACCGCAAGACAGCCTCAAGTATTCACTCCGACAGAATGCACAGTACCACGTCATGGTTCTCGGCACGGCTGGTGTCGGCCTTGCGTACCTCTTCATTAGATACCAACCTAGCATTACGACACTCAAGACCTCTTTCATGGCGCTTGCATACTTTTACGGTTTGGTTTTTGCGATATACCTAATGGGTCACGGCCTTGTTTCGATACCCCGACGGCTCTTTCGATACTCGTCTATCAGTGGGCGACTGCGGAGATTACAGATTCGGGCCCCAAAGTTGTATGAGAAGATGGAGGACTCCCTACTGAACCTGGAGGATGTCGAGTTGCAGGTGTCAGAGCTGGGCCGCCGAAAGACAGGAAGCGCCATCAAGTTCAGCGAATGGATCGACGAGCTCGTCGAGAGCGCCAACCTTCCAGAGTCGCATCCCAGGTCGACGATGGGCGTGGCTGTTGAGAGCCGTTCTCTGCCGACTGTCATTACGGAAAAGTTCATGGCGGATCTGTCTAGAAAATTGATGCGGGCTCGACATGCGCGGTCCCGCTACGTGAACGAATGGAACGATCTTCTGAAGGAAGCCGCAGAGACACAAGCTATTCTTGACTCTGCAGCCTCCAAGAAGCTCGAGTTCGGTGCGCCGTCACCCCACGCGGGATTCTGGGACCGCTTCACCGTACATACACCATACACCCGATACCTGTACTACTATCATTGCGAACCGTACGGCGCCATCTTTTTCGGAGCATTTCTAGCGGTGGCCTCGGCCTTGATTGTTTGGTCTGAGGTGATTAAAGCTGCATTCCCACAGCTGTCCGTCATCCGCCTCACAGTTGTTCATCATTGGGTCGGCGAAAAGGGCCAGGTCGGTTTCGCCGGTCAAGTTATTTCGGTGCTCTGGCTTCTGTACATGTGTGCGGCTACCTTTACCACCATGACCGAGGTGAAGACGTGGCGAGGACGTGCTCTCGTCCGACGCAATACGGCTTACGAATCGGCTTTCTGGTACGCTGGCCAGGTCGCCAAGCTGAGCGTCCCTCTGTCCTACAACTTCATGACATTCTTGTCTGAATCTATTTACTCAAAGACACGGTTTTACGGGTTCCTCGGTCAACTCATCGACTTCACCCCCATGGGTCGCTGGGCCGACTACCTGTTCCCCATCTTCGTTCTCGTCCCCGTTGCTGCCACTCTTTTCGGCCTGTATGGCAAGATTAAGCGCATGTTCGGGTTCGGCGGGGACTTCATGGATGATGATGAGGGCGATGGCAGGGTGTTTGGAACCGGGTCTTGGAGAGAGGGCAGAGACTTGATCGAGCGTGAACTAGGCGGTAACTCTGCCTTGCGACGACGAGAGGAAGCCTTTGCACGGCTTGAAGTTGGCGGAAGGTCCGCACCTGTTTTGACCATCCCAGGGGCACGCACTGGCGCCGCAGCGTCTCCAGCGAGGTCGCCTGTTCGAGCCACGCATGATCGCCAGCCTGGACAAGCGTCTCGCACAAGACCGTACCGGGACGAGGAGCCTGAAGACGAAAACTTCTTTGAGTCTCTCGGGCACCGCATGAAGAACACGATTGACACGTTCGAGGCCCCGCAATGGTTCCAAGACATCAAGAAGCCCAAATGGATGGGTGGCGATGACGACGAACCAGGCAGCAGCAGCAACGGTGGTGGTGTCGAGTCAGACATTCGCCGATGGTTTGGCGGAGAAGGCCGCGTAAGACTGTAATTGTCTCTAGGGGTTGCCTGGAGCCATGCTTTTCCTTTTGTTCTTTTGGATCATCATTCGTCGAATTCGAGTCTCTACCAAGAGCTGGGGAGAACATATTGCTAGGAGTTTCGGCTTGAGATCCCGCGAGGATGAGACGGAAGTTTGACCAGTCTCGCGCACTTTCCTGTATAGACATGTTGTAATAGCGGCGAGACCGCCGTACGTGTACGAGATAAATTTACTTTTCATAGACTCTTGCAACGAACTATACAATCAATTGCCAATACCCATCTGCAATGTCTAGCGGTGAACACACGCCTATTCTCGTAGGCTTCAGATCATATAAATCCGCATGGCCAGCCGGGTCCGCTCCGGATGCAGCTCGGTGCCGCGCCCGGTGAACGGCCTGGTGCAGGAGTGGGTCGCGAATGGACCGTGCACGGCGCAATGGGAATTGCCTTACCTCAGGCGCGCCTCCGTAAAGTAACCTCGGACTTAAACTTGCGTCCTCAACAACGAACCGCCAAAATGAGCAAACCAGGACTGTCATTCGGACTAAACCTCACCAAAAAGCCTGGCGCGTCTAAGCCAGCTCCGCCAAAACGGAAAACAGCATTCGGCGGCGGCGACGACTCAGACGACGATGCAACAAATAAAGCGAACAAAGTCGAGACGCTCAATGAGCTAGGCGGGTTCGATCTTCCATCCTCAACCTCGAGATCAGAAAACGGCAGAAAATCCAAGACGAAGAATCCCTTGCCGCCGGCGCATCCGCCGGAAGGGAAAGCGAAGAAACAGGAAAGCGCAATGTTTGGCGACCTCTCGAGCAGCCTCGCGTCCCGCAAACACGCCGAGAAGGCGGAGGAGCTGGACCCCAGCGTGTACGACTACGACGGGGTGTACGAGTCGTTCAAGCCGGCGAAGAAGGAGACGAAGGAGGACGTGGAGAGGAAGCCCAAGTACATGAGCAGCCTGCTGGCGGCGGCGTCGGTGCGGAAGCGGGATGCGCTGATTGCGGAGGAGAAGAAGATTGCGAGGGAGCGCGAGGCGGAGGGGGAGGAGTACGCCGACAAGGAGAAGTTCGTCACGGAGGCGTATAAGAAGCAGCAGGAGGAGAACAGGCGGATTGAGGAGGAGGAGAAGAGGCGAGAGGAGGAGGAGGCGAAGAAGAACAAGACGGGGGGCATGAGCGCGTTCTACAAGAACATGCTGAACAAGGGCGAGGAGAGGCATGCCGAGGTCCTCAAGGCTGCGGAGGAGAAGGCCAAGGCCGGTCCTGCCGGGGCCGAGAAGGAGGAGGAGGATGGGCCGAAAGAGAAGACCGAGGCCGACATGGCGCGAGAGATCAACAAGAAGGGCGGCTCGGTTGCCGTCAACGAGGAGGGGCAGGTCGTGGACAAGCGGCAGCTGCTCAGGGGCGGCCTCAACGTCGGCGCAAAGAAGGAGGCACAGGTCAGACAGGAGGCGGCGCGACCGCGGGAAGCCAGACCGGATCGCGGCAGCGGGTCGGGCTTCGTCGGCTCCGGGGGCAAGGGCGCGATGCGCGAGCGGCAGACGCGGATGATGGAGGCGCAGTTGGAGGCGGCGCTCAAGCGGTCACGGGAGGAAGAAGAGAAGGAGAAGGAAAAGGTGGAGAGGGCCACGAAGACGAGGAAGACGGACGGGGAGATTTCAAGCGCAAGGGAGCGTTACCTTGCGAGAAAGCGGGAGGCGGAGGAGGCGAAGGCGAAGGGGCTGGCGGAGCAGTAGATGTCCAGCGACCAAGATCAAAGATACCCCCCGAGAACAAAGCTTTCTCTTGTTTCCCTTTATATTTTCGGGAAAACAGGCTATGAGAGTGGACCATGCTTCTTCCTTTCTATTGCCTCTGTTGTACACGGCGTACCTAGCCTTGATGCAGAGCCTTTGATGGAAAATCCTTCATGCAAGATTTTTGCCCTTATATACGCCCCAAGCTGATGCTCCCCTTGGGCTTGCTGATGCCCTCCTTTGCGGTTCGTGATCGTATAGTGATAGTACATTCATAAACATCCAGCCCTTACTTTTATTCCTGCCGATTTATTTGTGGCTGGATCACAGCAGAGACTGGTTGCCGGACTCCTGCTTTATCCTGTTGATGTAGGCAGTGTTGACCTGGTTCCATGCCGCCATGTACTTCTCCATGCATTGGGTCATGCATGTAGTCTCGCCGCTAGAGAGGGAGGTGCCGGGCTTGGGGACGCACTTCTCAAAACAGTTCTCTTGGAGCTTCTGTTGAAGACACTGCACGTCAGTATTTGATTTGTCGTTGACGTACATTTCGAGGGTTCCACTTACGTCGATGAGAACGCGAGCGTTCGCCAGGTTGGCCTCCTGGAGGACCTGCTTCATGACAGCCTGCTTGACCGAGGTTGAATCCATTGCGACGGTTGGTGGTGGTTGGAATTGGCGAAATCCTTTTCCTATGACGAATGCGCTGGGCTGAACGCCATTGGCATACAAAAAAGTCGGAAGGTTTGCGATCGAGGCAAGGCTGTTGTGGCTGAGGCACCACTCGCACCTGAGGCTCTAGGCCTCAGCCACAGACTCACTTATTGGAAGACAGGGGGGCTCCTGAAGACCGCCCGACCCGCCAATTAGCAGCTAGAGTGCACTGCTGTTGGTGGTTGCGAAGGTCACTCTTGGGAGGCACCTTCCCCCCTGGAATCTTCCTTAGTGCCTTCAGACAGGGGTAGTAGCTCTCCAAAACGTGCTGACCCCAGGAATCAGGATCCATCGGCCAAAAAAAGAGGACAGCTAACGGCTGGGAAGAACACACGAGCAAAACCCACCACCACCATTCGTGTGCCGAACGACGTCTTTTCGTCGCTGGACCGACCTCGCGGCTACTTCACCTCCCACCCTCAACCCGGCGGCCCTCCTTTCTGTTTCTACGCGCGCGCGACGACAGTTTCTCCCTTTTCCCTTCCTCCCTTCCTCCCCCCGGTTTCTTCCTTCTGTTCTGACTCGGCACCTTCCTCATCATGTGGTTCAAGCCATCCGTGTCGGCCCTGTGGCTGGCCGCAATGGCCTGGGGTGCCGCGAAGGCGGACGATGGCGAGGTTAAGAGCATCGCGGTAAGTTGACTACTTCCGAGCGCATCAATTGCGCAATTTGCCCGAAGTTGCAGAAGATGACGAGAACTGACTTTTGGTGTTGCAGCTCCGAACGCACTCCCTGAACCAGGTTCGCGATTCCCGCATCCACGTGTCACCCCCCTGACCTGCGATATACTAAGACCTCTCTTCACAATGTAGCCGTACCTCGATTCCGACATGGCGAGCAGATGGTACGACTTTGGAGGAGACACAATTATTCGAACAGACTCGTATGTCGCATCCCGCCCATAACAAAAGGAAAGGAAAAGGGGGAGAAAGGAAACAAAAAAGAGAAAGAGAGGCTAAACAAAGGGGTTACCACAGCTACATCCGCTTAACGTCCGACCGACCGTCGCAAACGGGTTGGCTCTTTAGCAGAGTGCCTCTGACCGCGACCAACTGGGAGATCGAAGTCGAGTTCAAGATTCACGGCAAGAACCAGCTCTACGGCGACGGCTTCGCCATGTGGGTGACCAAGTCTCGCGGCACTCAGGGCACTGTCTTCGGCAGCCCGGATAACTTTGAGGGTCTCGGTATCTTCTTCGACACGTACAAGAACAACCGCCCCGGCACCGTGTTCCCCTATGTCATGGCCATGTACGGCGACGGTAAGACGGCCTACGACAAGGACAACGATGGCAAGGGCACGGAGCTCGCGGGCTGCTCGGCGCGCGGCATCCGCCACGCCAGCGTGCCGACCAAGGCCAAGGTGACGTACTTCCAGGACAAGCAGCTCAAACTCGAGCTGCAGTACAAGTCCGAGGGCGACTGGACGCTGTGCTTCGAGACGGAGAGCCCGCCCGCCATCCCGCAGATCGCGTACCTCGGCTTCAGCGCCGAGACGGGCGAGCTGAGCGACAACCACGACATCATCTCGATCCAGGCCAAGAACCTCTACACGACGCAGACGGGCAAGGGGTCCAGCAAGACGACGCCGGGCAGCGGCAAAGGTAAGAAGGGCTCCGGATCTGTCAAGCAGCCCAAGGAGGGTGGCAGCTGGACGTGGTTCTTCCTCAAGGTCTTCCTCTTTTTCGGTCTCGTAGGCGGTGGCTACGTTGGCTACACTGCCTGGAGGGCGAAGAACGACAAGAGACACCGCTTTTAAAGCAGGAGAGTTGTGATGATGATGGGTTTGGAAGTTTATTTATTTTTTTCTGAAGTCAAGAGGTTGTCTCCGGGGGCAACAGAATGATGGAAAAAAGACGGACGAAAAGGGAGGGGGGCGGCGAGTTTGGTTGGATTAGGAGAGATGACCGTACATACCAACGACACTCACACATTGCATGGGCTGGTCAAACAAACCAAAAAACGAGATTCAAGGCTGTGTTTTTTTCTAACAAAACCCCCCTTCGCTCACTCATGTTTCTTATGATACTCAGTCTGAGATGAATCAAGTGTATTTATACGATGGTTGTCAGGGAGATGTGTGTCTGTGTGTGCGTTCTTCAGTAAGTTGGAAAAGGCAAGTACGTCGTCGCAAAAGTTCAATCCCAGCAACTTTACGATTGGGTGGCTGAGGTATGCCGCGGTCTTTTCGCTCGCTCGGCCGTCGGTAATCCGCCCGAGATTGGTTCCAGATCCGAATCTTGGAAACATGATGACTTGTTGATCTTGGTAGATACGCTTCGAGGCTAGAGGGAAACTGGCAAAAGTTACGGGATGACAACCTCTCTGGCACGGCTACTTGGCAGGTTTAAAATTTGTACGGTCCAAAGGCGCAATGAAGGACTGGTTGGATGAGTTGGGATGGCCGGGAAGGATCGTCTGTTCTTTCGAATTTTCACTCCCACGGGCAGGACACTTGATATCGGTTATCGATCGGTATGCCGATGGTTCTCAGCGTTTGTAGCAAGAAAGCCGACGGCCAAAGCGCTACGAGCAAGACGCTCGAAGTAATCCCACGATGCTGCAACGCAGACAGGCTTTTGTAGACGGGATGATGGGGTGGCTTCGGCTTATCGTTATCCTGATAGGGCACCGTTATGTGGCTCATGCCGGTGGGAAGCTCCCGCCACACATGTCGGCCACAGCCAGTCTCTCTCGGCACATCCAAAGATAGACTGTACAGGCGAAAACCGAGATAGTCAGGGCAGGGCCGCGATGTGTTCGGATCCTTGGTCCCCCATTGCTGGGATCGGCTTGTTGGGATTTTGGAACCATACAATGACCCCGGTTTCAACGTGCTGCTTGCAGTCAAGAGGTTACGGCGGAACCAGGATCGAGACGGGGGGGCAAGTGAGGAATCGGTGCCCGGATGACAGCCGTTCCCGGCGGCGCATGTCAGTGTCGGGAATCTCCAGCTGCGTTGGCCGGCAACTGCCAGGGACCATCGGACGAAATGGTTTTTTTTTTTTTTGGTCTGCTTATTAATGGAGAGACTTGGTGGTCAATCCGGGTTTCCGGGACTGGACTGTCAGCAGCGAGGGCCGGGAGGAGAAGAAAGCGTCCTGTTTGGGTGTGGAATTCTGATGCCTCCTGTCTCCGCGGGCGTCTTGTTGCTTGCTCAATTGCTGTTGGGAGGGCGAGCGTCTCATTATGTCTCACTGGGAAGCAGTGGCTGGGAGACAGGACTGCAATCTGCAGGGAGGGTCAAATACTTGATTTGCTTGCACAAGCTTGCGGACAGCTCAGAGCTCAGGTTGGTTAAGGTTTCGGTAGAGCAAGACGGTAGCGGCGCGGCGAGAATGGCGAGACTTTGCAAGAATGGGCCATCATCGATGGAATGAGGGGCTCAATGGGGGGTGGTGGACGATCGCTGACAAGTGCGGATGGGAAGAGGACGACGAGTGACGGGAACGTGAAAGGGTATCGTCCAAGACATTCTAGGCGTAGCGTGATGGTCGCAGATGGAGGATTGGTAGTGGTGGTGGTGGTGGTTGTTGAAGTGACAGGAGGTGGGAGGTTAGAGGCGAGGTTGCAGCGGGGTACGTATCTTTTCGTGGAGGTCTGAGGTGGGTGAGCTGAGCTGAGGAGGGGTCGTCGGGTGGAAGCAAGAGCCAGTGAAAGTGCAAGTGCAAGCAAGCAGCGAAAGTGCAGGAGCCATGTCGGAGCCATGTCCTGACGTCTCCTTCCCACTTCTTTTCAGGTAAGTTGGGGGAGCAGGGCACCTTAGTGGGCGAGGGCAGCTGTGTCCCTCAGGCGAGGTAAGGTACCTGACCTTCCAATCCCAGTGCTTCCATGATGAGGGGTCATGGTCGTGCTTGCGCATTCATTGATCAAACGCGAATTGTGTAGGCAAGCAGTCCGCACATTGAAAGGAGCAGCAGAAAACAGCAATTGATATCCGGGGCAGGATGAAGCTCGAGTCAATCATCGAGGGCCCGGCCAGGTCACGCAGGTCGGAAATGTCTCTGGCGCTGCAACTGTGACCCGTCGAGATTCAGGTCAGGTTACTTGGCTGCCCCTACCCCACCTTTGCTGGGCTGGCTGGTCACCACCACCTCAACCTCACAGCTAACCTACCTACCTAACGTAAAGGTACCTGCCGACCTACCTATCTACCTTACGTAGGTAATAGGTAGCTCGCAGAAAGCAGCTGTGAGATGAATGTGCTGGGCATGATGGTGGCCGTCCCCGCGACCATAGAAGTCAGATTAAGGCAACCTCAATTCAACCGTCCTCGGCATGTCCAATTGGCATTCTTGCTTCTCGTTCTGTCCAGAAGCACCCACGGCGAGGTATTCGTCGTACCTTGGGGACTGCTAGGAAGGTGGCTACGCCGTTCCCGTCTAAACGTGGGCGTCGACCCGCGAGTCTGAACCACTGCTACAAAGTACCTCTTCCGCCACGGCTGCATCCACGCGCACGCCCTCTCGCCCTGCGCCAACAGCAAGCATCCATCCATACCTTATCCACCACCTCACTCCCTCCGCGGCCAGAAGCGACCATCTCCGGTACCTTTCACACAATTCCACCTTCCCTAGCTCTCCCGCAGCCGCCTTAAGCAGCCAAAGCACGACTTCCTACATCATCATCGGCCTCGACCTCCCTCGCCTGCTACTGGTCAAGCTTTCTTTCTTTCCCTTCCCCCCCTCTCCTCTCGACTCTTTCTGCACCAACTTCAACTCTCGACATCTTCAACAACTCAGATTCGCCGCCATCAACCCAGTGTCATCTATACAATCAATTGAGGGCAACAGCTGTCACTTAATCTTTGGTCCCATCTTGTCCCCAGTTATCGGTGCGCGCAACGACTCAGTCACCGTCCCGGCGCCTCCTACCTTAATTACTCCGCCCACCATCCTTCATCCATACAGAAGGGGGGAAGAGATCCCATTGCTCCTGTTGGCCCGGCCCAGAGATCCCAGCAGACGCCAGACGAATCCGCAGACGCAGCAGTTGCAGACGCAACAGCCGAATCTGACGCCTCACACTGAGAGCTGCCTCGTCATTCGATTCGAGCCATCTGTCGCTTCCGACTGAGAGAGAAAAAAAGAAACCAAGCCAGAATCCCACCTTGCAGTCCTTGCATTCATTCCGCCGAAGCATCCATCCCCATACCAGAGAGACTGAGAGGACCGACCCCCTCCCAAAAGACGGCAACCAATTCATCATCTGTTCGTTTCCCCCTCCTCCACCTACCTAGCCTCGTCTTGCCCAGAATCTCCCCTCTTCCTTTGTTGTCGCGCTCTCACGCTCTCACGCTTACATTTACTTTGCTCCCGGAGCCGCGTGCCGTGTATCAACCAACCCTTTGACCTTGCAAGCTGTTGCTCATTGGTTACATTTGCTACCTGCACCGTAAACTTACACCATTCTTCTGCCCAGCCTCCAAGAAATAGAAGCTCCCGCTTGCTCCGCCCTAGGATCCCTAATTGCAATAACTGCCAACTGGCTGGTTCCCTACCTTAACTGCGCGTTGCTGCCGCTACCACTGCCGCTGCCGCCGGACCTGGACTGCCGCTTCTTGTAATACCGCACTCTCACAAACTTGCAACTCTGTACGTTCCCATCTGTCCCTCCCCTCCCGCCAAAGCATGCGCCGACTTAGGCCTCATTGTTCCTAACGACAATATTGCCAGCGTAGCCCGGCTTCCGGCTTGCCCTCTTGAGAAGTCGCAACTGACGCTCGCGGCCCTTTTTCCCTCCCCCGCGTCGCTGCTCACCCAACAACCCAGCCGGGCTGTCCCTTGAATCGACGAATCACTTTGCGACCGTTCCTTCCCCATACCCATCTTGCAAACGTCGTGGGCCCCGACACCTGCGCCTGCGCATTTCCGCCGTTTCTCCAAGGGGCAAGCAGCCCTTCTAACCTCTCCGACATCCCCATGCCTACCCTCGGCTTTCTCAAGAAAAAACGGACGAGGGAGGGCAATCAAGACTCTCAGGGCGCCAGCTTACCCACCAGCCCAGTGACGCCTACCTCTTCGAAGCCCTTCGACAGTTCCATCTCGACCACTCTTTCCTCTCTGTCCTCTAACGGCCAGGGACAGAAGCAGGAGGATTCGGCCTCTTTCGAGGCCGCAAAACACCAGCAGATGTATCCCGTCACCGTCCACCCGCCTAATCAATCGGCACCCCACCAGCCTCACTACAACAACAACAACCAAGTCGACCAGCAGAACCTCCCGAGCATCAGTAACCTCATCAACCCGCCCCAGCATGACGGTGCCGCCAACAACGGCCAATACCTAGCGCAACCGCAAGCCCCTCAACCCAATCCAAGCCCTGGTACCGATCCCTCGCGCCTCCAACAGCAGCAGCAGCAGTCGATGTTACACGCTCCTCAACAGCAGCAAAGCATGCAGCAGCAGCAACAGCAGCAGGCAGCTGCAGACGCGGTCCGACAGACCAAGGGGAAATACACGCTGCAAGACTTTGATATTTTGCGGACGCTTGGAACGGGTAGCTTTGGAAGAGTGCACCTTGTGCAATCCAAGCACAACCAGCGCTTCTATGCCGTTAAGGTGTTGAAGAAGGCGCAGGTCGTCAAAATGAAGCAGGTCGAACATACCAACGACGAGAGGCGCATGCTGGGCGAGGTCAAGCACCCATTCTTGATCACGTTATGGGGCACGTTTCAGGATTCCAAGAACCTGTACATGGTGATGGACTTTGTCGAAGGTGGTGAACTCTTCTCGCTGCTAAGGAAATCGGGGGTATGTGAAATTCTAAAAGAAACCATGTCATCCATGACTGAGCTAACGCGATCTCTCAGCGATTCCCGAACCCCGTTGCGAAATTCTACGCCGCCGAAGTCACATTAGCGCTCGAGTACCTGCACTCGAGAAACATCATCTATAGAGATCTCAAGCCCGAGAACTTGCTGCTCGACCGGCATGGACACCTTAAGATAACAGATTTTGGTTTCGCCAAAAGAGTGCCAGACAAGACATGGACGCTTTGCGGTACGCCAGACTACCTGGCTCCCGAAGTTGTCTCGAACAAGGGCTACAACAAATCCGTGGATTGGTAAGTTTTTTTTTTTTTTTTTTTTTTGTGGCCGGCGGGGAGAGTCATTTTCACATGCTAATCCTGGCATAGGTGGTCTCTTGGTATTTTGATATACGAGATGTTGTGCGGGTACACACCGTTTTGGGACAGCGGGTCGCCAATGAAGATCTACGAAAACATCCTCAAGGGCAAGGTGAAATACCCGGCCTATATCAACCCCGACGCGCAGGACTTGTTGGAGAAGCTTATCACGGCCGATCTCACCAAGCGGTTGGGTAACCTGTACGGCGGTCCTGGCGATGTGAAAAACCACCCTTGGTTCACCGAGGTTACCTGGGACAGGCTCGCGCGCAAGGACATTGACGCGCCGTACACGCCCCCGGTCAAGGCCGGCGCGGGCGACGCGAGCCAGTTTGACCGATACCCTGAGGATCCCGAACGCTACGGCACAAACGGGCATGACGAGTGGGTTTCTCTATCCCGAACGGTCCGGGGTTCTGCTAACGTGTGGTTTCAGATATGGCCATCTATTTACCGACTTCTAATATGTCTCTTGGACCAAATTCGACCTAGTAATGTGAACGTGTACGCATGTTCCGGTCTGCGAATAGCGCTCGAAGAGTATAAGGTGCTTGGCAGACGCTGGGGGTCTCATAAATCATGTCTGCACTGTTTTGGGTGCCTGGTTGGTGGTTTGGAAAATGGATAGGAAAGCAATGACGGGGGTCGGTTGGAGGCTTCAAAGGAACCGGGAGATGGAAAAGTGCAACAAGACGAGACTCGTCGCCGTATTATTTGGATACATCAATACCTAACAGCGATTATCTTCCACGTCGTGTTTGGTGGACTTGGACGAGGTCTAGACCTTTTGACTACCTGGGCTGCGGGATCAGACCACTGCAGGAACAGCTCCAGGTGGGTTAGCCACGGCATTTGGTTAACATAGGTTACTAACCGCAAAGCAACACACGCTGATGACGGACATGGGATACGTGCGTGCTGAGTTGCATCTCTGCGCGTCTCTCTCGTGCTCCGGGTTGGATTCTCGACGCCCCAGCTCCAATTCACCGCACTAGAGGGGACACACCCCCACGCAACCGTGAGCCAAGCGTCCAAACAAGCTCCAATGGGTTCTTATCCGGGCCTATTAATGCAGAGGGAGCAACGGTTCGTTCTGGCGGTGACAGGGTGGAGTGCGGGGATTGTGGCCAGGGCAGCGGGACGGTGTCCATGAGGGACGCTACAAGCTTTTCGTAGGCGACATTGGGAGCCCGCCGAAATCCCCTGCGGAGGCCGCTGTGGAAGGGCGACGTCCAGTGAGCGAGGGCGCTGTGGGTGGTGTTCCCGGCCAATTGGCAGGGGGGCTTCGAGGTGCAGATTGCATTGGATTGGATCCATGGATGATGGACCGGACTGGACCCGTTCCCCCGGCCGCTTGTGCTGCAGACATGGCGGAAAGTCACGGGGCTGGGCGCGGCTTATGAAAGGAGTCCGTCTGGAGCCATGATGAACGACCTGCAGGAACCTACAAAACTCTTTTCCCCTTAACTCCTTTGACGTAGCCGGGGTTTTGTTTCATTGGCTTCTCTGTTCGTCTCTTGAGGGATTCGTGAGTTTGTTTTAACGGCCAATCGAGAGAGAGGGTTCGAAGGTTCAAGATGGACGACTACATGTTCCGCGAGCATGTCAGCAAGTGCCGCCAAGTCACCGAGGCGACGCACTATGTTGAGATACTCAATTATTCGGTAAGAGCAAGGCTGTCTAGTCTGGAGAAATCTGATGATGAGACCGGACACACGTCGTGTGGGTTGAGACTGAGCCAATTGAACAGGATCCGTTTTACGACTCGTGCGAGGAGCATCCTCTGACAATGGATGAGTTTGACAACTTCCTGTATCGACGGGTAAGTACGCCGGGCCCAGTTACAAGACTATCCGGAACGCGTGATGAGCGCCGTGTTGGGCTGACGCTGTGTTTGTTTCAGGGTGCATTCGAGCCGCCGAAAGTGAAGGAGGGAGTCGAGTTGATGAGTGGCATTCGTTTAGTGTTGGCAACTCTCTCAATTGAGACTTGGGGGTAAGAGAGACTGACTTTGGAACAGACTTCAGAAGAACGCCAAGCACAAAGACACTTTCACTCCTCACACAATCTCGTTCACGGCCGATGCTTACGAGTCCATGGTAAGAGCCATGAGGCTGCCCTACAGGGCGATTGAGGGGACCAGCGTCGTCGGTCCCTTTTTCTGGTCCGCCTACGACCAGGAAGACGACGACCCGACGCTTCGTGAGTTTTTTCTTTCTTTTCTCCCCTCATTGCATCTTTCACTGACGTTTTCAACCCAAGAAATCATCTTTCGCAAGTCCGACGTGCGAAAGAAGGGTAAAACCCGAGGATGGGAGATCATGCTGTCGCACCGTTTCAAGACGGGCATCACGTCGGGGTATGTCAAGGGCACCCCGAGCTCCGACATTGTGGCTGCGATCCGCCACCTCAGCTTTTGCGCGAAGCAGGTCGGCCACCCGATGCTGCTCCCCGTCATTATCCTCTCCCACGACCTGTCGTCGCAGAATGACCAGAAGCAGCGCGATGCGCGAGACTGGCTGCGCAGGCTTGAGCATGCCGTCAGCATGCGCAACGAGATCGAGGACGAGGAGGGGTACGTCAGCAAGGATGGGTATCTCGAAGTCGACGCCATCAGCCGGGACCTGGTCGAGTGCCACAGTCAGGTCTTGTGGAAGCGGCCGCAGGCGTACCGGGAGGTCGTGAAGGAGCTCGAGTCTGCGATGGCGCTTTTCAAGCACAAAGTGCCGATGGATAAGTTCACGGTAGAGTTGCACAAGCTGCACCGTAGCATGAACGCCCGGCTGGACTTTTACAAGATCAAGTTAAAAGGCATCGAGAATTACCAGGCGACCACGTTGGAGAGACTCCATATCCAGCGAAGCGCGGTATGTGTCCTGCCTCCCTGGAGAGCGGGTAAGATGTGCTGACTCGGGGACAGTTGTACAACTTGCTCTCTCAGCGAGAGTCAAAGATTCAGTTCCAAATGGCTGGTGAGCAGAGGCGGCTGGCGCACGCGAGCAAGAGAGACAGCACGGCGATGAAGACGATCTCGCTGCTCGGTGCGGTGTTCCTGCCCGGCACCTTCCTGGCCTCGGTCTTTAGCATGACGTTCTTTGATTTCGCCAAAGACGCGGATCCCGTCATCTCGAAATCGCTCTGGGTCTACTTCGCAATCACGATACCCCTGACCGTCGTCATCGTCGTCGGATGGATCATGTTCGACCGTCGGCGGGAAGGCAAATTTGCGGTCGAGGACGCCGACCTGGAGAAGAACATCGAGCACATGGAGGCGGACATTATGGCTATGATGAGGAAGCGGACGATGAGCAAGGCCAACACTTGGACGTCAGTAACATCGCCAATCCGGCCGTGAGAGGTGTTTTTTGGGGAGAGAAGTTGACTGGTGAATAGGAAGCAGAAGCAGTAAGAGAAGTGAGAGGAGAGGTGGCAGCGCGATAACTGCGAAGAAAAAGGGACATGGATAGAAAGGCCACGAGAAAGAAGGTCGGAAAGAGGAGGAGGAAGTATGGAAATAATGGGTGAGTTTCTTAGTACGATTACATTAACATTCAGAGGCGAGGGGGCTTGTGGTGGATGGATATGTACATACTGTCACTATCACGCCTTACGACCTGACGACATTTATGAGCGATACATTACGAATAAACGACATTCGATATAGCATCCCGGGAACATGAAGAAGCCAAATGGAGAACAAGAGACAGCTGGGATGAAAGCGAGTTGAGCATGAGTTTGGCCCACACACAGCGGGTGCGGCCCGTTCCTCGTACTTTGCAAGTTCATGCTCGGGAAGCCGTTCCGGGACCTTGGCGCCATTTCAACATCGGACCAAAGTGAACGAGTCAAATGCTTATTGTATAGTGATCACAATAACTTATCACCAAAAAACTAATCGTCTTTCACATACGACGACCACAGGTCCGGGAGATACCAGAGGTTTCAGGTGCAAGGATGCCAGACCGACATTCCGGCACTAAAATGAGGGGTAGAGGAAGGGGTTTGGCGGGGTCGTGGGTTCCATCGTGTCCAGGTCGTTGCTATCGATAAGGGGCTTCGCTATTAATATCGCCTCCAAAGGACAGAGCCCAGCTGAGAAGCTACGAAGCTAGAGCCCAGCGGTCTGGGCTGGACCGGGGGCCTGTTACCGCTAAAGATCGGCTAGGCCAGAACCCTGTGACGCCATTACCACACGTCGTGACCCCGACAGCTCAGGGGAGGGGGGGGGGGGGGGGGGCAGCATCACCGGGGGACACAACCACTCAGCTTCGACCCTTCCCTCTGTGACCCTTGCCGCCCAGCTGAGCACCTTCTGGATCGTCGCTCGGTTGCAATTTGTGCACGACGAAAGGAGCGGGTCGGGAAACAAGATTCCTCTGTCCTCTTCTCACACGTATCGCTGCTTGGCGGGTTGACGTACTGCCACATGTTATAAAAAAAAACCGGGCTCAGGTTCAAACAAAACAAGACGGTCTCTTTTTTGACGTCGACCACGCGGCTCAACCACGCTTACTGGTTGACTGACACCAGCATACGAGACGCGTCCTGTATCTCATAGCCTACTTGCATCATCTGGCGTCTCACTTGCCTGCGATACTCGTTTGTCCTCTCCCTAGACCCTACAACATATTTCACTCATCATCGCCAACCTCACCGCCTCTTTTGGCTCCTTCAATATCGACACCTAGCCATGGCGGACGCAGCAGCAGCAACCGCAACCGCAACCGCAACCACGACCCAACCCACGCTGTCCCCGACGGCATCGGGCACCTCCACGCCTCAAGCAGGCGGCGGCGCCAGCGAATATCACCGCACCGTCAAGTCACTCAACGAGTCTATCCTGCCTCACCTCACCAAGATCTTCAACGTCCACGCCAGCAAGGACGATCAGAAATGGCACAAGGAGCAGATCGCATCCTTTGTCAAGAACGTCCAAGCCGACGAGGAAGCCTTTGAGCATCTCAAGGCGATCGAGGGCGTCTCGGACAAAGAGCTGGATTTTAATGGTTTCCTGGACTACATGACCTCTTCTCAATCCGCCATCACACGCCCTGCTGTAGAGACGGACCTGACCTACCCCCTGTCGAGCTACTTCATCAGCTCCAGCCACAACACATATCTCACCGGAAACCAACTGTACAGTGAATCGAGCACGCATGCCTACAAGAACGTGTTGCTGAGGGGTTGCCGATGCATCGAGATTGACGTCTGGGATGGCGACGATTCCGACAACGAGGATGGCACCTCGGTCAGCAGCAGCGATGAGGAGGTTGCTGCCGGGACCAAGGTGAAGAAGAGCCGGCTGTCGAGGCTCAAGGATAAGATGCCGAGTTCGCTGTCCAGCAGACTTGAGAAGACGTCCCTGGGGAAGAAGATGGATGAGAGGATCGAGAAGAAGGAGGGCACCAGCCCGCCTACGGCGGCCGCGGCGGCGACAACTGCAACGAAGTCGGCAGCGGATGCAACGACCACGAAGCCGGTAACGGATGCAACGACTACGAAGCCGGTAACGGATGCAACGACTACGACAAGCCCGCCCGCTGAAGGGCAGGAGATTGAGTTGGTGAAGACGCCGTCGCCTAGGCCATACGGCATCGAGCCTCAGGTGTTCCACGGATACACGCTCACCAAGGAGGTTCCCTTCCGCCACGTTTGCGAGACCATTCGCGATTATGGCTTTGTCGCGTCGGACACGCCCCTGATTGTCAGCCTGGAGGTTCACTGTAGCGCACAACAACAGGAGGTCATGGTGAAGATTATGCAGGACTGCTGGACGGACATGTTGATACCGACACCTGACGTCGACGCTGCAGAACTGCCACGACCGGCGGACCTAAAGGGCAAGATTTTGGTAAAGGTGAAGTACGCACCGCCGACGGGTGACGCTGTGGAATCAGATGAGGGTGACGACGCGGCAGCTGGTGAAGCCCCTCACCAGAAGGCTGCCGCCGCGAACAAGAAAAAATCCAAGATTATTCAGGCGCTGAGCAGGCTGGGCATCTACACACGGGGTGTCTCGTTCAAGTCACTCACGCAGCCTGAGGCGTCGATGCCAACGCACATTTTCTCGCTGTCGGAGAAGGGCGTTATGGAGGTCCACGAGAAGCAGCCCGAAATTCTATTCCATCACAACAGGCACTACCTGATGAGGGCTTATCCTTCTGGCCTGCGTATCGGGTCCTCCAACCTAGACGCTCCTGTCTTTTGGCGCAGGGGCATTCAGATTGTTGCGCTCAACTGGCAGAATTGGGACGAGGGGATGATGCTCAATGAGGCCATGTTCGCGGGCACGTCTGGTTATGTGTTGAAGCCCGAGGGTGAGTTTCCTCTTTTCTAGTAGTGTGATATTGTGCTGATGAAGAGAACAGGCTACCGCTGTATCAAGGCCGGCTCACCACCACCTGCCCCCGACGCGGCAAAGGACGTGCCGCAGATCGCATACAAGACCCTGGACCTCCAAATCGACGTCCTGGCTGCCCAAAACCTTCCTCTTCCTCCTGGCGACACCAAGGTCTCCGGCTTCAAGCCGTACGTCAAGGTCGAGATTCACGTCGAATCCCCCGAGGAACGCCTGCCCGGCGCGCACATCAAGAACGACGGCCACGAGCAGGAGGGCGAGTACAAGGCCAAGTCCAAGTCCAACAGAGGTATCGACCCCGACTTCAAGGGCGAAGAGCTCAAGTTTACGGGCGTGCCAGGCGTCGTGGAGGAATTGACATTTGTGAGATTCACCGTTAGAGACGACGAGATCGGACGGGACGACTTGGCTGCGTGGGCGGCTGTGAGACTTGACCGTTTGAGGGGCGGATTCCGCTTCGTACATCTGATGGATTGTGACGGGAAGTTGACGGAGAGTGTGATCCTCGTGAGGATCACCAAGAAGGTGTACTAAATTGAGCCATTATCGGCTGAAGTATCATTCAGGGGTAGTCTTTAGCGTAGCATGCAGCGTTAAAATCATATTTTCTTTCTCGTAAGATCTCTGAAGTTTATCAACAGAGAACTATCGGTAGCTCTGACGTATAGTGCCGATGAATCGGTTTGATCTATCTAGCTCGAGCGTCACCAACTCATCTTCTGGCTGGTGGCATGGCTAACAGCAAGCTCATAGGTGGCGGTTGAAAACCAATCACGCCAGTCGATCTTGATCGACATACGGCGTTATTGGCGTACTAAACTTGGTTACTTTGCCACGGATGGGCCTTGACATTTCTGCCCATCAACCCATACTCTTGTCTGGGCTGCCGAACGTGACAGATGCTGCGCTCTCAACAGCTACGACTTGTTTCAAAGCCGAGGTAGTCGTCGTCCGCAACCCGTACCATCAGCTGGTAATGTGCCGCTGCCACCGTCGAGTGCTCTTTTGGTCATTGTCAGCAACTTGGCCATCACCGCGGGCACCTCACTTCAGCCTGACTAGGGCGAGGCTTAGAGTACTTCGAAATGGTCCTCCCACCGCGTTCGGGCCTCGAGCTGGCCAAGGGCATGCCAACAGTCATGGGAGGCATCTTGGATGCATCGCTATTTTCCCGTGACCCGTCGGGGGCCCTATGTCACGGGGGAAGAACCAGCTCCTTGGCCCTTTGCACAAGCTTCTGCGCCGTCAGCGGCTCAATACAGGTCTAATGCCAAATATCCACTTGGGAATTCTCTCCCCAAAAACCTTGACGCTTCTTCAAGTCTGCCCAAAGACAACGCTGCGCGGCCACGCGAGCCACTCCTCCCACCCGGGGCCGAGGTGCTCCCCCACCGCGGTCAGCAGCTGCGCGCCGGCGGCGCCAATCTGCCACATGTCCCGCGCGAAGTGGAGGATGACGGCGTGGTACCCCAGCACGGCGACGGCCTCGGCGCGGCGGCCGCTCAGCATGGCGACAAACTCCTCCGGCACGAGGAACGCCCACGTGAAGATCATCTGCACCATGCGCTGCTGCCCGGGGACGCTGCCGCGGTCCTCCCAGCTGTCGAAGGACACCTGGATCAGCTCCGCGGCGCGCCTGCACGCGGCGGCGGAGGTGGCGTCCAGGGTCGTCGCCGCGGAGATCAGGTCTTGCAGGCCGTCGCAGGCGTGGCCCTCCCCGATGAGGTCCTGCAGGCCCGGGCCCCAGGTCAGGAAGGGGCGCAGCTCGGAGCTCTCGAGGGCGGCGCGGGCGCTGCGGATAACGTGGGCGCCGCGCTGGCGGAGGCGGGCGAAGTTGAGGTAGCTGTCGAGGAAGGCGTCGAGGCCGGCGGCGGCGGGGGTGGCGAGGGCGTCGATGCAGAGGTGGCGGCCGAGGAGGGAGGTGAACATTGTGATGGGCACGCAGTTGGAGTCGTCAATGTCGAAGCTGCTGGTCGTGGAGGAGTTGAAGAGGGAGATGGCCTCCATCTGCAGCTGGACGGCCTGCTCCGTGTAGTACTGCTTCCGGTCGGGCCTGGCGCGGGAGAGGTACAGCGCCGAGACGGAGAGGATCTCGTGCATGAGGTAGGGGGCGTCGACGCCCGCCTTGAGCGTGATCCGGCTGCCCCACTCGCGGAGGTGCTCGTCGAGTTCCGGGATGATGAGCTCGAGCTTGAAGGTGAGGAGGAGCTCCATGTGCTCCATGTTGACCTGCGGCCCGGAGCGGATGACGGAGGGGTCCGGGAACGCGAGGGGCGACACGTCCTGCTGCTGCTGATGCTGCGCCGGCGTCCCGGAGGAGCCGTCGGCGAAGGGGGAACATCCGGCGGTATTAGACGGCGTACTCGGACCCGACTGCAAAGTTTCGGCACCACCCTCAGCGCCGCCGATCCCCGGTGCTACCGCGGGGGCTGCTGCGGGCACAGCCGCTGGGGGCGGCGTCCTGTATACGCATTCCCGCTCGATGATGGTGCAGTTTTTACACTTGGGGCGGGTCTCATCGCACTGAGTTGTTCATGTCAGTACAGACGAAGCTTTGTTTAGTAGGCTGTTGTGAGGTAAACTCATGAGAATACTCACCTTGATGTGCCTGCGTTTACACTCAACACAGCCGTTCCTCGACTTTTTGTGAGCCCGGCGGTTCATATTCAGGTGCCGTATACGAGTCGTATGTGTGTGGTGTGTGTGTGCCGTAGAGCCGGTATGTGTCAGTTCTCCTTCGACAGCGTGTTCTTGCTTATATTATCATCATTGCTCAACGTGTGAGATATCAGGGGGTGAGGATGAGGTGATGAAGTGGGAGAAAAAGGATTATGCTTTCAGCTCTCGGTCTTGAAATGCGAAAGCGAGGTCTGAGGCGACGCCTTGAAAATGTGGGCAGAAGTTTACATGCCTAAGTCCAATGGGGCGCTGGGCAAGCCCGGGACTTCAGATGAACCCCGGGCACCGGAGGGGCTGAGTTTGCTAGCGTACAGGGACTCACTAGGCGTACTGGACGTCCTGATACGCTGTATCGGGAGTCTTTACACCGGCAGAGCGTAGAGCCTCTCCCCACAACACAATCTCGTGCGTACGGGATGGGTTCTGCTGTAGAGACTGGCCCCCATCCTTCAGACTGGGCTTATTTCCAAACATAGCCTCCCCGCTTGTGGTGTAATGCAATGGAATGCTCCGTGGTGGGGCGGAAAGGGCCGATGAGGAGCGTGGGATGTGTGTGTAATTGAGCGACTGCACCGTGTCGATAGTGAAATGCGACATAAGTGCGAAATGCGAAGTGCGAGATGCGAGATGGTGCTGCTTGACGAGATAGGGAGAGATGCGGTGGAACTTGTAGGATGGGGTCAAAAAATCTCGAATGGAATATTTGTATATAACGCTGCTTGTCTTTTTTGTGCTTCCAAGAGTCAGTCTACAGATTCAAATCATCCAGTCTTTACACCTCGCCTCCGTCGTCTCAATCCCACTTACACGCCAGTCCCCCTCCCGCCGGAACCCGACAATGGCATCCTACAACCTCTACAAGTACTTGCCCTCAGGGGCGGCTGCCATGATCTTCTTGGTTGGCTTTGCCGTCGGGTGCGCATGGCACGTCATCGTCCGCCGGCGGGCATGGTACTTCATCCCCTTGATCATCGGCTGTCTCCGTACGTTGTCCCATACTAGACACACAACCTCACATCACCACTGACAAAAGTTTCCAACAGTCGAGATCGCCGGATACCTCGGCCGCTTCCTCTCCTCCACCGATACGGGCAACCTTGGCTTCTTCATGATCCAAACCCTCTGCCTCCTCGTCGCTCCCGCGCTCTTCGCCGCCTCGATCTACATGGTACTCGGCCGGCTGATCCTCTACCTCCAATGCGCGCCCCTCTCCCCGATCAAGCCCTCGCGCCTCACAAAGATATTCGTTGTCGGCGACGTGCTCTCCTTCCTTGTCCAGGTCATGGGCGCCGGTCTGCTCGCCCAGGCAAACTCGATGAACACCGGCAAGACCATCATCCTGCTCGGCCTGGCCGTCCAGCTCACCTCCTTTGGTCTCTTTGTCGTGGCGGCCGCCGTGTTCCATCGTCGACTCCTGGACCGCGTGCCGCCCGCCGTCCTGCACGAAGAAGCTAACTCGGGCTGGCAGAGGCACATCAGAGGATGGAGGGGTGTGATGAGTGTGCTCTACGTTGCGAGCGGCCTGATTTTCGTGAGATCGCTGTTTCGACTCGTCGAGTATGTCGAAGGAAACGACGGCGTCCTACTCTCGACGGAGGTGTATTTGTACATTTTTGACGCGCTGCTGATGCTCGGTGTCGTGGCTGTTACGGCGGTCTTCCACCACACTAAGTATGTGCCCGGCAAAAAGGAGATAATGGCCATGCAGGATATGGATGGTTGACGTTATTGGGAGGTGTGCTGTGAATACAGTATGCCGCCATGACCAGCTATGCGAGCAAGCTTGGTCTGTATGACTAGTAGCCGTATCTAGAAGTCTCATCGGTTTCTGATTTTGAACCGCCCACGTTAGAATCAGGGGTACTCCTGAACATTAGATAATACATACCTTTCTTTTGTTTTCCGATTGCTCGGTTCTATCAACCATAATCAGACAATCCCTCAAAAGCACTCTCGTCTCGAAGACATTCCCGGGACACAAGCCCAAGAAGGTACTCCTTCAGGAGGCTCGTATCCTTGACCCTAACAGCAACCTTTGGGGCAGCCAAAGGCGTCGCCCACTCGCTCCCGACTGCTAACGCAATCCTCTCCATCTCCTGGACAGCCACGTCCTCGTAGAGCCAAACCCTGGGAAACCAGTGGAAGAACGGCAGGCAGTAACTCATCACGGCCAGAGCCCTGGGCTTCAGCTGACGAGCCATGTCCACAAACCTCGACGAGATGAATGATAACGGCCATGCCCTGGCCTTGAATGCCACGCAGCCATCGCAGGTAGGACATGCCAAAGAGCCAAAAAGTTTTCCAATCCCGGTTACCGCACGTTGGAGGTCTTCACGAAACTCCCAGTCCTCGTCGTTCGCGTCCATTCGCAGGGCATCTTCCAGATCCAGTGGAATCGCTACAGGGGCAGCGTGTTCGAGCGGTATACTCCTCTGCGGCGTGGGGCGGAGTGACACTTGTTTCCTGAGCCCATCGATCATCATCCGCGGTCCGATGGCCATCGCAAGCCAGTTCGTAATCCAGATCCCATCATAGCCCGTGTGCCGATCGGCTGCGAGGGCAGTCACGGACAGCAAAAATGAAGCCATAAAAACGGGCCGGGCGTTGTCTTCCGATACTTGCTCGACTTGCTGCCGAAGCTGTCCCACCGCACGGTCTCGGTACTTGGTGACGGGGAGATCAGTGGACGGATCCGTGCTGGCCAGGTGAAGGAGGGTCACGGAGAGGAGAGCGTCCATAAGGTAGTGGTGCTGGAGGGCCAGGCTCGGAACCTCAAGACGGAGGACCTCCGACTTGAAGCCTTCAAGCTGGAAGGCGTCGGTGAAGGACTGCACCGTGCAGGTGTTGTAGTGATGCAGGAGGCGAAGGTGCAGCAAGTGTTCGGGGGTGTAGATGCTTTCGTAGCTTGGTGACGGCTGGCGATGGTTGGCGCGTGCGTCGTCGGTGTCTGTCTGAGGACTGCCAGTGCCGGACTTCTCCTGCCCAGGGGGCCTTCGGAGGCCTGGTTCCACGTAGTGGCATTGTGTCTCTCGCCTTGCGCATGCTGAACATGTCGGCTTCTTCTCGTCACACTACGGACAACGTGTTAGTGATTTGTTGCTGCTCGCCTGGTTGCGATGCGAGGGCAAACGTGCCTTTACACGCCTCGTCTTGCATTCAAGACATCCTCGCCTGGACTTTTTGTGATGCCGGATCTGGTGATACTTGGCAACGCGAGATTCAGGCAAGGGTGTTGTCATATTCATCCTCGATCAAGGCTGGCTCTGGCGCCGGCTCCATTGACAGACCAACAGATCACAAAGCCGCCGAGCGAGTGGTGAAGGAGAGAATCCATCGCCAAGAACCGGTCCAGCTTCGGTCGACGGAACTATCCAGGCATGGGTGGCAGTGCAGGACCCTGAAGCTTAGCATCGCCTCTCGTCTCGAAAGGAAGCTTGATTGGACGCGGGATGGTTCATCTCAGCTAGTCGTTGGAAATTGTCTCTGAGCTTTACCGAATACACGTATTCGCGCCGCAGCATCCCTGTCAAGCTGGAAGGTGTCAGGAAGAACCCACCAGACCAACGGAAAGGGACCTTAGCGCCAGGTAGGTGCCCTGTAGCTGATTACATAACCGGCAGTGCCGTCCTCAAGACAGCGGCCTCCAAGGAAGACAGGGGACCCAAGAACGTGGGACCAACGATTCGCGAGAAATCTGCCACCTCCCAGAGAAAAAGGTCCCTCCGTCTCTTCCTCTTCATGGCGGGGTAAACGGCAACGACGTTCACTAAGACATGCGGCCATTGCCTTAGTGCGGGCACTCGGTCCCAGAACCTCAGCTCTTGGCTGTCTCTGCCGCAATGACATATCCCTCCACCACCTGCTGGGCAGCGTCCAACCAGTTCTCCATCCCACCATCTCGGGGAGGCCTGCGCAATGGTCTCCGGTATGACGCCATGTGGGTGGATCGGACGTCAGTCCGTCATGACATCCGCGCTGGTGTCGCCGTCAATTCAGTAATATCTCTAATTGACGATAGCAAAAACCGCTGCCTTGTTTTCCTTTGGCAATTGGGTATGCCGTACGTCTGACATGTCGCAGAGGGGCCCCCGACGGCAAGCTGGGAATACAATCCGTCTTTCCGGGTCTTCATCATTCTCGCCCATCAGGGTCCCAGTCTGTGGTCCCCATCGCCAGCTCTCATGTCCCTGCCTGCCCCCCTCCCATACCAAGCTGAGCTGCACAGGACAATTACACTATCGGATGTGCTTCGACAGACCAGACCGAGAAGAGCCTAGGGCTTCCCCAAACAAGCTCTCCTCATCCTAAATCGCGCTTGCCAAGTGGCGCGTATCACGAACCTGCTTCTGTGCCTCCAACAGGTTCAGCTAGGCAAGGCAGTGACCTCCCCAAATCAAGCTTCAACGTCCCATCCATCCCATCATTCCCCGAGCACGTCGGGCCTCCCAGAAATGTCGTAAACATGCGTTTCCTAGCGGCCCCCAGACACACACGTCCGATGGGCCACCGCCTTGTCGATCGGGAGGGTCCAGGTTCCTGCCAAGCGCACATGTGAGAGTGAGACCATTGTCACTGGCATCATGCTGCAGGTGTGATGGCCGTTAAATACCCCCTAAGCCCCTCGTCTCTTAGATGTAGGTCCGCATCATCTCATAATCATCTGAACCAATCTACAACCCATCCTTTCCTCTAAACAAAACAGCAATCATGTCTTACGGTGGAAACGACGACGTGAGTTCAACCGCAGCCTGACAGGTAAAGTTACCCGCCACTAACACATTTCCAGTCTTACGGTTCCAGCAGGAACGAGGACAGCTACGGCTCCAACACTGGCTCCGGCTTCGGCTCCTCTCGCAACGACAACGACTCTTACGGCTCCTCCCGCCGTGATAACGACGACTCGTACGGCTCATCCGGCCGCAACAACGACTCTTCGTACGGATCCTCCAATAACGACTCGTACGGCTCTTCTCGCAACGATGACAGCTATGGCTCATCTCGTCGCGACAACGATGACAGCTATGGTTCGTCCGGCCGCAAGAACAACGAGTCCTCTTACGGCTCTTCCAACACCGACTCTTACGGTTCGTCCCGCAATGACGACAGCTACGGCTCCTCCCGCAAGGACAACGACTCCTACGGCTCTTCAGGCGTAAAGAGCTCCGCCTTTGGCGAGTCAACCTCCTCCAACCTCGCCGGCGCCGACTCCCTCTCCTACAACGCCTCCGAGAACAAGGGCCGCACCTACGACAACGACAACAGCAACGACAGCTACGGCTCCTCGGGTCGCAAGAACAACGACTCTTCCTTCGGGTCTTCCAACACGGACTCGTACGGCTCCGGTCGCAACAACAACAGCACCTCCGACTCCTATGGTTCCACGGGTCGCAACGACGATTCCTACGGATCGTCAGGTCGCGTCGGCGGCAACGACTCTTACGGATCTAGCCGCAACGACAACGACGACAGCTACGGTTCTTCTCGTCGTGACAATGACGACAGCTACGGCAGCAGCAACAAGGGCGGCGACAGCAAGCTCGGCAAGGTGCTCGAGAAGGCGGGCAGCCTCCTCAACAGCGACAAGCTCGAGAGCAAGGGACAGGAAAAGAGGGAGGCCAAGGGCTACGGAAACGACGACTACTAGGCCTTCAGATTTTGTAATGTCCTCTTCACGTTGTGAGATGTTTCGTCTTCTTGGCTTCGCCTAGCGAGTTTAATACAATGTAATGACCAAAAGTTGTGTCGTTTTCGGCTGTCAGCAGTGATATGTGAGTGCGTCGTCATCGCCAGACGTGTTGTGTCATGCACGTACATGTGCCGATCTCGCAGATATACATAGCCCATCATAGACATGGTGAGTCTTTGACTATTTGCATGCCATGGATTCATGGGGATGACGACCACGGGTGAAGACCGGTGGGAGGGTAAAGAAGGTTCCAATTCTTATGGCAACCAAGCATCCTAACGTGACAACGTTTGGTATGAAGTCGTCGTGGATATGTTCTGGACTTTCGAGCACCTAGAAAATGGTAGAACGTGCCCATTAACTAATTAAAAGTGCTTCATCGTTGTGCGAGTCTCTTGAGTCTTTGCGGACAATAATGCAGTATTTCGTTACTTATCTGTGATGAAACAGAGTCTGTAGCTGGTCTCTATTGCAGATGTTCAAAAGCAAAGAGGCCTATCGATTAGGTACTCTGTGAAGTGGGATCATACCCTTCAATCTGTCTGACAGTCACCATTGCCTATATGCGTCACTTAGTCTACACACGCTTCAGTGGTCCGTTGATTCTCATCCATCTATTTATTTTCCTGGGCTCAACCTTTTGGCTATTGGTCGACCTCTCTACACTGAGCCTGATCTGCACCAGGGGGCATGATGAGCTCCTCCATCGAAGATCGCAATGAGCTATCTGACCACATATGCTGATGTATCGTTCGTCATCTGGTCCAAATACAATCAAAAATCCGTTTCGAGCCTGTTGGTAACATGAAATGGCTTCAAATGCTTCACCCTTCTTTTCGAACAAGCATGCAAGGGCCTGGAGCGTTCTCAAAGCTGGAACACACGTTTTTAAGACAGCTGGCTCCAGCATCGTGTCATATTCTCGAAGAATACGTTCGCACATCAGTTTGGCGTCTTTAAGTTGGCTTTGATCTTTTAAGATCTCAGCTAAATAGTAGATGGTCGAAAGCATTTTCGGGTGGCCTGGCCCAAGTGCCTTCTCCAAGCCTTGGAGGGCCCGCTCGCACATTATCTTGGCATCTTCTAACTGACCTCTTTCAAGGTAGATGGAGCCTATACTACTGACGGCCCACAGTGTCTGCGGATGATATGGCCCCAATACCTTCTCACGGCCTTCGAAAGCCCGTTTATACATCATGTTGGCATCCTCTAGCTGGCCTCTTTGGGCGTAGACAATGCCTAGATTATGCACGGCTGTGAGTGTGTCTCGGTGGTCTGGCCCTAGTGCTTTCTCACTGCTTTGAACAGCTTGTTTGAGCATGGCCTGTGCATCTCCCATCTGCCCTTGACTGCTGTAGCAAAGGCCCAGACCATTGATGGTGGCAATAGTTTCCTTGTGGTGTAAACCTGATGCCTTCTCACGGCGTTGGAGAGTTCGTTCATACATAGCCTTTGCATCGTTCAGTCGACCTTCATCAAAGTAGAGATCGCCAAACATATGGAAGACCCTCGAAATTGATAATATGTGGTCTGGCCTTGATCTCTTGTCAAGGCATCAAAGAGCCTGTTCGAGCATTGACTCAGCTTCTGTGATTCGGCCTTGTCCACGGTAGAGCCTGGCAAGTTTGCGGAACACCGACGGACTGTCTTCGACGTCTATGTCGGTCGTCGATATTAATCGGTCAGCGTGTGGCGAGAGTCGTCGCTGAACTAACCAAAAGTCAGGTTCATTGCCACGAGGAACGTGCGATGATATACATCCTCTCGCTGCCGCTAGCAGCACTGGGCTTGATATTGCGTTGAGGACATGGACCGTCCATGCACGAACACACCCATGCATACTATATCCTCTCGATCCTGATGATAACCCTTGGTGGTCATACGTATTCGGTTCTGCTAGCCCGTATTCGCAGACAACTCTCATTGCTGCGTTGAAACTAAGCTTGTCTTTTGTCAACTCATGAAGCCAAACTGGGTTCTTCTCCCGTTCTCCTGCCTGCAGCAGTTCGTACCATAGATCATGGTTATCGAAGTATGCCCACAGTCGAAGGAGCTCAACGGCGTGTTGATTCTGCAGTTGAATATGTCGGAGGGTGACATTCCACGTAGAGTACAATGCTCGATCGTATTCTAATAAGTATGGACTCTCTTCGTGCAGTCGCAACCATGTTTTCTCGTACATTTGGACATATTCCGTGCAGCTGGTCGAGACTTGATTCAGGTATGCCCCGGCTGTTGAGAGTGCGAGTGGAAGACCATCAAGTTTTTGTGCAAGCCTGGCATCGGGATCTACCGTGTGTCTTAGCCCAAGTACAGTAATGGAGCCTTTCTAAACTTACCATTGGCAAAATCAACGCGCCCGGAGGTTGATTTCAGTATGTTAAGGCTGTCCTCGATGTCGACTAGCTTTCCAAGCTGGATACTGCGTCCAAGGCGGCCTACAGACGATGATCTTGTCGTGGTGAAAATAGCGCCGTGTTCGGTGTCCGGGAAATAAGGGCGTATGTCGTATGCTTTTGAAGCTAGCCCGCCAGCATCATCCTCATTATCCATTACAGCATCTTATATAGTCTGTTTCAAATTATCTCATATACGAAAGTCAACATCATTATAGTTATTATAGATCACCAGCTAGCAATTATTCTCTCGTTCGTCAAGCTACCGCTTAACTATCCCTATCGCCTCATCTAGGTCTCAACTATTTACAGCCTTCTAGAAGTTAAAAATAGACAGAATCTCACTTGCAATTTGCCAAGCCACACGTTAATAACTCTGCTTCAGTGCTGTGGCGTTACTTACGTCAAGCCATATCACAGCCAAGTAATCATATCGATATTTTTTTTGCATACGCTATTATTATCTCGGTCTTCCCCATGCCGCCTAGGCCATGCAGAACAACAATCCAACGATTCACAGTCCACTTCAACGCCTCATGTAAGCGTCCAAGCTCTGCTTGCCTAGCGACAAAGTTGTTCACACTGTTAACTCCTTGTAATTTGAAGGAGAGATTATATAGATAGGCACTGATGGTCTGTTTGTTTAACTTTCAATTAGTTGCTGAAAGCTAATGGCGAAGCCAGCATCACCTAGAGGAAATTTTCTCTCCGCTGCACCTCATCCATCAGCAGGTGAAAGAAGAGCTGTCAAGTATACGCAGCCGCTACTGCTGCAGCATACCCATACCACATATCATTCTTATGCAAATCGCAGTAATCAGAGATACCGCGGACAAGGCAAGGAAAGTCAGCAACTGCTCCCACAGCTTCCATTTCGAAGCATAACAGCTTATGTTGTTAGTCAAGCGCATCTCTTAGCCTCAAATTCTTTACCACCAGCTCTCCAGATGCAATATTACCCCTATAAACCATCACATACATCTCATCATCATCACTCGCTCTAAATATACACTTCAACAGTTCGCATCCAGCTACACAGGGCGCTCTATACTATATAAGCATAGTACAGCGCATAGAGATAATCATTCTCCACGCCAGAATACTGAAACCATCGCAGGCCACAACGCCTTATGTCAATCCGCCTGACGTTCTACTGCACTAGGCCGATATCCAGTCTTACTCGTTTTATCTCTAAGTCCTATACAGCATTAAGAAAGACTACCAGCAGAGGTACCAGGGCTCCTATACGTTAAAATTAGCCATCTCTCGCTTTCCCATAATCATACTATAGAGCGCCAGAATAGCCAGCTATTAGCTTGCTCACCACAACATAACCTAGGCGTATCATCCCATTATCTATTACAACTAGAACTCCACCGCTAATACTAACTAGGAGACCATACCTAAGTCTAAGAAACATCATTCTCATTTATACTACAACCATAGCCGCAGGACAGTTCCCAGGTTAGTATAAGCCAGCAACAACGATGTTATAGCTATTAATAGACCCCAGACTATAAACGTTATAGTCTGCTGGGGACTTTAGCAGTGCGGGATGTTCATCATCCAGCATCTCCAAAGCAGCGATCTGTTCCACCTCTAGTGGACAGATCCATGCCACCTTGTATTCATCGTGTCAACTTTCCTGCGCCATCCTTCGGTTGTCCAGCTCTATCCTCGAATCGTCCGATCGGCTATTCAGCGATATGAGAAATCTGGGACACAGTTAGACGTTTGAAACATTGGGAGTGGTGGGCAAGGACTTTGAAATGACATACTGATCACTGGAGATGAGGGGGAGGAAGTGAAGGTCGATGTGGCCCCCTTGCCAGACCGTTGGTTGTAGGGTAGCAGGGGATCTCATCTTGCCGCCAGCATTGTGCGGCTGAGCATCACACCCCTGGCGAATCACAGTGGAAGAAGCTGCCAGCTCCCTCGGCAGTTCACACCGGCCGTTGGATGCACCTGCGCCGGATTTTGAGACCTCTTGCCGCGTACAGTGGTTGGGACTGCCTAATGCCTACGTTCTGGGTGAACCTGAAGTGGGTAGTTCTGCCTTGTTGCGGGGAGCCGCTACAGTAACTGAATCATCACCTCACATCGGTGTTAGGGGCTGGAAGAAGAGCAAGAAACATCATATGCATGCATCAACGCATGTTGGATATACCCATGCACCTAAAAGTACCCGAGAAAGATAAAACGCTGACGTATTACCATCATAACCCACACAGCGACCACCGCTCTCGTCATAATTATAGTCTACTGGACCTCCCCTCATCCATTATCGCACCGCTCATCACAGGAGCCAGCTGCTCACCCAGGACCAACCTACGTCCACCCTTGGTAGTCCACCAGGCGACACCGATAGTAGCCCTCTCGACGTCCATCTCACCGCTGACAAGCACCTCCCAGAAGCGGTCCTTGACAGGCTGGCGCAGGACAGGGTCGGCAATCTCATTCATCGACTGCGCAGTCAACGTCAACCAGTCCTCGACGAGGGGTAGGGGCAGGAAGGGCAACGAGTCGATGAGCGTCAAGATAAGCGAGCTCTGTTCTGACATGGGGTCCTGAGGCGACAGACCCTTCTCGGTCTGGTTGATGACGTCCTGGGTCAAGGGGAGAGGGGCGGTGTCCGCGTCCATGGCCTTGAAGCGGACCATCTCCAGGAGGGTTTCGGAGAGCTGCGGCTCGGCGAGGGAGATGGGGAACGGCGGGGAGACGATCTGCATGACCGTCTTGAAGGCCACACGGAACTGGCGTGTTGAGATCTGCGCCGGGAAGGATGCGAACAGGGCGTCGACGTAGAACGGAACGAGGCCGACCGTCAGCGAGCTGTTGTGAGGGCAAGACAGCACAGACAGCGTAGCGCTGTGAGCGGATTCGAAAAGCTCAACCATTGTGGACGTTAGGCCGCCGGTATGGGTGAGGTAGGCCGTCGCGGGGCGGACAATCAAAGCGTCACACGCCTCTGTGGGCATGTTGAGAGGCAAGTGCTCCGCCACGTTCAAGTAGAAAAGGTCCAGAGTCCTGTCATAGAAGCTGGGAGGGACCGTCCCAGCATGAGGCGGCTTGGTCTCTTCCAAGAACGCAACGCAGGCGTCTGGGAAGCGTGCGAGGATATCCAAACTCGTTAGGTAGGTGAACTGGTAAGCCTGGAAAGCGTTGGCTCCTTGTCGTGAAGAGATGAAGAATAAGTTCCTCAGGGTGAACAACGCCTTGGTTGCCACCTGGGGGGCGATCGCGTCGTTTCTCATGCGCGGGTCAAGAAGACTCCGGCCGACGATGGCTTGCATGACGGCAACCGTCGCATACATCGTCTTCTTCAGCAACTGCCACAAAGCCGGCCACGTCGCCTCCAGCGTATTCTGCTCCAACCGCGCCGTCTCTTCGGCGCCGTCAACCGTCGATAGAGGGTTGTGCTGCCAGTACCGCAGCATCTTTTGTGTAAACTCCATCAAAGCATCCTGAGCGTCGAGCACGACTGCCGAGTCAGTCGCATTGGTGGCAGCGAATCCTGCCAGCTTTGACAACGGTCCCATGCCGCCCATCAGGGGCTTGCCCTCTATGGTCTGCAGCAGCGCAAATGAGGGAGAGGTGGGAGGCCATGCAACCATTTGTCCGTACTGCTGCACGTCCTTGCGGATATCATCCAAGAACCGGCCATCCTGAAAGCCGTCATCCCCGGTGATGGCCAACACCACGATCGGTAGAAGCGCGTTGCAATTAATCACGCTCTGGTGAAAGTCGGAAAGAAACGGAAAGACGTAGTTCAGCGCCAGAACCACAGAGGCCGAGGCGAACGGCCCGTCCTGACGTTCCAAAGCGAGGTTTGCAGCCGTGACAACGGCTTCCTCCAGCGTATTCCGCAAGCCCCTCGATAGAGATTGTCTATCATTCGCCTCCATTCCCATCAAGACGCCTGTCAAAATCAGGAGATGCTGCCATCGATTGGACCGATCGTCCGCGCCCTTGGCAACGGCGCGCACCCATGTGTCGCAACCGAGGCCCCCGCCCTGCCGCGGGCCGTGGACATTTTTGGCGTTATCGATCTCGTTCTGTCGCACTCGTATCGCGGCGCTGTTGTAGATGCTGATGATGCGCAAGCTCGTCCGTAGACCGTCGCGACGTTGCCAAATCGCAGGCGCGGTGAGAAGCTGGGAGGTAAGGACGCCGAGGTTCAGCGGGTTCGAGAGCGTCGTCAGGAGGGTCGTCGTAGAGCCGACGATCTGGTCCGTCTTGCGATCATCGTGGACGTTTTGGTACAGTTGCAGGACCGTGTTGAGGAGTCTGTCCGCCGGCATCGTGAGCTGCAATCGCGACGGCTCACCAGAGGCTGGTGCGACTGTCGGGATGAGATTGAACGGGAGGAGCAGCGGAAGCGGCCGTTGTTGGGTCGCGGTGATTGTAATCGATGGTGCCGGTGCCGATGGCAGGACGTCGGGACTGGCGCGGGCGTTTTTGCCGAGGCACCTGAAGTGCCCCTAAAGCCACACCTCAAGCTTCCCTCAAAGCTGCGCCATCCCTGCAACATCCCACAGCCAACCCCGGTAGTGACGATCAGCAGCTGCAATCACTGCGCCTCCAAAGCTCACCAAACCCACCGACTTTCAACATCTCGTCTTCTTCTTTCTCCCGTCGAGCCCCAGGGCCGCCGTTCAGCAATGTCTTCTCGGGCGCAAAATTACCCGCCGACAAACTACAAGGTTCCGTCGTTTCCGAGCATCAACTGGCAGCTGCGGGACCTCACGGACGACCACCGCTGGAGCCTCTTCTACATCCGCGACATCTGGCGCTTCACGGTGATATGGACCTTCATCATCTACGCCGCGGTGCACATGGGCGCTGCCGCCATTACGATCGCGATGCACACAAACAAGCGCGGGTCGCTGACCTATCTATGGGCGGTGCCGTTGTTCTACGCCTTCGTGGCGGGCGTGCAGGCGTTGTGTGCTGGGAGCGTCGTCGGGTTGATGTAAGTGCAAGCAATGTTCCGTCGACGACACAGCGTAGCTAACCCACGGCTTTGCAGTCTCGGTGCAGTCTACAACGCCGGCTACTTCTCGATGTCCACATGGGTCCCCCTTCTCTGGGGCATTATCAACGTCCTCGTCCTCATCATCTCGTCCTTTTCCATTCAGGGCGGTCTTTGAACATACACACAAACACGAACAGACATGTTGAACAAACGCGTAAAGGCATTAAGACTACACAGTAGCGCTATAATTGACGGTGGCCGATAACCCATTTACCGCGCCGTTCGTCGGCTTCGACGGCGTAATCTCCTTGATGACACGCGCCGGGTTGCCAACGACGACGACATAATCCGGCACGTCCTTGGTCACGACGCTTCCCGCCCCGACTGTCACACCCTTTCCAATGGTCACGCCCGGCAGCACGATGACGTTTCCACCGATCCAGCAATCGTCGCCGATGGTGATGGGCTTCCCGCTCTCCGGCCCGCGGGTGCCGTTGCGGAGCGTGGGATCGAGGGGATGTGTGCCGCTGTAGAAAGAGCAGTTGGGGCCAATCAGGGTACGCGAACCGACTGTGATGGTACAGGTGTCGATCCATGTACTGTTAGAGTTGACATAGACGTTTTGACCAAATCTGCAGACGGTAAGACGAGACACAAGACAGGTTGCGAGGGGCCAGATACGTACTTTACGTTGTAGCCGTAGTCCATCTTTATCGGGGCGTCAACCCACGGCCAGTCTTCCAAGATGGCGTCGTCCACGTCACGGCGGGCCCGCGGTGGAGGAAGAGGGATTGTGTCCCCGTTGATGCTGTTCTGGGTTAGGTCTGCATCTCAAGACGGGAAAGAAGAGCCGAGGGGTTGGCTTCAGGGTTGCCGAGAGAAATAGAGTAAAATGGAGGCGGAACTACTCACTCCTTCCACATGCCGACAAGCGTGCGGCGGCTCACGTCACCGGCGTTGTTGAACCTGGTGCAGGCGGCCTGGCAGCGTTTCCGATCCGCAATGAGATCCGGGGTGAAGGCATGGTAAAGCTCGCCATTATTCATCCGCCGGCGATTCTCTTCCCTGTCGATGGTGCGGATGTCCATGGTTTTCTTGTGCATGAGTGTGGTGAAAGGGGGGGGGGAAGGCGACGGCTTGTCGGTGTAATGTATACTGTACTGCGGAATACGAGTGATGTGATTTATGTAAGAGGGCGGTCAAGAGTCGCGTTCCTTCTCGTTGAGCAATGAACAAGGAACAACGCGAAGCGAGATGAGGAGCGAAGACTGACGAGACGGGCAGGACAAGACGAGGGGGGCAGCAGGCGGAGCAAGCCAAGATGGAGAGAGATATGCGGTGCAGATAGGTGGTGTAGATCGGGTTGCAGAAATAGAACCTCCAAGAGATAAAGGGACCAACAACAACTTTTTGTGTAAACGAAGAGAAGAAACAGAAACTCAAACAAGAGAGACCAAAACCAGCCCTATGACAGATTTGTCTCTTGTTTCCCTTCTTCTTTTTTTACTCCCGCGCCAGAAGAAGAATTAAACACCGCAGTGTGACAAAGATCTCGGTCGGGAGGTATTTGCCGGCCGTTTCGAGCTACAGTAGTCTATCTGCTCTTCGAAAGTGTACCCATGATCAGAAGAAGAGCAAAAGTCCAGGTCCAGCGTCAGTGTCGGTGAGCCCGAACACCCTAAAATAACGAGAGCCCAGGTGCTTACGACTAGGCGGCGACATGCTGCCTGCACCTGTTGCTTTCCGTGCTTTCCCTTGTCGAGGGCCCAAAGCGCAAAGCACAGCATGGAAACCTGGAAGCAAAAGTAGAGCGGCAGCAGCATCAGCAGCGAAGACCGCAGGAGACATGGAGCCACACGGCAGCAACAGACAGACACAGACGACGACTGATGGGGGCAGAATACAGTAGAGAAAAGGTCCACGCACTTGCGTCATCCGCCCCTGACCTTCGGCCCGCGCTGGGCGCTTGGCCTTACCCGTCCCACCCATCCTGTCCTCCAGACTTCCAAACACGCAGTGCACGCCCACTGTTTGTTACCGTTTCCCTCACCGAAGTGGTCACTGGAGACGGCGTTTGTCCTTGTGGGATTCACTGAAAGAGGGAATGCAACGACAAAGTCCGCCTGCCCAGGCTGAAGTGGGACCTCGGAGTCCCTTTTTGCATGCCGACTCTCTCCACAAACTCCAACGTCGAGTCCCCCCTTTTTTTTCCTTTCTTTGGTCCATCTCTGCTGATCCTCTTTTGCTGCCCACTCTGTCATTCTTTTTTGAGCCTCCACGTCGCAAGATCCGAGCATTACAGCCGCAACCGAATCCGTCCGCTGCAGGGAACAGACTTCCACCAGCTCTTCGACACAGTTGCAGTGCCAGGAGCAGGCGATTACTCACTCACAACACCTCTCTCTCTCTACGCTTTGAACTAGGGCTGAACAGGATTGTCGAGTAGAAAAAGGATATCCATACGCACTCGAAAGGTACAGATTGAGGTCGTTCATGCATGGAATGACGGCCTGACCTGACCATCAGGTACCTGTCCTCAAAGTGTCACGGCCTCTTCCTACCGTCCCCGCGTCCCGCGGCCCCCAGTCTAAGGCGGATTCTAAACCGTCGAGTGCCGACACCCACCACTACCACCACCTCCTCCTTCTTGACATCGGATCGTTGAAGCAAGCTAGCTAGCTCTCGCCAACGAGGCACACGACATACGCACAATGACAAGCTTTCGTCGGGTGTAAGTAGCAGCCCCAGGCCCCCTCCACCTCCCTCGGTCCCGTGCTCCCTTCGTACCCGCCCCGATCTCGCCGTGAAATCTCCGTCCTCAGACCCTGACCTACCTGCCTTGCTCTCACCCCCCCTGGACGGCTCTGCTCCCGCACAGCACATGCAACCCTTTCCTCGACCCCTCAACACCAAAACCCCACCATCACGATGTCCTCCCGCAGACACGTGAACCCCCTCTACCAAGACCCTTCCAGCTTATTGAATCACCACCACGATGACACCCCATCATCATCACCATCTCCAGAACCTGACTCTCTTCCCAGCGACTCCCGCCCCGCGCCTGCTCCCGGCACCCCCGCGCCCGTGGGACAGGAATTCTACCCCCACCAGCGCAAATCCCTAGCCGGCATCGCCCTCCGCGCCTTCTGCCTCGGCGCGGCCTTCCTCACCGGCCTCCTCTCCACCGCCCTCGTCCTCACGACGACCGCCTCTCCGCTCTGGCGCCTCCCCTTCTTCCTCGCCGCCCTCTCCCTCTTCCACTTCCTCGAGTTCTGGACGACCGCCGCCTTCAACACCCCGCAGGCCACCGTCCACGCCTTCCTCCTGACCGCCAACTGGCCCGCCTACGCAATCGCCCACGCCACCGCCTTCGCAGAGTGCCTCCTCACGAACGTCCTCTTCAGGGACTCCGTCTGGGCGCCCTTCGGCTCGAGACCGCTGCTCATGGCCGCGGGCCTGGCCCTCGTCGTTGTCGGGCAGACGGTGCGCTCCATGGCCATGATCACCGCCGGCGAGAGCTTCAACCACACCGTGCAGCACTACAAGACCGAGTCGCACAAGCTCGTCACGGCCGGCATCTACGCGTGGTTCAGACACCCGTCCTACTTTGGCTTCTTCTGGTGGGCCATCGGAACCCAGCTGGTCATGGGCAACGTCGTCTCCCTGCTCGGCTACGCGGGCGTGCTGTGGTTCTTCTTCTCCAAGAGGATACGCCATGAGGAGGAGCTCCTGATTAGGTTCTTCGGCGACGACTATGTCCAGTACCGCAAGCGCGTCGGGACCTTGATTCCGTTTTGCGGATGATGGGACGGAAGTATTCGTCAAGTGTATCATTATGTGTAAGATGGTGTCAAAACAGCGCCAGTATTATTTTTTTTTCTATATTCAGAAGATAAGATACATGAGAAATGACGGGTGAGCGCCTTCCCGGCCCCCGTCTTTATAATCAAACAGTCTAGGAACTTCTCGCGCAGGCCACCTGTCGACTCACGCTGCCATACTTGGCCTGCCAGGCGTAAAAGTACATGAGCGCGGCGAACGGTTGTCCGAGAATGGTGAAAGAAACCCAGAAGATGCAATTGCCAATCATCTTGCCCGTGGGCGATTGCATCTTTTCTAACGGGGTGGTGAGAGCGATGAGAGGGAGTTGGAGGAACATGCCAGCAAAGGCGACGCCTAGTCATGATTAGCTCCTTGCTGCGATCGGGTTTTGATACATGACTTACCAATGACGTTGTGGGTCGGAATACCGACAAGAACCTCGTGGAGCACCGCCGAAGCAAAGAAAACCGCGAGTTGAGCCGCCCTGGGACTCCAGCCACGGCCGATCAAGGGAGAGTAGACGTGACGTTTGAAGTACGTGTATACGGGCTTGTTCCACAGACGCCAGTAAGCGCCCAGACTCTCACTGTTCCACCAGTCCTCGTAGAAGCAACGGTCGCCAAAGCGAGTGACCTCGGCGAGGGCGTTAAGGAATGACTGGAAGAGGGCGAAGAAGCCGGCGAGCCAGATGACCAGGGAGATGGTGGAGAGCTTCATCAGTCGTTCCAGAATCTTGGGCACGTCCAACGATGCGATCTTGTCCAGGGAGTTGATCAGAACGGGGGCAGCGTACTGGGCGCTGGCGAACCAGATGAAGACGCTCAAGCCAAAGACCTCCGCCATGCGCTTGCCGACAAACACCCATCTGATCTTCTCCGTTCTCGGGTATGCGGGCTGATAAACGAGCGTGGGCGCCCACCAGAAGTAGCCCAAGTTGCCCATCGTGATGTTGTTCGGATAGGGGCACTTTGCGTAGATTTCGGGCATGGCTGCCAGCTCGCCCTTGACGGGATGCAGGAAGGCATGTCGAAGGTCTCGGTTCGTGAAGGCGTACGAGGCCGTCTTGAGCCACACGATGATGGCATGAAGCTCGGTCAGGGTGCCGATCAAGGGGTGGTGGATGTGGAAGTACACCATGTATGTCGTAATGGCCAGGGCGAGAGTAATGTTCACAGCATGAATCCACGCAATGACCTTCCATGTTGCGTTGAACCGAGATCGTTGGTCTTCCGTTGGACTGGCGGCGCCGTCCTTCGACTTGGCCCTCAGACCTCTGGCCTGTTGAGCAGCGGCCAGTTCGATGAGGTAGGCGGCGAACAAATGGCAAGGGATGAGGGCGTAGAGGCCCAGGCCAAGAAGCACATCTTGTCTACGGAAGTCGTGGCATCCAATACATATCAATACCCCATACTGCGGCGTGTCAGTGACGTGACTAGGATTACTGTGGGAGTGCGCCTACTTTTTGGATGTTCTCAATCATCAGACGAAGATTGCCGACAACTGTATCAAGTCAGCCAAGGGCGTCAAGCCGCAGTGTTGTCGATGAACATACTTAGTACGATTACCATTAAGTTCCTGAAGCCGAGGAAGCTAGGGGCGGCGTTGGAGTCATGGCTCAGGGTGGAAGGGCGGACGCTCTTGTGAACGGCGGCAACGTGTCTGTATTTCCGTTGGACCGCTCTCCTCAGCTCCTCGGTCGAGCGCTGGTTGTCGGAAGCGGAGGCGGAGACGGACGACTTGGCGGACTTCGGCTCGGGTCTGCCATTGCTCGTGTTACGCAGAGTGGTGGTCATGGTTGAGCTCTCGACGCTCGTCACGGTGGCCGTGTTCATGACGGGCAATGCGTCCTGAGCGCAATTGAGGCCGGTCGAGAATGAAGCAATGGGAGGAACAAAAGACGACAGGAAATAGTGCCACAGTGGTGGATGACGACGGGGAGAATGGGTGAAAGTTTAAAAAGAGTGAGGAGACCTAATGGCGAGGAAAGCTTTGTATATGCAATGCAGGGAGTGAGTGGCAAGCGTAACGATAAGATATCGGAGCAATATGCAAGACACCAGACCAAGGCCGGTCGGAGCTAACAAAATACCAATTGACTTCTTAGCCGGTGTTTCCAAGGGCAGACACGCAGAGAGGCCGGCGCTTTTACGATTCATCCGAGCTCCCTAAGCTTGGAGGGAAGCTATCTGGATGGGTGAGCGCATTGGCGTCGAGCGTGGATTGGATGAGGAGGGGCACGTCGTGCGTGCGAGGGGGGGATCTGAAGCCGCTGCCAGCAGAAAGAGGGAAGGGGGTACGTCAAGGCACAGGGCAGGGGGAGACACTGGGCTCGCTCGGGGAAGGGGGCGGAAAATAGGTGGAGGAGGCTAGGCCGACGCCATCAGCCCTTGATGCGTGGGGATTCGCTGCTCGACGTGTAGGAATGAGGGAACAGGAGGCGCGCTGACGACAAGAATGTAGCCGGCGTGCAGAACGGGCTTGTCGAAGTCGGAGAAGAGAGACAAATTCAGAGACAGCAAAACAAATGAGGGTGCCCTGATCAGAGGAGTTGACAGCCGAGAGCTCCTGGCGAACTGGATGGACCGATGGAAGCACGGCCCCGAGGATTGCAAAGATTGGAAGGGGGGACCTTGAGAATGTCAGGGTCGCCGAACCTGTCCACTGAGGTGACAGCACCCACGGCAGCCAAGGTCCTCGGGTCTGGATTGCATTTGCAGCACGCACTTTGGCAGCAACAGCGGGCAGCCGGGCCAAATCACCTTACTGGGAGCTAACGCTACAACGAGAAAAGCGGCATGCATGCGCTCCAGGGGTGCTACGGCTCCACGGATAGCGACGGCGATCCCGGTGGAAGCTCTGAGTGGTGGGACACGGGGCTTCGTGGGGCGTCCATGAGAGAAATTGAAGAGGGAGCCGTGGCTGAACTCTATCACATGCCAAAATGAAGGGGTCGCGGCATGGCATTTCTTGCGGCTAGGCAAAAGACGATGGGTCATGGGCCGTACCTAATTATCACCTCATTCAATCGACGATAGAACGTGGTCTGAAGAAGAAGACTTCGGAGAATATAAAAATGGAAGCATCAGGCCCGATGCTGGCCCAGATAAGCAGGCAGTTGGCGCCGATAAGACAGAACGTGAAGCTAACGCACGCCACCACCACCAGTATGTGACACCACAGAAGCCGCGAGGGGGTACGTACCTTCTCGACCTTGGCTCCAGCTCAATCAGCCTCAATCAAGGTCATGTGATCTCGAGAGATTGGATCGGGCCCGTGCACGCGTCGCGGTCATTTTCAGTGATTGGCGACGGCCTCGTGGATCACCGTCAAGCAGGAAGCATCCATCACCACCTAAACGCGCCAGGTTGCAACAGAAATAGCAATCGACTTCGGACTAGTAAAACCACGCTCCACAAGACCGCATTTCTTTACTGCACGTGTCAGCGCATGGGATTTTAAAGATGGCCTACGATCCTCGTGGGGATCATCACGACAGGCGAGGGCCGCCAGGAGACGGTCAGGATGGAGGCTTTATTAGAGCTAGAGGACGACGTGAGTTGCCCTCTTCGACGAAATCGCAATCTCGGTGCATGATGGGAATGTTTGAACTTGCGTGGATTGCGGACACGTGCAGGGCATCATCTCTCCGTCAGGCTCACGTGGAGACTTGAGACAGACCAGATGCTTTAGCAGAACCGCTGACACCGTGTTCAGGTCCCGTAACAGATTATGGCTCAACCGTCGCACACTGGATGCGCAATCGCGCGCCGGCAGACGGAGATGTCTACACTGGCGAGGCTGAGAGGCCAAGCGCGAGCTTCATCGTCGATGTCAGTATTGTATCTCTCATAACTTCATACGCCTGCTAACATATCTCAGTTCACACCTCCTTCAGCCAGAAGAACAGATCCTGGTGATTCGATACCCGTGAAGCACCTTCATTCATCACTGAACAAGATCAAACATCCTGTCAATGTCGTCCGATGGACACCAGAAGGCCGCCGTCTATTGACGGCTTCCTCCAGCGGAGAATTTACATTATGGAACGGCACCGGATTCAACTTTGAGACCATCATGCAGGCTCACGACTCCGCCATCAGAGCGCTAGCATACTCTCACAACGACGACTGGCTCATCTCCGCGGACCACGACGGCAGCGTCAAGTACTGGCAGCCTAACTTTAATAACCTTCAGAGTATTGCTGCACATAACGACCCGATTAGAGACCTCGCCTTCAGCCCGAACGATTCCAAGTTCGTCACGGCATGCGACGACTCGACATTGAAGATTTTTGACTTCGCAGGTGGAGTCGAAGAGTCGGTTCTCAAGGGGCACGGCTGGGACGCCAAGAGTTGTGATTGGCATCCCACCAAAGGTCTGTTGGTGTCGGGTTCAAAAGACCACGTGGTTAAGCTGTGGGATCCGAGAACCGGCCGCTGCTTGACGACGCTTCACGGCCATAAGAACACGATTACCAAGACGCTCTTTGAGCGAGTTCAAGGAGACTGCCTTGCAACCTCAGCAAGAGACCAAACTGCCCGCGTCTTCGATCTCCGAATGATGCGAGACATTTGCTTGTTGAAGGGACACGAGAAGGACATCTCAACCATCGCGTGGCATCCCGTTCACTCGAATTTCCTTAGCACCGGTGGACACGACGGCTCTCTGTACCATTACATCCTAGACGAGCCGAATACGCCAGCTGGCCACACCACCATCGCGCCATACGACAGTTCGGACCCAGCCACAACTGGCGCCCAGACCATCTACCCAGCTCATAAGGTCCCATACGCACACGATTTCGCGATCTGGTCTCTGGACTGGCACCCGCTTGGTCACATCCTGGCTTCTGGCTCGAACGACCGTATCACGAGGTTCTGGTCCAGAAAGCGGCCGGGAGATTCCGACGTCTTCCAGGACAGGTATCACATCGGAGAGGCGGCGGCTGAGGCTCAAGGAACCTGGGACCGTCGCGGAGGTCGTCGCCAAAGACAGGAAGAAGAGGAGCAGGAGATGGAGGACGAAATGGACGGCCTCGTCGACCAGAAGATGCCGCTCAAGCAGCCAGTTGTCCCTGGTTTCCTCGGCTTGCCTGGGTTGCCTGGCCTGCCCGGTCTATCTATGCCACCGAATGGCGCTGGCGGGCCTCCGGTACCGCCACCACCGATGATCCCAGGGGTTGGCGCAAACGGTGGAGCTCCCCCGCCGCTGCCGTTCCCTCTACCAGGCTTGCCTGGCCTGAACGGGGCTCCGCCACCGCCTATTCAACTGCCTGGCGGCATAGACCCGAGCAATCCTGCCGACCTTGCAAAGATCGCCGAGATGATCCAGAAGGCCGGAGGCACGCTCCCTCCTCCACCGCCCGGCGGTTTCCCTCCCGGCATGGTCCCGCCGCCAAATTTTGTACCACCACCCGGATTCCCTCCCATGCCTATGCCGCCGCCCGGAGCTGACCTTAACGGGCACGACCGCGGGGGCAGGAGAGCTCCTTTGCCCAGTCAGGAGGAGAGTCTCAAGGCGGAGCAGCGACGCGGCAACTATACGAGAATTCGTTAGTCACGTGGCAGTACTCAGGGCAGATCTGGGAGCAGATCTTGAAGTGAATCCAAGGAAAGGTCCAAGGAAAGATCTTGGAGCAAATCCACGGAGAGATCCACGGAGAGATCCACGGAGAGATCCAAGGAAAGATCTCAGGACAAATCCCAGGACAGATCCCAGGCATAACCAACAACTGCAAATTGGACAGTGACCTTGGTGTAAGAATAGTAAATACGAAAAGGGAGAAGGGCAGTGGTGATACCCTAGTGTTACAATCAAAGTTAAACAACACATGCTTGCCCGGATGTCTCGTTTGATCGTTCGCTGTGTTTCAAGCTGTATCATCTCTCCACGCTGACCTGACAAGAGAACAGGATGCTGGCGCAGTATTGTTTTCCGACCTGAGAAATTATCACGCCGGGTGGAAGATACTGCCATGCATGCAGTACTTCCACGAACATGACAGCAAAATGGCTTGCGGATCATGCGTGTGAGTTTCCCCAACCAAGACTGCCCATATCCAGTTTGAAAAAGATCGCTTGTGATGTAGTGGCAGTCCAATCAACTGTCTAGTCGTCGGGCCTATCTAGTGTACATGTATGTGTCGCCGCCAGCAAACCACACGCCCTACGGTCCCGCTCAGATGCTATCCTGCGATGTTCCCCAGATGGGTTTCCTCGTTTGTGCTCCTCTCTCCGAGGGTAAATGTACAGACATGAATGGAACTTCTCCAGATGGGCGACTTCCCCCATAGCCCTGGAGAATGCAGACCTCTAGATCGCAAACTCCCGCGCTCGCCTTAATGTGTTCTCAACCCAACAGCAGCCCTTCTCATTTCTTGGTGAAGGCCTTCTGCCTGTCGGCGTAGTCCCTCACGATGATGGCGCACGAGGCCTCGCTACACAGCCTCCTGCGACGCTGCGGGGCCAGCTTTGACGCAAACTCCAGACCGGCAGCACGCTCGACAGCCTCCAACGGCATCTCGAAGTCGGAGAGCGGCTTCTCGTTGGGGATCACGGCGTTGGGCATGACGAAGGCGCCGATGGCGACGTTGCCGCCGGCCTTGCCGTCCTCCGCGAAGATGACCTTGTAAAAGTGCGTCGGCACGGCAACGTTGGGCGGGTTGCCGATGACCTCGTACTTTGTGTACCACTTGCCGTCGACGGGGTCGCGCTTCGGGAGGTACAGTGGGCCGGTGACGATGCGGACGGAGGGGTATCGCGAAGTCAGGCGGCGGCAGAAGTCCTCAAAGTGGGCCCAGTAGTCGCGGTTGAAGCCGTCGCCGACCTGGGGGCACATGTTTGTGAGGTAGAAGGTGTCGTCCATGGCGCGCTGGGACCACTTGCAGTCGGCGGCGGGGACCTGGTGGCCGCGGTCGTAGCCGCTGCGGAAGTAGTCCTTGAGCTTGGCCTGGAACTTTTCGGGGACGGAGGGGTCCTCGAGGAAGGTGCTGCCCTTGCGGTCGCCGCCCTTCTGGGCGAGGGAGGCGGGGGTGATGTGCTCGACGACCCAGTGGGGGTTGCGTGTGCGGCGGTCGAAGCTCGAGATGAGGCCCTCGCGGGGCGCGAGGTCGGCGACGGGGCCGGGAAAGCCGTACTGGAAGAGGCCGGCGGGGTCGACGATGGCGCCGGGGATGGCGCCGGGGATTGGCGGGGGCGCCGACGGCAGTGGTGCGTTGGGGTTTGCTTTGTTGTCGAAGACTTGGGAGCCCGGGACGGGGACGGTGGGAGCGGTGGTGAAGGCGTTTGTTGAGGGCGCGGCGGTCATGGGCGCGTCGGTGGCGGGCTGCTTGGAGCGGAGGCCGTACATGGCTGCTGTGACGGCGGCGCCTCCTCCCGCGCCTAGAGCCGCGACGAGGGCGATGGATGTTGCTTTCGACATGGCGGGCTGGATCGCGGCTGGTATTCTGAGGGGATTCGAAAAGTAGTTTGTAGGAGGAAAGGAGAACGGAGACCGGGCGCCAGCGTCAGGCGGTTATGACAGCGACGACCACGGGTGTTGGAAGGAAGGGCACGTGGATGTGATCTGGTGGTGGTGGTGGATGTCTCAGTTGTGGTTCTTCACGGGACGGGGATTTGGAGCTCGGAGCTGGATAAAATTTTGGGCTTGCGACGGCGCTTGGTCCGCCGACTGCACCGATCTCACTTCTCCAGGGCCGCCGATCGGAAGGAGGAGCTCGTGTGGGGCTTCCGCTGCAGATGTCCCGAGCATTTGCCGACAGCTGGCAGGTGCGAAGGCGGGGATGAGGATTGGAAGGATTTCGGGGTGCAGGCCGAGGGAGTGTTCAGACAAACTGATAGAACCCCCCCCCCCCTGTCAAGGTGATAGGACCGTGCGTAGTGGCCTGTGCACTGCTCAGGTGATAGTGGATACTGTTACAGCAAAAGGGATAGTCTTGGCCCATCCCGACCCGTAGCGTAGCGGAGGAAGTAGGGTGGGTTAGTACTATTCCAACCCTCCCCGGCGGAGCCGTTTTAGAAAAAAAAAGAACAAAAAAGGGGAGAAAAATTGAGATCGAGCCGATAGCCTTTAGGCTAGATCTGAGAGTGACGTAACGTACTACACTAACCGCTATACTAAGCGAGCCAGGAAATGAAATCTAACCCTCAAATTTGACCCTATAGAGTATCAGTGTACAGTATCCACTATCACCTGAGCAATGCACAGGCCACTACGCACGGTTCTATCACCTTGACAGGGGGGGGTTCTATCAGTTTGTGTGTAGACTCGGCTGAGGGGCTGGAATGGGGCTGGCCTCGGTGAGCGTGCAGTCGCTTCACCGACAGACGAGGCGGGCACCATGCTCAGAAAAAAAGCGGATGACAAAATGCCAGCCTCCGATTCGCGGTCTGGGCGAGACCCTGCGATGCTCAAAGTTTCTTTGGATCCATGGTCCCTACCTAAAATAACGACAGCCGCCAAAGCAGCAGCAGTCTTCCCTCCTTTCACGTGTGTTGGCATCTCCCTAGCGTGCGCTTCGGGCGGCTTCAATGAGCTGGCGCACGTCGCCAAAGAGTCACGGGTCTCGAGGGAGTACGAGGATACCCGGCATGTAGCGCCATCCGGGTTCTCAGGCCAAGGCCATGGGTGTGTGTTGTCAACCAGCAGCTTGACTCGCCGCCGGGGGGATCCCAACAAAGCGGCTAACAACGTGCATCTTTTGTGTACAGTCTATTTTCTTCTGAGTGACTGCACCTTATAGAACAAAACAAAGTTTTTGAGAAACATATGCAGTTCGACTTCGACGCCGTCTTTCTCTCATTGAAAGAGCCGCATCGCCTGCTTGTGCGCCAAAAGGCAACAAAAGGTGGGTTGCGATCGGGGAGGGTCAGACGGCAAGCTGCAGGCAGGGCAGGGCGGCAGCCAACTGATAACGCGCAGGCAAGGGGAGTCCGAAGTGGAAAGTGGAAAGTAGATATGCAAAAGAGAATGGATGGGAAACAAGCTTTGTTTGGGCATGAGACCTTTTCTTGTGTGAGTAGCTGAGTGACTTGTGTATTGGGGGAGAAATTTTGAGAACCTTGATGGCCTCGGTCCAGTCATGAACAACAGAAGGCCCCAGCCCCCAGCCCACTTCACTACCGCCCATGATCCATCACACAGAAACAACGCAGTGGCTCCAGAAAGCGCCAAATCCAGCGCCTCCGAATCCACTACTGCGTACAATCCGCGCCGCTGGAAAGCTTATGGTGCAGGCGCTCCCAGTTTACTTACACCAGTGAAGCCCCCCACCTCTCTGGCTGCGGCCCCAGCGCAAACCTGGAAAGCACGCCGCTCAGCGCCCAGTCCCATTCCATCTTATTGGCAGCCGTCTACATCACTACTCTCCCACCAACAATAATACCCTTTGCTTCCTCCAGCAACCTCTTCGACTTTCCTTATCCCTTCTCCCCTATCTTGCCTACCTCTTTGGACAATCTACCTACGATCAAGGTTCTAAACGCCTTTCCCGAAATCTACAACATCCCCATACTTATCCGCTCCCGTCTCCCGGGACCCTCGAACCAATATCCCACTCGTCTGGGTCTATTGCGCGCCGCAATACGTCACCCGCTCTCCTGCAGGACGAATCGAAGCCGCCACACCAGCACCTGTTCCCCAGGCACACCTAGGACTCTGGCGATTTTCCCAGATTGGGTCCAACAAATTGCGCTTCAACAAGAAAGACATCGAAACACCATTTCGCTACATGCGCTAAGGATCGCGATCGCAACAGGCAACCATTGGAGGCGTTGAGCCCAAGCCGCCCATCATGAAGGCGACAGAGATCGACAACGATACCAGGGGGTGGATCATGAGTATCGTGAGTGGAATTGGTAGGTGACAAAACTCCATGGACGTCTGAAGTGGAAATTTTGCTGACTGGTGTTTCTCGGCAGCTTGTATCGCAGGCGCGTCCGTCATTTGCATCGACATTTTGGTACGATGGCTACCAGGGCAGCGCAACTTCAGGATACAGGAAAGCAATGTCTTTCTCGCCAGCTCTCTGAGCTTGAGCTTTGGCGTTATGGTATGTCATCCCAGCAGCCCCATGCGAGACACCTCAGAACTATTACTAATACCACTCCCGGTCTCTAGCTTTACTCTGCGTTAAACAGCATGCTGCCATCATCAAAACAGTACCTTAAGGAGGATGGTTACCAAGACCAAAAGGCGGGCTTCATTATGATGGGCTGCTTTGTTGGGGGCTTTTTTGGTATACAGGTTATCTCCCGTCTGCTGCACCAGTACATGCCGTCGCATGTGGTTGACTGTGACCACACACACAATGAAGCCGATACTCGGTCACGCAGTCAGAGCAGAAAGACGTCTTTGTACTCGGGCAGTCGCCGATCATCGCGACGACCCTTTGTTGAGAGCATCACTAAGAATGGCCACGCTACCGAGTGCACGCCTCTGCTCAATGGAGAGACGGCGCATGAGAACGGAGGATCCCTGATGCCTAAGGGACATGCTAGGAGCGCCCTGGCCCTCAACACGACGCACTCGCACCCGCCGCGGACATCGCGAAGCCGCGGTGCGACGGTGGAAAGGCGACCCTCTATGCTTCAAGTCAAACAGCGGATCGCATCTTTCATGAATGACATGAAATCGAACTGCGATGAGGAGGGCCCTTGCTTTGGGTACTCCGATCCATGCGGCCAGGAATGTTTCAAGCATGTGGCCAATCGCTCAGCGGCCTCCTCGAGACATCCAACTATTGTGAGGACCAGCATCGCACAGCTGTACCCAAATAACCACAGCCATACCGATCTGACAGACTTGGAGGGAAGCGACTCTCAGTGCCATTCACCCATCAGTGGACAGGTACGGACCAGTCGGGCGGCGTCAAGAGAGCCCATGCCATCACGGAATCACGTGGACCACGAAGCGCACGATCATGATCATAGCCATAGTCACAGCCACAACCACAGTCATCATCACGACCATGACCACGAGGCGCACGGCGAGGACGGCGAGGACGTCGAGGAAGAGGATGTCGAGGCCCAACATCACCACCATGTGCCCACGAACGCGTTCATGTCACTCGGCCTGCAAACCTCCATCGCCATTGCGCTTCATAAGTTCCCTGAAGGCTTCATCACCTACGCCACGAACCACGCTAACCCGTCACTCGGCTTCAACGTGTTCATGGCTCTCTTCGTGCACAACATTACCGAAGGTTTTGCAATGGCTCTACCATTATACATGGCTCTTGGAAGTCGTCTCAAGGCCATGTTCTGGGCCGCCATCCTGGGCGGCCTCAGCCAGCCCCTTGGCGCTGGTATTGCTGTGTTGTGGTTCAAGCTTGCTAATCACACCCACATCAGCCCAACCCCAGTAGCTTACGCCTGTATGTTTGCCATCACAGCTGGCATCATGGTCAGCGTCGGCCTGCAACTCTTTGTCGAGGCGCTCAGCCTGAATCACAACCGCAACCTCTGCATATTTTTCGGGTTCATAGGCATGGCTCTGCTGGGTATCACTGGCGCCATTGCATCTACCCATTAACGGCATACGGGCTTTCGCATTGGGCATTTCAAGTTATGCTCGAACGGTTCAGGGAGTCACAGGATCTGTCTTTTGGTTACGGTTGGCACGGGCATACATATATTATACCAAGGCAGGTTTCGGATTCGGAAGGCTTTAATTGTGTTAGAATCATCACTACCACTTCACTGTCACAGGCTTGATTCCAATCGACTTGCTGAACAGCATTCCAGCGGCGCATTATAGAGGGGGACATCAATTATGGGTTCAATGAAAATGAATGATTTCACTAGCGCACTTCGAGGTGCCACATTCGTGACCGTAACATCTTAGCTCCTTTGATTTCATTTACATGTATGTGTGACAAAGCAACAACTTTTAGTGATTCCCCATCCATCAACTTTTGGTGTGGCCTGTGGCCGGGTATCAATACGTCGTCAAAATCATGTGTCCTTTTTCTACGCCATATCTCCCAGCGCCGGATCGACGAAGCGGGTGAAGTCTTCGTCAATGAGGGCGCGCATGGCAGCTTCCTCCTCTTGCCACGTCTGCGGCGGTGTGTTGAAGTCATCTGCGGCACCGATCCAGAAATCGTCGGTCTGGCCCTGGTCGCCGCCGGTGAAGTCCGTGACGCCGGGTATGATGCCGTACAAGGGCAGCTCCGGCATCTCACGGTTCTCGCCAAAGGGAGCGGCGCTCATGTCTTCTGAGCTGGGGGTGTCCGCCAAACTCAGGATTGCCGCTTCGACTTGGTCCATCTGTGTAGCCACAGGGGGGTGGTTCTCAAGATGGACCTGGAGGTCGTGGTGGCGGATGAAGCGGGCATTGCAGCCTTCAATTGCGCACTGGATGGTTCGCTTCGTGCCAGCGATGTCGTCAATGAGTTTTGACGGCCCCTCGGTGAGCTTAGGCTGCGGCCGCGGTAGACCTAGGTGAACGTGCCGAATGTGCTCTTCCAGCTTCATCTTGCTGATGAAGCCAGCACCACAACCCTGCTCATTCGACCAGCCCTCCAAGCCCGCAGTGCCCGTCACATCGAGCTCGCCACAGACAACGCGGAATCCTTCGTGGGCAGTGCGGATGTGCACCGTGAGGTTGTGCTTCTTGGTGAATTTCTTGTCGCACCCTTCCCAGGTGCAGGCGATCGTCTTGCGGGCCTCGACGGGTATGCCCGAGTGCCGCATCTCGACGTGCCGCTCCAGCTCCCACTGGCCGGTGCACTTGAACTCGCAAAAGATGCAGTTCAGGTGCTCTTTGCGGATGTGCGCCTGCAGCAGCGCGAACGAGGTGAAGCCGACCTTGGCGGCGCCCTCCTCGCCGCCGCACTCTTCGCACCAGAACTGCGGCTCGCTGTGTTCCCGCCGGGTGTGGTTTCGCAGGGCGCCTTGGGAGTCAAAGCCGGCGCCGCAGTCGGGTTCCTGGCAGGGATAGGCGTGGGCGCCCAGGTGCTCCGAGCGGATGTGCCGCTGCAGTGTGTTGTGCTTGCGGAAGCTCTGGTTGCACGGGGGATATTCGCGGCAGCGGAAACGCTCCTGGCCGGCGTGGACGTCCTGGTGGCGGCGCAGACGGGTTGCCGTCAGGAACGACTTGCCGCAACCATCGTGTGTGCAGGTGTATGCTCGCTCCTGGGTGTGGGAGCCCTTGACATGCTGGCGAAGGTGCTTCTCCTCGCGGTAGTCCTTGTCGCAGCCCGGGTAGGTGCACTTGAAGGGGCGATCGTCGGTGTGGGAGCGCAAGTGGGCGGCCAGGCGGGCAGGACGGTTGAAGGTTTTGTGGCAGTCGGGATACGTGCAGGGAATTGTCTTGAGGTCCGAGGGGAATTTGCGGGAGCGGGTGGTGAGGGAGGTCTGTCCCGTCAGAACCGTCTCTGCGTCGGCGTTGGCTGTCGAGGCGGAGTTGCTGGCCGTGTCGTCGAAGTCATCGTCGCTGAGGGCTTCCCGGGCGTCATGTTAGTGAGAAGAAAAAAACTTGGCTTACACCCAATTGCCAGATATGTGCGTACCAGTGCCGGCGGCTTCGGGGTCGTCAATCTTGGACCTCTTAGGTTCCGAGACGAGGACAGCCTCTGAAGCCTTCCTTTTCGTCATGGCGAGCGATTGAGGAAGGGCATGCCTTCCTTGACGATGGGGTGAAAAGTATCGTCTCAGAAACCAGCTCGTGAACTTATTTCTGGCAGAATATCGTCAGGCGGTGAGACGAAATTTTGTGCGCTCACCAGCCACATTGGAGAAGCCGGGGTCTCCTCGGTCCGGATAAGCATTCTTTTGGTACTGATAAGGCCAGTGCAGACCCACATTCTAGCTGCTGAATCGCAGCCTCGTCAATAATTTTTTACGGCTGGATCCAGCAGAGTCAACTCGTCCCTCCCCGCGACACCTACAATTACGCGACGGAAGCTCGACCACCACCCAATTCCACTACGGCATCCTTCAGTTAACTACACCCACCATCGATAAGCAACATGTCTGACTTTGGCGACGATGATGTTGGCGGAGGGTACGTCCAGACAGGTTTTCTGCATTGAGGAAGAAACGCGACTCTAACGATTGGCAGCGACGAGCCCATGTACGAGGACGAGGCCGCCGACTACTGGGATCCCGAGGTCCCCGTTGAGGATGAGGAGGTCGGGCGCGCTGAGGGCGACGAGGAGGACGCAGACAACGTCGTCGTGTCTGGCGACCCCTCTGCTGCGGCGAACTCTGGCAAGGGCAACGAGAAGAGCCACCGCGACAAGAAGATCCCCGATGACCAGCGCACGACCACGCCCTACATGACAAAGTACGAACGCGCCCGTATTCTCGGCACGCGCGCTCTGCAAATCAGGTACGACGGCGCCATTGTTTCCCACTTCACGATGCAGGCCATCGGTCGAGACTTTTGCTGACGCGGGGCCTTTTGTAGCATGAATGCGCCGGTACTCGTCGACCTGGAAGGTGAGACGGATCCTCTTCAGATCGCCATCAAGGAGATGCGCGAGAAGAAGATTCCTCTTATCGTGCGCCGATACATGCCGGACGGATAGTAAGTGTTGACCCCGGATGACCCCCAACCCAACCCAATCCAACCCCCGCCCCCAGCCCTGCAGTCCACGCAAGCCTGCCCGGATGGACGATGCCGTGAGCGACGCAGGCTAACCGAACGTCAGCTACGAGGATTGGACTTGCGAGGAGCTCCTCCAGTGAGAGATCTTGGCTTTCTCTACCCGGGGCAAGAAGAAGACTACGCGACTAGATGCAAGGCACTTATACCCATCTCTTATTGTCGTTGCCTGAAGGATAGTCAGATTCCCGAAGCTGCGCCCCTTCCGCGTCTACTCTCTTCCGGAGGTGTCGGCTCTGTCAGAATGCATAGGACAACAAAAACAAAGCTCGAGGAGACAAAAAGAAGAAGCAAACCCAAACACAACTTATAAAAAGAAGACACCAAAAGCAGTGTACTTTATTTGATTTGCATTGAGCGTGGCGTTCTCTAGGCAATTGGATTTCATCAAACTCTAAACACACAAGAAACAAAATTACATATCCGCAGTGAGGAAAACCAGATCCACGCCCCATGGCATTCTTTTGTTAGGATGTTGCTCTCGTCGTGGATTGCAGTGCAGCGGCGGGTTCATGAGAAACAGGATTACGTGTTTCCTCGGATCGTCGCTTCGAGTGGTCGCCTGCAGTGTAACGGGTGGGAGCGAGAGTGGTCCGGGGGGGGGGGACAAACACTGAGGCCCCTCCCAGGGAACCCAAAGCACCTGCCCAACACGGCCGGTCTGGGCGAGTCAGACAGCACAAGCACCGATCGTGCATCCCATCCCGGGCCGCCTACCGCCCGCCTTCCGGAGACCAGAGACCGGACCCGCCCCGGAGGACTTTGTGTGAATTGCGATCGACACATAACAAAACGTCGCCAACAGCCAAGCCACTCCCCGTCGTCCGAATTACACGCGTAAGGTTTTGCCAGGTTCACGTCATTGGACATTTACGGGTCCTCGTTAAGTCGTTAGAGAATAGGGAAAGGTACTAACGCACCTCATGTAGATTGGTAGAGAAGGTTAACGAAAGAAGGTTGCCAAGACGGCTTCCTAACACTGTTTGGGAGCCACTTTTAATTGCTGCTTATGGCCGTCGACATGGGTGCTCTATCTAGGTTGAATACGTCTCTTTCGATCTGAAAAGCCAAGTGCGGCCGATCCGCGGTAAACACCTTCTTCTGCAAGTATGCTTCACCCAGCCTTGCTTACTGCCTTGGCGATGACGATAAGAACCGTCTTGGTGAGTTGGTATCGTCAACTCTTTCGATGTTCGGCTCGGTCTCTCGCTCGTTACCGCGAACGAGCCTTGAAAGCGCGGAGAAACGAACGGCTAGTAACCGAGCGAAATCCTCGCTTCTCACATTTCTCGTCGTCGTCTTCATTTTTCTGCTCGGACCTCAGGGGATAGGCATGTTGGTTGCGTAAGACACTACTCATTCTTTTCCCCGCCATGCAATAGAGGAGCAGCAGAGATTGCAACGCGCCCACCGCCTCGCTAGGATTCCTCCGCTTCACGGGACTCATCCGCTGCAGGTGATTCGGCTCGCTCGTGACGAAAACAAAAAGTGTGCCCTTACCAGTGTAGGGTTGTCTCGTTGGCTTATCCCCCACACTGTTCCCGAACGCGAGTGGAAGCGAAGCGGGAGGCTCAACTTATCCGGGCCTGTCAAAGACGCTTATCTCGTCTCTCGGCTCGAAGCTGTGTGTGTTGCTTCGCCTCAGACTCCGGGATCCATACCATGCTACCACGTTGGTCTTGTCAGTACAGACTTCTCTTGGCCCGCCTCGGGCCTAGCTTAGACTACAGCCTCACAACCTTGACCCGTTTCTTTCTTTCTCCCCCACTCCTCGAGAATAGAAAGCTGTGGATAAGGACGTTACGTGTCGAGCGTCGACGTGCGCAATCGCCATGAGACCTCTGAGGTGTAGCGATCCCCTGGTTCGTAGGATTGGGGGCGCCGACTAGCTGGGTAGCTCTGCAGCAGCGAGCACACCATCTTTTCGGCAACGGCGCAGCGGGAGCTGTCGAGAACGAGGATGTGAAAGGCTTGTTTCCTGGTGATCGTCACCGCTGCTTAGGCCCGTCTCGGGCTTGGCTCGCAGATCGTTTTCGATATAAAAGAGCCTCAGAACTTCCCGTCGAAGGAGAGGAAAAAGATAGTTCGGGCCAAGCCAGCACGACACGAGCCGACAACTCCTCTCGTTTTCTTTTTATTATTAAGCCAAACGCTCGCTTCTTGGCTGTAGTCTTAATTTGTTGCCGCCTTCTCATCGTTCACGATGCTTCCCCAGTCTTCCATCCTCGCGGCGGCCGCTCTCCCGCTCTTGCTGGCGCAGTCTGCCTCTGCTCGTCTCATGCCGCGTGCGACGAACTACACCCAGGAAGCCGTCGACTCGGGTGAGGCACTCTCGGATCTTCACGCCCAGGCCTACAACAACGCTCTTGCGCGCCTGGCGGCCAATGGCACTTCCCAGTGCACCAAGGACAACGTCCGCGTCCGCCGTGAATGGTATGTTGCTATCTAGCTTGCCTCCTCTTTCCCCCTGACGAACGATGTAAGTTGCTGACCAAGGTCGATTCGACAGGAGAAACATGCCTGGCGAGGACCGTATCGCTTACACGGATGCCGTCACCTGCCTTCAGTCCAAGGCCCCCCTTTACACCGACATCGCCGGCTCCAAGTCCATGTTTGATGACTTCGTGGCCCTGCACCAGAACATGACTGGCTACGTCCACATGTCGGTAAGTGCACAAAATATCTCCAGATACCCTGCCCGCCTACTTATCTCTACAAGGCCACGTTCCTCCTCTGGCACCGCTACTACATCCATACCTACGAGGAGAAGCTCAGCACCGAGTGCGGCTACACGGGTAAGTAAACCTCAGAGTCCCTCTACTTCGACACCGACTGACACAAGCCCAGGAACACTCCCCTACTGGGAATGGAGTCTTGACGGCGACGACCCGGCTTCCAGCCCGATCTTCGATGGCTCCGCGACCTCGATGGGCAGCGACGGCGCCTACGTCGCCCACGACGGCCTCGTCCTCAACAGCACCGAGCAGGTCATCACGCTGCCCGCCGGCACCGGCGGCGGCTGCGTGACGTCGGGCCCCTTCACCAACATGACGGTGCACCTCGGCCCTGAGGCGATGCCGAACCTCGGCTCCGTGGTGTCCAACAACTCGGACACCCCAACGGCGGACAACCCGCGCTGCCTGAAGCGCGACCTCAACGGCGCCGTCCTGCGGACCTGGGCGAGCTTCCGCAACGTCACGGATCTCATCACGGACAACGACAACATTGAGTGGTTCCAGGGCATCGCGCAGGGCCAGACCAACTATTCCGGTCTCGGCCAGCTCGGTGTCCATGGGGCGGGACACTATGCTTTCGGGTTGGATCCTGGTTCCGACGTCTACATCAGCCCTGGTATGTTGACGAGGATAGATGTTTGGTGAAGAATGTCGTTTTTTTGCTGACGATTTTCTTGATAGGCGACCCGGTGTTCTACCTCCACCACACGCAGCTCGACCGTGTCTACTGGCTGTGGCAGAACCTGGACTGGGAGAACCGTCAAGTAAGTCTTGCGCTTTTAAAGGGATGACCAGAGGGGCTGACTGAAATCTAGACCATCTTCGGCACCGGCACCATGGAGAACAGCCCTCCCAGCCCGGTGGTCCAGCTCGACGACCTTCTCGACTTGGGACCGCTGAACGACAAGATTTCCCTCAGGAACGCGATGGACACCATGGCCGGGCCGTTCTGCTACATCTACGCGACAGACTAGGCCAACAATTCTTTCTCTCTCTCTCTCTGTTTCTCTTTTTTTTCCTCTACTTTCCTTCATTATTCTTCTGGGATCGGCATAGTGTCAGGTAGTCATTCGCTCATGGGCGGCATCATCTTGTCCTCTGAAAGTGTTGGGCTCGGTTGCATTCTGTAATTGGCGGCGGGGAGACACGGCACCCCATCTCCTTTGTAAAGGGTGACCTGGCGGGATTAATGCGAAGCCAGCTCCGGGCGGTAATGGCGGAATGGCATAGCGTGGTTGGCCGCAAAGCAGTATTAGAGCATCAGACGGAGCGACGTGCGAATTCAACGAGGCGTTTTGGACGAATAATACGAGTCAAGTGCCTTTCACACATGTGCGACAAAATAGCGGGTGGCTTGACACAGAAGCAGACTGTGCCGGAATTTCCTCCGGGCATGCGAATCATGGTGGCATCCGCAGTGCTGAGCGAACGGTGAGGGTGAAGCAGGACCTGAGCGCGAATTGACGGTTGACCACCCTTGCGGACGTAGTTCTCCGAGGCTTTCTTATTGTGAGTGAGGGATGCCTTGCCTTCTTAGCAACCCGGGCATGCCGGCCGCCCGGGCATGACGTTCGTGCCGTCGCGGACAAACGTACGGAGGTGCCACAGTGCGGCCCGTCGACCGAGCGCCGCCCCCTCTTAGCCCGGTTCGTCAGGTATATCGGCATCGCGATGAACGCTTCACCAAGGTCGAGCGGGCGAGGGTGGGCCCGTCCGACTTCATGCCTTGATGGTCGTCGATCTGTAAACACGGTATCTTCCTGCGAGAGGGAGGTTAGTAGGCCGACTGGCTGATGTGTGCATCTGCTGTCAATATCGAACAACTAACGGCGACTGGTCCGAACCCGAGTCGACCGTCGAATGTCGTGCGTGTTCCGTCTCACCTTTATTCCAGGTCCTTGGCGTCTCGACTCCGAGAGATCCGTCGCGAGTGAGGCAGTTGAGTGAGGCTTTCGCAGGCTGCTGGGCCATGAGGTCTCTGTTTTTCACTATTTCCCGTCCGAACGCGACGTCGACCATGCTGTCTGTGGTTTGGTCTTCCACGAGTTCGTCAGGTGATGTTCCTCGTCTCCTGCCATTACTCGACTCGCTCCATGTCCGCTTGGACTCCTGGACCTCTGAGCTCCATCCCATCGACGAAAGTCTCTGACAGGACAGCATGAACCACTCGGATGCTAGAAATGCACCGGCAGCAACGGACCTGACACGTGTGACCACGGCTTGCGCCTGTTCGACGGATACTGTCGAAGATACCAGCTTTTGCTGGACATCGCCAGCTTCGGGGTTCACCCGGCCATGTTCTCGGCGTGCGTCCCGTCCCTTCGGTAGGAGCCGATCGCTTGAGGACCCATCGGCTACCCGATAGCGAGCGCCTTGCACGGTGGATAAAGCCCAGAAAAGACGGCACCGATCCTGGTATGCCCGGAGCGATGCAGCTTTGACGTCTTTGCAAGTACATCGCGTCGACCAGCGACTATCAATGGAAGCCAAAAGAGTTTGGTGGGTGGACGCCATGTCCGTCAAACTGCCTACCACCTCGTCGAATCATCTCTCTTAATGCGATATCCCCCCTCGCAAAAGGAAAAGGGAGTTAGTCAATCCTTGGCCAACCAGCTCACATGTTGCCCAGTGCTGGGAGGAAAGATGCGTATGTGCCTAAAGTCGATATACACCAAACCACCATGCAGAGTTTCAATGCCTTGGGCCGGGTGTTTGAGTTTCCGCGCTCTGAGCCTCCACTCAAGGATCTTTGTGGAAGCCATGAAGAAGAAAAGAATTAAGAATTATGTGTTTTGAGTGGATGGATGGATGGTTGGTATTGGGGAAAGGTTGAGTTGGGGAAGCATCATTTCATGGAAGGGAGCTGTAGAATGCAGCCTGACGGGCTGGGCTGGGCTGGGCTGCTTACAATCCGCTGAAAGCTTAGGCGGGCTGCCTGCCGCCGGGGAACATGGTGTGCCAGACCAGGCGTTCCCCCCCTCCATGCCGATGACGCACCCAGCTGAGGTCTCCGGTCCCGCACGCAATGCGGGGTTCGTCGCAGCATGAGCGAAAAGACCACCGCCAAAATAATGTAATGCACCCACCCACCCACATACCATTGGGCGCCGCGATAGTAGCTGCTACCTATCGTGGAAGAGGTACCTTTTCCCGGATAACTTTACCACCTTTGGCATGCACACGCCCGGGTTTCCGAAGGGTGCCGTTGGATTTTGCGAGTGTCGGATGCGCTACCGAAGCCGATGTCAACCAACAATTCTTCGGAGAGCTGGCAGTGACAGTTACCTACCTTACAACGCCGTGTGCCCGTTTTTTACCTTTACCCCTCCTTGGCCTAGACATGCATGGTGGGGTAGAATCAGCATCATCACGACCAGTTCAACGGTCAATGGCAGAAGACGCAGAGACCGTACCTCGACTCCTCAGCACCGTCTCTGTGCCTACACACGGCCAAGGCCGTCCGTCCTCCACTTTGTCGAGCTTGACCCTCTCCGATCTGATCTCAATGGACATAACTCGGTGTTTTACTTATTAGACGCCCTCCGATGCCACCTCTTGATACCCAAGGGCCCTTGTACTACTCCTCTTTAACTTCCAGGCCATAGAATAATTCCAGCTTTCCCCCCTCAAATCTTCTTCTCTTCTTCTCATCAACCTCTCCCCCTCCTCTCTCTCCACTTCTTGCTTCTTTGATTCTGCAAAATAAGCAGCACACCATATATACCCAGCTTCCAATTGCAATCGATACCCCCAAACCCCATCTCGTCAAAGAGACTAATCCAACCGCCCAAATGTCCGGCTTCACAACCAAGGCAACCATCACCTCCTTCGGGGGCCAGCTCCTCAAGCTCTCCCACAAGTCCAACACCACCGGCACCGACATGGCCGTCAACCTCTACCTGCCCCCGCAGGCCACCACCCGCGCCGTCCCCGTCCTCTTCTACCTCTCCGGCCTGACCTGCACCCCGGACAACTGCACCGAGAAGGGCTTCTTCCAGTCCCAGGCCTCGGCCCGCGGCGTCGCCATCGTCTACCCGGACACCTCCCCGCGCGGCCTCGACCTCCCCGGCGAGCGCGACAGCTGGGACTTTGGCGAGGCCGCCTCCTTCTACGTCGACGCCACCCGCGAGCCCTTCCGCCAGAACTACAAAATGGAGACCTACATCACCAAGGAGCTGCCCGAGCTGCTCTTCCGCGAGTTCGCCGGCAAGCTCGACCGCGCCCGCGTCTCCATCACCGGCCACTCCATGGGCGGCCACGGCGCCCTGTCGCTCTACCTCCGCCACCCCGGCATGTACCGCAGCGTCAGCGCCTTCGCCCCCATCGCCAACCCGAGCAAGTGCCCCTGGGGCGAGAAGGCCTTCAGCGGCTACCTCGGCGACGACCGCGCCGAGTGGGCCAAGCACGACTCGACCGAGCTGCTCAAGAACTGGAGCTACGGCCCCCTCAACGCCCTCATTGACGTCGGCCTCGGTGACAACTTCTACATCCAGAAGCAGCTTCTTCCCGAGAACTTCGAGAAGGTCGCCAAGGAGAAGAACATTGGTGGTCTGTCCCTGAGATACCACTACGTGAGTTTAGCCATGAATGACAACGACGGGTGATGGTGTGAAGCTGACAGTAAGCAGGGCTACGATCACTCCTACTTCTTCATGGCCTCCTTCGCCAAGGACCACGTAGACCACGCCGCCAAGCACTTGGGTCTCGGCTCCGCCTGACTAGAGGGCCGGAACCAAAGACTGTAAAGCAAATAAATGAAGTGGATCGTCCCCCAGGTTTGCGGCTTGGAGCAGTAGGCGAGGAGAAGGAAGGAGTATACCATAAATCGTATGTGCGGTGGGACGGAAGGGAACATGTATTGCGCGCGCGTAATTGAACAAGTTAGTTTTTGAGTAGTATGCCGCTGCTGCTGAGATTCTTTGAATTTGAGAACAATAGCCGACGTGTCATCCACCCGTTTCCATCGTAACCTTCGTGAAGCAAACCAAATGCCAACTATTTCCGCGTCCATGCAACCCTTTTTTCTTTTGGACTCGCAAGGGTGATACGTATATGTATCCCTCCCGCACGAGAAAGAAAGGGGTGCCGTAAAGCAAGAACGCCAGCGCCGGTACGTATGAGCAGCGCCCGCCATGATGGGAGTATAAAGTCTAGAAGCATGCAAGTGCAAGAAACGAGTCCGGGAAAAGCGCCTAACTGATCCGTCTCTCCACCTCGGGACTCAAGCCTTCCTTCTCCAGCTTCGCCCGCATCTCCGCGTCCGCCTCCTTGCGGATCCGGTTGAACGCCAGCTTCTCGAAGCGACTGAGCGCCTTCCACCAATGCTGCCCGGCCTCGTGCTCGCCGATACGTTCCAGGAGGTCCGCCGTCTTCAGTCGTACCTCGCGGTCCTTGTGGAAGAGACCGAGGGCGATATAGAACAGTCCTGCATGAGACTCCGGTGCGACGCTTAGAAGCAGGCAGATCTCATCGTAGGAGTGGACGTATTTGGAGAACTGAACATAAATCTCCTTGCTCTGCATTGGATTGAGCCGCTGCGTTCGCAGCCGGTCGTGCATGTGGTGCAGGTCGAGACCCTTAAGTGGCCTGACCTGGTACATCTGTGCGAGATCCTGAGACGGTTAGTACAAGGCCATGCCGCCACAACGATGGTTTCTCTTTCTTACCTGGATGAAGCTGTAGTAACTCCTTGTGTTTCTCCAGCCTTCAATTCTTGTCACATTACCCGCAAGTTCCTTGTGTTTTGACTGTTCATCCGGCCACACGTAGCCGTGGCCGTTGATACCGATGGAGCCCATTTCCAACTCATCGCCGCCAATGTGGAGAGCGCTCGCGCCGTACACGCTTTCCTCAAAGGCGGCTGCGATTCGGGTGAACTTGATCACCCAGTCTCTCCACTTGGCGCGTATCACTCTCTCGCCGTGCCTTGCCGCAATGCTCCTCAAGACATCTTGCATGAAAGCCGCGTCGCCCGTGAGGTCGCTCTCAGCAGCAACCTTGGATGTGCCCCCGACGAGTCCGGCATAAGACGGATTCTGCTGCTGAAAGTACACCATTCCCTCTGTCACCGGCGCGGGGTCAATCTTGCTACTGATCTTGACACGCCCTGTGGGCAGGTCGCACAAGACATCCCACCATTCAGGGTGCAACTCGAATGTCGGATTGGTGACTCCTGCAATGAAGCCAGGTACGTTGAGCAGGTCGTCAATCTTGGTTAGATCCGTGTAGGGGAACGCATGTCGCGTGAAGCCTCTCAGCGTACCACCGGATGCCAAGGCGCACGCAGCCAGGACTGCCTCCGCAACCTCGCCCGAAGGCATGTTATGGCCTAGGAAAATAACTCGCTTTTGCGTCAACAACGCATTGACCAGCACGATGATCGGGTGTGTATGCGGGCCATTCGTCGTCAACTGCGGGTGCAACGGGAACGGTTGTGGTGACTTGCCCTGAGGCTCTGAGAATTTCTGGATGAGCTTGACCAAGGAGAAGTCGCCTACGGTTTCCGGCATGACGGCAACCGGGACCTTGATTGGCACCGGAATACCTTTGTACATGACCTTGCTTTCGAATTCGTGCGTATCCCGGGGCACTGAATATGTCGAGCCGAGTTCGATGTGCGCTTTCGTTCCCTTCCTCGAGACGCCTGGCATTTTCGGAGGCTCCCGGCTCGCGTCAAACGGTTGGTCGCTGATGTGCTCGCCACGGTCCTCGGCCATGCGCATTTGAATCATTTGCTCAAACTTCTCCACAAACAGATCTTTGTTGTCACTGGCTTGCAGCAGGTGTCTCTCGAGCAGGCTCAGTTTCGGCATAAGGGACAGGTCCATGGCGTTCACAGCATCGTACAACATAGCCAATGTTTCGGGTACTGGAGCCTTGAAGTACTCATCCAGCGCTAACAGGAGAAGAGGCTGGATATTGGTTAGTCTCGTGAAATTGAACAACTATGGAAAGGGGAGCGTCTTACCTTGTAAATGTGCAAGAATGGATGCCTGGTGCAGATGGCCATGGCCTTGACCACAGCACCTCTCTTGACCGTCTTGTCTTGTTTCGTATTGACCAGATTCAGCACATAGATCAGCGGTGGCCCTTCTCCCCCTTCCGGCTCATCGTCGTCGGTCTCGTCATCGTCATAATCGTCCAAGTCGTCCAAGTCTTCCTCATCTCCCAGGTCCTCGCCCTCGTCTTCCTCGTCAATGATTCCAGCTGCGCGGTTTCTCAGCCTCTTGCGCCTTCTTTTCCTGGCCTCCTTTGCCTTGCGCTCCTCGTCCTCCTCTTCCTGACTCGTGTCCTTGTGCAAGAAGAAAATGGTCCAGTCCTGGTTGCGTACGTGAGCTTGATCGGGTAGCATGAGCTCCGCCAACATGTGTTCGTCGCCAGTTATGGAGACCGGGTACTGGTGCTCCATGACCGGGCCTCGGTCAATGTCGAAAGAGGCGACCAGAATGTACTCGACATGATTCTCGGTCGAGCCCCGCGGGTACTGAGAGCGCAACTTGCGTGGGGGGTGCGCATCGGGGTTGTAGCGGCGAGGGGCGGACAGCGACGAGTGCTGCGACGACACACCGGTGGAGGGCGTCTTTGACTTTGAGCTGGGGTTCGAGGAGCGGTCCGTCTCGGCGATAGGCGGCGGCTGAGGGGATCGCGAGGGGCGAGAAGTGTTAGACATTTGCGAGGGGGATCTCGAGGCGGAGCCAGTAGGGAAACTGGAGAGCGAAGTCCGACGACTGGGCCAGGGGCCGTTGGGCGATTGATATTGCTGGGTGTTGGAGTAGTTGCGCGTGAGGAACGGCAGCGCGGTCTGTGTCGAAGCCATGTTGAAGAGGGCCGCACTGCTAAATTGCGGAGCAGTTCAAATCGATAAATGGCGGGGATCGAGGCTTGCGCAGGCTGCCGGTAGGCAGAGCCATCCAATGCACTGCAGTGTCGAGGTCCGTCCGGGGAGGTGCAGCGATGCGAAGTAGATTTGGCTGTCTGCGACAATGCGACAGTGGGAGGGCGTTGGCGGCGGTGGTCGCAGGAGCGGTTTAACGACGGCTTGCGGCAGCCAGATACATTCGACGAGAGTCCGAGTGCGACATGAATGATGCGACCGAGAGGGAGGACGTCTGGTATCGAGTACAGCGTCCGCAGTATCGTCGGGAGTCGGGAGGCGAGTTGGATGGTGGTTGTAAGGTAAGGCACTCCTGTCCTGGGGAGAGCCAAGTGCGAGTCGTGGGGTCCCGAGATGCAAGATAGAGATAGGGAGGGCGACTGTGCGGCAGTGTAGGCAGAGTGCGAGGGAGGGAAGGCGGGAGGTATTATTGGCGCTGTATCCTGTAGGGACTCCCAGTCAGTCAGGGACCTAGGTGCGGCACCTCAGCTTTCCATTACAAGAAGACAGCCAGGCGGGAAAAAAGCAGCTGGTACGTAGCCGTAGGGGTGCCTTTTGCGGTGTTCACTTGTATTTCCAGGCAGGGTAGCGCGCGGAGGCGTTCTCAGACGGCAGCCGGATGCGCTCTTCGAAACGTCAGATCCGGGCAGTGACTGGCGCACACAGGCAGACGCTGGAGAGGGAAACAGGATCGCCGTCGGGGAATGGGAGGCAACAGAGAAGGGATATCCTGCTCGTTCAATGTCAATGCGTTGGAAGAGAACGGCACCGAGACACCATCTGCTACGACGTTTGGCCTGGTCTTTTGGGTCTTTTCTGTTCCCGCCTACTTAGTAAGGTGAGGTAAGGAGGGCACATGGTCAGTCAGTCCATGGGTTCCATGGTGATGGTGATGGTGGTAGTTGCCGTCACTGGTGGCCTTCTTGGTGGTGTGAGGACCTTGTAGAACTCCTGACAGGGGCTGGTTTAAGGTGTGGTGCTTCTTTTTCCTACTTTTTAAAATTGTGCAATCCAATTCGATCCCCCACCGGCACGAACAGCACGCAGCTAAATGCGCCAGAAGCAAGGTACGCCTCTTTGGACCAAACAGCGCGTCTGATTGAAGATGGAGGGAGGTCTGCCCCTGATGGACACTAAAAGGGGGGGATTGCCCGTCTGTGGTTGGTGCCCACGCTGCGCCGAAGTGGCTCTCCGCGTGTCGCCCAAGCAGGTCGCGGGTCGCAGGTGAGGGACAAACTAATTAGTCGTCGTTACGTGGTTACGGATATACTATGTGTGCAGAATCTCAGAGTCAGGTCGGTATCGCTCTGTGCCTTGCCCGGTAAGTTTCGCGGTCCACGGGCACAGCAGTGAGCTGAGTGTACCTACGGATATCACCTTAAGGAACCAACCTTGAGTCTGTTGCTTCACTTTCCCTTACTTTGGCACTGCATACCGTAGCTGAACAGACACGCAGACACAGTCTGTCCGTCCGTCAGTTAGGCCAGAATGCCAGATGGACAGCCCGATGGCGGCGTGCGCGGGCGGGCAGCTCACGGGCAGACGAAACAAAGAGACAGCAGGTAGGCGGAGTACGGGGTTGGATACCTCTACTTGGCACTCTACAGTCCGCAATTGAAGCTGAGGGAGGTGTACATACCGCAGCAACATACCATAGTACCTACACTACTGGCTGCGTCTTCCATTGTCCGTGGGTATCGCCGTAAAGGAGTGGGCTTCAGCCGGTGGCAGTGGGCAGTGTCTGCGAAAGCGCCGACGAATGCGTACGTAGCTCTGCTGATCCTGATGAACGATCACTGATGCCGCCTGATTATGTATCGACTTTCCGACAACTCCCCCTCAGTGCTCAAGAAGCAGGTTCCCACGTTCCCAAGTCCCCTCCTTTTCCCTTCCCCTTTCCACGTTCTCCCCCCGCCCCCCCTTGTCCTCCCTCCTTTCCCCTTTTGATGTTCCTGGTGGCCCATGCTGTCGCACCCAACCTAAAATGCGCTTAGCGCCGAGGGTCCTGACGTGAAACCCCTGTGGCTGGTGGCACGCTTTCGGCAATTGGATTTCTTGAGCCACAAACCACCAGCCACATCTGAGTGCCCCACGTCAGAGGTGGCCCCTGCGTCGCGGGAAGCTGCTGCAAGGCTGCGGTTGTCGTGGAAAAGACGCCTCTGTTTACATTCGACCCCAAATCAGCCTTCGTCTTGTGGCTGGATCTGACCGCTTCCCAAGTGACATACGCCGCCAGCTTGACTCTAATACGAAACCAACATCCATCGGCTCTATCCAACACTTGTGCACAGTTTTTAATCTTGCCATTGCTTTTGCCCACGTCCTGCAGCATCACTGCCACCCTCTCAAACAGTGAACCAACGCCTCTTGGCCTCTCCATATTTCGCATTGTTTACTTTGGTGCCAAGTGGGCGCGCGGCATCAGACTTCCTGAGCAAGGCATTCCCTATTTCCCACCCACCACATCTATTTTCGCCCCAAAAGCCCTCATCATGGTAGGCCAGGGTCCATCTCACGCGGCGAATCGCCTCGAGGAACGCATGAATTTTGACGTCGAGAATCCACAGGCAATGCCCGCTGGCTACAAACCTTCCCCACTAGGACCATATGGCTCTCCGCGCAGCTCACCTTTCCGACGACCAGAGTCTCCAGCATCGCCTTCTGCCGTGCGCCAAGCCTCGACACAAGTCACTCCGTCCGGATCACCGACCAAGGCGTCCTACGCTACCAACAACGGGCGATTCGGCAACCCAACCACTCCAACAGAGACAGTCGAGAGCCGTACACCGAGAGTGCGCACGCCCACTGGCGGCGAGACCAGCAACATCATGACCTCGCCCATCGCTGCGCGGCCAGCGTTGAAGAAGAGCGTCAGCCACGGCGGCGCCATTGCGCAATTGCAACCTGCTCAAGTCAGGACCCTCAGAGAAGGATTCGAGATTCTGGATCGCGACAGCGACGGCATCATTAACAGAGACGATGTGGCGGACATGCTGAACCAGCTGGGTAAGTCGACAAGGTGACAGCTCTGCCTCGCTTGCAATGTTTGACACTTTCCAGGCCTGCCATCCAATGCATCCGACGTAACACATTTCTTCCCGCCATCCGCACCTCAGACGATGACGATGGCGGCCTTTCTCAACTCTCTGGCCACGATGATGGCCTCTCTATCCCATCAGTCCGAGCTTCTCTCCGCCTTTTCCGCGTTCGACGACGACGACAGTGGCCAGATCAACCTGAACGAGCTGCGAGACGCGCTGCTGAATACTGCGCCAGAGCCTGGCGAACGTCCGCTGACGGAGGCCGAGGTCGAGAAGGTGATTGAAGGCTTCACGGGCCGAAGAGCGTTCAGTCGCAGCATGCAAAGCGGATTGGGCAAGCGCGGCGAGGTTTTTAGATACCAAGATTTCGTCAACTCCATCATGGGCTCCTCCAACACGGCGTCAGAGCCTAACTCGGCCGAAGGATCGGAGGACTGAGGGTACAAAACAAGAAAAGTCTCATGACACAGGGGAGATCGGGGTGTGACGACATTGGGCGAGCAATGTGTGGAGACGAAGCTTGCCGTAACCGCGGGGAGGGGAAACGAGCACAATTAAATGGAAACGGAGGGATTGACGAACAGATTTGGACATGACTTGCACTGTATTTTTACTCATTGGGAAATAATCAAAGGACACCGGATCACGGAAAGTATCAGGAATAATTTCGGCTCCGTTTCACAGCATTTCGCGCCAAGAGAGGCCTGTTGTTTGGCGCCGGGTAACAAGCCGTTGTGGCAGGCGCCGGGTAACAAGCCGTTGTGGCAGGCGCCCATTGTGACAATGACTTGACGTCGAGTGACGGGGGACAGATCCCACAGAGGCCAAAGCCGGGGCGGGGGATCAAGGGCTATTCCGTCGAGGACGATTCCACATGCAACGACGGTGTCTCTTCTCAAGGCATGGGGAATTCAGTGTAATGGAAAAGGCTGGGACGCAGGCCGTTGATGGCAGTGCATGCACGTATTCTGCATCCGCTTCAACTTGCATCCAGAGGGGGGTTCTGGGAAGACCCGCTGGACGGCGTAATAACCCTGGCCACGGTGGCCTTGAGCGGCAATCTGGACTTTGGGATGGGCAATTTGAATGGGCAAGCCGAGGGGGTGGTGATGCCATCAGTTTGGTTTAGGAGGAGGCTGGGAGATGCACATCAGCGAGGAGGCCACTCGGGGCCACTCACAGGGCAGTCTGCAGCGGCCTGCGTGCCTGTACATACAGCATGCAGCAGCAGCAGCAACGGCAGCAGCTGGCAGGGCACCTCATTTGTTGTTTTTTTCTTGCCAACAAGGGGCCGGCGGCAGTGACCGGGACATGGGGTATTCGAGCTTGCACATTGATTTTTCAGGGACTTTTTCTCAGTTGCGGTCGGTGCAGGTGGTCGGGTGCCATTCAGCAACCAGCACCTTCGGGCGGTTCGGCGGCCCAAGGTGACAGCGGTCAATTGTGGGCGCTGATTGGGCGCGCCTCTCAGGGTCCGGGACGGAGCCCCACCGAACCTTCTCGAACCGGCCCGCTGGGATGCAGCGGACTTGGAGCGCAATAGCCGTTTGTTGCAAACGCCTCGATATGCCGATTTAGCCTGTATCCCGAACCTTCCTAAGCAGCAGCGGGACGGGTACGGCAATGGCAATTTGGGCTGTAAGTAAAGGCAGATTCGCAGCAGTTAGCCTGAAAACTCAGCGTCTGCCGCCCGGGCTGCGTTTTCCATGTTACTCGCGTGCCGCTGTACGACAGCTTAGCTACAGTGTTTCCCTTTTCTTCCTCTTCTGTCCTCCCCCTTAAAGTCTTGGAGTCGGTGAAAGGAACGTGCTCAGCATTATCTCATCCTCGACGTCTGATATCCGCCGTGTCCCGACAGTCAGGAAGGGCAACTGTGGTACCCTGCAAACGCCATGACGCTGTCGTCCCTGGGCCCTGGAGCTGGAGGACCCTCCAATGGAGGTTGAACACACGAAAAGCTCCTCTTTCGCGGGATCAGGTCTAGTCACTATCCTGGTCTATTTCTAGCCAGTACAGTTGAGGCCTGCGTCGGTCGCCGGGAGGATATGACATGGCCCCCGACGAACCTAATACTTTGCGCGTGATGCGCCATTGGTCGGCCGAGGGCGACAGCGAAATCACGGTGGCTAGGAAACGAGACAGGAGACAGACGAACAACAGCGAGCAACACTCCTCTCCTCGTCGTCCGCAGACCAGTCGTCCGACGATCTCTTCATCCACCGCTGTGCAGCTAGGTAAACAAGCCGACGACGTCTTGGCCTCGCCATTGGCTCTCTGGCGGCTGCGAGTAGTCATCGGGAGACGGGACTGGACCGTTTGGACAAGCTTCCTGTGGGGATGTGTGGCGGCGGCCGGTCTTGGTTACATCAACTGCACGCACAGTGCACGCGACTCTGCAGGTATCTTATACACGTTTTGCCGGCCGCGGGCGCCCAATGGCAAAGGCCAAGTGCCATGCCCAGGCGAGACAGGCAGTTGGTCGACATGGAGATGTCAGTTGTCTCTGGCAGTCTGGTTTGGTTTGGAGAGATCCTCCTCAAACCGACAGGGCTGGGGAGGAGCAGAAGCACCGCCTGGAACAGCTGCAAGGGCGAGCAACAGCAGTCCCCGCCAGCTGGTGTCATGGGGATAATGGGTGTAAAGTGTTGTAATTGGCAGCGCTGGGTTGTGTGCTATGTAAAATATACATGGCCGTCCATCCACATCACGCACGCCCAGGCGAGCACATGGGCGTCCAGGGCCTTGTACAGTCTCCGTCTCCCCCGTACCCATAGGCACAGGGCGGGCAGAGAGAGAGAGAGACACGGAGAGAGGAGAGAGGAGAGGCAGGAAGGGGAAGAAGAAAAAATTGTGCACAGCTGATAAATCGATCAAGTCCCCCGGGCGAGCAAGGCTCGTCTCGCTTGTGGTTTGGGATTTTCCGTTATTTCGTCTCTCAGGATGACATCTGAAAAGCAACTTTGTGCAATCTCCATCTCTAGCTATTGTTGCTGCCACTGCTGCCACTGAGCTTCTGCTTGCTTGCTTGCTTGCTGCTGCTGCTGCCTTACCTTGGCTTCTTTTACCTTGCCTTACCGACGTTTACCTGCCTCCACCGGGTTCCCGTCCCCTACCCCTCTATCTTTTGCCTGTCCGCCTCTCAGGCTTTCTCGAGCACCTCCTCCAGTGTCCACTCCCCAAGTGCCAATGGGCTGTGTGTCTTCTGGCTGAGCCTCCTCTCTTCCTAAACCTTACCTTACCTGCCTGGGCTTCCTTCCTCTCTCTCTTTCCCGCCTCTCCTTCCGCGCGCCCTCGCCCTCGCCCTCACCTTACCTCTACCTCGCATTTCCGAGAGCCCGCGCTGTCCTTCTCTCACTCCTTCTTCCTCCTTCTCTCGTCCTGCTCTTCGACTTTCTGTTGTTTTCTTGAGCTTCATTTGCCTTTGCAGCCCCCTCAAAGCAGCAGACAAACGCTTGCCTGCACCATCCGAACCCTTCCCGCATTCCGCTCCCCGAGACAAGGTACAGCTGCCTTCACCCGGGCGCACCCAAGGTCCAAAGGAAAAGGAACCTTGAGCGCAGAAGAAAGAAAGAAAAGGTTGCTGCTGCAGCTGGCTCCTTCACTAGGCCCGTTAATGCACTTTGGGGAATCCGGCACAAGCATATAACCTTGCATCGAGGTCTGCCGACCCTCCTTACCTAATTAACCAAAAAAAAAATAAGCCCGCGCATTCTTTTGGTTCCCCTCAGAGGGTGCTTGCTTTATCAATGAAGCTCTTCGCAAAGAAGTCGTCCAAGAAGCAGCAAGCCGGCCAGGACGAAAACGACTACGACGCCCCCCCAGCCTACTCTCACTTCCCTCCTCCCACCAACTCGGAGGCTTCCTCTCCCACAAAGTCGCCCACCAAGCCCCGGTCACCCACCAAGGCTCATTCGCCGACGAAATCCCCCACCAAAAAATCCTCCCAGCCCGCATCTCCAGGCCCTCGGGAGACAAAGTCATCGCGCACATCCCGCACTTTCGGCCGCCACCCTACAGACCCCGGATCACGCAGGACCAGCAAGATCGATTACGACACTCACCCCCTCAACCTCACTCCCGAAGAGCGTGCAAAGCGCCTTTCAGCCATGAGCGGTCGCAACTCCCCCGGAGCCATGGACATTGACTCCTCCCAGTCCAACGCCGCTCCTTCCTCCTCTCCTGCCCCGGCCCCCCAACCCTCCGCCCAGGCTTCATTCTCCGTCCCCATACCGAATGGCATCAACACAAACGTCAACGGCAATGATAATGGCGATGCCCCTCCTCCCCCACCTCACAAGTCCAACCCCTCCAGCCCTGTGCCCACTACCGAGGATGAGGCTGAGGCCTACAAGGGTGCGGGCAACAAGTTCTTCAAGGAGAAGGACTACAAGAATGCCATCCTCCAGTACTCCAAGGGTATGTTGCCGCCGGTTGCAAAGTCCGCGACACTGCAGTTACTAAGTCCAGTCTAGCTATCGAGTTGGTCCCCGATTCCGCCACCTACCTGAGCAACCGCGCTGCTGCGTACATGTCCAACACCCAGTATGAGTACGCCCTCGAGGACTGCACCCGCGCCGCCGATCTCGACCCCGAGAACCCCAAGATTCTCCTCCGCCTGGCCCGCATCTACACCAGTCTCGGACAGCCCCAGGAGGCCCTTCTGGTCTTCGGTCGCATCAACCCGCCTCCCTCTGCCAAGGACCAGGCTCCGGCCCGGGAGATGCTTAAGCACATCACCGCCGCCCAGAGCGCCCTGAGAGATGGCACCGCCGGCTCCATGGTTTTGCACGCCCTGGACCAGGCCGAGCGACAGCTGGGTTTCGGCGCTTCCAAGCCCCGCAAGTGGCAACTGATGCGTGGCGAGGCCTACCTGAAGATGGGCACCGTTAATGCCCTCGGCGAGGCGCAGAACATTGCCATGAGTCTGCTGAGGAGCAACAGCCAGGATCCCGAGGCCTTGGTGCTCCGTGGTCGTGCTTTGTACGCCCAGGGTGAGAACGACAAGGCCGTCAGCCACTTCCGCAAGGCTATCAGCTGCGACCCCGATATGCGCGATGCTGTCAAGTACCTGAGAATCGTCCAGAAGCTTGACCGCATGAAGGAGGAGGGCAACCAGGACTACAAGCTTGGCCGATGGCAGTCCGCCATTGAGAAGTACACCTCCGCTCTGGAGGTTGACCCCGCCAACCGCGGCACCAACTCCAAGATCCTGCAGAACAGGGCGCTCTGCAAGATCAAGCTTAAGCAGTACGACGATGCCATTGCCGACTGTGAGCGTGCCATCAGCCTGGACTCAACATATCTCAAGGCCCGCAAGACCAAGGCCAATGCTCTCGGTCAGGCCAACAAGTGGGAGGATGCTGTGCGTGAGTGGAAGGCGATCCAGGAGCTCGACCCCGAAGACCGCACCATCGCCAAGGAGGTTCGCAAGGCCGAGCTGGAGCTCAAGAAGAGCCAGCGCAAGGACTACTACAAGATCCTCGGCGTCGAGAAGGACGCGGATGACAACCAAATCAAGAAGGCCTACCGCAAACTGGCCATCATCCACCACCCCGACAAAAACCCCAACGACGAGCAGGCCGCCGAGCGCTTCAAGGACATCGGTGAAGCCTACGAAACCTTGAGCGATTCTCAGTAAGTCGCCTGTCTAAACATACTTCGACTCGGCCAGTGCTAACCATTCTACAGAAAGCGTGCTCGTTATGACAGTGGTGAGGACCTCATCGACCCCTCCGACATGTTCGGTGGCGGCGGTATGGGAGGTGGCATGGGTGGCATGGGCGGCATGCACGGGGGCATCGACCCTGAGATCCTGTTCAACATGATGGGAGGTGGTGGCGGCTTCGGCGGCGGTGGCGGCGGTGGCGGCTTCAATGGAGGCGGCTTCCCCGGCGGTGGTGCACACTTCTCGTTTGCTGACGGCTCTGGCGGTCGCCCGCGCGGCGGCCAAGGGTTCGGTGGACGCGGCTTCAACTTCTCAACCTGACAATCCGAATCGGAGGAAGATGAAGCAGAACGCTACGACGAGTCGGCCAAGCCGGGACGCAAGCCGGGCGGCCCATTCACCCAAGAGACGATGAAGAACCACATGAAGCGGCGCCAAGATAGAGGTGGCCGAATTGTGGAAAAGGTACGCCAGTACGGAGTGTGGATTGTGGCCGCTTTGGTCCTAGTTCCCATGCAGCTCCTGATACTGGCCGCGATAACTGTGGGATTCGTGTATATTTGCATCTTAGGGGCCCGGAAGCTGGGCATACGGCTCCGTGGCGGGGAATGAGTCGACTGCAGACTGGCATCCATGATCTGTTTTTTTCGGGATAGACATGACGTAAGAAAAGTCACACACCGGCGGCGTTACCAAGGCATCGATCGATTGTCACCCCCTTTTTTTTTTACCCAACCCTTTTTCAAAACCTGCGTTTTTCTTGTTAGAGTTACGACACCCAATTTCACAAATTCATGAGGAAGAGAGAAAGAAACCCAGGGGTACACGTCAGTCTTGTTTTTTAGTTTTTGTTTTCCCAAACAACTATGGGGATGGGCTGGGAGGCGTCTTGCATATCTCTACTACGGGGGATTGCTTTTCAATGTCATCAAGGTTAGGCATAGTTCACACACCTGGTAATTGGACTCTAGACTTTGTCTCGGGCAGGTTTATGTCGCCTACTGCATGCTGCAATTCTTTTAATTGTGTTACACTCGTGAGTCTCTATAAATGTGTGATTTGTCGCGTCGTCACGACTTTTGGGTATCAATTAACCAGCGTCTCCATCCATCCATCCATCCATTCATCCGTCTATCCAACACGACTCTCTCCCCGTACCTAGTTCCCTCCAGGCCGCCCACTCCCGGTGACCTTGGTCGCCTCGAGCACCCTCCCAACATCGTCCCTCAGCTCGGGCATGCCCTTCTCGATGTGCTCCGCGAGGACGTCGCGGAACTGCGCGAAAGCGTTCATCTTGCCCTTCATGAGCTGGTTCCCGCGGCGGACGAGCTCGACGAACTCGCGCGTGTAGATGTCCGGGTTGCGGCCGTTCTCGACGTACTGCACGAGCTCGGGCGGGATCTTGGGCAGGGCGCCGGGCAGGTCGGGGGAGGGCGGCGCGCCGGCGGTGGCGGTCATGTGCACGCGCTGCAGGGACGAGGAGAGCGCGGACACGGAGTCGGCGAGGGCGGGCCCCGTGGGGGTTTGATTCGCGTTGTAGGTCGTCACCTGTACCATGATCTGGTACAGGTCCTGGATCGTGTCTTTGAGCTGTTCTGTTTTGGGTGAGGGTTAGCGGGCGCCGCGAGGAGTTGACGAGAGGTTGTTGCTTACGCTCGAGTTCGGCGGGAGTTGGTTTGTCCATTGGCGCCATCTTTGCGGGGTGTTCGGTTGATGGATCAGGTAGAGGGCTCGTATGCGAGGGGCACGGTGGTTGAGCTCGCGGGTTGGGGATGCGATGCCGTGCGATATGCGACGATGCGACGATGCGAGGCTGAGGTTTGCGACGAATGGATGGATGTTGGTGGTTTGTTTTAGTTCGGCTGGTTGTTGGCGGGATGAGCCGGCGGCGGCACCTTCTGGCAGGCACCTCAGGTAGGTGTGGGCCGCCGTCTTACAGGGGTTTGGCAGGTGTCAGTCCAGGACCCTGGTCATATTAGCTGACCCCTCTGCATAACTTCAACGGTGGAATCTTTCCTTGGCTTTATTCCTTGGACAGCCGGGAATAACCCCACGAGGCTAATGGCACTTTGAGATGGCCGTCGGGTTAAAGCAGTCTATTTTCGGGTGCATTCCACACTTTAGAGTGCTTCTGGTAAGGATACCTCCTAGACAATGAATCTCAGGGTCCAACATCGGACCCCGCGTTACGTCTCACTTTGCGCCGCCGAATACCCTCCTCCAAGGCACCTTCTTCCTCGTTCCTTCGCGGGGCGATTCCGCGCCGTCAGCCGTCATCCTCTCATGGTCTCTGTTATTTCTGCCACGGTCGATCTCAGTCTCTGGTGTCTCACGCAAATGTCCCAGACTGTTGGCCGTCCTGCTGACTCGCCTCAGCGCCACCATGGCCGACTCTCTGGCACGCGGCCGTGGTGAAGGGGACCGGATGGGGTTGTACGACTCCAGGTACTCGGACGATTGGGGCGGCGGTGTGCGGCGCACAAGACGCACAGCTCTGCGTCCGTAGTCTGGTGGCACCAGTGGGCTTCGGGGCCGGACACGTCTTAATTGCGGGGGCGGCGTCATGTGTCGTGCTTCTCTCTCGCCAGGAGTCTCGGGGGGCGTCACGTAGCCTGATGATGTAGTTGTGTCGGTCTTTTCCAGACGGTTACCGAGACGAGCTCCGAGACGGGACGACGGGCGCTTGAGAGGTTCGTTGCTTACCCAAGTGGGGGCCTGGGGACGTCGCTGGTCCGGTGGCCACGTGCGGAGAGACAGCGGCGAAGGGCACGGTGAGAAAGACTGTGGTGTTGTCGGCTGGTAGGTTGGCGTTGGCGACTCCATTGTGCGCACCGTCGAGCCGCCGGATGCTGATGTCTCTGGGATTTGTGCAAATCCAACCAGACTTTGAAGTGGACTGTTGACTACTGGACGCTCTTCGACTTGATCAACGGGCCGATACGGTTGCATCCAAGTTGGGATTGGCTTCATTGGACTTGGTTTGAAGGTCTCCTCCTCCAAAGGGTCGTTTACCGAGACGTAGATCGTAGAATCCAGTGGCACTGAACGTTGCACATCCCCGCGGGATCCTTCCCCAGCTCGACGCAGCGACAACGAGTCTCGACTGATGGAACGGATGGACTACTTAGCGGTTAGAAGCGAAAACAATCAGTCGAATGTTGACTTACAGCCGGCGCTGTCACCAACTTCCCAGTCTTCCCTTGACCTCGCTCCCATCGTACGCGGCCAAGACCGCCGTCAACCTTCTCGGTCCTTTTCAGCCCACTCTGCACCAAATCTTCTCCCTCAAGGCCAACAGAGCAAGCGACACAAACTGGAGGGATATCAACCTCCCTCCCCTTCCTCCTACCTAGCATGCCTTCCCTGTCATGATCCTCTCCGTGGTCGTCAAAGAGGTTCGACAACGGCACCCCGTGGTATATGATCTTGCTCCCATAGAACAGACAGCCGTAGCATGCTCGATGCCAGAAGCACCAGCCTAGGCTGACACAGTCGTCTCCGCGCAGGACGATCTCGCCGCAAACCCAGCATATCGCAAGGTCGATGATGGCTGTGTAGCAAGATGAACAGGTGAGGCGGGCCGAGCGACCTAGGACCTGTGGAGGGCCGTGGGAGAGCTGCTAGCAAAAGGCGCAAGTGAATGGAACCCGTGCCGAATCCATGCTCCCCATGGTTCAAAGACCGTGATGCCTTCTGTCTAATGATTCGGATAAGTGTGGTAGAGAATGAATCGACCATGAAGTGATGTTACCTAGGGAGGAGTGCCGCATAACTTCAACAGTAGTAGAACATTGACGTGTCAGGCAAGTGCTCAAAGCATTGTTCCTCGGGCAGGAATACTCTCACTAGCACCTGCACATCACCCGAATCACTTTGCGACAGCACAAAAATTTACTCAAACTCGTATGGCCATTGCATTGGCGCGCAACTTTTAAAACCTAAAACTCAGCTGAGGTGATACCTTGAGCGAGACCAAACACGAAATGCAATCCTCTTGTCAACGCCCATCGTATTGTACACATGTAGACCAAACAACGCCATGGCCAATCCATCCTCGACCACCCCCTGGTTCTGCCAACCTAATCAATCTGCAAATCAAAGCATCCGTCGTACGCCTTTCGTGTGATCCTGAGACACCGGAGTTGAAGAACAATCAGTCTCCTGATGCAACAAACAGCCGCGTGTCTCCCCATTCGTCATCATATAGTACAATTCAGCAACACCTTTACGATGTCGCGAAGCAATGTGCTGGCTCATAAATTTCCATGTGGAAGTTCATGCCGTATTCAGCTGCGCATCTTCGGCTTGGCCAGCATGTTCAGTCGGCTGAGACTCATGCCGGTGCGCTTCTTAGTAGGGCTCGGCGAAGCAAGGACTCGGGGAGTCTGCGGCTTCTTGCCGACGGTGTTGGGGGTGGCTCCCATAAGTCTGGGGGCAAGCAGAGCGTCTCCCTCAGGGACTGGCTCAGCCTTACGTCTCTTGCCAGCCCGCTCACCAGAAGCCTCTTCGAGGTCGCCTTCCTCCTCACGCGCTCGAGCACGCTTCTTGCTGGTCATTCCGTGGGGCTTTCCAGCGAGAAGCTGCATTGGGGACCGGTTCTCCTTGTTGGAAAAGGTGTTGGAGTCGTTCGGGAAGCTACCCGGCATGTCGAGCGATCTACGCACATGACGGATGCTAGATTGTCCTGCAGTCGAGCCAAATCCAGTGGGAGAGGCGCTACCGAACCGAATGGTATGGTCGCTGCGGAAGGTAAAGGTTCCGGGGACGGTCGCGGGCAGGGCATCGCTGGGCTCTGCGGCCTTCGTAGACGGGCTCTCAATCGTCAAGTCAGGGTACAGGCCATCATCTTTGGTTCTCTGGGTGACGTTGTTGCCAAGAATAGCATCGAGGTTGGGATACTGAACCTCGCCTTGCTTACGAATCGGGTTAACAGAGGCGAATGCCTTGTGGGCGATCGTGTTCGGAACGTCGGTAGTGCGGTTCGTGTCAGGAGTAAAATCAACTCTCTTGAATAGCTTGCGTCGGGGCGTAGTGAAGGGAATAGCGGGCGGTGCCTTTTCGATGGCGACCTGGGGAGCGGGAGTCTGCGCGACACCAGCCGCAGGCTGGGGGATGGCACTCTTGGCCTTATCGAAGGCGCCCTTTCCACCTCGCAAAATAGACTTGACTCTCTCGAATCGTCCTGGGCTCACAATCCGGCGTTTCAGCTCGGCTGTCTTCTCCAGCGCACTCAAATCGTTAGTGGTGGCAGACTTTGTGAGGCCGCCCAAGTCGGGCTTAGATGGAGACTTTCGAAGGCTTCCAAGGTCGGGCTTGGAAGGAGATCTAGCAAGGCTTCCCAGATCAGGCTTGCTGGGAGACTTGACCAGCGAGCTAGGCAGAGGCATCTTGCTGCCAGCAGCGCGAGCAAGGGAAGACTTGGTAGGGCTGGTCAACGAAGCCAGACTAGGCTGGGACCGAAGGCCAGGCGTAGGCGCAGAGGCAGCGGGAGCGTCATTACCGCTAGACTTGGGGCGCGGAAGGGAGCTGCCATCGCGAGAAGTCGGACGCGCCGTCGAAGCATCGTCCTCGAAGCGCTGGCGAACACGCTTTACAGACGAAGGAGGCTCCAGGTTGGCAAAGATTCGAGCCCTAGGGTGAGGGCCAGCCAATGTCTTCTTGGATTCGTTCGAGTTCGTGTCGTCCAGGTTCGCCTTAGACGGAGACCGCTTGAGGCTCGATTTCTGGCTGGGTGTACCAGCAGCCAGCAAGTTGGGCTTAGAAGGCTGTTTGAGGATCGACTTGGGTTGGCTCGGAGTGTCGTCGAGGTTGGCCTTTGAGGGGGAGCGCTTGAGGCTAGACTTAGGTTGAGTGGGAGTATCATCCAAGTTAGCCTTGGACTGGGAGCGCTTGAGAGAGCTCTTCAGAGGAGTGACTCGGCCGGGTTGGGCGCGGAAAGCGGAAGGATGACCCTCGATAGAGTCCATCTTCTTGAACTCGGCCATGTGAGCAGCGCTGTAGCGGCTCGACTTGCCCTTCGCCTTTGCGATTCTTCGTCCATTCAGCTCCTCGTCCTCCCTCTCGAGTTCGCGCTTAGCCAGCAGCTCAGCCTTAATTCTAGCGGCCTCCTCGCGCAGCTCATTCATCATGCGCTGGGCATCGTTGCTCAAGCCGGTGTCTCCAGTCGGCTGATCAACGCGGAAAGTAAAGGGCGACTCAGGCACGCCAGACGTCTTGGAGGGCGTCGCCTGAGTATCGGTCGTCTTGTCGGAGGGCTTCATGTCTCTGAAGCCAAGCCAGGTAGCGGAGGGAGGAGCGACGGTAGGGTGAACCTTGCTCGGGTGCATCTCCGAGAGGGGAGCCTTCAGTTGAGAAGAGGAGGAAGGCGTGGCTGGGTCGTGATCGGGGACGACGAGGGCATTCAAGCTCTCAGCGACAGATTTAGAGGGAGGAGTATCATCTCGCTCAGCGACGGAAGCGAGAGTCTGTTTGGCCTTGGGCTAAAAAAGAAAAAGGACGTTAGTTCGGGGCCCGCGAGTCGTTTGTTTACAGCCGACGGTCGGATTGTCTTACCTTGGGCGTGTTCGCACCGCTGGCCAACCGGGCCGAACGACGGCGAGGCGGCGTCATGTTGGATTGCTGCTCCGTGAGGGTATCGTTGACTTCGGTATGATGTTGCTGTAAGGTTAGTACGGGTGATGGTCAAGACGAAGAAATCGTCGATCAAGCCAGGTCCTTGGGGAGAGACTCTGTGAGAGATTTGATGATGTCAGGCGAGAGTGAGAGTGGGTGTGGCTCACAGGTTCGGCGTTGGTACGTAGAACGCGACGGGGGAGTGCTTGGAGGGGCTGCCGTTTGTTTACATTCCACAGTCGTTTGCTTTGTTTCGATTGGTCCGTTCGAGGTAGAAAAACAGTGACGGCCCAAGCTCCACGCCCCGGGCCTTGGGTGATCAAGTGGGGCTGCCGGAATCCGGACAGTGTTTGCACCGTACTCAGGCGCATTTGTTTACCGTTCGGCGGTGCCTTCACCCAGTGTTTGCTTGGGTTCACCCTGAACATCTCGTGGGTCAAACAAACAGAGCAGGCGCACCTCGTGTCTAGGGGTCCACGTCTACTCCTTCTCGAACTCTCTGTTGTTTCACGTGGCTTTGTTGTTGTTCACGTTGTTTTGGACGCCACGGTAAGTACGACGGTGGCATTGACACCTCCTGCTGTGGCTGCATCCGCTCGATTGGATGGCAGTGCTTCTCCCACTCAGAGATATCAGGATCATGACAACAACAAAGCCAGCCTCGGCTATGCGTTCAAAGGCGCAGCGCCACTTTCTGGTGGCTGCAACTCAACGCAAGCCAGTGTCGGACCACACAGTTCTAGTTCGCGTTTCTCTCCATTTGACCTCGTTCGAAACATATTCGTCAACGTCTCGGGAGTAAACGCTGTCTACCGAGGATGAGAAAAAGATTAAGCCGGACTGCCGCATCGTTTCCCCCTTCATAATGACGCAGACTGAGACTCCAAGGGTTCGTGTTATATTCCATGGATCGATGCTACGAAGAGCCCAACAAGGCTGAAGATTAGCGAAAATCTACCCGGCTCTGAGGAACTGGATCTTCCCGCCTGCGCTTGAGAATTGCGACTCGAAGTCAAATTCGCCAAAATGTAGCGCCAATTGCCTTGTGAACACACACTTTACAAACACTCCGCCTGCAGAATGATTCGGATGGCATGGTAGAGATAAACGTATAAAATATGGACATGCGATAGAAGTCGTGGCTTGACACCAAAACACCGAATTTGAGCCTGTCGTTCTTCCGGTTACGATGATTCGCCCAGAATGAGGCTCATGGTGCGGAATGCTGGCCTTCCAGCTAGTTCCAGATGCAGCGCTATGCTAGTAGATGACGACACAAGATCCTCGTTGCCGCATTCCATACAACAGGCTAAGATTTAGAACAGAATTGCCACTATGGGATAGGAAAGGCTCGCTGGATATTCTAGCAGGATATCCATCAGCTTTAATCTGGTGGTTTTATTGGCTGGTAATCTGTCCAACATGATCCATCTAGTCTTATCTCGTGTTCGACGGCCACATTCTTTGAAGGACAGTCTGTTCCGGAACCCGATTCCTTTGCAGTTTCACTCTGGGTCTTACAATCACTTCTTCTGTGAGTTGGAGCATCCTGTTGGTCACGCTTAGCTGCCGTGAAGAGACGGATCTCCCTGAAGAAGTCCTTTTGCGGGCAGGGTCGATATCATCGTCTCTCTGGCTTTCAATTCTTTGGATTTGTGTGGTATGCATAACCTAATCGGTATTCGATTTGAAGATTGGTGTCTTGCTAGGTAGCTGACCCCCGCTGATACTCGATTTCCATCTTAACCACTCTCTGTCCTCAATCCAATGCGCCCTTGCCTGCCCTTCCTACTGTTGCAGCCATCTCGTCTAATACTCTGCGGTTACTTAGTCAGTTTCTCGTATCCGGCGGAAAGTCCTGCAAGATAGAGCTAGAGAAAACCTACATCAGACCTCGTCCAGGTAAGAAAGAATCGCCGCAGAATACTTCGGTTGCCATGTGACGTAGAGAAAGATGCAAGCAGTGCCTTGCGAACTGTTTCTGCCTGCGAAGCTCTGGCGGCTGTCCTTCCGTCTTTGGATGGTCCACATTGTTACCCAAGGATGGCAGTGGCGGGAAGCCGAGCTTGAGGTTGGCTGGCCTTGCGTCTGGTAAGAGGCTTCACGTTCAGTTCCAGGATCGACCACCAGGATGGATGAGCTATTGCTCTGATCCACCGGTCGTTTTGCGCAGCGAAATTCTGAAGAAGGACCTCACTGTCGAAAGGGGAGTAGCGAGGCTTGGGTGGCTCCTGCGGGCCATCGCGGCGAACAGTGGTCTTCATGTTGAGGTGGAGTTATGGCTGGGTCGGGGTTGCTGGGAAGTGAATGTTCAGTTGTAGGCGAGAAGTTGTTCGGGGGAATGTGAATGGTTTTTTTAGAGTGGGCGTGGGAACGATGTGTTTGTGTTGAAAAAGCAAGAGAAGTCGATCTCCAAAGAAACCACGGGTACCTGACGGCAGGCAGCGATATCACCCGCACCTTCGCAGCTAGAACTAGATATTACCAGGTGAAGAATGTAGGTGACAGGATGGAAGGAACGTGAACATCACCTATGGCATCGAGTAGCAGTCACCGTCCAGATGTGTAGGTCTCGCGGGTTTAAGTCGTATTCATATTGCTCAATCTGACGCCTACCTCTCAGTCCCATTTCGCGCTCGTTCTAAAGCTTCCACTCGCAGACTAGCACCTCTCCGTCATTCTTCCTCTCTATCTTTTCAATCTCAGCTCATATTGGGCTATCTCCAGGCCTGTCATGTCAGATGTCAGTGTTCCGTCAACTGTCATCAGAGTATGGGACGGCTGGCTACTCACAGATTACCGGCAATGTGTGCAAACAAGGCATTGAAGCCATGTACGCAATCAAAGGCGATTTTTATGAGGTGCCGAAGTTTCCTCACCTAGTACCAGTCGGCTGGCCAGTCGGTTGCGAGCGGGTGGAAGGCGGAATATATGGTTGGAGGAGTCAATTGGTTCAAGGCGCTTGGAGGAGCCGGATGTTCGGCGAGAAGCATTTCTAGATGGTGCGCCCAGACATCGTTGTAGAACTCGGGCGAGCCTGCCTGCCCCTGAATGCTTGCGGCGCTGGACTTCGTGGTCTCCTTCACTTCTTGAGGGCCATCGCGTCTGGTCTGAGTCTTCATCTTGTAAGGTGAGTGGAGGAGTTGATCGAAGTTGATGTCCAATGTGACGAGTTACGTAGATTGTTGTTGTGGTTGAATGTGAATCAACTTCTTGACTCTTCAGCGAAGGAATGGGGGTTTAAATAGTCGATCGCGTCAGGTGGTGGGCAGATATCTAGCGGTAGTTAGGAAGGCACAGGCCTGACGTGATCTTGTTGAATCAAGTTGCAATATCACTTCGAGGCCAGATGTGAGATATCTGTGGGAGACGATGGAAGGCCCGATCGAGTCTGCTGGCAGGAAGGAAACTAGACATGATCGTCTGCGGGACTGCATGTTACACCTGAACGAAGCTCGGTGGTCTTTCAGTCATGCTAGGTATATGGCAGACGAAAGTCTCCCTGCGGCCTTGGCACCTTCTCGACCTCTTCCGAGTGCTAATCACTGAGGCGACATCGACCAACTTGGCGCGGGGTATGGAGCTTAGATATCGTGTCCAGAATAAAGTTAAGCCTACTCACGTGGAAGCTTCGTGGTATCACATTCAAGATGCTCTTGCTCGAGGAGCACGATTTTCTCACAAGTAGACAGAGTCCGCCCATGACTTCAAGTGTGATACGTCTTGACTATAGTAGCAATGGAAACATTGCGATATTGAGCCTTCGATAAGCTTCCAATGGTGAAAGTCCAGAAGAAGAACGAAATTGGATGCAACAGGGGAGAAAAAAACGGAAAGCATGACGCCGTCTGCAGCTGAGTTTTCTCGCCTTGTGGCTAGGTGCGTTTCCGGTGGATCTAGGAGTCGAAGGATAAAAGCCAGGAACACAGCTCTATATTATACGTTGACCGGCTCGGACAACACATGGAGGGCCCGGTTTAATAGGCACGCAGCCATCTCGTCTTGTGAGTTGCGAACACACGGCCATAGATATGGGTCAGAGAGCTAGGAAGGACTACACAAAGACCCAATAAAGTTTCACGACTCTGTGTAGTCATCTCAAGACTGCAGTTGATCCCATCTCCGTCCCAGTTCCATGTGTTTAGTGGCTTTCGGAAAAGTTGAGCAGCAGGTTGCACGAGATACGAAGGATGATAACATTAACAAACACCCATCACATCCATGCCGAGGCTCCAGTCAAATCACAAAAGTCTACAACCGAGAAGTAAGGGAAACTGGTCCTGACGTGTGCCGTGTTGTCAGATTTGTCGAATTGAGCGACGCAGACCGCGCGCATGTTTGCCGACGAAGCTCGGAGGTGGCTGCCTGGGAAAGAGGTAGATGAAGAAGAGAACCTGATGATCCATCATCCAGAGAGGATGGTCCAAAGTTCTTCCCTCAGTTGGTGGTGGCTGCCTCAATTTCTTCACAGATTATTGACACACATAGATCTGATGCTCGTTGACTGTCAAATCAATATAGGATAACCTCTCGCATCTGGCTCATAAAGTCGAATCCACATCGCCTCATCGAGATTCTTTGTTTAATAAGAGAGTAATATTTGGTGACAGAATGCAACAGAGTTGTCTTCTTTTGTCTGCCTTTCGACTGATGCTTGACATGTCGCGATATCATTAAGCATGAGTTCAGTCAGTATCTCTTTCTCTCCAACAACCCAACCCAGTGCCCTTGCGCCGTGTCTCCAAGCAGATGCCTCTCCACGCAGTTCAGGATCAAAAAAATGGACACTGAACACAAACCCACGATCAAAAATAAGACAAAAAGACATGTTTCCGACACCGAGAATCGAACTCGGAGCTCTCCGGAACCTCAGACCACTTGACCGGCTTGAAAGCGGAGTATGTTAACCACTACACCATGCCGGATGCTGATTTGTTGGGAGTCGGGGCGATCAAGCAATTCATGAAGGCCACGTCAGAGCGTGTGGTACAATACGCAGTTGGTTTGGGGTTGGCGTGGCCGAGAAAGGAATGGCTCGAGTCAGACGTGGAGGCACACAGTCTCACGGAGCATGACCGAGCTTGACAGAGGCCGGCCAACTCGACAAAGGGCAGTAAAAGCTGCTTGGGCCATTGCATTGAAAGACTATTAAGTTATTTGGTTGATTCATCTTCGGAACAGATTGAATAACAAGTGTTTGGAACCCTGAAGAGCCGCATAGAGTTTGAGTGATCGGATTGCGTGTTTCTGTTGAACACAACTCTCAGAGCCGACACCTGGTCGCAGCTGGCCCAACCAAAGCATAATCCGTGGAGGCACAATTTCCATGACAGCGGTTTTCTGCACATATGGATACTCCATGTCGAATGAATCAAGAGACTCCGTCAGTGGTTTGGGAACCGGAGGACATTGAAAAAGCTCAGCATGCCCGTCTCCGGTCCATGCTGGTAATTGACTTTTTCCTCTCTCCAAGCATCTTCGACACACTTGTCCGACTCATCCCAGCTTTGAGAGACTCAACTCACGACACACGCCCCGAAGACATCAGGCTCAGCGGTCTTCGGACCGCCGCTTCGTTACGTCTTCCATCCCGCCGCGGACATGGTTTCACATTTGGAGGACTTTCGGACCCGGCGGCATCATGAGCTTGGCAGGACGCCGGACTCATCCCGAACACGTTTGTGAGGCATCAAGCCAAGCATCGTGACGGACCAAAGGTGCCAATGGAATGTCTGATGTCTAATTACTGCAGATGTCGACGCCCGGGCACTCCACACTCTCTTCTGAAGATCACGATCCGGGTCAGCCTGTCTGCGATTCCCGCGGAACCCTCGTGAGTCACGGGGGACAGCATCACCTGACGGCTACGTAACCGCAACGCAGCTGGCACGTTCGTGTTTGTAGGACTTTTGAACGGCGCCGCCAGGTGCTGACATGGCGGGTGGCCGGCGGCCAGCTCTCTCAGTAAGTCTGGTCGGGAACACACCCCTCTCTACGGGTTTGGCCCAAAGGGGCAATGAAACGACACGGCTTGCATCTGAGGAATCTATCCACAGCTGCGGTCCACTAGCGGAATGCCCCGCCCTAGGGCTCGCGTAGTGTACGGCAGGCTGGATGCGTACTGATGCATTGCAAAAGAGCAAAAGAAGAGAGGGAAAAAAGGGCAGAAGAAATGTCTGATGGTGTGTTGCTGTCTGTAATGCGACGCCGGGCAGGCAAAGGCGTTTTTGCATTCGTGTCAGATGATTGGCTTTCCGATGCTCGGATGCCACGGCGAATGAGTGAGAACCTTGAGGGCGCGGAAAACGTCCGGACTCGGGGGCCAGTCGGAGAGACTAGAAGTTTTCTGGAAGAAAAAGCCTTCCCCACTTTTTGCGTGGAATTCCAGGTTCTTCCTCTTTCTGCACCGAGACTGAGAGATGGACGTGGAAGTGGAAGCTCGGGCCATGCATTTGGACCCCGATCCGATGCTAGGGCCATTTCGTCCAAGACGGTCAGCTGAACGGATTAGAACGAACGGAGCGAGTGAATGGTGCGAACGGACGGCGCCAAAGCCCAGACGGCACCCAGACTGTCACTGGCAACTCCAACTGCGCACGTTCGAGATCGCCTGCCAGCTCAACAAGTGCTGTCTGCAACAAACCTTGAGCAGGCTTGGCGTCGGACTTGCTGCCCCCAAAAAATCAAAAAGGACGAACATCGGTTGCCTCGAACAGAAAGTCAGATGGGAGAGAGATCGGTCCAATCCCGAGACCGGAGGATGGATGACCTCAGTGCCATCGCGGCCTCCGGGCATGAAGGATGGGTGAGAATTATTTCAACCTCACGGCACAGACGAGGATGTGACGAAACACCGTCAATCACCTCACCTCTCCCGACTGCTCGGTTCCTGCCGTAACCATCGGCGCAGCGCTCCGGGAGGGTCGAGTCCGACAATTATTGGCCGCTGCAACGTCTAAAAAAGCCTTTCCTGCACCGGGATAGGGCCACCACACCAACTTTTTTCAATCACGTCGCCCTGCGTCACGTTACGAAGCAGGCATTTAGTTGGAGAAGACCTCCGAAAAGAAGAGTTGGAGACGACTCCGCGGAGATACAAGTTTCTCTCTTCGACACTGCAAGGATCTGAGGCAAGCATCCGTTAGTGCGTCGCTAACGTCGCCTTACCGTACAGTTCGCAGGGATGCATTCCAACGCTACAGGCTTGTCCAGCGCGGGAATCTGCTTTGAGCCTGCAGCCTACAACTGAGTCCAGACTCTGGCCGCCGTCTTTAACACGCTGTCCGCTTCCGGTGCCGCCGTTGCTGTTACGGCACTTGCGCTGCTCCCGTCGCGGATCATGGAGTCGCTACCGCGGCCAGCCTGGCGATCATCAATGGAGTCAATGGGGCGAGCCTTGGACTTCAAATCAACTCGGCGTCTTTTCTACATCCTGCTCAGCCTTTCTCTGGACACTTGTTGTTGTCTCCCGACGTGTTTCCTCCTCGACGACCAACAATTTTCAGTGGACAAACGCACATGGCGTTTCTCTGGCCAGGCTAACGTTTCTCTCCCCGAGGTACATGCGCTACAGGTACCCCAAGTCTCCAACTGCACCTGGACTGGTGGAGGGGCGTTGGTTTTGGGTGTGCCTCGCAACTGGACGACAGCTGGAAGCTCTCCGCCTCCCGGATGCTGGCTGGAGCTCAGGTGATCTGAAAATTTGTTCGATGCGAACGTGGCTCCGCTCCAGTTCAGAGCCCGGCCCCAGCTTCGTCTGATGACCGCCAAAATCGACCAGTCGCCAGCAACACCGGCTGCCGCGAATACGCCGGGGACGTCCTACGTCTGAGAGGTCTGGTGAAATGACCTCTTGCGTGCCAAGGATGGTCGTTTTTGATGCTCGACGAGAGAGCCCGTCCGTGATCTGGGTGTCTTTTCGTCTACGCAAGGAAAGGCTTGTGGAGACGCCTCCGGTTCGGAGTCTGCGAGATTGACCTGATGGCTGATGGAATTTTTCAACGCTTGCATCATTTCTAGGTTCATCACTGAGCCGCACTGCCCAGGCTTGAACAGTGGAACGGGCCAAAAGAGACACTCTATCGTCCTCTATCGTCGCCCATCGCGCATCACGGTGCATATAAATACCGCCCCCTTATCATTCAACGCGCGGATCCTTGAGGGATCTCTTTGCCTGTCGGTCCTTGCACGACCTGGGCTTGGCTAGGCTGTCACAATATCGATCTGCTGAGCCGTTCTGTGTCTGTCGCTGGCTAATTGCGAGTTTCGCGAGGAACCACGGATGCAGAAGCTCTCGCTGGATCCTTGAGTCAGCAATTTGAATTGGTTTGGAGCAATTGTTGCGGTTCATGTCCAACTTTGGCGGGCAGGCCTGCCTCTTTGGAACCCTTACCGCAGCGATCTGACGACGACAGCTTCTGGCTGTCCTGAATGTCAACAAGGTTCCTCGAAATGACGCCTTCCCTGAGCTTTCAATGGTGAACCTTAGAGCCAAGTCTCATCGCGGGCAGGTCCCAGTCGGATGCCGCAAGATGCACAAAATTCGGGTCAGGAACGTGACGGCAGGCAGCCCGGTGGTCGGAGGAAAAGCTGCTATTGCTGCACAACACCGACGGAATATCACTATGCGATAGGGCGCACTGGACAGCCACATCCCATCCCAAGGTACCCTCCAATCTTAGTTTGGTATTGGACCAGTCCCCAAGGTCTCGAGAGGAGCCGTCGATGGCAGCCATGGCCTTGGACGAAGAGAAGCATCTGGTCCAATAATTGCCCACTTTGGTGAACGAGGCAAATGCCTTGGTTTCTGGCCAGCTTCCCACCTTCTCCACGGCCAGAAGCCTCATGTTAATGCTTCGTGCGTGTGCCACAAAAATGAGATAGGCAGGAAACGGTTTGCGCCAGGGGTGGTCTGGGGGCCGCGTTAACACCAGGACTGCGAAAGCTACCTGGAGCCAAGTACCCGCCCCCAAAGCCATATGACCAGTCCCACCCCAATATTCCCGCCTTGGCCAGAAGGGGTTTTGAAAAGCTTTTCGGACTCTTCAACTACAGAATCTCCTCTGTTTTCGACGCTGTGTTTGACGTCAATCCCGTGAGAAGTCGACGACGAAAGACGAGAGACGCCGTTGAGACCGTGCAGGCCATCGAAAAGCTACGACAAGTAGGTCGAGACAACGCTACGACGGACATCGCGCGGCGAACCATCATCACGCCGCAGGAAAACGAACGAACCCCAACGACCAAAACCAAACCCTTCACCGTCAGAAGCGGGGTTCCTGGGCTGGCGCAGCTGCCGCGCGACCTGATCAGTAAAGCTGCATCTCTGTCGAGCGAGACGAGCTGAGTTGTTCGTCTGCTGGCCTCTTCTGTCTGCTGCACGATACGCAACCGACGACATCCGCCAGCACCAGCACCAGCACCAGGCTCACATTCGCCTCATCCCCTTCTTGGGGTTACCTTTTTGGAGCAACCATCGCGCAGCCGTCCATCCATCCATCCATCACCGTCGTCGTGAGCGGCCTGGTCGTTGCCCGGGTTCCACGACTTGTTGCTGGTTGGCTCTGCCGAAGGATAGACACCACGCGGTCCATCGTCATCTGCTGCTGACCCCAAATCCTCTTTTCTCCTTCAGCCAACCTCTCAGGTTGTTGGGGTTGGCCACCATCTCCGCGCAGTGGTTCTTGACGCTCCTGGGCCTGCCCGCACGTCCTCCAGAAAACGTTGCCCTCGTTGCAGCTGCATCAAAACGTGGGGAGACACACGGGACGGACAACCAACTGATCAGTCCAGCCAGCCAAGCCAAGCCAAGCCAAGCCAGCCTGTCTGCCAGCTTGAATTTCCTTACCCCCGTCCGAAGACGAGCCAAAGGGAAGAGAGAAAGGGAAGAAAGAGGAGAGACAAGCAGGTTCCATCTTGTCAACGTGTGTGGGCTCTCCGAAGCAGAGCATACCGTCCTTTTTAACAGGAACATCGACGTGGGCGAGAGCTTGGCCTACAGACAGACAGCTACAGGGTCTGATCATCCCCACACATACCCCCCCTCCTCCCGTCGTGTCTTCTCGCACTTGTTGCAAGTGTGCGAAGAGAGAAAGAGTGAGAGCGTGTTTGTGTGTGTGAGTGTCCGCTACCCCATTCCATTGCACACCCCCCTCCCTCCTCCTTGAATCCCCTCTTCCAATCCTCCACCGTCCCTCCACCCACACACTCGACGGTCCATCCCAAGCCCATCCCTCAACTTGCTCACGCCCCTCCCCTCTGCGCACCCCCTCTCTCCCACGCCGGCGGCCCTGTTCGGTGGTGCTGGGTCTGGGCGACGAATGGCTGGAGAGCGGCCCCCCTCGAGCTCGCAGTCTATTATCATTACATAAAAGACCGCCGCTCTCTTCCATTTCCTTACACACTGCAACCTCTCATCGCTGCATCCCTTATCTCTGGGCTGGCAAAAAATAACTGTCAAAGATTCAACTGAAGCTCAATTGCGCCCGCTTGGGTGCCTCTCACCCCAGTCACAGTCTCAGCAGCGCAGCGCTCTGTACCTTATCTTGCGCCTGCGTAGATTTTTTCCACCCTCTCAGGTTTCGTCTACCACGCTGGCGGTTTCGCCCCAATTCCCGTGCGGGCGCTCGCTGGCGCCGCTGCCATCTCTTCCCCCGGATATCCCTTTTTCGGGCAATTGTTTACTGCCACGTCCCTGCTTGTCATCTCTCTTGCGCCCGCAACCACGCGCAAACACCCATACACGAACACCTTCCAGAACATCATAGGGCTGGAGTGTGGAACGCCCGACGTCACAACGGCCGCGTTCAACGCCTAGAGAGATACCTCTCTACCCTTCTTTCGGTCTACCGTGCTTGCTGCAGCTGTCCTCGCTGCCGCTGCCGACCGGCAAGCTGCCTCAACTACCCCCGGACGAGATAAGGAATGGCAGATAAGATGTCCATCGACAACAAAGATCCCGTCAAGGAGGACACTCCCGAGACCACGGGCTCTAGTCCCGAGGCCGAACAGCAACCTGCGACTAACGGCACTGGCAACAACGCCAATGCCGCCCCCGAGAACCAGCAGCCCAAGCGGAAGGGTGGTCGCAAACCCGTGAGTCAATCTTTTCTCGTCATCTGTTTTCACTCCCTATCTACCTACTGCGGGTTCAACACCATATTTCCCCAGACTTTTGTCTGTGTCACACAATCTTAAGGTTTCACTTGGGACGAAACCTTGTTTGGTCTTATCTCCTACCCCGACCGAATGCTAATCTGTACCTCAAGATCTACGCCACGTCCGAGGAGCGTAAGCAGCGTAACCGCCAGGCTCAGGCTGCTTTCCGTGAGCGTCGAACCGAGTACATTAAGCAACTCGAAGAGGCCATCCGCGTCCATGAGTCCAACCTGCACAACCTGCAGGCTGCTCATCGCACAGCTGCCGATGAGTGTCTGATGCTGCGTTACAAGAACTCTCTGCTTGAACGTATTCTTCTCGAGAAGGGTAAGATGGCAATGTCTTATCTCAAGTGACCCTTACTTATCAGTCATAGGCATCGATGTTCAAGCCGAGCTTCGAGCCAAAACGGGCAGCCCCAGCTTGGGACCGACCCATGCTCCGCAGAACATGGTTCAGCCTCCGCCTATTCAGCGGGCCATCTTGAACCGTCACCACCAGTCTCGACGATCCAACTCGAGCATCGCTCCGAAGCTTGAGCCCGGTATCAACCCGCTCCCTCCGCCAATACAGGGAGGCCATTCGGCGGCGTCCCCAAAGACCCGCCCGACGCCTTCGTCGCACTCCAACTCTCCGACGAACACGGCCCCGTATGGCAGCCAGCCGGCGCTCTCACCGGCGGCCTCTGAGAACGGCCCGATGCGTACCATGGCTCCCTCTATGAAGTCACAGCTTAGCCCAATGGCCCCGATGAACCCGGCTGCCCGGGCTCACATGATGTCTGGCGGCCCCCCGAGAGTCGGCAACAACGGTCCATATTACCCGACCCCGGCGTTCCAGAACCACATTGAGCAGCTCGGTAAGCAAAGCCATCTCCGTGTTTTTTTTTTCCGTTTTCTAACATGAGTATAGAGCAAGAATATGATGCTCCAGCAGACATGATCGAGGACTCTGAGATCGACACCCCGAGCGGCCCCGGCCCGTACCCGAACAACTTCTCCGGTGACGCGCCACAAAACATGATGGCTTCCCCCAACTCCGTTGGACCGGGCCAGCACATGACGAGCCAGGCCGAGCCTGCTCAGCCAGCCCAGACTACTGGCGGTGCCTATCCCTCCATGACCCAGCTCCTGGACACTGGGATCGACTGGGATCCCTTTGGGCTGAGTGCCAGCATGGCCTTCCCTTCACAATTCTCTTTCGACACCAGCAACATGAGGTAACCCTACGCCCCCGACGGATCGAATCTGCAGCGCCAGCGATACAGCTTGGTGTAGCCATCCGATGATTTGGAGGGGAAGGAAACGGTTTTGACCACGATAAAAAAAGTCTCATCACGGCCTCTGGCCGTTTGTTTTATTGTTTTTGCAAAAGAAAAGAAAAAGTAAGCATTTTATTTGGGAGGTTGTGGCGAGCGAAACACTCGATACCCGGGCGACACGACGACAAAAAACCAGCATTCGGACGGCGAGATTGTTTTCAAACGGGCGAAGCATTGTAGCAGCGTCCTTAATCACAACAAAGCGACGGGGACATCGAAACGTTTCTAAAAGATGGCACCAATACCCGCGCCGCGGTCATCTACGGGAAATGCGATCACGACATAAAAGTACAATCTATTCCTTCACATCTTTTTTTTTCGAATATAGGACACAGTCTAGGCGGCGGAAATACCCCAAAACGGTGGTTTGGGTTGGCGGCCTGTAGCACTCGTCTCTGAAATCTTTTCTTGTACATTGGATAGGAGGGCTATGAGGAGAGAAAGCCTGTTCATCATGATTTTAATGGCGTTTATGTTGTCTTTCAAACCTTTCAAACCCATCACGTACGATGATGCACAGGGAAAAACAGGAGGGATCAAAAAAAGTTTTTGTTTATTTTCTGCATGAAAAAGTTTCCATCTTTCTTCTTGAGATATCGTCTTCACGGTGCTGTCGTGGTTGTCTATGAGAGCGGTCTTTGCTTGGTGTTGATCTCTCAAGCTGGCTCGTCGTCAGGAGAGGTCCGCTGTGAGGTCCAGATCGGCCGGCGGCGGACAAAGTGGGACTCGGATGTTCCAGGACCGGAAGTGGCCCTCGAGCAAAACCAGCCTCCTTCATCACGTCTCGGCTGACGGCATCCATAGTCGCGGCGTCGGAGCTGAGTCCGTGTGAAATATCTTGGCCAACATGGTTCCTTCCTTCTTACTTGGTCTGAGGCAGCAGCCTCTGATTAACTGCTTTCTAAGCATGGCATCCGCATATATGAGGCATCACGAGCGAGCGTTTGAGATTGCATGGCATCGTTTCTGCGAGGCGATTGGTCTCTCTCTTTTGCAGAAAGGTAGCATGCAAGTTTGGTGCAATCTTGGGTCATTTTGTTCTCCATCGTGGGAACTTGCGTACGCCCGCTTTCACCCCCCATGTAGTTAGGTAATAGTTACGGGAGCGCAACGGGAGCTTGACTCGGGGTTTGCGAGAAAGTTACAACAGAAGTGTTGGTACCTTTTGCTTTTTCCAAGAGGATTCTTCTTGTGCCTTTGTGCCTGAAAGACACGTGGAAGAGACGGCTGTGTGTGAGTGGGCTTTCTGCTTTTCGAAGCTTGTGTTGGAAATCCTGCATGTCTACAAGAGACGGAACGGTTCGTATTAGCTTGGCGTGGCATGGCTGTTGTTTCTCAAGTTTGTCTCGTCCACGATCCTTGATTCTTCTTGGTCATGAACTGTATGAGATGCATAGCTTTGCGAGAGCGTTACCGATGGCAGCGCACATGTGGCCAACGTGTTGTCTTTTTTTTAAGTTTTCTTAGGCCAATGGAAGCAACGCAGTTCGGAAACGCGTTAGTAACAAGATTGTGCGTGATTCGGAACCAGGGACCGTACGTCTTGAGGTTGAGTGTCAAGGCGTGACGTGACGTGACGGCAGTTGAGGGGAGGTCCCGGCAGCGGGCGTCCGTTTCTCGTATGTGTGCGCGGATGTGCATGTACATGTGCCTGAATCTGTCTTTTTTGGGAAATCTGGGGAGGTTTGTGATTACCCCATCTTCATGTTTGATTGACCCCCGTCTCCTTCCTTCCCCCTCCTCAGACGCACGCGCCGGAATACGCAAACGGCTGGGGGAGACGGGGGGAGGAGGCACGTATCGTGAGTTTGTGTTACGGGGAAGTGGAGCCGAATCACCTAATGGTAATGTCGGGGGGTGTTGAACCTGACGAAGGGGGTGTGTGTGAGTGAGCACGGGAGGGTTTCTCCACTGAGGGCATACGGGAATTACGTAAGTAGGACTTTTTTGGGAGGATGGTGACGGGGTTTCTTTTGCTTGGTGTCAAAGTCCTATTGTTCTTCTTGGCTGGAGTGTTTGGAGAGGCCAGGGAGACGCCCAGGGGGGACGAGACTCCATTGGGGCCGAAAGGAGACCCGCCGGGGGGACGGTTGATAGATCGGGATGGCCGGGAGGTGGGGATTGGAGGCTTCGGGGGGCCGTTTGGAGTTGGAGCTGTGATGATGGAGTGTTTGCCCGAAGGCGCTCGCGTCGAGGGGGTGTTCCGGGTGAGCGGCGAGGCGTGCGTGATGTTCCTTGGCTATGTGACGCAGTCTAGTTTTGAACCGTTCCGTTGGACGGAATCTGGGCTTGCATATTCGTGTGATGAGGAATCTTTACGCTTTCTCTGGGCATCAGGCACAGGGAATTTGTCATCTGAAAGGTCTAGACCCTTGGATGACTGTGCTGATGATCCGAGCCAAGAGTCTTTTGCGAAATTTGGTTTCATGGCCAAGATGAGGTTGATGTTGCTTTAGATTGTGAGGATATTCGGAATCTGCATTGTGACGTGGTGCATTTCTGGACGATGATTCAGGGGCCTGGGGTGTGTTTAGCTGAAATATTCGAGTTATTAATCGTGAGTTGCGGTTAGCCTTGGCTCCGTTTAGGCAGCATAGAGATGAATAAGGCCATGCAGATGGTGTTCGTCACAGGGTAAACATCGATACGAGTTGGCGAGGCCATGACGTTTTTGCTGTCGAAGGCAGTTGTGTTATTTGGTTCCGAGACATTATGTATGCTCTCCAAACCGAGATGCTGGCGCCACCAACGAACTTGTATGTACTTCTTGCAAAATAAGGATCCCAGCCTAATCCCATGGTCGCAAATTACTATCACAGCGACTTGTGCAGAACTATCCATGGCCTGTCAGGCAGCACAGTTGCTGGCCATAGATAGCTTACCAGCCATTGCGAGCAAATATCGTGGTATTGAGGAGTCAATGTGAAAAGAAGATTCCGATTTGGCAAATTTCTTGTCGAAATCATAAAGCAAGTTGACCGCACATTTCCAATACCATACTGATATATCATATAATTTCTATCCTCCACTGTCTCTCTAACCGCATTTATGAGCTCTTTCTCAAACTGAGGTTTCCTCGCGTGCAACTTCAGTGGGATGAAGCTCTGCCTTCGTCCATAAGTAGCGGGCCGGGGGAAGGAGCGACTCGACGCACCTGCCCAAAACCAAACTGAGCAAGTGCTTCCTTCCTTCTTAGACAAACTCGGTGCGGTTCTTGCCAACCAAGCCTGATGAAGGGCCAAGTGGCCCAGAGGTATAACGTCCTAGATCGTTAGTTTGAACTTGGTATGAAACCCAATAGCTGGTTTCGTAGGGCCTGCGGTTCGAATCCGCACCCGAGCTTTTGCTTTTCAGACTCATTTCTTCGTCTTTTGATCATTCTTTCACAGGACCATAGCGGATCGAGTCTGTGGCGTCGCTAACTCAGGATCGCATGTTCGTCCTTCACCTCCGCCTTCCAGTTGGTACTTCTTTTGGCCCGACTGGTGACAAATAATCACCTGCGTACAAGCACATAATCTCATGGCCTTTAACTTAAGCCCAAGTACAGCATTTCACGCATGCAGCGAAGAATATCGAGATTAATATTAAAGGGGGTTGGAAGTGCATGTAGAAGCTGCATCTGCAAGATTTCAGACTGTCATAAGATCATGCTGTAAATGTACTTGCACTCATATCGCGAAATGACCGTGACATAGCGACCATCCCACACACTTATCTTGGATCGAAAAGCCTAAAGGTGAAATTCTCTTTACAGTCGCACTTCGGGCATTCTTCTTGGCAAGCTGAATACGCCAAACCCGTCCGCAGTTGTCTCATTAATGGCTGAGGGGCATACTGATAAGATTTCATCCGATGGAGTAGTAGTAAGTCTGTCATAAAGTTACAGCAAATCCAACTATCATGCTGGAAAAAGAACATTCAAAATGGCTCCTACAAGCATCTTGGGGGTTGATTGTCTTCCGCGGGAGCCAACTCTGACCATCGGCACCCAGCACAGCCGATCGCAAGCCTCGTTGTTGTTGCCTATGATCGCAACGAATCACTCGCGCGATGGAGGACAGCTTCCAGAATCGATGGAGATTGGTTGCAGATATCTTATTTACAAGCGAAAACGAATATCTCCGATATGGTATCGTCGGAATTTTGCCTATCAACTGTAACTTCTCTCAAGACATCGTTCGATCGCTTTGAAAGGCATATCAAATTCATTACATTGCGTACCAGATTAAAGCTTGACTGACACAAGCTTGTTCTTGGCAGCTACCCATCATGTCGTTGCTAACATCAGACCGAGCACTTGTCACTGACTAATCCCGCTACTCTCCGGATGGAAGACGTCAGTCTAAAACGCCGGCCGCTGCCCCCGGTGGCGGTGCGGGGTGGCGACCCCTGCGGGGACTGTATGAACCCCTCTGCGCCCGCGTAACCGTCAACTGACCCGGCGCGCCATCAACCTCATGCTTCGACCAGATAACTCGCGATAAAATATTCTTCTCCCTTTCTTTCCTTTTCGTCCTGGCGGCTACAACAACAACAACGAAACATGAAGATCGAGCGAACACTGGCGACGGAGAAGGAGAGGCAGCCCATGGACAACTCGGCCTGCTGCACCTGCGCCAAGCTGCTGACCTCCGTGCCCCGGTACCACCCCGCGACCGAGAAGTCGCTCCCCGATGACCGTGTCTTGGAATGCTGCGCGCGAATCATATGCGGCAGCTGCATCCACGTAACGCCTTCTTTCCGTTGTTATTACAGACCAACAGATGCTGACCCAGGTTCAGAACAACCCCCGCTTCGCGTCCTACTGCCCCTACTGCCAGACCTCGTCCAACCCCGCCACCTCCGTCCTCCCGCCGAATCTCAAAGACCCGCCCGCATACACCTCCGTCGCCCGTAGCAACCTCCACGTCTCCGGGTCCTCGGCCCCGCCCCCGCCGTACACAGCGACAACCAACGTACCCGTTGACGACGAGAAGGCCGGCTCGTCCGCCACGGCCACGCCGCCCGAGGACACCCTGCACTTCCTCAACCACGAGCACGACACCGTCGCCTCCCTGTCGCTGCGCTACGGCGTCCCCGCCGCTGTCCTCCGCCGCGCCAACAACATCACGAGCGACCACCTCCTGCAGGGCCGCAGGACGGTGCTTATCCCGGGGGAGTACTACGTTGCCGGCATCAGCCTGTCGCCGCGGCCGGTCGAGGGCGAGGAAGAGGAGCTGCGCAAGAGCAAGATCCGGCGGTTCATGACCGGGTGCAAGGTTTCCGACTACGACGTTGCTGTGCTGTATCTCGAGCAGGCCGGGTATGACCTCGAGGAAGCCATGGAGGCGTTTGCTGCGGACGAGGCGTGGGAGAGGGACCATCCGGTGCAAGATGGGGGTCGACGTGGGAAGGAAAAGAGTGCGCCCAAGAACCGGGGGCCGTTCTGGAGGGGGTCCGCGTGAGGCTGCGGGGATTGATTGATTCACACGAAATTGGCAGGCGTTTTTGGGGGATTGGTATTATTAGAACTCTTGTTCATTGCATCGTCATCATGTCCTGTACCACCCAACGGCTCTTTGGCCTGTATGAAACGCCGCTAACATATACCTTACGCTTTGTACAATACACGTAACAATTGATGTCTCCTTCCCAGAAATGAATGGTGATAACCACCACTTATAAGCCTCCTCAAAAGGCGGAACGTGTTCTAATGTCTGAAATCTTCCTCTCAATCTCCCTCACGGACCGGTCCAGCTCGCCGGCAATCATCAGCTTCTTGTCATTAGGCAGGAGTGTGTATCTCTCGCAGAGGTCGCCATCAATGACGCCCTTGACCGGTACGTAGTAACCGCGGTACATGAGGTGGTCTCTGCCTGCGAGTGGCGCGTCTTCGGTGCGCATATGCTGCTCGAGGTTCTGGAAGAAATCGACATCCTCGCGGGTGACGAAGGGAATGAAGACGCCAATGGTTCCGTTGATACCGCTCCAAAGGAGGACGTCCTGGCCACCAACGACGAGACTGGTCTTTGTGATACTTGTGGGCACGTCTTGGGTGTAGGAGTGGCTGAGAAGGTTGAGACGGTGAGGTGTGCCGTGGAGATAGTCCCTGGTGTTCAGCAGGTGCAAACCAGCTTGCTCCTCGTCGGCTTCTTGGCTCGCCTTCTCTGGACAACGAACGAGAAACATGTTGCCGAACTTGTCTCCTCCGGCGACCGACTCGTAGTCTACCATGGTTGTGCAGGTGACCCATCTTGCGATTGTGTCGTCGACGAATGGGATGAGCTTGTTGGTGGTGGGCTTATAGACGACGTAGGTGACACCGTGTTGTACGTCACCCACGACGATGCGACTGCCTTGTGTGCTCAGAGACACAATCAACTGCGGCGCTACATCTGCTTGTGATTTTCTGAGCATCTGTCGTAGACCCAGGTCGTATATCCTAAGAGTCTTGCCGACACCAGCAAGCAGTCTGCCCTGGAAGGCCAGGAGAGCTGTGGGAGGCTCCTCAACCTTAGTTTTGTGGATAAATTCCAGCTCATGGCCGTCTTCGCCAAAGCGGTATACGTGTATGTATCCTTCCGTGAACTGTCGCGGGTTGACAATCATGTCTTTCCCTGTGCCAACGATCAGGAAGTTTTCATTGTCCTGGCTGGCAAAAGAGACAATCGCAGCGCTGACCGCAGCTTCATTGTTGTCGAGATCAACGGTCTGCAGTACTCGTTGCTCTTCCGACAATGGATCAATGACACTGATGCAGGATGCCCAGCGACCTTTGCCCTTGGGATATCCGAACTCATCAGGCGGGAGAACAGTCGCGTCGCCGTTCACCACCCCAGGCTCCGCGATGAGCTTGGCCCTGAGATCGGGAGGCAGTGTGTTGTTGTCTGACTCAATAGTGTAGAACATGGGGTGATCGGGATGCTTTAGAAGACGCCTTGGAGTATAGGTCAGGGGTATCGACTTTTGTGTGATGGTGTCTCCGAGGTTCTCGATGGCGAAAATCCTGATTCTTGTCAGCGGCGGGCCACGAAGTGAATATTCGAAAGATGCCAATGAAAGAAGAACCTTCAGTAGGAACAATTGGTAAAAAATGCGTAAGACCTCACTGCACTTTGGCGTAGGAATCCAATTCTCATCATGGTAAGGGAAAAAAGCGAAAGAGAAAGAAAAAGAATGCTTACCTCAAGGACTGGCCCTGAATGCCAACAACACCTTCCTCGCATTGCTCACTGCTGAAGTTCCATACCCATTCCAGGTCCACGTAGTTGAGGGGAGTAACCACGAAACCTCTAGTGATAGGGTCGGAGTACCCAAGCCATGGACGTGAGCTCAATCCTATCACACACGTTCGACCTTGAACGGTGACTTGGAAGAGTCGCACGGGCTTTGGGCCCAGGAACTTTTGCCGGGTATCTGTCAACTCTCCAGTAACCTCATCTAGCACCGTCCGCAGATAGACACCAGAGTGAAGTCCGATATGGAGGTACAGGGTTGAGCCGCCAGAAGAAGAGTCATCCATGGCAATAATAGCCAGGGATGAAGGAGGAGCAGTCAAGGCTTGCACCGATTTGCTCTCAAGGGTCGAATCGGGGTCCAGAGACAAAACACGAACCGTGCTGTCGTCACAACCCACTGCAAGGAACGAGCTTCTCAGACGTCCTTCCGGAACCTCTCCCAAGCTAAGGCAGGTGACGGTACCGAACATTTCTTTCTTCTCGTCGTACTCTGCCAAAGATCCATCGCCATCCATCTCAAAGTACACAATCTCACCGGAGCTCAGAGCCACAGCAACTTGGTGTTCGTTGGTCGTGGCAGCAACGATGGATCGATGCTGAGGAGCTGCCCACTCGTTGATCTGGCCGTGGCGGATGTGACGGATACCCTTGGGATGGACCTGAATAAGACCGTCCTCGCCAAGCAGTTGCGCTGCCAGCGTGGGCACCGAGGTCAGGAATCCCGAGTCGCTAACCTCCTCGACGGTCTCGCCGATGCTTAACACAAGGGTTCCGTTCGTAAAGGACAGCACAATATAGGCATCGTACTGATCGCCACGGCTCAGCTTGAGTGTCCACACGGCTGAAGGAATACCGGGCAGCTCAGAAGCAACGATCTCATTTACCTCCAGACCGTGCTTCAACATCCTGAATGTGCTGCGAGCGCCGTTTCCACATGCTGTGTAAATTTGAGGCGCATCCTCGCCAGTCAGGTTTGCGACCTTGCAGTCGAGGAGGGGGTTCATTGAGTCGATGCTCTCTACCAGAGCCAGGTTTTCAAGTGGCCTGGGGTAGAAGTACACTGCATCGTAACCAGCCTTGGGGTCGGCTGGGAAGTCGTCGCTCGAGAATTCCTTCTCTTCGTCATCGTCTCCAAGCTTCTCGAACTGGTAGAACTGGTGGTTGCCAAACTGACTAGCCGCATACAAGAAACCGCTCTTGAGAATACACAGACTAGACGACACCGGCACAGTATCAAAGTATTTGATCTTGAGCCTCTTAACCTCGCCGGTAGGATTGCCGTCTGCGTCCTCAACCATATCGATTACAGCTTTGAACAAATCACCGTCTTCCGTCTGAAGCAGGAAGAAGAAGGCTCCAGCACTGCCCTTGAGCTTGTGCATTACACCAGAAACGATGTGGCGTTTCCTTGAAGGATCTTCCGTAGCGCCACGTCTCCGTGGTATCGGTACGCGGAAGGCTTCTTGGTTTGAATGACGGTATGTGATGTTCTCCTCTCCGCACACCAAGACACCGCTAGGGCCATCTTGACCACCAGGAACTTGGAAGAGTAGAGATGCGGTTGGGTCGACAGGCTCGGACCACTTTCGGACAACATGGTTGAGTCCCAGGTCCAACTCATAGTACACCAGCTGAGTTTCGGCTTCGCGAGCGGCCTCTCCCGTGGGATCTTGGTCTGCCTCCGTGTACTCTATCTCCAGTGCAGCAAAGACAGGGTTCGCGTAACCAACATCGAGCGCAACCATGGACAACACCAAGACACCAGGCTTATGCGCCTCCAGGGGCGAGGAGATGGTGAGTTCGGCTTGAGCGTTTCGGTTCAGAACATAGACAAGTTTATTCTTTTCGACCGAGGCGATGAGACAAGCTCTGCCCTTCGGATCGCAAGCGAGGTATTCTCCGGGAATCACGCGTCGTACTCCAGACTTTCCAAAGGTCTCTAGATGCAGCCGTTGGAATCGGTTCTGCGCGGGGATGTACTCGACGATTGTGATCCTTCCAGAGTCAGTCGCCAGAATGAGATAGTCTTTGACACGAGGTCAGCAAAGTTTCGATACGATCAAGTATCGCCAGCACTGAGCGACAATGGCTTCAGTGACGCGCGTCGCGACTGGCAAGCTTCTCGAATCACTAAGTGAAGCTTCAAATGGAACGAGGAACAAAACTTACCTTTGTTGCTTCCTGCCAGCCGGAAGGCGGCCATGGACCGAATAATGCCAAAAATATCGTGCGAAAGCAGCGTAATGACCTTGCCCTGGGACGGGTCGGGTCGGAGGAGCGTCAAGCGCGATCCAGACGCCGTGACGATGTTCTGCTCCTTCGTCCCGGAGAACTGACCCAACACCGCCAAAGTGACATTGGTTGGCGGCTGAAGGGTCAGGGAGTAAAGAAACATGTTCGAGGTCGTCGCCATGTTTGCAGGTGGGCGCAGAAAGCCTGCGCGGCCGCAAAGTTCGAGCTCGACTGGATGATGAGACACGACGCGGTGGTGTTTTGAAGTGAAGGTGGGCTAGGAGGCTGGAGAGCTCCAGTACAAAATTTCAGAAGCTCTAGGTTCCCACTTGGCAACTGCTCGAAACGAGGTTCGGTGGAGACCCACCTCCGGCGCCTAGTTGATCCGGGCCACCCAAAATTTCGGGTCAACCCACCGCGGGCAGAGCTCTGGGACGCATACACTGGTCATAGCTATTGTCGACGCACGCCGCATCTCACAGTTCGGTATTGGCAAAGATGGAGCCGGCATTGCGACGAGCAGCCTCCAGCGTCTGCGGACAATGTTCCGCGACATTGAGGAGGCAATTGGTCTCCAACAGCGGTGTCAGAACCGTTTCCAGAGTCGCATCAGCCCACTCGACGAGGGGTCTACATTCCACCGTTCCGAGGAAATCAAAGGCGAATAATGCGACGAGGCAATTCTCTTCAACGACCAAAGTCTCTAGCGAGGCAGCGGCTGCTAAGCCCGCGAGCACCGAGACGGCAACCCGGAAGCTTCGTTCGGACGATCTTTTCCACTCCTTCACGAATTCGCCCATTCCCGAGATCCGGCGTCGAGCGGCCTTCATGAGACAACATGCGTACTGCCCGCACCCAGACCACAGAGCGACTCGCGTACCCACGATTGCACCGCAGGGCGATGAGCACACACATCAGACTGGAAACCTTGCGCCGGCGCATGTTGACTTCGAATGCCCCGACTGTGGAGTTCCTGTTTACTGCAGCAAGGAGCACTGGATGGATAATTACGAGGCACACCTTGAGATCTGCGACACTTTGAAGGAGATCAATGAGGATGATCATGATCTGCGGTCTGGCCGTGCTTTCCCAGAGTTCGTCATGGCCGACGACCAAATGCCGGAGGCCGTTGTCAACATGACCAACTGGGATACGTTCATGTACAGCCGAGAGTTCGAGGCTATCAACGACGAGCGTAGCATGAGGCAGGTCACGAAGATGCTTACGTACCCCATTACTATTGGCAGCATTCTGCATGAGCTTAGCCCGTACAGCGTAAAGCAGGGCGAAAGGCTCACAAGCGAGGGTTTGAAGAGTTTGAGTGGTAGGTCCTTCGTCGCGAAGCTTGTGATATCAAGAAGCTCATGAGTGAACAGCTTTGCGTTATACACTTCACCCCCCTCTTTCAGGAAAGGGAACAGATATGAAGGACCTTCGTCCTGAGGCGCCGCCTGTGAGAGTGTTCTGCTTGGGCGCTCGCGCCGAGTCGTCGCTTCCGAGAAACGTCTGGCTTCAGCTGGCGCATCTGTTCCCCGAGAGCAAGATTCACCTCATTTTCATCGGCCCTGAAAGTATGGCGAACAGGGATGACGAATTCCCGCTACCCCCCAGAACACCCGAGAACCCTTTCGGCATGGTGATTGAAGACCGGATATCTCACAAGCTGAAGATCAGCACTATTGTGGACTACTATCATACGATCCACAAGACGGGATATTTTGCGCCATATGACCCATACTTTGACTGCTTCTGCCTTTTCCACCCCGGCCTGGGTCACCCGGCGAGCAGCCATGAATGGTCCGAGACTCTGCCGATGCTTCTTGAGACGAAGCTTCCCATCATTGCCACGGGATACACCCAGTTCGACATGGAGAGAGACATTGAGTGGGTTCGTAAGACTGCCGCTGGCGAGTTCGATATCCTTTTGGAGCCCGGCGAGAACCGTTTCCGCAGTCTGAGGTGGGATCTCAACGACCTCGACCCTCAGGACGTCAGCTGCGGAAACTGGGGAGTCTGGGCATTCCGTGGAAAGAGGTATGTTGTACAACGGCATGGTCTTGAACATTCTTACTGACTCAAACAGGTATGAAACGGCAACCAAGGATCTCTGAGTGGCCTGGAGGATACTGGTAATGATTCTAGGCCGTGCATAGAGAGGCGTTGTAAATAAGTGTACTATACTGCTCACGACACGTGCATTGTACAACAGGAGACGGGGAGAAAAGGAGGGGGAAAAAACAAGCCGACTCTACTGCATTCCACACGCTTTCTTGACCCTGTGAAATTATGAGTCTAGACGTTGCTGTTTGAGTAGCATCCAGAGGTGCCATGGACGCATCGATGAGAGGCAGCAAATTTGCCGTCAACTTTTCCCAAGTCGCATGTGTATACCGATGCCAAGGTAATAATCGCTTCTAGAAGAATTCTGTCTTGTGCCTGTTAGACAAACCGGTGCCAGCGGCGTTCCTTTGCAGACGCAGCTTCCTCAGCTACAGGTAGGTTGCCTTATGTAAGGTCCGGGCGCCGTCCTGCAGCGCACGGGGTCACAGCTGCGGGAGGTTGAGCCGCTTTGCACCTGCAACGGCAGACCAGCATTCCCTGTAATTAACCTGGGAGCCGGGGGCAGGTCCCCAGTCCCGTCGTCACTTCACCTTAATCCGTCACAGCACAGATCAGCGTCGTCCGAAATCTAGCTGGCTGCAAGTCAAAGTCGACGACAACCCCTCCTCGCCAACTCCTCTGTGCTGGTCGCGTGCGCCCGGTCGCCCTTGATACCAAGTCATACCATGAGACTGCGGCTTTACAGACGTTAGACGGCCATGACAGCTGTCGCTACTTCTCGCGCACCCACGCCGCGCCCGAAAGCACCCGCAACAGTCAGTTTCGCGAACGACATCACCTCCTTTGCCCCGACACCCTCGACCCCCGCTACCGAACGTCTCCGTCCGCAGTTGCAGAGCAATCCTTCCGCCCGCCGATCAATTCGCGCAGCCCCTACCGACTTCCTCTCCGACAGGGCCACTGCCGCCTTCATCCGTCGTGTCCTATGTTCCCAACAGCTCTCCGATAAGGAGAGAACCACCCCGCCCCCGATTGAGGAGCTGCTGCCGCCCCTGACAAGTCGAAACGACGTCGACCTTCAGCTATACGCCCTGATTGCTGTCATTTTGAGGGAATACGTACAGGCCTGGTACAGCAAGATCACACCAGATGAGGCCTTTGTCGACGAGATTGTCCAGATCATAGCCCATTGTACCAGAGCTCTGGAACAACGGCTACGGAAGGTCGATCTAGAAAGCCTGCTCTTCGACGAGCTTCCCGACTTGCTGGACAAACATATCGTCGGTAAGCTTGCTCTTTGTTCGCTCGTTTCCACATGAACTAACACCACCTTTCAGCCTATCGCGCAGCGCATGACCCCGTATGTAGGCCTCCAACGGAGATAGACCCTCGAGAAGTTTACCACGCACTTTGTCCAGTGGCGCCCTTGTCACCAATACCACGGCCAGACCAACCAGAGACCGTTGCGAAGCAGCAAGAGAACGAAGCAATCTACCGCCAATTGTTGGTACAAGGCGTTTTAGCCGTACTGCTGCCAACCGAAGACCTCGAAAACGACTGCCTAACCTCCTTGGTCGGTCAAATCCTCTCTGAGCTCATCATTGGCAATGTCTTGGCCAATCGGCTCTCTCAACCATGGCTTATTTACGAATGCCTGATTATTCTCACGAGAGTCCTTGAACGGAAATCCGAACCCATTGAGGAAGATGTTGCAGAGGCGGTGCAGGCCGGGTCAGCGGCTCCTCTACCTAGACCGGCTCGCCGCAGCTGGTCAATCCAAGGGGTGTTCTGGTCTTTCGTACACTGGTGTTTTCTGTCATTTGCAATGATACGCCTGCTTGTCAGCACTCTCGCCATGTCTTCATCCTTGCCTCCAAGAGCAGAGGTTGCCTACGATGAGAAACACGAGTTGACGGGTCAGTTATCAGATTCAAAGACACCTGATGCGCTCACGGGCTTGGACGAAGCACAGCCAGTGAAGACTCCCATCTTCGCCTTCAAGCTGTGGACCTGCATATCCGACCTGATCGAATTGGACGCCCGCATGCCTTGGTTGAGCGGAACGCTCTCGATGCTTCAGCTCGGAGCTATGAAAGGTCCAGGCCGGGTCGCCGCCCTAAACGGACCCATGGACAGGTAGGCATCCATCTTCTTCCTCCTCCCTCCCTTTCCAGACGAACTCACGTCACACCGCATGAGCTTCAAGTCACTTGACCTGGCTTCGCTCCAGTGAGCACACGGAAACGCTCAGTCGAACAAGTGCAAGATGAGAGCTGCTTCAGTAATTGCCTAGTGGGCTGCTGAGAAGGCACATTCGGCGATGGACTTGATACAAGCTGTAACGACACGGTTCGGGGTGCGCGCAGTGAAGGGGTCGAGTCCTTTGGAATGCTGCGCGAAAAAAGCCGAAATATGCTGTGCGACACCCCCCACCCGGCCCATTCTGCGACCCAACCCAGACTTGACCTCCTACCCCGATTTCTCGAGACTACGGTCGCACTTGCAGGACCTCATGGGCGCCAGCCAATCGCAGAGGGAATCGACGTTGCTCGCCTCCGATTTGCTTGATAGGTTGTCGCGGGGCTGCGCTTCCATCCACCAGGAAGCCTCATTTACGCGCCCAGCTCCAACAACGAGCACCGACTTACAAGGGTCTGGTCACCACCGTCATCTCCTTCATCCACGCACACCTACGGAGACCCGGCACTCAGTCACTCAACCGTCACGCCCTTCGCTTCCCGTCGCCCCACCGCATCTGCCTGCCAGAAACTCCGTCAGAAGTCGGTACACGGGTTGGCATCATTCTTGCTGCTGGTGACGGGGCCGCCTTCACTAGCAGTATCATCATGGGGCTCCCCATGGGCTTCGTCAATGGCCGCCTGTTAGTGCACCTCGTTTGCTGAAACGTCACGCAGCCACTGACTCGATCCGTCCCGTGAGGCAGGCTAGCAGCTTGCTCTCTTTCAGCGGCTAGCTGTCTATCAACCGTCATCCGATTCGACAGTTGGCGACATGACGGCTGGCCCAATATGGAAAGTCGAGATACGTCTCTTTGAAAGCCCGAATCTTCGTCCTTGCGTGGCTTGCTACAGAGCCCCGGTTCGGGGGCCAGAAAGAATTGAACGTCACACCCTCCGACGCATGGAAAGCACACACGATTACGGGGAGAGACGGTAGCCTTGCCCGGGGAGCATCAGCAACCATTTACGGATCTTGGACGGACAGGGGAAATATTCTGCCTGCCTTGCGACACCGACGCAACCTTCGCCTCCAGCGTACCAAGCTTTTCACTTGTATCCCCTCTTTTGGCGCATGCTGCTCTACATGCGCGCGGCCCTTCCAACACTCGCTCGTCGTCAGCCGTGTCTAATCCCTGTTGAATTCGTGTTTCCTTTCCCTTAGTTGTTTCCATTCATTTCCAATGTCTTGCGCCTCACATTCTCGTTCGATTCCCCTCCCCCAGATCCTCTCACTTCACACACATTGACCCTGTAGCCTCCACGCATGGACTGCGACTGTCCGAGTCGGGAGCAAAGCCGGGACTGACATGAGAGCGCTTGCCGCGTCGCGCGCGAATTATAGGCTCATATCGCATACCATACACCAACGGGTTCTCGACGCCGCGTACCTGCCCACCCTCCTTCGGTCCATCCGCGCCGCCCTCTTTCCCAACAACGCTCCCGGCGTCTCGACCTTGGTGGCCCCCTCCTCCGATCAGGAGCTGCGTGCCCTGCGCCGCAGGTGCGCTAGCGCGGTTCTAGCCAGAATCCCGCCGTGGCTGGCTAGGCTCTACCTGGGCGGGCGAGGCCTTGGCCTCCGGTGGCGGTCCGGTCCGGACTCTAGAGCAACAGGAGCAGCAGCAGAAGCTGGGTCTAGCGGGGATGACACCGCCGCGGCCGGTGGTCCTGGTTCTGGTCCTGGCAGCAGCAGGGATGCCAACGTCGAGTCGGTCGCCACCGGCACTAGCGACTGCGATAGTTCAGGTGACGAGAACGGCACAAAGTCGCAGGCTCCTGAAGACGATGAGGATCAGCAGCAGATGCTGTCCGAGATTGAGGGGGGCATCCTCGACGTCTTCTCGGACGAATACTGCAACAAGCACTTTGTGTATGGCATGTTGGAGTTGATCCTGGTGAGACTGATGCCCGAGCTGGCGGAGAAGGGAGTGGTTGAGCTGTGGGAGGAACGATTGAGCCTATGAGCTTCGTGTGCTGCCATGCATTTCTTTTTGGTGCTTCGCCTTGATCCCCGTTTAGTCTAGATACCCTTCTGCCAAGATGATGAAGTATTTTGATTTCACGATGTTCGCAATGTTCGACAATGTTCACGATCATGACCGCCACATGTTACACAGAATGCCATTCCAAGTCTCACATCACACCGTTTACATGCCATATTGCTTTTCCAGTCTATATCGGTTTCCAGAAGCGAATCTGAGTTACACACACAAGACAATATCACGGAAGGTGGGCGAGGATTATCCTCATTGCAACTCCAACGCTCGCTCGTATACATCACGATAGTCTTCTCCTTGCACTGGTTGGGTTGTGAACCTTCCCAAACGTCACGGCCATATCTTTGTCAACGCATTCATCGAGGGAGAAACGATGTTTTTTGTAATTTCTGTAGACCAGTCGTAGAGGGGACGAAAAAAAGGGGCTAATCCCTAGAAATAAATGCAAAAGGGGCCGCCCGTTTTTTTTTTCTTGTCTTTCGGATTTCGCGCATACTCTGGCCGGGGTAACGCGAGTCTTCTTTGGGTTGGCTGCTTTGGTTGTTGTTTTCGTAGCCAAGGAGGCCTCAGTTTCCTGACCTCAGACTCGGGAGGTGGAATGCCTTTCCACCTCTCTCGGTCGTTTCCCCATCATCCTCTGGCCTCCCTTGCTCTGTACGGGTCTCCTGCCATTTGTTTTCTCGGTTTCCCTCTCCTGTCAGAAAATCGTTCAGATATCGTCCGATTGTCCGATTATGTGATGTCCATAGATGATGTCCGTAGATGATGAAGTGATGATCCCTTGAGGGCTCCCGTGTTCCCTTCTCCCAATGCCTGGCTACCCCAGCCAATCTCCCTGGCCTAATCCCAAACCCCCTTATCTCGCAATGCAGCTGCGTCTGAGGAAACCCGGGAAATAATACAGTGGCGAGTTCGTTTGCGAATCGTCGATATAGCGAAGGAAAGAAAACAAGGAAAGGGGCAGATAATAGAGCGCTTGGAAACAGTGTGCCGAGTGACGGGAAAAAAACAGAGATAGATACTGAAATAAACCAAGAACAAGTATTTGCAAAGGTCGCGCAAGGTGGGAATTTTCGGTGTTCGCGTGAGCGGCAAGGTCTTTTCCTTGATGAGCGGCGGATAAGGATGCGAAATTGGGGTATATAGAATATGTTGAAGTTTGGAGTGAATGGTTCTCCCATGAACTCGTCTTTTGCTAATCTTGTCCCCTGGCTCTGTAATGATAAGATATATTGTGTCCATATTTCGATGTCGTGAGACTGGGGGCCGGGGATGGAAGACGCTCAAGATGTCGATCGTGGGAGTGAAGTGGCTGTCGCGAGACATTGACCGTGTAGGTAAAGCCGATGATGTTTTCGAAACCGTAACCCGATCCCGGCGAGTGTGAGCCGTTCTTTGCAGAACCCTCGCCGGGTCTAGGGGTTTGTGGGACCATGATGATGGTCGCTGTTCTGTTGTTACGCACGCGTTAATCGCGTGGCTTCGTCCCTGTACCTTACCCCGTCCATGCCCAGGCCCAAAACAAAAGCAAGACATAACGCCTGAGCAAACGATGGAGTGCTCGCTGGGAAGAAAAGATCGCGGGCCTTTACTGGGTCAAGACTGCCTCGGGCTTGACTTCAAAAGACATGTGGTTCGGGTGATGGGTAAGAGTTTCAGTGTCGCCCTCGGGAATCCGATCCAGGCCGCCCACCGAAGATTTGGCAGCATGTTGCGGATTTACTCGAAGTTTCTCCGTCAGCTTGAGCAGGCCCTGGTAGTCCTTCTGGTCGACCAAGCCGCTCGCAGCTGTGCTGGAGAAAAAGCTCAGCAACGTGTCGGCCGCTCTTCGGGCCTCCTCTTGCGTCGGGGATGTTGGAGACGAGCCCGCAGGCGTGGTCGCTGATCTGCCGGCCATGCTGCTGTTGCTGCTGCTGTGGTGCAGATGCGGAGACGATGTGATTGCGGTATCCAGAGCAAAGTGCGGTGCCGCCATCTCGTAGATCGGTGACTCTAGTGCAGAAGACGGGGCAGTCGATGCTGGGTGGTACTTCGGAGTCATGGGCTCAGTCGTTGCAGTCTGGTACATTGCTTCAACGTCAATGTTCGGGAACGTCTGACTTCTGGGCCTCTGGAAGTTTGAAGCGACTTCGTGCATCTGGCGAGACGAATTAGGGGGCAAGAAAGCTCCAGCGTTGGGGTCAGGGGAGAAGGTAAAGGTTCCCGTTGGACTCAGGGCACTCCCAGAGAAGGATGAATTGGCGGCATCGGTCAAGGCACTGTTGAGAGACGTGGTGCTTTGAGAGTTGGAATGTTTGTATGCTGGACCGTCTCCGTAGCTGACAAAACCAAGACCGTGAACAACGTCTTCGTCGCTTCTGTCAGCGGACAGAGGGGACTGATGACCTGTTGGCGATGCTGGGGAGATACCAGATGCTCCTAGAGATGGAGAGCCAGAGATCTTGGCGTGGTTCGTGATGTTCGTTTCCGATGCCCTTCGCGACAGCCTTCCTCCAGGGAGGATGTTTCTCTGTTTGAATCTTTCCAGCCACGTGGCGTTGATCGATTTCGTCTGGTTTGCTTCACCGCCGCCGTTGGTAGAGAAGTGCCTAGCCTGCTCCAGGATCTCTTCATCACCTGGAGTTAACCCTGCTTGGACCTGTTTCCTATACCAGGAGACGACGCCGCGATCAATGTCCGGATACTTGCCTTTGGCATGGCGTCTGCCGGCGGGGGATTGACTTCTGTCCGCCTCAGGATTCAGGTACTTTTCCTTGTTTCTGAGGACCTTGGATACAGTGCTATGGAGGATGTCAGTTTGGTATTCAACGTTGCCAGTCTTGGTACCAAGGCCTACCTGCGCTCAACCCCAAACATGGCACCAATATCAGTCTGTTTAACGTTGGGGTGTTCGGCCGCGTACTGGCACATTTTCTTCCTGTCTTCATCCGTCAAGACCCTTCGCTGCTGGGGCTGGGCACCGTTGCCGTGTCTCCCCGTCCTGGCGGGCGCGGGAGGGACCACGGGAGCCATGCCCAAAGGTGGTGCCGAATAGCTGTTTGGATTCGTCAACATGCTGGGCCATGTTGGTTGAGACGGTATCATGAGCATTGGAAGCTGTGAATGGGATTGTTGATGATGCGGCTGTATCGGTTGAGGGGGCGCCGGAGGAGGAGGCATCCTGCCAATCGACTCAGACGGCAAGCCGTGAGGCATAGTAGGCATGAAGGCGCCGAATGGGCCGTAGTCTGGCATTGTGTTTTGGTGAGTGTACGAATTCATGTCGTTCCAGCTCTCATTGCCGAAGGATGTGTGGCTCTGTGACATGTGGCTGTCTTCGTCTTGAGCCATGTGGTTGTCTTGATCCATAGTGGTGGTGCCCACGATGGAGTGGTCCATTGTTTATATGACTCGGTCGAGTTCCAGGAAGAGCCAACAAGCCAACTCGACAAGGCTCCGAGCGGCAAGTGTGTTTGGCTACCTAGGTGGCCTGTAGTTGTTCAATCCAGGTTCTGGGTTGGTGATTGCGAAGAGGGGATCGCGCCGATGGCTTTGGCTTGACTGATGGGATGGCACTCGGGCCAAGCAAGTGTGGGGATGCCTGGTCCCAGCAAGCAGATATTGGTGGGTTCGACTTCATGAACGGAAGACGGCATGCATGATAGAGGAGGCCAATTGGTTCCTGGAGGCGCGGCGTGCAGGAGTGCAGGCGTGCAGGCGGTCTGCTGTGTAGGTCAAGAAGCCCTGGGCCCCGGGGGTGACTTAGATGCAAGTGCGTTGCAGGCTGCAGAAGCGTGTTGGGTTGGGAGGGGGGAAGGGACAGGAAAGGATGTCTTGTCTTGTCTTCTTGTCCGGTTGACTGCTTGCTTTGTGAATGGCTGTTGCCCGTCGGGCTTTGGGTTCGGGCTGTCTGTCTGCAGCGCCTTCTAAACGAAAAGGGCCGGTCCTTGATGCAGGTGTTGGGGGTTCGAGTTTGAGGGCGGGTGCAACGAGCAACTGCCTTTTAACGCGGTAACCACCAACCCAGTCAGTTGATCTTTTACCCTATCAGGACCCCCCGGATTCGCTCACGCCTTCTCGGTTCCAAGGGTGTTTCTTGTCTCGTGCCGCCGTCTGGACGGTGAGGAGAAGGCCGGCAATCGATTTACTGCAGGTTTGGCGGTGGTCGATCGATGTTTCGATCTGCGAGCGTCCGCAGAGAGATGGCGGTGATGAGAAAGAGACAACAGCGAGGATCAGATGAGGAGAAGAGCGTCGATGGCAGAGGAGATAGATTCGATGTATCTACCCGGCCGGCCAGTGGAGGATAGAGGAAGACAGGCCTGACAGGTCTGGAGAGTCGAATCGGACCAGTAGGAAGAGAAGGGTAGGAAGCGGTCTCCTGCAAGAATCAGACGCCGCGACGCACAAGGCAAGGCTTGGAGGCCAGAGCTAGCAGGTCAGGGTTGGGGTAGGCGGGCTTGTCAAGATAGTAATACTGTCCTGCGCACGAAAGGATGGGAAGGTGTGCGGTGCGATGCGGTGCGGTGCGTTGCGGTGGTGGGCCGTCCTCTACTATACATATGTACCGCCGTACACTAGAGCGGATGTTTTCCATGTAAATAGGTACACTGCCGGCAAGGGTACGGGGGTGTCTCGTCTCCTACTGGGGGTGTGGTGGGTAGGATTGAATCTAAGTCTGACTAGGGTCTTGACTTGGTGTGGCAGCGGGCCTGGTGAAGGATAAGATGGAGCTCTCTGGCCTGTGTGCGTGCACATGCATCCACAGATACATGAAGAAGCCCTCGACAAGGAGTGAAAGGAAGACGCCGAGGGGGAAAAGGATTTGGTGACAGTCAGCAGGCTGGGCCAGTCCGATTCTTGGGGAAAAAAAAACCTTTGGGTCGGAGGTTGAGTTGAATCGCTAGAGCCGAGATGGTTGTCAGAGCAGGAGAGTCTGGGTGGAAAAGTGGTTGCAGTTATGATAGGTCCGAAAGAGGAGGGGAGGGCGACAACAAGACTGAGGTGCAGCGGACTCTTATGCATAGAACATGATGATATTGGCAAGGAACGAAAAGAACCGAGGGGTCAACGATGGCGGAGAAGAGCATCTTGCAAGCAGCGATCGAGGCAAGAGAGGCAGGTTAGGTAGGGCGGCGGTGGTGAGGCAAATGCCGTTGAAGAGAGTTCCAGAGTGTCTGTAAGTGCGCATGGCAGTTGATGAGGTTGCGTATCTCAAGGGCGAAGCAGGGTTGGTATTGAGTGTTTTCATCAATGAAGACATCATAGTCGGCTTACAATTGGTGTCTAGACCACTAACAACCGCCACGGCTAGGGAATTGAGGATGAGCTAGAAGAAGCCACTGGCTCGGTTGGTCTCCGTTGCCGCATGGGAAGAAACGACGGCGGATCTAGGAACAGTTTTGACGGGAATGGGGCAAGCCACACACAGACACTAGTTGGGATGCTGGTTTGCTTCCGTCTCGTCTCGTCTCGTCTTGTTCTGTCGCGCCTCCTCTGGGGCCTGGGCTTGCCCTCGGTTGCTCTGTCATGTCTCGGCTTATCCCACGCTGAAAGGAGAACGGCCACTAAGCCAGCCCAGGCGACCAAACGGGGGAATCTAGATTCCCATGTTTCTCGCCTCGTGTTGTAAGATCACGACTGGCATAGCTGAGTCTGTCAGGTTGATGCAAGGTGACCACGGATCGGGCCACGCTGGGGAGATTCTGTAGGGAAACAAGATTTTGTATGACCCAAGAGAAACGGAAACGATGGCAGACAGGTGAGGCTGGTCTGACGGAGGAAAAAGCAAGCCAGAAAGCGAAATGTTACAGAATACGGTTGTTTGTCTACTAATTAGCAAGGCTCAATAATCAAGAAAAGAGGGCGGCAGCAACGGGGTTGAGGAAACGGACAAAGTGCGCGCCAATTAGCTGACATTAGTACCTGCTTCCCAGTGAGATTACCACCCACACGCTGACACGGGCGTACACACTGGGAGGACGTAGACGTAGATGTAGACGGAGAGGTGGACGCATGAGCAAACGCACTGGGAGACATGTCCGTCGCGATGAGGTCGTCCTCGGAGGGGGGGAAGAATCGAAGGAGACGGAGGAGGTAGTCAAGGCAGCTCTAGTGACGGAGTATTTAGATCCCTGGCGTCTGGATATTGTTAGAAGATGGTGCGGCAGTGAAGATAGGGAAGCAGAGGAGGGCAAGGTACCTTTAGCAGCAGAGGCAGCGAACACATGGTGTGTGTAGGCGTGTGTGTGTGTGTGTGTGACGGGCTCTTTCTCATACGCTGAGTGGTCGTGGAGCGAGCTAACGGAGCTTGAGCAGAGGAGGGACGTATGCGAATAGCGCGGCTGGGCTCCCGTGGGGATACCGATGGCGCAGAGTGCGGGTGATGCTTGCTGATGGGATGAGAGATGGAGGGGGCACTTGGTAGGATGGATGGATGGATGGATGGATTGGCGTGGCATGGGATTATGCCAATGTGAGAGATGAGAAGGGCGAGACGAGACATGGAGACCTGTCGAAGAATGACGAAACCCAAGCCACGCTCAATTACATTACCGTCCATGCCATACCATGCCATGCCATGAGGCATTGCGTCCACCGTCCGTCTTGCTCACTTCTCACGCACCCCGGCTGCGATGGAGATGCCTCTTGCCGCGTGGTTCTCGGTGGCTTCCTTGCATTCCTTGCACTCCCGGACGGTGGAGGCCCAGTTTTGGTTGTGGTAGGTATTCGCAGGTGATGTAGGTAGCTGTCAAGTGCTTGTACCTTCCATTGTGCTCCGCTACGTTACCTACGCCAGGTTGGTCCGTAGGTAGGTCGTAGGCATGCGAGGTCATCGGAGACGTTGCTGCGCAGAGACGAATGGACGATGAAGTGCGGATGAACGGTCGCCAAAGCAGAGGACGGGGCGAGCGCTGCTGAGTGAGGTAAGGATCGGGTACCTGAGGTAAGGTAAGGTAGGTAGGTAAGGTAAGGCAGGTACTTACGAAGGGTAGGTATTCGTAGGCAACCTAAGGGAGGGCAAGGCACGGGTAGAGAGAGGGAAGGACTGGACAAACTGCGTCGTCCCATCTTGGGCAGTGGGCCGGCGGCCGGGCGTTCAGTGGCTCTCACCCGTCCTTGCCTGCCTTCACCAGCGTCCGCTATTCCCACTTGGTGCAGCTACGGATACACTAAGGTATACGGACCAAGGTGCACTAGCAGAAGGGCTACCTTACCTTAGAAGGCGCACGAGGCAGGGGTACTGGGCAGGGGCTGTTGCGTGGACCGTGAGCCACTCTCCCCCACTGGGGAGGTACTTAGGTAGCATGGTGCGAGGCACGAGGTACCTGCCTTCCTTACCTAGGTACTACTGCATAGTAAACTACTAAGGTATGCAGTAAGTATCGGCTCCACTTTATACCGCAGTGCTCCGTCCGCAACTCCGTACCTTCCCCGAATGACAATCAAAGACGGGCCTGAAGACGCGCAGAGTTCAGACAGCAAGAGACAGGCCCAGCTTCAACAACCCCAATCGCCCCCAGTGATTGAGGGGTTGCGGTCCCTTCCTCGACTCCCATAGGGCCATCGGTGCCCAATCCGCACCCCGTTGCGACTCATGAAGACTCGACCTTTGCGACTTTGCAACTGCCTCCACGAGCGAGCTGAGGTACTTCGCGAGAGAACACATCCACCCAACCTCGTCATCTGATGCTTTCTGATGCTCTGACCGACTATTCGTCATTGACTCGACTCGAATCGCTGTCCGTCCTCAACCGATACGAGATGACGAGAAGCGCGAATTAAACACCGTCAAGTACCTCATCCATGTCAGTTACTTTGACGCCAGACGACGACGCCCACAGCTCGGCCCTCCTGAGTCCCCTCTACACAGTACTGCGTTACTTGCGACCTGCTCCAATTCAATTCCAAAATCCGAGCCGCGCCCGTTGCGCCCTAGCCTTGCCTTGTCTGCTTCCAACCAGCCAAGTACTTACATGCTATGGTTGCTGCTTTTCTCCGGTCCGTCAAACCTGTCAAGCGATCGACTGATACTTTGAGAAAGGGCTTTTCGGCGACCTGACCCATCCTGGCAAGCCCAGGGTGGCCCCCCCCCAGACGTCCCACCCTCCTCAGCCGTCCGAGAGAACCATTCAAACATTGGAGGGGCGTGAGGGGGGGTGTTTTGATAGACCTGGAACCTCTTGCGGATGCCGGCCGCTGCTTCACGCACTGCTATCGCCCTTCAAACTTCTGTCACTTCTTGTCAGCAGGAATCAAAATAGCGTACTATTTTGTCAGCCTCGGCCAAATCGACTCGTGCCTGCGAATCCAGCATAAACGGTCGCGGCAGTCCATGACGATCAATGCATATCGCGGCGGGGACGCCCTAACCTGGTCTGATTCCTTCATTCATCCCCATTCAACACACCAACCGACCGCCAAAAATCCCGCCAAAGCTCCAACGTAAAACGAGCCAAGCTGCGACAGGCGCTTTGATCCTCAATCTTGCTTTGATATGCCGACGTCAACGGCATTCCATTAAGCATTGCTGCTGCCCGATATTGGGCTGAAGCCTGCGGTACACTACTCCCGACTAGAACTACCCTGACGCATCAACCATGGCATCACGAAGACCGTCTCCGACAATGACAGGGCCTTGTCGCAACGTCTTTTGCTCCCGTGGGCTGAACATCCACCACCGTCACATTCATCGTGGACCGCAATTGAATTGCTCTGGCTCCTCGTTGGGCCAAGCGACGAGCTGGCCACCGAGATGGGGTCTGCTTCCTACTTCCAACAACGCTGAACGTCATGCTCTTGATCAAGACTCGCCGCGGTCGCTTAGATGTCGGCCCATGCCGTCCAACAAGTGGTCCGCTCCAACCAGCCCGAATTTTCAAATCATCATGGGGCTGGCCAAGAGCTGCGATACAGTTTGATAGATCTGGCTAGCTCATCATGGGACGGGCCTATAAAACTTTTCTCGGACCAAAAGGGGACCTCCAGGGTATGTTGGCCGACACCCGGTCGATTCGTTCACACCGTCAAACCCCCAATCTCGCAGGCTTCCTTTTTTACCCAATATTCAGTGTCCACCAGCATGGTTACTTTGAGAACTGCCTCCATGAGGTCACCCGATTCCAGATGTCGGTCAGAAGACCGGCAGCGTCGCCATACAAGCCTGGGGCCGTCGAAACTCAAGGTCGGCCGTCGACCAACAGCAGCTCTCGCAACGTTTTCGGAGTTTTCATTGGACATAAATTCCGGATTCATCAAGACGTCTTTCTTCTCATCATTGGACAGAAAAGATTCTTTTGCGCGTGAGGCGGCCCTAGTGAAGCCATCCTGTAGGCCGGCCTGGCTTCCAGTTGGTCAGCTCGCCGCATACGAGAAAATCCTGGGCAGATTTGGACCATCGCTGCTTGCCAAAGGCGGTCCTGGAGGATGAAGGGCCTGGCCAAGCCTCAACATCACGGCACGAGGGAGGCTTCGTCCTTGGGGAGCGACATGCGGCGTACTATTGCGATTGGGGCATAGGCCATGCTCGATCCAGGGTCGACCAGCATCCGCCCGCGTTGGCCCGCAACGTGCGCCGTTCTCAATTTCGAGCGGGCCCTTCCGGAGGTATCCTAGCGTATATGTCACTTGCCTCCAACACTCAGCCGGGCCAGTGCCTGATCGCTCGGCAGGCACAGACCTCGCGTCCGTCACGGTAAAAGAGACGTCTCATTTCAGGATGTTGAACGGGTAGCATGCATAAAGTCAATGGGCCAGGCGGGGGATGAACCGAAGAGGTAGCGAAAGCCTTCTGGGGTCTCAGCGTGCTCCAGTCTGTCGAGGTTCAATTTCTCACCCGCCCGCTCACCAAGCCGAGGACCGTCCACTTTGGAGGCGACGGAGGCCATCTCAGAATGTGGCGTCGTGCTTCGATCTGGACCAATCGCGATGCGGAGGAGACCAGATACGGGCAGGAATCTGGGGGCCCATCCCGGCGTTGTGTTAGTGCCTTTTTGGCGACGGCCAGCCGCTGCTTACAACGCGGCCGTGACGAGGACACACAGGATCAATAAGCTGTCGCCCCAGCCTCGCGACAATCAAATGTTAAGAGCTGCAGTATTGACACCAGGGCTTCCCCAGCGCAGGATGACAGCATATCACATTCTCCCTCCTGCCCCCGATGGCAACCAAAACGCCGACCGATTGCTCGAGGGGAGCGTTCAAGCTACTGGAGCTCGGGCAGGCAACTCGGTACACCATCCTGTTCCCAAGAGACTGCATCTAGCCCCTTGGAATATGCTTAGTATGCATGCACACACGGCACGTTTGGCCTCAACTTTGCCCCCGAGCAACCATACACCCGACAGCCGCCACAAGCAGTAAAAGAGCTGCTGGCCAGGGCATCCGGTGGAGTGCAGCTGGGTCGCTCCCGAGCTCCCCCAATCCCGCTGGAAGTAGACGGAGCAGATTACGCCTTGGAGGAAGCAGGGGACCTGGAGAGCACGAGCAACATTGCAGCGCAGCATCCGCCGCGGCCGTCTGTGTTGCCCCTGCGCCTGTCTTCCCTTCCCTGCAGCCGTTCTCCCGTGGTCTGTGTCCTCTCGCCCTTCGTTCGCCTCATTTACGTTCGATTCGATGCAAGGTACGAATGCGCTCATCTATTCAGACAATCTCTAGATGAGAGGCCAAGATCGTACGCGGTCCTATTGCTACCATGCTCCGCAACGGCCCTCGTTCGCTTTCGTCGCATATCGCGGACCTAGCTCCTAGCAATCCTCGTCGCTCTTCTTTCACTCACAAGATGAGATGAGATGAGATCACGGCTTGAGAGGACCGCGGCCGACCCACCGCTAGCACCACTGCTCAGCGCAAACAAAAATCGGGACTCCGCGAGGGCTGAACATGGGCGGCAAAGCGAGCCTTGTGAAAGGTGGGCGTAAGAGGGGTGGAAAGGATTTGCGCCTGACTAGCTGCGAGAGCGGCACCCCTCTTTTTGTTTCGACCAGCACGAGTCCTGAGCCGCCGCCGCCGTTTCGTCGGGCACGTTTTTTCTCGCTCATCGGGGAATTGCAGTGAAATGCATCGCGCCAGTGGTGCAGAGCGTCCGTACTCCAAGACACAGTCAGCCAGCAATGGCGGGAGTGTCGAGCGTGCGGACAGAGGAGAAAAGGGTGTCGTCTTAGCTCTAGCTCTGGTTTAAGCGCCGACGTTCCCTCGATCCAGGGAAGCCCCCAGTCCGCTCACCCACACACCCGCCCATGCTTATCCATACCCGGCCTGTCAACCCATGCATCAGAGGACGGATGTGCGCTACGGAAGCTGCATACTGCTGCGGACTGCACTCTGCGTGCAACTTTTCTTCCCACCCTCTCCCGCGGAGCCTTTGCAGAGAAGCATGGCGGCGGCGGCCATGTGCTGCCCTCTTGCAGACACCAGAGCATGCATCCCACGCTTCTGCTGGGAAACTTTCGGCCGCAGAACGAGAGGCCCTCGGCTATGCATGTCGTCCACGATTTGCTTCAACCTTTTGGACCGCAACTTCAGATGGTGGCGCATGTGGGGTAGAAACCGTTGTCCATCATCTTGAAGCACCACCGCCTGCGTCATAATCGCGATGGGTGAGACGGCGTCGCATGCGCGCATGCGAGAGCCACGACAACGCCGAACAATGACGGCGGTGGATGCAGAGCCGTCCGCGACGGCCAAAGAAAAAGCCTGCTTGAGAGACGGCACGTTGCCCGACGAACGACGCCATGTGTGACTGCGACACACGCCGCAGTTCAAGATTCCTCTCAGGAGACTTGGAAAATATGGAGACGTTATCCGCCAGACGCCGTTTCAACTGAGACACTCATTCCGCAAGCCAGGTCTCCGGCCCCCTTTTTCATTCAATTCTCTTGGTATTCTATGATGCTAGAACGACATTTTTTGCCTGACCCAAACGTGCCTCTCATCTCGGCCGCAAGGTGAGATGCCCTTGGCGCCGCTGTCAAAGACTGACTGTTTGCGGTCGCGCCCATACGCCGCAGGCCGTTCAGCCCTGCCCTGATTTGACTGAAGCTTCAAAGTTGCAATTGGTAGCCCGTGTCCCGGCTTTTCCGGTACGCCCGCGTGTTGTTAGTACATGCCACTAATTTGTTGGAAATTTTGAATTTCGTCCAGGATCCCATGGTGTCGGGAGTCGAGTGAGATCGCGCGAGCAAAAGAGGACCTCAGGGTCCAGATGGTGTTTTCTTCTCTGGAGAGGAAAGAGGCAAGTGGCTTTCCCACCAACGCCGTCGGCACCTCCGGCCGGGAATGGGCTTGACGACAATGATTGTCGTGCGCGATTGTTCTCGTTGCCGCCTTGATCAGCGCTTGACGATTGTAACTGCAGGTGATCGATTGTTAGCATTGTTTGCTTCCTCCAGCGTCTCGCCGAACAAGGATGCCGCTTGTTCTCCAACGCAGGGTAAAGGGGCACAGCCGTACCGATATCTTCGTCAGCTAGCTCGTGGGCCAGACCGACGCGTTGAGGCTGATGCTTGACAGACTTGCCATACACAACGGCCGTCTTGAACTGCTCCAGAATGCTTCTGTGGATTTGGTTACACTGGAAATTACGTCAGTACCAGAGAACGCTATCGACCTTCTCCCGGACGGGAATGCTGCTCGTAGGGTTTCCCCCTGACGGGTCACTACTCACAAAGTCTTCCACTGTGCACCGGTTCGACCGAAGGACGACGGGCTGGGAATAGTCGGGTAAGCGGCCCTTGGGCTTCGTGTATACGCGAACCAGGTTCAGCTTCTCCCACCTACACGCGAAACGGGGTTTGTCAGCCATTGCGCCGCGCCAGCCTTTGGGGTTTGGGGAGATCCCTGCCGCCGCTGATTGTGCCGCCGGGGCACTATCCGGGCGAGGATCATACAGGGAATCCTTACATAGCCTCCATCAACTCGTCAATATTCCAACCGTGCTCGGAACTGATTGGTACGGCATTTGGAATACGGTACAGCAGGTCGAGTTCCTCGATACTGATGGCGTCAATTTTGTTGAGGACGTAGATGACGGGGATGTAACTACGGCTCTTGGCCTCGAGAATGTCGATGAGGTCGTCAATGGTGGCGTCGCATCGGATGGCGATATCGGCAGAGTTGATGCGGTATTCGTTCATGACCGCCTTGATCTCGTCGTGGTCGATGTGCGTTAAGGGCACCGTACTGGTGATGTTGAGACCGCCCTTTTCCTTCTTCTTGAAGGTGATGTTCGGAGGCGACTTGTTGATGCGGATACCGAAGCCCTCGAGTTCCGTCTCAATGACGCGCTTGTCTGTCAGGGGCTTGTTGACGTCCAGCACGATGAAGATGAGATGGCACGTCTTGGCCACGGCAATGACCTGACGACCACGTCCACGACCGTCCTTTGCTCCCTCGATAATACCGGGCAAATCGATGATTTGAAGAGGAGCACCTGTGATGCGTTAGTACCTTGATTTGGAGGGGAGTCGTTGGGGCCTGCCCTCGGCGCAATGAAGCCGCCAGCAGAGACGACGTACCGTTGTAGGTAACCTGACCCGGTACGGAGGTAAGTGTCGTGAACTCGTACGCGGCAGCCTCGGAGTGCTGGCCCGTCAGCCTGCTCATGAGCGTACTCTTTCCGACCGAGGGGAAGCCGATGAAGCCGATACTGGCGACACCCGTACGCGCGACGTCGAAGCCGGCACCACCGCCACCACCACCGCTCGACGGGGTCAGCAATTCACGCTTGAGCTTGGCGAGCTTCGCCTTGAGCTGGCCCAAGTGAAAGGATGTGGCTTTGTTCTTTTGAGTCTTGGCCATCTGTTGTGTTGCACTGTCAGTCCCTGCTGCTGGTCATCCGTCCATGAGGACGGCATCATGGTTTCGATTTGGGTGGATGAGCTTTGGCTGCGGTGGAGGTTCAGATGTGAATTGTGATCGCGATGCGCCTCGGGGATGAAATCGTTTCCTCGGATTCGACGCATGTGTAGGCCATGAGGGCAACGTATCGATCGTGGGGTGGAGGGGGGATGGGGGAAGTTGGAACGTACTTCGGCCTCGATCTCTTTGATCTGCACACAAAAGTCGCATTAGCATTTAATCATGACCTCTCTCAACGTGTTCATAGACGGGGAGTAGCTATGGTGTTGGTGCATACCTTGTCCACCGTCGTCGACATGATGACGGTATTCCCAGACTCGCTTTACGTGTGTGTTTCCAAAATCAGGTCGTATCAGCCGCCGTTGGCTGCTTTGTCTATCGGGCCCTGAATGTACGTCCCGCCGTCGTCGTGTTTGTCGTCGTCGCCGTTCGTTCGCAATGACGAGGGGCGTTTTCGTTCGGTTTGCTGCTGCAGCCCTGTTCAGGTCCTTTGGTGATGGCAGTGCGATCGTTGTGGGCAAATGGCGGGGGTTTTCGAGGGCGGTGTCAAAGTTTTGGCGGGGCGCGGGTTTTGCCGGCCGGTTTTTTTCTTGGGCTTTCTTTGGGCCAATCTCTCTTACGTCGGTGATGTCAGTGTCTGGGCCTCACACTCACGACTCGAGTCATAGGAAAATCTTTATTCCCTGAGTATTTTCCTTTTTCGCGGAATTTTGTCATTAGTTTCAATCTGCTTCGGGTTTGCGACAGCAGATGAAAAATCACATGAGATATTCCATTTGGTTTTTGAACAGTTTGTTTCATTATTTACGTCTCGCCTGGAAACCCGACCCATCATTCCATACCATCCGACCCATGAATCGCACAGACCGCCCACTGCAGGTCTGGTTTCCTTTTTTTCCGTTATATGATACTGGTAAAAGGGGTTGGTTGCGTTGAATTGTAGCCGTCATCCAAAAGCAACTGAAGCTAGTGGCATCGCAGTCTGTATTGTTGCAGACTGATCCGCAAAGAATCCTCTTACCGTCCATTCGGCTAGGTGAAATATAGCCGAGCACTGTTTATCTCTGTTCATAACATGTAGAAAACCCAACTGGGGGCAGCCGGCTTAGGTGTCGCCCTGGATTGTGATTGGAAGCTCCGTCTAGGGTTCCTCTCGGCAGTTATGCTGGTCCATATCGTCACCGGGGGTGGTTTTTGCGACAGGACAGGTTGCATTCGTATATTAAGTAAGTGTGACCCGTTACTCTATTTCGCGAAGATGAACCCAGCTTAGCTGGATCCTGACGTCGAAACGCCGTTGACACCGTTGGGGAGAGGTCTCGCCTCGATAAACAGAGGCGCGGGCGCAGAAGAAGCGGTTTGGGTGCCATTGACGGGTTCAGCCGATGTCTCGGTAGCATTCGACTGACTCCTCGGCGAAAGATGTCCGCCGTTGGGTAGCGCCGGGGTTTTGGTGCCGTTTAAGAGGTGCTCCAGCCCTTGCTCTTTGCAAAGGCGAGCATAATCTGGGTCGCCAGGAAAGATCTGCTGCAGTCCCTTGCGAGGGGCCCGCTTCTCGGGGAAAGGTGTGCTGCTTGTCGCAGACAGTCCAGGCTTCTGCTCCTCGACCATGATACCGTCGACGTAGTACTTGTTCCTCGGCGCAAAACCGTAGAACCGGTCTGCATCAGGGTCTTGCTTCCACTTTTGCGGTACTTTCCATCCGTACAACTGGGCCTCATCTTCGGGAAGTTCGCGGTACTCGACGCTGAGTTTCAGATTCCGGAGGTGAGGAACGTTTGGTACAATGAACATCAAGTCAGATAGCTAGGATGGCGTTAGCATCGTGCAAAGTAACTGCCTGAACGAGTCCCTTACCTTGACAAAGAACATGTCCAACTTCAAAAACTTCTCCCGGGCCTCTCCGCGAAGCTTTTCCTTGAGACGATAATTCATCTTGAAAGGGTCCTGGCCTTCGCCGTAGTAGTCTGGTAGACCAGTGCCGAGCTCGTAGAGACTGTCGGTAATCAACGCGTACCGGTCAGCTTCGAGTCTCCAGATAACTTTCTTGGCAAGATCGGAGACAGGAATATGTTCCCAAGCGGTATCTAGAGTTTGTCAGTGAGTGAGTACATCAAGACGTGAGTGAGATACGTACATCTCGACAAAGTCAGGTCTTTCTCGCCGAGAAGCAAAGCGGCATGAGTGTTGAGTATCCATTGCTCTCTGCCATCGGGCGAGCCTGTGGCCTGTGGGCGGATGGTGTCGAACCGCACACCCTGCATGTGCTTGAATTTCGCCGCCAGCTCAGGAGTCTTGGGGTTCGAACAACCGTCGAGCCAACGGAGGAGAGGAGGAAGCTTCGCAAGTCGCAGACGTTCTTGTTCTTGCTGGATTCTGCGCTGCTCGGCTTCCTTAGCCGCACGCTTGCGCTCCATCTCCTCACGCTGTTGACGCTCCTTGCGCTCGCGTTCCTTGCGCTCTTCCTCCTCACGGAGACGGCGGGCTTCCTCTGCAGCTTCACGCTCAAGTTGTTCTTTGCGAAGCCTCTCCTCCTCCTCATGCTGCTTCCGGGCCTCTTCTTCCTTTCGTTTGCGTTCTTCCTCTTCGCGGCGTTTCTTCTCCTCTTGCTCGCGTAGGCGTCTTTCCTCCTCTTCGCGCCTCTTCCTCTCCTCTGCCTCCCGGCGTTGTCTCTCTTCTTCCTCCTGACGCTTTCTCTCGAGTTCGGCCTTGCGTTTGCGCTCCTCCTCGCGCTGCTTAGCCTCCTCCTCCTCCTTCAGTCGTTTTTCCTCGGCCTCTCGCTCCTTTTGTTCAGCCTCGCGTCTCTTCTGCTCGGCCTCCCGCTTCTTCTCCTCAGCTTCACGCTGTCGCCGCTCTTCCTCCTTCTTACGTGCTTCCTCGGCTTCAGCCTCACGGCGCTTCCGCTCCTCTTGTCGCTTTTCCTCACGGCGTCTTTCCTTCTCCTCTTGGCGTCTCTTGTCGTCATCGCCACGTTCCTTCTTCACACGAATTTCCGGCTCCTCGACATCCTTAACATCTGATGCGTCTGGCATTTCGATATCGACATCTTCAGACTTAACGTGTATGCTCGACTTATCACTGTTGCTGGACTTTCCGGATTCCCTCCTGTGCCCGTCAGAATCTGACTTGCTCTTATGGGGCCTGCGGTCGCTGTCATCGTGGTCCCTGAGATTCGATTTCGATCGAGGAGGTGCTTCACGCGATAGCCTGTGCGGGTCGTCTGGCGATGCTGTCGACTTCGGCCGGCGCTCCTTGCCATCCACATCGAGCCGCCGCCTCTTCGTCGGCACCTCGCCGTCCTCCTTCTCCCCAGTGCTCGAGTGCGGCGGCGTGACGCTTGATCGGTGCCGCTTAGCAGAATGATCGCCGGAAACAGAGAGTCGATCCCTAGACTCGTCCCTCTTGAGGGCCTTTGTACGATCGTGGTACTTCTCTGACAAGGGTTCGCCCTTCGGCTTCTCGGGATGGTCGTCGTGTTTCGGATCGCGTGGGCTTGAGGGGTCCTTCAGAGAAGAGGTGGTCGAAACCATGCTAGCGCGGCGGTTTTTTTCCCTTTCGCCGCGAAGCTCGCCCTTAGAAATGAGTTTCCTCCGCGGCTTGACAGCCTCCCCTTCCGACGACATGGCAGCAACGTCAGACTCGGCGCGCTTCGCAGCTTTGGCGGATTGCTTTTGTGACAGCGCAGGTGATGCTTCTCTGTCAGAAACTGCAATGGTCGGAACACGGTCTTCTTTTCTAGGCCGGCCAGGACCGCGCTTGGGTGATGTCTGGTCGTCGTGAAATGAATCAGACCGACGCTTTTCCTTTGGACTGGTGACGTTACGATTCGCTGAGGTTTTCTTCCGACTCTCCGGGTCGCGTGAAGGGCTAGAAAGGTTGCGCTTGTGCGCTCGGGCTTCGTCTTTGAGTTCATTGCGGCCCTGGCGCTTGGTTTCCCGGTCTTGGTCTCGGTCACGCTCACGCTCCCGCTCCCGTTCTCTCTCACGCTCCCGTCTGTTCGGAGACTTGGTCTTGGAAATATCACGATGCGACTTCCTGTACGCATCGTAAGCTTCCTTGAGCATGTGCTCCTCGTCTTTCCAATTTGTGCCTTGTCGGCGTCGCGCGATCTCGTAGTAGGTTTCTCCCTTGAATCGACGTGTGGGATCAAAGTTTGCCTGGTCCAAGAGCAACCTAACCACCTTGATGTTCTCCTGGCCTATCGCGGCTAGCATAGGTGTCGCGAACTCTGACGGCATATTGGTACTTTGCACCGGTGCAGGGTCTGGGTTTGCGCCACCCAATGCCAAAAGTAGCTGAATAACTACTTCGTGCCCACCTCTGGCAGCCGCTACCATCGCTTCGGAATCGTCGCAACCATCCTTTACCTGGAGGATTCTTGTAACAGTCTCCTCGTCGCCCTTAGCGGCTGCCTGCCGAAGTGTCTTATCATCGAGGGACATGTACAATAAGTAGTTGCTGGTTTTGGTGGCCCTCACAGTACCGGCCCGCCGACCGCTGGCGTGAGATGAAGAAGGGGCAGGTGACCGTCGCGGGCTATCGGGGCCGAGTGATGACCGAGTATCCTGGTGGTCGACAGAATGATGGTCCTCAGATGTGCGTCGTCGTTCGCCTTGTCTAGACTTTGCCTCGATGAGTGCGGCACGAAAATCGGCTGCATTGTCCAGGTCGTCGCTGACTCTGTCGAGAGGTTCCTCGCCGCTCACGTTGGCTTTCCGCGGGTTGACACCCGCGTTCAGTAAGAGCTTCACGACTCCGAGGTGGCCATTATCAACAGCGTCGAGCAATGGTGTGTCCTTGTCATAATTTACACAATCCAGGTTGCATCCAGCGTCGATGAGAAGCTTCACAATATCCTCGTACCCATTAATTGCGGCGATTTGAAGTGGCGTGTTTCCCGCATAATCGGCAACATTGAGGTCCTCGGGTCGCTCACCGAGTCGTTGCTTTGCAATGTCGTACTCGCCCCTGGCACAAGCTCTAGCGAGGAACGTTTGGCCGTGAGCGTCAAGATGTTTCTTGTGTGGCGCAATTTTGGCAGGTGACATGTTTGACTCGGCAGTGGCGGGTGTCGAGAGATTCCGTAGCTTGGAGCTCCGGGGGTGAGGGCTGCCGCTCGCTGAAGACTCATCCGAGTGATAGTCGGTGGACTGGAGCGGGGGAGGCAAACGCTTCTTCTTGTAGCTCAGGCCATTTGACGAGTTTGCAGGAAGCTGCGTCGAAATACTCCGTCGGTGGGCACGTGGGTTGTGGGGAGATACGGATCTGGTACGAGATCCTGAGTGGCCATCGGTTTCTCTCTTGGAAGAAGACATCTTGTGTTCCCTGGGGGCTCGGATCGGTCGAGAATCAGCCCCGGCGTCAGAAATACGTTGTCGTCGAGCCTTCCGATTCTCGGCCTCGTCCTCCGAGTCTGCCTTGGGAGCTTTGCGTTTGTGAGTAAGTGTCCGATCGGTGGATTTGGCTCGGTCTTTCATGGACAGCTTGGGAGATTTCCTACGGTCAGCACCCGTGTCGGAGTCGGAATGGTTACCAGATCGACGTCTCGGGGGAGAAGCAGGAGCCGAGCTGAGGCCGCTGGAGCCATCTTTACTTCGGGCGGATTGGTCATGGAGGCGTTTCTTTTTCAAGCCCAACGAAGATGCTCCTTCAGACAGCAAACGGGGAGGGTTGACGGGTTTGTCTTTGTCGGCGTCCCTGGCGGCACTGGCATCACGAATCTTGCGGGGGACCTGGGGCTCTCCGTCGCTGCGATCCTCGTGCTTTACCTTTCTCGCCTTGGAGGGCGAGTAGCCATCCTTACCGGGTAAGACGATGGTTTCGGCATCCGAGTCTTTCTCGGCGGGAGCGTCGTCGGCAGCAGGAGGCGCGCGAGATACGATTACGCTGGGCTTGACGTCCTTTGGAAGGACGGGCGGAGATTTGATGGACTCGTCGGCGCTCTTTGGTTTGTTGTTGGTGGACTCCTTGGACTCGTCAGGCTGGTGATTGCCCAGTCGCTTCTCCGCAGCAGCGACGGGCTTCGGCTTGTCGGACCCGGCAGCATTCTGCGCATCCATATCATTTATCTGAAGGTCGAAAAACTGGCCAGCACCATCCTGGCCAGAGGTCGGCCACGAGTGAGAGAAAAGTGAGGGCGTGGGCGAATTGGTGTTGTGTTGAGTGATTGAATTCGCGGTCGGGTGGACGGAGCGGAGCAGCTTCTCGGTCGCCAAAGAGAAACGCCCCTAAGAGAAAGTGGCCAGGTCAGTCACGGGGGCGCGGTGTGTTGGCGACTGACGGGGCAGCGGTGCGGTGTCGGGGTCGGAAGTGTCGTAAAACCGGATCACGAAGACGATAAAGGAAATAAAAAACAAAGGAAGCGCCTGGCCGGAGTAATGATGCGTGTGGTTCGATGGACGCGGGCGTGGGTGGAAATGCTGGAAAAGGCTGTCTTGGTGACGCTTGACGCTTCGATCGGTTTGGCTGAAGGTGGAAATGGGGCCGCGAGAGTCTTCAGAGTCAAAAAGTCTGATCGCCACCTCTTTGATTGGACCCGACGGGGGACGCTTGGGATAGATAGGAGGAGGAGCAGCAGCAGCCGTAGTGCTAGCAACAACAGACAGCGAAGGAGGAGCACCAGCCAGCAAGGCGGCCAGCAAGCAGTACCAAGGCAGGCAGAAAAGCGGTAGCGTAGCGCAATGGCAGTCAGTAGTGTCGGTTCTGTGGCAGTGGCAGTGTGAGTGTGTGAGTGTGTGTGCCTGCACAATTTGTGGCAGCCTGACGGCCGACTTGGGTGGGCACACGGGGACAAAACTAGGTACGTACTCGATTCGAGGTACTTGTAGATGCTGCATCGCTTTGCTGCATCATCAAGTATCCCCCGGCCCGCACTAGCCAAGCTAAACAGGATACAACCTGGCAGCAGTCCCGGCAGCCACCTTGCTTCAGAGAGATACGGCAAGATAGCGGACGGGACTGCCGTGTCGTGTGTGCTCAATCTCACCCGACCGCTAGGAAAGTTCTGCCACTTGCCAGCCTGCTGCCTCGTCTCCCTCTACCTCTCTTGTCCGTCTGCAGTTTGCAGCTGCACACCGCGCATGCTGTTATGCAAGTTGAAAAGTGCCTTACCTCGAATACGCTGCCACGCTGCATTAGACCACGACCAGCAGAGGCAGCAGCAACACGCAGCAGCTCTCCTGACCGACCCTGGCTGCCAGCCTGCCAAATTTCCCTTCAATTCAAAACAGGGCCTGACCGACCATTCAAACGAGACTTTGCCCGGCTTGCCTGCAAATTCGCTTTCTTGAATGAAAACCAGCAGCACTCGCGGTACGTACCCGTAGGTGCTGCTACGCGGTGCTGCGACATCAGAGATACGTACCGAGGGCTGCAGTTTATTCGGATCCACCTTGGCCAATCCCGCGTTCCCAACCTCCTCCAGCGTCGCAGCAGGCTCCTCTTGCCCCCTCCGCCATCGTACCCACCCTGTCGTTCTCATCCTCGCCGTCGTCGCATCTTGAATTGTATCAGCGAATCACGAACCACATCGAAAACGGAGCTCTGGGAACTGGGAACGGCCACCGCACCATCGCAATCCCACCTGCCTGTGACTAATCCTCCTGCCGTCTCCCGCTTCGGCCTAGCGCCATTCTTACAGCCAGCAGCAGTCACCAGCGTCCCTTCTCCAACCCCTTTGTTCCAGCGTCACAATGCCATCTGTCGACTTGTTCAAGCGACTGGCGCAGCTCCCACGCTCGAACCTCTTCGACCTGAGGCCTTCACAAACACGTCTTCCTCCCCTCCGCTTCCAGCTCCCAGCTGCCGTCCTTGCTTCTCCACCAAACCTTTCCCATCCCGTCATCTGATTGCTTGGATCCTCCCAGCTCAATGCAGAACCGTTTGACGCTTGGCTTCCGTCGCCGGCCTACCCACCCTCTAGAGCTTCGAGCTTACATCGTCTACCTTGCCCCTCGTATCGACAAGCTTCGTTGTGCCTGACCTTCCCGACTTCACCACCCACCTTACTCGAATTCGCCCTACATAAGGTTGGACGACGCACCAGATCACATCGACCGCGTGCCAACTATCAAACACCCTACAACACACAGCCCCCACGTAAAGCCCGGAAAATGGAGCTTGGAGCTGTAAACCTACCCACTTCCCTTGAAGACGTAAGGATCACGAAGCTTCCGCCTTCTGCGTTTTACATAGCGGACTTCATATCCGAGGAGGAAGAGCAGGCCATCTTGCAAAAGGTACGGAAGCCCTGACATGGACTTTTGCGCCAACCTCATAGCAGCTGATCACCGCTGCCTTGACCAACAGATAGCTGATGCCCCGAAACCCCGCTGGAAACAACTGACTCACCGACGTCTCCAAACATGGCCGTCTGATCTCGTTCAGAACAAGCTGATCGATGCTCCTTTGCCACCATGGCTGCAAGAGCCCGTCGTCTCGCGAATTCTTTGCTTGCCTCGCGCCACTGCTCCTGATTCGTCCAACCTCTTCACCGAGAGCCCTCACCAACGGCCGAACCACGTGCTGATAAACGAGTATCCTCCAGGAGTCGGAATCATGCCTCATAAGTTAAGTACATGGTAGGTTTACGCGTGAAGGCTCAAATCTCATAGTGTCTGCAGGATGGACCCGCCTATCATCCAGTAGTATGCACTATCAGCTTGGGAGCAAGCTTGTGTCTGAATCTCTACCAAAGCAAAGAGGACGGTGCGTTGGATCCGGAGCCTGTGTGGCGCATTCTTCAAGAGCCTAGGAGCCTACTCATCACCACCGATAACCTTTACACCGATTATCTCCACGGCATTGCCGACACTGACGAAGACGTCGAGTTATCCGCCGATACCATTGTGAACTGGGACTTGTTGCGATCCAAGGATCATTATGCCACCGGCCGAAACGTGCGCGCAACCAGAACAAGCCTCACATACCGAGATGTCATGCAAGTGTCGAAGCTCGGGGCCAAGTTTGGTCTGTTTGGAAAGAAGTGATATTGGCTCGAGTGAGTCTAGGAGAAGTCTAGAAGAGGAGTGGAATCATTTTCCATTTGCTAGCCACTTTTTCGGCACCAAACTTTTGCGCATACCACTCCTTGGTTCCGTCGGCGGTTGTGCCGAGGTTTGCTACGATGAACCAGAACGCGCTGAGAAGCGTACGATTGATCCTTTGGCCCTGCGGTGCGGCTGCAATGGCAAGACCAAGATAAAGGAGGCACTCGCAGGTGTAATGAGGACAGACGAGATATCGAAAGAGACCTTGCTCAGGAAGCGAATACTTCTTCAGGCTGGCCAGGTGTTTATGGCACCAATTCTGCATTGTCCAGCCGTACAGGTACATGGCGACTCCGATGAAGGACTGGAGCGATAAAAGGGCCTCCAGATTACATTCTGGGGAAGCACGGAGGGCGGCTGAGGAAGTTAGTAGAAGCCGGTGATGATGCGGGCGAAGAGACTCGCCTGATCCATCAACCCAGACCGACACACTCATGCAGAGATAGAATCCTAGGCCTAGCAACCAATGGACAAACCACATTTTGGAAGATCCGGGCCTCATCACAAAGAAGCACTCATAGAGTCTACGTGAGCCTTGCAGCGCCATCAGTGCCCAGATCAGGATGGTCTGCTCGAGGCTCATGGCGGGACTTGCCGACTGCGCCTGCCTGGCCGCAATCAATCTGAGAAAGGGGCCGTCTCGGAGATACTCGAACGCCCAGAAGGCTGAGCCCGCGATCGAGGCGACGTAAAAGTGCATGAACCATGCGTGTGGGATCCGGCCGATGGAGGCGAAAGCTTTGACGAGGTCGTTGAACATGCTCGTGACCTGCGGCCCGTCTCCCTTCGTCTGGTCATCGGTGGTGGCCGGCGAGCGTGCGCCGTAGTCGAGTATCGCGTGCTGAGCTGCCTTGGGTATCACTTGGATGGCCAGCACGGCGGCTGAGGAGAGGCCGAAGAAGACCTGGCACCATTGGGCCGGGGAAAGGGCCGAGGCGGCGGTTGTGAGGGAGTCCATGGTGATGCTGGAGGACAGGCCCTTTTCGTGATGCATGCAGGCTAGGATATTTTGGACACAGTGTTGGGGTATGATTGGCACTGAGGTGATATCCTAAGGGTGTGTGTCCCCGGATCATCGATCCCGCGGGTCCGGCTTCCTCGTCGGGCCAGGAAAAGCGCCCTCCCCCAATTACCGGCGCAAGGGACATTTCATCCCGTGCATAAGCCTGCCGCTTCCCGCCGTGCTCCGCCCGCCGCCCGGCGAAAGTGAGGCTGCTGGAGGCAGGCTCTGTCGAGTAGAGGCAGGCTGCCGTGGAGGCGCAGCGCCCTGGATGCAGATGCAGGCAACCAGGACGCCTCACTTCATGTGGGAGACGGAGGCCGCAGAGACATGCACCTTACAGAGGTTTGAATTGCAGTGAAATAGGGGTTGTATTTAGTTATACCTGAGGCCTGGCCTCAGGTTTCTATGGCTCACTTGCGTATCCCCCTGATTATTGACCTGTGACAGGAAAGTTGCCTCGCTAATGGCTGTGAATGTGAATGAAGTGTGAACTTGAGCCAGCCTGAAAACCGCCCATGTAGGTGCCCATGCATTTCTTTCCACCCCTTGTGAAGTTGGTTGTCCGGTTGCAGAGCCTGATCCATTTCGGCGTGGCGACGTGGTCTGAGGCGGGCTGCCTCGCGTCAGCCTCAGAGTGGTGCGCGAGTGTGGTTCGCAACCTCTCCAAACTGAAGTATAAAGCAGGCTAGTTTTCCCTGTTGTGCATCCTCTTCTTCATCCCAACCACCACAATCGTAAACATCACCACCACCTATAGTCTTTCATCCTCTCAAGATTAGCTTACATATTCGTTCTTCATCCTACACAAGTGACTCTTTCCCTGCATTGGGGAAGGGGAGGGTAGGATGAATGTGAGTTGAGCGAGATAATGAGAGGAGGTCGGAACATCTTGGCGATCTGGAGGGATGTTTGGTTGAATGACGAAGTGTCGAGTTCATGGTTTGGAGGTGAAAGCGATCGTGGTATGAGGCAGGATGAGCGTCGGTCGGATATCGATATTAGTGACGTGATGGGTGATATGGCTTTGATATGCTTGTATATACAGGTAGATTGAAAGCCGTCAATATTTTCCAAGGTAGTGTCGTAGAAGGGCGTAGACTGAATGATCCTACAGTAATACGGTTGTTGTAGATAAGTGTGGAAAGGGGTGAAGATAGGTATGAGAATAGACGATGCCATATATGTTATGATCAAGAAAAGATGGTTCGCGTCTCCAGTCTGGCATCCTCTCCACTAGAGAGGAAGTTCCCAGGCAACACCACGGGGAGGTTTGGAGTCCGGCTTCGCTGCCCAAAGAAGTAGTGATAAGGCTCACCGGGGCCATAGCGGAGCTGAGGGAGGAAGGTCTCAGCAGGGAAAAGAGGACTGGGGGGAGAACCCAGCCTCGTGTAAGGAGAGAGAAGGAAGGGAGTGAAGAAGTAGTGATCAGGCTCACCGGGGCCATGGCGGAGCTGAGGGAGGAAGGCCTCAGCAGGAAGAAGAGGACCGGGGGGAGAACCCAGCCTCGTGGAGGGAGAGAGAAGGAAGGGAGTGTCCTTTGGACTTTGAGTAGTGCTGGCCTGGTGTGCTGAGTGGTGAGTGCTGTGAGGTTAGTATGCCCTATGGACTTTGAGTAGTGTTGGTCTGAGATGCTGAGTGATGAAGCTGTGAGGTTAGTATGCCCTATGGACTTTGAGTACTGCTGGTCTGAGGTGCTGAGTGGTCAAGCTGTGAGGTTAGTATGTTTTATGGACTTTGAGTACTGCTGGTCTGAGGTGTTGAGGTTGCGAGGTTAGTATGTCCTTGGGACTTTGAGTGTTGCTGTAAAAGTGAGTGTGAGGGTGAAGGAGAGAAAGGGTGAAGGAGAGAGAGGGCGAAGGAGGGAGAGAGCGAAGGAGATGTAGGATAAGGAGGAGAGATGGAGGATGAGAAGAAGAGACGGAGGATGAAGGAAGCCAGGGGAGGGGTGGGCTTTATATCTGATTGTGCCCCTCGCATCCACCACCTGCTTGCCTGAAACCCGAAGGGTGGACATAGAGGTGATGATGAAGGGTAGAGCACAGGAGTCACTGCCGAGGGCAGATGTGATCAGATGAGGAGATGAGATGGATAGAGAAGAAAAGATGGAGGAAGGGAAGGGGAAGGGAAGGGCTTTATACCTGATTGTGCCCCTCGCATCCACCACCTCCTGGCCTAAACCTCGAAGGGTGGACAAGAAGGTGATGATGAAGGGTCGAACACATAAATCACTGCATAGAGCAGATGTGATCAGATGTAAAGATGGGATGGAGAGAGAAAAAGAGAAGGCAGGATCTGGGAGCGAGGATCGCATTATATGTGTTTTCCGAGAGGCCCTCAATCACTCGATCAACCTTGCTTGGCTTTGTGATTGTTAAGCTAATGACCTGGGTAGTTCTGCTGGGCACGAGTATTCTGGTGGCCTATCAACAGTCCGAGCTCGAACTCTCGCCGAAAGGTAGGTTATGAGAAAGCTCGGTTGTGTCAAAATGTACCCGGAGAGCTGCCCGTCCGGGTGAAAAGGAGTCATACCTACCCAGTATTTGGATCACTTTAGACCTTGACGTCGGATTCCGGGTTTGATAATCATAGCAGGACTGGGTTTGGAACGACGTCGAACATTCTCAGAGCCGCGATGCCTGGAATTATGCTCGCTGCCAACATCGTGTATGGGCTGCGGGTGGCTTTTTCGACACCGAACGCCACACCCAAAGGTACCTGAATTGCCGGAGAAAGCCTTTGGTTTGCCGAACTCAAACCAGAGCAAAGCATCTATGCCGAATATCGATGAGATGATGCACGAATAGAATGAGACAGAAACCATTGGGCGATGGTCACTATAGACACCTGAATGGCTTTGCGAGGGTCGATGAGAGAGCCTGCCATGGTCTCACATGATGTGCTCAGTGAAAATGGGAGAAAACACTAATCCAACTTGTCGTAATGAGCCATGCTGTCAGAAAGCATTGGCGACCTTGGCCCATTTGATGTTTGACGAGGATATCGATGCTGGCGGGGTTTTGGATTGAGCCCCAACCGAAATCTGTATTCAGGGCCGTCATTTCAGTACCTAGGCAGGCCCTCAAAGACAGATTGACGACGTCAATTTCTTGGCGGGAATTCTGCCATTGAATGGGTCAGCCGTAGGAAACGACATGATTGTGAAATCTCTGTTCCGCTGATTGTGGCAACGAAATTTACAGCGCGTGAGTGGTCTTCAACCGTAGAATGTTTTGCGGTTGAGATCCTGGAAGAAAATTGAAGGCTATTCAAAACCGTCGTGATAAGATCTAGACCCAATGGCCAAGTTCAGAGCTTTCGCCGACCCTCGCTTGTTCTAGCGAGTCCTTGTCCGGCAGACTCCTTTAAAGCCATAGCTCCTCCCAAAGGCCCGAAGTTTTCTTCAGCAATATCTGGCTGAGATGTAGCTGCTAAGAACAGCAGTCATGGAGTTATTGGCTTCTGGAATGCTAGACTCAGATCCAGTGACAGCTAACTATGAGACTGACCCAAGCCACTTACAAGGCTTGGGCGTGGATATTCATGAAGTATCAACACCAGGGAATCGGGAGGGACATTGAAGGTTGACAAGAATCAGGAGAGATTGGGACAAGTTCTTTCCTTCGGAGAGATGAATACCATGCCCCCGGGTAGGTCGATGAGCCTGTAAGGTGTTTGTGCGCAAGCCAAATGGCTTTTATATTTTTAAAGGTCAAAGTAGTATTTTACACAGCCGCTGGATATAATGAAATTCAGGTAAGTAAGGCAAGAAGACCGCCGAGAAAGACAAGATAGGCTAGGACATATATCGAGGCTGAACCAAATACGCCAGAAACGTTGAAATAAGACGACTTCGCAGCATGGATCAAGGGGTGAGAAACGGCGAAGGCCTCAGCAGCATGAGGTTGTAGGTTTGCAGCTTTGCCCATTTGAAATGACATTACGGAAGACCTCCCCTTACGTTCGCGTAAAGCCGAAAAAAAATGGTCTACATAGCTTCCGAGATACCTGACCAAAGTTAGCGGCCAGAAATGTAACCTTTGACTCCCACATTCGGCATCGATATGTCATGTCTTTGTTGGGAGATCTTGGTACTACAATCATACACAGCTTCTAAATCTCAGCCATTAAACTCAAGCACGCTTTCCACTCTGAGTATTGCAGGAGTACCAGAACAATACGAGCTATATGTGGAAGATGGATGGCAGCGAGAGTTACGAGGTGACCCGCAAGCGCCACCCCATCACAACATCGGTTGACACTGAAAAATCTGGTAGTACGTAGTTTGTCCTCAGTAAAACTGCCGCGATGCCCCGTATCGAAGCAATCTATCTTTTCTCAAGCTACATGGTGCAGGCGCATAGGTATTAATACTCGAATATTCGGGCTGTTTCCAACACACGTGCTGCTTCCTAGGTATATATTTGATTTGGGATACAGCCTTTCTTCTAGATCAGGACCAATTTACCCTTTGTAGGTCCCGACGTTTTGACGTCTCACTGGCTAAAGTTGTGCGTAGCAGTGGTCAAGTTCAGGCTGAGGGTGATAGCGGCACAACGGCACCACTAAATCAGGCTGTAAAGGTTCTAGCATTGGCGACCGGGCTGTGGCGTATCACAAGAGAAAGTACCTGTATAGCCACCAGAAACCGTCGAGAGAAGACGGCTGAACATGTGTCAATGAGAGTGAACACCCTTAAGAAGCACTGAATCTTGACAAATAACTTGTGACGAAACAGAGCTGTCATAGGCATGTATAAGCCTGACGAATCTGTATAAGTCTGAGAAACAGATGCCATTGGTGCTCAAGAAGTCGTTGTGGCGAACTGGACAGGTTTTTATTTGCATTCGTCATTTCATGGAATCTGTCCTGTACCTTCATAAGACACTGAAAGCAATTCCCCGAGCGAGCTCACAGTCCAACAGAGGGCGCCTTTGATTTTCAGTTACTGTATAAAGTTGTGCTATTCATATCAATTGCGTCTTAAATTTGCCGAAACAATCGATCAGGATAGCATCTTGTTCAGTGCACCAACACTTGCGAACCGAATTTCCTACGTTGATTTGAGCATAGACCTGCTGTCTTCCCCAAACGAGAGCCGTCGTACAGAGCCCAGTCGTACGTGAGCTTGAATGATTAGACAGGAAAGACCGACAAGGACGAGAGTCCTCGGCACTTCAAAACCAACGGATTTGGGTGGAGTATCTCTGTAGCTGTTGGGCCACTTGCAACATGATGTATACACCAAATCCGTCTCGAACACATATGTGCCTATTTGCGAACACCATCAATTGCGATTGAACGATTCAACTGGTGAATAAAAAGACATCCGAGTGAAAATTTCTGGCAGAAACCCCATGTACACACTCTGAGGTCCGGGTTTCAATGCCCAAGTGTCTCCATCGACTGGTCATGAGCCACGGCCCGACGTCGTCGACGGATATAGCCGCAACAGATCTATCCAGATCTGGGCTTTCTATACCGAGGATTTGAGTTCGCACACCCAGATCACCGCAATATACTGCCAACGATGACGGACCAAGGAACGTGCTTCGGAGGTTCCTCTTCTTCACCGACGACCTTAGACAGCTTCCCGTTGAGCCATCTACCTGTTACGATGCCGCCCTAGACACTTCTGTTAACGATAATCACGACGGAAGCAATTTGTCTTGAACAGCACTAGTACCTCAACAAATGCCTATCAATATATAGTTCAACGCCATACACTTGTAATCCTTCAGGCCTCGACATGCCATCACAGTTTCAAGCACGTGGTACGGCATCTCAGCAGTAAATTAAACATCTCTGTATTGTTATGCGCTTCTCTGAATGATATGTAAAGCAAACCCTACGGTGTGTTTAGTACCAAAAAGGCCAATCATAAGTGCGCGCCAACGGTCTGCTTAGCGGTAATCCTTTAACCCCCCGTCGCTGGACCAGTCTCAGGCTCCCATTCCTTGCGAGCTTTGCGATGGACGCGATACATGCCCACGAATGATACTGCTCAGAGTAAACACCCAGAAACAAAGGGAGGTGGTATCGTGAGCCTCTTCCAAGAGATCGCGTGGTTGAGAAGGCCTTCTGGTTCGGAGTACGTGAGCTTCTGTCGAAATTCTGACTGTTCAATGAGCGGGAATAAGATACCAACCTAATTTGATGCCTTCCAATTTGTCACCAATCAACCTTTCATATTCATGTGCAATTTTTCACCTTGATAATTAGAATTCCAGCTTACTCCACGTTTCTCATGAGAAGATTCCAATGAAATTGAAGCAAATAGGATACTGAACTCCATCTTGTGGCACCTGTATTGCATGCAAATATGACATATCACAGGACGATGAACTTATTGTGGTGTTGCCAACCAATTGTATTAATCTAAGTCTATCATATTCATGCCTTGAAACCCAGACCTGATGCAATGACAGACTCCAACTCGTGCTAACCATGATGAAAAGAGGTATCTCGACGCCTGACAATGCCGCTCAAGAACAATCGCAAAAAGCAAAACCACCCCTTTACATGGGGTTCTCGTGAGCCCACTTGTACACACTGGGATCGCCACCCGTCAGCCTCAACAAGTGCCGCTCGTACGGCCCCAGCGGCTCCTCGACCATGACCTTGCAGAGCGGTGCGTTCTTCGACGGACCAGAATACTCCCAGACCCAGCGACCATCCTTGCACTCCGACGGGTGTTGAATGCTACAGTTCTCTCTGTGCTCCTGCGGCTCCCAGTCAGGGTGGTTAGGGACGGGGTCGTGGTAGTCCTTTTGTGAGAGGACGAGCTTCCAATGCTTCTTGAGAGCGGCATTATCCCATGGAAGTTTGTCGTTGAGACCGAGACCCTCGCAGGCCAGACGAATGCGGGCAGAGGAGTGGATACGTTCGTTTGTGTCCTTCAGAAATGGTCCGTCTCGTACCTCTGTCTTTGCGTTGACTTGCCGGTACCGCCCAGGCGACCGAGTAATCTTTCCGGCAAGACTGTACAACAGACTGGTCGTCTTCTGGATAGCGCCCAGGCCCCAAGGTCGGAGGGGATGGTTTGAGCTGTAAATGGGTTCGCAGGCCCACTGCTTGCCCTTGTTCTTCTTCTGCTGCGCAATGTAGAATGACTTTGACTGGCTCACGCAGCGCTCGAGTGCGCGGTGGTTAAACTCGACGCCAATCGACGCGAGCTGATCCATCATCCCTGTCAACGTTAGCAAAAGATCCGCAGTGAGGACGAGGATTATACTCACAGGCAAGAGTGATGTTGGCCATGCCCTGATCGGCCCAGCCGCCTCCGCAGTTGGAGTGATTGCCAGGAAACCAAACTTGGCGCAGATCCGTAGACAATCTGTTGGCTTCCAGACGTTCCCATACCGCGGGCTGGAAAGAGTAGCGGGTCTCGTCGAGCGCGAGAGCTTGGAAGGCGTGCTCGATCCTGTCTGAAAGGGCAGTGTCCCAGAATCTGTACTCCTCGTTGGATGCGTAGATGCCGAGCTTGTTCAACCAGGCGATTTGGGGGATGCCGAGGCTGCCAACGGTGTCCCAAACGGCTGTCTCTGATTAGCTGTGATGACGTTTGACTTGGCAAGTAGACTTACCGACTGCCTTGACCTTAATGATGTCTCCCTTACCCTCCTGCTGTCGAACACGGGTCATGCCACGCTGTCAAAGTTAGCACCCACCCTTCACCAAAACCGACTACAATGACTCACCTTCTCCAGCTTGGCCCTGTACTTCTCCGCCGCATCTTGGCCCTTGGGCTTGTGCTCGAACGGGAGATTTGGGAACTCGTCCTTGTACTTGTCATTCATCCAGTTCTCCATGTCCTTGAAGATGGGGTAAAAGTGCTCGACGCCCTCGCGGGTCAGCAGGCCCAGGTCGGCAATCATGCCGGCGACGGAGCGGACGGTGTACGCGCCGCGCGAGAAGCCGATGAGGATGATCTCGTCGCCGTCACAGTAGTTGGCGCACAGGAAGCTGTAGACCTGGCGGACGCGCTCCGACAGGCCGAGGCCGAATGCGCCGCCGGTGAGGGCGTCGAGGGCGTTGGAGCCCGTGCCGACGCCAGACTCGTACTCGATGACCTGCACACGACCGTCGCTGCACTTTCGGCGAAAACATCTCGAGATGCGGGTCACGTTCGAGGGGATCTGGAGCCCGCCTTTGGGCTTGAAGAGGGTCGGCTTGATGTAGCCGCTCTCCCTAGGAGGATGTCAGCATGGGATGCTAGAGGGTTTAGGGGGCGGTGATGTACTTACGAGTTCATCCATGTGCCATCGCAGCATACAATGAGCCTCTTTGGAGAGTAGTTCATTTCCTCTGGAGCAGTTGGGACGTCCATTGCGGGCGATAATCTGACCCTAGGTGGATCGGCCGGGGCGAGGAAGCGATGCGTAGGATTTAGGTAGTAGGTTACGGACGGGTCTGACTAGGTATGTGAAGCTGAGATCTCAAGTTCTTTGATGTTGGTTCAAGATTTTCAGCAGAGCTTGGGGATTGGCCTTGCTCGTTTGCGGATGTTGCGATCTTCACTTTCCCCATGGACCTGCGGATGCCCCTTCTTTATAGAAGCAGGGGCTACGTTCCGCATTCCACAGCATCGGTGTGGCGCCCCTGGCACACCAGGCACCCAGATAGGGCAGTGGCATGGGTGAGGCACAATAGAGTCAGTGGAAGGCATCGTGGCTCACAAGGCTGCCCTATGGGAAGGCACCCAGTTCGCAGGTGCCATCGGGGAAGGGGAGGTCTTGCCAAGGGGAGACAGTGCGCGGTGTGGGGAGGCGCGCCGTCGCGCTGCTGCTCAGGTGTGCGATGCCCTTCGCCGAGAGCGAGGCTGAAGCTGACATTGAGGTAAAATAGGGAAATGTTTGCCTGCTAGCGGCGTGAAACCCTTGCTAGAGGCATGTTGAGGAAGTAAGCCTGTACAGGCATCACGGCAGGGGAGTACGACTCTGCTGTGACTATTGGTTGCCTTGCGAGCAGCTCAAGCCCCCGACGATGTGGCGTGGGGGAGAACGCGAGATGGTTGTTGTTGCACTTCGGAGGCAGGAATGGAGGCGCGGGAAGACGGCTGTGACCTGAGAAGAGTCACCAACCAGAGAGCCTGATTGAGTGCTTCAGCATGCAAAGACAGATAGACAATTGAGCAATTGACGATCCACCGGTTGCTCAGCCTCCATGACCTGCATCGTTGTAGGAATTTGGGGTTTTGCTCCCCACTCCACCACCACCATCGTCGTCATTTCCGTAGGCAGTCAGCGATGGGGGAAATCGCGACAGCTCAGTGGCCGGACGAGCTATGCAACAGAGATGAGCGCCTCAAGCCTGCATCCCGCCGAAAGGACTGAGCCGCTCGGGGAGAAGCGAGGAGCGAATGAGGGCCATTCTGTAAGTGGCAGGTGACGACCCCGCTTGCTGTAAAGGGTAAATAGGCGACATTGACAGTGGCGGTCCCCATTGGACGGTCGCTGGAATGACTTGAAAGTTGAAGATCGCAAGGCGAGGCGATGGCGGTGTACGCCAGAGGCTTGTACGGTGTTACTCCATGTAATACCGAGGACAAAGACTGACGTTTGTCCTGCCGAGGCATCGAGTTACTCGGACTTTTTTTTGAGTTCTGAGGGTAGTGCTGCTCGCGGTGTCGTTGTGTCAATATTGGAGAATGACAGCAGACGATGAAAAGCCCGGGAAAGAAGGTTCAGAGGCGGTAGAAAGTGGGTCTTCACTGTCATTTGATGTCAATTTTGACGGCTCTTCCGAAGGCAGCCCTGCCAACTGATTACAACAATAATTCTCTAATGGCTCACCGACATCAAAATCAGGGTCTTGTGGGATATGAGGCCAAAATTGAGCCTCAATATGACTACAGTACATGACGTTCGTTATGACAAAGCAGTTCATCTGAAGACGAGACGAACCGAGGCATGTCTCCCAGCTATCAGCTGAACTCAAAAAACGCCGTCACCGAACCTTCGTCTCAAATGAGGCAACGACATACCAATGCGTGCGTCTTAGAGATGTCGTACATCGGTTGACTCATGAGGTGAATTAAATGACCAACATGCGCTTTCTCGCGGTTCAATGTCTCCTTGGACATTTGCAGCTGTCCGCATACCCAACCGTCGAATCAGTCGGAACTGAGCCGTGGACAGCCATCCGTATCAACGCCTCCGCCGCCATCTTCACGCACTTCGCCTTGAAGATGAAAGTGCTGCCTACAAATGAGCACTAAAATCATAAGACAACTACGCAGTAACCAGACCGACGTTCAAAAATACTCATAAGTAGCCCGCCTGAACCTCCCCGCTTCAGCCTCCGCCACACCCGTATCCCGTCTGACTGTACCAAACCCTCCCCAAGATACTCCCACTCCCCTTACACCACCACCACCATCCTCGAATCGCCAACATATGACTCCCGTCTGACTTCCAAGCCGATCAACTGAATCCGATCCTCCAATCCCAAAACAGTCTCGCAACCAACAGCATACGCCACCCCCATCCACCCAAGGCACAGCCGCAGGTGGCTACCACCTCTCCCTTGCTAAACATATTGAAACCCAAAAAAAGTAAAACCCCATCCCATCCTCACCGCCTCCCTCGCAAAATGCAAAAACAATCGTCAAGAATCCCGCCCTGCGCAAACTCTTGGCAATAAATAAAGCCACTCTTCCTCCTCACTCCAGCTGGCTCGTCTTGGCAGCGCCAACTACCGAACGTGGCTTCTCCGCCCCCAACCAATCACGCCAAGAATCATCACCTGGGCACACCCAAATTAGGCAAGAAAAAATTCAGGACAGGGGGGCCATTGAGCAGCCATCCAGCCCACATTCTTCTCCCTTTGCAGCTCGACGACTCATGAGACTGCCGCCGTTCCAATAGTCCGCCCTTCAGCCCTACAGAAATCGGCAAGGTCGAGGGCTTCGGGCGCATCTCGCGGGATCGGGTGCATCGAGATGCGGCTGCAAATGTGGTTGCGTCTGCGGCAAAGCCAAAGTCAACCTCATTCGAACCCGATCAGCCCCCGCAAAGGCCAGAGACATGAGATAGTACGGTGTTGAGACATGTACACCTGCAGTGACCACCTCCGTCACCTCTGCCACGCCCTGCGTCGAACATCAACATCATAGCTTCATGCAAAAGCAAGTCTGAGTCATTGTCTAATACCGCTTCTGAGGCGGTCCCGTCTATTGCTCCATGGCCGCCATGCTACTGCTAAAGATGACAGGCAACGCTGCGTTATACAGGAAGGAAACCAAAAAAAAAAAGGGCGTACAAACACATGGTGTGGGTATTACATCTTCTACATGTTGTGACAAACATGCAATGCCGGCCGTGACATTTTTTTCTCTGGCTGTGGACTCCCATTGTCCCCTTGCAGCAGTTTCCTCTGCTGCTAGTCTAATGCTTCCGATTCCCATGGAACCTGCACTGTGATTTTTCCAGACCTTAAACCCAAGGTGCTCAAAATATGCTCATTGAAAAAAAAAAGAAGGTGGCTTAGTCTCGTTCCAGAGACCTATTCCTCCCCAAACAGAATGCCAGTGTGCTCCGCGCATAGCGACTCGAAACCCAACCAGTATACAGTGTTGTTGTCGTTGCTGGCGTCTGACCAGGCACCTCCGTCCGTCTCCCTAATCTCCTTGGGGTACGGGTGTGCAGGGTACCACACCTTGCCGTTGATCGGGTCAGGGCTGTAGCCTTCGCCGCCCCGGAACCAGTTGATCGCGGAGCGGGTCAGGGAGCGGGAGTAGGGGAAGAACCACAAACGGGGCCAGAAAGCGTCCAGAGCACCCTTCTCTCCGGTGACGTGGAGAAGAGGGAAAGTCTGCTTCGTAATGATGTTGGCGCCGAACTCCGACTTGCGAATCAGCTCGTTGACCGTGGAGCCCATGGTCTCGTCGGAAGTGGTGTTGAAGATGCGCTTGAGCGACTTCATGGCATCCGCCTGCATGTGCAAGTGCCAGGGCACGAACTCGGAGTTGTTGCGCGTGTTCTGGTTGATTTCAACCGAGTACAAGGGGCCGATAAACCTTCGCCAGTCCACCCAGTTGGCGTAGCCTGCCCATGTCTGGAACAGGATACTCCAGTAGTCCATGGCAACGTGGAAGTTGTAGCTGTACTGGGGCTCCAATTGCGGAACGAAGCCATCCTCAGGAGGACGCATGACGGCGGCATCGGGGTTCTCCTCCTTTTGCATCTCAATGCGCTCAAGCTCCTGCAGACCCCAAACATCGCTCATGTAGAATTGGTCGCTCTCTCTAAATTCGTACTCTGGGTCGTACACTTCGTTGATGAGGTCCAGGGTAGCGCGGAAGAACTCGCGAAGCTCCTTGATCGGGCCCATGATGGTGCCGCTGTTCAGCCATCTCGGGTGGTTGAAAACCATGTCGCCGGTGTTGGTCAAGGGGCCGAACTCTCTGCCGTCCATGTTAGGGACGGGCGGAACAGCCCAGCACGCGGGTCGGCGCCAGTCCACCGGCCAGCAAATCTTGTCGGCGCCGAAGAAAATGTGTCGTCCAAGGGGTCCAGCGAGGCTGGCGGCCTTCTCGGGTCCCAGCTGCTGGATAATGCGTTCATCTTCCAACGCAGACGCCTTGAAGTACCGCTCAATCATGACATCGGGACCGAACTGCAGAAGGACATCGTATCCGTCGATCATCATGAAGAGGTCATCGTTGGAGGATTCGGGGAGATCCTCGAGGTACCTGGTGACGACGCGAATCTTGGCCAAGTGCGACAGAGCAGCATCGTTCTCACCAGTGCCGTGCCATCCCACGATGGTCGGGGCGCCGAAGCGGTTGACAGTCGAGGAGACGAGGGCGCGGCAGAAATGCAGGTTCGGGGCGCTTGCGGCGATGAGGAAGTGGAAACGGCCGACGCCGGGAGACTCGTCCTTGCCCTTCTTGCCCGAGGGGGCGGATGATTTGCTGCCGGTGACGCTGGGCAGCGAAGCTGAAAGGTCGGGCTGGAGAAGCAAACGTCAGTGTCAAGTCGCGGCGGGTGTCTCAGAGATCCGTAGGAAGGAGTTCGGTCGATGTTTCAGCCCCAAGTCGGCACGTGGGGGAATTCCTCTCTCGAAGAATGCTGCCCCAGCAGATTACGGACTTGCGACGTCGATCAAAAGGACAAAGAACTTTGAAGTAACGACAACGAAACAACTTACCCAGTTCAGGCTCTCCGGGACGGTGGACTGGGAGAAGATGAGGAGGAAGAGGACGACAATGAAGCCTGCCAGCAGAACGAGTCTGCGGCCTTTCAGTTGCATCAACATTGGGCCGAAGCGGGTTTCATTTAGCTGCCGGATCGGCTTGAGATCCAGGTTGGGCAATCTTGCGGGTGGTGAGGCGCGCGCGCGAGGTCGAAGTAGGCGTCGTGACGAGGGGCGAAGCGGTAGCGGCGACGACGACGAGGGCGACGTGGGCAACGATGACGGAAGTGCGGTCGGGTATTATAAAAAGCGTAGCGAACCAAACGAGCGGACGGTAACGAGAGCAGGAAAAAGAAGTGGATGCACTCGATCGAAGATGTCGTCGGCGTCGTCGTTCAAGGGGGGGAAGAGGAAGAAAAAGGTAGAAAAAATAGTGGAAGAAATGCTTCCAGGTTGTGGCAAAGAATTTGGCCGACGGGGAAGCAGCGAGCAGCTCGCCCTGCCGCTGTAGTGTCCAAAATGCCAAAATGCCAAGAAAACACACTGAGTATTCCCAAGAGCTTGTCTGTGAGAGGAGGCAAGGACCTGGGATCCGAAGATCGCTGACAGGTCTCCTTTTTTTTTTTCCTTTTTTCTTTTTTTTTTTTTCTCGCGGGTCGGCGAAGTGACCTCGCACTCGCACCACCACCACAGGTCACGGTCGCCTCGTGGTGTCCAGTCAGTGCAGGTCTGTCTCTGTCGTGCCGTGTCTTTGATATCGTCTAGGCCTGTCTTGGGCTTCTTCCGCAGGAGAGAATGGAGCAAAGGAGGTACGGAGACTTCACCCACAGCGCAAGGGGTAGCGGACAGGTGCGGGCAAGGCGGTCAGGCGTCGGCGGGAAAGACGCAGCTGAGTGGCAGGCCTGTAATTGAGCCGCACTGGACGATTTGGCGAGAGTCGATATTCCTGCAGAGTCCGGGGAAAGAAATGCGAAGAGGATGGGAGGGAAATTTGGGCTAGACTGGACTCGGTGTGGGCCAGATGCACCACTTCATTCAACTCAGATTGGATTGGATGATGCAGGCAGGAAAATTAAATAAATAAAAAAAGAAGAATACCACCACCAAAAAAGGTACACGGGCAGAAAGGGAGGGTGAGCACCGAAGAAGGAAGACCCCTCTCAGCAAATGTCTTGGGATGACGGGTGCAGCGGGCCAAGATGGCGGTTGTGGCCAGTCAGTTGCAGGAAGGGAAGGACGGTCACACGCTCCCAGGAGGGAGTCTAAAGGTGCTGTAGCTAGCCCGATACTTAGGCCAGGTACCGACCGAGAGAAGACAACTCAAGGGAAGGGAAGACAACACTAAAAGCCCACACAAAGGGGCGGAGGATGCGGGAGACGGGAGGGAGGGCAGCGCAGGCGCAGCTCAAGTTTAGGTGCAGGTGAGGTGCAGTGATGCGCAGGTGCAGACCGAGCAATTAGAGGCACCGACGGCGCAGCGTGGCGTTGCGGGACGTCGGGACTGGCGGAGAGGGGCTCGACGGTGAATGCGCCATTCGCATCTTGCCTAGCGTCGAGCATCTAATTACTCCTCCTCTGGGGTCTCATAAGTTAGTGCGGTACTTGCTAAGAGAGGCCATCCCCGATTTCGATGAGATTATCAGGGCTTCTAACCAGGGGCCTAGCTAGTAGAGGTACTTCTAAAAGGCGTAATTTCTCTATTAAAACTCAGTACTTAATACTTTCTCCCCCCACCTCTATAACTAGATATAATCAGTAAAGTATTATATACGCTAATTACTTTAACTAGGGCTTTAGAATAGCTATTTAAGTAGCTTAGATAGTATTATATAGGGCTACTTTTAAAAAGCTCTAAATATTATAGTATGTTTCTATTTAATTTTTTATCTAAAACTAAATATTCTTAGTTAGATTAAAGTTTAATAAATAGACTAGCTATTCTATAGCTATAATATTTATAAGCTTAATAGCCTCTTTTATAGTAATAATTCTATAAGTAGAAATGTTATCTTACTAAAAGAGGCTATAGCTATTAAAAGTTTTATAATTAAATACTTAAACTATAAGTAAAATAAAAAAGATATACTTATAAGCTAATATTTTACTTTAGTTTTTCTACTATATAAATCTAAAGCTTTTCTAACTTCTTATAAAGTAGTTTTAAAATATTTAGCTATTAGGCTAGTATTAAAGTAGAGTAAAAATCTTAAGATCTTCTATATTATAGATAGTAATTTATTTCTTCTATATAAAGTTATTTATAGCCTATATTTTATTAGAAAAAATTATATCCTCTTAATCTTCTAGCCTTAAGTATACTTATAGTATATACTAAGCGAAGCATATATAGGTGCGTTTATTAGTATTAGTATACTTAATTTAATATAAGTATATAGTATATTAATAGCTTAAGGATTATAGAGTAGTTAATAAAGTAGTCTCTCTATAGATTAATAAGTTAGGAAGTAAAAAGAAATATATATTATATTATAAGATCTCTCTATAAAAATCATCCTCTAAAAGCTACTACTATAAGCATTCTTTTTATAGTATATATATAAAACCTTTTTTATATTTATTTTTTTATAGTATAACTAGTATATTATTATAATAAGTAAGTTAAACTTAGCGATATATAAATAGAGTTACTTTTATAATTTCTTTATAGAACTAGCTGAAATACTTATAGAAAGCGTAGATTTTAATTTTTTAGTCTTTTATAACTTCTATATAGTATATATATTTTTTTAGTGTAGTTAGTAGTATAATTAGAAGGTTAATAATATTATTAATTACAAGCTTTTAAGGAGCTATAAGATAGGTTAAAGTTAATATTAAAGTTAATAAAAAAGATATATCTATAGAGTAGTAGTAGCAGTAAGAGCGAAAAGGAAAAAATCAGACTTAAGCTAGTAGCGTTAGCTTTTAATTTAGAAGTACTGAATATATAAAATCGCAGAGAAAACCAGCGAAATTGCATAATCAGTACTTACGTCAAAAAGTGGGTCGTTAGCAGTCAGGCCCCCTGGGAAGTAACTGGCACTAACTTATGAGACCCCAGAGGAGGAGTACCTAGTGTGCTAGTGTATCCGTCCTTGCGGAGAGAGAGAACCCAAGATAACTGCTGACGTACGCACAGCGATCAACCTTTTTTAGAGCGTCGCGACCCTGAGAGTCATCTTCTAGGCCACGCAAACAAGCGTCTCAGCGGCTCACATTCACAACAACCTGCGTATGAAGAATAGCCTACTGGGTCCGGTCGGGGTCGTTGGATTGGGGCTGCCCGGTTGATCATCTTACAGCTTGGGAGGCAGTTCCGCTGGCAAGCAGAGGCTGACAAGGACCGGCGTCCTTCGATTGGCCTGGCGGAGGGATGGATGGCCCCAAAAGGTGGTGAACCCAAGATATCAGAGTTGCCGTCCTGTGCCGGCTTGGACGCTTGGTATCGCGATACGCAGTGCCATGTCAGTTTCGGTCTGCAGCGTGGTCCGGCTGACACTGTCTTTCGCTGCAGCAAGTGTGCCACCTCGTAGCTTTGGCAGCCATGGCAATGAATGACAGACCCCGCGCCGCGACTCGACTCGACTCAAGCCGTTGGACTAAGGTAACCCAAGGGACGCGTTGGTGGCTTGATGTCTGAGACGGAGATGCGGTGTTGTGCGAGGTGAGGCCATGCCAGGCCTACAGGCTACTGCATAGCAAGGCTAAGATACCTTACTTCGTGGGGCATCGTGGTATCGCACATCTGCTGTTGTGGACAGTGTTGTTGTTGTTGTCTCAACTACTGGATCTGTATCTGCATCTGTATCAGCAAAAAAGTGTCTCTTTCTTACCTTGCCGCCGTGTATCCGCAAGATGTAATTATGAGCGACACAAGTATCTCCACCGCGGTTTCGTTGTGCAAATCTACCTGGAATGGCGACGGGCTCCAGATAGACAGACAGACAGCCACAGAAGGTGCCCGTCGGCGGTGGTCAGCGAGATTCCGCCAGCCGTGTCTCCACCGTCCCGTCCCATCCCTTCCCACTCCTACGGCGCAGCACCCTGCAGAAGCCCAAGAAGCCCACGGCGAACGAGCCAGTGACATTCACCCGCCAATCCAGCGTCGGCTTGTCGTCATTTCCGCCCTGCATGTATGTCCCGAGCCAGTCGCATCCCACTGATACAGCACTCCAGTTAACGACGGGGACCTGCCCAAGGGCTTCCGCCTGCCTGGCCTTGGCTTCCCCTATTCTATCGCCCGTCTCCTCCTTGCTTCCACCCAAAGTCCTAGAGTTCCGCTCCTCCTCCCCAAGAACCGAGCTGACACCCACCCCCAACCACCAACCACCCCCCCAAGGCGCCCAAGGCCAAGGGAGGGAGCCAAACCCAAAAAAGGATGGAATTTCTGGGCATCGCCAGACCTTCGGCTTTGTCGGCTGCCCGTCTATCTGTGTCTGTGTGGATTGTTTTCCTGTGCATTGCCATCCCATTCCCCGAGCGACTTCAGGCGCTCACGAGAGCGAGGCGCTCGCTGCCCTACCTGACCTGTCCGGAAAGCTAATCAAGGTACCGTTGGCACCTACCTGAGAGGGCTCTAGACTCGAGCTAACGTGCCTTAGGTACTTTCCGTCGCAAGTAAGCAACCGCCCCAGGTACTAGCATCCCTTTTGCCGATTTCGGCCCCGTACACGATGTGAATTACACGAATACTCGTTCACAGACGACAAGAAACAGCTCGACAGCAGCTTCAGCTCAATATTCGTTGCTTTCCGCTATCAATCTATCAAGCTGTCCTGGCAATTGCTGCTTGGATGCTTGTCCATGCCCAGAGCCGCATTTAAATGAGATCGGCCAGTGATAATGACTCTTTTACCCACGCGCCCCTTGGCGGGTGGTTCGCTCTGCCCCCACTGTTTCCGCCGCCTCTGCCTTGATCAACCAGTGAAGCTCCTATTTGTGACTGGCTGTGCTGTAGACTGTGACGTCCTCGATTCAAAGTTGGCATCATGTAAGCAGCTTCTTCGCCAGAATAATTGCTGCCCCAGTTGTCGAATCCCAGACCGGAAGGACCTGGAATTTCTGGAAACGCACCTGGCAGGCCCATAAAAAATATACGTTGGTGGGCGCGTGCCGTTCGCCGTCCGCCGTCCGCCGTCTCAGAGTTGAGAATCCAGACCGATTAAAACGGTACGTATCGATGATTATCTAACACTGCTTGGACTCCGTTCTGTGTATACGTACCCCCAGGTAGGCAGGGCCTCCTCATCTCAGAATCATCCCAATCACTCCGGTCCATCCAGAGTTCTAGACGGCATCATCATGTTCCTTTTCTTCGCCCATCACCACCCTTCAACCCCGGTCTGGGAGCGGTGATTGTGTGCCCCAAACCCGGCCCTCCCACTATCCCGCGATGGCACCTAAAAAAACACTGTATCTGACCCCGTCTCCTTACGGCGGTATTAACTGGCCCCGTTTCGCTACCAGTAAGCCCCTGCCATCCGGTCGCACCAGGATGAATCAGGGCCCAGGCTTACGCGGCTGCCAAGGGGCCCTCCCAAGACAAGCTCAGTTCGGACGGAGACCAGGGCCAAGTACCTTTCTGGCGGAGCCAAGCCCATGGAATCGACAACAGAGCCCGCCCACCGCTCGCTACTTACCGCGCATTGCCGTCAGTGCAAGACCAGAGATGAGGATAGATGATGACAGTGGCAGCAGTGGTGCCCACGGTAGAGTGAAGGCCCGCCGCCTTTATTTATCGGAGGACGGCCCTTCTGGACACGGGGCGGCTGGCGAGCTGGGACGGGAAACTTCAAACAGCAAGCAAGCAGCACGACGGACGCAGAGTAATTAAGGCATTTACGGACATCGTACGGGCCTTTTCGAGGTAGAGTGCGCGCTGCAATCAGATCCAACGGCTCAAACGGCGGGCGGCAGCTTCTGCTTCAAGCCAGTAACGGCGGGTTAGATGGGTAGCAGGTAGCTCAATGTACATCACACATACTCTCGCACGCTATCGGCATCCGCATCACCCCCCCCAAAAGGCCTCATAGCATGGCCGGTAGCTTCAAGACTACGGCTATTCGGATGGTGTTGAAGCAGCGAGACTGGAGCAGACGGCCAGAGTTTGCGGCGTAATAACCCCCAAACGCCGCGTCCCCTGGAGCTTGATGGCCGGCGAGCCGTGATGCTGCTCATCTGTGACCATCTCTGACCCGTCGGGTTGAGTTGACCTGACTCTGAGTCTGTGGCTGGGCTATTGCTGCGTACGTCGTCCGCGTGTGCTCATCCTCCCTCTCCACGTAAGTCAACGGAAGTAAGGCACGAGAGCAGCAGTTTATGAGGTTTGATTCACCACCTTACCCCTACCTTAGCTGGCCTATCGTCGCGGGGCCGGGTTTGAGCCTACGTGTGCTTGTAATTTGCTCTTTCTGCCGTCGAGATGAGCCGTAGAAATTGCCATGCAGTGATCTGGTGACAGTCACCACCAGAAAAGCACCGTACCTTTCGTACTTACGGACAGCCAAGTACAGTACAGGGAGCGACTGAACGACAGACCAGAGCAGAGCAGAGCGGCAGCAAGGAGCCAGAGGCAAATGCCGCCAGCCGAAACGTCATTGATGCCAAGCACGGAAGCGAGAAAGATGCCCGTTTGAGTATCTCGGCTTCCTCTCGTTCCTCTTCTTGTCCTTCCCCCTCTCCCCTCTCTCGCCCACGGTGCCTCCACCAGGGGAACCACCACCAAGCAAACCAACCCATGTCGTAACCAGCACCCTCGTCGGGGCCCCTCTTCTTTTTTCCCACTTCAATTCCCACTCGCCTTTTCTACCGTTGCTGTCTCTGCCGGGGTTGGAAATTAGTTTAGTTTAGTTTAGTCAGACCCCCCTTTAGTTAGTATTAGTTTAGTCAGACCTCTATTTAGTCAGACTAAAATTAGTCTAGCGCTATACTAAACTAAACTAAACTAAACTAAGACTAAACTAAACTATACTAAAGACTAATTTTAAAAAATAAAAATAAATAAAAATAAATAAAAATAAATAAAAATAAATAAAAATAAATAAAAATAAATAAAAATATTATTAAATGTATTTAAAAGATTTTAAATACTTATATAGTATATTATATACTTTTTATACTACTATAATAAAGAGAAAATTCACTTTAGTATAATATAATTTCTATAGATTTATTATAATTTTTTTTAAATAGTTATAAATATTATTAGTTAATATAATTAATTATTAATTTTAGTTTGGGGGTACTTATAAATTCTCTAGCCTCTGATTGGCTGGATTATTTGGGGGTATTTAGTTTTAACTTAGGATTTTAATGTTAAAGGTCTATGCGTTAGAAGTTAACGCTTAATTAACTAATAACTATATTAATAAGTATGCGTTAATATAGTAATAAGATAAAGAATTAATAATATGATTAATTTAAGGCCTCTAATTAGCTAGATTATTTGGGGGTACTTAGTTTTAACTTAGGATTTTAACGTTAAAGGTCTATGCGTTAGAAGTTAACGCTAAATTAACTAATAACTATATTAATAAGTATGCGTTAATATAGTAATAAGATAAAGAATTAATAATATAATTAATCTAAGGCCTCTAATTAGCTAGATTATTTAGAAGTACTTAGTTTTAACTTAGGATTTTAACGTTAAAGGTCTATACGTTAGAAGTTAACACTAAATTAACTAATAACTATGTTAATAAGTATATGTTAATATAGTAATAAGATAAAGAATTAATAATATAATTAATTTAAGGCCTCTAATTAGCTAGATTATTTAGAGGTACTTAGTTTTAACTTAGTAATTAAAAGTAAACTTATTATTTTAAAAAATTAAAATATATTATAATAAATATTTTAATAAAGTAAAGAGTAACTATAGTTAATATTTCTATCTAAATAAATATATATAAATATAAAACTAAATATCTATAAGGTCTTTTTTATCTATTTCTTCTAAAACTTTTTATAAAACAGCTTATAGTTTAGATAAAAATATAATCTTCTAATATTTAAGAAAAATTAATTCTTTTACTATTTTAAGAGTAAGCCTATTTCTAGTTTTAGTTATAATATAACTAGAAACTAAAAAAACTCTCTCTATAGCAGTAGAAGTAGTAGTAATACCTAAATATCTTCTAACTATAATAGCTAATATAGGATATTTAAAGGAGTTTTACTTCTAATAAAATAAAAGATCTTCCTATATAATAAATATTAGTAAATATAATAAAATATAAGAATTAAACTATATTTACCCTTTTAAGAGAGTAAAGTTTTTAAAAATAAGTAATATACTTTTCTATAAGTTTAGTAGAAAGGTCTATATAGAACTTATTATCCTTTTCCTTACTAGTAGAGATAATAGGATCTAAAATCTTTCTATTAAGAAAGGTAAGATCTCTTTCAGCTTTAATACTATATTATATTAGTAAATATTAATAAATATAATAAAATATAATATTTTTATTTATACTTTAAATTCTTTAATAAATAATTCTTTAATATTATCCTGAATATTAGGAAAGTGGTATAATAAGGTATTATAGTTAAAGTAGCAAAGCTTATACTTAAGATCTATAACTAAGCCTATAATATAGGCTTTATATTTAGAAAGGTTGTTATAACTTAGTTTTTAAGAGAAGTATTTTTGAAACTTTTTAAGTCTAGCAGATATACTAGATATTAAGCTTCTATAATAAGAGCCCTATATAATATTAGTATATAATAATATTAATAATTTAATATTAATAATTTAATATTAACTTATTTGTTCTAGTATAGTTCTTTGAAGATCTAAGAACTTATTTAATAGAGAATCTAGCTAACTATAAATCTTATAGATATATAGTAAAACTATATTCAAACTACTATAAAGCTCTACTTAAAGCTTTATAGAAGGATAAATAAATATCTTAAAAATAGATATTAAATTCTTTACTACTTGAATTTCATTATTATCTAAAAAAAGTATTTTAAACTCTTTATTAGTAGTATTATTATAAATATAATCTAGATATTCTTTAAACTCTAAGAATATAGTTAACATTCTATAAGTAGAATTCTATCTAGTAAGATTATCTATATTAACTATTAGTATATATATATATATATAAATATATATATACTTATCTAAAGGAATAACCTTTTTCTTAAAAGGTAGGTTTTTAGGCTTTAAATTAATAGCCTCTTTTAAAAGTCGTTTTAATTTGCTAGTATATTTAAGTATAACGTAGATTTTTTGTATATGAGTAATAATAGTTATAAATAAAGTTAATATTAAAAAGTTACTAAAAGAGTTTAGCTTAACTTATTACTTAAGCAGTTTTTAGAAACTTCTTTAGATAATTCTCCTCTATAGGCTGATTTACTAAGCTTTTAATAATACTAATATTACTATTAGTATACTTAGCTAACTTTTTTTCTATAGTTATAGATAAAAGATATTTAGCTAGGATATCTCTAACTAATATATTAATAACGTGAGAAGCATATCTAATATTATTTTTAAAGTCTTCTCTAATAGTAGCTTTATAGCTACTTTTAAAGAAGTCTAAAAAAGTGTTGTTTTTAGATGCATTATCTCTAGTAAAACTATATAATATTAGTATATATCTATAATATTTATATATATATATATAGTTATACTTACCTAAATATAGAATCTAGTATTAAACTAAGGTAATCTTATAAAGTAAGTATAAATTTGGAGTATATATAGGCTTCAGTATGTAAATCTTTTAAATTTTGAAAACCTATTAATATTAGTTATTAGTATTATAATATATATATATATATATATATATATATTACTTACTTATTAGTTTATAAATAAGCTGAAAATTGCAGTTAATATAGCTTAATAAATAGCTAAAATAGGTATCTTGTGGCTTAGAGGTCTAAACATCAAAAACTAAGGAAAATTTTCCTAAAGTCTTAATATTTGCAGCTATCTCAGAATTTATTAAAGATAAAGCTTTAATATAAGTTTTATCTATAAATCTTTTAATTTTATGCTAATTTATAGTAAAAGAATATCTATTAATAGTTAGTAATAAGATATAATTAGTTAATATAGGTATATACTTACTTAGAATAATAAGATATTAGATCTTTAAAAGAACTAGAATTTATTATAGAGAAAGATAGGTTATTCTCTAATAAGAAACTTAATATTTTTAAATTAGCTTCTTCTTCAGTAAATTCTATATTAGTATTAGCTCTAGGGCGTTTTCTAGAGTTACTATTAATATAAGAATCTAAAGTAGAAGCAATACTAGGTTCTAATTTAATATTAGTATATATATATATACTTAATATATAAAAAACTTACTTTTTTAAGTGTTTTTTCAGTTACTTTATTATAAGTAACATCTTTATGATGCTTTTAATAGTAGCAAATAAAATTTAAGCTTTAAAAGCTTTTAACTTTAGTTATTCAACTCTAACTACACCTATAGTATATTATATTAGTATATTTAATTAATTTTAATTAACTTAAGTATATATTAATATATAACTTATAAAGAATAAATAACAACTTACTGTCATTCTTTACTATAGTTAATAAGTAAAAGATTTCAAGAAAATAAGTCGTTTTTAAATATATAAATATTACTTAAACTATTAAGCTCTAATTTAAAAGACTTTTGATTTTCTTTAGAGTCTTTAAAATTATCACTTATAGTAGAAGTTTTCTCACTATTAGTAAATTTACTACTAATAGATAGCAAAGATTAAAAAAGAGTAGAATTTTCTTCATTAAAGTTATTAACCTCAAAAGAAGAAGCAAAAAAAGAAATAAAATAAAAATCTATTTTATAAATATATAAATATATAATTAATATATATATATATAGTATTTATATAGAGTAGTATAGTATAGTTGTTATAAAGATAAAGTAGTATAAAAAGTGTTTAAAAAAGAAGAAGAAGAAAGAAAAAAAAGAGAAAGAAGTAAAAACCTTATATATTCTTTTTAATAAAGTTATACTTTATTAGTAATATAAAGTTTATTTAAAGTTAAACTTAAATAAATAAAAATAGAAATTTATTCTATTCTAGCTTCTATATCTCTCTTTTTCCTACTTTTTATAGCTCTTCTAATAGGTTTAAACTAGTTTAGAAGGCTAGGTAATTTAAAACTATAATCAGATAAATTATAATATTTATCTTTTAGTTTTTTTTCTATTTATTTAATAGAGCTTAGCGTATATATATCTGAGAAATTAATTAGTTCTAAGGTTAATATAGCTTACTAAATTAAGCGATTTTCTTTAAAAAATATAAATAAAGTAGAAAGAATTTCTATTTCTATATAAGTAGTAAGATATAACTCTCTATAAAAACGTTTTTTTTTAAATAGAATAATTAAATATAGAAAATTAAAGCTTTTTTAAAGCCTTATAAGAGTTACTTTTTTATAGGAATAGCCTATAATTACTAAAATATAGATAGATAAATTAGTAATAAAAGCTCCTAAGTAATATAACTTAAAAAGGAGTAAAATATAGTGTTAAAAGCTAACTAAGATTGTTTAACATATCTTAAGTATAATATTCTTATAAAGAATAAAAAGTAAAGCTAATTAATATATATATATATATATAAAGAATAAGAAATATTAGACTTAAGAAAAGTAAAAAAGGTTAAAGTAGCTTACTTTTTTATAAACAAATCCTTAGCAACTTTTAAGAGAAAAAAAGCCTAAACAGAGACTTTTTAAACCTTATATTAACGTTTTATTACATAAAAATAGGTTTAGTTTCACGCTAGTATAGCTTTAAAGCTAAATAATATTCTAACTTTAACGTAAGTTTAAAAGATTAAGCTAAAGTTTATAGATTAGCCTATGTGTAAACTTTATTATATAATATAGAGAAAAATCTAAGGTTTATAAGAATATATTTTATAGCGCTATATCGCTAAAGTTTAATTTATAAAAGAATTAAATATTAGTTTATTAATACTTTTTTAATTCTTAAGATTTAATATTCTTATAATAATAAGAAATAAATATTAATATATATAGCTTTATAAAAAAGAACTATATTTCTATACTATAAGTATAGATTTATCTTTATAAAAGCTATATAAACTATAATATTATACCTTTTATTAGAATAATCTATATATCTATAAATAGATTTAGTCTTTAGTTTAGTTTAGTTAGTTTTAGTCTAATTAAAATTAGTCAGCTATATAATTAGTTAGTTTTAGTTTAGTCAGGACCCACTTTATTCCTAGTTTAGTTTAGTCTTAGTCTTAGTCAACTAAGACTAATGACTAATACTAAGAGACTAATTTCCAACCCTGGTCTCTGCTGCTCTGCCACTCCAGTCCTTCTCTCTCCACACGTTTTTTTTTGTCGTTCCTGTCCTTCCCTCCCAATCCTTATTTTTGCCAACCCCCCCTGCTCCAGGGCTCTTCCTTCTCCTGGGTTTCGACATTAACATTGGTGCATCGGATTTAGGTACTGCCTTGCAACGCCGCGATCCGAAGTCTTGGGTTCATTTGTCCCTGTTCCACTGAACAAACACCCTTTGCTGTCACCCTCGCCTCCTGTCTCCCGTCAGCAACCTGCCTAACTACCTATCTACCTGCCTGCCTGCACTCTGCACCTGCAGCTCCCGATCGGCTCTTATTTCTCCTCCTTCACCCCCTCGAACTCACTCACCCTCCCGACGCTCTGCCTCTCGTTTGGACCTCTTCTTTTTTTTTTTTCCTTTCCGGCATTTTCGACAGATACAACTCACAGTCATTTCTTCCACTCGTCGCTTGTTGGTCCGATTTTTTAAGCTCGACAACTTACGCACGCCCGTTTTGAACGCCAAACTCCCCACGCCCGGGACCGATCTGCGTCGTGAAACTTGGACAGTCGTCAGCCATTACCACCCCCTTCGCAGCCAGGGTTTAGCATTTTGCGGCGGACACACGGCCTATAAACAAAATAACATTTCGACCTTCCGACGAACGAGAAGCGACCCAACTCTCTCGACTTTTACGAGCAACTGAAAAACACACCGAAAAAATGGCCGACAACTTCAAGAGCGAGGTCCGACGGAGTGAGGAGGGCCATGGTCTCCTCAACGGCGATGAGAAGCGCGTCGAGGAGAGCTACGATCTCGAGGCCGCCCCGAGCCCTGCTACCGAACAGCAGGCACAGGAAGACAAGACCAACAACAACAACAACCCCGTCGAGTACACCATTTCGCCAAACGTCAAGTATGCCTGGTTGTGCGCCTACTTTTTCTTCAGCTTGATTTTGACTCTCTACAACAAGCTGGTCCTAGGATTCGTACGTGGCTTCCTCGATTCCCTCTCAGTCTTGGCAAAGCTTCCGTGGGCGGGAGCTCTGTTTAAAATGAGATGCATCATTCACCAACTCTTACAAAAAGGGCATTCGCTGACTTTCTGCCCAGTTCCCCTTCCCATGGCTTCTCACTTGCATTCACGCCACGTGCGCGAGCCTGGGATGCTTCGGTCTGTTGAAGGGAGGCTACTTCACCATGTCCCACCTGGGACGTCGTGAGAACCTCATCCTCCTGGCGTTTTCTCTCCTCTTTACCACCAACATCGCCGTCTCCAACCTTTCGCTGTAAGCATCCAGCTTCCTCCCGGTCACGCCGCGCGGCTTCTCGCGGGATCCCGCGGGTTCCGCCTCCGGATGAGGCGGGGCCAAGCCTTCATGCAAGCATAATGCTAACTCACCTGAACAGTGCCATGGTCTCGGTAGCATTCTACCAGGTCCTCAGAACCACCGTCCCGGTCTTCACTGTCGGTATCTACCGCACGATCTTTGGCCGTACCTACGAGAACATGACCTATCTCACTCTTGTTCCCGTCATGATCGGTGCCGCCTTGACGACGGTCGGCGAGTACACCTTCACCGATCTTGGATTCCTGCTCACCTTTGCTGGTGTCATGCTTGCTGCGGTTAAGGTATGTTAATTTTGGTTTGCCAATCACCCGCCCATCATCCGAGCTTTTTGAGTTGTCGAGTCGTGCGCGGAGAGTGGCTGTTCCAATTGGACCCGTCGTCCCCGCCGCCTCTGAAACCCGACGGCCAAACCTTCAGCCCATTTATACTTTTCTTTCATGCATGAAATGAAGCGCTGACGAACACTTCCACAGACCGTTGCGACTAACCGCATTATGACCGGCCCCCTGGCCCTGCCCGCCATGGAGGTGCTGCTGCGCATGTCGCCTTTCGCGGCTATGCAGTCCCTGGCCTGTGCCGTGGCCGCCGGCGAGCTGAACAAGCTTCGCGATATGGTCGTTGGAGGCGAGCTCGGCTTTGCTACGTTCATCGCCATCGCTGGCAACGGCGCTCTCGCGTTCGCCCTCAACGTCGCCTCTTTCCAGACGAACAAGGTCGCTGGTGCCCTGACCATCAGTGTCTGCGGTAACCTCAAGCAGTGTCTCACTGTCCTCCTCGGCATCGTCGCTTTCGACAGCGTCGAGATCCACCTCTTCAACGGCACCGGCATGCTCATGACGATGCTCGGTGCTGCGTGGTACAGCAAGGTCGAGCTGGACCGCAAGGCCCGCAAATAGACGACTCGCCTTGTCGGGCGACGAGTGCGCTGTAATGCGCGTGTAACGAATATCAGTAACGGCCGAAAAGCATAGAGTCGGACGCCAGGCAGAGCCGGGTCAAGTCGGCGAGGACGTGGGCACGAGGCGTTGGGGTGGAATTCTCGACACCGAATTCCAATCGGCAACTTCGACGTCCTACAGGGCTTGACGAGAGCAAGAGCCGCGTCTCCCGAGGACAGGATGCATGGACAAGTCACGCCGGCGCAAGCCGAGTTGAGGCTGTCGCAACCTACGACGCTAATCCGAGCCGCCCACCTTCCTGAAAAGCCGTCAAAAGTGTACGATGGATAGAAGCGGGCTCCGTCAAACAAGCATGCATGCGCATCTGTAGGGTTGCGCATCAATTATATACCCTTCGCATGGAGTAAAGGAAACGGGCATAAACACGGAATTGTTCTTTTTTATTTTCTTCTTCTCTTCGGTGGGGATTCTTCTTTTTCCAAACCAACTTCATTTGTCTTCTAGAACATTTTTCTAAAGCCCCAAGTCAAGACAAGACATTGGTAGTAATTCAAACTTACCATTTCACAATGCAACTTGTTCCACGCGTGATCTCGCCAGTGACTTGAGGGAGCTATGTGAGTGCTAATCTAGGACGATGCGGCATGATGAATCCAGACCGGGCGACGGCGGATGACATGTCATCAACCCCACGTGCGGGTGTCGCTGAAGTGGTGTGGTCGGGTGAAGTGAGCCGCCCCGGTCCGGCCGCGCCCCCCCTCACTCACCCTTCCAACCTGCAGACGTCGGTCGGCGTTGGAGCTGATTGCTGATGGTGTCATGTGAACCTAGTTAAACCACACCCTCCTTTCGGGACGCGGCTGAGGGAAAGGATTTCAGAAACCTTAAAAAACCTCACTCACCTCATCCATCATCACCTGGTTCTTTTGATGAGTGAGACCACCACCCCGAAATGCAGCGCGCGCACCTGCGACTGCCGTAATATGACGACTGCTATTGATGTCGGTGTCGACGAGACGCGCAAGGTCGCCGCGTTCCTTGCGCGGTGCGGGTTGAGCGCGGAGGAGGCGGTGCCGCGGATGCACGAGTTCGCGAGGGGGCTGTTTCCCGGGTGCGAGGTTGTGGTCGCGCCGTTTCAGGGGTATTGTTCTTATACGCTCCTGCTTGTTTCTCTGGAAGAGGAGAGGTGGGATTCAGGGTGTGAGGTCGGTAAGGGTGATGGCTATGGGGGGAGGTTGATGCAGTTCAGGCCGAGGAAGCACGGTATCGACGTCGGGATGTGCGGGGAGGCGAGGAAGATTCTGGGGGGAGGGGTTGGGGTGCCTGTTGTGGAGGAGCTGGGTGTCGTTGAGGGGGAGTTGGTTGGGTATATTGTTGAGCGGGTTGGCGGTGTTTCTCTTGCGGAGTTGAGGAGGCGGGATAATGGTTTGGAGCGGGAGATGCGGAGAAGGGTTGTGAAGGATCTCGCGGGGATGTTTGCGGATTCGTGGAGGGGGAGGAGGGATGCGGCGGCGGTGGCGAAGGGGAAGATTGGTGGGAGCTTGCGGTGGAGGTTGGACGTTATGGCGAAGGGGCTGCCGAGAGAGTTGAGGGGTGTTGTGAGGAGGGTTATGAGGGAGATGGATGAGGTTGAGGGGCTTGGGTGGGTTGTCACCCATGGCGATCTCGTGTCTGACAACATCATGGTGAAGGGTGATGGGAGCGTGGTTGGGCTTATTGACTGGGCCGAGGCGGAGTGGTTGCCTTTTGGGGTGGGGATGTACGGGCTTGAAGAGATTCTCGGGGAAGATGTTATTATTGATGAGGCGACTGGCAGGAGTAGATTTGAACATTACCCCGAAGCCAGAGAACTGAGAGACTTCTTTTGGGAGGAGGTTGGGAGGGTGGTTGACGATGAGGACGCTTTGAAGAGGGCGAAATGGGCACAGGTCTTGGGCGTGCTGCTATGGAGAGGCATTGCGTTTGATGATGGGGACTTGGGGCGAGTTGTGGATGAGAGGGACTGGTGGGACTTACAGAGGTTGAGGACTTGGTTGTTCGATGAAAGAGGATTGGGGATGAGGGAGAGGTGGTGGGAGAGGGTCTGGAGAGGTGTGAGGGAGTTGATGAGCTGCCTATGATGAAGTCATGAGAGACGGCCGTGAATAATGAAGCGTATATACGAATAATACTAGAGATGACGAACAGAGAGGAAAGCCTCCGCTTGAGGTTTGACGCAGATTCGTTCTCGAATGCTCGCTGAGCTTAAAACATCTTGTTTGGCTTCCTCGGAGAAACGACTAGGACGAGCCAGAGCTGCATTGGTGCCTGCTTGAAAGCTTCATGAAACGTTTCGCTATCACTTTATATCTTAAAATAAACGAGGCTAGAGAGACTGACTGCATATTTCCAGTCACTGCCAGCACCTTTGGCATAAAAGTATCGTCCAGCAGTCACGAGATCCCCTCGTCAACCAGCCAATTCGCTGTATCAGCCGAAGCATTCTCAGAGTACTTGCGAGCCTTACAAGAAGCTAGTGATGCCGTTACTATGATAACAGATATTTGATACTATTTCGGTCTCGATTGTTTCTGCTCCTCTCCCTCTTCAGATTATTCATACTTCGATAACACGTTGGTGACGAATTATGACGAGTGCTCGTTGGCTTAGCCATTGCAGTCGCAGCGTGTATCAAACACCCTTCGACATATCTAGATACTGGCACATATCTGGAGGTCGGTGGAGAGATTGAAGGACGATTGTTGCCGAAGCTTTCCAAAAGTCTCAGGGGCTTTTCTTTAGACTACACATCACATGGTCTTGGCGATGAAGCCTTCGAGCCTACCAACTCGCACCCTAAGCTGTCATCGCTCATCTTTGCATGGACGATGGCTCCTTGTTCTCAACAGCCAGTCTAGAAATATAGTATGCCTACAAGTTGCTGGAAAAGCCCCTGCCATGCCACCGGAGTTGGCCGTGGTGATGCGTGTAACACACCCACTCGGTGTCGCATGCGTCTTTCCTTGCGATAGCCAAGCTATATAATCTAAAGCAGCTTTCTGCACTTCGAGGTATTAGTGAAGGTATACTAGACGCAATCAATGGTGCATGATCCCTTCGTGCTGTGATAGCTTAAATTATGGGCTTGGCCTGAGTCGTTCTCGGTGCTGCCGATGGTGGCTCTATAAATAGATAAAGTAGCGGCCAGTGTCTATGTATAAAAGCAACGCTTGAATCTCACCCCTTTTTCACTTATGAACACGTTTAAATAAATTGTATACAATTCTTTGTATCTTCTAAATTCAGTAGCGCTGTCGTGGGCGGGCGTGTGATTTAGGAATTGTAAGCACGGTTTCTTGGGTCCTTCACATTCGCAAATCGTTCGCCAATGAAGTCGAAGACTTGAGAGATGTTATCATTTGGGATCAAAATGCTATCATCTACAAGAAAGAAAATACATCGAAATGGGCTTATCGTGTTTTCTATCGTATCCTCCAAGACTTTACATGCTATAGTCTATGAAACAGTAAAGGAGTGATCCTCATCTTCCTTCCATGTTACCCGTCTGAGTCAATCCTGCTTCTGCTTCGTAAAACGTGCACGAGCGTGGAAGTTGTTTTAGGCTTTCCCGCCCCTTGAAAATACAGTCTAGCTCCCATCCTCGCGGAGGCTATCGTACATGATGCCCTCCCCATTGTTCGTTGTTCGTGTGACGCTGCTTAGCTACTGTTCCTTCTTGAAGACATGAGATTTGCCTCGATTTAAGCGCAGTTACACCGGCTTTTGTTACCAATCGAGGACAATATGGGCAGACTCGGCCAGAAAGATGGCACCGATGGATGCAAGACTGATGAGAAGCGCGTCTGTTATTGGCCTTGTCTCCCATCGGATCATCAAAGCGTGCCTCGGTACACGTATCCGGCCGTCACGCTTTTCGAAGCTGACAAATAAGTTTTCGTAGAGACCAAAGAGACAGTTATAGCATGACCAGCACATGTGTTCGGGGTCTCTCAAGGCCGCCGTGAGCGCCTCATCGCGGACGGCATTCTTGATGAGAGCTTCGGTGGTTGGCAAGCTGTCGAAGTTGGGTACATGAATGTCGTGTAGTGCCACTCGGTAGACTGTCAGCTCTTGTAATCTAACATACGTTTGAAAGAACCTTCCGAATCGAGTGAGGGTCTGTTGGTAGGTGTCACGAAGTGTTTTGGCAAAAGTCCGTGAGTCTTTATCTGCCGGTATGCGGACTGTGAAAGCAGAGGTGTTCCTAAGTCCCAAGGATTCGAGAAGAACAAGACAAGAGAGTGTGTGCCTCTGTTGAGTGCGAGAGTACACATCTCGTGACTGTGTGAGGCGCCAGTATTGGTCATGCAGGTAAGAAATCTGCATGATGAGCAGCTCAAGATTGAACCCACGAGGTCGATATTCGTCTAAGTTGAGGAAGTTTCATGGCCCATCCTACAAGGGGGTACACAGTAGGTAAATTCAGCAAGAGCACTCCGCTGATATTCATTCATATGGTGCTATTATGGGTACGAATACGTCATGGAACCTGTGAAGCTCCTCCCCAAAGCCCCATCCCCAAAGCCTCAACAAGGGGCTTGACGACTGCAAGCGATTGTGAAAATGGGTTAGAGTCCTTTCTTAGTTTGGTGGCGCTGCATTTGTGCAGCCGCAACTGTTCTCTGCCGCACGACTTCGACACACTCACTGCGGCCGCAGGCAATGTGCAAGGGAATCGTAGCATAATGGATGGGTTTCGAGGAAAACGCTGCTAGCTCAAAAAGCCAAGAGAATGCATCCTCCTTTATGGTCTCCTCAAGAAGGCTCAGCCGACCCTCGGTATCTACGATGTAAGGCTACTAAGCTCCTGGGGATCGCAGAGCACTAGTGATCCTTCTCCGAGTGCTGTCTTCAACCAACTGGAGATCAATCATAAGCTGGAACACCGTTAGTTGGTGAACGATGGCCAGTTGTTCGAAATGTGTATGCATATGAGCCTGTTTGGTGGAAGAAGTGCTCGCACCATGGTTCATTCAGAATAGCTCCAATCATTGAAATAATGAAAACTGCATTTCACCCACTAGTTCGACGCCTCTCAAACCTCAATGCTGGCCACGGGACTGAACACTGAACTAGTACCTGTTATTCCTGATCATCATCAGCAGCATCACGATGCTTAGTAGGCATCTATCAAAGTATAAACAGAGTTTTCATAGGGTGGCACAAACCTCCACAAACTGGATGCGGCTGGGCCTAAAAGGTGGATGTTGAATGCGCATTTGTTAGATGAGAGTTGTCCTAAACTCTTTGAAGCTGATGGTGACGAATCTAATCATCTTGAGATATCCAACTTAAGGTCCAATAACACTGCCTTGATGTAACCACATCTCGCCTCTCGATCTCAATCTTCACGAATATTTCTTACGTCATGTCATAGCTTAGCCGGCTTTGCAAAGCTCTCTAATTCGATATTCAAAACAGTTGTCATACGCGAGCAAGTGTAGTAGAAGCCCTGATAAGTCAGTACGAACCTGTGACAGATGGAAGCTGGAACCTTACCTGAAGGGTGATCAGCTCCACAATCTCACGATCCGAAAGCTCGGCCTTTGCGCCCGCAAACACCTTGTCATCCACCTCAGGACCCTCGATGACAGCTTCAAGGAACACCAGCAGCGCTCTCTCCTTGTGCGTGAACAGATCCTTCAATTGCCCAGAGCCATCCTTCCCTGCTAAGAAGCCCTTCTGTTTCCCTGCCTGAGCGAGAACCTCTCGCTGCGCATCAGTCACCCCCTCCTTGGTCGACACCGGGACATGGTGCGAAAATTCGTATGACGACCTGAACTTTGACGTGCTGAGAAGAATCGACAATTCTCGGTTCTTGTTGGAGAGTTCCAGGTCATTGAATTGAGCTGCGCCGATGCTGCCCCAGTGCTTCGCCGTGGTCGGGGTGTGGGCGAATTGCTTGAGGACGTTGAGGCCCTTGGCTTGGGGTTCGGGATAAGGAAGGCGTGCCATTTTTCGAAGAATTTGTGAGGAAATGCAAATGACTTCGTAGCAACAGAATTTTTTCAAAGAGAGGTCGCGCAGTGGTTTAGTAAAGAAGCGTGTAAGTCTGGCCCCGAGTCTGAGTGCCTCGGTAGCCCCACTGTTTGCCGCTAATCTCCGCACGACTTTCGGACCTCGGCTCCGCATGGGGCCGCCGGGGTTCGACAAAGACGGAGTTCGACACTCCCGGGATGTCCGCAATCCTGGCCGCATGTCATATCTTGCGGAGCTTGTATGAGGAGAATTGCTCATTATTGAGCTTCCGGGGAGTTTCGTCCAATTTCACCGCTTGCACTGGCAGCCGCAGCGGTAGTGTTCAAGTAAGATGCAACATGGCGAAGATTTAGTATTGCCCCTGTGCCATAGCAGTAAGCATTATGATCATATTCCGTATCTTCGCACCAGCTGTAGTAGTTCATTTACCGCATTGCTTCTCTCCAAGTGGTCGTTCCGCGTATAAGCGAGCTCAATCAGATTTGAGCCACAGCGCAACGTCGTCTCTCCCTCTTTAAACAGTCATGCTTCAGTCGATCGTGTCTTGAAACTGGATCAACCACTAAGAGGTTTTGTCCGAGATCATATTTGACTTCATCACCAAATGGCAACGTTTACTATTCAACGTGATAGGTACGAATAAGCGGCCAACAGAAATGCTGACCGATGGCAGAGGCAGCCGTTGTGCTCAGCTGATGATGAAGCATATTTTACGTTCTACTTGTGATGGACTACAAACGTGTCCGCGACTCATAAGGCTAGAGATTGAATTGGCCTGATTCAAATCATATTGGCTCTGATCTTGTTCATGTTTCAAAGAGATACGATTTGGAAGAATTCATAAACTTGCTGATGGCTGAAGGTCATCTTTCCTGCTTCAGTGGTGCCCCATTGTGGCACGGCTTTAGTGCGCGGGATGATCATACTTTAAAGTGTAATTAGAAGTAGAGCATAAGCTTTAGTTTAGAGACATTTTCCTGCATCTTCACTTGCGTTGATTGTTACATGACAAACGAAGTCACTCACAGTCTATGAGAATCGTGGCAACTTATCAAATGCTTTCAAGCTTTGTGAAGGCCTTGCAGAGATTTCTAAGTTGATGGATCAGACCTGAGACCCCTTAATTCACGGTTATGGGCAGCAATCTGTTATCCGCTTGCGGCTTCTGTGAGATCGGATAGCCTCAAATGCCTTAAACGGTAAAGGGCTCACAAGGGTGTGAAATCGCAAAGCTCTCATGATATCATTTCAGTTCTGTAAGGGGCTGAGTTGTTACTTCACCATCGTTATTTCCAAAGGTATCTTCCAAATGACGCCGACTCGCCTCTATTAGTCCATGGCCCTTGATCAAGTCTGTTTGAGTCTACACTATGCAGCTGTTCTCCGGCAGAGACAACGGCTTCCTCGTCTTCTCTCCCCACCACCGTCGATCTTCACGATCCCGTAAGAGGGGGTCGTTGAGACATGCGCCATAGAAGCAGGCAATGCAATGTCTTGCATTTATCACAGCCCGTCACATACCAATCTCCACCGATGAACGTGTTAATCGAACGAGGTTCCAAGAAACGAAGACCATCGCCGATGTTCCTGCCAAGATGTGCCGAAACCGAACTGATCAAGAACGCGGCCCATGAAGAGGTGGAGCTAGATGATCAACCCATGCCGTATCTCGACGAGCGTTAAAGGTTTCCTGATATGACAAGTATTAGTTCCAATGCCAGTAAGAGGCGCCGTGGGGATGAAGGAGTCGCCAAAGTGGATCAAGTGAGCGGGAAAGGCGGGACATCGGAATCACTGAACACAGGTCTTGGAACCCGGCGAGGATCATGCGTCCGCTGCAGCCGATGTTTGGTTGAGAGCCCATAAGCCGACTGGGGCTCTCGGGCTGTTTCGTGGCGATCCTCCTGATGGAAAAAAGACAATCACAGACAGCCCCAAGGCAAAGTCGGCCTGGCTGATCAAGAACGCAGCACGCGAGACATTACCCGGGAGGAGAGGTCACGACTGAGTCAAGCGCGGGGAGCAGCTGCAAGGCTCGCGGGGGAAACAGGCTGTGTCTAAGCTGACTGAGCGAGCTAGTGGCTCGAGAAGAAGAATGGTTGGGAGTGAGACCTGCAATCAACAATGAAGGTATGAGATTCCGCAGGCAGCTAATAGGCGAAGTGTTGGCGATGACGCAAGGCGAGAAGAGGTGATCCGAGAGGCAGCGGCACGGGAAGTGGAAGAGCAGAGGTTGAGCAGTGAACAGAGCACTTCCATGGAACCACCTCAGTGAACAATATGAAGAGGAAAGAGTACGTACCTATCATCGGATCCATCACAGCGCACAGCGCACAGCGCACAGCGCACAGACACAGATTAAAGTAAGGTCGGTGCACTGGCGCCCAGTGCTCGGGCTTAGGATGAGATGGCACGATGGCGCTACAGGGAAACACGAGGTGTGGCTGCTCATGGCAGATATCACGCACTTTTCACGGTATTCTTCGAGAAACCTCGGAATAAACTGCGTCGTGGCTGGTAAGAAGGAATCGGGCGCTGATGTTGGTGCACCATACCGCGAAAACATAGAGTTTGGAACGCTAAAGAGGTTGGAGTCTAGGGCGAGGGGCATGGTGCTAGGAGGGGCTATGGGGCTACGGATACGCTACAGTCCGTTGCACTGACAGCGTCCGCCCCCCCTTTTTTTCCCCGCTTATGTAAAAACATGAAAAAAAGCCAATTTTACGCTGTGACGCGCATTTTTCTACATCGCACACAAAACGCGTCAAATCTATCGCTAGTACGTTAATTACTATTAATTACTATAGTTATAGTAGTATTTAAATATATAACTATATAATAAAGACGTAAAGTGTATATCTAATACCTCTATAGTAGTTAATTTACTTATAAAGATATTACTTACTTAGCTAGTTATCTTATTTCTATACTAATTAACTAATAAAAAGTGTATTTTACTTTTATAAGAGATTAAGATAATATTTACTAAGGAATAGAAGAAAAGACCTAATATATAACTTTATATATCTATATAGTATATAGTTTATATAGCTTTAAGTAATATAAAAGTATACTAAGAAGTTTAATATAGTTCTTTAGAGTAAATAGGTTTAGTAGCTAATAAAAGTAATAACTATTCTAAAAGCTTAGCTTATTTATAATATAAAAGTTTATTACTATATAAGTTATACTTAGTTACTAATTATTTACTACTAGTTAATATATATCTATAGTTTATTATACTAAATATATTAAGAAAAATACTAAGTAATAATAATAATATAATAGCGCTTAGAATATTAAATTTATAGCTATTAGTAATTATAATAATACTACTATTTAAAGACTAAAAGACCTATAAGCTAGTAAATATTATTAGTTATATTAAACGAATAATTTAATAATATAAATTATAATATAATATTACTAGTGAGGTATAGAGATATAAGAGATACTATTATAGTTAATAAAAGATAGAAATCTAGTATTATATAGAACTTTTTGAACTACTATAGTATTATAATAATTTATCTTTTAAAGAGATATAAAAGTTTCTATTTAAAGCTTTTAAGATTTAGATTAGTTATTTTATAATTAGTTAATAGTTAAACTTATCTAGCTAGATAAATAAGAAGTTTATAATTATTACTACTTAGCGAAGTAACAAACTATAATATAAATACTTATACTATATATAATAATATTACTTTAACTAGCTAGTATTTATTAATAAATCTAGTATTAATAAGGATATTAAGATATAGAGGACTAAATAGGCGCTAAAAAAGCTTACTATATTTCAAACTATAGAGATTAATTAGTTTTAAAACTCTTATATATAAATCTTACTAGTTTTTATATTAAGTAGTATTTTATACTTAACTATATACTATAGTATAACTAATAGTAATAGCTTTTTTTATTAGTTATAGAAGTATTTTATTTTGAAGTATAAGTAGTTTCTAGAGCTAAACTCTATTATTATTATAAATAACTTCTTTTACTATTATATACTTTAAATTGAGGAGTTATACTAGATATTAGGTATTAATTTTAAGTTTTTACTTCTATATTTACTAAACTTTAACCTTATTAAGGAGTATTTTAGTAATTTAAAGTAATATATTAAGAAGATATATTTAAAGTAAAATAATAATAAGAATAATAATTAGGATTTTATAGAATATCTATATAACTATACTATAGAGATTAGGTATTATTTACTTTAGATTAAAAGCTATTTCTACTATTTATTTATTAACTTTAATAAAATAGAGTATATATTTGATAATATTAAACTATAAAAGAGAGGATAATCTGCAAATATTAAATATTAGTAAGTAATCTAAATCTTTATTATATAATTATAATAAATCTTAATTATATTATTATAAGATAGAGAATTATTAGATTTATAATTATAGCTAGTAAGATTATAAAAGATTTAACTATAATTATACTAAAGTATAAAAAACTTATTATTATCTATTATTTTTATTAGTAGCTATATATATATATCAATTTTGCCTATATAGTAGCTAAAATATATTGTTAATACTTATAATAATAATTTATAATAATAATATATTACTATAGTTATAGACTTTAACTACTATAGTTAGAGATTTTAATTATAACTAACTAAGAAGTATTAAGATAGATTATATTATTTATAGATCTAAAATTATAGTAATTCTATTACTTTTATATATATAGAGCAGTAGTATTAAATCTATAGCTATAAGTAGACTTTTCTATAGTTAAATATATTATATAAAAAAATTATATATATAGTTAAACTTTATACTATTTTTGCTATATTACTCTTTTTCTTTATCCTCTTCTGAGTAATATATTTTTATTAATAATATATTACTTAAGATTTAAATCTAATTATCTTTATTACTTAGCTTAACTTTATTTTATTTAGTTTGTAATTATATAAGTAGTATTTATAATACTAATAGTAGTAGTAATAAAATAAAACTAAAAAGTTCTAAAATGCTTATAAAGTTAGCTATATTTAATAGTAAATAGCTCTATATATACTTACTATATTAACTGATTTTAACTAATATACTATAGATCTTTTATTTAATAGATTAATATAGTATTAAAGTGTTAATATATTAAGATAACTCTAACTTACTTAAAATTAGTACTATAGAGTTTTTAACTAGTATTACTATTATCTCTCTTAGTAATCTAGTGTATATTTTTATATAAATATCTCTTTTTAACTTTTAATAGTATAAATAAAGTTTAAAGTGAGATATTATATTAAAGAGGGTATTAAACTGCTCTATATAGTAAGTATTATTATCTATAAAAGATTTAATTAAGTTTCTAATATCTTTAGTAAAATCTTAAGTAAACCTCTATTTAGTAAACTAAATATCTAGTAATTTATAAATTATCTATAAGTTACTGTTTACTAATTATAGTTTTTATAGCTTCTTTTTGAACTTTTTATTAATATTATATTACTTATTATAGATAGATATAAACTACTTAATAAAGCTAGCTATTTAATCTAAAGCTTTTTAAAGTAAATCTAGTACTATTAGTAAGGATAAATAAATTAGAAGTGTAATACTTAATTAATAAATACTTAGAAGGTTTAATAGTAGAAAAGTTAGTAATAAATATTGTTAGCAGTTTGGTCAACTTATATAAGTAGGTATTATAGTTCACTCTATACTTTTTTTTTTTTTTTTTTTTTTTCATAGTACTGAAACCTAATAGTAGCACTTTGACCTATGCCTAATCTCAATAAAGTAAACAAATAAATCTCAGTATAACTAGTTGTTAACGCTCAGCTTAACTTATCTCTAGTAGAAGAGGGCAGGCGGGTAGGTAGCGGAGTAGTAAAACGTACTAGTGAGAGCGTTATTTGTAATGTAGCTAGGGCTTAGCGATAGCTTGAACCTACACTTAAAGGTGCAAACTTAATAGTATAACTCTTTGTATAGCTAAAAAGGTTCTTATAGCTATAGTATAAGAACTTAACTGCTACTTTGAATGAGGCCTTAAGCCTGTTCTTTATATCCTCTTATATGCGTAACGACTATGATATCTTTCCCTTTTATTATATTTATATGTAGGCTAAGTAAAGCCACTCTAGACGACTTAATCTATAAGACTAAAGCTAATAAAATTAAGGACTCTAAGTATAGCAACTTTCTCTATACTGCTAAGAAGATTCTGCTTAAATTCACCTAGAAGTATCTACTTAAGATAGCTAATAAGTGTAATATACTAGAGTTATATAGCTTTAAGATTAATATAGATATAATTAAAGCTACTGATAATAATCCTAACGTCTATAAATACCTCATAAGCTTCCTTGAGATAGCTAGGGCAGCCTAAGCGCTTAAACGTTAGTAAGTTAGGAAGGGCAAATATAGCGAGAGTATAGCTGACGGCGGTAGGGCTGTTAAGACTGCGCAGTAGGGCAGAAGATGTTATCTGTCACAGCACAGACGTCTGAACGGCGGAGGAGATGACGGAAGACGGGCGCGGATTGAATATGGCGTGGGAGATGAAGGAGACTGATAGAGATGGAGGCGGCTGGAGGAGGGCGGTTGACTTGGCTCGTTGTGATGTTTGAAGTCTGACGGAGGAGCGTGGAGGCGAAGATGATTTCTAAGTAGTCATGTGACCTGAAGGTTGTTAGTAGAGGGCGAGGGGACCAGTCTAGCTTTTGCAGTTAATACCAGTTAAATTTCGCAATATAAGGCCAGCGGCCCTTAGTAATAAATATTATAAGATATTTATATATAGTTAATATACTAGTAGTAGTAGTAATAGCTATATATATAAGTTAAGATACTAAAGATAACGATCTAGCGCCTCTATGTTACTATATATATTAATAATAGTATTACTATTAATGTTAGTTAGGCTAGATCTTAACTTTAATAGTAAAAGTATAGTATTTTTAGCTTTCTTTTCTGTTATTACTATTATTTTCTAATTATTATTAACTTTAATAATATTCCTACTTCTTTTACCTTAATGTTTCTTATTTTTAATAAACTAGTTATAAAATATCTTACTTAGTAGTTCTTTAAGTAGTTCTATATTATTAATATTAGTTTACTTATTTAGAATAGCTTTTATTTATTTCTCTATATAGTAAAATTTAATCTTATAATACTTCTAGCTTAATATATAATACTAGTTAAACTTCTTATTGTTAATATATAACATTCTTTTATAATAATAATAATAATATAAGAATAATAATAACGCTTAACTTACTTTAATATTCTATAATAAATAAATAAATAACGTTTAAGGTATAAAACCTTATATAAAAATACTCTATTTATTATACCTTATAACTATAATATTGATTATGTAATATGTATACTTATGTAAGCACCTTATGTAATTAGCAGTTTAGCAGGTTACGTTTCAGGTTATCTTTCTCTTTACTTTTCCCTACTAAGGGATGCAACCTGCTAACTATATCAACAGGAATCATCACAATACATTACTTCCTTTATTATTATCTATATAATTAAATGCCTATTAATGCTTAAGATTATTACTTTTCATCATAATATATGCCTATTTATAACTTTATACTATATAGGCGTATATACTACGCCTCTGTATATGCTTATACCTGTGTTAACAGGTTATAAGCTTAGCTTAGAAATAACCTCTATTCTTTCTATTTCTTTACTTCTCTCTTACCTATCTATAAAGCTCTACTTTTATTTAAAGGTTATATATACTGAAAATCGATCTTTTGAATGTTTTTCTATCTATACTACTTTTGTAGAACTAGAAATACTAGCTGGACTAGTTATTTGGTTCTATGAGATCTACCTCCTTTGAATCTCTATATTGAACCTTATTCAAATCAACTATACCTCTATTGATCCTTTTTTAAGCAGATAAGCTTTTGCTACTGCTTTATTTGATTTATATCCTTTAGATTATTTCTTTGAAATATCCTCTAGTTTATTACTAATCTGGTTTAGATCTATACTTACGGCATGATGGACTTCCTTTCGACTGATCTACTATATGGGATATATATCTCTTCAGTTAGATAATAGTCTAACTGAAGAAGATCTTGATTAAAGAGAAGGAATAAAAAACTACTTTTTTTGCTAGTTGAACTCTGACCTTCTGGGTTTATAACTGTTATAACCTTACTATAAGAACTACTGTACTATATGTATAATAGCTTTTTAGTTAATAATCTTACTGTTGTTGATCCTTTATAAGGCTTGCAATTACGTACTGTATCTTATTAAGGTAATAATGACTGATCTTAAGGTCTAGTTTTCTAAGCTTATTAGCTTAGAGAACTATAAGGTATGGGCTATATATATTAAAGCCTTACTATATAGTAAAGATATTACTATAAACCTTATTAAGCTTATTTCTTCTAATAATGAAGATAAAAACTATAAGGCTTTAAGTTATATATAGTTATTCTGTAATGATGGGCCTCTAAGGGTTATAAAAGATGATAAAGATGCCTATACTGCTTAGGAATATCTAAAAGCTCTATATGAGCCTATAGGTTTTATAAATGAGTTTTTAACCTGTAAAGAGTTCTTTAATACTTCTTTAGATAACTTTGATTTTATAGAAGAATATATAAATAAAATAAAAGAACTTATAGATAACTTATCCTATAATAAGCTTAAATTACTAGATTAAGTGGTTATAGCTTATATACTTAATAGTCTAAATGAGACTTATGAGGCTTTTATAACTTCTATAACTTAGTCTTTTAGGACTAACCTTACTGCTTATAACTTTGACTCTTTATATGCTAGTCTTATAGATGAGTATAAGAGAAAAGGTAGTAATGAAGTAGTTAATAATACTACTATAAAGGGTAATAATAAAAAGAATAAAAAACAGAATAAAAACTAGGAAAATCAAAAAAACAAAAATAAAATAAATAAAAAACCCTGGAAAAAACAGAAAGGTTTATACTGTAAAAATTGCAAGAAAACAAACCATACTGAAGAAAACTGCGCTTTTCTGCATCCTGAAAAAGCACCTAGCTGGTGGAAAAAGCCTTCTACTAGTACTACTAGTGCTAAGGATAAAGAAAAAGAAGTAGTTAATATAACTACTGCAGATAATATTACCCCCTATATATCTATTAATAATCCTAATAATCTTATGGATTTAATGGATTTATCTTCTGATAAAGAAGAAGAAGATATTCTCTTTGAGAATGTAAGCTATACTGCTTTTAATAATAATATAAATAATACTAATAATCCTTCTTTAGGTTATTTAATTAACTAGTCTATTATTAAGGAAAAAGGAAAAGCAAGGAGTTATAATAATAAGAATGAAAATATGGTTGATATTTATATTGATATTGCGGCTACTATTTATGTAGTTAATAACTATAACTTTATAAAAAATCCTATAAAAATAAATAAAACTATAAAATGGGGAGAAGCAAAGACTCTTACTTCTACAATAAAGGGTGATTTAATAATATATCTTAATAATAATAAAATAACTTTATAGGATGTTTATTATATACCTGAACTAGGTATTAATCTACTTAGTTAATTTAAGTTAGATTCTTTAGGTATTGCTTCTATTATATGGAAACAACCTATTTTATATGATATTAATAAAGATTGTATTATTACTATGGGGGTAAAGAAGAATAATTTATATTTCTTCTAGTTTTCTATTAATAATAATAATTAATATATATATAATACTAATATTATAACTAATAATAATAATAAGAATAATATAAATAATAATATAAATAATAATATAAATAATAATAATAATAATAGCTTATAATTATGGCACTAACGTCTTGGTTATATATATTTACAAAGTCTTTTAAAATTAAAAGATAATACTATAATAAATATAAATAATAATAATAATAATATAACTTTACAGCTTTGTGAAGCCTGTTATAAAGGCAAATTTGTAACTAAGGCTAGTAAGCTATAGGTTCATAATAAAAATCTAGATTATCTAGATTATATAGCTTCAGATTTATGTGGGCTTATCACGCTTACTACTTATGATAAATATAGCCTTTTTATTATCTTTATAGATAAATATACCTGTTTTGTATGGGGAAAATTACTTAAAGATAAAGAGAAGCATACTATTAGTGAAGCTTTTCTTGAATTTTAAGCTGAAGTAAATAATAATAATAATAATAAAAGAATAAAAGAAGTCTCTATAGATGGAGGTATAGAATTTAATAATTATCGCTTTAAAGCTATATGCACTAAAAGCGGTATAATATATAATAAAAGACCTCCTTATATATATGAGCCTAACGGTCTTATAGAGCGTACTATATGTATTATAGTTAATAAAATAAGAACTATACTATATAATTTAGGTTTACTACACTACTTATGGGGTGAAGCCTTTTATACTACTTTTTATATGCATAATAGGACTTCTTATAGCTCTATTGAGTATAAAACGCTTTATGAAATAAAGAATAATATAAAACCTAATATAAATAATATAAAAGTGTAGGGTAGCGTATGCTACTATAAGAATAAAGATCTTAAAATGAAAAAACTAGATGTATGAGCACGTCAAGGTTATATAATTAATTATAGATCTAATAGGTATAAGATCTGGGATATGCAACTAAGAAGAGCTTTATGGTCTTGAGATGTTGAAATCTTAGAGAATACCTTTATTTCTCATCATAAAGAGCTTCTTTTAAGTATAAATACCCGCTATAAGGATATAAATAGTAGTATTATGCTAAATAATGATAGATATAATATTGCTTATAATAGTCTACAAAGAGATATTTCTAGTTAATCTATCTCTTATAGGAATAATCCTACTATAAGTAGTGATATTTCTATAACGAATAACGCTCTTGTGAATCTAAGTGATGAGATTAGTATTAATAATAATAATAATAATAATAATAATATAAATAATAATATTAATACTAGTAATAATAATACTAATACTAGTATGATTAGTTCACATAATGATAGTATGAAAACTATTAGTATTAATAATGGAGAAATAAATAAATAAAAATCTAAGTTATTAATAGAGATCTCCTCTCTATCAGAAGAAGCTAAAAAAGACTATAAATGGGTTAATAATACGGTTTATAATACTGAAAGTGCACTATTATATACTATAGCAGACTGTCCTACTCTTAGTATTTATAAAATAAATAATAACGTTTTAACTGATAATAATAGTATTGCTGGAACTAGTACTATTAATAAAGCTTCTTATATTCTATTAGTTATTACATTAAACGAGCCTTCTAATATATAGCAAGCCTTAAATTCTCCTTATAAAGATAATTGGATTTAGGCTATGCAACTAGAAGTAACTCAAATAGAAGATATAAAAACTTAGCAAATTATAAAAAAACTAGATAATATTCATCTATTAGGCGGTAGATGGGTATATTCTATGAAATTAAAAGATAAAATAAATAATATATATAAATATAAAGTAAGATGGGTTGCTTAAGGTTTTAATTAATATATTGGTATTAATTACTTAGAAACCTTTTCTACTACCTGTAGACCTAAAAGCTATAGGTTTATAGTTATATTTGCTATAAAAGAAGGTTAGACCTTTCTGCAGTATGATGTTACTATAGCGTTTATACATGCTAATATAGATATGGATATATATATAATTTTACCAACAGGTTTTTTATATAATAAAACCACTAATAAGTTGGAATTTAATCCTAATTATAACTATAAATCAAATAATAGCAAATATTGCTGTAAGCTTCTTAAAGCTTTATATAGGTTAAAACAAAGCCCTAGACTATAGTATAACCATTTAAAAGCTATATTAATAAAATTGGGATTTATTGTTTCACCTTATGATGAAGCAGTATTTATACTTAATAAAAATAACTATAAAGCTATATTATGTTACTATGTGGACGATATACTTTTAGCAGCTAATAATACTGCTACTAGTGACTATATATATAATATATTAAGGCAACAGATAAAAATACAAATATTAGGGGAGCTTAGTACCTTTTTAGGCTATGAGTTTGAGATAGATAGACCTAATAAGTCTTTCTTTATACATTAAACTAAATATATACAAAAAATATTAAATAAATATAATAAAATAAATATAAATCTATCTATAACTCCTATGAGAGATAATATAAAACTATATATAAATAAATATTATACTTCTAAAGAAGAAATTCTACAGTTTCAACAGCAAATTGGAGCACTTTTATATCTAGCTTTAAAAACTAGATTTAATATAGCTCTAGCTGTTATAATATTATCAAGATATATAACAAACCCTTCACAAGAGTATTTTATAGCTCTAGATTATTTATAGGGTTACTTAAATAAATATCCTAATAAAGGAATATATTATAACTGTAATAATAATATAATATGGGATTTAATAGGTTATTCAGACTCTAATTAGGCTGGAGACCTAGATAATAGAAAATCTACATCAGCTTATATATTTTGCTGGGGATTATACAATATAATATCTTATACTACTATAAAACAAAAAACAGTAGTACTGTCTACTTGTGAAGCTGAATATATGGCTTTAACTGAGGCAGTAAAAGAAGCCCTATATCTATATAATAGTCATAATTTTAATTTAACTAATCTGGGTTTTAAAGCTATAAATAAGCCTAAGATTTTTATAGATAATTTAGCAGCTAAGAAGCTGACTGAAAATCCCGAATTTCATAAAAAATCTAAGCATATTGATATAAAGTATCATTTTGCTAGAGAATCTTTATTAAATAAAGATTATTTGTTATTTCATATAGACTCTAAGTCTAATATTGCGGATATATTAACTAAGCCAGTTGGCAAAGTTATATTTAATAATATACTTAATATAATAAATAACAATAACGATAAAGAAAATAATAATAATATACATAATAATAATAACCGCATTAAAGAAATAACTTACTAGTTTTTCTCTTACCTTTTTACCTATAAGGTTATTTTATAAGAGTTTTTTAACTAGTTATAAACATATTATATATATTATAGGAATATTTTTCTTATTTTTCCCATAGGGTTTTAAAGTTTTTATACCTATAACGTATATATATGTTAAGTGAGTAAGCTATATACTACAAATCAACCGTATATACCTTAAGGGGGGATGTTAACATATAACATTCTTTTATAATAATAATAATAATACAAGAATAATAATAACGCTTAACTTACTTTAATATTCTATAATAAATAAACAAATAACGTTTAAGGTATAAAACCTTATATAAAAATACTCTATTTATTATACCCTATAACTATAATATTGATTATGTAATACGTATACTTACGTAAGCACCTTATGTAATTAGCAGTTTAGCAGGTTACGTTTCAGGTTATCTTTCCCCTCACTTTTCCCTACTAAGGGATGCAACCTGCCAACTACATCAACAGGAATCATCACAATACATCACTTCCCTTATTATTATCTATACAATTAAATGCCCATTAATGCTCAAGATTATCACTTTTCATCACAACATACGCCCATCTATAACCCTATACTATATAGGCGCATATACCACGCCCCTGTATACGCTTATACCTGTGTTAACACTTATTACTTAAACTATTCTTATATTTATAGTACTTTAAGTAGATATATATATAGAGAAGTTATCTATATATACTTTCTTTCTAATACTTAATATTTATAGGATTATTAAGTTTATAATTAATTACCTCTTATATACTAGCTAAAACGTTTATTTAACTACCTTTTTAAGGCGTTTATATATTAGTTACTATTTTACTAGAGATTAATATAGTACTATATTACTACTTAATAGTGAAGTAAATTTCACCTCTCTTTTTAACTTATTTAAGAGAGAAAGTAATATTAACTTATAGAATATTTAGCTAAATAATACCTCTAGTAGATAGATATACTTAAATAAAAATTAATATTAGTTTAGATATATTAGTTAGTTTCTTTTAAGTAATAATAATAGTAATATTAGCTTTCTTTAGATTATATAAGTAAACTACTTCTACTTTAAGTTAAGTATTACTATCTACTTTTTAGTTTCTATTATTTATATCTAATATACTAATAAAGCTAAATTTATTATATATAATACTCTTAATAATTAGATTAAAGATAAATAAACTATTACTTTTAAGTACTAAGCTATAAGTAACCTAAATTTATAGTAGAGTTAGTTTATTATTACTTATATCTTCCTCCTCTTTAAATATATTAGGGAATAATATAAATATATTATTAGTACTATAGTAAAAAGCTATAAGTATATTATCTATAAATTAAATAGTTTAATAAAAAGTTAAGTTAACTAGAGTTAAGTCTAGTTAAAATAATAGTATTAATAAAAGTAAAGTACTTTAGAGCTAGATTATATATAGTAGATCTTTCTTTTATTTCCTCTATATTATTATTACTTTTTAATAAGAGGATACTTTTAGAGCTCTTTATAATAATAGAGAAACTATATATATATACTTTCTTTATAATATAAACTTAAAAGCTACTAAATTATTAGTCTTAAAACTAGCTTTAGTAATAATAACCTCTTTAGTAGTCTCCTTAGTAGTAGTAGCTTAGTAAGCCCTCTTAATAAATATAATAATCCTAATTAATAGTAAAATAGAGCGTTAAAGAGAATCTCTAGTAGTATCCTATATTAGTTATTATATATATCGTTATTTCTATATACTATTAGTAATAAGTGAGGGATAATGCCTAGATAGGTTATTATCTACTTATTAAGGTATATAGTAATACTTAGAAGGTATTATAATACCCTTAGATTATAAGATCTAATAGGAATAGATTAATTAAAGCTATCAAAATAGGTTAATTGCTATACTACAAATATTTACATAGCGTTAAGCAAATTTTCATGTATATATAGGGATTATGCGTGTGTAATTTCAGCAAAAAGGGGGGGCGGATGCTGTCAGTGCAACAGACTGTATGGGGCGTTGAGGAGGGCCATCACAATCTGCAGTGACAGTTGGGTGCAAATCCCCCGCCAGCAATCCCCGCCGAGTCTTATGCTTATTCTGTCCACAAGACGTTTTGTTTCCTCTATTCGCCCCAGGTATGTTGCTCGTATAAGCAATTTGGACATGCAGCCCAGTGCGTTGTGCATGGCAGGAAAGGCACATCTTGTTCGATTTGCATGTGGCTTGCATAAAAGGCGTCTGGAGTCCAGATGCTTTCCCCTCTCACTGCAGAGTGCGGTCGGTCAACGGGCGAGCTGCTGGTCTTTGGGGGCCGAGAAGATATGCCAAATGCTGCACACACAACACACACAGAGAGGTCGGGAAGCATGAGATGGGATGGATGTCGCATGAGAAACCGGGACAGAAGGATGCATGGTTGAGATGGCAACCACCACCTCGCTCAGCTCAACCTCTCTCTCTCTTACCCACGTCCTCTGTTCCTCTGCCCCTCTCCTCCCGCCGTGGTATTCTCTCCTCATCCTCGCAGTTCCCGCCCTTCTGGTTCGTTCGCTCCAACTTTCCCAGGTTTCTCTCCGGTCTGTTCGTCGCTTCTTACAGGCTATTCCCGCCTCGGTTCCAATATTCCATTTCTTCCCCACACCTCCAGTCTGTCTTCCCACGCACACCATCACGCCCACACCGACAACCGTAGGCGCCACAACCCACATTGCCCATCCTTGTTCCCTTGCCCGGCGTTTTCCTCTGCATATCCAACCTGCAGCCAGTTCCTGATCCTACCTTGCCCTAGGCATCTGTGCCGCTCCCGACGAAGCCATCATCGCACCAGCCATCGAAAGCCCGCTCAAAGCCTGCCACGCCGCCCCGCCCCGCCATGAGTGCTGTCGCCCTTCCTTCTCGGAGAGACTTGGTCACAACAATTGACCTGTCGATGGTCTCGACCAACTAGCCAATATGCCACCGCAGTCTTGTCAAGTGCCCTCCGGATATGAGATCGGAACATTCGGGTGTTGAGCCCTGCCGTGGACAACATATTCAAGTGCGCAACTAAGACAATGCAGGTCTCGAAGCGGGCACAAACGATGCGCAACTTCATCATAAGAGCACCGCCCGCGGAGGAACCGCAGACACGGCGCCGCAAACACGCAGGCCTCACGAGACGAAAAGGCATGACATGCAAGGCCGTAGACTCAAGTCAACGGCGATTCTCAACTCTGCCGAGAACTCGCATGTCAACCGACATACGCGTCGGATTATCGGCTAACACGCGAGTGCGCCAGTCTTGGCTGCGTCTGGTCGGAAAGCCTTCGACTGTCATCTCACCCATCTTCAAGCTGACATCACCAGCCACATCTGGGGACCCGAAGTGGGATGGGAAGCACAACTTGGAGCTTCTGTCGACTGCCGGACTCTAGGTGCTATCCGCCGCTGGCCTGGTCACCATGTTCGCGGCTCGTCCACAAAGTTTGGCGCCCACACCAAATCAAGTTTTGTACCTCGTCCGCTCCTGGTTCACCTCACTGGTTGGACGCGTTCCTGTACACCAAGGATTACACCAAGGATTATAGACTGCAGCATCATGCGTTTCTTCATTGGTCGGCTCCCGTGAGCTGCAGATCCTTGGCCAAGTGCCACGACCTGGACACGAGCCCTCCTCTACACACATCAAGCACGGTTCTCTGTCCAACGACGGAAAATCTTTGTACCTCACTCCAACTGCCTCATATCCAGATGGCAAGCCTAACAGGCATATGCAGCTAGAAAAGGATTGACAGCTTCGGCTCAATGCTATCAAAAAAATACGAATGAGCCGCGTCTCTAAAGCGTCAATTTCATTTCGACGACTTGGATCCGTGAAGAGCTAAGGCTGTAGCCCACGAATAACGCTTGCCATTGAAATTACAGACTTGACGGTGACAAGGAGGGGCACGATGATCGCTGGCAAACATCACCGTCACGCTTCTGCAGTGCTGCCTTGCCAGCATCTTCAGCTTCCATGCTGGTCAGACAGAGTTAGCAAAAAGCCCTGGCAAAGCAGCATTGCCTCTCTGTCGCAGCCTGCAGCGATTCCTATGACCACGATTGGGCTGAGTGACCCTGGAAAGCTCACCACGTAAGAGACAATTATATTAACTACACATACGCAGTTGTGTGTCATTGTGAAGGCCGGCCGTGCCCGACAACAAGCGGCCAGTCATGGAGACCTGCACGTTCGAGCATCGCGTCCGCCTCAACGCCTACGCGGCATCATTGACAGGGGCCAGGGCGGTCTGCCTAGTCTCTGCAAATCCGACGCCATCGGCCCTGTCGAGCTAACTCGCTCTCTCTCATTCGCTGTTGCCATCGAACAAGCTACCAGTCTGACTGTCAATCTGACATGGGTAATGCTGAACCTTGTCAAGCCTTGTTGTCGTCGTCCAACCTCTTCTCTTACCTGCAGTGGCGCTACGCACACTGGATGGCGTATGGCTTGTGTTCTGCGTGTTGGTCAATCCAACTGTGTCGCCATTCGGCCGAGACTGTTTCGTTCATCTGTTCACACCATGGGCATCTCTGCATAACTCAAGCAACGAGGCCCCTCTCCAGCCACGCATGGAGCTCTAGACTCTCTCACACTGCTGGTCTGCATCTCCAAGATCGCCTTTCCTCGTATCACAGACTTGGCAACTATTCCCTGTCCCTCCACCCATAGCCTCTTTCATGGGTCAGACCGTGGCCTGTCTGCTGTCCACTTGGCCCAAGACCAATGCAAGCTGCTGTGGAGATCGACGAGACCTGTTGGTCGACCGAAAGATGTCATCGCGACCTCCGCATTTTCTCACATCCTTTCCTGCCCGTCTGCAGGTAGGAAGCAGAAGGCCCGGGCAGGCCGGCCTTCTGGTCCTTCTCAAGATATAAGCATACCGGCCATCCTGCTTTCCTGGACCTTTTCCGTCTTGACTCTCCATCCTCTTGCAGCTCTCTCCAGCCTCTCTCCATCTCCTAGCCAACCACCTCGTTGTGCTATCAAGTAACTCGTTCGTTAAGGTTACTTAAGAGACTCTCGCTCAAGTCGCAGCTCTTGCTTCCTCCTACCATCGTTTCAAGGAGTATCTTTCGTTGATTACACTCAACCCCAACCCGCCCCACCCGCAGCCATGAAGTACACTTCTGCCCTCCTGGCCCTGGCTGCCACCGCCATCGCCACTGGCGACGACCATGACCACGGCAAGGACAAGACGAAGACGATCACGACGGTGACTGAGACAACAATCACAACTTTGTGCCCTACGACCAAGACCCACTACGGTCCCGGAACCACATACTATGAAACCGAGACCGTGACTTCAACCATCGTCACAAAGGTCCCGACTGTGATCATCGAGACCGTCCCGGGCCCTACCGACTACGCCACGGAGACCGACGTTGATTACGTTACAATAACTTCTCTTTGTCCAGTTGTCAGTCGAATCAATTCTTGAAGCCTTGATACAATTTTGTTGACATTTCAATAGACAAAAACGATCACTGAGGAGGGACAGACTCACACCATCACCACTACTGAGCTCTCGACAATTGTTACGAAGGTCCCTACCAAGGTCTACGAGACTGTTCCCGGCCCTACTGCGGTCGTCACTGCCACTGTAAGCATCGGCTGGTGCAAAGTACAACTTCGAACCTGTTGCTAACATTCTGAAAGGACAACGAACTGACCACTCTGACGAAATATTTCCCTATCGTAAGTCAAAACAGCCACTGGTGCAGGGATACATTTCTAACGAGCCAAACAGACGAAGACGATCCAGGAGCCCGGCCACACTTTCACGACGACCGTAACTGAGACGAGCGTCATCGTCACCAAAGTTCCGACCAAGGTCTATGAGACTGAGAAGCTCCCGGACGTTACCCAGACCTCTCACGCGATTGACTACGTGACTATTACATCCGTATGTCCCGTAACCGAGACCAAGGTTGTTGATGGACACACCCAAACAATTGTCTACACCACCACGAGCACCATTGTCACCAAAGCCCAAACGACGGTCGACGTGTACACCACTCTGAAGACTACGAAACACGTCGAGACTGAGGTCTATGAGACCATCACCAAGCCGGAGACAACCTACAAGACCATTGAACACGGCGAGACCATCTGGGTGACCAGCACGGGCACTAAGAAGATTTACGTGACGGCCGTAAAGACAATCACCGAGGTCTATCCCGAGACTAAGACGGCTCATGTCGATGTGACAATCCCCGTCACTGTCGGTGGTGAATCAGTTGTCACTCAGAAGTCCTGGGTCTATGTCACTGTCTCCGGCACTGTCCACCAGACTCTGACTCAGGCCCCCTCAACTGTCGTCGTTCCGACCACCAGCGCCGTCACCCTTCCAGGAACTACCGTCGCGTCTACTGCGCCCGTGGTTGTTCCGACGGGTGCTGCCAACGCCCAGAAGGCCCCCGCCGCGGCCTTCTTGGCTGGTTTCTTCGGCGCCGTTGCTCTGCTCTGAGTTCGACGAGCTTGAGCTGCAGATGAGCCAACTTGGCCGTCTATTCCTTTCAATTCTATATACGCACTCTGCATGCCGGAAGGCGATTGAGGAGGGCATTTTATTCAACGAATGACCTTTATGATTAATTCCAATGATACACCACGGCTACAACAGCATCACGGATATGACATATACCCAATACACTCTTTAACGACGGAAAATGGCGGAGGCTTATGGTCAAACGGCGATTTAGGCGATTCAAGACATTGGGAAGGACGGATAATTCTTAAGCAACAACAGGTCTTATGGCGGCCCATTTCATGGGAACCCCCAGCAGTAGTAGACCATAATCATATTCTTGTATATACCTAGATGAAGGCAGAGATTGGGGACCGGGCGCAAGGCTCTGGGACTAATGGAATAATGACACGAAATATCCTGCTACCATTTTCACTATTGCTAAGATTATCTTTAGGGCACCACGCTCATGAGTTCAACTGAAGGAGGGTCGGCCACTTGACCCATCGGCTAGGCTACCTTCCCCAGAGAGCATCGATACCCTTCCCAAACGAGAAAGAAGCGTATGTTCACAGCATATGCGCCTCTCTCACTTTAACAGTCATCTCCTCTCTTGGTAGCGACCTCCTTCCTCAGCATCCCATGTCGGTGAGCGCTTTACGTAATTGGCAGGAGGTTCTTCTAGGCAGATTTCCCCTTGCCTGGGCGCAGGCAAACCAGCATCACGCTCTCGAGGTTCATTGAAGCACCGCATCTCGATCACCACATCGCAAAATATGCTCATCCGCTGTCTGTCGTGGATGCTCCCAGACCAGGTGGTGCGTTGGCCGCCGGTCGGAGCGATGTCACCTCGTGTAAGTCGAGCGGGGGCGGGATGCGGATGCAACATCGGGTTTTTTTTTTGCACTGCTGGCCGGGCTTCACGTTGTTGGGTCGGGCTCGGATTCAGTGCTTGGCGGAGGGTCAATCAATGATTGGAAGGTAAGCCGCATCGATATTTGATGTCATTTTCCCTTTTTGAGGGGAGGGGAGGTGAGACTGAGTTGGAAGTTTCACCCCTTTTGGGTGAGCTGCATAGAAGCAATTGGTTCTGGGCGCCCTGTCAGTCTTTCTCTATGCGAAATTGATGTGTCTTTGGGGTTGGACCAAAGGTTTGGGACTTATGGGAAGGGTTCTGTTTGGGTAGGCGATCTTTGCGGGGGAGTGCGTGGGCGGCTGGACAGTGGTTGACGCCGTTGGAAGTATAAGTGAGACTCTTATTCCGAGTTACGATGTGAGCATGTTAGTTTCTGGTTCCATCTGCTAGATTATAAGATGCTAAATTCAAGGCATGCATATCGAGAATCAACTGTGTGAAGTGCTGAGATCTGAGATGGAAAATCAAACTATAGAAATCATACTTTTCTGACTGGAATTAATCAAAGCAACCAAACACGTCGATGACACGAGAGATTGAGAGTAAATAGAAGTAATTTTCCCCCGCTTATCCCTGTCCTCAACTGTCCAAGGCTGCGATGGTTTGGTATGGTATCAATCCACCTCGTCCCGGTGTCCTTCATGCCTAAGGTGATTCTGATGGGTGATGAATCAAACCCCGACAGAAGGTGAAGTGGCGATATTTGACTCGGTATAACCTCAAGGAGAATTGAACTGAGTGGACAGGCTATATGCCACAACTACCAAGCAACAACATGTTCTGGACTGTCAATTGGTGATACTTTTCACTGACATCCTCGTGTCTCACTTGAATAGTTGACTGTAGAGCTTTTCAGACATTCGTTGCGAAGAGAGGCTGTCACATGCCCGGGCTCAATATATCTGGCGCCTACAATACAACTGTCCTATAAAATCGCGACTGATTCTTGATACATGAGCTGTCCCAAGCCAAATCGTTGGCATCGCGGCACCTCTTTAGTAGAATTCTAGACAGAAGCGGACTAGCAATCACGACCGAGCAACCCAAGGTATTCCTGGATTCCGCGCGACACTACGGGGAAGTGGGCCACGTAACATGTGTCCTTCGCTGTCTTGTATATTCACTCCAGGTCGTAAACTATTACATCAAGAATAAGCTGGCAGTATTTAAAGATTTTCCTGCGTGGTTATCCGCAAAAGCTCATCACATGGGCTTCAGCCAGATAAGCATACCTCTCAAAGGGGCGGAGATGGATTTCGGGATTTAAGCCGCCCGAATTTGTTTCCGTTATTCGATCACGGGGAAACAAACGTAAGTTATATACCATCTGACCTTACAGGCACAGCAACGTATGGCGACATGGAATATATGGTGGTGCAAGCGATCGTGTCCTACACGTCCTGTCGTGAATCCGCTAGTCTCCTCTTGTGTGTTGATGCCAGCGCTCAGTGAGATGGAACGCTCAAGTGCCTATGATCGATGAGGTACAAAGCAGTACCCAGTCATGAACAGACTGCTATCGCTTCGATTCCTTCTTGGTGAATTTGCACCGTCAGTGCAGAGAAGTGCTGGACAACACTCAGGTTTATACCAAGGTCTAGTTGAACAACTCAGGGGTCATTCAATTCGCGTGAATCTCTTCAATTCCCAACCACCCCGTCCGCTGGTTTCGGGTCTTCATTTGTAGAGGCATAGGATCACGCTCAGTATTTGATACTTAGTGTGGGATGTCCATGGGCTCTCGAGCATGCTGGCTATCACTTCATCGGGATACCTCTAAGCGTCTATATACAGCGCCCAGGTCTGATTCTGAACTCAACAGCAATGAGCTCGGTTAATCGCTTTCCCGACGCATGATGAAATAAGAGAGGTTGCGCGATGACCGGAACCAAGCAAGCCTGCTGAGTTGAGATACCTATGTCACAATACAAATTGGAAGTCCTGCTTTCACCATTTCTCGACTCCAGTGTTTCTCATTTGTATTATATACTGTCTGATTATTCTATTCCGTCTTGAATGCCTTCCTGGATACCGCGTTGTGCGTAAAGTGCGTCGGGTGGCGTTATTTCACATTCATAGTGCAAGGCCACAAAGACCAAACACAAGATGAGTGGATGAAGTCATTCGTCCTCCCCCTTATCACTGGGCCATGGATGCTCCATATTCCACGATGAATATATTCGCCAAAACCCTTTGCGTACTTGTCAAATAGCAGCCCATGTGGTCGTCACTGACGTCCTTACCTCCCCTTGTTTATAAGTGACAATGAACGCAGTGCTCTTGACAATCCGATGACGCCGACACCCACGTTCAGTTCCTCTGGATTGACGCAAGCAAGAGTGGGCACGACGACAGGGATGCCAGGCACCATTTCCAGAGAAATTTCTTGCATTCGTCTTCGCTCTGGCCCGTGGCTTTCGACAGCTTGGGTACGGCGTCTTCGTTCACCTTAGCTTTCATCTCTAAGAATGCCCTGCGATGTGAGACTCCGCGAGAGCTGCTGTGGGCTGGATGCCGCTAGAAGTTCGTCACAGGGCCCATGACGTCGGCCTCGAGAAAGGATACCTCGTGTTTGAAAACCTCGCAGGAGAACGTGAAGGTGTGGTGGATTTTGGTTCCAAACAAATCGAAAAGTTGAAGCTCGATTGAGGTGGCCAGTTCATAGGTAAGGACTTTGGTCGGTCTTAACGGCGTACAGTGGTTACCAATCTGGTTTCTTCTACATTCTTTGCGAAAGTCTAGGAAGACAGTGGGAAGTCCAGTTCTCATCTCTACGTCTGTTTACATCGTTAGATATGTGATGAAAATGCATTTTCGACGACTGGGACTTAGACTTACGTTTCATCATTGAAACGACATCTGGTTCCCTCTGAATTGGATCTCCATCGCCCCATATGCAGTGCATTGATGGTATTTCTTTTTGGACATTCCAAAACCCACAGATTAGCTGCTGATGTTTTCCCATTCAACTGCTGCAACTGGCGAATAACAGGGCGTAGGAGGTTTGTCTCCTCTGGGACGTTCTCGGAAAGTTTGTCGACGAGCTCTAGCGAAGATGTCACCTACGGCTTGATACAGATCGACAAGAGGTGGAACATCGTTGCCGTAGGCGAGTTCAAGCCATGTTGCGGATGCCTAAATTGTCCTATAGTTGCCATAGGTAGCATGTGCTGGCTTTGTGGAGGTCTCCTGAGACTAAGTTTAGTAATAGCAAACGCCAGCTGGACTAACAAGGTCGTGCATTATCACATTCTCCAAGGCCTCTCTGTCGTCCTTGTCGTCCTTGTTGTCCCTGTCGTCCCTGTCGTCCCTGAAGGTATTGTATGGGCGAGTTCTGTATTGGTTGTTCCTTCTTTGATCCTGGGACTCTTGTTCTTTAGAAGGTTGTTCTTGGTGGCTAGAATGCCTTATACTTCAACCATCAGCATGAAACCACACAGCATGTGTCGTGCGAGTTGGTGTATTCCGTCACATAGGGTTGCAGAGGGTTGCAGAGGAAATACCGAAGTGAACTTGACTCAGACGAGAGACTCAGTGATAATGTTCTTTGGCCTCCAAAGACGAGGGAGCCGCTTGTAGTGGTCGCCTTGTGGGTGAAGGAGAGTAAGATGGTGGGATGTCTACTGCCTTTTGGTCAAGGGCCCTTGCATGAAGCAGGACAGGCCACTGGAAAAGTATCAGACACGGAAGCAACGGTTGTATGGAGGTTACCCCGCGGGGAACGAAGCCTGGTGAGGGAAGGTGCCCTACGAAGGAAGCCGCCATACGAGGAAAGAGACTTGTGAGAGAGCCTTCCCTATCAGGGAAGCCATCCTGCAACTGAATATGCTCTGCAATGGAACTTGCTCTGGAAACGATGTAGCAGCCTCAAGTGAGGGAATATAACGAGTATAAAGAGCAGCATATAGGTCTCTACCTATGGGAAGAAGTATGGCTGTATTGGCGGCAGCCAGAAGTCCCTATGGATAAGGCAGTGACAGTTGATGCTAGTGGACGTCATTGGCGCCAGGTTTGCTCCCAAATCGTGTGACCAGCATTAGTCCGGAATGAAAGGAGCTAAGCAAGAGGATATTCTGGAGGGTAAGGGGCGTTTCAGAAGGCAGGTGGACGGGAGCCTTGAGGTCTGGAGAGATGACAGAGCGACGCCCCCGGTAGTTGCCCTGAGGAAAGAATAGCGTTGAAAGTCTGGTACTATCAGTAATGGGGGAAGGAAGTTGGAAGGCAAATAAATCTTCTCCGCATGTGCTTGATTGTACTTTTCTTAATTTTTCTTCTTGTTGCACTTTGTGTGTTCCATTGTTCATTGTCTCATAAGCAGGATACATGTTGATCGTCATCGCAAAACCATAAGCACAAACAGTGAGAAATGAAGGTCCACTCTGTGTATTTGAAGTGAACCAAAAGTTTCGAAGAGTTTTTGCGCAACATGTGTTTAAGTAGAGCCTCTAGTTGTGTATCGCCAGTTTGGACTGCTATTTTTGATTTTCAACTCCACTACACCCAGTCTATTAATCTAGTAATTTGGAACTATCGTACTGAGACTACGTTTTGGAGTAGCCAGGACGGTTTGATATCGTTTTGAATCCAAAGTGACCTAGGGAAGCCCCTTTCATTCATGCTAAATGGCCGCCCACCTAGTTGTTGCCGACGTTGGTCCCTCCTCCCCTTGGTCATAAGTAACGGTGATTGCAGTACTCTTTACGATCTGATGCTCCCCATGATTATGGTACGTCCCGCCGTGGTGGCGATGTTGATGTTGACGGTGATGCTGGCGGTGATGGTTTTGGTGGTGCTCCGACTCCTCCTGACTGTAGCCGCCACTCCTCCGATCAGACGAGGCACTTGCGGATCGCTTGTCCGGATGCACGATAGTTTCTTCGCTTTCGTCTTTTGCGTGTATCGTGAACCCGTACGCATCGACCTTCTTGCGATGCTTGCTCCGAAGCTCGATCGCGTCCTGCTGCTTCTGTGTGCTTTGCTTGCTGTAGTCTTCGTACTGGCGGTTGCTCGAGCTCTTGTCGGTGCGCCAGATTGGGCGGCCTTTGAACATCTCGAGGAGGGGTCCAAGGATCGGGATGCAAGCTGCGATGATGATAAGATTGCCCTCGATGCTGTTCATTATTGTGGTAAGCTGAGTGAAGTCTCAGGGGCAGATGCCGAGTAACTTACGATGTCCAGTACAAAGGCTCGCATAGTTCATCTGGAAGCACTGTTAGATGCGAAACCTTCCATACAACCTCGGTTCACCTACAACTAACATCCTCACTCAAGAATGTGGGAATGCCCGTCGTCTTCACAATGCCAACACAACCCGAACTGTCTCAAATTAGCAGAGGCATTGATCGATCAGGATTGCGACTTACATCACTCCCATGCCCAGAGAAATCGTGAGACCGATCTTCTTCTTCAGTGACATTTGAAGCCTCCAAAGAACAACGGCCGGATAAATTGCGAGATAAAAGTCGAGAAAAGCGGACCAGGCTAAACATCATCAGCTGCTTCGTCCATACCGTGGAAAGTCATCCCGGCTTACAACTAGCCCAAAAAGCCAAACCCTCAATGACCTTTGGATTGATGCAGTTCCTCGGTAAATCAAAGTTCCAGGCAGCGTTTGGAGGCGAGCACTGCAGTAAGAGCGTCATCACCGTGACAGTGAGCGATATAACGCAGCCGATGCTCAGCGCCCACAAGATCCGGAGGTGCAATTTGCCAGGCGCGAGGAGGCGTGAGAGAAGGCAGACGACCGCCAACTTGGGGAAGCCGAGTGTCTCGATTCCTGGCACATATGCAGCGACCATCCATCTCATGACCTCTTGTTGGTGTTCCTGGTCGAGAGTGTCCCAGTGTTGCCCGTTGCCCCAACGAACTGATAAGATTACTAGTGAGTTTGAACAAACTGCGCAGATCTGTTGTCGTGTCAGGCAGTCAATCTTGGGCTGGTGATGAGGAGAGAAAGAGACGTACGGTTGAGAGAATGATCCAGTAGTCGTCGCTCATGAGCTTGTTGTATACCGCGAGTCGAACGAATAGCCGGGCGGCCACGAATAGGAGACTCAGTCCTGTGAAGGCCCAGCAGGCTGCGATGATTAGGGGTCCTTTGTCTTCCATGGTCTTCTGAGCGCAAGTGATGATGCTTCCGACGTATGTGGAAAGCATAGAACGACACGACGGGATGCGAGAGGAAATATGAATGCTGCAGCAGATGCCGAGTCTCGCGCAATGCCGGAAGCTGACGCCTCTCCCGGCGGGCGGATCCCCGAAATTTGGCATTGTTTGAGGATGCTTCGCCGTTGGTGCTGAACTGATCCCTCGGCGTGTTTGTTGAAGTTGCGGCTGAACGGGACGTCGAAGACAGTGCTAAATCGAGGACCCAGATACCAGGCGTAGATCTTTATGTTCCGGAACCCCGGTGACGGGCAAACACAGAACATCGTGAGCGTGTCTCTGTCATTTCAGAGATTTCAAGATTTGTCCTACACAACATTGGTGTTGAAGAAGCTCTTGGCGAGAAGATCAATGTTCTAGGCCACACTGTGAGTGAAGTCGTGGGAGCGGCGTCGAGATGTTGTGGTGTCCGTAAGAGGCAACTTAGATGTCAGCCATCTTTCTAGCTGATCTTCGTCTATTTTACCAAATTGAACGTCAACGAGCAAACAACGTGTGGTCAGGGTGCAACGACCCCGGCTCCAACGCATGTTCAGGAACCAACAACCCCGGCCCCAACGGCTTTTCGTCCTCTTTATGGACTGAAACCCACAGCTCCAGCCAATGCAGTCAAGAAGCGCACAATCCACTTGTCAGCGTGAACAGGGCCTCGTCGTGTCGGCATACCGCTTACAGGTGACAAACATTAAAGTGGGAGGGGGACTTCTGCGACCCTGGCCTGTCACGCGAAGACGTCTGAGGGGTAGTGTGTCATTCCTCATGAGACGTTCCTGGTGTCTGTCATATCTAATCTTACCAATCTTTGCCAGAGCTCCGGCATTGGTTACCATGGGTTTGGGACGCTTCATCGTAACATAGCCGGGTGATTTCTCGCTGGTCGTCTGCGCAAGTATCCCCGAGGCAGTGCCAGACATAGCTCATGACTTACGCAACCCGATGGATGTTCTTGATTAGGAAAGTGTACAATTTTGCAAACTTCTTCAGTCCCTGAAGAAAAGGACTTCAATCTCGGACTAGAACACACCAACTCACACATCAGTCGATCGAAGTCTAGCGACCAATACTTCATGCGGTGCCTCAGTCGCCGGTGTCAATACCGGGCTTTGGAATCTCTTGGCTTGGTACTAAAAGGATTTGCTGCAGGAAGGCGACGATCGTGACCAGCCCCTGAGATAGCCTCGGTTCTCCTCGATGGACGGTTTGGCGCAGTACGGCCCGACACATGGACTTTCTTACGTCTTCAAGTTGCCTTCTAAGCCAAATACGAGGAGGAATAAAATTGTGGAAAAAAGCATGCCGCTTAGTCCACCAGTCATCCAGCCCCAATGCCGTCAAAATAGAAGCTGTGTTCTCCCTCAATGAAGCTCAAGACAGACTCTTCAGGGCGGCAACAACTAATAGAGTCCACGGATAAGTGAACCTATTCCGGCGGTGTCATGTTTAAAGTGCTTTCGGTCCGATGAACAGAGCCTCAGATACATCATTACAGGAATTAAAGGATTGATTGCAGAAAAGGAGAATTCTGTCATTCCTTGACGCTCATATAGTCGGAGGCTATAGGCAAGGTTCTTTGCCACGGTGCAGCTGTCATCGTACCCTGATGTTACGTCCTCATTCTCCGACATGAACGCCGACACACCGCTCCGGCTTGATGTTGCTGGCGGTAGCGGATACGAATTTGGTGACTGCACGGAGCTTTCTCCGAAGCCTCGCGTTCCCCATTGTCATCTACCTACTTCTTTCGTTTGTTGGCGACTTCCACTAGGTTTACCTATACTTCAGGGAAGTTTGGCCGTATCGGCAATGTAAACAACACCGATACGGTGATGATAACACCTCTTGAGACACTTCTTGAGAGGTGTTCAGAAGACCCACAAGTAAGAAGTCAAACTGTTCTAGGCCTCAAGATGTGACGTGCCCCGTTAGTTCGTGTCCTTGAACCAGAGTCAGACAGCGTCGCAACGGGATTCGTATCCCAGAGTTTGAATGTTTGCGTGTTTGGCGGGTCTCGGAGGCATCCCCATCTGCACGGTCTTGGCAGCTAATGCAGATCACTTTGCGTCGCGGAGCAAATTTCGCCATGTCGCGCTTACTTTGGTGTACAAACTTCAGGGGATGATGGATTTCCAAGGCTCACGGGAACTCCCAGTCTCGTCCAGGATTCGGCCTGTGGGCTTGCGCTCCTTTGAGCGATCCACCAAGCTGGGCGTGCGTGTTAACAGGCGCGATATTCAGTATAATTACGTCTCATGGATGTCTCTCAACACCATTTTCAGTGATTTCTCCATGATGTTGCAGTGGGGAGTGTTCATGAAGCCGCAAATCTAACCCGCAATCCGACCGGCGATGCTCCGGAGAAGTTCGGGAAAAGTGGATCGGTTGACCGGCTTCGCCGCAAGTTCACATGTCGTGTTGTCTCAGAGGACGGGGTCGACGACGCGGATGGGCCCCATATTTAAATGAAAGACCTGACTACGGAATCTTCTCCAGAATCGCAGCCACGCTCTCATTCTCAGTTATCACTGACACGTGTCGTGCACGCCAACCAATCGCATTGAGTGAACAAAGTACCCAAGTCACGAGCTTCGCTTCTATGATACCTCGGCCGTTTACTATTCACACCATCTGAATACTCCGAAGAAAGTTACGACTAGGGGATGCATACTATGTTCGCTGCTCACGCTTACCAGAATACTATCTCTCGGTACAAGATTGAAGTAATAAAGTTGCAGCATCTGCCTATGGTACTTAGGCATGGTAGTGTCGAAACTTATGGTACAACACGTGGAGCATTCTTTTCTACCAAGAATTTTTGATCATTGCGGTGTTGAATAATACGGGAAGCTCCTTTACGTAGGCATAGCCGCGACGAGAAAGTCAGAGAAGTCAACGCGTTCCACTAGACAGAGCCAGATCTGATCACAAATGTTGGTATAAAACAATGTAGAGGGTCAGGACCAGAAAGAAGAAGCCATTACACGGGCTGTTGCAGATCTTTGTTCTTTCATATTGCCCGAAATACAGGTAGGCAGGCTCAGGTGGGGTTCTCTGGCCTTCATAATCATCGAGGCGTGATACTGATTGCGTTCTTTGATTCTGCGTCCTCTTCAGCTCATTACTAGTCATTTCCGTCTTCTGTCTATTTGAAAGCAATACCTCCAGCCGAGGTGCCTACTCTTGCAAAATCGGCTATGTGCAAATGGGAAACTCCCCCGCCAGGACAATGATTGGCTGTTATTCCACTACACTTCTACCATCAGATCCAACAAAGCATATGATCTTTTACGTCAAGGACTACGACCAAATTTTTGAGGCTTGGTTGGCCATTCTAACAGGAGGTCCGCCTGTGATGAGGTGTTGCTAATGTAGGTCTTCAATGCCAGGTTTTGGTTAGCGGTTTGTTCTACACCTCATATGGCAGCATGTGATTGCCTTCTGCAGGCAGAGCGTGTTTTTCCAAACGTGGGAAGTATGTGCCAATCAAATCCCCCATGTAAATGCTCTTTCCTGTCCATTCAATGATGATGGCCACACGGCCTTCGGGTCTCGTGAACGAGGGAACGTTAAAGATATTGCTCCACAACGACTAACAAGCATTACATGACCCGAGCAAATTGTTGTTCAAAAGCTTACAAGGGAAATATGCAGAGCATGTGGTTTCCAGCCATGAAATATGCGCTTTGGTTCTAGCCGTGAGTCGAAAGATGGACAACAGAAGATGAAGACGGCAAAGATACGCACGCCGAGTACCAATCTTTCCTGAGTGGACGTCCAAGTAAGCACGTTCTGTCAGTTTCACTTCTCAAGTAGAGCCGCTGAAGATCAGGATTCGTCAGTCATGAGCACATGTGTTGGTCACAGTAAGCCGACAGAACATATTCAACTGAGCCCTTTCACTATCTCAGCCATCTCGCAGTACGTGGCGAGCTATACAACCCTCCGCACGCCAAGCCAATCTTGCTTTTCCGTATTCCCGTTTTCTTTTTGTCCAGTTCGCAAATTCAGCCAAAAACATCATTCACTCATCAAATGGTCCCTTCCCAATGCTGCGCCCGCAAACACTTTATGCCTTAAGAATCTTGGCCAGCTCGGCGACGATGGCGTCACCGACCTCCTTGGTGCCGGCGCTGCCGCCGAGGTCCTTCGTGCGCAGACCGTTGTCGATGACGGCCTTGACGGCGTCCTCGACGGCCTGGGCCTCCTTGGGCAGGTTGAGGGAGTAGCGGAGCATCATGGCGACGGAGAGGATGGTGCCGATGGGGTTGACGACGCCCTGGCCGGAGATGTCGGGGGCAGAGCCTGTCAACCGCATTAGCGCGCTTCAGCCGAAAGATAACCTTGAAAGACACATACCGTGGATGGGCTCGTAGATGCCATTGCACTTGCCCTTGCCGTCGGGGATGCCGCTCAAGCTGGCACTGGGGAGCAGACCGATGCTGCCGGGGATGACGCTGGCCTCGTCGGAGATGATGTCGCCGAACAGGTTGCTCGTGACGACGACGCCGTTCAGGGCGCGGGGGTTCTTGACGAGGATCATGGCGGCGGAGTCGATGAGCTGGTGCTCGATCTTGAGCTGGGGGAACTCCCTCTCGAACAGCTCGGTGATGACCTTGCGCCACAGGCGGCTGGTGGCCAGGACGTTGGCCTTGTCCAAGCTCCAGACGGTCTTCTCGCCGCGGGCGATGGCGAGGAAGCCGGCCAGGCGGCCGATGCGCTCGACCTCCTCGCGGGAGTAGGGCTCCGAGTCCCAGGCCTTGCCGTCGCCGGTGTCCTCCTTGCGCTCGCCAAAGTAGATGCCGCCCGTCAGCTCGCGGACGATGACCATGTCGGTGCCGCGGCAGACGTCGGCCTTGAGGGGGGAGAAGTCGACGAGGGCCTCGGAGGCGAAGCTGCAGGGGCGCAGGTTACCGTAGGTTCCCATCTCCTTGCGGAGCCTCAGGAGACCCTGCTCGGGGCGGACGGCGCCGGTGCCCCATTTCGGGCCGCCGATGGCGCCGAGGAGGACGGCGTCGGCGGAGTTGGCGGCGGCGAGGGCCTCGTCGGTGAGGGGGGAGCCGGTGGCGTCGATGGAGGCCTGGCGGGCGGGTGGTTAGAGTGCCGTCGTGGGATTGAGCAGCGGGCGGGACCGGAGGAGACTTACACCACCCAGGAGGTGGTCCTGGAGGTTGAACTTGCCGGCGGAGGGGCTGCCGGACTCAATTGTCTTGAGGACCTGCGGGAATTGGTCAGTCTCGCGATGCGTGACGCGTCGGTCCGTTTGTGAGGCATACCTTGACAGCCTCAGCGACAACCTAGAACAGAGTTTCGTTAGCTACGTTCCCCCGCCAAGCCGAAGCTTCTCCGTTGCGCGAGCTCACCTCGGGACCGCAGTGGTCACCAGCAAACACCACGATGTTGTGCGTCGCCATTTTGTCTGTTGTTGAAAATAGGAGGGGGTGTTGAAGGGAATTGAACGGAAAGCGGAGGGGGTATCAGGTTGCAATTGAAGCAGATGTGAAGAAGAAAAGAAGCAAGTCGAGCAACAAGTCAGGTACGAAGGAAATGAGTCCGTTCCGGCGAACAGGTGAGCTGTTTGCCCCGCATCCCGCACAAGATTGAAAAAGTTAGGCCCAGTTCCAACCCCGCCTTCCGAAGTCGGAGCCGTAGCTTCACTGAGGTTCGCCCTGGAAACTGCCCTGGAGCCTGCGCCCCGCACTCACCCAGCACCCCACGGAGCTGCACAGCGTCGTCGTTCGGCTTCCGTCGGCGCCGGTTCGTCCCGGCGCCCCAGTCTTCTTCCCCCTTCCGGTCGTCTCTCCGGCGACGATTCTCCCCTTTCGTATCACTCGCTCGGGAAGATGCAGGCCGAGTGGTGTCACTTGCATTGCCGGCATTGGTGCCGCGCCGGTGGACACACCGGCTTTTCCGAGGCAAGGTCGTTCTGCGGCTTTCCCACCCCAACTACATTCTCAGGTCAAGGTGCCAGTATTAAAAAGGAAACTTGCAATGGTAAGCAGTAGACTCAATGTCCAACACTTATGCATTTGGGTTGGCTGCTTGTCTGGTTGAACAAGATACTGGAGTACTCCGCGTGTGGTTGCCGTTGATGCAGCGTCTAAGACGGGAGTGTACCATCGTTCAAAATCGCCTCCGTTCTTCATCGCCAGTATTAGGGTATTCATAAGTAACAAGTCGTATTCGGTGAGATACTTCAACTTCATTAGGCCGAGTAACGTAGTTCAACGTGCGTGTACTCGATGTACTACGCAGCTGGGTTGTCGATGCAGCTCGCCAACCAAAGTATTCTTCTCGGTCGCCTCTCACCTTGGGCATCTCTCTCAAAGATGGGAAGCTCGCTCTTATATATACCGACGCGTATCTCTACCCTTGCCAGTTGTTACGTAGACGGTTCTTTAGTGTGACATATAAACGTGCTGTTTGTCTGTGTTTGCTGCCGTTTCAAACCACAAATCTCATGGGATAGATGCAACACTTGCATGATGGCAAGTATCAAAGGCTGCACAACGTCATAGTTCGGCGTGGCATCAGGGACAAAGCAGCACTTAGGCGCCGCTCGCTCACTCAATCTACACAACGAAGGAATACTCTCAGGACGGGCAGCGAAGGTGAGGCCCAGGACCGAGACAAGGCAAAAAGCGACGCAACGTCACAGGATGACATACATGCTGAGGACAACACCAGCCGGTGACACCGAGGACTTGATCGCAAAGACCGACTCATCCAAATGCTGTGAAATTGTTGCCTCACAATTCCGTCAACAAGAGGCACACAGCTCACCACCCAGATGTATTCCCGACCAGAGAAAGGGCGACATAATGTCCGTCTCGTCTCGTATGAAAAGCTTTGTGCGTGTTTAGACCGTATTAAGAGGAAGCCTTACTTGGGCGAGTCATCGATAGCTTCCATAGAGCATCAGAGTCCGCCTGAAACGAGACCCAATCGCCCCTCTTGCATCTCTCCGGCTATATGAATGGTGTGTCTCCCCGAGCTCTATCTCTCTTTACGCAAATGGACGCAACAGAATCCCTTCCTTTGTAGCGAGACAACTTGTGGGCCACAGGATCTATCCAAGATCTAAACGGGACATTCGCATACAGAACGCTACCGTCTTTTCATTCGTTGAGTGGAAGAATACACCCCGAAGTAACCCTGCGATACGCCAAGGCTCGGGATACAGGAAGAAGCCATCAACAATGACGGCAATATAACGTAGCATGCTTAGCACAGGAGACGCCAGCTAGATCGAAAACATAGACGATGACGATGTCGCGGGTATATGACCACCAAGAATCAATTCTGCTGGCACCAACCCATTGTCAAGTGCTATAGTTTCGAATTGTATGAATCACGCAGAATGTGGAATATGCGATCGAATATACACGATTGTAACATCCTCCTAAATTCTTCTGTGACATGCCTCTGCGTATGTCGCGTTCGTTTGGAAAGAAATCAATCAAGAATCTTTCCAAGGTAGGTAGTCATGGCGCTAACTTGAGGTCCATATAAAGCGTGAATGATGGATCTGAGGTCTAACATTTCACCACACTTTATCCCAAATCTTTGTGATGTTCTCTAATAAAGGCAGTATGACTTCCAGCGATTGGGCACTTGAAGACGACAGCACAATTGTCTTAATCTTGACGCCTTGATCTACCCGTATACATTCCCTTTCTTTCACTCCTGGTATCCCCTCCATATTCAGGCACAATACACACGGAGAAAGTATGCATGAACGAATTGCCTATGCTTCAACAATCATCTTGTTACCAATCGCCATTCCATGGCTTGGGGCACCTGTCTGTGACGTCTCCTGACAGACCCATTCCAAAACCAAAAGAAATGGGGAAAACATTGGCCAATTTTGTCGTGCGTCTGGAATTTGCCACGTCCATCCATTCCTCTTATACATTCAGCCACTCCCTCCAAGTCTGGATGACCGACGTACTCAGCGAGGTCAGCGGCGGCACTTGCTGCCCGGATATAAGTTGAGCAAGATCAACCCTTTCCTCACGCTTCAACAACAGATCCAACATCTTCGAGATCGTCTCGACGGCAGTAAAGACATAGTCTCGCGGCAGTGCGCTAGTTTTGTATCCCAGTTCAACCAGAACTCACACCCTGAACCCCGTTTCTCATCTAAAAACGGATGGTAGTGGACAGAATACAACAGCGTCGTGGTATGAATACGCTCATGACAACAGAAGTGCAGAAAACCGTAAGAGCTTCAGATGGCGCCAGCAAGAAGATGGATAATAGAACAGCAAACGGAGGAATGTTTGGGTATACCAGACGTTACCTACCGCTGGAGCTTTGATCTCACCTCGTTCAATTACGCAGAAGTCCATACTCCATCGTTGAATTGACAAATCAATGCCTGTGAAGTCATATATATATATATATATATACTCTTCCCGGACGTGGATGTCAATTACAAGGTATGCGGGGCATCGCACACTTGGGCGGAATCAAGCCCGCAGGGGTACATCACAACCTCATTTGAGAAACTGCGTTCTCGATCGCCGCAGCTTAGGATCACTTCGATTGGACATCGACGTACAGGATGCGTAGCCTCGTGTTGTTCATTAAATCGCAAGTGTGTACACTCTCGGGTATCATATGTACTCATCAACGTCCAGGATGACTTGATGGCGGATTGCCCCGGGTTCTCTTTCTAAACTTTTTCTTTCCTTTGGCAAAGACATTATTGCAGCGTCGGAAGCCTGAAATATTACATTGAAAGCTCGACTGGGCCACGAGCTACCGGAACGATTTGTGCTTTAGCGGGCTCGCCCCTGACGGGCCCAGCACTGGACCGTTGCCGCGATGCCGTCCACCGCGCATGTTGGGGGTGTTGGAGCAGAAGGCACAGATATATACACTCGGAAGGGTCCTCCGCGAAATGTTGATGCAAGGGCCGTGAAGCCACATCTCGCAGGATTCGCTGGGAATGGTCAGCCAAGTCGATCACCATAACTTTCATCAGACTTACCATTGGACCATGTACTCTCCTGGCCTGTCAGCGTTGTTCCTGCAAACGCAGCGCACACTGTAGGTGGCTTTTGTGGGCGAAGGCAAGCTGGCCTCTGTCAGGGCGCCGGGCGACATTAAACCTCCTTGGAAGTTTCCAACAAAGCTGCCAGAGGCAAACCGGTTGGACCGCTGGCTGCCGAGAGCCTGGGGCCCTCGCTTCTGGCGGCTCTCAATCAACTTTCGCAGTTCGCTTGCGGCGTCGCCGCCTTTCCCGTGGTTATCATTCATCACTGTCTCTGCTTCGCTCTCGGCGTCGTGTTGTGAAGTTGATGCACCATGACTGCTTGAGCTGTGTTCGCTCACGCTTCTGCGAGATGAATGGAACATGGAAGACGAAGTAGGCTTGCGAGGATCAGGGAGAGCAAAGGAGGTGTTCCGGCTGGGAATGATGATGGGCTCGTCATCTGTTGAAGAATCATCGTCCTCAGAGTCCCAGCTCTTTTCTCTGCGAGGCATTTCCCTGGTGACGGGCTTCCTCTGTGCGCCATTGGATCCGGCATCATCAACAACGACGGTGGTCTCAGCTCGGGCTCTGCCTTTCGAGTCAATTGTGAACTTGACGGACGTCCGGGTACGGGGGCTCGATTCAGGGATTGACTTCAGGCTTGATAGCCGCGAGTGCTGCTGCTTCAGAGGTGATATTCTGCCTGAAGGCCGACTCAGAGGCCGACTAGGTCCTACGGCAGGACCATTGTTGACCACAGGTCTTGGCTGGATGGCGGGAGCCAGCGTCGGCAGCGCCTTACGACGGCCACGGTTCTCACTAACGCTTCGTTGAAGCCCGTTGGGGCGTCCCTGGGACTTGGAGGGCGAGCTTCCCAACATGTGGTCTGGCATTCTACTGGGTGCCAACTCCCTGGAACTGAGGGAACGGCGTATGTCCCCGCCGTGCATTGGTGCTCTTGATTGAGTTTCCGCAGCCGCTGCCAAAGCATATTGTGCGGACCCTTGTGTCACGGGGATATTGGTCTCCATATTCGAAGATGACGGTCGACTGAAAAGCAGGCCCGGATCCACACCGGCGCCGGGGCTAACAATACCAAAAGGATCCTCGGCCGACGTCGTGAACGAAGCCATGGAAATATCCGCTGAGCTGGACTGGACGTTAGACGCAGGGGGCTTGGGAGCCAGGGGTCGGCTGCGCTTGACGGGCTGAGTATTTTCTTGACTATTTGCCGGCGGAAGGGGGGTTGTTTCCTGGAACATTTGTGAAGCGTCAAACGACGGCATGTGACGATGGGTTGGCTGGAAAACATTAGGACCAAAAGAGAAATCAATATCCATTGCCGACATGTCGGCGCCGGGGTCCCAGAAGCTGTTGGGAGCCGTTGCCGGGGCCGACATGGGATAGCCGAACATGTCGGTGGCATTTACAAACGCCGCCGCCATATTCTGCTGTGGGGTCCCGGAAAAGTCTGGCTGGCCGTAGCCATGATCATTTTGCATATTGTCTGCCCGGAGCTTCGGCGCAAGTTTCCGTCCACCCTTGTGTGAAGACGGCGGAGGAGTGGCCGTTTGTCCGTTCAGATCCGCAGCTCCCTCTCTGTCTCCCGCCTGCTTCGGCGCTCCTTGTGAAGCCGGGTTCGGGCTGGCTGGTCCGTCCTTCTGGCTGGGAACCCCGTGCTGCTGTTGGGTCGAGGTTTTGTGGGAAGAATTCAGACGTTGAGAGATATCAACCGGCGGCAGAGGTAAGCTCGGGTTGGGCGAGAGGTGATTAGCATGGGATGCTATCTGAGCAGCGAGGCTCTCGGCAGACAGGGGTCTTTTCAGGCCGGTCGAAGGGGGATATGAGGTCGAAGCGGAGGAAAACTCGGCAAAGGGGGTTTGGGAGCCTCTCAGGTTGCCGGGAGTGGTGTTGAAGACGGAGTATTCCTCTGCGAAACGAGGAGTCCAGCCGCCAGCGTCGTCGAAGTGGCCTTGTCGTTGCTTTGGGGTTTCGAAGACGGGACTCGGGAAAACGGCGGAGGTTGGGGTCTGTTTGGGCGTGGGCGGCTGAGCGTTTGGGTTTCCAAAGCTGCACAAGACAATGTCGAGTTAGCAAAAGTGTTTTGAGGCAGAGGTGCGGCCCTGTCGATCATCCTGCGGCCTGGTGGAAGGCAGAAGACCAACGTGAACGGGGGTGGATTGGTAGGTAGAAATCTTGCCTGGAAGCCAGCTGATCCCCACTCATAGCAATTCTACTGTACTTCACACAACCCTAACTCGGACATGACAGAACCACCTGTGCAAACGGAATTGTCGAGTGTCGATGGTGCAGACGTAATCTCTGCAGGTCGAAATGTCAGAAGCAAGTGGCAATGGCCTTGTCGGAGTGACGGAGAGGCAGGCGCAGGGCTTTCGAAGTCTGGGCTCGTGAACGGGGGGCGTACGGGGCCGACGGGGGGTGTCAGGCGGGGGCGGCTTCAGGCTCGTATATCATTGATCATTAAAGAAGCTCGTGGGGCCGTAGATTCATGAGAATAGCATTACACTGGAGGTTGAATGTCCGAGTGAGCAAGAGAGTTGCCTAGGATTCAAGGCCGGGGGGTTGGGAGGTGCAGAAGGGAAACGTTGCGTAGGGAGGACCGTGAGATGCGGTCAGGAGACGGAGGGAGACGGGGCAAGCGTACCAGCAGAAGACGGGTTACAGAAGCAGATGAAGATCTAGTCGTCAGGATCGTAAGACAGCAAAGCAGAGCAGAGCAGAGCCTTGTCCTTCAGTGAGCGCTTCCAACAGAGGGCAGGTTGCAGAAGAGGCGGCACGGGAGGAAGAGGAGAGAGGAAAGGAGCGTCCGGGAGCCAATCGATAATCGTGGAAGGGGATTGGGAAAACGAGATACCAGTCAAGAGAAATGGTGGCCAGGTAAGGTAAAGCAAGGTAAAGCAAGATAGCAGCAGCACCGCAGTATGTGACTGTCCAACAACCTACTAGTCATCGAAGTACCTGCAGCATGGGAGAGTAGCACTGCACTGCTGGTACGCTGGTACGCTGGTACGTAGATGAAGCTACCTAAGGTAGGTAGGCAGAGATGGAGACTCGTTGGAGGTTGCTAAAATTTTTGGCACTCGGGATGCATCAATGTATAGGTACCTCGAGTTAAGGGCCGTCAGAGTACGTATCCATCGAGAACGATGTCTTCATTGGCGCAAGACAGCACTGTCCAGCAGAGCACAGCGCAGGCTGCGTGACGGGAGCGCTGGTAATTCAAGGCACAGCGCGGAAACAGGCGTCTTCATCACCCGTCCTGCTAGGGGTCCCCTGGGTGCCAGCGGTGGTAAATGGACACTTCAATTAAAGAAAACGACCTGACGTTTCTCTCGGCTCCCGGGGCCTTGTCAAAAGCCACATGCGTCGGCTTCTTCGAGTCCAGAACACTTTGACAACTCCCTCCGTCTGTGTTGTATGTCTTCTGTACGAAGTACTGACGTTGACAAGACTAAAATGTGTCAGGCCCAGCAGCAGGGAGGTTGGAAGGGTTCAAGATGGTGTTTAGTGTCTCGAGCATCCGGGCAACGTGAGGTCAGGCTGCTCTGATCGCTGGGCCGGCGCGGGTGCACTGACGGCCAGCACCTCAGTGTTCAGATGGATGCCAGATCCAGCGAGCCGTTTCTCGCACAGATGCTGCCGTGGCTGCTTTGCGGTGGCAGGACGTCCAGCTGGTTTCTCCTTCGGGCGGCGCCAGCGCTTGTTCAGGTATTCCAGGGTTTCAAGGTTTGGCAAACACGGGATGATGGGCCCAAAGTAAGCTTCGACTGGCCCGGATGGCGCTGAACAAGGCGTCTTGGTCGTCCGAGCTACTGCTATCTGCGCACAAGACCAAGACCAACCAACCTACACATGGCACCGCAGGTATTGGATGCGGAGAGGAACGTTGGAACGCTCCATGCGCACATCATCCTCATGCAGTCCAATGTCCTGCGATGGCGCAATGTGGATGGTTGGGCGGGAACCTCGTGGTGAGATTTGGCCTGATACCGCAGTACATACCTGGCCAGGACAGCGGCTAACACCAAGGTACCGTTTGTTACTGCTGAGGCTACTGCGATAGAGCCCAGCCGATGGTGGGATGCGATGAACTCTAGGGGCTGAAGAAAGGGTTGCTCCAAGGATGTTCCTGCGTGGCATGGACTTGTCTCGGTGCTCGAGGTTATCTGCGCCTGAAATATGCAAATCAGCAGCTGTCGTCTAACGAGACGAGTATGCCCTGGCATGCTGTCGACCTGAAAACCAATTCATGGAAGCCACGGAAGACCAGTTGCCTCAGGTTCAGGCCCGTTTCTCATTAGTCAGGGCCCTATTCGAGTTGCTTAGGTGGTTGCTGGTTGCAACGGCTCGGCTACGGAGCAAGCGAAATATCCTAATGTGATGGCGGAAAGGATCTTAGGCAGAGCCATGCAAGGTACTTATCCAAACGCAGCATCATCTTTCAGCGTTGCTGCAATGTACTACTATGTAAGGCGGGGAAAGTTGACCAGGGAGAAGTATTGGAGAGTCTTCTCCGAAGACAGGGACACCAGAGCAAAAAGGACGGCCTTCACAGCACCAAGCCCGACCAAGGTACGCCGTGAATCCATGTATCCGTACGGTAGTAGGAATGTCTAGGCATGCGACACCAGGCCGGGCGAGCAGCCACTCACTCCACTGCAGATGTGCAGCGGCCACTGGCAATGACAGCTGCAAGTGCTGCAAGCGGCAGCTGCCAGAGGCCACTCGTTCTTGGCAGGCTCTTGCAGATGCCACTGCAGCCCTGCCAGTGAAACACCAGCACCTCTGGATTCTCCATCACGAACATCTCCCGCAGTCAACTACCTGCTTGCCATCATCACCGGTCCATCCATCCATTCCACATCCTTCAGAGACAACCCGGCAACCCCTCCGACAAGACTTTCGACTGGCTGCCACCAAGTCCCGAAGCATGTAAGCGGCAGGTGTGAGTCAGCGCGGCGCTGCGCTACCAGCAGACTAGCCTCGTTGGTGCTTCTCCCGCAACGCACCGGATCGCAAGGCATGTGTGCATGTGTGCGCCAAGGAGATAGGGGAGCAGAGGTCTAGCACTATTATGTAGCTCTGGAATCGACGTTAGCATCTTCCAACTCCAGATCGATCGGTTGTCTCTCCAACAGACACAAATGACGGGAAAGCAGATCAATCACCCAAGAGACCAATTATGCGTTGTCAAGAAACATGTCTGAGCCGTTTGGTGACGAGGCAATGGTCCCTTGGCTCCTCACACAAGCCCGTGTCCCGCAACAGACATCATACAGTCGGCGCTCGAGGTTGGCAGCCCTTCCTGTCGCCCTGTTTCGGTCAAGCCCCTTGGATGCCCGGCAGAGGCTGCGGCTCTCTCGCCATTGCAGATTGACGGCGTTGACTGCACGACATGTTCGCATGCCTGGATGGGTCTGCGGGTGCAGACGCCAGCAGCTACGATGTTGTCTCAGTCTCGCCAATTCACGACACTGCCAAGACCTCGTCATCCAAGTCAACACTTGTTTCCTCTCAAGTTTCGAGCCGAGCGGCAGATCAATCACGCACGGCGCCTCGCCAGTTTTCTCGGAAATATCCCCGACACCTCGGAAACCAAAGTGGACAGTGAGCGCATTTCCTCGTACGAATCTTGTCCTGACACAGGCCACCCGCTGCGATTTCCGGAGACGATGAACTATGCACTCAACAGCCTTGATGCGTCAAATGCCTGCGGCAGACTCTGGCATTGTTCGTAGGGCTCTTGTTACCTAGGACAGCTTAGTTGTGGCTTTTCAAACTTTCAACGTCTGTTTCCATGGCTGAGGGGACTGCTTCTACGTTTCCAGCCAATCTGTGTGGGCAGCCTTTGTTCATTCATTGCCTTGGTAAACGCCACCGTCGTTTCTCAGACGCCTAAACATCAAGGTTGTCAATAAGCATGCGGCTCAGAGGGATTTGCGGTGCATCAAAATGCATCTCAGGCAAGCAGACCGATTCACCTCCTGGCATACCATCAGACGAACTCCCCTCGCGAAGCCTACCGGTATAAGGCCTCTTCCGCTGCCGAGAAAGCCTTAATACCAAACGAATCCCTAGCGCGGCTGATAGTCCATTTGACTGCGGTTCACTTTGATCGGACGACATGGTCTGAATAGTCGTACGTCAAGGCTAACAATGACTGAAGGATGCAGATGATATCTGCACCGTCAGCAACTAGTGAGGGGCAAAACTGCTCTCGAACTTACTCCCAGCAGACCGATTCCCTATTTTGGCAACTGCTTCGCCGCTTCTGCGGCCTCCAACAGGGTCCCCTTCAGCCCCCCGCCTGCACCCACACGCTTAGATACGGATGCCAACGATGGTTGTCATTTCGGAATAATTCCAACAATGCCGGTGAAGACATGCTGTTGAACAATCAAAACGCCACAGATGCAGTTTTTTTCCAGCTCACTCCAATCAAGAAGCGGAAACCGGCTTCAATGACGGGTTGCTGTCAACTTCAGGGGCTGAAATAGCCTGCTGCAAGAGGTCCTGTCGGCCAAAGATCGACTGGCGGAGATCAATCGGCGACACCTGCAGAGTCCCCAACCGGCGTCTTGCAAGCACGTGTGTCTCCAGCTCACGATTGGCTCGATTGGCTCGTCTGGCGTCGAACAAGTCGTTTCTGATGCTGCGGCTGCAAGGGGGTTTAAGTGGTTGCAGCAACATGCCATTTGGTGGCCCACGAGCGGCTCCCATTGTCTCTGTGCAACTGAAAAGTACCAAAAACTCATTACATACATAGTACTCTACCGCGTACGCCCGAATTGACTTCTCACCACTTTCGCAAATTCCATGTCCGCCCGAGACGCCGCAGCATCACCCAAGACCTCGGTGGCAATGCTGAGTTTCCGCCCAGGACCAGGGCGTGAGGCCAGTCCCAACTCTGTTGCCAGTCGTCTGCGTCTGTGAACAGCAACACCCCTTTTTCGCGTGTCTGGCATATCCCGTCCTTCCCAATTCCCTGGCGCTTGCCAGAATCCGGATACGACCTCAACTCGCGCAACATGTGGACATGATGGGGATGGAGAAGGATGAGGGCCATCGGAACCACAAACTTGGAACCGAGGCCGTCCCCGGTCCATGCAGTACTCCGCCGTAGGGCAAGAATAAGCACGATCGTCTGCGTATCATGGCGGCCTGCCGCAAAGGGAGAGAGGGCCTCTGCGGTGGCCGGCCCCGGGTACATAGTGGCGGGGTCACCCAGTCGAGACGCATGAATTTGGGAGATTGCACACGCCCCCGATGCCTTTTGTTCTACTCGTGGCACACGCCGCTAAGAAAAAAAAAAAAAAAGTGCTCTCTGGTCTTGCCCAAAAGATCTTCTTCCGGGATGCCCGTCGAATCGAAACAACTGTAAAAGAAAGCGACAGGCGCGTGGTAAAGGTTTGAGTGTTATTCTTGGGTGAACCCGGGATGGCGTGGACGGCCTCCTCCGGCGAGAGGGGTAGCCGGCCTGGGTCTCCGACGCCGAGCTTTCGCCCGGCCGCCCGCCCGCCCGCATCCCCAGCCAGGTACCGTGCCGCCGTCGAAACGCTGTTGCAGCCCAACATATGGGGCATTCTTGACTTGGCCACTCTTGTCACGCTGCTGGACGGCCTACTCCGATCGTCCAAACTCGTCCAGAGAGTCAGTCGCATTAACCGCCGTCAACCCAACTTTCGCAGACAAGCTGCCGCCGTTGTGTTTCCGTAGGCGCATATCGAGGTCCATGTCGATCATGTCGGAAGCCCTTACAGGACCACAGACGCGCAACACCTCTCCCATGAATTCAAAAGCCCAAAACATCCAAGCGCCCAGCTGGACCACCTTTGAAAGAGGAGAAGAAGAAAACACCTCAGAGAGGCACCCACATGGTGCTGAAGTACCACTGCCGTGCTTCATGCCTTGCGCTTCGGCGACGGGTAACCGAAGCGAACAAGACCTGTATCTGACTATCCTCCGCGCAACTCCTACTTGCCGAACTCCGTCCTCGTCGTCGTCTACGAAGTATTAACCTCCCATCCTTACCGGGCAGGCCGGGTTCCTGGCTTGGCTCCATTAGTTTCGTTTGGTTCCTGGTCCGATGTCCTCGTTTACCCCTGGCTCTATCTATTTCCCGGCGATGACAGGCCTGCCGCCCACCTACTTGCCTACCTGCCGCGTCCTTTTCTGCCCGCATGAGAGGCGTGTCCGTCTACGCCCCCCTTTTGGATCCTTGGGAGGTGACGCTCAACATCGTGGCTTCAACCCCCGTCGGCAGATGCCCGTTCCTGAACCATCCCCTTTTCGGGGACAGAACATCCTAAAGAGAAGGGGTCCCCGACTCCCATGCCGTGCCCACATTCTCGGCCAACCAACATCTCCACCGATCTTCACATCGGCCATATCGGGGTGGAGGGGGAGGAAGGGCCCTCCGCCTTGCCCAGCTCCTCGTCATCACAACCCGGCCCTTTTCCCTCCCCCTCTCGCCCCGGTCTCGCATCCTTGTCCCCGGATCCCGCGAGAACTGCCATTGCCCACTCCGAACACTTTGCGCATGTCACCACGACGGACGCCACGAGCCAGTCAAAGCCCAACACCACGGCCTCTCTCGAACCCTAGCTAACCCATCAACATGTGCATCCTACGTACCCCTGAACGAGCCACGCCGTTCCCAGCCAGCCCACACTCGCAAAGAGGGGTGGTGGTCCCCCTTTTTCCTTCCATGTGCTTCTCCCACGCCTTCGACCACAACCCGGGCGCCCACACATCATCGCGATTCGCGTCCAGGATCGTTGGGGGGTTGTTTAGCACGGGCGGACGAAGAGCGGGGGGGTTGCTGCGTTCAGTCCAGTCGAGCGAAGAGAGGGAAAGGGGAGTCATAGCTCGTGATGGGACCGCGGACTGCGTGCCGCCCGCCTGCGACTGCTCCTCCCGTGTGTGATCCTCTTCCTCCTGTGTTCTCTGGTCCCCCCCGTCCACGGAATGTGGCACGGCCTCGTCAGCGTGTGTGCGGGAGGCCTACGTCAAGTGGCTCCTATATCGAACCTCTCGCTATGACAGTGCACGTGTGGCAGCAGCAGCAGCAGCAAAGTATCCTTTTCGAAAACGGTCATGACATTTTGGGAGTACGGTCTAAGAACTGTCCAAAAGCGTAGATTATCACAAACGTCCACCACCAAGCGGGAAGTCTGTCTGAAATGACCGTGTGTTCCTCATTCTGCGGTTAAAAGTGCAAAGAAAAATCTAACTACGTACTACTACTGCCCGCGGGTTCTTGCCAAACACGTAAACACAGTTTTCCCCCCCATCGTCATCGTCATTCGTCCCAGAGGACTTCTCTGACTGACTTGACTGGGGGGTGTCCCTCCAAAAGCCCATTTTGCCCAATAATCCCACCTACCGCCCGGCCCACCGTCCCAAATTCGCCAGCGTGATATATTTCCAGCCCAAAGAACTTTTGATTTCCCTAATTTTCTCTCTTGGAAGAGAGAAAACCGAAAGAAAAGAAAGTGTGCGCTTCCCGAATTCCACCTTTTCCTCCCCTTGATATCATATGGTATGTCCTCCTCAAACAAAAATAGGTGACAAAAAGAAAAAGAAGATCAGATACAAGAATCAAAAAAAAAAAAAAAAAAAGGAAAAGAAAAAAAAGAAACCCGGCAGAAATTTAGCTATCTACGATTAGGGTGTGGAAGAGGAAAGTTGGGGGGGAAGCAAAGAATCGAAAAGATCAAAGGGGGGATGGAAAGGACTGAACTGAACTGAAGCATAAGTAACCGAAAAGCAGAAAAAAAAAAAAAAGGTCACACCAAGCACTGGACAAAAACTGGGGACCCCGCGTTTCCTCTTCCAACGGTTTGGTTTGGTTCGAAAAAATGAAGCGTTGACAAAAACTGGGTTGAGGCTCTGGCCATTATTTTTCTTCCTGCACTGCGTCGCGGCGTGGGTGTGTGGTGGTGTTTGATGTGGCGAGTAACGTAGAAATGGTGTGATTTGGTGGTGGGTATTCCTCCTCTTATCGGGGCATAAAGTCGCATGAAATTCAGGAACAGACGTGGTCGAAGGAAAAAGGGAAGGGGGAAAGAGAGGTATTTCCTCCAAGGTTAGTTGTTTCGATGGGAAGAGGTAAGTAGATTTTTCTTTCTGTGTTGAGTGTGTGATGGATGATGATGGTTGAATCGTCATGACATTCTCTTTCTCTTTCTTCTTGGCCCCATCGCGGCATGAAACTTCCCTGGTCCTCCTCTTGGTCCTCCACATACAAACATAGGTGTCACACACACACACAGAGAGAACCCCCAGCATTTCCCGTGTTCCTCCCGAAAGGTATTTTTTTCCCGTGCCCAGTAGTCTATAAGATTTGAGAGTTTCGTTGAAGAAAAGCGTTTCGATTTCGTGAGGGTTAGGAAAGAAAGAGGATAGAGAGATAGAAACCGCTGAGCAAAAGAAAAAGGGTTTGAGACGTTACTTTCTCTCGTGACGACGTTGTTTCGTGGGGAGATAAGGAAAAAGGGGTTTTTGTTACCACAGTGCGCGCGCTCTGCGGCGAGAGAGGGGCAAAAAGTCGAGACAACAAAGGAAAATTTTGAAACAGGAATAAGGTGGTATCAGTCGTGTATTCTTTGGAGGTTCGCGAAACACACACAAAATCATCTCAAGATCAGGAAGCAACAGACACCAGAGCAGACTAGATCATGCCTGGCATGCCTTCGAGCGGGTTGATGATGCCCCGTTGTTGGGCTTGCATCTGGCCTTGACTCATCTGAGGCATCGGCGGCACCTGTTGAAGGTGTTGCTGCTGGTGTTGGTGTTGCTGCTGCTGGTGCTGCTGTTGCTGGTGCTGCTGTTGCTGGTGCTGCTGTTGCTGGTGCTGCTGTTGCATCTGCGCGGGCGTCGGCGTGCTCGTGACTGACGCGGCTGACTGCGGCGTGATGGGCGTCTGCTGAGGCATCGGGGGAGCCTGTCCAGGTTCAACCTTTGGCTTGGCCATTTGCGACGCTGCCAGGTTGCGGTTGTGGCTGCTCTCACGACGACGCTTGGGGGCGTCCTTGATCTTGGGATGAGTGTGGCACTAGGTACGAATTAGTTAACAGGTCTTGACGGGAAAGAATGCGAACGAAAATACCTTGTATGCGTGTCTGAACCATGTAGTGCCCTTCTTCTTGCTGCTCACCAACGCAATCCAGTCGTTGCAGCTGCCGCAGAGTCCTTCCCACACGTCGGGGTTGCCGTCCATCCGCCTGGTTTCTTGCGGCTCCTGGAACGGGTTGCCCGTGGCTGCGGAAATGCCGTGGGTGAATGACTTGTCGTACCAGAAGGCAGAGTTCTTGAGCACCAGCCAGCGGCCGGGCTTGCAGATGCCGCACCATCCCTCACGCTTGTTGCCGTGGCCACGAACCCATCTGGGCGTGTACAGGTCGCCCTCGAACCTCAGCTCCTGCTCGTGGGGGACGAGGTCAGGGTCGGACGGGTTCATGTCCTCCGGGGGCGGCGGGACCTGCTCCTCGTGAAGGGAGGCGTACAAGTCGGGCGGGTCAGACAGATCGGTGTAGTGGCTGTGAAGAGAGTGCGGGTCGGCGTTGCTCTGCAGCATGCGGAAGAGCCCGTGAGACAGCAGCGGCGGCGGCGCCTCGAAGTGATGAGCGTCGGGGTGCGGGAAGCCGTTTGACGGCAATTGAGACGGGAGAAGCATGCTGTTCATGCTGTTTCTCTGAAACTGCGGCGGGCCGGCCATCATGAACGGGTGCTGTTGGGCTGCTTGCAGGTTGGTGAAGTTCAGAGGGACCTGGTTGTGCTGGATCGTCGGCGACGAGTGTCTGGAGGACATGCGCTGGTGGGCACCGAAGGCGTCGTGGCCAGGGTGGAAGACGAACGGGGTTTGGCGGCGGTTCTGCTGGGTTCCGTATGATCCAGTCGACCATCTCTTGGTGGTTCCTCGCTCAACGCTGTACGGGGCAGATCGCATGCCCGGCCGGGGTGACGGGGAGGCTCGGCCGCGGCTCTGGGTCCTGACAAGTTCAGATCGGCTTTGAGGCGTCATTCGTGGGGACGCCACGGGCGACAATTGAGTCGACGACATCAATGAGTTGCGGTTAGACGGCGGCGGATAGTCTGAGCTGAATGATGGCGCCTCCGATAGAGCGGCGGAGAAGTCCTCGTACGACGGCATGTCTGAGAGGGCGCCCGATGTCGACATGGTGAATGAAGATCCTGACATGCGTCTCGGGTTGGGACCGCAGTCGAAATTGAACTCGCTGTCTGTCTGCTGTCCGTATCTCAAGTCGAGGACGGGAATGGCCTCGTCGGTTGTGTAAGCCTGTCCAATCATCTCCGTGTCCAACCCATGGAACTCAAAGTTGTCTTCACATGGCTTCTGTTGCCAGGCTGCATCATCATTAGCACGAGAGGGGTCAACCTCTGATGGACCGACTCACTGTTCTCCATTGTGGTGACGGGATAGAAGTCTTGTTGATGGACCGAGACGGGACGGGACATGGCGTCGCTAGGGGTCTGCTGCATGGGCAGAGGCGATGAATCCCACGATGGGAGTGTGCCGTAGTCGTCGCTCATACTGTAAGAGAAGCCCTCGTGGATGGTCGCAGGCCTGGGCCGCATGCCTTGAGACGTCGGGGTCGTCCACACTCCAGCGGGTGCTCCCACGCCCTCTTGTTTGATGGGCATATCATTACCGTTCATGTTGATGATGGGCGTTGTGCGTGGCGGGACGTCTCTTCTGAACTTGTTGTTGGGGTTGAAGGTGAAGGAAGGTGTGTGTATTTGTTGCCGACTAAATTGTACTTGTAAGTCATGTATGTCGGAGGCATGCAGGGACGGGATGGGGCCTACAGCTGTGCCTGACCAGAGTCCATGGTGCTTAGACAGGAACAAGACAAGGGAGCGTGCGGTTAATCAATTATCGGGTTGATGCTGAACGGGGGACGGTGGGTTGTTAGCATTGATCCTCGGACGAGGGACTACCAAGGGTGGCAGTCGGGGGGGGGGGGGTCCACACTGCCCACGTATCGACGAGCGCGATCCGACAGGCCGAAAGAGGGCTTCCATGGAACTTACTTGGAAGAAATCTGGCGCAGTGGCCAACCTGGGCGGAGAGACACAAAATAATCTCCGGACCGGGCGAGTAATGGAATGGCCACTGAGTGGTTGTTTGTTGGGATCCGTTCAGAACGCGTAGATTTTCTTCGTCTCCTTCCCTTCTAGGCTCCTCTCTCTTTCTGTTCCGGCCCCTTGGTTTCCTTTCCGGACTTTTCCTCGCACGCGGGTGGATGGCGATGAGCGTTAGGGACAGCGGGTCCTCGCGATGAGGCTAGTGGTTGTTGTTGACGGTAGGGATTCCCGTCCTCAACTCGACTTGTCTGTGGGTGTGTGTATGTGTGATGAGTGAGTAAGTGCTGGTTGGTGTGTGATCGGTATTTGGGTATATATGTATGTATGCGAGTAATTCCTCAAAGGCGAGTGAGCAGTGTAAGGAGCGTCGTGAGTTTGCGGCGGTCACCAGCAACTCGTTTGAATGCTTCAATATGCGTTGAGGATGAGGATGAGAGCGCGTTAGCTGGCTAGCCGTCCAGGTTCCTGGCAGGATGAAGAGAGCCAGCTCCCGGAGAGTAGGTATTATAGATGCGAAAAGGTAGTAGCCCCCCCTCGAAAAGGAAAAAATATATTATAGGTAACAAGGCTCGAAAAAGGAGTGACTAGCAATGGGAATCATGGGCAGTGAGGCCTTGGTAAGTGGGACGCAAAAGGAGAGCAAAAAAAAAGGCAAGACGAGGGGCGGTGCAGAGGATCCTGGAGGTATAAAAGAAGTAGTGTGGAAAAAGAAGCATCATCCATGGACAGACCAATAGGTCTGCACGGTCAGGTTCGGAACGTCGGTTGGAGCTAAGCCGGATTCCCTGATACAAACCTCTTCCTGTCTGTGAACTTGGGGGCAGAGGCAGGCGTGCGAGAAAGAGCTTGGCCGGGCTCACCAAGAGGACAGGACTGGCAGGGGGTAGACTTTTGGTGGTGGACAAGGTAACATCTGTTCGTCGATGTGGATGTGTGGGAGTGAGATGCCGATGAACCAGGGACAGGCCTACCGCCAGCTGTTTTTGGAAGACGGGGGACAAGGATCTAAGGCGCAAACTAAGGCCAGGTAGATTGAGAGGTAGGGCAGTACATGGCACGAACTCGGGGCCGTCAATTGGCGTGATGGGTAATTGTCACTTGAGCGAGAGAAAGCGAGAGAGAGTCCGGATAGACCAGAGAGTATCATGGTAAGAGGGACTGAGAGGAGGAAGGGCTGATGGTGGTGTGGGGAGTCCGAGGGACTGAGAGCCCATAGAAGGAGGGGGGGTTAGGGGAGTGAAGGACTTGGAGACTTGAGAGCAACGACAACCCATGAAAAGATTAACCGCTCAACCAGTCAGAGACAAGAAAAGGATGGGATGGAGGGAAAAGGGCAGAAGGTAAAAAGAGGGAGTACCTTTCCGAACGGAGTGCAACTTGCACCTGAGAAAGTCACTTGGTTCTGGAGCTCATCCATCCACACTTCTATTCCATACGGATACACCTGGCATACCTTGTCAGAAACACGCTCCCCCTTCTAGACCTTTTAGCCCCCCTCCCCGTCCCCGTTCACTCGCCATATTTTTTCTGAGCAGTCTACTATGGCAGCGGCGGTGCAGGTGTGGGTTTGTAGCAAAGAAATTCGAAGTGACGAAATACAGGACCATACTTGGACGGACGAGCCACACCCACTCTATCGCCCTGTATCGTCGATAGCCGCACTTGACGTATGATGAGTGCTGTGCTATGTAAGGGCCCTTTCGGTGGTCTCCGACCAGGGCCATCAGGGCTGAGATTTGGCGAGGACCCTAGCGATCCGAAGGAAATAGTTCCCGCGGAGGTGGCTTGTCTCATCCCATACGCCCACATGTGGCGACATGGCTCCAGAGCGGAAGGCCAGCGAAGGGTGACTTGGGGCCCATCGGGGAGGTAGAAGTGAGGTATCGGGGACGGGTCATAGTTAGTCACCTGCGGCCGACGGCCGGCAACTGCGACTGTGGTTAGAAAGCGACAGCGCTGGGAAATGGGTATCGAAGTGGGCGCCGGAGCCGAAACCAAGGCAACTGGCCTGGCGTGTCGTGATGGGGGGGGGTGTTTTGCTGTTGTTGCTGGTCTGGTCGTGTGCTATTGTTTCCCCCTTCCCTCTCGTCTCTTCGTGCGGACAGGTTTTGCGTTCCAACTCTTTCGCGGCGGAAACCAAGCAAGAGCCAGGGTTCACGGACGAACCTCAGTCAAGTATCGAAATGATACGATACGACTTGTGTGGAGTGTCAGTAGGCCGAGTACGGCACGTCTGCAAGGTAAATCCGCCGCAGGCCCAGCACCCGTCCCAGGCCAATGGGGCATGGGGGCCATGGGGAGGGGCCTCGGGCAATGTCTGTGTAGCAGCTGGTGTGGATGCAGGTGCTGCGTCAAGGTACATGGCACCGTCCCTGGGGAGGTAGAGACGTCGAGATTTTTTGAGTCGAGTGTTAAGGTACGGCGTACCCACGAGTCCCCAGGGCCAATCAGGCTTCGGGTACGAAGATCACGAACGAGAGTGTTTGGCAAGAGAATCCTGACGTCGGGCTCTTGTTTTGGCAGCGACAGCGGAGCAGGGATGTCTCCTGTGCCTGTTTTGTCAGATCCCTGGTTCCCCACATGATGAACCTGGAATCCTATCCTTTCCAGCAGATCCGCCCTCGGGCTTCTTTTTCCTGTTCGGCCGTTGTGCCAATAACGAGTACCGGAAGAACAGGCATAAAGCAGCACAGATGTGCGTCCATGTAGCTAGGCGGCTTATGTTGGTGTCGATGCACCGTACGTCAGTAATCAGACAACAGATGCGGATTGGCAGCGGCAGCTGATGGGGAGCTGAAGTCTGTTTGCTTGTTGCTTGAACTTGACAGGTGATTAGCTCGAGGTCAGGTAGCTTGGCGTAGCTTAATGTGAGGTAGGCTAGGTGGCCGCAGTATGCAGAAAGAAGCAAGTGCAGGACAGGAGCGAGCACAGCTGGAGATCGGAGAAATTGTGTGAGTGTGAACGAAGGTGAGCGAGGAAGGGTCTGCTGTGAATGAATGTGAGTGGACGACAGTCTGTTCGTCTCTCCAGGCCCATCAACTCTGGGTCGTCTGGCATCGTTCCGGAGCTGCAGGGGAATCATGGGCGGAGTGTTGCCGGGAGGAGGGAGAGGCTAGCGACAGAGGCTAGAGCCTCGGGACCATGTGGATGAGGGGGTCAGACGAAGTAGTTCCAGGTCCAGCTCCAGGTCCAGCTCCAGTTTCCAGGCCAGTCGATTGGGGACCTGTTGGGAACCTGAAGCGATGCATCGAAGAATTGGAATCTTTTGCCCTGTCTGGCCGGGATAATGAGTGGGTTCGATGCTGAGCGGACATGGTGTGAAAAGATGGGTTCCGGTGAGCAATGTTCTGAGGTTAGTTTAGTCAGCCAGCAGCAGAATCAGCACGAGCCGAGAACGACTGGCAGGATGCCCAAGTGTCCACGCGACAGGCATCGTGTCTCCAGCAAGCCGACACGACGGTGCGCAGAAAACCGTGCGATGGCGGAGAGGGGAGACCAGACCATGCAGGCTTTCCAGATGAGAGGTGGTGACGGGAGACGGAAGCGATGGACGGGAGATGAGAGACGGCGGAGAGATGATGGGAGGGGGGGCGCGACTTCAGGAGCAGCACCTGAACCAGACCCAGAACCAGAACCAGAACCAGAACCAGAACCAGAACCAGAACCAACCCCAACCGCTATGGGAGTACTTTGGTCGCTGATGGTGCATCGTATCGTCTGAGCCAGAGGCCGAACGCCAGAGAATACAAAATGGTCAAATATCATAGTGATGGAGGGTATGTGGCGCGCAATGATGGGGCCGGCCGCGGTCGACGTCGTTGGTGGGCGGGAGATGGTGGTGCTCGTGGCACGGAGCAGGCACGTTTGAAGTTGACTTTGAGCTGGCTGGCGGCGCATTCTGATTTGTCGCTGAGGTAAGCATCTGCAGGGGGCAGATCAGGGAGTCGCGGGTGTGTGGGTGGGTGGGTGTCGTGTCTTGGTGCCATGCCAGACCAAGGTTCCTGCAGATGCTACGCAGTCGACGTTCGACGTTCTTTGCACCGCCCAACGTACCTTGCTGCGGGAAGTACCTGGTTGTACCTCTCCAGGTACGCCGTAGTGGTGGCAACGTCGCGCGAGTGGTGTGGGTTGCGTTGTGCGTGCCTTGCAGCCTGTCGTGTTGGCGTCTCCTGTCTGACCTTCCAGGGTGTGCTGCCGCTGTGGTCATACCCCAAGCCGCCTTGTACCTCATGTACCTCCTCCGTCTGACACCTCCCGACAGTGACCAACACGGCCTCAGTCATCGCGACTGCACCTCGTCGCTCGACTTCGGCTTGCCATGCGTCTTGTCTTGTGTGTGCCCTGACTCTGTCATCGACTCTGCCTACACTGCACATCTGCATTGGACAAGTCAATCGATCTCGTGCAGTTCCTCGATGCCACTCCCAAATCGCTGCTCTCATCTTTTGCACAAGTCCCAACTATGTTGATGATCTTGACGTGCCTCATCCGACACTTGCTCGCCTCGTCTTCGGACCCTTGGCATCTCCTCCTCGTCCATCCTTTCCACCCGGCCTACTGCAAAGTAGTCCAGTCCACTGAGTCTTGTCGACTCCAGTCGACTCGGGCAGGTCCAGACGTCGCCGCGGTCCTGATTCCACTTCTTCCACAGTGCTGTTCTTCACACGACCATGGCCATGAACCAGTCGTGGCAGAGACAATGGAGCCTGTGGCCGACCCGTACGGAAGACTTTCCTAGGCCCTGATAGTGGAACCTTTCCCTACTTTTTTTTCTTTTTCTTTTCCTCTTTCTCCCTGGTCCTGTACAGCGTGTCGAGTCCTGTCCTGTACCCGCTGACTCGCGCCGTGACTCGCTGGATTTGGGTCCAGCCTACCGCAGGTCTGCAAGTCCATCGTGGAGGGCAGTGCCAGGGGGCTTGCAGGGGCTCGGGCTGTCTCAGATCTGTCGCAGAACAACACACCCTTGTCTCGCTTCAACCCTTCGACTGGGTTGACCGCTGACCCTAGTCCGCCGAGTCTTTGCCGTCGCCATCACTCACTCATCCCGCGCGCTATTCTTTCCTTCTGCCGTCCAACTAATCGCTCCGGTGCGCTGTCGCCATCTGTTGTCTGCCTGGTGCCATACCGGCTGAAGTACTTTATGGGATGTGTGTGTTTTTGCCTGTCATTCTCCGTCATCTTCTGGCCACCCAATAACTCATGAGTGAGCCAGAACTCGGCTCAGTGACAGTCAGTTCACCTCCTAGACTCCCGCAATGCATATGGTAGCCTAAGCTTCACCTCATCACTCCGTCCCACCTGTCTACATGTAGGCCCAGAAGGCCTTGCGCCTGTCTAGCCTGCAGCTGCTAGCCTCAAATGCGTATGGGCTAACAATATCTTCGGTCTCGCTCGCATATCGAGTCTCGCAGTGGCCGCCGTGCCAGAGCTGCTATCCAAACACCCTCTAAGCCGTCAGTTGGTCTGGTCCAATCTTGCCGTCGTGAGCCTGTGTGCGTTCATCTCCATCTTATCCGCCTTCGCAGATGCTGCCAGAAAAACTCAAGTCCAAGGCCCGAATTCAAATCAAGATCGGTCTGCGGCGTGAGTAAATCAAATACTACCCCGCACACCTTCTGGCGTTTGGGGCTCTTGTATGAGACGTGAGACTGGTCCGCAACTGGCCAGTTCCAGACGGCACCCCAAGGTCGACATCAAACCGGATTCTCTAACCAAGAAGCCAGCTGTCCTCTAGATCGTGTGTCCTCCGGCTGCTTATTCACCACCTCGTTGTCGTCGCAACCTTAACCTTCCTCTTCCGTGGAGGCCAGCTGGTCCGGTTTGGCTCTTGCGCCAGGAGGGTTCACTCGTGGTGACGATCCAACGAATCCGGCCTCGCGACTGGTTACCCCTCCCCCTCCCCCTCCCCCTCCTTCGCCGAAGCCCCGCGTTCCCGTCCCTTGACGCGCCTGAGGCGAGCCGCGGCCACCTCGTCTTCCGCACAATGTGATTCGCCCCCTCGTCTACTCTGTACTGATCCAGAATTGTGCCACGATGGGCCCATGTGGGCTAGTTGTCCGGAGCCACATTCGAAAGCTGAAAACTGGCTGAAAGTCGACATCATCAACCCATCGGGAAAAAGCAACTTCCTCTCCTAAAAACAGAGAAAACTGCCAGAAAAAGCCCAATCATTCAGCGACAGACCAGCCACTTGGCGGCAATAACACGCGTCATGTTAATGCCTCCAGGCTCTGGCTTCCATTTGTGTGCCTGGGTCGTTGGTGGAGTGTCGTTTGGCATATAATACAAATCCGCTATAGCTCTGGCGGACATGGGCACCCTGACAAATGCCAGAAGTCACTAGCCTATGAGGTTCATCGGCTCCCGCCATCACATCCTGGATAGCGGGCGCGGCTTCACGCCTCGGGGGCCGCCATCCCACGGAATGTACACGCGTAAAGTGGTTCCCGTCCTCCGTAGTCACCAACAGCAACAATCCGCCTGTTGTTAAAGCTTGTTGAGCCTATCCGTTGGCGACAAACAAGCCACTGCGAGAACTGAGGTGGCGCTAACCACGCACATCTTCAATCCGTCAAAAACTCTCTCATAGGGCTCTGTGTGTTGTCCAGCGTTAGTGAAACTTAGCGTTGCTTTCCTACTCAGGATATCGGTCGCGGACTTCCGTCTAGACGCCGTCACACGCCACGAGATAAGTTTGACGACACAATCCTCTCGATAGATCAGATTCGTAGGTGGGAAAGCTGCTCGGCAGGTCTTGCCTTGACCTCTTCGTCTGTGCGAGAATACCACGTCTCGCGCTGGTGGCCTCCCTCAGCTTGCGGTCTCCGCTGGTTAGCTTCTACCGAGCCTTCGATGAGTTGTTCTGTGGGTCTGGCGGGCTGGCCGCTGACAGGGACTGGCCGTGTTGCTTGCATGACAACCTCGGACGTTTTGGGAAATTACGCTAACTCTCCAGCCGTGGCCGCTGTCTACTCCTCCTCCGGGGTCTCATAAGTTAGTGCGGTACTTGCTAAGAGAGGCCATCCCCAATTTCAACAAGATTATCAGGGCTTCTGACTAGGGGCCTAGCTAGTAGAGGTACTTCTAAAAGGTGTAATTTCTCTATTAAAACTCAGTACTTAATACTTTCTCCCCCCACTTCTATAACTAGATATAATTAGTAAAGTATTATATATACTAATTACTTTAACTAAGGTTTTAGAATAGCTACTTAAGTAGCTTAAATAGTATTATATAGAGCTATTTTTAAAAAGCTCTAAATATTATAGTGCGTTTTTACTTAATTTTTTATTTAAAACTAAATATTTTTAGCTAAGTTGAAGTTTAATAAGTAGGTTAGCTATTTTATAGCTATAATACTTATAAGTTTAATAGCCTCCCTTATAGTAATAGCTCTATAAATAGAGGTATTATCTTACTAAAAGAGGCTATAGCTATTAAAAGCTTTATAATTAAATATTTAGATTATAAGTAGAATAAAAAAAATATATTTATAAGCTAATATTCTACTCTAACTTTTCTACTATATAAATCTAAAGCTTTTCTAACCTCTTATAAAATAGCTTTAAAATATCTAACTATTAAGCTAGTATTAAAATAGAATAAAAGTCTTAAGATCTTCTATATTATAAATAGTAATCTACTTCTTCTATATAGGGTTATTTATAGCTTATATTTTATTAGAAAAAATCATATCTTCTTAATCTTTTAGCCTTAAGTACACCTATAGTATACACTAAGCGAAGCGTATATAAGCGTATTTATTAGTATTAGTACGCTTAATTTAATATAAATATATAGTATATTAATAGCTTAAAGATTATAGAGTAATTAATAGAGTAGTCTCTCTATAGATTAATAAGTTAAGAAGTAAAAAGAAGTATATATTACACTATAAGATCTTTCTATAAAAATTATCTTTTAGAAGCTACTACTATAAGTATTCCTTTTATAATATATATATAAAACCCTTTTTATACTTATTTTTTTATAGTATAACTAATATATTATTACAATAAGTAAGTTAAACTTAGTAATATATAAATAGAGTTACTTTTATAATCTCTTTATAAAACTAGCTAAAATACTTATAGAAGGTATAAATCTTAATCTTTTAGTTTTTTATAACTTCTATATAGTATATATGTTTTTTTAGTATAGTTAGTAGTATAGTTAGAAGGTTAATAATATTATTAATTATAAGCCTTTAAAAAGCTATAAGATAAGTTAAAGTTAATATTAAAGTTAATAAAAAAGATATATCTATAGAGTAGTAGTAGTAGTAAGAGCAAAAAGGAAAAAATCAGACTTAAGCTAGTAGTATCAGCTTTTAATTCAGAAGTACTGAATATATAGAATCGCAGAGAAAACCAGCGAAATTACATAATTAGTACTTACGTCAAAAAGTGGGTTATTAGCAGTTGGGCCCCCTAGGAAGTAACTGGCACTAACTTATGAGACCCCGGAGGAGGAGTATAAATCGGCTCTTATAGAGATCACGAACTAATGATGACGCGACCCTTCCCCGCCATCGATTGCTTGTTGAGTCGGTTCGATAGTGGGCTGCCTACATCAGGCGGATCAATGGGGGAGGCTGACAAGATCCCATCGACAGCCGCCAGGAGAAAGGGGCCAAACAGGGTAGCGATGAACTCTGTGGTGCGCTATGTTAGTAGACGTTTTATCAACTGATGTGTTTGATGTTTACCATAGTCCGAGCCAGGCCGACGCCCTCATGGGAGGGTGGGAAATGACTGGCTCGACAGGATTAGAAGCATCTCCTGGCTGCGCATCGTATTAGTGTAACTTGACGCAAGGAATAGGAGCCGCAAATAGCCTTGCCGCGGATGCTATAGTTTACGCGGCTTTTCACTCTTGGACGCGCTCTCGCCAGATCGTGACCTAGGCTGGTATCGGGGTTTGAGGGTAAAAAGGAACTTCGGTAGAACCACCTCAAAGTGGGTTCAGAAAGACCTCGTAGCGAAGGTGGGCGAGCGACGAGGCGCTAAAGTTGATGCGAGAGCCTATGATGGATCAACCTGGAGCGTTCGTGACTAGGGATGAGGGCCACATGGCTAGGCATATGATGCTGGGTGTTGGCGACTGACAAGATACCGCCAGCTATACCGCCGTACTTGGGCGAGCAGATTGAAGTGCGGTGGCAGTGGCCGATTGCTAGCCTTGAAAGCGATTCTTGGTCAGTTTCACAACATGGCGACTGTCAGACCGAGAAAGCGACATCCTCCTATTTGACAAAGAGGCATTGATTAACATTCAGCCCGTAAGTGCTGTTCTAGTCTTTATTGATTCTTCGCCAAACCTCTTGCTCCGCTGCGGCCAGTGAACCGCCAGCAGCAGCAGCCCACTTCTTTGCCGTGTCCCAGACACCTTCGTCCGACTGGGCAAGGGAACCTCTCTCCGCCGCCGATGCTACCGCGGCATTGTGAGCAGCTCGCTGGTGACTGGAGAATTCAGATGCACCAACGTTTTGCTGGTATCCTGGCGGGTGTTCAAGGCTAGAAGCAGGATCGACTCCTAGCGGGATGGGTCGCGGACCAGTCATCTGAGGTCCATTAGCAGCGGTGGTAGACGTGGAAGACCCTCGCTGGGCAGACATGGTCGGAGGAGGAATGGCCATCTGAGGAGGGTAAGGAACGGTTGCCTGAGTTGCGGGCGTCGGGGCTGGAGGTTGGTAGGCCTCGCCCGCCTTCGGAGGCGGAGGCAGGGTCGACTTGTTGGCTGCCACGGGGACAGGAACTGCACCTGGCTGGGGCGGCGGCGGATGGTTGACATCATCCGTGGTGGTAGTTGGAGTTGGCCGCGGGATGGGATATGCTTTCGCCGACGCTGTCTGAACAGGGAGAGATGGGGCGGCACCAGGCTGTGCCGGCGGGTATGGCTGCTGGCGGGTGGATGATGGGGTTGCGCCGACTTGACCTTGGGATAGTCCAGCAGCGTTATTGGAGATGCCGTTGGCGTTGTCGGCGCTGGCGTTGTTGGCCTGTGCCGCTTCGGTCTGCGGAGTCGGTCCCGAAGCCTTGGAGGCGTTGATTGGGCTTTCGCTGTGGATTTGGATGGGAGGCATAGCTGGTGATAGTTGACCTCTTGGCCAAGGTGTGAGAGGAACGAAGCTGTGGGGTTGGTCTTGGGCGTGAGTGCGGGTGTGGGAGGTACTGCAGCGTGAAGACACAGAATGGCGCGTGAGAGTGTCAAGGAGGGTTTAAGTTGCTGGCTTCAGCGAGATCACGACCGTCCTTGCACATTGTGTCTCTGAAATCGGCTCGGAGTCATGAAGCAGACGTGGCACGCTGTGTGGTTTCCTCTGTGGCAGGCGAAACCTTACGTGACGACGTCATTGCTCTGGCGGTCGGGGCGTTGTCACCTGACCCGAGCGGCCACCCTCTTCCCAACTGCCGCCGGTGAAGGCAGCAGCAGACCTGAGCTGCAAGGCACCCGGGCAGCACCTGCGGCTTGCTTCGTACCTTACCTCGGTGGCACGCAAGCTCCTGGAGTCCTGGGCGGTACCTGCCTCGGGGTCGGGGCCGTGACCTGTTCCTGCCTCGGGAGCGTTGGCTTGTTGTCATGTCCGGAGAAGGAAGTTGCTTCGGGGAGCATGGGGCGCTGAACGACGGCAACGACGATGGCAGACAACAACCAACAACAAAAGAGACAGCGGCATAAACTGAGGCCCGCAGACTTCAGGCGCTAGAGTACCAGAAAGGCAGCTGCTGATTGTCACCTTGACAAGGCTATCATGCCCAAGACGGGATATGGAAATGTTGGATGTGAGGTGTCTCTATCTTCCTCAAAATCACTCACCTCAACAGACCGGCCTGGTACACTTGCACGCTGGCAAACTTGGAGGTGGACGGAGCTCCCACCGAGAGTTCCCGGGACATGCTGGCCACGAGGTTTCTCGTTTGCACTTTGATTCGGCGGGAGCTGTTGTGTCAAGTTCATCCACTCGGTCGCTGCTCAATGCAAACAAGCAACAGTCAACTTAAGCTGTAAAGCATGCAGCGGGCAGGCCAGATACGCATCCAAGGCCGAACCAGGTGGCCAGAAGTGAAGCTCATGACCAATGGTTTGCTGCCCAACTGAAGCCGCAAGACGGCCTCCCGGGAGGTGCTTGGACCGCGTTGAGTCGCCAAAAACTAAGCTTCTTTCCCTACCCAACCAAGGTAGGGAAGGAGCGGAATCGTGTCATTCTCGTCTTGATCTCAACTGTGTCCAGCTGTGCACGCCATGCAGCGACGCCACAAGGATCACTCGCTGGTTGTCGTGAAGCCGTAGCCATTCGAGTCGCCGCCACTGTGAATTTCGCGAGCCGTGCCAAGAGTTCCGCTTCTGCCGTAGAGTTGACTGAATGTGGAGGCACGCAATGCAATGTGTTGATGCCTCATTGCTGGGGGTTTGACAAAGATCTGTGCGGAAGACTGGCGGGTATTGTCTGAGGAAGAGCAGCCGTATACTCAATGTAGATTCGGAGACTCAAAAGCCTTCCTCGGTCCCGACTGGTTCGTCTGATGATTATGTAAGTCACTCAGGGCTGGCGGACCAGGGGAAACATTTGTCCGAGACAGAGACACGCTATACCCAGTTTGATCTAGCGCCACAAGCACAGGCCAGCGGCCTGGCTCTCCAGAGCACGATGGTTGGTAGCTGCGGCAGGCTGAGAGTCGCGAATCCTTGAGGCTGGCGATTTGGAACTGTTCCCCCAATTGGAGTTCATGTCAGCAGCGCCAACTCCCTATCTGGCTCCAGACGTTAGGGGAAACATCAAAAGATGGTAGGGAAAGTCAGTGAGAGGGTTCTCCTTCGGGAGGGTGAGTAGCCTCGATCCGTCTATTCGAAGCATTGAAGCTGACCGCAACGCGCAGGCCTGGAGAGAACCGACAATGGCATGAAGCAGACAAGCTGGCCAGATGTCACGCCCATCAACCAGAAGAACTATTACACGTACGTCCATTCCTGAACCACGATTCCAGCGCCAGGCGCATCGATGCTGATACATACTTGAACGGCAGGGATTATATGAAGCGCGATGATCAGATTCTTGCTCTGCGACTCCAGGGCGATGCCACTCGCGATAGAATCGTGCAGGCAGCGAAGGATAGAGACCGCGCTCTTGCTCAAAGCGGTCGCGCTGAGGTACCCCTCGTCATTCCCGAGCTTCAACCTGAGGAGGCGCCCGGCGATGCTGCCGTAGGCTTGGATCCCTCTAAGGTCATCGTCGTCCATCCCGGCAGCCAGAACCTCCGCATTGGTTTCGCCAGCGATGCTCTTCCCAAATCGATCCCGATGACACTTGCGACCAAGTTTCCTCAAACCGAGGCTGAGATGCACGAGGCGCTTCCCCGACGACAGTTCGAAGCGAAGACACAAGACCAACAATACGGGGAAGAGTGGTCCAAGAAGTACGCGAAGATGAGCAACGATCTCAAACTTGACATGCGCGCAAACAAGCGCAAGGTATTGCCAAACTCAAAGGAATTGGTGTTGAATTACAATCGCCGTACCGAGCCTGAAATTATCCAAACACATAACGACCCCTTGCAAATCGACTGGACCGATGTCAACGACCTGGAAGACCCCAAGTCTTCTGCCTCCTGCTTCATCGGAAATCAGGCGCAGAGAGTGCCAGACGACTCTCAGCCGAAGTTCAAGCTGTGGTGGCCATTACAACACGGAGTTCTCAACGAAGACGACTACACTAACGCGGAACATCTGTTCGACGATTTCGAGACTCTGCTGGACAAGGCTATCAGACAGGAACTTGGACTCACCAAGAACAGCACGTGGAGACAGTACAGCTGCGTCTTTGTTATACCTGACCTCTACGACAAGAAGTATGTCGAGCAGGTGCTCAGGTCTTGCATGACCTGGTTCGAGTTCAACCGCATCTGCTTCATCCAGGAGAGTATGGCCGCTACCTTTGGCGCCGGATATACACAGGCCTGTGTCGTCGACGTTGGAGCCCAAAAGACCTCAATTACGTGTGTCGAAGACGGTCTTTGCGTGGAAGACTCCCGCATCAACATGAAATACGGCGGTTGGGACGTAACGGAGACATTCGTCAAGATGCTTCTGTACGACAACTTCCCTTACCAGGATATCAACTTGCGAAGAAGATATGACTTCCAGTTGGCCGAAGAGCTCAAGATTAAGCACTGCACCATGTCGCAAGCAGACATCTCGGTTCAACTATACCAGTTCCACTTGCGAGCCCCGAATCAGCCCACGCACAAATACCAATTCAAGACATACGACGAAGTCATTCTCGCCCCCATGGGCTTCTACGACCCATCCATCTTCGACAACAGCACGAAGCTGAGGAGCAGGCGCAAGCTCATTGACAGGTCCTACAACGCTTATGACGTTGATATTCCGGATGACCCAACGTCTGCGGCACAATTTGCGATCCTCGCTCATGTCAAGCCATCGTTGAACGCAGCGCCAACGAACGGCTTCACTCAGTCCCAACCCGATGTTTCCACGCCTGTCAAGGAGAAGCTGCAGCCGTTCGACTTCCTCAAGCGCGACAATGGCATCAACGGCACGCCGTCAGGCTCTAATGCCCCGTCGCCCGCCCCGGAAGGAATCAGCACCCCTGTATCAGCACCGTTCATTTTCGGAGCCAACAAAGAGGGTGCCAACGGAGGTAGTCCTGCTCCGCCTGTACGAAACGGCGGTACCCCAGGACCGAATGGTACTGTGGCGCCGCAACCACCGGCTGGCATGTTTGTTGATTCAGCGGCGCGCAGCGCGAAGGCGCAGGCCGTTGAACGCGATGCTGTTCTGCCACATGCGCCGCTTGATATTGCCATCCTTACGAGCATTAACAATGCCGCAAAGGGTGACGACAAGAAGCTGCGAGACTACCTTGGCAGTATCATGGTCATCGGCGGAGGTTCCAAAACGCCACAGTTCACCGTAGTCCTGGAGGAAAAGCTCAAGGCACGAAGGCCTGACCTTTTCGACCGCATCCTCGTCAGCAGGAGTGCCAGAGACATGGATGAGCAGGTTGTCACTTGGAAGGGGGCCAGTGTCTTTGCCAAGCTCCCCGCCAACGATTCTTGGGTCACTCCATTCGAGTTTGAGCGACTTGGAGCTCGTGTGCTACATCACAAGGTGCTCTGGGCTTGGTAGATGGGTTAAGGACGGATGGGCCGTGATAAAAGGAACGGTTTGGAACAGCAACGGAGTCAGGGATCCAGCAGGTTTAGTCAATTACTGGCATTTTAGGAGGCAAGGTGTCGAAGATTGCCTGCACCGTAGGCGTTGGGCGTAGTAATGAATTAAAAGGGAGCCACAGCTTGGGGTAAGTTCTGTAGCCAGGCAAATCAGATACAATGCCCGGCTATCGCAAGAAACGGGTCAGACGTCAAAACACAAAAGTCCGTTGTCGCACTATACCATCAGTCGGCATGCTAGCGATGTCTGAGTGCCGTAGCCGCTGTCGGCGATTCAGGACTCCGAGCTCCAGCGGGTGTGCGGTCGAGTGCGTAATAAGATGGGTACGGTGAGAGCTCCATGTGCGGGCTTATGTAAGGCGGCTCGCCCGGGAAGCAGGGACCTTAGGTGTATGATGCTCACCTGTCCCGCACCCGCAAGCGCAGCTACCCACCCACCCACCTTCTCTACTAACTCACTCTCTCCCTTGTGATCAACAACAAACAAAAACAACCTTCTCCCCAACCCTTTCCTCGCCATCTCGCACCGCCCACCGCGAGATGTAAGCTTCGGACCGGACGGTGGTCTGCGGCAAAAAGGAGAACACCCTCAATTGCTCAGCACAACACCACTTTCAGCGACTTTCACCATGGCCGTCTTGTCCCGTTACCTGCCCTTCTCCGAGGCGACTACTACACTGCAAGCAGTGACGTACCTCCTCGGAATCTCTCTCTTCTCCATTTCCTTTCTCGTTTTCCTCAACAGCAGCATATCGTTTGTCATTACCGACTTAATTGGCGTCAAGGACGGCGTGGGCGACATCGTCGGTACCCTCGGCTTCGTCGATGAGCTCGTCGCACTCGTCGCATGTCCGGTTTGGGGCCTCGTCTCGGATCGGCTCGGTGTAAGATGGGTGGCTGTAATCGGGTATGCCATCATCGGCGCGGCCTTGATGCTGTTCGTTCAGGCGCGCAACATCTATCCGCAGCTGCTTCTGGCGCGCATCTTCTTCGCTCTCGGCGCGACTGCCGCGTAAGTAGCTTCAACCGAGGTCAAAGGTTGGAAAGGTGGACTGACGGAGCTTTTCAGGGCGACTATGGTTACGGCGATTTTGCCGTCTCTGACAGATGATAACGACAAGTCTGACGGCTCCGCGAATGTCGCGAAGCCGGTCAACAACCCCCGACACAGCATCGCCATGTCCCTCGAGTCCGACATGACCATCACCCCAGCGCGGTACCGCATCGGAGGAAACGGACAAGCCGCGACAGGGAACGATTTGGATGAGGCGAAGGCTGGTAAACCGTCGGCTCTCGCAGGCTACGTCGGACTGTTCACGGGATGCGGCGCGCTGGTTGCGCTCTCCCTGTTCCTGCCGCTTCCCGCTCGTTTCGGCGAAGTTGACGGCGTAACCCCGGGCAAGGCTGTCGAAGAGAGCTTTTATGTCGTGGGAATTGTCGCATTCGTGGTGGCAATCTTTGTCTTCTTTGGGCTGAGAAACCTAAAGGGCGAGGAAGGCAAGGGTTGGAACGTCTTGTTGGGACTCAAAGCGAACACGAGCTCTGAGGATGATTCCAACGAAGATGGATCAGACCACCCTCACCGGCCGGTAAGTCAACTTGCTCCAAATCTGGGACCACACCTAACAACCAACAGAAGGTTCTGCCTTACTTTCGTCTCCTCCGAGACTCTATTACCCTGGGCTTCACCGATTCCCAAATTGCCCTCGGGTATTTGGGTGGCTTCGTGGCCCGCGCCTCGACAGTTGCAATTTCCCTTTTCCTTCCTCTGTACATTAACACCTTCTTCATCGGCAACGGCTTTTGCCATGGATCTCCGAATGATCCAAACCCCGAACTGAAGAAGGAGTGCAGAGCGGCCTATCTCCTGGCATCTATCCTATCAGGCGTGGCGCAGCTACTTGGTCTTTTCGCGGCCCCTGTTTTCGGCTACCTTAACAGAAGGCGTGGCCGCTTCAATGTCCCCATCATCATCGCTACCACTTTCGGAATCGTTGGTTACATCGCCTTCCCTCAGCTACCCAGCCCGGAATACAAGGACGTCGACGGTCGAGGTGGCAGCCCTGTTGTCTTCCTCATTGTAATACTCATCGGCGTTAGCCAGATTGGAGCGATCGTCTGCAGTCTGGGCTCCCTCGGCCGCGGCGTTCTGACCGCTGATATTCCCAAGTCTCAGCAGATTGACACAGTTGAGGACTCGGCGGAAGCTATGGAAACGCCCACAGAAGCTGCGCCACTACTGCAACACAATGCCAGCGTGGACGCCGTGTCGCGAGTGCGACTCAAGGGCTCCATCGCCGGTATGTACTCCTGGTTCGGCGGGGCTGCAATCTTGCTTCTCACCAAGCTGGGCGGCTTCATGTTCGATGCCGTATCCAACGGTGCGCCGTTCTACATGATGGCGTCCTTCAACGCCATCCTTCTCCTTGCTAGCTTGGGCATTGATGCTGCTCGTCTTTACAGAGACAGACAGTAATGATACATATCAATAAACACGGGAACATACTTAACTTACACCGATCTTGATTATCTCTAGCGCAGAACTACCTACTGTGGTCCTACTCTTGAATTTTCTCTTACATGTGACAGTCTGCCTACTCACCTTTTTCAGCTTACAGTCTTGTAACATTCAACCCGCCCACAACTATGAAACAAAACTTGTCTTAAAAGCATCCTAGGAATCCCCAACTCAGATGCTTAGTCTAGGGGCATGCGTGGACGCGGTAACAATAACGGCTCAGCATCTTCGGGGATGTCCTCTAGGGGTGTAGAAGTCAGGTTGTATCGAGCTCGACGGGGTCTACGAGTCGATCGCCGCAGCTTCCGGTAAGACCATCTCTCCCATCGCTTGAAGAATCTGTCTTTACGCACCACGCTCCACTGGTCAAGAAAGCAGTCATTCACCAGCTTCGGATCCAAGCCCGTGGGTCGCTGAGAGGGAAGCGCCTCGACGCCCTGGAAATCAACGTTCAAATCACTCGGGGTATCATCCTCCCAGGCTTCTTCCAATGTCTCGTTCCAGGGGCCAACAGGCTGCGTTTCCGTGGAGTTAGCAGCGGTGCTCTTGCTGGTGTAGTTTACCTCGTGGAATTCGAGCATCTGACGTCCTGACTGGCCACATGCGTGACAGACCGACTGGCTGCTGCGCTTGAACAGGCGCTTGAAGCGAGTGCGGAAGCCGTCTTGCTTCCGGGCAGCTCTGCTGTCGATACAGTAGGGGCACTTGGTAGGGACTGTCTGCAGAACCGACGGGTGTCCGGCAGGAGGTTGTTTTCGGAGAGGCATTCTGCTGGTGATCTCGACAGGTGACTGGGACTGCTTTTCTCGACTGGAGTCGCTTGGTGATTGGAATGTGAAGCAGGAATCTGGAGTCGATCTTATAAAATTTCACTTGATTCTGTTTTCCATGGGAAAGGGCCAAATGACCTCTCGCGGGCCTAATGATAAAGGATGAGGACAATCCCATTGCAGAGACTCCGAGTGTGTTTCGCAATCTTTGAGATGGATCACACATTGTCCTAGCCCTTTGTTCCGCTAAACAAATGCTCGCTTTATGCCTTGATGGCCAGTTGAAAAAGAGGTCGGGTTTTGGGACCTCGGGGCCGTGGGTCTCTGGGTTGCTGAGTGTTGTTCAGGCGGTCTTGTTGCCAAGGCCTAAAGCTTCGGCATGTGTTATTGGTCTAGGCCAGATGAAAGTTTTCTTGACGGCGGCCATGAACAGAAGTTTTGTTTGCTGGTTTCGTGCTCTCCATTGTCGATGACAAGATGAGATCACAACCTGGTTCTGACAGAAGCCAGGAAATTATGACGATGTTGCGCTTCCTCTTGAGAGCTTTCCCGTGGGCGTACACGCAAGGTGCCCAAAATTTGAGACCGGCTACATTACCTGAGTACTTACGTGAGTATTCTCATTGAAGACGCTGAAAAGGTAGAGAGATAAGGTAACGATGATATATAACGAGGCTAGAAGTAATAATAATAGCGGCGACGACGGCGGTACGGTAAGCAGTATGTAAGGCAAAGTAAACAGTAGTATATAAGACAACCACAGAAAAAGTAGTCGCTGGAGCGCAGGAAAGATAGGCGGTCTCCAGACTTCACACAGAAGGCACGGATCACACGCACAAGGGGTTTCTTTGTTTATGTAATCTCGGTTTGTTCAGCAACCAAATACATTTGAATGCACCGGCTGAACAGTACGTTTTCACCAACCAATGCACAACCAGATAAAACAGACATCTCCCTCGCGAGAATGCTGATCAATTCCAGATATCCTCAGCGACGATGTCTAATGCTGGGGATACGAAGCAGAGCGCGTCTCTAAACGCCGGGGCCTTCAAAAAGGCACTTATCCTCACAACAGTCTGGATCACAACAAACAGATATTTCCGCCGATACATCTGTAAATCGCCACAAAACCTAGTTTCAAAGTCTGGTTTCTACATCAAGGTGAAGCCCTACGCGAGTCTGGGCGAGGCGCACGCTCTGCAGTTTATACACCGACAAACCTCGATCCCGGTTCCCCGAGTCTCTTGCGCGTTTATTCACCGGGGGAAAACCTATATCGTGATGACAAGGACGACGGAAACATGGCTTGCATGGGCTGGGTACAGCGATCGGAGGCGTCCAAAAAGCAGATTCTCGACCAGTTGAAGGATATCGTTTTCCAGTTGCGCAGTATACCACCGCCATCTGGAGGAGCGGGCGTCTCTAATGTCGATGGAGGGCCTATATGGGACTGCCGGTTGCCGTCAAAGGAATTTTGGGGGCCGTTTGCCACAGCGAAGGACTTCCACGGAGAACTCGTTAAACCTCTATCTCTGGAAGCTGACGGTGAAGGCCACTTTGCAGATATAAATGAGTTGTTGGACTTCTACCGCCAGTGGGATGACAGCTTGGTGTTTACTCACGGAGACCTCAGCAGCCTGAATGTGTTGGTCCGGGATGATGATGTGGTGGGCGTCATCGACTGGGAGACCGCGGGATGGCTGCCCTCATATTGGGAATATTCTTCTGCGTGGCATGTGAACCCTCAAAATCAGTTTTGGCAGCAGGAGGTCGATAAGTTTGTGGAGTCTATGCCACATGAGCTCAGAATGGATCAGATCCGTCGCAAATACTTCGGCGACTTCTGAGCTAAAACTCGGTTTACATTGGTTTAAGAACTGTCCGAATATGCATTCTCATAAAAAACCTACCTAGAGGGCCAATTCTTTGTTCTCCAACATGTCCCAAGTTGGGATCTGCGAAGAATCGTACTGAACTCTCCCATCGAATCTGTGCTCTAGTTTCTTCTTCTCCACGTACCACATGGCAGTATCTCTTACAAGACTCCAGTCTCCAGCAGAGGTACCGAGAGCACCTTTTGCTCCCAAAGCCATGTCGTAGGCTTCTTGAACCCATTTGACACAGTTGTAATTCTCCTCTTGTCGAGGCGTCGTGTTGTCGAATTTGGGCAGAAGTTTTTCCGTATTTTTAACCTTGGCAACAACAACGCGAACTAGAATCATGGAAGTTGGGATTAGTGGGATTTCGTCGCATTCGTAATTCCAAACCAGTCGGTCCACCGGGGGATTGCCCTCGGAGACGAGTCTCTCGCGGGCGTGACCAGCGCAAGATAGAGCCGATCCTTGTCAGAAGGCATTTTGTATAAGCTGGCGGTTTTAAAATTAGGATATAATGAGTTGAAACAACTTTGGGCTGGCTATTGGGATAGAGATCATTCAACTAAACCAAAATTGAGAGACGGATTTGTGCTCTTATACAAACTCAACGACCTGACCAGCATAGATGCCAACTGTTCATCGTCAAAGGGTTTCAATGTTCAAGCGGCTGGTCCAAAGAACACCTAAACTTCGCCAGGGCGATTCATCTTACCGCACACTCCTAGACCTCCGGTTGGTGTTGCAGTAAATATTCAACTCCATGAGGGCAAGGATACAACCGACCTTATCATACATCTCGCAAAGGGACTGACTTATCACCCTTTAGATGCTGCCCATCAGTAAACATGCGTTTCATCCGTCTTCAGAAGTCAACAGCTTGGTCTGATATGGTGCTTTACTCGTCCATAAACCAGTGACTGGCTGGTATCGGCGCCCCGTCGACTCAGGGCCCGCAGGTCAATGTCGTAGACGCTGCCAGACAGATGTTTCTTGAATCTCGTTGAGTGCTAAATGGTCCTGTATAGCGACCCCAGAACACAACAGCAAATCGCTGTGTTATTTTCGACATGCAACACGCAGAGCACGACAAAAGACGTATTTACTCTGTGGAAGCGACATACTTCAGATTCATGTTTTGTCCATATCAACGCCAGAAGAGATTGACCACGTCCACACACCCAGCAGTTTCCTTCCCATACACAAGCCGCCTACAAGTAACTTCGAACTGCAAGGCACCACAAAGAGAATTTGTTCAGTCAGGACCCCTTAGCACTATCACCAACTCGGCACCGCATATTACCAGCGGCTATGCTCAAAGCCCCCCGGAATGCACCGCACAAACCTTTTGCTGTGTACAAAGGTAAGTCATCGTAAAAATTGTTCATCAGCAAAGAGAATTCACTGTAAACAGTGTTCTTCGTATACAAAGGGAAATCACCGCAGAAACCGTTCTTCGCATATGAAGCATGTTTCTGCCGGATGAACTCAGTTAAGGCCACTTCATCGACCTTCCATGCCTTCTTCATGATGAAGGCTTTGAATGAAATGGATCCCCAAGTGAATGTTTCTTTGCAGGCTCTTCATCCACTGGGATGAGGTCTCGTAAGGTGCTGAGTGAGTCTAACGTTTCAACGTATGATGCTATAACGACAGCATCCGAGGTCTCAAGTGATACGCTACAAGTCCTTTTTTATGCTAAAAGCCTTTGAAACAACATGGCGCAGGTTGCATCAGAACAATATCCACTAGGGCAAATGAATGTGCAAAGATTCATATGTGAGTTGTTGAACCCCAGCAAAGCGCAACCGGGTGGGCTCGTCGTAGTAGCGGAAGCGTGTACGGAGGACGCAGGCAAGCGGTTCATCGTCATTCCAGGTCACGGAGGGATTCCCAGAGATGTCCGTTTTGACGTCCACTTTTTGCTCTTTCAGCTTGACACAAAGTTATGTTGGGGGTGAAAAGGTTACCATCGTAAAAGCTGGCAACCATCTAATGAGCAGGACTATGTATGAGTTCTTTCAAGCCGCCGCTTCAGCCTGTTTCTTCCCCCGCCAATCAATGACCGAATGGATGATATGGCAACTTGTCGAACCTCTCTGCCACACTTCATGTTAAGTTTATATAAGTCTTCAGCTGTATTTTCGTTGACTGGTCCAGCTGCGATAAGCATCATCCATCCCACTCTACGGGCATGCCTCTGGAAATACAACGGGGCCAGAGAAGGGAGGCAGCAGCTAGCCAAAGCAATGCATGATCAGAAAACTGGAGATGTCCAAGAACCATTCATGTCATGACGGCGAACTCAATTCCTGAGTCACCAAGTACAAGGGAACAAGATCCTAGTAAGCACCTGTTGGTCTTGCGTTGAGGATGATCTGACCCGTTGACACTGAGGATTCTATAGGCATTCAGTGCCATCTCAACTCAGGCCCAGCGCCTTGATTACACACACAACCTTATTGGTATAAACGTGCCCAAAAGTGGACTTGAAGCCATCATGGACGAGGTGTCGGTGATGATCAGCCGCGCGAAGCCCCGTGGGCCAAAGTCGAGCTGATGCCTCGTATAAATCGTCCTCTGCTATCCCATTGACCTCAACCTAGGTAATTCCGTCCTCTGGGACCATCTGACACTACCAAGCGCGAGAACAATCTTGGATACCGCCTTCAGGACCCGCGCTCGATTCGTGAAGCGCGATGTCTACCTCACGCTTTCACTCAACTTTCATCGGTGCCGTCCAAGTATACAAGTGGGCATCAGTCAAAGATGCCAAGGGAATGAACGCGTGAGGTGAGGTCTTCGTCGGAGATTCACATGCTGTAGGAGCTCGCGCTGAAAGGAAATCTCAGCCTGAACCAAGCGCTTCTCGCTTTCGAGGGTTCAAACTTCCGCGAGAGCCCAAGTAAGCCCAGCGGATTTGGTAGAGTACAGAGATTCATGTCTTCAGAGGACCTCTTTATCCACTGATTGTGCTCTTACTGAAGCTACTTAAGTGTCAGTACCTGTCGCAGGCGGCTTACTTTATCCCCTAGAATGATATGGCATCCTTCAGCTCAACGATACACAGACGCCCGCTCATATCGACTTCCAGGAGCAAGTTGTAAGCGTAATCCGATGATGAGGCTCCCATGGCCGATATGTTTTAGACCCTAGGCATTCTATTTTGACGAGTGCTTGTCCAGCCCTTGGTACCTTGCCTTGGCGTCTTCCGAGTATACTTTGAGTAGTTGCTTAGAAGGCATGTCATGGAAATGCTGTGAAATATCATAACACCTACAACGCACTCCGGCAGCCTTGGAGGGCTTGGTGACTAGACAATCGAATGCTCACAACCAGGCTTGATCGTGCTCTGTGGTCTTGCATGAGAGCATCCGCGGATTACCTTTTCATATCAACAACTCGATGAGCACTTAGACGATGCAAGTCCTCATGAAGCAGCGTTGGTAAAGCATTCGTTAACAATCCAGACCCCGTTACGTCGTGGCTGATACCACATAACGCGTACACCTTAACCATTGCAGCAGACCGGGCCGGAAAAGCAGTGAAAATCATGCAAAGAGACCATTTTTTGACTTTTTGAACGATACCGTTCCTTGAGTACCTAGATGAGAAAAAAGCCTTTCATTCATTGTGCAACGACCAGAAATTCAGCCGGCCCAGTCCTCGGAAGCCATGTGACGCAAAACCATCCTTCTTCAATTTTCCCCGAAAACTGGCCCTTCCCTTCCGTACCCATCGTTGTTGGCTAGAGCGGAAACATGTGTCGAGGCACATTTCTTGCCTGTATGTTGGCAGATCTTAGGTGGCATAACTTATTTGCCGCCGAGGCTGGGGAAAGCAGACTCGTCCTTGGTGTTGATGGCAGCAGAGCCGCCGCGGGGGGCACCGCCACGGGGAGCACCGCCGCGGGGAGCACCACGGGGGGCACCACCACGCTGGCCGCCGCGCTCGCCACGGTCACCGCCACGGGCACCACCGCGGACACCGCCGCGAGGACCACCACGGCCGCCACGGGGACGCTCAGGCTCGACGTAGCGCTGGTCAATATCCAGGAGCTGCTTGGTCTTGCGCTCACGCTCACGCTTGGTCTTGCCTCCGGTGCCGATCATGAAGTTGTCCTCCTCGTCGCGGGAGACCTCCTTGACGTTGGCCCACTCCTTCTTGAGCTTGGAGCCCTCGTTGGCCTTGCGGACCTCGAGGCCAGAGTCAAGGGCGAGCTTCTTCTCGGCCTGCTGGGCGAGGTAGTCGGCGTAGGAGATGTTCTTGTCCTCGGGCTCCTCGGGCTCGACGGGGGCGGCAGCCTCGGCCTCGGCATCCTTCGCCTCGGCCTGGGCGATGGCCTCGCCGGCCTGCTCATCCTTGCGCTCGGCATCACCCTCGGTGGCACCCCAGGACTGGGCAGCCTGCTTGTCGGAACCGCCGCTGTGGTGGGTTAGCTTTGAAGCTGGCATGACGGGACGGGAAGGAATTACGTGGCCTGGCCCTTGGTGTGTCGGTCGTCGCGCTCACGGGGGAAACGGCCGCCGCGACCTGTTTGATGTTAGTGAATGGACCGAGTCTCGGCCGCCGTGCGCGAATTGCTCGCGGCAGGCGACGACAGGGCGATTACGAACCTCCACGGACGCGGGCACCGTAGCCGCCACGGGAGCCGCCTCTAGCAGACTCCTCGGTGGTCTTACCACGGTTGCGGTCGCTGCCGGCACCACGGTCACGGAAAGCTGTCGGCAGAGTTGGGTCAGCGAACCGAGCCACAAAGCGGGGTCGAGATTGCGTCTCCTCGGGAGGAAAGACGGCAATGGAGGTCAAACGTACCGGCCTCGTTGCCAGAGGCGTTGTTGCGGCGAGCACCGGTGTTAGCGGCGGCGCGCGAAGGGGCCTCAGGCTCGGCGTTGCGCTTGGTAGAGCGCATGGTGGACTTATCGACCGTCTTCACGGGCGCCTGAGGGGTGTCATCCTCGGCATCGTTGCCTGTCGTGGGGGGTTAGGGCATGTCCAGACAGCGAGGGATCATTCGTCGGAGGGATCGCAATCGAGGGTATTCATACCGAGGAGCTCGAACAGGTTCTGGGAAGCATTGTCAGTATGGGATTCCACGATGGACGACGAGGTGGTGAAAAATTGTGGCCGACGACGACAACAACAGGATTCCGGGAATTGACGGCAGCAAAGACGACGCACACAATGGCGAGGTCAAAATGACGACGAACAGAGGATTTGAAAAAGGTCGAGAGGGACAGAACCAGAGGGCGAGCTTACCTTGCTTGCGACCGACATCTTGTCGCCTGGATTGTGGTGAACAATAGCGACCTAGTCTAGGATGTGATTTGGGGTAAAGAGGCAGGTTAGAACACCATGACCTAGCGACTGGTGATGATGCTCGATAGGGAATATGGGACCAATTGGTGCCGGTGATGTGACGATGGGGAGTGAGGTGAAGAAACTGCGCGCAATGGGGCACCGTGGGCACTGGCTGGGGTTTCCGGGAGGAAGTTGGGACAAATCACAGCGCTGCGAACCGACCAAGCACGGAGCAAATTAGGTCATGTAGCCAGGGCACGCAGGGCAAGAAGGCGGCCCGGGGACCAATGGCAGCCCGGCACCGCCCGCTGGACGCAGGACAGGGCACACAACACGCACCACTTTGACACGCAGATGAGGGGCACCTGGCCCCCAGACCTCGCACTGTGCCGACTGCCCTGTTGCCCTGTACCCGTCCGTGTGCCAGCCGCTACAACCACCGCCCGCTGCCAGTCTTTTTGGTGTGTGAGATCATCATCGCCTGGCTGCTCTCGCTTAGGATTTACCTCCATTTTTGTGTGCTATTTCCCGGCCATTTTTTAGGGTTCTAGACGCGCCCTCCCTCCTGCCTCCCTTCCCGTCCCTTCCCTTCGTACCAAGCCTACCTAGGTACCGGCTCCCCTCACCTAGGCCTATTTTTCCGAATGCCGGTGAACTCTACCTTCAATCTGGTCGGAGTCGGAGCCCAGCTCCCTTCCTCGGTCAATCTGCTCTCCCGATCCCGGAATCTCATCAAAGGTCCCGTGCCACTCGCTTCAACCGAGGGGTCGTTTTCACAACCAACAGAACCGACTTCGCTCCTACCCCTCGCATTCGAATCCAGGTTGCGAAAAGGAGGGGCGGCATGCTCGGCTTGTTTCCAATGGCCCCTCCCCGCCGCCGCTGAAGGAGGAGCTCCATCCGGAATCCAAACCGAGCACACACAACGCCAAACTCTCATCCGCGAATGTCGGTCGTCCCGGGCCTTGGTCGTCGCCCGCAATGCTTGCTACCTGCTGCCTTCTGCCTACTGCTCAGCGCTGCCACCCGCAATCGCCAACGCCCCGTTTGCATCGGACCTGGCGGGCGAGGAAGCTCGGTGCTTCTGTCTGCGGAGCTCTTGAAACCACACACTCTGATTGAGGCATGCCGCTTTTCGGATGCAAGATGCAGGCTAAGCCTCGGTGGCTACCCGACGGCGGCCAGTGTCAGTCATCTGAGCGCGAGGCTCCACAGGGCTACAAAGCTGGGGAAAACCCAATCCGCAACTGGCGCTGCGTTCGACAAGGTACTTACACGCATCTCGCAGATGACACCCGTTGGGTCCTCCCGGGGTGATATCCTACTCGTTGGTTTGCTGCTGAACCCTGGCGATGGAAATCTTTTGTGAGATGATGCGATTGAGTTGTACAGCAGGCTGCTTGCTCGCGTGATTTTTAGAAAGAAGTTGTCTCGTGAATCAAGTGCCACCAACTCAGTACTTCCCAAGGGCGCTGGATACCTACCTACATTTGCTACTCATACCAGCATGACTTGTGGACACGTCCGAAGTAATGCAAGCTGAGGCAGCAGACGCGATCCCATTAAATATGGCGTAATATTGTTCTTGATGGCTGCAAACACAATTCTGCTTGCTAAGATCCGTTATCTGCTTGCCGGACTCCCAAACCAAGTTACTAAATGACCGCGGAACCATCCAATGGTTACCATGATGAGCCCATGTCTTTAACCTCAAAACGCCTCTCTTTCATTATTTGGCTCGTGTGAGCCCTCTTTTCCTGCCTTCCCGTCCAAGAAATCTAATGTTGTCGTAAGTCCTCTCTTAAGCTTCAGATCTCTTCTCAAGAGTCATTCCCGTCCTTTTCCATCTTGCGGAAAACTGCAATTTTGGTGCCCGCTAGTTCGTATCCGAGTAGACGAACATCGACAGCCGGATGAAAGTGTGCACCGACAACTTGTATTGCTTGGCCAACTCGCGCAAGGGCGAAAGCTTGGCCTCTTTTCTGGAATCCTCGTCGGGAAGTATGAACCTGACTCCCTTCGTGTGGTGACTGGTCGAATGGGTTGCTAGCGGGTAAAGAATGTCCGTGTTTTGCATTGGCTTGCACTTGGATAGACCAGAAAGGAAGCGTCGTGTCGTTTTCTGCCTTTCGGCGGGACTTTGGGGGAAGAAGTGATTGTCGGGATCCAGGGAAGTACACTCCATTCTCTCCAAGAAGGCGTCAAAAAGCTCCATTGTCGCCCGCTGCCCAATCTTGCCGGCGAATGCCACGGCCCGGTGGATGGCCGCAGGGTGAATGTCAGGCTGCCATTCCAGACGCAGATTATCCTCCCACAGACGTTTCATAGAGAGAAGTACTAGGACGTCTCGGAGGTAGCCTCGAATAGTGTAAAAGGGCTCATCATTACGCTCTCGCTTCAATACGTATCGATCGAAGCGAAGATTGGGCGAGGCCCAGGCTGTAAACCTTTGAAGAAGACGGAGGACCTCGGTTGGCTTCTCCTCTGAGAAAGGTGACGAACCCCGGGTGTCTTCATCCTCCGCGTGTTCCAGAAGAACCTGAACCTCTTCCCAAGACTCGTGGTTATTGAGGATGGCGTTCGCCTTGGCCACAATGTCAGGCGATATGACTTCTTCAAATCGTGGAGATTCGCCTTCGTCGCGCAAAGATCCCAGCCAGGAGATTCTTGCAGCATCAACAAGCATCTCAGATCGGCAGTAGTCACCGTTGTTCTCTCCCAGAACTTTGGCAAGATAGCGCTCAATGTCCCGCTCTTCGCTGTCGAGGTCGTCCCCGCTCCTCTTTGGTCGCCATACTTCAGGCTCGAGCTCATAATTCAGTATCAGAAGCCGCTCCCAAAACTCGCGAGACAACTCAAATTCTGCATAAGAATTATCAGGAGTGCTGGTGGTAGGTGATCGCATGGCAGGCGACTGAGGTTGCTTGAACACTATCATGCCTGTCGTATCTTCCTCCAGCCGCCGTGTCTCTCTGTATTGGCGCCTTTTCTAATCTCATCTATGTGTTGAGATGAATGACTCTAATGTGTTATGGGTCAGTAAAATTTGAAATGTCTTTGATAAACATACTCACCGATTGACGATATGGCTTTGCTGGAGATAACAGAAGCAGTACGAGGAGAGCAGAAATATTTAGGAAGTTTCGATTCCACCTAGGGAAGAAATAGAAATCGCGATTGGCTCTTTCAGAAAACAGATTTTGAAGTTGGAGCTGAGAGCACCATAGCGACTTCCCTGAGGCGACCTTGTAATATATTGAAAGAAACAACGGGAAGCCGCGATCTTCCACTTGGTTTCTAAGGCCAACTGGTTTTGATTTTGCAAGGAAGTTGCGTGTCTCGTACTACAGAGATTGGTCCACAACCACCGATCCAAGGCTTGTCACGCAAGTCCTCATTGATAGACAGAAATTAGGACACGAGTGCTATTTTACATAAACATCTAAATCTCGACGATATAGCCATTATACCGCTTCAGAAACCAACATCCAAACGACATACCGCTTGTAAGTCACGAACCCCACCTTCCACAAATCTCCCAAAATGGAAAGAGCACCTTAGTCATCCGGGGGATACCATAGCGCCTGAACCTGGGCCACCCCCGGTCGCGCGAACCCCACTGGAGCTAGCCCAGGCTCCTGCGACCAGGCTCCCTACAAGGGCTGCTTACTCGCTCCGCAGCGTCGCATCACCAGCTCCGACTGATTCGCCAGCATGGCCAAGTGGTAAGGCATCGCACTTGTAATGCGGGGATCCTGTGTTCGATCCACAGTGTTGGCATGAGCAGTTCTTTTTTGGCATTCTCGGACATGTGATGCGGTCGCGCAGATGGCGACTGAACTTTCATTTTGTCGATACAAATCTCGGTTGGATGCGTTTTTGGGGAAAGGATAGTTCATCCGGTGTACATGTGTCCATCGCCGAGCTGGGACCTTGGATACATTGAGATTTGCAGCTGCACCATCACGTCGATAGCCACCTTTGCGAACGACCGTATTATCGGTGCATTATCTAGAATGCGTTCTGCGATATTTCGTGTTATGCGTTGAAAATCACAACTGATGAGTTTGGGATGTCCTCACCGAGTTGGAACACCCAAACGTACATCGCCAGCTAAGTCCTGAATTTCACCAAGTATCAACAACGAATCTCTTTCAGAGCTTATGTCAACAAGGTAGCTCACAATCTAACACACCGATCAACCGACTTCCTCATCGACTTCCTTTTGCATACGCCGCTTGTTCTCCATAATACTCACGCAGGGAGGAGCTCACAGAAAACCCCGCCTTCTCTGCGGCAGAACACGAAAACTGAAAGAGACAAAACTGATTGACGATCTGCATGCTCCTGCAGGTGGAAAAGTGAGCGGCATCTTGAGATCTTGGATCCATGCTTTTTGTTGCGCAAACGTGGTAAATACCCCGAGCCTCGTGGCTCCCTTGCAGCTCGATTCTGCAAAGTTGTTTGGTACGTCTGCCGGTCTCACACCACTTTGAGGGTCTGTTTCTGCCCTGGACTATCGATATTCATAACCTTCCTGTACTCGAAAAAGTGGCAACCAATTCCCTTGCTTCATGTACACCGCACATCACCATCAAATCACGAGGAAAGTGAGAAGAAAGATGTAATAAATCCAAGATTATTTTTCCATTAAGATACTAGCCATTAGATATAATAATTTACCCTAAAGTCGTCTAAGGAGTGTAAGAATGAGGCCATGCAATTCATTAAATCCAAACTCCGTTCATCCTTTTATGCATCGCTACGATGCTGCTCAAATGAGAGTTGAGGTGCAGCTTAGTAGCCGCCGGCGAAGACGCCGCACTTGTTGGAGACAAGGACGTTCTTGTTCTCGGCCAAGCAGTCCTGGTACTGGATCTTACACTTGTTGAGAGCAACAGTGAAAGTGTCGGCGAAGAAGAAGCGCTTGGCGATATCGGGAGCAGAGGAGTAGCCACCACCGCTGCGGCGGTTGTTGTAGGCCTTGCAACCCTGGGCGTAGACGCTCTGGCACTCGGTGTACTGCTCCTGGCAAGCCTCGGCGCAAGCGTTGGGGACGCTGCCCTTGCCGTAGCCCTTGCAGAGCTTGGTGTCGGCCTCAATGTAGAGCTTGAACTGGTTGCCAGCCTTGAACTCGACCTCGACGTCGTTGCAAGTAACGATGGGGATCTCAATGCCACCGACAGGATTACCGGGGCCGTACTTGAAGAGCCAGCTGGAGGGCTGCTTGCAGATACCAGTGGGAGGAGGGGGAACAACGGTGACCGGGGTAGAGGTGGAGGTAGGCTTGGAGGGGCAGGGGAAGGTGGAAACAGAGGTAGAACCAGGCTTCCATCCCTTGGGCTGCTTCTTCTGGAAGCAGTCCTTCTTGCCGCAAGATCCCTTCTTGCCGGAGCAGCTGCTGGAGCAGTAGCTGGAGACGTCCTTGCACCAAGCCTTGAAGTCGACACAGGCGGCAGAGTTGGGGAAGCCGGCACCCTTGTAGCACGCGTTGACCTGGAGGAGGCAGCGGTTGGAGGCCTTGTTGCAGCTGTCCTGGTCGTCAAAGTCGGGGAGGTTCTTGTTGCACCAGCTACCGCAGCCGTACTCGCAGGTGGCGGGGGTGGTCACAGTGGTGGTGCACATAGCCGGAGCAGTGGTGCTAGGAGTAGGCTTGGGAGTGGTAGAGGGAGGAGGGGGAGCCTGAGAAGACACGACCTTGGAAGTAGAGACGGGAGGGACGACGGGCTTGGTGGTAGAGGTCGTGCAAGTCGAGGTCGTGGCGGGAGGAGGAGGAGGGGGAGCCTGGGAAGTGGTCGACACAACAGGGACCGAAGTAGCCGGGACTGAAGTATCAGGAACGGAGCTGGCAGGGGCCGAGGTGGCAGGGACGGAGGTATCAGGGACTGAAGAGGCCGGGGCGGAAGAGACAGGGAGCGTGACCGGGAGCGACGAGGACGGCGAGTTGGCGGGAGGGACGTAGCCGCAAGGCTCCAAAGAAAGGAGCTTTTGAGAGGCATAGATCTCAACATTGGCAGAGCCACCGCAGTTCTTGGTGCTGTCACCCTTGCAAGGCATGGCACACTTGTCGCTGGTGGTAGGCACAGAGTAGTTTCCTATGACAACACCGCAGTAGCACTCTTGACCGAACTCAAGACCAGCAAAGGGGTAGCCGTCGGCAGCGCAAGCGGCGATACAGGCGGACGGGGTCATGCTGCCGGTGGGAATCTGGTCCTGGCGTTCAGCAACGGTGCGTCCGTGGCTGGTGTCATCGGTGTAGCAGCCGATGGACTGGAAAGACTCGATAACCGTGTCGTCGACTTTGGCGAACGTGGGATCAGCCCAGACGGAGAAGGCAGACGGGCCGCCGCAAGTCTCATTCTTGGCTCCATTGCAAGGATAGTTGCAGACGCTGTCGTCAAGCTTTGCGCTGTTGACAGTGGCACTGCAGTAGCAGACACCGTAGTAGGTCAGACCGGAGTAGCGGTAACCGTTGCCCTTGCACTCGGCAGCGCAGGACTCAGTGGTGGTAGTCGACTGGTCGATGGAGGAGCGGAAGTCAAGAGCGTTCTCGCCCTGAGTTCCCTTCTCGGCGTAGCAGCCAGAGTAGACGAAGGGCTGGAATGCGCTGAGGCATGGAGGCAACTCGACAGTAGTCGCAGTGACCTGGGAAACGAGAGTGGTGGCAGCGGCGAAGGCAGCCACGGCTCTGAGGAGAGGAGCCATTTCGAGCGAGTGTAAGGCGGTGAATTAACTAGAGAATGAACAGGTATTTTGCGAAAAGCAGAAGAAACGAATGTGGTTGTATGCCGAGAGGGCTGTGTGTGATGAGGAGGAGGGAAAGAGACCGGGATGAGACGCATCAACGCCCTCCATATATAGTTAAATTCGATCATATCAGGAAGCTCATGATGATGGCCTCCAGGGTGGGAAGCAGTCAGGGGAACGGGAGACGCAGGTAGCGGGCGATAGAGTGGTGTCAGGTCAGACGGGGACGAGGCTGCAGCTAGAGCATTAGCGCGATTTCCAAGGATAGAGTAAAAGATACGCTTATTCTGGAGACGGTACGTTGACTGACTGTCGGCTCAGACGCTGTCCTGCTGTCTTCACGGAAGAGTCGGCAGGAAACAGCCATATCATGTGTCTGATGTCAAGAATAGGCGGGCTAGAGTCAGTCAGGTTAAGCGGGAGCTGGACGCCACCTAGCCAGGGCCATATTGATGTCCAAACAACAAGCCAGGACAACAGCAATTAGAGAACTATGAACGGCGCGCCTTCACCTGCACTGGCGTTGGGCTTTGCAGAGTCGAATTGAGGGTTCCATACTCTTTCTGGCCAAGAGGCAGGGCCGAGATGCAGTCAAGTTGGAGCATCCGCTAACTTGGGGCGGACCGGCGCAAAAGGGCATGGTCCTTGACTCCGAGCAAGGCACCTAGGCCAGAACAGGCTTGGAGGTACAAGTGAAAGCTGAATCCAGGCCACTTCTGGTCGGCGGTAGTCGGCGGATGACGGGGTGCGAAGGGTTTGGGTGCCAAGGTGCGAGGAAGACGAGGAAACAAAACAAACGACCAGGGTGTTGCCCCTTTGGGAAAGAAGAAATGCCCCGCTTGGGATACATTGGCCCGTCTCATTGGCCCTCCCGGCGTTAAGCTCAGCTTATCCCGTCGGCTCTCCCTCCACTCGCCTCTCCAATTGCAGGGGGTCCGGGGACAGAGCCCCCCCCCCCCCCCGTACCTGCATTAGACTCTTTTTTTTCTTTCCAATCTGGAATCACAGTAACTGCTAATCTCAGCTCAATTGCATCCGTACCTTCCACTCACCCATCACCAAGGTTTCCAAAGCTGCTAGGCTCTTGTGGGGACCTTTGCCGTCCTCGATGCCGTCAGGACCAATCTCCCCCAAGCCAACCCGTCCTACTTCACTTTAGCCACCCACGCAGGACATCATCTTTGGACTTTCGTTTCGTTTTGATTCAGGGGAAACGCCAGGCCAAGAATATCCTTTTTGTCAGCGTGGGCTTGGAGAACAATCGTCTCGATGCCCAGAGGCTTACCGCTCGACCGGTTTTCTTGTCCACGCCACAAAAGACCTTGGCCGAAGCTGTTATGACTCGGGCCGCGATACCTACTTCGAAGCTCCTCTGCTTTGCTCGTGCGCCCTTGCATGGTTAACCTGTCAGAAAATGGCTTGGGTCCGAACATAGCAGCTATGCACAATGCAGCTTGGGTTGCATTATTGACTTCTACCCCAGGCCTTGAGCCCTGTCCGCCACCGAGGCCAGCCCAACGCTTCGAGAAGCAGGGTATCTGCATACTCTGTCTCTCGTATAATCCTCCGCGATGCAGCACGCTTGGGCGATTATCGACGGGGCTGCAACGTCTGCGGTGCTTGAGCTGATAAGGCAAATCACAACGCTTCAGACGAGGTCCCCAAATGGTGCTCTGACGCTGGCATCTGCCCGCTCAGATTTCACGCTCTGTTCTGCCGCTTCGTTCTCTTCTCCCAACGATTTGGTTCTGTGTTTTGTCGGTGCGGATGATGTCGACAAACAACTTTCCGTCTTCCTGTGCGGGGCGGAACCTGGCCGAAGCTGTAGATCTTCGATGATCCCTGGTCCAAAGCAAGGGCGCTCCCGCGTTCAAGGATCGAGCACCTCGTCAATTTGTTTACACTCCCTTTGATAGGGCTGTCACGCCTCGCGACACCCGCCATATTCCCAGACACAGACCTCCCAACTGCAGGTGAGCATTGTTGGACCCTCCTTGCACGGCCGTATCGCCTGCAAGAGAATGGGTGCTGCATTATTCCACAAGCTGGGGGATACGAGACCGGCACCTGAGCCCGAGACATCTTTCGTTATCAAGCTTACCCTTAAGCTTGACTTGGTTCAACATTCGCCTCGAGCCATCCAGCCCTGACGTCCCCTCTCTGGGGTCGATGGCATGAATCAACAACTCACTAAACGTTGTTTTTTTTTTTAACTTGGACCAATCTAGGTCATATTGTCGCCGCCTGATTATTCGCACACTAAGTTGACTACACTATATCGTCGCAGATCCCTTCTACAAATGACTGCAATAACCCGCAACAATGGTCTATTGAGTCTAGAAACTCGAATTGCAAAGGGAGAGATTAATAACCATCCATCCAAAGACGCGTCACTGCTTCAAAGCGTTGTCGGTAGACACAATCCTCCTGGCCGAGAGAATTGTCAGTGCATCTTCGGCAGCCGCAGCTGCATCATGTAGATGGTGTTTGGCTTGCATGCTGCCATCCCATCAGCGAAGATCCCATCTCGGAGACAAGCATTCCATCCGAACCATTCCCGTGAGCCATTCTCAGCTCGTTGGGCCCGACCTCACCTCTATACAAAGTTCGGGAGGGGAGTTGCTGCGCCTCCATCACCCGTCGACGGTGCCAGCCCGATGCCAATGCGACTGGACAATTCACACCTGAAAATACCACTAGCAACCCCTTTCCTCTCACCAAGAGAGGGGGAGAAAGCTAGGGGAGTTCATCAAGTCCGACCGTCCGTCATTGAGGCCCACGGCGCACCGAAAGGCCCAAGCCAAAGTGAGACCCAACAAGACGGGCAACAGCTTCGAGCCTCGCCGACGCCTCACACGTGATGCATGGGAGGAAAGAGCAGTTCTGCAGCGCGCTCTTAGCGCACGGCAACGCAACCCGCATCGTGGCTTTGCTCAGGCTCAACGGCGGCTTACTCTCCCTTACTCTGAGGCTACGGCTCACAACGAAAGGGGGCCATGAAAAACCTCAAACTCCACGATCTTCGCCACATCTGCGGACGGCGATCCTTCCAAGCCTCGTATCCAGGTGGACGGCACAAGTCCAAAGCCTGTTGGATCGAAAATCCCCGATTCCCGCTGATGCGGCGGGGGAGGCCCGCGTATCTCGCGTTTACTTACTTACCCCTGACAAGGCTTACCGGAGACCATGAAGAATACGGTCGGTCGTTTTGTCTCCAATGAGCCTGGTCTGGGCCTCCACCGTCGCCGTCCTGAAGTTGCCAAGAGCCTTTTGCAGCTTGCAACGCCGATTCATCTTCCCGAACAAAAGTCGCCAAGGCTGCCCAGACTATGACATCCAACTAGTGTAGAAACATGACTGGGAAAACTTCTTTGGCTGTTTGTCGCAGAGCCAAACATGTCGAACATAGTCCGTCACTAATGAATTGTCAAACTTCTGGGCAAAAGATTTTGTTGAAAGAATGAATCATGGATTATACGCAAGATGCCCCAAAGTCTAATCCAGCCATTTTGAAAATTTGAACCATGCCAAAAATCATTTCATCATCGTCACATTTCACTCCATCCTGACCAACGATTAAAGGCTATCTGTTACTTCCATTCTAGCTCCCCTCGATCGGTGAGGAGGGGGGATCATCCTCGGGGGCTCTAGAGTACATCCTTTTTTTTAAAACAACTTCCTGCCTAACCTAGAACGCCGATGCAGACTGCAGATCCCACCACTTGCCCTCTTCCTCCTCGTTGCCCCCTTTCATGATGAGCACCAAGCTTACTGCTTGTCGCGAAGGTGACGGGGCACCCACTTGCCAGCGCCGCCCGATGGCTTGAGCGGCTCGACCGGCTGCGCGGGGGAGCCGGTGCGCTCAGGGCGACCGTTCTCACCGCGTCCAGAGCCGGCGCGGTTGAGGGGCGCACCACCAGAGGCGGTGCGGGACGGAGGCGGCGCGGTGCTGCTGCTGTCGCCACCGCCGCCAGCGGCCTTGGCGGCCTCACGCTCACGCCAGCTGGGCTTGTTGCCGGCGAGGTTGAGGCGCGGCGGGCCTGCGCTGGGGCGGTCGCCGGAGTCGGCACGCTCAGCACGCTCGGGGCGCTCAGAGCGTTCAGGGCGCTCATAACGGTCGGAGCGTTCGGGGCGCTCGGAGCGCTCCACGGGAGGTCCACGAGCCGGGGGTGCGGAATCCGCCGGAGCAGAAGACTTGGTCGCCTCGCGCTCGCGCCACTTGCCGGCTCCGGGGAGGTTGAGCGGGCGACGACCCTCGGAGGAAGGTTCGGCGGGGCCGCGCTCGGGAACACGGGACGGGGGTGCAGCGCGCTGGGATTCTCTCTCGGCCTTGCGACGGGCCAGGGCCTCCTCCTCGCGTCTCGCCTGGAGCGCGGCCTTCTCGAGACCCTCCTGGCGCTCCTGCTCGCGCTGCTCCTTGAGGCGCTGCATCTCGGCGCGCTTGGCCTCGGCGCGTCTCTCCTGCTCCTCCTTCTCGCGGGCGGCACGCTCCTCGGCCTCGCGGAGGGCCCTCTCCTTCTCCTCGCGCTCGCGCTTCTCGCGGAGCTTGCGCTCGCGGTACTCCTTCTTGCGGGCGGCGATCTGCTTCTCAAGCTCCCTCTCGGCATCCCTGCGACGCTTCTCGAACTCGTCCTTGCGGCGGTCGTGAAGGTTGTTGCGGAATGAAGTGTACTCGGGCACCAGACGGCTGAGACGGTGCTTTAACTCGACGCTCTCCTTGTGCTTCTCCTCGGACTCCTTGAGGGTTTGCTTCTTGACGGCCTCGTAGGTCGCGCGGTCCTTCTCGATCTGCTTCTGGTAGTCCTCGCCCAACTTCTTAGACTCCTCCTTACGGAATGCACGCTCCAAGTGGTCGATACGCTTCCAGACGATGCGGAGCTTCTCGTTGACATCGTTCTTCTCGCGCTTGAGCTGCTCCAGCTTGATGGCGTGGATGGCGCTGGAGTCGAGGTTGTCCAGGTTCTCAAGGTCCAGGTCAATAACCTTGGGACCGATCTTGAGGTCGGCAATCTGCTTCTTGAGCTCCTCCTTGCGAACACGGTCACGCTCGGCCTTCATGCGCTTCTCCTCACGCTCCTTCTGCTCGGCGGCGAGGCGCTTGTCCTCTGCCTCCTGGAGCAGTTGGTCACGAAGGCGCTTCTGGCGGGCGTTCTCTCTCTCCTTACGAGCCTGAACCTCGGAGGCCTCCTCCTTGCGCTTCTGGATGACCTCCTTTCTCGCAAGAATGGCGTGGTGCTCCTGCTCAGCTCCGGCCTTAGCCCGGACGAGAGCAGCTTCCCTGGCGGCGACGAGAGACTGGTTGTAGGTGGGGTCGACGTAGAAGCAGGTAGTGTGGAGGGACTTGACGAGACGAGTGAGTTGAGAACGAACAATCTCCGAAGGAGTGCTCTGCAGGCGCTGGACGGAGCTACCGTCGGCCTCGGCGGAACCGGCGGAAGAGCCGGCGTGAGCAGCCTTGGCAGAAGAGAAGACGTCGTTGTCGAAGCTGAGAACGCCGGTGGCGTGGTCCATACGGATGGCCAGGTCACCCTTCTTGTTGCCGTTCATGATGAACTTCTCAATGGTGCCGCGGGTAACCTGGAAGGGCTCGGGGAACTCGGCCAGGCGCTCGACGAAGCTGAGGTCGACGGTCTCGTACACTTGCGAGAGCTGCTGGAAGAGTCTGGTAAGGATGACCTGCTGGAGAGGCAGGATGTACTTCTCCATCTCAGCGTCGGCGCCGATCTTGGTTAGAATGGGAGAGATCTTCTGGCAAATGGACAGAGGGTGGAAGTCGACCTCGAGGATGTTGTAGAGGTCGCGGATCTCGGGACGAGCGCGCTTCAGCAGGCCCTTGGCGTGGGCATCGCGGAAGAGGCCGGCACGGGTAGGGGCCTGAGACATACCCAGAAGGTGGGTAAGGCGGGCGTTCTTGTTCTTCCTCGACTCGTCAAAGTCAACCATGGCACCGCGAGAGCGGGTGGTGCTGATGACGGGGATGGCCAAGGCGGACAACAACACGAAGGAGGCGGCCTTCTCGAGGTCGGCATCGGTGGCAGACGGGCTGTCGGCCTTCTTGCTCTGACCAGTAGAGACCAGGGCAGCGGACTGACGCAGGAGGGTGTAGTAACGGGACCAGGCGGCAGCGTGGAAGAGGTAGTTCTCGCCGACGAGGAAGATACGGGTAAGCTTCTCATAGTAGTTGGCCATCATGATGTGCTTGGGAGGGCGCTTGCTGAGGTTGAGGAGGGTGTGGATATCCTCAACGGAGCGGAAAGCCTCCTGCCAGAGCTCGAGCTCAACGGCAACGTTCAGCTGCTGGAAACGAGTCTCCAGGTGACGCTGCAGGGTGTCGGGGTCGCTCAAGTTGATGGCGTGCATCTGCGTGGAGTACTTGGCGGCGGTCTGGACGTGGTTGCGGAGCAGCTCGCAAAGTCTGCGGAACTCGGTCTTACGAGTGTACTTCAAGCAGAAGTCGAAGGCCTGCATGGCCGTGCTCTGGTAGAGGACCTCGAGGCGGGCATTGTTGCGGAGGATGTCGAGGACGGTACGGTAAGCCTCCCAGAGGAACTTGAGCCACGGGGTGACGATGGCACGGTCGGTACGGTCACGGGACTGCTCGCCGGAGACGGTGGCGAGGAGGATGGATTCCGGGGTTTCGCTGGCCTCCAAATCGTCGACGTTGGCGGTGGAAGTGGTAGCGTCGATGGTGGACTGGACCTCGTCGGCCTTTTGCTGGGCGGCGGTGACCTTCTCGGCGGCGAGCTCGATGAACTTCTTGAGAACCAGCTGTATATGCCCTTTGTTAGCAATCGTTTCCTCCGGCACACAAGTTATCTCCGACGACGTGGCGACGTACCTCGATCGTTGCGACGTTGGTGTTCTGGCTGATGTTCTTGTACTGGTACAGGGCATCCTTGGCCAGCTTTCCCTTCTTCTGCTCGACGGAGAGCTCGACCAACAGGAGCATCACGGGCTCCAGCGACGCGATGGGAACATTTCGGCTTCTCTTGGAGGTGATGTGCTCGTGGAGGAGGGTCAGGGCGGCCGGTGCCTGCTTGACGCCGATGAGCTCGTGAGCCCGCTTCAGGACATTCTCGGGCTTTTGGTGAGGCGGAGGAGGCTATAGAGAACCATCAGTATTGTTGCCCCAAATAGTCGATCGCACAGCAAGACGCCGGCTCGTGATGGAATTAAGAGAGGGGTAGCGTCAAAATGGGCGGGAAATTTTAGGCTGCGGGTGGGCTGGAACACATGGATAGGCGGGACTCACCATGATGGGCAACCTCCTCTGCGGGTAACAGATATTCTCGAGGAGATGTCTATTTAGAGAGTTGCAACGCAAGCCGTGTGGGTGCGAGCGAGATATCGACTTGGCTGTCGCTGCGATGGCGTTCGGAAGAGTCGACTCACGAGAATTTTCAAATTTCCTGTGTGGCCGCTATGCGAGTTTCTGAGGGGCTCTGCGTCCGTGCACGGCTGCGAAACGGATGGTCACGTGATATTGAAGATTATGTCAGCTGCCGGTCCAGCCTGCCCGACCTACCTTCACTTTAGGTGTCTTATCCTGGCCTCAAGGCTGTCTGAGGTCCTCCGTTGCACCTTGAAGAAAGAAGGCGGGGGACCTCATCAAGAGACCGCCTAACTTTCCCTTGCTAGAGCGACTGCTATTATTACCGTTGTTGTCTGTCGTTCTTGATCAAAGTAATTAACTGCACGGAAAATGTAGCCGCAAAAACAAGGGAAAATTAGGCGGTCTCCTCATCAATAGACTGGCACCCTACCTGAGAAAAACCTTCCGCCATCCCATAATCACTGAGCAAACGAATGATGCAACATCGATGGAGGTTAGATCGTGGGTCCAGTGACGGGGTCTTTGAGGTCGCCGAGGTGAAATTTTGAGAAAAGTCCATTTGTAGTGAATCATGCGCAAAGGTAGCACCTCTGGGTAAAACTCTCCCGTCCACTTTCCATCTGACAAGCAACGAGGTAGGTGTCTATGTCACTGCGATCGCAGCCCGATTTGCCAGCCTTGCCAGTGTGATCTAACAGTTCGATGAAGTTAATCACCCAACACCATCACAAGGCGCGGCTTATTCCCGCCCCCCCACACCGTTGCCTGACGTGACCTCCGGGTTTAATAGTTGACTTCACTTCACTGTGAAGTGACATAGTGTATTAAAGTGTACTTTTTAGAACCTCTGCTAGCACGTAGGCTACCCTTATAACCACCCCCTTTCCCTTCTCCCTTCGCTTCTCTTAACTTTAATAGTTAGAGAGGATTATAGTAATCGCTATAATTACTTTATTTTTATATTCTTTAAATTTATTTAGTTTATTAAGTTTATCTTAAACCTTTTCTATTTTTTTATTATTTCTAAATATTTTATAGAGTTACTACTAATTAATTTAGTACTTTTTAATACTAAGTATTTTCTTATTAAATTAAAAAAAGAGAAATATAGTAATTTAGTAAATAAATATATAATAATAATATTTATTTTTAGATTTATCTAGAGATCTAATATTAAAACTTATATTATTAGTAAAAAGTTAAAGTTTTTATTTATATATTCTTACTAAAGCGATAAAGTTAACTTTCTATTTTATTTTCTAGTTTATTAATTTAATAATAAGTATTCTAATAAATTTAATTATAATAAGTTAATTTTATTAGGGATAGTTAATAAATAAAGGAAGAATAGACCTATATTCTTCCTCTTATATAATATTATATAGTAAATTATCTATAAGCTATTAAGGTTATTAATAATACTTTTATAAACCTAGATTAAAGCTTTCCTAGTTATTATAAATAATATCACAATACTTAGTAAGTATCTATTAAAGTATAAACAGAATTTTCATAGTGTGGTGTAAACATCCACAAATTGGATATGGCTGGGCTCAAAGGGTAGAAGATAATAGTTGACTTCACACATCGATGATCTCGGTAGAGCGCCGGTCGTTGGTGGGTTCGTATTCGATCATACCTCCTGGCAGGGGGGCTTGTGCAGCAGCATTAGGTATCGCAGTGCTGGAACGATCAAGGGGAGGGTGCAATTTTGTTTCCCCGGCCGGCCAAGCCAAGGCTGGCTGGATGGGGTATTTGATGGTGGTTGTATCCGAACGAGTACAAAACGGACCAAAGGGCCGATAGAAGGGAACGGCATGTCTGATATGCTTATTCCCGATATAGAGCATCTGGGCATTGCGCCATTCACCACTCAGCTGGGCCGTCGGCACTCCCCCGTTCTTTGTCTTTGGCGCGGTGAAAGGTTAGCAGCGAGGCCGAAAGCAGCGTGGGTGAGTTCGATCGGACGTGTTGATGAGAATCACTGCTGACATCGATTGATACCCCGAGGCCTGTACGTGTACGGGGCGAACCCCCCCCCCCCCCCCCGCAGATAGCAACGGCATGTGTTGGATTCGGCAGCGAGGCGAGCCGGAGGCAGAAATCCGCAAGATGGATATCAATTCAGTAAAGTCGGCAGTGCAGGGTCAAAGTCAGATCTGGCTGCCGGGTCTTGGTAGCAGTAGTGCAGAGTCTGTATCCGTTGCAAAGTGAGAAGGGAGACTTCGCCACACATGATGATGTGATGAATGCCGTTCTGGCGTTGTAGTTCGTCTGCGGTCGCCCGCGCCGTCATTGAAGAACCAACAAGAAGTGCTTCAAGTTGGAAGAGGTGTCGCGTCTTGCGATCCTTGTACGCGATACTCGGGCTGTTAAACGGGGTGCCGGCCTGCTAGGCGGAAACCCAATTCTGGAGATTGCCCGCTCCGGCCAACTTCCAGCCAATCCCGCCAGAGTTGGGCCAACACCGGATGAGTCCGTGCGGCACCCGTCTTGTGCTGGGCGAGGGACAAATGGGGAGAAGAGAGACCAGACCCCGGTCCAGTCAAGCGAACACCCCCGCCGGCTCGAGAAACCTAGGGACATGACACCCTGGTCTGGGTCGTCTGAGGTGCGAGCCACTGCACCTTCACCTCATCTCGGGGCATCTGCACAATTGCAGCGCACACTGCCGCACCTCACCTCAGTTACTTCGTAGGGTGGGCACCGCTGTGCCAGTCGGCACCAGCTGCAATCGGTCTCGCATCCGCCTCGCTCCTCTTCTCTCGCGCGCGCGGTGCGGTACGGAGCGCGCTGCTTGCTTCAATGGTGCACCTGGTGGCCCGAGCGCAAGGTAACCTTGGAGTCCAGGACCTTTCCTTTCACGTTAGGGGAACCTTCCCACGGCTCCGCAATCCAATCCAAACCCAGCGCCCCTAGTACCAAGCACGACTGAGAGACGCAGGTGCAATCCCAATTCCGCTCTCTCCCCCTGCCCATTATTTTTTTCTGTCGGTACCTAAGGTTCCCAGTGTCGCTTCCCACCTCACCTTAGTAAAGTAGTACCTGGCACCTTGCCTTGACCCTTCTACCAAGCAAGCAAAGCACCAGACAGAGAGCGACTACCAGAAGACAGACACCTTCCCTTTCCCTTTCCCTCCCCCGTCCCGTCCACACGTACGTCCGTCCGTCCTCTCCTTTGCCTTTTACTGCCTTTTTTTTTTTTGCTTTCCCAAATCCAAATCCTCTCTATCCGAGCAACCATCCTACCTTCGTACCCAAAACCTCGACACCCGTAATCCCCCCCAAATCCAATCTACCCCCCGACGCTCTTTCCTTTGTCGATTCGCTTCGATCGAAACCGGCCTTGATCATTCTCTCTCAATCCCTCCTTCCCGTCCTCCTCCTCTCCCATCTGCCCCCGCGGCATCACACCTGTGAGTTTTCGCCCCCGTCTTTGTCCATTTATTCCCCCCTTCTCCCGCCCCGAACGAAGACGCTCGTTCCATGGCGTGGTGGGAAAACGCGGCAAACACCGCCAAAGCGGAGTCTAAGGAGGGAAACTCTAATCAAACTGACACGATATGCTCGCTCACCAGGAACATTCTTCTCACAACACCACCACCGCCGCCGCCAGCACCTCTACCTCACCAACTGCTGCCGTCGCCGCCACAGCCGAGTCATCGACATCTCGCCAGCGGCAGGACCAGGACGACAAATCCCGTACCGACGACACCAAATCGCGACGACAGACCGCTGCCGCTGTCGCTTCATCTTCCAAAGCGACTCCCAGTGCCAGTGCAAGCGCCGCTCCCGTCGCTGTCGCCGAGTCGTCTTCCGTTCCTTCGTCGTCCAAGTCTCCAGCCCCCCGATCCGCCACCACGATGCCTGCCTACACCTCCCGCGATGTTGGCGACCCGTCGCAGATCAAGAAGAACAAGCAGTCGATGGCCGATCTCAAGCTGCGCCGATTGACGGAACTCAACAACCGCTTGCGCGAGGATCTCGAGAGGGAACGTATTCCGGTTAGCAATGCTTCTAAGAGGTAGGTCTTTTTATTCAACCAATTGATCGTCGATGGCTCCGGATGACCACGCCATCGCGACCATCGCGAATTCATCACTAATTATCAAATAGCATCATTGCCTACTGCAACAGCACGAGAGACTACATGGTTCCTTCGGTCTGGGGCGCTGTCCCCCGTGGCGAGGATCCCTACGCACCACAACAAAGCGGCGGATGCTGTATCGTGATGTAAAAAAACCACAAAAGCAACGGAAGTCATGGGTAGCGACGTCGTTTTTAATCGGATCAATCGAGATGCTCCGATTGGATTGTCATTTTTATTTTACGCGTGGAATACCAGACCCCCGAAGGCCATCGGGCAATGCAGCACAAACCTCCCGGAAACAGCGAGCAACCCATCCCGAAGCACCGAAAAGACGATGTTGTTTGTTTTTAATCGCGGTCATGGAATCATCGGAAACCATCAAAAGTCCTAGACTAGCGCGGAGTCGATGAGGAAACGAAAAACACAAAAGGTTCCCCAGGATTGGGAAAAGACGACAACGGGTTCCCGGACGTTTGCCAGCCAAGAGGGAAAAAATGGATATCTTGTTCTTGGACGGATGCCAGAAAAAAGTCAAAAGGCAACGGACGACGACGACAACAATTACGGGTCAGTAATATCTGGGAACGGCGGGTGAGGGTGCGAAGGAGACGGGGAGGCGACTCGAGATGAGAGAAGAGAGGCAATGGCCCCCGCTACGATAATGCTTCTATGCTGTTCTTTTTTCTATTATCATCGGGGAGGAAGGCGGTGGTTGTCTGGGAGGCAAGGCTTTTATTGGCGGACAGCTCTTCAGCATGTAATAATTCTCTTGATGTCCTGTACTCTTTTTTCCTTCTTCGGATCTGTCTGCTCCCCCTTTTCCCACTATATCCCGCACCGAGTGTGTGAATAGCTTCAATCAATCAATGCCTTGTCTCCATGAAACTTGCTGTATCACTTGATACCAATTGTGTCGAAATGTTTCGCGTCTACGATGCATCTGAGCTGACACGACAGGTGCAAGCTTCAGCCTCTTGGGCGGAATAGGGTTCCACAGCCTCGCAAAAGGGCAAACCACCAAAACAGACAGTGCAATGTGCGTTGCGCGCCGTGGAGCCACGAAATCACCCGCATCTGCTGTGGTTCCATATCAGGTCATTTCGGCCAACCAATGGCTACATTGGCGAACCGGGGTCGGTGAGGGTGAGGGCGGTCGGCCCTGGATTGAAGCACTTTCGTGACCAGAGTCCCTTCCGATTTCCATCATCAGCGCAGGCCTCTCGGGGGACCGAGGAGTCTCAAAACCAAGATTTGATCGAGGACGGCACAGCGCCAACACAGGTCCTGTTGGCTCTGTGTCGTCTTCGTCCAGGGGTGGTGGTGTTGGTGATGGTGGTCCCGATGGCCTGGGAATGGGAAGGACGGCGAGAGACATCAGGCCATCATCCATCCGGCGCGGCGCTGAAGAAGCAAATCTAACGGTGGGGGAAGCACCTCCGTACACACAGACTTTCCACCGTACTGCTGTGGCTGGAAGTGTGTGTGTGTGTTCTCTATTCTTGTGCAAGATCTTTCTTCAAACCACCAAACCCAGGTCAGAGGGCCATCTGAGACATATGCAGTGTCCCTTTTTGCTGTTTATTTCGCCAGGACCTGCGACTTGTGGACGGGCAACGGCAGGAGGGAGGCCAGGCCAGCAGCAGGAGGAGGAGCAGCGATTGGAGCCTCAGCAGGGCAGAAGGGGGGACGCCGGACGGGGGGAGGAGCCGGAGGAGTGAAGCAACGCGCTGGGAAAGGGCTGGTTGGTGCTGACCTGCTGGGATGCAGACGGTAAGAGGTCCATTTCATTTCCCTAGGGGTCACATCGGAGCAGGCCTGGTTCAACTCATCTTGCCCTGCTCGGCCGGGGGAATCTACGGCCTTTGCCACTATTGGATGCCGACCTAATTCCCTCCTGTCAATCATCAATATCTCATTCAATTACTTTACAGCCTTCCCATTATTTCATCTTTCATACTTCCTTTCCCTTTTTGCGACATCATGCCTTCTGGGCCTCAGCGGGAAAGGGTTGACGACGGGAGGCGCTTTGTCGTCGTCCCTCAGCCAGACCGAGAAGAGACCAAGACCCGTTTATTCGAACCCATTCGCAGACCGTCTCCTCCACCCACGCTAGGGAAGAGAGAACGGCACTTTACTGCGTACGGCGCATTTGCTTTTCCTCTTACTTCTTGGCCCGCCGAGCTGCGTGCTCTCTCCATCGCTGCTGGTGTGCTTGCTGCTTGCCCAGTGGTACCTAGTGGTGCTTGCGGCGGGCGGCGCTGGAGGACCACCATTCATCGCACCCGCACCCGCAACCGCACCCCCCGACGACGACGACTCAGCGAGCGCTGTCCATCCAGTCCCGGGTCATTCCCAATGGCAGCGCGACCTTGCGTTGCAGCAAGACTCCACCGGTACCTGAATTGCTGCCGGGTTTTCCTGCAAGGCGTCGGAGCGACGGAGCCACCTCCTGCCACAAGCTTCACAATTGTTCTCCTCTTTCCCGGGGGGGCCCCCTCTCCCCCTTCTGCAATGGCACTCCCGTCACCCCGGTCGCTTTGTCAGGTGGACAAGGTTTCCATTGTGGGCAAACACACCCAAGCCAAGCACGACCACCACCGCTTTGGCCCCTCCACTGCCCCCCCCCCCCCCCCCCCCCCCCCCCCCAAAAAAAAAGCGCCGTTTTTTTGCCCGTTTCCTGCCAGGCCTGCAGATGGTGGCCAGGTGTTTGCCAGTCGCATCGCCGAGCACATTATGCACTTGACGGGGTTGGCTCCCTGAGGTGTTTCCCAATTTTAGCCTCCGCCGGGTCTCCGCATCCGCCGGCGTCGGCCACTTTTCCCTCTTTGTCAGCCAGCTGCCAGGCCCGGACGCAAGCCACAATCCAATCCCTCCAGATGAGCTGCTGGCCACAGCTCCCATCTCCCATCCAAATTGTGGCGTCCTGGTCTAGAGCTGGGAGCACTGGCACGACTGGGTTTCCCCCCACCCCGCTCCCCGCGTCGTGTTGACTACGCCGCCCGATGACGCAGGATGAACCGACTGTTCCTTAGTCTGTTCTCTTCTCATCTTGCTTGCACACCTTGATTTGGCCTAGGCGCGAACCGAGCATCCGAACGGTGACGGTCTACAGGTTTCCGATAACTCAAGCCCCTGCTGGACGTTCACTCACTGCCTAGGACGTGTGTTTCTCTACTGAACCAAGTTGCATTCTGGAGCCCTTCTGCTTCAAGTTGAATCACCCGCATCACTTTAGTCGCAAACTGCCGTCATTGAGGTATCCAAGACTGAGGACTAGCAAACGACAAGCAAGACCTTCGAATCTGCGCCACTTCTACTCATATCCCCTCTACATCAGCCTCTACCAACATGGCTGAAGTCAACTCATCAACGGCAACACCATACCCCCTGCCCCGCGTAGCCATCCAGTTCTGCACCCAGTGTAAGTGGATGCTTCGCGCGGCATATGTACGTCCTCTTAACCTGCCTTTCTCACGCTACACCTACCTCGCTTGCCCTGACCCTAAGCTTCCAATACAAGCAACCGCCCGTCCTACCTTACCTACCTGACATTTCCTAACCCAATGACCTCATCCCCTCTTGGCCGCCCACCGTCTCACAGCCTCAACATCAAACGTCATCCCGTATGTCGGAACGATCATACTAACCTCACCACCCCTCCCCCGCCAGTTCGCCCAAGAGCTCCTCTCAACATTCTCAACCTCGCTCGGCGAAGTGGCCCTCCAACCCTCAACAGGCGGCACCTTCACCGTAACCCTAACCCACCAACCCCCGGGCGCCGCGACGACCTCCTCCACGATCCTCTGGGACCGCAAGACGGAGGGCGGATTCCCCGAGACCAAGGAGCTGAAGCGCCGCCTGCGCGACGTCATCGAGCCGGACAGGGACCTCGGACACGTCGACCGGAAGCATAGCAAAGCTCCCGCCGCCGGCGCGGAGCCTTCTTCAACAACGATGGCCAAAGACCAGGAGAGCAGCAGCAGCAGCAACAGCCTGCCCTCCGCCGCGGACGTGATTCCCCACCTCAAGAAGCACCCCGCCAACGCGAACAAGACCGCAGACACGAGCAACAAGAGCCCCTTTGACGACGCGGCGAAGGCCGCCATCGCCGCCGCGGGCGCGAACAAGGGACAGCAGGCCAAGGCAGAGATCTCGCCCCCGGGCAAGCTACAGCTTCAGAAGAAACAGGACGATGCGAAGGAAGCCTGCGAGGACTGTGCCTGAGGCCCAACCTAGACCGATAGGCCTGGGTAGCGTGCGGTGTCCACGGGGAGGAGGGCTAGACACGTCAGCTTCCCGCCGCGTACCTGACGGGACCATCCGCCTGTGAGGTCACCAGCGAGTGGACGACGTTTGCGCATTCCTCTTCCCCTGTTGGCTGGTGGTTGTTGATACGTCGTTGCATGGAGAGAGAGCCTCAGGAATGTGGACTCCCGCGCTAGGAAGGATGGACCAGGCTATGATCGTCGACGGGAACGTCTCTGGCGGCTCTCGTTGTTTAATTGGACCATGAGGATCCATGCCGGATACACCTAGCTAGCTTGCCGATGAGCAACTTGATATCCTATACCCAAACATCATTACGAGGAACAAGCAACTTCACCAAGAATCAAAAAGTTCGAATAGTATAAGGCTTTTGTTTTTCTCATTGCAGTCATAAAGCCGCCGCAGCATCCTTATCCATTGCCCACGAAGACGTGACCGCGCCGGGTCGACCAGTCCAAGCGTATGCCTCGCATGTTTGTGTGTGTGTACAGAGCAGACCGCTAACCCGGGCCAGGACGCCAGACCCCTCATTCCCAAGATCGTGCCAAGCGGCGATCCCCTGAATGAGGTCTCGGTACCAACCCCGCCAGCAGACTAGAGACCTCTCCGAAGAACAGTGAAAATCGAAACGAAAAGAAGGAAGAGAAGAAGAAAAATACAAGCAAAAGAGAGAAAACACAGCCCCCAACTCTGTTGCCCAGCCGGGGCGACGCTTCCACGTCTCGCCTCGTCCACGACCGAGAATGCCGACTCCACAAGCTTGGCCCCTGGTTCACGAGGTGAAAAGTCCTACAACGTGCCACAGTGTTCTGGATTGAGACATGGCTTCAGGAGTGAGTGCGCTGCAACAATCTCCAGTCTAAGACCGGGTACGACTGTCTGGAGCCGCGAGAACACAGGTGGAGTTTCAATGTCACATCGGTCCCGTGATGGCAGCCCTTGCCAACTGGCATGCATTTGTTTGGCAAATTGGCCGTCCAACATGAGGTGAAAATGGATGACGAAGCCAACATGAAATCGAGGCGGTGACGAGGCGTCGATTTCGAACTCTCCCATGCAGCGTCGCGTGCAAATCACTTGTTCACGAGACCCTGTATGGTTCATGTCCATAGGGGGGCCGCACGGAGACACGCGAACCGGTATGGAAACCATTGCAAATTCCAGTTGTTTTTGTGTGTTTTATCTTCAGCTACCAGACAGCCGTAATCGTGAACAGTTGCGCGGGTTGTAGTCGGATGGGTGGACTCGGGAAGACTCGGACAGGTTGAAGAGTTGACGGAGGTAGACCCTGAGAGGGTCCAAGAAAGTGGGAGGACGGTATGCGTGGGCGAGACCCGCATCGATGGGCGAAGAGATCGTTCGGTCGAGATGGGCGTGGAGGCAATTAACGACGGCCGAACCTAGAAGCATGTGTGTTGGAATAAATTCTTGATATCACTTGGAAGCGGACTTCCAGGGAGATGTGACTGGTCGGCTGTTGCCTCCGAGACCACCGGGGACGTACTTTTGTTTCTTCTCAGCGGGTTTCAGGATCTGGTGTCATGATATGTCAGCAACCTCGGCGACGCAGTACAGACATGGCCACACTCACCTGGAACGAGCAAAGCAGGCTCTCGTCTACGCTCATCATGGCTCCAGCATTGTCGAACTCTCCGCAGTAGTTGGGTGCGCTGAACAAGGTAACAAGTTGGCGCTTGGAGAAGAATTCGTAGCCGTCCTCGACGACCTGATGGGCACGGCAGATCAGGTCCATGTCGTGCTTCTGCAAGAAGCGGGAAACAACGTCCGGACCAAAGGTGAAGGAAACACCTCTGTCGTTTTCGCTCCAGCCAGTAATATCTTTGTCTGGGTCAGACCACAGAAGGTCGCAAAGAAGACCGCAGTCGGGGATCTGCGAAAATGAAATGTCAATAATCTGTAAAAATCGAACGAGAATCCAAAGACTTGGCCTGAAATGAAAGTTAATACATACGTCAGTGGGTCGCATGACGCGGCGAATCTGCTCCATGGAGTTCAGGTCAGGGCTGAGACCACCGTGCATAGTGAAGATCTTCTCGTCGATAATAGCGGCGATGGGAAGGCAGTTGAAGCAGTCGGTGAAGGTCTTCCACAGCTTAATGTTGTATCTGCGCTTGCACTCGTCGTAGAAGCCATAGATACGGTTGATGGAGGCACACTCGTGGTTGCCACGGAGGATGAAGAAGTTCTCGGGATACTTGATCTTGTAGGCAAGCAGCAAGCAGATGGTCTCGAGAGACTGCTTGCCTCGGTCCACGTAGTCGCCAAGGAACAGGTAGTTGGCCTCAGGAGGGAAACCGCCATATTCAAAGAGACGCAGCAAGTCGTAATATTGTCCGTGGATATCGCCGCAGATCTGAATGAGGGGTCGGCGTCAGCAGGTCTGTGCTACTCGGGGAAAACAAAGCGAGGGGAGTGACGCAGCCAATACGAGTCAAGCGCTGGTTGCTTACCTTGATAGGAGCCTCAAGCTCGAGAAGGATGGGCTGAGAGATGAAAATCTCACGAGCCTTGGTGCACAGGTAGCGGATCTCAGCCTCAAGAAGCTGGACCTGCTTGCCAGGGCGGCTTCCCCGAACCTCGAGGAGACGGTCGATTATCGAGTCAAGGTCGACCTCGTGTTGGTCCGCCATCTTTTATCCTCACCAGCCAGAAAGATGGCCCGCTGTTACCGAGAGAAGATTTCGCGTGTGCGGCAAGTGTACCAAGAGTGTACCCTTTTTTTTTTGGTTTTCTTTTCGCGGCGGCCGTAGATAATGGTGCCCTGGTTACGGGAATGATGCACTTCTCGGGGCTGGTTTGATGACGCGAAATTAGTATTTGACGCGATGGGACAGGCGTTTGTTGTGGATGTGGTGCGAAGCGCCAAGAAGTAGCGGGTGATGTGGTGAGCAGGCTCGCGAGGGGAAGTAGGGAAGGTATGGGGCGAAAAGACTTACGGCGAAGTGATCTCAGCTCTTGGGTAGCCTCTCTTCCTGTCGGAAAGAAAGCGGCGGCGAGAGGGCGGATTGTGATCAATCTGCGCAGGCCTCTGTCGCGTGGTAGGGTGTCTCGTCGTCGACAGAAAATTTTCGTCGTCCCTTTGGGGGGGGATCTAGTTCGCCTGGGTGTGGGAGGGAGTCGCCGCAGAGAGGGCCGTCGCTGTTGATAGCTTCGCTTCTTTCAGCAGGAGCCGAGAAAAAACGGACGTCAGCGGAGGTAGGAGTCGCGTGAAAGAATAATCGTCGATGTTTTTGATGATGTTCGAGAGATGGAAATCTCTGGATCGCGTTGTCGTCTTGTTTAGACGTATCGTCGCCGTTGGGTCAAAAGGTGGCCTCGTGGGGGAAAAAAGAGGCTTTTGGGGGGAGGAGAGGTGAGGGTGGGTTTGAGGGGAGGATTTTCGTGTTTTGTGTTGGGCGCGGGCTGCTCGGTCGGAAAGGCAGGCAAAAAAAAAAGCAGCGGGAGAGCAGACTCAGCAGAGCAGCGGCAGCGGCAGCGGCAGCAGCACGGGTGGCAGTGGCAGTGAGTGGGCGGGCGGGCAGGAAGAGAGGAGATGGAGGGATCGCTCTTTTCTCTGCGCTGGGCTGGCTCTGGCTGGCTGCGTGAGGGGGGCCGTCGCTTCGTACTACAGGGGGTGGTTTGTTAAAGAGGGATAGTGCTATGGACACTATGCGATCGCCGGCTGCTGATTGTGCACGTATATTATGGACTCGGGTGCTGGGCAGAACCGAAGGAAAAACACATAACAACCCAAAGATGGAGATTCGGGTGAGGCAGAGACGATGTGCTCAATTCACTCGAGTATGCTGCGCGTATGGCAGAAACGGATGCAGGATGAGGAAGGCAGACGGACGAGGGTTTCTCTGGTGACAGGGGTGGAAAAGAGGCCGAGAAAATGTCAGGGATGATGAAGAGAGAGAGAGGACCGAAAAAAATGAAGGGAGATCTGAAGGGAAAAAAAAAAATTGGGGTCAGTGAGCGGTCGCGACTTTTTTTTCTTTTTTCCACCTCTCTCTCTCTCTCTGTGTTGAGTCTGCCTGCCTCTCTTACCTAGGTGATCATGGTTTCCCGGGTCCTGCAACGGATAGTTGCGACCAGCTACGGCTACTGCTAAGGTACGACGCTGCCGCTTCGGCGGTTCTGGTGCGTGTCGAGTTTCCTCGCCCTGAGGTGAATGCGCGTCGAGTGTGTGAGGTGTTCTCGCTGGCGGGTGTAATTGGTAGTCTCCAGCGTGTCGTGGTGTTGTGTAAGGCAGTGGAGGCAGGCATGGCGCGGTAGGTAGTGGACACAGATGTACCTACCTCCTACGCAGGCGGCAGCAACTGTGATGTTGATGGCGTGCAGCTACCTGCCTACCTAGCTAGGTACTTGCGAGAGAGGCAGGCGCCCGTTTTTTCTCAGCACGCCGACGCCATTCTACCTGGCAAGCGGCAGCAATCTACAAATAGGTAGGTAGGTACGCACGGCAAGCTAAGTAGGTAGCAAGAGTCATGTTGGGCAGGCACCCGACGTCCATTCACTCGACGACGAAGACTCCCATCCATAACTTACATGAGGTAGTACATCCAGCATGGCATTTTGTTGTCGTGTGCAGTGCTTCGCGGTCCCGGCAGCAAGGGTCAACCATAGGGAGCCACAGGGGCTCAACTGGAGATGGATGGACGGTACATTGTACATTGCACGCGTTGATAACCCAAACAAGGGTGTCTTCTTCCAGAACTTGATGCTTGCTGGAGGGCAGCCGGGTGGACAGTCCCTCGCAGCCCTGAGAGCACCTACCTACCTACCAGGTAGTGTACTGTGTCCCTGGCAGATGCCCAGATGAAAAAGCCCGCTGGAGGTCAAGGCCGGGCCCGCTGGAGCTAAGGTAGAGCTGGAATTGGAGCTGTTGCTAAAAAAGTCTCCCGCGTACCGCATTCCACAACCCATACCTTGCCTTACCCAAGATACGGGCTTAGTGCACCAAGCAGTCGCCTTAGTCCTCGACCCCATGAACTCAGCCTCCCCCTTCCATTACCCATTACCCAGACACTCCGAATCTCTGGCTGCTTTCCATGTCCCCTCCCCCCTTGGCAGCATGAGCAGCACGGGTCCGAGTCCCACTCCCCCGTCGGGCTCTTGTTCATGTCCACGATGACCATGGCCCCCGGGCTGCCATGTTTCTCCCATTTCCCGTCGCTCCCTCTCCCTGCCCATTCGGGCAGAAACACCCAAATTCATGGTCCTTGCAACATGAACTTGGGCTCTCGGGCTGAGAATCTTAGATGAGCTTCCCGTCCGTCCGAGTCGAGTCCGCGTTTGTGTATCCGTATTCCGTGAAGCCCCGGCGCAATGCGGCCGCCCTTGCCTTGCCTGCTTACTCACTCACCTTACCTGACTGGTACAAAAGTACAGATAGCCCGGTTGTTAAGGAGATTTTATACATCCTGTCAATAACAACAAGTAAAGTCGAATCATGGGATTCTGATTCAACAACTGCTTCTCAAGTCCATCACCCCTTCCCTCACGTACGCATTCCCTGCGCAGCCAAATTCTGTCTCCGGCACAGGCGCTCGGTTGGGGGATTGTTAAGCTTTGCCTTTCACACGTCTTGGCACTGGCTGTGTTGGATCTTTCCTTGCCAAACCTGATTCCCGCCTTTGGTCATTGGTGCTTCTTTCCCCGGGTGCAGTGCACCTTTCTTTTATTTCATCGATGTATGTGACTGCCATCCGGCTTGACGAAAAAGCAAACACAGGACAGCAAACAACCCAAGCATATATTTTCCACCGTGGACTTCGGTATCATAGCTTCGGCATTTACGCGTTGCGAACCTGCAACCTCTGCGACAATGAGCCGGCCTGCCAGACGAGACCGAGAATTAGCAGCGATCAACCTTTTGCAGCTCCAGCAATTTGTTTCCATGACACCGTCCGACGGCCCTCGCAAACGATCCCATCCTTGCAGCGTTCCGCCACTCCTCGGCATCTCCCTTCCACGTCCCCGTCTCTGTTCGCAACCAGATCCCGAGTGTCACATCTCAACTATAACACCATGATCATCAGGGTCCCACCCCGAATTGGCCTCTCAAGAACCCTTTCTCGGATGGTCTGCTTTGTTACCCGCACCAGAGACAGCCCTCCCTGAGACCACACCGCATTCATCTGAAGCCTTCCCCAACATGCTGACCCAAAGTCAACGTTTTCTGGCCTCACTGGAAAGTCAATCAGCCCGTCGTCGCACGCTACAGCAGCTGTGTACGCTTTTGCATCGCCTTCTACAAATCCCACGGCCTTCCGGCACGGAACATGCAGAAAACGCAGTCCCATAGATGTGTCAAGGACATGCAGAGCTTCCCCCGTGTCACACTCCAGTACGCAGCTGCCGTCCATCGCGCTGTGTTTAAGAAAGCAACTGACAGCATGCCCACTGTGGACAATTACACAACGCCCGAACTCTCCGTCTGCTCTTCCATCCCACTGCCTAAATGACGCCAAGAAAATTCTCCTAGGCTCCCCGCGTGGCACGGCCAGCTTGGAGTGAGACTCAGTATCTGAGGCAGATCAGCTGAGTCAATAACAAGCCGTGTCGATGCAAGACACTCTTTTCCTTTTGCTTCACACACTCACGCACCCGTCACCGCCTTCCGCCTTTTTGCTCCGTATAGCAATTCCCAAGGGCAGAGAAGATGTCGCCGAGCAAGACTGCCATGGCCCAACTCATGACCCTGCGAAGAAACTTTGGCAGCTTGGGGCCACTGGTGGACAAGACGCGTCAGACGTACAACTACACATGGGAGAAAAAAAAACCAAGCCACCGTGTTCAGGCAAGGCGAGCCTTTTGATGAAACGACAACTCGAGGCAAATCCTTCGGTATCCAGGCTGGATAAGCCTGTCGGTTTTCCAACCAACTATCAAGCACACCAAGCAGGATTCTTGATCGGACGGGCCCGTCACCCGGCTAAGATAGGTCAACCCACCACTCCCGCTTCACCGGCTCGACGCCTATTTGTTCTCTCGTCCAGTAAGCACCTGGTCTCTAACCATAGGCTGCGGGCGACAGCCACGGCACCTAAGGTTTGGGCGACCAAGACGTGAAGCGGTCAGGGCGATGATTTGCACGGGCGCTCTGGAGAGTCATCACCCGAAATTCCAAGACTTGAAATTTCCCAGTCAGAAGGGGCGCAGAACAACGCTGCCTTACAAATACTTCACCTGATCCTTCACGTCGCTCGGGACGTCCCATCCCATGCCCCCCCCCCCCCCCCCCCCTTCAAGCAATACGCCGTACACAATCGAAACGACCAGATGGACCTTACCCGCACGACCGACGCAGAATGGCAGAGAAGATGACAGACTCCGCCAGGTGTGGATAGGAACGGTCGTGAGGGCGGCGGGGAGGCGGGGAGGCGTGTATGCCACAGTAGATGGAGGCCGGCTACGTCAGTCTACCAAAAGCATGCGTATGTCTGCCCGCCAGTCTGCCTGCACCAAGGACGACCGACGTACAACATGGACGGAGAGTACGTCAGGGCCATGTCGTGCAGCGCGGTTTCCTTGCTATCCTCTCACCGTACCACCGTACCGACTGACTGAGTGCCTGACTCTGCCCCGCGGCCGGCACCGAAGTGGCTCTCGGGTCTGGCCTACCCCTCCATCTGAATGCTGTCATGGGAGTGGAGAGCCGGCCGCTACCAGCCGACAAAGGAGGGCGAGCTGAGGGGACACTGGACGTGGATGGTGCTGTCCAATTGGCGCCGGGCTTTGGAGATCGGGCGGAGTCTGATTTTTCTGCCCCAGCAATCTCACCCCACCGCTCCGCTTCATCCCGGCCCATTCAATGACGACCATTCGACGGACACAACCCAGGTAATGCCGCTTTTTCGATGCTCCCAATTCTCCAGCAGAAAACGAATTTCAATCCCCCATCTTCCAGGCAAGACGTCACATGACTGCACCGCGACGTCCGATCCCACATTCAACATCCAGTCTTGAGGTGGACATTGGTTCAATACTCCAAAGTCCAAAGCCACCACCACCACCACCACCACCACATGCCCACCTCAACTCACCGGCAGTGTGCACCTTCATCCCTCCCCTCCCGCTCCCCCCACGACAGATCCTGAGCGACGTGGCAGCGAACCCTTAGTGCTCCCCCCCCTCCTCCCCAGTTCTCCTCCATATCGACGTGTGCCCAGGCAGCGATGCCCACCCTCCCATTAAGCCCTTCCGTTGAGGTATTACGGGCGATGCGTGCTCAGCTGATCGAGTTGCCGGTAGACTTTCTGAGGTCCCCCATTTTCTGATTCGTCGCCTGTTGACTCCCCCATAATGTCGCAAAGAGTAAACTCACCGCTGTGCTTACTGTGGTAGGCAGGGTGATCAGCTCGCCAGCGGCTCTGCAAGTGGACGATACTTTCTACATTTCTTCGGCGGATTAAGCTTGCAGAAGTGCACGTTGGAGGCCGCTCGTGACATGTTGTAGTGCTTGTGTGATTCGCGGGAAAGTGTACCATTTGCAAAGTTCCTGAACTTTGGGGCTCAGTAACCCAGGCACCATGGGCGAACAGTCCTCTCCAGAGCAAGAAAAGGGTTTTGCTATTCAGGCGGATACCTCTGGCCATGATGACAGGGCAATGGCAAAGTAACGACCACGACGATGATGAGCATATACTATGTAATGGCAAGGGGGGAAAGGGATAATAATTAGAGTAGCTTTTATGTTCGTCCGCCCGCAAGCAAAATCCAATGAAAGCCTCAGCATCCCAAGACTCGGGTCATATGCATATACGGAGGTCACGATCGCTTGCACCGGAATTAGGTGCGTGTCGCAATGCAAGGCAGGCAGGCACACCAGAGACTCAATAGGCATTGTCGAACAAATCGAGAAAAATGTTCCTTGACTTTCTTTCTCTCTCACACGTTCAACTACGGTAGTATATATCGCGCGCAAAAGAAAAACGAAGGCCACTTGCACTTGTCTCATAACCACAGGAACTCAACTCAAGACACGTCAAAATCAGTCAAAAGAAGCAAGCAAGCAAAAAAAAAAGTCGCATCGTCATTCCCGATGTTGGGTCTCGTGATTAGAAATATAAACACTGGTTGCCCACATCCAGCCGAACCCTCAGAACGCCAGTCGGAAGAGAAACCCATGGGTAGTGGTGTGTGTGTTTGTGTGTCTCGTTGCGTAGTGGATGTAATGCGGCTAATCTTTTGATCTCTTTGGCCAAAAAACAAGACCCAAGGCCCAACGTCAAAAGATCTTGTGTGCTCTCTCTCCTCCCCCCACCATTTCTAAACGCCTCAAGCCCAGCAAAAAAAGATGACAGGTTGTCATGTTGAGAAAAGAAGACTAGGGGACGCTATAGAGACGCGTGGGTAGTTAAAGGATAAGGGTGAATAGTAAAAGGAAAAGCTGCTGGAAGAGACGCCGGGGCGCCAGATAGAATGGGCGGGTAATCGTGACGGTCGGGGGAGAAAAGGGGGGGAAATAAACAAGGTAGGTATACAAATACAATTTCGTAAAAACACAGCTTCGTCACTCGCGTACAATCCCGCTCTCTCGTCCGCAACGGAGAGTAGGAAGGAAAAATGTGGTTCAACGCCTTCTGGACGACCGGGCGCTCGTGCGCTTGCGCACCTTGCTGTTGGACTTGGCTTTGCTGACGATCGTATCGGCAGTGATCTCGCCAGGGACGGTCGGCGAAGCAGTAATAGTGCTGTCCTCGACGTCGAACGCGAGACCCTCAAGCTCTTGTTCGTCCATGTCCGTCAAGTCCTCACTAAGACTGCGGAGAGCTTCGCGGCCAGCCCACTGCTCTTCAACAATGGTAGTACCCTTCGGCTTGAACTCCTTGAAGTACCATGGCACGCCGCCCTCGGAGAGCGGGTCTGTCGACTCGTTGCCGAGACTGCCGTTGGACTGCGGTGGTGTTGGGGGCGCGGGTTGTGATGGCCTAGCGATGGAGACGTAGCCGTTGGTTTCTGGGGGTGTGTCGGATGGTGGCGGGACAATCGTTGGCACGATGGTCTCCGGTTTGTCTGCCGCCTTTCCGTTACCCTCATGACCTGCTACTGATGAGTTGGATGAGTGCACGTCGTTTGGCTTTTCCAGAGTCGATGTGTTGACTTCGATATTGCCCTCATCGTCGTCTTCGCCTTCAGCATCTACATCCATCTCATCATCGTCTGGGGGTCTCATGATGTCTTCTTCCTCCTTGGCCTTCGCAACGCTCTCTTCACTAGCCACTGTGATCTGCAGATCTTCTGGCTCCTGCTGCTTTTGTTCAGGTCCAGGCTCAGGCTTGGGTTCCGCTGCTGGTACCGATTCGTCGGCAGCGTCCACCATAATGGTGTCCTGGCTAGGTTCTGTGCTCTCTTCTGCGCGCGAGACAGTAATTGATGGCTGACGGAACTCGATACTGGCTTCCAACATGCCCTCAAGTTCTTTCGTCAAGGTGTCCAGTGGTTTGTGTGTGATATCAGCTTCCGTCCTGAGGGCCGCCTCCAGCCGTGGCTGCACATCCTTCAGTATTCGTTTTCCAAGCGCCTTCCTTTGCCTTGGATCATGGAAGTTCTGTTTCACGGGCGAAAGTGGTTCCTCCTCGAGGGCAGGAGGTTCGGTGTTGATGCCCACGTTGATCACTTCACACAGGTCGTGTGTGAACACCAATGTGTTGGTGTAGAAGCGCTGCTCCAGTTTGTCCTGGAGTTCCAACAAACCTTCCTTGAAAATGTTCTTGTCGAGACTGCATTCTTGGTTAGTAAGAGATTCCACGGTGGCCTCGGATTGCACTTACAACATGGCTCTCTCGACCACAGGAACAAGCTGCTTCGCAATCGGAAAGTAGCAAGTATCCACAAATTCTTGCTCGAGCTCTGCCGCCTCGAGCTTCTCTTGCTCCCTCTGCACGACGTTCTCCGAAAGAGTCTTGAGTTCCCAAAGGTCCTTTAGCAATGTCTCGGCGAATTCGATTCGCCTGGCAAGCCTGGTCTTGCCCGAAGGTCCCATCTGTGCAAAGTTCCGTCTCGTCAGCTCCATTGACGAGAATGTCTCCATCTGCAGTTGCAGACGCTTGAGCAAGGCAGCGCCACGACGAGCTTCGCGCTTCAGCGTCCAGTAGCGGCAAGCTTCGCTTACGAAATCTTTGCGCTTGCGGAAGGGGAATCTCGACAGCGCTTGCTCGACAATATCAAAGACCGCTTGAGGGATGATGGGTGCACCCGATGGCAGCTTCCAAATCTGCTTCGCAGGTTGCCCCTTCTTCTTGTCCCCTCCAGCAACGTAGGACGCGAATTTGGCGCCAGTCATTTGGCTCTCGTCTGGGGGATGCTCCGTCAATGCGTGACGATGGTTGGCAGCCAGAGTATGAGCTGCTGCCTGGCTGTCCGCCCATATCCGTCCCTTCATGGCTCGCTTGTAGAACTTCTTAGCTTCCCGCGCTGCCTGTGCGACTCCGTTGTCTTTGGTGTAATCAGGGGGGCAGTGCTTGTCGCAGAATGCCTTGAGGACCATGCTGTTATCAAGAACCGCAAGAGCTCCGTGACTGTTTTTCATCTTAAGAAAAAGTCGTGACCGCCTGGCGCATGTGACGTGGAACGCTTGGTAGCAAGATTTGTTACTGCATTGTATGCAAGCACCCATCTTCTGATTGCATATGTAGCAATTCAACTTCCAGCGCGTCTTTGGCACCTTTTCCACATCCATGACAGGTTCCATGAAGGTGGCGTTGCCTAAGGACACCTCTGGAATCCACATGGCGCAAAGCAGGTGAGCCCATTTACTAGAGTTAGTCTGCTTGAAAGCACCGTCGGTGTTGGGACAAAATATGCAAGTCTATACACGGATTAGCGTCTTTGCAATTCTCGAGAGCGGAAAATATGACTGACCGGAACACCGCGCCCAATAAGCTGGCACTTCCGACATAACCATTGTCCCTCGGGAATGAAGGGTACGCCGTAGCATTCTTGGTGAACCGCAAGGTCGCATCCATCGCAGAACACAATGGCATTGGTGTTTTCACAGTCACCATCGTCGCATATCGCACACTTGCTATCCTGCTCTTCTCCGACTTGAGGCTCGCCATTAACGGCCGCAGCTGAACTAGAGCGCGGACGATGCGTCTGGGGAGGTTTTGGGTTAGGTTTCGGGATTCGCTTTTCCAAGGCGTGCCACTCCTTCTCAATCTTGGTGATGGCAATCTCAAATACTTCGCGGGTAATGATCTCGAGGTCTTGAGCCTTGCGATGGTCTCGGTTGTACACCTCGAGCCACTGGTCATCTTGTTCGTCCATGTCGTATTCAACACGGCCAACATTGGTGCCACCAGTCGGGATGACTTCGCCATCGGGCTTGATTGCCGACTGATCGTCTTCTTCCAGATTTGGTTCTGCGGCCTTGATGAGCCTGCCATCGGGGCGAATGTATCGATCGGTTTCTTGGTAGCCAACATTCATCATCGACTTGTCGACATAGCGCGCCTGGCCAAAGCTCTTGCTTTCAAATTGTTCGACCTGGTCTGATCTTCGGTACGAGGGCGCCTTCAAGTCTAGGCGCTCCTTCGGTGTTTGGTTCCGGATCGGGAGGACTTGCGGTACCTTCGGGGTCGACACTGGCGCTAAGTCTCGGCTGAGAAACGACACGGATTCGCGAGGCGGCCTGGTTCGTCGTTTCTGCGGAGTTTCGGCCCCATTGGCGAGCGCGAAGTATGAGTTCGTTTGCGGAGCTGGGGTATTGCCTGTCGAAGCTGGGTTCATCTCCTTCAAGGGCGTGCTGGATCCGTTCATCGGGGTAGAGGGCCGGGCAATACTCGGGGTGCCGGGAGGCGACTTTACGACTGGTAGAGGCAGGCCATCAACCTCCTCGGAGCGAAAGACCATAAAGGTGGCATCAATATCGAGCTTGGGGTGGAACTCCTCCCAGCCTCGCTCCTCTCGGGGCTTGTATCCCTCGTTCTCGGCAACGGCGGCGGCAACGGCAGCCGCAGAGCTGAATTCCATCTCGTCTCGATCGGCGGCGGTTCGTATTCTGGCACTTCGCTCTCTTCTAGGGACCAGTGCGGATACACTGCGCGGCTCCCTTGGCTGTCTTCGCACTGTGATGGGTGTTTCGGTTCCATCATCATCGATGAAACGACCACCGCCGCCGGCGCCGCCAGGAATGTATCGCCTCCTTTTGGGTGGTGGTTCGGTCATGGGGACTGCGGATGGAGTGGTGAGCTCGCGCGAAGGTCGGCTGGAGGGAGCTGCGGGGGAAGCGCCGAGCTCGCGCGCAATGCGAGCAGCGTTGGTGGTTCCGGGGGGTCTTCCTCTTTTTCTACCAGTAGATGGACGGCGCGGAGTAGAAGGTTTCGGCGCCATCTCTTGCGATTCTTATCCCTTGTTTTGGATCGATTTCGATGGCTCGCGGAGGGGAAGTGTGTTGAGAATCACCGCGTCAGGAGGTGGCGCGCGGAGTGGTTTTGCGGCTGAAGGAAGGGGCGGGGCATTGGCGAAACGGTTCCGCGCACGATTCTCCGGCACGCAACAGGGTTACAGTGCGGTCAATAAGGTGATGCTGAGGTGAGATCGAGTTTGAAAAATCATCAGGAGAGGAGGTGACGTCGAACTGGCGGCTCAGAGTTACTCCTGCGAAAAACAGAGAACGCGTGAAGTTGAACCGCACGGACCCGACAGCCATTGTTAGCCGCAGGGGGCACGCGCCATTAGTCATCCGCGGGTATCAGACAAGGGCCGCTGTTAGTGGTTGGGGTTCGCTTCACCCTTTGGGGGGCAGCCGCACCCGCATCCACCTCCGCACTAGCCCTTGCTATTGCCCATCGTGATTGGCCTGCTGCCCGACACTTTATCAGATTGACTTGATCCTGGGCGGGCCACTGTTCCTGGTCCCGTCGCTCCAAACCCGGCGCAGCCACTCTGCCTTCACAGTCTTTTCGACGCTTTACACCAAGGACCATCCCATCGCCTCCAATTCCTCGGCGCTGGCTCCGCCAGAGTCAGTGCGACAATTCGTCGTTCATCTCGCCTCGACCGGCTAGTCATTCACCTAACCCATGTATCGCTGCGATCGGCCGTCGCAACCATTGCCGCAGCTGCTTGGTAGTGGTTACTTGCCTACCTATGCAAGTGTATTCGAGCGCATCTCACCACAACACATTTCCGAAAACAGCACTCTGTTCTGCGACGCTCACGCTCACGGTCAATTAGACACCAGTTAATGTCGAACGTATATACGAAAAGAGTACCATCTGCGTCTTGTCCATCAACATCCAAGTTCAGACTAGAACGTTGCATACTATGTCGAGATCCAATTCTATATCCTGCAGCTCTGCGACCCAATCAAATGTGCGGCGCATGCCAGCGTATATAAGTACTCCTCCCTCACAAGCGCCCTCATCCAATTCTTCAAAGTTGCGACCGACGTTGATGTCACCGCATCTTAGCTACCCCGGGATCCCTCCCCACAATTCCGGGTCCCTTCCCGAGGCGGCCAAGCGGCGGCCAATGTGCCTTGCCGCCCCTCCTCGATCGGCCACCGCTAACCCACCACCACATGGCCTCCCTGTTTGACACACGCCGTTATTCAGGGTCCGACGTCAGCTCGGTGTTGTCTTGTCACAAAGTTCTGATTGAATTGGCTTTGGCAGATCTTGCAGGCGACACTCACTCCCCCAGTCCGCCGCTCCTCGGACATTTTATTCGTGATCAGCCGGATTTCAACCTTAAACTCGGCCCTCGACCGGATTCCGTCAACGCGGTGTTTCCGCACACCGCTACTTGGGTTTGACCAAGCGACATGCTCCTCCTGTCTTCGTCCATTCATTGTTTGCGACTGTTTGTGGGCTGGAATTCCGCCCTCATCGTCGCCCCCAATCCGACCGACGATTCCACCCAACACCGAAAAGCACCGCAAACCACCAGCGCTGACAACCGCCGACCAATCCAGCGAAGTTGCTTGTTCGAGTGGGTGTCCAACTATGCCTTCTCAATTCTTCGCATGTCCCGCTTCGCTCGTCTCACTCTTGTCGTTGAATCACGAGCGAATGCGAGTGTCACCAACTTGAGCATGGTGTTCTACGGTCGAGCAAATTCAACACCCTAACCGAGAGGCACATTTCATTCGAAATTTCACAACCCCATTCATCCGCGAAACAGCTGATCGTTCTGAATGCAATAATCTCTTACCTTGATTTCATACTCATTCTGATTAAATCAGTTCAAACGATTCATCGCCACGATCCTACGCTCCTTCACCGCATCAGCAGCTTCACCTAGCGCAGTTCTATTTCTCATGCAAATTATTTCGATAATATCCAAACTCTTCATTTCAAGTGATCTTCAGAGCGACTCAAAATTCACCGTCAAGGTCGGCGAGTCGGTCTGGCCGGGTCGGTGGTGGGGAATTCTCCGTCAGTTTTGCACCTGTGGAACCCCAATACATCATCGAATCGCTGTTGTCGGTTCATCTCACTCTCGCTCTCCCAACCATTCGCTGGTCAGACTCGGGAGTGAATCTCCCCGCTGCCATCACTGGAAAAGTGCCATTCGTCACGAATTCTATGAGTTTGTCACGTCAAACGCCATGCGATCGGGCCGTGGTTTCAGACGAGCTAGTCCGATGCCTGGGCAAAAGAGAAAGGAATACTTTAGCCCCATAACCTGGGCAGAAGAATGTTCTATTCGCATGATGCAGCTTGATCGAAGAAATGCGGTCTTTCCAGCCGGGAAGCCGAGGGGGGTTCTGTCTTTCGCAACCACGTCAAACAATGCTAAAGGCAGGATGCGGCGTCGATGATGCAGTCGTCTTCAATGGGAAACTCATGAGCCACGAACGAAATATTTGGGAGCAATTGCAATATTCTAGCAACATCTCACGAATCCGAAGTGATCGTCTTCTCAGAGCAGCAGGCGATTGCCGCCCTCTTGGCGGCCGTGGACTTTCGGAGTTATACCGATCCCGAAATCCCCAGCACAGTCCAGACGTCCGCATGTTCATTAACGTTCATATTTCTCGCTTGCTAAAATCATACACAAGCGAAAAGCTACGTCGCATTCAGCTAATTTGGTCCCGTACATGGGCTGGTGTTTCCTTTTTAGTGGCGAGACGACCGCACCCAGAGAAACGCAATGGCAAGTTTCTTCTTACAGGACGGCGGGCTTAACTGCTGGAAATGCTTGTCTTATTCAGGCTCGGCAGGCTCTGTCATCCGGGGTCCGCTTTCAGCAGGAGAAAGTCGGGTAGGTCTTCATGTCCTCTGATCCAATGAGCTGCGGTGATTTCTCTGCAGTTGAAGTCTATCGGATTGCATGGCAAGTAACCAGATTCCCATGCGAAAACGTTCAATCGTCCGATCCTCCTATCCAAATCGTAGGGCAAACGCAAGCCTCGCAGCTGTGACTCATGATTAAGACCATTTTTTCTGCACGTAAGGTATCGTACTTGAGAGTATATATTTCGATCGTGCCAGGCGGCTGTGATTTCAATTCAGCAAATGATCGTCCAGCCGATCTGTCGAGTAGAAGTACAGATTATCCTGCTGAGAACAACGCGTCGTGAGATAGCTGGCCTTGGTGCTGTCGACGTTTAGACTGATTGTTAATCGGATGTAGACTGTCTATCATGTTATCGTCTATTTCATCTGTGGTCGGTGGTGTATTCGGGAGGTGATTCTATTGATGTATGACGACTGATAGAGCTGATCGCACTCGATGAGCTTGTTCTGGGCCAGCATCGTCGCGATGGTTTCGTTAGCTCTGTCCTTTCTTCTTCATCTTACCGGCATGGTCCTCCGCCGCTTCTTTCTACAGGCGGGAATATGTGACTACGCAATATCGCGTCACATTTCATAATCTCTTTAGCTTTCTGAAATGAAAATGATACTGCCGATTGCATTGGCTGCCATCGGTGGCAAGGGACGATCTGGACTCAATGCGACGATGCCTCCTGGAATAATCCAATGATCTGGCGTTTCTGTTCTCGGCTGGGGAGGAATCGACATTTGCTATCCCTTGAGCGTAAAGCCACTTTATGTTGCATTGGGAAGGGCAACTGAGGTCTGATATTCTCTTGTCATTTATTTTGTGCGTCTTGAAGCCGTTGATGATTCAGGGGCGTTCTCACCGCGCGTGGTCAAAGTATTCGATGAACATTGAGCACTTGCAAACAGATAGGTAAGCATTGCAACTCGTGATGCGCGTTCGCCCCTATTCCATACCGTACTATCTGGCGGTTTCAACGGCGTAATGACTCTTGCTATATATTCTCACGCAAGATAGCTTTGGGGGTAGTGATTTCACCACGCACAACGACAGATGTCCAAGGTCCCATGTCCTGTGATTTGCCGGTCCTGTAACTATCATCGACCGGCGTGAGTGAGAAAGGCGAGTAAGGGCATAAGAAGAAATCAGATCCGGAATGAATAGCCAACGGATACTCACAACGGGTTGGACAGTGTTCAGAGTGAGGCCGACTCTCTATCCACTGTTCGAGAGTCTCCCAGCAGGCAGTCAGTCTTTGCCTTTCTTCAATCTTGCTTTGGTACTATACGTACTTGGACCCCGAAAACTTCAACACCCACAGTTAGTAGCACATAGTAACCGGATGTATCCTTTGGTAGTAACCTTAAGTCTATAACGAGACTCTTCGCGACTATTCTATCTATGTTTTCTAGCAACACACCTTAGACTATCTATCCAAGTATTTAAATGAGTACTACGTTCAAGAGCTTGGGTCCGCTACAAATCGGCCGGCCTGTAGACACGCATTAGCTGAAATGCGCTGTATTATGTTGCCCCAGGGCTCCCTTTCACAAGCCATGACTGTCTAGTCTGATTGTGTTGCACGGGCATGGTGAGCGAGATCTTCGTCCATCTATATTGCCAAAAATACGACGGGTATTCAGTAGCAAGCAATGCGAACATGTATTGTCGTTCAAGTTTGGTATAAGATCAGGCTAGATCAAGATACGAGTAGAGCCGTGACCTCTCCGCCCCCGACCCCATACTTGGGAAAGCGTCAGCGAAGTCGCTTGATTATCACGCGACTCCCTCCAGCGCTGGGAGTCTTGCGCTGGCTCACTGGCCTAGCATGTAGGTGAAGATGCGGTTGCCGATCCCTTGTAAAGTAGCGGACGCGATAATCGACAGTAAGTCCTTGGGATTTGCTGTTATATTCAAACGACATTGGTCATGAGCAGTTCACTAATGGAAGCTTTGGAGAGTCTTATGAGGTGAAAAAAACACTAGTGTCTCGTATCAGACGCCTTGTCGTGAGATTCAGCTGCATCTGCTGTCATTGCTCAATTGAAGTCTCATCCTAGCCGTATTAGTTTCGACTTCACTCTACAACTTATCCTAGACTGAATTTACCCCAATTTTCAATCATCTCTAGCAGCTAACATAACTTGTTTCTTAAGTAGTCCAGTGAACTGATCGAGGCAATGGAATTGCAAAGCTCCAGTCTTCTTCGTCGTTTCAAATCAGCAACCGATTAGTATGGAGGAAATCCAGCGGTCTTAGTAAGGTCAACGAAGCAACCCGTATGCCAATGGACGCCATTCGCGGGGTGAAGCACGTCTTAGAACGACGGGACATGAGCTTTGGCTTATTCTAGACCCGATATCTAGGAGACGATGAATTCCAGAACGTGATTTGACGCTCCTGGTTGAACAACATGGCAACACGCTTTCATGCCCTGACTCCGAAGCCAATCACCACTCACGATCTTCAGTATTCACAGCTATGAACGCAAACCATTTGACAGTTCCTCGATTGGACCGACACATGCCACAAAATGCTTACCTTATCTAGTCATCGTAGCCACAATACCCCGCGTACGGAGCAGATTGAATCGTCTGCTTCACACAAGATTCGGTATAAATCTGCGGAATGGAATGGGAACATAGAACCTCTGGGAAAACAGGACAAATACAAAAGGTGGCTGTATGTCATTTTATCAAGAATTATTCAGCGTTTCATAACGCCACGACGGTAAGCCTGAGTTCGGGTTCAAGATGCGGAGACTGAAGCTCATCCACTGCTGCCATCACCCGTGAAGTATTCTGTAATGCTGCTCAAGTGACGATGCATCTCTAATTCAATCGGTAGCCCTTATAAGCGCGTCGGCAAGCGCGAATGCCAGCTCAATCTCGAATATCTCGAGCTGCCTACCTACCGTCTTTCAAAATGCGGATGGGACGACTTCGATCGTTATCCACACAAGGACTTCGACCAAATGACTTCTTTATATGGCAACCAGTAAGCAGTGATATGCTTGAAAGCCACTCAAATTGTTCGCTTGGGCTTGGCAAGATTGCGAATACTCAGGCAAGGCGGTGACCCAACGGGAATCCAGGCTATCTTACAAACGCAATGACCCAAATATGAGTTATAAATTCAGAAGAATAACGAATTGAAGGGCTTTTGGAAACAGAAATTGCTTCAATGGTGATATCCTATTTCTAACCAGTATCTGGAATGTTTCCAAACACGAGGCGTCCACAAACACACATATACACCTGACACTCCCGAGTAGAATATGATGCTCTTCACCCACCTCCTGATGCGCATTTCAACCAAGTATTCATATTTATATAACACAAGGACGGACAGAAATGAAGGACACTTCGGCTCCTAGTGATGGGAGGTCTCTCGTAGTATGCTTCGCTTGGTGATAGCCGCAAAATAACGTTAGTCGTTGCTACGATTCAAGCAGTGAGCAAGTCGCCCAGCTCAGCCAACAAGCTATTAACCATTATATCACAAGACAGAACTTCTATCGGGCTTAAATATAAGTTCAAAGAAAGAGGAATAGCCTGTGATTGGAGTTATCTCCCCTTCGCTACGCAGGCCTAAGATGGTTAGGCTGTAGAATGCAGTTATCTCACAAGCACAAGACTCAGTATAAGTAGCCTTTATTTCAATAAATCTTTCATTCTATTGTAGACTGTGACATTGCACGGTTATGTGTTCTCGCGAGAGGGCGTTCACATACAGTATTCATACCGCAGCCACAAGCTCAGGCTGGACCTCGCTCGAAACAAGCGTTTCCCAGCTTCAGGGCAAGGAAACAAAACAAATACGTGACCATCATAGACCTCTGATGACGGAAGACCAAGTATACGCTGCGTATCGGGATGTAGCTTGCAAGCGTAGCATGTGCAGCCATTGCAACTTTTGAGGCTCAGAGCTTGCGTTGATCACATAAAACACGGGCGCCTCATTGTGTTCTCAGATGATTTCTTCTGCTAGAGTCGTCAGTAAATACTCAGGTCTCCTGTACGCGTTTCTCGACAACAACATACAGTCCCGCCGTCGCACCATGAGCCGGTTCAGGAATGCCAAGCCGATTGAAATCTCCCGCCTTTACCAGTTGGATCTTCGCGTCGACTTCACAACGAAGGCTGTACAAGATAATGACTCATTTAACCCTCGACTCGAATGCGGAAAGTCGGGTCTGAAAGCCACCCAACAGCCCCTTCTAGCCCTCCGACCATATCACATTGGGCTCCCCGTACAATATCTCCCCCAAGGCACATGAAACATTGAAATATGGGTGTATATGTCATCTATCCGATCCCTCCACGACATCCTACAAGTACATTGCTTCGCTTCCTCTTCTAGTTTCGTTGTAACACGTTTCAATATCCCCCTCTCCCCTCCCCAAACATCCCTCACGACACCAATTATCCCCACCTCACAGGACAAGCCTAGCAGGCTCCTCCTCGAGAATGATCTTGACCCTCTCCAAAAACACCTTGGCGCGCTTCTCGTCGCCCTTGGGAACCGTCAGGCTGAACAGGTTGCTTCCAGACGAGATGCTCTCAGCCGCAGCGGTAGCAGCCGCAGCCGCGACCGCCTTCTTGGGAGCGGAAACAGCCTTCTTCGGCGCGGCGAGGATGTCGTAGATGTCATTGCTGCTGCGCCTGGGCGTAGCCACAGCGCGGGGCGCGGTGAAGGACACCTCGGGCAGCGCGGAGATCTGGGGCAGGTAGTATCCCCTCGTGCCGCGGGGCGCGAGCTTGTGCAGGCCGAGGACCTGGTTGAAGAGCTCGTCGGCGGTGGGCTTGCGGGCGGAGGGCGGCAGGTCGTCGTTGGCGACCTCGGCGGCGCGCGTGACGAAGGTGGACACGGGCATGAAGACGCCGAGCGACTTCTGGATGCGCTTCTGCGCCTCGAGGACCTTGTACAGGGAGACGGGGAGGGCGATCTGCGTCTCGGAGGGGGGCGCGGGGGCGGCGGCAGCCTTCTTGGGCTCCTCCTTCTTGGGGTGCTCCTCCTTCTTAGGCGCGACCTTGATGTTGCTGAGGTCGAGGTGCGACAGCTTGGCGGCGTGGCTCATGAGCTTGCCCGGGGTCTCGGCGTTGATGGAGCCCAGGTAGGCGAGGACGTCGCCCTTGAGCAGGCGGCCGGCGGGGCCCGTGGGCTCGATGCGGCTGACGGTGTCCTTGTCGAGGCCGTGCTCGTTGACGAGGTGCTGGACGGAGGGGTAGAGGGGGTACCGCTGCTCGCGGGGCTCGCCGGTGTTCTTCTTCTGGGCCTGGGGGGCCTCGCGGCGTTCGGAGGTGGCGCTCTTGGGGGCGGCTTCGGACTCGGCGGGCTTGGAGGCGGAGGCGGACTTCTTGTTCTCTTCGGCGGGGACCTCGAGGGAGGAGAGGTCGTCGCCGGGCTCGGCGATGACGGCGATGCGGGTGCCGACCTGGACGGCCTTGGCGCCGTCGCCGGTGGTGATCTTGAACATGACGCCGTCGTCCTGGGCCTCGACGTCCATGGTGGCCTTGTCGGTCTCGATCTCGAGGAGGACGTCGCCGGCGGAGAAGGATTCGCCCTCCTTGACCTTCCAGCTGGCGATGTTACCCTCCGTCATGGTCGGGGACAGGGCGGGCATGGAGAAGTTCTGCGCGGCGAGGCATCGTGCTGAGGATCGGAAGCCTGTAATGTGACGAGGGAAGGGGGTGTCAGCTCCGCGGGTTCGGATGGTTCTGAGGTATTCTGAAAAGGTCCCTTTCGTCCAAGATGCAGGCAAAAGAGCCGCATCGGACTTTAGGTGTGGCAGCTTTACGGACCTCTAGTCTCGGCGGGGACTCTCCGGCCAACCACCCTCGCCGAGAGACGACACGCCGTCGCAAGGGAAGCCATCTCTCTCTCTATGAGCTATTATCCTCCTTCAAACTGACCCGGACGTTTGGAAGAAGAGGGCGGGGGAAGCACGGCTGCGTGGTGGTTTCGTCGTGGACGCAATTGAAGTCGGGCGTGGTCGGAGAAATGAGGGATGTGAAAGTGGGTTGAGAGATTGTTCCTTCTCGTCGCGCTGGCTGGAAAAGACTACCCCCCCGGTCTGCGGATATCTTTTTTTCGACTGCAAAATTGTCGAGACACACTGGAGCTTTGGCGTGAGCTACCGCATCCACCTGTTGGGATTTCCTCAAAAAAAAGCCCACGTTGCGCACGGACCGGGCGCCTGTCTGGGCGATTCTTGTTGGCTCATTGGCCGCCGTTGAACCAGGCAAGACCAGATGAACGAGGTACGTACCCCCGACTACTCGTGGGTGCGCGGTTTTGATGTCCCGACGTTCGGGAATAAGGCGATAGCGGGAGCCAACAAACAGTTTGGCGCCGTATCGTTGCGCCGCGCTCCGAGAGAACGAATCCCTGTTTGCAGATTGGACTGTCGCATTGGCCGTTGCGGGCCCTTTTCGAGGAAGCTCGGGCCCGGATCCTAGTCTCCACTGAATTTTTCGGGATAGCTTCATCCAAAAGTCGCTGCGGCTCCGTGTGGTCTGACGACGTCGAGAAGTCAATTGAGCCCCCAGCTCACAGGTGCGCACCTCACGATCTACTGCTATTTCACCAATTGACTTCCTACAGGCTACACACACACACACAATGGCCGCCTTATCAAGGGGCTTCGCCCTCCGCCTGCCCCTCCTCCCACGAACCCTCGCCCAACAACCCCTCCACTCCGTCTCCCGCTTCACGACGAGCACAACCCTCCGCTACGCCAAACCCGCGCCCAAAAAGTCGCCGATACCAAAGACATCATCCTCTGCCTCCCCCACCACAACCGCAGCCATCCCGGCAGCAAAACCTCACGCCCCCGCGACCGCCCAGCAGCAGCTGCAGCTGCAGCAGCAGCTCCTCCAGGCCACGAACCCCGCCGCCAGCCGCCTCCTCCAGGCCATCGCGGCCAAGGGCACGCCCACTCTCCTCTACGAGGCCGGCTCTCACTTCTGGATGAAGCTGTCCACCTGGGGCGCCGCGACCATGTTCTACGGCTACGCCATCATCAACTACGGCTTCTTCCGCGACTTCGTCGCCGAGCGCGCCGACCAGCTCGGGCCCTGGGTCACCTGGGCCTTCATCGGCGGCTGCATCGCCACGACGGGTTTCGGCTCCTACTTCTTCCGCGCCTCGCACAACATCGTCAAGAACATCCGCGCCCTTCCCACGGCCAAGATCCCCCGGGGCGAGCTGCCGCGCGGCATCGACCCCAAGACGACGCCCGTCCTCATCGAGATCAACGTCAAGCGCATCCTGCCGGGCATGCCCAAGAGGGCCGTCGTGCCGCCGCACAGGGTCGTCATTCCGTACAACGTGTTCCAGCCGCTGAGCCCGTTCAAGCCGTTGCAGAATATGAAGGCCGAGAAGGAGAAGGAGCGGAAGGAGAGGAAGGCGGCGCGCGATTACGACCGGGAGCACCTCATGACGGTGCCGATCCGGCACGCGGGCCGGGGAATGAAGTCCGCGTGGTTCGGGATCCAGCGGGCGTTGACGAAGACGGGGTTCATGAGGATAGAGGCTGGGGGCATGAAGATGAAGCTGGATGTCGCTTCGGGGTGGGCGCTGGACCAGGGACGGGCGATAGACAGCTTGGTCACCATTGAGAAGAAGTCAAGGACTTGACATGGTGGCAGATTAGGATTGTGAGCATATGTACAACACTGTATCAGACGAAAGCATAGACTTGGATGGCAGCGTAGTCTTCAACGCAATGTTGGCTGAAGACTGCCCATACTACATGACCGTGGCCAGAGACACCACAGAAGAATTACGAGAAACCAACTCGACAATCACTCTGGGCCTCACGACATGTCTCAACCCTCTCTGGGCTGAAAATTGTTTCCCAAAAAAAAAACACTTCAACTTCACCTGTATCAGCATGTGGTTTCCGTCAGAGTCTCATGCAGCAGACATTCCAATAAGCAAAGCCATCGACGCATCGTCGATCCTCACAGGCACGACATCCTATCGTTTAAAAAAGCCCGCAAGTGCCATGCAGCCTCATACACAACGACCCCTCTGCAGCGCAGAAACACCGACGTTGTAGATCTCGATCTCACCGACGGAATTGGCGCCTTCACAACATAGAATTCACACCTGCTCTGGCCGGAGCAACGTCGAAGCACCGTACCAAGGCAGTAATCACTTCAGACCGCTCACGAGTGCCCCTCCATCGCCAGCGCGCGCTTCACTCACGGGATGGTTGTGGACGGTCGACGGGTCTGGACGACAGCCGGAGGGGCAGAGAAGCCACCAGACGCAGATCGCCAACATGCCCCTGATCGCCTCTCACCCGTCCCTGATCATCGCCGTTCGACCAACGTGCCATTTTTGGCATCACCCCTCGCCTCATCTGCGGAGCGCACCGAGCACCGGAGGTACCGTTGACACCCGGAGACAATTCCGACGACCCAATGGCGACAGGGTTCTTGCAATATCCATGGGGCTGAACACGGGAGATGTAAGAGAAAAAAAACTGGAAGCATGCCGTACGTGGACGAAATAGCGGCGGGCGATCACAAAGAGGGGACTCGTTACTGGCGCAAATCGGCAGCAACACTACGAGATCGATCGTGATCCGGGATGAAGTGGCTAGTTAGTGGTTGTGTTGGTTGCCGTGGTGGTTGGAAAAAGTTGGCTGCTAGCTGTCAGTCCCACTTGGTAGGTGGGATAGAACGGTTGCTGGCGATCTATGGCGGTCAGTCAGCCTCATGGCGCAACTCGCAGAACGAGGCTATCCCTGTCTGCCAAAGCCACGTCGAACTCGGATCAACAAACATTACCTCCAGGGGCAACTGAAGAAATGCAGGACTCGGACGAACCCACCGACACATGTAGAACATTTGTCTTTGCCCAGATGATGTCGATCGCCTCATCTTGGAGGGGGACGCATGCGGGGTATAACTTCCAGGTGAAGCCATTCCCAGGTATCCGTTACGATGTACGAATATGGCGAATTGACCGGCGCGCTTGCTGAGCGGTGTGATGAGCGACTTCTCGTGAAGCAGGATTGGATGCCAAAACTCAGCCTCCGCAGTCAGATCAAGTGACAGAAGGTGTTGGTTGGACTGCCGCCATCTCGGGGTCGCCTACCACCCCGCCATGGAATATTCCAACAATGCCGTCATCGAGGCGGTCCTCGACCGGGTTGGCCATCAGCGACGAGTGAGCGATAATGTCTGCCGCCGATGGACCCACCGAATTGGGTGGAACATGGCCGGCGCCATGTCATTATCGACTGCTATCGCAGGGCGGGCGTCTGCTGGACGGAGCCATTGAGTACGGAGTACGTAAGGCAGGGAAGGTAGGGGACGTGCAGACAGGACTCGATCGCATTCTCCACCTCCAAGATCGCGGCTCCGGGCAGCAGCATGGGACGAGGAAAGCCGTTAAGTGCCTGATTTGAGTGACTGCATGATCCCTTTTCCGGTCGAAGGAAGAGGGCACGAGACACTGGACACCGCAGCGAGGGGATTATGTGCTTTGCACGACCGAAAAACGCCTCTCACAAACATGCGGTTTGCATTTGCGGTGTGGGAAATTGCGAGACGAGGACGACGGGGTCCTTGCCTTTGCGCGTGTGTAATAACCGTGTTGGGTGCGGTGCATTAGATCAATAGAGTCAGCGTGTGTCGAGCATGAGGCGATGGATGGGTTCCCCGCGATCCCTCATCACAGCATGACGCCCGTCATGCTTCGTGGTGTTGAGGTCAGATCATCAGCTCCTGATAGTCGAACCAATTCATACGATGCCCGCAACAGTAACAAAACACAGCAGAACTGGCCTGTTGACGTGCGAAAGCGGAGGGGTGGTAGCGCAAGACAAGGTCCGGGGTGTGGCAGTTTTGCTGTGTGGTGCAGAGTTCCGAGATGAGTAGTGTGGGGGGCCGCCCGGGTAGAGGCGCGAGACCGCTGCCGAGCCGAATAAGAAACTTGGAATGCGCATCTGAGTGTCTAGATGCCGCTCTAATGAACAGACGGACGCAGGCTGTCCATAGCTTCGGAGAGGAGAAGGAGGAGAAGGAGGAGACAGAAGAGAGACTGGCGGAGCGTGTTTCGGTACTTGCACCGAGAAACCCACGTCAGGCGGTAGGCGGCAGTAGAAACCCAGAATGGAGTAAAGTAGTTGCATGAGGTCTCCGCAAAGGTTAAGGCTGTGATCGTTGTCGGCCGCTTCGCGAAGGTGGATAAAACCAGCCAAAACGACGTCGAAAGACGTCTATTTCCGGCGTACGTATTGCCGTGGCTCAAGTCGACAAGGCGTGGTGAAGGCGGGAATGGCGTTTGGTTGGCCGCAGCCAACGGCCGTCGCCAATTCCCCACGAGATCGAGGGGCATCCCAAGGGTCCAGATGGCCCCTCCTTCTGGCTCGTCATGAGCCGATAGCAGCACAGACCACCATCGCCGAATCCCTGTCTCTCTCACTACCTAGGACGGCTTGGGAGTAGCGTCATCCAGTACGAGTGGAACGAGGCCCGTCAACCCATGTACATTGTGGCCTGCGATATCCACTCGCGGTCTTGCTTGCATGAGAGGTGTGCGAATGTGCAGGAAAGAGAATTTTTGCGACGGAGCGGTGAGCGAGCAATCGGCGTATCGCCTTGCCCCTACGAGCCACACAATCTGCGAGACGAACGCTGCGAATGTTCCGCATTCCTTGCCTTTCGTTAAGCGGTTGCATCTTCATATCATGTGGTCAAATCCCAGTTTCTCGGCTTGTTCGGTACTGCAGTTTGGCATTCCAGAGGATCTTCAGGGTTCAAGCAGCCTTGTTTGCTCGTGTCTCGTGGGATATGGACCTGGCGCGAGTAGCGCCGCGAGAAGCAGGGCAGGATTCGGATACGTCTCGTCTTGTCGGAACGGGGCGTGACCAGGGGTGGGATGCGTCGAGGTTATCCGGATACTGGATATTCTTTGCGCCGAATCCGACTGACCGACGAACGACAACGTCGGTCCCAGGCTTTGAGTTTGATATCCAACGTCGGCTCCAACGGATGCAATGGCTCCCGCTGCGGCTATACCAAGTAGCTGAAAAAGCATGGGATGGCATGGCGAAGATGCAGTAGCTCAGCGACTGGCTTGAACTTTACGTCAGCGTCATGGTTGTAGAACGCCAGCCATGCTTCCGTGGAGTTCCCAGTCCCGGCCATGGCGTTTCGTTTGGCGTGCGTACGTCGGTGGGCTTTTCTGATGGCTGACGATGATTCCTCGCTAGCCGCCACGAACGGAATTCCCATCTCTTGCGGTCGACAAGTCGAATTCCTGGGTGCGATGTTCGGTCAGGTATGGACCCTGCAGTCCTGATCCGGCGAGATCGACGGATGCTCGGCAGTCACCGCTTAACGGTGAGCATGAAGAGACTATTCACGGTCAAACGTGAATCGCACAGTTGGCCGATCTCTCTTGGCCGGCGAGTCAGCGGTCCCCGGTCCCCAGACCTCCAGCCTCGCATGGCCGGCATCTGATTGGCCAGCACCCCGTTACACGGATTAAGCCATGGATGGCCACATGCGCCGCTGCTCCCTGGTGTGTGCTTGGCATCGGAACCAAGTCCAAGACCTTTTGGAGGCGGTGGTTGGCCGCCAGTGCACTGGCCTGTCTCTTGTCTTTTCTCTCTCCAACATTTCTGTACACAGCATACTCGACCGGGCAGCAGCTGTCCGCATTCCTCGAGGTCTGGCCGCAGATGGGCCCGAATAGGATGCAGAAAATGTCTGATATGTCAAATGATTTTTCCCCGTACCTGGCGTGCAGGTCATGTCGCGAGAGTTGAAGACCGGACGGATAGGCGACCTCGTTTGGTCTGGCCCTTGTTTCACTGATATGGACGACGATGGGGTTGACAGCGTCGAATGAGGAAACGGCATCTGACAAGCCGCACCCTCCATCACGTCGTTAGGCCCGAGATGGCTGTACCACCTGCATCTCCACCGCCTCCTGGCGAGGACCCCAACCAGAGGCATCCCTGGGACGAGCCTCAAGTGCCTGATGATCGCTTCTCTCGTGCCTGGGTCAGCGCAAAGCGCCCGCGACAGCTGAGATATTGGACTGACTCGCCAGCAGCGATTGCGCCTTCCAGCCTCGCCAATTTGTTCGTCCAACGTCAGTTTCCAACTACGCGACCAAACAGGCGGACCGTCGTTCGTTCGTGGCGGCGGAAAGGGGCGACGAACCGACTCACAATCGGTGGTGTCGCAGGCCCAGCCACGCCCACATGACGGCCTCTCCAGGTCTCTCACCAGTTCCCGCGCGGGGCATGGCGCTGAGGCTGACCCTCCCAGACGACTCCTGTCATGAACAGCTTTAATTCCGTGTAAGAAGACAAGGTCAGCGTTGCAACCACCACGCGAGACATTGGACTCTCTTCATTATCGTTGCCGAATGTCGTTCATGCTGAATGAGGAAATCTCTGAATCTAGGCCATTGCAACAGGAGCCGGAGCAGAGAAGCGGTGAGGGTGAACACGGCGATGCGAAGGCGCAAAAGGTGCCGCCGTTGCAACTCGCAGAGTATGAGGTTCGTCGCGGCGCATGGTGGCATACCCCCCAAGGTAGGAATGGCAAAGGAGAGGCAGCAGCGTGGCATCGAGCATAGGGCAGACGACGAGGCGGCTGGCGGTGTTGAATGGGTATTCATCGCCGACCACCCATTCAAGGTTGCCTGTCGAAATTTGGTGTAGTGTATCCGCGCAGAGTGCAGTCCAAGTCTGGCATGTATCATCTACCTCGAAGAGACCGACACACGTTTGGCTGGCTCGAGCACACACACTCACACACTCAGATGCAACCACCCGTGAGATGGTCGGCCGTGCACTCCGCCGGCTGACCGACACTATTGCTACGGTCTGGTTTAAGGTCTCATCGGGGTCCCGGTCCCGTATGATTTCTTCGTAGATCCGTCGCGAATCTGACATGTAGCTATTCGCAGATTGAGGCGGCGACGATGGGGAACGAGTCCACAATGATGAATGCCGAGCCCGATGCAGTTATGTAAATGCGTGCCGGCGTCCCCTGCTCGATGATGGCTGCTGCTGCTGCTGCTTGCTACTGCCGCCGTCAGTGGTGGCCCTGGCGTGCGCCGGTGCTGCGGTATGGAGACAACGACGCAGTTTGACGATGATTTGTGACGACGGAGGGCATGCTTGCAAGGCCGCCGCATGAGAGCGTAGTGTGGCCGCGGGCGTGGGAAAAACTGGAGGGCCCGACGAATGGCGGCCTGGAATTGTGGACATGCCAACGTGGGGAGACGACGACGACGACGACAGAGTGCATGAGGGAGCGTGCACGATGATATTTCCACGCGCGACAGCCACTGTTGGTTTTTTTGATCCCACCCGTGATTTGCTGCGGTTGCGACACCAGCAGCACCTCAGCCAATGAGCGGGGCACGATGATCCTGCTGTGGAAGGAGAGCGACAGAAGACAGAGAGTCAAATGGCATGGTGTGGTGTGCGTGTGGCCCGAATGGAAGGGAATGCCTCAAAGTGGCAGCGACAAGGTCGTCAAGAGGTAAGGTGGGGTGGAGGGGAGGGGGAGGAAGGGGATGGCGGGGAAAGGAAAAAAAAGAAAAAAAAAAAAAAATGAGACTGGAGGGTCCCCTTCCTCGAGACGACCGGGATTATCGAAGGGTTGGAGGCAGGATGACATGCCATGGCAGCGACAAGAGGCCACAGCCGTTGCGGTCCCCAAGCTCCACGCTCCCAAATCCCAATCAAGCCGCATCAAAAGCTCGGGCTGGTGGAGGTATGACATAATTGTACCCATTCCCGCCCAGGGTGTGTTTTCCCACTGGCTGGCGCCCGCGGATATCCTCCGTGGTGGTGACGGCACCTTCATGACACTCGGTCTCTTGCTACTGGGCACTCTTCTTTTCTGCAGTTTCCACTGCGTCGTCCTGCGTCGTGCTAAGGAGTCGGGCCCTTTGTGACGGGAGTCGATGCTGCGACGAAGAACGCTGCATGCAATGCAGGGAGGTGGACCGCCGAGGGGAGGGGGATTTCTTGTTGGTAAAATAGTGACGACGGACACGAGGGTCGTGAGAGAAGCCATTACTCGATAGACGTCCGGCGCCGCGTAGCCATTGGACGGCGGGCGGAGTCGCAGGAAGTAAGGGATGGAGCACGATCGCCGGGCGGAAACCAGCGGGACGCACAATTCTGTAACGGGGGTGGTCATTTTGGGGCTTGGAGAAGGTAAAGTGTGAGGAGGGGGAGTCAATCGCACACGCCAAAGAAGGAATGCAAGTTGCAGTACCTAATCAACGACAGCCATCGAGTTACAAGTAGAGCAAGGAATGGCGTGGTAGCCAATTAGGATGAGGATCGTAGACAGCGCCGCGCACTTGTCATGTCGTCCTGGTTCGTTCTTGGAATACTAAGGTAGCGGCGTCGGGTCCGAAGGCGATGGGCATTTTGCGGAGGCGAACGGTTCGGTAGTTGGGTTGGCCAAAGAGGAAAAGTATCTTTTTTCCAATAGGCTGTTATTTTGGACCGTTCATGTTTGAGGCGCATAGGTAAAATCTGGGATTGATGAGCGAGTGGCATGGCGTTCGTCGGCTTGTACATAGAGACACGGTAATTCGGCGCCAAGCTCATCCAGATTTAGTGTTGTGCCAATACCACACCCGCGACGACCAAGAAATGTTTCTCTTCCCCAGGTTTTGTCTCTTCAGCCCTCTGGAATTATAAATCTGTAGTGGCAAACATTCAATCTAAGGCTGCGCGTGGAAACCGGAAACCGAACACTGCAGATAGATGATCTTGCGTCGCAACGGGCGAGTTAATTTTGTTCTATTTGCATCTCTACCGTCTATTTCGACCGGGCTTTGCCGTTTTGTTTTTAAAGTGCGGCTGGACCGTGATGGTGGTTTACTTTATATAGGTGATGTCGAATTGATTGAGTGCAATTGTCGCGGAGAGAAAAGAAGAAGAAAGGATGCAGAGTCAGTCAAATCGATGCGTGACGAGATATCAATATCGTGCATCAACTATCGTTATCAGAATCCAAAAAATCAATAGCAGACGTTGCATGGCGCAACGCTCTTCCTGAGGCCTGGCACGACGACATGTCCACGTCCACATCAGCAATTCAGCAGGCTCGCTGGCTGTCCGTACAAGGTACATTCGTCGACGGACGAGTGGATTCGACATGGCTGCCCTGCCCACGCTCATCTGGCGACGCTAAAACTGACGAGCGCAGCGCGCACGGACAGGAGCAACAGAGCCAGTGAGATGCTCACACAACTCCCAGGGCTCTCGGTGCAAGGCCAAGACCAAGCCTCCCAGGCGCTTCCTGGGCCATCGCTGACGGTTGAGTGCAACTGCAAAGGAAGGCCCTTGTTTTTTTTTTGTTTTTTTTTTTTAATGATTTTTCCCCCTCGCCAATTGAGAATCCCCTTAGCTGCTGTAGTGGGGGGCAGCCTGCCAGCACCGGGGTCCCTTAGCGTGGGACATGGGACGACCGTGCTGGGGCCTCGAGTGGACCGACAGGCGAAACAGGCGATGAAAAGACGAAATTGATCTCTCCGCCACGATCCAATGTCGTTGTGACAATCCATGCCGGCCCCGGCGCCGCTGGACGGCGCAGACGCGTTTGCAATTTTACTTGCGCCGATGCTTTGCTTTTGCAGTCTGCGCTATTGATGATCCGTCGCCGGCATCGTGATATTCGACATGCAGCCCGGTACTACAGACGCAGGTAACAGACGCGCCAATGGGTCAATGGCTGGCTAGCACTATTGACAATGGCCAGGAGTAGGACCCTGAGATGCCTACTGGAAGGTGCATCTCGCCTACCATTGGCCGTCGAGCTAATGCCGCACGTATCCGTACCGCACCCAGGCACTCCTCACGCACTCAATAGCCCAGGGCAGCAGATCATGCTTCCTCATCCCATCGCTCCGGCACTGTCAACAAGGTGCGTTGTCGCGCGCCGGATGACGGAAAGGAGCAGCAGGACCACAACCCACAACACACGATCCACGGGCTTGGAGACACAATGGATGGCATCATTCTGCATCGGTTCGCAGCTTCGCATTGCCAACGTGGAGCCCCAGATATCAGACAACATGGCGTAATCAGGCTATTCGCAACGGGCAACAGCATTGCGGTAATGTCCTGCGCATGACGGCTCGACGATGGCTGCTGGAATGCGTTATCAACGGCCCGTGGTCGAGTGGGCTTGGCTCCCCTCCACGTCGTCTTCGATGCGCGGGGGACGGGCCTTTAGGGCCTTTTGGCAGACGGAAGACAATAACAAATCTTCGGACGACCCGCGGAGAATAAGAAGCAGACAGATGGACGCAGCAACGGGCAACCCGTCAACAAAAACAACGACTGCCATGTGTAAACAAAAGGAAATGGTAGCGGTTGGACTCGCTCGGAGACCCTTGATGCTAGTTTGCATGAACAAAATGAGGTGGAAATGCACACCAGCCGGACCCGAGGCCGAACGACGAGTCGGGGGAGCGAATTGGCTTTCGCTCATCGCATGGCTGTTGCTCTTATCTCGCCCGGCCTCCCACGTCTTTGGGGTGTCCCGAGATCCCAATGCGCTGGATCCGGATGGGGTTGCGATGATGTGATTGTCTCGTGTGAAGGGAATGCCGCGCCTCCCAAAACATCCGGATTGTTGTTATCGTCCACCTTCTCGACGAATTCCAGAGGCATGGACGAGGCGAAATGAGAGTCAGCGGCGGTCAACGTTTGTAGACGAGACCAACGACAATTTGATATTGCCGGGGGGAGAGACAGTGGTGTTTTTTCTTTCTTTCCTGGTGCTGGCCTGCCTCTTGTCCCCTCGTTGCTGCTCGTCGCTTGTCACACCTTTGGGGCCAAGCGCAAGCCCCATCCGCAAGCCAGGGTCGCTGGTCGGTCGACCCCTGGTCGCCCCCCCCCCCCCCCCCGAGGCCCCAAGTGAGCTCCGAAGTCTCGGCGACAAACGGGCGAGGACTTGTACCAGAGACAAGCCTGGCGACTTCGCACCCTTCGACTGTAAGTCAGTCTAGAGTGCAAACGATAGCGTGCAGCGAACAATCGTGTGTCTTCGCAGGCGTTCCATTCCTCCAAATGGCGCCGCCCGTGTCATCTGACGACCGACCGCGCCCGCACCGCACACCTCTTGTTGTCGTCGTCCGGCCACCGGGCGAAGGATGGCTAGAGGCGCAACACGATGGCTGTTTTGACTGTTTTGATGCGTGCTGCCACGGAGAATTAGAAGCGAAGAGACGAACGCGGAAAAAAAAAAAGAAAAAAAAAAGATGGCACAGGAGGCCGGTAGGGGCTCGTCGACGATCCGGCCGTGCGCCGGAGCCGTTGACGGATTGGACGCTTATGTAGCTCTCTGTCTGGAGCCCGTCATATCGATTATCTGGAATACGATAACGCGTCGTCAAACACACGTGCATCTCATCTTAGGTCTCTGGGTGTTTTCGGACATGTTATGTGGGAAATAGGGGAGAGAGAGGAGCCGGCAGACGGGGGGCGGCTTCGGGGCGTGGAGATGGTGCGGCATCATGACCGAGTCGAGACAGTGGACGACGAGTTGACTCGAGTCGTCGGCACTGGGCCTACACGAGGACGGGGGCGACCGGGGGAACACGGTCAAGGGCCACGAGATGGGATGCCGGGGGACCATAGACGCGATGTCTTTGTTTGAATGTGGGATGGCAGGCAAAGATGGATAGACGCACAAGAAGAGAAAAAAGTAAAGGCGACGATGGCCGGGGAAAGAAAGGCCAGAATCAATTCGAATCAAACGGGAAATGCAAAATGCAGCGGAAGTGTGGCCGGCATCGCATGCCGCGCTTGCGATGCGGATGGGATGCACGTCTGAAGGTGCAAGTCAAACAAGACGTGCAGCGCAGAGGCAGAAGAATGTGATGAATGGATGGATGATCGAATAGCGAGAGACAAACAGAAACAGCCGGAGCCTGCGAGAGAGAGCACATGCAGACCGTAAGCAGGCTGTGAGCACAATTATTGGCTGAGACGTCGGGGGGTGGAGACTTTTGGGGAAGGCAGTTGGCGGGCAAGACGAGCAGCAGCAGCAGCAGCGACATGAGGCGGGCAGGAGGCGGGAGCTGCAGCATCGTGAGTTTCTGTGTGCCATCTGTAATTATCTGGCCCTCCTGGCTGCCCAGTGTCTGCCTCTGTCGTGGCTTCGTTATCCGAAGGCAGGAAGCGGCAGCGAAGAAAAAAACAGTCGCGGAAGGAGACGCTCAACCAACCAACAGGAAAAAAAAGAGAGGCAGCAGTCGCAGTTGCAGTCGAAATGGAAAGGCCCATCTCGCATCCTCCTCCTCCTTCCCAGATGTATTGGACGAGTGAAGTACCGGGTACTTTCAACGTCTCCAACCCACACCTTCCTCTGCGTCTGCTCTTCCTGTCTTTCTCTCTTCTGTGCTCACCAGCGACAGACCTGCCGCCTCAAAGCAGGGGTGTCCCTAGCTGATGCTAATCGCTCTGCATCTGTCTGTCTGTCTGGTCTGTCGTCTCTCGCAAGTTCGAGCTCCATCTTTCCCGCCGTCTTCCATCGTCAACCGCCTTCATGCAGTGCAGCCTCTCACACTCACACCCACACTCACTGGCACTGGCAGCGGCACTGGTTTCTCGCCTCTTCTCGCTGCTGCCGCTGGCGAACCGTCCTTGGCGCCTCGACTGAAGGGTGCAGGGTCGACCAGAGCGCGATGCCTGTTAGCGTGCTCAGGGTAGGTGCTGGGGGTATGCCAGTCAGCTAAACCTCGCCCAGGGTCAGGGTTCTGGGAGGCCTGTCTCTTGCCCAAATGCTCTTGTGGGTTCTCGTGAGTGGGCAACTCTCAACTGGCCTGTTCCCACTGCCATGGTCATATCCCATCGCCCATGCCCGCCTGGTGCTCTCTCTCTCTCTCTCTCTCCCCCTCTCTCTGTGGTCTCCCGCATCCAGCCAGCCAGGGTGTCTGGAGCAGGGTCACCCGTCAGGGAAGGCTGGCTGCTGGTCTCTTTCTTCGCTGCAGGGTGTGGATACCGCGCGAAAAAAAGGTGTGGGTGCTTGCTTGGTGCTGGACGATGGGATGGGATGGAAAAAAAGATGGGTGTGGTGGGTGTGGGTGGGCGGCGGCCTGGCGCTGCCTCTGTCTGGCTGGCGACGATGTGCACCACCCTGAGGAGCCAGACAGAGAGAGAGAGAGAGGGGAGTCCACTGCCCGTGGATGGACAAGGTGTGCTTGGATGCGTGGGTTGGGTGCGTGGGTAAAGCGGTAGCAGTACTGGGGAGGTACTGGGCACCCTGCCCACCACCCACCACCCACCCCCCGTCCGTCGTCTCCTTCCTGCTCTCCTACCTAGTCTCTCCCCTACTCTGCTAGCCTGCCCGTCTACTTGCTCCTGGCCTGGCACCTCAGCGCACCGGGAGAGAGAGAGAGAGGCAGGTTGACGACCATTTGTTATTATTAAACCCGGACCCCGTCCGACCACCCCCCTCGATCTAAGAAAGACCCTTTCCCTCACACTCCTTTCTCTGTATTGTGCAGAGTCGTCGAGAGGAGTTGGAAATAGCTTCCTCGACCCTCGAACCTTTCAACAAACATCCTCCTCCTCGTACGAGCCTCACCTCGCCTCGCAACGTACCGTATCGTACCGTACCTTATCGCCTCGCCTCGTCCGTCCTTCACTGCGACGAACACAATATCCCCGTCGGCCGACTCGATATCTGCGAGAGATAGAGAACCACTGTTCGCGGTGCTGCTTCTCTGTCCGTCACCACCACCACCACCACCACCAACATCAACTCGAGACAGGGTGAGTGTTCTCTCTTTGGATGGTTCTACTTTTGCGTTGCCTACTTCACGCCCAGAAACCAGAGGGGAAACAGAACAAAACCAAGACCACGGTTCACCACAACTGCCTTTTTTTGCCTTTTGTACACAGCATTTTTGCCTCGCACCCGTGACTCCCCCCCTCCCGCCGCCTGCTTATCTCCTCGCCTCGTTTTTACGAGGGACGAGGACAACGTCTGCCTTGCTGAGCACATCTGCACGTTCTCGTCTGCAAATCCGTCTTGTCTCCCAAAAGTTTGCCTGTCGTGTCTGCCTGTATTATCTATCGCCTGTCACTATTCACCAGCATTCGGCCGCCCCGTGTTTTCTCACTTCGACACACCTCCCGTTCCCCCCAGAGTCGTCCTCGGCCTCTTGTCCTCCCCTTCAGAATTCCTGCGTTGTGAGACAAGACGGGCCCTGCAGCATCTGCAACGGGATACATCACTCGTGGCCCCTCTCACGAGCCAGTCCTGTCATCCCGACTGTACTGCCCGGCGAAGTATCGCAACGGCGCTTCCCTCTCCAGCAGAACCCCCCCGCCCGACATCCTCAGAGTCACCTCATGGGTTTTCAGCCACGCAGCGACAAAATACTAATCCGAGTTGCACTAGACTGCGGTAGAACCGGTCACGACTCAATTTTCCTCGTCCGACTCGCATAGCGGAATCTGGTACAAGAGTTGAGAGATTTCTCCTCCGACCATATTAGGCGCCGAGACTCGCCGTTCCCTCCTTTCCTCAACCCAGATACCCTACACCCAGTTATTGTTTTTGCCCCCGATGCGTCCTTGAAAATGGATTCTGAAGACGGGGAGTTGTTCATAAAGGTATGTCGCCAGATTTTCGTCTTATCGCTCGCTGCTTGGCTGTGCCGCCTCTCTCTATCTGTTCCGTATTGCTCACGATATCTTAAGCAACTGGCCAGCTTCGTGCGCACGCACGAAAAGGCTCTCGCCAACGCCTTGCAATTCCGAAGACAGACCGCCCGCCATGGCGCCTCGCAGAGTGTCAGCTCGCTGCCCACGCCGCAGTCTCCTGTCGTTCCCGAACGGCCATCGACCTCGGCTTCTACTTCGAGCGGCCTTGCCTCCGCCCTATCTCTGGGCTCTCTGAACTTCACTTCGCACAGCGTAAAGTCTGCGAAGCTGGCCTTGACGCCTCACCACCTATTCTACCTACTTTCTCGATTCGAAGAACTCGCCATTCCTGTCGGCCCCATGAAGATTCGCCTCGAGAACCTCCACGATAGCTCTACATCCGCCAACTACGTTTCATTCCTTAGCAATACCCAACGATCCAGAAGCCGCGGCTCCGATGTCGGTTCCATACACTCCGTATCTAGTGTCCGCAGCGTCATGTCTGGCATGTCGGCTCTTTGGCAAAGCTTTGGCATCGGTGCCAGTATATCTGCCGCCAGAACAGAGCGACAAAAGGCTGCCATCCAGGCTGACCTGAAATACCTCTACTCGGCTTTCACCAAGATTCCGTGCCTGCGTCTCGCCCCCGATTGGCGTGCCCGCCTGATTCGCGGCTACGAAGAATTCCCGTTCGACTCTGCCGTACCACTATACGTTTTCAAGAACGTCCAAGCTCTTGAAGTAAACAGCATCGACTTTAGACAGTTCTTTGGCTGGGACAAGATGGCCGAGCAGCTTAGATCTCTCACTCTCAAGCGTGCCGGCGTGGAAGACCCCGCGGACATCCTTATCGACATTGTGCTCGACGACATGGACAAGAGGCGCAGGAGAAGTGCGAAGCAACAATCTTCCCCAACAACACCTTGGCCCGCCAGTTCGAGTCCTCGTAGGAGTCCGACGCTCCCGCATGCAGAACTCCATAAGGCTACTTCAGCACCAGGTTCGCCGGACCCGCGAAGCTCTATCGGAGACCTCGGCATCGGTTCCTTGAGCATGCACGACGACGATATGGCACCTGGCGAAGGCAGAAGGCCTTCTATCGCTCGCACCGAGACCTTTGAGGCCATGTCACCGCCGAAGAGCAGGCCGCGCAGCAACTCGCCCACCCGGCCAATCAGCTCGCGCAACCACTCGCACATGAGAGGCGGCCACAAGGTTCGTCGCTCCGGATCTGGTAGCTCGCAGTCGAGCCTGTCGGACTCGTGGCACCACAGCCGTACTGGAAGCTCCTCAAATCTGTTGAACATGGGCATTTTGCCGGCGTCCAAGTGGCGCTTCCTCAAGCACCTTAGCCTTGCAGACAACTCCATGACCTCCATCCCGGCTACCAGCTTGGCTCCTCTCGCAAACACCCTCCATTCGCTGGACTTGTCGTCGAACCTGTTTACTCAGATTCCCGATAGTCTGGCCACCCTTACCGCCCTCCGCGCACTTAACCTCTCACACTGCATGATTGATGGGCTCCACTCCCTGACGCGCAATCCCCTCCCCGCCATCTCAGCCCTCAACCTCCGGGCCAACCGACTCCAGTCCATTGCCGGCATCGAGAAGTTGTACCCTCTCGAGCGTTTGGACCTGAGAGATAACCGCCTCTCTGATCCCTCGGAGCTTGCTAGACTTACCGGCATCCCCGACATTCGGGAGATCTGGGTCGAGGGCAACCCCTTCACTCGCACCCACAAGGACTACCGCATCACCATCTTCAACCTGTTCCGGAAGACTCCCGGCTACACTGAGGACATCATCATTGACAACTCCGGCCCTTCCTACTCAGAGAGAAGATACCTGGTCGAGCGTACTCCGGTGCCCGCCGCGGTCCCAGTTGTCAAGCCCGCCCCTGCCGACATTCCCGCCGTCGATGTCAGCAAGCCCGCTATCATCTACGACCTTCCCAAGGAGGCGTCCGTTCTCCGTAAGGAGCGACCGGTTCCAAAGGCCGTCACTAGCGAGGTTAACACCAGCTCCACTCGGCGCCGTAAGACCCCTAAAAGGCGCATAGTGGATCTGTCAACATCTGATGGCACCCCAATCTTGCCGCCTGGTGTTGCACAGCTCCCGCCGACCGATGTCAAGGTCCTGGCTGCGGACGCCACTGCTACCGCAGCCGGGTCCGACAGCAACTACCGCATCTCCCAACCCCCCGAGGTTCCACCTCTGCCGTCTGCGGTGCTTTCCGATGGCCGAAAAGCCACCTCACAACCGGAAGTACCACGCATCGACACTAGCGTAGTCCCCGAGCTTCCTCCCATCTATACGACTCGCGAGACCCCGGCCGACTCCCAGGACTGGGACGTCAGTGGCGAGATGTATCGCAGAAAGATCGAGGCGCTACGGGACAAGGTTGGAAACGGCTACCTGAGCGTGCTCAGTGAGGAGGGTTGGGATCCCTCTCGCCCTCCAACATACACTGTCCCCGACTTCAGTCCAGCCTCGACTGTACGGCCTAGCCCTACAACACCCCGTACCACCACCACCACTCATCACCCCCAGGCCATCCACAGTGGCCGCACTCTTGGTTAAAAAAGTCACCTTTCCATGATACCCTTCATGATACCCCACCCCCCTCTTGAGGTTCAATTCTACACTGGGCTGCATTCTCGATTTCTCGTTTGCAGCATCGCATCTGGCATTGCCACGAGCATGGACTTGTCCACCCATTGTGTTATTCGTCATCTTTTTCCGAGCATGTTAGAGCATAGCGTACAAGGCGTTCCGGTTCAGCGGGTTCTTTCGTTCATCCCGCACTTTTCTTCTCCTTCTCACAGATTGCACCGCCCGAGGTGGTAGAAGGCCACAGTAGATCTTGCCGCTTCTCGTCTGTCTGGTTTCTCGGCGCGGCTCCCTGAAGGGGGTCTCGGTCTTGGGCTCATAGGGATAGGCGGATGAAAAAAAAAAGCGAGTGGCATTGGCGTGCAGGTTTCCTCTTTCTTTCTTCTCTTCTTCAAGACTTCCATTTTGGCACTTGATTTTTCCGAACCTGGCGTTGGCGGATTACTTATCTCGAGTGGCTTTAGTCCTTTCTTTTTTTCTTTTTTGCTGGTCATCATGGGGCACGAAAAAAATCCCGGCATGAAGGTTTTGCATTGCGCGTTGTTGGTATGGCAGATGATGACTTGTCATGAAGACAAGCTGGCGGGCGGGCGGTCGGCTCCTTAATACATGAAGAAATGCATTGTTCAAACTTTTCGGTCTACAACATGACGTGATATGGTGACTAGATACGTGCCTTCTGTGATGATAATCCACTGCAACTTGGACGTCGAGGATCTATATTGCCGATCAGGATGTGCCTGTAGCGGCGTATAAAACAAAAGCCTTGCTACCGGTGAGTAACATCAGAGCAATGGCTTTCTTCTGCTCCCCGGATTTCCCGCGGTTCATGCTTGTTATGCGCGTCGAGCTTGCGATGACTTGAGGTTACTTACTTGCGACCACCACACTCGCTGCCATCGCCCTTTGCTGTTCTCCTTGGCTTTCCCGTTTCTATTCGCGTGTATACTGAAGGGAAAGCTGATTCGAAAACGGGTATTAGGCATACGCAGTGGCATTGTCTGCAAAGTCTAGGTACCAGACACAGATAAGGCGACAACAAAGACACCATGGCTTATTGTTTTCTTCGCGAGTCATACTTAGCTTGGCGGAGAGGCCTTGACGTTATACACAGAGCCTAGGGCTTCTTCTGGTCAAGTTTGGCAGTAATTGAGGAGCTTGGTTTGAAGGTCTGCTCTCACCATGAGACTGCCGTGGGCTCCAAGGGGTGGTGGTTTCTGTGGGGGTATAAATCAAGGCTTCAGGTTAAAGACTTCGACTGCTCGAATCACTGTGTGTCTGCACTCTCGGGCTTGATGGGAACCAGAGTAACTTATACTAAATTCAGGTCTCTATTTACAAAATAGACATCGGACTAAGTGATTGCATCCTGTCCCAGAGCCTTTTTTGCCGCCGTCCTTCGTTGTCGTAGTCTTCTGTTGGTCTCTTAGTATTCATGGTCCGATGATACATCAGAGCTACGCGAGTGCTTGAGGCCGTCACTTTCACCCTCAGTACAACTTCGTAGCTGCAAGTTGTACACAGGTCTCTATCAAGCTGCCGTCTGCTGGTGAGACCCATGCTACAGCCGTCAACTCATTGGCTTGTCTTGGCCTGGGTCCTGAGAGCATACGAGGAAGAACCCGTGTTTGGCACTTAAAAGACTTTGCTGTTGGAGTGTTGGGAAGCGACTATGCGGTCTCGGTGGGCTGAACTTCACAATGTTTGAGTGAACGAGGCGGGTGATCGTTGAATATGAATAACTTGGAACTTTTTGGCATTCATCAAAGAGCCTCAATTGGGTTCTGAGCGGCAAAGATGAAGGTAGGCATGTTGTGAATTCTTCACTCGCGCAGTTCAAAGCATGATGACGGACACAGAGTTGACGTAGAGCTGGAAGAGACAGTTATGTGTAGCAGGCATCCGTCATTCTGACCTGTTTCTCTCGTTCCTCATCTTTTGCCTATTCATTCTGATGTTTCTAAATATGTGCCTTCTGAGCTGAGATGATTCGGAGGGCGGATGGGATGTCAGACTTCTTGGTCTGATCATAAGACATTTGCCTTGCTCAAACAACAGTCGATCTGTTAAAAACATTTGTTTCGATTCTGAGAGCTTGTCGGTAGAAACAACAATGGGCCCCTTTATATCACATATGAGGGCCCTTGAAGTTGTGTAAGGATCGGCAGACTTTTATATATCGGTGAGTTTCGACCATGTGAATCGCCTTCTAACAGTTGACACGCCTGGCAGTGAGTCCTGAAGAATCCATGGGACGAATATAAAGTGTATTGGCCTTGCTTAAGAAGCGGACTGGACGAGGAAACTACGGTCTGGGCATGACTACATGCTCTCCTCTAGAGTATTGCTAACATCATACTTCAGGGACAACAGAATTGGTAGATGAGGACAATAAATTCTGGGTAGAAGGATTTGCGAGCCTCGTGTCTATGCCCTCGAGGATCATCATGTTCTGGTTGGCGGGCTTCGATCTCTTTCAAGGATTCGGCACAATGCCAATTCGATTGTGGTGGCGAGGGAAATACTGAAGCATCATTCGTCTTTCTAAACCCCCATCACAGCAGCAAGGCGTAATTCCGTCGATTCCCCGAGTGCAGGTGAGGAGTCTGTGACTTCCCCTTGTTGGGTTGTGTGAGGTGAATTGCGCCTGCCCAAAGCACGAGGGCGCTCCTGCCTCGCGGAATGGCAAACCTCACCTGCGACTTTATCAGGAGGCAGGTGACCGTCCTGCTCAACCGCGCTATCGGACTTGCCCTGGGTCCAACTGGCTCGACGGGTCAATCGACCCGAGGTGTGAGTGGCTACCAGGGATCACAGGTTCGGAGCCCGGTTCTGACTTTTTTTTTCGATTTTTGCTTTTTTGCGCCCCTTTTGATTTATTGTGGCAACTCCCTTGTGCATGGACTTGGGCTTGAAGTCGGTCGTCTTTGCTGTGCCCGATATAAATACACAGGTTATTAGAAATCTCACAACTACGAAGCTCATGAGATCAAGCCAGTCCTTCACTGAATGTTTCTACGGCATAGCCGGCCACCACCCAATTATATACGTTCTAGTCGCTGCGAATGAGCCCAATGGCTACCGCCTTTTCCCCGTGAATTTCACAGCCCTGTGAGCTTTTATTTGTAGAGAATAAGAACGGAAGAATGGAACTGGTGGAAAGAGGAGACCGAAGATACCTTAGGCGCTCTCACTGATGTTGAATCCTCTCTTAATGTGACGGCGACTTGAATGAGACGTGTGAGCTCAGCGAAGAGAAGACACTCATTTCATTAGACAGAGCAGGGCTTCTGAATTGGTTGGTTTCTGATGCTATGTTTTCGTTACGGCCATGCATTGATATGAGATCTAAGAAGACAGACGTTCCACCAAGGGTCATGAGCGTATATCTTCCGGCAACACCATGGCGTCATGCTTCTCTTAAAGCAATTGATCGCCTGCCATTCTGCTTTAGTCTATATAGCAGATCTTGAGTAATTCCACGAGGAGCGCTTTTCGATGCTTGCGGGTGCCTCAACGTTCTTTAGACGTGAGTTTGCATCCACCTTCCTTCGCCCCTGACTTCTTCGTTAGCAGGAACGATCTTCGTATTAGAGTGCTATTTTGCATCAAAGGCTGAAATACCGGCAACATGCCGTCTGTAAACCGCTATTAGAACCATGAAAGCTGCTATGTACCTGATACGTCGCATCTTGCAGTGACCTTCCTCTCACAGGGACGGATTTGTCATTTGTCCCGAGTGAGGTAGATGTCGTATTTGTGGAAACCCGCTCCAAGGGGAGAGGCCATACTATCTGGACATTTGCGACTGGTTGACATATAAATATTGTGTTAGCTAGGATATGATGATCGAAGCAACACAATGGGCAGCATCGTTTGTTCATTGCCTTCGCTTCTCCCGGGTGATTGAAAATCCAACGTGGGATGAGTGCCATATTCATGCATGATGGCGACTTACATGGGCTGATGATAATCGGCACAAAGATCGGTATTCATCATCCATGTCCTTCTCGTATACATTGAGTCTCCAACAGGGGCTTCGGGTTTATCTGGGCTTGTTTGACTTTCAGTCAGAAGCTGTGTCCTGCTACCATCACGCTGTACTCAACTTTCGTTTTCAGCATCAACTGAGAGATACGTCCGACTCATTGGCATCCTCATTCAATGAGAATGAATCCCGCAGTCATCTTTTTTAAGGTCATGCGGCTGATCAAAACGAACGTAGCAGTCATTTAAGTAACTAATTGATGTGTACTGAGGAAAAGAGAGTGAAGCGTGCAATCTCTGGACTAAACATCTTCAATGAAAAGAGAAAGAAAGAAACTCATCCATGTAAGTCGTTTCTCAAAATTCCAGATCAACCCACACAGATTTTTGTATGCGCGTGAGTCCTGCAAATCTTGTCACAAACGTTGTCTTCCAGCCCCTGTTCTCCCTCCCTGAGAGCGCCGCTCATAGGTATACTCCTCCTGTTCTTCTTCATCATCATAATGATCTCGCAGATTGTCGTCTTCCATGTCACCGTCATCCTCATGATAGTCGTCCTGAGCCGATCGAGTCATGCGGCTTCCCCGCGGGCGCTGCTGCTCTCGGCCTGCTCCACGTCCTGCTCCACGTCCTGCGCCCATGTCGTCCTGGCGTCTTCGATTTTCAGGTTGAGTTCTATCGAATACGTCGGAACGTTGTGACCTTGAATTTTGCTGAGCTCTCGAAGAAGAGAATTCAGGGTCTACTGAAGAGTCCCTGTATCTGGCTATCTGCGTGCGTCGCCTTGTGGTTCGGTCAGGGTGGTCTTCATTGTTTCTCTCTCTCGCCCGCCAATGATCCGCACGCTCTTGGCGACGCTTTGCCTGGTCCTCCTGATCCCCAATCTTGACAATATTGAGATACTCCTCAAATTCATCTGTGGTGTCTGCAACGGCCTCGAAATGTTTGGCTGTCAGCGTGGCTGGGCTTTCGTCTTTGCTGCCTTTCTCCAATTTGGTTTGTTTGTCGTAAAGAGCGAGTCCTGCCGCTATTTGCACTGCGTTTCTGATTTGTCGTCCATTCCATGGACCTCTTTTCCTGCGAGTTCTTCTGGAATACTCCTCATATTCATCGCTGACGAACCTTATTATGCTCTCGTCCTCGACGTCCAGATAACCATCCCCCGCAACGCCATCTTTGACTCTGGGTAAACGTTGAAGATTGGCCTCGAGGATTTTGATTGTGTCGATGAGACTCAAATTGGGGTAACAGAGACTAAGATGCACGCGGGAACGAAACCCTTCATCGAGAGCACCGACTCTGTTGGTTGTGAGGAACAAAATCCCGCTATAATACTCCAAGACTCTGAGGAACACTTGGAAACGGATGGTCAGTTGCAGTCACTCGAGAGTTATAGGGCTATGTCAGGACTCACCTCCCACGAGAGCGTTGCGTTCTAGATTTCCACCACCGCGTTCCCTCTGTGTGAGGAATACATCAGCTTCGTCAAACAAAAGAATGCAGTTCCACAAATGGGCATAGCGGAAAATATCCTTCAAGGACCTTTCGACTGCTGCAGGCGAGAACCCGAGATCGCCGCAGGTGATAGGAAATAGCGGCCTCTCAGTTTCAGCTGCAACTGCTTCTGCTGTCGCTGTCTTTCCAACACCAGGCGCGCCATGTAACAGTATTACAAGTCCCTTTCCTTTTCCTCTGACGGGATCAAGATCGGAAGTAGAAGGTCCTTGTTTGCCCCTGAAGTGTGCCGCAACAGCTGACCGAATCATCCTCCGGCGTTCAGGCTTCATCTGAATTTGGTCCAGAGTGAGACTGCCTTGCTCGGTATTGAATTCAATACTTCTGACGTCGATTCGTGTAAACTTTCGCTCTCGTAAGACGTAGGCGAATGCCCGTCGAGGTAGTAGAACAATATCTTCTTCAGACCAAGTCCACTCCAGCCAATTCGCCTTTTTGTCTAAGAATGGATCCTGAGACACCCATGTATTCGCTTCCGACTTGTACAGTTTTTGCTCTTCAATGATGATCGAAGTAGTTACACTATACGAAAGCCGGTGTTGGGGAAATGCTTTGACACCTTCTTCCCAGATTTTCAGGGGAACCTCAGCGTAAGGCATTGAATTCCAAGGTGCGGGAAAATGTAGCGGCACCCCTGACATGGTTTCCCATCCAGGATAGCTCTGAAGCGGTCTTTGAAGTCGACAATAATCTCACTCTCGATGTGTTCGGGCGACTGAACTTCTCCCCCTTCATGATCTCGAAAAGTCTCTCCGAACAGACCTGTGATGAAGGTCCATCCCGAGTAGTAATGGTGCTTCGTGCTACTCCTGATGCACTTCAGGAAGAGCTCCCCACAAGCTTTCTGCTCCTCGAAAACGTCCTTCTTGCTCTCATGGAGAGACAGAGGATAGCATTCTAAGGAGGTAATATCTCTCTCTCCTATGAAACGTTTGAATCGAACGGTCGTCCAAATAGGCACAAGGCGTTCTCCATCGTAATCAAACGAGTAAAGCGACCATTGAGTGAACTCGCTTTTATCTGTTTGCGGGTTAATTCTGTAAACCGAAGGGACAGCGGCAGGGCAACAAGACACCATTCTCCATACCCTCTGGACCGCAGATCTGTGTAGGAGCCTCTTCGTCCTCGCCCTGTGAGCAAGAAAGGCCAGTGATCCAGGTTGAAAGAGATAAGGAATGTCCTCGAAGCAAATACGTTGGCAATTTTGAAGCTGGGAGCCTCGAAAATTGTCCCGGATGGGAACGACGACTTGTTCCACAAAATTGACAAAACACCGCATGTGGCCTAAGTCTTGTTCAAATGAAGCTAACGGTTCCGCATACCCTTGATCAATTTTTTCCTCGGGCATCTCAGTTGCGGCGTTGATCAGGTCAGTTGTCGGATGCGAGATGCCCTTGTCGTGAGGATTGATTTTCTGTTCCTCGCTCGTCGTAATGTCCTTTGCTGCGGTATGCGATCCAGCCGGGATCGGCTTATCCATTGCCTTTTCCATCTCGAACAACTTGGATTTCATCCCAGCAAGTGACTCCTCAAGCACTCGAAATGGGCGATGGAACTCGACGACCTTCTCTCTGGCAAGGACATCGTAACCAGCAACAGATGCTAGCGCACGGAGAACGACCGGGGAACGGAGCCTAATGCGCATAATTCGTCCTTCTGGTGCAGTTGCTGAGCCTGGTGATAGCTTCAATCGCGAGATGTACGCATGCTTGTGGCCATCGATACGTTGATCTGGAGGTCCTGGGCGTACAATACGACCAAGTGGCACTGGCGGTATGTAGGGAGGAGGAGGCGGCGGGCCGTTGGATGACGGTGGTTGCTGACTAGCAGAGGAAACAAACTGCGGCGGCGGCGGCAGCGGCATCCGGGGTGTATGCAGCTTCGCGGGTGTTGGTCGACGCGATGACCGACGTCGAGCATGTTGCGGTGGTGGTGGCGAGGGGCTATCTCTCTTGTCATCCTCCGCCATCATTTCATGAAACCATTCCGGCTTTGCGACAAAGACTTCGATTCCAAAGTCGCCCTCATCTGTTCGCATTCTGTTCTGGAATCCTTCGTAATTGTAGTATCGTACCCCCGACGTCAAAGGTCTCTCCAATAGTGAGACGTCTTCAATTGATACATCGTCGTAATCGGAATCGGAATCTGTGGTGTATCGGGTTCCATATGATTTTCTCCTTCTTCTTGATCGAGATGATCGCTTCTTTCTGAGTTTCGAATTATCCCGCTCACTGTGCGAGGCTGGAACATCAGAGTCTGATTCCGTAGTAGCAGCCGTTTCTGACATGTTGACGGTTGCGTTGTGTCGAACCCAACTCGTGCATCCAATCGAGACGTAGCTTGCAGTGATGTGCGGAAAAGCTGGTTAGAAAAGTTGCACGTCCAGGGTCAACTTGAAGCGATGTCTCGCTTTTGTACTCTTCTCAAAGGAGGGGTGTTCTCTTGAGTCTCGATTCGACTGCTCCGAGCCTCGCCAACGTTTCATTGCAGGATGACATCCTGGATGCTGAGCTGCTGCAGCTCAGCGGCAGGCTGAGGCCTTGGCGCTAAATCATTGGAGCAGAGCTGAGATGCCCTGGCGTCAAGAGGGTAGTCAGAAATGTATTCTAGGAATGGCGTTCCGTCGGACTACTATCATGAGCTAATAGATGTCATGGAAACGGCTGGCGAGCCAATGCAGTCATAGTCATGCCCCTTTACCTGGGTTGGCTTACATGGGGTTCATGACCCAAACCGTGACCCGGGCTACCCCTCAAAGGATTGAAATAAGGCTGTGGGCAGTCTGTTCCTCAGCTTCACATAGTTGTAAGTTTTGTGTCAATTATCGAGTTTAGGAATAGATATAGCGGCAGAAGATTTCTCGACTTCACCAAGTCTGTCCTCAAGATGGGGGAGCATAGCAGCTCACACGGCCTTCATCGCATGCGCAGACCATTGTGGCGTTCGAAAGATAGGAAAAGGTCGCCGAGTCCCCAAAGATGCGAGGAGCTCATTCGCAAAAAGGTTCCTAGCTTTAGCGATGCGCCCCCGGGACAACTGCAATACAACAACAGTAAAGATAGGTTCCAGGCTAGAAACAAGGTCGCGGTGAAGTATATCTCTTTGATTTGCAAACTTGTAATCAGCTGAAGAAGACTAAATTCCATAGGGACCTGGGAAAAATCATTGACGCTCACGACAATGAGGCAGATGCCGCCTTCAAGGCTGGGAGCAGCTCTTGGGACCTCGTCTTTGAACAAATGGCTGCGGCGAAAACTCGCAATGAAGAGAGATCCGATCTCGGCTCTAAGGTGACAGCTGGTGGCGATGTGATTTCAGCCTACATCAATCTTCTCCCAGACGATTACGGCATTGGAATCTTGAAGGGAGGACTCGCTCTCATATTTGATGTATGGCCACCAAAACTCTCACCATTGTGCCCGCTTGGACTCTGGCTAAACGAAGAAACTGACTGATTGTGATAGGCTACCAAGGCGCATGACGAGAACAGAAACAAGATTGTCGAAACCTTCGAGACGATTCCTGACAGCATTCTGACCATCAACATGGCCTTCGATCTTCTTGACCCTGACCAGGCCGATATGAAAGTCCAAACAGAGGCGGTCAGTATGCTTCTTGAGGACCTCCCAGCTCTGATTAAAATACTTCTAGGAGAAGAGAAATGTAAGAATTCTGTTCGTGTCTGTCACCCTCCAATGCCGCTCTAGTTGACACATATGTTTGATGTAGGGTATCGCAAAGTCGTCAGGTTTCTTTCACTTAGCATCCCAGAGACCATGACAATTGACGACATATTGTCACGCTGGGACAAAAAAGTGGTACAGTTGAAGGAGCATGTGCAACGAATGAAGTGGAAAATGTGCTCCAAATTCTCCGCAGAACTCAAAAGCATAGGCGACGCAGTAAAAACCTCAGACATGGATATCCGGGCATTACTTGCAGAAAGCAAGGAAATGCAGACGGCTATATTCCATAACACCAAGAAGGATTACGCGTCCATTTTGTCCGAGATTTATCGGGGCAATGAAATTGCGGCGTATGTGGCTTCACTGATGAAGGAACAAATGGAGGGCATGACGCGCGAAAGAGAGAGCTTTTCTCGAGAAAGAGAACACTACCAAGCCAGGGAGTTGAGATTGGAAGAAAGTAAGCCAGATCGCAGACCACATTCTCAATTGGTAACGCTAACCAGTGGTAGGGAACCAACATCTCAGCGTCGAGAATGAGACACTGCGTCGAAAGGTGTCCCAGAATAGCATCGTAGAACAGCCGAGGGTCGGCCTTATTGACGACGTGCAGCTTCTAGACATTCTTGGGGTTGATCTTGATAACTTAGGTGACGACTCTGAAACTATCCTGGGCCATTCAGAGCATTCTGATACAGATGAGAGGGCAAAAGCTCAGTGGTTACTACAAACCGATGAGTTTCGCAATTGGCTTCGAGAGAATCACTCTTCTCTGCTCCTTGTGGACGGAGAGCTGCAGGACTCCTTCATATCCCCGCTGTCAGGGATATGTGGTGGTCTGATCAGCGCCCTCGTGGAGAGCCGGGGCTCGGCTGTGGCCTTCTTCTTCGCAGGGTTGCATGTAGATATGCAGCTGCCAGATATTGACAGCGGACCGGTGGCTATGATCAGGAGCCTCATAGCTCAGCTCCTGATGAGTGACAATCTGCCCTCTCGCGACTTGAGTTTCATGTCCAAGGACATGATCAAAGGATGCAGAGAAGGGGACTGTCTCATTCTCTGTGAAGTATTCGTCAAGATTATCAAGCAGGTGCCAACTCAGACGACTGTGTACTGCATCATCGACGGTGTTTCGTGGTATGAGCAGAGACGTTGGCTGGATGATCTCGATGAATTTGCTACGGCGTTGGAGTATGTGGCAAAGAGGAACAATGCCGGCCGTTCTGGGTCGTTGAAAGTTCTGTTGACGAGCCCGACTCAAAGCACGGAGATTGGACATCTTGCGAGAAAGCATAGAAATGTCTGGTGGCATGTGTCGTTGGCAGCTGGCCACATTCACCCTGACTTGGGTTTTATGGATTCGAACTCACTTCCTATGTAGTATCTCTAGATATTGTCATTTCCTGTAACATGGTATCAAATTTTCTCCCGGAAGAAGGCAAGTCTGGAATTAGTCAACGAGCGACTCATCGAGACCTGATAGCACCATCCTGAAATTCCCAGTCTTCCCATGTAGGTTTGTCAGCTCCATTAGGCCTCGAAGCCCGAACATGTCCTATGCTGATCCTTTCCACGCTAACAGCCTCTCTGGGCCACCTCACCTCAGCGTCAAAGCCCTGGCTATATGCAGAGTGCATCATGTCCTCCGCAAACAAACCCGGGTGAAGTTTCTTCACACTCCTCAGAGCTCTCTTACTAACCTCATCCACCGAGTCGTGATGCTTCAAGTCAAAAAATGCAGGGTCATGCGACTTGCGGAGCTTAGCCTGCACCTCCGGCGAGTACACCCCAAGCGAAAGCAGGAAGACATCATACTGACACAGACTCGTCCTGCAAACCCACGACCCGCCCTCCGTGGCCCTTCGATACAGCCCGGCCATGGCAGCAACGGCACCCAGTGCACCCGTGCCGTAGTCAGACATTGGGAACGGCGGGACGACGGGCGCGTCGAGGCCCATGAAGTGGCCCTGCTCCCATGCCACGCCTGTGACGCAGTCCGCAATCTGTTGCCAACCAGGACGGCCGGCCCATTCTGCCCTGCCCTCTCCGAGGCCCGTTCCTCCGAAGCAGTCCTCCGCCACATAGACAAACCCCTTACCGCGTTTCGCAGCGATGGCAGCGAGCTGATCTGGACCGTAGCCTAGACGGTCAATGACACCCGGGCGATAGCCATCAAGAATAACGTCTGCGCTCGCAAGCAAAGCATCGAACGTTCCACGATCTTTGGTATCCTTAAGATGCAGTGAGGCGGTGTGCTTCCCGGTGTTGACGTCCACCTGGAAAAAGGGGACGTCGGGAAGTTGCGGGGATGTCACTTTGAGAACGGAGGCGCCGTGGGCTGCGAGAGAGCGGCCGATGGTGGGGCCGGCTATCACGCGGCAGAGCTCGAGGACGCGAACTCCGCGGAGACACTGCTCGGGGCCGGGGGGGCTGTTCTGAGGCTCAAAGGGAATTGGTGGGGTGGTGGTTTCGGCCGGCTTTATTGTGAAAGGAGGGAGAGACTCTAGAGTCTTGCCGTGTGGCGTATCGAGGAACTGCTCCTTTTTGAGGACGGGGACGCCGGCTTGGCCTTCTCTACGGTTCATCTCTTCAAGCTCCTCGACGGTGAAACGCTTCATGGCGGTCTCGATGGTCTTGATGCACTCGCCATAGCTTTGGAGGCCCGGGTTGAAGGCCGGGAGACCTATCATGTTGAGGGCCTTACTAGCCTCGAGGGATCCATGAAGGTGGTAGTACTCCCCCGGAGTTTTTGTTTCATACAGGTTGGCTGATAGGCGCCGGTAGAGAATTGACTGCGCCTGGTTCAAGTCGGTGTCTGCCGAACGTTAGCGGGTGAGCTTTCGTTATTTAGTATGACGACATACCTGGTATTTTCGACTTGACATTTGGATGGGCCTTGTCCAAGCCATCAACGGTAGTTAAATAAGCCGATATCAGGAAACAAGCAGTGCGCGCAAGGTCAACATCTATATCTCTTGAAGCCTGCCCGTACCTCAAGTCGGCGATGGCGGCCGCGGCCATGCCCTCGAGGGCTTTGATGGAGGCAGTGGCCTCCTGTTCCTTCAGGGGACATGGGAAGAATGTTGTGTCCCCAAGTGGCGTACTAAAGGTAACGTTTCGCAAGTGCTCGACAAATTCAGGAGGAAGCTGTCGTTGACACGCGGAGACGAGGGCAACCAGGGCACTCTCCGCGCCCTCCCTGACCGAATAACTCGGCGTTCTTTGTTGGACAACACCAGGTCTTTTGGGCACCACCATGTTGAAGGGGATGGGGAGGGGAGGGTGTGTGAGGTGGTGCGAGATTCAGGTCGTGATACGATGAGGAGGATCACAGACTTGCGAAGTTTCCGAAAGCCACATTTTTGTACAAACTCCAAAGCGAAGCCTATATGTACCAGGGATCAGAGATAGGTCGGGTCGAGGCAGGGCAAGTGCTCGGCTAGGGGCATGCTGATCCCTCCACTAAGGCAAGAGCTTGAATCGAGGAGCTCACTCCAAGCGATCCTGGTAGCGTCGGAAACAAGAAGCGAAAGGAAAAGGGGTTCGGTGAGAGGGCCCATCGGTTACCTGTGTATCCCCAGCACCTGGTATAAGACGGTATCCGTGCCAGGATGGCCTCGCGGGAGTATAGCAGCGGGGTTTAAACATGGGATTTCTGGGTGTGAGTGGTCAGGGACGGGGACACCCGAACGGAACGTTGACGGGGAGGGTGTTCCATCATAGGAAGGGGGGTCTAGGATTCATTTGGATATTACATGGATGGAAAACGTCCGAAAGGGATGCTCAGCCCGCCATCAGTGGTTGGAGTTGCCGAATTGTACAGACAGAAATTGACACTGATGAGAGTGTACTGAGAAGCTAGTTTAGGTGCAGAATGATATCGAATTGGAGAAGCGTAATGGCGTGCGCAAGGGAACGGAGTTGTTGACCACATGCGCCTCAGCCGCGGATGACGAAACAAAGCGGCATACTACTTAGCCGTACATGTAGACTATCTACGCTGGAGAAAGAGGGGTCTATCTCTGCCATGGAGAACCGCGTACACGGAACCTGTGGAGAAGGGTTGGGAGGGAGGAGGGCAGAAGTTCAGGATGGTCCCGGGATCAGAAGCCAAGGTTTGGCTAATTCCAGCTAGTCTGATGAGCCCGACAAACAAGAAGCGACCTCGCTTACACGTCGCTTCTGGCGTGCGGCATCGATCTGGGTTGAGGCGACTTCACCCCGTCATTGTCTCGGTTGAGGTGTCGAAGACGTGATACCGACGTATAATATGTTGATCAAGTTCCGACGGCTGAGGACGACATGCAGGAACAGACGATTGTAGAGTTGAAAGAAAGACTGGAATTTGGACGGAACAAAGAAAACCAAATGTGGCAGTCACAGGCACCAGCCATGCTGGGTGCAGCATCCGATGACAACTGTTTGCGGCATGCAATGCGGCATGCATGTGTTGCTGGCCAGCGCGAATCCTTGTGCTCTGGGTGGAATTGGTGATTTGACCATGACTTGACTGACATCTCGGATCTGAGCCAATCTACGCTGAAATTCAGGTCGACGAGACGTGGTGATGGGCTTTGGAACATCTAGGGGCAGAAAATCTGCTGCGGGGAAACGATAACGGATGGGCAAAGATTGAAATTCGATGGTGCGCAAAGTCGAAAAGCTGGTCTGCATCTGACTTATTGGCCCGTCTCCTCCTCTCATCGGCCTCCTCCCGCGCATACATACCCTGTCAGGTGTGTCGCGATTCATGTCTTGCCTCTACCTTGGGCTTAGGTGCACTATCCGATGACATCGACAGCGATCTAATACAGTGAGAGTCAGATCGCTCAAAGAAAACACCGACTTCAGCGAAGGATGTGCTGTTGACGACGGCAAGTCAGTGGAGGGTTGTCGACATGGCTGACTTGACCAATTGTGACTACATCGGGACTCGGGTAGATACAGGGAGGTGCTGCACCAAGTCCGGCCCGGACATCGATCCGATGCAATGCTGGCACTTCGGTTTGCCATTCTCGTCCATAGGATGTCGTGTGTCGAGAGATCAACCGTGTTTGAGTGATGATGATACAGCATGAAGGAGAAAGAGTATTATTTCGCTGTCGTCAGAGAGGAACAAGAAATGTTTTCCTCTTCTCACCTAAATGCATATATATTCATATCTGAGAGTATTCACTTAGAGATCATGCATGCGGTGACTTTAAGGTGAGCAAGATAAGCGAGGAAAGCGTGCCTCGGTGAGCAGCCCATGGATTGCACCTACCACATCAGTCTGCCAGCTGTGGCAGAAACTCAGATACTCTATTATTTCTTGCGCTTTCCTCAATGAATCTTCCTTTCCGCCTCAACAAAAACATCGACAAGTCAGATACCCATTGTCTACTACCTACCACCCGTCTCCTGCGTACCTCATCTTCACCTCACTTCGCACTGCATTGCATCATGTACGATGCAGCTCAGCTTCTCCTCACGACCACACCACCAATCTCCAATATTCGACACTGACTCCCGATATTTAGCTTTGGGCATGCAGATCAGACTTCTTCTCAAAACGCTCCTAGCAAGTAGGTCCCGGTATCCAGCATCGCGACCCATCGAGAAGAAAAAACGGCCGCGCCCAAACCGCCACTTTCCGCAAGACAACCGAGAGTATAATCACAAATCGACAACATCTCAAACGGCCCATACGGGTGTCCTGCCAGGAGGAATGGTGACCAATTCGAGAAGCATCGCTCCCGTGCCGTGCTCTCGTTGACATTCCAATCGACATCGGATCTCTCGATCGAGACGGGAGCGCGACCAGATCCATGGCGAATGGTCTTCACCCACCTCCAGACCCAAGACATTGCTAACCCCAGGTGGCAATCAGCACCTTAGCTCCCATCTGTTCTCCAAGCCTCGCCCGCCCTACGTGCTCACCATCGCCGCGGGCTCAGCGAGGGGCCAGCCCGGTCTAGCCAGACGGTCCAGCCAAAGGCATTGGATGGCCACCCTCCGCCAAAGACACAGCGAGCATTTCTGCGTCTGATGCCCGCCCACCGGGTGCCTCGCATGCATCAGAAGAGCTACAGGGCCATAGGGCGACGGAGCCTGCAAGCCATGTGTTGTCTCGCGTCCTCTTGCTTTTCAATACAACGCTAGCAGCGGCGCCACTGGCTTGGAGGCTTGCAATAATTATCACAGCTCCACGACAACCGCATCGTCTGTCTGCGCAAATCTTCCTGCGAGAAAAGTCTTGCAACACCACCGCATCAACAACTCCGCTGTGCGTGGCATTATTTACGTGATACGAGAGGAGAAGGCTACCTCACCTACCCTTGCAGCCTTTTCAAGCGAAAGATTGGCCATCGTCTACTGCGGCGGCTTCGTCACATTGTGCTCGCACACGCTCGCACACAAACGTATGCCTGACACGCAGACTCCTCAATGCCCCCAGATAGGCGCTGCGCTAACACCAGCTTCGACCGTGCGGCTCGTTTGGTGTGGTTGCGGACTCGTGGCCCTGAACTTTGACACTAGCTGACATTCCTCCCGCCGGCGATAAGACAGGTACATACACGTCTGTTCAGCCGTTCAACGTCTCATCTGCAGCTTGTGGGCTGCAGTCCTGACAGCTCCTCGGTTTTGGCCACCGCTTTCTTCAGGACGAGGCCCGTCCAATTGATTTCCATCTGTGGCATCCAGCATATCAGAGGAACCGTCCGTTTTGCCAAGCGGGAATTTCTCATCATCTCATCAGCGCGGCAGCAGCAATGCCCACCTCAAAACCACCCCATGAAGCACACCATCGGTGACCAGAAGCGCCGACGCCGACCTCTGCTCAGTTGAAGTCGCAATCGCGCTGACGTTGACGGAGGATTGCCTCCACTGAGGAGTTCCCGCTCGCTTATTACTACTCCACACACAAGAGACATTGAAGCAGGATGTCAAGGTGTTGAGCGGCGAACAGACAGAGGGTCATGTCATGCGTTGCCGTACGCAGGGCAGCATGTATGTACTATGAGATGACACTCTTCATGTCCATACGCGCAGAGGAACCAGTAGCGCCGTCGCCGCCGTCCTTTTGGGCCCCCATGCCGTGCATACGGGCGTATCTTCGATGTATCTTCATCTCCTCGGCCTGTTTCATTCTGCCATGTTGATGGCGGGAAGTAAGAAAGAAAAAAAAACCGCTCTGCATGTTGCCTGTTGGAACGAAAAGTAAGGGCCTCGCCTCGTCTCGCCTGGCACTCTTTTCTCCAGACCAGCGATGCTCCTGTTGCGAGGACAAGACTCAGGGACAGCCCGCCGGCCGACTCTACTCGACTCGGGCGACCACCCTGCCTGCGTACTCGCTGAGAGCGAGCGAGCGGGTGAGCGGGCAGCAGGCGGGCGGGCGAGGGCTCCAATCCTCCTCCATCCCAATTCCCCCCCGTCCCTGACAAGTGACCTGACCTGACTTGAGCGATGTGTGAACGGGCTCCCGTTAGGCGCAGGTGGTCTTCTGTTGGCCCAAATCGAAGGTGCCTGGCCTGGCCCGGCCTGGCCGCCAGTCCCATATCCGATCAAAGTCTCGACGTTCCCTCCCTCACTCGGCCAGGCTCGCCGCTCTCTTCTCTCTGTCCTCTCCTCATCCTCGCCAGTCGCCGCCGTCCTGTCCCTACTTGTCTCTCTCATTGAGTCCCGTTCCCCGCCTTCGCCGACATCCGCTGCCGCAACGGCGGCCCCCATCCCTTTCTCAGTCGCCCGCAGTGCTGCGAGGCAAAAGCACAAGCTTAGATCTACTACTCCCCACGTCACATCTCATCTCTATTGTGTATGGTGTTGTTGCTCTTTAAAGTAACCAACCCCATACCCGACGCTCAAGGTCCCCACTTGCAGCTATCCTCGTCGAGCAGCCGCCCATCACCAGACCAGACGCTTGTTTGCTTGCCTGTCCCGTCCTCGTCGGAACATGTCAAAAAAGCTTGCCTAGAGAACCGATCCTTACTAGTTTGATTTCCGCCTTGGAAATTGGGACAGGCCTTGTTTTTTTGGAACTGAGCCGCCTTGCGCCTTTCCGTCCAAGGTTCTATTATCGCAACCCTCAACGGCGGCCTGTTTCTTCTAACCCGCAACCGCGATCCTCCCTCGCGGCTCCTCGCTTGCTGCAGCGAAGGGGTGAAGGAAAGCATGCCTACCTGGTGCCTGCTATCCGTTTCCTAGCAGTCCACCCCTCCGACACAGTTTGTGCCGTGCAGGAAGCTTGGTTCTGTGAATCCCCGCCGCCTCTTTCCGCCTTTCGACACATTGGGCTGCTCACTGGTCTGGTACATCCCGTCACCCTACTCATTCTCACTCGCCTTGCCTTACTGCGGCCGTTGCTCGTCCAAAACCAACTCCACCGCCCACCATCACGCGCATCATCGGATAACGGGTATTGCTAAGAAGGGTCGGTCCATGGAAGTTCGGCTGATGCATCGATCTCGACAATGACCCGTCCAAAGGTCCCCGAAGACAAGCGCCAACGGACCGCCCAGGCCTGTGACACTTGTAAGCGCCGGAAGCAGAAGGTGAGCCCTACTTTTGTTTTCCACACCACGTCCCTGTCTGCCACCATCAACTTCAGCCGGAATCCAATTGGTCTCGTCTGTTGTCACGATCCTCTCCCCTTGCCTAGCTCTCTCTGCCTGCCTTTCCTTTACCGCCTTTTCTATCCATCCCCCTTGTCATCTAAAACGTATTGTCGCCATAACCACACAGTGTGGTTGTTGTTGATGATGGCGTTGCATACCATCCCCTCCGATCCCCACCATCCCCTCGCCCCGGCCTTGGGCTAGTTGCTTCAAGACTCCAAATCGGTCACATATCAGCTCCCGATAATGGGAATCCGTCCGCACATCACCCGTCGCCTAGTTTGGGTACCGGATATCACTCAAGCCCGGGTACCCTCCGCCCCGAAATAGCGTCAAATCCTCCGATCAAGGTTGAGATGCCCGGGGTCTCACAATTCGATCAATACCCAAACCCAGTTTCACCGCACTTGTCTATGTATCCCAGTCTACCACCCTGATGATCAATGTTACGTTGCCAACTAGGTTGGACCATCTCAAGTGGATGGTGGGCAGAGATGCGTCTCCCAGAAATATGTTTGGGAGGTGTTTCCTGCGCAGCATTACTTGCAATATCGCTGGATCCTTAAACGGGGCACTCTCCGGTCGAGCTGGCCGGGATATTCCCCGACTGGGACCTGACCTCGGCCGCCAACCCGACGATCTGGTCGCAGACTTCACCGGGGTCATTGGTTCATCCCATGGAGAAGCCCTAGTATCGATCTCCGGGCGGGTTTCCATGTTGCCGGTCTCGCGTCCACCGCTCTCTAGGGGTTGACTGACTCCAGGGGTCGGCAATTTCGAGCCTGTCACTTTCTTCATCTGCCTTGGTTTGGATGGCGCACTTTGTACCCAGCCTGCTTCAATGACTGACCAATATCTCAAAAGTGCAACGGTTCTAAACCATGTGCGACGTGTACTAAGAGGAATTTGATGTGTACATACACACAAAACCCAAACCACACGTCCGACCAGACTACCCCGGACCAATTAGCTTCGCCTTCGAAACGTCGCAATATTGAAGAACTCCCCACAAGCAAGCCAGTTGTCCAAGATGCTGCATTCGCATCAGAAAGTCCCGCAGCGATCGCCACGCCGTGGGAGACGAAACCGCTGTCCAATGAGGACAAGCCGCATGTTGGCTTCGACATAAAAGCCTCCATCGAGCAAGACCATGAACCGGCAGGGGGAGATCGGGATTTCGACATTCGCTCTAGGCACAGCACAGCTTCAGGCCCCGACGAAGAGACGGCACTCACGCAATCTGTCAGGATGCTTCAAGATCCGACAGGAAGACTACGTACGACTGACCCCTTAGATATGCGACCAAGGCAAAACTAACAAAACTGATAGTCTACGTTGGCGACTCCGCGTCGTTGGCTTACCTTCAACTCATTCGTATGATTGTTGAAGCCAGCGCTGGTCCTAGCGAATTCACGGAAGACCCAAGCCGCCACAAGATCATGGAGGCCACGATAGCGATGCCGGCCAACATACAGACACCGCACATCTTACCTGACAGGGATACGGCCAATGCTTTGGTTGAGTCGTTTTTTACAAACGTAAAAAAGTCTATTCCTAGTACAACACACCTGCTAACCCTCCACAGACGTATGGTTTGATTCAAGTCTTCGACAGGCCCACTTTCGAAAGATCACTGGAGGCGTGTTACTCGGATCCTCTTACGGCACAGTCATCCTTCTTATGTCTGTTGTACCTGACCTTTGCCATCGGCATGGTGTTCGCGACGCCGCTTCCTAACAGCAAAGAGGATGCCATCTTCAAGAAGCTCAGAACGGCCCAGTTTGATCGAGCCGAGTCTTTCTTTAGGAGTGCGAAAGCCCTCGGCGACCCCGTCTCTGGGTTCGAAGATGCGGATTTCTGGTCTGTGCAAGCGTTGTTGTTGATGGCTGTCTACATGCTGGCAGTGTCCAAGCGCAATGCGGCGTATGCCTATTTCGGTAAATCTTAGCTCAACCCCTCCCCTGCACACCATGTCTAACACCGTCCCAAAGGCATGGCAGTTCGCTCTGGCTTCGCACTCGGCTTGCACAGAGTCCATGAAAACCATTTCATCTTCAAAAGCGAAGACGTCAGGTTGCGCCGAAGCCTCTGGAGAAGCTTGTTCGTCCTCGACCGTTTCCTCGCCGCTTCGCTGGGCCGTCCAGTCGCGATTGACGAGGAAGAATGCTCGGCCGACGCTCTACTTGTATTTGAGAAGAAGTCTGCCAGCGAATTGGTACGGATCCAGAACCCCAGCGACGGGCTCGACGCCGCTGTAAAATGCTGTCAAATTGTTGGCCAGATCTTGAAAAAGATCTACGCCCGCCGGCTCGTATCAATTCGCAGGACGTCTGAGATTTGGGAGCAATGCGGAGTCTGGCACGCATCACTCAGCGACGACCTGTCGTCGGGGCAGGTGGCCGCCGATCCAAGCAGCCCAGCGCAGGCCATCGCCGCCCTTCACGTCAACCTTTTATACTACCACACCATCATCATCCTTACACGGCCGTTCTTTATTTATCTCCTGAGCAAGGTTCACAATGAGCGCAAAGGGTTTACGCTGCCGGTTCCTCGCTGGATCAACCGCACGTCGAAATACTGCGAGGCTTGCCTCAGCGCGGCCAATGAGACAATCGCCCTGGTGCAGAAGGCATTCGACAGCAACTATCTTCCGCAGCGCAACCCGTTTGTCCTGTAAGCTCTCCCCCGAAAAAGAAATAATTTCAAGACATGCCACTTACAATACTTCAAGGTACTTTCTCTTTGCCGCGTCTCTTATCGTCCTCAGCAACGAGTTCTCCGCTATATACCCGAACCCGACCTACGGAACCTCCATGTCCAGCACAATTTCCATCATGAACTACTGCGCGACGAGCGACCCGCAGGCCAATAGGCTTCTCTTCATTCTCAACTCGTTCCGCAACGTTATTTACGAGTTGCGCTCAAAGAAGCCCGAGCAGCCAGCCATGCCTATTCCGCAAACAATGTCCCCGACAGCCCTCCACGACCCGATCGGCAGTCTCTTTAAACGCACCGCTCCCTCCCGCAAGAACTCTTTTGCGACAAATGCCACCTCCGCGCCGCCCGGGTCCGCGGTAAAGGCGATGGCGCCTCCGCCGTTGTCCATGAGGACAGAGCACAGCTTCTCCTCCGCCCAGGCTGGCCCGTCTGCCGGCGTTTCCCCGGCGGGTAGCACGCCCGGCATGTCGCACTCGGGTGGCGACCTGAGTGCGAGGATGGGCGACTCCGACATGGGCGACGAAGAGGTTCCCTTTGACTCGATGTGGGCCTTCGGCGCCACCCCGGGTCCTCCTGCGGGCGGGCCCATGCCGGCGGGACCAAATGTACCTGCGCCGCCGCAGACGGGCGGGGTGATGCCGGTGCCCCGGCAAGGTTTCCCCGTGCAAGGCCCGGGTCCGCGATTTCAGGGGTTCGGAAACTTCGGGCCTAATGGGAACGCAGGTGGAGGAGGGGGGGCTCTTGCTGGTGCGGGGGGTTATGTGGCTCCTTTGAACGTGCCGATGTACACCCTTGCGGAACATTCGTAGTACCATTTGGGCGAGGGATCGAGCAGACGAAGATGACAAAAGCCGACTGGAGGAGAATGGAAAGTGCGCTGGCGCGGCGAGTTAGATATACCCAGTGTTGGTGGATCGTGTGTTTGACTGTATGAGGGCAGGCAAATGGGTAACGATCATTGGTACGGAGTTACGGTGAGACAAAATGGGAGGGAAGGATTATGCCAAGCAACAAGATACGGGGCATGGGATACCAAAAAAGCACAAAAATTCAAATTCAAAGGAACCAAACATTCAAAAGCAGACGGTACAGCGTGCATTATGTTTGGATGTGCGTTTTGTTATTCATGTCTTCGTAAAAGCGTGTTAGTCTGCTGACTAGGTGATTTGCCCCATGTATCCGATAGAGAGAAGGCTTCACGCACTCGGCAAGACAAAATCGTACTCCAAAACCCAGGCAGCCTTGGGATCCGACTCGCTTGGTTTGTACTCCACCACCAGATCCTTCTTGACCGCGAAAACCGTGTCGTTCTCGAGGAACTTGTCCTCGCTGTCGAACAGCTGCGTCGTCAGCGGCCTGTGCCCGTCCGCCGAGACGATAAAGTGTATGTGTGCGGGGCGGTAGGGGTGTCTGTCGAGCAGCTTCAGGATCTTGCCGCCGGGCCCGTCGTCGGGGACGGGGTACGGCACGGGCCGCAGGCAGTACAGCGAGTATCTCCCCTCCTCGTCGGTCTTGAACCGGCCGCGGAGGTCCATGTCCGGCTGGTCCGCGTCCTGTTGCTCGTACATGCCGTTCGGGGCGGTGTGCCAGAGGTCGACGATGGCGCCGGGGACCGGGCTGCCGCTCTGGTTGAGGACGCGGCCGTATAGATGGGTTGAGGCTTCTTGGTAGTCTGGGGAGTCGAGGGAGGAGACGATGGAGCTGCCGTTGGGGAGGATAGGGGCGTCGTGGCGGTAGAAGGGGCCTAGGATGGCGGATGATGTCGGGTTTGCTGCGAGAGAGGACGTTGTTTGGAGCTGGAGCTGTGTGGAGGTTATTTCGTCGACGAGGGATTCGAGGCCGAGGATATCGCAGACAAGTTGGGTCTCGTTACGGGCGTCGTTGGACATTTGGCCTGCCTCGTTGATCTAAACGGTGACGACATGTTAGTAGACGAGGATTCAACATTCTTCTGTTGAGTTGACAAGAACGAAGCAGACGGCAGACGAACAAGTTGCACGCCAGCCATCCATTCACCGACTGTCAAGTCGACTTCTCTTGCAAAGTCATGGAGATGTCGCAGCAGGCTCGGCATAATCTGGGCCAGACGGGGATTGGCGTTCGGCCCCGTAGCGGCTATGACACGGGCAGTGAAGTCCGGGTCATAGACTGCCTTTCCGGCCCGTGCCGACTCTTTCTCGAGGGCGTTTTGGCTCGCCATCTTCGGCCGTATACGCAAGTAGAATCGGGTTCAGGGGTCTCAAGGGTCTAGGTGTTATAGCTTGACAGACAGCTCCAGAGTGGGTAGCGTTCGTCGGATGAGTTGAAACTTTAAATACGCGTAGATTAAAGCGACTTCGTATCCTCGCGGAGGAGTATCCTATTCGGGAGGTGGTAAAGTGAGTTCAATAGGGTTTGAATTAAGAATACGTATGTATTGATACTTGGCGTTGTTGGAGGAGGCAGGATGAGAAATTAGTCCTCTCGTCAGCTTGTCGACATGATGCTGATCTGAGAAGCAAAACACTAAGAAGGCAGATCGTTTGGGAAGAACTTCCGTCGCCACGACGAGTTGCCCGCAGAAGGCCACACTGGCACTTGCTGGGTCGGGAGCTACGGCCCCTCGGGACCGATCTGGAGGGATTGGATTGGGAACTGCCGCTCCATGACTGGTCCTCAGGAAAGATGGATGGCGCCTGTAGCGATTGTCTCCAAGTGCCAAGCGAGCGGGCTCTTTCTCTCAGCTAAACTCAATGGCTGATGCCAAGCATTGAGCCAGCCGAGTTGCCAGGATCGCCATGTCACGGGCTTTGTCCCCAGTTTGAAAGGGCAGAATTTGCAGAAGCGACGCAATGATACCTCAACGGATGTGCCGGTGTTAGTTGGGTGTCAATGGCTGCAAACTTCCCAACTGAGCGGACTGCATAATCTGCGAGCGGCGCAGAAGCCACTGACAAAGATCCATGGAGTCGGTAATCCGTCAGCAGGCGGAGAAGGTGGTCATCTGTGCATTTTGCCGGGCCAGATACGAAGGCTAGACTGCTTCACGGCATCTTCCAGAGAGGTCTCGAACGACCGGCGAAAAGTGGTTCGAATCAACGAGGTTTGCTGGGTTAGGGTCAGTGAGGGCAGCGTGATGATAGCATGTCTGTGCGGTGCATTAGTCTTGCAGGAGTCATCGTCTGAGAACCCATCGTCTCTGCTTTGCTGATGTACCGTGATCCACTGGACCTAATTGGTTGCGGAAGATTCTCCGTAGTGGACGTGATGTCTATCGAGAGCCCAAATCATTTTCAGTGGGATGTCTCAGAGCTTTGGCACAGGACCAAGTGGTTTGGGCGAGAACAGAAGCGGCAGGCAGCTCCAGGCCTTCTCAGGATTGGGAAGCATTCGGAGGTCGCGATTACCTCAAGCCCAAGCCAAGGGGGCATGCGAGTGGCACGTTGAAGTGGCGTCCCCGCTGCGGCGGATTGGAGGAGCGCCAAATGCAGCTGCAATGCAACAACGACTTTCGATGTCGGGGGATCTAGGGAAAGCCAAGTGTCTGTGGAGTGAGGTGTCGAGGAAGAAGGAAGCATGATGGGATTTCGTGCGTCACGATGGGTGTCAGTCGGCGGGCGGTTGAGATCGACCGCTGTTCATGCAGGTCATTGGCCGTTCCAGCCACTTTGAGTGCAACTGTGTTTTGGATGACCGTCGTTAGCCTCCTTGCCTCTGCCCTTCTGCAGGGTCAGGTTGTAGAGACTTTCCACGAGGGTGACAGCTCTAGGCGTGGAGCTAGTGGTCGGGGTTCAGTCAAGCCACCTGCGGCCGAAATCAAATTCCGATAGGCCGGCCGGTGTGCTGGGATATAGGGCTTCTGGTGGCGGTGAACTAGCCCCAACGGTGAATGCGTGATCCAGATGAGCCTGGTCGCTGATTTCTTCGTACGATTTGTGCATACCGGCGTGGAGTTGGAGGGGGAAAGGGAACATTGCCCGCGTGAATGGGTTCTGAAAGGGTGAAATCGAGAGAGCCTGATTGGCGGCTGCCGAGGAATAAGCAAATATTAGCGATGAGGATGAGGAATGGGCATGCAAATAGAGTGGGAAAGTGCAAATCAAATCAAGGTTGTCCAGGAAGTTGCATTGTTGTCTGCATCCCGTCCTCGTCTGCATCCTCCCAGACCGGGCCTTCTCTGGATCACATCCCATCTCATCCCATCCCACTTGCCCCTGCATAGACACCGGAGATGGGGACTGGCGTCAACATTCCCGAGGTGACAGAAGGTTCGGCCGATTTTGCAGTGACAACACCTCCATCTTACAGGCCTCTGATTTGACGAGCGACAGGCAGTACGACATCGGGCAACATCACCACCAGCAGAATCTAGGCCCCATTTGCCGGTGCCGCCTCTACCTGAACACTGGAGACCCCCTCTGCCCCGTTACACTCAGTCAACCTCGCCGCCCACATCAAGAAGGCCCCTCTTGGCTCCCTCTCTTGTGGGAACCAACAGTGAATGGAACCTCCATCATGGAGTGCCCACTCCTCCGGCCGGCATTTCGCAATTGTCCATCTGGACTACACCCTTTCAAAAAAAAAAAAAAAAAACAATTGAAAAAAATAATGAAAATATCATAACGTCGCTCAGAAACCCTGACTCGTCGTCAAATTGGGGCAACAGAAATCATGGAGATGCCCTTGGCAAACCCAATGACACCTGCCCTCACACGAAAGCACAGACAATGACAACATCGTCCTGACTCTGTGTTTCTTCCCGCCGACTCCGCCCCTCCCAGCCTTCCGCGGGGGAGGCTTCGAGCATTCGGGCCGTGGCTGGCAAGAATCGGAGACTCTGGTCCATCCACAACATGCACAAGAAACAATGGTTCGAAACTTGGAGGCTCCATTGTGTTCTAGTGCCGATTTTACGTATGGACTTGTTTTTCGCCCCGAACGAAACTTCAACGCATGAAGTACACTAAGAGGAGGGAGGGCCTGGGCCACTCCAGCGCCTCTTCCCTGTGGCTTGAGTGAGAGTCTCGAGTCTTGACTGGACCTGCCCCCTCGCCCCGTCGCAGTGCCCCACGGCCCCGGCCGTTTGCCCCGAACCGTTAGCGCCTCCACAGCGGATTAACGGAGTTGAACACCACCGCCGCGCGCGGGCCCCACCCATCAAAACTCGACTGTTTCCACTCAGCAGACAGGCACAGTCCACCGCCGATGCGACGCTCTTAGTTTCGGGTACCGTTACTACGCTGCTTGGTTTCACAAACATTGTGTGGCGTTCTGAACCAACAAGAGCCAAGAATCCGTGTGTTGTAAGATCTACAGTTCTTGTTGCCTTGCTATGGGGTTCTGGCTCGGTGTGAGAATGCCGAAGCTGCATCTCCGGTCTTTGTTATCGATTCCTGTACGATGGGTGGTGGTTCGATTTTACACCACGCGTGGGGCACAGCGCGCTTGAGTGACTGCGTAATTGCGGCGCGGCTCTACTTGCTGCTGTAAAGAGATCTTCCTATGCGACCCGTTGACAAGGACCACTACGAGGCTTAGCCAGGCTGTTGTTTACGCTCTGTCAGTTGATCGCCATATGATGGTCGTCTCGCCATACTTTGGTAATCTAGTGATTTCGATCGTGTCTTGAGAATGTCCTCAGGTCATGTATGACAACGTAGACATGGAACAGTCAACATCTTAAGTGACTGAAGTGGTGGATCGTGTACAGAAACAACGAGTAAGATTAGATAAAAGTCGGCGTAGCGCGGCTGAGTACAGAATATACACAATAATTGAAGCAGTTTAGTATCGTGGTTACCAGCCATCTACCATCTCTTAATAATCCCAACCTTGGTTTTCCTAATTCACCCAATCCCTTGTTGTCCCTATATCAAAATGAGTTTGTGTGACATCTCTGACCCAACGCCTTCGCAAACCCGCGCACACATACACATGCACCTCTTTTCTCTCTACCAGTGCGTCGGTCCAAACTTCTGACCCGGAGGCGGCGTCATCTGGATCGCAGTGCCCTGCGCATCCATTGTTGACGTGACGATGTCGTTGCCCCACCACTTTGGCGGGTCGATCTTGTTGAGCGTGAAGGCCAGAAAGATGACCAGCGTCGCAAGTGCGAGACCCAGGTCCAGGCCGGACGAGGTGAGGTAGTTGAGGCGCGACCACCAGCCAAAGTGCTTCTTGCGGATGTAGTGCTGGAAGATGTAGCCGACAATGCCCCAGCTGAGGTAGTTGAGTGGGGTGGCGGGCGGGATGGCGCCGGCGCCGCCGAAGATGACGGGCGCCATGAGGTACTTGATAGGGCTCTTGGGCCACTTGAGGGCGGCGAAGTAGAAGATGACGGGGGTGATGGCGCCGACGCCGAAGAAGATGAAGAGGCCCGAGTACACCTGGCCCGGGGAGAACATGCGCGCGGGGCCGATGAGACCCCAGATGACGGAGGCGGCGAAGAAGACGCGGCCACCCGGGCAGGAGAACTTGTTCTCCTGGTGCGGGGTGCAGACGTCGGGGATGTTTGTCAGTGCGGCGTTGAGGACGGCGATCTGAATGAAGCAGGAGAAGGTCGTGGCGACGACCTGGCACATGAACATTGTGCGGGGCGGGATCTTCATGTAGTGCCCGAACTTGAGGTCGGAGACAAAGCTGAGGGCCTGAGACATGGTGATGTAGCCGAATGTCTTGAAACTAAGGAGGTTGTCAGTGAGGTGCAAGGAGTTGACGTCTGACACGAAAGGACTTACATCATGAGGGCGAGAGGTCGCCCAGGCTGGATGTATCCATAGATGAACTCCGTGAGCACGTTCAGACCAATCTGGTTGTTCGTGATGGCCTGAATGATGCCGATGGGAAGGGAGAAGCTGAAGGAGATGACAACAGCCAGAAGGAACGCCCACCAGCTCAAGTTGGTCGGATACGCGAGGACAGCAACGAAGCCGACGCCAAGCATCTAGAGTTCAGGTCAGTAAGCGTCGGAAGGATTTAGGCGCTTGAGCACTCACAATGACGAACAGGCCCATGTACCACCACGTAGGCGCCTCCTTGTACTTCTTCATGAGCTTCATGTGGATATCGGGCTTTTCCTTAGTGCTACCGCGGTACTGAGCCCAAATCTGCTTGCCGTTGTGCAGGTAAGTGTAAACGATCAGGGAGGCGATGGCAGCGAATGACAGGCCGTAAGAGATGGCAAATGTCGTGCTGATGAACAGCGGCGAGTAGGCCTTGTACGCCTCCTCGTTCAGCGTCAACTGGGGGGTCAAAATACGGCTAGTGTTGTACGGGCTGCCGGTGTTGTCGTAGGTGCCCGAGTCGCTCATAGGCAGGTATTGGGCGTACCACACACCGCTGTAGTGGAAGGCTGAGGCGCCGATGAGGAAGAAGGTGACAACACCGATCAGGGTGTTGGCAATGGCGTGCCATGGGGGGATAAGAGGGGAGCCGACGAAACCGGAGATCTGAGTCCAGTCGAGGGTCAGTGGCAGCAGCGACAGACCGCTTGTGCCGCCAAACAGTTGGTTGACGATGACATTGTTCGGCGCAATCCAAGTGGCGAAGGCCATGATGCTGAGGAACTGCGCGAGGAAACCCGGGATCCAGTAGTAGCAGAACGAAGCCAAAACAATGATCGAGAACCATTTATATCGCGGCATGGAGCCACCGATGAAGCTCGGGTCGGGGCGGTCATTCTTCTCGTACATGGCGTTCATCAGAGTGACGGAGACCAAGTTTCCGGGCCAGATCATGGCGGCCGGATAAACTGAAATTGACATTAGCAAACCGACACAACTCCACTTTCGCACACCAACTCACCGAGGAACTTTCTCATAATGCCTGCGATTCCGTAGCCAAGGGATTGTGTCGAAATCGTCAGTAGCAGCTGGAAGAGGATGCCGAAATCCTGCTTGTAGAACACAAGCTGAGCCAAAATGATATCCGTGGCGTAGGCAACGGAGAAGGAGACACCCGCCATGACGACGATGATGGAGTGCTCCTTGACATTGAACGGGCCCGGATTCAAACTCCACTTGATACCAAACGTCTTGAACTGCTTCGTGGGCATGACCTTGGCCCAGCCGTGTCCCATGGGCCAGGCGATAATCTGGGCAATTAGGGGTCCAAGACCGATGGACGGCTGGCGTAATGAGAACAACGTGTTCATCGAGGCACCGACGGTCACCAGCAGCAAACCGATAGTCCATGCTCGTATCGTGTTGCATGGTACATCTTCGTCGTAGTTGCGGACGGCGGCGCGAACTTCGGGATACGGTGAGTCCTCCTCCTCCTCGGCCTTCATAGCCAACTCATCGTCAACCTCTTCAGTAGGCGTGGTCGCCGCGTTCTGGACTCTCGAGTCGTATTCTTCGGGCAGATTGGGATCTAAAAGAAGTTCATGTTCGGACCCTTGCTCTTCATCATCAGAGTAGCCGGCATAGACACTAGACTCACCCCATTGCGAGAGGCGCTCCTTCAAGTCCTCGACCGGATCAGGCCGTTCTTGATATCTCGACGTGATCGAGTCGGAGGCAGGGTTTATCTCGCGCCCACTGACTTCAACCCCTTCCTGTTTGTCGTCGTACCCGCGATCGTGGTCTACCATCATGGGTGCGGAAGCCGTGCCAGACGACTGTGCATGTGATGGTTGGGCCATGTTGAAGGTATTCCCAGACTGGATTGACAGCGAGGGAGCACAATCATCGACGCAAGGACTAAAACGTCCAAAAACAGGAAGAAGGCAGTGGGTTTCTATATAGGGGAGAGTCTAAAGTGTCTACTACGGCACAGGCGGATGTGCTGTGCGTCGGGAGAGAGAGACGGGTCGAGGGGAACCCGCTGAGCTACGAGCGCCGATCCCAGACGAACATGAAGCAAACGCTAATGGGAACCTTTTGGATGTACCCGATAAGCCTCTCTGATGAATTTCTCAAGGCCAGCGGTGGCGTGATTGGACGCGGAACTCGAGGTGAATCAACCTGCAGGGCCGCAGGGTCGATGAGTGGATGACTGGCCCCGTGCTCTGGGGGAGACAGAGTGATGCTCGGCAGAGGAGAAGTAGGGGCGATCAGCGAACCGGGATCAGACTGAAGGCAGGCGAGGAGGATGGCTGGAGGGAGGCAACGTCGAGGGTATGAGATGTGGGATGGGCGATGATCGGACGGCCACAGATGTCGAGGACGATGGTGTGCGAAGGCATGAAATGGGCTAGTCTCAAGGAAGGCGTATGTCCCGGCTGGTATCAATGCTCGAGCGAGAAGGTTGGACTAAGGCGATGTACAGGCTCATAGGACGAGAGAGGCCAATCGATAAGATGGGAAACAAATGCGACGCTGAAACCAAGCTGCGGCACAACTCAGCACAGATGCGTGTGGGTGTGGCGAGTTGAGGGCCGAGAGGTGAGAGCCGCAAGTTGCGGGGATGAAAGCACGTCGTGTTTGGGTGCCGTGTCGACCGAAGTGCGATGGGAGACCCTGCCAGACAGCAAAGCCAAAATTGGGGTGTTGCCTCTTGTTCCTGGCGGCAGTGGTATTGTTTCTCTCGGCTGGTTTAGCCTGGGCGGTGGTGATGGCGATTTGGAATGCAAGGACGACGATCTTGTCTGAAACGTGGCTCAATGGCAAGTTGAGATGTCGTCCGCCGGGGAGTTCGTTCTTTCTCGCGTATTGGATTGGGCGGCCCCTGAAGCGCGCATGGAAGAGGGATCCAAAGGGTTGGATAAGGATGTCACCCCTTCAGTCGCAATCGACGTGGTGTTGTGGTGGTGGTGAGTGAATGCAAAGCGCAGACGCAGCAGAGAGGTGAAGGTTTCGCGTTTGCGGCGCAGAGACCCCGTTGGCTGGAACCAGGTCTCTGGACTCTGGAGCTGCCCGCCGCCAATAGGGGACCTGACCCAATTGCAGCGACCACATTAGTGTCCCCCGCTTCCCGCTGCAATCTGCTCTCGGCGACGGCCGTCAGACAGCACTATGAAATGGCGCCCTAACATGCCCTTTACTGCCTGACTGCCTCCAGATGTCGCGTGGTCGTCGCTATGACGGCCCCTGGCAGCACAGTGTGTCTGCATTTCTCCCCCCCTGCAGCCTCAAGCGGTACGTACCTTATCCGAGCTGTCTCTCTGTTAAGAACGCGCTAAAACTTGCATCTGTGCGGCGCAGCAGAAGCGACCCGACCGCGGCTCCTACTGCAAGTCTGCAGCGCAGTCTCTAACATTGTTCCGACTTCAATCCTCGACTCCTTAGCCACACCCGGCTTGGCCTGACACTTGACACTGCACTTCATATCTGGCCGTGCTCTTCTCAGACCCTCTCTTCTCTCTCAATTCTTATCGGGCGAATCACGGCAACGCCCCATTTTCCCCCGCCTTTTGCCCTTCCTTGCCGTTCATCTTCACGCCGTTTATATTACGGTGCGTTTATAAGGCAAACGTAACCACACACCACAGATCGCCGTCACCTTGGACATGGCCGGATCATGCGACGAGTTGTCGTGACAGGGCTCGGCGCCATCTCGCCCTTCGGTGTCGGCGTGCGCAATACATGGAACCGGCTGCTGGCTGGAGAGTCCGCCATCACCAGCGTCGCCAACTTCGAGCCACAGAAGCATTGGAAGGATCTGACAAGCACGGTTGCTGGTGTAGTCCCCAGCCATGGCACAGGTCCAGAACAGTGGCGACCGTCCGACTGGCTCAACGCCACGGAACAACGTCGCATGTCCAAGTTTGCCCAATATGCCGTGGCCTGTGCGGACATGGCCATGAAGGATGCCGCATGGAAGCCGGAAAGCCAAGACGACCTGGAAGCAACGGGAGTTTGTCTGGGCAGTGGTATCGGCAATCTGGAAGAGATTTACGAGACGAGCTTGGCATTCAACCAACAAGTGAGGATATGAGCCGCAGTGATCGACGAGCGAAGCCAAGCTAAAGTCTGTTCGGATAGGGCTACAAGAAGGTTTCGCCGCTGTTCGTCCCCAAAATTCTCATCAACCTGGCCGCTGGCCATGTCTCCATGAAATACGGCCTGCAAGGCCCTAACCATGCCGTTACAACCGCCTGCACAACCGGCGCGCATTCCATAGGCGACGCGATGCGATTCATTGCTTTTGGCGATGCCGACGTCATGGTTGCTGGCGGAACAGAGTCCTGCATCCATCCCTTGACATTTGCAGGTTTCGGGAGGGCAAGGTCCCTCTCCACGGCCTACAACCACAACCCCCACGCCAGCTGTCGTCCCTTCGACCGCGACCGTAATGGTTTCGTCGTCTCGGAGGGTGCGGCAGTCCTGGTCCTGGAGGAACTCGAGCACGCCAGGGCCCGGGGTGCGCACATCTACGCGGAGGTCAGGGGCTACGGCTGCAGCGGCGACGCAAATCACATGACGGCTCCGCGAGACGACGGCCACGGCGCTTTCCGCGCCATGAAGGCTGCCCTGAAGAACGCGAGAATCCCACCGGCCGATGTGAGCTACGTTAATGCCCATGCTACGGCAACACAGGTGGGTGATGTCGCAGAAGCTTCCGCAATTCGAAGCATCATGACGGGTGAGGAAGGCCACGCGGACGAGTCGCAGATAACCGTGAGCAGCACCAAGGGCGCAGTTGGGCATCTACTGGGGGCGGCTGGCGCGATCGAAGCCACGTTTGCCGTGCTATCAGTGGCTGAGGTGAGTATAGGGCGCGGCTATTTCTTCTGAAACCGAAACCTTATCTTCCCCAGACTTTGGCCCAATGAACACCACTGACTCTATCAAAGGATGTTGTGCCGCCTACTCTGAATCTCGAAAACCCAGATGTCGGGGGATCCATGAATCTGGTACCCCTCAAAGCACAAGCGAAACAGGTTAACGTAGCCATGTCCAATAGCTTTGGCTTCGGCGGCACGAATGCCTCATTGGTCTTTTCCAAAGTCCGGTAAGGACGGTTCGTCGACCGGGAAAGAACGAAGCATGTTGCGACGAAGACACCCGTCTCGTCGCAGCATTTCATCAGTCTGGCTCAGACTTTGCGAATAGACATATACGAGATGGGCCGAAGCTTGTCGTCGTCACCACCTCTGTGCAACTTGGATACACCACGTGTATGAGATAGAATTGCCGATAGCCGCAATTGAAGGCGCGAATGGCGCCAACTATATTCGTCGAACTCACCTCAAGACGGGAAGCTTGAGGCTGGAGATACCCGCCGGTCAATTGTCAAATTTCGGAGTCCGTCTCCAGAACTTGAAGTTTCTGGTCTGAACACGCGATCAGTTGACTTGGCTATTCCTGGTCGCCAATAGAACTCTGCCAGTGTTCATGCAAGGGACGAGACTTCCCTAATAAAAGGTGTAATAAGGATAGTTAACGATATCGAGATACCTTGCAGCCACCGTGCGAAGTAAACGTAACACCGTGAAAAAGGGAATGACCCGAAGTTCTGCCGATCTGGCACATGCGCGCTAGCTCGAAATTTCCAATTCGATGTGTTCATGAATTTTTTGGATGACGTTCAGACTTTGAGCCTCGCGAAGCCGGGCCCGAGCTGACCCAAGAAAAAGGCCCGCCCCAATTCGTCGATACCCTCCCCTGCAACATCGAATCCCATGCGCAGCTGAGATTCAATTCGAACAACCTCGCAACATGGCCTGCCAGAGCTGCCGTTATCAAGCCCGGCTCCTAGCCCGGAGTCTTCGAGCCACCGCAGAACTTTCAAGTGCATCTCCGACCCAGAACGCCCTCGTGCGCCGTGCGATAGCCTCTTCTGCCCCGGCAACCCAAACTACGAGTTCGACAGCGGCGAGCGGAACGAGATATTTCAGTCAATCTGTGCCCAGGAAAGATGTTAAAGGCGCAAGCTTCAAGCAGGCGATCCGCGCGGGCATGCTCGCCGCGGCACCCAAGACGATGGCGGCTTCGCTCACGACGAACCGTCTTGAGGCGCTGTACGGGGCCTGCGCCAAGCCTGCCCTGTACAAGATTTCCGAGCAAGACCGCCACAACGAGACGGTGAGGATGACGGAGGACGGCGAGGAAGTCGGCGAGGCTCAGGGTCCCTGGCTCGAAGGTAGGCATGATACCCCGCCATGAGATATCCTAACATGCTAACATGATTGCCCACCAAAAACAGCCCTCGACCTCCAGCCTTCATTCTCCTCCTGGTCCCAGACCACGATGCTGCACATGTACATCGTCCTAGCCCGCCTCCGCTGCCTCGACCGCGACGCAGCCCAGGCCCTGCAGCACCAGTTCATCGACCAGTTCTTCTTCGACTGCGAGCGCATGATGCACCTTAACCACGGCATGACGTCGTCCGCGCTGCGCCAGCGCTACCTCAAGGAGATATTTGTGCAATGGCGCGGCCTCATCGCCGCCTACGACGAGGGCATCGTCAAGGACGACCGCGTGCTCGGCGCCGCCGTCTGGCGCAACCTGTTCAAGTCCCGCGAGGACGCCGACATGCGCCAGGTCGCCGCCGTCGTGGCGTGGATCCGCGCCAGCCTGCGCGACCTCGAGGCCGGCGCCGTGGAGGACCTGCTGGTGGACCCGCGGACGGTGTTCAAACGGGATCTGAAGGACATGTTCAAGCTCGTGGACGCGTTTGCGCCGGAGCTGAAGGGGGAGTTTGGGACGCTGGGCGCGAAGGGGGAGGAGCTGCCGCCGCCTGAGCCGGTTGCGGAGAGGCAGGGCGCCGTGTACGAGGAGGTTGAGTCATTAAAGGAGGCTGCTGCCAAGGTTTTGTAAAGAGCTGGAATGCGCTTCTTTTGTGTACCATCATGGCAATACGCTTGTAATTATGTACAATCACCGGCATACTAGAGGCGTCACCATGAGTGATGCTGCTTACGGCTCATGAGGGTCGTAAAAAGTAGACATGTCCACGAACCCACAGTCTCCCATTGAGACCCAAAGAAGGAAAAACTCATCTTATGCCTTCTCCCACATCTGGAACTCATACCGCGTGCCGTTCTCCTCAATCTCGCCCCCCTCAACCTCCTCGCCAACCCACCCGTCCAGCTCCCGTTTCTCCCTCCTCTTCCACCCCTCCGCCGCGTCCTCGCCGCCAAGCCCAAGCGGGAAGAACGCATCGCACTCAAAGTCGCCCAGCACCCTCGTCAGGAGCACCCGCTTCGCCTCGGGCAGCTCCAGCGCGGCGCCGTAGATCTGCGCGCCGCCGATGACGAAGACCTTGCTGCTGACCTCCTCACCGGGCCGGCTGCGCACGAAGGCGAGGGCCTGCTCGAGCGAGCCGACCTTGACGGGCTCCTTGTCGTAGTCCGCCGGGGCCGCGGCGGAGGAGTCGAAGGGAGGGTGGGAGCGGGAGATGACAATGTTGAGGCGGCCCTTGAGAGGGCGGAAGCGCGGGGGGATGCTGTCCCATGTTTTGCGGCCCATGATCACTGCATTCTTTGCGCCGGAGGGGGCCTGGTGATGTGTGTTAGTCTGGGTGCATATGTGGTGTGTTGTGTTGCGTTGCCGTTGGTTGAGTGAGGAATGAGGGCGGAAGAAGGTTACCTGAGCTGGAAGCCTCTTGGTCACGCGCGCAAAGTAGGCCATCTCCTTTTTCAAACCCGTCCAGGGGAGGCCCCCCTTGGCTCCGATGCCCATGTTGCGCGTCGCCGCGACGATGAGTGTGAGTTCGTGGCTCATTTTTGATGACGTTGTGTGTTTTTGCGCTATGCTCCGCTTTCCAAATGGCAGTTTTGTTCACTGAGAAAGCAGGATGAACGACGAATTGCGGTTCATTCTAGGTTTTGCGGGACGTGGTGAGGACGGAAATGGCTTGCACAAGGCGGGCGATTGGTGGGTTTGGTTCCCCCCAACGAACCATCGAATCAGACTACACCTCCGAGGCAAACCGCGACGACAACGGTCAAGACAACAACTTTGATCAGTTCTCAGGACCTGGGAAACAAGTGCAGCATCTATTCGTGATATTTTCTAGAAACCTTTTCAAGTTCAGATTTATCGTCGCTGAGCGATAGAAGAAATTGGGGGACTCGCCTCAGAAAGAAAAGAAAGAAAGGGAAAAAAGGTTCAAATGTTAAAAGAATTCATTTGAACCCGTAAACCCCACCGATCAGATATGGACACCAGGGCGCTGCGATTGCGCTGACCTGACCGCTGGGCCATTTTGCTCTTCTCGCCGGTTGACAACAAAGCAGCAGAAGCAAGACCATATAGGCTGTCGCCTCAGATGAGAGCCATCGCCCCCGCCGTCTTTAGCCATGTCAGTCTGAACAGGGTCATATATCACCCCGAATCCCACGCTCAGGTGATGAAACATCGAGTAAATTTATATGGTATATAATAATGTGATTTCTCATCACAGTTCCAGTTTGCGCCACTGCCAAGAACTCCATTCGACGTCCCGTCATGAGTTATGAAGCCACCTTATTAATATTAGGAAATTCAGGTCGTGTTCATCCTCTCCCCGATCTCATCGCAGTTCCACCGAAGGGAAATACCGAGGCCCCGCGAAGCCCTTTGCGAGAACCGCTTGTATATCAATGTTGCTTCCAGATGCACGGCTGCTGCTCCACATCTTGAGGAGAATGAACCGCCCCGAAACTGGGGGGTCAAACCGTATGGTACACTTGCTCTTGTCCTTCTCGATGAAGAACTTGGCGTGCGGCGCCATTAATTCACCGCCCACAGCTCGGACAGCTTCTTGGGTTGCCATCTGAGTGGCCTCAACAGCCTCTGCCAGAGACATATCCGACGGGTCTCGGCGTCTGTTGTTGAAAGAATAATCTTCAAAATCATACCTGTCCGACGCGAACGGGTTCCCATCATCGCTACTATCGCTTTCGAACGGCAGCGATCCGATTCTATTCGGTGCTCGCCTGTTGACCGAGATTCTTGGTGTATCTTCGTCATCCGTCTCCTCGTAGCTGCACTCGGTTGTGATGTTGAAAGGTGGCAGCTGACTTGTGAACTCTGCGGGTATTTGTGCCGTCCGCTGCTCGTTTTCGGCATCTTCCCCGTCCATACTGTACATCCGTCTCTGCCGAGTGTGTGTCCTGGTCACGGTAGTTCCGTCCTCATGGTGCCGAATAGAGATGATTGGGGCCAGCGGTCTTGTGGACGATGATCGGCCTGATCTCAATGAAGCATATTGAATCTCATATTGTGCCGTTCGCGTCAAAACCTCATCCTGGTGCATGGATACAAATACCATGCCCTCTCGTACACTACGAAAGCGTCAGTCACAATCTGTGGCTCTGCGCAAGGCCGACTTACGGCGAGGAGTAATTCAAAGCCGGAGCCTTGATCACGAGCTCTTTCAAACTGAACGGCGTCGCACCCTGGTGCTTCAGTATGATATTGCAACGATTAGACTGCGTGCAATAGACGGTCTTGTCGTCTCTTAGTATGTTGTCGTAAGCATATGAAGACCCGTTTTCGAATAGTCCTCCGTCGCAGCTCAGGATTTCCATCTTCAGCTGGCCCGGCTCGACCTGGCCGTATCTTCCATATCGAAAACCCTTGAAACTCTGCGAGGCTCTTTCAGAATCCAGCTTCCTCCTCTTTACACGCCGGTTCTCCTCGGGGTACTCCTCCGACTGCGGAAGTGGTGAAAGATTTGGTGGGGATAGATTTGGAGGCATCCTGGGCGGAGAAAAGGGTGATGAGCTGTACTGAGCTCTCTGGTTCCACAATGCTCTAACCGCCTCCAAATCGTCTTCAACGCCGACGTCGTGTCGCTGTCGGCCGTTCAAGGATCGGATAGTTCGGTAGCCAAAAACTGGGGGCAGTTGCGTGGCCGGGCGCCGGGAGTCGTCCTCTGGTCTCTGGTCGTTCTGTAGGGTCTCCAACAAGCCAGTCGCTTGATTACGATTCCGTGAGCGCTCCAAGACAGGATCTGACGCCGACGAAATGAAAGCAGTCAGATCACTCAGGGTGTTTCCCACGAAGTTCCCCAGAAGTTCGTCGTATTCCGCCTGGAAGTGCCTGTCTGCCATCTGTCGTCGTGCGGCTCGGACGATGTCTCCCGTGTCGTCTGTGTCGTACGGATCTTCCTGATCTCCGTGGGATGCGTAAGGTTCAGCTCCCCAGAGACGGTACCGAGGGGGAAGCGGGGGACGAGGGCCGCGGTTCGAAGGCAAGGGCGGTAGCGGGGGGAGTCTGCGATATGGCGGTAGGGGCGGGAAGTCTTGATCTCGCCGTTGAGGGTTCTGACTCGGGTCTGGCCGCTGTGACGACATGCTTCGTCAGAGGACGATTTTGAGGGTCCAGCGACGCAGACACCAGAAGACAGGAGCGGCTCGCAAAGCTCGTCGGTCCTCAGTGTCAGGTGGTCAGAGGTTGCAGGAGGGTTGGCGGTTCCGAATCGACGTAAGAAATGTGGGTTCGACGGGCGGTGGCTTCGGGGGAAGCTGACGGTGCTGAGGTCGTGGTCAACTGCACATCAAGCTGCAGGAAACCGGTCAAAGAATGCATGCACCTGAAGAACTGATTAGGTGACCAGGCGAACACATCGGAAGCTGTGCAGAAGAGGAGCCGGCAGTTCGAGTCTGCAGGCTGCCGAAGATAGGGCTCGAAGACGAGGGCGGAACCTCCTCCACTGGGGGGGGGTTGCACTCACACACGAGGCGTTTGCAGGCGGGGGGCCGATCGGTGAAGGCTACCATTAATCGTCGCAAACGAGGAACGAGATGCTGATGGGTTCGAAATGCTCTAAGAGGTATGGAAGCGATATTTTCGAGAGAACCAGAGGATGCTGGCGCGAGTGGCCGTCGCAGCAGCTCGGCGTGTCGTCAGCAGGGCAGTAAAAGGCGGAAGTTGGTTGGATGATGGTTGAAGTTGGACGGCTACTCGAAAGTCCAATCCAGCAGGAGGGAGGCAAGCAAACGAACAGTGTCAGTGGTGGGATCGCCCTGATGCACCCGCTAAAGTAAGCCCCTGGCCCTGTCCATCGCGGGGTTCCGTGCCTGTAAGAACTGCCCGTGATGCAGGGAAGGAGGCAGCGCCGATAATTGATAGCAGCTACTTCTGATTGGCACGCATTCGTGCTGGAGAGTAAGGTACCAATTAAGTGTGGCTTTAGCGCGTTATCCGTGCCAGTCCGGAGCCTGGGTTGGACGTGCCTTGCGCCTTGGTCGTCACGTTAACAATTTCTGTTTGCTGGCGTCTCTGTCTCTGCCTCTGTCTCTCTTAGTGAACCTCTCCGGCCTTCAGCCTTGCTTTGCTTCATGAGCTGAGGCCTTATATCAACATCAACTCTTCAGCCGGCGACGTCATTTTAGCGACTTGATCTGCTCACTTGCGATTGCAGCAAAAGCTGCCTCCGACCCGAACACTGCGACCCTCGTAAACCCTCGCCTACGCCCAGCTCGCTCGATCCGGTTTCACTTTCCTCTTACCGATTCGCTGCGTCGCGCATCTCATCAGTCAGTGCCTGGCGCAAACTTATTTCAAGATCCCCCCCCGACGAATCGGCTATCAGCTGAACTCGTCCAAACGACGCGACCACCACCGATTGCGCATCCATCGCGCCTTCCCCAGCCCACCTCAATTTCATCTCACTAGCTCAGCATGGAGGAGCAATCACAGCCTCAAGATAAGCCCGCCCCAGAGGCTGCTGCACCAGCGGTTGCGCCTGCCGCTGCAATTGAGACCAGCGCAGCACCTCCACAGCCTCAGCCTCAACAAGTGTCTATCCCAAGCCATCCCATGCCCGACATGGCCAACGGCTTCAACCCCAACTTGCATGCATCCATGGACCAGGTGCTTCCTGACGCTTTGCAGGAAGTCATGCCAGGAGCTATGCCGGAAATTCTCCCCGGCATGTTGCCTACGGGCGAGATGTTCATGCCTCAGCTTCTGCAGCCAGACGCGCAGCAAATGCTCATGAACAACGGCGCGTTGCCAAGTGTTCCTGCCAACGCGATGACCGCAGGTATGAATCTCTCACCTCTGTCTTTGTACGCCCTTATTGACCCTTTCCAGATGAGATCGCGCTCTACGACCGTCAGATTCGCCTCTGGGGTATGAAGGCCCAGGAGAAGATCCGCAACGCCAACATCCTTCTCATCACCATGAAGGCTCTCGCCAACGAGATCGCCAAGAACCTCGTGCTCGCCGGCATCGGCACCCTCACCATCCTTGACGGTGCCGTCGTCTCTGAGTCAGACCTTGGCTCGCAATTCTTCCTTTCTGAAGAGGAGAACCACGTCGGCCAGAACCGTGCTCACGCTGCTGCTGCCGCTATTCGCAAGCTTAACCCGCGCGTCAATGTCCATGTCGACGCCGAGGGCATCAAGTCCAAGGGAACAAGCTACTTCTCCGCCTTTGACATCGTCATCGCTACCGACCTCGACCCCGACTCCCTGAACATCATCAACACCGCCACCCGTCTGCACCAGAAGTCTTTCTACGCCGCCGGCACCCAAGGCATGTACGGCTTCATCTTCTCCGACCTGATCGAGCACGACTACGTCATTGAGAGAGATCTCGGCAACATGGCAACCAAATTGCAGCCCGAGACGCGGACCCGCAGCGTTGTTGCCGTGAACACGAAGAAGGAGGGCGGCAAGACTATCGAGGTGGTTACGAAGCGCGAACTCTACTCGACCTGGTACCTGGCTAGTGACGGTGCCACGTTGCCTGAGGAGTACGCCAAGAGCCCGCGTCGCAGGAAGGCCGTCAGCCCCGTCCTCTCCTGCTTGCGAGCTCTCTGGGATTTCCAGGTCCTCAACGGCGGTCGTCTGCCCAATCACAATAAGGAGGATTTGGGACTGTTCACCAAGCTCGCGACGGCCAAGCATGCCCAGCTCGGTCTGCCGTCCGAGACTCTGCGTTCAGAGGTCCTCAGGAGCTTCTTGCAGAACATTGGCAGCGAGATGGCACCCGTCACGGCCATTCTTGGAGGACAGCTTGCCCAGGATGTCATCAACGTTCTCGGCCAGACACAGCAGCCGATTCAGAACATGGTCGTCTTCGATGGTAACAGCATGGAAGCGTCAGTCTACCCGCTGCACCCCGTCGGTGAGCTGGGCAGGGGTCTGCTCTCTCTTGCTGCGCCGAGCGGTCTCATGCCGAACGGAGGTGCTATGGTCCCTGACCCTAGCATGATGATGAACATGGACGGCACGGTGGACTTTGGTAATGCCATCATGACTCAGTAAGCCGTCTATATCGCATCAGATCAACCAGGCTATGATGGCAGCGCAGACTGCTACGCTTGGGAACCTCAAAATACATGGGCCGGGGTGGTGTGTACAATAATTTGACTGCCAGGAATTGAGTTACAGGATGCTCCATCTCAATACCTTCACCTGGAGACGGAGAAATGGCTCGGAGATATGTAATATTAGCTACACTGTAATAACCCAAAAAGACGTTGCTCACGCTCAGAGACGGTCGATCGGGTTCACTTGCGGGATGTGATCTTGAAGTCTTCTGGTTCCATCTCGCTAAATGCACTGCCATTTGACATTTCTTTTGATGACCAGCAGTAATATTGGCAGAGGAAGCATCTTCCAGCAGGTTGGTAGGTATTATACACCGCATGATCAAGGGCGGTGGCTGCCCACTTGGTCCGGCGAGTCGAAGGCCCGGCCATCACCAGATTACGAAGTGGAAAACCGACGAGGAAAGAAACTATTCAGAGCCAGATAGCTCTCATGAGTCTCATAGAGACATTTTAAAAAAGAAGAATGGAAAAAATAAAAAAAAATAAAAAAAAGTGTTATACGCTCTGTGCCCATATGGAGCGTCGAACCAGAGCGCCGTGCAGATGTTAACAGAGCCATCTGACCAACGGTATATTTTTATTGCTGTGATCTACTGACCAGGCCATATGCCAGAAAGATGTCCCAGTAGCTGTTGAGATCCCAAGGTGATTTTTTCCCTAAGTATGCAGACTCACAGTCTAGGCAGGAGGGGCGGGTGCTGCCTGCTTGCTTTCACGTTGCAACTCATCTAGGTAGGCAGCAAAAGGTGTTCGCTGTGAATGCCTTTGTTCCCAGCTTTCAGGCTTCTCTGACCACTCATCTCAGATAAGGTTCCTGCGCAGGGATTGACAGACTGCCGTCAACCCCGTGTTCGCTCCTTCTGAGTGATCAAATCTACTCTCCTCACCCACAATGGTCACCATATTCCACCTGCACTTTTCCCAACTTTTGCGTGTATGACGCAGTGCCAGCCTACTTTCTGCCGGTCCTTGCCCAACATGTCAACACCTATGCAACTACGTCCCATCTCTGTTCTGTGATTATCCGGAGTCGTCATCACGGCCGTTTCTATTAGGTCGCCCACAGTATTTGCCATATGGTAGATTCTTCTTGTTCATGCCTTATAGGCAATCATGGCCTTGAGTCTGGAAAACTTCGGGAGTCAATGTCTATAAATCCTTCCCCCAATCTGCCGTCTCACGTATCCGTAGACTTTTGCAATATTTAATGACCTCACCCCCTTTCCATTGCCAGCACATGCGAAAATCCCTAATCTAAACCTAGCCAGGTTCACCTTTTGCTCAGTCTAGTTTCTTCTCGTGACATTAAATAGGGCTGCAGGTAAATCTTCCCATATCCAGACTCTACATCTCTCCTGCTGTGTAGTGACCGCCCCAAGTTCCTCCTATTTCAGGGGCTTTTGCTAGGAGCAGCAGCTTATTCTACTCAAAGCTCAAAAGTTTCGGCATCTTCTTAAACTTATTTACGTAGAATAAGTCAGGAGATGGGCAGTCTGTCGGTATCTCACGTCACGGGACGAGTACTCGGGGCGTCATCCTGGGAAGACTTTGAACGTCTGCCATCTCATGAACCAACCTAGTTTGCTGACGCCAGGCCATGCAAGCACAATTTCATTGCAGGAATGGGTATCGACAAATATTTCACCTCTCTTATGTTCACAAAGCAGTAAGTGTCGCCGCATGAGCGGATTGTTGACTGTTAACCTAGTCAGCACTCCATCTGGACGACGTTATAAGACGGCATTTCTGTCTTTGGAGATCAGAAGTGGTACGCACGGCATATCTTGCCTTCTTGTGCTTTCTATTGTCCAGCTATAGAATAACAGAGACGAGTGTGGTGGAATGTTATTTGGAATCAGACAAGATTGTTGGCATGGAGCAAATATCCAAGAGGCATTCCTAGTATAGTAACCAAAGGAAAATACAAACCAACAGAGATGGAGATCACGACTTGATATTTTGAATAAAGCTAGTACTCTTATCTAATAATATCATATGTCCTCGGTCGCAGCATGTCCAAACCTAGGGTGAAGCAAGCGCAACACTATCGCACGTCCCGCATTGTCATTTGTTTGGCCAATCCCTCGATGGAAAGCCCTCCTTATTTCATACTAATTTCAAGAATTTCGTGTTACATCTTCGAGTAGCTTTGAGATTACGGTAGCCTCTCGAGACGGCGCTGTAAATAGTGTCGAAACATGGTGGATTGTTTTGGTGTTTCTTCAGACACGAATCGCGTTGCGCATCATTTCGTACATGTAAGCAAAAGCGGTTCATTGGACATGTCCACCCTCTTGTCTTATCACAACTTTGGTATCAAAAAGCAAATGGAAACCCGAGGACCAACCAGTTCTTATCCGTCATCGTCCGTGATTGCATCTTTTGGGTATTCACGATGTTCAAAGGGGCTTCTCACATGGGATCGACTGAGGGGGTGCTCTCAGACAGTCTGTGGCCTTGGAGACGCGGCTATCCAGGAACAATAAGCTACCATCCACATGATTTCGTAATTATTCCCATGAGAAATGTTAGCTTCGTGTTTTATATAGTTATTTCACTTGATTTCTGTAACACTATACGTCCACGTGTTACATCGATGGTTATAAAGAGTCGTCATGTTTACAGCGGGAGTCTCATCACATATAGCGGCAATAAGTTCGTATGTTTCCATCCGATCTGATTGGTTAGACATCCGATCCATCACAGATGGACCACAAGTAGAGTTTGTGAAGACACAGCAGGTGGATGGCCCTTAAAGTTATTGCTACAGTATTTGAGACTGAATATATCAAGGAGAGAAAATGGCTTAAACAGGTTGATTGTCACTCTAGAATGAAAGCTAAGCCGAGGTCTCCTGCAGTGCTCTTCTCAAACACGAGTGACACGCGACCTTTGATAATCGCCGCCCAAATATCTGCAGAGACTGCCATCAGCTAAGCATTTGGATTTGACCATAAAGTTTTGACATATATTCCGCGACGGAACGGCATCCAGGCGTCTGAAGTTAAGTAGACCGCAAGACTGACCTGCCTTCAGGGCCACTGGAGTTATCTATGTCTTATAGCTTGAGTTTGTAGTTACGACGCAGCCCCCCCGCAAAAAGACTACGGCATTGTCTTATAGCTTAGTGGTAGGTTGATCTCTTGGATAACAAGACCCAATGGGAGATTCCTTCGACGCGTGGGAGATCATGATTCGCAACATGCCGAAAGCAAGCCGGAGTCCATTGTTGCACGGTCGTGTCGAGGGATCAAAATCGCGATGACTGCCACTCTTGTTGTCTTGACAGTATTCGCAGCACTGAGAATTCGTATGGCATCTAGTTCTACCAGCATCAGAGAGTCAAATCGTGCTTATTGGGTCGTCGCCTTTGCTCTGTGATTCATAGGAGATACCAAGCTGACGACCACGGCGATCGACGAAGAAAGGTTTCTGTGGACTTCGTGACCTACGCAAGACGCCGTCAACATCTCAAACACTTGCTCTCGTAAGTATCGATATACCCCAGCACGAAAGACCAATGAAGCAGACGGATTGCGGATTTCTAGAAGTGAGCATATGAAGGGCCAACTTTCAATATGACCTCTTTCCAGTAACCGACCGACTTCCATGCGTCTCAGGAGATATTCTATAAGATCTGGTGTAGGCACCAATCTAAAAACACGTTTTGTTCCAGATATCAACACAGCACCCAATCATAGAGAAAGACCAAAGAGACTCTGGTCACTATGCTGCTGCTGGTGTTGTTGCTGCTGCGGTTGGGCTGTTCTTGATGGCGTAGGCGGCCGACCGGAGCTCAGTTTCGGCACGCCGTCCCCCGACTTCGTTTTGTGATTATTGATGACCAGTATTCACACTGAACATGCACACCGCGACTTCTGCTTATTCGTATTTAAGGAACACTGGTCACGAGCATAGACATGCCACAACACCTAACATCGGGGTGCCGGCAAAACGCCTGATTATCGACGGCGACAGGGCTCCTTCGCAGCATCTCTAAGGATCTACGACCAGTCTTCAAAAGCCATAGAAGGGTCGTGGGGGTGGCAGTCCCTCGAACATACTGACATACCACATAAAATCAGCGCTCGGTGAGAATCAACTTTGAGAGCCAATCCATTTTTTTCGTATTCATTATCATGCCAAATCTATTGGAGTCCTTTGACTCCGGCCTTTCGGCCCCAGCTTTCATATCCTTTAGAAAGCCTCCACCGACTTTTCAGTCCTAGCTCCCAGTCAAACTTCAGAGCGAGACAGACATTGCCTCGTTGCGAAGGAGCCATCCTGACTTTTCAGTCCTAGCTCTCAATCGTTCCAACGGGAGATCACACTCCCTGGTATAAACCAAAGCTAATCAAGATAATAATACAAGAGGGTTTCGCTTTTCCTATCCCTTTCCTCTGGTTGCAAAATATGTTTGTATGAGTCGTGTGCGGTTGTTCTTTAACCCTTTGACTCCGGGGTTGGGCGATAGATTTTGTCTAATGTGAAGACTGCCTTCTTATGGCTTCGAAGCCAAGGGCTCGATAATGGCTCGAAATGTAGATGTTCTGGCGACTGGTGCACTCGTCTTGGTTCAGCTCCAACAGTATTGGTAGCAGGCTAAAGGGTAATTTTGCCTGCAGTTACGTTGCGAGATTCTTCTTGAACCGATGCCGCCGCGGTGGCGGCTCGAGTAGCATACCCCTCGGGTCTCGGGTTCTTCTTGGGACGGCCGCGACCACGCTTGGCAGGCTCCGGTCTAAGGGCAGGGAGGATCTCCGACTTGCCAGACTTGGGCGCGGCAGACTTTGGTCCACGAGGGCCAGGCTTCTGCTTCTAGCGAGAGCCCCGACGCTCGTCTCCATGCTCCTCGGCACGCTGGCGCTGAATCTTGTTGTTGTTGATGTTCCAGCCGCGGATTTGAATTGGGGCTCTACGCGGTGGGGGCTCGGTCGGGGCGTAGTCCTTGATGTTCTCCTTATAGTCGTACTGCACTGTACGCAACTCTGGACCCGTCGGCCAGCCAACCCGGTGAGGGGGAATAGGCGCCGGTGCCAGCTTGGGGTACCGGCTGTTAGGGCCGGCAGAGCTGGGGGTCGACGAACCGCTGCCCGCCCTGCTTCTCGGGGGAGGCTCATTGGGCTGCTGCTGGATGAACTGCAGCGAAGGAGGGCTCTGCACAGGAGCGACGGAAGCATTGGTCGGTGACATGCCCGGGGGAGCATAAGATTGCTGCTGAGGAAGCGGAGGAGGCTGCGATCCGGGGTATGGGGGGTACGGCTGCATCATGGGCAGACCAGGCTGTTCGTTAGTGTAGCCATTGTGGTAAGGTCTTGGAGGACCAGGAGGGTAGAAAGAGCCGCTGTTGGAGCTCATGTATGGGGGCGGGGGCTGCTGTTGAGCCTGCTGGTGCTCAGGCGGAATGCTCTCCGGTGCGGCGGGTGCGCTCTTACGGCCTCTAGACGGGCGCAGAGGCGGAAGCGGGGAGCTTCTGTCTTGGGCAGGATTCGTGAAAGGCATGCGGGATGAGGAGCCTGCTTGTTGCATCTGCGAAGGGGCGGGCGGCAGAGGTCCCCCCTGCATTGGCATGCCCGACATGTGGTACGGCTGCTGAGGCTGGCTGTACGCGGTGTTGTGGTAGTCGTGATGCCCAGGCGGCGGTCCGTCCATGGGCGCAGAGTAGAGACGTGGGTCAATCATGGGATCCACAGGCGGGTACTGTTGCTGCGGGTGAGGAGGCGGCATATGCTGTGGCTGCTGCTGCTCGTAATAGGGAGCATTGTGCTCGGGATACATAGAGTGACGGCGGCCGTCATTCGAGGTCTCGATGGAAGCCCTCATCTGCGACATCTCAACCGGACGAGCGGGGGGTAGCTGATGCTCGATAGATTGATGAATCCGAGTGTCCGGTCCAGGCGAGGCAAGACGGGGCTCCACCCAGCCACCAGCGTTCGGAGGAGGCAATGACATCTGTGAGTCGGGATGGGCAGCCTGCATAGGGTAGGCGGGCTCCATGTGGTGAGGAGGAGCATCCATCGGGGCAGCATAGACCGGAGGAGGCGCATCTACCATCGGCACGTCGACAGACTGTTGTTGGTAGTCACCGGTGATGGCGCCAGCCAGCAACAATAGTGCCGAAGTGTCAGCCGACTCGGTCACGGTGTTGGCGATGACGGGCGTAGGCGGGGCCTCAGTCGCTGGCTCAGAATCGCCAAAGATATCCCGAATTGCGTCGTACGCACGGGTCGTGGTTCTGGCCGGTGTAGGAGGCTGGACGACAACTGGCTTTTCCTCGACAGGGTTGACTTCCTTCTCCTCTCCCTCAACCGCCTCGGCGGCGCTGACGAGGTCATCAAGACCAGCAATGTTGAGAGCGGAATCATTGCAAGGGAGGGGAGATCCAGCGGGAGTCTCCTCGACGCTCTGGGATTCCTTGATGGACTCGGCAAGGGCTCTTTGCTCGGCATAATCGGCGGCAATGTCCTTGAGCTGCTTGAGTTCCTCTCCCTCGATGTCTTCCTCGGCAATTTCGTACTGATCGCAGACAGCAGACAGGATGTCGGCCATCGAGTCCCGGACTGGCTTTTCCTCAAGTGAGGTGTCAACCTTCGCCACAGGCGCATAACGCGAGGCGTGGATGGCCCGGCCAGATGTGGTGAGATAGACAGTCGGATGCATAGGGTCAGCCTCCGCCTTGGGAGGCTCGGCGTCGTTCTTGCTGGTAGGAAGAAAGTAGCCATAGCGAGGGTGGACGCCGTGCTTCTCGACAAGGTCCTTATCCATGTCGTCGTCCTCAACAAGACGTGCATCCCAGCGAGCGAGCAGAGGGTCGTAGTGCCAAGTGTTGGAGTTGGGCTTGCCAAAGTACTTGCCTCGCTTAGCGACCGTGGCGCCGTGCTTTGCAGAATTTGTCGAATCGCGATATCCAATTTCGTCATCGTCAAACTGGAAAGTAGGCGGCACAATAATGCGGTTGGCAATCATGGCTCCGTTCTTGGCCGGTGGGCGGTTGACCTGTCTGCAGCCATACTCATCCGGCTCCGAAGCCTTCGCAGGCAGCGGAGGTTCTCTCTGGTCGGCGGAGACCGGGCCCTCGGGGACAGGTGTGCTCTCATTAGACTCATCCTCGACGGGAGCGTGCTGCGCCGACATGATGCCCGCAATGTGATTAGCAGGCGCGACATCACCGGCGGTCCGCTTGGAGGCGGGCTGGCCGTCGGGCTGGTCTCTGGCCTTGCGCTTGGTCCGTGGTGCAGCGGCGGCGGGCGTTGCCGCGGTTTCTTTGTGTTGAGGCTCCGCCCAGGCAGCCTGGCGGAGGGCGTGAGCCTCAGTGCCCTCAATGAGCTGAGGGTAGGGTACGAGATGGCCGTCAACGTAGACTTCATAGATGCCAAACTCTGAGGCTTCCTTGTCTGAAATTTGTTTGTAATTCCAGCCGCCGTCGACGAGCTGAGGGGGCACGCGTGAGCAAGCAGGCCACACGACGACCGAGTGAGAAATTGTAAGATACTTACGTCAATAGGCAGGCCATGGTCATGGAGGTACTCCAAAAGATCAAGGCGATGAATCTGCGCATCCAAAAATCTGTCTTCAAGATCCTCAAGTCCGTTCTAATGCCGCGGATCACCGCCAGTTAGCGGACGACGACCAGGGTAAAAAAAACATGACATGTCAGTCCGGGGTTCACACGTACCTCGAAAATCTCTTGCACGGCCTCGCGCTGCATCTCCTTGGCGGCGAGGACCATCTTCTGGTCAATCCCAAGCTTGGTCTTTGCGACGGCGAGTCTCTTGGTGAAGCGATCTTGGAGGTGATCAGTGACCACGTCAAACTCTGGCACCGACGTGTAGTAATCGCCGTCCTTGGTCAGTCTTCTGACGGTCCGCGTCGCCAAGTCTTGCAGCGCAGGCTTTACGGCATTAGCCAAAGCCGCATACTGAGCCTTGAGCTCGCGTTGACGCTCGTAGGCAGCCTGGACTTTGTCGTCGCTGAACTGCTTGAAGCGGCCGCGTCGACCGGTCCCGGCTGTGGGCGCGGGTTTGGGTGCTGCCTCTTTTCTTGGGACGGCGGGTCTCCTGCCCCTGCCTCTACCTCTGCCTCTGGTCGCTCTAGGCGTCGGCTGAGGCGTCGGCGTCGAAGCAGACTGCTCCGGTGTTTCTGTGTCTGACATGATGGCGGTGATGGCCGTTCATGAAAGATACGTGACAGACTGGGGGGAAGGAAATGGGGGTAAGTGGAGGCAAAAGTGAGAGCGGGTAAGTGTGTAATGAGACGTGTGAGGGTAGGAGAGATGAGATCAGTTAAGCGGCCGGCAGAAAAATCGAGAGACTCTCTGTCGGCCGGTCAGTGAGTCGCTTCCCTGGTGCGTGAGCCAGCGCGACTGTTTATCTCTCTCTCGGGGAAGGAGGGAGGACGGTGAAGAGTGTGTAGAGTCTTTTGGTTGAAGAAGTTCGTTGTTGGCTGAGAGTTGTTCGGAGAAAGACGAGGGTGTGGATTGGGCCAGCGGGAACGGGTGTGGGCTAAGAAAAAGCAGCCGCCTGGCCTTTCTCACTGATGTCTCTCGCAACGACCGAGAATTACTCGACGAGCAACCAATTTGAGCAGGGTAAAAATGTGATCGCGATAAAGATGAGAAGCTTCCGCAGCGACCGCTGTAGGTGAGAATGGGGCGGCGAAAGCGGTGTTGGAGTGCGTCGTGGACCAAGAGTGCTGCGATTTTCCCCTTCTTGCCTTTTGCAAAGAATAATACCGAGCGTACCAGGCCAGGCGGAGCGCAGCAGAGCGGTGCAGTGGCAGGAGCAGACCAGACGTGACCACCCTGCTACAGCGAGGCGGAAAGGCAAGGCCCAGCCCAGACACACTTACACCAATCTGGTAGGAGTCGGCAGGATTTCTCCGCTGCTGATTCGTCCGGAGTGCCTGATAATCCGGTAGCCGGAAATAGTTTCTCACCCCTGTCGAAGGGGGAAGGTACTGAGTACTTGCACCGCCTGCCATCTGGCAGTGTGCGGCCGCGTACTCTGGTCACCCACCGGCCGCCCAGGTCACAGTTACTCGCTCTGGGGCAGAGTCAGGGCCCGTTCAGCTCAGTGTAAGCCTTCTGCCCGCGATTTGCTTTGCTTCGCTGTACTGCGTACTGCGATTGTGCCTTGCCTTGCTCTGTCCTGCTTCGTTGGCTATGGGCCGCTCAGGTCCTCGAAACGGTGGATTTGCGACTTGGCAGGCCAACCGACAAGAATGCCTGAGATGCGGACTTTGGTAACAGACTCAGTCAGAGGCATGTAGATGCAGCAGCAGCAGCCCATTCGCCCTCCCTCCGTCCCTCCGTCCATCCTGCTCACTAGTCACCAACACTGCCGCCCGCTCCGGCAGACGAATCGACTCGATTCGGTATTTAGGCGGGCTGACTGGCGTCTAATGGGAATTGATTGTATGACGACGAGCATTGCAAGCCAAGGTGTCGCATCGTCGCATAATAACCACCGCCGGATGCAGAACCACACACGCGCGCCAGAGTCAAGAGTCAGCAGCAGACAAACAAGCATTGAAAATCCGTGTCTAGCATCAACCGTCAAAGAGATGGCCAGAAACCCAAGTCGTGGCCGGCGAGGATGTGGCCTGTCCCCCCCCGTCCCATCCCTCTGACGTGACGAAAGCCACACCCAACAGCCAGTGCCCGTTTTTCACTACCCCCAAACAGACCCAAGGCAAGAAAAACCCACGCTTTGCGCACAAGAGGAACTTCCGTTACCGTCACGGTTTTGGAAACGGGGCCACGCCGTTGACTGCCGAGTGGCGATCCGGCCTGGTCCTGCCCTGCGGTTGATGACGGGGAGATCCGTTGGAATCCTTTGGTAATCGCGCATCCTGTCAAGCCGGATACTTTTTCCTTTGCTTTCTTTTTTGAATCTCACCATGATGGCGGCTCCCAAACAGACATTTTTCTCAACCCCCAGTCCCAAGTTCGGACGAGTCGGACGGGGGGCACTTTTCCAGGACCTTGTCCCGCCCGAGAAGTGGGCCCTATTGCACCCAGATCCCGAGCTCCAGCCGGGTCTCTCTCTTGTCTCCAGCCTCTCCAGTAGTCTAGCAACCAGATGCAAGATGGTGTTGGTTGTGGCTAATGAGATCCCATAATGCAGAAGGCAATGGCACCAGATTACGTGTGTTTCCGAGGTGTTTTAAGGCGCCCGTTGGCTTTGGCAGCCACAGCCATCTGTTGACATTCATGTCTGAATGAGTGCAAGGCAACCACCTGCGCCTGGCAACAGAGCAAACACAGACCTGGAATGCTGATTGCTGAATTATCATCCCTTGCGTCTGCTAAGGTGCTCAACACCCAAGGTTCAGTAAGCCTCATTTGAAGTCTGGTCCACCAAGGGGGTAAGAAGAGACCAGCACACGATGGCCTCCCAAACGCCCACTCAGCGATGGCTCATCAAGCTCACGAGATGCATCAAATCAACCAATCCCTCAAGAGAACGTCACCTTACAGAAATGCAACATCGAAAATCTCCTCTCCCTGCAAGAAAAAACCACTTGAAGTCCCAATGATACCAGAGAAAAAATAAAAGTCCACACCGCACAACACACACGCCCCAAGGTGGAGCTCCATTTACCCACCGCAAAGTCCCTGGACCAGCACCTTACAACTTCGTTAACGTGGTGAGGTACCGTGTACACGCTCCCGCCCCGGCGCGTCTCCAGTTCCCAATCGACGCTGGAGCACCCCCTGCGGTTCTCCATAATCCGGTGTCGCCCCGTCCAGGGGGTAGGGTGGCAGAAGCTTTGTCGCGCGGTGCCTGCTGGGAAAGGCCAAAGAGCCCAGCCACGGACGACGGCGGCGGGGGCCACTTGCGACCGGCTGAACCTCGTCTATTCCCGAGCCGCCGGGGCGCGCTACACCTTCGGTCAACGACCTCTCATACCGCCCGGGCAAAAAAAAGTTGTCGGTGACTGTGGGGTAAAGTAGCTTCAGTCGGCGCGACACCACTCCACGAATAGCTACACCACACGACGTCGCAAACGACGACAACCGCCCTTGACGATCCCCTTCCGGCTCCAATCGCACATACACACTCGCCCAACCCACGCGACACCCGATTGACAATCACAGCCATGGGGAAGAAGCGCACCGCCAGCCAGATCACACACAAAAACCACTTCGTCGACTCCGCCAAGAAGAGGAAACCAAACGGCCCTCCGTCGAGCAGCAAGAAGTCCAAACAGCCCGCCAACGACAACCCCGCAAAGAAGAAGGCGCAGCAGCAGTACCACCAGAACCAGGAACCCGTCATCCCCTTCTCGCCCGAAGACGCGATCCTCCTCATCGGCGAGGGCGACCTTAGCTTCGCCGCGAGTCTGGCGACGCACCACGGCTGCCGCAACGTCACGGCCACCGTCCTCGAGAAGAACGAAAAGGAGCTGCTGGAGAAGTACCCCCACGCCGACGAGAACATTGCCCAAATCACCAACCCCGGAAGCAAGCCCAAACCCAAAACCAAGGCAGAGGATGGCGACGGCGAAAACGACGACGAAGTCGAAGATGCGAACGAAGACTCCCCAGCGGCAGACGAGGAGGACGACAATGAAGACGCCGAAGACAAACCCTCCCTGCCTCCCAACAACAACAAGATCCTCTACAACATCGACGCGCGCACAATGAAACCTTTCACCCGGCGCACCACCTCCCAGAACCACCACGGCACCGCCACGACCACGAAACACGGCCTCTACAAGCGCATCATCTTCAACTTCCCCCACGTCGGCGGCAAGTCCACCGACGTCAACCGCCAGGTCCGCTACAACCAGGAGCTCCTCGTCGCCTTCTTCAAGTCCGCCCTGCCCTCCCTCGCGCCCCGCGGCACCCTCGTCGTCACCCTCTTCGAGGGCCACCCCTACACCCTCTGGAACATCAAGGACCTCGGCCGCCACGCCGGCCTGCAGGCCCTGCAGAGCTTCCGCTTCCACGCCCGCGCGTACCCGGGGTACCGGCACGCGCGCACCCTCGGCGTCGTGCGGGAGAAGAAGGGCACCGGCGAGGCGAGCGGGAACGCGTGGAGGGGCGAGGACCGGCCAGCGCGGAGTTTTGTGTTCATGAGGACCGGCGAGGCGCCCGAGGCGCTGCCGGCGCAGAAGAAGAAGAAGAGAAAAGGCGGGGAGGAGAGTAGCAGTGACGAGGAGTCGGATTTCGACGACGAGGTGGGGGATATCGAGGATGACTTTGAGTGAGGGCATTTGCGCGTGTGTCTACGGGATCTCATTTTCTTGGGTTGGAGCATCATTTGCGTGAGGCATACAGCACGACGGCATGGGCATTAGACAGTCTCGAACGGTTTTTAATCAGGCATGGGTACCACGGCGTTCTTCAGGAAAGGGAAAAGTCAAACGAATTTGGAGGAGCTTCACAGCATTTCAAAAGCCAGATACCATGCTTGTTACTTGTGCAGTTAGCCTCCGTCTTGGGGCTTGCACGACAAGAAAAATCATTGCTCAGAATTTAACAATATGCCATTATGCCATGACCACGTATGGTAATGTGGGTATGCTTTTCAGGGTCCCCTCAGGGCCCTTGTGAGAGAGAAATAAGCAACGCCGCCGTCCTTAAACCCGCTCCCCCCTGCCTGCCTGCCTGCCTGCCGAGAAACCCCATGCTAGAATGCCGCCTATGTTCCCACCTGTACATGCCCGATCAAGGGAAAAAAGTTGTGTTGATGCTGAATACGCAGATATAGCTTCCGCAAGTCCGCGTGACCGTCTGCTCCTCGTTTTGAATATCCACATGGCGAAAACAATAGAAAATCGAAAATAACAATGGCAGCAACCAAGTGCTCTGGGTCTGCTGAATCCCTTTCCGAAAAGAAAAATGCAATATGCTTGCTTGTACGTACAGCGCCGAGTCTCGCTTATTCTTGGCTCGTTCTCGGCTGGCCCTCTTTCCAAATGAAGGTGCCAAATTGGCAACTTTTCCCCCTTACGTCCTGTCCTCGTCCCAGTTCTAGTGGCCGAGAACCTCTTGCCTGGTCGCTGCAGCGGGCTCTCCTTCTCCAGCCACGATTACGCCACCATTGATTCGGGGCCCATCAAAGATCCCCTGAGTTTTCGTGGCTTCCTCTCGCTCAGCTTCCTCGTTCTCCCTCATCAGAGCTTCCTCCTGCTCCCTAAGCGCTTGTTGCTCTTCAGTCAGAGACTCTGGAGAATCAGTCGGCGCCGGCTCTGTGGGCGGCGGGGGCGGTGGAGGAGGCGGCGCACCGTCCTCCACATCTTCCTCCCTCAAGCGCTTCGTTGAGGGTCCATCCGAAGGCGTCAGGTTCGGTGAAGCAGCCGCCTCGTCCTCGCGCTTCCGCTTTTTCTCTGGGCTACCCGTCGACGCAGTCTCCTCGTCGTCAGAAAGCATAACTTCATCGGCGATGTCCACCATGGCATCAACGTCCGTTGCTGGACCATTGACGCCTGCATCCTTTGGCCCATGACGGACAGCCTTCTCCTTCTCGTAGTTCTTCATTTTCACTACAGCCCTGTCCAAGAAATCCTTGACGTAGGTCTTGACCTTCCTGGCTTGCTTCTGATCCAAAGGCTGGGTTGGATCACGGACATGGTTTCTTTTGTAGTCCGATGAGACCAGCTTCTTGCTAATGTCCTTGCCGAACCGCTTGAGATCCTCCTTGGGAAGCTTGTGTTTGTACTTATCAATCACGTACTTGATGTGAGGGAATAACTAAAGGACGTTAGTAGGCATTCATGCCGCGTGGGAAAATGGACGTACCGTATTCTCATAGATCTTCATCTGCTTCTCAACACTGAGAGAGCGCCACTTTTCTGGCTTGGGCTCTTGCACGGGTGTTTCTGCCCGCTGCGGTGTCTGAGAAGCCGAAGGCCTGGGAGTTTGTTCCTTCGTCACCTTGTCGATGATGTCCCTCAGCCTCTGTTGCTCCTCTCGCGCCTTGTTGGCTATGGTTGGCGCATCAGCCGGCTTAGTCGGCCTCTCCCACCTTGTCACACCGGTCTTACTATAGAAGTAGGTGTTACCTGCCGGGTCGGTTGCAGTGAACCATCCAGCCGGAAGAGGGCCGTTGGGGAAGTGTTGTCTTCTGGGTCGTGGGGGGCCGTTCGGCAGGTGTGGATTCCGCTGCGGCATACTGTTTCTTGGACCCTTCGGAATCTCGACATTTTGGAACGGGTCGGGAGTCGATTTGGCGGTAGTGTCTTCTTCGCGTTCTGCGTTGCGCCTCTCCTGAAAGGAGTTGGTGGTCGGGGCGTTGGGGTCAAACTTTCGCTTCCCAATGCGGTATCCCAACTCCAACTTTGCCCACTCTTCCAACAGCTTCTTCGACCTGACGCTGACCTCTTCGTTTTCCGATTGAGCCAGCTTGGTGATTGTGTCTTCAATCTTTGAGCCCTCTATCTTGTTCCTGGTCAATCGAGGAAATTTGTCAAGAATGTCCAAGACCTGGAGAATGACATTGTGGTCGTCGATGAACATGTTGAGGGTGGTTTTGAGGATTTGGTAGGCGTGCATGCGCATGACACAGTGGATGACCCGCTCATCACTGCACTGCTGGATGCGCTGCAGCAGTTTGACTGCAATCCATTTCTCCTTCGTCTGCATCAGGGTCGCCATCACCTTGCGTGCGCCATCCTCATTGAGGCTTCTGGCCTGTACGCTGTTAACGTACTCCTCATCATCCTCTTCGACCTTCTTCTTCCTGGGCTTCTTGGCGACCGCAGTGTCCCAGCTGTCTCCATCGTCAATGCCGAGGGCTTCAACAGTTGCGAGGGGCAGCTTGGTGGATCGCTCGGTCTGAGTCTTGCCACCAATAAATCCAGTGCAGTTGACCTCGCCACAGTAGCAGGGTTGGGGGTTGGCCCCGTAGCGGTCTACGTTGTAGTTGAATACCAGCTCCTCGCCAGCCTTGATTTTGCGCGAGGTGAAAATACCCATGCGTAGCTTTTCTCCGACGACCCATTTGTCGACGTAGCAGTTTGGATTGCAGGAGTGGTTGCAGAAACGGCCCAGGTTTCCCTTCTTCGTGGCGTCGACGAATTCGTGCTTGGTAAGCGACATGAAGTAAAAATGCTTGATGCCCTCATCGTCGTACTGCGACATGCGCCGCCTAAATGTTGGCTCGTTGATGACTTCGCCAATGTACTCGAAAATGAAGTCGTTAGCTTGCATGTCGACATTGGCGCGGAGACCGAATCCTTTCTTGTCTGTCTTGATGACTGAAACGTTGGCGTACTGCTTGCGCTGAAATCTCTGATTCTGGCACCCGTCGCCGCAATTACCAGTGCCCACAACGCACTCCATTCTCGTCGCTCTGTTGATGCAGTCGGAGTCCTCGCCACATGAGTAGTTTTTCCCGTCCTCTGCAACGCAAATTTTAGTCAGGGGCCGCTCGCGGTTGCCTCGCGTCGGGCAGAAAGGGAGGCATGGGGGACTTACGCCACTCGGAACGGCAATCACAGTCCAAGGCATCGTGATCGGTTGAGCCCATGTGCTTCGATCCATATAGACAGTCCGGAATGACTTGAAAGGTATTGCATGCTTCCTCTCGAACATCGGGCAGATCGCTGAACAGGACGGTTTCGCGCTTGACGGGCTTCTGAGAGGCTTTGCGGGAAAGCTTCGGCCGGCTATTCGTACCAGGAGTGGAGGCGCCCTCGTCGTTGGTATTCTCGCCCCCAGGCGACATGCTGACGGCGCGGGAGCCGTGGTTGCTCTTGTTGTGCGATGATGACCGGCTCGTTTCTCGCTCCATCTTGACCCCATTCGGCGCAAGGCCGTCTTCGATTTTTACTTCCTCCATCTTCATCGTCGCCAGCGCTTCATCCTCCATCAAGCAATCGAGAAAGCCCTCGGCAGGGCGGGCGCACAGGAGGGAGGCGGGAGATTGTCGCGAATCGGGTCGTCCTGAGGAATGGATTGGGACAAAGGGTCAAAGGACGCGGACGCGACAGGCGAAAGGATTTGCGAATCGGTAGGCCGGTGCGCTTGTGAGAGCAGCAGCAGTTTTGTTGGGGTGGAGCAGGAGAGGATTGGAAAGGTAAGGTATGGGAAGAGGAGATGGGGGACGACTTGCGAGGCGGCGGCGGCGCGTTAGGAGAGAGAGCGGTTAGCAGTCCGAGCCAAAGGTTTCCCGCATCGCAAAAAGCTGGTCGTCGCACGAGGATTGACAGCAAACCCGGCTGCGATTGGGCAATGGCAAATTTTTGAAAATCGACAAATCACCCACCCAGAGAAACCTAACACTGGGCTGTCGGCAACCGAGAGAGAAGCAATGTTTCCAGGGCGAAGTCGCAAAGGATTTGGAAGGGACGACAGGCGAGAATAATCTCACAGTGGCTTCCAACTGAGCCTGGACGGCAGCCACTCAGCCTGTCGCGCTTGGGCCAAACCTAGCCACTTCCGTTCCTTGAGCGAATCTGCGCCGAGCTTACTACCAACAGCGACTTCATCTCGGTGGAGCACACCCGACCGCGGCGCGACACCTACACTGTGGACCGGGACCTGAACACGACAGGCGCGGAACATTTATGCGGCCGGGTTCCGAGGCCTAGACTTCTTTCAAAATCCGATCGTAGCTTCCCCAGAATGACTGTCGCGAGATCCATCCAATTGTCGCGTGCGTAATGACCCCACCTAAACGTATTGAAGTTTAAAAGTCCGAGTTGGAGATCCCACGTCACTGATGCCTCCACAGAAAGAGCACGCATTCTGCCCAATGCTATTCGACGCAATGTAAGCGCATTTGATCAAAGAAATGGAATTACAAGAGGCTGCACGCAGGGGCGGATCACCGTGTTCTGTCGTTGGGCCTCAAGTTTTGCATTTGCTATTGCTGGTCATCTAATTCGAACTGGTCAGCAATGTTGTGTAACGATGGCGTAGCCTGAATACCTTCTATGTGAGGCGTGAACAGCGCCATGAGGCTGATTGAGATATTTGGCACCCGTCCGCCTTTGTTGCGGAATTCACTCAGATGCGAATTCCCGAATTACTTGCCTCGTCAAACATGGTCACAGTTAAGCATGGACCAGGGCTTATCTGGAGCAAGAAGATGGTTTCCAGGTTCTCTCACCGACACTTCGCATCCACCTGCCCTGCATGCTCTTCCAAGAGAACACCCCTGGACATGGCCTTTTCCAAGCCTCTCCAGATTTGCCGTTGGAATTTCCCTATCCTCCCCGTGATGTATTCACTGCGCCTACCTGAGTTGTTTCGGCCGGAAAGGTATCAAGGGACAAGAGGAAATTTAGCTCTGAGCCGAATGCCAATCCCGCAGTCCTAGTTCCGGAGCGAGTGAGAAGTTCGAGCTTTGTCGCACGAAACGAATTCGAAGCCTTGGATAATTCCCACACATTTGAGTGTCTGGGAACAAGGCTTGGGCCACAGTTCCTGTTGAAACGAGTGGCAGGATATTGGCATATCTGGCCAGGACTGCAACTGTTGCCCACTGCCGATGGCCATCGCTCCACTCCAGGAATGCCACGACGCATGTTCATCCGATGCGCAGAGATTCAAGTGCAACGTCGACGGCGGCAACGAAGCATCGAGCTACTTTGGCGCGCACCTGCACGATGGCCCAGCCCGAGTCATCCACTGGTCTGGAGGGTAAGGGGAGTTTGAAGCAGCATGACGCACAGCTCAGAGGTGCAGAAGACAAATTCCCGGCGAAAGCGGTGTTGGGCAAGGTGCTGTACCGTCAGATGGAGAGAAGCAGGCATGTAGGCGTACCCGAGTTGGGCAACGATGCCCTGCTAGTGACGGGCGGTCGGTGCCGTTTGGTGTCGTCTGGAGATGGCTCCGCCATTGGCATGGACGGGTTGTACATGGGTGGGTCTCCCAGTGGGAGGATGCCAACTCATTGTGCAGCAAAGACGTCGCTGAAGCCGGACGAAGAAGACCAGCAGCCTGAGGAAGTCCAAGAGTATAAAGAGGCGGTGGACGAACGCGGTAATTGGGGCAGCAAGACCATTTTCCGACCCTTTGCACTCGATGTCGTTCGTCGCGACAGTCATCAGTTTTGAGTTGCGTGTGCCTGGTTTCCAAATTCTTCTCAGCCTCATTGCTTCGATCGCTTCCTTTCCGCCCGGTCACGTTTTGGGCCGCCCCCCAGAAATCATGGGAATTCAGTCCACTCAGGTGCAGCGCGGCCTCACAGTGTCTGGCTGCGGCTCCGTCTGTCAACTGCGGGAAATGTGACGAACCCGTGCCCTGTGCTGGCTCTTGTGCCGTTGTTGGTCGGTGATTGGAGAAGAGGGAATCCAGTGGTTTCCCCCGACAGTCACCAGCGAGCTGGATTTGGCTGCGCGACGGCCAATGAGGGTGCTGAATGGCATTCCGGACGATGGCATTGCGCGGGCACTAAAAAGGCCCCTGTTTCCTTATTCGGTCGTCTGTCGATCACGTTTCTTCATTCTCTGTTCCACCGTCGACAAGGAGACCGCGATGGGCGAGAAGAAAAAGGCGCGCATTCCAAGCGGAATGATGGGATGACAGTGAACTCTAACGGAGGTGGGAGGGAGGAGATGGGAACGCGCTGAAGCAGCCACCACAGCGGAGAGGGGAGAACGTGAGTTGGAAGGGGGAGGGGCAGTTGCTGACTTGGGTTGCATGGTGGGGGGAAGGCCATGCTCCAAGGCGGCCGATACGAGTTCCATGCTGCCAGCGCACCGACCAGCAAGCAGAAGGAAGGGAATGGAATTCCCTCACTTTCTCCGTCACTTCTCGTCTTCGCCAGCTAGTGCTGAATCAGTCTTTGGGTTTCTTAAGCTGACATGCTATATCCAAGCTTGCTGGAGACAGAGAAGGAAAACAAAAGTCATGTTTTCGGCAGACACCACGACAATGACGTCCTGCAAGTGGCAGAGAGTCAAGTCAGGCGGGAGGTGGTCCCCGATAGGATTGGCTAGTTGACGCAACCCTCCCCCTCTGGCAGTATCAAGCACTGCATTTGCAGCTGCAGGCCGCTCTCTCTCTCCATTGCCTTGCCTTACAGAGTCTGCTGCATGTAGCTCTTCTCAGCCCAACACCGGCCACTAACAGCTCAGCATATGGGACTCTGCTGCAGCCAGCGGCGTGTGCAGGACGGGCGGGAGACAGGGATACCCGCTCTGTCGATTGCATAGGCATAGGCAGAGAGAAGGAAGCTACCTTATGCAGTCATTTGTGATGCCTCTCAAAGGGTGCGTGACTGTGGTGCTGAGGAGGTGCAAGTGGGAGCAACCACAGACATTGGAGCTTCTTCTGATCTGAGCCCCATTCTCGACCTCGAATGCGAACGAAGAAAAAGGCCCCGCGGTGTGGCTGTCGGCCAACCAGACAGCTGCTTCCTCTTTGGGCGCCTTGGTGAGACATGCGCGACAAAATTTGGAAAGGGCGATTCGGCTGCCGCGAAAAAAGCAAGAATCCGACGACGGAAAGAGAGGCCGGGCGCGAGGGGCGCCTAAGACAAAGCCACTGCCGGGTCAGACCAGAAGCTTAAGGCGGCCGACGACGATCTGAGGCATAGCGAGAAAAGAAGCAGCCGCCGGAAGCCAGAGGCGGGGAGCGGAGTGGCAGCATCACGGCGGGACCTGGCTTAGAGGATGCTGCTGATATCAATCCATGGACGGACGACAGAGAGAGAGGATGACTACGACTCCCATCCTCACCCACACCACGCCCTCACACACACACCACACAAACTATCGCTCGTCGTTGACCTGATCTAGCCTTGGCCGCCACGGCAGCTTGTGCCAACATCCATCATCCCTCCCTCCCTTCCATCTTCTAACCCACCACCACCCACCCACCAACATCCCGACAGAGCACATTACATTAAACTTGCGCCCAGTTTGGCAGTGCCGCAGTGCATCCATCCATCGAAAAAAAAACAAAAAACAGATAGTCGCAGACGCAGACGACGACCGGCGATTCTCCGCGCCCCTACCGGAAGCCTTCCCTAGCCACCTCAGATTCCCGCTTGATTTTCGGCAATCACACCCTCGACGTCAGTCGGTCACGCCAGACCTGCAACCGCTTTTTTCGTTCGTCTCGTCCTCACTGTAGGACACCCAAGGCTCTGGTGCGCCGCACTGTCTCTACCTCTTCTCGTGCAGTCATCGTCTTCGTCGAAAGAGGTGCGGGCATTTCCCAGCCACCCTCGCTCGGACGTTGCAACTTTGCACTACTCCAACAAGGGGAGAGTGTAAGGGTGCCTTTGGAGTTGTGACCTGTTTATCCATTTGCGCCAACTCCGAACTCCCCTTACTTCCATGAATCTCACTCAGCACGACGAGAACTAAGGGCATGGGAGGCCTGCTGATGATTGCGACGGTCCAATTCGCCTCTTCCTCCGTCGCTTCGGATCTTAAGACAAACAGCATCCGCCTCGTCCTCTGCTCGAGTCCTCTCGAACAAGACTCGATCGAACGACGGGATTCGCATCCTTGCTGCGAACAGCCGTCGCAACATACCGTATCAGGCCTCGACTGAACCGACGTCCTGGAATGTCTCCTGAACAGGCCTAACGCGTAATTAACCACTCGGCAAACTTGTCTCGCTTGTTCCAACTTCCCCCCAAGGTCTTCCACTTCCAAAAACAAACGCCTCAGACCTGCCACTGAACCCCGGTCACGCCAGCAAGTCCCCGACCGCGCGCCGTGCAGGGCCTCCCGCGCTCATAGTCGCAAAGTGGCCCAGGTTTTCCAGGAACAAACGAAACATTCGAGCCTCCACTTCTACCGACCAGGCCTGTCCAGGCTGTGTTACCCCCTCCATCTCGCGCCTCGTCCACCTTCCCCTCGACGTTGTCGTGGGACGGGGTCTTTTCTTCGGCGGCCTCTGGTCAAAGACGCGCGCTTGCGCAGATCTCACGACTTTCATTATCTCCAGCTGCACGTTCGCTCTTTCCTGTTGTCGTCTGTAGGTGCACTTACCTGTCTTCTACCAACGGCAAAGCGAGGCGACACCCACCACGGCGGCTGTTTTTGACCTTTGCTACGACCTCTTGCCGCCTCGGCCGCGCTTGTCTGCCTGGCATCTGCCTGTTCGCTGTGCGCAACTTCAGTTGACGACGCCGGCTCCGTCCGTTACACTCGCTCTAGCTTCCACACCTTATTAGCATCCCACCTTCATTTGAACGACCACCTTGACTCTTTGCAACTCCTCACGGACAGATCCATCCTTGCCAGCGCCGAGACGTTCGTTTTACAACCCCACGCCGCCAATGCCGGTCCCAAGATCCGTGTTCCTCACCATCTTTTGCTTTCGTGACACTTGCCCCGGCAGTAGCTAGCCTCTTCACGATGGCCTACCCTTTTTCAGAAGAAGAAAAGGTTAGCGTGTTGTTCGCCTTTATCATACGTATGCTGACGCGCAGTTCCCCAGAGGTTGATCCTCGCAGAAGTCATCAAGACCAGCAACTTAGACCTAGGCCATCTGGTTGACTTTCTGAAATTACACAAAACCGAGCCGAACTGGCTCAAAATGCAGCTGCCTCCTGGTATGAGTGCCTCAACAGTCGTGAACCCCGGTCTGTGTATACTGACAGACTTGTTCAGGCCGTACGATGGAGCAGTGCATACAAGCCACCGAACAGATGTTCCAAGGGCCCATGAGAATACCAGATCTGAAGCGCAAGCCTGTCGGTGATCTCCTCGACAAGCCATCCAAACGTCTGGCAGTAGCTTCTCCGATGGAACCTCCTGCACAGCTGCCGCCACTGGCTTCTGCTTCACAAGGACCGTCTGCTTACGCGAATCCGATGTCTGTACGATCTCTCTTACCAGCGCCCACGCAACTGCAGCAAACTCCACTGCCAAATATACAGCCGAGACAGATGAATGCTGGCCCGGAGAGTGGCACGGCGTCCAACGGTTATCCGAGCCCAAACCAGCCGCCCGCAGCGCCGCCTCCGCCTCGTAAGAGAGGAAGGCCGTCGCGGGCAGATAAGGCGAGGCAACTTAGAGCGATGCTTCCCCAACATTTTACGCCCCTGGCTCCAGCACCTGCACCTCGCAATTCAGCTGGGGAAAGTCCCAGCACCCCGGCAGAGAGCTCGGCCTACAGTTTATCACCAGGCCCTACCTCGGAGACAACTGGCGAGCCACCAAGGAAGAAACGCGGGCGACCGAGGTCAACGGAAAAGGGCGTACCAGAGTTACCGGTGAGTAGGCAGCTGCCACTTGGCTGGTAGGTTCTGACATTGGCAGGGCACTTATACCTATAGAGTCGACCAACCTAGGACACTGTCAGGTCGGTCCACGCCAAGCGAGACTCCCCGCGGCCGGTCTGACGAGATGCGCCAAGATCCATACCCAGAGCGCGAGCAACTTCCAGAATCGGAGAAAGAACGAGCCATACCACATATTGGGCATTTGACACAGGAAGGACTGGCGAGATAGAAACTTGAGGTTCCGCCCATCACCAATGGACATATCAACAGGCCAAAGAGGCGGTGGCGGTACATTCTACCCAAGTACTCGTCTGAAGCACGGCGGAAAACGAGGTTGACCTTACCTACCCAGCCCGCACAGCTAGCTGCGGCAGCAAACACCACACCACCTTCAGTGGGCGCAAGGCCGCTCATGTGAGGAGGCACATGTATGATATACGGAAGGCGTTGTTGGCCAACTGCTTTTACTCCAGGATACGGAGGCTAGAGGAGGTTTATCTGGTTTGGGGGACTTGGGACAAACATCAACGTGTACGATACGCGGTGGCAAGGTACATTGACAACTGAGTGCAGAGTTCATAGAGCCATAAAATATCATGATTGGTATTGCCTCAAACCAACTGTCTGTCTACGTCCCTCAATTTTTTTTGGAGACCATTCATAAAAACGCTAGATAAAAATCAAAATAACCGGCCAAGACCGGGCCAATAAGCTCCTATATAAGATGCGTCAAAAAGAAAAATTATCCCAATATGACCGCTCTCTGTCATTACCAAGACTTGACAATCTTCTCCAAGGCCTCGATGAGGATATCAGCGTGGTGCTCCTGGAAGATGAGCATCGGCCTCAGGCGGACGGCGCTCTCTCCGGAACCACCAATGTTGATGCCCAGACCCTTCGCCTTCTTGAGGAACTCGTCGCGGCGCGGGTTGTCGAAGGCGATGAAGGTGCCCTGTCCCTTGCCGCGCAGGTTGGCGAACTGGCCGGGGTACTTCTTGCCGAGGGCCTCGAGCTTGCCGAAGAGGTAGTCGCCGACGCGGGCCGTGTGCTCGACGAGGCCGAGGCGCTCGACCTCGTTGACGATCTCGCGGAAGAGGATGGCGCGGGCCGGGTCGCCCATCCAGGTGTTGAACTGGCGGTAGGGCTTGTTGGGGCGCAGCTCGGGGTTGCCAAAGTAGTAGCCCGCGGTCTGGGCCTTCTTGGAAAAGGTGACCATGTCCGGAGGGGTGGGGAGGTCCCAGTGCTCGTGAGCCCAGAACTTGCCGGTGGCACCGACACCGGTCTGGACCTCGTCGACGATGAGGAGGACGTTGTGCTTCTTGGTGACCTCGCGCAGGCCACGGAAGAAGGCCGGGGAGGCGTGGTTATCGCCGCCCTCGGACTGGATGGGCTCGACGATGACAGCGGCCGGGGGCACGTGGTAGGTCTTGATGAGGTGCTCGACCTCGTCGAGGGCGGCCTGCTCGGCGGCGGCGTTCTCCTCGGCGTGCTCCTCGAGCGGGTACTTGAGCTGGGGGAAGGTGGCCTGGGGCCAGTCGAAGGCGGGGATGTCGAGCTTGTGGATGGGCTTGGAGCGGGTCGTGGAGAGGGAGCCGAAGAGGCGGCCGTGGAAGCCCGTCTTGAAGGAGAGGATGGAAAGCTGCGAGGCGCCCGGGGCCTGGTTGTTCATGGCGGAGGCGGTCTCCTCGGGGGTGAAGTCGACGTCGTAACCACCGCGCTCCTGCTGGCGGCGCCACATGAAGGCGGCCTTGTAGGCGGTCTCGTTCGCGTCGGAGCCGGCCATGGCAGTGAAGACCTGGTCGAGGCCCTTGGGGGCGACCTTGAGGATGCCGGTGCGGAGGACCTCGGCCCAGTCCTCTGGGGGGAAGTTGCCGAGGGCGGGACGGTTGATGATTGCGTTTATCATTTCGGGGGTCTCAGCTACCTTGGAGAGGGCGGGGTTGTTGTAGCCAAGGGGGATGGAGGCGATTTGGGCGTAGCTGTGGTGTGCATGTTAGGATCGTTCACTAGAGGGTGAGACGTGGGAAAGCACTTACACATCAAGCAGGACGTTGCCGTCGGCATCGACAATGTAGTTGCCCTTGCTCTTCTTGTAATCCGTGAGCATGTTCAAGCTGCGGGTGTCAAAGACCTCGTGCAGGTCCGCGATTTGCTTCTTGGACTGAGGACCCGGGATCTCGGTCTTGACGGCCGGGGCGGAGGGCTCGCCGGCGAAGAGGGAGGCAGCCATGCGCGGGGCGGAGACGCAGAGGGTGCGGCGGGAGAGGGGTGTCCTGGCCGCCGTGCGCACGACGGGGCGCAGGGCCGCGGAGGCTCTCATGAAGGCCATGACGATGGTCTTCTTTCGTCTGCTTTCTTCCTAATGTGGTGTTTGACCTGCTCGTCGTTTCTCTTTACGACGCTGCCTTCTTCCCGCGGTGTTCGTAGGGGTGAAGCTGTGCGATATCGGAGGCGTATCTATCCTTCGACGTACACAATGGTGAAGATGCAAAGGGGAAAGAGAGTAACACAAGGAGACACAGAGCTGTTGCGCGGGGGAGGGGCTGTTTATAGATGGCGGGTGGCCACGGCTTATCAGGTCCCCCGGCGTTGTCTCGTCAGGCCGTTTGGTGGAGAGAGGTGGTGGTGTATTGCCATCGGCCTGGTTTGAGCTTTGGTCCCCTGGGTCCTGGTGTTGACTCGAGGCGTTCAGACGCACACACCGGCGCGGTGGGTGCTTGGTTTCCCACCATGCCGGAACGAGGAGCGAAAGCTGCAGCAGCTGCGTTAGCTCGGCGATATGGCAGGGAATGGGAGGGGGGACGGACAGGCGACCACTGACCAGTTGGAGGGGCGGCGGTTGGCCAAAGCCAAGATTACGTGCCCAATGAGAAATTGCGGGGCGAAAGCTGGGGGAACGAAGGTCCCAGTGACCTCACACACGCTCCAAAGACGCCGCGGCGGGGGGACCTTGGAGGGGTAAAATCACGCCCTTTACGCCGGCCAGCTGTAGCGGGCGGCCGTGTATCAGGGTACCTGCCTCTGACACAATATGCAGCCAGCTTCCTGCTGCAGGAAGCTCGGGCGTAGCGTAAACGTCGTAATATGTAATAGCTTCATCTATTCTAATGGACATGCTGGGCTGAAGCTATTGTTCAATGCCAGATTCGGCATCTCGGATGGCATCGATTGGTCGCGGCTCCAATTGGCTTCCCCCTCGCCACCAACTAGCTGTGCCGCTCCCGTCTCTGCCGCCTTGAGCCGCCAGCCTGCTTCTGATTTGCATATTGTAGTTCGCAGTCTCAGGATTGCAGCGCCAGAAGCCACACCGCAACATCAAACACAACGTGCCTAAAATATTACCGCATCTATCACAGATCCGACGTGCGCGCTCTCGCTGTCTCTCCGCGCGCCCCCGCCGCGCGTATCAGGCGATAACAGCGTTTCCCGCCCACCATGATAAGCATCTGGTGGGAACCTATCCACCTAGCCAGGGGAGCACCTGGGGACTAGCGCGACGCTGCGACCTCAAGATATCCACTGGTCGCCCCTGCGGATCGAGAGGGCCGATGCCGGGACCGGAAACCGGGCCGGGAATGGCTTTGCCGGTCATTGAATAGTTGTGAATAATAGATTTGCCATCGGCACTTAGGAAGCCAACTCGGTGACCTAGATTCGAACATTGCGGCTTGCTTTCTAGATTGGGTGAAATTCGCGCCGCACTGCCGCCGCCGGAGGGCCCACCCGCAACGCCGCACGCCGCACGCCGCACGCCGCCGAAGGCCGACACCTATGGTCGCCGGGTCAGCATTCTCTGCCTTTAGCCATCACTGCAACGACATCTCATGCTCACGTTGGTAACTCTTTTATTGCACATGACCAGTCTGTTTCGGTCAGAACCCATGCGAGACGAAGAACGATAATCTAGCCTCTCCATTATACCCTGGGTTGTCGGACAATACAAAAAATGCTATGCAATCTGGCGTGAGAAAACTGCCACTTCTGGATTACACCCAGGAACAAATGATGGAAACGTCTGAAAAGATGAAAAGAATTAAACGCCATGCCGTAGATGCTGAGTAGGCTGTCTGCCAGAAAAACATGCTTGATGCTACGCAATCTTTCTGATGCGTCAAATGTTTACCGAACAATCTCAGTCGGCATGTGGTATCGGTCTGTAACGAGAAAGAAACACGTTATGAGAGCGCCGAACTAGTGCTCCTTTTCTTCGAGCTCTCGCATGTACTTCACGAAGCTCTTCTTGTGAACCTAACACAGTCAGTTAGGTATTATCGTGCTGAACAAAAGCTTTCACAACTTACCATGCCGGCGTAGCGCCCGTTCTTGAACACGCAAATGAAGCGGAGACCAAGCTTGACGAAACATTCATATACAAGGTCCATTGGGGATCTGATATCCAATGCTACGGGAGCCTGTTTTCTTGTTAGCCACAGCCAGATGTAGCAGGTCAAAGTACTCACTGGGTCAATGTACGGAGTGAAGTCTGTCTTATCTCTCTCCATCTCTTCATCGTCGGAGTCTTCGATGGTGGGAATATGAGCCATCAAACACATGCTTGAAGCCTCGTCGTCAAGACTGTCCAGGGCGAACTCGAGGTCGGGTGCTGGGATAAGCCCCACAAGGATACCATCGCGGATGATGGGAAGACCTCCGTCGAGTTCGCCTGCTCTGTGCAAAGTCTGAAGCTTCTTGCGGAGACTGGGAGCGGATATGACGGGAGAAGCGCTGACATCAATGATTCTTTCCCGACGAACACGGGGAACAATGTCCGCGAGGTCAGAAGTGAAGATTGGCTTGTGCTTGTTATCGAGGAAGGGATACGAGTTCATGTTGGTCAGGAGGTCCTGCTCATGTTAGTCTTGACACTCAGCCTTCAGACATGCTAGGCAGTACTCACATAGATGCTATTTGGCTCAATAGCATCAGCGGTCCACTTGGCTACGAGGATGGCCAAGGAGAACGGCAAAACGTAATCCAAGCTTCCCGTGAGCTCAAAGAGGATGACTGCCAGAGTCACCGACAACCGAGTGACGCCACACATGGTGGATCCGGCGGCGATAAGTCCGTAGACACCAGGCTGAATACATGATCCTGTTGGCGATGCAGCACAGCGAGCCCAAAGCCCAAAGGTGGGGTACATGAGAACGATGTACTGAACAACGTGGCCGACGATTCTTCCCATCAGACCGCCAACAACCATGGACGGCACGTAGATTCCGGCCGGCACTTTCTGCGACAGAATCAGTATTTTCTCTCCCTGGACGCATTGTGTACTCACAATTCCGAACGTGATGATTGTTAAGAAACCTTTGATCAAAAACGCGGAGAAGAGGCCCGAAAGCACAGGAGGGATGCCTTCAGATGTCGTTGGGCAAAGACCGTAGTCTTCGCGATCAGTGCCGTCGTGACATGGCGAAGCAAGGTTGAGCATGAGCTTAGCGACCGGCTGCTTGGTGTGGACGTTCCAGTAACTCATAATGCCAGTCACCACAGCGACCAAAGCAACCTCAAACATGGGGTACTTCTTGATGACATCAATCCGACGGAAAGTCTTGGCCCAATGCTTCGACGCCTTGATAAACATAGCTCCAGCGGCACCGCCAAGAATTCCGATGACAATGAAGAACACGATTTCGAAGTAATGCCAGTCGGTGACATATTTGACCTGGAACATGACGATCTTGTGGGTGCCGTAAGGGTTGAGGAACTTGAGCGACAAAGCTGCGACGATGCAGCAGAAGAATGTGCGGAAGAGGGTCTTCGCAGGGAAGAAGTAAGAGACCTCCTCGAGTCCGAACAGGACACCTCCTAACGGAGCACCAAAAGCAACGGCGACACCAGCGGCTGCAGCTGCGGATAGAACCTCGCGCCTCTTGGCGTCATTTTGGTCGTACTTCGCAAATAGGCGGCAGGCAATGTTGCCCACACAGGTAGCAATGTGGACGTAGGGGCCCTCCTTTCCAAGACTAAGACCAGAAGCAACGCTGAGAATGAGAGCAACAGACTTGATACCCAAGGTCTTCAAGCCCAAAAAACCGTGGAGAACAAAGCCACTAAGGATAACGCGCACTTCGGCAACACCGCTACCAGCAGCTGAGTAGTAAATCATCGGGGGAGGTACGTTTGGCTCAGGCTCTGATGTCGCTGTTACCGGCTCAACAACCTCGGGAGGGGTCGGGCTCTCGTCACTTGCAGGTTCATCGGCGTAGGGGGCAAGCTCTGCGGCGAGATTCTCGTCAAAGGTCGTCATACGATATGCCGAGGGTACCACAGTTTTCGTGGTCAGCGTCAAGGCGCAAGCAATGCAGGCCAAGCCGACAACACCAACGAGGTAGACTGTGAATTCAGTTCCGACATCTCCAAAAGGCCAGAATCTCATGGACTCTGACCAGGTCTCCCAATCGTCGCATGCTCCTTTTGGACAGCAATTCTGGGGTTGTTAGCTTCTGTGGACTTATCTCCGAGGCAAAGAAACGTACCCTCTCGCTGATATACCAGCCTCGTGTGCAATAACCGTATTTGTAGTCGAATACGGTAGCCTCGGACAAGTTGACCACGTACGCGACGAGAGCAACGGCCACACCACACACGGCACTAAGAATCCAGCCCTGCGAAGCATCGAAGATGGCATATATCCTTCCCCAAAAGTCCTTGCGCATTTTGAGGGCCTTGGCTCGGTGGGCATCGACGATGTTATCGTGAACCCAATCGGTAGACGTAAACTGATCGTACCATACTCGTTCGTCGGGCAGAATTGATCGTTTCGACTCGGACATAGATTCTGGGAAGTCGGAGAAGGCGTGCGATAAGCGAGCGCCGAATGACGGGTTGCGACTGTGGTGCAAACTCCGGATGCTTCCTGGATAGCAAGGACATGGATCAGCTGTCATGTTTTCTTGGTACACGCAAAGCATATGAAGCGAGCAAGACACTTACCGGCCGTGCTGTGATTCCTCGACACGCCCGGAGTCAGGTGTTTGGGACTCTCGGGGGTAGAAGCTTGGTGTCGCCGAATCCGAGATCTCGAGTTCAAGAGTAATGGTGAGCGCTCGTCCGGCTCGCCGAGCGAGCCAGTCCGGTCGAATCTCGGTCTTCTCGTGTTCGTCGGTGACGGAGGCACAGACAGCGCGCCATCGTCTGGTAAGTCGGCCATGGTGGAAGTTGTCGTAGAGATGCAAGGCGGCTCGAGCCGTTAAAGTTCTCGGGTCTGTTTCGAGTGATGCGTGATTGGGTTCGCCCTCACTAATCGTCCAAAGATTGGGCGCAGAAGCAGAAGCAGAAAGCACACAAGGCTCGTCGCCTCGAGATGGGATAAACTCGAAAGCACAGGACACGGTCGAGGTCATCGAGGTAAGGCCGGTGAACTAGACACTTATTGGAGGACGGTCAGGGGTAGTTGGAGGCGGAGGTCTGGACTTGTGCGTCGTTGACAAGTCGGGCGATCAACCCAATAGACAAGGTCGGTGGCAGGTTATAGCTCTGCACGTGAACCCAGCGTGGAATCGTTCGAGGTTACTCCAAAGACGGTAAGAAGCAGACACGGCAGGATATGAGTTGGCTGAGGAGGCGACGGGAGGCTGATCACGTCGAGGGGTTCGGAGTCAGATGCGACGAAGCAAGGTAGGCGGATGACTATCGCGGGCGAGACATGGCAGTTCCTTGGCAGGTTTACTTATCCATCAGATGGCACCTCGAGCTCGGCCAGGCGGAAAAGGGATCGAGATGATGGACAGGCAAATGAAGGGGGGGAGGAAGAGAAGAACGGAAAAGATCAAAAACCTTAGGGCCCGTCGCCGCAACGAACGATCGGCTCTTCAGAAGAAGTTGGAAGCGAAACAAAACGCGACAACTTGGTTGAGACGGTCTTGACCCCGTCCACTTTCCTCAGGCCCCCCCTCCCCCTAGCACCACCGAGGCGGCGGGCAACGGGCTGTGCACCGGGCACGCGCGGTAAGTAAGATAGAGAGGGCGTGATCCACCCTGGCAGACAGTGCTGTAAATTATTTGTTGCAATGGCGGTGGAAAGGGAAGCACTAAAGGGTGTAGAAAGGCTTGGCCGTGAGGTCATTGCACCGGGTGACCCTTTGGTGGATGCCTCTGGATGCCACTGGATGGCGGTTATTGGCCCCGAGTTTAGCGCACTTTCCGCCGAAACGGTCAGATCGAGGACCCTGAGATTATGAATCCCTACCTCGCACTGAAGGAAGCAGTGGAAAGCCGACCTGTCCCGCAGAATTCCACCACGCCGCACGCCATCAGCAGCCAATCACAGGCCAATCCCGCGCCCAGTTCCCTGCGCAGCACCCGTCACGAGTAAAGGGTGGCTGCAGGACGGCAATCCGCACCGTTAGACCTCGCTCATCCCTCTGGAACGTTCCGAGGTCCAGTGTCGACGCAGGAGACCGACCATCCCCTTCGAATGCAGCTAATTCCAACTCAAAGTTCAACATCAAGGCCGCCGGTGCACTACAGCACACCACTTTATGTCTAGCTCACCAAGCCGCTTATTGACAGGCGTCACTCGACATCTCTCAATTGCGGTAGCATCGCGACGGCTATTCTTGAACCAACCTACCGATCAGCGTGTTTTGGCCTCGTTTCCAAATAATTGGATACAAACACAGCAGCCTTGAGATCCAGACCCAGACAAAAACCAGCATCCTGGGCCCGGCCATGTCTTGTTTTCCAACCCCAGATGTCGCTAGCTGAACGCCCCAATTAATTATCTGGGAAGTGAGGGAAGTGAGGCGTGGAGGGCGCCACTGTAACCCGTTGCAGACACGTGCCTGGAAACCTTCTTGGGTGCAACGGTGCAACTCTAGAACGGAACGTCTCCGTACCACCACCACCACCAGTCCACCACTACTACCGCCGTCTTGAGGCGCCCTTACCTAAGCATCCCGTGTGCACCTTGAGGGACATCACCAGCACCAATTCGAGCTTTGATTCGCCCGTCGTCGTCAATCCTCCGTTTCGGTCACCGTTCCGAGTCGCCAGAACCCTCGACGCGTCGACGCCCTCAGCCAACGTCATCTCATCGCGGCAATAGTCTTTGCGCCACAAGCGGCACTCACTCTTCGCGCGGAATCATTCTGCAGGCCTGTCAGCCAGTTCAAGCGGCCGTTACGGTTCCGCTCATCTGACTGTGCGCACCCTAATTATGACCCGGTGAGCCGCAGACTGGCGACATGTCAGACAACGGGGATAAGAAGTTGACGGTGCCGAAGTTCTCAACCTTCAAGCCCAAGGCACCCGATCCTGTGCCGTTGGCCAAATCCTCGTCTGGTGAAGTCACACATAGCCGCAAGGATGGTGCAGGTGAGGTAGCTAAGGAGAAGAAATCCCGGCATGAGTCCAGGCACCGAGACGACCACCGGAGGCATAGGTCAGATCACCGATCAGAGCATCGATCGGAACACCGCCACCGTGATCGCAAACGCAGTCGCAGCCGCAGTCAGGAACGGTCCCTTGTTGTTGCTAAAAGACCCAGCGTTGCCACGACTCTGGAAGAAAGGGCTGGAAACGGCGTCTTCGTCATAGACACAAAAGGTGACCCCCTCATTAGGAGATATGGCGGCAACGACCGCGGCAAGGTGCCCACATATCGTCGTGACGGGCGTGGGAAAGTCCTCGGTTCTGATGGCTACCTCATTATCCACAGAGATGGCCCCAGAGAAGAATTCAGCATTCGCATGCCGGGCGAGGGCAGCTCTACTTTGCGAGACAGAGCTCTATTCCAGGCGAGGGTTCATAGGGTGAAAACAAGACGCATTCGCCCACGAGACGAAAGTCAAGAGGAAGCCGAAGAGGACTTCGTACCACTCAGCAAGTCGTCCAAACGACGCCGCACTGAAGAGCCAGAGTCCGACGCAGACGACAAACCCTCTTACAGATCAATCGAGGGCAAGGCCAAGGCCCATGAGTTCTCTGATAGCGACATCGACTTTGACACCGACGATGAGGGCGACTTGAATCCGGAAGCAGACGAGCCCCTCAAGCAACGTTCAATTCACCTGTCTCGTCGGGTCAAGGAACATCCTGATGACATCGCAGGATGGCTCGAGCTTATCGCCCATCAGGACGTTCTCCTCAAAGCTGGCGAAAGTCTAGACCGCGAAGTAACAAAGGGCGAGATACACAGTTTTGCAGAGATCAAGATATCAATGTACGAGTCTGCACTTGCCCAAGTCAAAAGACCAGAAGACGAAGAACGGCTTCTCCTTGGTCTGATGCTCGAGGGTGCCAAGGCCTGGTCCTCATCAAAGCTTGACAGCCGTTGGTCGGACGTGGCAAAGAAGCACGAAGTGAGTTTCTGTCTTTGGAAGGCCAGGATCGACCACAAAGTCACGGACTTGAAGACGTTTGAGTACAGCGAAATCAAGAAGCTGTATATTGAACGCCTGCGAGCCGTCGCCAAACAGTCATCCGTTTCGGCTTCCCCAGGACCAGTGTATAGAGCAAACACCGATACGGAGGCTGCCCGTTACGAGCAGATGATATACATTTTTTTGCGAATCACCAGGTTCATATACGACGCTGGCTATCGTGAATCGGCAGTCGCAGCGTGGCAAGCGCTTCTCGAACTCAACTTGCAACGACCTTCCACGCATGATGCCCTGCCAGAATCTGAAATACTGAGTTCTTTTAGAGACTTCTGGGAAGATGAAGCACCAAGGCTAGGAGAGCACAACGCATCCGGCTGGAGTCACTACGTCCAGACCAATGGTTCGGTGGATTCTGCAGAACAGCAACGAGACGACGACACCGTGGTGCAATCCAGAGATGTATACAAGTCTTGGGGTGCGACAGAACGTCTCCGGGCAACAAGCTCCAGGAGTCCAGGCCGAGCCACGGATGATGTTCTCGAGGACGATCCATACCGAGTTGTCATGTATTCAGACATCGAGGAGCTTCTCTTTGTTATCCCATCCGCAATAGTTTCCCGTGTTTGGAAGCAATTGGTGGATGGCCTTCTCATATTCTGCTGTCTGCCCCCGGTGTTTCGCTCAAGCCCATGGATTCAAAGCGCAGAGAATGACTCCTTTGTTGTTGGCAGTCTAAGCGTTTTCGAGGCCGACGTCCTTCGCAAGCCGAACGAACCTGATGTTATGGACGAGACCAAGAGTATACCGGCTTTCGAGCAAGACGGGTTGCGCCTTGCTGTGTCTTCCGATCTACTCTTTGCTGGACGGAATTGGTTCTCCTTTCTCAGTGGCTGGCCTTGCACTGCCAAGTCTCTCGATGGACCCGTAGACTTATCTTGGGTTGCGAATTGTCTTCGACAACTCGTTATATCGGTCGGCTTGAAGGATTTGGCAGAGTATTCATTGGCCGTGGATGTCGCCAACGAACCCGGCAATGTCAAAAAGCGCGCCAAAGCTCTCATCAAGAAAGACCCGTCAAACCTGGCCCTCTACAACGCTTATGCGCTGGCCGAGGTTGGAGCTAGTAACTTGGAAGTTGGCCTTCAGGTTGTCTCATCAGCTACTAGTCTGGTCTCAGTAAGTGCTCGCTGCGCTCCACACGAGTTTTCCGTATCACTAACGCGCATATCACAGCCTGCCAGCTTCACCGGCGGGTTGTTGCTTTTCAAGACGTGGGCATGGATGGAACTTGACGAAGGGAACAGGAATCAGGCCATACTGCGTCTCTGTGCCTCAGTTGACCAGTCCTTGAGGAATGCCCCGGGATTGGCAGCTCCGTCTCCATCGCAACTTTTGAAGGCTCGTCAGACTTTGCTGGACGACCTCGAGCACCAACTCTCTCTCAGGCAGCCGGATGAAGCTATTTTGAGTGCAGAATGCCTTGCATTGCTGGTATATCTCACATCGCAAGAGGGTAGCGAACCCACGTCTGAGGCCCAAGGAAGCATATCCATGGCGATGGAAAGACTATGGACCGTCTCTTCTGAACTGTGTGCACAGGGCCAAGCGAAGTCTCAAGCCCACGAAAGGCTCTTGCAGGCTGCTGCAAGACTTTTATACCATCACGCCAGTCGAGGGTAAGTTCACCAAGTCTGAACCAAGATTTTCCAGACTAACATACATCAGGCAATTTCGGCGAGCGTACTTGAGAGATCAGCTCGCTCATTGCATCGACTTGTTCCCACGCAACACCATTTTCCTTATTCTCTTCGCATGGGCCTCAACGACTTTCGGCATCGATGATCCTGTCCGGGACATTCTTCGGAAGGTCACACTTACCGATGCCAACGATTGCATTGGGAGCCGCATGTTTGCGATTCGCTACGAGCTGCTGAAGGGAAACGTACACTCTACCCAGGCGGCGTTTGAGCGAGCTCTAGATACCCCAGCATGCAGGTCAAACCCAGAATTCTGGCGATGCTACATCAAGTTCAGCTATGCAAGGAAACAGTTCCGGCACAAGGCTAAGGAAGTCTTCTTCCGCGGGCTGCGACATTGTCCATGGTCGAAGGATCTGGCCCTCGAGGCATACACAACGCTCATCAACGTCATGGATGAGTTCGACCTCAGGTCTGTCTTCAACACGATGACCTCCAAGGGATTGCGGATACACGTCGATTTGGAGGAATTTGTGGCGAAGCATGAGAGAAGTAAGGTGAAGCGTCGTTAGAGAACCCAGATAAGTCTGGTTTAGCATGCATAGCATGCAGGGGCTAGGGACCGCAATTCCTGCTCCTGGGGAGAAAGCCCAAGCCATCATGATGATGGGCCATTAGAGTGATTCAAACGGTGAAGCAGATTGGGGTAGTGTCCGGGGCTGGCCGCAGCACGGGCTGGGCGCCAGAATGATTCACCAGGAACCTCAATGGGTCTAGCTATGAGCTGCAGTAATGAAGAGTCAGAGTGGCGATGCGTCAGCCAAAAATTAGGACGCGGACAAGGCAGTTGGCAATAGAAACCATCGAATTAGCACGGTTTCGTGCTCGTTGTAGGCAAAGTGACTCATCAGCCATACATTCCGTCCCTTCTCTCCCACTGGCTCGCAGTGAATCTAGGGGTCCACAGCCCGGTGTGCCCCGCTCTCAGCGCAAAAGCCTAGCCAAAGCGGCAACAGCACCCAAAAAGTTGCAGAAAGCGGGCAGCCAGCCGTGCCTGCCCCACCTTGACCTTTGCGATTGACGCTTTTTATTAATGGGACCTTTCCGCCTCTGCAAAAATTCCATCATCACCAAACCACCAGGACCCTTACCACGACAACATACCCTTTAGGGCCCTTTTTTTGCGACCAAACTACTCTTACGAAGCCCTACCGGCATCCCCTCTTCACCATTCCAACAGTCAGCACCGAGCTTACCGGGACAAACACAATCATGGCTGTGCGCGCGCAGTTCGAGAACTCCAACGAGTGAGCAAAAGCCCCGCCGAACCCGACCCCGCCATCCTGCTTTCTGCAGCGATCCGGCCACCGACAACTCGGTATGCTGACTTTGAGACTCCTAGGGTCGGCGTCTTTGCGACTCTCACCAACTCCTATGCTCTGACCGCCCTCGGTGCGAGCGAGAACTTCTACAGTGTCTTCGAGGCCGAGCTGCAAGATGTCATCCCCATCTGCCGGACAACCATTGCCGGTACGAGAATCATTGGCCGGTTAACAGCTGGGTAAGCACATCAACACCTCTAAAATCTCTGATGGTGCCTTTTTCGGTGGCCGTGTTGGAGGTCGCGTGAGCATCAAACAATTCAAGCTGACCACCACCATCCAGTAACCGCAAGGGCCTCCTTGTTCCCACGAGCACAACAGACCAAGAACTCCAACATCTTCGCAATAGCTTGCCCGACGAAATTCGCATACAGAGAATAGAGGAGCGTCTTTCCGCTCTCGGCAACGTCATTGTCTGCAACGACCACATCGCTCTGATTCACCCTGACCTGGAGCGCGAGACGGAGGAGATCATTGCCGACGTTCTCGGCGTCGAGGTCTTCCGCCAGACCATTGCCGACAACGTGCTGGTCGGATCCTACATGTCACTCTCCAACCAGGGTGGTCTCGTCCACCCCAAGACCTCGATACAGGACCAGGACGAGCTTTCCAGTCTTCTGCAGGTGCCTCTGGTCGCCGGCAGTGTCAACCGCGGCAGCAACGTTGTCGGTGCCGGCATGGTCGTCAACGACTGGATGGCTGTCACCGGTCTCGACACCACGGCGACAGAGCTGAGCGTCATCGAGAGCGTGTTCAGGCTCGGCGAGGGTCTGGGTCCCAGCAACGTCAACACCAACCTCAAGGACACCATGGTCGAGTCGTTCTACTAAACATGGAGAACGGCGATCGGGGAAGAGTGGAGGAAAAATGGGTGTGCGGCTGTTCGGGGTTCATTCAGGTCTTTGGTTGGTTTGGGATACCATTAATGGGTTGAGCAACGGTTTTGAGAGGCTCGATTCCTTGCGAGCCAGTTTTAGGGTTCAGTCTTAATGCTGAGGACGCGAGAGAGAATTCTTGCGCCTGGCATGGAATATACCTAGCCCACGGGCAGTTAGGACCCTATCTGTTTCTTCGAAGTTGTTGATGTGACTGTGCTTTTCCCAAATCCGAGACATTCGTATTGTATGTCCATTCTGCGAACAGGGCCCGTTTGTGTGAAACATCGCGTGAACTATATTAATGTCATTGATTCTGGCATGGTATAGAATGAAAGAAGGCCCAGACACCCGGCTCGAATTCGGTCCTCCCCTCGAAAGCCGCCGCAGAGTCAACATCATGGGCCTCGTACTACAGGAGGTCAAGACCGACGAAGAGTTCATCCCGCTCATCGCCGCCCTGCGCGAAGGTTTTGCAAACCCGGACACGGCCGTCTGGCGACTCTTCATGGGCGACTGGAGGCCCGACGACCCCGCGGCACGCGAGGCCGCTCTCGTGGAGGCCACGGAGAGGATGCGAGCCGAGCACCGCGCCGACCCAACGAGCACGTGGCTTAAAGTCGTCGACGACGAGACGGGGCAGGTCGTCGCCGGCGGCCGGTGGAGCTTCTTCGAGAGGGGCGGTCCGAACCCTTACGACGGGCACCGGGAGGTCGAGGCGACGTGGTTCCCGGAGGGGGAGCCGCGGTGGGTTGCGAGTTTGCTGTTGAACGATTTTCTGGAGAGGGCTGTGAGGAATGCGAACCGGCCGCATGCGTGTGAGTCTGTCGCAGGAAGCGAACTCATGTTTCACGGGGGATTCGCTTCGCATGCTTACGTTGAGATTACACCAGTTCTAAACATTTTGTTCACGATCCCGGAGTATCGACGTCGGGGCGCGGCGTCTCTCGTCATGGATTGGGGTGTTGAGCGCGCTGATTGCATGGGGTTGGACGTCTACATCGAGGCTAGCGAGGGCGGGAAGCCGCTGTATGAGAAGTATGGGTTTGAAGCCATTGAGGAGAGCTATCACGAGGTCGATGACAGGAGACTACCACCGCCGATGGATGTTGAGCTTCGAAAGGAGGCTGTGGGGCAGTTGTCGCCGTTCAGACGCTGGAGTATGCTTAGGAAGGCCAAGGGTTGAGGTGGTGATGTTAGTTGCGACGGCGGTGACGACGTCTCGGAGAGAGGTTACGTTGCATTCAGCGTACAGCCTTGTGAAGTTTAAAATAAGGGATCAAGTCTTTGCGATAACCTATTTCTTAAGCGTTAAGTTGTCTTCTAAAATAGAATTGCATCCTCAATCATGTTAGTAGGCATTTTACCGGCACTACGTGCCGTTCGCCACACGAGCTCCTGGGTCCAGCTTCGCCATGTAATGCGAGCTACGAAGTGCAGACGATGAATGCAATCAGGGCAGGGTAGCATTGTCGGTTGGGGTTGAAGGATTTCTGTTTGGAGAAATCATGATGACGTCCTCTGCCAAGATACCCTGTTCCTGGCATATCAGCCGCAACGTCGATCAGCCGCCGCGACTGCGCCTCTGGAGGCCGCGACGTACGTCACACCCGGCAAATGACTTCGTTGGCGACATCCGGATTGGCATTGTCATAACAAGAATATCACTAATGCCAGGTCCCTGCAAGCGTGGTCATGGCCATCGCGATATCCGGCCGATGAAGCCGGCCCCGGAACCCCGGAGAACCACCGGCCGGCCCGGATGGGATAATGCAGCGCCATGAAGGCCCCGGCCGTCTATGAGTTCTTGGCGCAGTAATTGAAACTATGATCAGAGTCAATTCCGTTAAAGTGCTGTCGGAAACATCACGAACAAGTTGACCAAAGGTAAAATAACAGATGGCTATTCAACCCCGCACTTCAACCGCATTCACAAGTGCCGAGGGTGGGAAAACCGCAATCCCATTCTTGACGGGTGTCACGATCTGCAACCCTGGGCTCAGAGTGGCCTATGCCTTTTTTGGCCCGAACAAGTCAATCTTGTCACCTTCTGTGTCGGTCCCGAAGGGCGGCAAAGCACCGGCCACCGAAGGATTCCAGAAAATCAGAGCTTGGTTCGGCATGAAGGGAAACGCAACCGCGGCGGGCATGGCGGGGGAACGTGCGAGGACCGAGAGGGAGGTTCTGTGTCGATGATGGGCGATGGGTGATGGAATGTTGTAGTGTTAGGTCGGGGTCTATTTCAGGATATTCTTCAACGCCAGCCGCACAATGGAATGGAATTCGCCATGGAAGAAGGTCTGTTGAAGCCATGGGGGCGCGTATCCCACAGTTTTGTTTCTTCGCTAGAAGGAATGGTGGAGATTGCGATGTGGTGTCTGTTTTGTTTGATCGGCCGTGCGAGACTGAGGATACGACGAGGGGGGGAGGGGGCGGAAAAGGAAGCAAAATGTTTCTTCGACCTTGTTTCTTTGTTTGGACTAGGGGTCGGAACTTTTTTTCTTGATCTCGCTAGTATGAACATCTGCACGTGAATATCGAATATCGACTGAAGGGGTTGTTGCGTGCCTGAGCGTGGCCGGTTGACGAGCTGAGCAACTGAGGATCATTGGCGTTTCGATGTTTTGCCTTCCTGCTTTGTAGATCCTTGATGGTGCGGAATCGCTCAGGATCAAGGTCAGATTTAAACGGACGGGTTCTATGACCGCACTTGGAGATATCAAAGTTCAGCTAGAGAATTGGTGGTGAGTTGGGTTGAGTGATGGTGGCCACCCAGCTGAGAGGTGAAGTGGTGTTGTGAAAACAACGTTGGACATTAGATCATGACCTGCCCCATCCCAAGTTGCATACCAACTTTATGGATGAAATACCTAGAGCTAAGGGATTGAGGAATGCAAAGGCAATTGTGCTTGTGCCGAGTCGACATCCGCACGCACGGGACAGCATTGAGCACAATTCCTTCCAACAGTGAATTCCTCCCGTCTGGCCGCTGCAGAGTGCCAAAGTGCATCGGCCTGCAATGCGACTTCCAGGGTCCAGGAGCCCCAGCGCCCACGGGTGGTGGTACGTGCACCATGTACCCCGTAGAGAGCCCAGGCAGACGTACCTCTTGTGCGCGGGCTTCTACGTACCTACTGGAGGGCCGACCGGCGACCGGCACAAACGGGGGTCCTCAAGAGCCCAGAACGCAGCGCAACTGACGGACTGCGAGAGGAGCGCAGAGAGAGAGAAGGCCGGACTCTGGCTGGCTGATTGCTTGCCGAGGGACGGGCTGACGAGCCGATGCATGGCAGGGCGGCCAGAGGTTGCTGTGAGTGGAGGAGTTGGAGGGGGAGCTGGTCAACTGATGATGGCTTCCATGTTCTGGCCACCGGCCACTGGAGCCAGCGGATACTGGATGCTGGGCTCTGTATGGGTCGACGGGGTCTCACAGCCCGAAAGACGGGGGAAAGTTGGACATGTCTCCCCCAACCACCTCCAAACGTTGGCTTTGGCTTTGTTGACGTCGCTTGCCGCGTCCGCGTCGGCTTCTGGTTCTGGTTTTCTTTTGGCTTTTTCCCAGGGACCTGTGCTTGCTGCCTCCATCACGTTCCGTGGGCGTCGCTGGCTGATTCCAAGGTTTTACTCTCCGTCATAACGGCCTGCAAGTCTGAGCCCGACCTCGTGGGAGCAAACACAATTCCTCGAGACCCAACGTGCCAACGCAAGGATCCCTCGTTGAACATATCCGCCTCTTCGACATTCTGTCTGGTCCTGCAGTGTAGTGCAGTGCAGCTGCAGCGAAACCGACGGCTTCCTCTTTGCTCGATACCCCTTCGCAGTCATTTGCCTACGCACTCACTCCACGGCCTTCCTCCGGAGCCTACCGTACGGAGACGGTCTCTCTACCAATCGTGCCTGCAGTTCCTGACTCGGCCGTTCGCCTTCCTTTGACCGACTGGATTGCGACACTAAAGCGGCACAACTTCTGGCCCCCGCTTTTTCTCCTCCCGCGATAGGAGACACAATACAACACAGCGCATCAATATCACCACGACACAAGACGGACGCCTTCAGAGAGATCTACCCGCGCTGCTAGCTCTCAGCCACAAGCGCAGTTGCGTACTCACCTGCGACTTTGACAGCTCGACGTCCAACAAACCACCCCCGCGAAGAAAACGCCGCCGACGCCTCTCGACACTTCTTTTTTTGTTCCTCCATCCGACAGCCTGCGCACACCTGCAAGGACCGGGTCCGTCCGTCTTCAACCATTTCATTCCGAGAGGTTCATGCGAGTTGTGCAAGCCAAGCAGCCTACCGCGCAGTACACCATCGCCTGTCAACATCGCTCCCTAGTCGCAACCCGGCCGCTCGCTCTCCTCGCTTGCAGGGGAACCTGGCTTCTCGCCTGAAGTCTCTCGCTCCCCTTTGTCCAAATCGACCGACCAGCGTTTTTCCCCTACCAGCGACTGAGACTCTGAGTCTGTCCTCCTCTCACTTCCCTCCCCAACGCCCTATCCGCACTCATTTTCCTGACCCAGGCCGCTTGCGACTCGGGGTGCTCCTAGCTCAAGAAAGGGTCCCTCCTCTTCGGTCACTGTTCACTGTTTGGGCCTTGCCAGTGTTGATCCATTCACATTCCCAGTACCAACAAGCCCGCAAACCCCGGCCCAAGCCTATCCCAGCGAGCAGAGCTTGTACCTCCCTACTGAAGCTGGGAGGCAAGAGATATTACCCGTCCCACACGAAACATTAACGCATCATGCTAAGTCGTCACGCCGCCTCCATCTCAGACTACCCGTCTACCGCTCCGCGCCCAACGACGGACTTTGGAATGGACGGCTCTCAAACTCTGCGCCATGCACATGGGCCCGCGAGCAGAGATCCAGCCGTCGATCCAACTTCCCCGAGCGCTACCCCCGGTGCTGCCATGAACACCAACCCGCCTACCCAACCCGAACCGTGTCGCATTAGTCCGTCTGCCGCCAACCGAAGCTTTCCAAGACTCCAGACTGGACACCAGAGGCAGCAATCTGTTCCAAACCTCCCCTCCACACGCACAAACTACTCTATCCCGCAGGTGACGCTCTCGCCATCTACAGAGCGAGGGAGCGGCCGTCCCTCGTCGGTCACGATGCCTCTTACCGGAGACAACAGAAGTGGAAAATCACCAGACGCCGCTCGAGGAGGAATACTGAGCGGTTGGTTGGGCGGCTCCGGATCTCCCAACAGCGCGGAAGGAACCAGTCCGACAACCCAGACGAACAAAATGAACGACGTCGACGCAGACGGAACGCCCTCGAGGTTGCAAGGGAGGGCGACAGCTGGCCAAACGTCAAAAGGAACCTCGCCAAATACCTCAAGATTCGCCTTCTTCAGCTCTCCGTTCGGGAAGAGTACCCAGTCTGTCCCCGACCCGAAGCAAGACGAGGAGCTGTTAAGCCTCAATATCCAAGAAGCCCTCTTCCCTCCGTCTTCACCGACACATCGGGACGCCTTCTCCCCTGCGGCGTTCAAGAACCTCGAGACTACGGCGACCGGCCTGTTGACAAAATACCAAAACGCCTTCCAACGGCAGCACGCCACAATCCAAGAGATGAAGGAAGAGAAGGATGCCCAGGAGGACGAGAACGAGGAAGCCGATACTCGAATCCAGCACCTAAAGGTTCAACTTGAGAACATGGCCTCCAAGGTCGCCGAGCAGGAGCAGTCCATGCAGCAACTCATGGCGGAACTGGCGGCGGAGAAAAAGGCAAGGCAAGAGGAGCGTTTGATGAGCCAACGGGGCCGGCCTATTTCCGAGGGATCATCAATATCCGAAGACCTGGGTGTGGAGGAAGATCAGGCGAGGAGAAAGTGGAGAAAGAGTGCCGGGTTTGACACCGACGAAGAAAGCGTCGAGGACGCCAGCGTCTTTTCGAGATCTCGAAGCCCGACCACCGCCGCGCCGAGCGTCTTTGAGGGTAACGATACGCCTCCCGCGCTCGCCAGGAGCAATACGGGCAATACCCTAGGCCCCCCGAAAGCGTCGCGGCCGGTTGCCCCAAAGACTCCGCAGCAGACCAGCGTGTTCCAGAAGTTGATGCGAGGTGTGACGGGCGACGCAAACCAACAAGCCGGAGCGACGTCATGTACGAACTGTCGCGGCCAGGACGAGCGGGCTGCGTGGGACACCGTCAGCCTACTGAGGGATGAGAACCGCGGCCTGAAGCACCGTGTTGCTGAGCTCGAAACGTGTGTGGATACTGCGTTGGACGTCGTGAACGGTCTTAGACTTGACTAAGAGAAAGAGGCGGATTTACATATACTTCTATAACGACCCATTATCTGTTGGATTTTCATTGGCGTTCAGGGTTAGGGAAACGGTTACGGGATAACACGGACAACGTGATACCAATGAGCTGGCATTATTGACGTTTGGCGATATACGGCATATACCTCTTCAACGTATGAGCTAGGTGTAGAGAATCAAGCACTTGTTGAGTACTTACACGGCTGCGTGTTGCATGATGTTAGCGAGGCGAAGGAAAGTATTTTCGCAATCAAAGGAAAAAAAAACCTACATCTGACAGCTCTTGGACAACGTCACAAGACGTTACAGACCCCGACTTGTCAGAAGCTTGGACTGAGCAGAAGCTGTGATGGGATGGGATGATGTGTTGAAACGGGTGTCTGTGCAACGACATTGTGCCAAAGGGACGACGAGCGTTTCTCGACGGGACATGCTGTCCGTTTGAGTACATTCTTCCACTGGCATTTCGGAGTAGGTCGGTTGTTGAGGAGGGAGCATTTGCTGCATGGTAATACGAGCTTAGTGAGATGGTTCAGGCACCTTGATCACCGAAAACTTAATTCAGAACTGAAGATGAGGCGGGGTGTGGTCGCTCATGCAGGAACCGTCTTACAGGACGAATAACCATATGGTTCGGTTGGCGGGGGTGGCATACTTCACAGGCTGACGTCCCTGGAGGTCGGTCTGCTGCTAGATACATGTGCGATAACCATGATGGTGGTTTCTTATGGATGTGTCTAGTATGCCCTCAGTGCTCGCTCTGAAAAGCTTGGGGAGTTTACGAGAACCCTGCTAGCGCTCGCGCTCAAGTAGATACCCGCCTGGTAGTCTAAGTAGTTCTAAGCCAACACATCCTGTGAGGATGAGAGCCGTAGCAGGTTTGAAGCAAGCAAATATGTCATACTGGTACGCACTGACTGTTCGATTCTCTTCGCAGCTAGTACAAAACCACAAGATTGATAGGTAGCTTCTGTGGTTTGAGCATGAATGTTCAAGGGCTGACTGCCTCGCATAGCCTCCGGGTATAGACCAGCGAGCCCGGAAAGGTGCCGCCGTAGTTTGGCGACGAATGCATACAGAATGCCTTCTGTTTTGAGAGGGGGCATTCGGGCATGATCTTAGACCAGAGCTTTGAATGCTTCGATCGCAAAGCACACCGTCCAACCACACTATTGCCTCTTCAGTCTTAACATCACGGCACCTTCGGAGTCATATGCGGCAGTGTTCTTGATCGCGGGAGTACAATTCGTCTTCGTCTACACCCTTCCAGCGAGCCGGTCTGCCGACTCGAGAGGTAAATGTACAGCGGAGCAACTCCCCTCCGTCTCGCTTCCCCCCCAAGCCGCCCTTCTAGTGGTGGTCGTTGCCGTGGCTGTCGCCGTGGTGGTGGTCGTCGGCCAGGAAGAAGTACTCGTACGCGCAGTAGCCGGCGAAAGCGACGGTCGCAATGCCCAGGCCGGGGAAGGATCCCTTGAATCGGTTGAACCTCGTGAAGGGGCCCTTGTATCTCCACGACTCTCTGTATTTCCACCGTCAGCGGTTGTCCAGAAATCGCAAGCACCCGCATGCCAGTGGTCTGCACTAACGCTCTCTCCCAAGGGTCGTATCTAGGCTGTCCGGCGGCCTCCTTGAAGGCTCTCATGTCGAAGCCGGTGACATTGGGCTTCGGGCCGTGGGCGGCCCTGAGTATCCTATGGTCGGAGGGAGTCCGTCAGTCGTCTGGTCTCGAATGCACCAAGTCAATTGACCGCTTTGGAAGGAGCATACCTCGATGGCTGCATGATTGCTGTGTGAATGTCGTCTCGCCGTACAACAATGGACGGTTCGGGGTTGTGGTAAGTCGAGTTGGAAGGAAGCTGATTGGAGATCTTTGAGATGTTGTCGTCGGAAAGTCCCGCGGGTACGTACCTGTCTGGCTCGGGGCCCCGCACAGACCACCCCTCCGTCCATGGTCAACTCAGCAAGCCTTTGGGCTCGTAGACACACATTCTGTCCCTAAAACCGAGCTCAGCCAGACGTATCTTTACCCAGCGCCCATCGCACAGCACGACTCAGAACGAACGGAACAGACATCAATCGTCGCAACGATACCGAAGCACGCGCAGAATCGACCCTTTTGGACGACGCATCTCACCGAGCGAGACCGAGTTCCGACGACCGGCGGCGGAGAACAAAGGCGCTCTTCTGCTGCCAGCCCCCGTACCTCCTCAACCCCAGACGCAAATGCAGGGCCGTGGATCGTCCACAACCCCTCAGAGACCGACGAAACATCGTTCGACGACGCGGTAGACTCGCAACACTTCATATATAACTTGAAGCCCCTTCTCGGGAGGCATATTTTGGCATGCCGCCACCGATCCCTAGGTTCCCTGGCGGGCCCAACACCATATCGCCTTACCACCAGCAGTTCCCCTCCCACGCCGCCCAAGGCCATGCCGCGAACCATGGGCCTCCCCTCGGCGGCAATCCCTCCTACCTCAACGCCAACGCCCAGATCAGCCCCTTTTCTACGAACGGAAATGTTCTCGGCGGCACTCCAGGTCTAAACGGCGGCTTCCCCCTCGGCGCCGACAACAGCCTCAGCAGCCACGCTGCGCGCATGAGCTTCCACGCCGCGAACTTGCAGCAGCAACCGCACGGCCAGCCGCAGCACAACTTTGGGCTCGACCATGGCGGTGCGCCGGCGCGAACGACCCAGAACAAGGGAAGGATACGTGAGGTCTGGAAGCACAATCTTGTCGAGGAGATGGCCGTGTTGAGGGAGCTCGTCGACAAGTACCCGTATATTGCCATGGTTAGCTGAGGCTCAGCCCCCGAGACTCGGGAAGACCAAAACTGACGACTGTCAATCCTAGGATACCGAATTTCCAGGCGTGGTGTCACGGCCGATGGGCTCTTTCAGGGGGAAGAGCGATTACCACTACCAGTGCCTGCGCACCAACGTTGATATGCTCAAAGTCATTCAGATCGGGTTGACACTGTTTAACGAAGACGGCGAAACGCCTCCTGCGCGACCAAATTCGACTCAAGACATTGAACTAGGTGCCGCGGGCAAAAGGGCCGCGTCGCAAGGTCCCTTCCCCTATGCCTGGCAGTTCAACTTCAAATTCTCCGTCAAGGACGACATGTACAACGAGAAATCGATCGAATCATTATCGAGCGCGGGCATCGACTTTTCTCTCCTCGAGAGAGACGGTATCGACCCTCACGAATTCGCCTCCCTTCTCATCCCGTCCGGTCTCGTCTGCTTCGACAACGTAAAGTGGATCTCCTTCCACGGTGGTTACGATTTCGGGTACCTCACCAAGCTCCTCACCTGCAACGACCTTCCCAACGACGAAGCGGACTTCGATGGAGTCATGAAGAAATACTTCCCGTCAGCTTATGATGTCAAGCACCTTATGAAGCATGCCATCCGACTGCACAACTCGGGACTCCTCACCCCTAGCGACCCCAGCAGCGCCGACATCCTCCAAAAGTTCGAGCACAAGTCTGGTCTCGAGAACATTGCCGACTCCCTCAAGATCAAGCGTGTGGGCAACGCGCATCAGGCCGGTTCCGACTCTCTGCTCACGGGCAAGGTCTTCTTCCAAATGCGCGACAAAATCTTCAACGGAGAGATCCCCGAAGAGCACGTTGGCAAGGTGTGGGGACTCGGCATTCCGGACCTGTTGGTGCTCGAACGGCTGCCGTTTGGTAACAACGCCGGCAACCAGGACCAGTCGCACCAGGGACCCAACGGCCAGCAGAACGGCGGGCCAAGCACGCCCAACACTGCTAGTGTCGGCCTTGTGAGCACACCCGCCGCGCAATCCCACAACACCAACGGCCTATCGATGGGCCCGATGACACCGGGTGGGGGCGGCGGCGTGTTCGGTAACTTTGCCTTTGCAGGCAGAAGTTAGGAAGTTAAGCCTCCGGGCGCCCATTACTATTACCACACTGGGATGCTTTAAGGTTCTGGCGCGTGTTGTACCCTGAGACTGGCCATGGTGACTTGTTCTCGGGGGCACAACCTCGCTGGGTTTGGTTTTGCATGATATTCCTTCTATCTTGAAGGTCCACGAGCTGTTATCCACTCTTTATGTCGAACAAGCTCAGCCTCGGGAGTACATCTAGTTTGAGGCGGGTTCCAGAGGGGTGAGCAACATCCTTCTGGGCTCGTTTCGTCTTTTTCGGTCAAACGTCTTTGTGTGCGCGAACTCGATATGGAGTTGGGATTCGGGAAGGTCCTGGTTTCATGAATCACGTCAGAAAAAAAAGGGAAAACGAGCACGGCTGTTGGAAACCTGGATTGGACCAAGGAGTGGGGCGGTGTTCATGGCTTTCTTTCATTTCAAGGAAAGGGGGGAAACACACAAACACACTGAGACACAATAACAAACGCCATCGAGGACGTTGATGGATGGAAAGCTATATATGCATTACCAGCCTGGAAAGTGAACCCAGCTTGTGGTGCTGGAAGGGTCAAAGAAGGAAAACGGGCTGTCACCAACTAAAGAAGGAAGAAGACACAGCGGGAGTGCGAGAGAGCGAGATAAGAGAGGACGAGCGTATGAAACTTCTCTTAATCATGTACTGTATTGTGAATACCTGGATCAAACGGTGGGGTTGGGGGAATGACTGCAATTAAAACGCGTGTTTAGTTGTTCACAGTGCTGCTGCTGATGATGTATCCTGATTCGGTCCGTCTGCAACAGACGTATCAGGGTGACGACACTTTTGATTTAACGGGTGTTTTTTTGATTGGATTTGTCTAGACACTCTCTGGTACAACTGTACTTCTTCGATTGAAACCTGCCTGGCTTCTAAGAAATTTCCAAGAAAAAAAAGGGGGACGCTGCGCCTGAAACTCCAAACCCAATTACAATGACCTTTTACGCTGTAACAAAGAGACCTGCAACCTGATGAAGGCATAATGTTGTGGTACACACAACGAGGAGGACAAACGCCGTTTCGTCCTTCTCGACGGGGCGCAGATTGCTCATGTAATGAAGACCTTCTTGAGCTTGTCTACCGAGTAAATATCGCCGGTCCTCAGATCCTTGACCTGGTCCGGCGGGAGGCCCGATTTTTTGGCGTAGTCTTCCAGACGCTCCTTACCGTAGGCGCGGCTGTTTGGGAGGAGCAACAGATCGTGCTCAACGTAGCTCTTGGTGTGGTGCGCGTACGGGACGTTGCGCGCGAGGTCGTTGAGCTCGGTGGAGCAGATGGGGCACACGGACTGGGTGCCTGCCGTCGCGGAGGCGTTGGTGGCGGTGTTTGCGTCCGAGGGGGCAACGTGGGACGAGTTTGCCGAGTGGCAGGCCGGCGTCTTGAGGGCGGACAGGCCGGAGGAGAGGGCGATGTGGAGGAGCGGGAAGGAGGGGAGGGCGAGGAGGGAGTTGTGGGTGCGGGTGAAGAGGTCCGCGAGGGTGTTCCAGCGGTCTGGGCTGTAGAGGTCGGAGTAGACTGCGTTGGCTGCGTTCGGGGGGTACGCGAGGAGGCCGAAGGCTTTGCGGAGCTCTTCCGGGTAGGTCGCCTTGAACGGGACCAAGTATCTCTTCGCGTGGGCGATTGCCTCGAGCAGCTTTGGTTGGGACTGGGTGCGGACTAGTTCGATGTATTGTTGGAACCGGAGCATGAATTCGAGATTGCTCTGAGAGAGTTTGTTAGCATACTTAAAGAGAAGGGGGGTGTCGAGTGAGAGAACGCACATCCATCTTCCTCAGTTCCTTTTTGTTATCTTGGCACCACGCAAGAGCTTCTACGACGCTTCCGTTCCGCAACGCCTCTTGGATTCGACTCATTTGCACAAACGTCTCTACGTCCACAAGGTCATCCATGCCGCGCTCCGCTGTCAGGGCTTTGGCGGACTCGTTGTAGCCGTGCCGCAGGAGGTAGTCGACCAGCAGACGATCCAGCCGCGCGCGGCTCCACGCTTCATACTTGACGTCGTCGACGGAGTGCATGCCGTATAAATCGCCGAGGTGGGAGATCCTGGCGCCGGCCTGCCGGGTCAGACGGGCTTCCTCGTCGGCATGGGCGGCGAGTTTCCGTTTTACACCGCGCATGCGGGCGATCATTGTGTCGAGGTTCTTGAGGACATCGTCGGGGGAGGCGCGGCCGTTGACAGAGGCGGTGGCTGTCTCTTTGAGTAGGGACTTGATTGCTGTCGAGTCCTTCTCGACTGTGAAGTGGGCTTGACGGAAGTTCTTGCGGAGGAGTTCGTAGGGGAGGCGGAGGAGGGGTTGGTCCTGGTGGCATGGGTTAGTTCAGATCGCAACGGGAGGGTGAGGAGGGGGAGCACGGACGAGGAGGAGGTGGTCTTGGTGTTTGATTATTGAGTGTTCGTGGTCTGCCATATTGGAGCTTCGAGAGGATTGCTCTCGCGGGTTTCAATGGCGGGTTGGAAAGTTATTGGTGAAAGGCCTCTCCGGCGGAGGGGTGTTGGTCGTTGGCGCTGTGGCTTCGGGAATTCGGGAGATGGGATTGAGTGGAAGCTGGGAGCAGAGATGCACTGATACGGCGCCAACGACGTTGACGTTATCCGGGCCGATGTCAATGTGGCGGGGCCAGGGTGGCTGTTTAGATATATGGAAGTTGACCTTGGAGCGGGAAGTTTTCAAGCAAGTTTCATGGACTGGGTTAGTTTCGTTCACTGATCGAGACGTCAAACTCGCTCGTCAACTTCTCCTGCCAGGACGTCATTCACAGCTTGCTCTCGTGCTTCACTTCCGATGCTTCATCTCAAACCCCACAAGTGACGGACTGCTATCTGTGCACAGACCATATCTGTGGCTCGCACCCGCTTACATAATGCCGAGGTACCTGAAGCTTTCTGGAGCCCCACCTCCCCTCTCGTAAGCACCTCAGTCACCGTCGTGATCCCTGGTGGTAGAATGAAGAAGGTAACACACGAACGAGGCGACGACTCACAACGGTCGAGACTATCTTGGCCGATGCAGACGCTGTGCTCGTCTTCAAAGTGGAATGTCTCACAACCCATCAGTCACTTGATTCATGCTGGCAGCCCACGGCGGCATCAGGTGATTGGCGAGGCTCGGCATTTCCTGACGCGCCAGGCGATGGTTGGGTGCACTGTACCGAAGCCAGAGGCTAACAAACCCACACTCCTCAGACCGGTCGGAGCTACCCCTGCTATGCGGTGCTGTCGTAGCTCGCTGCTGGCCCGTAGCCCGTCCGGATAGCTTCGGCCGTGCTGTGTGTTGTACTAACAAGTCGCCGGTGACGATAAGGCGCGTCGTCGATAAGACGCGACAAGCATCACTTGCATGTCTCCCAGGTCGGGGAGTCTGCTGCAGCGTGTGCCCCTCTGAAGAAACGGGATTGGATCGGGGCAGTCGCGGAAGGAGTACGCTGGCACCCACAGGCCAGCCGGGCGCCTGGGGGGTGTGGCTTTCGGCCTGCTGATTGGCCATGTCCGAAATCCTGCCTCAGGCCTGCATCCTTCCTCGCTCTCAAGCGTATTTATCTCCAGCCTCACCCACTTTGCACGTGTTCACCCTCTTCCTCTGCCGCGTGACCAGAGCTTCCCGCCGTCGTTGCGCTGCTGCTCCCCCCCCCCCCCCCCCAATCGACAAGCCCGACTCAACCACCCCGACCTGCTCTTGCCCAGGAATTAAAAGAGTAGCGCAAGCCTGCAGTTCGTCTCGAACTGCTGAAGATCCTTTTCAAGAATTGCATTTCGCGTGAAGTTTTTCGACTCGTCCTCGAGAGTTTTCGACCTGAACCTCAACTTACAACGGTACAACCGGCCCCATCCGGAGCGAAAGGGCCCCCCAGCTGCCGCACCCGCCGCCGCGCGATATCACGAGTTTGATCACGCCGCCAACACGTGAACTCCAGCAAAACCCGTGATCTGGAGCTCCCTCCCTACACCGCCCAGACCACGCTGCGAAGCACATGATCTAGAGGTATGCGACCTGTCCCATTTTTCCTGACGATCTTCCTCTCTGCCCTATCGCTTCTCTCACTATCACACGGCCAATGCAACGCGCAGGCCTGCCCTTCTCTGAGGGCGCGTCTGTCGCTATCGCTTGCGCTATTTTCTGGAATGATGCCCATCCTCTTGCGACGCGCATCGCGATGTTCTTCCCAACCACAATCAAGCGATTGATCTTGAGAAATCCTCCCAAGAACTGATGAATGATACAAACCTATCATGAGAGGAAGAAACACTACCTGTGCTCCTATGTCTACTGCTCCTATACGTGAGATGCACGGTCTGAAGGACTGAATGCCCTCAAAATGCCTGCTACACCTGCCTCCCTTCAGCTCATTCACAGTCTCACTCAACAATGCTCTGTGGTCAATTAGACCTGAGTGTTAAAGCAGGAAAGTCAACTCAAAGGGCAAGTGCTCTCACCATTCTTGCACCAGGCTGGCTGTCATCTTCCTTCCCGATTCTGCAGCCGCAGTGAATTTCGTCTCACCTTCCGTCCAGAGTGCCTCGTCTCACCTTTTCCCCCCTCGGCACCTCCTCTTGCTTCCCATCCCGGTGCAGTCAAGATTTTCGATGCTAACAACCTCGTCAGCCTCATCAACCAACCTTGGGCGCTGATTAAAACTCTGAATTGTGGACGCTTGTCTAGCATTACCATCAACCACCTCTTCGTCCCACGAAAACTTTGGTGGCCTCCTCACCCCATAAGTACGATGGCCGAAGTCCTCACCGACCACCCAGACCTGTCTGAGCTGGCTCAGTCACCCTCTCCTGGCCAGAAGCGCAAGCGTGACATGTCGGAGTCTACGAGTCCTGGCCGTGCCAAGCGCACCAGCGCCGGACCTGATGCAGACACCACTGCCTTCATTGAGAATGCCATCGAGGCCGCCAACGCCGCCGCCGCTAATGGCGTTAATGTCGCCGACTTCAGCGCTCTCCAGCAAGCCGCTGCCGCCGAGCACTCCGAGGCCGCCGACCCGGCCAATGCGTCCAGCACCGCGGCTGCCGCTCTTGGGATGTATCCCACTCTCCACGTTCCGCCCACCACGGAAGAGCAATTCGCTGCTCAGGCCGCCAATGAGCCTCCTCACCAGGATCACTTCCCGTCCCCTGATGGACTCATGTCATCACTGCCGAACGTTCCTCAGCCTACCAATGGAGTGCAGGGTATGCCTCAACCACCTCATCAGACACATCAGCCTCCTCCACCCCAGCCGCCTCAACATCGCTACTCCAGCGGATCTGCCAGTACACCAGCCAAGAAACCCGATGTTGGCTCGGAGGAGTGGCACAAGATGCGCAAGGACAACCACAAAGAGGGTGAGCACGCCTAACTTTACTCGTTGAACGTACACTAACATGTGGACAGTGGAGCGCCGTCGTCGTGAGACGATCAATGAGGGCATTAACGAACTCGCCAAGATCGTGCCCAACTGCGAGAAGAACAAGGGATCTATCCTCCAGCGCGCCGTCACATTCATCAACCAGCTCAAGGAGAACGAGAACCAGAACATCGAGAAGTGGACTCTGGAGAAGCTGTTGACGGAGCAAGCTATAGCAGAGCTCAGTGCATCCAACGACAAGCTCAAGCAAGAGTGTGAACGTCTCTATAAGGAACTAGAGACGTGGAAACGCGTTGCTCAGAATGCTGGTCTTTCGTACCCTCAGGCGAATAAGGATGAACCAGCTGCCGCAACTTAGAAGGTCAAGGCCGACAGCTCCCAGCCTCGCACTCAGCCGCGCCCTACCGCCAAGCAGGCCTTTTTACCTGACACGACTTCGGAGGTCTCAGGCAGAAGTCATGAGTCTCCCGAAGTCAAGTCTAGCTCATCTCCGACACCTCGCAACGTTCCCTCTAATTCCGTCGACGGTCATCGGGTTGGCAGTGTTGAGCCTCCCAATGGACTCCCTACCCAGCACCAAACCTCGATTTCCCTTGAACCTGGCCAGCTGGCTTCTCAATCCGCTGCCGTCGGTTATCAGCAAATGATGGATGAGGACGCAAGAATCAGGTACTATCTGATGGTGCTCCAAAACCAGGCTTACACCGCGCCTCCTTCCTTCCCTTCAACTTATACCCCTCAGCAGCCCTAAGCTGCTTTCTTCGATGTTCTTTACTCAATTATAAAGCACGATGGATGTCACATCCGACAGACAGATAGTCTATAATGAATCATTGCTCCCTAGCCCCTTCAAACTCTGTTTTACGCGTATGGATTGGTATCAGCGTTGGAGGTTTCGTGATGGTATCGTAGGATTTCGGGTTTCTTTGAGCAGTCATGCATACGGCCGGACGTCCCGTCTGCCCGGTCTTGGCGTCGGAGGTTACGCTTCTCTGGTTGAGTCGCTGGCTATTTATCTTTGAGGCAGAAATAATATTGATTCTGGCCTCAAATATTGTGCCTGGTCTACGATGAATGGTCTCAAAGGGCACGTATTCCGTTCATGCTAAAGTATGCGGACTCGTGCCCTCTAAAAGTAATGAGCCCGACGTAATCGCGCTCGATGTCGCATGCAACGACGATCTATAAATGGCTGGTTGATTTCCCCTTCTGAACACTTCACCAAGGAAATGCATCAAATAGGTGATTCCTCAGCTGCAAATAGGCAAGATCGAGGTCCATCATTTTCACTATATAAGCTCCCGGTCATACAAGAGACTAAAGGGACGCTGTTGCGGTTTCTTCATATCTCTGTCGTCCGTTCTCGCCGACGGTTTATCCGGGGTCGGGTTTGACGCCTTGTACCGGATGTTTGTTACAATGGCGTATTGGCTGATCCCGGCAGCGGACACTTAGGGTTGCTTTGCTTTCGACTTATTAGCCATCCGCGTGGTACCTCTTGATTATTCTTTCTGGTTTGTTTACGATGCCTCAAGTGTTGCGTCTTGGCTTTTTAATAGACAGAGCGAGGCTTCTTGGCTACTGTATTGGACCCTTGAGCAAGGCCTGCTGTATATGTCAGTTCTTCGGGTATAGTTTATTGCTGCCCTATTTGAGGCTGCTATAAATTTGCCCCGAAGGTTTACTCCAATATCTCCTGCTGGTCATTGGTGAACCACAGGTATCAGTCTTCACAGCCAGTACAAGTTATAGCGCCACGAAACCAGGTCTATACCAAGAACAACATGTAATTCAAAACGCTGATTGAACCTTTGGTGCTGTCTTTCTCCTCACTGCTACGTCTCGCTTATTCCAATGCAATGCCGAAGATGTATATGTTTTGTTGTCACCGAGGTCTTGAGGACAGACAGGTGACAGGCGTTGTCCGGGATAGGTGCTCTCCTAGGAGACCCCAAAAGCACTCTAGGAAATGGCCCATTTTTGTTGACACTACATTCTTGTTCCCACTACATTCTTGTTACCACAGGAGCTGAGTGTTCTTGGAAACCCGTTTATTAAATACACTTTGTCGCGGTGATCGTGGGTCTTGTCAATTAGGTCTCGTATCATAACCCGCGCTATCTGAAGCTTCTTCGGAGTGCATAAGTACTTTAAGATCCTAAGGTCTACTTCAGTGATATTGAATTCGCTTTACTCAAAATCTCGTAGCGTTTCGGTGCCGTGAAATCGTAACAGGAAGTAGGGGTACGAGTCGAAGGGGTTTGTCCAAACAGGTCTCTGGAGAAACCATGAATCGGTTCTCTGGGAAAAGTCTCTGTCGCTTATGAATGCTCGCTGTTTATCCTATCCGTAAGTAGGGGGTCGCTGTTTTCACAATGAGTTGAGATTTCGGTGCCTTCATGTCAGGCAGCGACAGCCCAAAACAACGAGTCCCATATAGTAAGCGGTCTTCCTCAGCCGGCCACGTTCCATGTCTCAAATGAGATCCTCGAAAGCCCCGAATGTCATCAAGTCGACAGTGATGCACATGAATGAAGACAAAAGCATAGTCTGCGTTTCTCGTTGCTCCACCGCGGTTTAATTGTCTTTGAAGATATACCCGCGTCTGGATGCAAGGACGATATCTGCCCAGGTCTGGGAGCAACCTGCGATCAGACGTACCTCTAATGGGGGCAACATAGCAATATAATCACTTTAAACCGCTGTGCCGCATTTCCTGCCGTGTATTTGCCCCTTTTGTGACGGTTTATCATTTTTGCGTCTGGCCATTTAGGTGGTGAGAGCTGACTGTTAAGCATGCCACATACCACAAATACGCTGTCATGATAAGCGTCCTGTGTGGAAGTTTGATGTCAAGATACTTTAGGAGGGATCGCCCGAAGTGAGTTACGTTCGGAGACTTTCCTTACCACGTTAGCAAAGCTGCCTCTTGAATCGCCTCTATTAACATGATAGATTCCGGTTTACAAGATATAAAAGTGGTATATCAGACAACTCAGCTCGTCTTTTACGGCGATAATTTGGGACCCTGTCTGTTTGGCCGTTGCCTGGTGCCAAAAGTATGCACCCGACCAGAAATGTGCAAGCATCTTCACTAGAAGGAATTTGGTACTATCCCGAGGGCTTAATCGTCTTCCTTTATTTCTTCCGTTACATCAGTCAACGTATTCAGGTGGTCTATGCAATACCTGTGTGTAGATTTCTAGATCGACTTAGGTCATGGCTATGGAGTTTTGACAATCCCTGTTCTGAAGCTGATGGAGATGTGTAATACTGGATATTTCTATATATCAGCTACGAAGCCTTCAAAACCTACTGCCCAGTCTTCTATTAAGTAAATTCAGCTTTCTAGTACTCTTGAATACACTCACGATGCCATTTCTCGCCCAGACGATCTTCAGCGGCATGATTGTCCACGCAGTCTGGACGCTCATTACATTATGTTATATCAATTTGCAGTTGAGCCTCATATTTTCTGGTTCCGGGAAGAAAGGACTTTTGCGTCCGGAAATTTCTGTTGATCACTGAGACTCTTGGAATCCCGCGAGACTAGAGTATGAAAGCTATACCGCGCTGTCTATTCAGTAAGAATATTCGTCCTTCTCGATCCCTGTTCTTCTTGGAGTATTCCTCAATCTCGCCGTGACAAGACAAGTCGAAAAAAGACGCACATACACGTCTGTAAAGCCATGCTACATCTAATTTCAAGGGTGAACTCACAACTCATCACCCCCAATCCAACCACCGCGGATTCTGGGGGCTGTTTCCTCGAGTCCCGACACCATGTGTAAGTCAATTAACTATTTCAAACATATACCAGGTTACAACCACTTCAACGCATACACGCTTTGAATCAATTGGCTCGGTCCTTGCATGATGCGCTGAAAGTATTCTCTCGGATCAGCAGTATCAATCATGACCTCGTTGTCGTTATCCCCAAGGGCTGGTCGGTTTTCACATACGGTGAAACACAAGTTTGAGTCGATGTGTACAAGAAATATTAATCTTTTCTTTGTCGTCGGATTCCATCGGCACAATAAACGCAGGTAACAAGTGACGGAGAGCATCGTTGAATTCAAGCTCGGTCTTTGCCTCCTGTGCACAGAATAGCACTTGCATCGACGGACCCGGAGTCTTTTGGTTGATCTCGTTGAATAACGCCAGTCATATCGGTTCATTGGTGTTTTGAAACAATGTATGCTTTGGTCAAGACTTCTTGGCTTTTAGAATGGAATGTAGGGGCTGCTCCTGATCTGGTGTGTTGGTGTTTGGATTAGTTCCAACAAATGTCCTTCACTTCCATGGCTATAGGAAAGCAGTGTGCAAGCTTCTCCATTGACCCTCTCGTAATTCACAGGCGAATCGCAGAATGTGGCGACGTAACGTCCATGCATCACCTCATTAAGTCGCCCTTTCCCATTAGGTCTGCAACCCTCAAGACCACCATGGAGGACCGGGGTCTCTGCCATCAGTCATACGAGTATCCGAAAAGACACTACATCGCAACCGCGGACTATCGGACAAGCACACCGTACATGTAGCAACGCAGTTGACCACAAAGGGGCCCTCGGCTCTCCCGAATATGTCGGATGCTCGGGTTTGGATTCAAGGAAAAGGACTCGACCTGCAAGAAGCAGGCAATTTCTTCTCAGTTGGTTGGGAGCTGAATTTGTTGCAGTGTCCCTTTTGCCTGCATAGGGGTGAACACTCATGCATAATCAGCAAACAACGTCCCTTTTTTTGAACTGACGTGGCGAGGAATGACGACCCATCACCTGTTGTTTGGATCACAACTTGACCTCTATCATTTGTTTGCTTCTGGTGTAGATTCTCCTGCCGGATCTGGCAGCGGCAACGAACATGGCCTCGTAAGCCGAGTCAACGCCGAGAAGGGGCACAGCCTTGTGATATGACATGCATCATTGGCGGTAAGGTTTGAACCTGCCAGCCCGGCATGAAGGGCTGATTGATTTGCTTCACTTCTCAAATCTTTTCTCAAGAAACCGTGTTGTTTCCCTCAGCTTTGAAATGGGTTCATTCCCTTTTACTGCACTGCTCCACACGCGCGATACTCGGTTTCTCAAACACCCCAACATCAAGAAAAGTCACCTAAGGCGAACAACGTCGATAACCTCGAAAATCGGGCTCAATAAATCTTAAAAAACAACTTCTACAATACCCTAGCAACAATCTCGAAATTACATTGAAAACGGACTTGAACCCACGTCACAACCATTTCCCTCCATCTCCCACACAAAACCAGGGGCTCAACCCGCCAAAGTACCTCTACATCATCCCCCTCCCCCCTCCCATGAGAAACAAGATATTAAACCATGTCATATGTCCATTCTCACCTGTCAAACAGAAGAGATCAACCTGACAGCAAAGAACGTGTGAGTGGGGGGGAGTGTGCGTGCTTCAAGGGGGAAAACAAGAGAACCGACGCATCGAAAACCGAACCCAGCCAACGACACTCTGCAGCGATCCTCGGGCCGTGCCAGTAGCGCCCCCCCCTCCCTTCAAACCACACGACAACACCACCAAAATTCCTCGAGGAAAAAGAAAAGAAAGCACGAGGGTGGTGGTGGTCATCCATCAAACAAGCAGGGGAAAATAGAGAACATGAAAACCACAAGGATCGTGTTCGTGGAGGGGCGTGTGCTTCTTTCGCAGGGCAGTCCGTTTCCCGTCAAACAAAGAACGACAAACCCCCAAAAAGGTGTGGTACGCCTCGACCGGTGACTGGCCGGAGGGCGGATCCACTTCTTCACCGGTCTGCGGGGCGCCGGTGACCGGGGTGCCACTTTTTCATCACCTTCGCCGTGCGGCCGGAGACGCAAAACGACACGGAATCACACAACGAAAAGACCAACGCCGCACCCTACCCTCCTTCTCGGTGGGGTCCAACTGACATCCGACACGTCAAAATTACTCCCCGAGCAGTAACGAAAAAAAAGGGTCACTTCTTTTATGGGACCCAGGCTACCGGGATACGACTAAACATGCCAACATTCTGTTCGCAGTAGCGCCCGCGTCCTCCCCGTCATCCCTCTCCTCCCCCCGGCGCCCATCATCATCCCACCACCCCCTTCCGCACGCAGTCCTTTCCCTCTCGCACATCCCACACTCTCGCTTCCCGTCCGTTACCTGTCAGATTGTCATCTGTATGCATGGCCGGGTGTGTGCCCCCCTCCCCTTGCCGAAGGACCCTGAATACAGTGGGAATTGGGACTGTCCTCCCAGTGGGAGAGACAAAGCAGGCGTGGCAGGTTTCTTGGAAGATTGCCGATTGGACGGAAATATAGTCATATATTTTTGGCCACCTCGGAGGTTTTTTTCTCTCTCCCATCTGCACATTGGGCCACGCTAAGTGAAGATCGTGTCGTTGATCTTGGGAACCGCAAGCGGCTAAGGCTGAGTGTGAGCCTTATTGTAGTTGGAATTCGATGAGGCTGACGGACTGAGACATGCGTGACAAAGAGAGGGAAATGAAAACGTTGCATACTTAATTCTGACCTCTCACAAAAACATGTTTCGAGCAAACTGCCCTCATTATCTCCTATCTGTAGCGGCCCTTCATTACAAGCAAATTGTCATGACTGAACCGCAAAGGGTCCTAGAAAACCCCAATTTCCACGGCCGCTTGAATGCGCAGTTTGGGTTGGCCAATGGTCAAGCCGCCCTGACATGTCAGGCTCCTTCCTTCCTTCCTCCCTACTTTTCAGACCAATTTTTGTTTTTCTTCGCTCCCTTTCCGTTTCCCGCCAACCACGTAACGGTCGGTTCCAAGCAACAATTCCAATATACTCCATCTCCAGCAATGGCAAGCCTCTCCTTCTCATCTGCGCCTTCTTTCCGTGCCGAACCCCCCTGTATCTTGAATTCTCCAGCTTCCCTATCGTGTAGGGCCATAGAAGCAAAAAAACAAACGGCCTGGGCCAGCGGTATCGCCAAAAGGAGAAAATAAAAAGTGGTAAATCGATCGTTGCCCGTCCAACTGTGCTGCGTCCTGAGCCGGTAATCCGTGTTTGCTGATGCTCGAGGATGTTGAAAAGAATAGCCAAAGATGGAAAAAAGAAAAGCGTGGTGTCATGATAGCGTAAGGTCCGACGCCCAAGCACAGAAGAGCCGCCAGTAACTTGTATGAGAAATCTTGCCTCAACTTTCCGTAAATGGACTCCAGCGTGGTAAAAGGTTGAAAAATCAGGGGCCTTTTCTGAACACCCCTGGGAAGGCATTCATTCCCATTGAAAACAAACGTGAAAACAAACTTTCCCCCCTGCTGCGATGTTTGCCTGTCCTGATACTGCTGCCGCCTGCTGTAGTGCTCGGAATGCTGATGTAACTTTTCGAGAGCCGCGGATGAGATTAAAAACAAAGAATGCCCCTCATTATGGAAAATTCAAGTCGTAAAAAGCAAGAACAGACACTAGCCACGCCATATCTTTGTCGTTCTGATTGTTCCATTGCGAAGTCTTGTGCGAAAAGCTCGAGAGTCTGCAGACAGATTGATGTTGCGTCTGTCGGATTCGCGATACGGCTGTTGGAGGGATGACCAGTTGTTGTCTTTTTGATCTTTTTGGTGGTCCTTCGGCGATGTCCCCCCTGGATCTCAAAGCGAGTCACGACAGCAGACTTCTCTCGCCTCTTGAATCCTTCTGTCGAGTTTTGAGCCGTTCTGTTGGTTCCAGCCGTGATCGAGGGGCGAGCTGCAGATAGCTTCATGCTGGTGGCCATCAATGCATCTGCCCGCGACCAATAGAGTCTGGCTTTCCGCCTGAGCCGGGTAGGCCTCGTGTGTCGGTCGGTAGACTATACCCAGAAAACCCTTGAGAATTCTGAACGGGTGTCTGACTTGTGCTTACGGACCGAAACATACTGCCCTGATCGAAGCCACCTCTCGGCATCCCATCGTAGGGCGAAGGCACGTACTGATTCTGCGCCAAAGGAACACTGTGACTGCCAAAGTGTCCCGGAGCAGGACCCGGCTGTTGCGCCGTGAAGGAATATACAGATGCGCCATTGGGGGCAGTTGATCCCCCCTGCCAAGGCTGAGTGTACATCCCGGTGGGGGCGGCGGTTGGATATTCGTTGGGAGACGTGTACATAGATGACCGACGATGGGGATCATGGGGAGGCGGGACCAAGTCCTGTGGCAGAAGACCGCCAGGCGGGTGAATGTTGCTGCCCTCCACGAAATGATGATCGGGGTGGATGTTTGAGGGGAGCATTTGGGTTGAGTACTGTTGTCCACGCAGCGGCATTTCGTTCATGTAGGCGCCGCTGGGAAGGGCCCCGGCTGGGCTGTGGTCGCTACTCGACGCGTGCAAAAGGTCGTGTGGTGCTCCTGTCTTTGACGGCGATGTGCTTGATGTTATGGAGGGGTGGTGCTCATCCTCCTCCTTCACGAAGCCGTTGTCTTCCGTGTCAGATGGATAGCTCTCTGGGAATTTGTCTTCTGACATAACATGGACATATGAGTCGCCATCTAATTCACGTTAGTATGTAAGCCACTCCAACACGAAACAACACTTACCGATCTCGTTTCTCTTGTATCTTTCTTCGTGCTTGGCAACTTTGAAGATCTCGTCGAGATAAGGCTTCTTCTTTGCATTGGCCTTGTTTTCTTTGTCCGAAAAGAATGCTGACATTGCCTCGGTCGTGGCATCCTCGAGCTTCTGCACGTTCAAGTTCATCTTCAAGATGGCGGGATGCTGGTTCTCAGGGGGCTCTACGATCATGCGGAGGATGTGGCACAATAAATGGACACGCTCTGAGCTATGTGTTAGCATTTGTCAAACAGAATTGTCCCATGCATGGCAAATTACCTCTTTTGTAGAGATGATCGGGCTCCTTGTGGCGGACCTTCTCCTCCTTCGTAGGACCCCATGGCTTCGGCCACCAGTCGGGGGCCTTTTCGTCCTGGCCAGTATACGGGTGATTCGTTTGCTTCTTTGGCTCGACGACCTTCACCCAGGCTTTAGCGATGAGTTTGCAAGCCGTCTGCTGGCAGTTCTTGAAACGTTGCTCGTAGAAGTCCCACACATCCTTGTCGTTGCCGACTCTGAGATTCCTCGTTGGGTTTGCCTGTGACACTACCACATCGTCGTCGTCGTCGACCTGCCTTCGGTAGGATCCTCCCATGCCGCCTCGATGCCTCTTGCGGGTTTTGTAGCCGTTCTCGTCGTACATGTCACCAACTTGTCGGCGACGGTCTTGTGATCGATGCCCATAGCCGCCTCCGAACTGGTGGTAATTACTCTCGAGGCTGAATTCGGAATCGTCATGCATAGGGCTTGGAACTGTGCATCGTGTCAGCGAAAACTCGACCTTGCGTGGAGGAATGTGATAGGTACCAGCGTCGACGCCTTGGATATGCCGGACAAACGCCTTCATGCCGAAAAATTTGTTGGAAGGATTTGGCTGGTTCCGTCCTCCCAATGGAATGTTGCTGAAAGTCTGCGTGCTACCATCATCCAGGACAGCAGCAACGAAGTAATGTCTAGCCGGGATATTGCAATGATCCCTCAATGCCTTTCCAATGTCCTATAACCTCTGTTAGACGCTAGATACAGTCATTCATTCTCATGGCTCACTTACGATCGGCCTACGAGCGTCCGCCGCTTGGGTATGGGTAATGTCATGAAGCCCTGGCGGAGGGTCGGCAGGATGCCGCTCCTGATGCCATTGCCGAGGGAAAGTATCCCGGGGATAGTCGCGGACCATGGCGATGGCACAACCGGCGTCAGTATGACTGGCAGGAAAGTAGCATCCAAGATCTGAGCGTGCAAGCTTGATGTGTCGTTTGGAAGAGTCTTAAGAGGCTGCCGAGGTCGACTTCGATTCAAGGTGTAACGTTGCCAACCAGATACAGAAGGTAGAAAGACGAATACGATGTGCAACTGTGCGAGCGTTAGACAAGGTTGACATGAAGGCAGCGGTAGCCGGGCATCTCACGTCGACGCCGCAAGAGGCGGAGCTTCTGAGAGATGACTGTCGTAGGACAGAAGCCTGTGCTTGAGAGAGCGTACGAAGCTCAGATATCAATGCAATTGACCAGTGCTCAAAGAACGCAGCATACGAGGGATGAATGTGGTTCGGAGAACGTTCAAACCTAATGCAGGATGCAGGTCGTTGAGACTTGAGAGTGGCGTGTCAGACCGTATGCGCGAGGGTAGTTGCAGCAGAGACGCGACTTGTTCCGATGTTTGTACGGCGGGCGGGTCGCTGACTAGATATTGCAGAGTCGAGCGGCAAGATGCTAGGCTTGTTCTGGCCAGGGCGAGCCTGTTGTGATGTATTGAGCAGATCCGGGTGTTAGGAGACGCAACGGGATCCTGCCTGGGATCGTCGCGGTTGGCGGGCGGGTAGCAACCAAACGCTGAGCTGGCAGCAGAGAAAACACCAGATAATGTGTCGCGGATGAGAAGACGAAATTGGCGGACCAGCGAACGGACCTGACGACAAAGAAGTCGTGATGTGACTTGTCCAGGACGATACTGTGTTTGAGGAGGAAGTTGGCGAAGAAGGCGGGTTCGGGTGGTTCAAACAGATCTATCAGCTCGCGAAACTGGACACCGGGATGGACCTCAAAGTCCTCTTTGTTTCCAAGATGACTTGAGACATCGGGGGGAAACCTCTCCACTGGTTCGCGGTCTGTCTTAGAGCAACTCTCCACGCAATGTCTCGGGGACAAAGTGGTAGACCAGCAGAGGATTTGATAAGTGAGAGGGGTTGGTGGACTGCCGACAGCACGCGTTTGCTTCCCCGAGCAAGGACGAAACGAAGAAAACGAATACGGCTGCCTTCGGGGAGGAAACAGAGAAAGGGAAAAAGAGCCAATGACTACCGGCTGGAGGGTGAGGGCCCTAGATGAGGTCAAGGCTCGCGGGCTGAGGTGGAGCTTGGAGGATGGGTCTGCGAGGCGGAGGCGGGTTGAGCTTGTCAACGGATCCAGTACTTTCGTAATGATCTGAGTTAGGGCTTCTTAGTATATCTCGATTGTTGCTGCGGTATGTGACAGCGGACTGGGGAGTGTGGGCGAGAAGCACTTCCCGCAAGCGAGGGGTGGATAACGAGGCCGCAAATGACTTGAGGTCGAGGGGCAGCGAGACCGGCATCCGCAGTTGTAGAAACAAGGACAAGCAAAGCGGCAGGAAGCTGGGACCCAGGAAAGACCCTAGTCTAGTCAACTTGAGCTTCCTACCCTCCTTCAGCTTCTGGTAGCTGGTGAGCAGGAGAAACTGGAAATGTGGTGAGCCGAAGCACTGGCGTCTGAGACAAGGCCAGATGAAGGGTCAAGTAAATCGGTCGGTCTGAGAGAAAACGAACGGACACAAGCCTGAAGCAGGACGACAAGTCTTCCGGGGAGAGACTGGCAGCTGTGGAGAAGAGGGAAAAAGCTTCTCAGGTAACCCTTCGGGTGTGGTGGACTGTAGTTGAGGTACTTATGAAGCACTGCCAGGGGAAACGAATACATTTGGCCCCTCCCTAGTCTGCCATCTTGATAAGGTGTGGCAGGTGCCCGTCGGGAGGGGAGGGAGGGAGTGCTCCATGTCCCTCCCAAACACCACCATCCAATGCCGCAGCTCGGCGTCCCAATATGTGGCCTGCAGGTGAGGTCGCCCACACCCCCAGGCTCTTGTGGTGTTTGCGCTACTGCGGACAAGGTCTACCATGTACAGTACTAAGCAGTACTGTACGCATGTCTGCGCATACATGGGCTGTACCTGGCCAAAAGGGGCCAGAAACTCTGGTCCAACGGAGTAGGGGGCCTTTCGTCGCTTTCCTCCACTGCGTAGAAAAGCCCGTCATGCGCTGTCACTGGGCACCAGTCTCGTAGCGGGCGATCCTCTTGGCCCTAGCCGTTCCCCAAGGCTCCCCGCCATGAGCATACCGAGGAATGCCGCAATGAGCAGCGCCAGTCAAAGGTCCTGATCGGGCATCGGACCTGACATCTGGCAACTCATAAAGACGCTTCTTCTCAATACTCGTGTCGCACTTTGCTTACTTCGTCTCGTGCTCTGTGCAGACAGCTTCGAATCGCCAACCTCCCTACAAAACCCCACGAACCGGACTCAAGCTGCAGCCTATGGCCCTGTATGTGTGGTTTGCTTCAGTATAGTGACCACTGTGTCCGGCAACGCGTTTGCTGAGGGTTCAGGCAGGCCTTTGTGCGGGTTTGTTGAACCGTAAGCTGGTACAGAGTATTTCTGCAGTGGTGAGGAAGCCATCGAATAAAAGCGAGTAAAAAATCATAAATTGTGTGAGTGCATGAAGGTGTGGGAGAGGTCCCATGTCGACGAGCAGGGGTCAAAGTGAGACAACGGTGGGCCGGGCTGAACGGCGCATCGGTCGGCAAGAGCCTCGCCAGCCATACGGGGCCGTAATTACATGATATTGGCTGCACCAGGAACACTGATTGCATCATTTTCAAGGCCGTACTGTCTCCCGGGGCTTTCTTTTTTCCCGCGGCGCTGCACGCTGAGAATGCCGTGAAGCACGCTGGGGGAGGCTTCCAGGATAACCGTATCGCAGGTATCATGAACAGCATGGCGCCTGCGAGGGGCCCTGGTGGGTTGCAACCGTTGGTCCAAGAACCATGTCCGGCCAGTCTCTCTGATTCGCATGTGGCCGGCAGTGATGGGATAGATTCGGTGCGCAGGAAAAATAGCCAGGGGCTCGGGTGCTGTGTGCCGTCAACACTGATGTGATATACTAGCTTTTGCATCCGTTTGCTCCTCGTTTGATCTAGATGGGTGGATAGAAGAGACAGCTGGTGGTTCGGCCCTGGCATTCGATTTGAGAACAGTCGCATCAATTGGTCGATCGACTTTCCAGCCGATCGTAGCAAATCAATGACTGCTTGCTACGGTCCATTTGAAGGACGTTTCACTAGGCGTAGGTTTGCGGGCGAGTCGGTGATAGAATAAATAGTGGGATTGGGTGACCGTCCGGCGGCGGGAAGATGTGTCCATGACTCAAAGCATACCCGTTCATCTATCGCGGAGGCCCTGGTAGCGAAAAAGCTGTGATACTCATCCGAGTGAAGCTTCTCGACTGTGAATTCCTATTTAGCTGGGGTTGGTGCTCTTCGGAGAAATGTGGGCACTCACGACTGAGTTGACAAGTAGGTGGCGTGAATTTGCTGGCTTCGAAAAGCGAATACCGCAGGCACCGGGCGCGCCGTCCAACGAGTTGAGCGGACTTGTGTGTGAGGGCGGGACTTTCTTGTTGGAAACCTCGACGCCGTCTCCGTTATTAGCGGTTAGGTTACCCCTTGCTTGTCGACGGAGGCGGGCGGGGGGCCAGGTTGGCAGGGCCGTCTCAGTCCGTGAGCGTCGGGCGCAAGTTTTGTCCTGACAGTTCAGGGCCAGCGGCGGGAAGCGGTACGGCACGGAAGTTAGTACGTTGACTGGCAAGCAAACAAATATTGATGGGACCCAATGCCCCATGGCCAAATGCACAACATGGCACCAATTGAGCTTTCGCGCCGTTTGGTGGTGACGGGCATCCACACATCTAAGCCAGCAAGAGTCCAGATGCTTTCAGAGGTCGGCACAACGGAAAGGCTTTGAAAAGAGGTGGCTCAGCTAGAATGCCGATTTTTTTCTAGCCAGCAGCCGACGCCGATGTAATCTGAATTGAATTGTTAAGTGGCAGGTCGTTCATGATGGGCAGACCGGGTGGTGACGCTGGGGCCGCAAGATGGGATGAAGCTTGCAGAGTGAAGCGGATCAAAACCAAGCATGGCGTGGTCGCGGATGGGTTCCGAACGGGGATTGTCCTTTTGGCGGATTCCCCTGGCGTCCCCTCGCATCTTTGGAGGCGTCCAATCGATTGGACGGCCAGAATTTGGTTAGGCGTATGTACTTGTCGAGCCGTCAGCTTTTTGAACAAGAAATAAAAGGAAACATGGGCACAACTGAGCAGAAAACGGTAGACAACATGTTGCCGTATGCATAAGGACGCCAGATCAGACCAGCGGGTGGTGAGGTGCAGACAGCTGTAATAGTTGTGCATCAAGGAGTCGATTGAGTGGTGCGTCAGTAACCCAATGACCCGTCTGTACCGTGTCGATAGAGTGGTGAACGAGACGAGAAGAAAGGTTGCTAGTCTCCGTCATCCTCACAAGTGACGATGTGGGGAGTTTTCGTGGACAGGTGAGTGGAATGAAAGTTCAACGGCTCGGTGCCCATGTCGGACAAGGGCGCAGGAATGCAAGAAACGTTTGGAAGCCAAGGAAGCCAAGGAAGGCGTGTTTGCTTGCTAGGTATTCCAGGGTGGTTGGCGGCTGACCACGCCCGAACCCGACCTGCGAAGCGTGCGATGCAGTGGCTGCGGCGGCGACGGTGGTGGTGGTGGTGGTGGTGGGAGCAGTGCATGAGGATCAGGAAGGGGATGCAGAGCACCCGACGGCATCTTGTGTTGCTGCCACTGGTGCTTTCGCATCCGTTCTGCGTCGTTTTCGCACCGTGTCGCAGGTATCCATACTGCGAAGAGGGTATTTGTACCATGTCTGATGCTGGAATTGGGTATGTGTGATGCTTGCTGGACTCCCATGCCATGCCGTCGCATTCCATGTCCACCACCCGTTGTACGTGGGTATCTGCATCTCCTCGTGGAGTGGGAGTCCCGTGGTGGACGGGATGAAAATGGAGTCGACATGGGTATCGGGGCGATGATGATTATGATGAGGATGACAGTGATACAGAGCACTGATAGAGAGATCAGTGATGAAGGGAACAGAAAGGCGTTGCCAGATGGCGCTCTGCATTGTCGCAGCAGCACCTAGGCACTGCTGCTGATGCTGATGCTATTGCCGCATCCGGCGATGCGCAAGGTGCCGAGGAAGGAACGGTTTGACGACGATCATGAACTCTGATAAAATGGTGGGGATTTGGAGGAAACCCAGTGAGGTACGTACCCAGTCACCTCAGGTGTTTGCTTCGATGGCTTTTTTTTTTTTTTTTTTTTGCTTTTTTCTTTTTTTTCCCCCTTCCCTCGACCTGGGGACACGTTCTGGGTGGAGAAGGAACGCGGCCGCCCAGCCTTCCCCACTCGCTGAAAATGGATAATGCAGCTAGCAGCGTCGGACAGACCTTGCTCAGCGACTGGGATAAGCTGCTCACCTCCTCGCTCAGCCGAAGTCAGGTCAGGTTCAGGGACCGAGAGCCCGCAAAGCCTTCCCGGGATCAACGTTTAAATTGGCTCAGTACCAGAGAAACAAGAGCGCCGTGAAGTGTCATCGGGCGTGGGAGCTACCTGGGAAGCTCGGAGACGAGCCTGCTTTACAGGGACTTATCCAGGACGCGAGGATGGGGGTTACATGGCAGTGCGAGTCTTCCGTGTTCTCGTCCCGGTCGTCGTCAACCTGGAAGCTGGAAGCTGAAAGAGACATTCCCTTCCAACAGCCTGCAACACTCAAAGGACGCTGCACCAACAAACATTGACATGCGGCACAGCAATGACGAAAGACAAAAGTGCCGTTGATAGGTTGGCAGACCCCCCGTGTGGTGCATGCCTCGGACTTTTGATGCCAACTTGTAGCATTCCAGATGATTATATCCGTACATACGGGAACTGAGCCCGAAGGGTTGCATTCTGGCCTGTATGTCTCGCCTTCATGAGATAACGCGCGGCCACTGAAGGTGTTCAACGGTCCAACGTGCCTTGGCTGCATGCACGCAAAATCGAGAACAGGCGATCATTAACTCAAACTCGACATCTCTCAGTCTTTAAAGAATCGTGCGCGTGGTGCAAAGGAAGTTTTAATTAGTGTACGTCGTTTGAACAGGTCGCGAGGTGCCCCCAGCCTAGGAACGGCCCGGACATTGCACCGATGGGCCGGTCGCCGAGTGGCAGAGGAGCCCGCTCTCCGTTCCTTATTTTTGGTCCCTTGGGGTAGTCGGAATGCTCGGCTCAGAAACGACGAAAACTCTGACCATCAAAGCCTGGTTGATGGCCCATATATCTCAGGTCAGGACTGGTATTGGGGCAGCAAGCACCCTGTTGCCGAGCATTCGGCTACCCGCCTCCGAGTACATGACCTGACCTTTAGTTTGGATCTGCCATGCTGCGTACGGATACTGACATGCGGATTGTGGTGTTGTCGTTACTATTATGGCAATCCAATAATTGATAGTCCCGTTTCCAAGGCGCAGCGGGGCCGTTTTGTTCGCAGGTAGGTGGGCTGTCACAAGCGTCCATGCGGGTACTGGCATATGTAAGTTCCTGAATTGAGTACTCTGTTCCGTTCGTTGCTCGACTGTATCTGTAGTGTAGTCTGCGATTGCCAAAGTCCAGTCGAGGGGCTGTTTCCTCGACGAGCCCTGAGTGCCTGCCTGCCTACCCCAGTTCACCTTAGGTATCTACCGACGGAACCTCCTTCCTTTTGTTCTTCAAGGTAAATCGCCAACATGTGATTGGTCCAAAAGGGTCATCGCACCTGAACACTTTTCAAGCCCAGCCGAGAGCGACAGGAGCTGTCCGGGTCTCTCGGATTGAATTGCAGCTGCCACCTCACCGACAGCCGAAATAATCAACCCTGCATCTCGCTGGTTGAGCAGCATTGCTCTGCTCATTTTTTCCTCCTCGTTGCTGGCGGTTGCAGTTGACCCGGGGGTTACATCGGCGTCGAGATTTCAATTCCCGATGTAATAATTCTTTGGCTGGCTTGCTGGTTCAAATCCCGACACGATGATACTGCCGACTACACCACAGAGCTCACGGTCAACACCGAAAATATGTTGTATGTTCTGCATATGCTAAGTATTCTTCCTACATGCCCTCGCCCTGGTCAAAGTCCGATGTCCGTTAGCTCATAATGTAGCTGCACCCGCACCCCTTGGGGACTCCTCGATTGTCGACGCAATCCGGCTTAGTCTTCGACACGCCTGACTGCATTCGAGTCACACGGCAGGCTGCTTCCTACACGGCTGCACAGAATCCGATGCCTTTCCAAGTCGCCTTGCTGGAAAAAACCGCCTGTGGGAATGGGGTCCAGCAAGGGACCATTTAGCCACTGGTCTCGACAGGTCCAACGTGTCAGTGGCACTCAACCACGCACACTTTCGGCCATGGGCGGTCCACACAGAAGCCCGCCGTCGACTCTGTCACATATTGCACCGGCTCGTCTCGAACAATAGTGCAAAAGCAAGATATCGTCACATCCTATCGATCCAAAACTGCCGGCCTGGAAAAACCTTGAACTCCACCGCGCTAAGCTTGGCTTCGCAGTGCATCTATGCATGTTCTAGAGTCACCCAGAGCATTCGAGCGGACGCCCGTCGGCCACATCGCTTTTGTCCTGGCCAATCTGCGTAAGATGCACCTCTTGGTCCAGAGGCATGTCTGAGGCAATCTGGTTAGTGGGAAAACTCGACGTCTCAGTGCAAAACCACGAGCCACCCCACCACTTGCGCCCATCAGAACCAAAAAAAAAAAAGAAAGAAAAAAGCAAAAATGTTTGACAGCCACCTGTTTTATGCTTTCTTTTTCCTCTCGACGGCACTTGTTCAGCCGAGAAAAGCGCGATAATTCCATTGCCTGACCCTCGCTTCGACCTGGATAATACGCTTGCAGCCAAGGAGCCCGCTTAGGGCAGGTCAATAATTGCTTTGGCATGACACTATCTCTTCAGCGTCAGGCAAAAACCTGTTGCTGACGCACTTGCGCTTGGATTCAAAGCCATGTTGTTTTTTCGGCATGAGCGTTGTCCAGAAGAAAAAAGGCATGATGCGCTGATTTGGATCGAAGGACTCCTACTCGGAATAGCGCTGACCTTAGCGGTAGAGCGCTCACCATCTCTCGTACATTCCGCAGTGGATGCACTATTCTACTATGAAGAGCGACAGATGTGCCCTTGCAATATCTACCCGCGGCATCACCGTACACTGGGCGGATAGTATGCAGGTTTACGGGATGCAGACCACCGGTTCGCCATGTCAACCTACTGGGAACGCCTCGTGGAGAACATACTGCATGTCTCGACCTCTCTGATTGACTTCCGCCGTTCCGCCTGCAAGGAGCGACAGGCCTGAAGAAGACTTTCTACCATGCCTCTGGGACGAACAGCTTGTTGGTGTCAGCCAGGCAAGGAAAGCTGTCAGACCAGAAGAGGGGGGTTGCATCAGCTACTTGCACCCTCCACCTCCCACCATCTCTATTCTCTGGCTTTCTGTGAGCTCTCTGTCTCTCTCTATCTCTCTTACGACGGGCGGGAGGCACATAAGGTTGATAGTTCCTCTTCAGAATTGTTCTGCCGAGGCGATACACCACCGTACAAGGCATGCAGCGGGCAGAAGCCGGGGATCAGTGAAGAAGGTACTGACTCAGTTCCTCGCTTGTTGCTTGTTAGAGATGCTTGGCTGCAAGGGCGACGGCGACAGTGGCCGAGATTCCCTCAAGCCAGTGCTTCTTTTGAAATGCGCAGGGAGCGCTCAAGCGGATCCTCATAGACTTCCGCCAACTGAATCTCTCACATCCAAATGTTCCTGGTTTCTCTGCTCTACCGTTTCCCCATCCCAACCCTTACCCTTGTTGTTCAACTAACGCTGTGATTCGCAGCATTGTCGACGATTCCCTGACATGCAAGCCGAGGTGCATCGTCTCCACCAGGACGGCAGGGTGTCCTGTTCCGTCACCAACATCAAGTACCTACGAATATGGCAATACAGCCACTCAACATTAGCTGGCGACTGGGGTAAACCCACCAGAAGCCGTTGGCACTGCGCCTGTGACCCAGACCCCCCGGCGGCTCTCCCCACTTATAACCGTACCTACTACAGCCCGGTCTGACAGCTCACCTCACCTCACCGTTGGAGTTATCTCCACTACTATTTTCTCCTCTCTTTCGTCACTCCGGGGCACACGGGCCATCAGATGGTTGACTTCGTGGATTTTGCTGCCTGCCGGTCACCCTGCTCACGTTTTGCGGCGCGGGCTGGACCCTCTCATTTCGCAGCGCAGACAAAGGGCGTTCTTGGCTTGTGCTTGGGGCCAAAAAGCTAGTCCACTGTCGGTGTCTCCAGGTGCTCGCTTTGATACGGCGCGGCGCGGCATAGCGGCTTGATTGACCTCACTCTTCCAACTCGGATGAACGCGTCTGTGTTAGCTCATTTTTGACTTCCAACTCTAATTGAACATCAAAAGCACTTTCATCAGTCGGATGTCGCTCAGGAAGCAGGGTCTGAACACATATGACGGTCGCAGTATGCAATTCGGCAAATCTTCAGCGCTGCTCGGCTGCCTTTGGCCATGTGCTTGCGTTACGCGCGGGGCCGTTGGCGCCCTGCACCGCTCATTTACCGCCGCAATGGTAACGCGCCCTGGCAAAGTCGAGCCACCGACAAACACTGGAACACCAATTCCGAACAGGACCAACCAAGTGGCCAGTGACCCTCACAGACCACGAGGAAAGGGGCAACAGCAAAGCCGTCAGGCTCCGTCATGACCCTTCTCGTTTCGACTGTCTCCTCTCATTTCCTCCCTGTCAGCAGGTCTCGGAAAAGATATCTGAAAGAGTTGGGCTGTGCTTATTAGTCGCACCCAGCAAACTTCGAGGACACCTCCTCATATGTACGCGACCTCCCCAGTCTCAGGTCGTCTGTCGAGCTTTTAGCGACTAGAAGGTGGCAAGCTTTCTGGACAAGATCTCCCCGAAACCATTGGTCGTCGTCCTCGGTGTTCTGATCCTCGCCCAGCGTTCCTACGTTCGGGTGCAAAAAGACCTAGTTCGGAGACATATAAAGATTCGGAAGGCTGGCCGAGACTATCGCGAAGATCCGGTTCGACAAGCGATTAGCTATTTTACCACCATCATTATCATGTCACACGTGGCCAGGGTCCAAATAATATGTGGACAAAAGTGCCTGAGCGGCCCGAGGAGCCTCAACGGCACGACCGACGTGTGATCCTATCTTGACCTGACGGACACCGTTGCTTTGTTTAGGTATGCTTGCAAAAAGTAAGCCGCATGGTATTGTGGCCAAAGTCGAGCAGGCGCAGGCCAGGTCCTGACCCCCGAAGCCGGCCCATGGTTACGGAGACTCTGCCGGGTTTTGGCGTACAGAGAGTCAGTCTGCAAATTCGTTGATGAGCCTGAAGTCGCCAGTCTATTTGGACCATTTATCGTCGGCTCGTCGGCTGACTGCTTTATCTCAATACAGAACTTGAGTACTCAAAGAGGACCAAGTAGCATGGTCTTCTCCGGCTATCTTCAAAACCAGAATATTTCCATGTCTCGGCCTTTGGAGAGATAACGAATATCGATACAAGAAGTGCGCTATCTCACACGAACGAATGTTTTGGTCCCCGTCCTTGGTCGTATCCGTGCCCTTCGTCTTACAGGATTACTCGGGGTGCAGATATTTCGTCTGGGTTACACAGCATAGGCGGTGACACAGCAGGATGGCCAACGGCACCACGCCAATCCTCATTTGACGGCCCAAGCAGCCAGTGATGATTATGACATCCTACAAGCTTTAGCACGCACCATGGTCGTCCATGAAGCGTTTCCCACTGGATACCAGGGTAAAGTTTGGTTCCGCCAAACGGAGACCAGTTTGACAGTACGCAAGCCCTTCCAACGAGTTGCACCTTGCTCTTAGCACCTCGCCTAAGGCCGGGCTCAACAAAGATACGGTTCTCCTGGCTGAAGCGTTTGCTAGCGCCTTTTGGGGTTCCTTTTATTCGACGAGAAACATTCTCGCGACGTTTAGCAACCACGCCACAAGACACGTTTGCTTCTTGTAGCGCTCCATGCTCCAAAAATCTCCGGAGTATCACGAAAACCACAGGAGCTCGTGGTTTTGGCCGACCACGGAGCGAAGTCGGTAACCTGACCCCCCCCCCCCCCCCCCCCCCCCCCCTCCAGAACTCTGTCATTAATGACCACGCACCACGCCCCCACCACGCCTAAAGGGGGGACCGCGACGAAAATTTGCAACACTCGACATGATGGAACAAGCCAAGTGTGTTTATCGAAACGAGTTGATAGCGTCTTGGTCTACGTCTGGTTTTGGCACGGCGTGTCCTTTCTCAGCGTGTTGCCCCAGTGCTTCAGGGGAAACCAATCGCGTTCCATGGGAGAAGTGCGCCCGATATGGGAGATCCGAACGCATTAACGGCGACGCTAGACTTTCTTAACCCCATATTTTGCACGTAGTCGTTACTCCATTATGTTGTGACATGTCAAGGCATCAAAAAGTCCCAACGTGAGGGGACACAGGCTACTAGTGGGCAGCATGGAGCGCCGGGGAGGCCAGACTCGGGGCTTCACGAGCTGGAAACGAGGGGCGGAGAAGGGTACCGATGTATCATGGATACCTCTTTGCCTCAGGTAATGTGGCTGTTTCCTGTTGACTAGGCGTCATGAAGCAGGACATATTCCAAATCCTGCCGCAGAGAGTCTCTGAATCCCAGAAGATTGTCATCAGCTCGGTCACCTGAGATGTAATGACGGCCAGACTCAGAGTTATCAATGGCCCCTGACACTGGCCGCAAGCCACAGATCGTCGGTTCAGCCACGGTGTGTGGTCTGTCGAGCTCTTTGGCTCTGGATGGACGGCAGCGAACCAGGACAGGTTCGACATTTGCCGGTCTAATTTGCACGTCGCACAAGCCAGCCGTCGGCTGTTGAAAAGCTCAGCACGACAAATGGCTCTCCTAGGCAATTGTTTCAAAGAGCCCTGCGGCCGTGGTAAATTGGAGGCCGGGCGTAAGATTTGCGGGTGAAGCAAATGTGATAGATTTTGATGCGTAAATGCGAGCGCCGGAGCGGTCTCCGGGTCGTGGGGTGCCATAGCGAGCGCAAAATCTTAGACCTCAACAATTCAGCTGTTGGAAGCCATGTATCTGTTTGCTCATTCTCATCTCTTCTCGCGGTTGCTTGTCGAATACCGCGGCCGAGAACCGTGAGTGGTCGCTCTGATGTCGCGATCCCTCCGGCTACCTGCGCTCCAATGCGCCTCACTCCTAGCTCTACGTTATCAGCGTCCATGCGCCTCACTCCTAGCTCTACGTTATCAGCACCCACGGTCTTCTCCTGCGAGACAGTACTGTCGAAGAATTCAACGCCTTCTTGATGTGAAGTTGAAGGCCAGGGCATCTTGTACGGGCCCTTCTCTGCTGACCGAGATCCAGATTCCACAGAGACGTCTTAGATACCATCGTAGAGCCCGCGTTCGATACCAACTGCCGTCGACCATCCAGTTGCACCGTATGCCATCTCAAAAGATAATATCAGCCCTCTTAACGTCTAGATATTCTGTTCGCCGCTGACTGAGTCCTCCAACCCTCGACGTCCATCGATCCGACATATCCTCGACTTCGAACCGAACCCCCTTTTGCGACGCCATACACAAGGAGACGGGTTGGAGGTGGCGGGGATAAGAATCAAATCGACATAGATAGACAGACATGGTGGTATTGGATGGCTTGACAAGAGTGACAGCCCCAAGCTTGTGGTCCTGACGGCGCGCGGACGAGGCCTTCGGGCGTCTTCATTGCCCTGATACCGACGACAACGCTCACGGGCTAAATCTTTGCACTTTTTCTCAGCTTGTGCCGGAGAGACTTGGTCCTCTTCTTGCAGTACCAGAGTGACCCTTTCTGTAGATACCATTTGGGAAAATGGGCCGTCTCAAGGTTGTTCATGTCTTGTTTGGTAGGCTAGAAGCGCGCGGGAATCCAGCCCCTTGCTGGCGAGGCCACAATGTTCGTGGGGTAAGCCTTGTATGTATGATGCAGAGACGAATAGTCTCCTTGGAAGAAGTGCTCTGTCGATATGCCGTGATGCGCACTGCTCCTTGTCAAGTCCTATCGGGGTCTCCTATATTTCAAGCTTGTGAAGCTTTCCATGTCCAATGTGCCCTCCTCCCACACGTAGCCATCACTGCTGCTGGAAGCCAAGAACACGGTTTTACTAATGCCACACTTGCCATCAAATATCGCGAGAACCTAGATGTCCACCACCACCACCTCCTGCTCCATCCATTCTTTTTCAGCCATCCCTATGCACTTGCACCGATCAATCTCTAGATGAAGAGTTGATTCTATCAATGTCAATGACCAAAAGGGCTTATGGTTTAACCACATAGCGCTTTCGTGTGTATCCAAACAAACTATTCGATGTAGGTAGTCGGAGATCGAACCGACCTAGGGCATTGCCAACGCGTCTAGCGGATGGGAGAGATAGTCGCCTGTTTTGAACCAGCTACACCTCTATATTTCGCTTTCGCTCTTCCCCTCTTTATAATTAACTTTAGGGCTTGATCTTCATAGTTGCGTGGGCATATGCACGGTATGGAGGGTTGAACCAAACAATTCTGAGGCTCTGCGGTGAGGGGAGGGATGCGGACGAGGTGGATGCCCAATCCGAACACCATTGTGTGACCGGCCGCGCGACGGCATCTGAAGTAACACAGCTTGCGGCTCCCTGCTTGTAGGAATCGCACTTCATTATTTAAAGTGACTTTGGGCTCTGAATTCTCTGGGCCAAAGGAATTCAAACGCCATCTCCAGCGAGATAATGCTGGACAAATTGAGATCCCCCCGGCCCATGGCACGGTCATCGCTAGATCGATTGACTTCTTACCCTACGTTGGCCCGCCGTCGCCGCTGGCCTTCTGTTGTCACTCTCTTTCCTCCGTTTATAGTTTTGAATACCTACGCAGTGAACGCCGTTGCCTCATCGTCATGCAACTAGCCTGATACTGAAGGACTGATCTTCACCTGGGCTGGCTAGAAGAATGCAGCCGAGATGGCCCGAACTGGGAAGACCCGAGGTGCGCTGGTATTGTTTGTTGTCTGAGCTATCCAGAAGAGCTACTCTGATGGTCCGGACTTGTGTATCCCGGCTCTAACGCTGACCTCCCTTTCTGGGGGGTGCGGTCATCTGAATCGGGTCTCCTTCCCACCATCCTTCCGTCCAACTCTTCGCGGGATATACATTGTAACCTACGCAATTACAGTCCTTTTCGACGGGAAACTTGATCCAATCTCTGTGCTTTTCGTCCTCTTTCATTTACTATGATTGCCCCTAGTCGTACACCTGAAGTTGATGTCTGAGGATTAACGAAGGTCATGAAGAGGAAACATTCCAGGAAATATTCTTTCTCATACCCGCCAGACGATGGTGAAAGGCAGCAATGCTGACGAAAGCAAGGCAGTTCTACCGATTACGGTAGGCTCGATCAAATAAACTCGACATCGCCGACTGCTTTTCGCGCCGAAGTCTAGCGTAGACTAGTCCGATGAATCAGTTGATGTTCATTCTAAAGATCTTCTTAAGACAGATCTCTTCCATTTGAGCATATGACCAAGTCAACGCCGTCCTCGCTCATGGCCATGCGCAGCACGCAAATCTGAGACTGCAGTTACAGAGAAAGCCCATCACATAAAGCCAGATCTGACTTTCAACAACAGCGGTAGAAGCATTTCATCGAATCGCGCCATTGCCTTCTCTGAGGTGTCCGTGTCTAAACCAGTCACCGAACGCTCTCATCTGTGACGTCAAGACATTGAAGCTCAGTAGGGGAAGAAGTGTTCTGCAGCCAAGAGCTGCGAGGATTCAAACGGTATAAGCAACAGGGAACCTTCATGGACGAGGTTGGGAGGCAATGGCTTAAGTTGTTACAAGCAGGTGGGTTGTGAGAAGCGATTACACCTGGCGTTACCACATTTACAAGCCTTCTTGGTACTAGAGCGCCCAAAAATAATCGTTGGCGATTAGGCTTCATTGGCCCATCAATTTTATTGTCCTATGCAATGCTTTTATGAGAGACACATAGCATAGCCATAGACATCACTTCATTCTCGTAACTATCAACATACTGGTCTACTTATGGAACAGCCGGCTTGCACAAAAGCCTGCTACGATGACTGGCAATTCCCTCTCCTTTAAGACGAATCCAATGTCTGGCGCCTGGCGAAATACGATACTCCGGAACCCAAACTTGGCATCATACCTAAACATATTTTGCGCTGTCTCGCGTCAATATGACCCAGGAACAAAGCCCAGCAATTAGTGATTCAATTGCGAGCGGACTTGGTTGGAGTACGGAGAGGACTACGATGATGAAAGAGGACGGCGTTTTCTTTGCATCAGGACTCCAAATCGTAAAGCCGCATCCGGATTTGATACCGACTGCACTATGCTGGCGGGAGTGAGCAATATCTCGAGAAATGCGTATGAGCAAGGCCCGCATTCGAATTCTCGTCGTTCGTACAAAAATCTAGTATTTTCATGACGTAGACTAGGACCACGGCGCAAAGGATTCTGCATCACATGGTCAAGTTCATGAGAAGAAACACACATCCAAGTTGTGAAACTATCAACCTGGTCCCGTCCGGCCCTCAACAACCACACATCGCCGGCCTCCGACCTCCAACCTCCCCAACAAGTCCTCCCGTCACGGAGCCGCCCGATCACCAAACCCGGCCCTCAAATCCCGTATATTAAATCAAGAAAACCACCAAAGACCGAGGCCATCAAAAGCCGAAAACACACCCCTCCAATTAAAAACACCACATCCTATCTACGCCCGTCTCACAACCTCCACGCGACGTGCACCAACATCATCGTCGTCCCACCCAACGGCCGTCCAACCCTCGGCAGCCACTAAGCCACGAATTGCCGCGTCTGCCCACGCTGACGTTACACAACACACCCATACACCACCACACGACACACACCCAAAAATCCCAATTCAGCCAGTGACGGCTGTCCGGTCAAGTGTGCTAGAACGTGGTTACCCAAGAAGGGACGCAACTAAGCAATCCGGACAACACCCACATTTCTTCATGAACTACTGAGGCAAACAAGTGTGTTCGGTGCCGTCCCTCTATGGGCCAAAGTGACGAACGAGAAAAGGGTGTGCCGCCGGATAACCGACTCGCCGGATACGAACAGCATCTCTGGCCAGCCGCAAGGTGACCGACCGGACGTAGCGAAGGTAGGAGGGAGGGGGTGCGTACAATGACGACAGACACATCACACACACACACACAACCAAGCACGCACTACCCGGACAACCACCGTTTTCTCCGTCGGATACTGGCAGGCAGACACAGACACGCACTCAAAGGGTTCAAGGTACACCGGAAGTAGATGCGATGCTTGACGAGGTCTCGAAGAGTAAATCTACAAAGCGCTTTCATGATGAATGATGACACGTCCACACGCAGCTCCTCCCCTCCCTCCATTCTTCATTCGAAGGCCACACAACTATATCGATGCGGGTTACACAAACTCCACGCGCTTTTCCCTTTTCTCTTTTCACAGCGCACACACAATTGGTAAAAAAATAAAATTCTTGTTGGTTAGGCAGGACGTCTTCTCTAAAGTAAGATCGCCAGCTAGCCTGTCCTCATCTATTCGGTGTCCAAACCGGCCTGCTTGACGAGCCCGTAAAACACGCCCTGCTTCTTAATAAGCTCCTGCGGGGTATCGAACTCAACGACCTGGCCCTTGTCAAGGACCACGACGCGGTCGCTATCGAGGATAGTGTTGATACGGTGAGCGACGGTGATGATGGTACGGTTGGCGAAGAGGGGCGAGCGCAGCGTCGTCTGCAGCATGGCGTCCGTCTCGACGTCCACGGCGGCCGTGGCCTCGTCGAGCACGAGAATGTTGGACGGCGTCAGCATAGCGCGGGCGAGCGACACGAGCTGCCGCTGACCCTGTGAGAGGTTGGAGCCTAGACGCGATATTGAGTCAGCACTTGGCCTGTAGGACATGCGGCTTATTCGGTCTATGAATCGAGACAAGGTGAAGAAGAATCGGGGCAGGATGAGATCAGCCAGCACGAGACATTGACTGCATGCGCGGGAGATCATGCAGGGGACTCTAAATGCGGCGATGGATGCATGTGAAAGGTGACTGTTGTCCCCGCCTCCCTAGCCCGATACAACATCGCGAAAAGCTCACGACGTGATTCGGGAACACAGGTCTGTGGACAGCCGCTGAGGGGACGTGGGATGGCCGAAGCCTCAAAGCCGACAAAAAGCGACACAGAAATTGATGCAAACTCACCTCCTTCGTTAATCTTCGCCTCGAGGCCGCCTTCCATGCTTGATACGTGGTCCTTCAACCGGGCGTGTTCTGTGATAGCACCGCGCATTAGCTCCAATTCGCGGTGAAGGAGGGGTAAAGACACCCTCTCATGGAGTGTGAGGGCGGGGTTTCTTGACGATTGGGTCGGTGAGGGACGGCCGTTTTTTCTGTATTACTTACCCAACACGCTCCAAAGCTCGGTGTCGTCATGCACGTTGCCGGGATCTAGGTTGTCCCGGATAGTGCCCTCGAAAAGGGCCGCGTCTTGCGGGATGATGGCAAGTCTTCTACGGAGGTCCAAAAGTCCAATGGAGGATGTGTTCAGGCTATCGATGCTGATGTTACCAGCGGTCGGCTCGATGATGCGGAATAATGCCAGTGTCAACGATGACTTGCCGGCTCCCGTGCGGCCAACGACACCAATCTTCTCGTGCGACTTGATGTCGAGATTGATGTTCTTCAGCACGTTATCCAGACCCTCGCGGTAGCGAGTGCTGTAGTTCTTGAACTCAAGAGAACCCTTGGAGGGCCAAGCAACAGGAGGCCTGTTGCTCTTGATGATTTCAGGGGCCTCGCTGGGCAGTCTGGCATACTCCAGAACACGCTCGACTGAGACAATGTTCGTCTCGACCTCTACGGTCTGGCGGACAATCCAGTTGAGAGATGTGGTGATCTGCAGGGCATAGGACATGGCCAGACCGACGAGACCAGGGCTGAGGTTGCTGTGGCTCGCGACGGAGACGACGGCAAAACCAGCGGCAGACATAATGACGATGGCACCAATGAACTCCAATCGGACAGCCAGCCATCTATTGGCGCTAATAGAGGGGAAGTAAGCCTTGAGGTTGGCATCGACACGCCATTCGTTCTCGAGCTCGAATCTCTGCTGCTGTCTGTAGGCTCGAATAGTCGAGATACCTCCAAGAGACTCCTGGAAGTGAGCGTAGATCGGACTCTTGGTAACGCTGTCAAGTCGCTTGAGCTCTCGGGAAGTGCGAAGGTAGTATCGCTGGATCCAGTAGTACATGAGGCCGATAGGAATAATCAAAGCAGTGAAAGCGGGAGTGGCAATAGCGATAACACCCAGAGTGAAGCTGGAGCGAGCAACGTTCACGAACAGCATGTTGAATGTCCTGGCGAGAACCTCATCAACCCTGTAGATATCACTGGATGCAAGTTAGTTTCTTTTTCGAGCATATTGAGAGAGTGGGGCTACCAACCTGGAGAATCTGTTCAGAATGCGGCCCGTAGGCGTGATATCAAAGAAGGACATGGGGGACCTGAAGATGGCATTGGCCATGGCTTCATGCAACTTTCGTGACGCCTCGATAGAGCAGAAGATCCACAAGATGAGTGTTTGACAGACGGTCAAGAGAGAAGATCCGATACCAAATGCGAAGTAGATGCCAATGTACTTGCCGACTTCGGGATTGCCGCCGTACTTGGCGTTGTGCTCAGCCCAGGTCTTGAGCCAAGCAGAACCACCAATGTTGGCTGACTGAGAGGCAACGAGAGTCACAAGGTAGATAATGACAGCAATAACGTTGCTGTTTCTGGCGTACTCCAGGTAGACATCCCACTTGACCTTGCCTTGCTCAGAATGTTCCTTGGCCTGCTTGGTCTTGCTGCCGGAGACTTCCTCGTCAGTGAGCTTGCCACGAGGGCCTCTGAAGCTGGCGGTGCTTGCACGGCGAAGAGTTGCCATGCTCGATGACCGCTTCTTATGCTGCATGGCAGCGCCAGTCTTAATAGGCTCCATCTCAGGCAACTGCTCCTGGGCTTCCTCCATCTCGGCCTTCTCTTGACTGCTGCCCTCGGCTTCGATGACCGTGGAGGTCTCGCTGCTGGAACCGCTCGAGCTGGCCGAAGAAGATGATCCTGAGTCTTGTCCAGCGGTCTTCATGAGTTCGTTGATCATGCCCTTCATGGCCACAAGCTGCTTGTAGGTTCCTCGCTCGGCGATTTCACCGTCCCGGAGCAGGGTGATATAGCTGGCCTCGGGCAGGACTGCGATGGCGTTGGTTGCGAGGATACGAGTCTTGGTGTTCAGGAGACCCCTGGGGCCCAGGACATTCTCAATGATGTGGCGACCGACATGCGAATCCACGGCAGACAGGACGTCGTCGAAAAGATAGATGTCAGCTCGAGCATAAACCGCTCTAGCCAAAGCAACACGAGCCTTCTGACCACCACTCAAAGAGATACCTCTTTCACCGACGACAGTCTCGTCGCCGTCGGGAAGCTGATTGAAGTCATCGAGCAGAGCGCAGGCCTTCACGGTCTTTTCGTAGAATTCGGAATCATACCGGTAACCGAAAACAATGTTCTCCTTCACCGTGGCGTTCAAGATCCAAGCGCTCTGAGAAGCATACGCTACAGTTCCATGAACTTGAACGTCACCCTTCACCTTCCAAAGATCACCCAGAATGCTCTGAAGGAAGGAAGACTTGCCCGCGCCGACTCTGCCGACGATGCAGGACAACTCGCCCTTGTAGGCGGTGAAGTCAATGTCCCTGAGGACCTCCCTGTCCTGATGACGGTTCCAGGAGAAGTTTCCGTCTCGGATCATAACGGTCTCCTCTCCCATCTCCTCGGGGGCGGGCTTGATGGTAATGGCGTCAGGCTGGATCTCCTCAGCGGTAAGGAAGTCAGTCAGACGACCGACCGCAACGCTGGCCTCAACGATGGAGGTGATGACCATGGGAAGAACAGCCAGAGGGAAAGTGAGGAGGTTGAAGAGAGCTACACGAGGTCAGTGTTTGATCCTTAAAGAGGCGACGACAAGAACTTACTCAGTGCGGGAAAGACGATTTCAGTCGTCAAGGGCTTATCTTGCGTCAACACGAACACGGTAAAGGTAGAGCAAGACACGAAGAAGGGAGCAGTGCTCCAGGTAAAGTTGGCGAAAGCTTGAGTAGCGCCAATCTTGCGCAAGTTCTTCAACTCGAGGTCATTTCGCACGAAATTCAACTTGTTCATGAAAGCAGCACCCCAGGCATAGAGCTTGATGCTCTTCATGTTGGTGATGATCTCGTTGATGAGACGGCTTCGCTTGTCCTTGTTCTTCATCTGCTCCTTCTGCAAGTTTCTCATGATTCTCGCAATAAAGCCATGGGCAGGCATCATAATGATCATGACACCGATACCAGCAAGCATGGACCAGCCAACCAATTGATACAGGGAAACCATGCAGATGATGATCTGGAAAGGTGCAGACCAGACCTGTTGGGCGAACTGGGTCAGATCCTGCAGACGCTGCGCATCAACAGCCATGTAGTTCACAATGTCACCAGTTGTCTTGGATGACCGGCCCTCGTTGGACAGTTTCATGGACTTCTTGTAGATGGCAGACGCAAGGCCGCCCTTGATACGCATGCCGGTGACGAAGGCGAGTTGGAAGTATTGGTGCTGCATTGTGTTAGTCAGCGGGTCTTCTGAATGTTCGGAAAGCAACTTACAATCATGGCAGTCTGGAGCACGGCGCATGCGAACATGGCCAACGCAAGCGCAGCACCCCAGATGACCGGCTCCTCCTCAGCGTCGCTGTCGGAGCGGTACGAATCGACGAAAGCGATGAGGTACTTGAGCAGTTGCGGCTGGAGATATTGGGTGACATCATTGACGATTTTGAAGAGCGCGGCAACCGCATAAGGGCCGCCGTAGGCTCTGAACATGGCAATCCACAGCGAAGGGTTCTTCTTCTTGAGCTCAATCTCCCAAGCATCTTGGAATGCGTCTCCAGTGTTCTTCGTCTGGTCCTTCTTGGCAAGCCCCCAAAGATCGTCCTCAGTCAGGTACTGCTTATAGCCGTAGCGCATCAAAGGGGTCATCCACGAAAAGGTCAGGAGGGAAAATACAGTCGCATATTCGATCGGGCACTCCTCCTCGTCAATCAGAGCCTCGTATGCGCTGACTTTCCTGGGCCAAAGCCACTCGAGCCCAAACTCCACGATGGACAGTGCGAAGCCGATTGTGTAAGTGATGAAGTAGGCCTCGTTTTTGGTGTACAGCTGCTGGGAGATGAGGGATCGGAGCTTTACAGCGTATGCGATGAGGAGAAACAGCCAGTAGAACAGAACGACGCCGTTCGCATTGCGCAGTCGGGCGTGCTCGAGCCATTGGATGGAGAAGATTACACCGAGGGAGAGGATGGTGCCGACGGTAGTCCAGAATCTGAAATCGCCGTACCAGACTCCGGGATAGCTAATTATTTGAATTACGAGTTGTACAATGACATCGGCGATGATGAATCCAAGTAGTGTCTGCAGAGGCGACATGTCAGCCGGGGGGGAGCGGGGGGATTCGGCGCAAGTAAGACTTACCTGCTTTGCCCAGAAGTGCCAGTCTTTGGGGGCGTCGGAAGGTCTTTTGCGCTGGACAAGCCAGATGATTGCGAGGAGTCCAAAGACGACACCGAACGCAGCGACGGATGCTATCCAAACATCAATGAAGCAGGGTGTGAAGTCGTATCGGATCGGGCTCAATGGCCCCCAGCCCTCCTCGTTGCCGCATAGCGGCTGTTTGATATGCTCGGTCGCGGAGAGATAGTGGCTGCCGAGTGATCCCATGCGATGGAATCCGGTGAACGATCCGGTGTGCAGCACGCGCTGCGATGAGTAGTCGGAATAGTCCATATTGAATGCTCTGCGGTTCCCCGGGCCCGCCTGTCAACGCATGCTAAGGTATCGTAGACAGAGCAAAGCGCTGGGGATGTTTCGATCGCGTGGGGTTTCTCGTTGATCGCAGGCCGTTTCCAGTTGTTTTCGCTCGTATATATGTACACGGGGCGAAGGGGAAAACGAAACAAGAAACGACACGGTCGACTCTGTTGTGGCGGTGGGAGCGAAAGGGAAAGGGAAACAAAGTTTTTGGAGGGACGACCGAGTCGAGTCGAGACGGTATCGGGATGCGACGTGCCGCGAGTGTCGAGAGGGTCACGGTGCAGCAGAGCAGACAGTGGAGGCGACACTGGAAGAAAGCCCGGTGTGGTGGAGGTCCACTTCACTTACGGTGCTGCAGAGGCCGGTCCAGGTTCAGTTCCAAAATGCGAGGGTCGCTGTGAGTGATGCTGCGTGGTTTGTCAGCTTTCCCACTGTTCGCTCGGGTTCGGAGGACCACAGCGACATCCAGCGGTGCCAGTCACAGGGCTCACCGCAGTTTAGCTCTCGGAAAAGTGGGGAGCTATGACGACCTGCATTGAAGCCTGTCCCGCATTCGGCTTTTCGCGATACATATCCGGTACCTCCGACGCATGCACATCCTTCCTTCAGACCTATCCGCGTTTACGAAGACGACGTATTGTGAGGACGCGAAAGATAGGACGCTCGGATGCTACCAGAACAAGCCAGCATGCCTTGGTGGAGATGCGACGACATACTTGTACAACAAGGGAACAGGCAGCAGAGGACGTTGCATTGCTTACCTACGCAGTAACTGCCACAGTCTGAGCAGAGAGTACCATCACAACTTCAGAAGAAAGCTCAATTGAAGCTTAAGCCTGACTGGACCCCTAGTCACTCTAAGACCTGACTGGCTGGTTGTTTGATCTGTTTCCGTCAATGCAACTCCAGCAACATTACCGCTTCTTCTGCTGATCCGATGCCTGACAGAGCCCTGACCTGGTCTTAAGGTTTGTGACACGTCTATCAACAGATAAACCCCGCCGTGTGCGACATGAACGCGATTACAAGCTTCATCTTTCATCCACTCACTTTTTGCATGCAAAGAAGCCCGCAAATTGGACGTTGAAACCATGACTTTCACCTGCGGTACTTGTCATCGCCAGTTCTGGGCTGGATGGCGAGCTAGGGATCAGCATTGCGATGCTACCGGCCATTCCCCACCTAGATTTGAATGTTATTCTTGCGATGAGTATTTCGCCGACAGCGAGGACAAGCAAGAGCACGAAGCGGAAGACCATTTACATTGCGGTCCTTGTGACAGAGACTTCACGTCTTGGAACGCCATCCAACAGGTCTTTAGATATCTCTCCCAATCCCTTGATGCAGCCATTGTCTGACACAAGTCAGCACTTAAATTCTAGAGTCCACCGCGCATCGGGCATTTCCTGCCCCTTTTGCGGAGTCGAGCGAGCTTCCGCAACCGGCCTGGTTCACCACCTTGAAAGAGGAAGCTGTCCCAACGCGCCGCTCGACCGCGATGCTCTCTATCTCGCCGTCAGACGCCGGGACCCAAACGGCATCATCTCTAAGAAGTTGCTCGAGTTCCATGGCTCTCCCACATATTCGGCAACCGAGAACTCGTACAATTACAGACATGATGCGTATCAGTGTTACATGTGCGGGAACTTGTACGGAAAGCTGAACTCGCTCAACCAACACCTCAACTCGCCGGTTCACCAACAATCGCTCTACCATTGTCCCAACAGGCACTGTGGAAGAGAGTTCACTACCTTGGCCGCTACCATGAATCATCTAGAAAGTGAAAGCTGCGGGTTCATGCGCTTTGAAGCTGTCCAGCAGAACGTGGGCCGGATCCTTGATTCGCGACGCATGATCCAGTTTTGATTGTGTTGAAAAGCAAGCAGGTCTTGCGGATCATCCTTCTTAAACCACAATGTAAGATCAAGTTGTTCATTAAATGATACGTAAGTTTGGTCAGCTATCTTGCGTCTTCATGTATGTCGTCTATGGCCCTAGGTCTTAGGTTTTCAGCTTCTTTGTATCTTGCCACCATCATCTCCAATCGATGCTGAAGGACGTCTTCCGCCCGCTCCATAACGTATCTTCCAGCTTTTTTCGGTATCCATGACGGTAAGGAGCACGCGCTCCAGTCAGGACTGACCTCGGCACCCAGAAATCCTCGATCAGCGTTGTTCTTGCAGAATTCGAAGAGATAAGCGCAGGTAGGGCAGCACCGCTCAGTAGTAACCACCAACTTCAGGGGCCGTTCCATTCGGGGCAAGAGCTGGATGCCGAGCATCGTAGCTTCGTGGTGAACAGTGTCGTCATGGTGCGTGGCGTCAAAGTCATACTCAGAGCCTTCGCGAACCGCCGTGCGTTGACTATTGATCCAGCTCATGATATGTTGTTGCGTTTTCGTTGATCTCGTCCGGCCCTCTGGTGTCTTCAAGGTGCTCAGTAGCTCGCTGATGGGGAGCATCTCGCGGTCTTCGCCGTCTATCGTACCCTCGAAGAAACGAAACTGTGTCTTCCACACTATCTCTGACACGATTTCCTGCCCGGGCCTCGCCTTGAGATCCATACCCCTAGGTACGAAATCCATCATGGCGCGGACATGCAGCGAGAGGTTTTTAATGTACTGCTTCCCGGCATCTGCCCAATCCCACTCTGAAACCGTGTCAAGGCGACGCAACATTTCTCTCTCTGGGTTGGTATCCGAATAATACCGGTGCTTCCCTCGGCGGTCGGCGGTGTCGCTGATGGGAGCCTTCTTGTAGTACTCATGGTATAACGGCGACTCTGATTCAACACACAAGGCGGAATTGAGCTTGTACACGCGAGCAAGTAAGTGGAGGTGTTGGTAAATCCTGTGCTCGAACATGTGGTGGAACAACGAAAGATGGTAAGCCCACGCGACGAGCTGATCTGCGCTGTCGTCGAAATATGTGCGGTCGTTATTCCATCTCTCACGATCGGACCTTCTCTTAACTAATCCCCTGATAGCATGGCAATTGCCTTTTACGAGCCGACTGAGGACAGCATGGAACGCTTTCCTGCCGTCCAAGTCGTACCAAGGGTTCCTCTCGTACGGATAAACCTCAAGACCTGGGCCTTTTCCTTGGGATCGGAGAAAGGCGACCACTACTTGCATGATCTTGAGTTGCTCTGCGGAAAAAAGCTGGGCTCCTCCTTCGTCCCATTGGCAATATTCCTTACACTCCGCGATCGTGGCGGACGTGATAGCCGTGAAGAAATTGCGTTTGTTCTCCCCTCGTCGATAAGTCCCCGCTTCCATCTTCTCGCAGCATGAGATGGCCACATACCGGCGGAATGCTGCCAGGGCCTGGGCATAGTGTTGAATTGTTCCTGCCGTCTGCAACTTTCTCAAGATATCGATGACATTCCCAACATGCGTGCCGGTGGAGATGTTCGCCATGTTAGTAGCATAGTAATGTGCCACCGAAACGTCATCAGGAATGCCTTCCACGCCCGGCTGCAACATTTGACGGACTGCCTGCTTGGGAAGCGCCTGTGGTGAAGGCTCGTCCTTGCCTGCACTCCGCACGGCGATCGAGAGGACGGCATGGCCCGATGCAGGTTCGTCTCCACCAGGTCTCTTGGGCCCTTGCAGCATCACGGTGACAACCTCATCCTTTCGCACGAGGAGGGTTGCGAAGGAAGCTGCGCACTCCCTGTACGTGTAGCCTTCGTCTTTATCTATGCCTTCAATATGAAGTCGCATGTCCTCAAGTAAAAGGGGGCCTAAGAGGGGGGCTGAATCGAGATGGTATCCATTCGTCAATGACAAGAGTTGCGTCATGGACCGAAGTCTCAGTATCTCGTCGCGTGAGAGGACATCTCTGCTGTCGATAATCGTCATGACGCTGTCGCGATCTCGCTGTTGTTGTTCAAATGCGGGCGAAGAATAGGAGTAAGTCGAAAAGGTTGCCAGAAACTGAGAAAGCACTGGTTATAAGCCGAAAGGGCAGACCTCTTTAGCCCAGGCGTAACACGTTTGGTCGATACCGGAACCAAGCCACGAAAGGATAAATCCACCACTTTACATAAGGATGAGAAACTCAGAAAGAAGGTTTTACACAAGTTGAGTTATGTGGGGAGAAATTCGGCAAGACATACACTGCATACCATATACTCCCAAAACCTAGACTTAGTAAATGAACCTGAAATTCAAACTTACAGAAACGAAAAAGTCTAGAACTGAGAATGCAGAGGCGACAGTGATAATGAAGTCAATAGTAGAGATAAATGAAGCTGTAGAAAACTCAGTCGCCTATTGCAACGATTAATTTGTAGCCAAGGAATTGTCTCGGCAACGCACATAACCTTGCCCACGACTTTGGTGAAGTCAAGCCACATCTATCATATTCAACGTAACTTAAATGGTTTAGATGTTACTCTTGACATTGAAGATCATCATGAAATGTATGTTATGATTGATCTCTGGGCTTCATGCCGTCATATTCCTAGGATATCGATTACCGAGCCAACAACGCTCCTGCTCATGCTTTGCTGAGCTTTCTCATGGTTCTGCAAACACGCTTGCTATGCAGGTGGCCTGTGTTCGTTAGCGGGAAGGACGTTTTTTCTCTTCTTGCGTCTGACTGGGTATATGAGAAGCTTGGGCGCGTAAGTAGAGCGGGCAACGTATTCGAAGATGTACAAGAAAGGGGGAGCAATTTTTGAAGTCAGGACACGATCGAGACAATCCCGTCTCGTGACATGTGTACCCATTGAATAAAGTCGTCTAATGAATTTGAAAGAAGTATCTGCATGGATGCATCTTTTTACTTCTTTGTCTGTGTTTTTCCCGTATGACTTTCATGCGTCTGGCCTCAACGTCTGGCCCCCGCCTGTATGCAGCCTTCCACCTCACCTATCCATGAGTATTCAGGTGTCTCCACTGCATCAAACAGAATGAACACGAAGTTGTGGCAGTCATTATCTTGGAGAACAACCATTCCTTAATGGATGCGATGCGCCAGCTCAAGATATCACCCAATACACCGGTCACTCCAGTTACTCGGAAAGACCTCGAAATTGCAGACATCAACCCCGGCTTCATTATTACACAGAACTTTCGCCGGGATAGCGCTCGGCTTGAGCCACCGCATCCTGGTGACGTCTTAGGACGGCTGCAAAGCGAGATCGTCCAATTGACCGGCAACAACTTCCCCGAGGGTGTCGCGGCAGCCAAATACTATGTTGACAACATCGAGGAAACTGCCAGGCCAAAGATAGGAAATTCCAGAGGACGCACCATGCTCAGCTCGAAGATTACCTTTGGTATCCACTCAGACAACCTTGTCTGTCTTCTGAGACGCATGAGACTCGCCGATACTCAGACCGATCTCCAGAAGGCGTTTGGTTACTTCAAGACCTACGTCATTGTGTCGAGCTGCGACAAGATGAGCACGAGGCTGTATCGAGGAGGAAAGCCAACAACCCCGACAAACAAGGCAGCCAGTGACACAAAGAAGCAGCCCACTAAGCCAGGAGAGCAAGCGACTCCTCCCGACAAGAAACGAAACTTCTTCGTCACCCTGACCTCCAACGACGCCAAAGGCGCGCAAAGCGTGGGCGGCAGGTTTCTTCCGCCAGACATCAAGCCTTTGAATGCCCAGCAACTGCGCAGCATGAAGCGCATCGTGAGCTTTTTGAAGACACATGGGAACATCAACACCCTGGAGAACTACCCGCCGGCGAACACAAAGAATTGGTACGGCATTCAAGGCCGGCTATGCTTCCAGACCGTACTTGCAGCTCTTCTTTCAGGCTTTGCCAAGTCTCTAGATCGCTTGGTCGCGTTCAAAAAAGAATGCCATAAGACGCAGACGGCGTTCCTAAAAAAGACGCCAGGCGCCAAGCCTGCAGATGACGCATATCTCCACAAGCTGATCATCAACACCAACTACTGGATGACACACTTGGATTTATTCCGAGAAATGTTCTCAGCAACGATCTTCCCAGCGCACTTCAACTGGCCGGAGGCCATAGCCAGACCGCAGGACGGCCAAAGACTCCGGTCCGGGTCGCCCCTGGAGGAACGCTACGCCAACGATGCACCTAGCGGCGGAAGTGAAGAACACAATGAGGACGACGGGAGCTTCGCAGAAGAGGAAGCGCAAGACACTGAGCTTGCTGACCTTGATGAGATTGCCTTGACCAGTTGGTCGAAGGCTGGAATTGCGTATATCAACCTTCTAATGCTTCATGCGCAAGGAATCTCCACTCTCGGCAGATATGACGTGAAGGAGAAGGGCAGCGCCAAGCAGATTTCGTCCATCATCATGTCCAAAGCTGGCTTTCGACTCTTAATTGTCAAACCTGAGTTCGAAGACCGCGCCATGGCCCCACTTGAAGATGTTCTTGGGAGAGTTCAATTGCCCTCTGGTAAATATCTCTCACCCCAGCAGATAGCAGAGGTGATCGGGCAGATTCAAGAGCTGCGCAAAAACGCGAAGATGAAGATATTCAACTTGAAGAATTCCTTCTTCCTCGGAACATGCCACTGCGAGACGGTTTTGATCTGTCTGCAACTTCTAGCGCGCAAGAGGGCTGAGATGACGCAGCCCCCGAACAACGAGGGTCTCCCCGACAAGACTATTACCGACCTGTTCAACAGAAGCATCTCGGTAATGCCGGTGAGCAAGCACTGCTGCCCCGCATGCAACAGCTTGGTTGAGTATTACACCAGCACCATCGGCAAGGTGCTATACCCGGGCGGCCACAAGAACTGGTCAGCCTGCTCGCTCCCATCCTGGATTCTGTCGGAGGCTGCCGAGCACATGCTGAAGGAAGCAAAGAAGGCCCTCGGTATTCGGCTCGAGCATCTTCTACAGAAGCGTCCACCGGCTCCTCCTTCGTCATCGGGAGCTAAGAGCCCTGATGCGGATTTGTCGATGTTCACTGAGGAAGCGAGCCAGCTTGCATGCCATCTACAGCCCATAGGCCATGGGAGTTGCATGCATAGGGAATGAAGTAAAGAACTTGAGTGACGGAAAGAAGAGCCCTGAAGTTTACACGGGAAAGGCGACTGGAATCTGATAAGGACTGGGAGAGAAGGGACTTCAACAAACCTACCCTCTGAATGGCGAAAAACAAAAATTGGCGTGCTACTTTCAACAAGGATGGGGCTATCGGTGTTGACCGAAGGAAAATCGTACCTAGTTCAATCTTAGTTTCGCTAGCTTTCTGTGGCTGGTGAAATGTGAATTGAATATTCTGGTACGTCACAAACTCATAGAAACTTCCAGCAAAATTTTCCGCCAAGTAGGTTTGACGCCGGCGGCTACAAAGGGTCGAGTGGTGGCTTTCTCCGCTGAACCGTTTCGGACGTTTAAAAGACCTCATTCGTCACAAGTTGGAATGAGCTTCTCTCCTTTCTATTTACTTTCTCTACAGAAGCCTGATTTCCCCAAAAGCATATGGATGGAGCAATATTCCTGATTCAACAATCTACAACATGGAATTGCTTTCGCGAGACGGACACTTGAGGTTCCGCTCCATGACAGAGCTTCTTTCGCTGACAAACTTCGTTTTCAAGCCCGAGTACCCCTCTGATACTTCCGAAGACCCCGTAGGACCACCTGAAATCTTTCTGGCAACCAATGGATCAGCTACTGGCCGCGGCTATGCCTACTCTTCCAGCTTTGCCAATGTCGTCGCTCGAAAGGATGAATTCGCTGTTGCCACTCTGGTTGGTATAGACAGCAGCTCACCCAAGGGTGTCATAATAGCAAACGTACAACCTGGAGAGAGATACAAGGTAGGTTCATCGGCCAAGAATACCTCAACGGACGGTACTGGACAGGTGAGGTGTACTGTCACCGAACTCGACCAAGACACGACTCCTCATGGGTTGATCGGTCACTACCTTAACAGCATCGAGGATCCGGACGCAGAAGAAAACGAACAACTACATTTCCAGGTAAAGCATAGCTTTCTGGAACATGCTAGTACTGTCGCCGGGCTTCTTAGGAGAATGCGAGATGCTGACACGGCGGACACGTTACACGAAACCGCTACCCATTTTCGAACGTATTGTATCATTGCCGGATGTGACAAGATTCGCGCGCGCTTCTTTCGGGGCTCGAGGAACCCGTCTGGCTCTGTGACAACTGCTGTGAGTGCGATGGCGAGAGAGAACGAGACCACGCAGGATCAGACCACATCAAACAAACCGACAGAGGCAGACGAGATACGAAGGCTTAAAGAAGTCATGAATGGCGACAGACGCAACTTTTACGACATCTCAACGTACGATATCTCCAGCTGTACTTCTCTCCACCAAGGCATCGGCCCTTCATTATGGCTTCAGCCCCTGTCAGAACACTCCTTGGCACGACTGGATCAAATACTGCAGTTCCTTCGAGATCATGGGTGCCAGAAAGGTTTAGAGGACTATCACCCGACAGAAACCGACTGGTATCACAGTACAAAGGACAGGGAAGCCTTTCATCATATCGTTCGCTCACTTGTGAGAGTCTCCGCAGAGAAACTGGATCACCTTATCGCTGCCAAAAGGGCGTACTACACAACAGTATCAGCGACGCAGGAGCTCGGATTCGGATTACAACAACGCCGGGTCCGCGAACTGTGCGAACTTGCACAAGAATATGATCGCTGGGCATCAATACTCGGTATCCTCGTATCAGAACTCCGAGAACAGTTACGCTGCCATATGGTCTGGCTCGAGTATGAGTTTTGTGACAAGTACAGCGACAGCTTCACAGCGTCACCTCTGTATCCAGACGTCAATGTTTGCAACCATTCTCCCTCTCTCGGAGAACATGTTCTATGGGAAGCCGGCATGGGACCCTACTATGATGACGTCCGTCTCGGGCATGAAGCGTTTGATCTGTCTGCTCTTGACGATTGGACTCGTCTAGATTGGTCGACGGCTGCGATGATTTGCCTTGTCAACATCACTGCCCATTCTAATGGCATGTCTAAACTTGAACCAGACTTACCCAGAACCAATGAAACTGGCAGACCCCCACCAATAAACGCAAAGACAACAGGTTTTCAGCTCGTCGAAGTCTCCGCCAACGACGAGGATCATGAAAAGCTACCATTGAAAGACCTGTTCCTCACCCTTACAAACAAGTGTTTCCAGCCATTCACTGAGGAGGACCAGAGCCGAATCTGGGGGCTGATTAACATGGAGCGTAGAGAATCCGAGCCCCAAAGAGAAGATGTCGATGTGGAAACAAGGTACTTCAGCGGGGAAACCCATCCCGAGGCCTACGCGATTAGTTTCCACATGCTAGCCAGTGCGAGGCGCAGGCTAGGCGCCAAGTTTACAGACGGGCAAGAGAACGTCGTCTTTCCCCTCAAAGAAGTGCTTGATCTGTTCCAGGAGAACATCACTCATTTAGCGGCAACGGGACGGTGTTGTACAGCTTGCGATAGACTCCTCTGGTGTTACAGCAGGAAGTCAGGCTCGTGGGTCACGCACACCGAAGATCACCGTATCTGGGTTCCATGTTCTCTGCCTCCCTGGATACCTCGAGACATAGGCGAGCACATGATCGAGCTGGCATACGACGAGTTGCAGTATCGACTGCCGGAGATGATTGATCATTTCGAACTGACCAATGACCTTTTCGAGGAGAGAAAAGCAAGAAATAGTCAGAAGTAAAAAGAGGACCATGTATTCGTAACTTGAAATTCGAGTTTCTAGACACATTTAAATACGAGTTCATACAAGTTCAACTTTGAATTAGGAAGTCCAAGTCTGACGGGGGCACAAGCTTATGACGAAAGTCGGTCACGACGGGCTGGATGGCAACGACGACTACGATAGTAAAGCCAATAACGGCACACATAGCAAAAGAGACCGATTTCGTTGTTGAGCTGCAAGGGATCCTGATGCAATCATATGTGTGATGCGGGGAGTCATGAGAAGACTTCAAGAATCGATATCGTGAGCCGACAGATAAGGGGCCTGGAAGCATCTTGGCGCAAATTTCAACCGCAATCGACGATTTGTGTCCCTTATCAATCGACGTTGCACTCCGTTGAGCCTCAAGATAAGTACATGAGGAATGTACCAGACCGTTGCTGGCGGGGAGGCGGACTTAACCTTATCTCGCAGGAATGATCCAGGGACGGCAAATGCCAAGCCCCGCAACAAGGAAGACCTTCAACGCCGCGCGATAAGATAAGCCAAAACCTACGACGTCAACTCACTCGCAGGACGACCCCTCCAACCTTGCTCCTGTCAACCGCGAAACCTTGTGCCCCATCCTCATCGCAAATTTCGACGACACACTTCTAGACGCGCTGATGGGACGCTCGCGATGACAAGCCCGCCGACTTCACCGCGCCGGCGGCACATCCTCTCTTCGATAAACCCGGATGAGGGTAACGAGCCTGCACCGAAGCGCACGAAGCGAAGCACGCCTGAGGAGGCAGAGGTGGAGGACGAGGCGGGCAAAGATGACGATCATCTTCAACCGAGATCGTCGCGCATCCGCCTGAAGTCCAAGCACAAATCAAGGTCACACCGCCATCGCGACCGCGACGGCGACGATGATGACTCCCGCACGCATCGCCGCCACCATCACTCTCGGAGGCACCGCAGACGATCACGATCGCCCACACCCCCGAACCCTTACGAACCGCAGGCGCTCGATCCAGATGCCGCATTCCGCGAATCGCTGTTTGATGCCATGGCGGACGACGAAGGTGCGGCGTACTGGCAGGGAGTCTACGGCCAGCCGATACACGTCTACTCCAACGAGCGGACCGGCCCGCAAGGCGAGCTAGAGCGCATGACGGACGAGGAGTATGCTACGCACGTCAGGCAAAAGATGTGGGAGAAGACGCATCAAGGACTGCTGGAAGAGCGGGCGCGACGAGAAGAGGCGCGTAAGCGCAAGTTTGAGGATGAGAAGAAGAATAGAAAGTTACAAGAGGACATGGAGCGTAGTCTGCGTCGCGGGGAGGAGAGGCGACAGAAGAAGATGTGGGCGTCACTTTGGGAGGACTACGTGCAAGGCTGGGCGAAATGGACCGGCGACGCTGACACGATACCGTGGCCCGTGGAGAGCGGGCGCCAGAAGGACGTTAGCGAGAAGGAAGTCCGCCGATTCATCGTCAACGGGTTGGCCTTGGAGGAGATTGGCGAGAAGGAGTTCGCCAGCAAACTGCGAGAAGAACGTGTCCGGTGGCATCCGGACAAGATGCAGCAGCGACTTGGCGGGCAGGTCGACGACGCCGTCATGAAGGACATTACGGCGATTTTCCAGATTATCGACAAGTTATGGGCAGATACCCGGTCGAAGGCGTAACAAAGGCTAACCGACCACCACACTACGTATTTTTTACTTGGCGCAATCAAAGGGAGAAGGCAATAGAACCGAGCTTGGATTTCCTTGTCTCGACTACTTTTCAATCATCATCAAGCGCAAGTCGTATGTTCCACCTTTCCTTTTCGTACTGTGAAACACTGGTTGAAGCAGTTGGGGGCTGGTGCAGCCAAGGTGGCTGGAAGCCTTGGGGTGCGGGTGCTGTTTGCCGAACCAAGGGCGACATTGGAGCTAGCACAACGCGCATAGCTTCGGACACGAAGTACGGTCCAGAACAAACCACAAGCGTGGTCCTGTCACATCCTCCTGGAATCATCCGGAGAAAATGCGCCTATTGCGACGGAGCAGCCATTCAACCCCAAGGCAGATCCTCATCTTCATTTGTGCAGCAAGCAATACAAGACAGTCCAAGACTGCAGGAGACAATGCGCGACGGTTATACATGAGATCATACCCTTGCGTTAAGTGATCCTGGATAGGTACTTTGGCAGCTGCGCCGCGAAGCTCAGCTGGGGTGGACAGGCTTTTCTCCAGGCAGACGCCCCCTTTGCCAATTTTCCCGAGGTGACTCCTGGCGCCAAGTGGTTGGGACTGGCCAAGGCGCGTTACACGGCGGAGCCTTTCCCGGCGGGGATCTCGATGACCAAAGACTTGTCAACATTAACAAGTCACCCGAAATGCATGCACGGAGTGTCTGAAAGAGCCAAAAGGTGCAAAATATACGTTGGTTTCATTTGATGTACAAAGTTGTACTGGTATTACATCATGATATCTTCCGAAGAGGTGGTTTTAAAAAAGGGTTCCCAAACAAGGCTGTGTAATATCCATTACCACACCGATTTGCCGTTCATTTCCGCTAAATCACATTCCCATGCAATGAAGGACGCGCGCGACGAAGCCACCCCTTTACAGGTTGACAATGAGGGCGGCACCACCGAGGAGGGCACCCATAGCGACGGCAGCGGTCTGAGCCGGGGCAGCGCCGGGGGCGGTGGTGCTCTGGGCAGAGCCGGAGCCAGTAGCGCTCTCGACGGCGGAGCTGGCCTCTTGGCTGGCGGACTCAAGGGCGGAGGAGAGGGAGGCGGCGGCAGAGCCGGTGGCAGTAGCGAGCTGGGAGCTCAGGTTGGCGGCGCGGGAAGAAGCACCGGCGCTGATGGACTCGAGGGCGGAGGAGACCTGGCCGCCGAGGGAGGACTCAGCAGCGGAGAGGGAGGACAGGCCGGACTGGAGAGCGCTGGAGGCGCCGGCGATGACGGAAGAGACCTGGGTGACGCCCGGGACGGAGGGGAGAGTGGGAGTGGTGACGGTGACGGTCTCAGCCTGGGCCTGGGTGGAGTGTTAGTCGTCCGGGTATTTGGTAGAGTGAGCGTGGTCAACTTACAGCAGCCAGGGCGGCGAAGGCGAGGACGGAAGCGGCGGAGAAACGCATGTTGATGGTGGTTGGGTTTAGTGTTTAAGGTTGTAAGTGAAAGTTGGTGATTAGAGATTGATGGGTTTGGTGTTGGAACGGATAGAATACAGCTTTGTTGATTGGTAAAGTGGAGGAGAGGCAGATGAACATTGGGGCTCATGGAAAAGAGTCTTATATATCTTTCGACAGGCCGTTCGACGCCAAGAGGCGTGTCTGTCTCTCCCGTCCTCCCACGTATACACACCCCCATCGGCTAGGTCCTTCTGCTTGCTGCCGAGAGAGAAGGAGAAAGGCCAGGCACCACCACCGCCTGAATCCTCCACAATGCTAGGCACATGCTTGGCGTGTCCATGAACCACACGCCCCCCCTTCGAAGGCGAATGGGAAAAGAGTCTAGAGGTAGCCGTCGACCTAGCGGACCGCGGGTGGCACTCCGAGACTGGCACAATACGGATGGATACACACGACAGACGAATGATGGAAACGGTACGTACCCGGGTGACCACTAGCACCACCGCCATCGACAGCTCCCCAACTCAGCCCTGGTGCCGTGCGGCGGGACCCATGTCGAAATGCGCTGCCTCGGATGGAGAAGGAGGCGGAAAGAGCGAGAAGGGAGGACGGAGGAGACCCACATCCTCACGTCATCCCCGCGGCAACAATATGCAGTCCTCCAGCACGGGAAAGCGAGCAGACGAGAGCTTGCCTTGCCTTGCTCTCTCTGGAGATGGACATCACATCAGGCTTTGGGGTCCGCCGGCTTTTCCTGCGTGTCTGAGACGGGGATCGTGGCCCGTTTGGATCTTTTGCCCATTGGCACGGAGGCACGGAGGACATGTGAGCAGTGCCGCGTCGGTGACGGAATCCGATGCTCGTCATTCTGGGGAGAGACGACGAAATGGTCGCTTCGCTCCAAACCAAAGCTCCGTATGTGCGGTTCCGAGCACCAAAGAAGGCACCAAAAGATTCGGCGAAAGAGACGACGTGGAAAATCCGAGACCTTCCCCCCAACGGAACGGTGCACGCTACGCTAGCCAAACGGGACCCATCTCGGATCGAACGAATCGTGGCGTTGGGTTTCCGACGCGATCAACGGCTGTTCCCCGAAGTTGATGTCGCTGGAAAGCCTTGCGTTCCCAAAGATAGCAATCAATAAGCACGGGTAGCAAAGCCACGCCGTAGCCCCAACCTCGGCCATCATCCATTCATTCCACAGGTACGTCTCTGCAGACTATTCCAATTTTCCTCCTGCTTCTTCCATCCCACATCATCCACTTGGGACGATTCGTGTACATCATAAACGGAGAATGCATTGAGTCAATAGGATGGAGACGGGTTGTCTAAGCAGCATTAGCATTGAGGCGATGACGGCAGGGTCGCGGTGGACAATGGTGACATGGGAAGGGGGAAAAATACCGTTACATCATCACGGAGTTTTGGACAAACGGGATTCCAATATTCGAGTACCGAAATACGGAACAAGGAAGGCAACCAAAAGACACATGGCCCAATGACACCATTGGGACAGGCAAGCAGCTGCTCCAGGACCAGGGTTGCGCGGCGGAGGCGAGGGGGTGGAAAGCGTGGGCGATCGACAGGAGGTGGAGGAGAACCGCCGCTGGTTGGCTGGAGACGCTACATAGCGGGGCGGGTCAGGGCGTTGGAGAAACAAGGCCTTGCCGGCCGCCATGTCTCTGCCACTGTCTCTCTTTCTCTCCATCCACCTATTGTTCTGTTTGCCAGTTCGCACAACTCGGATAGGTACGGACACAGCTCCTCCAGACTGCTTCAATTCAATGCGGTCTCGTACGCCAATGGCGAGGCTCCAAGTTGCTGCTCCCCGCCCCTTGCGGGCAGTGCTGTGAAACATGCCAGCCGCAGGCACCGAACGCTGACAACAGTGACGGAAAAGGAAAAGAAAGCAAACAGCAGAACGGAGATGCGAGGTAATAACGGGTCCGATCCTCCTCCGTTTCCACCATCCATTCCCATGTTCCTTCGAGCCAGCTGAAAATAAAGCTGGAGCTGAAGGAAGGTTGTTGGAGGCGACAAAAAAAAGAAGAAAAAAAGTCACTCACGCACACAGCCCGCGGGAGGACGTAACATTCCCGATGATGTTGGGCCGGTCCCCCGGATCGCTGCACCCAGTTCAACGGGTCGCGTTGCACAGACACCATGCGAGCCGAAAGGCAAACGGCAAAGACATGGTATGGCGGTCGATATGTCAGCTGGCAGTGCAGTTTGTCTTGGTAATAACAGCGGCAAAAACACCAGCAAACTTCTGTCTGGCTGCAGCCCGCGCGGATTTACGCAGGGACGCAGGGGGGCGTGGGAACGCGTTATTGAGACCATCGGACGGACGGGGTTCAGTCAAAGCATCAACGCATCACTGTTCATCCTCCAAAAAAAAATTTTAACAACAGATTTTCTCCGGCCTCGGTTTCTCGTTTGATGAGGTTTGAAATGAAGAGGCAGTAGCTTGCAAAGGAAAACCTGCGTCTGTGTTGCGGCCATTTCGCTAGACTAGACATGATGCTCGCCACGGACGCTCGGCGCGGAGGATCATGCAAATGACGTATCGCTGACAGGCACCGCCCGTCTGGACCTCAATGGCCCTCCTAGGTCGAAGTCGTGGAGTCTCCAAACATTCAAAGAACCTCGTCCTTCTGTTTTGGGGCATTCAAATGCTCCTTTCGCTCGCAGGACCTGGGTCACACTAGCACTTGCTCCTCTCGGTTGAATGAGGGGAAGAGGACCGACGTTGGGGTCAATCGCAGCGGCTGGGGAAATTTCCGACCCCATTTCCACATGTGCAAGAAAGAAGAGGGTGGTTGGGAAAGCAGTCTGAATGGACAGACCAAAGCCTGGAGCTTCTTGGGACTGCTTGGTATCATCGCTTGGCTTAAACGTCGTCTCGGTCACGGAGCCGTCCACCGTCAGTAAACTTCTGTCACCCACGGAGTTTAGGAAAGGATTCCATCCCCTACATCCAGCCTGCTTCAGCTCAGCCTTGGGGGAGTAATACAGCACGCAGCGCAGCCTGGCCTGACGCGTCAACATGCAGCTTTTTTCTTAGGGGCCATCAGAGACTTTGGCCGAGCCGGACGCCAATTGCGTCACTCCAGGTCGGTGTTGTGCACCCGTTTGATGTGCCACCGGTTCGTTTCAAAAGTCTCTAGAGCTTTTTGAGTTCGGATTAGAGTGAGGTCCATGCAGCCTCGCGATTTGGCACAAGTTCTTCTTCGTTCTTTTCCAATGCTCCCAGCCGCGTCACAGCAGATGTGTGCAGCCAGTGCCTTTCGTTCTAGTTTTCCACGGCTTCTGTTCGTCGTCTGCTAGCTTCGTTTCGGGAAAACCAATAATGACTCGGAATATTCGTAACATAGCCTCCCGAGAAAACGTCCTCCCTTGAGACAGTGGGAAAACCCGCCTGGACGTTTGCGTTAGGAAGAAATGGTATTTGCATAAAATGCTCAAAGAAGACTTGGATAAAGGGGTCTGGGAGCCTTTGGGGACCCTGATCAGTGATCGCCTAGACCTTAAGCTGTCGGTGAGCATGACCACAACACAAGCAACAGAAAACGGCGAGCGACATCGGGATAAACCACCAATATTCCACATCGTCCCACAATACAGAGTACCTCGGGACTGTCCACCCTCGGATGATATTGGGGCCAGGGATAATCTCTCGCCGAGTATAGTTATCCGTAGCACCGCAGCAGCAGCAGCAGCATCTGCGGATTTCATTTACTTCTGTAGAACGGTGTGCAAACAGACACCACCTTTCAAGACGAGCCCCGAGAAACGATCTGCGAGTCCTGCCGCACAGAGTAAGCCCTTGGCACGCAGCTCTCATCCATCGTGTTTGTTCAATGTCAATTGCCATTTTCCACTTCTCTGTCTGCTTGCTACCTGGTGACGCTAGGCCGGGGGTACTAAAGGCGGGGGACAGGGACAGGTGAGGAGAGTCGGCTCATGAGCGACAATCGCCATTTCTTCTCTCCCATCGCCTCATCCCCTTCATCCATCGTCCCATCAATTCATCCACTCCCAACCGAGAGTGCCCAGCCTCGCCCAGCCCGACCTCAGCAGGGAGCGCAACCGCGGCGCCAAGCATCCCGGCCCGCGGCTCCAATCGCATCGATCTGCATGACGCAGGAGCCAGGATGCGAACCTTAATTGGACATGTACCCCACACAGCAATCCCTCCACTCGAGTTGTTTGTGGTGGTGAGTGTGCTGTGCCAATGAGCTTCCTCGTGCCTGTTTTCCTTGTTTGCCTGGTCCTGCTCTGCCACTCGGCGAGAGCCTGGCCGGCCCAGTTTATCGGTGCTTCCACTTGGTACATTACATAATTCTTGTGCCTCTCGTCATTGCAGCCGTAGCCCACTTTCCCAAAATAAGCAGCGAAGCAATTGCGGTGACGCGTAATCCCTCCCCCCCAAAGCCGGGGGCCTTCTCGGGGGCGGATTCTGTCGGCGGATTCTGTCCCGACCAACCGAATCCCGGGCCATGTCAGCATTGTGGTGGAACCTGCAAGCTCTCGTTCGTTGACCGCGACTCCCGCTCAACACACCAGGACGTCACTGAGTCGAGTGCCGGTGCTCGGATGTGGCGGTGAATGCGTGGCGTGGACCTTGTATTGTGGCGGGGCCAAGAACAGCGCATACATGATGCGCTTCTTCAATGTCAAATCATGTTTGTTCATGCGGGCTCGTTGGGCAATCATTAGCCCATAACTTGAGATACACCCTTCCTCAGCTCGTCGACGATCTCATGCGCTTCTTCGACTGATTTGGCTTCAAAATCGTAGCGCTTACTTTCCGTGTCGCGGTAGATGAGAACCTGTAGCACGCAGCAAAGTCAGCTTATGCCCTCGGTGTGTGATCCGCTCGGCAATCTGTAGAATGAGCTCACCTTGAATTGGTTTGGATGTTTGCTAGACACCTTGCATCCAATGACCTGAGAAATGTGCGCCGTCGTAGTCTTTGAATCTCTCGTAGTCGGCTTGATATGCACATACTCGCCGTCAATCTCGAACCGTTTTTCGGATTGTGTTATCATCCGCACGGTGCGCAAGCGCCAAACGACCCACGACTTGTGGTACGCGCTCGTGAGTTCCGCCTGCTTGATCGCCTCCTGAGCGAGCGGGTGGCTACCCATAATGTGCGTCTTCTTCGCCTTGCGTCCCGGCTGGCCATCGACGAAGGGGAGAAGCTTCGGAGAGGAGCTGCCTGGCGAACCCGTCATTGCAAGCGGGCCGTCGGTAGCGAAGCGGCGACGATGCAGCTCCAGATCGGACAGGCTACCGATGGCCTGGACCTTGGTATCAAGCAAGATGACGGGGCCGCCCCCGGGCATTTTCAGGACGTGATTGGCCTTATCAAGCTGTCTCTTACGACATACCATGTCCAGAACCTCAGCCATGTAGGTTTCCGTGGTCGTATCCAGCGTTACCAACTGGCCGGGTGCCACATCCGTCGAGTGGAGATGCACGCGTAGAAGCTTTTGCTGGCCCCTGCTGGTGTTGGGCGCGGCGGCGGGCGCCTGAGGTGCGTCGGCGAACATACTATGCTGTTGACGATAGGTAGTATTCGTGACGGGGTTCGGGCGAGGCTCTGTCGCAACGGGTAGGAACTGGTGAGCGTTGGGCTGCGGTGTGTTGCGCGGGGTTGTGTCTTCGTCTACCGTTTCCTCTGCGGCCTCTTCTTCTTCAGCCTGGGGCGTGATGCTCTGGTTCTCGCCGAACTCGGACTGCGAGGCCATGACCAGACCGAAGTTGTCGTGGGTCTTAGAATTGGCGCGCATGCGACCTGCTGCACGATTGTTCGCCGTAGTAAAAGACGTCAAGGCCTTGGTGCGCTCAAAGGCTGGGAAGTCGTCGTCGACCTCGCCATCCTCTTCCACCATTCTCAACGTGAACCAGTTGATGTTGGCTTTATCGGCGGCGATGGGCGGCTCTCGTTTCTCTTCGTTGTATCTCCACAGAGCGAGCCCAATAAGGTCGGCCACCGTGACAGATCGGTCACCGCCTTCGCCGTGGTGTACCTGACGTCGGATGAGAACTTCAAACGGCTTGCCGGGATTGTCAGAGAATGCCGGATAGATGCGGACGGCGATCGGATTGTTCTCTCCTTGACCTGATAGAGCCGCAAAGTTTTCGAACGGGACCTTAGGTTTGGTCTTTCTGGCCCTCAAAGCGGCCGACAGCAGACTCTTTGGCTGAATCATACTCATGGGTCGGATGGTGCTCATCGGGCGAGGGGGTGGAAGAGGGCGCAGGACACGGGGCGGCGCCTGTGACTTGCGAATTGTAGAAGTTCGTGTGAACTCTCGAGGAGGCGTGCCGACCACCTGTTTGTGCGGTAGCGGCTCCGGGTTCTCGACCGCATCAAGAATCGAGGCCGAGTCGATACTCTCGACGTAAGCTCCAGACATGTCTGAACCATCAGAGTCGTCTTCCTCCTCCGGCAGTAAGTCAGTGCCGGCCCGCTTGATCCCCAAGCTCGGTTCCTCCATGATCCTAGCCTGGAGCTTAACCGACTTGGCCGCAGCTCTCGCAGCCTCTCTCTGCCGATGGAAACCAGATGCATCAAACTCATTCTCGGAGGAGACCTCGCTGCTCGTGACCGTGTCTCTTCTCGCTCTCTCCTTAACAATCTCCAAAGCCGACTGCGAGCCTCTCCGTGCCCCTGGAGCTGCCCGGGGAGACATGGCTGGGGACTGCTTGATATGGGACGATTGAATCGGGCTGGAGCCGGCCCTCGATCTGACGGGCATCTTTGCAAACTTGATCTGCTGCGCCGCTCTGGTTCCAGGATCATCATCGTCGCTCTCATCACTAAGATCGCTACTGTCGTCATCCTCCAGAGTTTCGCGACGCCGTCTCCTCCTTGTAGCCAGACCGGGCCCCAGCGTATCAGTTCCTCCGCCGGTCAACATTCCAGTCTCGTCGGGTTCATCTTCGAGGGTCACGCCGACCTGGCGCTGGGGTTGGAAATACTCGGATGCAATCGCGGTAGGGATCGGAGGAGAATAGCATCGCTTGACGAGGTCTGGGTTCGCTTGCCATGCGACGGCCTTGAAGGCTGACGAGTTCATGAACCCCTCATTGAGGGTAATCAGGCGCTCGCCAACGCCATCAGCGATTTCGGTAAGGTAGCCACAGCGCAGCTGATATGCGACCAGCCTAGTTGAAGCAAAATGTTAGCGAAGTTTCATCTGGAGAAATGATAGGTGCGCGCGTACTCTTCGTTCTGGATGACCGACATCGTGGGCTTGGGTGCGACCAGTCACCGGGGATGAAAGGAATGTTAAAAGACCATGCCAAAAGGGATCAGATCAATGGAATATACGCCCACGATCTGACAAAGAACATGATTGCGAGCGCAGCTCACAACACCCCAAAGCAGATTGATGGTTAAGAAGCTCAAGTTGGCGCAGGAAGGTGGTCGAGGGGTAACTATGGTGTCGTGCCTTCTTCAGCCTCGTGAAACACCAAGGTGGCAGTGGTGGCTCGAGCGTTGGACTCCTAGTGGCCCAAAACCCAGCCTTGCATAACATGTGGCGGTGCATTTCAACCTCTGGTACATCACCTTTGCCTATGACCGTCGCATTCAAACTCCATCCACCAACACAGCAGATTCAGCAGCAAAGATGGGTTTGGTAGATTACTCGGAATCATCAGGGTCGGAGGACGAAGCGCCTCCCCAGCCCACCGTCGCGAAGCCCGCCGCCGCCGGCACCACAGCGAAGAAGCCATTCCAGAAAGTCGTCGACCGATCGAACCCAGGCAAGATCGTCGTTAACCTGCCATCCGCAAAACCCGACGAACCCCCAGCCTCGAACGACGAGCCCCCGGCGAAGAGAGCGCGTACCGCAGGAGGCGGCCGATTCAGCGGCTTCAACTCATTCCTGCCCCCACCCAAGAACGCCGTCAAGGCAGCACCGGCGCAGAGCAGCAGCAGCAGCAGCTCATCACGCCCCGTGTTCCAGCTCAAGACCGGGGCCGAACCCGGGTTCAGTCGCGACCGAGGCGATGGCGCAGGATCTTCAGGCGGTGGAGGCCTCAACCTACCGGCCCCCAAGGCTGCCGCGCAGCCATCGATACCGCAGGGCATGAAGCCGGAGGAGGAAGTGAAGCTGGTTGGCAAGCCTATAATGTTCCGACCCCTCTCCGTCGCCCGCAAAACCAAGAAGAAGACATCATCCTCCGTCACCCCAACCGCTTCCAAGACCGAGCCTGCAAAGGACCCAGAACCAGCACCAAAAGAGGCTGTCACTCCCGCGCCGGCGCCAGCACCAAAGAAAGTGTCCCTCTTCTCGATAGAGCCAGAAGAAACACCAACGGACCCCACACCAGCATTCAGCGGCGGCGGCGCCTACGAGCCCCTTTTCGAAACCCAACAAGACGAGTCAAACGGCTACGCAGACTACGCTTCGCAAATGAACTACCCGGCCCCCTCCACAGCCCCCACAGACTCAAACTCGCTCGACAACATCGCCGACGACCTGAACCTCTCCGCCGCGGCACGTCGCGAGCTCTTCGGCCGGCAAAAGGGGGGCGCAAACCCGCAGACGGCGTCCAGGGTCATTAACTTTAACACGGACGAGGAGTACAAGCACAATGAGGAGCTCCGCGCCGCCGGCCAGCAGCAGATCCACAACCCCGTGCGCTCCATCGCGCCGGGCAAGCACAGCCTGCGCCAGCTCGTCAACCAGGTGCAGACCCAGCGCGAGGCCCTCGAGGAGAGCTTCGCCAAGGGCAAGAGCAACAGGAAGGAGGCGTCGAGCCGCTACGGTTGGTAGAGAGGTTCATCAAGGCAGCACGAGATTTAATGATACCCAACAAATTGATACAGAACGTTCTCTTCGCCCTTTTTTTTTTTTGACAAACGATGCAACTAGTGTACAACAAACGATGCTCTCCATCGCGACCGTGGTATCCGAACTTTGTACTCGTGACTTCATGACCCAGAAAAGAAAAGGAAAAAAAAGCTATCATACAGGAAGAAAAAAGTAGGTACCGAACCCGTTTTGAACATCTAAAAAGAAACATGCAATATTGTGCTCTCAGCAGGTAACGACAGGCGCAGTTCGGCCGTTGCCAACACCGCCGGGGCCCATGAGGAAACCCCACTCGCCTCTGGTGATGGGCGAGATGTCGTCGTACCCGTTGGGCGTCATCGGGCCCAGCCTCTGCCTATCGTCGACGAAGCGGTCCTCGTGCAGGACCTCTGCAATCGACACCGGGCTCCAGACGGACACGTTGGGCTGACGCTCCGGCCGCGCCGTCAACTCCTCCTCCTCGGAAACCTCGTCCGCCTCGACGATCGGCGGCGACGGCTTGGTGTCGAAGTTGGTCTGCAGCTTCAGCACGGGGCCCTTGGGCGAGGGCGGCTTGCCAATCTTGATGGTGGCCATCGCCGCGGCCATGGTCTCCTCGACGTCCCTCTCGAGCTCCCTCATGGTCTCCTCGACGTGCGCCTTGGAGCCGACGCCCTCGATGGCCCCGACGCGGTCAGGGCCGCCGTACGCCCTGCGGTACATCTTGTCGACGTCGGCTAGGGCGGCGTCGCTGACGCTGAGGAAGTCGTAGGAGCGGAGGAGGTCGGACTTGGAGACCTTCTTGCCGGCGCGGGAGAGGATGAGGCGGCGCAGCTCGTCGACGGCGTCTTCCAGTCTGAGTGGGGCGTTGGTGCGGGAGTAGCTGGAGAGGGCGGCCTTGAAGGTGTAGAGGCGGTCGAGGGAGACGAGGGTGAGGCCCTCAGAGGCGAAGAGGACTTCGTTTTGGACGATGGAGCGGCGGATGAGGCTGGATGTCATGCCGCAGGCGGAGCCGTCGACGACTGGAGGGAGCCATTCGGAGCTGTGCAAGTGTTAGTGAGATGTTTGGATGGGAGGTGACCAGAGTGACGTACCCGATGCGAAACTTCCTCTCCGCGCGCTCGATGGTCTGGCGGAGGGTGCGCTCTTGCTTGTCGGTGAGCAGGTCGGCGTGGATAAGGCGGATGCCGAAGGGGTTGGGCGACATGGGCCCGGAGGCGTCGGTGATGGTGGAGGATGCGACAGAGGGCGTCATGGGAGGGGGCGAAAGCGGGATGCCGGGGGACAGGGGCCACCTCAACCTCGGACCGTTGGTGTCCATGAGGAAGGAGGGCGTGAAGGTGAAGGTCTCGGGGGACTTGGCTTCACTGCCGGCGGAGGAGACGGTGGACACAGACGAGATGCTGGACCCGGTGTTCGTCCTGACGAGCTTTTTGAAGGAGGAGACGGGCGAGCCGAAGCCGCCGAAGCGCGTGGAAGGCAGCGGCGGAGAGCTCGGTGGCGACATCGTGGGCGTGGTGAGGCCGGAGGACGAAGGCAGGAGAGTAGGGAGCTGGTACTCGCGTCTGGCGACGACGAGGGTGACGTGAAGAGCCTTCCTGGCGAGCCTCTTGGAAGCGTATTCGAGGGCTTCATTAAGATGGGGCGGCAGGTTCTGGACGTCGAGGATGGAGGTGCCGGCCTCCAGAGGAGACGAAATGCGACCCTTGAGAGCCATGTTGACTGAGGGTTCTCGTAAAGGGTCTCGTAAACGAGAAGAGAAGTAGTTGAGAAAGCTTTGAAGAATATCGGTCCAATGGTATTACAAGATTGGTAACGGACTCTGGGGCGCCAGGCCTGAGCTTTGAAGGAGTGTGCTGAAGGAAAATGTTTTGCCGGCGTCGACGCCCTTTGTGTGTGATCTTCGTCTTGGATCTCAACAAACAACGGAGGCGAGGTGGGATGGGAGGGCAGGTGAAGATATATCCAGTCGTAGCTCCTCCGGCTTTGCCTAGCTAGCAGCTAGCTCAAAGAGAAAATCTGAAACAAGAGCCTTCGTATGCAGGACACCCCCTGGTCATCCGAGTACATGTGCCTCTTTGTGCTCGCGATGCGACTCAAACAAGCCTTATGGGTAATGGGTAGAGAGGGGCCCCATCTATCCCTTTCGAGAAAGACCTGGCCGAGGTAAGGTACCTGGAGTTTTGGAGAGGGGGAGCTCACGCGAGATGGCGAAGACGACGACTACCACTACGACGACGCAGGGTGACTTCGGACGTCGACCCACCACGCTAGGTTTACGATTATCACTGCCGGGATAGGGGTCCTTGGGAGCAGGATACCAAGGGCAGCAAATAAAAGTGGGATAAAAAAAGGTTCACGGCGCGGCGGCGCGGCGTGGCGTGGCGTATCTGACAGGCCGTGGTCTTTGCGCGAGGTGCTGGTGAGGCTGGGCGCCAAAGAAGATGAAACCCGTCTCTTCTAGATGATGAGGATGGTGATGATGATGATGACGAGGGGCGTGTGCTATTGCGGTTGCTGCTACTGCTGTCATCCGTGTTGGTGGAGAGGGGGCAACCGGTGACGAGGCGGCATGCGGTGCAGTCGCAGAGGGCTAAGGAAAGTGGGAGGTGGGAGGGTGGGATTGGGGATGGAAAGGGGAGCCGACTTACTCAAGGGGGCGTGGTGCGTGAAGTCGCTAGAGGTCCCCGCCTGTCATCTATCTCAGCCTGTCATCAAACGATGCCACAGCGAACGCCATCCTACGGTCTTCCCAGCGCCCCTGACCCAGTTCTTGTTCGATCATAGCAGACATGGACAACGATAATGTCGTCCAAGGCAAGGTACCCAGCTGGAGCAGAAGCAGCAGCTATAGGCAAGTGAACCGCGCATCGCGAGCGCGCTACCTCCTAAATCGAGAAGCAAACCACCAGAGACTACTGCACTTCATCACATTGCATATCTAAAAATGAAGTCGAAAATGGGACTCTCTCATCGTCTCCTCCTTCTGACCGCAAAATCCAATCCAATCTCCGCATCTCATCAACGGCTCTAGCCTCTGCAGCTTACCCAGAAACCCAGGCCGTCCAATCGTGGATTTTCCCAAAGCTGCCTACGCTGCAGTAGCTTCGCAGCTTTCCGTACCCTTCGGCGGCTACGCTGCTATTTTCAGCGCCGCGACCCCGCGCCTGTGGTCACTGGTGTCCCTCACAGCTGGGAAAGCCGTGGGCCTGTTTTTCGTCTGATTCGTGGTCAGAGTCGGGGTGGGGATCTACGTACAGATCGACGTGTGCGTGCCGGACAGGGATTCGTGCATGACCGGACCCGCCGTTCTCGCCAGTGTCGCAAAAATAGATTGCTTTTCCCTTTCAGTGTTCCTCACCAGTGACCACTGTCAGTCGTCGCCGCCTCTACCGACAGGCCCCCCAAAAACGGCACATGGCTCGGGGGGGCCATCGGTTGGCCCGCGCGATAACTCACGGCCGCGGCGAGGAAGGGATGGCAGGATGGACGGACGCAGCGAACGGCGAACGCCTACCCACCCATCCATACAGACGCTGCTAATTCCTGGGGGCGCTGAGGACAAGAACCAAGAATACCTAGAGCCGAGATTTCATGGCCACGACAAAACAAGGCAGAGCCAAGCTTCAAAGACCGCCGACGCCTCAGTGCCTCAATTTACTTGAGTTTACGCCGTCGCGGACGGAAAAATACCAAAAACAAGCGTACAATCTAGTGTACCGCAATTTACCCCAGGAAAACTCTACTGACCCGTCAGACGTCTTGACTTCGCTTGGCATGCCTCGTGTCGAGATGCCCTCGAGATAAATTGCTCTTTCCACAGCGTCGCAGAGTCGATCGGCTCATAGTGGGGTCAGAGAGAGCCGATGGATCGCCGTCGTCCCCAAAAAAAAAGGAAGATGGGGAGAAAAGACGATGGAAACCGGCCAAGACTTGGCGACGGCTTCGTTTGTTCGAGACTAGCATCACGTTGAACACTACCAGGCAACGAGAAAAGAGAGAGGGTTCCCACCCCCGCTTAGTAACTGAACAAACTTTTACCAAGGTGTTAGAACAGCCACGACTCCTCACCTTGGCTTCTCTTTGCCACCATCGCGATCTCCTCATCGTCGTCCCTCGTCCTCGTAAAAAAGAGAATACACCAATACCCTCACACCACCGCCAAGAACAAATCCAAAACGAGCATCACTCCATCAGAAAAGATCTCGACCATTCCACCCGATGTTCTTTTCATCCGATGCTCCCCTCACCATGCTTTCCAAGGTCCCAAGGCAACGGACACACTCACACACACCAACTGACTAACTCCACCACCCGCCCAATCTTCTGAAACCAACAAGCACGTCACCAACACATGAACACAGCAGCTGAGCCTCGCACCACACCCACGCCGCATCGCCTGAGGCTCCCACACGAAACCGTCAAACACGTCAAGAAAAACCAACTTGTTTTCCCCCAATCGCTCCTGCCTTGCCTCCCGATCATGCCGCGTGAGCTGTCAAGCCCGTTTCGCACCCTTCTCCCTTTTTACCTTTGCGTATGCATGGACAAAGAAGAACATCAAACCCGCTGTCACCTTCGTCAACTTCCGGATCTTCCAAACATCTTGTGTTGGTCAAAACAAAACGACCACCACCACGAACCGCCCCCTCTCGAATGATCACCCAACTCTGTTTCGCCCAGCCAAACACCCCGCCAAGCAAAACCCCGCGATTCTCAGAGCGGATGAAGGGAGGCACGGTAAGTAAGTAAGTAGCCAGCCGTAACACAAAAAATCACATCACGAGAACAATAAGCCCGCAGACATTACGCTGGATTTGCACGACTCACACTATATGACCTCCGCCGAGCCCGCCGGTACACTGCAATACCCTCCCCCTTCCCCTCCCGTGGAAACATGGACATCGGCCAAAGATGGCAAACTACGAATATCCATCGGTATCGCATAATTTGGCCACCGGCACTTGATCTCATTCACCACCACCTTCGGCCTCGCTCTTCCCCCTCTCGGCCTCCACTCGGCCGGCCGCGGCTTCGGAAATGCACCGAGTCCATCCATCCCCCCTCTCCCCCTCCGACCTCCACCACCTGCAAGAAGCCGATGCAGCCATCGCCGCCGCCCATCCGCGTGAACCTGCATATCGTGATCTAAAAATGACGACAGCGCCTAATTTCCTGTGTCTGCGCAGCTATTCCTGCGTACCTAACTACCCCTACCGAAGACGACAGTAGCGACGATGACGGCGACGACGACGACGGTAAGGTAGAGCGGTCTCAAGATGCTCACTCCGTCTCACAAGATCCCGCAGCGCCCGTGGACAACCAAGGAGACGGTCACTTCATGAACCTATCTTCACCGCCAGCACTCCCGCTGCCATTGACCAATCGCATGACCCATCTCGGGATCTACAAAATGATCTACGGTGACTGGAAAATCCGTTTTGGAAACAATACCAAAATCCCACGTGCAATGCTTGATGTGTAAGCTGCCAGACCCAGACCCGCCCGCCTCTCTAACTTCACATATTGTCCCGCAAACCCCGCGAGCCAATCGAGTTGTCCCCGCCCGTAAATGCACTCCATCATCCGGGATCCAAGTCACCACTTTAACCCACCGTTCGGCGGTTAAACACTCGCCAGTACAACCGTGATTCAGTCGCCAATCTCCTCCCGTCACCATCTTTTCAACCGGCCTTCACCGATGTACGTCTAATATTGGAAATCCCACAGAAACCGCTGCGACTGTGGACAACCAAGTAGGCCGAGGAGGTACTCCTTAGCGCTGGTAACCTTGAATCTGGCTTGCTCGGTAAGGGATGATCCAGAAAAAGCCTATGCTCTGACGAGCGATCTCCAGCTGCCTTGTCTGCGTTTGAATAACAAGTTGCGAGGCCTTGGCTTCATTGGACAGCTTGAAGGGTTCAATCTCGGATTGGCTCGTCATCCTTGCGATGCGATGAGTCGAAGTCGTGCACAAGTTGCTAACGAGAACATCGTAAGACTCATAGTGTCGAATCGAGGGCGGGAGGATCCTCAAAGTATCTTCAAAGATACTAGTGTTGCGTGAGTTCCAAATCAGCTCCCGCCAGTCGTTTCCAAAGATCTCTCGTGCGTCGGAGATCAAATCATTTGGGATGGCGATCTGCAAAATAACGCCCTTGACCCCTTCACATCTCTCCTCGACGTATCGTGCGTAGAGCTCTGCAACCTCGTGATGCTTGGTGAGGTAGATGTATGTCGGTTCCTTTGGGTGGAAGTCGGTGGGCGCCTCGGATTGCAAATGGAAAACGCTCAGTGATCCATCAGCTTTGACAGCCCTCGAGAGCCGTGTCTCTGATCCTCCCTTCATGAATATGCTGCGACCATCTACTTCCGTTGGTGCAGTATCAACGAACACCGCAGGTATTGGGTGGCTGCTGCTTGAGGATGATGTTCCGGCATTGCGACGATTCTGAGGGCGGAGAGCTGGGCGCGGTTTCTTCGTCTCATCAGGAGAATCGGTTCTCTCAATCGCATTGTTCTTCTTCCTTTTCTCAATTGCACCGTTTAGGTGCTCAAGGAAAAGGAGAGATTCCTGAATCGTGTCCAGCGCCCAGGAACATGCGCATCCGGTAAGTCGAACCTTTTTAAAGCGCGCGTCGAGAATTCGCATTATCAAACGGGAAGAGAGTCCCATGTTGATCAATGCCGCATTCCAATCATCATCCTCATCGACGGCGTCGAGTTCTTCAGCCTTCGTCTTGATGAACGCTACTGCATCATGGAACACCAATTCGTCTCTGTCGCCTCGATTGCACCATCGCTGGAAAATTGATGCCGCCTTTTCCTCAGAGAACCCAGCGAACAGCAGGAACTCTTTTGAATTGAGATCCTCAGGAATATCAACTGATTCATCGGAGGTCGTAGAAGAACTTGAGTATGATGCTGCGGAGATTGTGCGGAAGCCTGGACCTCGCTTCGATGGGGGAAAGTATGCTATTCCGTCTAACGACGCTTGAGATAGTGTTCGGGTCGTCATGTTCTTCTGTCTGCGAGTTTATCTGTGGATCTGTTAGACTTTTAGAATTTAAGTTTGATCAATGTAAAAATACCTGGTTGGTTTCTTTGCTCGATGGGTAACGAGAAGCGCTTGCGAAGAGGATTTGTTGGTGGGATGGAAAGATATTTATTTGCCAGGAGGTGTAGTAGGTAGGAGGTGGAGCAGACAGGAGCAACAAAGGTTGCACGTAGCAAAGGTTTGAATCTTAATCTGACGAGTGAAAACTTTTCATTCTACCTTCCCGTTGTTGCAAGAATCAAACACTAACATGAACTGCGAGTGTTCGACAGATCAACCGGTCTTCTCTGATGTACGTCTAATATTGCCATATCACAGCGATGCTTGCACTTTTCATTCATAGGCGTGCCTGAAATAATTTGCACGCGGGCAACTCTCTTGCTAGACCTATTGTGAGGCTGTTGCCGGCCCTGGCGGTTGACATGGATATTCTATCTATCCCATACCGTTTACGCACTCTCAATCGCAGTGGCCTCCAAAAGAGGGCCGCCCACTGATTGCTCGCGGCGACTCATCTTCAGCCGACCGCGTTAAAGGAATTCAGACTACTCTTCTAGCCGTCGCCATCGCCCCCGTTAGATGTTGAAATCACCTCACCCTTTTCTGGGTCCTGAACGCCGGCACGCCACCGAATGCAAGAAATCTCCTCCCACCTGTACGCATTTCATATCGCTAAGTCCGATATCCGTCCCATTTGGGACTCCCCATCTCCTTGACGCCTTGCGTGATGGGACTGTTTCCCACATTGCACAATCGAAGAAGTTCAAAGTATTCCGTAGTCATTCATGTCATCATGGGTGCTGTAATGCATGCGTTACTGAAGATCCGCGTCTGGCAAGTCTCCGGCCGTTTGCATGGTCACGTCTGCCAGGCTCTCCAACTGTTCCGAGGACGCTATCGAGTTTTCCCAGTCTGAGCCGTCAAGTCAGCCCTCGTGGTTCCGAGGAGATGGTGTCAGAGTCACTGTAGAGGCCTGTAGACATACCGGAGCCCTCGTCGTCCATTTCCTCCACTGCCATGCGTCGAAGAGGCTCGATGATTGCTACCCCAGAAGTCAGTTTCTTAACCAAGCTGTTTACGGGGCATACGTCACTTACAGCGGAAAGCCTCCTGGAACTCAGTCAGGGTGATGATGCGCTGGTCCGCATCCGCCGCCACATCGACCTGGAAGTACGGCTCGCAGGCGACGATGATGCCTTGCAAGCTCTCAGTGTGCTGCTTTACTATCGGCGCCCGTCTCTTCAAGAAATTCTCTCTGAGGAGATACAGGCAGTTCATGGCAAGTTTCCGAGCTGCCATGTTGACAAGGGCCGAGAACTTGTCTTCCTTGTCACCCGGCGCGTGAGTCGAAAGCCATGCCGACAGGAAGTACTCTGTCTCACGTCGCACCTCAGGCTCGAAGAAGCCTAGCAGGCTGGGCGCCCACATGGGGATGAAATCAATGTAAACCATGTGCCGGGACTCGTCGCTTTCGTCGCTGCTGTTTTGAAGGCTGCTGTAGGCCATCTTGAAGAAGCCCAAGAACGCGGCACCTTCCGAATTTTGCAAGCTTCTGCATTCGGCGGCAACGTGGCGGAAGAGCGACAGTACGTAGTTATCGGATCTGCTTTGCTCAGAGAATACCATGGCCGCTTGGATGAAAGGGGCCACCGCATATTGCACCAGTTGTCCGTTGATCATGGTTCTGATAGCAGAGAAGACCTTCGACTCCATTTCGGGGCCAGAATTCATCAACCGCCTGATGATGGCTGCCGTGAACAGATGTTCTTGGTTTAGCTCAATCAACTTCTTGACGAAGATGCTTCCGCTACCCTTGCCCAGCTCATGTAGAAGGTGGGTTACTTCGCTCGACGTCCAAGGAAACCTTTGCGGTGAGCCGACCTTCTTCTGGTGTTCCATGTAGAGCTCCCACCGTACCTCGGGACCGTCCACGATAGTGCTGGGATCAAGAATGCCTTCCAAAGAACCGATGAAATGCTCGGCGAGTTGGATGATCATGTCGTACTGAATCGCGCGGGTGTTGCTCATGCGACGCATAACGTTCGTCAGCATTCGCATGTACTGCTGTGGCATCTCCAAGTTTGCGTCCGCAATGATGATGCGCAGAATTTTCATGAACCAGTCTTCTGACAAGAGTAATGCCGTCTCCGCCGGACCAAGTTTGGCGAATGCGAGGATCGTTTGGAAAACCTCAGACCAGGAACGAATATTCGTTTGGAAGTTGATCCAGAGGGTGTCAAACAGCTGCATAACTTGGGCCATGACAGGCTCCTCAACCATATCTTCCTCGGAAACGTAGTAAGCCTCGGGTTGCGAGGCCTTTATCGTCCGAAGGCTCGTGATGAACAGGCTGCCAACCGCGAACCGGACGCCGGGGTCCGGGTTTCTTTGCAGGAGTTGTCGGAATGACTCAGGTCTTTCTTGGAAATACTCGATGAAATCCAACGAACATTTGACGCAATTCACGCAGGCGCGTTCGATCTGTCGTCGGAATGCTTCGAAGTAGGGAAGATCCTTGGTTCTCGATGCAACTTGGTCGAGATGACCCAGCAGCATATACATGGCTCGCTGCTCAATGAGGTGCATGGGAGAGCACAAGCCCCCATCTCGCATTCGTGCATGGTCGTATGTCTTGAGAACCAACTGTGAGTGACTTGGATCATAAAGGCAATGCCTTCGGAGCAAGATGGTGTTCTCCCCCGCGATATGATCGGCAACGTCCTTGGGGAGAGTGACCTTCAGTGGCATAGGAAGGGACAGACTCTGTGCCTTTTCCTGTTCTGCTTTCAGGACAGACGATCGTTGATAGAACAGCATGTAAGCACTGTACGTCTTATCATAGGAAACTCCGTTGTCAAAGGGCACCTCTGGGCCACCGAAGGTTGACTTTTCCAAATCGGCTGGATTCCAAGGCGAGACAATGTCATCATTGAACTCAAACCAGGCTTCTGACGAGGCGCCAGTAGGTCGTTCTCTGATGTATGAGTAGTAGTGACCCGATTCCGCAGTACCTGCGTGGACCAGAACGCCAACCAGCTCAAACATGTCCTCTTCGCCCGAGTCAGAGGGAGATCCGAGGTGATCAATCGTGTACGGCCGCATGTCGATTTTGGTGGGGAACGAGAAGTAATCATTGATCTTGCTGCGCATCAATGTACGCAGGTTGAAATCAAATCTTTTGAGATGGAAGATCAAATTATCAGGAATATCCTTCAAGCACGCCCTGAACAAACGGTCAGCTGTATATCACGACGCTGGCGAAACATGAAATCAAACCTTTTGACAGCATCGACATGCCGGTCGCAGCTCGAGCACTTGTACTTGTTTTCTGGAATTGATCAGCCGATGTTGATGAAAAAGAGTGGGCAGCCCTTACCTCCTTGCATGATTTCACCGTCGACGTATGCTTGGAGACTGTCTTGCAGATTCAATTTACCCTTGATATCGCACTGAATAGCCGAAAACGGTTCCAGACGCTCCGAGATGTGATCGCATTCTTTGGACGCAACCTGCTGCACCAGCTGACCACCATAGAAGGATCTCAACGCCTGCTTTTCTTCAACCGTGTTGAGCTGTCCTTCCCATCGATCAAAAAGCAGATTGTAGAACTCGTCGACGTCCATCTGGTTGTGGACATCAATAGGCGTGTCATCGTACGTCTTGATGCATCCCACAAGCAAGCTGGGATCGATGAACTTTCGTGCGCTCTCTTGCATAAACGCAAAAAGCTTCTGGGTTTCGGCCACTAGATTCTGCGGTTGTAGCTCATCTGTGACGGCATCAACCATGAATTTACGGAAGCCGGTATTCATGAAGAGTTGAGTGAAGAGTGAGTTGAGGTAGCATGTATTGGACAGGTTCCGAAGTCCAGCATATCCACAAGGAGCTCTGATGGCAGACATGCGGTCGAATTGTGGTTGCAGCTCGTAGATATAAGGATCTTGAGAATGTAAGCGGGTATATCGCATATCGGTGAGCAAGGTACACCAACCGTTCTCGAACTCGTCAAAAGGAACCAAGCTCTCCAAATCGATCAGCATCTCGTGCAGGCGTTGCTCTGATCTGGACACCAAATAGAAGACGATGTCTCCCAGGACCAATCTGGTGGCAGTCGAAAGGATGCAAGATCGTCCGCGAGTGCCGTCCCTCTGTGGGGGCGGAAACAGATGTTTCCAGAAGAGTTTCCTACCAAGTTTGCTGCATTGAGGGTCAGTGGAATGTAATGAGTTAGACGTTCTTTTCACTAACTCTGGAAGTTCCTGTTCCACGTTCAGGTCCATCTCGCTTGTTAGGCAGTACCAAAGCAGATTAGCCAGGCCCCGTGCTACGGTGTCCTCGGGACCGAATTGCTCGATATGCTTCTTTGGTCAGTTGGTAACACACCAAAGCATGGCATCGACTGACCTCAGCTGAATCATGTGAAAGTAAAAGATCGCCGCATTGTCTTGCCAATTCAGGCATATTCACGACACCAGGGTTGTCACGACAGAGCTTGATGAGAAGAATATGAGACAGCTTGAAGACTTGCAAGCATTGTCTCGGCTTCTCGACCGCTCTATCGATGAGTCTGTTAAGCATTGGCCAAAGACGCTCGCAGAAGGAGCGCGTGCTTGGTGTCGACCTGTACACGTCAGTACTAGACAAAGTATGAAGCTTAAGATCACTTACTCGCTGGGAGAGATGATCCTATCCTCTATGATCTTAGCAATGTTAACGCGAATGGTGTCGCATGGTTCGTCCAGAAGCAGGGTCCCTAGCAGGTCCTCAAGATTCGGCAGAGTCTCGAAAGCAGTCCAGAAAGCAAAGTCCATAGCAATACTTCGGATGATGGCCGAAAAAGTAGCCGCCGCGAGGGAAACAAAGGTTTCGTTGTGTCGTCCCTTGATTGCGGAGCTCAGAATATCGACGAGTCGGCCAGGAGGTGCTATGGCAACTGACTTATATTTGAGTGAGGATCCTGATGGCGCAGGCTCTACAAAAGAGTTAGATGCGTTACTCCATTAAGGGCTGTTGGAAAAGTACATACCTCTTAATGTCAGCAAATAGGTATTCATCAAGGTGAACGCAAGACGATTCTTCAGCACCTCCGACCCTGAGCTGTCAATGACATCCGGGTCCGAAATGGCTGCGACAACAAGCTTCCGCACTCTTACTAGAGCGTCAAGGTACGCATCAGTGATTGCACTCTTTTGCTCCGGGGCAGAGGTGGCAACGGCTTCTTTCAATCGACGGACAGCAGAATCCATATACTCTCGCATTGCGTACAACGCATATTGCGATTTGAACGGTTGTCCGAGTGGGAAAATCTGCTCGTATGACGTGTCGGGAGAATCAAAAGCGGCTATCATATGTGCATCTGCGGGTAGTTTGACGAGGAAGTTGTGAATCTGGAAAGATGTTAGTTTGCAGCTTCAGATCCCGGGCCGGAAAGCCTACCTCTCTGGCAAGAGTTTCTTGCATGCTCAAATAATTCCACAGTTGCCCAAAATGTCCCAGTATCTCGATCTCAAGAAGAGATGCCCCTGGTTTGATCCTAGCAGCGGCAGTGGTACCGTTCTCCTCTCTCTTGACCAGAATCAGGCCATCATGAATCTTGAGCTCCTCCAAAGACCGGCAAACATCGTTTTCGTTGGGTGCAAACGGACGGCCGCGGTAGTAGATCCGGTAGTTGTCGAATCCAGTCGCCTGCCTGATGCTTGCCAGCAAAGAAGCTGCCGTGTTCCGGCGTCCGACCTCAAGAGGCATAATGTCTGTCTGCTTATTTCCATCAAAAGATTGGAACTTAAGCTCGGCTGACTCTCCCTCCGTAACACTCGGGGAGCCAGGGGTCAACGCTCGCAAGTCAGGCGCGGAAAAATGAGCCTTCGTCTGGTGCGCCCTAAGAAAGTGTCGAAGTACTGCAAGCGATCGTATGAAGACACGTTCTTGTTCTCTAGTTTGCTCTTCTGTCGCCACAATCACCATTGGTTCGTCATCTCCGCTCCGGGTTCCTTCATTGAAAAATTCGAGTCGCTTCGCGGCGGCCTCCATCTGTTTCAGGCAGCGATTCACCAAACCCAGGTGAACTTGGCGTGCTCTATGGTGCGGGTATGCCAAAATTGACTCGCTTTCAATGTAGACATCGACCACAAGTGTCTGAATTGCAGCGTCCACAAGCGCCAAGTTCTCTGCGTCGAGTACCATTCGCCAGAGCTGCTCTATTCCACTCTGAGCGAGGCTTTCGTCGTCGTCAAGGATGATGTCATTGATATCATTTACTCGCGAGACGATGGCTTCCTTGACGAATTGTAGCGCTCCTTCGCATAGGCAGTCCCGTGGGAGGTTGGGTAGGTACTCAGTGAAGCACACTAATCGAAATGGATTGTTTTTGCCCTCTTTGGGGAGATTATTGAGGATTGCCCAGCCCGCGCCCCTGTCATCTTGACATGCAGCGCCGTGACCGACCAACATATCCCATAGGCGTGGGCCAAGGTCGGAAGTGACCGTGGTGGGCTCGTGGGTGAGAATCCAGCTAATCAGTTCCCTGCGGGGACTGTTGAAATGTTCGCAAAGCACAATCGGAATTCCGGCCTGTTTTGCCTGCTCGATGGCGTGCTCGAGCTCATCAACGAGAAGGGCCGTCAAGTTGTGTTCCGCCGTGAGAACACGTAACTCGTGCGCGACAGCTGGTCGCAGCGCCATACCCAGACACCACAGGGTACCTAGCGTTGTGGATGATTTTGCGGCAATGTCCCTGATGCAATCATTATAAAGCTCTTTTCTTAGTTCGGGGTCAAGTCCGTCTTTAACCAGGTCCTTGAACTTATCGATGGCGAATTGGTGCACTTCAGGGTTCGTGATGTGTGACTCTGGGCTGTAGACTGACGCCTCGCGGAGAAGTCGAATGCAGAAGCTCAACGGCAAGATGTTCGGCGTTTCTTTTGCGAGATTGAATTTCAGGTGAAGATCTTTTAGCATGGAAGTGCAGAGACCGCGCACAGATGTCGTGAAGGCCTCGAGTGGCATGCTGTGCACCTTTTCGCATAAATAGAGAAGTTCCTCCTTGGTAAAAAGGGTCGTAAGGGGTGTCGCCATGCGGATCAGAGCTTCCGACACTCGTGGGTCTTGCGTCGTTGTAATCGTTTGCCAGAGTAAATCGGTTTGCTCTTTCCGGTAGAAGTGCGTAACTACCAAAAAGCCAACAATGTTGCCGCTCTCCACGGTAATCTCAGGATGGCATGTTGGTCCCAATATGTAGTCCACCAACTTGGTACGAAGAAGGTACTCTGCGATGTATTTGAGGAACTTGGAACATTCCTCCTTGTAGTCTTTGATGTCATCCTCACTGTCGTTGTTCTTCTTGTACAGAGAAACGAGATCTTGGCACATTGTGGAGGCTGCCATGACACGCAATTGCATCTGGCTGGATGTGATGAGCTTCCCGAGGACGCCAAGCTTCCATTCCATCGCAATTGCATCGGCAGTAAACTTTGCAGGGAGTTCGGGATAGCTTTGTCGGTGCAGTTTGAGACGCTCTGTTGCCAAGTTGTGGTCTCCACCCAACGATAGTTTGAGGATCTCGTGCAAAGCCGAAATGAGTGTCTGCGCGTTTTCATTCGAGAGTTGAGTGACGTTCTTATCGATGACAGTGGTGAGAGCTCCTGAAACCATGTTGCACAGGATATGGCCGTCGGCGAGTCTGGTTTTTGACATTTCGAACTTCTGGGGTGTGACCTGCGGGTGACGGATAACCTGTGCTGCCTTTCGCACTATAAGTGCTGTGATGTTGGTAATCGGTACTAGCATGTCCATAATGTGCTGGTATCTCAGAGCATTGGCTAGATGCATCTGAGCGAGAGTGTTCAATAGTTTGAGGTCCCCGGACCCTGACAGGAACAGATCCAGCATCTCTGTGACGCTGCCTCCAGCCGTCCAATGCATCTCCTCATCTGCTTGCATTGCGTTGTGAGCTCGCACCTCTTCCCTCCTCACATACGTCAGAAGTGGCTGCACAAAGCGGCCAATCAAGTACTCTGGCTGCCGTCCATCAGCATCAGGGCTGGTGTGGAAAGCCTCAGCAGTCAGATAATCGAATTCGATAAAAAAAGAAGCGAGTTTGGAGAACGCGCTGAAGAAATCCGCGATGATAGGTCCACTGTCCCGCGAAGCTGAAAGCCTATGAAATGGTCAGCTTAGAAGTTGTCTTGGAGGAAAAGATAGGGACCGACTTCTTAGTCGAAAGCACCCACGCAATCTCTGGAAACGTATGCCAAAAGCTGTGATAGGCCAGGTGGGATTCGTACGCAGCGTTCACGCCAACGTTGGTGACATATTGTATGTAAGAAATCATCCATATTCGCAGAGAATCGAGAACGGCTTCGTCTGGGGGGGCATCTGTGTCTAGTCAGAAGAGGTATTCGCTACTAATAGTTGAGGTTGTCTTACTCGGTGGAGAGAGGTAGTTAACCAGTCTCGTCGCCGTGTCCTGCAAAGATTCGAGGGCTTCGTGGTATGGGAAATCTGTGGTGGGGTCGAGGGGATCGAGAGAGCCAGCATCCTCTCTGATGATGCTAACCTCATCGTCGAATGGGGCATCCTGTTCTTCGTCCGGGATGGCAATCACCTCAACTTCGGGGCTCATACTCGATGAGGTTGACGGCGGGGTATCCGTGATTTCTATGGGAGCCTGAACCATGTCCACCTCCTCCTGTTCCAAGTCTTCAACGCTTTTCTTGACGCCATCCGGGGGTTCGGCCGACTGGGTTGGCAAGGACTGACGGGTCGGGGAGACGGGAGACGACGAGGACAAGTCGGGCTGGGCGGGATTGCGCAGGTTTATCGTGACACGGCTCGAAGGAGGTTCTGTCGGGGGCTGCCGGGCAGTCGACTGCATCTCTGGGGTTTGCGGGGTAGAGGGGCCGGTATCTATCCTCATGGCGGAGTCTTGAGTATTGTGATCGTCGGCGAGGAGGTCTGCAGCTGGGGAGCTGGAGGTATCAAGGCCGGATCTAGGGCTTTCGGCGGATCGGCTTCGGGAGCCCCCAGACAAGGAGGTACGGCGTCGCTTCCTTGAGGCGTCGTCGTCCTCTGTGAAAGGGTTGGGTCTCGTTGAGCTGGGCTCAGAGGAGACCGCGCGTTCTGGTGCTTCCGAGGATCCTGTAGGCTGGTCCATCTGGCTGGTGCAATGAGGAGTCGCAGCGCGGGTCCTGGAGCTCCAGAGACGTCACTCGGGCGCGAGAGACGACTCGGCAGCAGCTGTCTAGAATTAGCATGTGGGTTTTTTTCGAGAGCTGCTGATTGTAGCTGGATAGGAGGACGTGTCGCGCAGTGTATTCGGGACGATGATTGGGGGAAAGGAAAATAGTAGGAGGGGGGTTGAGTAAATGACGAGACTGCGCAGAGCTTGGTGGCTCAGAAAGCGAAAAGTGCCAGAAAAAATGATTGGGGCCATGCAGACGCTAGGATGTCGAGGTGACGATACCCAAGTGCAGGCTGAGATCCAACGAACCAAGCGAGTTGTGTTGGAGGTGGGCTTTTTGGGGGGAATGTGCAGGGGTTGCACGTCGTCCTTTTTCGGGTGCTTCAGACGCAGTGCGGGCATGAATGAATCCACTAGAGCTGGGAGCTGTGCTTTGGAGGGGGAGGGGGAGAACGTGGAAGCACTTGCGTTTTGGAGACACCGATGGGGGAAAAGATGAGGTAAGGGACCGGCGGGAAGATATGGTGGTGAGGCGAGATGGGAGCAGGCAAGGCAAGGCCAGGTGGGTAGGCGGCAAAACCTACCTTGGGTTGAAGCAAGTACCTTGCTCTGTAGCTTAAGCTACCTTGGGCACCACGGGCAGTTCAGGTTAATACGACGGAGGATGATGATGATGATGGGTGGTGGCGGATGGTGAAGGTAGGTAGGCGCGGTAGGGGAGCTAAGAGCTTCGCCTTACCTTTGCTTATCAGCGCGTAGCGGAAATGGTAGCTGGAGACGGAGCTGGCGGGGAAGGAGGTCTAGGGGGGCAGACGAAAAGAAGAGCAAATAAGTCTAAAACCGTATCCGTGAGCATGTGCTCCTGCTCTGCTGTTTCTCTGGCGAGGCAGACGAGCGAACAATTTGGAACTTTTGAGGCAAAGAAGCAGATGGGCAAATGAAAATGAGGATGCAGGTACCTACCTATTTTGCAACGTCGAGCTCGTCCGCGCAGCTTCTTTGGCGCGTCGTTGACGCCAGAAGGCTTTGGCGGTGGGCGGTGCGGGGTGACGGTGTATCTTAGTCAAGCGTGGCTAGGTAGACAGGCAGGCAAGGAGCAAGGAGCACGGTCCGGATGGTCTTGGGTGGGGAGCTGCTGTTGACTGAGGTGGAACTGGCTGGGCCGAAGGCAGTGAGGTAGGTACCTGCAGGGAACCAAGTGCCGGTACAGGCGAGGCAAGGAAGAGGGTCGAATAGCTGTGGTCTTCAGATGAGGGCTGGTCTGCTACCGTTTTTGATTAGTTCTCAACGAATACATCTTTCAATCTCTCGTCAACGTGGGTGGTCTTACTGTGTGGTCGGCAATGGGATGCCAGCTTGTTGGGTGTGTGTAACGCCTGCTGCCATCTACTTTTCGAAATCAATCGTCGGTGTAGCAGGACGAGATGATGCAAAAACAGCACAAAGAACCGCCGGCCGTTGTTTCTTTGGCTTTGTGAGGGCTGAGTGGGCAATTGTGGTAGGACAAGAGCCTGTCCCCTTCTTTGGCAAGTCGAAGCCGGATATCTATGCCTGCTTGGACAGCACGGGGAAGAGGACAAATGACGAACGATATGATTGTCTCGCTTCCCACCCTTCTGGTCAATGGCCAGGCAGCTGGAGGTGGCTTGCAGAAGGCGACTTTTGGAGCGCTCGTGGTTGGTCAACTTCCTCAGAGGCTACGGGTACGTACCATCGTATCAGACTGGCTGACTCTACAAGGTTGCCCAAAAGTCAACATTGCCTTCCATCTGCTATTATCAGCCATACGTGAAGGCAACAAGAAATACCCCTCAGTCGTCTTTTCCTCTATCAGATGCCCTGTTTTTCTCCCCATCGATTGGGGTGCAAGATTGTCTTGTGAGCAGCCAAAGCTGGCCAGTCAACCCGACATGACGGTGGTCCGCTTCGTACGCGCAGACACCAACGAGCCAATCGCTGTGTGAGGCAAGCCGAACACCTCTTGCCAGGCAACAATCCGAAATGTTCGGAGAACGCCCAGTCAGGTACGGAGGTGGCAGCTTGGGAAAGCGCTTGGGCATCTCGGTTGGCTCACAAGGTCATTCGCGCAAGTCGATCAACGCTGCCCGCAATCAATATTCGGCGTGGGTAGACCGATGTGCGGTCTCGTTACTCTTCTGTTACCAGTCATTGAATTTTGACTCAGGAAGCGAAGTCATCTTGAATCTCCTACTAGTCAGACTGATGCCAGCAGCACATCAACACATCAACCGCGGTGGCCGCGGATTGCTGCCTCTCGATCCTCGCGAGCAAAAAAGAAGACATCTAATGCCACAACGGTTCTCCTGCTTTCGTCTCGTTCTTGGCCACCCGGACCGTTTGGCGCCCTTCGCCGTGGTCCGCAAACCATCATCTCCTGAGAGGAGAGTTGGGCTGAACTTACACACATGTCATGTCGAAGCCGCGATGGTGCCCACCAAGCGGCCCGCCGTCAATTACTCAGGTCACCTACCTAAGGTACCTTGGAACTCCAACGTAGCACTCGGCCTCTCGGCGCCCCTGGCTCGACCGGGCTGGTTCCATTCCTCCCGCTGTCGTCCGTGCCACCCTCCGAAAGAGCTCATGCGGGGCCCGTAGAGAGCTGCCCTTGTCCTTGCCGCACCCTTACTCTACTCCAACGGCCGATGCGCCTCTCTTCTTCCGGAGCTGACGTCAAATCGCGTCCTGACAGCGGCTACCGAAACGTGCACAAGATCGACACCGACCCTGGGAGATGGAATGTCGGGTTCTTGGCATGACCTGCTTCTGCCACTTGCTTCGGCGTCGAGAATTGGAGTTCCTCTGTTCATCTCTTGTTTCTCACTTGATCGACTCAGGCCCACGCTAGCATCTCGCTTATCGGCGTACCGGCCGCTAAGGCCATTTAGCCTCGCGTCTTTTTTCCCTGGCTGATTTTTACTTTTATCTCTTATTCGTCTTGCGTATTGCTGCATGCCGGCGGCCCTCACCATACCCTCTGCCACTGACAGCATTTGCTAAACTCAGACACCTTTAGCAGTCAGTTGCTGAGCCACGCCCCATATTCCCAGGCACGGAACAAAGTATCAGATCGGTCTAGCAGCAGCGGGAATTTCGAAGCAAACGTCTACTGACCACCGCCGCAAAGTCTTTCTATCTCCCTTCGTCTCCACAAAAGCGGTGCAGGAGACAGTTCTAAACACAAAGTCAAGAAGTGAGATGGCTACATCTCAGAGGAAGAAGCTGGTGTACTCTGTAGATACACCATTCTCGACGATCCAATGGTAGGATCCCTGGTTCAAACCTACGCGCGCACCATACTAACATGCAATAACAAAGGCCTGAAATCTCACTAGAAGACCAGGATGCAATTCTGGAACTTCTCTGCAGGTGAGTCGTGGGAGCCTGGATCCTCCTTTGACCTCGCATTGCGAGCGTTTGCTGATGCCAGACAGCCTCTTGACGCCTATTGGCCAACACCGTCAAAGACATGTGAAGCCATCGGAAGGCAAACGGGCAGCTAAGAGGAAGAGAAAGGAAGAGGGCGGAGAATCCAAGGCACCGGCCAAGACAGAGCGGCCGCCAGCACCAGAGATCGCCTCATTCGTCGATGTCGGATTGACCAGCATCACCCGCAACCTCGAGAAGCTTGCGTCAGGCTCAGATCAACCAGCAAGAGAGAATGATGCCACCCCCAGCAGCGCCAGTCCGTACGCCTTGATCTTCGTGGCACGGTCAGGCCAGTCATCGGCTTTCAACTCTCAACTGCCGCAAATGGTCGCTGTCGCCTCGAAATACTCCCAATCTACGCCGGCAACGAGACTCGTGGGATACTCGAAGCCTTGCGGCGACAAGCTCAGCACCTGTCTTGGCATTCCCAGAGTGTCTTCTGTCGGCATTCGCGTGGATGCTCCCATGTCAAAAGCATTGGTCGAGTTTGTCAACGCGCACGTCTCACCCGTGCGAATAGCTTGGCTCGAAGAAGCCCAAGATGCGAAGTATCGGCAGATGCAGTTGAAAACAGAAGAGAAGATTATTCCGAAGAAGGCGGGCAAAGCCTGACGACCCAGCATGGCGAGGCAGAGGGGAGTACTGATGCTGGATCAAAACCTACATAGGGTATTCTGTATATAGATACTCTCACTGCTCGACATCCAAGACATTTGAAAGTGCTGCTTCATCACCAATCAGCCAGCTTTATAAACAGCTGCACATCTGCTTTCCCCCCACCTACGCTTTTGTTTATAGTGCTTAACCAGACGAGAGAGGGTTCGGCCAGGTGCATGGTGCTTTATTGTGTTCTTGTTCGTCGGGACTTTGGTTCACAGCTGTCTGCCTATGTCTCATGAGCTCAACCTACTACGTGAAGTGCGAAGTAAGTGGTCTCCCTTTTCAAGCCTACAACGACCAACAGGTTGTCACGATGACCCAGAACCACTTGCCTCTGTGAATGTCTACAGCTGACCCGAGGCAAGGACACAGCCTGCCACTATTCGAATCTTCTTCTTGAGCAAACTCTTCCATGACAAGCCCCGCTCCCCTGGCTACCTGCCTACCTCATCTCAGGACAGGAAGGCCCATTGCTCCTCCCTCACTTGTTTAGTTCTGAAAGTCGAGGAAGGCATCGCGGGCTGGTTGTCCGGCTACCTCCCTTCCTTCCACTGCTTCCTCTACTTCGACTACTTCCTCTCCTTCTACTGCTTCCTCCACCTCGACTACTTCTTCTGCTTCCATTACTTCCACTTTCCCTTCACCTTTTCTCCAGAGCAAGAGCACCAAGCCCCTCCGCTTCCTCTGGTACGCCGACCTACCCCGCCAAGCCGCTGGGTATTTTACATCCTGCCCTTCTCTATCCCTTCACCTGCCTACATTTCTTCTTTCCCCCTCCCTCAGGCATTACTTGCCCGCCTTCAAACTCTTTTTCGGCACCAACCGCGATCCGTCTTTCGTTTGGACTACTCGGTCTTCACCTTCCGGAGGGCGTGCAGACCGAACTGAATATCTACAACCTCTCATCTTGGAAGGCAAGTATATCTCCTTCGAGCTTTGGATTTTTCCTCCGGTCTTTCAGGATCGCCTTCTTCGCCAAGGTCGCAGTGCGGAACTCCCAGCGCCTTCCCTCCTTCCTCAACGACTCACCCTCCTTTCTGACATTGGGGAGGCGCAGTGTACCTTATGATCCTAGGAAGCCACTTCATCCTCCCGTGACTTTCCCCGTTATCGACATTAACAGTGCTGTCACCTGAAAATCACCGCTGTTACTGGCGACCAATTTTCATGCGTCGCTAACACCTGACTAGGCTCTGTTGGCTGAATTCTCTAGTTCTTTCCGCCTTCACCTTTTCTTCGGAGGCTTTTGGACTTCAGGGTCGCTCACGTTGGTTCCTATCCTTCAAAAACCATCTCAACGATAAGCCCTGTTGAATCATCCATTCCTCCAGGTAAGCCTGCCTGTCGAGAATTATGGACCCTTTTGACAGATCGTCTAGGCATCTACGCAGGCATTCCTAGACAAGCACGGTTGCCTTATTTCAACATTCCACGGAACGCCAGTCCTAGATCTCTCAAGATGCTGTCACACCTAGATCAGATGGCCGCTGCCAAAGAGCTCAGCAAAGACTTCAAGTCCGGAAGAGATTCTCGCGGTGGTTCTGCACGCGGCCGCGGAGGACGGGGCACTTCCAGAATCGGAGGCAATGGACCTGTTTCTGTTGGTCCTCGGACTGAATATAGTCGAGGAGATCCCCGCCTTCCTGCTGGACCTTACTCCTCTAAGCCACACTCTACTACAATGAGTAAGTCTCCTGACAATCTCTCTGTTGGCAAGTTACTAACAATCTGGAAGCCCGGCCTCTACCTTTGTCAAGTCGGAAGACTGCTCCGGCCTCAGCTAGCGCCAACGCAGCCCATAAACAGGTCGACAAGAGCCTCCAGTCGTTCCTCGACGGCAGTGCGGGTCGGCCCGCTGCTCCTGGCAACACAGCCTCTACAGCTACTCAAGCTGCAGCTCCTCAAGCTGCGGCTCCTCATCTCGCCCGTGTTGAGACTACCTCCTTGGATCCCGCTATTAGACAGCAGACCAACGCCTCTACGTCTAACAACACCCCTGTCGGGATCCCGCCTCATCTTGCTCCTCGTGTGGTTCCTTCCCAGAACACGGCCCCTGTTCGGCCTGCCGCTCTTCCCGAAGCCTCTATCATCAAGTTTCAACCTGCTGCTGGTCCTGTCGTTCGCGAGCACGACGAGACAGACCATGTGAGACCCGAGAAGTCTCCCGCTCCAGCTCAACGCACTGGTCTTGGTCAGAGCATCTGGGCTGACGATGACAGCACGACTGTGGAGAACCCGCGCAAGAATGCTCTTCCAGTGTGCGAGTCTGGCAACGGCAAGGAAAGCAAGCCTGTCCTTACCAACATCGACAACAACAGCTCGGGCTCCCGAACTGAACAGGAGAAGCATGCCCTCTTAGAGGGAATTGCTAACCGCATGCTGGCTAGCTTGGCCATTGCCCCTACCATGGCCGCAGACAACTCGATCACTCCCACGTCAGCAGCTGAGCCTGCTTCCTTCGCCGCCTTTTGGGATGTTTTCCAAGGAAAGGATCCCTCTGCTATCAGAGACCTCTTGAAAAGCATGCAGACATTGCCTGCAGCCGATGGCAAGGTTGCTCAGCCAGTTATGCAGAGCACCGCGGTTGCCAAGACGGTGCAGGACGTTGCGGACGGTCACAAGACCTGCAACTGCCCTGAGCGACCCCGTGGTCTGCATGGACTCAGTTCCTCGATGTTCAATGTGGATGAGGATGGCGATAAGGCACTTACGGACCCGCAGAAGTTCCTTGTGAACGCCATTATTCTGACCCACAGCAACGAGGACTGCCCCGTCCTTCAGAAGTGCAAGGACGACTACCCCTTGTGGTTCGGAGCTATTCCTGCCACCTTGCCTGAGCAAGAGGACAACCTCGAGGTTATCCTGTATGCCGAGACAGCTGCTACAAAGCGTGCTCCGAAGAAGACCGGCCATGGTCGCGGCCTCAGCAGCTCCCGTTGGGCTTGATAAGGTTCAAGACGAGAAGGGAGTCGGAACGCTGTTTGTTACACAGCTGACAGACATGCTCTGCTGACGTCCGCCTCCGGTTCGGCAGGCAGAAAGTTGACGCGAAACCTCCCCTCCATGTGCTTATGATTGAAGGCATGGCCGACTCTTCTCAGCAATTGATCCTTCGCACGATGTCATGATGATACACATGTTCGGATAATGACGATACGTTGGTACCCCAACACTCGGTAATAATGCCATCTGGCAGCCATACTTCGAGATGCTGGAAAAGACCATTGCCTGCGATGACGGAACGCAGACCAGATACGAGAGAAGTAAAATTGGCGAGATCACAAGGTTAGGAGTGCATACAACACTTGCTCAGGATTGAGAGGCATTGGGTTCCCCTGGATTTGGACTGAGAAGTGCGCTTAAGCATCGAGGGCCTTATCCGCAAGGATATCAACCACCCGGTTTTCACTTCTGCTCAAGGATTGATGGACCCCTCACCGATTCGTAGATAGATAGATAGCCAATCAACAATTCCGTAGAAATTTTGTGCCCTTCAGTGACATGGAGTATTACAACAAACGTACTTGTATCAAGTCCGCCCAAACAGTTACGTTTCGAAGGGTATGACGAGCAGACGATGGAACGAAACCTCTTTTTATTCCCCAACGCCTCTGTCTTAGAATTATGCGTTACCAATGCTCTTCTCTAGTATCTTCACACCTTCCCTAACCTTGGGCGAGAAATGCTTCCGCAGCAGCTCCCCCTCCCATACCGTTGTCGCATACGGATTGCTGCCCTCTACACTGTCGCTCAACGCATTGTACATGCCGTCGCCCTTCCTCTCCTCCGTCCTCCACAGCGCGCTGATCTTCTTTCCGTGCGTGTGCGCCACATCCTGCAGTAATGCCAGCACCGCCTGTGTGGACTTGTCAGGGGTGTGCAGCGCTGCCGACATGAGTTGCTTCGAGAAGGCCGCGAGTCGCAGCGGTGGTACGGAGCGGATCTGGTATGTGGGCAGCAGCACGGCCGTCAGGCAGCGCAGGAGGAGGACCGTTGTGGTCTGCAGGTTTACACGGTTGTCGCGCGTGGCGCCGGGGCGGATGCGCAGGGATTTGGAGGTGAGCTCGAGGTCGGGGTTCATGGAGAGCGCGGGGAGGGAGGTGAAGAGATGGGTGACGAAGTGTGAGAGGTCGAGGTGCAGCTCGGAGCGGGAGTTGTGCGCGTCTTGGCCTGCGAGCAGGGCGAAGGCGGTTACTGTGCAGAGGAGAGCTTCACGGGTAGTGTTGCGCGCCACGGCATCGTCGTCGTCTTCTTCCTCTGCGGCGGCAGCTTCTTCGGCGCTGGGTTCCGCATCGCCCTCTGCATCTTCTTGGGCGTGGCGGATGAGGTCCTTCAGGGCTTCCAGGAGGTCGCCGAAGAAATCCTGGTTGATCAGGTGGGCGTACTTGGCCAGACCCTCGAGCACAGCACCCATGAGGTGCGGGACGCGCAACTTGAGGATGCGGAAATACGTCACGAAAACCAGCTTCAGCGTCTCGGACTGCATACGGTCACGCTCCTCGTGGCTGACCAACGCATCGGCCTGCTGCATGTCCTTATCGATCTGCTTCTGCTCCTTGATCTGCTTGCGCTGCTTCTTGGTGCGGAACTCCTTCTTGAAGGCCTTGCGCGGCGGCGGCGCGCCGGGGTCCTTCTCGTGGTCCACGCGGTCCTGCGAGCCCTTGCCCGCGAACTCGTCCAGCAGACGCAGGTGCAGGAACAGGTTGACCACGGTCTCGTCGACGGCGAACTCGCGCGCCTTCATCATCTTGGCGAGCAGCGCGACGGCCTCCATGGCGGGGCGGCCCTCCTCGTCCTCCTTGAAGAGCGTCTCGATGGCGCGGCGGCACTTGACAAAGTCGGCGTCGACCTTGCGCTTCGAGAGCTTGCCGACGAGGATCTTGAGCAGGTCGGTGCGGAAGTTGAAGTGCGGCACGGCGTTGATGAGCGTGCATGCGCAGGCGATGGCGACGCTCGAGATGCTCTGCCCGTTCTTGCGGGTGGCGGGGATGTCGAGCTTGGCCCATTTCGCGAGCTCCTTCACGTAGCCCTGGTAGCCAGAGACGAGCGCCTGTTCGAAGGCGCGCAGCTTGCGGACCTCCTTGGACAGCTTCTCGGCTGGGGCGTCCTCGGCAACGGGGCGGATGCGGTAGCCTGGGATGACGTCCTTGTAGACGGCGAGCTGGGTGGCCAGGGTAATCTTCTGGATGGTCGGGATGCGCGACTGGCCGATCTTGGCCAGAGCCTTGAAGGCGCTGACATTCTCCTCCGGGTCCTCGTTCAACGCCGTCGCAATCTTGGCAAGCTCCTCCTTGGCCTGGAGAATCTGGACGTGCTCCGGCAAGTCTGACTCCTCCTCTTCTTTCCTTCTTGTCTGGCGCAGCCTCTCGGCCTCGGCCTCGACGATGGCATCTTCGTCCTCTTTACCCTCGAGCCAATCACCGTCGCTCTCTACGGAAGCGGCATCGTCTTTGTCGCCCTCGAGCGCACGGAATTGCTCGATACGGCCGTCGGCGGTCTTGATGGGCAGGCGGTTGCTCTCCTTCTTGTCCTTCTTGCCCTTCTTGTGCTTGCGGTTCTCGTAGTCCTGCTCCAGGTCCCATCCGGAGGCGCTCTTGAAGAACTGCTTCTGGATCTTCTTGGAGGAGCGGGATTTCGGTTCGTCGTCTTCGGGGGGTGGCGTGAGCCTGCGGCGTTTGGGGGCTCTGGAGGACGACATTGTTGACGGGCGGGTGTCGGAGGGGGGGAGAGGCTTTGTCCGTCAATGTCTGGTTCTGCTCGAGATTTCTCGATGCTGATGTGGATTGAATGAGACCCTAGGACATGGTACCAGAAGAGGGACTGTCGAGAACTTTTTAGTGGAGCTTTGACCCATTGAGCCAATTATAATCCTGGTAGTGTCTTTGACCGCCCGAAATTTTTTGGGTTTCTGCCGCTACTCCAACCTTTGGCATCGCGATACATCCCACTCTCGGCACGGACTTGACATCTCTGAAAGGATTCTTGTCTTGCCCTCACCAAACACCCCGAGAGTCGACGAAACGCAAAATCGGCTAAGATGCGTCCCCTCACGGAACAAGAGACGCAGACTCTCTTCAACAAGCTGGCCAGCTACATGGGCAGCTCCCTCAAGAACCTCATCGCCCCTCTCGACAACTCCCCCGACGCAGACCGCTATGTTTTCCGCATGATCAAGGACCGCGTCTACTACGTGCGCCTGTCCGTCGCCAACCTCGCGACTAGCATCGCCCGCGACAAGCTTTTGAGCATCGGCATCTGTCTCGGTGCGTTTTGCGACACTCTACCCAGTGTTCAGAAAGCCCTTTTTGCTAATCGGACGGTCGTCTAGGCAAGTTCACCAAGACGGGCAAGTTCCGCCTGCACGTCACGGCGCTCCCTATTCTCAGCGAGCACGCGAGATACAAGATCTGGGTCAAGGTACGTTGGAACGCACTCTCAGCGCACTTCAGATACGCAGCCACTGACTCTCGGCGCAACACAGCCTAACGGAGAGATGCCCTTCCTCTACGGCGGCAACATCGTCAAGGCCCACGTCGGCCGCTGGTCCGACGACTGCCCCGAGCACCAGGGCGTCATCGTCTACTCTATGGACGACAAGCCCCTCGGATTCGGAGTCACCGCCCGCTCCACCGCCGAGGCGCGCCGTCTCGATCCCACCGGTGTTGTATGCTTCAGGCAATCTGACGCCGGCGAGTACCTGCGTGACGAAGATACCCTCTTTGCGACTGGTTAAAAAGCTTGGGGAAGGTCTAGAATACCCATTGGTGGACAACTATGCGTGTGTATACGGGCTGGCGTTTCTTGGTTTCAAACAAAAAAGAGTAGAAGACAAGGAGGGGGGCATCTTGACGGCGTTTTGTTGTTGGTCATATACTTTTCTTCTTCTCGTCATAACAGCAAGTCTAATACTGACACCCCCATAATGCTGAAATGGTGGCGGATCGCTCCTCAAATCATGACATGTGCCTTTTCCTCGCCCATCATGCAGTTTTCCCGCTCCGTGTGCCTAACGTTTCCAAAGACTCTCTATAATCATGCCTTTCCCTCGTAACCAGCGACCCCTGCAATGACTTCCTCGACAATCTGCTCCTTCACCTGCTCCTTGACCTGCTTCTCCAAGCTAGGCGTCTGCGGCCGGCTCTCTCCGCTCCAGATGCGGATGTGCTGCCTCTCTGCCACGTACTCGCTGTCAGCGTACCCGAGCAGCCCGCCAATCTCGGAGCTCTGGTGGCCGCGGATGCGCATCACCTCCGGCGCGGCGTAGTTGACCAGCGCGCGGCCAACCTCGAGCGGCGTGCCGGTCCACGTCTTCCCGCTCGCGTCCGAGGTTTGCAGCCTCTCCACGACGACAAGCCTCACGGCCTCGTGCTGGGCAAAGTTGCCCTCGACGTCGAGCACGCCCGCGGGCAGCAGGCCGGCCTTCCTGAGCAGGGCGCTGTGCGCGCCGGCGTCGATGTAGAGCGTGCCGTGGGGCTTGAGGCCGTGGATCATCCAGAAGTGGCGGTCGCGGATGGGGTCCGGCGAGGGGAGGAAGCGGGTGTGCAGCGGGGGCTTCTCGACGGACTGGTCGAGGCGGAGGGAGGCGGTGGACTGGGAGAGGGGGTCATCGGCGTGGTGGCCATCGTGCTCGCCGTCGGAGGCCGGGTCCAGGCGTGGGGAGGATCTCTGTTGGGCCTGGATGTAGCGGACGATTTTGACGATGTTGCCCGGGTTGGAAGAGCGTGTGATTACGGTTGTGACGCCGACGGAGGTCGCGAGGCGGGCGGCGACGATCTTGGTCATCATGCCGCCGGTGCCGAGGGCGGAGCCTGCTGTTGAGACTGAAGGGGAGGTGTTAGTTCTGAGAGTGAGGAGCGGAACGGGTTGAGTGTACCATCTGCTTGAATACTGGAAATGTCCTCGACAACCTCGATGGCCTGCGCGTCGGGGTGTGTCCTGGGGTTCTTGTCGTAGAGACAGTCAACGTCGGTCATGAGGAAGAGCATGTCTGCATGGACCATGCCTGCGGTGATGGCAGAGAGGGTATCGTTGTCGCCGAACTTGATTTCTGATACTGCGAGGGTGTCATTTTCGTTGACAATTGGAATGACGCCAAGGTCCAGGAGCTCGTTGAATGTGTTTTGGGCGTTGAGATATCGTGTCCGCTGCCACACATCTTGTCAGAACCCATGTCCACTAGACGGCAAGACGCTCACTTACATCTGCAATGTCGCTGCGAGTGAGAAGGATCTGAGCAACTGGTTGCCTGAAGTGCCCAAACAGGTCGTCCCATAGACTGATGAGTCTGCACTGTCCGATAGCAGCCAACGCCTATGTCCATTCGTCAGTCTAATGTCAGATGCTCTGGCTCAGGGATGAACGCACCTGTAGCGTTGACAGATGTTTCGGGCGTTTCTCCATCTCCATGCGGAGGAGACCGACGCCGATGGCGCCGGATGAGACGATGACTACCCTATGGCCATCCTTTCTCAACTTGACTGCCGTCTCGACAATCAGACTGAGAATCGACAGCAGGGGCTGCCGAGTGTTTTCATCAACGATGGAGCTGGTGCCTGTGAGATTGAGTTAGATCGGGCCATGAAACGCAACGAGAGGGAAGGGCAGCGACTCACCTAGCTTGAGCACCACCGTCAGGGGTTTTGAGCCCTCACGGTGCTTCATGTCTGCGAACGAGGGGATTCAGAGTTAGTCACACACGCTCCTCCAAATGAACAACAACGGCGAGCAGTAAACATGCAGATTTAAAGCCAAAAGAACGATGAGCCCAAGGATTAATTAAACCAGCGAATTGGGCAACATTACGTATTTAGGAAAAATACTGGATCTTCTTACATGTTGGACCACTCTCTTCCGCCATTGCCAATGCCAAACCAGCTGGTGTCGAGTTATTGTGGGACGATGGGAACATTGTCCAAGGCCCCTGGTCGCGCCCTTTGTCGTCGCGGGAATGACTCTGACTGCCGTGCGGGTTGATAGAGAGAAAAAAAATCACCCTGCATGCCCCCGATGTCGGGATCGACCGGTGCAAGGACGGGAACACGGGGGTGGTTCGGTAGGCTGCGCGGGCCTATGAGATGGCGGGTAATGCCACTAAAACCCGGGGCTAGCGGCATCTTCAGCAGAGCGTTGGCATGCCGCCTTTTCTTGACCCCTGTTTGGGTCTGGGAAGAATGAGATCATGAATCGGGTAATTGGGCGTTTGACCGCTTGAATGTGCATTGGAAGCTGCAGTGTCTTCCGGTAGGGCGCGCCTTCTCATGTCTGACCTGTGTTACTGTACCTAGGCAGCTGAGAGGCACTTCATACACCAAGATCGCAAGCCACAAGCTGGTAGTGGACTTCAGCAAAAAAAGCCCAGTGGGCTAAGGGGTCTGGGACGAAGAAAGATGACGATAGAGACGACATTGGAGATTCTAGTCGCTTACCTCAAATCATAACTTAACAGGTGTCGATTACACAAGGGACGGATGTCGTTTAAGATGCAACTACGGATATCTCGAGCTCCATTTCCTGGTCCCCTGTGAATCATCTCCAGTTAAGATGTTTACTCCAATGAGCAAAACGGACTGACGGTAAAAACACTGAAAGATGACCAGTATCATCACTCATGCCCCCACCCAGATTTGGCAGCGATTCATATGAACAGTTCAGTGGTATTAGAAAGTCATACTCGATTGCGCATGTGCCGCAATGTCCAAATCATCGACAACTGAGTCGGTCCACTAAATTAGGCGTTGTCACCACATGCACGATGCACCTAGACTCGTTATCGATAACAGCCAAAATTTCCGTCCAACCTCCAATCAACCTACCCCATCCTTACCTCAGCCATCATCAACCAACAACTCCAACTCGCGCCGAAAGACCGCTTCTCGCCAGCAACCTCGACGAAAGCCCCCTCCCACTCCTCAATAGCCACAGAAACAATCGCCCACAATGGCTTCCAAAGCCCCCTCCCAGACACAAACACCGCCGCCAACGACAGCGCCGCCAGCCGAAGGACTCCCTCGCGAACTGCGCAACGATCCCGCCCGCACCGGCTTCGACCCGCAGACCAAGTGGTGGATGAACTACTTCAACGTCCTCACCGGCCGCATGACCCCCGAGGGCCAGTTCCACTACCGCGAGCACCGCTACCGCGCCAACGAGGAGCGCGACTGCAAGCGCTGCGAGGAGCACCGCGACTGGCTGCTCGCCTTCTCCCCGACCGTCCGCTTCCTCAACGACAAGATCGCCGCCCTCAACGGCGAGCTCGACAGCTCCAACATCCTCTGCAGGCGCTGTCCCGCGCGCCTCACCGAGGACGGCCAGGTGCACCGCCAGTCGGGCGGCTTCAGCCCCGCCCACGGCATCTTGATCTGCGCGAACGAGGTGAGGGACCGGAAGCATCTGGAGGATACGCTCTCGCACGAGATGGTGCATGCGTGGGACCACCTGAGGTGGAACGTAGACTGGATGGGCGATTTGGACTTGAAGCATGCGGCGTGTACCGAGGTGAGTGGCCTAGCTAAAGCTTGCCAGAGGGGGGGAACTGACTTGGACAGATTCGTGCTTCTGCACTGAGCGGCGAATGCAGATGGACCAGAGAGGCGTTCACAAGAGGGAACTGGAGTTTGTCGCAGCAGTTCCAGGACTGCGTGCGTAAGCGCGCGATACAATCCGTCCTCAACCGGCCGAGGTGCAAGGACGACGTCCAGGCGACCAAGGTAGTCAACCAAGTGTGGGAGTCGTGCTTCAACGACACCAGGCCCTTTGACGAGGTCTACAGGTAATGAATGATTGAAATTGCTCAGCATAGAGCGTGTACAATAACCCCAACTCATGTAATTTTCCTCCTCACGTAGGAGGCACCACGAAGCAGTGTTGAATGCTTGGATGATATGACTATGGTTTTCGTTGGCTACTCCAAAAAACGACATGAAGAATCCCAACTCCCATACATGCAATGGAAACAAACCCCAAACCCCAACAAGCCGTAGATCAGAGCCGGCCTAATCCAGCATTAATAAAAAGAATGAACGCCGCTAATCCTACAAGGACCGTTATGCCTTGGCTGGTATGCATGAATCATGATGGTCATTAATCAGGAGCTTCTCTCACGGTTGGACGCTCGCTCGCCCTTTACACAGTGCTTGACGATCCACGGGTGGGTTTGGACCTGGTCCAGGGGTATTCTCTTCTCGGGGTCAAGAACAAGCAACTGGGACAATGGTTAGTCATGATCGCGGTAGGGCTGACTGGAATGCGGCTCACCTTCTTAATCAGGTCCTTCGCCTCGGGACTGACGAATGACGGCACAGTCATGTCGGCCCGAGCGATTCTCCTCTGCGTCATGACGGGCGTGTCCTCGAACGGCGCTTCACCAATGAGGAACTCGTACGTCAGGACACCCAAACTCCAAAGGTCGACCTTCTCGTTGTAGTAGTTGTCCGAGCTGCCGGGCTTGATCATCTCAGGCGGCAGGTAGTCGAGGGTTCCACACATGGTGTTGCGGCGGTTGTTGGGGGCATGCACACTCCAGCCGAAATCAGAGATCTTGATCTCGCCGTGGATACCCATCAGAATGTTCTCGGGCTTGATATCACGGTGGATAACGTGCTTGCGGTGAAGATACTTCAGCGCCGAGGCCATCTGGGCAATGTACTGCGCCGACTTCCATTCGGGGAAGCGGCTCTCCTTGCGGAGGTGCTTATACAGCTCTCCCTTACCGGCGAACTCAAGAATCAGGAACACACGCTTGCTGTCGTGGAAGTGTCCGTACAGCTGGAGAATATTGGGGTGGCGCAGGTTGCTCTGGATCTCAATCTCACGACGGACCTGCTTCTCGACGCGGCCCTGTTGCAGCTCGTTCTTGTGTAGGACCTTGAGAGCACAGATGAAGCCGCTTGTGCGTTCACGGGCGAGATACACACGACCGAACTTGCCCTTGCCAAGAGGGCGACCGATTTCGAACATGCCGAGGTGGAAGACCTTGGGAGGTGCGGGCTCGATGACGACGGAGACGGCGGACTTGCGCTCAATCTCAACGACCTCGTCGGACGTCCTTGAGGAGCTGGAGGGAAGGGGCTTTCTCGTTGGTGATGTAGGGTTTTTCGCCTCACGTTGTGCTGATTGCGAGGGGAGTTTTACCGAAGCGACGGCATTGGTGCTCTGGGACTGGAGGGCGACCTTGATGAGGTTCGGTCTGCTCGAGCTGTGTGCCAGCTGTGATGTCTTGACAATTGACTGAGAGAGAAGTTAGCAAGCCGTTGTACGGTTTGATGGACTTGTGCGACGGCGACGGCACGAACCTGAGCCTTGGAATAGAGCTTGGAGCCATCGCATGGGTCGTTCTCGTCATTCACAGACATGCGCTCGAAGCGCGACTCCAACGTTCGTGTGGCCATCGTGCTGTGTGGTGAGAAGATGACGAAAGATGAATGTTCCCTGTTGGTTAGAAGAGTGCCGTGGAGGTATTTTGGAAAGAATCTGGAGTGGCTGTCCTGGTTATTAAGAAAAGCTTCGGGTAACGATGCTGAGCCGCCTAAACAATGGGGGTGAGCCTGGTTGCCGGGGAAACAGCACCAGGGCAGCGACCCGCCCCACACCCTCCAACCCCCCCACTTTCCACTCCTCCAAGGACAGCGCGGGCGCTTGCGATGTCAGCTCCCTGGCGTGAACCTTTCCCGTTGTTGGTTACTCGAAGGCTGGTAGATACATTTGGCCGATGTCTCCTTAGCCTGATTCTTTACAAGCACTGTTTCAAGATCTGATGCGGGGTTTGATTGAGTCAAGTGGCTTTCTCGACATCGTTGTTCTGTAAGGGCCTTGTTTTGACAACTGCTTCCTGGTTTCTGCCAACTCATTAATTCGTGCTGCTATTGCCTACAGCCTCACAATTTCCATGCCATTTCCAGCCACTTTGCTTGCTGCTTCTTGAATATCGTCAATTGAAGCAGCGACGTACGTCGTCACCCTCTCTCTTCTCAGTCTGCTGCACCTATTCAATTTTTGCTTGGCCCAGTGTCATTCTATTGAGAGATATATCTGACCGCTGGCCAGACGAAGCCTCGCTGTTTTGGCCTTCAACACCACTTCAAACTCATCGAGCTTTTATCGGCCTAACATATAGAATATTCTGGCGTAATCGTCGCACGTGCTGTCGCTGCCCTCAACATTGCTTGAATCAGTCTCCTCGTATCGACTGTTACCTTCCCACTTATCCCCGTGGTGCGGCATGAAATTGATACGAAGGTGCCGATAGCCATGAGGTAATCACGTTCACGTCAAAACTCAAGTCAATCAACTGTACTTAAGAAATGGGCGTGATCGCTTCTTGTTATTGCTTTCCTAGTATCTTCGCTGTTTGTCTACTTCATGTCGTCTTGCTGAGCTCCGCTTCAAGCGTTTCTGTTGGGCAAAGCATCCTCGATGTTTCTCGGTCCAGCGTCGTAACTCAAGGGGCGATTGCTCCTGTTAACCAACAGTTTCATGGCCGATGGCTGATCATCTAAGTTGACCGAGTAACATCGCCGCTTCCCATGGCTATCCCATAGAGGCCTTGTGACAGGTGTACGATATTCAATCACGGGTTCCGCCGGTTGACGAATCGGCCGACGGAACATTCCGGCCATTCTGGCGAACATGCGGCGCGCACCCGCGCTGGTATCATAATATGAGCTTTTGGTCATGTCAGGACCTCTGGCATTGGTGCTCTGTTCAGGATGTACTTGGGGAGCCGGTAGGGGCCGGGGAGCCGATGGGGGCTGGGGCGTGGTCTCGTCCGGTCCTTCAGGATATCTTGATCCGAGGACCTTCAGTGCATGTTGAGCGTCTCTGCGGTTGAAACGGCCAGGCAGACCAGCTTCACGAAGCATCGATCGGACAATCCTGTATTCTCGGTAAGGGTTTGACTGTGGACGATTCCCGGGCGGCAACTGGCGAATCTTGGTCAGTGCTTTGTCTGCGGCGAATACTGTAGTGTCCTGGATTTCGTAGACCTTCGCCGGTTGTGCTGACACTCCGGCGTATGTATCGAGTGTGTTCAGCTCCCGGAACCTCCGGCTCAGAACGAGAAAGCGGATGTTTTCGGAGCTCGTGTGGTAAAGACTCGCGAACATTATCGGGCTGATTAGTCCTTGGTCCAATAAGAACAAGTCGACGACGGCATTGCCCTACATGCGTTGGATAGGACTGTACTCGGAGCAGACCATGATGGCTCCATTGAATGTAAAGTTGTACCAACCCAGACGGAACTGCATGTAGTTTCTCCATCCTTTGTCCAAATGGTCTTGAAAAAGCGCCTTTTCCAGACGATTCCGAGTGAGCTGGTAATTGTTCTTGTCCTTCCACGTCTCCGGGTTTCCTATTCCCGCCAGCAGTTTAGGGCTGTATCTTTTCTAAAACCTGCTATCCGGGCCGCCGATGGGGTCATGTTGTGGTTGGTGATGCCGTGGCTCGCAGTCTGGTTTAACAGGGCAGAACAGCCATGAAAACATGAAAGAGGGCCCTCCTTCGTAGGCCAAGTATTCGGTTAAGTCGTAGCGGGTCTGCTTCACCTTTTCTGACCCTGACAACCAGATCTTTGCTGATAGGAGATTCAACAGCCAATCTCGGTGTGCTACTGTCTTGAACGTCCTGAGACATCTATTGCATGTTGCTCCGATTGTCACATAGTCGCTCTCCGGCGTCGGTGACTGCATCAGCTGCACAGCTGGAAGTTCTCTTGGGTCATACCACATGGTAACGAAGACAAACGATGGTAATGGGTAGGTAGTGGATGATGGAATGAGTATTGGACGTAGTGAAAGTGGCAGATGTGCTGGCGTTGTTGCTGTTGATGTTGATGTCTTTGCTGTCGTTCTCAGTCGTTGTCCTGAGTCGTTGTCCTGAGTCGTTGTCGTCAGTCGTTGTCGTTCTTGCAGTCTTCGTGGTCGTACTTTACCTCTCGAATTCCACTGATAAGCAGTGAAGGAGCAAGTTGAAGTCACATCGGGCAACAGCGCCTGAGATAAATGGTTCGGTGGAAATATTCAAGGGGATAGCGGGCTGGATTAGCCCTACTGCTGCATACCTTATCCTGCGAACAGGAAGGTTCCTTCTGGGGCCATACTTTCTCAAATTTTCTACAGATGGCAGTCGGAGCACTTGGGAGGCAGATTCCAGATCTATCAAGCTTAAACCTGTCTCATTGGAGTCATGAAGTCTTGCCGAGTAAGCTAGTATACACAGAGCCAAGGACCAGCAATTGACAGATTATATGCGAGGCGGCAGAGGATGCAAGATTTGAGACGTGTCATGCACGAGTCATAATGATGAAATGAAGCAATATATTTCCTCTCTCAGAGGCCACAGACTTCCAGGGTATTCACTGCACCAAAGTAAGATGTAATGCAGAGGAAGCCATGAGGTTGTCTTACACGGCCTCGGTGACTCGGTGACCTCGGTGGAGTAAGTGACGTCTACCCCTCAGCTCACCGAGTGATGCAGGGATTGGATGCTGAGATCTCCAGTGTTCCCCGGCAAACCCCACCATCACCACCACCACCTTCAGAGCTCTCCAACTACCTTACCTCCGATCCGAACCGGGCCACTCACTCTCTTCGACCTCACCTCAACACCAACCAGCCATCTTCAGGGCCGCCTCTTTCTCCCGCCTCCCCAGCACAGTCCCAACGCTTCGAACCAGCGACGCGATCGCCGACCGACAAGATGAACCACATAACCTCCCCAAACGAACCCTTCTTAAAGCCGGCCGCACTCGACGCCGCGACGACCTCCCACACGCAATCCCGCTTCCGTATCTCGACCCGCAAGCTTCCCATCTCCAAGGCCGGCCCCATCGACGAAATGACAGCCTCCCTCGGCATCCCCGTCCCCGAAATGATCTTCGGCGACAACCTCGTCAGCATAACCCACATCCCCACGGGCTGGTCCATCTCCTTCAACGCCTACGACGCCCTCGACGGCGTCGACAAGACGGACAAGAAGATGCTCAAGGTCGCCTACGCCAAGGACTGGTCCTCCTCCCGCGAGAAGACCAGCGCCGGCATTAAGGAGGTCGTCAAGCCCTACGACTGGTCCTACTCGACCGAGTACCGCGGCACGCTGGCGCAGGACGGCGCCGGGGCCAAGAAGCTGGAGGACACGCAGGAGAAGCAGATTCCCCTCGAGCTGCTCAAACGCCGGGACCCGATCCTCTTCTTCGACGAGGTAGTGCTGTTCGAGAGCGAGCTCGACGATAACGGAATCTCGATTGTGAGCGTCAAGCTGCGCGTGCACGAGAAGAGGATGCTGCTGCTGTGCCGGTTGTTCATGAGGCTCGACAACGTCATCGTGCGCATTCGCGATACGAGGGTCTATGTGGATTTCGAGACGGACGAGGTCATTCGGGAGTACACGGCTAAGGAAGCCAGCTTCGAAAACGTCAAGAGGGTGAGTTCCGTTCGGTGAAAACAACGGCCTGCGCAATGCTAACTGCCAGCTCAGTCACTATTCATGGAGGGCCGGTTGCCAGATGATATTGTCATTGCCCTGCGCGACCCGAATGTGCTCATGAACCTGTTGCCCACCGTCGAGCGGGAAGTGCAGGCCGTTTCGCTCAAGCAATGAGACCCTTGTTGGCTTGCTCGAGTTCCCAATGTTTGCGGGCGGCGTTTTGGATTTGGAATGAGCTTTAAGGCGTTACAGGCATTCAAAAGTAGGTATGACGATACCACGGCAGTGAAGAGAAGCAGCTTGCGCCGCTGAGATGTGCAAAGAATTAGCTCTGTTTTCCGTATTGACTGCAAATTTTCTCCATGACGAAGAAACAGTCAAAACGCCATTCTCCAGCGAGGCCGCGATGCAAAGTATGAGCTATCAAACTGAACCGGAGAACACAATCTGCCGATGCGAGAAAAAAACCCCTCCTAGCTTTCGTAAACATAATATGGAACTCCGTTTCCTCCCATCCACGCCATTTCCTTTTGTCCCGAAGCAAAAAACAAACCGGGAATAATCATGTCCGTTTTGAATAAGATATCCGCCCCGTCCCTCTTCTTCATCATTCACCGCGCATCCCGATTCGGTGACGAGGCCTCCGTGACCTCTTCGAACTCCAGCTCCCAGCGGTCAACCTCTTTAAACTTGCGGGCTGCCTGCTTGAGCTCTTCGGCAGTAGGCATCGGATCGCTGCCTTCTGGCAGCTCCACCGTCTCATCCTCAGCACCCGGAGCAAAGCTTTCTTCAGCCTCACCCGCAGGCTCTGCCACATCCTCGACATCCTCAACCTCGGCATCCTGATCTTCGACCTGATTCTCCTTATCAGACAGACGGCGACTGTAGGTCCGCGAGGGACGGCTGCTTCTCGTCGCTGGCTTAGATTTTGCAGTCGCAGTAGTCTTGCCGCCGCGGGAGGGAGGCCGGTTGGCCGAGCTACGGTTGAGAGGTGCCGCCTTTGCCCGCCGAGAACGCGTGCGTGTATCGGCGTATGAAAGCTCGTCGTCGTCCTGGGCCCCGTTCGCGTTCTCGACGTCCTCGTCCTCGTCCTCTGAGTCTTCCGCGTCAAAAGGATCGCGGGCCTTCTTGTGGCGTCTCTGGGGCAGCAAGCCCGTCAGTTCTGCTGTCGTCATCTTCTTTTGCTGCTTCTTTTTCTGAGCATTCTTGCGTGTGGCGGGGAAGTTGGGCGAGTGGGTGAGGGAGGGCGGGGATGAGACATCAGACATGTTGCCGTCCCGCATCGGCGTAGTCGGCGAGGCGCGACGACGGCGATGCTTGGCTAATGTGTGGATGTCGGGCCACGCCTCGTTATCTTCGGAGCCACTGCTCTCGGGCGGTGCCATAATCTCATCCTGGTTGGGCGTGACTGGGCGAGGGATGTTTGTTGCCCGTGTAGGAGTCATCACAGGGGAGGGCAAGTCAGACAAAGACGAGTCGCTGTCGTCATCGATCAGCTCGGGCTGCTCAGGCTCTGTCCGCGAAGCCTTGCCAGGACGGTCTTCATCGTCATGGCTTTCTACACTCTTCCGCTTCCGAGACTTCGCACTGGAAGTAGCCGCGGCCTCCCTTTCGGGTTGTGAATCTGGTGCCAAAACCTGTTGAGAATCGGTCACCGGCTCAGCTTCCGACTCAGAGTCAGGCTCAACTGCAGGTGGCGGCTGCGTCCTGCGACGGTTGTTGATGGGGGTCGACTCGGCCTCTGGGTTGAAGTCATCCTCATTTTCGTCCCCAGACGCAGGTTCGGACGATGGCTCCAGCGGACGCTGAGCACGCTCCTTCTGTGCCGTTCCCAAGATACTCGGCTCCCTCTGTCTGCGCCTGAAGTTGCCGATGTTGAACATGGAGCTAATGCCTGGCGTGCTGATCCCGCGACTGCTCGGCCTGATGGGGTTGTCGTCCTTGTTGATGCTGATACTCGGCGCGCGACCGCGACGCCGAAAGTTGCTCACACTGAAGGTCGAGGTGTCAGAGCGGGGCGCACTCGGCGGCGCAGCGGCAGGATCATCATCGTCATCCATCGTGGTATCGAGTCCGAACAAGTCGTCATCCAAGTCCAAGCCCGTGGTATCCCTCCGTTGCTGCACCGGTGTCGCGCGTGTCTTCCGTCCCGCCTCAACTGACGAGTCGGACTTCTGCTGGTCCTCCGCCGGCTTCCCATTGTTGTTCTTGGTGCCTTCCGTAGCCTCGTCTGATGCGCCACCTGCCGCCTTCCGCTGGCGCAAACTTGTGCTCCTGCGTAGGCGCGTCTCCTCCTCATGCTCCTTCCTGATGACCGAATGTTCGCGATCGCTATGGCTGTAAATGTCGCTGCCCGAAGCAGGCGCGGGGCTCGATTTATCCTCGGTCGCGGCAGCAGTCACAGCGGCGACAGCTGAAGCGGCTGGGGCGCGACGCGTTCGCTTGGGTCGCGGCATGCTTTCGAATTACTGAGATATTGGTGCGGATTGGGTATGATAATTCGGAGTGATATTCGGCAAATCGATATATCTCGAGTGGCGGAGCTACGACCTTGAGGATGGGGGCGTGGCTGAGGATAAGGATGGCGAGGGTCTGTGATATTTTGATGTGTGGGAGGGAAACGCGTCGCGAACCCCCAGGATGCTTAATCCGTCATGACCCACCCGCCGTCGAATTGAAAGCAGAGCTAGCGCCACACCACCAGCCACATTGTCAACGTCGCGCCTCAATTCTGGTTGGAGGCTAGAGAGTTGATTAACTAGACCATTTGCTTTGATGTACCCATCATACGAATAAGATTTTACTCGAACGTGCGATTTTGCTTAAGTGATAATTAAGCTCGAAGTTGAGACCTTTGCGTCCCCGGTGACACCAATTCAAGTCTATCTCAGATATATGCGTCCATAACCTCGTATCGTGGTCCCCTTTTCTGGTATACATGCTATTCTTACATCGTGTTGTACAAATGTGAGACCCAAACCTAAATCAGGGCTTGTCCCATGAACATGCTCTCCTTCACCTCGGCAACAACGTCCTTCTTGTCGTCCTTTCCGAGGAGGACAATACCTCTTCCACGGCGTCCCATGCGACCTGCACGCCCCAGACGGTGGATGAAGTCGATTGTGGTGTGCGGCACATCGTACAGAATTACGTGACGAACTGCCAAAGTGTCGATACCTCGTGAAGCAAGATCGGTGGCAACGATGACCTTGGTGTTGGGTAGAGACCGCTTGCCTTGAACGGAGGATTGAGAGGGGACGGCACGTAAAGGCTCCGCAGAGGTGAACGATGAGAGCATTTCCGACTGACGCATGTCGGCCGTGTCTCTGTTGAGGGCAATGGCGTCAATGCCCTTGGAGCGCAGGTAGTCGGCAACTTCTGTGGTCTTTTCGCGCTCGTTGACAAACACCATGATGCGACGGACATCAATCTCGTCCTGGACGGGCCCTTCATGTTTCGATGCCTCCCGGCCGATGGTATAAATAGCATCGGCGCAAGCGAGATTCTTGTTGTTGCGGTACGGATCCTTGACAACGTCGATGACACCCATTTGTACACGACGAGGGATGGCATGGAGGTTTGGTGTTGTGATTCGGGTCATGTTAGGGAAGTTGTTGGCAAGGTAGTTGTCCAGTCTCTTGGGGATGGTGGCCGAGCAGAGGACGAACTTCTGCAGCGAGGGCATTGCTCTGTCAATAATTGAGGTAGTGACAGGCGCGAAGCTTCGGTCAAACAAGGAGTCGGCCTCATCGACAACCAAGTGCGTGACTTGTGACAGGATGTTGGGATCTGAGTCTGCCATGGAGGCAAGCAGGTGAGGTGTCGCGATGATCATGTCCACACCGCGAGGCGAGTAGAGATTGCGCTGGATTTGATTGGCGCTGAGATTCGACGATAGCTTCTCGGACTTGAACTTGACCGCGTGTGACAGCGTCTTGGCGACACGGCCGACTTGGTCTACAAGCTCTGCCGAGGGCACCAGAATAATGACACGAGGTCTAGCCATGGTCGGGTGAGGCTCGTCGAACGCAGACATCTTCTTCGACTTGGAAGCCTGCTCTCTTGCCTTTTCCTCCTCAAACCTCTTCTTGTAAGCCTGGATCTCGGGGTTTTGTTCCTCGGCGATCTTCAAAGCATTGACGGACGGAAGCAGGTATGCTAGCGTCTTGCCAGAACCCGTCTCGGCAGCAAGCAGGAAGTCCTGCCTCTTCTCGCCCCGGACCTTGAAAGCGCTGGACTGGCCCAACATGGCCGGAATGGCAAGTCTCTGAACCGCCGTTGGCTTGACGTCAACCATGCCCCGCAAAAGATCCTCATAGATTCCAGTCTTGACTTGAGGAAGCAAATTGAACTGCTCAAAGGACTCGTATTCCTGCATCTTGTCCTTTAAGTGGTTTCTCTTCCCATACGAAACGCCGGCCAGGGCCCGCTGCATCTTCAGCGCCTTTCTCGAGTCCGCTCCGGAGTCGGAGTCGCCCCTCCGAGATCTTGGGCCTGTGTTCGACTGCGACGGGCGCGCAGGGCGTCGCGCAGTTACGGGTGCTCTGAAGTTCGTCTGGTTCATACCGCCAAAAGGTCCTGGGACCAGTCGTCGGGGCGGCTTTCCATCTCGATCTCTCGGTCGGGAGACTTTGTCGGACAGAACCATGCGCGAAGGCGTCTTCGCCTTGGTTGCAGCGCCGCCGTAGCTCGCGGTTTGTGTGATCCATGGCGATGTGGCTAGTCTAGGAAAGGCTTGAGGTCGGAGTGTGAATTGGCATCGTGGGCATAGGGATGCCAGAGTTCGTGGCGGCATGGCGGGCGTTTTGCGATATGGAGCAGGTTGATGAAGGATTGTCGAGTGCGACCCTTGGGCCCATCTGTAAATTTTAGAGCTCAGTTCGAGAATTTCTACGCTAAACCCCAACGTCGGCGTGGCCTAAGCTCCGTGCCGACCGATGATTGCGCACCGTCAGGGATCCTGTGCCTTGGGCGCTCCTGGTAAGCTTCCGAAGTGGCATCTTGAAAATCGATTTCTTGCAAAAGACGGACTTTAAGGCGAACGAGAACACCAAAATTGACTGAGCAAACACCGACTCTTGTTATTTGTTCTCCTTGGCGCTGGCTTTCAGATTCCGTCCTCGCTCAAGCACATACAGTTATGTTTGAAGGACTTGATGGAGTCCATTGGTTAAGTTGTAGCATGTCTTTCGCAAGATATCCTTCACCTTGCTTTCCTCAGTGTTCTCTGCTGCATACATACACTGAACACGTGTATCGATCCCAATACACATCAAGGTATGCTTCAACACCAGCTTCTTTCCAGTAGGGGGTGGCAGTTCACTGCAGACATTCTGTAGGGCTGGCTGTCAATCATCCAATTCCATCCATGGATGCCGCCGCCACAGGGGCGCGGACTCGCCGTATGTCTTGGCCAAGGATCTGTCCGCATGCTGCTGTGGCTGTGGCGCTCAGCAGGGAGTTATCCGAGCTTTTTAGGCCGTTGGCCCCCCATCCCGCCGTCACAACCGTGGCCGCCATCCCAGCCGCGTGGGACCTCCCTTCATAGTCAGCCCCGTTTACCACTCTACCCGAGGAGCACGCTGGCGAGTTAGAGGGTCCCCTATTCAAATAAGGTCAGATATCCGTACCTGAACTATCTTGCCTCCTTTGTCCCCATCGTCGCCCGACCGACGTCAACCCTTTTTTTTTTCCCTTCTCCCTCCTCTCGTTGCTTTTCTTCTCTCTTTCTGTCGTCTTTTGCTGCACATCCCGGCAGGATACCCTCGGACGTCTGAATATTTACCCAGAAGCATGTGCATCCGCAGGTGACGGAACCGAAGCAATGAGTGCCGATCTCTTGGACCTCGATAGCTTCTACTCGAGCCCTCCACCGCCGCAGCAGCAACCACAGCAAAAGCAGCAGCAGGGGGGCCAGTTTGGACAGCAACCAAACCTGCTGCAGCGCCCTCAGCAGGTCACGGCAGCATCGACTGACTTCTTTGACTTTACCAACTTCACCAGCAACAACGGCGGTAGCAAGCTGGCGGCGGCACCTCCCGCCCCTGCTCAACAGACTCAAACTCAGACTCAGACTCAGCCATGGCCGGATTTTCAGACGCAGCAGCCAAGTGGTGCTACCGCTGCCAGCAGCAGTACCAATAACGAAGGATGGGGTGACTTCGGCTCATTCTCATCGGGCTTCATGTCCTCGACGCCAACCATCCAGCAGCCTCAACCGCAGAAGCCGATTCAGCAAAATGTCGAAGAAGAAGATGATTTTGGGGACTTTGAGGTCGCCGAGCCTACACCTACTCAAAGGTCATTCGTTCTACCGCCACAGACGAACAAGGCGAGGGCATCACCTCCGCCCAGGACTCGCCTTGCCCGGGCCTCGACGCTGGATCTCATGTCGAACAACTTGATTGATGTCATCGATATGCCCATGGGCTCGAATTTGGCACCTATCCCCAGCCCAGGCTTACCTAGCCCTGGGTTATCTGCGCAGCAGCCTAACCGGCAACCAAGCCCAGGCACATGGACATCAGGGCCGTTGAAGCCACCAGCTAGCCCGAATCTCTCGGCCCAGAGAGGAACTTCACCCAAGCCCCAGCCCAGCCCCAGGCTCAGGGGCCAGATGCCAGTCGTATCGAGAAACCCGAGTCCTGCCAGGAACCCAAGCCCTAAACCAACGAAGAAGGCTGACTCCAACATTCTATTTGATGCGGAAGAATTTGAGCTGCAGGGCGGAAATGACGACGATGACGACGACGATGAGTTTGGCGATTTTGAAACCGTCCAGACCCCTTTTCCAGGATCGAACATGAGCCCAACCTTGGATTCCGCTCCAAAGCAGAAGCAGCAGAAGCAGCAGAAGCAGCAGAAGCAACCGCAGCAAATGTCCCAGCCGGCATCCATGGACTTGCTTTCTCTTGACGACCCTTTGCCTATTTCTCAGCCTCAGCCGACGAGGCCGCAGCTGTCATCCTTGAATCTCAACGCGCCAGCTTCGCCGTACCCACAGGCACCAAAGAGTCCGTCATTCCAAGAACGTAATCCCTTCCCAGGCCTAGGACTCACCACTCCGACAAACGCAGATTTCAAAAAGGAAGAAGACAAGCAAAAGTCTCCCTCGCCCATCACCGCCTGGCCAGCCTTCGGCCAGACATCATCTGACAAGCCATCTGCCGCCGTCAAGAAGTCCACCAGTGTTGCCAAGCAGCCCACGGTGGAGGAAGATCTCTGGGGCGATTTCGAGGATTTTGATGATGAACCTTCGGCCATTGACTCCAGCAAGCCCCCCGAAAGCTGGGACTGGGACGCGATTGACAACGTGAAGCCCGTGCCGAAGCCTGCACCAAAGCCGGCAGCTGCTCCTGCTCCGGCTGCCACACAGACAATGACAAACCTGCTAGGAGACCCGGAACCTGCCCCGGAAGTCAGCGACGACGCCCCGCCGCCGATCAACATCCCTCCGCCCTCTGTTCTTCTTTCCATCTTTCCCCAGCTTCTCGAGACCGCCAACACGGCCTTATTCAAGCCCTTGAACGGCCAGATGCCCCCGGTCAAGAAGAAGATCCTCTCCGACCCCAAGACAGTAACCTTCCTCAAGGGCTACCTCACCCTCGCCGCCGTCGCGGCTCGCGTGATCGCGGGCCGCAAGCAGCGATGGCACCGCGACAAGTTCCTGTCGCAGGGGATGGCCATCTCGGCGGCAGGCGCAAAGGGCATGAAGCTCGCAGGGGTGGACAAGGCGCAGGCGGCGCGCGAAGATCGCGAGGCGGCTGACGTGATCGGCGTGTGGAAGGAGAACGTCGGGCGGCTGCGGTCCGCCGTTGTGACGGCCAACTCGGCCCTGAAGAACGAGCAGCTCCGCGTGCCGGAACTCAGCGAGACGATGCTCGTCTCGACGGCCAAGGTCGTGCCGACGGCGCCCAAGGCTTGCATTATCTGCGGCCTGAAGCGGGACGAGCGGGTGAGCAAGGTTGACGTGGACGTCGAGGACAGTTTTGGAGAGTGGTGGGTTGAGCACTGGGGTCACCGGGCGTGCAAGAACTTTTGGGTTGAGCACGAGAAGCAGCTGCGGCAGAGGTGAAGGGGCGGTAATGGCTCGCGGATATATCCAAGCGTATATACTGAACGTATATGATACCTTGAGCGGCTTCTTTTGGTTGGATAGGCGGTACATTTACAGATACAGACAATTAGTTTGAACACAAGCAACAGAGAAACCGTCACTCAGCGGAGTAATCCATCGTCGCTCTTGTGTGGTGTGTGCCAGTCCTTGACAGGTCCAGAAACTGAACCGCGGCTTTCATGCCCTCACCCGTGTTTACAGCACCATGATCCTGGCGATACATTTATAGAGTCAGGTCCAATCAGATACTTTGCGCTAAGCAATAGAGCCTCGTTCCTTTGACCGAGTAAGTCGGCCAATGCTAGAATCTGTATCGTCAGTTCGCTTGACAACCTTGATCGGCGTTATGCGCATCTCCCGCTGCCGTCGTCTATCGACATGGGGGTATCCCAGTCGCGGCAGCCGTCGCTTGCAATGCGCCGCCAGACGCAAAGCTCGGCTCCCGTCACATGGCGCGGGTCAAAAAAGGAACAGCCGTGCTACTCGGTCAAGAAGCAAGGCCACGGCTGTGGTGAGCAGCAAGACGGACGGCACTGGCATTAGCGGAGAGACTACTGCAACAAAGACGCTACGTGAGGGCTGCTGGAGCTTGGAGGAGTGATTTCCTCGTGGAGTCGTCAACGGCACAATTCGACCCCACTGCCGGGGTGCCACTTGTCTGGCCAATCTGGATCATTGAAGAGACTACTTCTCTGGAATGGTTAAGCCAGAAGGCGGCGGCGGCATCGTGTGGCGGGCAGAATAGTGGGGGGCTGGAATGCGGCGGTTCTGCTTCTATGCGGCCAGTCCAGTCAGGCAATTGAGAGCTCCGCGTGGTCCGGATGTTGACGGCGGCTGCAGAATCGAGTTACACAGCAGCTCGGTCCTGGCAGCCAAGAAGTTATGCCGCAGGTCTACTAAGATGCCAGATATGCTCACATTTCCGCTGCTGGAATGGGGCGGCGGTAGGAAGTGAGCCATAGAGGCATAGGCTGATATGGGATTTCTGATATTGGATAGCCATTTGACCGCAAAGACAAAGGAGGGACAGGGAGGCTGGAACATTTATCGGTACCGTTTCGCTAACCGTCGATTGAGTCTCCCAAGCTGCAAAGGTACCTCAATGAAGACTTGGGCGGGAGCCAAGCAACCCAATGGACGTTCGCGCCCGTACCCGCGCACCCGCGCTAGAGATCAAAGACGACGCACACTGCAGCAGCGTGACGGGTGGAGAAGGAGGACGCAGCGAAGAGCTCTTGTTGATCAGGGCGTCCTGTATGCTGGGTTTGTGGTAGGAGGAAGGTGGACGGCTACTGGAGCTTGGGACGCTCCACGGGCTCCATGGCTGCCCACTGCCCTGCGTTTTGCGCCTGTGCCCTGACGGGAGGAGCAGTGAGGGGAGGAGGGGGGCATCTGTCATGTCATTGATGTGCAGCTGCGAGTGCGACGGGAGTCTGTAGCGTACCTAGGTCAGGTAGGTAGACACGGATACCGCACACAGCGATGCGGCACCCAGACTTTCCTGTCGCGCGTCGCAAGTCGGGCAGTTGTAACCTGTTCGATTGGACACTCTGGTCGATCGCGATGCTTGCCGTGCAATGTTCCGATGCGACCGGGTCAGACACCAGAGATTCCGGGGGAAACTAGCAATGCGCATTGCGCTGAGAGATTCAACCCTGAAATGGAGGTCGATTCGAGACGGCCTGGAATGCTTCTTCCCTGTCATGTGCCCTGGCGGGGATCAGTCCGAAGAGCTCCAGTGTCCCCCCAAGAGGCCACCTGGGGACCAAGGGATCATCTCCAAAGTTTGCGCCCCGCCCGCGACGAGTGTAAGTGGTGTGAGAGAGGGCGACCGGAGGGATGCACTCTGCCCTGCGAGAGACGGGTATCACGGAAGATGGGTGGTGGATGTACTTCGTGTGAGGGTGGTGTTGCTGCTGGCAGGTGACGGTTTGCGCGATTCCACGTACAAGCATCACCGCCTGGAGATGGAGAGGAAACGGTTTGAGAAAGCTTGGGCGTAACCTGCTGGTCGTCTCGTCCCGTCCTGTCTTGTTTGTTGCTCAGTCACAGACAGCTCTTGAGTGTGAGAGGAAGAGGGGACGTGGGAGTCACATATGAGGGGTCCCAGAAGTGACACTAATTGAACGAGGGGACGCAGGGCAGCAGCAACGTCGCCGTCACTGTTTTCCAGACCTGCTTGCTCAAAGGGCCCCGGAGGAAAAGGGCCCAGACGCTGGGTAAGCTCCATGTCGCGTGGAGGGGTCCAAGGGGAGGTACGCTCTGGGTACAGCTTGGGAAGCATGTGCGGGAGGGGCAGGTGACTTGCTGCGACGGTGGCTCTAGCCCCTTCTCAAGTACTTCTTTTGTCTAATTTCGCGGGAAGGTACACATGATGCCGTGCTACGAGGTGGGGCAGGAGGTAGCTGCCGTTGGAATCCTCAGTCGCAACCCACCGGTGAGTCACGTACCTGCCGCGTCTCTTCTCCCATATCAAGCCCTGCAAACGACGCAGCTCCAGCGAGAAGCTCCCCCAATTCAACCCTGCGCACCTGCCTTCCAGCCTAGAAAGCTATCAACCAGCACAAATTTTGACACTAAGAGAGTACCGAGCTTCTCTTACTGCACCACGCAGACCTGTAAGTACCTGCCTCCCCTCCCACACTTCCACCAGAAAAAAAACCACCTGCGGCGCGCGCACTTTCCCTCTCGCTCTTACAATTACCTACCTACTTTTCTCCCCCCAAATCTCTGCCCGCACTTCTTCTCGTCCTTCACCTCACTCTCTCCACGACCAACCTCACTTCTCTCCGGCCACCCCAACTCTTCTTCTTCACCTCTTCACCTCACCCAAACTCTTCCAAATCCATCCTCTCTCCCGCCTCAACTCTTCTCTTCCCCCTCCCGCCTTACATCACCCTCAACCCGCTCTCTTCCATCCCACCCTCCGAGGCTTCGCCTACATCTCACCCCTCCAAACCCCGACCTCTTCCCCGATCCACCACCCACCTCACTACCCACCGTCAACCACGGCGCATTCGTCGCATCGTTAACAACCTACCGACTCATAAAGACGGGCAATTCGTACGCAAGTACTCATCTACCGTCGTCTCACGGGCTCGAATCAGAGTTCCAAATAACCCACTTTCCAATTTTGGGTCGCACCTGCCCGCTCTACTTAACCCCTCCTTCCTGATCGCCAAAGCTCAGGAAAAAAAAACCAAAGGTAATTATTAGCACCACACAAATCACCCCGCCTCGCATCACCAACTCACCACCTCATCTCCCCCGATACCTCTGCTTGGGTCACACCTCTGGGAAAATCCGCCTGTCGTCTGCGACCTGCTACATTCAAGGTGTATACACTACCAGACATCCCAATACCCTTTCTTGCCCCAATCAAAATGCCCCAGATGGTTGCTCGTGTTATTGCTGGCCTGTGGCGCCTGTAATAACTTCCGACGCAACCCGCTTTCCACAATATTCACAATTGCCAAGCGCATCAATTTTGCTTTTCTAAATACACCATTCAATCATGCAATGACTAACTTTTGGTCTCAGACTTCGCTGCTGCCTCCGCGACCGACTGCGCCCCTTCATCCCATCAAATTTCGGATATCTCACCAGCTTTCAAAATGTCCGCGGTTCAAGATATCTCTTCCAACGGCAACGACCTTGTCGACTCTCTCGACCGCCTTAAGGTTGATGACGGCGAGCCGAGACTCGGCCCCGATGGCGAGCCTGCTCCCCGTACGGAGGAGGAGTATGCTGTGTCTCAGCTCACCCTTCGCGCCATCGTCTCTTCCAAGGAGGCCGGTGTGATCATTGGAAAGGCTGGCAAGAACGTCGCTGATCTTCGCGACGAGACCGGTGTCAAGGCTGGCGTGTCTAAGGTTGTTCAAGGTGTACACGACCGCGTTCTCACTATCACTGGTGAAATTCAGGCCATCTCCAAGGCCTACGCCATTGTCGCGCAGGCTCTCCTCGAGGGCGCTCCTGCTATGGGCATGGGCGGCGTCGTCCAGAACAATGGCACCCACCGTAAGCAGCCGCATGTCGTGTCTTCTAAGGAGCTTCATGCTAACAACTTCGCAGCTATCAAGCTCTTGATTTCCCACAACCAGATGGGAACCATCATTGGTCGACAGGGGCTGAAGATCAAGCACATCCAGGACGTTTCTGGTGTCCGCATGGTGGCTCAGAAGGAGATGCTCCCTCAGTCCACCGAGCGCATTGTTGAGGTGCAGGGAACCCCGGATGGCATCAAGGCTGCCGTTTGGGAGATCTGCAAGTGCCTCGTCGACGACTGGCAGCGTGGTACCGGCACCGTTCTCTACAACCCGGTCGTTCGCACCCAGCCTGGCACCACTAGCAGCACTATTGGCGGCGGAAGCGGTAGCTACTCTTCCACCGGTGGTGGTCGCTCTGCTGAGTACAGCAGCCCCCGCGTCATGCGCACCGGCAACGGTGCCGACTTCAGCAACGGCGCAACTCGCCCGTACGGCCGCCGCTCTGACTCTGACGCTGCTTCCCGTGGACCCCCCACTCATGATGAGAACGGAGAGGAGATCCAAACTCAGAACATCTCCATTCCCGCTGACATGGTCGGTTGCATCATCGGACGGGCTGGTTCCAAGATTAGCGAAATCCGCAAGACCTCCGGCGCCCGCATCTCCATTGCTAAGGTAATTATTTGCTCGTGCTGTTTGTTGAAATTGTGCTAACTAATCATCCCAGGCCCCCCATGACGAGACTGGCGAGCGCATGTTCACCATCATGGGCACTGCTAAGGCCAACGAGTCTGCCCTTTTCCTGCTGTACGAGAACCTGGAGGCCGAGAAGATGCGCCGCTCCCAGGCTCCTGCCTCGGAGTAGATGGTTCTGTGTTTCAATTTCCAGCTCTTGAACTTGCAGACTTTGGCCGCAAGGCTTGAAACCAGGACAGCTGACCCTCTAACTGTCAGTGGGTCCGGGACTCGAAAAACGCGCCCTTCTCTATTCTGTTCACTTTCCTATTTCTCAATTTTGAAGTTTTTTTGGGACGGCGAAAAGCTCAGGCATGCTGAAAGCATCACGTGGGTACCAGCAGGTTGTGGCCCCGGCTTTCGCTTTTCTCCAAGGCGACACACTTGCTCATTTTGGAGGAAAGGTTTTCCAGTCAACGTTTGGGCAGGCAAAGATATCCCAGGGTCTAAGGATCGGGATGTTTATACGACCTTCACGAACATACGGCAGGTGGCGTGTCATCCAAGAAGATGACGAGCTATTCATGATTCACGACGCGGGATACCTGTTCGAAGCCATGGCTTCGAAGATACATTAATAATGATTATCGGCCACCGACACTCAGATCAATGAACTCGCAACCCCTCATCCCCTTACCCTCTCTTCACCGACAACGACTGGACCGAACACACAAGTCAGTGGCCTTAGTATCGTTTGCAGGTCTTGGGTTATGGAATGGCTCTTGGACGCTTCTGGTATTGGCTTTATTTCCGACACCGGGAGGATTCTTCATAGTGATACCATTCCATGACTAGGCAGACAAAAATACCCTTTTGCAAGGCCGCTCTAAATATTTCCTGTCCCTTACGTGATGTTTGAGTGCACTGACAAACGTCGGATCATTTGCTGCGGCCCTTCAACTTTTATTTCACCATCGCCCCCCTTTGAGTCTGCTGTTTCGTACTGCGCTTGCCCATCTTCATCACTACGCCTGGGACAGCATTCTGCAATCCACAAGATGCGGAGGTGAAGCTCCCATTTGGGGCGCGGCGCAAGCATGGCAGGTCCAGGATCAAGATGCGCTCCTGCTGTGATTGGCCAATGCCGCGCGGGGTTCTGGGTACCTGTTGGCGATGCCGATCCGGAGAGGAGGCACCGCTGGGCTGATTCCTGATAAGGTTAGGGGCAGTTCGCCAACGGACAGTGGAGGGGACCCTGAAGAGGCTTGGAAGGGGTGAGTTCAGGGGGGTCTGACGGGTAAAGGTAAGCTCTCCACCTTATTTTTAATTTTGGGATGAAGCCAACCTGTCATCAGCCTGAGCTCATCAACTTCGACAACAATACCGGCTCTTGTCTTTCATTTCCCCTCATCTTCAAGTTTCTTTTTGGGTTGAACGTCACCCGCTTGTTTGCTTCTTTTCTCTTCCTCACTTTTCGGCTGTTCTCTCTTTTGACTCGAGTCGTTCTCTTGACTGTCCCTATATCGTGCGACCGGGACACACGAAACCGCTCCCGATTGACATAATTCGCGTCGCGACAATCGCAATGGCGCGCTCGAAGCAGGCCACGCCCGTGAGGCGGCAAACCTCGTCCGAGTACTTTTCCAAAGCCGACCTCGCGCGCACGCCCAGCAACGGCGAGGCGACGCAACCCAACGGCAAGGCGACTGCTGTCGCAGCCGTCCCGGTCGAGGCCAAGGAGGCCGGCGCATTGCAGATTCTGATCGCCGTTGGCGGTATCTACGCCTCGTTGTACGTGCTTCGCCGTCGCTTGAGGGACTACATTCGGTATCGAGAACTTACTGACTGATGACTGCAGCCTGACATGGGCATACCTCCAAGAGAAGCTCACGACGACTCCCTACGGCCCCGCGTCCAAGCCCGAAGTCTTCAAGTATCCCGTTTTCCTCAACACGATCCAGTCCCTCTTCGCCGCGACGACAGGCCTGCTCTACCTCGCCTACAGCTCCCGCAACAAGCCCTCGCTCCCGCCCGTCTTTCCCTCGCAGAAGATCGTCTGGCCCCTCGCCCTCGTCGCCGTCACCTCCTCTCTCGCCTCCCCCTTCGGATACGCCAGCTTGAGCCACATTGACTACATTACTTTCCTGCTCGCCAAGTCCTGCAAGCTGGTCCCGGTGATGCTGCTGCACACCACGCTCTTTGGCAAGAGGTACCCTCTGTACAAGTACCTCGTCGTCGCGGGCGTGACAGCTGGCGTGGCCGTGTTCACCCTGCACTCTGGCAGCAAGAAGAAGAAGTCGGTCGTCAACCCGGACGCGAACATGCCGTGGGGCATGCTTCTTCTGAGCATCAACCTGCTCTTCGACGGCCTGACGAACAGCACGCAGGATTACATATTCAGCACGTTCAAGGGCTACACTGGCCCGCAGATGATGTGCGCCAACAACCTTATGAGCACGGCCGTCACGCTGGGTTATCTGCTGCTGAGCCCGTGGCTCGTTCACACCGGCCTCGGCGAGTATCTCGGCATGGACGTCGCCGGGAACGCGGGGGAGTTAAAGGCTGCGTTGGGCTTCATGGCGAGATACCCTGCGGTCTGGTGGGATGTGCTCGGGTTTGCCGCATGCGGTGCCGTCGGGCAGGTTTTCATCTGTGAGTTGCCGTCTTTCCCTTCTTTTCCCTTTGAAAACTTGTTGAGTCTGGAGGCTAACACAAGGGGTAACAAAACAGTCTATACCCTCTCAACCTTCTCCTCAGTCCTTCTGGTCACCGTCACCGTCACGCGCAAAATGGTCACTATGGCGCTCTCCGTCTTCGCCTTCGGCCACAGCCTCTCCAGCCAGCAGTGGCTCGGCGTCTCGCTCGTCTTCGGTGCCATCGGTGCTGAGGCACAGATCGCGACCAAGGAGAAGAAGGCAAAGGAGGCTGCCAAAAGGGCTGCTGCGGCTGGCAAGACGCAATAATTGCCCCCCCCCCCCCCCCCTTCTCTTTGAACACCTCACTTCAAGCGGTAGAGTTGCTTGCAGCAGCTACCAAATGCGAAGGCCGAAGATGCCAGTTCCATTGACTTGTTCTGGCATCCTTCTACATCACCACAAACCCCCTTATAAGATATCCAAATTTTGTTTTCCGTTTGTCACACGGCGCTATTTCAAGTGTCGGTCTTATATATACACATACAAAGACCAACAGAGTCTCTGGCGTTCAGGGTAAAGGGGGCTTTTTTTCTAGACAGGGCAGTCCGCAGACCGGACTCGAATACAAACTATTAGCTCAAAACTGTTTTTTTTTTCTTTTTGACTAGAGGTCGTTTATGATTTGCCCTGTGATACAACTCTTGGTCGTTGGGTACTTTTCGCGTCTGCTGAGAGCGATGTGTGAGAGCTGGTTTGGACTATGCAATCCTTCATATTCTTTACAGCACCTTCGAGACGTTAGACATGGACTCTGAGCCACTGACAACAATACTCCATCGCAGACGAATCGGGTCGAGATGAGGGCAACGATGACACATCCTCCAGACTCAACTACGCCTCGGCCAAGGAGCTCATGATGCCCGTCAAGTCTGATATCCCATGGCCCACGCCTTCAAAATCTCTCCGTCTCATAGAAGTCGTACTCAAGGACGGCAGTGGATGGTACCGCACCGTCTACCGCAGCTTCACCATGGAGATTATCTCAAGTCAGCGCCGTGGGTGAGAGAAACGCTGTCATCGGATTGATACCGGCAGTTTTGGGGATGAAAACAGCCAGCGATGGCTTTAGCATTCAAGAGATTCGACGAGATGATGGACGGCACCAGATGAGATTCCATCCCAGACCGTCCATCTGCAAGCTTCTCGTCACATTACATACATGGCACTTTCATCACATCACATGGTATGGGACGGAACATTTAATTGACACACAAAAGTGCGGCTTCTCATTTTGTTTTTCAAGTCATCTACCTCTCCCCCGAGCCATGCAGTCATGCCGGGTATCCTATCATCTCATCCCTCCCCGTTGACTCCAAATGCGTATGGTATGGTCTTCATCCGTGGATAGACCCGCGATAAAGGGAAAAAAGTAAAATAAAGGAAACCTGAATAAGACCAAACAAAGCTTGGAAAATGGACGTCCCCTTCTTTTTGAAGTGAGTTTTTTTCTCGACGTCCAATGTTCCTCTCCAAGCCAGTTACCCACCCCGTAGGGAAGCAAGGACGTGGCCTTCGTAAGATACCTGTTGTGCCCTCCTAAACTCCTAAAGCGAAGCGTGTGTTGTGCGAAGCGACTGCGAGAACAAAAAGAAAAAATGATGGCCGAACCCCCTTTCCTTGACCCTTTCCGTGTCCAAATGGGGGGAGAGGATCTCTCTCATCCCATGTTTTCGTTCCAATATCGCACCCGGGGGTTTCGATTCTAGATTACACATTTCGGTTTATGGTAGTAAAGTACGTTTTTGCTTGTGACGAAACCGACCACCAATTCGCCACTCGCTGCGCTCTGAAAAGAAGGCTCGAATAAAAGGGACAAATGAAATGCCGGCTGAATGATCGCTAGGATTCTGGAGCTTTTCGGTGTTCGAAGGTGTCGTCGGTGGTGCTCGTGAGCGTGATTCCCAGTTGTTGGTATCCACCAGATGATCCTTTTCGATTTTTCCCAGAACGATTCAACGCCTGTAAATGCCGTAGAGACGCTCAGCGCAATGAGAGAAAAATGATTTACTCGATCGGCGTGCGTATGTTTCGATGGTCGCGTGTGATTGTGCGCGAACCTCGTATAGTTCTTATGGGGGCGACCGGCAACTTCCCGACTGTCGCATGGCCACTAGTTGGTGTTGCAGAAATAGCAACAAATAGCCATAGTCCGGCCGAGTATCGCCGAATTAGTCCGGTCCCGAGGGCTTGGTGCTAGTCGCTAGTGGCGGTGTGTCCCGTTCTGGCCACGGTCATAGCAGCCCGTCAATAGACCTCACAATTGGCGTTTCACCTTTTGTAGGCGGACTTCGCGGGTCGGCCACTTGGGTGGGACGTCCGAAGGGGAAGAAGGGATCCCTGGGGAACATTGTTTCTCGAGGCGAGAACAGACCTTCACTCGGTGTTGGCGGCACCTCGACAAATCGCATACCCGCGAATTCGTTGTAGGCGTCGTGTAGCGGATTGTTCGTCATCGTCTCGGCTCTCGGTGACATGAGCGCCGCGTTTTCGGGTAGCGCGACCGCGACGTGTCGTTCCTTGTGCGATTTCTCTTCCGGTTCGTGCTCGTGTGACGGTCCAAGATTCAAGCTGGAGAAGCCGAAGCCTGCCAAGGGTCCAGATCGGTGTGCACCAAATCCAGGCGATGGGGGTGGGCCAGGTGATGGCGGCGGCTTGGCAAAGAATGATGAAGACGACGCAAAACCAGTATCGGATGGTGGCGGTTTGAGTGTCGGAAGCAATCTGTCCACATCAAATCTTCCAAACTTGGCGGAGTTGGATGCGGACTCGCTTTCTGAGCATGAGAAGCTCGAAGGCGCTGATGATGGTCCCGGTGAGATTGGCTGGCTGCCAGGTGTTGAATGACCTCGTGCACGGGTCGGGCTGCCCTTCTTCGGACTCAGATTCCCTGAGCTGCCTTCATTTTCTCCTGGTAGGGGAGCCGTCAAAGGCTCCTTTGGGGCGGTATCGATGGCAGCGTCCGCCGACAGCGTCAGACGGTGCTTCGTGGGGCTGCGACCGGTTCGGGGGCGGAAGGCTGAGCCAAGGGGTGCCTTCTTCTTTGATACTTGCTTTTGAAAGTCCTGCAAGCAGTACATGAGTTTCATGTTGGGGCTAATCCATTTGCTCTTGCCCTGAGCAGCGTAGTAAGCGTCGTTGACACTGAGGTCAGGATTGCGGTAGAGACCGTAAGCGATGATCAGACTGGCGGATCGGCTGGCACCTTGTTGGCAGTGAACAAGGACCCTCTTGCCCTCCTTCGTGCGTGATTCAATCGTCTCGCAGAGATGCATCAGATCCTGCGCGATATCCGTGTTGTGGTCCCAGGGCATGTGGATGTACTCCGGGCGGTTCACGGAGAAGGACATGGCCTTGGGCGTTGTCGGGGTCTCAACTCTGCCGTCGGTAGCAAATTCGAACGCCGTCGAGAAGCTGGCGTTTGACACGGCACTGTCGGGGATAGGGCTGAGGACGGCGGGCGAGTCTGTCATCTCAACATCTGCCTTGGGCAGCACTGAGAATGGGTTCCTCACTTCCCGCGCTACGTTAATAACCGTGTCAAACTTGGACGCCTCATCCGCCGTCGGCTCCAGGTAGAGGTAAACGTTGTCCTCATAGATGGCAATCGGGCCATCAGGGTATCCGGGAGTCTTCTGATCTTCGTTATTCTCGTTCTCGTGGTACGGCTCGAAGTCGAGGGCTGCGCGGCTGGCCATCTGCGTCTTGATGGGCGAATCTTCCTCGACAATCGTCGTGTCAAAGGAGGAGCCAACGCCCGTCTTGGTAGGCCTCAACAGCTCTGACAGACCGGACTCATTGCGCTCCAGAACCTTGGGGAATCCCATTCCGCCGGGAGGGCCGAATGTTGCCGACTTCAACGAAGGCAGCATGTGGGGGGAAGAAGTCGAGTGCTTCAGAGCGCGCCGTTGCATGATAGGTGCCATTCCCGGTGTGCCGGGAACCTCGAGCGTGTTCCTCATGACAAGATCCGACGTCTTCGTGTTGAGGCTCAATTGACTAGGCTTGCGCTTCATGCCCGGGATGGTGGGCTTGATGAATGAGGGCGATGCGGGCTCAGATACGAGCGTCGTGGCAGTGTTGCCCATGAAGGGCGGCTGAATGGACAGACCCTTCATGTTCTTTGGGCGGCGCGGCGAAGGAGAAGTCATCGGTCGGCCGAAGCTCGAAGTCTCCGCCGCTGACAGAGTGTTCATCGAAGAAATTGGGGGCAGAGCGCCAAAAGAGGTGGCCGGGAAGGATGACAGAGGAATCAGATTGACGGGTGAGTCGGGGGAAGATGAAGGCGAAGGGTCGGACAATGGAGAAGAATCACTTGTTGACAGGGTGGTTGTGGGTGATGACTCTGCCGACTCGGATGCCTGGGTGGAAGTACTGTCGTGGTGCTTGTGCGTAGGATCTGAGGGTATTGTCGGTCGGAGGTGTTGAACACCCGGCTGGGCCAGTGGCTTGCCGGCGGCTTCCATCTCGATCAACTTTGGGTCGACGAGGGTTACGGTTTCCTGGGCAGCGATTGTCTCTGCGTCGAGGTCGAAGACTGACATGAAGGAGGGGATTTGATCCTCGTAGATCCTTCTCGCCGCTGCTGACGGCATGGTTTTGTGCACCTTGGGAATTGGTTGCCCGAATCCCTTCTCTCTTTCTCTCCTCTTGCGCGAAAACGTGGTGGCGGCAGTCTCGGGTGAGGAGACTGAGAGACCCGAGAGGGGCACCGTTGGCGAAATAAGTAAAGAAATGGTTGCGTTTGTGTGGTGAAGGAGCGTAATCGCGGTTTTGGTTAAAGGTCGTGGGCTAGATCGGAGGACAGCGCTGCTGGATCCCTTGACTGCTCTTGTTCTTCTTTTCCTCCGCGGGGTGGTGGTTGATTGTAGGCGTTGGTGGTCCAGTCTCGGAAGGACCGAAGTGTTTCTATTCTCTCTTCCTCCTCGTACTCGGAAAGGCGCCGCCGCGGGACAGGTGACCAGGCTCGCGACAGGAACGGGGTCGATGGGCGGGGGAAGGCGCGGTTACTCTCGTATGCGGCGGGGCGGGTGAGCGTGTTGATTGAGGAGCGTCGTCGTCAAGTGTCGAGGGAGGTGGAGGTTTGGTGGTATGGAAAAGGTAAGAAGGTAAAAGGTAAAGTTGGTGGTTGGAAGAATGGGTGGTGTGTGTGAGAGTGAGAGAAAACAATGACTACTGGACACGACGAAAACGGCGGCTCGGGGTTAGCACATGCTGTAGAAGAGGATGTGTGGCACTGTCAAAACGGAAACATTGGCACACGGCGGGTAAAAGGGAAGAAGAAGGGTTTGGTTGGCAGCAAATGTGCGTGAAGCGCCGGGGAAGAATTGGGAGAGTAGGTTAAGAAGGTAAGAAATCGGATTGGGAGGGGGAGCGGGTGGAAGTAATTGAAAGTTGGATGGAAGGGTTCGAGAGAGAAAGAAGGTGGTGGTGGTGGTGGTGGTGGTGGTGGTAGAAGGGGACGGGAGACACTGGGACTAGGCACTTACTGGGACTGGTGCTGGGTACCTGCACTGGGAGCCGGGGGGTGTGGGTGTACCTGGGTACTTTACCTCGAGTGTGTGGTGAAAACGGGAGAGGAGACTCTGAGAGGCAGTGGGAGGAAGGGATTGATTGGACTGGACGTCAGGTAGACGCAGGCGCAGGCGCAGGCGCAGGCGACTGGAGAGCAGCAGTAGCAATAGCAACAGCAGCAGCAGACTGCTGCGAGAGAGAGACAGTGAGACTGTGAGAGACAGGATGCCCGGTTCCTCGTCGACGAGGGCAACTGACTGGGCTGGGTCTGGCCTGGAGATGCTGGTCAAGTCCACGGGTGGTGGGAGGGTCTCCAGGGCTCCAGGACTGGGACTGGGACTGGGGACTTGAGGGCCACCAGGGCAGCGACACCAGCGACACACCAGGGTTAGTCGCTGGCTGAGGCCGACTGGGGCAGGGGTCCTTTTCTGGGCTGCTAGTGGCTACCGCAACAACGAGGCGGTACGTACTTTTCTGGAGGCCGCTCAAAGGGGAAAGGCGCCGCTGGAGACGGACGGTACGTACCGTCGACTGGGATCCGGTCTTTGGGCTTGCTCTTGTTCTTTTTTTTCCCCTTCACACGACGAGCTGCCTGCTGCTGCTGCTGCTTGCTGCTGCAACTTTTGGATGGGACGGCTGTCAGTGGGGAGAACAAGGAACCATCCACGGTAAGCTAGCTAGTGTCTGCTGGACCACATGCGAGTGAGAGCACAGCGCGCATCGTCCGTCTCGCAGTAGCCGTAGTCGTCTGGCAGGGCAAGTAGGCACGGTAGGTAAGGTAAAGCAAGGTAAGGCAAGGCACGGCACGGCAAGGCGAGGCAGTCCAGCGTCTAATCTACCTAGCACGCCATGCCTCGGTGGAGGACGGAGAGGACGGAGAGGACGGAGGAGGGACCGCCACTGCTAGCAGTCGGATCGGGTGTTAGTGTGGCCCTTCGTTTAGAGATGCGCTGCACTAAGCCGCCGCCATCACTCGTCTGCCGTCCTTGGACTGATAGTTGTGGTGGGTTGAGGCCATGGCACAAGAAGAAGATGAAGTCACTACTCTGAGGGGAACCCGACGCTATTCACGCCGGACTGGCACCGCTCAACATGACATGATGCAAAGTGTAAGCATGGCCGTCGGCAAGTGAGGGGAAGTTGTCGATTCACCTCTGTCTCTGGGCTGGACTGGACTGGAAGGAACGCTACCTTGCAAAGTACATTGCCTGACGGCCTGCAGCTGCAAGAGAGGCTTTCGTGAGAGTGGGGAAAGCAGGTGGGACACTGGTGACTGAACACTCCCCCACTGGCTCAATGGCTGCACCACCAAGAGAGTGGGGAACAGATGGCCGCCACAGGCTTCATCGTGACTGGAGGGTGTTTTGCGAAACATGCAGGGGCTATTAATAGCTCCTGCGCCTGCGGTCGCGCTGAACCAGGACAAGGACCTGGACTGGACATGGACCTGGACCTGGAACCTTGACCTCTCAACAAGGACCTGCACTTGCGCAGCCCAGCGTCGGCGCCAAAATCCGGCCAATGGGAGTCCCGCGCACTCTTTAATTTGGTTGCTGCAGCGTATCAATCTCAATTTTTTGCCTTTTCTCTCTTCCGTTTGTGAGCGAGCGCTCTGTCAGCTCTGTCTGAGGTTCATTGTCTCTGTCGCCGTTGCTGCTGCTGCTGCTGCTGCTACTGTTGCTGTTGCTGTTGCTGTTGCTGTTGCTGCACTGCACTGCCGTAAGTTGAGACCAAACATACAAACACACAACAGAGCACCGCAAAACATTGCGGCTACACACTAGGAGCTGTCAACGCACCTTCTGCTGCACCTAGAATCCCATCATACATACATAGAACTAGCCCAAGGATCGGGAGCAGGAGGATCACCAGGACGGTCCAGGAACGGTCTCTATGGTTTCGGGTTTTACCCTCGGCTGCTCCTGAACCTGTTACTTTATTCCCGGCCCTCGAGCCAGCCAGAAAAGCCATGTTTGAAATTTTGCCCAGAGAACGAAACTTGGGCAGCCGCCATGTTTACACACACAAGAGCGGGAACACACACACACACACATACACACACACACACACGCACATACTTCATCCTAAGAGTAACAGAGTCACAATAGTCACACTCCATATTCTCCGTCGCCTGACGAACTGCCAACTCTCGGACACCCCTCCAAAACAACAACAGCACGGCGGATAACCGATTGAGTGACAGGCCTGTCAAAAGTCCAAGTTCCAACAACTTAGGCCCCCCCCCCAGGCTCAGCAACAGGATTTCCTAGGTTAACCGAGTGTCAGCACGACGAACTAGTTCGTGTGGACTGATGATCCATCTCCAACCTTTTTTTTTTTGCCCTTCCTCTCTGCATGTCGCTCTTGCCTTTCCCTCCTCTTCCCTGACACACCCACCCCTTCCTCGAATGATCGTCCTTGCTCCCCCCTCCCACGGTGTGCCCCCCTCGGCATGTCAGATCGCTCTTGGCCCCAGTGTTTCTGGCAGTCTGAACTTTCACTTGTGTGTCTGGTTGCAACTGGGCTTGCTTGCGTGCGGCGAGAGCCTCTTGTTGTCCTGTGCTTTTTTTTTTCCATCTCGCATCCTTGCAGAAATTGGGAACTCCCCAAGTAGAATACCGACTCTCTGGTTGATCTTGCTCAGTGCTCTGCTGTCATTCCCAGACCAAGGCTAAACAGAACCATGGTTCTGACGAAAGAAGCGTGCTCATCCACCGCAACCCATATTTTTACAGTTGCCCATAAGGCGGGATATCCGAACCTCCTGCTGCTCTCGGCCGGTTGCTCATGTGCCCCTCCGAGATCCTTCCCCCCTGGGCCTGAAGGCGACGAAGTCGATCAATCACGTTCCGCAGTTGCAGAGTCTCCTTTCCCCCCCTCTCTCTCTTAGCCTCAAGTACTCTGATCAAACCACACACACATGCAATTCACTCCTTGCCCGACGACTCCTGCATGCCAACCAACCCCTTGAGCCAGACTAGAACAAGCAAAAAATGTTTTCGGCTCCTTCCCGTCAGCCCTTGCGATGGGGCGGGGAGGGTAGGGGGGCATTCATCTTCCCCTTGGCCGCCAACCACATTGGTTTCAGTCTGAATCAAGAAAAAAGAAGAGAGACCCTCTCTCCCATCGTGAACAGGATTGCGGTCAGCCACCGGACAGCCCAATCCATTCCTTTTTTCCCCACGCCCCATGCTGCGCTGCGGCTCGGCGTTAGCCGCTGAATCAAAAACACTCAAACTGACTCTGTCCTCAGCCCTCTCTCTCGCTGAAATATCAAACTGGCCCTACCGCAGCACTTGGGAAGCGGTTGTCGCGCGACAAGGACTCCTCACAGCCGCCCCATCTGCGCGGCAATGGGTACTGTAGCAAAAAGCAGAGGCCACTTCTTTTTGCGTCCCCGAAATGGAGTCTTGCTTGAGTTGATTGATGGGGCGATGATGAGGGGGGACCGCAACTCAAATCGGTCTCGCCGTCTGTTCTCAACGGCCTTACCTGCAAAGTCGCATGGCCATTTAGAGGGAGCGTGATCCATTGGCTCAATCAGTCGGAAACGCCCTCGCCTCGTTCCCCGATCTGGCAGAACCGCAATATAAGGAGTTGCATCCGATCTAGATTTCGTGATATACTCTAAAAAAGGAGCCTCCAAGCGGGCGCCTGGCGCGGCGTCGTCCGTTCTCCGCCTGCGGCTGTTGATCTTTCATATACAAATGTGGTAGTAGGCGCAGGGCCTTGAAGTTGAAATCCCGTCGGCGGCTGTTCGAGTAAGGGAGATCCCGTCCATTGACGTGGTTGACAGGACAAGCACCAGGCACATAGTGCTTCGTAACGATTCACGACAAGCTTGCGAGATATTTCCACTTTACGACAACCCAGGATACGGTTGACAGACATGGTTCGAGAGATACGTGTTCAGGTTTGCGAACCACCATCCTGGCCTGGCGATCTCAAAACATCTGACCAACTTACTCGGTGGACTGTTGGCCTTGCGGTTTAAGCTCAGTCGCAAAGGAAATTTTTGGCATCGTCTTGACGTCGCGGCTGAAAACAGAAGGCCCTGGCTCTCGTGGCAGGGCTAGGAAGAGAGTCATGAACCAACAACACAACCCCCAGAAGCCCAAGGCCAGCCATTTCTTTTCCAAAAAAGCAATCTTTGCAACAAAAAAAGCTGTTTGCTACCGCTGCTGCTGCCGCCGCTTGGCGTAAATTGCAGAGTGGGAATGGGCAACTGGCCTCATCCCTCCCCCGCTCATCTTGTCTGCAGAGGCCCCCTGGTCCCTGGTTTCTCGTATGGGAGATGCCGAGGCAAGGGCAAGACTTCGTAGTTCAGGCGATGGAGTTCTCTTGCTGCTGTTGTCGCCCATTTTCCATGGATTATACCTCCACCTGACGGTAGGTAAAGTGAGGACGGCCATAACAGTCGATATTATCTCCTACTATGTGCTCTACAAATTTAGGAACGCCGTCGTCATGACCACGCGCATGCATTTTTTACACTCACCGTTTGTTCATCCTATCTGTCTTTGGAGGGGGAATCCCGCGTTTCGTCCCATGTAATGCCTGCACAACCACCAACTCCTCCCCACCAGTCCCCAAGGGGAACAACCATCATCGTCATCGCCTACATCATCAAGATTATTAGGGGGATCGATCACTTTGGTTTGGTGCATGGAGAAAGGGCAAAAGAAGGCCAGGACGCTCGGATACTGATACAACTCCCATCCCCGGCAAGAGATGCGCAGAGCCTCCTCCTGTCCCTGAACGTCGCGGTTGCTTGCGCGCATGAATCCCAGGCTGGAGGCCTTTTTTCCACTGATGTGCACGCGAGTGTGTGTGTGCCTCCCGTCACCCGATGGTTCTTTTTGTTTCTTAATCTTACGGAATGCGGCTTACGGCAAAGCGGCAGCCCCCAGTCCTAAAACATTCTCAGACTCCCACCAGGCTCATCGCAATTTCGCGATCGAAGATCCAAAAACTCCGCAGGTCTCTAGCCCGCAAAAGGGAAAGGGACAAAAAAAAAAAAAAAAAAAAAAAAAGGATAAGATCACGAGGCTTGTTTTGCCTCCTCGCTAATCCGCACAGCAAAAATGACGCACCCTTCTCACACACACACACCACATACCCCCTTGGTAATATGTGGCTTGCCCGACCCTTCATTCAGTCCGCTGAAGGAACGCGGCAAGTAGATCGTACATAGTTTTGGGGACGGGGGGGACTGCCTTCCCAAGAGGCTGGCGTGATTTGAGACAAGCCGCTGTTGGGCTGAGGTGCGTGTCACTGGGACTGGGTGGAATGTCCTGGGTAGAGCGGAAACGGATGCGTGTGGTTGAAACTGTGAAACTGTGGCTTGGGTGAACAGCGAGCAGTAGCGGCAGCAGTCACAGTCGCTGCTGCCACTGCCACTGCAACTGTAACTGCAACTCGTCCATCATCCATCCCCCCACCCTCCAGCGCACCGCACCGTCGAGATTGGGACCGTCGTGCCTTGGGAGAAATTTGAAGCTATTTTCCTCGACGTCTTGGCGAATCTGAAACAACGGGGACCCCCTGGACGGTTGGGAGGGGATCCACATCGATGGGCCACGTCCGGAAAGAGTGGCAGCGGCAAGTCACGATTGGCAGCAGCAGGGCCCCGGTCTTCGGCAACTTTCCAGCAGAGGCAGGTCACGGCGGCTCGAGGAAAATGTGAAGTTGTCGTTGGTCGTTGGCCGACGATCGAGGTGTGAGGTAAGCAGCATCTCGTCAGCAAATCGCCCACTGACATAAGCACAAATTGACAGCCTTTCGGTACCTTGGTGCGAAAATGTCGGTCTGTTCGTCGAGCAACACCGTCCGTTCCCCTCGTGCAGGGAACATCCCATTCCCGGCGTTGCCATCGTGCTCGCGTCTATTTCGGGCGTCTAATCTGCAAATTACGACCCTGCAGGTGACCGCATCTGGTTTGGCCGCACTCTTGACTCGATTTGCCCTCTCTCTCTCTCTCTCTTTCCTTCGCAACACAGACCAAGATTGCCCAGAGGGCCCTTTTTGACGACTTGCAATTCCCCGACATGCTGCAAAACGGGTCCAACAGCACCCTCCAATATCGATTGTCGACGCAGGAACAAACAGCCCCTTGTCGCAGTAATCCGGGGGTGTTTTAGCTGCCCGCCCTCACTTCAGCGATTTACCGATTGATTCAACCCATGCAAGGCCACCAGCGACTCCACGTACCCAAGTACGGCGTAGTGTACCATCTACATGCACGGGTTCACGGCTCTGAGGCTCCAGTTGATTGTGATGAGCCTCATCAATCAGGGTTCGCGATGATCACGAGCCGGCCTTGAAATGTTTTTTCGTCCTTGCCTCATCCAGGACATGCCCACCAACTCGCGAATCCAAATCTCACGAGATGCGTCATGATCTCACATAACGCAAACCAACCCGTCTTCTTCCCCCCACTAGCCCGTCACGCTGATGCACATCATCTTCACAAGTTGACGACATCCCACGCCCCTCTTCGCCCGTTCGTCAGATAAAGAAGACTCGCAGCCAGACTGCTTGCTCATGCTGCTCCGTGGGCTTAGCTCTCCCGGATCCCAAAATAAAACGGTCATTTCGGCCCCGAGCGCAGGAACACGACGCGTTCTTACGTTGTACAGAGTACGTGTCCACCCGACCTGCCTTACGACGCGCGCATTATCGTAATATCAGTAAGGCACCTGCAGTCAAGCAGATCCCGTCCCAGATCTTTGCCTTCTCCCCTTTCCCAACGGTTTCGCGTGGGCGTGGGCACTCCTCCGTCCCGTCGGCATGCGCGCAACGGAGGACCTTGGACCATCAGGTGAACCTGTTCCCATGGGCGAAGCAAAATAGACAAGATGCTATATCGAGCATCAAAACGATGAAATGTCTCCGCCCGATCTCCCGATCCCCTTTCGTTCGAATGATTGCCTCCCCTCCCACCCCCTTCTCTCTCTTCCTCACATCTGCAAGAATGAATCTCATCTCCACCCCCGTCTGCCATTAACCTTCTTCCCTTCCTCAACCTGAACCATGCCAACGACGACGACAACGACAACGGCCGCGCTGCCCGCGCATCTCCCCCATAAAATTCACCCATGTCTCAAGCATCTGAAGAAGACGGAGCGGTTTCCACAAAAAGGGCGATGCTCTCTTCTGCCCCAGTCCGTATTAATTTGCCAAAGGGGGGCCCGCTGGCCAGCCGAGCCTCACATTGCACGTTCGTGTTTCCAATTTGGGCGCAACCGTCTGGGACACATTGGAAAGAGGCATGCTCATATTTGCTCCCTCTAAACCCTGCTCCGTCGCCCGAGCAATGCGAGAGAGAACGTGACGCCAAAACGACGAACAAGGCTGACGAGGCCAGCGCATGAACTAGAGGTCGTATTCAGTAGCAATGCCCAATCTCGTCTCTTCTTTTTTCTCTTTTTATGGTTGACCGATAGTTGGTTGGTGGTTGCTAAAAACGGACTACGGCGTCCGTCAAACCGTCCGCCCCTCGTCTTCCCGTCTCATCCCATAAAGAGACACGCAACCGCAAGGCGAGGCAACGCAACGCGTCTCTGCTCTCTTTCGGTCTCTCAGCCCTGAGAGGCCACACTATTGCTTCTTGCGCCTCAACACGGTCCATTTACCGTATCGGGGAGCGGGGCGGTAACGCGCGGTCCAGGCCTTGTTGGGCAATCCCGGCTTGTCTGCTCTCTGTCTGCGGCTCGTTGCGAAACCCCACTCTATCCTCTCTTCTCTCTCTCTCTTTCGCTCCCGGCTTCCGTCTCGGAGACTCTCCATGGGAATGTCAGAAACAAGAGGGACAGAAAAACCTTCCTGCCGCTCTGGGGCCAGTTCCGCGGCGGCGGCCGTTGTGAGTTGATGGAGTGAATTCGGGGACTTCTGCCGTGTGCGGGTTTCGAACAGATGCCGCCCGCGTCCGAGGTTACCGTTTGATGATTCTCGTCCCCTCCGCGGGACAATTGGAACATCAAACAAACTTCCATCTGACAACTCTCTCTGTATCTCTCACGAGAGATTGAGTGCGCAGCCTCCTCCCAGGGGGTGTGAATTAAGTCTGAATTATTATCTCGATCGCTTGCCACCCCCTCCCATCGTCTCAGCTTGCGCTAGTGGCCCGTTGTGCCATCCCATAGTTTGCGGCCCTACTTTTATGTTCCCTCCCCTTCCAGTCCCCCTTCACGTCGCGCCTCTACACTAACTAGCCCGTATGGCCTCGCCAAACTTGATCGCTGCGGATCAAACAGGCGATGCTGGCTGCCATGATCTCTCTGCTTCCTCTCTCGTGCCTGACCCGAACCCCAGGCCAAGGCCAGGCCCCTGGGGAGGAGGGCGGCGATGCTGGTCCGTCTCCGGCCTTTCTCTCCCCCCCTGGGAGCGGGCGGTCCAGGCACGGACACGAAACCGGCGACATGCTGTTTCAGCATTCTGCTCGCCCACTTGGTCGGCGGCGGCGGCGTCGCCCTGGTGATTAAGTCCTGTGTGCCTTTACCGCTATGCGAAGCAGTCATACACGCAAATGCCCAGCCCAAAACAACAGACGCAACGGTCTGAACGTGTGGTGGTGCAAGTTGGGCCGAAGGAGGAGGACCTTTGCAACCAAGGCACTTCGTAACGACTTGGCGATACGATGCGATGCGACATACGATACCGATCCGGACGGACATTTCATGAGCTAATTCTCTACGCGGCACGGCACATCTCTGCGTCTCTGTCTTTTCACTGACCGCATGGCGGCCCAATTCCCCTCCCTCTACGGCAGACCTTCCAACCCCCCCCCCCCCCCCCTCCAGCGGTTCGATGAGACGCAAGACGTCCCGCAAGCCCGAAAGACTTTTGAACCTTAACGCGTCGTCGTTGGCTGTTGGTCGGTCCCCCTTCCCCGTTGGCCGCGCACCACACCGAACCCGCTGCGTTGGTAACTTCCTTCCTGCGTGCCCGTTGGGGGTGTGTGAGGGGGGGGGGATGGTTCAAACTTTGTGCGGCTTTAGGTTGGCAGCTGTGACTCCGATCACGACAGATCATTTGTGGTTGTTGTCACAGAAAGGGGGGAGATAGAGACGGGCGGATGACGACTTTGTGTCGTTGTGTCTTGCCTCTGGGGATGGTCCCGGTTCGGGCCATGTGCGAAGAAGGCGTCGACGGGGTTCTCCCAGACGGAAGAATTGATCTTCGAGCTGTTCACGCGCGAGACTTGTGAAGTGAAGGGGAAACGGCACATGCAGTTTCGATGTTGGCCCGTGATGGAAAGTCCCGAAGCCCTTTGCGCGCCCGCGGCCGCTGGTAGAAACGTAGGTCCGGAAATGTACAAATTCGCGCGCGATCAGCCTGCCGAAAGCGGAAACTCATGACCGAGAAGGCTCGCTTTGGTGGAGGCTTGCCGCTTTGAAGGGCATCGTTCTGTCTAATCCGCGCCCCCAAGAAAACGGCCGTGCATTGATCTTTCAGAGATGAAGTAAATTGGTTTGGGGGAGGGGGATGGGGACGGGGAAGAGGAGGAATCTAGACCATCCGAGGCTGAGGAGGTTTGAGTGAGGTTCAGTGCCGTTATTAGGCGCGCGACAAAGAAAAGTGACGGCTTCGGTGTGGGCTGTGCCTGGTTGGTGTTCGTGTGTGTGTGTGCGTGTTTGCTGTCCTCGACCCGGGCGTCGATCCGTAGGCGCCGGGATTCCGTGGGGGAATCGGCCCCGCTTTTAGGTTCGTGACCGGATGGTGCCGACGGGAGTGGTTGTTTGGTTCGTGTGGTGATGATTTGGCATGGTGTTTGTCGTTGAATGCCTCTTTCTTTGTTTGTAGTGAATGCTATTTTGGATTACAAAAACAAAGGGGGTTCGTCCTCGTTGACAATGCCTTGTGGCGGAGTTGAATGTGATTTTCGAATACGACCGGTACGCGAGTGAGCGAGGCATTATGAGAGATGAGAGATCGCAGAGACTGGTAGCTTGCCTAAACGTTAGACCGGATCTAGAAGAACGCAGAAGTTGAATGTCGCAGCGGGCGGGGTACAGATTGAGTTCCGGTGAATTTCTTATCTGGATATCGTGAGCTAGAGATTAAGCTTGTTGTTCTCCAAAATCCGGCACACCTCTTTTTGCCCTCCCCTCCGAGTCAGAGAAACGTTACTCGACAGAGTTTGTTCGGAGTAACCCTCTTACGGAGCAATCCAGCTGGGCGTATTTGGTTCGATGCAGAAGTATGCTACTGCGTATTACTTGACACAGGTTACTTGGACGGATTCAGCCTCTTGAACGTTTCTCGGGTGTTGCTGAAGCTGTGGTTCAAGGTTGCGTCGAACAATCTTGACAAAAGCTTGCATTTTGTTCATCATAAGGGCGTCAGTTAACTTACTTAAGCTTCGATCTCATGGTGTCACTCGTATGTGCTGAAGAGTTGTGCGATTTTGAGCGTTGCAATACCATTCGTCATCTACGTATCCAGATGAAAGCCATCGCGAGGAAGGGGATTACTTATTCACTTCCATTCCTACATATTGTTTTGTCGTCTCTTTGCTCCTCTTCAGTAGTACTTACGGGTGAAGCTTGGCTCTGCCTGCTTATATCAACCGTGTTTGCACAGCGAGAAACGAACGAAGCCATCATGCCACCATTAGGAGCCGTGTTATCCCGTGCAAGCTTTCTGCGAAGAACAGAAGCTGAGTTGGTGGTCTTTGAGTTTTCCCATACTTCGTATCCCTACACAATCTCTTCTGGGCGAAGTGCCTGAATAGATTGAACAGGACGAAGTTCGTCGACCGTATCGATCTGCGCTCACAACCAAACATCACATGCCCCATCTATCGCATGCTTCTTCGTCATCTCAGGAGGTCTTTAATACCCAGATATCTTGCTCGCCTTTGATTTCAGCATTGACCTTCACTCGGTATTCACGATGACCGCGGCTTGTTGACGAAAGCGTGTGGTCGAGACGAGGGCCTCAAGGCATGCCACCTATCGATTATATCTCATTCGGCATTCTTTGCACCAGAAACTAGACAAGATATTCGGTCGTCAATGAGGACTACCATAGGTGCACAGCGAATTGACATTTGAGGTAGTAGCCGAAGATGTCATCGAAGAGAGCGAATCGACATGAGCCCTCTGAGTGTTAGACAGGGCTATCGGCCTGCTTTGTAGCTGGGGAGCGTGTTCAGCATACCAGGTCCCGTTTTCCTTGAAATGAGAGATAGCTTGAGCCTCATCGCAACTTCCGGCGAATAGCGGCATAAGCCACGGACACGCGTACCTTCACATGACGTCGTTTTTACTTGCCGCATCCCTAACAGAAGTTTCTATGGGACCGACGGTTCAACCTTATTTCTTGTTACATAACTAGATAGCTAGATTAGTGCTTCTAAGCCAAAATGAAGTATCTTAGCAAATTTAGTAATAGTCGAGGTAGCGACTTTAGATAGATGCCGCTATACACGAGTGTTCGGAAAACTTGGTCAGGATCTTCCGTTGTCAGGCACAAGACAAGAAGATACTAGATTGCCTAGCTTCTCGAGAAATAGAGACTGTAGAGTTACGTAGAACATAGAACACTATGCTCGAAGAGACAAAAGAGTAGCAAGAGGAAGTTGGATGCCTGTACGTGTAGTCGGCTATATTGCTAAGCCAATGACCAAGCGGCATGAGCGCCCACTTGCACTGCAGTCCAATGCGTGAATTCGCGTATTGCAATAGCATCTTCCTCGTATTCAATGAGTTGTATCATCAAATCGCCGTCGTGACGCATGGAAAATTGTAGCAGCCAGCAAGTTCATGCAGACAAACCGGAATAGTGTATAATAAGATGGGCTGTATCACTGCAGGACAACATGTTCTTCCCCATGGACCACTTGTGTTTCACCTCGATCACGAAATAACGAGCCTCTTGCGATGAGATTTGGTCAACTTTGTGCAGTAGCCATCGGTGCTACCAAGATCGCAAACGCATCTAACTGCAAATGCGTAAAGTACTCACTTGTTTTGGGCACTCTAGACAAGCCACGACGAAGCTGCCTGCCAATCACTCCTCTCAAACTGGACCACAGCCGCCTTCCAATCAGCAGACCCAATCAGCGTCCACTCGCCGTGGTATACGAACAACGGCTGCAACCCAATCCACGAGAACGGCGCCAGCCCCTCTGGTGACCCTTCGACAGGTTCCCGAGGATGTACCATGGGCCGTTATCCTGCGTACTCCGTCAATGTGACCAGTGCGGAAGACGTCCAAGTCGCCGTCAAGTTTGCCCGCGAGCACAATCTGCGTCTGAACGTCAAGAACACTGCCCATGGCTCGTCCAAGTGAGTTTGACCTTCGCGAGGCTATCCCAACATATTTCTAATGTTGCCCCTTTCCTTCTCAGGAGCATTGCCTATGGAAACTTGTCGTGAGTCCCTCTGCCTCTGGAAATCTCGTTGTGCTGTCACTTACATTCGGGAAGGGTCTGGACCCATAACTTCAAGAAGCACGAGTTCCATTCAGATTTCGTTCCGATATGCCCTACGCTCAGCTCGACCACCTCCACCCCTCAGTTGGCCATGACCTTTGGCGCCGGGATCCAGGATGATGAAGCTTTCCGGGCTGCTGCAGAACACGGAGTCGCCGTGGTCGGCGGACCCAACGCGGTAAGCAATAAGCAAACATGAACTTGCTTTTTGAATGACCGAGGCCACATAAGCTGACCCCTACGAGGACGTTGGCCTCGTGGGCTGGGCTGTCGCCGGCGGCCACGGCTGGCTCACCAGCGAGTACGGCCTGGGCGCTGACAGCATCATTGAAGCAACTGTCGTTACGCCTACAGGCGACATCACCACTGCCAACGCATGCCAGAACTCTGACATATTCTGGGCGATCCGCGGCGGCGGCGGCGGGACTTTTGGCGTCATCACAGAGCTGACCGTCAAGGCACACCCGATGCCTCAAGCCACCACCTGGATCCTTGACGTGGACGGAAGCCCCAACACCACCGTCAAGGATTGGCGGTCTCTGATCGCAGAGCTTCACACCGAGCTTCCGGCCTTTAAAGCTGGAGGTTTCCAGGGTTTCTATACAGTCGCAGGCCCTCCGTCTTATAAGTCACTCCACTTCAGCTTCTTCTTCTTCATATACAATAAGCCGAACGGATCAGCACAAGAGCTGGCGGCGCCTGTGTTGTCCAAGTTGCAGGATGCCGCCTCTAAGGTTACGATTTCCTCCAATATTACGTACTATGCAGACTGGTTCACTGTCTACGAGATGCTTCCTGTGGCAGCACTGAGCGTGTCGCTGGAGCAGGCGCAACTGTCTCGAGACTGATACCCGCCGCGCCGCTCACTAACAACGTGCAGAAGATGGCCCAAGTGCTCGAAGCCGTCGGGCCTCGTGTCTAACCCCCTTCAGTGCGTCTCCTCTCTTTTGCCCGAGATTACAGTCTGTCTTCAAAGACGGACATCTTGCTAACATCTGAAAGAGCGGCATCTCGAACCCCACGATTGCAGGGGGGTTGATCGCCAGCAGCGTCTCCGTTGACAACGCCCTTAATCCCGCCTGAAGGGAGGCAGTAGTGCACTTTCTCGTCACGAGGGGGTGGGACGATTCTGTTGCTTACCCTCAGGTGGCGTATGCCGTAGACGATGCAACAGAGCGAGTTGGCGGAGCCTCGCCCCTGAGTCGGATGCTTACATCAACGAGGTGAGCATTCGCAAGAGCCACCCCGTCGTAAAAACATGGAGACATTTGCTGACTGCAACAGGCCGACGACCGCGAGCCCGACTGGCAAAGGACCTTTTGGGGTCCCAACTACGACAGGCTCCGAGAGATCAAGAAGAAGTATGATCCTGACTCCATTCAGTGGTGTCACCGCTTTGTTGGCAGTGAAGACTGGGTTGAGCTCATGGATGGTCGTCTGTGCCGCTCATCGAGCCAGTAGGACTGGGCATTGTCTTCTTCCATCAATTCGGCTTCTCATTCACCATTCGGGGTTTTGCCCCCTGTGAGGAGGTACATCTCACGCGCATTTCAAAAGCATTACGAGACGCTTCTTGGATCATGCTGGAAACTTCAAGTACCATTCTATCAAATATATCCATATCACTAGGTAGTCACCATGTTATCGTTCATGAGAGCCATGCCACCGAAACATGCCTGGCTCTCGTCGTATCATAAAAGGTTCATCTACGTTATTTCCGGAGTCCCTTCTGATTGCTGCACTTTAATGATTCTGGACATCTTCGACCGGCGGCAAGAAATATCCGGTCGGAGGACTAGACCGATTCATGGGCGACATTCCAGAACAATGAAGACAGTCGCTAGCGAAAACGCGACATATCTCTTTTGCGTGATGTTCTCATCTGTCTTCCTGATGGAGTGGACGTTGCTTCTACTTATAAAATGGAAGATTGGCGCCCCGAAAGCGTTTCTTCTGGAACACACCACAATCATGGCTGCTCAGAAGTCTTTTGCAGGCGTTCAATTTCTGAGAACCTACGGGGATCGAATCACCGTCTTCTACTTGGTTGCTCCGCGGGAAAAAAAGGCGCAAAACATACGAATTCTATGCACACCAGAATACCTCATCAAATATACTGAAGACGGCGATAATGCCGGATGACACACGTGGGGGTCATGACTCTTCATATCTTCGAACGACCTCAGCCACAGGGATCTATACATCGAGGTGCTATTGATATTTTGATGCATCAAACTGGCATCTGAAAGCAAACGAAGACATTTTCTGGTTGTAGACAAAGCAATGGAAAGAAGATACGGACTCGCTTTTATGTCACAGGCAGTAACCTGACATCCCTATCCCCACGACATCGACCTTGTGACTTGCTTGGAATGCCGGTACATCCGACAGTCTATATATAAAAAGGCGGGTTCTTCTCCGAAACAAACTCGGAGCAAGGAGGGAACAAAATTAAAGTCTCTTTCCGGATTCTGTCTCATAGGACGACAAGCAACTTCGCATCATGGGCAACTGAAGACTGTGAGCTCACAAGGACCAGCCAGATGCGATTCCCTCGACACGTATGAGGATCCAATACGTCAGAGATAGCGATGAAAAATGGTAGATTCCAGGTTGGTAATGTGACACTTGGCTAAGGATAGCGCTTGGGAGAGCCTGGTTTGATATCATAAGAAACTATCAAGCCACGTAACAAATGGTAGCACATTGGCTTGGCTTGGAGATTGACACGTCTACCGTGAGAGCGTTTTATATCCACACATCACAGCCTTTAGTTCTAAGACGGGCTTTCTCTTGGAGGCTACAGTTCCAGGAGCTGCTCTGAATCTGAATCATTGCCCAAGTGCCATCGCAGGTAACCAAACACAACTGCTGGCTTCCATGGGATGATACGAGGGCAATGGGTCCCTGAAAACGTACAGAAAATCTACAAATATCAAGATAGACGATATATCAGCCAAGCTATCGAGAACTCACGCAGCAATGAGCGGTGTTGACGGAAGAAGCAACACATAGTAGCGCATTAACAATACACTTACGGCCGACAGTAACTTTTGGCTCCCACCTACTGTCCCATTGTTTGTTTGTGAACGCGTCTGCGGCTTATTCACCATATAAGGTAGAAGATGAACGGATAACGACGCGGGACAAAAGAAACAACGTGATGTTCCATGCAGTCCTGCATCACATTAACACCTCGCCTTGAGAGAGAGAGAGGGGTGTGACCACGCGGAGGCGCACTCAGTTCCCAGAGGTTTGGAGAACATCCAACACACCCGGTTGGATGATCATTGTCGAACATCAGGATCATGCTCTATGATTGCGCCATTTATACCTACTGCTGCTCAAGCACTCTGGTTCTTGGACATGAATGCAACTCGCTGTATGAGCAGCATCATCAACCATAGTTTCCACCCCACAACCATCATTCTGAGCAACATACATCCCACACGTTATCATCTCTGGCAAATTTCATCAACACTCTGGGTATGCCACCTTCTGATCATGTAGCACATGGAAGAAGATGAACACTCAGACTTATCAGAACTTTCGTCTGGATATTGAGCATCTGGAGTAGGACCTCGGCAACCTAGACTTTGCCAAGTACAGCCATGTTGAGAAATAATTCATCGAAAAAAAAAGATACTCAAGCTGAGGCGAGCTGGAAGGTTTCTTTCCAGCTGCCAAGACGCTGCTCGAAGCACGCTTACCTCTGATTAACGTTGCCACGACAGCCAAGCTCGTTGTCGCAAAGTCTGGTATTTTCATCAACCGCCCACCTTACTTGGCAGCACATGCGCAACAAGACCGGCTCCGAGACATCTGACTTGGACCGACACATCTCGATGAAACAGAAAAACTGCCAAGCTCAGCTCGCCAGCCTATCGCCCGGATCGACAGAGCCAAGGAATGAACAGCAGTGACATACTTCGCCCAGATCTCGCGAGTCCATTTACGCTTAAATAGGAATGTTTCACAGGAATGCCCCAGAGACCGAGAGTCTCGGTTGCCACGGCGGCTGGGAGCCAGACGAGTCCGCCAATTCCGGCGTCATCTCAGCGGAGAGCAAAGATCACAAGAGAGATTGGTTTCCGAGGTATTGGCATGCCGACAGCCGTTGGGTTAATAAGGTTAGCCGGAGGCATCACGGGGCGATTGACGGCCGGGAACCCACGCAGTCTGATGTGATACCCGGATAAGTTCCAGAACAAAGCTTCCGACTGAACTTACTTCAGATGTTACTCGACGCCCGTGACAGCTCGCTGACTGGCTCCCTTTTCCGAAAAGGGCAACCAAGAAGCTGCGTGAGGGTGTCACAATCTATTTTCGTCACCGAAGCATGGCGATTCTTAACGCCCTCGGACAATGAGATGCCTTACTGGGGCGTTGAGACTATCGACGCGCGTGTTCGTCCAAGGCGGGCATCGTGAGCCCGAGCAGAGCCTGGGTACGCTTGACGGAAACAGGATTTATCTGGCCGGGTTGTTGTAAAATGACGCGGACCGACGGCTACGAGAGGCCCGTCTTGTGTTCGTCCGAACCGTGCGACCAGTAAACGGCGATTCAGAATTGCGACCAAGTCAACCGAGACCCTGAGAATGTTTCGTTTTGACTGTCGATAGTTTGCGGACGTCAGCCAGAGAAAGGCTCTTTTCGGTACGCGGAAAAGACTGGCTTGACGTATATTGATAGCGATATAGATGGGGGCTCTGTTTCTCGGAAACGTTGCCGATGGACTCGATACCTTGTTTGGGCCATTGCGTGCTCATTGAGGTCCCGGTCTCCGACTGACCTGACAGCCGAACCAGATGGTTGCGACATGGCCCCAGCCCTTGACCAGAATGTATCACAGGGCCACCAAGTGTGGCTGAAGGAATGCCAAACAGGCAATCCAGTTGCTGACTGAGAATGAGCTGAGGCAGGTCAGTCAGGATTCCAAGGCCGTGCGGTTGCAGGAGCCCCTGTTCAGATGAGGGAATTGGGATTGTGGTCAACCGGCCGACTCCACATCCCGTCTGTCGTGTACTTTCGTCAGAAGTTTGATATGCCCAGAGACCGAAGGAGCAGGCTGCGCTGAAAGACCAAAACCGTGTTCTTCCTGGAGCGATCCTCGGGAGCTACGGAAGATGAAATCATCCGTGCGCCATGTGTTTTGCCCGAGATGATGAAGTTGCACCATGAAGCATGAGAAAGGGGTAGAACACTATCTTGACTTGTTAGTGCGGAAAATAGCCCGAGCCATCGACGATCACTGTCGCAGATGTAGATCTCTGCGTGGAGACAGTGATTACCTTTGTCTTGGAGACGACATCAACAGAGACTCAAGCAATGAGTAGGGCGCACTCGGGACGTGTCAGGTCCCCGCGATCGCTGCCGGGGAAATCCTGCGGACTCGAGAGGAGGAACGCGCACAGAACGAAGGCTGGCTACGCTTGCCGCTGTCATCCCTGGCGCTATGAACTTGAGGAGCCATTCGATGCTGCTTGTTGGATAATGACTCTGGTGTCACCCACATAAGTGTAGAAGTATCTAGGTAAAGCAACGACACACTTCGGCCAAGTGTCGCACGAGCAAGAACTTGTGTTTGGTGTGGTTGGCTAAGTAGTAACGTTGAGGTCGCAAGTTGCAGCACAGAGGGGATCTAGAACAGTTTTCTAGCGTTTCGCTCAACTTACTTTCGAGACTTGGAGATAGAGGCGTATTTGTTTGATGTTTCTGTGGGTGTCGTGGGTTTGCCGCTCGCGCCGTATCTGACCGGGGGATTTTGCGCCGTTGCCAGCGATGTTTTGCTGAACGATCCTAGTCTTTTGAGCCCCCAGTTTGAGGGCGATCGGCACAACTAGTGGCTCCATCCGATAATGAAAGCGACGATATCGGCAGGGAAGTTGACAACGCTTCGATTTTCAGTTGAGGGAAACAACTGGAAAGGCGTTCTGAGCGAAAGCGGCGTCGTGGATAACAGAGAGGTGGTTGTCTTGGCTGTCTTGCATGCTGGAAATCTAGAAATCTCACGATGACCTGCAGACCCCTTGCAAGTGCATTGATGGGGGGGGGGCTGCATTCCACAATGTCAGGCTGCGCCATCTTGAGCAAGACGGCCCACTGTCAACTTCAGGTTGCTGAAAGCTGCAGAGTTGGGGGCCCAGCATCGGCAAGGGTGGATTCTGAGGAGAAGAGCTCGAGCCTCGTCCTGTCATTCGTACAGCAGCCGGACGGTTTGTTAGCTGGTACCGGGCTCACGCTGGACACGAGCAGTTTGGCAGGCAGCTGTCAGCCGATTGGTAGGCTGCTTACGGCCTGCCCCCACGACGTGAGCAAGCGCACCGACTCAACGGCGACGGCGTACTAAGTATAGGGGGAGCGGGCTGCTATGTGGGAGACGAGAGGGACCCGTCCGTGGATGGAGCGATAATATCACATCTGAAGTCTCTGCGTGGAATTGAGGCCGGGGCGGATGCGAGTCGAGGTCGAGGATCGCCGCCGTACTGTTCTGTTCCCAGCCCAGCCCCTATTTGTGCAAATTTGCGCCAATGGAAGCGGCAAAGCGTCTCGTCGACAAGGTCTGGACGACGTATGTGTGTGCCGTTGCTTTCTGCGTCTCGATGTGGTAGTCGTTGGCCGTCGACTTGTGAGTTGAAGTGAGTCGTCATGTTTGTGGTGTTCCTGCGAGAAGCCTCCCGCGGCAACGATGTTCCATGTTTGAGACAGGCACGCGTGCGAGGCCTGTGACCTCGTTGGTGTCCCCCAGGAGCTGGATCCGGGGCGAGACTAAGGCGACTAACGGCGGTGGCTTGGGCGAAGGCGGCGTTTGGCTCTGGACTTGTAGGCAAGGCCATCCCCTATTCCTGCTGGACCAACCAGCCTCCTCGAGTCGTCTAGCTGTAAATGGTTCGCAGGACCCCTGAAGGCGTATTGCCCGAGAGCCGTGCATCCCTGGCCTCGCAGCTCATTTGTCCAGATTAAGGTGCTGGACTTCCCTGCAGTTTCCCCACCAAACCGCCTGGCCAGTGAGGTGGCCTTTTTGCTTTCTGGACGGTGGAGACTCCGGTGCTGTCTGGAGGAAGTAGACGAAGACGAAGCCCAACGCAAGCTTTCTTGCTGCTGCTGCTGCTGCTGCTGCTGCTGCTGCTGCTGCTAACTGCTGCAAGAGCTGACTGGATAGCTCCGGGGCGGCGCGAAGGCGGTGTGCTGCTGGTAGGGAATACTGAGGTTGGGCCTCTGGGATCCGGGGCTCCAGTCAATGACGAGCGCTGTTCAAGATTGGATGTTTGCGGTCGGTCACGGTGGCAGGCGCGCCTACGGCCCGCAGCACCCACGCAGTAGGTATCCACGACACATTTGTTGGCGTTCAACGGGTGGTCCGCTGTGGTTCGTTTGTGGGTGTCAATGATGCTTGGGCAGCTCTAGCTGGCTGGAAGGGTCTGGCTAGAGCCACTGCTGGACCACATGGGCGGCGGCGAGGAGCCAGGGCTTGACCAGGAAGCAGTGAGGGAAGCATCCATCGGGTGTAAGTGGTGATGAGAAAGACATGTCTGGAAAAAGGGCCCAAGCTGCCCTACTTACTCCTAGTACCCAAGTAAGGCTTGTCATGACATGCGGGAGACATGGAAGCTACAGCAGAGCTCCAGTATCCGGCAGCAACGAGAGAAAGAGCTCCGTTTCTTCCCATCCGCCATCCATCCATCGATGGATACTTTCGTCTTTTGCTTTTGCATTTACTTTTTAGCTCTGTCCCATCCTGCCCCTTCCCGTCCAGTGCCGTCTTGTCTTGCCCCAAGTCGACTGCGACTCTCTTTTCTTTAAGCTGGATCCGATCGACTGGTTGGACCAGACTTTACCTTTTGAGGCACTTCAGATCAGACACACACACACCTCACCCGACGAGGAAGTCTTCTGTTGCTCGCGCCCCCCTCGCTCTCTCCCGCATCTGTTGACGACACACTCCTTCTCATTTCTAATACTAATCAAACGCTCCCGCACGCTCTCTACCTCTTCCGTTTCCTCCCACTCTTTCTTCTCCTCCATTACTTCTCTCTCTCTCTCTCTCTCTCTCTCTCTCTCTCTCTCTCTCTCTCTCGCAACCACCGTACACTTTACACCTAGAGCGCCGGCGTCCTCGTCCCCTCCTTGGAATTCTTCGATTCGACCTCCCACGACTTCTTATACATCCGCATCCCGCCGACCTGCAGCCACGATTACTACCAAAGACCTTGTGTCACTAATACCTAACACACACCCACACACCAACACCAACACCGCACTCTGCCGCACACACTTACGCCTCACCCGAACATACAGGACGGCCAGCGAAACCCCTTCCTCGGACCAGACGAACCGTCGCACACGCACATACAGACTTGCCGGCGACTCTCTTCATGGACAACCCAGACGGACGAACCGTGTCTCACACAATTGCTAATTCCTAATTCACGAAAGCATCGACTCACACCAGTCGCGGACTTTGCAGCACTCAGGAGAGGAAACGAGAGACCTGCAACAAGAAAGGATCCGAGCGAGACCGTTGCGAGATTCGGGAGACTCAGTTGTCTGCTTTCCCTCGGAAACAAAAGAAACGATAGCCCGAATCATAAATCGACAGCACCTCATCTCAGGATTGAGGCACACAAAAAAAAAAAAAAAGCAACAACCCTGGCTGGAAAAATAATAACGATAACGGTGTTATCAGCGACGGGACGGAACAGGCGCAAACGCACGCACCACTCAGCGACCGTCGAGCCAGAGATTGACCTAGCTTTCGCCGGGTGGATTCCCGTCCACTTCTACAGGCCTCGACAGTAGGTGGTGAACTGGGGTTGGTCAGAGACAGACAGCGAAAAGGGTCACCCCCAGCACAGCACCCGGCAACCGGCAACCCAGCACCTTGCCCTGCAGGCTTGCAGAGAGAGGACCTCGGGACCTTGCCAGCACACCCAGCAAAGCAAAGCACAGCACACAGCACAGCCAGCGCGCGCAAACCTGGGAAAAAAAGAGACGACCAGCAGGAAGGAAGAGGAAAAAAAAAAAAAAAAAACACAAGCCCTGGTAAGACGCGCAGCAGCAGCACCCAGAAGCGAACGAAAGCGGACTCCCAGCGACGCGAACATGGCTACGGCTGGTTTCGAAGCTGCGGGCCAGGCCCCGACATTGAATCCCACATTGTCTTCTTCTGCTTCAGCATCCGCATGCGCGTCCGCGTCCGCGTCCCCTTCTTCCTCGCTGTCTTCGCAGAGCATTGTCTTCCATTCTCTTTCAGACACGACAAACTCCCCGGCCGAGTCGCCCAACAACAACAACAACAACCTGCCCTACCACGCGCATCGCCAGAGCCACAATTCCTCCAAGCTACCGGCCTTTCGATTCGCCGATTTCAAGAACCAATCCCCACGCCTAGTGCTCCCCTCACTACTGCAGCACATCCCGCCCTCGCCTGTGTCGCCTAAATCGGCTACCGACGAAAACCACTCCGCCACTGCCACGGTTACTGACACTGCTACCGTAACTGACATTGGCATCGGCCTCACTGCTGCCACTGCCATTGACACTGCCAGCGCCAGCGCCAATCCAACCACAACCGCAACCGCGACCACCACCTCCACCACCACCACCACCACCCCGACAACCGTAACAACAACGTCAGAGCAGCCACACCTCAACCACAACTCGCCCGATACCACCACCAGCCCTCGCCAAAACACCCGTCCGACCTCACTGCGACTTGTCCACGATCGTCGCCCTTCTTACCGCCAACTTTCACCTAGAATTTCGAGCCCCATCGACGAGTTGCCCGAACCGCCGCCAAAATTGAGTCCGCGACTGCGAGCATCAACATTTCAGACCGCCTCGCATTCCCTTCCCGCATCCCCAGCCATCTCCCCTCGGCGCCCTGCATCGTTTCCCGACGGTCCCGTCATCGTCCAGGCTTCAAACGTCGGCGTCGCAGAGTCAAAGACTTCTGGCCCTACTAGGTTGCACGTCCGCAGGACGGTTACTTCTCGATCTCGCGAGTCAAATGTTATCGATACAGCGATATCGCCATTAGACACCCATCACCCGCATCCCTCCGACGCAAGCGACGAGGTGCTTTCTCCTGCCGACGGACAAACAAAAGACAGGTCCCACGGCCAGCGCGAATTGCTGCTCCCCAAAACATTGGCGCAAACGAGTCCGACAGATGAGCGACGCCAATCCGTAACGTCGCGACCACCCGTCTCCTTCAAAGCCCCCTCCAACAGTACTTCCACCACTTCCGTTCGCGTCGCTCCCATCCGCTCCTTTCGATCATCAGGGTCTCGTCGGAGTCTGGGACTCGACAGCAGCACTTCCACCATGCGCTCCTTCGACTTTGGCGACGAATTCGCCGACTCGAACCAACGCGACCGAACTTTGCGCGCCCTCGAGGGCAAAATCGACGATGACTTCCGCAGAATGACACCACCGCACTCAGCTAGCCAAGCCGATGCCGACGACACGACCGGTGACGTCTTTATGAAAATCGCGAGACAGGAGCCAACACGTCGCGGCTCGGGTGATGTTGCGCCAGCCGAAGAGTCAAGTGCCATAGTAAGTTTTAGTCCTCTCCACGTCTGCGTTGTTGTTTCGGGATCCCCTTTAGCGCCAGTCGGACGCCCGTGCCCTCTGATAGACATGTCTGTTCGCCGTGTTATCAAACCGTCTCTCCATATTTTTGGTTGATCATCCCGCTCTCGCTACCTTTGCCCGCTTTGCCAAAGCCTACCCCATCTGAATCGCCTAGTCACCGTCGTTAGCGCGACTTCATTTCACTCAGGTTCCGGCGACGCTCGCCGTGGCGTTCTGCGTGCGAGCATAGAGTTTTACCATGGACAACCGTGACCTGACTGACAATGACAAACAGGCCCGTGTCACTAGATTCTCCCATCGCCGGCCACTCTCGGCAGCCGTCCCGTTGTCTTATCACCCAACCTCCCCGCCTCAAATCAGCCGTCGTCTCTCTGACCAGCAAGAGACATCAAAGAAGCGCGCACGACAGCAGTCAGAAGACGAAAGCGCCGCAGAACCCATGGCTCGCGCGCTGGCGTACCGCCCCGGATTGACTCGAGACCGCCCCTCATCAGTGCACCCGGCCGAGGACTTGGGTCGCTCCAGGACCTTCCACTCTGCCACGCGCTCAACCGTCTCCGCCGCCAACACACCTCGCTCATTCACCTTCCAGGGCGTGGACACACCGGAATCATCACCACCGTACTCGCCCTCACAGTACGCGCGCAGGCGGCCTTCCTTGACCGACAGCAACGCGGGATATGCTGCTCGTAGTTCCGCATACAGGCAGTCCAACTTGTCCTTTGGCCACGCACGCACGTACAACTCATCGCCATTAGTGCCGAAGATGGAGACACCGCGTACGGAAACCCACCAGCAAGAGGCTGCAAACGGAGTGGAGGGAACCGAGTCGACGGCGACCGCATCTACAACCGCACCTTCGACAGTATGGGATGAGCTGGACGATCTCAAGTCGAGAATTCACCGGTTGGAATTGACTGGCAAGTTGCCAAAGACTTCAGGTGCCGCGATGTCGCGTGCTTCCGACGAGCGACCCCCCACCGCTACCAACACCACGATGTCCACGTCGCCCAAGAGAACGTCCGGCAGCAACCACCCCAAGTCGGACGCTATTAGCATTACATCATCGCAGCGCGAGGCTCACCAGCCGATTTTGCTCTCTGCTGTTAACAAGTCTAAGCCATTCCTCAGTGATGAGGTAGCACGAGCGCTCGAAACGGCTGCCACTGAAGCACTGTCGCTCGCCAATATGATGGGTACGGCAGGTCAGCCTGGACCTATTTCCAGTGGAGCCAGCACGATCGGCGTGGGTACCAACTTGACGGATCGCCAACTGCGACGCAAGGCGGATAGTATCTGCCGGAGTTTGACGGAGCTCGTCCTGGCCTTGAGCGAGGAAAGCGCGCGTGAGAAGACCCTTCAACTGACGGTACCGACACCCAAGGAGACGACGACTCCTTCTACACCAACTATTGATAAATCGTTCACGGGGGGAACCGGATCTTCTGCGGCGTCAGGAGCGACTGCCCAACAGCGTCCAACCGTACCAGAGCAGCAGACCTTGCCGAAACCCAGTGCGGTTATCACCAGTCCTAGGGCTTTATCCAAGTACGAGGAAAGACGCAACACAATGCTCAACACCAGTGCTCTTCAGAGCCCAAGGTTTGCCCTGCCGCCTGGCACTATTCCCTCCACGCCGGGAGAGAAGACCGCGCACCGCAAATCGTCCTTGTTCATTGGCCGAGCTCGTCGGGGCGCGTCAGAGGAACCCGAAGATGGACGACGGTCTTCGCTGCTGCTGAGGACGAGACGCGCCGGCACCGAAGAGCCCGAGGACTCGCGTGCGCTTGTCCGCCAAGAACCTCGCCAGGAAAGCGGCCGCCAGACGTCGCTTCTCCGTACACGCCGAGGAACGATTGGCGAGAACCATGATGACGATGAATCGCCGCGCTTCCGCGCCCCGTCACGGGCAAACACCGAACTCCAAACACCCGGCCGATCCGTATCCCACACCTACCACCCCAACACGGCAGCAAACGAAGTGTCGTCGCCTGCCTCCTCCGCTCTCCCCCGCCGGCGTTTCGGCGCATCCGCCATCACCTCCCGCCTGGTCGCACCCTCTACGCCATCTCTCGCCACACGTCGCTATCTGGAGAGAACTCCAGAACGGGAAGTCCCTAGCTCAGCTGAGAAGCCTGAAGAGCGCGCACAGCCGACTATCCCGCAACCGCGTCATTTTTCACTCAGCCACACGTCCTTGTGGAACAGGGCAAGCAGCATCAACCGCAGAACCAACCGCGACAGCACGATTACGAATACATCGACTGCTGCTCAGGCGGGCAGCTATCGATAACGCTTGACGAATGACACCCACATGGATGGATGAATGTACCATTAGATCTTTTTGTTTTAAGCTGGCGTCAGTCTTGTTTGGCATAGGTTATACCGCATGGGCTCGGCAATCGTCACTTTGTACTTGTATGACAACCACGACAGACGGCCGGTTGATTGTTGTTGGACTTGCCGACCTCTTGGGGAAGGTCGGAGCATTTGTATATCGAGCAACCCATACGGGAAACAAAACATTATGGATGGGAGCCTCAAGGCTCCGGCATTGGTTACAAACAGTCTCTTGATTTGTGACTCTGGCTGGCGTTTTGACCTAGGCAGACGTTGATATCATTCCGAGTCAGGTGTTTTGGGAAGGGGTAGAGCAGCTAAAAGTTAATGTATGTCTTGTTATTCTTCCAGCAATGTCGAGTCGTGAGACTCGGATAGGCTTGTCAATTGAGTTCCGTTAACCGCGACGAGCCGCTGTCAGTTGCATTGTGAGAGGTACATGTCAGATGCGCTTTGTCTCCAGATTTCAACATCTCAACTTGGATCCGTGCGACGAAGGAAAATGAACTGTTAGCTTTTTTATTCTCCGAACTCGTGTTGGTTGGTTGTTTGAGTCACCGGCGACGTGTGAGGCTTGAAGTGAGCCAGGCAGGAGGGTTGAGCCAGTCAGTGTCAGTCACTGCCCGATGAGTTTTTTCAGCGGGCCTCTGAACCGCACCCCTCCTCCTCCGACTTCATCTCAACGTTACACCCCCGGACTTGCATTATATCTGCGTAAATCTCCATGAAAAGTCTGGTCTCGAATTTTCTCAAGAAGACCAATCCGTTGTCCTTGGGACCTACCACAGCAGCGCCCCGAGTTTTCTTTTCTGAGCATTTCGCCACCAAAACAAGGCGGCAGCGGGAGACGACAAGGACGTTTGTGTCTGCTCACACTCACCAACGAATTACACCCAAACCAGCGACCGCTTCACCAAGGCAAGGGCTTGAAAACATGGCTGACGGATTTGACGAGACGGCCGCGGGCGCGGTTGAAGACAGGGCACAGCAGGGCCGCAGGGGAGGACGTAAGGGCGGTCGTGGAGGAGGAGGCGGCGGCGGCGGCGGCGGACAGAACAGAGAGGTCCTCGTGTCCAAGGCCCTTTCCAAGCTTCTGCGGCACCAGGCGGAGAATGCGGGGATCAAGCTCGAGGAGGGCGGCTGGGCTCCCTTGGACAAGGTGGTGAGTGCATTTTGACGGAGGCAGGTGAAAATTCAGGGAGACGCTGACGCAGGGTGCATGGAGCTTGCCTACGGGCCCGTCAAGTCGTTAAAGGTCACGTTCGAGGACATCAAGGCGGCGGTCTCGACGTCGGACAAGCAGCGCTTCGCGCTCAAGCCGAACGAGGCGACGAACCCGGCGCTGGACGAGGGCTCGACGGACCCGGCGCACTGGCTTATCCGCGCGAACCAGGGGCACAGCATCAAGCTCGACTCGGCGGCGCTGCTGACGCCCATCACGGCGGAGAGTATTCCGGAGGTGGTCGTGCACGGGACGTATTTCGCGTTCTGGCGGCAGATTGAGGAGTCGGGCGGGCTGCGGCGAATGGGGCGGAATCACGTGCACTTCGCGACGGGCCTGCCGACGGACGAGAAGGGGGTGGTGTCCGGGATGAGGAGGGACGCGGAGGTGCTTGTGTATGTGGATGTGGAGGCGGCGCTGGCGGAGGGGATGAAGTGGTGGGTGAGCGAGAACGGGGTCGTGTTGACGGAGGGCGACGAGGAGGGGTTTGTGCCGTGTAGGTTGTTCAAGGAGGTTAGGGGAAGGGATGAGGCGGTTGTCGGGACGTTGTGGAGGGATGGAGAGAGGGTTGCGGGGCTACCTGAGGGGTTGAAGATGAGGGCGCCGCCTGGAAAGGGGGGTAGGGGCGGGCGGGGTGGGAGGGGACGGGGAGGGAGGTCGTGATGCGGTTGGTGATGATTTTATGATGAATGGGGTATTAGAGGATGATGAGATGTGCTAGACTGTGAGGGTTCACTCTACAAGAACAAAATGTTGACAGCGGTCATCTCAATCATGGCATATAATCGTTGTGTTTGGGGCATGTTGCTCCTGATGACAGGTGATTCAACTCATCGTGATATCCTGATAAACTCCTAGAGTATATAATAACTTCTCCTCCCTTAGTGTGAGCTCCTCAACTTACTCCCCAAGCATAGCCTTCCTCTTACGCTCCCTCTGGTCTTGCTTGGCCAACATCCACTCCAAAATCCCCTGCGCCATCTTCTCCCTCGCGGCTCTCTTAGTGTAGATCTTGCTCACGGAGCCCAGGTCTTCGGGGATGAGGGGGTTGTTGTCAAACTCGGCCCTGCCGTTCCAAAAATCGCCCAGCTCGGGGTCTTCCGTTAGAATGTAGCGGGGGACCGGCAGGTTGAGACGCGAGGCGAGCTTCTCTACCTGCTTCGTCAGGGGGAGCTCGGATATGGGCGCGCCGGCGGGCGTGCCGGGCGCAGAGGACGAAGCGGAGCTCGGGTTGGATTTCACACCGGCGGCGGTCGTGGGGGAGGACGGCTTGGGAGGGGGTGTGGTACGGGACGCTTTTGCTGCTTTTTGTTTTGGAGCCGGCGACTTGTTCGGTTTTGGCGATGGGGAGGACCGCGACGGGAGGGGCTCTTGCTTCACGCGCGGGATGTCCGTGATGGACATCGGGGGTGAGCTCGACGGGGCCCTCTTTGCCGGGACGGACGTGGTGGCCGGCGCGGGGACGTGAAGGACGGCGGGAGCGGGCGGGAGAGACGTCCGAGGGGCGGCAGCGGGTCCGAACGGTGCGGGAAACTTGGGCAGCTCGCCGCTGGGGAGCATCTGGCCGTTGCTGATGAGCCATTCGCAGGCGCATTTTGCCGCGAACTGCTTCGCGTCCTGCTTGCGCGTGAAGTCTGGGCTCTTGGCGTTAGGCGTGGCCGGGTCTATGCCGTGGCCTGGACGGGGGAACTTGTCGTTTGTGGCGTCGAAGGAGACGAAGCAGGCCCAGCGGAGCTCGGGGGCCTTACCAAGACGCGGGTCCTGACGGGCTTCGTCTGAGAACGTCGCCTTTTGGGAGCGACATTGAAGCCAGTCTGCGTTGTTTGGTGAGTTAGACGGATATGTTTGCGAGGGAGGAGGACTTACGGTTGAGCGCGCCGATCCAGTTCTGGCCGCCGAGGGTTGGCTCCGCACGCGGCGGGGGCCGGAGGATGACTGCTATGGCGTTGGCTTCTTCGTCGGAGAGAGGAGCCGGCTGGCCGTGTTGCGACTCAAAGGCCTCCTTCTGGGCGATCCAGGATTTGAGGGCGGCCCAGTCCACCCGCGGCACCGGCGCCGTGGTTGGTGTTGAGTTCGACATTGTGGGATGTTGATGAGTGAGGGGCAGATTGGTGGCTAGGGAGGGGTTGGTGCTATGCCGACGGCATGGACGCTGGGCCTGGATTGTCGCTGAGAATGGTGTACCGGAGGCTGCGCGTAAACGGACGGGAGGTGCGCCGCGTCTTTATGTTTTGTTTGCCAGGAGAGGTGAGAGGTTTGATGTGGTGGAAATGAGATGTGAATCGGGTGGGGGGCGGCACCGTGAGATGTGTATGTGCTCTTGCTTTGTGGCAGAGGTTCGGGGATTCCTGCTGGAGGCCGGCAGGGCCACATACACCTTGCGACTGCTTATTGCATCCGCCTGCGGTCGCTGGACATCTAGAAGACAAGAGTAATCATTGCAAAGTCATTCGTCGTCGGGGGAGAAAGTTTCGCGTTGTTCACGTCTACTCGTGTTATTTAGAGTTCATTGAAGTTGGGATGAAAGAGGATCGGCAACAGGTTGATGTTGGACGATTCTCAGCCGATTGGCTGCGTCTGTAGCGGGCAAGCATGGCCCTGCGACGAACGGATGCTGCAGATGATACATGCACTTCTTGGGCTGTATTTACCGCTATCCCATGCACTTTTAGGGGGTATACAAATTACGACCGTAAACGCTCAACACCATGACCATTTCCCTATTTTACTCGAAGAAGCCCGTGCCGTCATCTTCCTCCTCTTCTTGCTGCACAGGAGCCTGCCACTTCCTCGCCTTGCCGCCGTCCTTCCAGTTCACTGCGCGATCCTTGTGGTGGTGGTGATGGTTCTCTGCAGGGAAACTGGGCTTCGTCTTGTTGGCCGCCGAGAAGTTCTTCTTCGCAGGCTTCTTTGGCGCGGCTCCGGTATCCGTTGGCGACTTGCGGTCGCGTAACCTGTACAGCGCTGCCTCGCCCTCGGGAAGGACCTTTTCAATCGTCGCCCACATCTTGGGACGCTCGGCGTGCAGAGCGCGGAGGGCCTTGGGCTGCTTGAACGACTTGTCGTCCGTTTTCTCTTCCTTCGCCTCGTCGTCTTTGGGGGCATCTTGGCCCTTGTCCTTGTTCGGGTATAAACTCTCGTACCGCTCCATCAGGGGGAAGAAGCGGGCATAGGCGACGTCTACTTCGGCCACGTGGGCTTCGGCCTCGAGGCGCTTCTTCTCGTCTGCGTCGGTCGACTGGGTGATTTTCTTGCGGAGTTGCTTGAGGAGCCGTTCTGCCTTTTTCCGCTCTGATCACAACGAGTCAAAACTTTGCCCAACAAACAGATGCGGAGAAGAGATACCTACCGAAGAACCTGACCATGTGGTACTTTTGAATCATGTTGCTCCTCTTCTTCTTGAAGTCGCGCTCATCCACCTTCTCGGACAGCGCCTCCAGCTCCTGCTCCAGGTCATTCCGCACCGTAGCGGGCAGCTCCTTGCCGCTTTGTAGCAGTCTCCTGATTGTTCGTGCGCGCGTTCTGTTCCATGCCGGCGTGCCCTCCTTGGCCTTGTGCTTCTTCTTGGTGGCGCCGGGGCCGGTTCTGGAGCGTTTCGAGTCGTGCTCTCCGTCGTTGTGGTCTGAGACTGGGGAGCCGTCGCGAGGAGCGTCGTCCATTGCGACGTCCGAGACTTCGGAGTGCGAGCGTTTCGTGCCCATGGTTGTTGTTGCGATAGGGTGGGTAGACTGTTGCGTGACTTGGGCTGGGATGGAAGAATGCGTCGTGATGGCTTCGGGGCATGTCTCTTTGGTTCAAAAATTTGGATCGTTATCGAGGACTAGACGTTGCCGACCCCACCCGGCGCTTCTTATCAGCACCGTTTGGGACTAGCGTGCCATTTGAGCCGCTCGGACCAATGACAGGTCCCAATCACAACTGCTCAATGAAGCTGTAGCCCAAGCTCAGTGAGTTCAGATAGACACACTCACAGCGGCTTCAACTTTGCGACAGAAGGAATTGAACATAGCATCTTCGACCATAACAGCTTGCAGCGGTCGCATAGTCTCTCCGCGATCATAAGAACCTGTTAACGACGACACTCATCGGTCTCACTCACGACATCTCATCCCACCTCATTAGCCTGCCAACTGCCTTGTGGGTCGTGGGAATACGCAGTACACATCGGTGGCGGGATTGGGGCGAAGACAAACGCGATCCGTGACAGGCGCGCCGTGAGGTTCAGGCTCGCGTGGTCGCCATGGACCGCCCGGAGCCTGGGCTCATCAAATGGTCGCAAATTCTCGGCTACGACAGCTTCATCCACATCAACCTACAGCACCGCGTCGTCCAGCTGTACGAGCCCAACGGCCTTGCACAGCGGAGCAAGTTCGACTATGAACGGTTATCAAAACACGATGACTTCCCGACCTTGACCACGTATGACTGGTCTCCCACGGTCCCAGGCCTGCTGGCTGTGGGAACTCAGACGGGTGTGGTCAACCTGCTGAGGATGGACGACAACTCCAACGCCTACATCGAGTTGGGCCTTAAAATGACAAGAACGTGTCAGGCGGTTGCGTTTAATACCGAGGGTTTGCTTGCGGTCGGTTTGGATCGTGTGCGTATGGATCAGTGCCTACACATATGGGACGTCAACCGCCTGTCGTCGATGGACAAGTCTGCCAAGGGATTCTCCAAGGATATGCACTCTTTTACGGATCCTGCGTACAGGTTGGAGCCTAGTGTCTCTGTGTCGAGTGTCAAGTTCTTTGAGGACAACCCAAAGACATTGGTTGTTGGAATAAAGGCTCAAGGATTACGCATCCACGATCTGCGAGGTGAGAAGTTGGATCTCATATGCCATAGGTCATTGCTAACATCGTCTATAGAACCGAACATTGGTGTCGTCACGTTTCAGACCAAATGCAATAACAATTTGGCAATAGACTACGCTGATCAAAACTACTTTGCTTCGTCAGCGCTTGACCAGCCGGGCATCATGATCTGGGACCGTCGAGCAACATCCCGCCCGGTTGCTTCTCACTCGTATCTTGGCGCAGTGGATGAGGACGAGCTTCCATGGGGTGGTGCACTCAGGCTTGACAGGGTCGTCGACTCTGACGATGACCCGTCACTGAGCGAAAGCAAGCACTCGATCGTCCGCTCTTTGCGCTACTGTAGAGACCACCGCGGTCTTTTGGCTGTGTTGTCGCGCACTGGGCAGTTGAAGGTCTTGAAGACAAACAAGGAGCTAACACCTCCCGATCTGTCTCTCGAGGGAAGCCCGGAGCTTTTGGAGGTTTACAAGTCTTACGACATGGATGTCCAGTATGGTGATAGCGGGAAGAAGAACGACCGGATCGTCTCGTTCGATTGGGTCACTCTGGACTCGGCTGTACTACAACCTCGATTGGTTGTCTTGCGCGCCAACGGAACGTTTGAGATTCTTGAGCAACCATCATATACGTCCGACTACTTGTATAAGCTAACGCCATGGCAGCCGCCTCATCGCGGCCTTGAAGGTACGTCCCTAATCATACGGAAAACATCTTGCTGATGTGGTACAGAGAGCGGCCCGTATCATAACATCATGGAGTTTGAGCCATCACAATTCTCCGACATGCTAGGACCGTTATTCGTCGAAGAGGCCCTCTCAGATAGAGCTATTTTTGGACCAGACAAAGTTGATGTCCAGACTATTGTCGACAAGACGCTACAGGCCAGATTTTCTGCGGCAGATCTCAATAGTAGGTTGATAGGAAACAACGAACGGTCTGCGTCTGCTCTTGACAAGTCCAAGACTGTGGCGGAAAGAATGCGCGCGTTGCGTTCTGATTTGAAAGAGAAGGCGAAAGAGTTGGAAACAAACGGTGCGGAGTGCTCGAATCTGGAAGAGTCGATCAGCTCCCTGGCTCAGCTGTCTCTCCATTACGACGGGCCTGTGTCTTGCCGCCACATGCATGAGTCGCTACTTTCTCTGACCCTCAAAGCCCAAAACCTATCTACCGAGTCGCAGTGTCTGCTAGACCATGTCATGCTTTTGCGCGCAAAGGAGAAGTACTTATTTGACTGCAATGTCAATCGGGCAGTGGTTGCCGATGACCCCTGGCTGCGATACATGTGGGATTGGATTGCAGGTAGGTCGTTGCGTCCCCCTGATGCTTCAAAGCTAACGATGACCAGACGCGGAGGACGCTGCCCAGGACGGGGGCATGAAGTTATCCCCTTTGGACTTGAGTTACATGGGTGTCTGTACAATTTGGTGTAATGATCTAGGTGGGTTATCTACAATAGTGGATGAAGACGCTGTTACTGACGACGAGCAGGCCAGAAGCCATCATCGAGATTACCTGAGGCATCGCCGATGCCCGAGACAACGCTTTGGGAGAAGACGATTGGAAGCATCTGCAAGAGACGTAAACTGCCAAAATACGAGGGTACTCAGACCAAGAAGCCATTTCACAGGCAGTTATGCTTGGATATTTGCGGATGGGGAGATAATGCAGCACATGAGGCGAGGGGGGCTACACACGACCCAGGCGAGGACTATCCAACAACGGCTCACACCATGGCGGCGGCTCGAGCTCTCTTCAAAGGGGAAACCCAGGAGGCGATTCGAATATTGAAGACGGCCAGCGTGACGCACCCAGAGCTTCTCTTCGTGTCGCTCGCGCTGCAGCTCATCGGCAGGAGCAACAACAAGCTCAGCAAGGAACAGCTGGACTTTGACGAAGCCGTTGCGTCAAAGACGGATCCGTACCTCAGGGCAATCTCGTCGCTGATTGCTACAGGGGACTGGTTTGCCATTGCGAATCAGAAGTCGCTGCCTCTGTCGGACCGCGCATACGTGGCCGTCAGGAACTTTGACGACGAACAACTCACCAAATGGCTGCATGAACAAGTTTCGATGGCAGTGGATACCGGGGACGTCGAAGGCATCGTTCTCACGGGTATCACGGACAGGCTGGTGGATATCTTCGCCAAGTACGTCCAGAAGTTCAACGACTTCCAGACGGCCACGCTGGTCATGTCAATATGCGCGCCGCGATACATTGACGACTACCGGTGCCTGGCGTGGCGCAATGCATACAGAGCATACCTCCAGCGTCACAAGGCATTCCTGCAACGAACCAAATTCGAGGTTGAAAGCACAAAGAAGAGCAAACGTGGGGGACGTCCGACCATCAAGCCGCTGTCACGGCAGATTGCGCTTCGGTGCGTCTACTGTGACGCGGAGACGACTCTCGCAGGGCAAGGGGGGCCTGGCGCGGGACCACCTCCCGGAGCACCCGACTCGCGGAACCCGCTCATGGCGACGAGCATCAATGCGGGAATCAGCTGTCCCAACTGCGGGCGTCACCTCCCGCGATGCGTCGTGTGCCTGGAGGTGGTTGGCGTTCCGAGATCTGACCGGCCGGAGCTCAACGGCGAGCCGGAGAGTTGGATGGCGGCCAACTTCCCGACGTTCTGCCTCAAGTGCGAGCATGTGCTTCACCTGGACCATGCCAGACAGTGGTTCACGAGACACGTCGAGTGCCCTGTGCCCGAGTGTCGCTGCCGATGCAACTTTCGAGCCAACCCGGAGCTTTCGTATCATTAATGACGACGGGAGGAGGAGTCCAGAACGAGGCACGTTTGCGTGGGGAAGGCTGGAGACGCGCATGAGCAAGCTGCGTCTAATGATGACGGAAGTGAGGGGGCTCGTCGGGTTCGGTTCGTGTTTGGCAGCTGTTTGACGTGGACCACCGTTGAAGGCGAGGCGACGGTGGGCGGTTGGGCTTATCTGCCCATGTTCTGGCCAATGTTCTGGATGAGCCCGTCTTGATTTTACCGTGTTTTGATGGAGATACTTACGACATGATTATGTATATGCTGCTGCAGAGTCACAGTTCCCCGGCGCGGAGAGGGTGTCGCGGAGATTTGCAACCCCTGTTCTTGGGTGTGCTTCACACGTTTGTACCTGCCAAGTACCTTTTTCTTCTTTATTTATACTCATGTGCAGAGGCTAGAAGCCTGAAGGTGGCCGTCAAGCAGGAGCAAGCAAGCAAGCCCAAGCATCGGGAAGCAAGCAGGGCAGGCTGAAGAGTGATGTAACAGGCGACAGACAACCTAAGGTACCCGACCTAGGTAGGCAAGGTACCTAGGCAAGGCAAGGCGAGGCGTAGGTCAGGGACGGAGTGGGAGGCAGGTTGGCAGGTAAGGTACGGAAGGGTGGGCTATCACATTCTGGTGATCGGTCACTCGCACTAGGGATGTGTTCCAGGTTGCGGGGATCTTGACCGGTGGTGCAATGGGACGCTGGGCCATCCATTTAGAGGTTTCCGGTGAATGCGCTGGTTGCCAGCTTGCCAACCCGAGATGCGGCTTGCATGTTGACTGTGGCCAGTCCGGTTGGGTTTCGGGCAGTCATGTGTATGACAGGCGGCCCTCCCACGAGGCGCTGAAGGAAGGGGACCCACTTGGCGCAACTCGGTGCGCAGGGTGGTTCTTCCCCGGGGGAGCGATGGGCACCAGGGCAGGTATCGGCCTTGTCACTCACTGCCCGTGCTGAGGGTGCCCTGTGCCCTGTGCCCTGTGCCCTGTGCCCTGTGCCCTGTGCAGACTGAGATGGACGGTGCAGAACGTCAACGGCGTGGAGCGCGGGCTGCTGTCAGCCGAGGTTGTTGGCGACTATTCGTCGTGCAACGGCCTACCTATGTAGTAGGCAAAAGCCCAGTGGCTTCCCTCCCCTTCCCGGTCCAGTCCCGGCCATCTTCATTCGGGGAACTGGTCCGGGCCCCTCCCACCTTCTTCTGACTTCAATTCTTCAAGCAGCCGTCACAGGGATCCTTCCCGCAAATTTACCTGCGGTGATTCACGTCTCTTCACGCCTGCCTGCCTTGCCTCGTCTACCGTTGGACACCTACGGATACCCAGTCATCCAGTCAGTCACCTCGATACCCTGCGCTTTCCAGTTTCATCTGGCAACCAACACCGCACACGCGCACGACAATCACGAGAAAAGGGACCCCATTCCTACCTTACCCTTCGATTTAACTTACTGCATCCGTCCTGCCTGCCGGAAATAACACACCTCATCTTACCTCACCTCACCTCGCTCAGTGCAGTCTGCGACGCGGCCGCCCATCATGTCACTCGAGGTAATTTACATCACTCGCCATGGAGTAAGTCTCGCTTCCCTTTTCTAGCTTGCCTGCTACCTACCTATCATCTCTTTTCTGTCGTATCCGGTTCGATTTCCGTCTCCGGTCCCGTCCCTGTCCCCATCCCCTCTTCATTCACCTGCGACTCCGCCCTGGCCCTCACAAGTCCCACTGAGGGACGAGAATGCCAATGTGGTTGCGGATGCTGTGCAAGGTCAAGTTCCCTCCTTGGGGACAACAGATTCTTCAGCCCCCCCTCGCTAGGAGCTTTGAACCCACGACGCCCGAAGCCCCCTAGCCCCATCCGGTTCTCGAACTCGACGATCTTGTCCCGAGGTGGTGCGGGTGTGCGTGTGCAGACGTTGGAAGTTGGCCTTGTTGGTTTTGACCGGAATCATCTCTGACAATAAGTCTTGGCCTTCATCAGTTCCGATCCAATTGGCTCGTCGACCCTTCAACGGGCAATTACACGGCCTCCATCCCATCGCCCACAGGAATCCCCTCGGATCCGGCCCTGACGGCACACGGCGTCGACCAGGCAAAGGAACTCGGCGCCCACCTCCTGACCGTCGAGCCTCCAATCGATGCCGTCTACTCAAGCCCCTACTACCGCTGTCTGCAGACCATCACGCCCTTTGTCTTCCTCAAGGAGGACGAAATCAACCAAGGCGCCCAAAAAGACGTTGGCGCTAAGAGCGATGCCACCGTTATTCGCCCCGAGCATGGTCTCTGCGAATGGTATGGAGCCGCCCCGTTTGACCACCCAACGCCGGCCTCGCCGGATGTGTTGAAGCCCATGTTCCGTCACCTCGATGCAGCGTATCAGAGCCGCGTGTTTCCCGCCCGCAAGGGCGAGACCATCGCTCAATTGCACGACCGCGTCGCCGCTGCCGTTCAAGCCATCATTGAGCAGTGCGATGCCGAGGGCAAGCGCGCCGTCGTCCTGTGTTCACACGCAGCCTCAATCATTGCGCTTGGTCGGGTGCTTACCGGAAATATGCCCGAGAACATTGATGCGGAAGACTTCCGAGCCTTCACCTGTGGGTTGAGCATGTACCGGAGAAAATCACCGTCTTCTTCGGAACGAGCGTCAGAAACCGATGGTAGGATTCGAATCCCTACGTCATCATCAGGCAATGGGTCTTTTCAACTGACAACCAACAGGTCCTGGTCCTGGTTCTGATGCTGGTGCCCCAGCAGAAACCACTTCTTGGAGAAATGGTCGGGGAGTTGGAGGAGGGTGGGCATGCGAACTCAACAGCGATTGCAGCTTCTTGAGCGGAGGCGAAGAGAGGGGATGGTAAGATGGATTTTCCCGCCTCCTGTCGTGTTTCTGCCAATGAGGGACCTTGGGCTCATCCTAACCCATGTTGCCGTCCAGTGCCCACCGCTGACTGGGTCCCTCGGAGTCAGAAGGCCCATTCCTTTCTTTTTGGCTCCGGGCCCCTCGCGTAGGGGACTATGCTAAGTCTGTGCTCTGTCAAACGCTGACGACTTGCCGATCTACAGGAGATTTTCGGGCGACGAGTCCTTTTCCGCAGCCGAGAAGTCATCGGAGGTGGACGCTGGCGTTGCGCTCGGCGTGGTGGTGGAAGGAACAGTGAGACCCGACAAGGCCTCTCCCCACAGAGGAGCTGCAGGTCATCATCGCCTCTAGGAACAGGTTTATTGACGGTGCGCTTCGTCATTTGCATTTTCTTTTTCCAGAGGCGAGGAATTGGTCTCCTCACGGGTCGCAAAAAGGGTCGAGGCTGCGACAGGTCCTGGTTTCTGCGACCTGACCAGAGACCGATCCGCACCACCCGCCTTGCGGCCGATACACGATGGCAGCTAATGCCGGATAGACTTGCCTAGCTGCTGCGGGATGCATCATCTGCATGTCTTTGGCACGGACTGGGTAGCATCAAATCTGCGAGCCAGTCAGCGCAGCGGCTAGCCCCGAATCCATGACAAAATGACCCCTGTCACTTTCATCTCACAGCTGCCACACCATTTCAACGCTCCCAAAGTCCAACTTCAACGCTCTTTTGCCGCTTCGCCATTGAATGCTGCCTATCGTACGAACTGCTCGCGAAAACCCTCGCTTCACGGCGAGCCTCTACTGACCATCATGCTCGGCCAAAATTGGCGGCTTCAGCTGAAGAAAACTTCTCGTATTAGAGAACAGCCATTGGCGCCCAATGTCTATCCTGTGTCATGAGCACATGCAAGCCGACTGACGTGCTTGTACCCGGCGTCTCGCCGCTCCCACTCACTGCGTTGTCTGCCTAGGTGGCTCGATCCCTAGATACCTTGGGCCACCGAGAAGGTCTTCGTGGTGCTCACTGGCGAACCCTTGATCGGCTGATTCCTTATCATCACGCAGCTCAACAGCAGACATCCGCTCTTACCCGCCTGTTCTCAGCCTCGCGATTTCGTGGGCCCCTCCTGGAGCCCCAGGGGATCCGCACACAGGATAGAGCCCGCAACAGCAGAATGAGAGGCAGATCTGGTGTGACGCTGCGCTGAAGAAGGACCGCTTGGCACGACCGTGCCGCCGTCATACGTCTCCACCCAACAAATCCCGTCCACTGTGGCACGACCAGTTGAGAATGCCCTCATCAGGGGCCGGCACAACGACACCGACTAACAAGATTATTGTACCTGGCTCAGATTCAACTACAGCTCGATATGTGATATTCCGTCCGCTTGGAAGCTTGAGCAGCGGCAGCATGGGGTCCGATCGCTCCCGGATGCGTCTTCCGACTAGCCTGCTAGGTGTCTTTGCCGAGACCCCAGGCATCATCCTCGGGTGTGTCTCGTCTATCTCTCCCTAGCGGTGAAGGTTGACACTATTTGACTCAGCTGCTCAACGACGAGCGTTCCTGTTGAGATGGCGAGTACACGGGGCGTGTCGCCAGTGGCCACTTCAGCTTCATAACACGCAACACCATCTTCCTGCCAAGATGCAGTTCTTGGGGAACTTGGGAACTCATGATCATCTCAGTTATGTCAAAAGAGCGGTGGCCGTAGGCAGCACGACGCAAGAGGTAGGAGGAGGGCCGGATTCGCGCTCACCGATCTTCTCACGAGATACTGTTGCCATGGACCAGGCCTCGAAGCGTCTGTCCTGACATGTGTACAACCGGGGATGGTATACTTGCTTGAAACGCATGTGCCTTTCGCAGGGAAAGGAAAGTACATCCTTGGGTCTACTGCAGAGTAGGCGATGATGGAGGGGCGTGTCTGGCCTCTGCCAACCTCACTCCAGCCTCAAAGTACAAGCCGATGGCGGAAGCAGAGTACATGGCTCGCTATAGACGATTTCTTAATCGGGCGTCATGCTTCTGTAGATCATATCGACAAGCCGGCCGGGAGCTTGTCTGTTTCGGATTTTGACGACGGGTATTGGCTTGAAGAGAGTTGCAGACAGGTTCCAAAAGGAAACGCAGAAAAAGAACGACGGGTAGCCACATAAACGCAGGGCGAAGCCTTTTGGGTGGCATTATTGACAACAACGCAGCCGCTGGTCTAGCACAACCATCTGCAGATGTCAACATTCGGCAATGCAAGTTGAGGCGGTCACGAAGGAGATCGAAAGCGGCCTTCAACGGCTACCATTCAGACGTGGCCTAAGAGCATAGTCAGGCACAATTGCGCGACCTCGTGGCTTGCGTTCCGTTGTCAACGTCGCTGCCGGTTCCAGAAATTGATATGCATCATGGCATTCGGCACGCGGGGTCGCACAAAGTTTCCCAAACAATCAATAAGCAACCCGGGTTTCAGGGCTGATTGGCAACGGGCGACACAAAGAACTGCTGCAAAATGCAAGTGTTGCGTCGAGCGATTCGCTGCGAAGTCAAGGCTGTGAGGTTTAGTAAAGAGCACGCTGCTCGAGTTTGCAGAATCAACGCACCAGAAGCTATTCAAGGTGGTCCAACCAGGACCGAGCGATGACCAGGGTTCGACACGGTAACTCGGACTCTAAAGCGATTTTATCACCGCCCCGTCGTCAGAGCGGTAAAGAAAAGGAGACGGGCGAAGAAGTAGAAAAAGAAAAGAAGACATCATGGCGAACGCTCCTGCACCTCGCACTCGCCCAGCCATCGTCGCGTGGCTTTGACTAAAGGGAGGATGATCCCTGAATTTGACAGCGCGCTTGGGATGAATCTAGTGAAGAGTCCAGACGAGACAAAGGATACCTTCTGGGGGTGGAATAAGAAAATCTGGGGCCGTTGGCCAGACGGTGAGCCGGCCGGCAACAGGTTCGCAGACGCAGGCGCACAGGACGGGCGAATGTGGACAGGTTTGGATGCACTGCACTGTACCACAAGAAGACCGTTACATGCTATCCGTATGTATGCTTCTTGTGTGGTGTGGGGAGTCCGGGTCGGGACCCCCAGCAAGACGTGTTCCGCCATCCGCCGCCCATCTGGCCATCGAAATCTGTGGCGGCGACGCTTTCTTATTCCAGCGTCTCGAATCATGATGAAGATCCAGATGCGCTCATGGCGACCTTGCGCAAATTACGCTACAACGAAGTCAGCCAAGGGACACCCCTCCCCCCTGGTCATGGTTGACCTAAGCGTACCCAACCTTGCCAACGCTGCCAAAACTGGGTGTTGAAGAGGTGGTAGGAACCTGGGAACTTCAGCAGCAGGTTGCCGTGTGCGCCTTGCCCACCCTCGTCGGGCGGTCCCCGCAACAATCGAACGGACGAGCTCGAGGCCAGACAGGACGGCGGCCCCACAAACCGTATTCCCAGACCCTTGACGGGCGGCGGTAAGGCGGCTGCAGTCGACGACTACCGCGTGGTGCTTTCAATCGACCGCCATTCATCGATCCCTCCGTCAGCGGGACCGATGTGGTAGTGTGATTATCGCTCTCAAATCAGAAATGCATCTCAGACAGAAACCTGAGTTATTACGAAGGCAGATTCGCCTGCGAGATTGCAGCTTTGCAGACTTGGTCGTTGTCGTGAGTGACTTCGGCTACTGGGTGTGTGGAGAGAGATCCGAGAAAGGAGGAGAGAGGAAAGCGAGAGGCAGGTGGCCGAATAGAATGGGCGTTCCATTCCGCAGCGCGATGCAGAATCACACCGACTCTCGACACCGGTAGCAGGCCACGCTGCAAACACATGGGAATGAGTGAGTGTGTGTGTGTGTGGGATTCAGACGGATGTCATCGTATTGTACGGGATGGATGGGCGACATGGTAATGTATGGGCCAAATGAAACGGCAACGACAATAACAACAATGGGCGGCCCCAAGGCAAGCAAACTCGACAACAGCGTTTTGTCATTTTGTGCAGAGCATGCTGGAGGCAGAGCCAGGGCCATGTCTGCTATTATTGCACTCGCTTCCAGAAATCCGGGACGACAATACTCCAACCGATTATGACCCTCATCTTCGAGTCCCAGGTCAGGCTTGGGAGGACCCAACAAGAACCAATGACAAGAGCGTGTTGGTCCAACTGCTGATGAGGCTGGAGGTCGCACAAGGCAAAGCAAAGCAAAGCAAAGCAAAGCAAAGCAAAGCAAAGCAAAGCAAAGCAAAGCAAAGCACGCCGCACTATGGACAGATGATATGCTTGCAGCTTGTGTCTGCGGTTCTGTCTTTCTGCTCTCCAACGCACTGTCACTGTCACTGTCACTGTCACTTTTACAGTTGCTCTGTTTCTCATCACACATTTCACACACTGGACGCTTGCTCGACCACTTCTTTCGGCTGGCGTCATCCCCACCAACCAATGGATACAACATGCTCCAAAGTGCATATTCTCGCTATCCACACCCCCTTTCAAACCCGCGGCCCCGAATCGCCATGGATAAAAACCCAATGCAAAAAAAAACCACCCCCATCATCCGTTATTCGTCTCTGCTACGTCCGAAAGACAGTAGAACTCGCGGCTTGGCCCCCCGGGCCAGTACTACCCTTCAAACCCTCACGCACCCAGCTGTGACGCGCAGCTCGATCTAAGACTAGCGCCCCCGAAGAGGAGAATATCGACTGTGCAGCAGGTCCCGAATACCACCAACCTGCGGCCTGCGCGCAACGGCAGGACAGCGGACGCAACGCACCTTGTAGCAAGGTTGCCCACACACATATTGATGTAGGGAGGTGCACACAGCAGTGCACGCTACCCGTCCTTTTTCATTAATAGTACCGCCTACTGCAGCTCCCCCGAAAGGTCCTCCTCCCCCTCTCTATTGTATGGACATGCACCGTCATCTCGACTATTTGGTCCAAGGTCGACATGCGGATTAAGTCTCCCTTGCAAACCTGCAAAACCCCCACCTGCGCCCGCAAGTTCCTTCCCGCGGTCCATTTCCCTCTTCTTTGATCCTCACACCTCCCCGTCTCACAATGCATGCCTGCCATCTCACACCCAATCCTCGTCATTCCCAAACAGGTCAGAGCCTTGTTTGCTACCCGCCTTCCACAGTCCCCGTAGCCTCCAAAACCCTTGCTCGTCCACTCATAAGCAGGGTGGCGTTCCAAAGGTATACCGATAGACACTGAAAACGCATTACACAATTGGAAGAGGGGCGCCAGACACCCAACTGCTCAAAGATGACGAACAGGGATCGTGTCCCCAGAGCGAGGCAGGCTCGGAGAGGAGGAGGCGGCGGAGAAGGAGGAGGAGGGGCACACCACACCACACACCTTTCGGCCGCGAGTCCAGAGAGAGACTCGACAGATTGGGCGACGTGCAGGATACATGCCATGGATCTACCCTTTGGCTGCGTCTGCACCGCAAGAAATAAGAAACGGCTTTTTCGCTGTCAAGAAGCCTCCTGGCGGAGCCCGATCTCCCTAGGCCCTTGCTTAGAGCTAATAGCCCATAAACCTTGCTCGTCGTCTTCAACTCAAACACCCCCGGTCGTGTCGACTCGACCGACTACCAACCAAGCCGAACCAGGGTCCCTATTTATTTTTTCTTTCCCAGGCGTAGATTAAGTGAGTGAGAGAGGCAGCGGGAAGACCAGGGGCCCAGACGACACAACAGAAAAAGAAGACGTATAACCTAGAGACAACCCAGATCCATCGCGGACGGGTAGAAGTTGATAATCAGGGTCTGGCCCGTTGTCGATGACTCGTCTCGTCTCTCCTTTCCCGATCATCAACATACCTCTCCCCCAAACTTCCTTCACCATTCTTCATCGATAAGATCTCCGCAGGTGCCAGGTTCTCATTGCCCTTCAGACCTCGTTGTCTTTGGATCACCTACCTCGTCGACACCTCACACAACCTCATCATCATCAACATCAGGCAAGATGTTTGTTGGCTTACAAGAACACCAGCACGGCATGGACAGACTGCCTCCGCCAAGCAGCCTCACTCAAGCCCGCAACGACGACGTTCCCAGGGTTCTCCCAAGTCTCTCCTCATCCTTCGGCTACGACGACAGAATGGACGTCGATGTCCGCTACGACTCGAAGCAGCAGCCCCCGTCAACGGGTCAGCGTCACGAAGTGGAAGTCGCAACCACACTCGCCTCCATGGCATCTTTCAACCTCAAGTCACCCACGCTCCCCTCGCCCACACAAAGCTTCTCATCAGTAAAGTCAGAAGGTAGGGAAAGCCCTCTCTCGCTCATGGCAGGAACCGACGGCTCACACGTCAAGTCTCAGATATGACGAGATCAACAAATTCTCAGTTCTCCTCGCCTGAACCAAGATCGCCAGATCTGCTTCCGTCGGTCTCCTCTCAGCTCTCCTTCACGTCCAAAGACGGCAGTTTCTCGTCCTCCTCGGCCAACGCCCAAATCACCCTCCCACGCCTCCGCGAACTCGACCTCCGCCTCCCGGACCCGGAATTCGCCCCTCAACCGCCAAACTCAGCAACCTTCATGACCCCCCTGACGGGTCCTCGTAGGACCTCCCTCGAGTCCATCAACCCCTTTCCAGAATCCCGCATCGACATCCCCAGCCCAACCGCCTACCGCATGCCCATCCCGCCTATGGCCTACCCAGACGCCCTCCCCTCCCCAACAACAAGCCAGCACCAGCATCACCGCCACCCCCTCTCGCCCCCCATCGTCGGCCGTCGCCTCACCAACCGCCTCCCCGTGACTCTCCGCACCGGCGGCTCTTCTCCCTCCCGCCGCCCCCGCCGCTCTCCCACCGGCTCCCGCTGCAACGTAAAATACACCATCCAGCAGGTCGACTTCATCGACTACTTCCGCGTCGACCACCACCTCTCCTGGAAGGAGGTCGAGGCCAAGTACGCCTCCGTCTTCCCCGAGGACGCCGCAAAGGGCCACAAGCGCGGGCCCCAGGGGCTCCAGGGCGTCTACTACCGCAAGAACAAGCAGATCCCCGCCACGGACCAGAACAACCTCTTCGTCTTCGACGAGGACGACAACCCGCGCACCTTCCAGTGCGACGTCCGCGAGCAGGGCAAGAAGATGAACAACTCCATCGGCCTGCTCGCCATGCATCCCGAGCGCGCCATCACCTACTCCTGGGTCTCGGAGGAGCACAAGAGGCAGTACGAGAAAGTTGGTACGTTTTACATTGACTCAATCACAATTAGGGCATCCAAACTAACAGTAGCTACAGGTCGTGCGAGACAAGCCCAGCTCGACGCCGCAGAGCAACGCAAGAAGCGCAGGCGAGCCATCCAAAACAGCCGTCTCTAGCTTCTCTTCTCTGCGTACTACTTCTTCTCTTCTTCCGTTACGAGATTTTGCTTCTTTTTTTCTCTTGCGTTCTTACGACAGATATCCCAAAACCCCTTCAATTCTGGTCCTCTTCTCCCTTTTCCACATCTTCACACAAGACTTTTCACCAGGGGACACAACCAAAATCACAAGTCACAAAAAAGGATGCACAAAAATCAGGTTATTAGCGTGTAATCTCTAAAAGAGCCATCGTTTTCCTTTTCTTGTACCCCACGGGCGAAAAGCACAAAAAGTTATAAAAAACACACTGTGGTCGTGTACGATGATGAAGAATCAAGGGGGTGCTTGTTTTCGGCAGGGAGTTTCTTCCTTTACATCGTTCGCTTTCCCTCTTCTATTCGACGATCTCCCCGGTAGAGATTACACCGTTTCTTTGGAGCGCAAGGGTATGTTTGCTGGCACCTCTATCGGTCGCCGACTGAGACCCTGTTCGCCTCCTTCTTTTTTGTCTTTCATTGGGATGCCGAGACGACGAGGACGGGACTCATGGGAATTCACGGTGGGAAATGAAATGAAAAAAACCGGAGTTGCTACATTTGGAAGGGGAGGCAGGTGTCATGGGCAAAACGAGATACCAGGCGCGCGTCGGGAGGCCCGGGGGAAGGGCCGTGGTCAGTTTGTCTGGCTTGATTTTCTCTTATTGTCTGTTTTCAAACATCATCAAAGGGGCCCAACCTTTTCTTACATCTTAAGGGGCGATTCACCTCAGGAATTATGATATACGAAGTGTGTTTCTCTGCATTCACGATGGTCTTGCTTTTGCTGCGGGGGGAGCAGAGGAGGCTGGGGGCGGGTTGGAAGCCCCGTCTGTACATGTCTCTTACGGGGTTGGCCATTGTTGCTGCCCTGGTTGTATAGAAACCATCTTTCCCACCCGGGACAAGGGTAGGATAATAGTAGATTTAGACGAACACAGGGAGCGCCTCAAGATGCTCAATACTGAAAGACTCGAAACCGAACCAAGCGAACCTCCACTCCTTGTGTGCTCAGATGAATCAATGGGTCAGCTGAATGACTCCCTCTGTGATTTCCTGGAATGCAAGAGAGAACCCGCTGAGACTGGGGCTTTGATGGGAGTTGGGGGAGCAGATCATCATGCGGCTGCTTTGTCGTCGACGTCTGTGCCCCCCATTGTCCTGGGCTTGGACAATAGGGCACTGAAACTGGGAGAGGACGTCTGGGATCAGGGGGTTTGTGGCCACGTTGGAAAGAAGATTCTTTGGGGAATAGGAGGGAATAAGGCAGAACGGGGCGAGGCAAACACCTGTCTTCTGACGGCTGTCGTGTCTCGACCCCTGCATGCTGGGCGGAATCCCTCCCCCATCAGCAGGTTCAGTGCAGTACTGCTGTGTGACCGCTTGGCGCAGGGCGTTCGGGCAGGTATGAATAGCATCTTCTTCATACGGCCGTAGCATAGTCATGGAGGGCCGCTGGGTGGCTTGGGGAGAGATGTGTATGTGGGATGAGTTGGCGATTGCTTGGTTTGGGGTGCAGGTTCGGACTTGATGGTGCCGGGGCGTGAAGCAGGACAGGTCTCTAGGAGATCAGGGCTGTGTGGTGAGGCCGTGAGGCTGGGTAGGGATTGGATGATGCGGGCAGCGTCTGTAGACGCACGGCGTTGGCGTTGGTGTTGGGGGAGGGAAGCTGACATGGCATTCTTCGGTCAGCAGGGGCGTGTGCTGGGCAAACTGGCGGCTGGAGGAGAAGACAAGAGATGAGGATGAGCCATGTGTGGTGGCTTGTTTCCTCGACGCAGGAACATGGGCTTTCACCGGACTCCCTATTGTTGTCGAATATTACAGGGGCACCACACTGGGGCAGGCAGGCTAACGAAGGGGTGTGATGCGGTGGTGATGAAGAGATGAAGAATCCTGACGATGATTGCCAGTGTGGGGATGCGAGGGTTGGTTCTCGTGTTTGCACCTATCATGGTGTCCAAACCATGTTACGAACCAGACTGTCGGAACTGTCTGACCGTTGGTGGCGTCGGTTCAGAAGTGACAGACCGTTGAAAGCATGAAGAACTTGTACTGCCGGGGGCACCGAGGGGCGTGTGGCAGTTTGCAAGATGGTCAAAGCTGCTGAATTGTTTGCTTGTTTGCTTGCCTTTTTCAGCCAAGTAGATTGCTCTTGATGAAATCGGGAGGCCATGTGACGCATCCTTGGGTATGGGTTTTCAGGGAGTTGGGGTGTGGTGCCACAGGCCAGACACAGACAGATAACGTGCCGTTGGGTTGGGATGCGTCCTCTTCAAGGTGTGTGCCGCAGGTTTGTCAAGCAGCACAGAGGGGGGTTGCCAAGTGTGTTTAGAGTCGGGACTCCGGGTCGAGAAAGACGAATCCCTGGAGAGGGTGTTTCCCGAGTGTCTTTGCTGAATTACAAGCAACCCCTGTAGTTGTAGAATTCAAATTAGGGTTGTATGGGATGACGGATTCATGAAGAAGGGTGGATACGCTTGTTGTTGGTGACGATAAAGGCGGATGGTTCTGCTGCGTGTTTGCTACCGTTGACAGGGTTGGGAGAGGTTGAATTTCTTTGGTCGTCTCCACTCGAGCAAGGGTTGTCGAGGAAGTGGTTGTTGGTTCCAGGTTGGTGATCCGGCCGCTTTGGACACTGTGTTTTCCTCGATTAGCGTCAATGGCTTGGGCTCTCGCGTGTGGTGGCGTTGCTGAATGCACGTTAGTGATTGTTGTCAAGCCCGCATGGAAGCATTCTCGAAGGATCAGTTGGCTTGACGATGTTGATGTCTTCAGGGCTTGTTGGATTTGGCATGCGTGTGCGCCGTAGGACGAGGCGACACCGCCCCCGAGCCCGAGGATATGGAATCGTGGCAGTGGGCAGATCTTGTTGCTTTCGGTGTGCTGTGGAGCGGGGCACGTAGGAGGCAATGCATCTACTGTCCATTCAGATCTTAGCTGGGGGCCCGATTGATGAGATGTGGATTGCCAGAGGTCCTTTGAGGCGAATGAGAAGTGTGTCGGAACAGGGAGCACCAAGCGAGGTTTGCGCGCACAAATTGTCCACTGTTGGTTCCACGATGTGAAGTTGTCAGTAAACGGTGACGAATGTGGAACCCTGGACACTGATGCATAGGTAGCCACAAGCAACGTACCTTCCTGGCACCCGGCTCCAATAAGTTGGCTCCTACCTCGACATCGTCTGATTGTCACTAGACAGGGGAAGGAAAGATCGGCCTGGTGCCCGTCGAAATCCTGACAGCGAGCCTGGCAAGAGGCCCCGAATGCTCAGGTAGCAGAGACAGGTGAAGCACAGTATCAATCTTTGCGGCACAGCATCGATAGAGCCTGCCATTTGTTCCAACATAATGCATTGGACCCATGGAGCAGAGAGACGATGATCATTACCATAGCATTATGCTGTGTAGACCTTAAGCCTTCTGAGGAATAATGCAACGCGTCGTAACCTCATCATAACCACGCCGCTACAGCTTTCCATATTGACTTCGTAATCGTTATGTGACTCTAAACCTGCAATGTGTATTTCATGCAAAAGGGGACTTCGACTTGCCCATCGGCTGTAGTCCAAAAATATCGTCCGACTTGACCGGTTTGCTCTGGTCCTGTGACTCGGCCACAACCTCGCCAAAGAGAAATGCGTTGCGCTCTCTGCTGATATTCCCAGAAGGCCGCTTCTTGTGGTTACCTCCTGAAGTAGCCTTGGGTAGCTGCGGCGGTGTTGCTGAGTGCGCCGACTGGTCCGGCTCGAGCATCCAAGAGAACGATGACTGTGCGAGAGTTGATCGAGTTGGGATCGGCGGTTGAGGCCGCTGGACCTTCGGTGAGGGTGTTACAGATGCTGGGCTTGACACCGACACTGATGGCGCCTCCGATGGCTGAGTAGGAAGGCTGTCTTCGGTGATCTCCATTGCATCAGGCAGAATCGGTTGCGGATCCGAAGATTTCGGCTTACCGTCTTCTTGAAGCGACAAAGTTGAAAAACCATTTGCGACGTTTTCAGGGGCAGGCATTCCACCGAGCACAGCGCTATCGTCTGGTCCGATGTCCATCGGGACCTCTTCTTTGATATCCTCGGATGTTGGACTTGCGATGCTCTCCAGATCCGGGACCTCGATAGTGGAATCCTCCAAGTACACCTTTACAAACTGGACCTTCGCGGCGGCGACTTCGACAAGTTCTAGGGTCTTAACCTTGTTATCCAGATCAGATGTAGCCAGAGATCTCAGACTAGAAACCGTCTCGTCTAGCATGTTGGCCAATAGTCTATTTCTTCTCTCCAATGCGGCCACTGCCTGGGCCGCCGTCTCGTCATTGAGCAGCTGCTTCGCCACGCGAGGCGAGTAACGCACGTCGTTAAGACCTTGCATGTTTCTTTTGATTTCGCCCATGGCATCCCGAACGGCCTGGTTAATGCCGAGCTTCTCGCTCCTTTCGAGCATGTTTTTGGCGGCGCCTTGAAACAAAGCCTCCACGCCGCCTTGCTGTTGGATGAACCTGCCTGGGGACGGTATTGGGGAGTGGGCTCCCTTGTTGCGGTGCCTGAACGAGGAGAATGCCTGACCCATCGGCGTCGATGGCCGCGAGCTACCAGCCGATGGCGTCGGTGTTGAGCTCGGCATCTTCCCCGTGTATTTCAAGATAAGTGACGCGCCACCTGACATATTAAGATGCGTTCTGAGATACACTGCATCGTCCACGAACGTGTGTGGGCCATGGGGAGCTTCAGGGGCTGGGTATTTCAAGAGCAATTGTAAACAAACAGAGTAGTCTGCTTCGAGCACTGGGGGGTGTTAATTGAGAAATCACTCAAGGTGTGAAAAGACTCACGACTCCAGCGGATCCTAATGAGCATAGCAACGCAAATGAGATCGATCAAGTTAAGCGACGGGTCGACGGCAAACATGGTATCCCAGAGTACGAGGCACTGATCAAATGGGAACTCGCGCCCAAATAGAAGGCGGATCCAACGACTGAGACCTGTGTTAGCAGGAGCGGCAGAAAATTCTAGCCTGAAGCACTTACATCAGAAAGATCTGTGGCAGTATTTCAATATCTTTGAGATGGTTTGCTAGCTCAGGATCGACCTTTGCCAAGCAAACCTCGTGGATGTACTTGCTCTTCTCGACGATGGCCGAGGTTTCTGCCCGATCCTTGGAAGCGGATGCCAGTGCTGCTCTAGAAATGGAATCCTTAACTTCGTAAAACGCCTTCGCTTTCTCCATGATCTTTGAGAACATCGCAAAGGTGTCATGCTCGATGTAGGACGAATCAAGCACTGTGAGCATTGTCTCATCTGCCGTGGCACCACTCGAAGAGAGGCTTTCGCGGTCCAGCGTATCTTGGTTGACGACATATGCAATGGGCGCAAAAAGTTCATGCATGCCCTGACGGTAGCCACCGCTGTTCGGATGCAATTTGCAGTACACGAATAGCGCATCAATGATCATCGTTTGGATTCGTTCTTCGTGATAAAATGGCTCGTCTGGGAGGCGACGAACGTCCTGCGCGATTTCTGCTCGAATAATCTCGTCCTGCCGGACGGTGTTCCAAGGGGACTGGAAGTGGAGGTGAGCATGTCGGCATATGATGATAATAACGCCGGGATGCTGACCTTCGGATCATCGGTCAGAGGATCAACAGCCACTTTGGCAAGCTCTTCGGGATGCTTTATGAACTTCAAGAAATGGTCGCGCTGCCGAGAGTAGTAATCACGGGATTCGGAAATGTGTTGCGCCCACTCTGCAACTTCTGCAGTCTGAAAAAGCAGGAAAGCCTGGGTGTATCCGCTGGTCAGCTCGCAACGGCGTGAGACGACGGGCTGCACTCAGTCCACACTGACCTTCCAGCAAACAGACCTACAACCCGAGATACACGGACTCGATGAGCCATTGTATTTTACTGCGCGCTGTAAATCAGGCAAAATGCCTGCATACTTCAACGTCTCGGCCCATCGGGTCCTGTGTATTGGATTAGTCGGTGAGGATGATGTCAGGGCTGTTGTGATGATGCGACGCGCACTCACTGGGTCTCATCGAGGGCTCTCATCGTGCACTGATTACCCCCTGAACCAGGAGTTCTGTTGACTACAAGAGATGAGAAGCGATGGGAAGCGCATCCCAGATCCAGCTTCAGCACTCAAAGAGCTACAACGACAGGCTTCGACTGATGATGAAGTGGAATGTAGTTAGTTGGTCGATGGTGGCTGGAGAGGAACCAAACAAGAGTTGGCTGAAGCTTGGGCCAAGCCGATGTACCTTGATTCGTGCTTCCTAGGATGAGGTAAGAGGACCCGACCGGCAGGGGTCACGGGTCGGCTTGCTGAAATGGACTGCCGGGGGGGGGGGGGGGGGGGGGGCACTTGGGGTTTTCTGACCGCCTGCCAAAAACAGCACCGCGGGGTCAGTGTGGCAGATGGCGGGGTCACCTCACTGGTAACTCAGACAGCTTTTTTTCTGAACGGAAAACTTCGGGTTGACTCAAGTCTTCAATTTTGCGTCTTCATAAACTCATCTTCCAGCTCTTGAGTTCAGCCTCCACAAACAAGAAAAAGATGGGCTTCGACACGTACGCAACCCCGCTCGACGGCAGATATGCTAGCCCCGAGATGAAAACGCTCTTCGGAGCGAGATCCAGACACTCGACCTGGCGCAAGTTATGGGTGGGTAGAAGTCTCTCAAATTACGGCGAATTCTGTTGACAAAGTATTAAGCTCTTCCTTGCCCAAGCCGAGAAGGAGACTGGCGTTGAGGGCATCACAGACGAGGCGTTGAAGCAGATGGAAGAGCACCTGACCGTCACGGACGAGGACTTCCAGGTGGCCGCTGTTGAGGAGAAGAGACGCCGCCACGATGTTGTATGTTATCCGAATGCCAAATTATCCGAGAGTTACTGACAATCCGTAGATGGCCCGTAAGTTATTACTGCTGACTTTTCTCCCAGTCTCATGGCCATATGACTGACACGACTTAGATGTCCATGCCTTTGGGCAAGTCGCTCCTGCGGCTGCCCCAATCATCCATTACGGAGCAACTTCATGTAAACATTCTCTCACATAGCTCTCTTAAGAATATGGCTAACCAGATGGACTAGGCTATGTCACTGACAATGCCGAGTTGATTCTGATGAGAGATGCCATGGACTTGCTGCTGCCCAAGCTGGCCAAGGTGATCGACAATCTTTCTAAGTTTGCTCTCGAGCACAAGGAGTGAGGACACCACCAGGCCCCCAATACTGGGCACCTTTTCTGATGAATCGCAGTCTCCCCACCCTCGGCTACACCCACTACCAGCCCGCCCAGCTGAGTGCGTTCACTTCCTCTCCTTGCACGCTTCAAGACAGGCTATTTTCAGATGCCGCTCAATCAATGTTTGGGGGCGCATGAAAATTGTCAGCGTTGCTAAAAAACCAAAAGGCTGACCATCATCTCTTAGTCACCGTTGGCCGTCGCGCTACTCAGTGGATTCAGGACCTGGTTAGTGCCCTGCCAAATTTAATTGCACCGAGCTGACAGAATTCCAGGCCAGGGACTTGAAGAACATTGAGACTCAGCGCAAGGAACTGCGTTTCCGTGGTGCGATGGGTACCACCGGCACTCAGGCTTCCTTCATGGAGGTCTACCACGGCGACGGAGAGAAGATTGACAAGCTGAATGAGCGCCTGTGCGAGTTGGCTGGCTTCGAAACAGGTGTCTACGACATCTCAGTCCAGACTTACAGCCGTAAGGTCGATTTGGATGTGTCCAACGCCATTGCTGGCCTCGGTGCCACCGCGATGCACATCACCAACGACCTGCGTCACCTCGCTACGCAGAAGGAGATCGAGGAGTGAGTTACCAAGATAAAGTGATCCTTTTGAACAGATTTCTTAACGTCGACTAGGCCTTTCGAGAAGGACCAGATCGGATCAAGCGCCATGGCTTGTAAGTTTCACACTCTCGTCCCCAATCCAGCCCCTTTGACACCAAATAAGAAAAGAAATTTCATTGTCGAAAAAGAGGTTTTATATCGAATTGAAGCTGACTTGAACATAGACAAGAGAAACCCCATGAGAGTGCGTAGTTGTCTTTTCCCCCTGGACTCGTCAGACCATAATTCTATATCGAGAACCACTCCCCGCCTCCGCCTGCTCAACTTTGGTCCCACCAGCTTTCACATCACGCCAATAAATGCTGACAAAATCTAGAGCGAGCGCATTTGCTCCTTGGGAAGGAAACTTCGTTCATTGCCCGTCAACTTCGCGGATACTTTTGCGGACCAGGTAAGAATCGAAGCATCGCTGGACTAGATATCTCTGACACATAGCGTAGTGGTTCGAACGTACCCTCGATGACTCTGCCATCAGACGAATTGATATCCCAGAGGTTTGCTCACTCACTCAGCTTTGAAACTCTTGAAACTAACGAACCAAGATGTTCCTCCTTGCCGACGCCATTCTTTTGGGACTGGACAACGTGACCTCTGGCTTGGTAAGTCTTCACCTTCTCCCATCTGAACAATTTATTCACAAAATTAAAGGTCGTCTACCCTAAGCGTATCCACGCCCGCGTGATGGACGAGCTTCCGTTCATGGCGACCGGTAAGTCTTTCGCTCTTCCCATCACCCTTTGGACAGGAAAAATGGCCGCAACCAAAAGTCTTTTGAGGTCATCATCCCTGTTCTTCAGCATGCTCTCGTGATACGTCAATGTGCACGAAGAGTTCGCTGTGTGCGTAGGATATGCGGGTCCGGACTAGACTCTCGACGAATACGACGTGAGCCGCAATAAGAAAAACAAAGGTTCCGCTAAAAGTAGTAGAATCAGCGCCATTAGAAGGTATTAGTTTGATTTGGTTCAAATTGGCTTCGTTCTTGGGGATGACGGCACTTTAAACACCAATGAAGGATCAACCTCAAGCCGTCCGACTCAAACGTATATCGTTCAATGGCCCTGATTCTACCAACGCAGCTTCCGTGTTACAGCCATTTTTCCTGTCCATCGGGTTCCCCAGGATCTGGGCGAGTGCTAACGTCCATCGCCAGAGAACATTATCATGAAGCTAGTGGCTAAGGGCGGCTCTCGCCAGGACGCACACGAGGAGATCCGTGTTCTGTCCCACCAGGCCAGCGACGTCGTCAAGAAGGAGGGAGGCGCCAACGACCTGATCGAGCGTATCCGGGCGACCCCGTACTTTGCACCTGTCCACGCAGAGCTGGACAACATTCTGGACCCCGCTCTGTACACCGGACGCTCCGGAACTATCGTCGAGCGTTACGTTGGCCCGGGTGGTCCCATCCAGAAGGCTCTTGCCCCCTACGCCGACTACATCAACAAGTCTGGCACCGCGCAGCTCAGCGTTTAAGCTGTTGCTTCCTGTGGGGGACTCAATCTCCCACAAGATTGAACTGCCTTTGGGAAATTTGGAAATTGAGGGGGTTTATGCTGAGGATGGTCCACGGAAACAAAAAGGGAACCTGTATATTCCCATCAAAAAGTTACTAGATCTTGCCCGAACACTCAAAAGAAATGTTACGCCCGTCAATTGACTGTATCATAACACACATGACTAATTGCTCTAGATTGCCGATCTTGGGGTTGTCTTATCAAAGATGAGGCCTTCTGCTAGCATCTGGTCTCATAGAGTACTGAAGAAACTGGTCTCGAACAGCTTGCTGCTGAGACCGCATCGTTCAGCGCACCTTGCAGGATATATAGACAATATTATGAGATGCCCACGACCCAATACAGGTTTTAGTCATTTATGAATATACACGCCCTTTAACAAGGGGGAGAAACGGGGCAGTAGCAGCGGTAGATGGTGAGCGACTTGATCTTATCAACTGGTCAGTCAATCCTCGATCACGTCTGGTGGCAAGCCAAACCCCAAACGCAGTCCTCAGGTTCAAAACAATAGGGAAGTCGCAGGCCAAAATATGTACAGCTCATCGCGGCAACCATCACATCCTCTCAAGCGTTCTAGCACTCAATCTTCCCCAGCCGATTCTTCGTGGAATCCCACCACGCCGCATGCACCATCCCCTTATTACACCCCAGCCCCACGCTGAAAGACCACTGGAGCGCCGTGGGGCCGTTGGCCTCGCACGTCGGCTTGTCGACGGAGACGACGCAGCTGCCCTTGAACTGCTTCAGCTCCTTCCAGAGCGTGCCGCACAGCGCGGGCACGTCCTCGCCCTCGTCCATGCCGCTGACCTCGATGGAGTAGCGGCGGTACATGGGGATGGCGAAGTTTTTGGTGATGGGGATGCCGTCTTTCCAGCGGGAGCATTTGGCGGAGGAGGCGGAGGCGAGGGTTGTCAGGGCGGCGAGGAGGATGAGGATTACTGGGTGGAGGAGGAGGAGCCTCATGGTGTCCGAGGGTTGGAAACGACTGACGGATATAGGTGCCGGGATAACTCGAAAGAGTGTGATGTCGTCTTTTGGAGATCTTGGCGAACACGGAGTCCAAGTTCGATGAGGAAGCAGGCAAAATTCGAGTGTTCTGAGGCCTATTTGTACGCACCACCTGCCAAGTCTCTCGCAAAGGCAAACGGATCCGAGCACCTTGGGATAGCTGCTGCAACGTGGCAGCGATGAAATAAAGGTCTCAATGCCATCCTGGTTTCTATCATTTTCCAGATCGAGAGGACGAGGGTATCACAAGTTGGTTGAGACACAGCGAAAAGGACAAAGGACGCCGAGATCGACGGTGCAAGTACGAAGCAAGGAGACCTCGGGCTGGTATGATGCATCCAAGAACCGGCTTAAAGGGCTGTCTTGGCCCTTCCCGCGTACAACCGAGCATACATATATAAAAACGTCCAATTGGATCAAGTTGCGGAAATAACAGGTGATGTCGATATCAACGAGCCAGTCCTGCATTTTTGGTAAACGGAACGTTCTCGCCTACCTGGGATGCGAGATGGTGCTCTCAGCTTCATTAAAGATTGCAACTTTGGGAAAGCCTCCTCACTTGCGCCCTCGCTATCCGTCCTACTCTCTCCTATAGTATTCGCCAGAATACTTCAATTTCGCAGCTTCTGGCTTGAGATGATGACTGATTTCTCATAAGCGGGCGTCCTGCGGTCAAAGCCCCATTCAATCTTACTCAAAGTCGTCAGTGCAGAGGCTTCTATCACCTCCCGGATTTCCAAGGATTCAATGTGCCCAGAGACCTTTTCGACATACTCAACTACGTATTATATAGAAAGTCTGATCTACCAGATTCTGCGGACGATAAGTTGACATATTGTAGAAATGCGTCGCTGGTTCAGCCGCCGCGTCACCAGCACAAGCATGTGCTCTCTTTCAGCCATATTTAGAGCTTCACAGTATCACCTTGAAGATATATACTCAATAAATATGCTTTTAAGGGTGGAAGGGATTAATTTTGCGCAGTATACAACTGCGTGAGAAGCTCCTTTTCTTGAACATTTAACCTAACATGTACTGTTAATCCCTCTAAAGCGGTCTGCATCTCTTCAATACTAAGAACTATCATATCATCGCGTCATCCCTTCCTTCTTGTAGAGTATCTCAATCTCTTTCAGAGTCATCATTCAAGTATAAACAGGGCCCAAACCTCGCGGCAGCTTACCATACGCCCATGGATGGATGGTCAGCTCAACGATGCACTTCTGTGATGGAAACGCTGCCAGAATGAGCTCTCGCCAGTCCCGTCAATAGCAGCCCGCACCACAGGCTCCCATTGCTTGTCAGGATTGACCATGGGTAAGTTCTAGTACTCATTGACTATTGAAAATGAACGTGACGTTATGCATTGTGAAGCGTACAGCCACGGGATGAGACCATTGCCACCACCACTGTTGCGGACGTAGACCACAACTATATGTAACATGCTGCAATTCCAAAAGATTTAATGTCTTGTGTTCTTGATGAAATGGAAAAGAATATTGTAAGCAGATAGGATTGCTGGAAATAAGGCACTGGTCTTTGAATGGGACGACAGACGACGCTTTGTTCCCCACAGCCCACGTTGTAAGACCATCAGAGTCTTGCGCTAGCATATCACAACGTCTCACAGCCTGCCTCTCATCACCTCTGTTATAATCTCCAGAGTATTAATTGCGCAAATAATCTGCTAGCTGCAAGGTTTTGTGAGCTAGCGACATTCCTCTCCACGAAGACAGCCATTCACCATGTTCGTACACAGCGCACGTCCGCGTGTTCATTCGAAAAGATGTTTCTACATCCATTCGACCCATCTCATTGCGGCCCAAGAGAAGAAAAGTTCTAAGGAGATTGTGCGTATTTGAACGATTGTTTGAATGCTCAAAGGTTCCTCTCGTAGCTGCTCGTGAGACCCTATTCCCTGTAATCAGCATCCGCGGCAGAGATGTCAGTTTGAAAAGGCTCTAATTGTAGGCCTTCCTAGGTAAGCCAATAATGGCTTGTCTGAAAAGGGCAGTCCTTGACAACTTTGCCTAAAAACAGGACATGACACTAGAGAACATTCTGATATCGTAGCCTCACGCAATGCATAATGTTCAGTTAAACACCTGCCCCTCCCCTCCGTCACTCGCATCCTTCCCATATTCAAAGACGCATGAACAACCCACAAGAACCCATTTACAAACCTCAAATAACCCAGGCCCCTTCTCTCGCCTCTCCCCTAGCATGTCCAGCTCAGAGTACCACCTAGCACCCAAGCCTTCATAGGAAAGGGCACAAACATTTGGTCGCCCTCCTTCCCCATCTCCCCAACTTTGCACTGCGCGGTGCTTAATTTCCACCATGCTGCTTTGACGTCTTTATACCATGGGCGTGATACATGGTGCACACCTACAGTGCACAAAAGGTACAAAGGCCAGAGGTGTCTTTGATTGGACCAAAAGTCCCAAAAGTCCATTCAACTCAAAATTGCATCCAGAGGACCGGGACCCTTCCCGGGACCGGAGCGGGGCTCTAATGACCCCGGACTCGGCTTCGAAGCCGAAGGCCCACAGTCCTTCAGACCCATGTCCAACGAGCATCGTCAACACGACCAGAGCAAAGCTTTCAGAAAAATATATTCCATATTTTATACCCCCTACAAGCTACGCCGGCCCCCCCACCATCCCGTTTGCCAAAGTTGTGATTCTTTCTATCAAGTGTCTTGTCTTCGCTGAAATGCCACCTAGCTCCATGCAAACCCAGTACAAAGTGCACCCCGGTTGTCCGTCTCTCCGAGTCTCGTCGTTTTCCTCCGCCGGCCATCACGCCGTACATCCCTTTCCCCCTCTTCCGTCCCAAAGTCATCACATTCAAACGAAGGAAAAGAAAAGAAAAAAGTCTCTTGCTTGCGTCAAATGGCTCTCTCTAAGCACAACCGGCCGGTCTGGTGAACCCGGCCGTGCTGTTCAAGATTGCTCTTGGGTATCTTGACCAAATTGTTTCATGCCCTCCGCAGGCCTGTACCATTCCACCCCACTCCTCATTCCATCGTCAACCATAAACCATCGAGTCAGTTACTCGGCGTCACCTTCCTGGCACCAGGGATGGGCGAGCACTTGGTTGATGTCGTATCGTGCCTCCACATCCCGGTTTAGCATGCACCGCACCAGGTCTATGCTCTCGTCGCTCATCGTCCACGGCACGCGGAGGTCGCGATCCATGATTTCGTCGATGCTGTAAAACGGATTCTCCTTGTAGATGATCGTATACAGCAGAATTCCCAGTGCCCATACATCTTGTTCCTTGCCGCCGTATGGCTTGCCTGCGAGGACTTCCGGCGCAGCGTAATCTACGTTTGCTAACGTTAGTACACCCACGAGAAATAGATCTGACTGCTCTTACCAATCGTGCCCACGAACACGTCAAAGGGCCCGTTCTTGATATACGCCGCACTCCCAAAGTCAATCAGCTTGATGTTGCCCTCGCCGTCCAAAATGACGTTTTCGTCCTTGATATCTCTGTGTACTACCAGCGCCTTCGTGTGAAGATGGCCAATGGCCTTTGCGACCTGAACGAACATGCTGCGACACTCGGCTTCTTCCATGTTGCTGCGAAGTTCAATGTAATCGAAGAGATCCATTCCTGGCAGACCATGCGGAGCCATCTCGACGTAGTAGTTCACATCGTCCTCGAAGAAGTCCTCCATGTCGACAATGTTCGGGTGTTTGAGATCGGGCCGTCGCAGGTAGTCGAGAACGTGAATTTCCAAAGGCACTGTGCCCAGCTTACGATCTCTCGTCCACGTATCCACAAGAATGCGCCGCTTGGTGACGTATTTCAAAACTACCTTCTTTTGTGTCGTTTTGTACTTCGCCAGCTTGACTTGACCATATGCACCCTGTCCCATGTCCTCGATAATCTGGAAATCATCGATTGTCTTCTTGTGAGAGGCCTCGACGACTTGTGGGACGGACGGCTTCTCTTGCTGCTTCTTTTCCGGGGATCGATGTGCACCAGTCAGCTTCGCGGCCGCCGTCATTGCGACTTCCTTGAGCTGCTTGGTGATGGCGGAAGCAGTTGACGGTTCCTTCGACTTGGGCTCGTCGGAATCCGAACTAATCTCGACTGGCGTGTGTGCGGGCGTCTGTCCGGGCGACGGCTGATGTAAGGGAGTTGTCGTTCCAGAGGCTGATGCCGACGTCACGCCGAGAGTTGATCTGCTGGCGTGCATGTGCCTGGAGTAGGTAATCCAAAGGGCAAACACGACCTCCGAGTGAGTAATGGCGAATGTGTCGTCTTGCTGATCTCCACCCTTATCTTCATCTTCATCCTCAATCACAGTCTCTTGGATCACCGTGGATTGCTTTGCACTTCTGACGACTCTCATTTGGACGTCGATCTTCAGTTCAGAACCGTCCCTGTGTTTTCCCGGCAACCCATCCGGGCGCAAAAACGTTGCGGCAGCATCTGGGCGGTTTTCCCGCAGACCCAAAATGGCCGATGCCCGTCGGAAGCTGTGCTCAGGTACAACAATCCCATCTTGGAGCTCAACGCCATCTTCCTCCGTCAGAACATGGAGTATCTTTTGGAAATTCGGAATGAGCGAGTCAATGGGCATGCCGTCGGTCTTTTCGAACCCAAACAGAGCCCCGCAGAATACGGAATTCGAGCTTTGAATTTTGAGGTTCTCTGGGTCGACGACGATGATCCCTGCAATGTGCGGGAAGCTCGAGACTCTCAGCTCAGTCTTGCCGCGTACCTGCTCAACCGTGCAAGGAATGTTGACTTTGGCCGGGTTTGGACATGTGAAAAACTTGCGCCTCGCAATCTGGGCAAAGTCAACCTCACCAGTGCGAGGGTCAATGCCTTGGCGGGGAATGCGCGGGATCAGCTTGCCGACGTCCACCCCAGGCCTGAGGGACTCATAGCCCCATATCGGTGCCGTAGCACCCGAAATCTTCTGAACGATACCTTCGTCGTCGAGCTCGATATTGGCCACGTCTTCGTGAATTTCCTCGAGGACCCAGATCAAACCAACCCGCTTCTCCTTTACCCACAAACTTGCGGAGCCCGTCGCACCGTTTCGCTTTTGGATTGGAACCACGTCACCACACAGCAAAACACCTCTGGATCTACTGCTCTGATGCCGTGAGCTTCCTCTGAGTTTTGGTGGATGGGGATCTCCGCTGTGAACGGTTTGTGCCTTGCGTTGAACGGTTTTCGGGGGCTGCGATCTTGAATTGGGCTTGCTCAGCAATTGGGCCGTTATGCCGCCGCGGCCACCCAGTAGTGACGTTGAAGATGCAGGTGGAGGAGAAGGTACCGGAACATCTTCAGCCTCGTGGTTTAGACTCTCTTCGGGCTCCATTTGCAGCAATTTCTTCTCCAACCAAGCTCTTCTCTCTTCTTGGACGACTTCCAGAATACCCATCTTCCTGACTTCAGCTTTTGTGACTCCGAAAACCAGGCAAGCTAGATCGTTGGCGGCGATGATTGTCCATGGAGGTTTAGATTCTGTCGTGAAAATTGCTTGTGCTGCAGGAACCCATCTTGTCGAATGCCCATGCAAAGCCGGACCTAAGGCGCTTGGCATGGTGCCTGCAGATAGAGGGTGAGCTGTCGTCGGGGACGCGAGTGCTTCGTGAGCCGCCAGGTATGGTTGCGCCATTGTCTCTATCAGCTGCTGGTGAACCGAAACCGGGAGTGTGTCTGTCAACGTGCGCTTCAGGCTCAGCCTACGAGATGGTGGTGGAGATGTCTTTGTCGTTGTACCGCTCTCGTTCGTCGGGGTCCTGCTTGAGCTCTCGGATTCTGCATCGCCTGACGGTTGTTTCGGCTTCTCTTCTTGCTTCTTCTGCGGTGACTCCTCCCTTCCTGAGAAAAACGGCTTTGGTTGTGTCGCGGTTGGGGATTCGCAAGGTGAGTGGACAGGCTCTGGGCTCGAGGTTCGCGGGATGAAGTTTGCTTCGAACAAGTTCTCTCCGGAAACTTGAGCAGGTCCGGTGAGAGGCCCGATGAGGGCTTGATCGTTGGTGGGCAGATTGCCTGCGCCGACGAGTTGTGCCCTTGCCAGCAGATCGAGCATGTTTTGTGTTTCGACATCGCCCGCTGCTCGCGCCTGAGCACTCGCAAGTGCAACATCTGAAGACGAGACGGACCACCCCATTCTGTCTTTCATAAATTCTATAGATCTCTTCAGGACATTTTGGCGGTTGTGGATATATTCTTCTGATTGGTGGGCGAAGGAGAACGAATGTAACGATTCGGAGGGGAAGCGAGAGAGATCTTCGGAAAAGTTTGGTGACGACGGGTGCGAGCTGAAGGACATGCCTGGAGCGTTTGCCATCAGGGTTGTCATAGAGGTCGATCTCGATAGACCGATGGATGAGCTTCTAGAGGCGGGGTTCGACGATGACGGTATGGTCGGGGCTCGCGAAGAGGGCTGTTGTCGAATTCGACGCAATCCGGATAGACCAAGTCCATGGTCGTGGTCTGTAACAATGGAGGACCTGTGGCTATGCAGGGCTTGTCAGCGACACGATGCCTTGCCTGATTGTGGGATGCCATGTGATCGTGTAACCGCCACCGTGACAGCTCGAGTGGTACACTAGCACCCGTGACGTCCGTCAGGCCGACGGCCTTTGGATAGTCCTGCAAATTTGTATATTGCCAGCTCTTTCAGTCGGCGCATGAATCGGTGGAAATCGCATTGAACGAGCCACTTGGACTCGCTCAATTGATGTCGCCCAGGCCTAGATGCGCCCTCGCGAGGGTTCGCGCGTATTAGGTTCGCAAGGGCCACAAGGTGTACTCGGTACTTTGGCGGCCCAACACGACGAGTGATTCACCGTGATAATCGCGCGCTTCGCCCCTCTACCACACCAAAAAAGACAGGCCGGATATTCCCAAGTACGAATGAACCCACCTTGGAGGCATCGGTTCGCCCTCGGCGACAGAGCTGGAATCGAAGGAAAAGCGCATTCGGCCGCGGCCCGTTTGATCGTTTACGACGGCGAGATTTCCGGTACTTCGGTTCTTTGGGAGTTGAAGCTGTGTCGTCGGCACTCTGCTCCTTCCGCGTGGCTCTTCATGGTGTGTGTCGGTGCCTGCAACAGGTGGAAGTCTTGGTCAGGTCGGGGGTATTCTTGGTCCAGCTTTGGGCCTGGATGCGGACTTGCGAGGCTGCAACACGTACCATTGTCGTGAGGTCCCCCATGCGTCTGTAGCATAATTGAAAAAGAAATGGCAAATTCAACTCGGGGAAGATGGAGGGATAAATGCGGGCAGGAGGCGGATTCGACGATGCAGGTTCGGATTCGGCGGGGTCGAGACACACAGCAAAGGTCGGTCTGTCTGGCAGGTATCGATCGGGGTCGTCGGTCTGCTCTTTAGACGTGTGCGTGAGAGAGGGCGGCGGAGGAGGTGCTGTTGGACAGTGGTTGGAGTGCCGGGCTGCGAAGAGCGGTACGACGGTGGCTGTCGCAGCTAAGGTACAAACGGAACTGCCCAGGACGAGGTTCAGCAACAGACAAGGCAAGGTAGGTAAGGCCAGCCAGGTAAATTGAGGTCTTGGGTTAGGTGGTGGGCGACCAGGTTGGTTGGCGGGTAAGGTTTGCCACAGGGATGAGTAAGAGAGAGTTTCGCTGTCGAGCGCCCCGGCTTGTAAAGAATGTCTTTTGCTTCTCTCACCGTCCGTCTGTCTCTCTCTCTCTCTTCCTGCTCTTGGTGGTCCGACCTTTACGACAAGGCAAAGCAAGGCAAGGCGAGGCAAGGCAGTGTGGGAAGGGAAGGATCGATGGAATGATCCGACGACGAATAGGCGGAAATTTGGGTCGAGGAGAAGCTGTGTGCAGAAGCCTGCAGAAACAGCAGGCAGAGCAGCGCAGCAGGAGCTGTAGCAGAAACAGCAGATGACAGCACCCCGTCTGCTTCTGGATCTGGATCTGGATTTGGACCGCCCCAATTCACCGAAGGACCAGGAAAGGGAACGTGAGTCGTTACCGTGCTAGTGCCACTCCAGAGAGAGCCCAGGACCAATGCCAATGGCCAATGCTAGTGCCAGTGCGAATGCCAATGTCAGTCAGTGCCGATGCTAATGCCGGAACCAGCTGTTTGCGCGCTCTCGAGTTCGACCAAGGCTTTTCTTGCTTTCAGTCTCCCTCTATGCTCTCGTTGCGCGCTCGGTTTGCCGTTGAAAAGCGCGTTAGGAAGAGCGAGTGAGTGAGCAATGCGTGCGTGCAGATGAGTGGCTGGTTCTACACGCCGTAAACCACCACGTGTGTCTGTGAGCAGTCTTGGAAGGAGGTGTGTTGAAAGATGACCTAAGACGGGCAGTGAGGTAAGGGAGCCGGGGACCCAGGACGGTTCAGCGCCACTGTGTTGCCGCAGATGCTTGTCTGAAAGAGAGGGGCGCCTCGACAGTGTGAGCTGGGTAGTTTCTATCCCCTGGTCAAGTCAGGCCCAAACAGCGAGTCTGGAGCTTGAGGTAACAGCGGGCGTCAAGTCACGGACGAAGGCTGCGGCGGCGTCGGATCGTGGTCGGAGGACACGGGACGGAAGTTCAAGTGCAGTGCAGTGTCACTTTCTTGCTCTGAGAGGCTGCGAGAGGAGAGGTGAGGTGTTTTGGCGCGTGGGAGAGGGGAGAAATGTAGGGAAAAAGAGGGTGACGAGGGAGGGCAAGGAAGGGGAAAAAAGGGAAATCCACTCCTTGCGCTGTTGATCGAAAATTTTGAGATGCATCCGTTCATTGCTCCTCCCTCCACCTTGTGTGTGTGCTTGTGTGGTGTGTGGTGTGTCCAGCTGCCTCGCAAAACCCTTCCATTCTTTTCTTCCGCAAGAAACCAAACCCCCCTCCATAAACCCGCACATCGCAGCAGTTTCTGGTGGGCGCACAGCATCAGTTCCACGCCAGCCTCGACCTACTTACAGGGCCGGAGACAAGATGCAACACTGATTGGGGGGCATATCATGCAGTGCTCGCCCTGAGATGGATGCGAAGTGGGGGGGGGGGGGGCTCGCTAGGGAGCAAGTCCACTGAAAGCATCCATCGGTGTTGCTGTCCCCAACCCAACAATAACATCCATGCCTTACGCTGTGCAACACGTGAAGCAGTCCCAGCTTCTGGGCTCACCTCACTCCTCTCTGTGCTGGGCTATTCTCAGCCGAAGCGTCGATTGTGACCGCCGTCGGTGGATCCGACTCGTCCATGTCCGTCCAACGGCGCCAATCTCCCTCTCCCGGGGCCCGATACGTCACAGTGTCGCAGTCAAGCCCGGAGACATGCTGTCTGATGCCGCAGATCGCCGCCAATCTCTGAGCAACATCATTCCGAGGCTGTTGGGCAATGCAATGCCATCCCTCTTAGCCTAGGTGCGACTCTGAGAACCCAGATAACCAACACTCGAAACGAAGTTTATCGTTGCCGCTGCACGGCATCCACGGCTCGGAAAGGCCAATGAGCAAAATAAACATTCCATCGACCGTCCAGCCAACCACCTCAGACGGGGCAGACCCCTGCACAGCAACCTCCATCCTAATGACAACACAACTCTACCACCTTCACTGCCGCAACCCAACAACCAACAAGAGGTTGCTCGGTCCGCAAGTATGAAGGGTTTGCCAAGCCCGTTGGTCCGAACTCTCCTAGTTGCAAACTCGGGCTCTGTGCGGCTGCCGATGCATGCTGTGACATCCGCCATTATCAAAACCATCAGGGAGGGCAGAGCCATGTCTGTTTGAGGAAGCAGGATGCAAAGGATTGGCGGGTGGGCAGTGTGGAGCGTGTTGCGAGTCTGTGACGAGAGTGAAAATCATCACCTCGACGACTAGAGGATCACGCACCGCACCGGCCTACTTACTCACTTGCTCTGTTTCTCAGCCTTCTCAGCCAGGACACCCTCAAGCTCTCGCTCATTTTGCTTTGTGACAGTTGACCAAGAGCTGGGATTGGCCGCGGCGCGCGCAGTTGGACATTTAGAAGCTTCTGACAGGCTGAGTTCCGAGGGTCTATTTGCTTCTGAGTGAGATTGCTCAGAAACGAACCTAATTATACCCGGGTCGGGCAGCCCGCCCCCATCTTCCCGTTTACCTGGATAACTGAAATCGGCAAAGCAGGGCACACTGGACAGTCAGTCGATGGTCCGTGTCTCAACGACTCGTCCAAGGGCTTTTTTGGCGATACTGGCGCTTGTTCACGCTTTTAGGCTAACCCCGCATTTGACTTGACATGGAGCGATGGCTGCTGTGCCGCATCTCAAAACCTGGAGAAATTCCCGGAGACGCTTCTCGTTCTTCATCATCGGCAGCAGCTTTGCGAGCTTCCGGGAAAGTGTGAACGCGAATCAGCGAGCTGGGCTTACTTGCTCGGCATATTGCCATGGGTTTGAGCGGACTCTGCTGTGACCCGTTGATGCGCACGCAACTCAACGGTGGCCGGGTCTGGACCGCTTTGACAGTCCCTTATCTTATCGTCATGAATTCCAGATGTCCGGATGGCACGTGGAAAACAGAGTGCTCAGCAGCTTTGCTCCGAGGTGCCAGCCTCCGGCGTTACCATATCGTGGAGGCTGATTAAAGGTTTTGGGGCGTCGGACTTTGAGATTAGCGAGTCATCAGACTATGCCGTGGCAATCAACGGATGTTTGGTCGTGCGCACAAGTCGACACTTGTTAGCTGGCTTTTCCGAGAGTAGATCTGAACATCAAAAGTCTCTCTTGATCTTTCACTCTGATGACTGAAAATGAGACAAGAGACCACAAGATCATTCGGTTTGGTATGAGCCAAGAGACGGTCGGTTGCATTTCGCAATTCGTGCACAGGTCACCGTACTGGCAACCGGCCATTCGCATTTAGAACCACAAGCCATCATGTGCGATTCGCCAGGCAAGACGCTCTCAAGAAAGTGTCGCGTGGCTCACCGCTTGCTGCATCCTTATCTGTTGTGCCTGAGTCGCCTGACGCTCTCAAAGGTACTAACCAGATCCCCGATTTTCGGCGTGAGCAGCGTCAGCCGACATGGCAAGCCCGTAAATGGGGGTGCTAGCGGAAGCTAGGCCATGACAGGACCACGGGCGTTGCATGGAAAAGCGGTATCAGAATGTCCAATTGGTTTTCCAGATATCGATCTGGGTGTTGAGACCTGAAGATGCTCGGAACGGAACATTGTGCGCAGGTTCAAAGCGACGGATGTCAGCTTTGGCACAGCTTCAGACGAAGGGAGTTGGACGAGCTGGACCTTCCATCTGCGGTTAGAGAGACCTAGTGGCGGCGGCTGACTGGTGATGTGCACCACTTGCGTCCTTGCGAGACTCCTGTCAATGGCAACCGGGTTCAAAAGAAAGGACGGTGGCGAGGGAGTCGATGAACCGAGAGAATGGGAAACGAATGGAGGTGGGAGTGGCAGCCCCACCGAAAAGTTCGAATTCGGCTTCTTTTTGGAGGGGAAACTTCTTCTCGTCAAGCATTGGTTGAATGCACAAGGCGCTAAGGAGGGCGGGAGTCGGTCCCCAGAGGCGACTCCTCCGATGGACGACACTCGGTTCGCATACCCTGTCCGTGGGGTCGAAACAATGCTCCAAGGCAACGTCGACTAGAGGAAATATCGCTCACAAGGGCTCCATTGCGGCGACTCGTTTTCCTGCTCTTCGTCAGCGGAAACCTTGGAAGAGGAGACAGAAACGACTCGCCAAGGCACCCGTAACGAGTCAGCCCGTTTCCCGACAGTTTCGAGTGGATTTACCTGAGCCGGGCAACCGGTGTCAAGTTCCTGTCACCATCGGTGAATTTCAGATGGATACCGCTGCGCGCCAGGTGGAACCGGCTCTGGAAGGCTTAGACGCGTGATGCTGAGAGGCGACTTCACGCCACGGCCGTGCAGCGAGACAGCAAGATGCACCGGCGGCTGGAACGAGGTTGGTGAATGTTGGAGGGGCCCTCCAGAAACGGGAGGAATTCCGGGCTGCAAATCAGCCCAAGAGCGGACGCAGCAGAAATCCAAGGGTCCAGCCCGTGGCGCTAGCGGGTTGAAGGAGACGGATAGGTGTTGAGCGTAGTGGATTTGTTGGTCTTGGAGGCTCAGGTCCCTGCTTACCGCGGCCAAACACTCGGAGGACCCTGCGGTGAGGATCTGTCTGCAGTAGGTGCTGCTCTGCAGGCCGTAGGTACACCGACTTCTGATGTACCGAAAGCTTTGGACTAGGTGTATCCCGCATGTGCAAAGAAAGCTGTTCGTCGAGTGATCCCCCACGCCAGGTGGTAGGTATGGTAACATCTGGAATGTCGACAGCAATGAAAGCTTGACTTGATCTTCTTTCTCATTCTTGCCTTCTATCTTCCGGCACCGACATGGCATCAGTTGACTGCCCAGATGGCGGGATGAAGGCTGCTGATGGTGCCACAGAAACGACAGTGACTTTGGTTGGGCAAGTGCACGAATTGGACCTGCTGCTCATGTCATGTTCTCGGTCGGCGTTGGCGTTGTGGTGTCAGTCAGCAGAAGACCTGACTGGTTCTGCTTGGTGGGGTCAGGATCACCCCGGTTCCACTTATTCATGCCACTGCTGGTCGTGATTGGCGCATGACGGAAGTCTCTGGACAGCGCTCCGGGCGGGCCCCTCGCTCCCCCCCTCCACAGCGACGTCCCTCCCCCGCCTGCCCGCTCTTTCGCCCGACCACGGGCCCCACAGCAGCGATGTGGTGGGTGTTTGTTCCCGCTTGGCCACTGGACGCCGCTGAATCTGTGGTTGTGTCGAGCTCCCAATGTCTTGCCTGTGGTGTGCTTCTTGATGCAGCCTACTGCTTGGTAGCCAGTCTGCAACAGGTCGTTTTGCATGTTGATCAAGGGCTTCTGCTGCCATGTTCTTTCATTCGATCTGTACCCCTGGCCAGCCTTCAAAGTCTGTACTGCCAAGAGGGCCAAACAGGCAGGTAGAGACCGGTCATCTTGGGCTCTTTGCGGCGGGATTTATGGTCCATGGCTTGCCCAAGACCAGCCGAGAAACCGAGGGCCTTTCCGTCTGGCCAGTAGCCACCCACCAGATCCAATGATCCGTCAACTAGAAGACGCACCAAGGGCATTTGGCAGCTGTGACTGGTGGGTGTGAGGCGAGCCGGGATCCATCGATGCCCATCGATAAGGAGGGACCCTGGAAGGGGGTGGGAAGGCCGTTTTGTGCATCCGTTCTGAGCGCGTTTTAAGCTTCACCTTCCCTTACCCTGCGGCGTGGTGTTTGGCGGGTGGTGTATGGCGGGTGGTGTATGGCGGGTGGTGTATGTACGCAGTATGTACGTATGCTATGCTAGGTAGGCGAGGCAGCAAGTCGGCCGTCTTGGGAGTGGTTTGCGTTGTTTCCACTCTGCTGTTTCTTCTCTTCGTGTTCTTTTTCTCTTCGACCCTCCCCTTTGTGTGTTTCCCATCTTTTCCCATTCTCCGAAGAAGATCTTTCTTCCTATCTCAACTTTCCACCTTACACACCACAACATCCCCAGCCTGGTGCTCGTGTGACCTCTTTGCAAGAACCAGAGGCCATGATATCTTGAGCTTCGGTGTGCCATGTGCTCCGCCCCATCCGGTAGGTACCCTTCCTCCAGCCTTCTGCTGCATAGTAAAAGCTCCACACCCCGCTATCTGCTGACCTCCATTATCGATAGCCGGCTCTCACCCGTCCTGATAGCAGATCCCCATCCAAGTCCCCTGGCCTCACCCACCCCTCCTCCAGCGCTTCAAGACCACAGCCTTTTCCGGTTCTTCGCGCTCGCATGTCTGATTTTCTTTTCTAGAGACCGATCCGTCTGTCGAGCTGCTTCATCATCCAGTTTCTCAGATCTGCTCCGACACACCGACTATGAATTAGGACCGTCCACCGGCTGTTCCGAGCGCTCTGCCCTCAAGGGTCGAAGTGGACCTCCGAGCTCCAATTCCCAGTACACTTCCTGCTACTCGACTGCCCCGCGCGCCACACAACCGCTGTGGAAGCACGGAGGATACGAGACGACGCATTGTGATTGCCGACTCGAGAAACGTTTTGGAAATTAGGCTTTGTTGCTGCAGTTAGACACCGCAGTCTTGGGTCTTTTTCTCTTGACCCAACTTTTTCCTTTTCCATGTATTCCCGCCCGACAACTCTATTGCGCCTCTCAACCATGGCCGATACCTTGGGGTCAACTCCAATGGAGGTTGTCGACGAGCAGGGCCCCGGCCTCTCAGAGCCGACGAACAAGGGCAGGAACCGGCACCGAGTGCTCTGTGGCATTCAGAGAATGTCTTCCTCACCATCACTTCCTCGAAATGGCCGTGCCAGATCACAGAGTAACCCTCAGCGCGGGCGAGCGAGCATCTCCTGCGCTAGCTTGGCAGGACCATCAACAGCCGGAAGCTCTTTTGGGGGCGACTCTTACTTCCCCGCAGGAGCAACAGCATCCGGCTACGCTAGCGCCTCGAGTTCTGTTCCGCCGACGCCGTCCAGCGAAATCATCCAGTTCGAAGGTATCGATGGCCGCCTTGCTGTTCGGAGGGTCGACAATGCCATTTCTACAGCGCAGTCTCCCGGTCCCCAGTCGATCGGCCTTCCCAGCGACCTGCGGACGACGAGCAAGATGCAAGTCGCGAATCCGGCGGTTCCCAAACGGGACTTTAACTTTTGGGAGAACATGCCCCACGAAATGCGTGTTCAAATATTTTCTTACCTCTCGCCAAAGGAGTTGGTGAGGACCTCTCGTGTAAGCAAGATGTTCTACAAGATCTGCTTCGACGGACAGCTTTGGACTTGCTTCGACGCGACCGAGTTTTACCAGACGATACCGGCCGAGTCTCTGGCAAGAATCATTGTCGCCGCGGGACCTTTCATTAAGGACCTCAACTTGAGAGGTTGCGTGCAGGTTGAGCACTACAAACGTGCCGAGGTGGTTGTCAAGGCTTGTAAGAACCTTGTCAATGCCACTCTCGAGGGATGCCGGAATTTCCAACGAAACACCCTCCACAGCTTGTTGAGGACAAACGACAAGCTTGCAAATCTCAATTTGACGGGTTTGACTGCAGTCACCAACATGTCCTGCAAAATCATCGCCGAGTCATGCCCGCAGCTCGAGATGTTCAACGTATCATGGTGTGTGCACATGGATGCTCGTGGAATTAAGACCGTCTTGGAAGGTTGCCCAAAGTTGAAGGACTTGAGGGCTGGGGAAGTTCGAGGCTTCGACAACTTGGAGGTGGCCGAGACACTCTACAACACCAACAGCCTGGAGAGGCTGGTGTTGAATGGCTGCGCAGAGCTCAATGACCGGGCACTCAAGATCATGATCCACGGAGAAGACCCCGAAATCGATATTCTTACAGATCGACCAGTCGTACCCCCGAGGAAATGGCGTCACCTGGACCTCAGTAGATGCGGTCGTCTCACAAACCAGGGAGTGAAGGCATTGGGATACAACATTCCGGATCTACAAGCCCTGCGACTATCCGGTTGCACCGCCTTGACCGACGCAGCACTCGAGCCCATCTTCGCATCGACCCTGCGCCTCACCCACCTCGAAATGGAAGATCTTTCAGATCTTACCAACAGCCTTCTTTCGGAGCATTTGGCCAAGGCTCCGTGTGCACCGTGGCTGGAGCATCTCTCGATCAGCTATTGCGAGAACCTCGGCGACAGCGGCGTACTGCCCATCGTAAAGAACTGCACCAACCTGAGGAGCATTGACCTGGACAACACCCGGATCAGTGATCTCGTTCTCGCTGAAGCGGCTTACATGGTCAACAATCGCTCCCAATGCACCGCGAAGAAGCCGAAGCCCAAGGTCGGCCTTCACATGGTGGTTTACGACTGCCAGAATGTCACCTGGACTGGCATTCGCGAGGTTCTCTTCCGCAACGCTCAGTCAAAGCCCTCCACATCAGAACCCGGCAAACATGCTTACTCCGGCGAGGCGATCAGCCTCAAGTGCTTCTACAAGTTCCAGATGACCGTTGACGAGCACATGAAGCGCGTGATCCGGGGAGACCTCGCCGCGGCCAACCGCCTCGAGCGCCGCTGGGGCGAATATATGCAGGCTACCGAGGAGGCTGGCACCACTGGTGCCGGACATCGCCGCCGCAGACGCCGTGCCCGGGAAGCCCAGATGCTCCACGCCGATGAGGAAGACGGCGGCAACGGTGGCCGTCGCCGAGGCCGGACCGTCGGATCCTGCACAGTCATGTGAGGATGCCGGTGCAGACAGCTTTGCGCCTAGAATGTGAAGGAGAACCTTACGTTACAAATGGTCCCCCTATTTCGAACATTTCATCTGTTGTCAGTATATACTCATCCCTTGGAGTCAAAGCGACACGTCACTTCATTATTAGATTGGGATGCATCGACCCATTCAAACCACCTCGCACCAGCGTGCGAGTGTCTCGAAGACGGCGTCTCACATTGGAAAGGCGTCCCTCTTTTCCCATCTTTCCGTGCTGTTAGTCATGGACGCACACCTTTTCTTTTTATGGTGTTTGGGATGGGTCGGGAAATCTTGGGCTTGGGACGGTTAAAGAGTGCAGGATCTCTTTTTTGGTTCCTATTTTTGGAACAGATACAGACTGTGGGGCATGCATGCGCGTGCCATTTGTATCTATGATTGGAATCTGGGGCTATTTCAGTTTGAACATATAAAATGTCCACACTAAACCATGCCCCTAATGCTGTTGATGTCTGAACCGTGTCGTCGCTGCTGGAATGCTGCGGAAGAAGCAAGACAACGAGTCTATATTTAGTCCGAGCCGTGCTGGCGGATGTACCTCCGGATCTTCTCCTGGAAGACATCGTCCTCGTCGCGCCTGTTGTCACCCTCCATGACGTACATGTCCTCGTCTTCGTCCTCCTCTTGCTCGCGCAGGTCAAACTCCTCGTCGTCCGACGCATTGGCATTACGAAAGAGATAGGCGTGGCGATCGTACTCATCCTCCGAGTCGACCTCGTCCTCGGGGTAGTCTGCAGTGTAGTGGTTTTCCGCTGTGATACGAAGTCAGCACGAAGTCCCTCTCCTGGTGTTCAAGTATATAATCCTTACCATTCTCATCCTCATCATCGTCATAATCCGAGTCGTCCTCCTCTTCATTCCCGTAAAACAGCTCCATATCTTCCTTGGTATCGAACCGCAGCACGCCAATCTCCTCGGGCGGGATGTTCGCCAATAAGGGCTTGGACGGCGCGAGCTCATACACTTCAATGACGTAGTCATCATCGTCGTCGTCGGCCTCGCTGGCGTCCGTCATGGACTCGTCACGGTCTTTCCCGCCGTCGAGCTCCTTTGCCAGCTCGGGGTGCCGTTCGGCGAAGCGCTTGACGGGGGCCTTGGGCTTGAACCGCGATGGCGAGGAGGCTGTAGCAGCAGGAGCAGCAGGAGGGGCTGAATTTTGTAGCTCCATCGACTTGAGGTTCAGCCCGATCTCGTGGAGCACCCATTGGTCCATGTCGGCGGCGATCTTGCTCATGTCCTGGGTGGGCGCCACGCTGGGCAGGGGTTTGCGCTGGGATTCGACATCTTGACGAGGAGCAGAAGGGCGTTTGGTCTGGGGTTTCTTGGGCGCCGGCTTGGCGTCGTCGCCCATTTCGACCTCCGGAGTAGAGATAGCGGCGGCGTGTTTGGCGTCGAGGGCCACGGAGAGCCTTTTCGATGCCTTCTTCTTGCCTCGCTCGACGAAGACTGCTGTTCCGTAGCGGCCGCGCTTGGTGACGCCGCCGGCCTTGAGGATCGTGCTACCTGTCGGGGAGCTCATTGCCGAACGGGACATGTGGAATCGTCTGGGCTCGGCCGCGGGGTTCGCTGGTCGCTGAGCAGCGGAGGTAGCCGGGCCCGGGGCCGGGGCCGGAGCCGGTGCCTCGGCGGCGGGGGATTTATCGGTCGCAGCAGCATTATCGGGCGCAGGCTGAGCGACGGGCTTTGCGGGAGAGCGGCTCGAGTGCGGGAGCTCATCGCCGGGCTTGGAGGTTTGGATCACGGGCTTTGTCGGGGAGTGGTGTAGCGAGCCTGCGCCGGATCTTGAACTGGACTTTGCAGGTGCTATGCGTCGTCGGTAGACCCAGCTGCTGCCACTCTGGTGCCGTTTCGCTGACTCAAGCTCTGTCGCTTGTCAGTCTGCGCGCTTCAACACATCAGACAAAGGAGGCAACGTACGGAGGTAGGTAACCGGCGCATCTTCGTCGCCCCGCTTCCGCTTGATGTGGATCAAGTGAGGAGGGGCAGACATATTGACAAGAAGACTACGGGCAGCGGTAGAGATGCGGTTAAGGGCTACTATGTGGTAGATGTTTGAACGAAGAGATTAGAATGTTCGTGGCAGCTCGAAACTGGATGTCCCCGGTTCGATGTCTGGCTATGCCACGTCGTAATTCATGCGACGGTGTTGCTCTTCTTTTTTTTCTCCCGAGATGGATTTTTCTGGAAGCCTGCCGCACCAGCTGGACGGCAGCACATCAAAGGATCCATCTCAGATAAGGCGAGCTTATCGGTGGGGTATGTCATTGGCCAGGGGATTGACCGCCTTTGGCAGAATCGTGCAAGCGTCCGGGGGTGATCCCAGCCCCTCCGGGCTGTTGGCTGCCATTGCCGGCTTGGGGAAAGAAGCCCCGCCTTGCGCTGATCAAGCTACGAGCTTCGCTTCAAGGCTGCTTGAGCACTCGGTCAGACAGACTGTCAATGCCACTGGACGATAGGAATCAGTCCAGCGCATTGAATGGGACAGAAGAGCCGAACGGGCTGTGGGCAGCTCAAACTCTTTGGACGCGGGATGGCTGGCAACCAGGACAAGGGTCGTCCGGCCGAGACCTAGAGAGCTTGTGAAGATTGCTATGATGGTGAGCTCGATTGCGTCTGAAACCACCCGGTTCCTTCCGTATCATCGAGAGTTCTTTGCCTAGGGATATAGGGCTTTTTGAAAACTGCAATGTGCTGGCAAAGTTGAGGCGTTGCTTGATTTTCAGCCTTCGTGATGGCTGCCATGCGATTTGGCAGAGCTGCAGTAGCTGAGCACCGGTGGCTTGTAGCTAGGAAACGCAGCAGCGAATCCGGCTAAGCAGACGAACAGCTTGTTTTTGCCCTCTTTTCTTAGGCGGTTATTTAGATGGGATTTTCATGCCGACATTGCCCATTCCACACGATGCTCTGGCATGATGGAGGTGGCTGATAGCTTCCCCGGGGGGCGCTTCTGGAGGTCTCGGTGTCTGGGGCGTTTGTCCCGGTCTGGGCCTTACCATTGGGTCCCGCGAGTCGGTGGGGCAAAGCCTGGCTCGTGCATTGCGGGAAAGTCCCCAGTACCTTGGAAACATGGACAGCCACAGCCAATGGGCATGTTCCCGCAACTCCCCAGCTCGGGACATGTCCAGGGATGGTGATGCAAAAAGCATGCCGACGGAGGCAGTGAACGGGTAGGATTTGCCTGTTCCATTGCTGATAGCCCGCTACTGGCTGCTGTTTAGTAGCTCCATTGTGGAGGGGGGGGGGGCTTCTGATCCTTTTTTGTGCAGATGCAGTTGCAGTTGCAGCTGTCCGGGTGGCCGGCGTCAACAGAATTGGAGCGGCGAAGGGAGGTCGTTGACAATCTCGTCCCATACCTCAGCGTCATTCTTTGCCTGTCCCAGGTTTCGCGGCAGTCATGGACCATCAAGCTCATGTGGGGAGGCAGTTTGATGGCCGCCACAACAAGCAATAGGTCCAGTTTTTCTTCATGTACGCCTGAGTATTATCTGCAATTCACTGGACCATCCCATCTCGCCTCGTTACTACCCTTAGCTGAGCCAGACTGCCAGGTTGGAGCGAGTGCTGGTTTCTGCCAGCCACACCTTCCCAACCTCTCTTCCCGTATTCCCCCTGTTGCCTTACTCAAGTCCTCCCCTTCCCCAACACACGTTGGACATAGCACCCATGGCATAATCATGCAATGGACCCCTCCTGTGCCACAGCTTCCCTGTTCTGAGCTGCTGCACCTCCCAACGTCAGACACCAATTTTCCGGCTTCTGATCTCCCTGCTATCTGAGCTCCCCTCGCCTTGGCTGATCAAGGTGGCATTTGCTCTTCCGGTCCGTACGTCGTATCTCTCCTGTCCCACGGGTAAGTTCATCATTCTGCCCTCGTCTTCTACCCGCCCTCGTCTTCTGCCCGCCCTCGTCTTCTGCCCCTATGTCAGCTCGTTCCCTCAAAGCTGTTTCACTCGCACAAACACGTAACCCCCGATCCCTCTTCGTTGCGTGAAACACTCAGACACGAAGACTCCACTTTGAATTCCTCACAAAGAATCGGCCTTGTTTTCGCTTCTTTACCTTTTTGCTTTTTCCCACGAAGGCAATCCAACGCCTTCTCGCTCCTCACGGCTAGCATCGTAAGGTATCACCCAGAGACAGCCGCATTCGTCAGCGTTTCTACCCACGCCCAACCCAATCCACCATCCGCCACCTTCACCGTGGGCTCCAGGGGGACGGTCTCTATCTCTGCATCTCTTGACGAGTTTTTCCCTCTCCCGAAGCAAGAAAAGTGCCCTTATCTGAACTGACTCTGGAGTGTTGTAGAAGGCAGCAGCCCCCAAACCCAAAATACCCGCCTGCCCGGAAACTGCTCGAATGATCGAGTTGGCGGAGTGATATCGGCCTTCTTCCACACTTCGAACCTTCGCATACCTTGCCGCGGAAACCAGCATCAAAAAATGGTTTCCGTCACCATCTCCTACCGCCAGCCGGGCACCCAGCCGCCCATATTTGTTGCGGGCTCCTTCTCCGATCCGCAATGGCAGCCTCTTGAGATGCAGTTCACCACCGACGAGGGAGGAGAGCATACATTCTTCAAATCCGTCGAGGTACCGCCAAGTTCGCAAATCCAGTATAAGTTTCGTGTTGGCCTTGGTGACTGGTGGGTTCTCAACCAAAGCGCTACTACAGGTAAGGTCTCTCTAGCTCCGATCCCAACCGCATCTCGCCTGACATGACGTGACCCTGCAGTGATCGACGACTCTGGCAACCAGAACAACGTCCTGACGGCCCCGGCTTCTCAAGAGTTCACAGAGATGAACGGTGTAAAAACCAACGGCGAGCAACAGAACCACCAGACGGACTCGAATTCTACCAAGATGGATGCCTCAACTATTGCCGCTACCCACTCGACTGCTCAGCTTGAGCCGAAGCCTAAGATGATCGACCACCTGAAGGACGAGGAACGGCAGCGACTTTCGTCGACCCCGATTGAGAAGGTTGCAGACACCGCTGCAGAAGTCGCCGACACTGCCGAGAAGCTTGATGCCGAAGACAACACGCCCCGCCTTACACCACTTGACCGTATCAAGGATGAGGAGAGAAAGCGTCTTTCTTCGACTCCGATTGAGCAGGTGGCTACTACCGCAGCGGAGGTTGCTGATACGGCAGAGATGCTGGACGCTGATCAGGTATGCACTTCTGGCAAGATGGCAGGCGACGTAACACCTCAGGGCTAACACAGCGCAGGACTTTGACGACAAGGATCTGGCGGACGATGGTCCTCCGCCTCTGTTCGCCCACGAAGCCCTCGGCCCGTACGAGCCACCGAGTGATAGTGAGGATGCTACGAAGGAGTATGAGCACCACGGCACCGTTGAGTATGACGTCGACAAGTACGACTTGAACGACCCGGCTCTGGAGAGACTGCCGTCAAAACGCGAGGAGATTCTGAACACTGTCCGAAACGTGGAGACGGGCTGCAATGAAGACCAGACGTACTTCCACGGCACTCCCATGTCACCCATCGTCGGATCAAGAAAAGCAAGCCTCGACCCATATGAGGAGGCCGTGATCTCGCCAGGCCCCTCTAGTCCAGGTGTAGGCAAGAAGCTCGAGCTGCCTCGGAAGAAGCAGGGTTCAATGGTGTCTGAAAGATCTCTGGCTTCCTTAGGCTCGATCGTCGAGGAGGAGGGCAAGGACTCACCTGGGTTGGATGAGGCGAACCGCGAGACCGAAGGTCCCGTCCGCGTCCCTAGCCCCGCAGTCCGCCCAACACCTAACGTCTTCAATTCTCCCGCTAGTGACGAGGACGAGGGAGTCGTTATGAAGGGCTCCAAGTCGAAGCCTAAGAAGAGCGGCGAGCCTGACAGATCAGAGTCTCCCGACTACAACGGTAACACCAACGGCAAGCATTCGAGGGACCTCTCCCCGAAGACGCAGCCCGCACAGCCGGACAGCCCGAGCATCCATGTGCAGCCCCCCGACGACGCAGCCGAGTCCAGCAACGCCGCTGCCTCAAACTCAGATGGAAAAGCCTCGACGACTGCCCGAGACGAAAGCCACAAGGGGCAGCTTAAGAAGCGCGGAGGAGCCTCATCGACCGACCGCCCGGGAACCCCCTCGTCCATACACAGCGTCGCCGATAGCAAGGGCAACTGGCTTTCGGCCTTTTTCCGCGTACTTTTTGTTGACTGGATCGGCGGTCTGTTCAGCCGGTTGTTCGGCAGCAAGAGAAAGGCGTAAGGTTTTCTCACCTCCTTCCCGGTTCTTGAAAGATGAAGAGAAGAAGACTGGCTGCCGATGATCAGGCTTTTGCTTGTTTTTCCTTTTGTTTTTACGTTTTAATACTCCTCACGAAATCTGACAGGTTGACTTTTGTCCGCAGGATGCTGGCCACGAGCACGGCTGCCATCGTTGCCGGGGTTGCATGGTGGAAGTTCGCCTTGGACGGCGACCTGAGCTGGCTTGAGACGCGGCTCGCCGCCCTTTAGAGTCAGGGAGTGGAGATCGACGCCTCGCTCACACGAACATGTTTGTACAGTTAATCGAGATGGCATTGGTATTTGAGGGTGGGATTAGAGTGGGATGGAATATGCCCCTCATGAATCTGGGGTGGGATATGGACAGCATGCACACAGAAAACACGCATTTGGACCGCAATCGAGAACCCCAGACTTTGAAATCAATGCTTCGCATGTATGCTCGCTGTATAAAGGGGTCATGACAATCTGTGTGACTGCGAAGAGGAGCGGTGCCGGCTCATATCACTCTCCAAGCGGCACCAGCCCTCGGGGTATCTCTCTTGCCGCCGTCATCCCCTTGCCTGTTCATCTTCTTGATCCACTCCGTCTCCCTCTGCACAGCAGCGGCCTCAATCTCCTCCATGACGGCCAGCTCGCCGAGCATATCCTTGATCAAGCTCTCGCAACCGTCCAGCATCCTCTTCAGACTGGACGTCTGCGCCACGTCCTCCGCTTCTTCTTCTTCGCCGTCGTACGCCAGCTCCTTCAGCTGCAGATCCCAGCCCTCGAGACGGCGGACGAGGAGGGCGCACTCCTCCTTCCAGCGGGCGTCGAGGCCGCCGCCGAAGCGGACCTCGAGGTTTGCGTCGAGCAGGGCGGCGGGGTCCGAGTCGGGGCCGTCTGCCCTCGCGCGCGCGGCCTCAAGGTCGGAAAGGGACGAGGCCCAGCGCTCGAAGGCGCGGACGAGGCGGTTGTGTTTGCCGCCGGGGGAGTCGAGGGACCAGAGGGACGTGAGGAGGGCGTCGAGGCGTTGGATCTTCTCCTCGAGGAGGCCTTTTCTGGGGGTGGCCCAGCGGTGGAGGGCGGCTACGTTGAGGCGTTCTGCGGCGTCGGCTTCGAGGGACACGAGGTCCTTTGAGGAGGAGGCGAGGGCGGCGTGGAGGGAGGCGAGGTGGGACCGGGCGGAGGCGTGCCATTGGGAGGTGGTTGTCGGCAGGTCGCGGTGGAGGAGGTGTAGTTGGAGGAGCTCGGTCTGGAGGCGGGATGTTTCGGCGGAGAGAGCGACGTTTGTGGGGAGTTTGGAGGGGGAGGGGGGCGCGAGGTAGGTTGCCGTGAGGGGCTTCGGGGCGAGGTTCTTTGCGGGGGAGTAGTGCTGTTGGAGGGTTGTGAAGGCGGGTTTGAGGAGGGGTTTGTTCCGTGGGGGGGATCGTGGGGAGCGCGGGGAGGCGGGTTGGGAGGTTTGTTGCTGCTGTTGTTGGCGGACGGGGGGTTTCGGGTGCCGGGGGGAGGTAGGAGTGGTTTGTTGGCGAGTCGGTGGTTTGGAGGGGGGTTTGGTTGAGGCTGTCGAGCCGGCGCGGGTTCGGGTCGAGATGCTCGCGACGGAGGGCTTGTGGGTGAGGTTTGTGGTTGAGGTCGTGACGGTTGAGGTCGTTGAGGTCGAGGAGCCGGAGCCCGGGCGTGGTGGTCTGGCGGGGTCTTGGGCTGCTGCGGAGCCGGGACGTCTGGCGGCTGCTGTGGAGGAGGCGAGAGAGGTTGTGGAGGTTGACGGGGCGCCGTAGAGCGACGTCGGACGGGGTTTCGGGGCCGTGGACCTGGACGCCGTGGAGGATTGGTTTAGAGGAGGGAGAGTCGTGCTTCCGTTGAGAGTTGCCACGCTCCGCGCGCGGGTGTGGCCTAAGCCTGGGCCCGTGGAGGACGTCGGTGTTGTCCGCTTCTGGGCGAGGCCGCTCGATGTTGTTGGTCGCGTGCTGCCGCCGCTGCTGCCGCTTGTTCCCGGGAGGGTACTCGTCGAAGAGGCGGCGGGGTTGCGGAGCCTGTTCAGGCCTGCGGTCGGCTCGCGGGTTGACGAGGTCCGGGTGGGAGGGTTCGCTGTACGCGATGATGTTGCGGTGGTGGAGGTGGAGGAGGCATCTTTACGGGCGGCGGTCTGGCGTGTGGAGGAACCGCGGGAGAGCAGCGAGGACAGCGCCGAGGCCTTCTTCTTAGGTGCGGCGGCGGCTGCGGTGTCGTTCAGGCTGCCGGAGGATACGTTGCGGGCGGTCGGGCGCGTCGGGCGCGGGGCGGGGAGGCGGCTTGGAGAGACATTGCGCTGCGGAGCGGTGGAGGACGAGGAGAGGTCTGTTGGTTTGCGGAGGGAACGGCTGCGGGCCAGAGAGGAGGACATTTTTGTGGCGGTCACATTCGACTGTGACCAGTGGAGGCGTCGGGCTCGGATTCGTGCGCCGGGTGAGGGCGAGAATTGGATTCTGGCATGCGATTTTTCGCGATGAGGCTGAAGGGGAAAACGGGCCGTGGTGTTGATGTTGATCTCAGGGGGCGTGGTGGTGTTGGTGGTACTTGCGGTGTGGGGGTTGCTACGGGGGTGCGGACGACCCACCTCCAGAAGCCGACGTCTGTGGGTGGAGACCCGGGGGACGGCAGATGGCAGGGTACCTGGGCGGGCGGACGTGTGTTGGTGGGAGAGGTAGTATCGCAGTAACGTGGCTCCGAGAGAGTTGGAGTCTATCGAAAATCAAGCCGCCGGCTTGCATGCGCCCCTGATTAGCTTCCCGACGCTCGGGCTGGGTGGGCTTGCTTTCCTCCCTTTGCATGTTGGGACGTCGAGACTTGGTACCTTGGTAGCAAGTGGCATAAGCCACCCAAACATTACACGAAATTTTCTACACACGATTGGGGAACGTCGAGACGGGGGGGACGAGGGTAACGGGCTGGCCCGACCGACGCCTTCCTCCGTTCGTCATTCGGGTTCGGAGGGATGGATGCTGGCGCCTATCCGTATGGCACCTTACGATGAGCGCAATTTCCGGCGCATCCGTGGGAAAATCATCCGCAACGCAGGCTTCTTCGAGGGTTGGTGTTCGCGACGCGCAGAGGAGGTACGGCAGGTCTCAGAGCTATTTTCGTCGTGCGACGGACAGGTGCCCCAAGGCAAGGCATGCTCATGCTGCCCTCGTGAGTCTCGTTGAAGTTGCACACATCTCACGCGCGAAAAAGGGAGCTGCAGATACGGTTGTTTCAGAACTTTGATTTCGTTTAAAATTTTGAGCCTCTAAACCATGAAGAGAGGCCCAACATCGCATGTGCCCAATCCTTTTCGTCTCGTTATCAAGCTTTCCGTCGTATGCCTAGGGCTTGCTTCAAGCAAGTGATAAACCTTGTGCGGTTGAATCTTCCTCCTTTGAACAAAAAAGGCGGGAAGAGAAGAACAGAAAATGAAAGAAGAGTTGTGGGAGGTGTGGCTTCCCCGCGCTATACACAACACAACACACAAATCATGGGGAGAAAGGGTATCAACCATCCGATCTCTCTGTCTAGTTTCCATAAATGAAGTTTTTTGGTTTCCTGGGGATCCATGTAATGCAAACCGTCTTCAACCAAATGCCGTCCAAATTCCCTAGTCCAAGGGGGGAGAGAAGAAGTGAATTAATGATGCTGGTGATGTATTAGGCTGCGACCATCTGAGGGCGGTGCTGCTGCTGGTGGTGATACTGCTGTCCTTCGGCAGGCTGTTGTTGCACAGTCAGGTGCTCTTCGGATGTAGCTCCCTCGTTGCTGTTGTTGGCTCCGTCAACATCGCTGCTGCCCTGCGGGTTGCTCTCGAGATGGGCGAGGAGCTGGCGGAGGTCTCTGCCGTTGCGGTTGAAGACGGTCAGACATGACGCGCACATGCGCACGTAGCACCATTGGCACTTGAAGCGGTCCTCGGTGTCGGCCTTGCCGCAGGTCTGGCAGCTGAGGGCATAGTTGCGGTTGCGAGTGCGGTCGACGGTGCGGTGGCGGGCGTAGCAGTCGAGCATGCTCTCCTTGATGGGGCGGGCGCTGTACACGATGGACGGGCTGGGCGGCTCCGGGGTGGAGATGGGGAAGAAGGACGCGCGCGGGTCGGCGGGCATGTCTTGCTGCTGCTTCATCTCGCGGTACTCGACGGGTTCCTGGCCCGGTCGCTGGTCCCGGCGCATGTCACCACCCTGCGCAGCATGCTCCCGAGCTGCAGGAAGCCATTGACCCCTCTGCTGCTGTTGCGGTGGCTGCTGCTGCTGCTGATTGGACGAGTTGCGAGCAGGGAACTGGCCCTGTTGAGCCTCCGGACTGATGGGACTGACGGCAAAGTCTCTGGCGATGGTCGGGGGAGCCTCGCTGCTGGTCGTGGGCGGGTCGACGCGCATCTGCGGGAGGCTTTTTGCATTGTGGACGTTGTTGCGGTCCGTTGTGACTGCCTTGCGCGGGACGGGCTGCTGCGGCTGCTGATTCTGCTCGGCAGCGGCGGGCTCCGGGGACGAGGCCGGGGAGATGGGCGAGACGACGGTGTCGACGACGGGCGTCTTGACGTCTTCCTTCTCGTAGTCGGGCGTCGGCAGGCGCTGGGAGGGCGAGAGCGCGGTATCGCTGTGTGAGGCTCCGACGTTCGCGCCGTTGGTCTGATTCTGCCCGCGGACGTGCGAGACCTTCTCGCGCAGTCGCGACGCCTCCTGGCCCATTTCTTCTGTCGGTTCTTGCGTGGAGGGCAGGTTCTGGAGATGAATGGGCCGGATATTCCTGCCGGGGAGCCCGGAAGTAGAGCGAGGGGGGAATTGCTGCTGTTGCTGTGGTTGCTGCTGCGCAGGGGGAGGAGGAGCCGCGGTTGACGATGGTTGCGCGGTGTTTGGTGTAGAAGCAGCAGTCGACCCATGACTTACTGCCAGTTTTAGATCCGGCACCTCTATATTGCGGTCAGATTTTACAGACCTCCTCCTCCAGAGAGGCCTTTGCTGCTGGGACGAGGTGGATGTGAAGCTGGTTGGGGTGTCACCACCGCCAGCCGCTGCCTTTGCCGGAGGAGGAGGGCCCTGCTCGCGGGCATAGGCAGGAGACGGCGGCAGGCCTTTGTTGTGCGTGAGGTTTGGTGCGCCGAGGCGGGAGTAGGAGGCTTCATTGTCGACGGATGACACTGAGGTGGGCGTCAAGACTTTTGACTCTTTTGTTGTACCCTCATGGTCAGAGGGAAACATTGGGGCCGAGTCTCGCTGGGTTGATGGTGACTTGGCCATGAGGGACTCTCCCGAACTCCTCGAGTACGCCGACAGCAGACTTCCGATAGATCCAGTGGGCGAGTGTTCCTCTGGCTGGGGCTTGGGAGGTGCGACTGGGCGGCGGGCTATATGCATCTTGGGGAGCTCTTTCGTCTGAAGGGGAGGTAGAGGCGGAAGAGACTGGTTGAGGGGCTGCGGCGGCGGCAAAGGTTTGTCGGACATGGCGGGCGACTTTGGCGGAGGGGATCGTACTGGGACACGAGGTATCGAGGGAAGTCTCTTTATGACCCTGTCACCGACAGAAGGAGAGGAAGGTTGAACGGGGTCCGGCGGCGGAGGTGGAGGGTTGGGTAAAGCTTTTGAGAAACGAGACCTCCCCCTCCTGGAGGAGGAACGGAGGAAGTCCATATGCATGTTGTACGGGGCTCTTTGGCTATAATTGGGATGATTCCGTTCCCCCTTCCCGTATGCTACCTTGCCTCGCCTCTCTCTAGGCCTCTCTGGCTGTGACTGCGGCGTCGGTTCTGCTCTGCGTCTCCCAGATTCTTACCCAATCGGCTGGGGAGGAGAACCAAGCAGGAGGGGGGAATCAAGGAACCAAATTGACCCAGGCAGGCCGGTGGGACTCGACAACGTGGGACGAAGGATGGAAGGACGGAAGGCTATTGGAGCGATGGCGGTTCGGAGTTGAGCACGACGTTCAGTGCCGTAACATGGTGATGCTGGAAGGTTACCAGCATCAAGGGTTTTGAAGAGGAGGTGTAAGGTGTAATGGTAAGGAGTACGGAGTAGATGACGAGGATTGCGCGACGAGGACAGCAGCAAGTGCCTGCAGGATATGTGGAGGAGGGGAGATGCTAGAGGAAAAGAAACCTCGAACGGCGTTCGCAGTAACAGGAGGTCGATGATTGGAACTTGGGAGTGGGAGTGGGAGAGATGGGGGCGAGGATGAGAACAATGACACCAGAGGGCGCCCGGGGAGGGGGGTGGAGGGGCGTGTAACTCGGGCCTCAAGTAACAAGTTTAATGCTGGCAGCCACGGAGAACCCTGCTTCAAGGATGGGTGGAGGAGGGTCTGAGTCTGAACATTTGACTGTCTTTTTTTTTTTTTTTTTTTTTTTTTTTTTCTCTCTTCGGTGGTCTTCTTTCGTCGGTTTTCGGACGGTGGATTGAAAAGGATGTGATCTGAATGCGCGTAAAAGCTGGGTGGAAATGGATACCAATGGAATAGACTAAAGTACCTTTTTTGACACTATTTCGGACCATTTGCAAAAAACCAAAGTGTTGGATGCTGTGGCCGTGTTGGCACTGGAAATGGTGTTAGCGTGCAGTGCGTGCAGTGCGTGCCTGTCCAGCTCAGCAAGGATGCGGCGGGATTCCCGTCGTCATTGGCTCCGTCAGATTGGAACCGGCCCCTCCCAAGTGCAGGCTCAGGTGCAGAGCAAGGCCAGCCTCTTTCTGTCTGCAAACTCAGACTTTCCCATCGGCAGCCCTGCAATTAAAAAAAGAGCTGCACGCCGGAAACTCAGGAACAGGTGCTCCTGGCCCCGGTGCCGAGGCGGGGCTGGGAGGCTGTTCGGGGCTGGTGCAGCACTTTCAATCGGGGTGCCGATACTGACATCAGCCACCCACTGACAGCACCACCGCCCGCCACGCCACATCGTCGTCCATGAACATCAGACAGCACAGCCAGCCGGCCATCGCATCCCACAGACATCGAGCTACACGTTTCCAGCACCTCCAGCACCTCATCAAGCCCCGAAGGCTATTCACTCATGCAAGCCATTCCTGAACGCACCATCCCCTCTCGAAGCAGCCAATACGGCGCGCCCTCTTCTGCGCTCCATGATTCACTTTTCATCTCCAATCTTAATCCTGCGTGCTTCGGCCTCTGTCAACTTCAAGACACTAATAAAAACAGAGAGACACGCTGACTGACAGACATGGATGCAGCAGCAGATGGACAGACAGCAAACAGACTGCCACTGGCAGCCTCTCACTCTCTCTCTTTCTCTACGCACCCCTCCCGTCCGTCAATACTTGGCAGAGACCGGCGGATGCCAAGTTCCCAGGCTGCTGCTAGCAAGCATTCCCATCTCGATTCTCGATAGGCTGAAACCGCCCGCCGCTAAATAGGAGAAGAGAAAAAAGGGTCTTCCTTGCCGGGCCCGCGTTTAATCACCACGGATCGCATGTCGCAATTGTCAAGAATGCGACTTGTCACGAGTAAACCGTTCGAAATGATCATCTTCAGTCTCTCAAGTCCACAATGTGGTCTAGATGACGCCATGCCGCGGCCAACCAGCTACCATCGCCAGCATCACCAACTGCATCGTCGAGCAAACAATCCGATGCCTGAATTCTCGTCCGAGCCTTGAAGTCTGCTGGCCGGCGTTGGATGACAATGGTCGTTTGCAGTCCGCACGCCAATTTTGGGGGCGCCAGCCATCCGCGTCGCTAGCCCGACGCGCCACGTAATGATACCGACAACAACGTCGTATTCGATTCGGTTGCTGTCTGCATTTGCACCAGAGCAAGCTCTATCGGATGACTACCCTGATGCACTACCACAGAATGCGGCCTGGTGGGCACGAGGACGCAGCTCGAACCACCAAACTACCGTTTGCTGCGTGCGCCCATCAGCCACTGGCCGATTGCAGCCAACATGCGCAAAATGGCCTGGCCCAGCAGCTTTTCCATGTTGGAATGCGGTAACCAAAGAATGGACCGTTGCAGACTTGGACCTCGCCGCGAACCATTGCAGCTGAACACAGAGGCCGCCATCCGGCCTGCGGGACGTGGCAGAAGCCAAAGCCGCCTGATGTCTTGGTTGAGCCGTGCTAGGGTTGGAATCGCTTCATTCGTCGACCCTTTGAGCTCTTGCTCTCCTCTTCTGCACTTGCATCTGTCTATCCATCAGCCTAGGGTTCGCCGTCTTCTAGACTCAGATATTGACAGCTGGTCTGCGCTCGCTCGCCGTCGCCGCGCGCCGTTCCAGCAATTTGAGTCAGCCACGGCGGCGAATAGCGATCTGCGCCAGGGAAGCCAACCAGATTGCTAGACACCGGGAGCCCTACGAATGTCTGGGTCGATGATGAGGGTCGCATCTCACTTCTCGAGCCCCCCGCCAGGCAAATCCCCGTCCGGCATCAGAAAAACGGGGGGGCGGTGCCTTGCCTTGCGGCTCGCTAAGCCCAGCAGCAGACGCCTGCCGAAGCCTGCCCTTCACCCCCTGAGCGAGGAATATGTTTGGAAAGTGAGGTGAAATCCAAGTCTGATAAGCATCGGATCGCCCCTGAGAAGCGCACCGGCACCTGGACGGCACGCTCACAGATCAGTCAGCGCCGCAAACCGGGCAAATCAGGCGTGTGCCTGGCGAAGCTGAGCACGGCAGGGGGCTCGTTGTTTGCATGAACGGGGTTTGAGCCATTTGACTTCTCGGTCGTCCAAGTCTCACAAGCATGCCCCGGGCGCGTCCTGGTGGATACATCAGACCGAAGGCGCCGTGCTGTCCCTGCGACCTGTGCATTCGCCCACCCCTGAATTCGATGACGACGGAAGGTCGGTTCCCGCCGCCCAGGTACACAAAGTTGGGACGACACGAGAGATGGTTGATGCACTGTCGTTGCACCGATGCCACTGTTCAATGCTGAGAGTTCAGAATAAGGACGGAATATTCTTCATCGCCAGACTGCAGACTTTGCGAGAGTTGCACCGCAGACGAGAAGCAATGCCGCGGCATCGTGCCGTTACGGGGTTTGTCCTACTAGGTCAAGCGGCCGTTTGATGAAAGGGACCAACGCTTCCAACCTTGGCAAGCAAAGAAAAGAAAAAAAGACGCAGCCCATTCATCAAACCAACAAAGGCCTTGTTGACAAAGTCTGTCGCGAGGATTCGAATCCCAACGCGCTCGAGGGGTGGCATCGCAGCATGCAGCCCTCGCCTCCGGGCACCCGCATCGCGGAAAATTAATTAACATTGAAATGACTTTTGGACCCCTCGCAAGTGTCGATGGAGCAGCTACGCGACGGTTTGTTTCACACCGGCAGGATTTTTAAGATGAGTTACGATCCGCCCATTCCATCCGTCTCTTTTACCCGCCCCGATGTCAGTCGCCTGCCTTACCCGCTGACCGATCAATTGATTGACGAGGTGATTGATCATTGACTGCTAGGGGCTGCGGAGGAGTCTACACATAAGGTCAGAATCAGAAGTCCCATGTAAGTCCAAAGGCCCGTGCATGGAGATAACATATTCCGTCTCCTAACACCTAACTCCTAACCGCTAACCCTAATAGACTAACCGCTAACCCTAACTCCTAGCCGCTAACCCTAACAGGCTAACCACTAACCCTAACTAGTTAGCCTAAGACCCCACCCATTTTGGACTCAGGTCTACGCTGTATACTATGCACGGGCCTTTGGACTCACAAGGGACTTCTGATTCTGACCTTGTGTGTATTGTCCTGCGGAGAGATTCGGTCGAAGCCCGCGCCTGGTCAAGATCTTTGGAGTTTGGGGGGCGTCCTAGTGGACACCAAGTTGCTCGGCCCCTCAGTTCATGGTTTTCGTGGTTAGCTTCGTTTGCCGGTTGCCGCGGACCGAGTTTTTGCTATCCGCTTAGTTGTTGTACAGAGTTCTGCAGAAAGTTGTGCAGGCCGCATCAGCGCCATAACTGAGGCTATCGCGGCATCTGATACTCGTACAAGCTTCATCCGATTTTCCCAGTCTCAGCGTGGACGGACCGGGAGAGAGATGAGATGAGGCACCATATCTCGTTGAGCCGCGGTGCCAGCAAGCACGTGTGTTATCGCATGCATGGCGTCATACCCGATAGGGGACGGGCCCCGGCTTATCGCGGGCAAGTCTCCGATGAGCGGCCCCGACGAGGGGAGAGCGATACCGTATGCAGCAGCCGGATTAGCAATCTTTGGTGAGGAGACGACGGGGTGAGGGGAGAGATAGCGGTGCAGAATTGAAAAGAGCGGAGATTGGTGATTGTTGCCTTTGTCGAAAATCAGAGGACGGGGAAAAGAAGAAGAAAAGTAGTCTTCAATTCTTTTTTTCCACCATCAATTGACTTCGGCCCCATCTTACAATGACCGGCTTACCGAACGGCGCCTCCGCCCCGTCGGAGACGTCTCCCCTACTGCGCAGCACCGATCCGGAGCCCGTCAACGGTAACGGCAACGGCGCCATTCAAAATGGCGGCGCCGGCCGCGACGACAAGCGGGACGGCAACCCCGAGATGGCCAAAAAGATGCACCTCCTGCTCCCGGCCATCGGCATCGGCGTAGGTCTCACTTCTGCCCCGCAGTCTCTCGCGCGACTCGCATGCTCACCCGGGATATACCCAGATCTACCTCTGCGCCGTGGACCAGCTTCTCACCGTAGCCACATACGCCAAGATAGGCAGTGAACTACACGCCTTGAACAACACGAGCTGGCTGGCGACAGCGTACGTACTTCCCTCACTCTCTCTAAGGTGTTTATTGTTGACCGCATCCCAGCTACTTCATCACCCTGACGTCCTTCCAGCCCCTCTACGGCAAGCTCTCAGACATATTCGGCCGCAAGCAGTGCCTCCTCTTCGCGTACACCGTCTTCGCCCTCGGCTCGCTGGGCTGCGGCCTCGCGCGGACCTTCACGCAGCTGTGCCTCGCGCGCGCCGTCGCCGGCATCGGCGGCGGCGGCATGAACAGCGTCGTCAGCATCCTCATGTCCGACATCGTGCCCCTGCGCGACCGCGGCGTCTGGCAGGGCTACATCAACATCATCTTCGCCGCCGGCACCTCCACCGGCGCCCCGCTCGGCGGCCTGCTCGCCGACTCCGTCGGCTGGCGCTGGTCCTTCATCGGCCAGGTCCCCCTGTGCGTCGCGGCCTTCGCGGCCGTGTATTTTGTCCTCGACCTGCCGCAGACCAGCCACGACCACTGGCGCGAGAAGGTGCGACGCATCGATTTCCTCGGGGCGGGTTGTCTGGTAGCTGCCGTCGTGGCGCTGCTGGTCGGGCTCGACGCGGGCTCTAACCGCGGGTGGGCGAACGGCGTAACGCTCGCGGGGCTGGCGGCCGCCCCCGTGCTGTTCGGCGTGTTCGTCTTCGTCGAGATGCGCGTCGCGAGCCACCCGTTCGCGCCGGGGCACATCATCTTCGACCGCAGCCTGTTCGCGGGGTACCTCACCAACTTCTTCGGCGTGGCGGGGCACATTGCGAGCATCTTCTTCCTGCCGCTCTTCTTCCAGGCCGTGCAGGGCGCGTCGGCGACGCAGGCGGGCGCGTTCTTGGTGCCCGCGATGATCTTCTCGGTGGTTGCGTCCGTGGGCAGCGGCGTGATTATGAAGCGGACGGGGCGGTACTACAAGCTGACCGTGGCGGCGTTCGGGCTGATGTGCGCGGCGCTGGTGCCGGTCGTGGCGGCGCTGTGGGTACGGTCGACGGCGGGGGTTGTGGGCGGGATGGCGGTGCTAGCGCTCGGCGGCGGGGCGGGGATCACGACGACGCTGGTGGCGCTCCTGTCGAACGCGGCGGTGGAGGACACGGCGGTCGTGGTGGCGTGTTCGTATCTGTTCAGGAGTTTGGGCAGCAGCATCGGCATCAGCGTGTGCTCGGCGGTGCTGCAGCAGGTGTTAAGGACCCAGCTGAGGTTCAGGCTGAGCGACGGGGAGGAGGCGAGGAGGATTGAGGAGAGGGTGAGGGAGAGTCTGGACTATATCCGCGAGCTGGAGCCGGGCGTGCAGGGGGAGGTGAGGGGGAGTTACCAGGTGGCTACGTTGGGGGCCATGGTGCCCATGACGGCGTTCTTGGTGCTTGCTTTTGCGTCGACGTTCTTTATTCGGGAGCGGGCTTTGAGTAAGTGAGGGGTGTATCGGTGGTGGTGGTGGTTGTTGTCGAGACGGGAAGCGGGTGGATATTTATGATGAATGTTCCCTTCGACCACACAGGGCAGCTGCCAGCTGTTGGGCTCTGTATGAGGCGGGCAGAACATCTCCTGGCGCACTTATAAAACATCGACATGACGTCCAAACTCTCGCTTCTCCCGCAAGAAACATTTGATGAAAACATCAACTGCGAAGCTGAACAGCCCTGTGTAGCAGACTGAAGCCAGAACAGATCCCTTTTTTGCCGTATTTAGAAAACCCGAGACGGCAAAATATAAGCGGTATTACCCGTCGGAATAAGTGCTGGACGGAGACAGTGACGACCAACGGATGTAGGATCGACATGCACTGCGTCAAGACCTCGGGGCCTTCTTGGCTGGGCAGTGAACCAATCCTATCTGGTGTTACCCTCAAGTCCATGACGGCAGAGTCTTGCCCAATTGCGCTTGGGCGTGCCTGAAGGAGCTCGCCAGGGGCGTTTATATTTGTACCACTTTCAAACGGCAATGAGTCGGCGTCATTATTCCTACAGATACCAAGGTACGTAAGCTGTTAGCCCACTCGTGAGATCATCATCTATGGACGACCTTGAGAAGGGTTTTGCGCGCGCAGAAGTGTGAGACCGTGTCAGCGTTGACCTGAGAAGTGCATATAAAATTACGGCAGCCAGCTTTTGGAAGCCCACAAACAAATCATGGAGTCATCGACAGTTTTGAAATTTGTGGAATTGGACATCTCCACTGGCACTTCCAAATTGGCAGGAGATCTGGGGCATCTTTTCCGGTATTGGATCCGCCTTCTTGGAGGAGTCTCCATGAATACCTACCTGCCCTATCAACCCCAGGACAAAGCCAGTGACGAATGAAAGACGCTCTTCCACGTGTAAGAAGTCGCTGTTGCGAGCTCATGGCCTCAGGACATGTATACGTCAAGCATGTATGTGGAAGATAGCTAAGGCTCACCTCTTGCGTGGCAACTGGACTTTTCTTGTTCAGCCACTCCTGAAATCTCCATCTCTACGGTGTTATATAACTGCACGGTGAGGTTCAAGCAACGGTATCAATGCGGCGGTTCTGCCCTCTGAAAGCCATGAATCTGCCCTGCCCATAATTACCTCTCCTCAGATTCAACACCGCTTCTGAAAATCACAGAAGAATGGTACTATCAGTGTTGAATTTCAACAGAGATAGATGATTATGATATGCTTCGCGAAATCCGTTCCCTAAAGACAGCATAAACGCTTAAATTGTACTTTTTTTTAACAATCTCGTCTCTTTCCCGGATCCGCTTTGAATGATTTGGTGGTATAAGAAAAAGACGCTGTTAGTTAGGTGGCACTCATCTCTCATTTCTAGAGAAAAGAGGCAGAGGGGGGAAGGAGTCCGGCGAGCCGCCAAGGCAGAGTTTCCCAATGGTCCCCGATTCGTGCTGGTAAAGAAGCACCGCCAAAATTGAATACGACATCACAGTATACAGGCGAGTGAATGAATCTGCGAAGCTTATCCCTTTCTTCGTTTTTCTTCTGCACTATCAACTTTCTCATCATCTATCGATTCGCAGATCAGCGGCCACGAAGCATCCTCCTGTAAGTGCCATGACTTCGGACGCATCAAGACTCGAAACGACGCATAGGGGCGTCAGTCAGATCAAGGAAGAATCATTCTCACTGCAGCCTTTCTATAATCGGTTCCCGGCAAGGAAATATTGCATAATGACGAATTCTTGCGATGGATGAAGTGTCGAGGCTGAACGGGATCAGTCAGAGTCAGAGCCGTAGTCCACCAACAAGGGGTTCGCGGGCGGCGCTTTTGCTTGCGCTTGCCTCAGCCCCGGTAGCAACTTGATGTGCTTCGGAGGCCGCTTCGTTTTGACGAGGGCGTCAGTGTCGGTATAGCCTACTGTGTGCGTTTCAGTATGATCCGACAGCTCAGCTTCGGTCCTCGCATGCAAAGAGAAAGCGCGCCTTGCGTGCTCTTCATCCTTCTGGTCCTCCACCGTCATAGCAGCGTTCTTATCCACAGTGATCCCGTCTCGACGAAGCCTTTCCATTCGGGCGTTTCGGGCGCGGACTTCATCCAGCGCATCGGCGACAGCCATGTGTGTCTCGGTTGCGAGGGCTTCTTTTTCGATATCCTCCATCGTGGTCTTTTCGGTGTTCTCGCGATTCTCGTGCTCTCGCTCTAGTCGATCCAGACGCTCGTCCGCCGTCTCGTTGGCCATGTCGTCACCTATGCGCCATGGTTCCGTGATACGCTTTGCGCCAGTCTCACAGACATAGTCGCTTGCTTGAGGAACGGTTCTAAGAGTGATTTCTCGCGACTGATGAGACTGGTTAGCAATCTAGGCCTTGAAATTCAAGTCAGAGGATGGGGGATGGGGGAAGGGGGACTTACATATCGTGTGCAACGAACGAAGAGGCGGTAGATCTGGATAGCACCCAGGTAATACTCGTCTAGCGTCAGCTTCCGGGCATTGAACTTGCGCCCCTTTCCGATATACTCGCCGCATGAGGTGCATTGCATCGAAAAGGGTGCCGCCCATCGGACTTGTTGCCCCTCCGGTGCAGCTGCCTTCCCCCTGTGTCGTACCGGTAGCAGCTGGCTAGGGTCGAAGGTAGGCGGATAGTACTTGGAAACAACTTTGCGTTCTGACATCTTCGGAGCAGATAGGTTTGTGTTGAAGTTGATAGTTGTGAGGGTGATGTTGTGAGGGTGATGTTGTGAGCTGTGAGATTGAAGATGGTATCGGGGTGTTTGGGAAGAATCAAGTTTCCAGGCGAAGAAGAAGTTGAGGAATAGTTCTCCTGCATACGTACCTGAAAATTTCTGAAGTATTCAACATGCTTTTATTCTAAATATGAAGTTACCTGACAAGGTTCTCGGCCGGAGACCTTGATAATATTGATACCTTGAGATCCTTCAATGAATGTACCGTAATGGTATTCAACATCTTATGTCACACTACCTAGGTTGCATCTACCTCACAGGGTACTCAATGCATGCACTTTCGAAGTTGTCTCGATACTCGCAGAGGTTTTATCAAACCTCGGCATACAAAACTTGGATGGGCACTTAGAGAGAGAAAACACGTAGCGTCTGCAGAGCGTCTAGTAGGTCGCGAATGTGAAGCCAATAAAAGCGTCCTTTGAGAGCTTCTCTGTTCTCGATTTAAGACAACCAATTCATTTAGCAGACAGATGTTGCTGTTAGAAGTGAGCCAATCGGAATTTTGCACATCGGAGCACCCCTTTTGTCATGGAGGATCCATGTCAACATCCTAGCCTTCTGTTCGTCTTGATTGTCATAATTCGCAGCATATCGTGAGTATTCAGTGATGTTTTCGATTCAGTGGGCGAAAACCGTGTACAATGTGTGTTCATGCGGCACTTGCAAGGCTACTCACAACGCAAGGGGAATGCTCGCTCTATTTAAGGCTAGATGTACCATGAAGATTTGCGAGACCTAGGTCACGGCATACAATCAAACGGCACTAGAGCCTGTCTGTCTGCGTCCTAACCCTTCATCGTCGTTACCTTGGCCTGTTCTGAAGCCATTTCAGAATTTGGAGACGACGATGTTATGCCAACCAGTTGGCGTTGCGCTCAAATCTCATCGTGTGGTCGAAACCAGACCACTTCCCGGTGTAGCTCATATAAAAACTGCTGAATGAGAGCTGTGCCATTGATACTTAAAGATCCGAAGTCTGACATCTGAAGTCTCGGGCCTATTGTTTCCCTGGTGGCGCGTTTCATAGAGACGATGAAAGACTGGGATTCTCGTCTGAATAGCTCGTAACAGCTTTCAAATTCGCCAAAGCACAGCTTTCAAAACCCCGTCATCTTTCGTTTGTATCTTCCACGCGACGATAGATGTAAACCAATGGGTTGCTTGGGGATCGTTCTGACAGGAGTACACAGCCTCGCCTACCTTAACCGTCAAGAACGTTCGGGATATGCGACTCTTTCACGCGGCCAAAACTTGTGCCCAATGAGGATACAGGTGTATAAAGTACCAACCATGACTGACGGCGAATGGAGAATGTTCCCATCTCGCTTCACCTCGCTCAGTTGGAATGCGGCGAATTGAGTTCCTCGGAGATCCCCTAATCATACGCGAGACATCTGACTTGCCATGAACAAACTCTTTCGAATCGTGGGTTTGAGGACTCAAGACAACAAATAGTGAACGCAGTGTCTGTCAATCTGGGGGCATTGGCATTGCCAAAGCCTTCGGATTCTGACAAAAAGGCGCAAGTGCGGTAGTATATATAACCGTCTCAGTATGATCAGCTACCGAGTGTTAAGAAAATCGCTCTTCTGTCGTTCAGTTGTACATCAGAGTCGGTGAGGAATGGGACGCATCGTCCCTTGGGTATGGGCAGTCTGAGGTCTATGTGATCAATCGGCGGCTCGTCTATCTCAATTTCATTTGATTGCTACGTAATCAATGAAAAGCAGTGAGAATATCCAGATGATACTCTGGCAGTGGTGGCAGTGGTGGCAGTGAAGGTGGATGAAGACAACTTCGAACACACATCGAGCGAAGTGTAGATGGGCACGCTGTAAACATGCTCCATTTTGTCACATTCTCTGCCAGCTCATCCAGCACGATTTGTTGGGAAACTCCGGTGGTGACCAGCCAATTTGGGTTGATTCGAAAGACTTCTAGGCGTCATAAATAAATACCCTTCGACGATATTTCTAAAGGGCAGCTCTCGCCGTTCATTCAGACGCTTCAGATTTCATTAACCGGAAGCTATCTCTGTGCCTGCCCACAGCAAACCCAGAGCCATGTTTCTTTCACCCACCCACTCGTGCCTTCCATCACAACCTCCAGCGTTGCTCCCTCCTTCCTCGCATTCAACCTAGCCCCACCACCACCTTCCCTTTCCCGATCCTCAACGCGCCTTCCTGCCTGCCTGCCTACTTATCCAACTTCCGTCCCATCCCCCTCAACCAGTTCAACAGCGACGGCGTGACCCAGTTGGTAATCACCTAGCTTAAACAAATTCCTCGGAAGGATTCCTGGTTATCCTAGAGGGGCGCTAAGTTCGAATCCCGTCACGCGGTATTCTTACAGGAAAGGGCCTAGAGGTGGGGACGCGTGTCCCATCTTTTGCTTTTTGTGACTCTAATTTTGATGTGATATGTGTATCTTTAAGTTCTGTCGTGATGTGAGTGCATGGTGTTGTTATCCTGTCGTTTTTGTCATTGACCCTTCCACGATCTCACCGAAAGCATACCAGGCCTGCATCACGGAAACCATCAACCCACACATAAACCATCCGGCCCGCAAGTTTCCCTACCCGCATCGGAAGCCCATCGTTCTTCGCCGATCACCCGTGAGACAAATGATGGGTGCATACAAGCTCGGCAAAACCGGACGTCCCTATCTCCCCCTCAGCCCTACGGAGATCGTCGTCCGCGGGGTGAGGTAGGTGGCGCTAGCCCGCCAAGGTACTTGCATAGAAGCAAGGCAACCATTTCGTCTCGCCACCTGCCACGATGGCAGTGATGAAGAAGACTAGTCATGCAAACACTCTACGAGCCCTTGAAGTCATTGGACGGCCACGTTAAACAGCAACGGCTTGTGGACCTTGGGAAATGTTTCGGTTTTTGGAATTTTATCTCTCTAGTATCCTTTTCCTAAGCGTGAACCGAGAGTCCATCAGACACTGGGTAGTAAAAAACGGCGATCCCCTCATTCCTTTCATATCATGAAATCATAATTGGTTTTTTTGGGTTTGACATTGGTAGGGGGTGGGATATCAAAGCTGGCAGGGACTTCTTGCGACCAAAAGGCGAAAATCAAAGAAGGGGGAACAGCGGAGAAGAAAAGCCCAAAGATGGAAAACATATGGCAAAGACGAATAAAGATCCAGCTTTCGCTCCCAATGGTGATATCCGCGACAAGCGCCCGCGACCCCGCGGACACAGACTGTTGTTTGGGTTTGCCTTCTTTTACTTTTTTGGTCCTTCGCAATCGCATCCCTTCTAGAGATATGCCGTTTCGTCTGGGTCCCTTGTCTATCTGAAATGAGCAATGTGGTTTTTAAATACGCGCAAGATTCCTCCCACGTATCTCCAGGTTTTCCCTCTTCTAACATCCCGCGACTTCCCGCTTTCGACCCGTTTACAGGAAGGAGCGGCGGGGGAAGCTGACGCCCTCGACGGCCGGGTTGTCGACGAACCAGCTGACGCGGTCGCCGGCGCCCTCGTTGACCAGGGCGCAGGGGAGGCCGTCGCCGTGCTCAAAGATCCTCTTCATGATGTCCTTCTTGCCGCCGCCGGTGGCGACGAAGGCGATCTTGACGCCGTGGTTAACGACGGGGAGGGTGAGGGTGATGCGCTTCGGCGGGGGCTTGGGGGAGTCCTCGATGGGAGCGACCCAGGCGGTGGTCTCGCGCAGGAGCTCGTGGCCGGGGAACAGGCTGCAGGTGTGGCCGTCGGGGCCGGAGCCGAGCAGCAGGAGGTCGAAAATGGGCAGGCGCACGCTGTCGCGGCTGGCGAAGCTGGTGACAAGGGTCTTTTCGTACTGGTCGGCCAGCTCCTGGGTGTCGTTGAGGTAGGTGGTGTCGATGGGGTGGACGGTCGGGGCGCCGAGCTCCTCGGGGATCTTCTCGAGCAGCTCCTTCTTCAGGAGGGCGTAGTTGGAGTCTTCGTGGTCGAGGGGCACGGCGCGCTCGTCGGCGAAGAAGATCTCCCACTTACCAAAGTGGACGGTGTCTTCGGGGCCGGAGGACGGGGTGAGCAGGGCTTGCGCCAGCGTCTTGGGGAGGGAACCGCCAGAGACGGCGACCTTGAAGGCACCGTGACGACTCAGGCCGGCATTCTGTGCTTGGATGACGTAGGCTCGCAGAGCGGGCGCGAGCTCGCTGACCGATGGGTAGGCGTAGAGGTTTGGCTGCTTGTTGCTCATGGTGGGGTAATTTTTTGGCAGGTGAAAGGCGGGGGCGGAGGTGTTGTCGGAAGCGAGGTTGTGAAGAATGGAAGAGGGGAGGTAGGCGGAAGCGAGCAGGCTGCTTAGGGTGCAGAATCTGAGAAAAATGTTTGCTGGTGGGTTGGCCTGAAATTTGGCGAAGCTGTGTGGCTCGGAGTGTGCAGTAAGGTATCTGCAGGATGCTGTTAATTCGGCAGGCGTGGACGGGTGGTGTTGGTGGTGTTGGTGGTGGTGGTGGTGCGCCTTTGGTTTATCTGGAGGTTCAGACGAAAAAGGCTCGAGTCGGAACGACGACACACGGGAGACAGGTAATAAGGCCCGAGGAGCGGCAGGGTCGGTCTAAGAATCTAGCGGGCGACGGATGGGTCATGGATGTTTCCAGATGCCTGGAACACACACACGGTGACACACACTGACCTTTGGAGAGGGCAGAAAATAAAGACAAAAAAACGATAGCGGGGCTAGAATGTTTTGTCTTTTCCGGGGCAGGATGTCCAGAATGCAGGCAGGCAGGCAGTGGCGCGATGAAATTGTAAAGCACAGCACAGACGAGGGTGCAGGCGCGGCAGGGCAGCTCAGGCTGTGGCTTGACTGTTGGTGCTTTGGTTGGATCTCGGCGTGTTTTGTCGCTCAAATCCAGCCGTTTTGTTTGACGGTGGTCAGTGTGAGCCGTTTAGTGGTGGTTGGATGTGCAACAGCAATACCGGGGCGCGGGCGGAAGTGTGCGGGCTGCAGGTAAATTTGTACGGTTTCACCATCGATAACGGCGGGAGACAAGAAAGTGACGCTGCAATTGACGGCCAGTGATGCGAGATGGTGGGGTTGCGATATTCCAGGTTGCCAATGGTGGACCGCCGGTTACGATATGCAGTGGACAACGAGGTGGACTCAGCGGGCGATGATAATGCGGTATTATGTGCGAGAACCAAGAGACTATCTTGCTACAAGCTGGAGGCAGGTATTTCAAGCAAGTCATCCAGGGCTCCCCGGGTGAAGGGACGAGTTGCCGTCAGTCATCATGACAGCTCACCTCATGTATCTATTCGCCCCATCCATCTCTTTGTGAAGTGAGGTGCTGATAAGAGTCAGATCCCCTATGTACGGTAGACAACGTGCCTCTGTAATTCGCAGACGGCTAGGCACTGGCGACTCAGGGACCGGATGATCTTTCGCCAGGCTTGGTAGTACGTTAGATCCGCCGGCAACCGCGCAACCAGTCCCAAAGAGCTGCTGGGCCGGAGCTAGAGTCCGTCCGTCAAGATGAGGTCGGGACGCCGGGTGGCTGGCGGATGCAGAGGCCTTGGGACGGTTGGTGGTGGGCGAATGGGGTGGGACGATTGCAGTGGGATGACTGGTGTTGCTGGGATGGAGGCGCTCGATGATGGACGGGACTTGGGCCCTTGGGCTAGGACAGCCGGCCGCCGGGAAGCAGCGCCGCTAGGTAGAGCAAGCAGTGACAGCGGCCCCGTTTAGAGTCTAGAGGCAGATCCGGCGGCGTCGCCTGGGTAATTACCGCACGCGTGGGAATTCCGAAGCGCGAGGATCAGATTGCAGGGCGACAGAGGATCAAGAGAGTTGCCTTGGATGTTCCGCTTCATGAGGTGCTCTCGGCGAAGGCCCGGGCCTTTCAGGACCGCCAGGCTTACCATTACTAAAGACCCGGTAAAGCCACAAGTGCCTCTGTTGAAAAGGAAAGAGCAAGCGAGGCAAGAAAAAGCTGGGTCCTGTCGAGGAAGGAAGCAGTGATATTGTCATCGCTCGGGTGCCCCCCTCTTGCCTCAACCACCAACAAAGGGTAACGACTGCCGAAAGGTAGCACTCGCAAACACCGGGCCCGGAAACGCGTTGACCGGACATGAATTAGGAAAAGTATCCGGACGGCCTACCTAGTGTGAGGTAGAATGTCTGTACCTGCCTTACCTATTGAATGCTTAGCTGCCTTAGTCACGCCACGGACCGGCTGTTTTTGGTTTTGTTACCCAGTTTCTTTTAGTGTTCTAGAAAGAGATAATTCTTACTAATAAACTTCAAGGTGTCAACAGATACCTTATGCTGGCATCGGTGCGCCATCTGCACTGCCTAAGGTAGGTAGGAGCGAATGCCCCGCATGCTTTCCCGGCTTCATTCTTCGCACCTGCCAAGAGCTGCCTGTGCCTCGAGCATTCTCAGAAGGAATGGACGAAGGCAGGCGTCGGCCCATAAGATATGCAATTGTTGCCTGCCTTGCTGGTACGATAATTGTTACTTGCACATGAACCTCCCTTACGTCCAATGTCAGGCCTCGTCAGTATCTGACCGACTGCGAGCGACCGGACGACGGCTCAGATGATCTAGGATTTATGTCCGTCTTTTGTTGGCGAATTCACAAGCCTACCGGAGCTACCGCCGCCCGTCCAAAGCCATAGGGCATTTCAAGCCCTCCGCCACTGTTGCGTGCTCGATCATCAATTACCTCCTAAGGAATGCAGTGCTTCCGCTGGATCGACGCTGCGATGCACCTCAGAACCACCCAAGCGATTTCCCACGTTGTTGTGGCCCGTCTGTTCGTGTACGGCCATCTCTGGGGTAAAGAGTCTAGAACCAACCGACGGTATGGCATGAGAGCCGGCGCGTCTGGAGCCGCGAAAGGGACCAACACCAAGACGTTGATGCTATTCACAGGCCCGGTAACCGTTACAGGTTGTCGAATCCGCAGAGGCGACAAGCGACCTGCAACGACGTCAATCCGGAGTGCCAGATCGGGTGATTTTGGGTCTCTATGTCCGTTTACCCTTCACAACCGTCGATGACTATAGATCGAAGAGATTCCGCCCTCGCGACCGAGATGCGATCTGGTCACAGCGTTACACAAAGCAATCCATGGGGGCGCGGCCAAGGGTTCAGTGCCTTATTCGCAGCCGGCAAAACAAGTATTATGTCAAATTGACGAAATACTCTCGTGTATCCACCATGCGCCCCTCCAGTCACCACCACCTCAGCATCACCTCCCAACCCATGCATAACATTCCAACACGAAGCTGCCACCCCCAGCGCCTCGTCATTTGTCCCGTTCAGCCTTTCCCGCGCCCGCAACGCAATGGTACCGTCAGCTTCATCTCCAATCTCCGGGGTTTGAGATTCAGACTTCCGGAGAGCATCAAGAATAGGGGAGCAATGCGTCATGTTTTCCGGCGAGTTTGATGGATACCTACAGACATGACTCGATGAAGCAGTGCAAGAGGCTCGATTGACTCGGAGCTGGAGTTTGGTATCGCAAGCTGAGGTTGGTCGGAATATCCCATCGGAGTATTTTAGTGTTGCGCCCTACATCGAGGCATCACGACAATGACGTAGCTCTCGCCGGACTGACTCGGGGTTCCTCGATTCAATGATCAGGGGAACCATCACGAACCGCCGGGCGGGCGGGGGTTCACCAAGCCCTGGCCTGGCGCTGCGGAGACACTGGCGTCATTGCCTTGAGTTAGAGGGGGAGAGGGAGGGGTGCTGGCGGGTCGCCGCCCCGCGCGCTGAGCTGAGACGAACAACTTTGAAACGGACATACCATCGTCCACAAACGGTCCGCATGGCAACAGACATCACGATGATTGCGCGTTGTCGACCTAACAAGACCAAAAGAGCAGATGCTGCATCGACGATGGATGCGTCAGAGGCGTCGGCACTGCAGGACATTGCAGGACATTGCAGAACATGAACATCACCCAGGGCGGTGTGCTGCAAATCCAACGTCCAGCCCACACTGCGAGACAAGGCGCGAGAGTCCAGGATGTTGCAAAACGAGGCAAGGCAAATGAAGCCGCAGTGCCTTCCATGTTTTGCAATGTTCCCGGCCAATGTCACCGTCAAAGTTGGGTTGGGTGACAAACGGGACAGGGGAAGCTTTTGCCAAAACCGCCAACCATGAGCTCCGAGCTTTGGACCCTGAAGTTTAGTGTTGGCAACTGGATGCTTCAGCAGCGGCTGGGGCTGGCCAGGGCCCTTGTACGTAAGCCTCATTCTTCATATTCCGTGGAGCCAACCCCCAACACGGCCATGCAGCAGACGGTGATCAGGCACTGATCAGGAGGAACATTTATTTAGCAGAAACGACGGGGAGCGGCAGACGGCGGCAATACGTCCCCAGGAAACCGTTTCCAGGTAACAGGGCGTCAATTGCCCCATCAAACGCGTCTAATCCGTCGCTGCTGGAAGCTTGTCTCAACCCGTGACGGGAGTGGCATGTGAAATGGCACACGATACACGACGAAGGGTTCATGCGAAAACCAAACGAGCCCATAAAAAAGGACCCGGCGCAAAACGGACATGACGGGACGAAGGGTTCTGAGTGAACTCATGACGTCACGGATCATCATGTTCCTTGGAGAGCTTCCAACCCAATTTGCGCCGGGAGGGGGCCCATGGAGGAAGCATGGAGGAGCATGCACGGGGAGACGCATGGTACGTGAGCTTGGGGGAGACGTTGGAGGAGGGTACGCAGCACTATGCGGTATGTGGTACTTGGGGAAGTCTCCAGGTCTCTGTGTCTCTCGCCGGCTCTGGGCCGTCCTCACGTTGCGCATCGTCCCAAACCAAGAGCGTCGGGACGGTGCCATCCCCCCTAATTCCAAGGTTGCGCCAACTGTCTTGTTCTGGGCATCGGGCGCAGAAACCGTTCAACATAAGGTACACAAAGACAAAGGAGAGGGGAGGGACAGGATGTACAAAGCACCCAGGGCCTCAGGAACGTCTTGGAATGCTACATGGCCTGCCCTACCATCCATCCAGCCAGCCATGATCCATCCCTCCATCCATCGACCATCGACCGGCTGGCACGTCGTGGTGGTCCTGGTCCTGGTCCCGGTCCTAGTCCTGGACAGTTACCCCTCCACGCCTTGGACCCTGAAGTTCCATTTTCAAGGGTCCAGACCCCCCACTTGTCACCGCGCACCGGAGCGGACTCCAATCCGCGCCACTATCCAATTGATGAGTTGCAAATTTCTTCCCAAAGGTCGACGTCTTGCGACAGTCAGTCCCCTTTAACCCCTCACAAAACGGCGTCGTTCTACGGCAGCTGCTACTCACATCCAACGGAACAGGGTTCAATGTGCGTCTAGCACGATTTTCAATCAGCTAATCTCCTTGCCAAGCCTGTCAAAACGAAGAAATAGGTCCGACTAAAAAAAGACCTTACGCCTGGCCCTAGGCAACCCCCTCTCCAATTCAGTCCAGGGCGCAACACCGCGCCAACCACGAACGCTCCTTCAATTTACCTACTTCATACCCTGTCTGTCCATCTGGCGAATACGGACATCGCACCGTTCTAGACGAGGCCTTTCCTTTTTCCCTAGCATTTTTCTTCCTCTTCCCTCTACTTTGACAATTCCTCCGTGTTCAATCTTACCACACTTTAATTTTCAAAATCACCAAAGGACCCGGTCCGGCAGGGTTGCCTTGAAGTGGTCTGACCAGTGTGGGCTCGCCCCGTTCGTTGGCCGAAAAAAAACCCAAAAACCAAATCCTTGAGACACCATCGGCCGTGTGCCGGTTTTCATTTTCTAGGGTTCGAATTCTCACCGTCCCGTCCGCGGAGACGGTGTTCCAGTCAGGTACCACAGCGCTTCCGCCTGACTTGGACCTTGAGTCCAGCAAGACCAGGATCGCTGTTCTCCTCACTGACGTCAGTGTCGCTTGCTATTTCGATTTCTTCGATTGCAATCTCGATCTCTCGCCCGAATTTTCCTTCCTCTTCATTTTATCAGGGAGTCGCTCCTGCATCTTTGTGGCCTAGGCTGCTTACTGCTAGACCCGAACCGTGCTTGGCTTAACCGACAGGCATTGTACACGCTCTCTACTTTTCACAATGTCTACATCCAGCATTGGCGGCAACGAGTCGCCCATGGAAGACGACTCCTGTCGTCGCTTCCTAGAACTGGAAACGTTGCGTGAGCGTCGCGAACACCTCACCAATGCCCTTAAAGAGCTTCCCTACGACTTGATCCTCTACCTTGAGCGGGCCAAGGTCCACTCTGATCTGGGCTACCCTGACCTCGCTGTTGGGGATGCCTACCGAGCTCTGCTTTTGACCGACGAAGTTCTCACCGAGGGTTTCGAATACCACGAGCAAGCCGTGGAAGCGTTGCAGTCCCGCCCTCTCGACCCACTACCGTTAGTTCTCGACCACGGCCGCTTGTCAGAGCTCCGAAGCGATTTTATCGATGGCGAGGCTAAGGACCAAGCCGGCCTGGTTGCTCATGTCGCCAAGCTGGCTTCTATCCGATGCTATCAGATACTGTCACTCAGCTCATTGTTGTGCTCGTGTCTGAAGCCGGCCTACGACTTCGCCGAGAAGGGTCTGCAACTGGCCCCTGGTAATGAAGAGCTTCTCACCAGTATGGAGCAAGTCGTCAAGATTGCTCGCCAAAGGCTCCGAAAAGATGATATCAACTCCAACATGCTCCCGGAATGGGGCATGGTTCGGCGAGAGGTCTATCCCTGGAACGACCACGAGCCTGATCGTTACGGTCCTCAGACCCTCCAGTATCTCAACAACCAGCTCTCCGAATTCTCGCCCAAATGCGAGGTCAGAGTTTCCAACCTCCCTGTTCTATTCGAGGAAGACGACAACAGCCAAGGCACAATAACGTGCGAACAACTCGGGCTCTTCGCCAAGGAAGACATTGCGCCTGGAGAGCCAGTCCTCGAAGAATACTCTCTCTTGACGGCAAATAACCGCCACAAGGACCCGGTCTGCGATGCCTGCGGTGCTGAACTGCCTCCACTGGATGCCGAATCGCCCGCCATCAAATGCGAAGAATGCTACGATACAGTGTTCTGCTCTCAGTACTGCCACGACAAGGCCCAGGAACTTTACCATCCAGCAGTCTGCGAGAAGGACGTGGATAATATCAACAAGGACCCCGATGCGTCAGAGGCTGACGAGGCTTTGTACTTTCTGCTTCTAGCCCGCGTCTTGGCTCTTGCGGAACACCAAGGTGTCCACCCCCTTGATCTCCCACAAGTCAAGTACATATGGGGTGACTTTGTGCGTTCGGACTCCCAGAACATCGATATATCGCCGAGACCGATCCCGCCGCCGACTTGGACGCTTCGATTCTCGTTCGAGTACAATGTCAAGCAACCTCTGCACATCCTCGAAAATATGGACGTGGATATCTTTGCGGGGATGCCTGAATATGATCTATGGGTTTTCAATACCCTCTACAGCAAATTCCGCGGCACGGCGTCGAGTCACAAGAACCCCCGCACCGGCCGGCCAGAGGTTGCTGCAGTGCATCCTTTCTGGTGCATAGCCAATCACGACTGCAACCCGAACGTAACATGGGACTGGGCAGGGCGCATCATACTGAGGGCAAGAGAAGAAAAGATTATGGGAGACGAGCCGGGGCTCAAGGCCGGGGACGAGGTTCTGAATCACTACACCGACATCAGAATGCCTGTTGAGGAACGACGCGCGTGGGCAAAGGGAGCTCTTGGCGGTTTGTGCATGTGCTCTCGTTGCCGAACGGAAGCTGCGGCGACGTCTTGAGAGGCATCGCCTGCCTCGAGACATTTCGGACTTGCACTACGCACCATCAATTATGACGGGTGGAATTTTGCGAAAATCGAGCGACTTGCGAATAGAATATATCGGGTAGACAATTCGGTTCTGGGCGGAGTAGGCAACAAATAAGACCCAGACGACACGTGTCTTGTGGTCGCATCGTTTGGTTTTGTACACGAGCGGGAACGGGTATGGGGGGAAGCATACACGACATCGAATCGCGAAATATCCTTTGCCTCTTTCACATCTCTTTGGCAGCCTCTCGACTGTCAGAGACTGCTCTTCCTAACTGCTCTCTATGTCGCGAAATTCTCTCTCACCAGACCGTACGCACAAACCCCGTTTTAGACCGTCGACCATCAAGCCCGATCTTGATTTCCGAGACCAGTGTGCTCCTTCATTACACTCCAACGTATATACTCTGGTTAATGGACCAAGTAGCCGTGAACGCCTTGGTGTAATCAATGGTCGGTGATACCGCATAATTTGCTCCAAGTTTAGGGGACGAATTGGTCAACGTGTAAGGTCGGTCCTTTACGAATTTCAAAGCATCCTGCCCCGCAATTGTGCCGCCCAGTTCTGAGAGGGCTTGTCATGAAGCTGCATGCTTGTCGCTGGACTCGCTGGCAAAACCACACCGTTGGCGCGTTGGCGCGTTAAAGAAGCCAACGATGTCTGCAGACACAATGTCGGTGATTGCTTGCAGAGTGCGTCTGCATTATGACGAAGTGGCTAGCCACCGACCACTCGGGCCAACTTGACCTGTTGGGCTAGCATGGCCGCACGGCCGGTTCCGACAACTTGCGAAGTTGACTCTCAAGTTTTCCCCTCCATTCCCCAACTGCCGACATGCTGTAGAAGATGCGCGCTTCTCACTTCTTTCGCCGTGGTTTTGCTGGCCCATGGGCGTGCATGGAAAACAACTTGGTTGCTGCGGGCTTGCAATGACAAACTGAACCCTTGCAATTTTTTCCGTGTTTTCTGATGTCATTGCGACCATTTTCTTGGCACCCTAATTGCCTGCACACATTAGTTTTGACGTCGTCTGCTTGGGACAACTCTTTTTTGTCCTTGTGCAAGGCAGAGACGCTGGTAACAGGCTTCGCCATGGCACATGACATCTTGTTCCTTCCACCGACGTCGATGTGCCTGCCTCCTTCATCGCGATTTCTATGTTGGCGAATATGACATCAAGCCTTAGGTTCCATGTTTGTTGGAAGTACTATGTGGTCGCAGACGCCCGTCGTGACGTTTGGAGCAATTGAGGTGTGTGATGGGATATTGGACACGGTCACTGTTGCTGCAAAAACAAGCCTGTGAAAGAGGGCGGAAGTCGCGACGACACTCGGAATGTTGTGAAAGCAAACGGGGGAGAAGAAGGGTGGGAAAGGGAGCGGAAAAGAAGCGACAACGAGGAAAATCGCACCCAGGGATTCCCCCAGCATTGGAAAACATGAATCTTTGTGTTGAGCTGGCATTTGGACCTTCGGCATCCACGGCCACCTCTTCACCCCCTGTTTTCTGGTCTTGAATCGAACGACCTTAAGTACTTTATTCGGGTCCTTGATGTGCGTTTTTACATTCTCCGTGATGTTGTGCTGGATGATCTGGGCTAGGTGTTAATCGCGGTTCATCGACGAGGACCGGCCCCTGTGAGTTTGGCTGGTCCTTTCGTTAGATACGAGTATTAAAGCAAGGTGGTTTCGGATACAAGATGCAAGCAGTCTTCGTTCCGTATCATATCAAAGACGCAAACACACGAATCGGACCAGAGTCCTCGCTTGGCCTGGGGAGACATGCAAATTGTCTGAATGGCGAATCTTATTGAAATCAGAGTTGGAGCGACTTTAAATCCTTAAATCCTTAAGTTCTCGGATACATATCAACTCGTATGATTGAGTGGGTGAGTTGAAAGTCTGTTGTGAAACGGGCTGTATGTTTCAGCTGAGGTTGCTGGCCGAGTTGAGAGGTTGCGGCTGCCCAGGTTGAAGTGTCGCTATTCGCGTAATATTGAATTGGACTAAATGAAACTCTTGTGCAGAGCTTTATACAGCGTTATTGCGGCTGAAAAAAGGTAGGTTGGGCTCGTTCTGTGATGATGGAATAGTTGGTATGTTGATGCACTGGTACTTGGTAGTTCATTCAGCGTTGAGATGACGTTGCCCCGCTTCTAAAACCACGACGAGGCCTTTCTCCCAACGACTCAAATCTGTTCTTAAAGGGGGGGGAGTGGCATTTAATTCCTTCTGAGGACCGCAAGCAATGAAACACGCAAGGCATCCGTATCGAATAGGGGAAGATAGCGCGCCGGTCCAGCTCTGCCCGGGACCAAGTCGCTCACGAAAACTTACCCATGTTTGACACAACAATGACTAAAGCCGGAAATTATAGTCTCTCCTTTCGGCCTAGTATTTGGAATAGAATATCTGTAGGACCACGTTGGACAGGGGTGGTTGGGCGGGGTAGCGAGACAGGTCGTCGGCGATGGAGCCCGCCTCCGAAGGAAGCGGGACGTGCTCAGTGATGGTGGTTCGATGCTGTCATGGCAACACTTAGAGAGGCACAGTCTCCAGAGATTTATTTCATTTCTGCTATTCAAATAACGCATGTAACACGCCAGTCTTTATAGGCGACGCCATCGCCTTAATCAAGGGTGATCACGAGGATGGTCCGCCCCCTGGGCCCTGAGTCGATGGATTGAGATCTGAACGATCCCTGCAACGAAGCTGTTCGACTGACTATTTCACTCTCTGAAACACGGTTTCGAGGTGCACAACAGCAAATTTGGTCGTGGATTGGCCTCCTGCCCATCACATCACGCATCTCTTCCTGGGTCCACAATGAAGGGCAACTTCTGGGATCGGAGACGTTGTCTCTTCAGACGCTGTCTTGCTGAAAGGCGACTTGAGTGATGATTCAGAGGAATAGCGTCGCACAACTGAGCGATAGAAGAGAAGAGAATTGAGAAGGTGTGAGTTGATGATTCGAAACGGTGATGCGCCCTTGTTGGGACGCGGCCGAACAGGTGAGTGGTTCACCTATCACCCAAACTCAACCCAGAAGGCCCAGAATCAAACAACAACATGACGCGGGTGAACGAGCGTTTGTCAGTGTTCTGGCGCTCCTATGCTACATGTAGCAATATACACTTTCTAGAAGTCGAGGCGTGGGCTGCGAATCCAGGACCAAAGCAATTAGCTCAACCTGTCGAAACATCACGACGTTTGGAACTAACCGCAAGAACTCTTCAAAAGAATTCATCGTTAATCTACCTGCGTTTCGAACAAAAATACCGTTGGCCACGGTCATCATCTTCCTCATGCTGGCAGGTTATATGGCCTCGGCACTTCGCTGATGGAAGACCACCTACCCAGGTCAAAGCTAGGCTGTAGCCCGAGGTTGCTAGATTCAGAAACTGTCCCCGTACGACGTATTCAACATTTCTTGCGTCGAATAATGTGGAATCAATAGAAAGGGGTAAGACACGGGCGGTCCTGCGGTGAACATTGTTGAGCCCACGGCCGTCCACTGCTCAAAGTATCACGATGAATCCGGTTGTAAATTGTAGGAGCTGGTCATGCGCGGTGCCCACCCATAGTTCGTCGCGGAGATCAATAGTTACATGTGTGACTCTACCTTATGTATGTGATTGTGGAGTGTTTACCAGAGCCGCTTCTTCTGAACCGGTTCTCGGCAGCCTTGATGCGTGGAATGAGCAGCCACCTTCGAAATCCGATAGAGCATAAGTATAGATCCATCTTGAGTAGTGAGATAAATTGGACAGGTAATTGAAAATGCTTATATCAGTTGTTTCAATGTCGACTCCAGTGGCATGTATGTTAGTGTGTCTGTAGTCACTTGAACTTCAGGTCCCGAAGACTATCAATCAGTAATAACATCGGAATAGCACGAAAGTGACAGAGACAGCAGAAGTGCTTTGGATATGATAAATTCAACATGGGTCGTCTGGAAAGCACAAAATCATGCTGAAAATGAAGAATCTTCAATGAGATGATTTATGAAGGCACGTACTTCCGGAGAGATCTGACCGTCAAGAGACCACACAATGAGGAAGATAATATCCTTAAAAATGTATCTGTCCCTCAAAGAGTGGTTTGAATTTCATGACATCAAGATACGGACTCAACTTTTCTGCTGATGGTCAGGTGGCGATGCTAATAGAGCCATCCGTGCCACTTTTGCAGGACGGTGATACATACCACCTCTTGGCTTTGATTTTCGCATATATCGCAAGATACACCGCGGTCCTTTTACTTTGGCACTGAACAGATGTCAGAGGACGAGGTCGCAGGAAGGTGAGTGGTTGAAGCGTGGATGGGACTGTGGAGTAGAGGCTATTGGGCTACCGACGAGCTGATTAAATCGAAATATTCAGGAAGGAAACGGCCTTTCTGCTATTTCCACTGAAATTAGTGTCCTTCAGGACATGCTGAGGTGGAAGTTGGCATCGATGTTTGCTTCATAATTTCATGTCACTACTCATCTCCTTCCAAATTCCAAGACTTTCAGTACGCTTCATCACTCACGTTCTAATCTTATGGGAGCCAGTATATGCCAGATAGATGCGGAAAAGGGTTTCTTGTGCTCGTGGCCTCTCGTCGGGACAGAACTTCTTTGTCACCAATCCGTCGTCTTTTCCACTGCCAAATACTACAACACAATGCTAAACTTACACGTGGATGTCTATGTATTGTGTGACACTACCAGGGAGCATTTGCACAAAGCTATTGGTCACACGATCCAGGGCCATTTATTGGTAGTCAATTTGAGAAGTCTTTGTACGCATGGCACGTTTTCAACAACGCAAATTTTGGCGAGTCTGCTGCATCCGTCGCCAATGGAACAGTCTTTCTTTCGCTCAGACCAAATGCGAAGGATCGGATGGAGATGTCAAAGAACAACTGTGGTAAGGGAGAAAAAGCAAGGGCTGAATACAGGCAAAAGCACACACTGCTGAAGTTGGTTTTGAGTCTTTTTTTCACTGAAAGTGTTTATATAATAGTCGTGAACGTGCAGCCATACATCATCGGAAGTCCTACACATCATCATCACTCTCGTTTATCAAGCCCGTCCTATTGCTATTTACTCTGGCCCCCAGACCGTCTGCAATGTTTTGCTCATTACTTGTGGCCCTCGCCGTTCTGGCAGTCGTCCCAACTGCCACCGCCGCCCCGAGGGTAGATGTAAGCAAAACGAATGCTCTCCTAACAAGCCCACCATCAACGCCCTCGCAAGACCTGTTCTCATTCGAGTCATGGATCGACGGCATCAGCACGAATCCCAATGGAACCCACTTGTCGTCTGACGAGGCTATCGCTGCCGCTATTCGGACCCCAATGAGTCGCGGAAAGGGCGTCGAGCAGCCAGACTTGCAACGCAGAAATTCTCCCACCATGAATGTCTTTAGAAGAAGTCTTCTTCAGGTTCGCAAAGTTGTCAAGAGCACCAATCCTGGCGAGAAGGGCTTGAAAACTGACGAGGCATCAACTGTCGGTATTGGCCTCGAAGGCGTCCAATGCAACACATACCCGAGACAGCTGTCGGTGGTAAGAAACTCCACGGCCCATCAATTATGAAGAGCGGGTCTGACTTGAATCAAAACATAGGTTTCCAACGTCGTGTTTTGCATTGAGCACTTAGCCCGAATCGGGAATAAGCCTTGCTACACACAACAGGTCACGAGCTACTGCCAATCGGGGCCAGACTTCATCCTCGGATGGAGGAAAATTGATGAGCTGTCTATAAACGCTCCGTCTTGGTAAGAATTTCATGCATCGCACGCTGGATCAGCAAATGCAGAAAGCTGACCTCTACATAGTGCAGGGGTTGCTCGAAGTGCTGGTAGGATCATGGATTTCTGCACATTCAATGGTAAGGTGATGGGACAGACAACGGCGTTCGATGACCCTGCCGTGGGTGTGATGATCAGGGCTTTCCCTGAGGGCAAGCTCCCTGACAATATCACGGCTGAGTAGCGGCAACAACTGGTCTTTTGGGATGCCTTCTGAGAATCATCTCTCTCGGTGGAAACTGTGAAATCCCAGCGAAACCTTTCATGTTTCAATTTTATTCTTCGAGGCCTCATCGGAATCCCTCGTTGACGGTCGCTTTGTACTCACAACTCCCCCGGTTTCGCACTGAGATCTACCCTCATCGCGAGATGATAGGGTGGACAGTTCAGCGTATTATCTTAGTTCCATATCCTTCTAATTATACAAGTATGATTCCCTCAATCTACACATTCGATAAGTAAGATATATTGTCCTTCAGCTCAGCTGGCTTCAAGAGCTGTGCAAGCAGAAGCAAATATATGCAATAATCGGGGTCGTTCTCCTTATAATAACATAACCGGTCATTCAACGCTCATGCCGCACAGACTTTATGCATCTTTGACTCGCTTTCTCTGATCCCCATCAATGTCTACTTCTGCATCACGTCGCCAAATCCACACCCAAAATGGAGCTCTCTAGGCCGTTCACCTGCACAGAATGCTCCCAAACTTTTACCCGAAATGTTGGTTACTATTTTTTCCAATGAAGACTCATACTGATAGATTGCGTAGGAAAACCTCGAACGGCACAAGCGCTCAAGTGAGTCCCACTCGTAACCCCCTTTTCTTGCATGATGATACTGATTACCGGCAGGGCACGGAAGCGACAGCCGCAGACCATTTAAGTGTTATACATGTCGCGCAGGATTCACTAGAAAGACGTCTGTAAACGTCACTCTGAGAGATGTCGCGGCGCCTTCGGACGCGTCCTGACGGTACCTGGTGCAGAGGGTGAACCAGAGCAGACGGAGTCAGTCATCGATGAGACCGCACTATCGTCAAATGGTCAAGCGGACGATTCGCCTGAAGCGAATGCGTCTGTGGACACAACTGTTGCTATGAATGATGAGACATATCAAGATAGCTCGCCAGAAACAGGCGGAGGGATCATGTCTCGGGACCTACTATCATCAGAGTGAGTCTCAACATGCTCATTTCTCTCAGCAGCAAATCTGAACTGACTGAGAATGGGGACACAGATTTATGATAAATCACTCAGAAAGCTTCATCGCGGCTTATTTCGAATGCTTTCACCCGTCATTCCCGCTGCTTCATCGCCAGAGTGTAAGGAGAGACATGCCCAAATTGTCAAAACAGATTCTCGTCGCCATTGGTATTCTGTATTCAAGGCCAAGGCATTCCTCTGAAGAAGATGCAGATATTGTGCTACGACAAAGTCAAACCTTGTGGCAAGATGGCCAAGAAGAACTTTGGCGACTAGTAGGCCAACCACTCGACATTCATGATCCAATATTGATATGTGTTGCAGGTGGAGACAGATTGGAGAGAAATCCGACGAACGTGGGTCATGCAAGCCTGGCTTCTGCACATCATCTACGGCGCATTCACAGGCAATGCAACCCACTTTGATAAGGCAAAGAAAATGCTGCGCTGGGTGGTGGATGTATGTGACTTCTCTCTATTTCTCTCTCTCATCCACGGTCTGTAGCACCTCTTCGGCTAATAATTCATAAAAAACCATCAGGCCGCCCGAGACTTGGGCCTTCTACGACAAAGCGTCTTCACATCTACTACAAGATTCCATGACGACGAAGAGCAAACGCTTCATGACCACTGGATGTCCTACGTGGAGTCCGAGTCTATGAAGCTTTGCATGTACACCATACTTTTCCTAGACTCCCATATCTTCTCCCCCTGCAACATACGTCCCCTAACCACACCAATCGAGCTTGACTGGGAGCTGCCCCTCCCAGGTGCTCTGTGGGAAGCGGACACTTCATTGAGCTGGGCCCAAAGACTCGGCGATGAACCCCGTACCCTTTACTTGACTCGGTCAGGCGACGCGTCTGGCATACCATGCCCCACGACGAAATCATTGAATTTGGCCATCCAATCACTAATGACTGATACCCCAAGTCCTCAATTATTAGCGGCACTAAAGGCTTCCACCATGGCAGCTATTTTCATCCTTACTAGTCTGGAGAGCCTCGTTAGGGAGTTTACGAGGTGTTATTATCAAATGCCGCCCGCCCTGGCCGATCCGAATGCTTTCCATATTCTCACACAATCACAAAACAGACAGGTCAGCGCAGCTTTGCGATATGCAGCTGAGATAATCACAGCGCAGCTCGCCCAGGCAAACAGTTCAAACTGGCACATCCTGAAATTTGCAGATCGGATAGCTCTGTCCGTGAAACTCGCTCTCTGCAAGCCCGACGACCTGTTGATTGGCGGTATCGTTGAGAACAGTGTGGTAGCCGGCCTGACCACTGCCACACATCTCACTTTAGGTCTTCAAGTCGGCGCTCGGAGATCATTACAGAACCTTCTCCGCTACAATTCCGGAGACGATGGCATGCTAGTCTTCCTTGACGACCTCATGGATGTTCTCTCCAGCGTCACGAGTCTTGATAAGCAAGAACCCTTGCGTGAGGTGCCATGGGCTACTGTGGCCACGTACAGAATCCTCCTAGCCATCTGGAGATTACTGCGCTGGGCAACCGGGGAGATGCGCCGAAAAGCAGGGTCTCAAACGACGGTTCGCAGCCGCTTCGAGGCCTCAACAATAGTCTTCAACTCTATCCTGGAGGTAATCAGCTCTCCGGAGGAACTCGAATCGCAGACCCGACGTCTCTCGAGGCCGGCTCGGGAGACTACCGCATTGGGAATGACCTCGGACGACAGCGAGGCACGCTTCATGGAGACGGTGTTGCAGTTCTGGAAGGATAGGCCGGTGTGGTCCATGGGATCCTTCATGACGACTGTGTTGGAGGAGATTATCTCGGCTGGCGGCATGGCTTACGAGTTAAGGGGCGCGGAGTGAAGCGCGCTGGGGTCAAGGTCAGGGGGGTTGGGACGCGCTGAGATGGGCCCAGCGGAGCTCCGCCGTCGTCGTCTCCGCAATCTTGAGCTGTATATCTTGCACTACAAAGAGACGATCGAGAGGTCACTTGCAACCAACCTGTGACATTCCGAACCCGCCGAGACACTTCCCGTTCGTCTAAGCCACCAAAATATCTGAATCGCCTTCGTCCTGTCATCCGATAAGAAGCAAGCCCCGTGGATATCGACCACCGCCAAGCAAGATGCCGGAAACAGAGAGCTTTGGATGGGTAATTTCATAGGCCCTGGCTCTTATCACTGCTCCATGCTCACGTATCATCTAGTATGGCCTGGGGTCCATGGGTATCGGCATGGCGCTGAACCTCCATAACCACCTTGCAGCCAATGGTCTACCGCCACTTCGGTACAGCAACCGGACGCTGTCCCGAGGCGACGCCCTCCGAGAGGTTGGTGGTTTGCCGGAACGGGACTTTGAAACGCTTGTCCTGAAGTCCACAATTATCTTCACAATGGTACTACGCACTGTCTACTACGACCGCTGCCTGAACTAACCCGTCGAAGATCTCCAACGATGAAGTCCTGGAGAGCCTGATCTCAAAAGCTCTGAGTACCTGGAGCGGCGCTCTGCTAGAAGGCAAGATATTTGTGGACACATCAACCGTTCACCCGGATACCGTGGCGAGATGCTCTGAGCGTCTTGCCAAGGCTGGTGCTTTTTTCATCTCCTCGCCCGTATTCGGCGCCAGCCCGATGGCGGCTGCTGGAAAGCTTATCTTTGCCATGGCTGGACCCAGCGCAGCCTTGGAGAAGGTTCGTCCGTATGTTATTGATGTAATGGGAAGGAGCATTATCGACATGGGCGAAGATGTTCGCAAGTCGAGCCTTCTCAAGATATCGGGGTGAGTGACATTTCAATCATCCTCGAACAAAGATTGCCGCTAATACCCAAACTCAACAACAGCAACATCTTTGTCATTGGCTTTCAGGAGCTGACTGCAGAGGCTCAAGTCTTTGCGGAGAAGACGGGGCTGGGCACCCGCCAGATGGAGCAGTTCATCAGCGACATGTACGGCCCTGTCATCGAGAGCTACTCCAAGCGCATGACTACAGGGGCGTACGCGCCGCCATTGGGTACTCCTCCGGGGCTTACCGTGACCCTTGCAACTAAGGACGCAGGCCACGCGATCAGGATTGCCAAGGAGAATGGAACTCGGATCCCGACGATTGAGTCGGCGTTAGCCCGCATGGAGGCTGCGCGAGAGTTTGCTGGGGACTCTTTGGATAGCTCGTCGGTGTATGGTGCAGCTCGGCTTGAGGCAGGCTTGCCCTTCTGGAATGAGACTAGCAGACAGTCAAATTAAGAAAAGCGAAGTTATCGTGTATTCTGTAAGATTGCTGTCTGAGTCTGCAACTTTTACGATGAATCAACTCTCTTGACATCGGAACATCGACTACATCGTGAAAGAGACCCATCATAGCAGACAAAGCTAAACTCGTCTTAGAAGAATTCATTACCATTATCTTCGGATGCCTTGTCCGAGAGTCATGTCAACTCTGTCTTCTTCGATGCCTGTATTTCGGGGACTATCAATGATTACATCCGGCACTCGGGTAGCTTCTTCGCCCCATTCAACCGACGAGATATCTTTAGTCATGTACACATGCACAGCTCCCCTTCCGCTGCAATCCACAAGGATAGGGGATCCCAGTCACCTCCCCAAGAATGCGGAGAGTTGGCCGAGGCGACGTCCCAAAATGCGGGGGCGGAGCTCCGTCGACGCGCATTTGACACTATGGACCCGGAGATAGCACCAAGACTAAAACAGAAATCTCCTATCATTGCCCCAGACTAACGCGATAGCCAACCATTGACATCTAGTCATGGATTCCAACTTCCTGGGTAGGTAGAGAGAGAGAGCCCTTGCCGGATGCACTGTGATCAGCCCGTCCACGTCAAGATGAAAGGTATGCCTTGACCGTGACTGTTTCCCGAGTGACGGGACGCGTATAAACTCCGAGCCTCCCTGACGACTTCCAACCTAGACTTGAGCTGTCACGTTCCGTCTCAAAGGAGTTGAGCTGGGCTCTTGCAACGTCGGTCTTCAACTGCTTCTCTTAGGGACTTGTTTCCATCTCTTGGACCTTCATTCTCCTGGGTCTAGGAAGCGTCAGACACCGACTCAAACTATTACGAAAAGGTGGAATATCCCGCATCCTCATCCAGCCCTCACGCAACACACTTCACGATGTCGTCCAACAACAAGGACAAGACAGCCAACCCAGATGGAGGCGACGTCATCCGAACTCACACCGACTTGGAAGATGGCAGCATCGAAAAGCTCAAGCACGGCGAAGTCGACCCTGCCCTCGCCTTCGTGAACGGCGAACAGGTCCAATTTACCCCTGAAGAGGAGGCTGCTGTCCTTCGAAAGATCGACTGGGCATTAATGCCCCTACTCTGCTGGATCTACGCGCTGCAGTTCGCCGACAAGACGTCCCTCAACTATGCCTCGCTGATGGGCATCCGCGATGACACCGGCCTGGACCCCCACAGCCAGCAGTACAGCTGGGCATCGAGCATCTTCTACGCCGGTTACATCCTCTGGGAGTAAGTGAACAATAATCATGTCATCACATCGTGCAAGTCGCTGACTCACTCAAGATTCCCAACAACTTACCTCCTCCGAGCTCTGCCCCTCGGCAAGTACACCTCTGCCAACATCACTCTCTGGGGCCTCGTCCTCGTCTGCCACATCTTCGCTTTCAATTACGCCGGCCTCCTATCCGTCCGCTTCTTCCTCGGCGCCCTCGAAGCAACCGTCACCCCGGCCTTCGTCATCCTAACCTCGGCCTGGTACAAGCAGAACGAACAGGCCAAGCGCATGGGCTACTGGCTCTCCTGCAACGGCGTCGCCCTCCTGACCCTCGGCCCCGTCGCCTACGGCCTCTCCGGGGCCCACAACACTGTCCTCGCGACCTGGAAGGTCCTCTACCTCGTCCTCGGCCTCCCCACCGTCATCACCGGCGCCTACTGCTGGTGGTTCATGCCCGACAACCAGACCAACGCCCGCTTCCTCACCCACCGCGAGAAGGCAATCTCCATCGAGCGCATCCGCGGCAACTTCCAGGGCATCGGCAGCCGCAAGTGGAAGTGGGACCAGTTCTTCGAGGCCTTCCGCGACCCCCGCACGTACCTCTACGTGCCCTTCTCGCTGCTCATGAACATCCCCAACGGCGGCATCACCGCCTTCGGCTCCATCATCATCAACTCCTTCGGCTTCAACTCGCGCCTGTCCCTGCTGCTCAACATGCCCACCGGCGTCGTCGACATCACCTGCAAACTCCTCTTCACCTACCTCTCCGACCGCCTCCTCGACCGCACCCTCTTCGCCTTCATCGCCATCCTGATCCCCATGATCGGCGGCATCCTCATGATCGCCCTCCCGCTCACGAACCAAGCCGGTCTGCTCGTGGGGTACTACTCCATCGGCGCGGCTGGCGCGAGTTGGTGCCTGATCATGGTCATGATCTCCAACAACACGCTGGGCTACACCAAGAAGGCCACCGTCAACGGCCTGCAGATCCTGGCTTACGGCGCCGGCAACTGGATCGGCCCGCAGACCTTCCGCTCCAACGAGGCGCCCAACTACAAGAACGGCAAGCTGATGGTGGCCATCATGTACGGTCTCGCAGCGTGCACCATTGTCGCGATCCGGCTCGTCAACATCTGGGAGAACAAGCGGCGCGACAAGAAGGCGGCCGAGCAGCCCGAGACCGTCGCGACGGGGACCGAGTTCTTGGATTTGACGGACTTTGAGCAACCTAGCTTCCGGTATGTGCTTTAGAGAGAGGGTTGTGCCCTTGAGTTCCATGTAGATAATAGAGGAGGATCAGATTTGGCACGATATTTGGTATAAGAAAGTAATAGCCTGCTCTAGACCATACCGGCTGCACATCATGATGTACACGTGTGATTGTTGCACAGGAAAATTATGTGGGTGTGCAGGCTGTCATATGATTTCGACTCTGGTACGGCTTGCTTGACAAAGTGGCCATTCGTGGAGGTCTTGTTTACAGGCGCATTACTTGGCCAGGCCTGCGCTGTGAGCGTCGGGTTTCCAACGCTGATGGCGAGAAAAGTAGATAGGCAGGCGGGCAATTAACAAGGCGATAACAAGAAATCGAGCCTGTGGAACGGTGTACGAAGGTTTGGAAAGATTCCTACCCATCTTCGCGGCATTTTTGCGAGGAGCGAGTCGACGAGGCATAGTCAAGTCCACGGCTGAGACGATCTTCTGCTGATGCGGCAATCGAGACCCAGCAGCACAGACGTCAAGAAGAACTGTCGAGGCCACAGCAGCGTTACCAGAGCCATTAGAGTAGGCTCAAAAATCTTTCCTCCAAGCATGAGAAGACTGACTAAAGCGCCCTACCCGTCTAGAAACTCACGGATCACGCACATAGGGCCGACAGGTTCTCTTGGACCAGGCAGCCTCGCGCGCTGACGACGTCGGCACCGGCGCGATACCGGCACGATCTTCGTCTTGCTGGACACGTAATTCAGTCCTCTGCTGCTTCTTACACGAGTGCAGAGTAATGCGAAAGATGCAAGGTGGCTCGGATTGCGATGTCCTCCTGCTGGATTGCATCTCGCCCCCCGGGCAAGTCTTGCGGCGGGGTTCCTCAGCCGTCGAGCATTGGATATATCAGGAGTACCGGGCTCGGTCTCGACCGCCATCGCCAACAGTGTTTCGATGCCAGACGTTATCAATCATCGTTCGGAGGAAGGATATCCCCAACACCGGCTGGTCTCATCGTCCTGCATCTCAGGCAGCTTATCGTGGGCGCGGGTTTCTATGAAACAGAACGATCGATCGGGAGGCTGAGGCGATGTCGGGGTCTTACGCATACCGCGGCTGTCGTTCAACGTGCATTCAAAGACGCGTGGTGTTCAAAAGGTAAAGGAGACTCATGGATTGCAGCTGTGCTTCTATAGGAACTGGTGCGCGTCTAGAGGTGGCTGCGGGGCAAAAGATCCCCAGCGACGAAGAACGCGACGCTTGAAAGACGAGAACGCGGGATCCAAGAGCTTCGAGAAAGAGCGGCCGAGGATCTCAGTATGTGACGGTATCCCTCACATCAACATCGGGAATTGTGACAAAAAGGATAGCTTCGTTCGTACAGGACACCGAGTCAAGAGACGCGGCATGGCTGCAGGAACTCCCCGAGAAGAGCAGTTTCCGGTGGGATTCTGTATGCGACTTCACAGGCACGATGCCGCTGTTGACCTTGGTCATCGTCCTGAATTCGACCCTGAGGGCAGCACGTCGGCATTGCAGCGCTTCTAGAGACGGCACGATTGTCGCCTCGGTTGCGGACGAGAATACGGGGTCGTAGGCCAGTCAGACAAGAGACGCCGGTCATAGACTCAGTCCGAGTATACGTAGAGAATCAGATTCCACGTACAAGGAGACGGCCACACAAGGTCACCAGTGTTTGGCAGGTCACAGCCCTCGCCCAGCCAGGTAAGCGACTCAATGTCATTATACGTGGGAAGGTCGAGGTGCTCCTATTCGAAACTGCGGTCAAGACTGACCTGCACTACAGAAGAGATAGCGCGGAGTGCCAGTTCTAGGACACATGGTCCTCCTCAAGACTTGCCAAGTGGACGGCCTCTCAGGCGGGAGCTTGAATTGTCCATGAGAAGAATGCCATCCCCAGACAGCGGTTGACTCTGAGCCCAGCCTTGCCACCCTGGCAGTATCAACAGCAAACCGGAGTCCACTACTGGCATTATTGCACTTCTTCTCCCTTTCTCTCGCAAATGGCGCACTGCTGAGTCTTTGGGCATGACCCTCGTTGATCAGGATGCCTCACGCGAAAGCACGCAGGGCACACGGGGAGACCAGCTGGCGGCCCTGAAGAATGCAGATCCCATGAATAACCCAGATTCGACTTCCTCGCAGATCAAAATGAGCTCCCTCGTTGAGGGAATTTCAGCAATGCAGGTGCGGAGACCTGCAAGAAGGCCTGCTGGACGCTAGAAAAACGAAGCAACTCCAAATGCTTGGCGTCTCATGGGGTGTGAGCCGCCGGGTCATTTCGGAGAGTTGATCGCAGCTGCTCGAATGGAGACGATGAGAAACAAAAATAGCTGGAAACGGAAATTGGAAACAAACAAAAAATCCGCGATGGGAGAAAGGGGTTGGGGGTTACAGCTATTTTCTGCAAGTGGAGCTGTCCTTTCGTCGTGTCACTGGACCACTGAAAGGCCAACATGACCCTGTGCGACATTCGCAGGCCTACGGAATCATCAACTGTTCCAGAGACCAATATTTTTGGTCGAGAGCAGTTGAATGCGCAGGAACAATGCGACCGTCGAGTTGACCTCTGAGCCATCGTCGAACGTTAGCTGCAGCAACTTGCTGGCGTAACGACGGGCAGTAGAGCAAGTCTCAGGTGGGAAAACCAGACCTCCAAAGATACGAGGCGGTAGGACGACTGGGTGATAATGAGGTCTTGGCGACCCAGCTGGCGATGCTGAATGTCGAGGTTATCGGTCGGTAGACAAACGCCAAGGCAAGACAAGTCATCGAAGTTGCTCGGTAGGACGGGTATTCGCCAATTGACAGCACGGCCCATTGCTTGACGTTCATCCGCTCTGGTCTGCCGGCAGGGTCGGGTCCGGGTGCCGGAGTGCGCTCTCCGTTTCAGTCTCCAGAGATCCCAGATTTTCTCCTCATGACTGTCACATTCATCCGGCCAAGATGAAGCCAAGACCATGACCAAGGCTGTGCCGCGATTGAGTTGCAAGCTCCGTCGACATCTTGCGGGTCGCATGAGTTTCTTGAGTGTTTTCGGGGGGTTGCGCCATGTTCGCGTGTCTCCTGTACAACACATGTCAGTACCAATTGTGACCGCATTCTCTCAGCTCTCTCCTATTGCAGATGTGTGCCCGAGCATTTGCACCGAAGGGAGGATGAAATGAGAGATGCTTGGCCTCCCCGCCCACCCACCAGAACCAATTGGCGCCGAGACTTGATGTAATCCAAGAGTCCAAGCCGCTCAAGCCTCAGGCTGACGGACCAAGAAGACCAAGACGCCGAGAGATTTCCAAGGGCAAATGCACTGCGCGTTTCTTGCCTGCCCACCTCACAGGCTGGGATTGGCTCTTCTTGGAAAGAGGCTTCGAAAGCCTAGAGCTCGTGAGAGAAGGCCAAGAGCGCATGGGTTCCATGAAAATGGAGCAGAGCCCACAGCGCAATAAGCCCTACTGGCATCTTGGCTTGCTCCCGCCGAGCCAGGAATGCGATGATCCCCCTCTTGGTCTGCCAGCACCGCCTGCAGAGTCCTTCCTAATCTCGGCCTGGCGTCCGAACATGTGCCACCCCATTCGAACCTCCGCATTTGGGCTTTCGGTGGCCCATCCCGTGCTTGAACTGCCGGGGTCCGTCGCGATCGTCTGGGGCAGCAAACGATGGCCTGATGAGCGCCCGGAATAACTGCGACCAAACGCGGCGACTTCCAGTCCATGTGAGGTGGTTGTCGATGCTGTGCCGGACAGGAACGGCCAGCCACCAGGTGATTGCATCGACGCGGATAGTGTTGCCACGGAGCACGAGGGCGGGTGCGTGCTTGTCCCTTCACTTCGCCTAGACCTCAACTTGAAAGCTTGGTACGATGCCGCAGCATGGCATGCCAGGCTGTGGCGAGCAATCCCGCGGCGTGCAGAGCAGCCAATGAAATGCTCATCCTGTACAAGGAGTGTACTTGAACCTTAAATTCTCGGGGTCTTGTCAGTGACTACTGCGTAGTAGAGACTGCCGTGGTGGTGAGCGCAAGGAGGCATCCAACGTGGGACAAACACCGACCAACGCGGATAGAAGAAGTCAAAGTGATGATTGACGGGGATCGGGGCTTCGAGGTTGAGACGGCCCAAACAAACTCACAAATCGCGCAAATGAAATGCAAGTGGCGGCCAGACATGGAGCAGACATGGAGAGAGCTCGCAGTGCCAAGACTGCGTTTTGATTGCATGTACGCTGACTGGCGAGGCGGCGGTGGTGCTGGTGGTTCGGTGGTGGTTCACCCCCTGAAGGCCGAACTAAACGGGCGAAGGTTGAACCCAAGTCGAAACCGACCATCCTCGTAGGTCTTGGCACACTTGCACAGCCTCAATCGCAAGTCAAGTCGGCGGCCGCAACAAGGGAAGAGACTCAAGGACCGCGAGACTGGCCAGATTGTCCGTCCTTAGTCCAGAGTCAAACTGGGGATGCAAAGCATCGCGTAAGGTGCCCTGTCACCGTGCCGCAGAATACAAGCTGAAGGTGCTTGGTATCTGCAGCCAAGACCGCCCAGGTTGCCGAGCCTGCCCAGTCTTTGCCCAGCTTTCCTCTGGCTGGGCGATGAAGCGGCAAATTGTGAGGTCTGGCTGGTGGTTTGTAGCGAAGCCAAGCAAAGCTGCAGCGTCTGCAGTCTGCAGCGACGCATGGTGCTGGTAGCAGTACGTGTCCCGTCTCTGCGCGGGGGAATGGCGATGGACAGATGATGCGATTGCATGGTTTGTGAGACGGGTTGGCGATGCTTGGGTGGTTCGTGTCTCTCTTGCTGAAGCTTGGCGCGGTTGGAAGGCAGGAGATATCCAGTGCCAATCGCAGGTACCAGTAACAGTGGAGGAAGGGAGATCAACACGGCGCCCGACGGAACGCCTGGCGAAAGCGACAGCGACGGAGACATCCAAGTGACGATTCTGCCGGTTGGCGTACCGTCAGCGTGGGTCGAACTGCCAAGGTCGAGCGACCCGCCCATCTGAGTAAAGACGGGCGTTGGCGTTGGTGGCGATGGCACGGGCACGTTGGATCCATGTTTTAAGGTACAGACGGGATAACAATCGCTCGGGGTCGTGGAGGCTGTGCCGGTGCGTTTAATTGCTGGGTGTGTGTGTGTGTGTGCGATGCGCAGAATAGATATCGATGGGTTGGATGCTCGATGCTCGATAGGCAATCCGACAGCGAGAGCCAAATTGCTCAAAGGTAAATGGGTGGGAACCGCTGCCGGTGCAGCGCAGTGCGGCAAGAAACCCGTTGGGCAGACAAAATGATGGGGAGCTTCTCCCTCCAGGGAAGGGGTCGGTCGGTTTGGTTGGAGGTCGGGTCGCACACTGTACCTGCCGGCACCAGAATTGACGCCGCGGTTTGGCATTCATCAGAGTTGCCAGGCAGATTGAGTAAGGGTACGTACCTGGTGCAAGGTACGAAGGTACAAAGGCAGTGTTACTTTCCTGGAGTGTGAGGTACATCGTCGGACCCCGAGTGCTGCGCACCACCACCACCTCAGTCTCAATCTCGCACTCAACAAGGCTGCCTGTGGTCTTGGCAGAGTCCACCCATCTCACACCGAATGCACGTAAAATAAAGGCGATAAAAACAGCCGGGACATCGGCTTCCTTGCGTGGGCCACAACTGGCGGTATTGCGCAACACTCTCAGCACGAGCCGGTTCAACGGCCTCTGCTGGACCAATTCCAACAGACGACAGTATCGCCATGAGGTAAAGAAGAGGGGGCACAACAGGCGAGAGTCTTTTGGCTTGCGCGTAGCCCTTGGCGCTAAGAGCTTGGCGGTCTTGGCTGCGGCGGAGAGGCCAAGAAGAGAGGAGCGGAAAGCTTCTTTTCTCGCACTTGGCTTGCCAGAAACCGAAAGTCACCTGTCCACAGCAGGCCCAGCTAACCCTGCTTATCGAGGAGGTTGAGTCGAAAAGGGGAGGTGGGGAACGGAAGGGCTGCTCGGTTAAGCACATTGGCAGCCCAAGTGCCCCGCCCATCACTCACTGTGAAGACCGATGACGGGCTGGCTGCAGCTGCATCCCGTTCGCGGTGGTCCCGCCACGATTACGCTATTATGGAGTTATGGGGTAGGTGCCTTATGAAGACCAGGTATGCGTTTAACAGATGATAGCCCCGGAGGCCCCCGTGTTTTGAGCAGGAAGGCTTGTCACGCTTATCCCCCCTCCTCATCGGCCCCTTCCCTGTCAATCGTGCTGGCACTCCCATGTTGCCCCCCAAGCCTCCTGTCAGTCGTCCTATCTTTCCACTGAGTGTGCCCTGGGCAGAGTGTACTTGGGTACGACTGAAGGATGCTCTAGCGGCATGGACATCAGCTGTGCGGCAGTACCTGGACGCATGTACTCGATACCCGTGCCTCTGTTTCTTGGGGGTGGTCCTGTCCCGGGTGGTCACACCCAAGGGCCCCAAAAATACTCGGCTCTAGTGCGCCGTACTTGGCTGGAAACAGCATCTCTCCATCTGAGACGGTCGCAGGCCTCTTGAATTTCAGACGACACAATCAGAAATAATCACTGCCAAAAAGCATAATCACTGCCAAAAAAGCTTCGACCATGATGGATCCTGCTGCCGATGAACGCGACCAAGAACCGTGGCCGTGGCCATGGCGACTCGACTCTCAACGGTAGCGACACGGAAACATGGGAAACCACAACGGCCGCCGCGCAAATGAAAAAACCATACGCCGCGCTTGCGGTCATCAGCTGATGGCGAGCTATTGACCAACACGAATGGTAAACGGGTGCTCGCAGGATGAAGCAATGCGCGCCAAGGACGAGCGCCAAGATCTCGGCGAAGGGAGAAGAGTGAAAAATGGAGATTTGCCAAGACTCCCAAGACAGCCAAAAGTCTTGGCATCGTATGCGCCCGGATGTTGCGGTGTTGGCGAGTGACTTGCGGAGTCAGCGTCCGCCGACTGTGTCGAACCAGAGCTAGCGACTGTGGCAGCAGCCTCATCTACCACCCTCGGCGCCATTTCTGCAGCACCAGAGTTAGTATCAGCCGAGCCAGCGTACTGTGCTAATTGTCGGACACTCGGACGCATCATAAAGCTCCATTGTCTACCCCCATCTTCCGCGACATCAGCTCGGAAGCCCTCGCCACCACCGTCCAATCACAAGTCAGCTGGTCTCACAGGCCCCCAGTCGCCAAGACTTTGCCAAGACTCGCCAAGGCTCTTGGGAGGGTAGGAAGAGCGGAGAGGAAATGTGATTCATGAATAAAGAGAGAAGCCGTCTGTCCATGCCCCCAAATCAGTCGGATTAATTCCCCTCGAAAGCAGCTCTTGGTCTTTTGACCGTCAGCAAAAAACATAAAGCATCGCTGACCGTCTCTTTTTTCACATTTCCAGTTGCTTGATCGATCCCAAGTATCTTCTCGCCTGTTCTCGGCAATCGGCCCCTCCACCTGCCTTAGCCCAGACTTCGACTCCACTCCCACTTACACAGCATCCCACGACCACGCACCTTGTCTTCGGTGTCCCAACCAAACGGGTCCCGGCCGAACTTAATCTTCCGGACTTCCTCACCGAGCTAGCTCGGTCAACTCACACATCATGTCCACCAAGCAAGAACACGAGTCCTCGGGGAGCAACTCCCCCAAGAGCAGCACTCCCGCGCCCTCGACAGCCACCAGCAACACTTCCCAGAGCGCCGGCAGCACCAGCGCCGACGACAACCTCATCTGCAAGTGGAACAGCTGCAACCTGAAGTTCGTTACGCCCGAGGCTCTCTACGTAAGTCGCACTCTCATGACACTCAACATGAGAATCTCATGACTAACAAACTCAACAGGAGCACATCTGCGAGCGCCATGTCGGCCGCAAGAGCACCAACAACCTCAACCTGACCTGTCAATGGAACTCCTGCAGGACAACCACCGTGAAGCGTGACCACATCACCTCTCACATCCGCGTCCACGTCCCGCTCAAGCCTCACAAGTGTGAGTTCTGCGGCAAGTCTTTCAAGCGCCCTCAGGACTTGAAGAAGCACGTCAAGGTAAATCAACCTCCAATCTCAGGGGAATCCCACGTCGCTCACACTCCCAGACCCACGCCGATGACTCGGTGCTCGTCGGCCGATCACCTCAGGACCAGGGGATGAACGGCTATCGGGCGCAGCCTGGCAAAGGTATGTACAGCTCAGTTTGCGCATCCAATGTCCTCTCGTTTTCTCCCAACCAGAGGCTAATGTGCCTCCAGCTTCTTCTAGCTACTATGATCATAATGGCCACATGAGGACTAACTCGGCCGCCTTCGCACACCAGGCTGGGCATGCTAGCTACTATGCTCCCCAACCATCTACAAATTATGGACTGTACTTCAACCAACAACCCTTGAACCCTCCCCGAACTGAGTACATCGGCCACCATGGCGGCTACGACAACCGGAAGCGCGCTTTCGACATGGTCGACGACTTCTTTGCACACGCCAAGCGCCGCCAGGTCGACCCTACTTCCTACCAACAAGTAGGCCGATCCCTTCTCCCCCTCCACGGTGCCCTCGGCCTCCACGCCGGTCCCATGCCTGGCTCCGACTACATGGCGGCTCCTCCCCCGCAGCACGTACAGCACCACCAGCACGTCGGTGGTGCTCCTTCTGGTCCTGGCCCTCTGACCCAGCAGTACTACCTGCCGCCCATGCCCAACGCCCGCACCAAGAACGATCTGATCCAGATCGATCAGATCCTGGAGCAAATGCAGAGCACTGTCTACGAAAACGCGAACCAGGCCACCCAAGGAATTCACATCCACGGCCAGAACACGTTCGATCTCCGCAACAGCCCCTCGCCTCCTGGCGGCCACAGAGGCTCCGCCGCCGGCATTCCAGTCTCCAACGGCGGCTACGACGCCGTCTCCGCTGCTCACATGGCGTCGCCGCTCACCGCAATCTCCTCCACTGGAACGCCCGCCGTCACTCCCCCCTCAAGCACCATGTCATACACCTCTGGTCACTCGCCCAGCCCCTCCTCTTCCGGCATGTCTCCTCAATCAAGACACTCCTCGACCGCATCCTCAGTCATGTATCCCAACCTGCCTGCTGTCAGCTCCGTCTTCCCCGGTCAGTCCACGACCTCTACTCTCGGACCCAGCTTCGACAGCAACGAGCGCAGACGCTACTCGGGCGGCATGCTCCAGCGTGCCAACCCCTCGTCACCGAGATCTCCCATCATCAGGGAGGACTCCTCCGGCTTCTCCACCCCCAAGGCTGAGTCTGTCGCCTCCTCTATCGGTTCTCCGTCCGCCTCTTCCGATTCCGACATGAGTGAGGGTGCTCGTGACCGCGAGGAGAAGTACGACCAATGGCTCGAGAACATGCGAACTATCGAGGCTCTGCGCGAGTATATCCGCGAGCGCATCGACCGCAAGGACTTTGCCGAGGAGGCTCGCTCCCCGGAGGCCAGCCGTCTCAAGTCTCCTGAGCCTATGGAGGTTGACGCCAAGCCCGCTCCGGCAGCGCCGCTGTACCCTGTCTTGCGCATGCCCAACTGAGATCCGCAACTCAACATGAGCCGGTGCTGAAGAAGCGAGGCCCCAGTCACTACCAAGCTGGGTGCGTGAGCCGGTGCTGAAGAAGCGAGGCCCCAGTCACTACCAAGCTGGGTGCGTGTACCAACAGTTGTCTACAAGCGTGTTTGTGAAAAGTTTTCTTTCAACAGGAAGGGGCAAAGTGATCGGTTCAACCTTGGTTCGTATTCTATTCTACTGCATTCTTTTTTTACATTGCCTACAAAGCGCTTCTGGCAAAATACCTCCCACCTGTCGAAGCCCACACCTCTTTGTTACGTTACATACCCTGGTCGGTCGGAAGTTGAAAGGGGAAGTGGATTGATGCGCAGTCCCCAAAACGCAGATGGATTGTGGTGGTTTATCACCCCCGGTGCCAACTGGTGGTCACCGGAAACCCCTCAAAAAACACGTCTTTTGATTTATTTCATCTATCACGTCAACGAAGGGGAGCGAAAGAAGCTTTTTACATTCGGGAGGGCTTTGCGAGCAAAGCAAAAACAACCAACATCTTGGTGCGGAAACACTTTTTCAAACGGTCGCGGATTATAACGGACGGATATTGGAACGGGAATGAGATCATGAAAATAAGTCATGTTGCTTCGCCATTATGTAGTCTCCTTGGCTCGATTGAGGGTCGAATGAAAAATGCTTATTGCACCTCTGCCATGACGTTCTCACGGTGACTTCATTCCAACTCGCTCTACCAACGTGATGAGATTGTCTCAACTACATACTTGACTCAGGTTGTCCAACCTCGTGTAGGGTCCTTGGCAGGGTTGGTTGTACCTATCGTGATGGTTGATCAAGAACATTTCGGTTGGCATCGGCCTTTTCAAGACAGCTAACCCCTTTCAAGACAGCTAACCCTGCCAGCCCTTGCTGTCCTCTACTCGGTTGGCCCTGTCATATCTGATTGTCTCACAAATGTTCCGGGAGACAGCTCGAAGCTCGAAGCTCGTGGTGTCGTAGGCTGGAAGACTAGGGCACTCCCGAGACTCACGACAGGACCGGGCCACCTTCAAAATGTCGTGAACTCATTGTAGGTTTTCGCCGCCTCCGTCATCTCGCCACGATCCTTTTTCCCCTCTCACCACGACCAATGGTCTCTTATCACGAGCCTGTACTCATCACGTTGCTGTGCTATAAATGGTGTTTAGCCCGATCTCCCGTCTAAACCGCCGTCGAGGTCCGCAAAGTGCCGGATCCGGGGGTGGGGCGTCATCGGCAACGTCTGCCCAGGACGCCTTCCGTCGGACCGCACCCGTCTGTTCCACGTCCCTTGGGATCTATATTTATAGATAGAGATGAATTCATCCAAATCAGAGATGAAAATAGCTCATGTGGTCTTTGGAATCAAGCTTCTTTGGTAGACTAGCATGAATGAGGAGCACACCGTTGTCTAGATCTGCTACTATCCTGCTGACCATGTTCAGACGTCGAAGATTAGCACGAAGATCTGGCTTTGGGATGCGTCCGCGGAATGCTCCTAGCAAGCGAGGAGCAGGTCGACCGACTAGAGTCCGATGTCAACCGGCAACAAACGATCCCAAAGTCGCCGAAGCTGGCCTGGAATCCAAGCCATCGTAACACAAACCCCATTCAGCAAACCTCATGACGCTTCTTGGCAGAACACGGGCGCGGTGAGACGTCTGTACTCATTGGGTCTTGCTTGTCTTTCTCATCCCTTCAAACATTCCAGAGCTGACATTTTGCCGGCCCGAGGACTCCGACAAGTGACACAAGTGACAAGTCAGCCCTGTGGTCGGCCCTTCTTCCGAGAAATCAGTCTCACAAAGGTTCTCAGGAAGCTGAGCTCTTGATGACTTCACCCAATGGTCTTTCTTTATCTAGAGGTCCCCAGATTATGAAGTCGAGATCACAGCTCGCTGACCCAGCTGCCAAGCAAACGGTGCGATGGCCACCGCCCACCCGGGCGAGGTTGTAAGCAGCCCTACCCCGAATTTCCTCGTTCGGTTACATCTTCAACGATACGATACGTCAGACGCGAAGAGTGGAAAGACGCCGATTCGCCTGCCACTTGAGATCCCAGAGGCGGAACGGTCATAAGGGGTAAGGTAAAGAGGAAAACTCGAAGCGCTAACGACCCGATCCTTTAGGTTTTGCAGGGAGCGAGTTGGAGTCCATACCGGGCGCTGATCAACAGACTCGTTCGTCTGGGCAATGTTATTTTAGTCTTTTCGAGACATAACTTACCACAACGGCTTGCTACTAAGCTGTAAGCTTGCAAGTAGAGGTGCTCACTATGTCTTACGCTCGGTGTGTGCTGCTCCGTCGAGGGTAAGGTAGGATACTACGCATCCCGAATGATCTATAGTCATGCTTGGCGATGTTGTCATCGTTGGCTTGTTACCTTTGAACGACACAGAGCAACAAGAATTGCTGGTCGAAACCAACTGCGCTGTGTGTTGTTGTGTGTGACCGCGGGGATATATAAACCATCAAAGGGAACCAGACCTCGAGGACCTCCTTCTTTCTCATCACACAAGACACAAGCAAACATCACAGAAAGCATCCTCTTTGCACCCTAATACATAATCCATATTATCACTCCAAGTCTCCTTCCAGACAAACCAACCACCTCAAAACTACCAAAATGAGATTCTCCATCGCCAACATCACGACCGCCGCCCTGGTCCTCCTCCTCAACGCCGGCCCCACAGCCGCTTCCCCCGCCGACATCGACGTCCGCGACGCCCCGCGCCCCGCCGCGAACCTCTGCTGCTGCGACAGCAGCCGCCCCGGGTACAACTGCAAGGTCCCGGAGGCGCAGGGCGGCGCCGAGGACCCGATCTGCACCCTGCAGCTGTGCCCGCACGAGCCCGAGACGCAGAAGCAGTGCTGCTGCTGCTTCCCGAACTCGGAGGTTTTCCCCGTCAAGTGCAGTGCGATCCCGAAGGACGAGGAGTGCAACTGCCCTGCGGTCTACTGCCCCTTCTCATACGGCGAGAAGTACTTGCCTGGATACCCCTGGACCCCGGCTGCTTGAATGGGTTGATCGAGGGGTTGGACGGGGGAAGAGCAGAAAGCGGAGACGGGAGGATATGGGCTGAAAATGGATTCTCTCTTTCGTTGTGCTGGATAGCTCTTCGTCTTTCTGAAGATTAATTGATTAAATCCTTGGACATTCTGTCATCACGCTACGTGTGTGCCTTTGATGTTCCTAACAAGCATTCTACCAGGAAATCTGATTCGATCTGTTAATTCCTTATGTCCTAGAACACTTACATCGTGACCAAATGTTGTCAATTACAAGGACTAGTCCCGCCTCCTCTAAATCAATCCGAGTTACGCAACTTCTCAAAGTTATCGCTATCGGTTCCCCAGGATTGCTCTTACTAAGTCGCCTCCGAATGGTCCCCAGCACCACCTCGAGATTGGTCCATCTCCTCTGCTCCACCCTGATTGCCGATAATATCGTGCGAGCCAACACACTTCCCGCGGCAGATGTTCGAGGTGTTCCTGCGCTGACTGCGGTGGAGGTGGCGGCGGAGGTGGCGGCGGAGTGAAGGCCCCGGGTGAAAGGGGACAACCCCCGCAATACATAAGTGGAGATGCCTCTTCAACCATCACGAGCTTGTCTTCAGCGGAGCTCCGCAGGCTCAGCATGAGGACGCGAATTAACGCCGCACTCGCGGGGTACGACGGATCGCCAATCGTGTTACCAAAGTCTCAAGTTGCCATATAAGAATGCTCTTCCCGAAAGATAACATGTTATCGCTTCTGAGGCAGTCGCAGCACATTCTCTCTTGTTATCACTCAATCTCCTAGAACAACTCACAACTCACTCTCAACAGCAATAACAACCCTGACCGATAACCCCTGACCAACTCTTCCCCGCCCCCTGTTCAACCCCCGTAGTTAATAAGCGCAAACATGGGTTCTCTCTCCGCCCCGGTCAAGCCCGAGTACAAGATCTTGGAGAAGCCCAGCCGCAGCGGCCGGAAGCTCCGCATCGTCTGTCTCGGCGGCGGCGCGAGCGCTCTCAACCTCGCGCATGAGGTCAGCACATGCAACACTCTCGATCTCGAGCTTGTGTGCTACGAAAAGAATCCTTCCATCGGCGGAACGTGGTACGAGAACCGCTACCCGGGCTGTGGATGCGACATCCCCTCGGTCAATTACCAGTTCTCCTGGGCGCCTTCGCCCGAGTGGACGCAATTGTGAGTGAAGAAATCAGAGAAGCCCTAGCCAGGGGAGCGTTTTTGCTGACGAGGTGCACAAAGTTACTCGAGTGCCCCTGAGATTCTTCAGTACTTCAAGGATGTCGCGGAGAAGTATGATTTGAACAAGTACATCCGCCTCAACCACAGAGTTGTTGGTGCTTTCTGGGACGAGCCTACACAAAAGTGGAACATTCGCGTCGAGCAGCAGGATGGCACCGTCATTGAAGATACGGCCGACATCTTTGTCAATGCGAGCGGTGTTTTGAAGTAAGTCTTGTCAACTTTCTCATAGTGGATCGCAGTCTGACCGAATGCTCCCAGCAAGTGGAAATGGCCCGCCATCAAGGGCAGGGAAACCTTCAAGGGAAAGATGCTTCACAGCGCCAACTGGGACAACAGCATCTCTCTCGAGGGAAAGCGCGTCGGCGTCATCGGCTCCGGTTCTTCTGCAGTTCAAATCGTTCCCAACATCCAGCCCAGTAAGTTGCTTTCCCTCCGTGAATAAATCTGTGTGCTAACTATGCATAGTCGTTGGGAGCCTGAGCTGTTTCATTCGTAGCTCTTCGTGGGTTGTCGGTGGCTTTGGCCAACGGTTTGCCGGAAAGAATGGTAGCAACTTCAAGTGTAAGTGGTTTGTCCGCGATATTCGAGTCTCACGGAGCTGACTCGCTTGCTTGCAGACAGCGAGGAGCAACACGAGATCCTCCGCAACGACCCCAAGAAGTACCTGGCGTACAGGAAGAAGATCGAGTCAGAACTCAACTCCCGCTTCCGCTTCATTCTCAACGGGTCAAAAGAGCAGCAAGATGCCAGAGATGTAAGTGAACCAACTTTGCTTATCCACCTGGAATGACCCCACTCATGATCTTGTTCACAGTTCGCGGAGAAGGACATGCGCTCCAAGCTTGCGCCCAGACCTGATCTTCAAGACCTCATCATTCCCAAAGACTTCGCCGTCGGCTGCCGCAGGCCGACGCCCGGTAACGGCTACCTCGAGGCGCTCTGCAAAGAGAACGTGAACGTCGTGTCATCAAGTATCCAGGAAATCACTCCCAAGGGCATCAAGACAGCAGACGGCACTGAGCACGAGTTCGACATCATCGTTTGCGCCACCGGCTTCGACGTCAGCTGGCGCCCGCATTATCCCACTATCGGCCGCAACGGCGTCAGTCTCAGCGAGTACTGGAAAGAGACGCCAAACACATATCTGTCTTTGACGGTAGCAAACATGCCCAACTACATCAGTAAGCAACCTCGAAATCATCCGGTTTCCATCAAAGGAATCTGCTGGCTAACACCGAACCAAGTCTTCAACGGGCCCTTCGGACCCTACGGCCACGGAAGCTTCCTCCCCATCACCGAGGCCGTGGCCCGCTACGTCATGCAATTGCTGCAGAAAATGTCCGAGGAGGAAATTGCATCCTTCTGCCCCAAGCAGGAGGCGGTCAACGACTTCGTTGAGCACCGCAGAAAATTCCTCCCGCGCACGGCATGGACTTCGCCCTGTCGGTCGTGGTTCAAGCAGGGCACCGTCGACGGCGAGCCGATGATGTGGCCCGGTTCGAGAATTCAGTTCTTCGAGACAATCAACACCCCGCGGTGGGAGGATTACGAGCTCAAGTACACCACGACGAATCGATTTGGGTACTGGGGCAACGGATTCGCGGTTCGTGAGCAGGACGGTAGGGACTTGAGCTGGTATCTGGGCCTGCTGGATGGTGTGGACGAGCAGCCTGCACTACCCGATGAGGATTTTGAGGAATTTTTCATGAACAAGTAGATTTTTAATGTTTTAGACTGTACGTGCCTTTGGTTTTCGGAGTTAGATATCAACTAAATTTTATGAAACGACTCACTCCTTTGAGGAAAACATCGCCTGACTACGCTATGATGAAGGAACAGGTTACAGAAATGGAAGTCAGTGCACAGGTCTTTTCTCACTACCTCGGCTTGGGAACTAGTCCTGAGCAGTTTTAAAACGCCAAGGTCAGTTCTTGGTAGATGATTGATGTCTCACGGTGACAGGAGGTTTGCGCAAGGGAGTCCTCTTATCACCGAGCATATCGGACCGAACCGGCCAACTTAAGTCTTGACCGAACCTTGATGCCGTACCTCCAGCTAGGATCCTTGCCGACCCCTCCTCAACAGTAGAATCTCAACAGTCTTGGCTTCACGACATTCTTCCTACCGATAACATTCTTCTAGTCGCGTGTCTCGTTTTATCATCTTTTGGCTTCTTTTTATCGTCATTCCAACATGGGTTCTTTCAAGTCGAAGCGAGGACAGTACAAAGCAGTCCGGCGAGATGAGTCACGAATGTCGTCATCTACCAACGACGAAGAGCGCCAAATTCCGGATGATCCGCCCCCGATCAAGACAGTAGAAGACGAACTCGAGGCCCTGAGGAGAAAGGTGCGACGATTGAGAACCAGCGTGGCGCTTTTGGTCGCTACTTTAGCCATGACTCTCATCTTCTTCCTGCTCTACGTTCAGCTGGCAACAGGGTCTGCACGATACGTGCTGCTGGGCCAAGATGGGCTCTAATGTGGTTGAAGAGTTTTCGATTAGATGGTAAGACGCTTCCAGTGAAGTTTTACTCGTATTTATTAGGAACTGAGGTGTGATGAGAACAGGTCGCAACCTTGAATCAATGTCACACTAACAAAGAATGATACCAGTCAGACGAGGGTCATTAGGTGCGCAGTCAAAGGTCAAATCAAAATATGTAATGTAAAGTTTAGACGGCGAAGGATGAAACTATGAAGACAGCGTCATTTACGACTAAGGAGCTGTGCACAGAACGTTCCTCTTGACAGTCTGTTGTAGTGGTCTCACTGATTTGATGTGCCAAAATGAAATAACCCCTCAGGAGCTTTTTACGTGCCAAATTATTCCTGACCGCAGTACTGACTGCGTTATTACATGCTATGTCTATTGTGTTGAAGCAAGCCCTTGGCCATTTGTAGTCTGTGGTAGTCATGTTTGTGTGTGCCAGGATCATCATGAGCCTCCATGCTTTAGATGACACCCTTCATCAGCTTCAAATTTCCCCTCTCATCCCACTTCTTTACCTCAAAATTCAAGTTATTTAGAAGTACTCGCTGGTCACCCAGGCTCAGTTGAATCATGGCCTGCTGAAGATTCCACAAACTGTAAGATCAGAGCTTGATGTCGTGTTATCCCCGCGCAAGCTCTGAAAGTAATCAGCGTGTCTTACAACTCAAGATAGCTGACGCAAGTATGGGCATATCAAGGAAGGAGGAAGCTTTGAAGCTTGTTTGTCCGTTTCTGATTATGAACTTGACCGTATCATAAAACGATTTCCCGAAAGAGTTTTGCTATCCGGGCGGATACTTCTGGCTAACCGGGCGGGTAGTCGATATATAACGATAGGGATAATCGATGAAAACGATAATAATACGAACGACGACGACAACGACGACAACGACGACAACGACGACAACGACGACAACGACGACAACGACGATAGTAATAAGGATAGAGAGAGGGATATAAATATTGACAATGATAGTAAAAGTTAATTAAGATAAAACAAAGTATTAGATAGTTAGTTATCCGCCTGGTTAGCTTGAAGTATCCGCCTGAATAGCAAGACTCTCCCGAAAAGCTGAAGAAAGGAAAACAGACGAGGTTGACCTCTCATCACCAGGCAGCTTTGTGAATAAAATAGACTCTTAGATAAGAAGAAATGAACCACTATTACAGCTAAACTCTACTCCAGAAGAATAGACGAAGGCAATTCTGGCCAAAGAGGACCAGTAGCAACTCAGGAGGGAAAACTGGAAGCCAGAAACTTCAGCCAAGGCCGATGTTCCTATGCCACACACAGGCATACGCTCTCATACGTTATCCAGCCAACCGCGTGCCAAGGAAGGCCATTATCAGCAGAAGAACAGCAAGCATTACGGTCTCTTGTCCCGCCGCATGGAAATACCTGCCAATGATCTGCAGATGAGCAAGCGTATAATTGGACATATTGATGTTTTAGATTAGTTTCGCTGACTCGTTTAGAGAGACGGACGTGAGGGGGAAGAGCGGGAGCAAAGGGACACTCGACAGCCGTTAGGACATAACCCGGGCTTCCAGGTTTCTTTGGCCGTGTCAGTGATGTTCTTATTTGTGGCGCCAAGTTGATTTCCCATGGGACTGGGTCGGTTTGGCGGCGCTTAGCTCGTGTGGCAGAGTTCATCCTTGCGGGTACAACAGAGCTCGATCCGGGGCCGGCGTTTGATGCCGACACGGACCGGATGAACCGTCGCCAGCAACTATACACCCATGGAGCACCAAGACGAATGGAGAATATGAAGAAAAGTTAGACGGGAAAACTTGAACTCTTGAAGAAGCGACGGAATAGTCAGTTCCTCAGATAGCATATCAGAAACGATTCAGACACCGAGCTGTGCTGTTTGAGAGGAACGAAACGTCCACCAAAAGCATGAGCAAGAATACGCAAACATAGCACACTACACCAGACATTCGCAAGTCATTACCGACCTGGAGACAACTCCAACCTTCACTGGCAATTTCTGGGTGAACCAAAGAACTTTTTCCAAATGACTTTGCTAACATGGTGCACTGTGACCCAAAGCGATAAGTCCGAACGACAGACGTAGCTACACAACTGGATTAAGTCCGCACGGCATAAAATTTGACCGACTGAGCGTGATAACTCCGGACGGTATCACAGCAAAGATTAAGGAACCCACTTACCGCACGCCGCAGCAACAGTAAAGACCCGGTCTAGCAGTCCTAGCGCGCGCTACGCCTCAAATCAGATGTTCTATTTTACCAATCACAGGCCTACGCACCCCTGCGACTATAGGATAACCTTTTCCAACAGAAATGTCCCCCGTATACTTTCGTCCAGCTAAGACTCCGCTGTCGTAAGCGGCCTCGTTTGTTACAGGTCCTCAGGATGTAGATTTCATACTAACCTACTAGGTAGCGCTGTTCAGAACCTGCCCAGTACAGCTTACATGCGGCAACGGAGAGTCTACGATAGTACGGAGAAGCAGCACGCGAATGCTGCAACATAAAAGCACCGTTCTGCAGATTGGAATTGCTCCTGTAAAAAACGGCATTCAAGGAAGAAGAATGCCGCGCATTATGAAAGCTGACCAATATGGTGTGTTATATTACATAGCATCACCTTGAGGTAGATACTTCAAGTCAGGAAGAGAAGACGCACTCTTCATGATTAAAACTTGAATCTTATTATAGTGTATACTTGTCGCAAAGAAGGGGGCTATTTCTTCTACCAATGCAATCTTCTGGTGGGTCTCATGCCTTTGCGGCACGGCCTAACCAGCTTGCTACCTAGCTTAGATTATGTAGTACAGGGGATAACGATTCTCGGCTATTTCAACCTTCTCTCGGAGTCACAGGGACGTCAAATTCCGCTGACATGAGCAAGAGAACATCGTGATGGACTCGGTTGTTAACTGAAGAAGGAAATAAAATATCGAGCAGGTAAATACGGCAAACTAATTCTACTGCTTTGTCATGCGTATAAAGAGGATGGCTTCTGCTTGCCCTCCTCGGTCAACTTGCCCAAATCATCAGAGAAAAACCAGACATTTCAATAGTCTTCCTGAAACCAAGATCAACATGGTTCGCATTTTGACTTCTATCACACTCTTTACAGTGCTGCTCGTCAGCGGCACCGCGGCACACCCGGGCGACCACCACCCAGATATATCCCATTTGGAGCGAGAATATGCCTTCCATAAGCGAACTGCAATCGCCGGGGCTGAAAAGATGAGTCGTTGTGCCGATACCTCGGGGTCCGTCAGGCAGAGTGCCATCCAACGACGCGCCGGGACCTTGGAGCGCCTAGGGCAAGAAAGGGGCTTCACGCCCCAAGCAGACGTGCAGCGCCGTAACAAGGCAGAGGCATCCTACTATGACTCCCTCAACCACAACCTGACGTCCATAGTCAAGAGCGGATCCTACGAAGAGTTGTTTGGTCGAATGCTTCTTGCGTACTGGGTCGAGCTGAGACCATCGGCCCTTACTACGTCGAGGGCGAGCTCATTCGCAGTAACATCACCGAAGACCAAATCGGCATACCGATGCACATGAAGATACAGTTCGTCGACGTCAATACTTGCAAGCCAGTTCCCGCACTCTTCATCGACATCTGGGGTGCTCATGCAACGGGTGGCTACTCTGGAGGGGACTCGCCCGCAGGCTTCAGCGGATTCGGCGGTCTCAACTCCACCTTTCTACGAGGCATCCAGATCACAGACGAACACGGTGTGGCGAGTTTCGACCTAATTATACCTGGAAACTATTACCCTCGCGCCACACATACACATATTGTGGCATGGGGCAATGCTACAACGTTTGCCAATGTGAGTCCACTGATGGCTTTTGCCATGTTTCCATGCTGTTGCGCTCGGAATTGTGTGCGCTCTACAGAGGTGCTTTACTCTTTCAGAATGCTAAAGATTTGAAAGGTACTATAGCTGGTGGTCTCGCAACAGACGACACCTTTGTGCGCTACGTAGGGCAGCTGTATTACGAGCAGAAGCTACGTGATGCCGTTGACCCAATCTGGCCTTACAATACCAACACAGATAAGGACGACTTCAAAAATGTGGATGATTACAGTCTGGCCGAAACCAAGACAATCAATGGCAATACGGTTGGTGACTTGGGGCCTTATGACCCTTTCCTTAAGTATGCCTACTTGACGAATGATCTTGCGGACGGTACATTCGCCTGGCACACCATAGGGATTGACATGGGCGACAACTTCAGTGGCGGCTTTCAAGCGGCTGCCAAATACGAAGAAGACGGCGGAAGGGCCCTTAACGCGTGGGGTGACGGTTCAATCACCCCTTACCCAGCAGTGGTACCACCTAAGGGCATGGCCACGACTACTGCGATTAGCAGCAGTGCCACATTAATGTGACAACCCGCTGGGCATAGATCATCATAGGGACCTATCGCTTGTATAGCCAAACCTGGATCGTGTTCCAACAGGTGGTAAACTGCTTGCCACAGAGGGTGCTCTGGATTCAATCAAGGCCGTTCAGAGACTTCAGGACCAACCTAAGTCTTTCGTTATTTTTCAAGATTTTCATGCTGCACCTTGTCACATCACGGGCTATGGAATTTGAAAAACCGAGTGTTAGCCTTCGACCGAGGCCGAGCTTCTCGAGGTGAAAACTCTCGCCGCCATTTCGGCCGGCATGAATACGCCGCACTTAGTAGGAAACCTCTCACTCGGGACAGGGGTGGATCAAGTTAGATCGTTCTTGCAGAAAAGAAACTGATTGATAAGACAAGTCAACTTCAACATCACTTCATCGAAGGTGCCGTACACGAAAACCCCCGGCTGGTGTTCGCATCACCCCCGCACCGTTGCATGACTCTTTTTTTCTTCTTTCCCCCCCCTTTGCAGGCCTCCTACTCATTTTCTTCATCGGACTTCGGTACACTTCCAAAGAACGCAGGTGATGCAAAATCACTAAATCATTATTGGGCCCCTTCCTCGTGCGTCCGTTTAATCAAGCAGGGGGAACCTCTCCATAGTCTCGGGTCCTCCACTACAGGCACTTGCAGGCGGGAGCTATCCGAGGCCTGTGAGTGGGGCAGATGCGATCGAATAGCTTCGCGCTGAGGAAACTTCGCTACAACCTCTTCAACCTCTTTTCGGAGCCAACTGCGTAAACAAGCTCTTGCCACGACCCTTGCCTCCCAAGTTGCCAAGACCTTAATCGCCCTCCGCAGGCGGAAAACGGCAATTGTGCGGGAAGGAAGCGTTGTAATCTTGATGGATACCAATGAACTCGCGGTGGTCTGGGCTCGGCGCCGATCCCCTGGACCCTGGTCGATGAAGAATTCGTCAATGTCGAATTTCGGCGTTGAATCTCCAAATGCGCTCGATGGCGAATGCAGGCAGGCTGTGCAGAGCGGAATACATATAAGACGACGATATGTAGCGGCCTCACGAATCTCCTCTTCTCCTACTCGCCACCCAGCCTCTCTCCTCTCGTTCGTGTCTTCCTGAGGTTGCCCCAAGATGCGGTCGTCACTCCTTTTCTCTGTCCTTGGCCTCGCCACAGGCTCAACCTTTGCCCGCCATGTCCACCAGATGCGGGCAGACTTCAACTCTGCGGCCCTCCCGCAAGCCCACTCCGCTCGTGGTCTCCCGGCCGCAGACGGCAAGAAGGGTGTTCTCCTCATGAACCGCATCGGCCCCTCTTCGTCTGAACTCTACATCGCCAACGCGGACGGCACAAACGAGCGCAAGCTCCTCGGAAACAGCTCCTCCTTCGAGTACCACGCCTCCTTCTCGCCGGACGGCCAATGGGTCGTCTTCACGACGGAGCGCAACGGCGACGGCAACTCTGATCTGTACAGGTGCCGTGTCTCTGCCGCGGCCAACGGGACTTGCTCGGACTTGGAGAAGCTCATCGCCACGCCGTCTGTCGAGGATGCCGGCGCGCTCTCTCCCGATGAGACCCAGCTCGCTTTCGTCTCGACCGAGAACGGCTACAAGACCAACATCTGGGTCCAGGACCTGGCCACCGGAGAGAGGCGCAATCTCACCAACACCGCCGAGATCGCCGGCGACCCGTTGCTGCCGGATGGATACTTCCGACCCAGCTGGTCTCCTGACGGCGAATGGATCGCCTTCGCCTCGGACCGCAACACGGCTTGGCGCGGCCATGGCAACGGAACCGGTTGGGAACACACGCAGGAGCTCTCCGTCTACGCCATCCGTCCTGACGGCACTGGCTTCCGCGAAGTTGCGACAAAGTCCGGATACTGCCTCGGCTCCCCGAAGTGGTCTACGGATGGCAAGCGCGTGGTGTACTACGAGATCACCGTCGAGGACACATGGAACGCCCATCGACCCGAGTCCGTCGCCGCTGTCACCTCCGCGATCGTCTCCGTCGACTTTGAGACTGGAACTGATCGTGTTGAGCATGCGTCTGGCTCCGGCCTTAAGATGTTCCCCCAGTGGTTGTCTGGGGAAACGGATGCCACCGATAACATCGCGTACTTGATCAAGGGCAACGATAACGAGGGTTACAACTACACTTCCGGCGCGACTGCCGCCGTCAAGGCCGCCATCCGCTCTCCGGCCTGGTCCCCTGATGGAAAGTTCGTTATCTACGAGAAGGTCGGCTTCACCGCGCGCGCTCAGGAGAAGCCCCTTTACAGCTGGGATGAGGACTGGGAGTACCGATCCACGGACGTCTTCCCCCAGCTTTCTCTCCAGGGTCGCCTCGTCATCACGCAGAAGCAGCTCGGCAACTCCTCCGTCGTCTCCATGAACCCCGACGGAAGCGATCTCAAGCTCGTCTTCGATTCCTCCTCCACCGGCGAACTCGACTCTACCCTCATCGCGCAGGGCCAAGCCGGTGCTTTCCAGCCTGCCTGGTCTGCTGACGGAGAGTGGATTGTCTTTGGTCTTGGATCCTGGTTCCAGTCCCGCGCCACCGGCAAGGCCCGCGTCTACCGCGCCACCTCCAACGGAAGCTACTATGAGGCTTTGACCGACGGCACCGTCCACTCCGGTTTCCCAAGTTATTCCCCCGACGGGCGCTACGTCGCCTTCCGCGAGTGGGGTCTCCGCTACGGCATCCGAATCCTCGACCTCGAGACCCGCGAGGTCCGCAGCCTTACCAACGCCACGGACAACCTGCCCTTCTGGTCGCCCGACGGCGAACGCCTCGTCTTCACCCGCAAGGTGAGCTCGACCAACTTCGACGTCGCCACCATCCGTCCCGACGGCACGGACCTACAGATTCTCACCTCCAGCGGCGCCAACGACGCCCACGCCGTCTGGACCGCTGACGGCAGGATCCTGTACTCAAGCGGCATGTACGGCTTCCGTGACGAGGCCGCCATCTATGACCAGACCTTCCAGCCGTACGGCCAGATCATTGTCATGGATGCCGATGGATCCAACAAGCGCATGTTGACGGACAGCTTGTGGGAGGATTCCATGCCGCTCTACGTGCCCAATGAGTTCTTGGTGTAGGTTGTTTCATATGTATATACTTCGAATCGAATCAGCGACATAATGCAACATATTGATACCGAGATATAAAATATGACTTTTACAGCCCAATTTGCAAGTGAGACGTCAGGGCAACAATTTTACCATTCAATCTCCGCATCTCCTTTGTCTCAGTGGCGGCATCTGTGAGCTTGTCTTTTCCTCAAGGTCGGAATCTTTGAGCCTTGCTGTTTCCCATTTCACGTCAATTACGTCCCTGTTGTACACACGTCACATAATCTCAAAGACATAGGGATGAAGGTTCCGAAGACCGGAGGAACACCTTTCGCAACCTCGGAAACAAACTCTTAATGGAAGCCTGCTTCGTGGAGACTGTTGGTCACCTATCGAAGATTAGCAATTGCTGCCGAGAAAGATGTCAACAGCAACAACTTCTCGCTTTAATAGTTGAGTCCGTCCTCTCAAAGTCTCAATTCTGTGACTGTAAAAGACCAAGGCTAGGTTCGACCGATGATGAGCTCCAAATGCAACCCATGTCTTAAGCCATGATTGATTGCTTTTGAAGTGCAGCGAAGCAGCATAAGCCTCTTGCGATACACGTGCTTCGCGCCAACAAAACTTCAGCCCTCGTTTCAAAAGGGATTTCAATGATGGTATGTATCCTCTGAATAAGCCCCAGAGGTCAGCTGAGCCAAATGATGGTCGTATTTGAAGACTCCATCGGTCCTGGAACCATCCGCGCAAGGTTCCCGTTCCCAAGCCAGACAGAACGTCTTGTAAAAGGCACAACTCAAATGCTCACTGTAGACAAAACGACGGGTACAATCTTGTCCGATTGTTGAAGCGGATTCCTTCTCCCAGTAGGGCACGTCTCAATATATAGACACAATACTTCCTCTGATCCTCTAGCTTACCCCTGGCTGGAACGTTGCCTTCCGCGCTGTGCGGCACAGGCGAAAGAAACCAGACGTCATCCAGCTTAAAAGCAACGGCAGAATCGGGTTTCTAGGCCAGAAACCCCCAATGGTAGACATCTGTACCTCCTCAAGTGGGGCTTGAAGACCCCGAACGGAGCTCATTTCATATTCTTCGCTCTCATCAACACCAGGCTTCCGAGCCCCTGAACTCAATCTACCTTGAGCAAGGCTCGTTGTCAGTCGTCTTTCATAGTATAGTCCACAGAATAACAACCGAATACCAGCGGCGCCTACTTTGATAATGAATTTCAGGGCCCTGTCAAATAACAAACCGTCCCAAAAGTGGAATCCCTTTAGGAAAGTCTGTTCACACCAGGAAAGCGAAACGTTCAAGAAAAGACATTGCTGAAGAAGCCAAGTCTCAGCGGCAGAACCTCCGTTTGAATATCCCCGCCAAAGCCCAGACACATGCCAACTACAAAAAACAAACCTGTTGCCGCGCATGTCTAGAGTTGCCAATGATGACCATTGACAAAGAATTGCGTAGTGCACAATCTTAAGGCTCGTCACTTGGCAAAGACCAACGACTCCAGGGCCGAGCAGAACCTAAGCCGTGGAAGGATCCCCCTTCGTTCAAGACAACCTCCGCTGCTCCTCCTCTCTGGTTCTTTCTTCGTATTCCTAACAACCCAGGAGTTGCTCGACGTCATGACAAGATCTGAAAACCTCTGCATATTCTCGGGTATCAACCTGCCACTTCGCGCCATCCATTAGAAAGAGATGATCGCCGAATTACCATTCTTGGTCGTGCCTTTCGACTTGACAGTCAACGCAGAGGAACACTTATGTATCCTCAGCGCTTCCCCGGCTTCCCTCAAGATGCCGAGATAGAACGCAGACCAGACAAAAGCCCTCCTATAAAAGGCCGTGTGTAGACATACTTCTTCAGTCAGCCAATCCACCAGCCCACAGGCCTTTTGTGCTAGTAGTGCAGCATCATTACGCAGTCTATCGTCGATGGGATCGAGATCCTCCTTATGATGTGCTTCGCGTGCGACGACTACTCTCGTCCTCGTTGCTGCTCACTCCCGTCCATGATTTGTCGTCAAGCGTATCAACCACTGACCATAGAGGTAGCCAGCCGTCGAGCCAGCCGACATGCAGTGGATGTCAGTGACCACACACACGCTTTACAAGAGAATGCTTTGAATCATTCTCACAATGGCACTGGGTCGAGGAGGATACGGTCACCGTCCTTGCAGCCTCGGGCCATTCTTGGGCAACCCCCGAATACAGCCTCCCAGCTGAGTAGCTTTTATAGCTCATCCCCCAGACGTATCACAACCCTCAGTAGCACAAGTCACGATAACGATAGACCATCAAATGGGACAAAACAGTCAAGAGTTCCATTCTTTGAGCTAGACCTAGCCGCCCAAGCGTAGAAAACCCCCAAAGCCGCCGTTCACCAAAAAAGGGGGAGGTTTTTTTTGCTTAATTCTTTTCGAATTTTCTCCTCTGCTCATCCTCATGCCCCAAAAGACATAGTGCTCCAAAGCCGATCAGAAAATGGACGGTATCAGCGAGCCAAGCATCGCCGGGTTTTTGTTTCCCTCTTCCTACGCGTCCTGTCCTCCGCGAGAGTTGCTAAGGACCACTTCAGGTTCAACGTCTCCAGTCCGCAAGACACAGTTTTTGTATGTGCCGATATTTCTTTTTCTCGTTCGGTGCCGAAACAGCCCGAGTAGCCATAGTGTCTTCTTCAACCCCCCAAGTAATTAAACAGGTGATGAGAAGGGTGTAAATGTGGCAGCTGACGAGGTGACGCTCGCCCAGCCTAGATGTGTTGTGTTGTTCCTCCACGATTGTTGAAGTGGGGGTATGCAGATGTAAAAAGAAAACAATGGGGTATGTGCAAAAAGAGGTATACGCATGAATGGGAGAGAAACGAAGTGTGGGAGTGTGGTGTCAGGCCAGCCTTTTCCAACCTGTCATCGTTCCCTCTCCGTCCATGATCTCCGTCCATGATCTCCGTGCCATGGCAGCTGATCCTGAGATACCGAAGCCTGCAAGCGCGTGCCATGCTGCGTTGGTTCTTACCATCGGGTTGCCAGGGGACACTCGACCAGAGATGGAGCGCGATGAACGTCCCAATGGCCAACCGGCCAAGCGTGATCCGTCGAGAGCCGACAGACAAATGTAGGGGTATCCTCCAATAGAGCCGTGTTCGTAATGCAAAGTGGTGCCCAATGCCACATTGATTGCCCTTCGCGCGAGGGCGTGGTTTGTCGTTCCAATGCCAGGACGCCGAACCCAGAAAAATGTAGTGTCGCCGTGTCAATGGAGAGAGGTGAGATGAGATGTAGAGCACGCCGGCCCAATCACCATGATCATGACACGGAATGCTTGGCCCAGCCAACCCAGCCAACCGTTCCGAATTCAATCAAAAAAAGGGAGACGCTTTCTCATCAGCCAAAATAAGGCCGATCGCACAGCGCATCTCCCAACCCCAACGCCGTGCTATGCAAAATGGTATTATACAGAACCCAGTCGCAGGAGAGCCTCCACCGCCTCACGCTCTTGCGCGTCAGACGTGGCCCCCAGCGCCGAGAAGTCGAAGGGCAAAGGTTGGTGCGAACGAGCCATGCCGGTTGCGACGGATCGCAGTCCTCCAGAAGTATATACACCGTTGGAGAGGAAGCTGCGTCCGGCAGAATGAGCGGCAGCGTTGTAGGACTCGGCGCGGAGAGCGGCAGCTCCCACAGCAGCCCAGTCCTCGTCATCGGTAGCGTCCTCGGGGTCATCGTTCATGATGTCATCGTCGTCCGGAGCCTCGGAGCACGATGCGGACGCTGAGCCATCCAGGGACATCTTGTCCGCTTCGCATTCCATCATCATGGCGTCGCGGTCGTCGTGGGAGAAGACGAACGACTCGTCGCCGTTGCTGGAAGAGGCAGCGTTCAGGCGGGACCTGTCGGTGCCGCGTCCGCCGTTCTTGCTAATAGGGATGCCGGAGCGGTAGTCTGCAGGAGGCGAGCTCCGCGAAGGCTGTCCGCGTCGTCGGGCGTCCCATCGTCCCCAGCCCACCTTCTCAAACTCCACGTCGCCGTCGACACCGCCACCCTCGCCTCCGCGGCCCTCCAACGCTCCGACCACTAGACGACGAGCCTTCGTCGGGGGGATTCCTGCGAAACCCGGTACCGACGTTGTCAGGTAGCCCATGATGTGGCGGATGGCCAAGGGGCCGTGGTTGAGGAGGATCTCGGGGAGATGGTGCTTGGCCAGCAGCGAGGTGCTGATGGTGCCTGTCGTGTCGTGGGAGGGCGAGCGCGAGGCTTGTCGCCGGGCCTGCTCGTCATGCAGGTCAAGGTCGGAGTCAATAGGCTCGAGCTTGGCCTTCTGGAGCTGGGCCTTGAGGCCGTGAGGCGGCAGGGCGGGAGATATGGAGTTGGGAGGGGTGGGGAGGGCTTGAGATCGTGTCACAGTCGTCGCAGGGACACTCCGAGCCGCTACAACAGCTAAGTTGTCTCGGCTCATGTCGGAGGCCTGGTTGAAATCGCGAGCAGCAGCTGCCATGGTCGCCATGATGTCGTTTAGACGTGTCTGATGCTTCTAGACGTGTCTGGGACGAGTCAGTAACGAGGCAGATGATCAGTGTTTGGTGTCTGAGTAGGGAGAGGCGTCAGGTGCCCACGCAACACACAAAATATGGTGATATTTTGGCGGTGGTGTTGAGTCACCAGGGGGATGACGGGTGGTGGTAGGGTTATTGTTGACGTACTGCTAGAAGCGGAAGGGATGCGAAAGCAAGTGTGGAACTTTGCGGGTAGGCAAAGCGGTCGACGGTCCGGCTAGTGACTTTTGGCAGATCAAGGCTGGCAGAGCTGTTGCGATTATCTTGACTGTGACAAGAGAATCTCGTCAGTATGGTTGTGTGATTCTTCGTATTGTTGGATTTGTGTTGAAGAAGAAGGAAAAGGAAGGGAAGGGGAGCGCGAGGAAGGGCGACGACCAGGGCTAAAGTAAAGGGAACGGCGACGGATACGGCGTGGGATGGGCGATTGGGGGAGAACAACGAGTGACAGACTGACAATGAGCCATGAGTCTACTACTCTGTGCTTGCCCATACTTAGTAGTAGAGGAGGGAAGATACCGCGCAAATACTTGGGGTACATTGAGCGACCTTGCAGACGTGGGAGACCTGGGGTGGGCACCTTTCAGAGACTGCGGCCGGGGAGGAGGTACCCACGGTACCGGACGGATGCAACCCAAGGAAGGGCCAGGATGGGGAGGTATCTGAGGAGTACCTCACCTTACCTTACCGTACCTTACCGGCCACGAGTGTGAGTCTTGCCGCCTCCACGCTGAGGGATCCGCCCCAAGTACCCTGGTTGGTACCTACCTCACCTGTCGATAACAACCGATCAACCGACAACATCAGCGACACGGATACGTCAAACCAAGGTCGCGCGCCCTGTACGCAAGTGCTGCAGCTGCTTGGCCTGCACTTCCCTGGCAATGAAGGCGAAGAAAGGCGAACAAGTGTGGTCGAAGGCCCAAGCCAGGCTGCAGCACGCACCGCACCAGAAACCCAAACTACAAGGCAACCAACCGGTAGCCATTGCAGCAGCAGCAGCAGCAGCAGCAGCAGCATCATCAGCAGCAGCGGCGGCGACAGCGAAAGCCGAACAAAGAGCGCCGCCGAATCGCAGATGCAGAAGGGGCGTGTGGGCTGGGGGGTCCGTTGCCAGGTGGTGACAGTCTGTGGCTGCGGCCAGAGGACCAATGGTGGCTGGCTATCCCTCATGTCCTTGCATCGTCCACTCCCTAAAAAAGGAGTCCCCAGCCAGTTGTACCCTCAAGCCATTGGCAGCTGATTGTTAGAGTCACACCCCAACGTCAAGCTGGTGTGCTTGGACGGCCGGCCACCCATTTCGCAGCATCAGCACCAGCAGTAGCAGTAGCAGCAGTGTGTGTGTCCAAGTCTCAAAAGTCCAAGGTCTACGGGAATAGCTTGGGGGCCAGCTGACGGCGGACAAGGTCCAGGCATTATCGCAGGTTGTGTTTGTGGTGTGCGCGTCTTGTAAGAGAGACGACGGCGCGTTCAGATGGTTGTATGTTGTTGGTCTTTGCGAGGACACGTCGCGCATTCTTTTCGCATTTACTTGGAAACTGTTAGAAGCAACTGCACCTGGAACCAAGACTTACTTCTTGGTTACTAGACCGTGTCTTTTGATTCCTTGGCCAGGTTGGGTTGGGTCTAAGCTGCAAACTCGTCCTGTGTACATAGTAATGTGGTTGTACCACGCCCCAAAAGCCCTGGCCCAGAAAGGGGAGGAGAATGGATTATGACGACCAAACCCGCCCTTTCCGGCCCTGTGTCTAAGACAATCGTCTGTAATTGTTCATGGAAAGGGGCCCGACGGGGACGGACATGAAGAAGAGAAGACAAGACTGATGGTTCTGATTGATTGAACCACAGACACACTCAGCTGGCTTCTGCACGAAATTGCAGTGCCCGGCGGACGGTTCACTCAGATGTTAAAGTGTGGCATTTCTATTCTCGAGGCGCATCGTTGCTTTTTCCAGGCACCGTCATTCCCTCGGATCTCACCTTCGCATAGGAAGGAATTCCAATCTCGCCAAAGAGGGCATCAATTTTCTCTCTGGCGAATCTCGATCTTGTACGTGATCTGAGCACTCCTCACTCGAAATTTCGAAATTTCAAATTTTTCTCAAAATTGCAACGCAGCACACCAAAAAATAGGAGAGGTGTGATTGTGAGGTCTTCGTTGCCCTTGTTGTTTACCAGGTCCCCGGTCGACCGGCCGGCCGGCGCGCGATGGGCCACGCCCGCCAGCCCACCTCATCTTCTTTCGAGGTTGTCGGCGATTGATGACGACACTGTCACATTTCCCAAGCTTGGGCAGAGGAAAGCGGTCTCGTCTCCGGGTAGTGGAGAGCTGTGGGAGTGTGCGCTGTGGCCTGCGTTGGTCCAAAGTACCAGAGAGGGGCCACGCCCAACAAGCAGCGGCTTGCAGGTGTAGCAAGGCCCCCCATTCCGCCTCCTGCGCGCGCGTGGAAACACTTTGTCGCTGTCACTGCCCGGTGTCTGGGAAAGAAGAGTGCGGCTTGCTTGCTGCTGGCGGGTTTTGCTTGATACTGTGGACCGAGACCGTGGCCGCGTCTTTTGTGTATGTTCGCTCTCTTTCCAGCGGGAACTCCACGTCCCAAAGCCAGGGGTTGGAAAGAAGACGGTGACAAGGGCGCCCTGACAGATGGGTCACGGGATGACAGGGGTTGGCCGACAAAGGAAGCGGATACGGACATTGACAATGCCTCCTCCCAACGTCGACGATATCGCACAATATTAAATCGTGAGAAAAAAGTGTGTGGTTGTGTGGGAGGAGTCAGATCGCGATTGGGGTTCTGCAACCCTACGACAACCTAAAAGGCCTCGTGGGCAGAGCGAGCAACCATTCATGAAATCAAGGGGTATGGTATCGAGGTTCATGAATCGAGCTTGTGTTATCGATGGTGGAGTTCAAGGGGTGGAGGGGGAACTGAAAATGGAAACGGGCAATCTGGTGAGAGCGCAAGTCGCAACTCGCATCAACCAGAGTTTCACGGCCTTCTTCTGCCTTGGTCTTGGTGCTGCCCATCTCCGACAGATTGGTAAGCTTTCGACGAACACGATATGCCGCAAGGCCGCCACGCACGCTGTTGCCGAGGTGTAGGTTCGATTATGCCTTATGTGTCGATGACGGGGTACATCGTTGGCTTTTGTGCCGATAGAGTCGATTCAAGGTTTGTGGGTGCGTCAAGTGACTTGACACTCCTACGCCGCGGTTGCGATTAAAACAATAATGATTCGGGACGAACGGTGGCGTGTAGTGGCCGCGTCGGAGTATTCGTCGAGACGTGATGCCCGGCAGGGAAGCACTGAGGCTGCTGCAAGTCTGTCACTGGTGATCCGTCAAACCCGTCTTGCGGTCCCCCTTTCGCCAAAGACAAAGCCGGCCTTCTGGAAGGGAGCCTTCCCCTGTACCTTGTAGATACCTACACAGAGGATCCGGCAGAGGGACGGGATGAATGACAAAAAAGACATCCAAGGGGCCTAGAAGCCCACACCTGTTAGGCGAAAATCATGTGTGGATATCGCTGCAATTCCGGAAGGCCACGGGTGATGTTCCCCCCGTACCCAGAAACTGTTTGTCCCAGAAGGCCCTGCTTGACCCTATCGGCAGTCCGGGGAAGAGGTCGACGGGTGGGAACTTCGTTTCAGCGACTCCAGTTGGCGGGGGGCCAGCAGAACAACGCGACGTGGGCACATGGGCACGTCGCGGGCCATTTTCTTCTCAACCTCCATGGGACCCCATGGAACCATGGGTAAGGTACTTTGCGACTACCTGCGGCGGTCAAGTTGTTAAAAAAGCTCCCAAACTAGAGGTATCCATCACGATGGAGAACCCGCGGCGGTCAACCTTGGGGCCAGCGCCGCGGTGACGGACGACCTGTAGGCTCCGCCATGTGGGTTGTTTGGAGGACGTTTGTTGTTGTTGAATTGTCGCGATGTTATCAAGTATTCGCGGTTGAGTTGTGTATCTTGGATACCCTAATCACACAGGGATGTTTCCGAAACTCAGAGACAGAGTTGCCAATTGAGTAGGGGAGGAGTGTAAGGGACGGTTGAGTCGTTGTCCCCTTACCCATCGTCCAGCGACGGCGGGAAAGGCGCGCTGTCGCAACCCAAGATGCCTTTGGGGTAACCGCAATCAACGTCGAAACAAAGAAACCATGCGTGACTGACACAGAGGCAAATAAGGCCCAGCTCAAGTCTGTCCTCGCCGTCGTATTCCAACTCAGCCATCAATCAAAGTTGACACTCCGCCCGGAATAGGAATTACACAGAAGCGAACTGCGATTGACCTCTGTGTAGTCGCGGGAATGAGTGTGCGACACACTGTGTACAAGGTCAGCTCTTTCGACTCTCAACCGTGGAGCCAGCAACGTGATGCTGGGTGTGCAGGGTCAAGTTAGACTCACCCCAGCTGTGGTGTGGCTTGGAACTTAGGATGCATGGGGCTGGAACTGACCCTTCACCTTATTAGGTTTGTGCCGTTTGGAGAGTCGTATTGTCGAGTACCTCGCCGTACGCCGTACGCTCGCCCTACCCTCTCTCCACAGTAAAGATACACAAAAACCGAGAGATGCACAATATCTCTACACGCACACGGCCTGTGTTGTCAACAACCTGCCAGAGGTACCTTGCCTCGAACAGATAAGCCACGCCCGTATCTTCGACGCTTATCATTATCAGCCAACAGCCAAGGTCGGCTGAGGCGCTCAAATGGCTGACGATGACCTGAAAGTGTACCATGCTCATCCAAATATGATGTCGCCCGATGCGCCGTAGTCAGCCCAGCCAGAAAGCCAGGCCCTTCTTTCGCCTTCCTTTTCGTAGTGGCCGACAGCTGACGACCTTCTTCAGCAATCGCCGCCCCTCCGTCAAATCCGTCCATGTGCCCCCAATCCTCCATCGCATCTCATCTGATCTGATTCCAGCGAGCAGCATTCCACCCCCTCTCAAAGCCTGGTAGCAACGAGAAAAACACCCCCTCTCGTTCCCTTGCCGATGTGCTGATGCTGATGTGCATCACATCGTATCGCATCCGTTGCCGCCGGTACCTTGCCTTTACATGACGGACAGGAAATAATGTAGTGGAATCCGAATGGAGATCGTAGGTTGAACCAGCCACCCCGTATGTCCGTGTTCCTGTCCGTACCTGTCTCGGTTTCCTCAAAATTGCTGGCCGCAGCAAGCTTGAGCCTGGAATTGCAGCACATCCGACTCAGGCCTCCCCGGAATTCGCGCAACCCTTTACGTCGCACGCCGTCGAGCGCAACCATCACGTTGCGCCCAGGCTTCAAGCTGATTGGTTTCTCGCCTAAACGTGGAGGTAGAGAAATCGCGTCCCAGTTTGAGCCCCGAAGCGCCAGCCGCCACAACCTTCGTCGTCGTCTCTAAAGAAACGCAACAGTGAATGTGCCGCTCCCAATACCTCCATGTACCTCCACTTGTACTTGGTGTTGTCTTGACTTTGTGGGCACCTGTTTCTCAACTCCTTCACTTCCATTGTTGAAGTCGCTATAGCATAGCCGCTGTCGAATCACCGTGCTTCAACACGAGCCGTGTTCGTCACTCATCCACTTACGAAACCCCACGTTGTGACATGCTGCATCGTTGAGGCTTCGGGCTCCAAGCTCCTCCAGATGGCCCCTCTCCCAATGCTGCCCTTTGCTTCCCATCGGAAGTCTGTGGGTATTCACCCGCCGCCGCTCTCTGCGTTTCTCGGCCTCAGATCCCAGGAAAATCCTCCGCCTTTGGACCGACTTCTTTCCGGGTGGCCCCTCATCGCGGCGGCACCACTGCAGCGACTGCAGTAGCTGCATCCCCAGGAGTAATCACCCCGCTTCTTGTCCAAGATATCGCGGGCGGGGTTCATCACACCCTCATTACTGCGCCTCTCCGACCTCTTCCGTGATTTGCCTGGTCCCGAACGGCCGGTCAACCAAGGCCACCAGCTGTCGTTCTTAGCCGCCGACAGCCTGCATCTTCGGATATGTCGCGCAGCCAGACAAGCTAGTAATAACTGCGCCGGTTCTCGGAACATGAGGCTCCCATTGTGCCAGTCGTCGCACCCACGTTTGGATTCTGGTGGACACGATTGAAAACGAAATCTCGCACCGTGGTCCTTGTGCGTATGGAGCTTTGGAACCGTGACGACATCATTCAGGATCATCCCACTTCGCTTCGGCGCCCTGACATTTCGCATTCATCCAGGGCTCAGCCCTTATCAACATCATGAACGCAATGCCATTGAACTACAGTGCCATGTATTCGCGACACGCCTAGGAAAGTCAGCGCGCGTGAACATGTTAGTGATGGGACCCTTACTTACAGCTTTAAGCACGTTCAGTCTTTCTTGAGAGTCCCGGAATACTTGCCGGTACTGGCCAAGACTTTCGCGCAGGACGGCTTCTTTGGACATGCGCCCGTCGCATATTGCCTTCATCTTGTTCTCCATCTCTTTACGCAGGAAAGGTTTGCCCAGACTGGTTTCGAATTCCATGCGATCGAAACCCATGATAAGAGCTACCCCGAGCTGGGTCGGGATGAAGACCTTGAGACCTGTGCGGCCTCCTGGAGCGGCGCGCCCACCACGCCCGCCGCGTCCGCGATTGCCGCGTCCCCGACCTCTTGCTGGCGGCGATGGAGGTCTGTCCTGGTCATCACCGTCGTCATCATCCTGGCCACGTCGTCCGCTGTCCGCTAGCTGTACATACTCCCTGTCTTGGATCTTCTGAATGTGCTCTGCCATTGTCGCGTCTGTACCAATGCCGTTGGCGTCCATTAGCGCAATGAGGTCTGCTTCTGTCAGGTAGCCCGGCGGGCTAGTCTTTCCATCCGTCATCATGGCCTCTGTTGGAACGAATGTTTCTCCCTGGGTATAGTGTGGCAATTCTGCCGAGTCGTTCCACTTCTCGTAGATGAAGACGTCCAAATAGTTGCGCTCTAGGACGCGTAGGCCACGCGCGTGGAATGTCTCCTCGCCGTAGAGGATTTCGATGTCGGTTGCCATACCTTTGGCATCCTCGGAGCAACAGGCAAGAAACCGCCGCACAACATATTCATAGAGCTGCGCCTCTTCCGGCTTCAACACACTCGGAGCAGCATATGTAACTGGATGAATAGGCGGGTGAGCCTTATCGTCGTGTCGGCCCTCGCGCGGTTGGCTGAAGTTTCCATTCAGGAGGCCTTCAGCATATTCGCCCCATCGTTGATGTGGCGTTTGCTTTCTGACCAACGCCTTCAGGTCCATGCCTTTATCGAACCGATCCGTCTCTGTTCTGGGGTAGCTGATGAAACCCCTGTTGTAGAGGTTTTCCGCAATGGTCATGGCCTGTTGACCACTCATGCGGAGGAGGCGAGTTGCTGCCTTCTGGAGCTCAACGGTGGTCAAAGGGAGCGGCTTCCATTTCCTCGTTGCCTTCTCCTGGACCTTTGTGACCTTGGCCTTCTTTGCTCTAATGCATCGCTCGTAAAGAATCACGACAGACATGCGATCAAAGAGTCTGTTTCGTGACCAACTGAAGTTGGCTTTCTTCCCTTCGCGATTGTGCATGACTTTGATACTCCAGAACTGCTCAGGCACAAAGTTCTGGACTCGAAAGTACCGATCAACGACGAATCCAAGGGTGGGAAATTGACAAGAGCCTATTTAAGAGTCAGAACGGAAACTTTTCGAGTGTTGGCTGGCCTACCGTAGCTGATGGTTTTCTCCTGCAGCGCGCCCCCGAGAGGGCGGAGGCTGAGGGTCAGGAAACGCGTGAAGGCGTATCCAATCCTGAGGTCTAGCTCTATTCTGGTGTCCACAGCGTCGACTTGCTTCTGATCTAAATCGGTGAGCCGACGTGCTGCGGATAGGATGTGTCTGTTGTTCATCAGCATGGCCCTCCATAGCAAAAGAGGACGGGCGCCTTACGCTCGTTCAATATTGCTGAAGGTGGCACGTTTAACCTGGATATCAGGTTTGCCTTTTCTGGCAGCGTGTACAATCTCCTTACCAATATGCTCTCCCTCACGATCACAATCGGTCCAGATAACAAGTAGTTGGCAGTAACGTGCTTGGCGCTCAATATTCTCGGCGACGGTTTTCTTGTCCTGCGGAAGTCAGTGACTGCCACGTGCTCGATACGATGGGCATAGACGTATCGACACTTACATCCGGCACTAAAGTCACCACTGGAGCGGTAAAGAGGCTTTCCGGGGGAGGATGCTGCCAGCTCTTGTTTGCGGGAGTAAAATCCAGGGCAGTCAGATGGCCCAGAACAGCTGTCATGGTGACATCGCACGCGTTCCATGGCGGGCCAAAGTTGAAGTTGAAGCCGTAGTTCTTGATGTATGTCGAGCGCGTGTTATGCTGTCACGAAGTCAGTCAGTTGATGAACGCGAATTCGTCGATGTGCGCTCACAACTGTGGGATTCTGTCCAGCCAAGTGGCCAGCCACGGCCTTGGAGATGGACGGCTTCTCTGCGACGCAAAGAACCTTCATGTTGCTGAACTTTACGGGACGACAAGATCACATGTGTCTGGCGATATCCAAAGAGACCTGCAGCAACGTCTGAGTTTGTCGGATGAGAAGCAGGTGTCATTGCTGTGAAAGCAGGAGCATGTCGTCGTGATTGCGGTTTTGGGAGACGTTTTCACAGGGCAAGTGCGCTCTCTCCTCCGCGTCCTCAGCACTGCCCGTATCTAGACGCTCAGTTTCTATAAAACAGCCCTAGACAAGTACTTCAAGACCTTGACATAGCGATATCAAGTTTTGGTTTCCTTATTCTTAAAGGTCGCGTCGTTGACGATACCAAGGCTTGACGTGTTGCAAGCTGAGGTGAAGTTTTGTTTTGGAGGTCCAGCTCCTCGCCTGGGTACCTTAGTGCCTAGTGCAACCCCACAGCGGGGCTGCCGCGTTCATTGGAGCTCCCCCGGCACTGCGACGCGCCGTGCTTTCAGCTTTGGAGGGGTGACCTGCCCGCTGAATGGCGATGACATTTACGGGATCTAGATTGCCGTCTGCAAGGACGAACTAACATGAACCCTCCATTTTGATTCAAGTTGGAAAATATTAAAAATGGGGCCTGACGCAGATCGATGCTATCTATCCTCACATCAACCGTCGTTAAACAAAGAAGCTTGGGCGTCTCTACCTTAGACTTAAGCGAACGGAGCATTCGGTGGTCACAATGCCCGAAGACCCCTGCGCTCTGGGCGGCACCAGAGCTCTCCTGGCGTCCAAATTATGGATCTATGACGCTCTGTTTGCACCAGCCCCACGGTTACCGCAGACTAAACCACCAAAGCTCTCTAGCGAAAACATCACGACCTGCTGATTCCGACAGTCGCTCTGTGAATTGTCTTTATAATTGAGATCTTTGCCTTTTTACAGGCTTTGTAAACCAAGAATACGACCAGTCGCCGCTGCAATCTGTCTTCGATCCGAAGTAAACAATGGCGCTCCCCTCTATCAGCTCCCTCGAGGATTGCTCCGACTGGGCCAAGGCCGCTGAGCCCTTCATTCCGCAGCTTCTCGATCTCCCGCGCCGAATCGCAGCGAGCCCGCAATCTCTTCCGCAGATATACCTCGAGACAAACCCGCTCGTCTCCGGCTTCGCGTTCTCGCTCCTCATCGGCTTCCTCGCCCTCGTGGTGTCGGAGTACAACAGAAACTACTCCCAGATCGACCGGCTATGGAGTCTTCTACCTAACTGGTACATCGTCCACATGGCCGCGTGGGCGCATTTGAACGGCATTCCCGCACAGAGGCTGATCTTGACTGCTGTTGCGACTACGCTCTGGAGCGTGAGTAGCCCCATCCAACCCAGGCCTTCGTCCCACGCCAGCTAACCATATGCGCTTCCAGGGTCGACTGACCTTCAACTACTGGCGCAAGGGCGGATACGAACGTGGAAGCGAGGACTACAGATGGGAAATCGTCCGCAAACAAGTCCCGGCCGTCGTCTTCTTCGTCTTCAACGTGACATTCATCTCCTTCATTCAGTCCATCCTCCTCTTCGCCTTCTCTGCCGCGCCGGCCTACTCCCTCCTCCTCGCCAGCCGCGTCGAGCCCGCGATTTCCGCCGCGGACTGGTCCTTCTTCTCCATCATCGTCGGCCTCGTCCTGAGCGAGTACATCTCCGACGGGCAGCAGTGGGATTACCAGACCGCCAAGCATTCGTACCTCAAGGACAAGAAGGTGCCCCGCGGCTGGGCGCAGGAGGATCTCGACCGTGGTTTCGTGACCGGGGGCTTGTGGGCATACAGCCGCCACCCCAACTTCTTCGCTGAGCAAATGATCTGGTTCGTGCTGTACCAGTGGAGTTGCTACGCGACCAAGGTGCTGTACAGCTACACCTTTGCCGGCTCCGCGTTCTTGATCATGCTTTTCCAGGGATCGACGTGGCTCACGGAGTTGATCACCTCTGGCAAATACGCCGAGTACAGCGAGTATCAGAAGCAGGTTGGCATGTTCATGCCCACGTCGGTGTTTGGGTACCGCAAGCCGCAGCCCAAAATCATCAAGACCAGCGAATTGGCCAAGAGACAGACAAAGAAGGACAGGTAAACTGGCCGGCGACAGCATCTTGCCCGTAATCTAGAGCGTCTTGGGAAATGCTACAAGTCGTGTGAACTAGAGTAATGCATCTGTGTATACTTCTAAGGGGTCCTTCTAGTTCTACGCGCGCTTCTGAAGTTTCTAGTCTCTATTCCCGTAGAAATAATTCATCACCGCAATGACACGCTCATGCATCGAGGTTCAAGCTCGCAAGACTGTCGACATAGTACGCCGGCACAGCCGCGGCGCCCTCCTTCTCCCAGTCCTCCTTCTTGTGAACGCCAGTCAGCACAGCCAGCGTTCCACCCAGCTTGCCTTCCCTTCCAAACTTGATGTCGGTATCAAGCCGGTCGCCAATCATGCACGTCCGCTCCCGGTTCAGCTGGAACTTGCCCTCGACGGCGTCCATCATGGCCTGCGACGGCTTGCCCAGCGCCAGCGGCTGCTGCTGGCTCATGTTGATCAGCGGGATCGAGATGGAGCCCGCGCCGGGGAAGAAGGTGTGCGACATGGGCAGCGTGCTGTCGGTGTTGGTCGCCAGGAAGACGGCGCCGCGGCGGAGGTACTGGTAGCCGAGCGACAGCTTCAGGTAGTTGATGTGGAAATCGAGACCGGCGAGGACGACGCCAACCTCGGGGTCCAGCAGCGAGCCGTCGGCGATGCCGGCAAAGTCCTCCGGGCCGATGTCGCGGCGGAGGGCCGGGTCGGTGCCGCCGATGAAGTCAACGCCCTCGGCGCGGAGCTCGGCCTCGATGCCGGCCTCGCCGATGACGAAGACCTTGCGCTTGCCCTCGGGGAGCTGGAGGATGCGGGAGATGTAGACGGCGGAGGAGTAGGCGGAGCCGAAGATGTCCTCGACCTCGGAGGGGATGTCGAGGGCGGCGAACTTCTTGTGGTAGTCCGGGCGGGACTTTGTGGAGTTGTTGGTCACGAAGACGGTTCTCTTGCCTGTTTTTGGACGAAACGAACGTTCACGATGTTAGGGGCAAGAGGGTCCGTTTACAAAAGGGGGGGGGGGGTTGGGTTGGGTGAGATTGAAGAGGTTACGGAGGGGCGTGAGAGTGAGAAGGGTGGTGAGTAACCTCTTGAGCGCAGAAAGGCGAGGGTCTCGCGGATGCCGTCGAACAGGTGGTCTCCGGACCATAGGACGCCTTAGGTCGGGTTAGCCTGCTGCCGACCGCGCACGAAGACAAGATCGATCATTACCATCGCAGTCTAGCAGGAAAGTCTGTCTCTCAGAATTCTCACGATCAGTCTCTACCCATCACGATGCTTTACGGATATGACTCAGCGTCTGGTGGTGGGGGACAGTGGGAAATCGCGCACGTCAAACTTGTCGAGGAATTCTTGGATGGCGGCGGGGTCGCCGGTCAGGTATTTGGGGGGTTGAGACATCGTGACTTTCAAACGTCTGGTGTTTTCAACAAAATCGACGGAGCGAATACGACGAGTGCTGGAGTGAGTTTGGAGCAAGGGTGGTTTAGGTATGGCGCTGGATGACGATAAGTGGACGGGAGTGAGAGTGAGGTCGGACGGCCATCGTCCGATTGGTCGATCCGCGGGTCGTGGCTGCCGCCGAGGTACGGGGCGTCGGTGGCAGCATGAGATTATTGAAACCCTGGGAAGAAGAGTGAGACTGAGACGGTGCGGTCTCGGAGCTGGAAGGGCCATTGGAATATTTCGGTTCTGGATGCGACGGGCTAGCGTCTATTCGTTGCACAAGACGGCTACGACGGAGTGGTGAAATCTGGGGGAGAAAGTCAGGACGAAGAGGCCGTTTGAGGCTTCTTGGATGAGATGAGTAAGGTGGATCTTCAGTTTCCAGCCTCCTTCCCCAGATTCAATGGCATGTCAACGATGTGAATTCTAACTTGTTGCATGCATTCATCCGAATTACTGCTGAAGGCCATGTCGATGATTGCTCAAGGTGCGCATCTCGTAGGAGCGAAACCGGACGTCGAGCTTCATGCGGTTGACCTACATTCCTTCTTACGATGGCCTCCCGACGGAGTGGCACGCGGGGTCCCGGATCATTCAACAACTTACATGCAAATTGAACAGTCCAGAACGGGCAAGGAATGCAGTTTGACACATTGTTTTCCCCTCAAAGTTTCTCCTGGAGCAACTTGTCAAAAAGCTTACACCGCACATTCAGCAAACCTCTTCCGGTCGCAACAGTAAGGATTTCAATGGAATGCGATGCTATGCAGCTCATCCTCCCTACCCGCGGGGGTCACGGCTACGGCCCCACGTCAAGAAGGAATAAGCAAACACAGCCGTCTGCGGAGCTTCCTCAAATGTTTCGTGCATATGCAGCATTTTCAACGGCATCGCCCCAGTGGACTCTGTCGCTGTAGCTTGCATTGGTAATCCGGAGCTATCTGACTCTTGCGGATGCCATCAGTCAGAACTTCCATCGTAAATGACGTCAGAAGGGATTGCTACATGAGTCGTTCAACTGTCGGATGGCAATGACAGTGGGTGGCGGCCCACGGCGCAAGGCAGATGAACGAATTTTCCACGTGCATCTTCCTTTCTTATTTGAGATCCGTAAATACGGCCCGACAAGATCGCGACCCATCTGGCTGACGTAGATCTCCTTCAACGAATACTAAGCAAGCGTGGTTGGTCATAGCCATGCCGCCGAAGCACCGAAGGCTCCGTCGAACATTCAGCGGAAGATTGCCGCGCGGGCGGACGGCGGAATAGCGTCGATCAGCGGCTCCGCGACCCTGAAAGAAAGGTCGCTGGAGGGCGCAATGGGTCCAATGAAAACCCATCCCCCCTTTTCGGTGTCAACGGATTTTAGGTGATGGCAACCGAATCCCGCGCTGTTACTCATGACCTGCGCTGCGGCTCTCCCGTTCGCAACGTGATGGTGCCCCTAGCTCCGGTGGGCGGCGTCACATCTCACCCGTCAGCATCATGCATCCTTGAAGAAATTTCGACACGGGAGATAAGGATGGTGTGCTGGCTGGCTCTGGCAGGAAAGTTTCTCATGCCGGCGGGCTAGGCGTGCTAAGTCTCCTGCGCAAGGCCGACCGTGGACTGTCTCTGCCTCCCCCCCCCATGCCGTGACTTCCTGACTGACCTGCCTCACTACCCAACTGAAAATAAGTCAGTCGACCTCGGCGGTGAGGATTAAGCTGTAAAAGACCGCTTCACCGCTTGCGCTCTGTTTCACCGACAGGCAGGCACCCTGGTGGAATGAAGCGTGGGGGAGAGAGACAGGCCGTCGACCATTGCAGGAGGGACTAGATCTCAGGGTCTGGTCCGGGGAAGGAGAAAGCACGGGACACCGACATTGGAATGATCGTGGTCGAGGTGAAGCTGAGGTGTGTCTTGGTCAACCTGCCTTGAGGCGCACCTACCTATTGTGTCGTTAGACGCTCCTTCCAAAGCAGAGACTAAATCGTCCTAACGGAGTTTGTCCGGTGAATGGCCTTTCACCTCGCCTTTTGATCAAGATTTTTTTTTTTGGTCCTTTCTCCGGTCCGTCCACGAGGGTCGGTACAAAAAAAAGTTCACCTTTTCGCTCCCACCGTCTTATAAATCCTTCCTCTTCCCTATTCCATCTTTCCTCTCGCCACACCTCGGTCTCTCACGATACGAACCAAAGCGAAAAGCTCGCCATCTCCATTCGCTTTACGAGCTTCGTCACGCGCAAGGTTTCTCCGGCAAACAACTACTTAATTTGTTCAATTCCCTCCATCGTCACGTCACTTGCTCAATACACCCGACGTACACGAGACTTGACACACCACCACCACCATCACCACGCTCGCACCAAAATAACTCCGCTTGCCTATCAGCACCCGGTCCCCGTCCCTGGCTTCCATTCCGGCTCCCCGTCTTCAGCTCCTACCTTGGTCCCTGACGTGGCCCCCATCCACCGGCCCAGACTTTCGTTGCCCGCGCTCCCCACCGTCCCAAACGCGACGCCGGCGGACCGTCTCATCTCAATATTGGGACCGAAAAAAACCAGTACTCCACTCGCTCTCGCCCATTAATTAGCAACCATGGCCCCCGTTACCTTCACTCAGGAGCAGCTCCAAAGCTTGCGTTCTCTTCCCGCCCCCGAATACACAATGGCATCTCACAGCGCCCAGCAAACTCCTGCCACGGCTTCCACTGAGCTGTCTCAGACAGACTACTTCGGCCCCTCCTCGCAGAGCTCCTCTACCAACTCTTCGCGCACCTCCGCTGAGATCCAGCGCCCGGCCGTCACCAGCGCTCCCCAGCAGCTCAAGGCCAAGAACCCCCTCCCTCCTCTGTCCCGCGACTTCCCCAAGCCCGCCGAGGACGTCAACGTCGCCGAGGCTCTTGCCCGCAAGCCCGGTCGCTGGACTATCCAAGGCGCCGTCGCTGCCGAGAACGCGCGCGTCCGTCCCGCCGTCGACGAGGAGAAGGAGAAGGCCAAGCGTCTGCAGGCCCTCGCCGACGCAAAGAAGAACCTCTTCGCCGCCAGCGAGTCTCTCAAGTCCATCTCCCTGCCTCCTCGCAAGAACAACTTCTAAGGAAGCCCGCTCCACCTCAACAATGTAAAATCACTAAAAACCAACAAAATCTTGCTTTTGCTTGTTACACTTCAACAATCGGTGCGCGAACGGACCCGCAGCGTTCGTTGAGGTACGATACCCACGGTTAGATCGGAGAGAAGGATAAGGGAGGATAGGATGAAAAGCGATTGATTCGATGCGTCAGACGGAAGACGTCTCGGGAACTACCAGCGCACGGAAGCGAATTGTCATTGTACCAAACGGCGTTTCATTTGGTAAAGACTTTTGATTTTGCCTGTTCATTTGGTCAAGAAGGGACAAGAGTTTTGACGAGAGGGCCACTGCACGATACGACAGTCTGAACCTGTACATAATGCATTCTGAGCAACCCATACTACCGGGTTTCGATCAGCCTAATACACACAAATCACCTACACTACTGCTACAGTGACAAGTATACACTTAGTCGAGGCGCTTGGCAAGAGAGAAGCCGTAAGCGACGGTCGCAATGAAGCCAGCAAGGTTGACGAGGGTGGAAACACCGTGCAGCTTGCCAAACGACTTGTTAAGGGCAAGCATCTCCTGCGAGTGCGGCGGCTTGTCGTAGCTCTTCTTCCCATCCTTCTTCTCTACACCGGATGTTAGTGACCATCAGATGAAAAAGTGACCACCCCCGCAATGAGAGTAATTACCCTGGGCATATCTAGCTGCCATGACCTTCTGCGTCTTGGGCAGAATCACTACCAAATTCAGCAGACCCGTCACAAACATGGTGGCGATGGGCAGCAACGCGCTGGTCCTGTTGGACTCATGCAGCAGACCGCTGATGCTGCTCTCTTGCACGCCGAAGGGGCTGGCGCTGCCGGGGAAAGTCAGGGCCATGACAGCGGGGAGGGCCGTCTGGATGGTGAAGTAGACGGGGAAGAGGGCGTTCTGAGCGGTTGAGAAGGCGGGCCGCTCGAGGACGCGGAACATTGTGATGCCATTCACAAAGGACTTATTTCGTCAGTAAATCACCAGTCTCAGGGCACATTGAGAAAGTCGTTGGCGACATACGTGGAAGAACGTCGTTCCCAAAAGGGTGCCGTATCTAGCCAAGGGCGTTAGGGATCGATGACGAATGAACTGATGAGACGGAACTCGTCTCATTGGGAGAAGTCGTCCTTACGAGATGATGTGGTACGGCGCCGCCGAGAAGAGGATTGAGTCGGGCATCTTGGGCGATGTTGGAGAGCTTTCTACTTATTGTGTTTGGAAGGTCTAGCAATGTTATTCACAATGGAGAGTTGAGGTTGGAGGATGAGGTTGCGGCGGCGAATGGTAGCAGACCGACGGTGCCATCTGGAACGAGCGCCGCCCAGTGAGGAGACAGGGGTTTGCAATGTATGAGGTCACTCTCGGCATGGGACTGCCACAGAGCGCCATGCCTGCGCTGCGGTACAGTGCTTGAACCTTACTCAGTAGGCGACATGCATAACGTCTATACATCTTATTGCTTCACTCATTAGTTCAATTCGAGAGTATTTTCAATACCTCAATATGATAGGCACTCAAGTAATGCGACGTACTAGAAGCTGCAGGGGCCAGAGGTGCGAGACGGAAGTCGGCCCCAGGCCAGAGGCCCAAATCCCAGCCCAAATCCCGGCCCGAATCCCATCTTTACGTAAGGGATCAGCTACACCACTTTGTAGCCAGCTGCGCCCGGCGCTTATAGCTAGATTAATCAAGCCACTTCACGTAGGTTATAAGCCCTTAAAATACCTAAATCTATCTACTAAATAGTAAAGTTATTCCTAAGTAGCTATTAGGACTCTAACCTTATAGTTTAGCGATTACTATAGAATAATTAATAGATTACTAAGCTACTAGAAGTAATACTTCTAAGTAGAGATTATAGCTATTATAATATATATCTTCTACTTATAAAATCTCTTTAGCTTTTAAACTACTAAAGTTAATAATTATTTAATAATTACTATAGTTATATAGTAATAACTACTTAATAACTATTTAATAATTACTTATAACTACTACTTAAACCTCTCTTAAACTGTTAAATTAATTAAATAAATTAATATATCTTTAACTAGTAATCTAACTTTATTCTCTTCTAATATTACTAAAAGGAAATTATTTTAGTAAGAACTTCTTAGTTTTCCTCCTTTTTCTACTAACCTTATAGCTAAAGTAGCTATATAGAAGGTAGCTAGTAAGAGACTAGATTAAGAAACCTTAGCTTATAATACTATTTCTAAGCTAACTAAGGATATAAACTTCTAGTTCTAAAAGATAAACCTTAAGAATACTTTTAAAGTTATAGAATTACTCTTTTATTTTATAGATAATAGAGTATTAAATAGATATAATAAGAATATAGTCTTTAAAGATAATAAGATAGCTATAGTTAAAGATCTAAACTCTTTTAGTAATTTTATATTTATAGGATTTATACTTATTAGATAACTACTTATAGAGAAGATTTAATATAATCTCTTAGAAGAAATAATCTATAATAAACTTACTATTATAGCTCTAGCTTTTTAGATCTTTAGTAAAACTAAAGAATATACTTAGAAATTTAACAAACTAGCTATAAATAAGGTTTATAATAACTAGAATAGAATATCTAGAGTTAACTATAGTAATACTAAGGATTTTATATAAAATCTATATTTAACTTATAATAAATTAAATAGCTTTAGTATAAGTCTATTTAAAATAGCTTTTATTTATAAGCTTATTTAGGGATTTAGAAGATTTAACTATACTAAGGCTAATACTATAGAGAATAACTTTATTATAGAAATCTAAACTTATAATAATCTCTTATAAGAACTTAGAAGTTTAGGTAAAAAGGAATAATATAAATAAGCCTCTTAAGGTATTAAAGCTCTATCTAATAAGAAGAAGTTTATTATAAAGAAGTAAATTTAAGCTTCTAAGCTTAAGAATATAGAAGTATAGAATCCTTATATCTCTTATAATATTAAGTATTCTAAAGACCTTTATAAGTATAAGATATATAGCTATTATTATAGAAAAACAACTTTATACCTTAAAAAGTATATTAAATGCTCTCTTAAGTACTATAAATACTGCATTTTATTATATAATAAGTTTAAGTATACTAATAGACTATAAACTTAGTAATTAATAACTTAAGTATCTACTTTAGTATTTACTTTAAAAGATCTAGCTTAAAATAGTATTTTTAGAAACTTTAGTATTAAATAAGAGATAGACTAATAATCTAAGGCTTATATAGATACTTTAATAGCTTAAGCTTAAAAGAGGACCTTTCTACTATTTCTAGTAGAAGACTTTAAAGTATTTAGTTAATATTTTAATTTTTAACCTCTAGCTAAAGATTTATATGAAATTACCTATATATAGAAAGTTAAGAAGTAACTAATGAAGGGACCTAAATACTCTATTTTTAGCTCTACTAGTTAGATTATAAGAATAGAAACTAATAGTTTCTTTATATATAGTACTATTAAAGAAGCTAATAAAAAAGAAAATAATAGCTAGAAAGTATAACTAAGCTAATATATTATATCTATAGCTTCTATTAAAAGAATAGACTTCTTTATACTAAATACTAACACTAGTAAGTATATCTTTAATAATCTCTCTATTTTTAAGGACCTTTAAGATCTCTCTCAAAGATTAACTATAAACTATATAAGTAGAAAGAACTAAATTAGCTAAGCTATTAGTATAGCTAGAGTAGTTACTACTAAGCTAGAAAATAAAAAAACCACTTTCTAACTATATAGTACCCTCTATAAACCTTATAATATAGTATAAATTATTAGTACTAATCTTTTTTAGAAGATAGATATCTATTTTAATAGTCTAAATAATACTTTAATTCATAAAGATATATCTAAAGCTATTACTAATTTTAAATAGGATATATAAGTCTTTTAGTTTTAGATCTATCTTTCTAACTAGAGTAATAAATTTAGCTCTCTTAAACTAGATTACTAAACTTTTTATACTTATCTAAGGTATCTATTTAGAGAGGTAACTATTACTACTATAAAAGATACTAATATAAAGCTCTTTAGAGTACTTCTAATAGGATATAAATATTATATCTACTTTATAGTAAAATCAATATAATAACTAGGTAATAGATAATAAAAACCACTAACTTAAGCCTTTTAAAGGCTTTAGATTAATTTTCTAGAACTAACACTATAAAGCTTTAGAGGTGTTACTTATAGCCTCTATATAATAAAAGCTTTCTCAACTTATAGATAGTTTTAAGTATTTAAATTAAAAAAAGATATAGCTATTTAGCTATAAAGCTAGTTTCTAAAGAAGATTATAGTAATAAATAGCATTATTCACTTCTTTAAGGTTATTATAAATAATAATATAGCTTTTCTTAAAGTGATAAAACCTTTTACTTAAAAATAAGGTTTCTACTTAGAAATAGTAGTATCTTACTCTTATTAGTAGAATAGGAGGGTAGAAAGCTCTAGTAGAGCTATATAGTAAAAAGTATAAGTAATATATATAGAAGCTAGTCTATTTAAATCCTTTTAGCCTTAGTTAATAAAGACTTCTATAGAAGTTAGAAATCTACTATCTAATAGTAAGAGTAATATTAGTCCTTATAAGAAGCTAATAAATACCTTTAATATATCTCTTACTATAAAAAAACTATATATATATTACTTTTACTACTAAGGCTACTAAGTCTATATCTATATTTACTTAAATAGCTATCTATATATAAAAAAGTAGAAGATAAAGCTTAAAGCTAAACTTAGAAGATTTATAGAATATAATAGCCTTTATAGTAATATTTTCTATATTTTTATTAAAAAGACTAATAGTATTTAATAGGTAAGAGATATAATATTTAAAGAAGATAAAAGAGAGCTTCTTCTAGTTAAATTTAATAACCTATAGCTAAGAGAAGAAATTAAGCTAGAGACCTATAAGTATAAGAACAAACTACTAACTATAACTTATGAGGCTATAACTTAGCCTTATAGATACTATAAGCTATATATTAGTCTTACTAAATAAGAATAATAAAAGGAAGAAATAGATAATTTATACCTAGAAGAAGCTTTAGAATAAAAAGGTAATAATAAATAAGAATAAGAAGATAAGCCTCTTTAAGAATAAAATGAAGTTAGTAAAAAGGGGGGTGGTTTGCTAACTTTAGATCTAGAACTACACTTACTAATACTAGATATTAGTATTATAAATATATAAATATAATTAATACTAAAAGAAGTTTTTTCTCTGGAGCAAAATAGTTAATATACTCTTTAGGAGTAATATTCTTCTACTACTCTTCTAAAGTAGAGATCTTCTATTACTTTTTAACTATAATAATTACTAGTAGATACTTTATAAAAATAGAGCTTTTTTAGTATTTTATTTTAAAATCCTTACTTAATATGAAGAAAACTAAGGGGAAAACTAAGAGGTAGTAATAGAAGCTTTATTTTTATAAAATCACTAAAAGTAACTACTTCTTCTTCTATTTAAATAACTTAAATATTTAGAACTTAAGTACTATATAATATAAAGAAGTTTAATAAGGAATTTAGTAAGATAGAGGCTATAGAGATTAACTTAATTAATAATAAAACAGACTAAAAACTAGTTACTTTTGCTTTTTTAGCATCTAACTTATTATAAGCTTTTAGTTTAGAGATTTATTTATTTATAACCTTTAGGAAATAGGAGATAATAGAAGAGGAACCTCTAAAGTTAGCTATCTTTAATACTATAAAGATTTAAGTTAATAGTTTATAAGAAATAGACTACTAGTAGCTTAAAAAGCTTCTAAATAGCTTTAAATATCTCTTAGGTAAATAAGTATATAATAAGAAAGTTACTATAGATAGAAGACTTAATAGAGTTAGAGCAAAATAGATTATTTATAGTAACTTTTAAAATAAGAATAATAAGATAGTTTATATTACTATTATTAATTTTATTACTTTATAAGTTTTTCTATTAATTATAGTACTTAAAGATCTAAAACTACACTAAGTTAATATAGTTATAGCTTTTCTAAATATCTTTATAAGAGATTAAGATATCTTTATTACTTAACTCTATAGGTTTAATAATAGATCTAGCTAGTTCTATAGATTAAAAAGAGCTCTTTATAGACTGAGAGAATTTCTTCTTCTCTAGTATAAATAAATTATTACTATCTTTAAATAATTAAGGTTTAATCTACTACTAAAAGAACTCTATATATTTATTAATGAGGATAGCGTTATAGTATTGCTTTATATTAATAATATATTTATTACTACACTTAATATTAAGTAAGTTAATAACTTTAAAAATAATTTATGTAACTTCTTTTAGATTAAAGATTTAAGTGAGGTATAATAATTTCTTAAGTTTAAGATTATTTACTACTATAAAATAAGATAACTTTAAATCTTATAAGCTAAGTATATTAATAATATGCTAATAGAAAAGGGTATTACTAGATATAACTAAATGCTCTACCTTTTTAGTAATATTTAGCTACTAGAGATCATAAAATAATATAAAACGCCTACTGAGATATATAAATATTAAAGTGATCTAAGTAAATTATAGTAGATTGTAAATAGTATATAATTAGATATTGCAATACTTATAAATAAGGCTACTAGAGATTAATAATATACCTCTAATAAGTATAATAAACTATTAAGATCAATATAGAGATATCTCTATAGTTTATAATAACTAGTATTTTATTTTAGTAGACTAGATTACTCTATTGATAACTTCAAATTATTAGTATTCTGTAATACTAGCTGGTCTAATTATAAAAAAATAGGTAAGTTAACAGCTAGTTATATAGTTATATATAGAGAAGTATTAATTACTTAGAAATCAGCACTGTAATTATTTATAGCTATATTAACCTATAAAGCTAAGTAGATAAATCTGATACCTAGAGGAAAAGCTCTGCTATATATTATAGATCTCTTCTAAAGGATAAATATCTCTATTTAATTACTTCTCTAAATATATATAGACTTTATAAATACCTTTAATAATTATCTATTAGGCAAATAGTTATTTAAACTATACTATATTAAGATTAAGCATTATTAGATTATTAATAATATTAGTAATAAAGACTTTAAGATTAACTATATTTTAACTTATAAAATAGTTACTAATAGTCTTATTAAACTACTAGTAGTAGAGAAATATTATAATTTTATTAGAATATTAGGTTTATTTAAACTGCTTATAACTAATAATAAATCTTAATTTAAGAATAATATCTTAAGGCTTAATTTTAATTAAGCTCTATCTACTTATTTATTTCTTTTATATATAATAACTTTATTTCTTTATATCTTGCTAACTAATTAACTTTTATAGTTAGACTTTATATCATTTTAATTGCCTCAATTCGCTCTTTTTAATAGTTAAATTGCTAACTATAAAAGTCTCTTATATAAGAAATTATCTAATAATAAAGAATTAGAAGGTAATTAAAGACTTTAACTTTACTAAGTTATAAGTTTACTACTAAGTTAGATATTTTAATTAATACTATATTATATTAATACTTTATAATACTACCTACTAAAAGAATTATTAACTTAGGTTTAACCTATTTAATTTTAATTAAACCTTAAGAGTATAAATTAGAATAAAAAGCAAAAAGAAAACTAAACTTTATAGTATCTTCTAATAATTATTCTAGTTAATTAAGTTTATGTGAAATATAAATATATCTTAGAATTAACTCTTATGAAAATCTATAAACTCTACTTATTTTAAAGTATTAAATTTAACTATAGAATATAGAACTAATATTATTTAACTAGTATTAAAAAAGTAATTAGACTTAATTACTATAAGTTTAATTTAAATTTAAAGCTTTAAGGTTAAATTACTAGCTTTTTTAATTTAAGTCTATATAATCTAAAAGTAGCTAAACTACTAAACTATATAGCTTAAGTTTATATTAAAGTTATTTTAAGTTTAATAAGAGTTTTACGTTATAACTAATATATAACTAAAAGTTAAAAGTTAGAAGTATTTTAAGAAGTGAGATAGAATAATAAAGTTAATATAAAAAGGAAAGCGTAAAAGAGATAGCTAGAAATAAAGCTAATAGTTATATAATTAATTAGATTACTACTTTAGGATAGGAATAGCTTCACAGGGGCGCTAGAGGCGTTAGCTAAAAAGGGGGTGCAAGACAGAAGTCAGCCCCAGGCCGGAGGCCCAAATCCTAGCCCGAATCCCAGCCTGAATCCCGTCTTTACGTAAGGGATCGGCTACACCACTTTATAGCCAGCCGCGCCTGGCGCTCGTAGCTAGATTAATCAAGCCACTTCACGCAAGAGGAATACTCGCTAGCACTTCCCTTATCGTTATCATCACGTGATCGCGTGCAGAGCCAAGCGCATCCAAACGCGCTGGGGCGCGCAGCAGCCTGGAGCTCAGGATGGACCTCCTCTGCCTAAAGTGAACCAGGGTCCAGAACCGACGTCCCATCCGTCGCAACGCCATTCATTAATAATCGCTTCCGCTTTGCTCTTCAGTCTTCCGCTCCCTGAATTTTTTGCAATTGCTCTTCTCTAATGTTTTGATTTCTGAAATAACGTCACCTCTTTCTCAAAGAACCATCCAAAATGGCGGACAAGGAGGCTTCCGTGTACATCATCGATGTCGGCAACTCGATGGCCGACTGCCACAACGGCCGCACGGAGTCAGATCTTGACTGGAGCATGCGCTACGTTTGGGACAAGATCTCTACCACCGTCGCCGCGTCGCGCAAGACCTGGACCGTCGGCGTGGTAGGTCTCAAGACGGACGACACGCGCAACGCCATGCAGGACGACGAGGGCTACGAAAGCATCTCCGTGTTGCAGGAACTCGGGCCAATGACTTTGACTTCCATGAGAGAGCTCAAGGAGGAGATCAAGCCAAGTGGCACGGAGACTGGTGATGCAGTCTCCGCGGTGGTGATTGCTGTCGATATGATTCAGACATTCGCCAAGAAGCTCAAGTACAAGCGCCGGGTGTACCTCATCACGGACGGTCTAGGGCCAATTGATGCGGACGATGTCGATGATATTGCCAAGAAGATCAACTCTGACGGGATTGAGTTGATTGTCTTGTGAGTGCCATGATCACCATTCGGTAGCGTCAACTAACACGAGCAGGGGTGTGGATTTTGACGATGCTGAGTACGGCTTCAAGGAGGAGGACAAGCCTTCAACCAAGGTATGCCAGCTGGCCTCACTCGGCCTGACAACCCACTTACACATTGCAGAAACAAAACGAGGAAGTTCTCAAAGACCTCGTATCGAAGTGCGACAATGGCCAATTTGCAACCATAGCAGAGGCAATTGACGAGCTTGACACCCCTCGCCTCAAGGCCGTTCGTCCCTACAAGACGTACGACGGACCTCTGACCCTCGGCCACGCCGACCCACCACCAGAGCTCAAGATACCTCCTACGCCCGTCATCATCAACGTCGAGCGCTACTTCAAGACCAAGCTTGCCAAGGCACCAGGCTCCTCCACGGTCGTCGTGTCAGCTGATCCTTCGTCGCAATCGACGCACACCATAGACGCCGAGCCCATGGAAGGTGTCGAGTCGACAGCTGGCTTTGCTGCTGTGAAGTCTGCGAGGACATATAAGGTCAATGATCCTGATGCTCCTGGTGGAAAGCGGGACGTCGAGTTTGAGGCATTGGCGAAGGGGTACGAGTACGGCCGGACGGCAGTCGCGATTAGCGAGTCTGAGTGGAATGTCACCAAGCTCGAGACTATCAAGACGTTTACCATCATTGGCTTCATACCCAGCGAAAAGGTATTTTCGTTCCTCTCTTTGTCAAACATAGCACTAAAAAGATCTAGTACGAGCCGTTCCTCAACATGGGCGAGACCTGTGTAACAGTCGGCCGCAAGTTTGACGAGAAATCCCAACTGGCCCTGTCGTCCCTCATTCACGCCCTTTACGAGTTAGAATCTTATGCCGTCGCTCGTCTCGTTATCAAAGAGAAAAAGGATCCCCTTCTTGTACTCCTTGCGCCCCGCATCGAGCCCGATATGGAATGCCTCTACGATATCCCCCTTCCATTCGCGGAGGACGTTCGCGGCTACCAGTTCCCACCCCTTGACCAGGTCATCACCGTCAGCGGGCAAAAGATCACCACAAATCACCGTTTGCTCCCTAGTGATGAGCTCACTGATGCGATGAGTGATTATGTCGACTCTATGGACCTGGGAACTTTTGGCAACGATGACGATGGGTAAGTCCCCCTTTCTTCACAACTCAGTGTCATCCCTAACACCCCTTAGAAACCCATCCGAATATGCAGCAATTGACGACACCTATAACCCCATAATCCACCGCTTAAATCAAGCAATCCGCCAACGAGCCGTCGATCCAGAAGGCAAAATCGACCCCGTTCCACCGGTCCTCGTCCGCTACGCCGCGCCCCCTGAAGACCTCGTTCAAAAGTCTACTTCATCAATCGAAGCCCTCATCACCGCGGCAGACGTCAAGAAAGTGCCTCCCAAAGCAAAGGGCAAGCGCAATCGCGAGACGATCAAGCCCCTGTCCGGCCTCGACGTCGACGCCCTCCTCGGCACCGCGCCTAAACGCGCTAAGATCTCCCCAGAGAACGCCATCCCGGAGTTCAAGCAGGCCCTCGATACTGCCGAGGACATTGCGCAGATCAAGGACGCCGCGGCACAGATGGGCTCCATTGTGCGCTCGCTTGTCACGGACAGCTTCGGTGATGCCAACTATGCACGCGCCGCGGAGAATTTGGGTGTGCTGAGGGAGGGCTTGATTGACATGGAGGAGCCGGGTATCTACAATGACTTTATGAGAGATCTCAAGAAGAAGATGCTCTCTGGGGAGTTGGGCGGTGATCGGAGAGAGATGTGGTGGAAGATTCGGACGTCGAGGCTGGGATTGATCGACCAGTCTGCGTCTGAAGTGTCGAAAGTGACGAGCGACGAGGCTGACGAGTTTTTGAAGTCAAAATAAGGCAAGGGGCCAAGCGGGCGTTGGGTTCTGTAATGATCAAGTTGATTCTGTAGATTCTTATCGAATCTATGCTACCGTCTATGAACCTGGCTATCTGTGTCCATGTTCTCAAGCTTTCCGCCAGTCAAATGACTCGGTTTCTCTCACCAATCCAAGCTTCCATGCATCGCAAACGAAAAAAAAGAAAGAAGAAATCTCATGCAGGGCATATCTCACAACTCAAGAAACGACAACCTTCTTCTCCGCCGCGGCCTGCTCGTCCGTCTTGGCGCGGACGGCCAGACCGAGCATGGCACGCAGAGTGTACGCGGCATCGTTGCCCGCGTTGTGCAGGTTTTTGGACGGTATATCGAGGTCCTGCAGCACGAAGATCAGGCTGCGGCCCTGAGTCTCCTCACGCCAGGCCTGGTGCATGTCCTTGGTGTCGAGGCAGCGGATCATGCCAGGGACGGACCAAGGGTGGACGTCCATGCCGGTCATGAATGTGAGGTCGGAACTGAGGCCGTGGCCGACGAGGACGATGTTGCGGGGCGTTTTGTCCTTGTCAGTACCGGAGAGTTCGGCGAAGGCGTTGAGAATCTCGTTTCGGAGGTCTTTGCGCTTGGGATACTCGCTCTCACTATGGTCCTGGTTAGCAGGTATCACGGAGTAAAGGGGGTCTCGTGGGAGACTTACCCAAAGTCGAAGAGATCAGGGCAACCCTTGATGTACTTCTTGTTGACAATGTGCTTATAATCCTCCGTGATGAGGTGACGACTCTTGATGTAGGGGAACCAGTCGCGACCGACCTCGCCGGGTGGAACGCCCACGATGTCGCGGGTGTCGAGAGTTGTCATGCCGACCTCCAGGACGGTCCCATGGTGCTCCTCAGCGACCTCTATGTCGATGCACATGAAAACGACGTCCTTATCCAGGACATGGGGAACCGGCTCGTCGACCTTGACCTTCTTGTCCTTGCCCTCGGTTACGCTGGGCAGAGGTCGGATGCCGAGGTACAGCTGGGCATCGTAGATGTTCTCCTCCCGACTCTGTGTCTTCTCCTGCTTTCTCTTCTTGCTCTTGCTCTTAGGCTGGTCCTCCTTGGCATGGGCGCTGAGGTTGGCCAGGAGGAACTCGATTCCATGTACGGTCGCTTCCTTGCAGGCGTCCTCGTCCTCAGGGGCCGGGATCGCATTCTGGAGGGCCTTATACTCGTTGTGCGAGGAAGAGCGACCGATGTACTTGGGACGGATGGTGCAAGAGGAGCCGAAGGTGAGGTAGAACTTCTCGCTTGGCTTGCCGGGAGGGATGGTCAGCTTCGTCTGGACCGAGGCGTTGATAATGTCGAGGAAGTGGTCGAATTGCTCGGTGGGGATGAAGATGAAAGGGGCTTGGTCGAGTGCCTTGGGGTGGTACACGTAGAAGCTGGGGTTGTTAGTCTTTCGTTCTCGGAGAAGGGTCTCCTGAGGGTGACTTACAAGTCCCAAGTGTGTTCTTCAGTCATGTTCTTGAAGAAGGGGGTACACTGATAAAGTTAGCGGGCCAGTCCTTGCCTTGCAGGAATATAGGGAAGGAGCACTCACCTTTGGCCTGTTGGTCTTGCCAATGTAGTTCGAAGGGTACCGCTTTACGAGATCCCAAGCGACGAACTTGGTGTTCTCCTCCGACCATTCACCCGGCTTCATGGTCTCGTACTTGGGGAAGGTCTTTGTCATCAGCCTGTTATACTCTTCAGTGGATAGCTTCTCGGAGGATGATGGAATGTAGACGGGTCTCGTGTGGTCCGTCTGTTGGCCCTGCGTTCTGGGGTCCTTGCCTGCCTTGGCGGCCTTGAGAGCAGCGGTCTGGCGGTCGAGTGCGAGGGTATCGAGGATGATCTTCTCAATGACCTCGGATTTGCTGGGGTAGGTGCGGTTCTCGAAGCGGAATCCTTCGCCGAGCAGCTCCTGCATGCGCTCAGCGAGCTGGTCGGAGGTTAGGTTGCAGTCTTCGATGGGTTCATCGGTGACGAAGACGTCTTGCGTCTTGAGGTCAGTTTGTGTGGTAGCCATGGCGGAATGAAGTCCAGAAGTTGTGATGTATGAGGGATAGGTCGCCAAAATATCAGAACTGGAAGGATCTTACAGATGAAGGATGAAGGAGTTCAGGCAAGAGTCAATGTGAATGTGAATGTGAATGTGCAACTGGTTTGTGTTGTAGTGTGGGAGAGGAAGAGAGTGGATGGTGTCGAGGGTCAAGAAGGGGCTTTTTATGGGTGACTGCGGAAGAAGCAGGTGAGGATGTGATCTTGGTTGCTAATTTAAAGATATCGAGGGAGGAGGTGGGTGTGAGTTCCTTCCTGGAGATGTTAAATAGAGAATATTTGAGGTTTTGAAATCAAATTGCTTCTTGAGTTGAACGTGAGTTGCGAAAGCACTTCGGTCGGTCAGCTGAATCAAGCAAGCTATCGTTGAACTAGTAGAGGAGGCGAGAGGAAGTGGGGAGTACTCCTCGATCCGTCGATGAAGCTGGGCTCTCTCTGGCAAGATCAGACTAAAGACGCACTGTTATAGAAAGAATTACAACCGAATGTTGTAAATCGGCTGTATGCTTGTATACCTGTTTGCGGCAAGCATATGGCGGCTGGGGACCATACTCGTTTGATTCTGGGCTGAAGCAATCAATGCCACAAGCAACATCTACTATGCAAAGTTGGGATGCACAGTTTGTGCATCAACTGCATACTGGCATTGGGTGAGGCTTGGGTCGAACAGATCCCATTTGATGATGGCTTCCAGGTCATGTCAGGAATTGACCTAGTGGTAATTCCTGAACAGAAAAGTGAGTGGTTAACTTGACAAAGACTGAGACCCATGCTTGTTAACTAGGAAGAAGTGCCTGAGAAGTATAAGGAGCCCACAGGATGTCTTCTAAGACACCAATTGACGTTCTTTGTTGCGATGCAGGTAATTCAGCCTTCTTTAGGAGACTACTGCAGCAGGATCAATCAAGAGCAGCAAAATGCCAGATGAAAGGCAACACCTGTATAGGCAGCATCCATTCTGCTGTATTTGCAGCATTTGCTGCGGTCTCTGCCCTTGTCTCTGGTCATTCTCCATGAATGTTGTTCGACTTGGCTTCCTGACGACTGGGGCACCATTCCATTTGCCAAATGAGACGTATAGCTCCTGCAGCTGAAGAACCCTGGGCGGTCTCACTTCAAGACCACGAGGGTCTGAAGATGGGATCCTCACAAGAGCCTGCCAAACTCAAGCAAGATTTGCACCTTAGAAAAACCAAGCCAACAACGGCGACAAGTGTAAAGTAGTAGAGAAGAGAGACGATCTGGCCTCCTGCCATTAAATATCTGTTCCAACAGTAATCCCCCTTTCTAATCCGCAAAGGCCAGCCCAAAAGCCGAGTCCCATTTTTCAATAAACCCTCAGGTCCATCCTTAAAACGCCGCCGCTATGAAGAACGACTAGTCTGTTATACATTCCACCACCAGCAGAGCCTTCTGCCACACATAATCATTGTCGGGTTCGTCGTCGTCCATGTTATACACGTCACCACCGCCGGTATCCCCTCACGGGGCACAGTCTCAAGACGTTGTCTTCTCAAGCAACTCCTTCGCCTCGTTCACCTTGGTCGCAAGGTACGGGCTTCCGCCACGGTCGGGGTGGTTGAGCAGCATCAGGGTGCGGTGCTGCTTGCGGATCTTGTCGCGGGTGACGCCGGACTCCCTGCAAGTGACATTCAGTCAGCCTTCCCCGAATCTTGGACGAACTTGCTGCAGGATCGAACTTACGACAGAGAGAGGACAAGGCAGGCCTCGCGCTTGTTCATCTTGGGCTCGAATCCGCCCTTGTAGAAAGCCTTGCCCATCGCCCCCACGCCGCCGCGAGATCGGCGCCATGCGACAAGTCCAGCTCGGCCCTGCACGCAGAATTGTTAGTTGCCTGCGTCTGATGAGATCCACACAAGCAGAGAAGCATACCAGGAAGGCCGCGACAGCAGCGCCGGTTCCGATAGCGAGAACAGAAGCCATGGTTGAGTATATACGTGTGGTGTTGGTACAGGGTGCGGGCAAAAGCGGATCGCGGAAGAAGATGCTGGATGAGGTGGAAGCTTTTTTTTCCCTCCAAAGTTCGCCGTCCACCAAGCCCGTGATGCGCCGGAGATGGCCCGTGCACTTTGTTCAGGCAAGTCAGGGCGGGTCGGCCTTTGATCGGAATGTCGGTTATTCCGTGTCTCTTTTTTTCTTGTCCTTGAGGTGCTGGTGGAGGTCGGGATGCACGCTAATCTTATCGCGTAGTTTGCCCCACCATCCAATCGATAAGGCCGGGCCAAAAAATTTCTAAAAAACTTCCTGAAGATTTGGAGATCCCCAAGGCCATTTCGATCACCGCCTTCCGCTGAACGAGAGGAAGCGTCAACATCCTACCCACCCAAACCTCCTCCCCCCCCTTTTTCCGACAGATTCGAGCCCGTGATACCCGGTGAGGTATCTACGTCCTCACAATGAGGTACGTCTGCATCATTCCCGTCTTTCTTGCAAGAAAGAAGTGCTGGTATCATCCAAATTTCAAGCTACTAACAATGCTTCCAGAATCGAAACCTGCTACTTTTGCAGTCGCCCTGCATACCCCAGCAAGGGCATCACCTTCGTCCGCAACGATGCCAAGGTCTTCCGCTTCTGCCGCAGCAAGTGCCACAAGAACGTACGTCTCTAAGCCGCCCGACCTTTGCCCCTCGAAAACCTCGAAGCGGAAGCAACACAGGAAGCCATACAGGAGACAACCAGCTAACCCGAACCGCCTCACCAACAGTTCAAGATGAAGCGCAACCCCCGCAAGCTTAAGTGGACAAAGGCGTACCGCGCCTCGGCGCACAAGGAGATGACGGTCGACAGCACGCTGCAGTTCGGCGCGCGCCGCAACGTGCCCGTCCGCTACGACCGCGACCTCATGGCCAAGACGCTCAAGGCCATGGAGCGCGTCTCCGAGATCCGCGCCCGCCGCGAGCGCGTCTTCTACAAGAAGCGCATGCAGGGCAAGCGCGAGCGCGAGATCGCCGCCGCCCGCAAGCTCGTCGCCGAGAACGAGCACCTCCTCCCCCGCCTGCGCGGCTCCGAGAAGAAGCGCCTCGCCGCCGAGGGCGCCACCGAGGAGGAGATCGCCGCCATCGAGGCCGAGGGCCGCGTGCTGTCCAAGAACAGGGCCGGCAAGGTGTTCGGAAAGGAGAAGGTCAGGCAGCGCGTCACCGTCGACGGAGACGTCGTCGAGGAGAGGGAGGGCGTCATGCAGGAGGGCGACGAGGAGTGGGATGACGAGGAGGGTGACGATGATGAGGAGGGCGACGATGTTGAGATGGAGGATTAAGCGGGCTGGGAGAAAGAGAAGAATGAGCGAGACAAAGACAAAAAATGCTAATCGAGGAACCCCTATTTGCCTCTTCTCCTCGACGAGGAGGGTAGGGGGTGACTTTTTGGGTTTCTGGCGTTCAGGTATACAAGGCGGTATAGCATCGACGGCGTTGGTGGCTCTGAGGAATACCAAGAAGAAAAGTTTTCCGGGTCAGAACGGTCCATCATTCTCAGTCGCCGCCTTTGCTTTCCGCCCTTTGATGCCGAGCTGTTGCAGCCTGCACAGCTGCAGACGCCGCATGATGGCTTCATGTTTCGCCAGGGGCTAGCGGGCGCTTTGTCTAAGCTGTCCCGAGGATTGGCAGCCGGTTCACAGCATGAGTGCCTTTTCCAAGGTCAGGGAACATAGATATCCAAATGCGAAAAGTCCACATCTACTACCGTCAATGTCATCCAAGCCGAAGTGGAAGTGATGCGCCCAAAGCGAGCGTCGCGGGTATCAATACTGTAAATGTTGTACAAAGTTTTCCCCCAGAACTCCAAGCCGCAGGCCTTCTACGACCGAAAGCCCTGCCTCAAAAACGACGCCCTATAAACTCTTACTCCTTCAGCAGCCTATTCACGCGACCTCCTTGCTCTCCTTTGTGGATTGATGATAATACGTCTTGGGCGGCATGGGAAGCCCGGCCTCGACATCCTCGATGATCTTCTTCTCCAGCGCCTCTTTGCGCTTGAACTCGTCCTCGGCCGTCTCGCTCCCGGGCACCGTCGAGTCACCGTAGTTGCCCGCGCCGCCCCGCCCGGTAGCGCCCCTCGCGGACCGCGCCAAGCTGGCGTTCACCGCCGCTTGTGTCTTGCCCGCGGCCTCCTCTTGCTGTTTGGTATCCGGCAGCGAAGAGTGATCATAAAAGTTGCCAGCCCCACCACGGCCGGCGCGGGCGTAGGCTGATCCGTTAGAGGACGACGTCGGACTGGTGGTGGTGGCGGCGGCAGCAGTGTCCTTCTGAGCCTCGACGTCCTGTCATAGGCATCTCGTGAGCCAATGTCTTCTTTCGAACATGCCTGCAGTCGTTGTGACAATTTGAAGTTGCACAACATTGATCTAGAAGCTTTGCATACCTCTGGCTTGGCCTTTTCAACGTCCTCGACGTCCTTTTTCGAGTAAAAGTTGCCTGCCCCGCCTCGGCCGACCTTTCGAAATACGTCAGACATGACGATGGTCAGTGGGTATCTTGTGTCTAATTAAATCTGGCTCTGAACGTCTGACGCCTGCGTGATGTACGGAGAAAAGAAACGCGATTCGAAAGATATGGCCACGCAGGCAGACAAATCTATTGAAGTGTCTATCAATGAGTTAGGCAGGCGATATCTCTGATAAGGGCTGCTGGCTGCGGCGATGAGTGACGTGCGGTTTTGTTGTAAATGAAAGTCATTAGCGGGTTCACCCCTTGGCAGGTGTGGCGCCGCGGGGTTAATCAAAGCTGAGTGGGAGGCCCCGACCACGTTATCGGTGTCCGCAGCCGGTTCTATTTTTCGGCTTGTTCTTTTTTCAGTCAGAAGCATTCCTTCGTCAATGAAGACATTCCATTGCCTCCTCTGGTTGCCGCGCGCCGACCGGTTGCCCGAGATTTGTTGGACGAACTGTGCTTTTTTAAGGACGTCCTAGCTATTCTCGAAGGGGAAGATGCATGCGGTTCATTGGACGAGGTTAATGTGACGCAGCATTCGCCTGTCGATCGCCGCGTTCAAGCATCCCTCAGTGAGCCTTCATCCTGGGCCTTCCACGTTCGGACAGGAGCCTCGAATTCTGTTCGGATTCGGGCATATTTGAAGGGAGATCGACAGGTACATCGACAAGGCCCCTTGAGACCGAAAAATGAAGACCGACGTCGTTGCTCAACATTGCTCGTCGACCGCACCAAGAGGGAGGCGATTGAAGACCATCATATCAGGTACCCGCGCGGCGCCGCCCTTCCCCGAGGGCCGCTGGGGGGTAACTTTCCCTTTGCATCTCACGATGTGATCCAGAAATAATCCAGGGGTCCAACCCCCTCGATGAAGGAGGAGCGGAACGCACGGGAGCGCCAGCACCCAAACCTTCTCTTCATCCCCGATGAACCTTCCGCAGAATACGGTGTGTGCTCCTGGGGCAAAGGGCAGCTGCTCAAAATTCAAGGAAACGGAGTATGCTTCCACGTGGATTGCTTTGCTGACGCAGGTACGCCGAGAGCAAGCTGTGAGAAGCAATAGTTTGAGCCACAAGGGGGAGGTCAACGACGAGTTTCGCAATGATAACGAGCACAGTTTGAAGAGAACCTCGGGGTACGGCTGGGTACCTGACATGTACCCACTCATTGACAGGGCTCTTGATAGCGACACGCATCTTGCGGAGCCTGGAGGGGTGATGTGCAGCTGCCGCGAGAGGGGCTGGCTAGACGTGCTGATCGCCCTAGCCACTTTTCGAACTCTCGTCCGCTTGTATCTCCGCCGTTTCCTGCTCTCGTCAATTTGACGCGGGAATAGCAGCGCGCAATGATAACTACGGCCGGACCGGGATGGAGAGGTGACGGCTGACTCTGCGATAATCGTCCCGATGCCGGTCGAAGAGAAGGGAAAAGAGAAAATCCCATACTCACGTAAGACGAGGCGCAGCTAGCCCTCTCCCGTGCTCGGTCCCATGACTACGAGGGAACAGGCATCTTCCTGATCCATGTCTCGTTTTCTGTAAGACGCGACTTCGGCCGTGAAGCTGTCACTTCAGTGGGAAACCTTGTCTCCTGGACAAGCAGGGTTGAGTCTCTGAAGACCGTACACTATCCGTACCGGCACAAACGGTTTGTGCAGTCATTGTATCTGTACGCGACTGAAAGATCGGCGGGGATTCCTGCCTTGATTGGAGAGCTCATGCATGGTGATTCCAGCTTCGGGATGGCATGGCACTGTTCAGAGAGTGAGGGGTGCAGCTGCACGCCTACAGGGCATGACCCTGACCTTCGTGTCTCATGGAGTTGCCCTACAGAACCACACTGCTTGAAGTTTTGTGAGCAATCGTCGATTCGGCCCAGGAATCTCCTCTTCATCCGCGCGGCGGACTGGGTCCTCCCTGTTTTACAGCGCCGACAAATGGGGATAGAGTTGACGATCGACATCGAATCGGCCATTCTGCTGTGGAGTATGCGATTGTTGGGCGACTTGGGGCGTTGCCCTTAGTGCGTTTTTTATTCTGCCCGAGCCAACCTTTTGAAAACTTTTGGACAGGTTGTCGGAGTGCAAACCGATGGGTCTGCGTGCCATGATTTGTCGAGTGCGTGTGTAGGGAAGGGATTGAAGTAATGCTTGTCCAACTCGTCGGAACAGCTGTCGATCCTGAACATGGATGCCGACTTGCAAGCTGTGGCAGCGCCAATCCGCCTCTTGCGTGGATCAGACATTGGTGATGTTGATTCCCATATGCAACTTTGAACAACTGTTCTCTCGGCTGCCCCCGATGCCGTCTGCCCCGTCCACGTAAGATAAGTCCTCGCAGCTTAATATCAAAGTCCTTGTTCAGGGCGTGTCGAGTCGCGGTTGAGCCGCTTGTGAGACCTTGACCGCTTTGCTGGGGCTCAATAGCAAGTCAAATCCCTTAACCAGACCGACAAGATCCTAGTGAATCTCGGGCGTCTGACCAAACCAATGTGTTTTCTGCGAGAAAGTCATCTGTCGGTGACATAGCGTCGATTTAAGAGTTAAGGCGTTACACTAAGATGCGTGCCCTTTTCTCCTGGAATCAAAGAGGACTAGTTGCCATCATCCCTTGATATATAGTTGCCGCCCGGTCTGGCGAAGGTGTTTCTAAATGCAAGGCAGAGTTTACATTACCCAAAAGATTGACAAAAACGGTCACGAGTATTGATTAGTCGCAAGTAGGCAAGTTGGCGTCAAGCCATAGAGAGCCGCAGAGCAATAGACGTTAGAGCATATTCTTCTCTCGTCCAACTGCTGGACGTTAGGCAGAATGACTCCATTACGAGCCACCAGAAGACTTCATTCGACGTTGAGGACACATCCAAGCCCGAACAACGGGACACGCCGAAGATGTCTTGGATGCATTCAAAGCGTCAGTTTTGGCAACTGAAACTCCGATCAACCCAGCCAGTACTTGGACGGCTGCGCCCAGTGACGCACTGGTTGCATGCTAGGTGCATTGAGAAGGCGAAAAGCTTTCAAGACTCAAGCAAAACATGCCCTCACTCTTCGTTGCCAACTTGCAGTGTGGTGTGGCGTGTCCATGTCCGGTCCGGTCACTGGCGGGCCGGCCGGTGCTGGAAGGAATTCTTCGCTGACGATCTTCCCATTGCCCTGTGAAATTCCTGCCCGCTGCTTAGAAACTACACCACACCTGAAAAGCGCAGATACCGGGGAAGTAGTGTCAAGTGGCGAACGTGGTCCATTCTGACCGGTGAGGCGGCGGCGGGCAGAGACAATTTCAGCGACGGATTGCATCGGAGAGAGCACAATGACCGACGGGAGGAGCGGCGTGCCGCCAGTGCCACGAAAGCCCACCCGACTTGCCCAGAGCAGCAGGCCGCATGGTGCCCGATGGAAGGGAGATGGGAGCAGCTGACCGTCCCGAATGGCTCTGGCGGCGCTCTAGTACGGATATGACGAGACGGGAGCGAGACGGCCCTTGAAATAGAGCGTTTTCCCGGGACTGCGGGATCCGTAATGCGTGCCGCGGTAAAGGCCTCAGAAGAGAGTTCTCTGGGATCAGCGGATTCATGGCCAGCAAGGACACGAATGAGGCGACTGTGGTCTGCGGGAGTCGTGCGCTTGACGAATTCGAGGCAATTAGCAGGTAGGGACAGGCGAGGTAACGTAGCCGAGCATAAAGATTCGCCATCGCATGGCATGGCATCGTATGCATCAGAAAGTGCGTACATATACGTACGACGACGGGGGCGGCGGCGTTGACTGACGCGCCAGCCAGCACAGCAGCGTCAGAAAGCCCCAAGCTCGGGCAGCCTCTTCGTCGGATTCGCTCCTGGCCGCCCCAAGGGCAACCAACAAGCTGGATAACTTCAGGCAGACCGTCCCAGCGGGTGAATCCTGTGATTTGTGGTCACCGGGAGGGGCCTGCATTTGACCAGAACGTCTTGGTTGTTGGAGGTGGTGGTGGTGGTGAGGAGGGATTAGGTGTGGCAGCCCCAGGCGGAAAGGTCGTCAAGTGCAGAGCCCGCCCGGCCATCCTCTTGGGGGCACGATTAGCACATCGTCGCTGGGGGTTTGGCTGGACTGCGATGCCCTTACCTAAGGCAGGATGGGGGACGAGCTGGGCAAGGAGTGGGATTGGAAAGACAACCTGAAGTGAAGTGACAAGGAAGAGGGGAAGAGATAGAGGAGGGGCGTGTAGGTGGTGTGGTGGCAGTAGGTACGGATAGTCAGTAATACCCTACCAATTGGCCAGTGGTTCTCTCTCCATCGTCGCAGTTGCTGTCGCACTCTGCAATTCAACTGTGTACCGCATTTTTTTTTAATCTGAACTTTTTTTTATTTTCCTCGACAAGAGGCATTTCTTTCCCCTTGCTTTCCACCGTGCTTTCCGCTCAACATGGAACTGCACCTGCTGCCCCTGATCTGACAAGAATGGAGACTTTGAGACCTGGTCCGTGTTTGTACAGTCGGAAGCAACTACGTCACTGCCTCTCTCAATACGGACGGACTTTCCCCAGGTATCCGTACACTGTCCCCACTGTGCGGTCGCAAGAGCGCTGTCAGCCATCGCCACACAGTGTCCAACCACAGCGCCTCCGAGCTGGCACTGTAGTCTGCGCTGGGGGCGTGACTGTAGCACTGATGGGCATGTGGTTTCTCTGAGGAGGGCAGGGCGAGGTATCTTTCTGCATCTTGACCAATGGCTCTGCACTGTGCAAGAACTGGTTCCTGCTTCTCCAGCAGCATAATTTTAGTGCGAGCACCTAGGTATCCAGAGCGAGCTTCCCCAATGCTGATCAGCCCAACAGCGCCGTCGAAGAACTGTCTCCAGCTTGGCTCCCGTGTCATCAACGATCAACAGAACCGTCGGGGAATTTTGTTTTCTTGATTGTTTCTTTTGGTGTTCCCGGCGGCCTGCTGAGATCTCCGGTTCTTACCACCACTCAATTGATTGGCAGGAGGTGATGGAGAAGTGGAAGCCAGAGAACATGTACGTTGACAGCAACAGAAACCAACTCAGGAAAAGAGCTCTCTGACTCAATGTCTACCCGAGCCGATGTCAAGGCACACACGACAATTGAAGAAACGCTGCACATCATCCATCCGAGTTTCAATATCTGTACTTTGCAGACACGCAGCGCTTTCTTATTCCACCTTCCCCAAGCTTCCTGTCTCTCGTCCGGCCTGCTACCCCTCATTCGTCCACGGCACAGCGCATTGCGCACAGCTCACACAGCTCACAACCTTGAAGCTCGCACAGCACAACGCGGCATGGACAACATGGCAAGGCAGGCCATGGCATGGCATGGCAAAGCATCGAAACCAAAACACGGCAGAGCTACGGATGCTGCTACTGCGTTCCTCCCCGCGTCCTCTAACTCTCGTTCCTGATCTGAAGAGGAGCCACTTCTCCATTTAATTGAGAAACGGAGGCGACCAATGCTCCATCTCCAGACTCCTGGCCGCGCCCGGGAGCAAAGGATGGACTTCCGGTTGAGGTTGGACGGATACACCTACGGGTACCTGATGGAGTTGTCAGGCCAGCAGGCAGGGGAGAGAAGCTGTCGTGGGGTGCAACGCAACTAAGCGTCTGGCGGTCGCCGAAACATGCCACTTTGCTTAACGACGAGCCTCTCGCTTGAACCCAAGACATGGCATTTCCTGAACCCATCCTCTCAATCATTCCACTGGGTTCCCTCGCGAACAGCATCTTTCGTCAAATCATCCCCAATGAGAAGAAGGAGAAAAAAGGAAAAAAAGGCTGGCACAACACTACCATTTCTCACTTCAGACGAGAGCACGGCGAGGGGAATTGACTAGGGAAGAATAGGCCACCCGAGCCAAATTAAGCCACCTTTGTCCGGGCAGAGCAAGGCACGAGTCCACCATCTTTTGGAGTGAGACGGGCGAGGCACCGTACCAACAAAGAACGGCGGTCCTTTGCTGGGGCATCTCATTACGTTTGGCTTTGCGCTGACGATGGATGCCTCTCTCCAAAAACATCCAACGCTTACACCTAACCCGAGTTCGTCTCTACCGCCTGCACGAGCAACGCTGCTGAATGAGGCTCGCAATAACTAACTGCTGTATGCAGTCTTTTTCAGAACCATCGCTTCGAGCACATCTTCGAGAGGATAAAAGTGCCGGACATAAAATTGCCCATTGCTATTTACGACATGCAACCCAGGCACGCTATCGGGCTTGAATCAGCAAGGATTGGTTGATGGATCTGGCTGGACTGAACATGGGGACGGGGGACTGCAGCTTGGGCCTGGGTCTGAATGGACTGGTTTCCCAAGATTGATCAGCTCACCCCTCTGCGAGTGACCTTTCCCCGCCGCACCGGCGCCTTACGGACACAGCAATCGCTCGGGAGGCCGACAATCGCTGGTCCAGCGGCGGCCCAGGGCAAGCCTACAGGGGACAAGGACACACCACGGGCCATGCTCCATGCTCCTTGTTCCTGGCGCCCGTCCGCTGTCCACAGCGTCGTCGTCCACTTCCCACCACCGGAGCGAGCGCGTGGTGCTACCTGGCAGCCCAGGCCTGGCGGCTTGTACGAAGTACCTTACACTGTGGGACTGCAATTGGCACTGGACACCTTCTCTCTCCTCCTGCGGCTGCGCAAGGTGGAAGGGGGCAAGAGGTACCTTCACTTCACCATCCATACCGTGCCCGCCCCGGTTGCCCACCCATGGACACTTCTTCCACTCTCCAACCAGACTCCAAAGTCTACGCCCCCTTTTCCGCGGCCCACCCCCAGCCCCAGTCCACCACCACATCCCTCCACCCTTCCTCTCCTCTTTCGCTGTCTGGCGGCGCTCTACGGCGGTACAAAGCACAGTATGGCGAAAGGTGAGCAATGAGGACGTGGGAGGGAGTGTCGTGGGCAGAGCGAGAGACGAAGAGACGCAGAGCGGGAGACGGACGGCGGGAGAGAGACAGAGAGAGGAGACTGTGCCCCTCCCCTCCATCCCTCCTTCTGGCACCTTCATCCTAGTGATCTTGTTGCTAAAGCGGCCAATGAAGACAGATCCTCGTCCCCGACCAGCGCTTCTCTTTCATTCTGGCAACTTGGGAAAGGGCTGTCTGGTCTGTTTCGCCCATCGCTGGACTTTTTGGGTCCCTCTTCCAAACGTCCTCTGTCTCGAGCCCACAACTTTTGCTCTCACTCAGCTTCCGTCCATACAAAACAAAGCAACACAGAACACAGCACAAGAACAAAAAAGTTGAAGCCGGCCTGGACCTCGAAAGCCCTGTTGATCATCAGTCGACTAACCCCCCTAGAGCCCCCTCCAAAGGAAGACACCCTTAACCGTTCAATACCACCACTACCAGTACCACCACCACCTCCCACCACATGCTGTCGGCTGGCCCAGCTCGGAGCTACTAGGCACACCCGCCCACAGACACACCCCTGCTGAATTGCTGCTCCTCCCCAAAATAATATTATTTCTTGCGTCCGGAGGCTTGTCTTTGCGACTCACTCATCACCTGCCTACTCGTCTAACACCGTCCAACACCACCACCAAAACACCACCGTTTCTACAAACGACTACGTTTCTACGATATTTTGCGAGTCACAAAGTGTTCGACCACCCGCGTCGAACCTGATCAGCATCGGTAGTCGGCAATGGCCTCCTCAAAAGTATGCCCGACTTCGGGATTCTACCCCATGCCCTGCCCTGCCTAGCTCGCTCCTATCACGCATCCGCAACCCAGTCTCTCGTGCTGATTACTCGTCGTCCGTCTTCAGGAAATGCAGCAGACCACGAGGCCATTGAACCAGCACCGTCCGTCCATCTCGTCTGCCTCTTCTTCCGGACTTACCACCCGACAATCCCACTCTCGTACCAACTCCCACTCCATCCTCAGCGGCGCCCTCAATGCCAACCACCGTGTCACCCGCCGAAAGTCCATGACGAACACTGCTGCGAACGCGGCAGCCATGGCAGCGGCGATCAGAGAAGTCGGAGGGGATAAGGTCACGCCTATTGCCGTGAGCTCTCGCCGTAACACGGCGTCGAAGAGCGCTGCCGCTCGCGCCGCAATCGTCGGGAGCCTACCTTCTCCCCCAGCGAGCCTGCCAACGCAGAAGTTTCACTTGGACGGCAAGATGGACGTGAACGAGAACGCAATTGAGGACGAACCGAACAACGTATCGGGCGACGAGGGTGAAAATAACACGCAAAAGGCTCGCATGCGTCGCGCTAGCGATGGCCAGCCTCTCGTCAAGGAGGGCAGCCGGAAGTTCAACCGCGTTGAGCTCAAGTGCGAGACTTGTGGAAAGGGATACAAGCACAGCAGTTGCCTGACCAAGCATTTGTTCGTTCCCTTCCCCATTCCCCGCATCCCCGTTCTCCAGTTCCCGTCCCGGGTTTCGAGATCCGAACGACGGACCTGGTATCATCAATGTAGTAATCGGGTGGTTTGTTGACTCATTCTCTGGTCAGGTGGGAACACACTCCCGAGTGGTCTTTGACTTCCAAGCTCCTCATCTCTAAGCACCAACAAGTGCAACTACTCGAGGCAGCATCTGTCCTTCTGACAATGAACCATGGTAAGGACGAGGCCGACGCCGACGCGGCCACGCCCCCGGATTCTGCCAAGGATTTCCCCAGTGACCAAGAGTCTGCCTCTCCGGCGGCATCTGGATACTCGGACGAGAGGCACAGCTCGGCTGATACCACTCCTCCGCCTCAATTGGAAGGTTTTGCTTCGTCGGATCGTTCGTTCGCGAAGAGATTTGGCTCTGAAAGTGGATTCGGTCGGTCGTATCAATCTGCGCCTTCCACCAACCCACTCGTGACGGGCAGCATGCCCCATGACTCAGGAATCTCCTCCCACTTCCGCCACAACAGCCAAGAACAGCGACCACCGTCGTCAGGAAGGAATGCTACTGGTCAAGAAGACCGTGACCTTGCGGCTGCCGTCGAGCTCCTGAGCTGCAGTTTCAACAGCAACAATGGGCGCCCGGTGGGTGTTCCCGCTGATGCTCCTCCCGTGCCTCCTCTGCCGGCGCAATACCTCGATCAAGCCGCATCATTCTCCAGTGCAGGGTTCAGTGGTGGCTTCAGCGCAGGATTCAGCGCAGGATTCCTCAGCAGCTTCCCCAGCAGACAGCCCGAGAGCTTCACTCGCGGTGAAGTTCGCGGCGCCGATGTCAAGATGGAGGACAACGACAGTGTCATGGACGATGACGACTTTGACCGTCGATCTCGATCTCGAAGCGACGAGGACGACGATGGCGTTTTCGGACGGATGGAAGAGTAGCGCTTCTGCCATCGACCATTGATGCCGACGATATCTGAGGATATGAGTTCATGACCGCGAGGGGAAGACGAGGGGAGGAATGTTTCATTTGTACCACCATATACTAAACCCTGTAAATGAGGTGGTTCTGTCTCCGCCGCCGATCTCTCAGCACCAAGGAGTGGAGGGCCCGATCTTGCATCATCATGGCGAGGCCATGGGAGGGGGAGCAAGGCGTTGGGCGCCGGGGGGGGGAGGAGATCGAGATTGCATCTCCATGAGGTTAAAGTGAGAGACGGAGAAGGCGTCGAGCGAACGCCCAAAGTATCACACTGATGGATCTTACGATACAAACGAGTGCGATGTCCACACGAATGGCCGCAAGCTCTTTTGATCGCTTTGACGCCAGCATAAGAAATAAAGAGAAAAAAAGATCAAAAATCGGCATGTGCAAGTTGTGACCTGTTTGGCCTTGATGACGGAGATGGTTGGCAATAAATGACTGGCTGTAGTCGGTGGCTCTTGTTTACCATGGCGATGGTTGGCTGGATTGATGCGGCAGGTTGGCAGGCTCAAGCCAGCAACAAACTTAACCAGACAGCATCCCTGGAGCTTTGCTCCCGAAGGCGAAGATTTGCATGTGAGCTCATCAAGCTTTGAAGATCACACAGGCACCCAGGCAAGCACACGGGAGGCTGGTGGAACAGAGCGTTAGAGAGAGGGGAAATGTTTGGGCCCGAGACGCGAGGGAGGCAATTGGGTATTTTATGTTTCTAGGTTGGCGATGAAGATGATGAAAGCATGCAGGAGAGGGGGGGGAAAAGCAGAGAAGAGAAAACTCTGCAACATACGGATCGAATAAACGGAGCAAGTAAAATTCGATCCTTGCGAGCACCCGCTCGCTGTGGAGTTTGGGGTGCTGCAGTGGGCGGAAGCACGGCGGTCGTTCGGGGGCCGGCGGTATGGGGAATGAGCAGACGGTGGCAGCAGCGACAACAAGCAGGACGGTCCAGCTGCCCCGGGCTGGCTGCCAGCTAGCGCCAGCTGTCAAAGCCTCCAACCTAGCTGCCTTACCTAAGGCAATCAGCCATTGCGGGCCCTTTCAGCGTCCTTCACGCTCACCACCTTCCTCTAGCTGATGTTTCCCCGGCGACGTCACCTTACCCGCAAGCACAGCTTTCTTCTCCACTCGTCAACATCATAGGCCACGATTACCCGTATTGGTGGGAGAGGAAGGTCTCACTTTTTTCTCCCTCTTACCTTCTTGAGCTCATTCTGTCGCAAGTCGCAAACGGTAGCTGCGCTTCGCGTCGTCTTATCGTGCTATCGCCCGATTTTTCGTTTCCTCTACCCCTCTTGCTGGGCGCATCGCTAGGTGTACTTACTCCTTTTAATCGGCTCTTCGAAGCAGACACTCACTCACAACACCTCCACAACATACCAAAAAAACAAATCACAATGCCTACTCTCAGGAGAAGAGCTGCCTCACGGCCCGTCGAAGACGTCGACATCGACGTTGACGAGACCAAGACTCGCGCGGTCGAACCTGTCGCGAGCAACCTCGAGACCCTGGCCACCGCGCCTGATGGACAGCTCGAAGCGCTCGGCGTCGTCAAGGATGCGACGGAGGTCACAACGAAGGAGGAGATCACAGAGCAGATCAGCGAAAGGGATCGCGACCACCAGCACCCCAGACGGCAGCGCTCGCACCTGCCTACCGCGCTACAGTTCCCCCTCGTCGCCGTCCTGAGCTTCAGCATTTCGAGCTTGTGCTACAGCTTCCTCAGCGAGTGGAGTCGCGGAGAGCTGGCAGGCATCTCCAAGAGCCTTGATACCTGGGGAGAAGTCGCGACACTGGCTGGATGGAGAATGTGAGTTGTCCCTGGGTTCGCGAGAGGTCCATCGGCGACTGGCCACGCGATTGCCGCATTGAATGCGCGTTTACTGATATGGTTTCTTTGGACAGATTCGAGCTTGCTTTGGGTTGGTTCGGCAACTTCGACAGCTACGATCTCGCTGCGCTCAACTTGCTCGCGCATGGTCCACCGGTATGTTCAATCTCGTCGTGGACGGTGGTTCGGAGACATCCGAATCAAGCTTCTCGGCGTACTGACGAGAAGTTATGTTTAGGTTTACCTCATTGCAACTTTCTACAAGATCAGCCCTGCCACCGCAATTTCGGCACTGGGCATCGAGATGCTTTCCACCTTTGTACCATTCCAGCTCCTTAGGCCTCTATCGGGCGCGCACGCCGGCGCTAAGAACGTCGCCAACCGCGAACTCCTTTCCGACGTCTCAATAACCATCTTCACCACCGTCCTCGCGGCGGCCACCTACAGCGCCACCCTCTTCGTCTCGTCGAAGACGTACCTGCCGACGACACTGGTGATGTACTTCAAGGGCCTGCCCACCTTGGAGCCCGCCTACGGTTCCAACTTCGTGGCCACGCTCCCTGTTACATTGGCTTTCGGTATCGCTGCGAAGACCTACATCTTCACACCATTTGTGGCGACCGGCAAGACCACGGAGGATGGTAAGCTGGAGGAGTTCGACCCCGCCACGGCTACGCTGGGCGAGACCCTGGCTTGGAACCTGTGGGGCTACACCACACGCGCGAAGGTCGTCATTTTCCGCACCACGGTGGCTATGATCTTGACGGGTGTCAACACATACTTGCAGACTTTCATGACGGTCAACGGCGTTGAGTCTTATGGTGCTGCCCTTTACGCCGGTGCCTGGGTTGCTGCTGCATTCCTCACAGGCGTCGGCCTCGGCTTCGTCGGTGGCGGAGAGGCGTAAGTGTGGGAGAGCTTGCCTCACTTTGTACTGTAAACTAGGGGGACGGCCAGCTTGGCGGGGCAGACTTGGGAATTGCTTTTGGGTTCAAGAGGAGTTTGTCGGGCAACTCGTCATCAGCCACGGGCGGGTTTACTGCGAGCTGCTTTTTGCAGCTTTGTAACGGGCAGAAGAGGAGGCTGGCCATCTGTTTGGGGCAGACCACGGGGACTGCGAAAGGTGCACAACATGGATGTTGCGCCTCGCTCCGTCAGTCATCAAGCTTCTGTATACCATTTCTGCTTTTTTTTGCTTTTCCTTTTCTCTCTCTCGTATCTATCTTGAGTAATGCACAACTCAATATCTCTTCAAAAGCTGTGTCTCGGTGAGGGCTCCCAGAAACCGGTTTTGAATGCAGCAAACCTGGGCATACACTGGTCTCGTCGCTACGATCTTGCCCTTTCGGGGGTGACGTGCCGGCCATGATGAACCCGCAGTCAGCCTCGCCTGGACAATAGAGCTGGAGGCTAGTCCATATCAATCGGCTCTGTGCAGCGCGCTAGCGGGAAAATGTCTCTGGCGCCTGATTGGGGACCGGCTGGAGGAGGAATTGAGTTGAGTGGTCGGGCAGCCGACGTAAGGCTGAAAATGTGGGGGGTAGTGGTGGTGGTAGACGAGCCCAAGAACGCGACGACGCAAGAACCTGGCGGCCTGGAAAGAAGGAGCAATTCATTCGGGCTTTGCTGCGGTGTCTACGCGACATGGGCGGAGAACACAGCTGAGGCACCCTTTCTCTGCCCGCTCTTAATCAATGCATGTTTTGGTGAGGCGAGCTCACTTTTTCTTCGTTGGTTGATGTAGCGATGTGGTCGGACATTGGGCATGCTTTTCTTTGTAAGGGTGCAGGCGAGGCTGCGCCCTCCCCTCCTCCTGGTGACCGAGAAGGTCGGGTCGGGATGATTTGCGCAGGGCTTGATACCGAAAGGCGGGTTACTTGGACTGTGTTTCTTGTCAGGCTTTCTTTTTGCGGGCCCCACCGGGGTTCGGGGAGGGAACTGCCCGCGGTTTCTGTTTCCCGGGTATTGGTGATGAACTGAGACTATGGAGAGGAGTGTGTTCAGGTGTTCATGGGGGCGCGGACATGGTCATGGTCACGAATGGGATGGATGCTTGTTCCGGCGTCTGCCGCGCTTGGGGAGGCGTGGGTGAGGGCGGGATGATTTGCCCAGCGCAGGGCGGTGACGTGCAGCCGGGGTCATGGTGTTTGTTTCTTGGGATGGTGTTGACGATGATTTGCCTTGCATTTCTTGGGACATGCAGATCTTAGCGCAGGTGAGTATGCCTGTTCCACGTTGCGTGACGGTCGATCGGATACCTATCTGGTGCTCTCGGGCCCTTGCTTCTGGTGGTGACCGGTCATGTTTTGCGCGGAGGTGGGAATGCTCGAGGTTGACTCTTGCTGGGGTTCGCGGAGGGAGAGGAGAGTGGAATTGCGTCGGATGCAACCTGGAGTGTTCAGCTTTGCGTGCTTGTTCTGTGGGTTGTATGATGCGGCTGAGGCGTTTGTCGGTGGGATATCGATGACTTTTCTTCGAGGACGGCGTTCTTGAGGAGCGTGGGGACTTGGGGATTTCCATATATGAGTTTGGGATCTCCTCGAATAGAGATGAGATTTAGAATGGGCATCGTATTCTTCTTTCACGGAGCATTATTCTCAACATTATTCTGCATTTGCTGCTGCGTGTCTATTGGTTCTCCCAATGTCTTCTTCCAGATCCAAGAAGTCGTCCAGGAAAGGCCAGGAGAGCACGCGAGAACACAACTACGAAGAGCAGTACGCATCACCGGCGGGGACGGACAGCTACTATGCTTCCTCGTCGACGACAGCACCAACCACTGCTGACCCGGGGACACCCAAGCAGACGGTGCTCAAGTCCAAGTCCATCAAGAGCGAGGGCGAGATCACGCTCCAGGGACCCATCGAGGTTGCTGGGTCGGTGAGGTCGGGGGGTAATCTCACGTTCAACGGGGACTTTGACGTCCGGGATAAAGTGGAGGCGTATGGAGGGATTGAGGTTAATGGAAATCTGTCCTGCGAGTGAGTCCCTCGGGGAATTTGGGCTGGAAAATTTTGGGTGCTGATGAATTTGCAAGGGGCAAGATGAAGGCGTATGGCAACATCAATGTGGCGGGGTACATGTCTGTCGGGTAAGCAATACGACCGGGTTCAAGCACTTGACTGACTGGAAGCTAATGAGGATGGTCCAGTGACAAAGTCAAAGGCTTCGGAAAGTTGAGGGTTTCCGGCACATGCGAGGCCAAGGAGCTCGAGATTTATGGCAACACGACGATCAATGGCTTCCTGTAAGTCACAGATGCCCCCTTTCTTTTTCGTGGAGCACGACAGTGATCGTAATGCTGACGGTGTCGCGATGTAGAAGATGCAAAAAGATGACGTTGTATGGCACCCTCACCATTATTGGCGAGAACTCTGGGTATCAGGCCGAGGAGGAGGAAAAGATTTGGGGTGCGATTATCAGCCGCGAGGAGGAAGCGCGCTGGTGAAGCATGGGATGGGATGTGTGTGGTGTAACTGAGACATGCATGCGAGCGTCTTCCCGGGGTTCTGGGAGATGGACGTGGGATGCAGGGGAGGTAGTCGGGCTAGCTGAGTTGGAATTATGGGAAACGACCGGCGGGAAACATTGTTTGTACGATATGGCGTTGGGAGGCTTTTGTCCGTTCGCTTTTCGGCGTTGGGAATGGCGTTCTTCAATGGGCTGGCTATTTTTAGACACATGTTGAATTGAAGTGTCCTTGATAGAAAGATGCTTCCGGAGATTGAAGTCGTGTATATTCAAGAGCCTGTGGTTCCGAGGAGAGGAGAATAAGTCTGCCTAAGAGTCCAGCTGGATGGCTTCAGCTCTGAAGTCGAAAGCTGCGTATGACGATCTCGATTGGCATTGTTGATCATTGACACTAAGGTAGAGAGTCATCTGGTTCGGCGAGGTCCACCGTGACGGGGGAAATACTGACCTGGCCCGTGCTCGAGCCGCCATGGGGTCCGGCGGAAGCTCGGATATGGAAGTTGTATGTTCCGAAAGCCAGCACAGACCAAGTCAAGGTCAGCTCAACAAGGATCTGTCAGTGGATGTCAGGGGCCCCGCTACTTCCTGCTAGCGTCAGGAAGCTTCCCAAGCTAAACTGGGCAACGCTCAAGGTCGCGACTCCCCTCGAAAACGCGCCAGCCGACAACATCTCAAAGTATGCGCAGTATCGAATTGCAGCGCAACCAACACCCACAACCGCAATTCACGATACAAATGCATTCATAGGGATAAACGCCCCCAAGAAGCGGCCGCAGAGACATTTTCCAGCTCAGCAAAGATGGCCACCACCGAAGAGCGCGCCGGAGACGCCATGGACGTCGATGTGTCACCCAAAAACAAGACGACGGTCGAGCACGACATCCGCCAGTCCCTTGGCTCCATCAGCAACTCCGTTGAATCTCTCGAGATGCGCGCCGATCCCGATGCGCAAGCCACCGTCACCGACTTTCTCGACTTCACCGAGTACCTCCCTTCCGATATGATGCGATCCCTTACCCTGATCGGCAAGCTCGACCAGACCTACTCCGAGGCCTCCCTCAACGTCCACAACCTCACCTCCACCTGGGGCAAGCTTCCCAGTCTTCCGGCCGACGAGAGGCCCTCACCCACACAGCTACGCGCCGATATCTCAAGCAGCCTGAATCATGCTGTCAGCTCGAGGGTGTACTCGCATGCCGAGGCGGTGCGCATGTCAGAGAACGTCAACCGGCATTATAATCGCGCAAATGCGATCCTGGCGAAGTTGAAGAACATGATGGAGAACTATCCCGCGGAGGAGCAGAAGAGCCCTGTGGCAACGTCCAAGTCGCCGCAGATGGTCAGAGCACCCAAGATGATGCGGACCGGGGATGGGGAGAAGGTGCGGCGTCCACGGATTCCTAGGATTACTGTTCCTGGTGAGGTTCTCCCGCCGTACGACCAGTTTGTGGCCTACTCGGATGATAGCGACGAGAGCTCCTCCTCCGAGGACGAGGAATCTCTTCCACCCACCCGGTCTACGCCTGCACCAAGAATCAAGGTCGTCAAAACACCCAAAGCAAGACCTCCAAAGACCCCGAAAGCACCGGCATCGCGCCCTCCCAAGATCCACACTGTTCCAGCTACTCCTGCCGCTGCGTTGCAGCCGCCACCGGAGAATGCCGTGATAGGAAGCACGGATGCCCCCTGGCTGCAGCTGACGCCCTGGGAGCTTGCCAGGCTCAGGAAGCGCATGAAGAAGAACGCTACGTGGAACCCAAGCGATACTATGATATTGCGAGAGCTAAAGACACTTGGTCGTGGTATCGATGCCTACAAGGAGGCAAAGAAGAAGGCCGAGGATGAAGGCAGAACCTTTGATCAGGTTCCGCCGGCTCTTGCGCCTGATGCTGGATCTGAAAACAAGCCGATTCCCGAGGGCGCTATAAGTGCTGCTGCCCTCGCATCCGACGACATTCAACTGAGCAACAGGGGTATGAAACTAAACGAAGCGAAGAAGTTGAAGCGGGAGTCGTTAGCCAAACAGGCGGCCGAGGAGGCTGAGGAATCCGCCCGGCAGTTCAGAGAGGCAGCGCGGCTTTTGATGTCTAGCGACAAGCCACCCGCACCGTCAGTTGCCAATAACGAGCAGACAAAAGCAGCGCCCAAGTCAAGCTCGAGGTCTAGGGCGAAGGCGAATGGCAACAAGCGGAAAAGAGACTCCATCCCAGAGGCGGAAGCTGAGAAGCCAGAAGTAGTCGAGACGCCAGCGCCACGTCCGGCACCGAAGCGCACGAAGACGGAGACTCCGGTCCCGCTGCCGAATCTGAGAGCAAATCTTGCCTCTCAGCCGTTGACAGAAACTCCCATTCCGCCACCGGTTCTCACGCCAGGAGGTTCCGCTGCCACGCCCAAGATGACTACGCCGGTGCCCATCCCTATGCCAGGTCAGGAGCATGCACCTGGGACAAATACTGCGCCAAAGCCTGCCAGTACGAGTGTACCAGCGTCGTCGCCAACTGGCTCTGTCGTTCAGGCTGGACCACCTCCCGCGCCCATCCCGGCGAACATTGTAACAAAGCCACCGGCCGAGACGCCGATTCCACTGTCTCCCAAGAAGTCAACGACACCAATTCTTCCACCTGTTCGTGACCCCGGAACACGTAGAGAGACAAGGGGCGAAGCTAAGAAAACCCAGCAACAAGTTGATCCTCCTACATCTGTGCCGCAGCCCCAGCTGCCGCTCGTACACCGCTCATCGTCCGCCGCGCCGTCTATCAAGCAGTCGTCCTCCCGGGCGGCGACGCCAAGCACCACACCCGTCCCAGAGAGTCGTCGTCCCAGCTCGCGAGGAAAAGCTAGTAGTCAAGAACCACAGCCCTCACTGGCCGCCGAGCGACCCCGTAGAACTAGTACCGCTAGGAACACTCCTGTGCCAGAGATTAGACAGCCGAGCAAGAGAACCAGAAAGCCCGCGCCTGGTATCGTCAGCAAGACGAACGCTGGAGGCAGTAGTGCCGCCTCCAAGCGAAAGGCCGCGCCGAAGAAGAAGCGAACCCAAAAGAAGGAGAAGGGCCAGCCGATTGAGATTGAGTTGGAGGAAGACGATGAGGGAAACCCGATTGACCCCGACGAGCCGAGGTACTGCGATTGCAACCGCGTTAGCTTCGGGGATATGATTGCATGCGATAACGAAGTAAGTCTTGCTGCTTGGCAAGAGCATCCGCTTGAGCTAACAACTTGCCCAGAACTGCGACAAGGAATGGTTCCACCTGGAGTGTGTCGGCATGGCGCAGATACCCGCGCGCACGACGAAGTGGTATTGCCCTGATTGTCGCGTGCGTCTGAACATTGGAGAGAAGGGTGAGGTGAATGCTAGGGGTATCAAGATGTAAGATGACGCGGGGACACGGTATGATTTATTGGGCACTGCGACGGCGTTGACGGGGGTTGAGGCGGACAGGGCCGCGACACCCATCATGACTACAGGTCATGACTGTACTTGTACTACTAGTGTATACCCTCTTGCAATGCTCATACTTTATTTGGTTGACGAACAGACACACCTGTCGGTGCCCGGAAAGTAGGACGCGAGGAAATGGGGACGTAAAAGAAAGGGGAAGTAGAAAAAGGAATCCCAACGAGATTCGAACCTCTAGCCCCAGCGTTGTATATGGTGGACTCGTGTTGAGCTGACATTTGGGCCATACTCGGCATATTCACGGCCACCGCTACACCCGCTATTGCCTGGCTGGAGGTGTGAACCTCCTTATATCCCAATGGCACCTGCCTCGGGCTGCTTCACTTGCGCCTTCTGCTGCCGCTTTTTGCACAGTGCCTTTTTCGACCTAGTGTACCTTCCTCGCCCACTCTACGTTCTCTTACTTCTCTTACTTCTTTTCCTTCCTTTCTCCCCTCGACTCTGAATTGACTGCGACTCAGCCCGTTGATTGGAAAACCTCTCACCTCTCAACATTCCGGGCATCTTTCCGCATCGACCTCCGTTCACCTCCGGTGGCTGGACCCACTTTGCCTATATTGGAAGTAACTGTGAACTCTCCCTCCAGGTTCAAAGTGCAACGCGTTATTGCTTTTCTCGCGTCGCAGATCTAGCTGCACCTGCCTTGCGCGGCTGCATTCATTCTTTTCACTTCGATTCAATTCTAGACGGTTCCCTCTTCCTTTTCACGTATTTAAGCCGTCGGTTTGCCGCCCTTGGAATCGATCTCAAGCCAGCTACTGCTGCCCGCGACGCGCGTCTCATCGAACCTCATCCAAGTCAGACGCCCTTTCCTTGCAACTTCTAGATTCAGACCATGGGAATCAATGGGTAAGTTTCATCTGTGAAGCAGGGTCAGACGTGGGCTGATAATTATTCATTTTAGGTTCTGGGATGTCATCGACGAGGCAGGCGTCGTCACGTCCCTGGCACAATGGTCTACGGACCACATCAAGGAACATGGCAGACCACTCCGCATAGCCATAGACGAAGCGCACTGGCGTTACAAAGCTATCACTGTTGAAGCCTTCGAGGAGATCAAAAAGAGTTCGTCGCCACACTCCTCTATTCCGTTTGATTTCTCACGCACCCAGCTTGCCCATGCTCTTTCCTTTTGAATCCCTACTCACACTTGTCCAAAAAACCGAAATGAGGCACATCTAATAGTTGCTCATCTAGGAACTCCTCCCGCCAGACCACGCGAGTTGAACATGCTCGACCGCATTTGGTCCCTGATGCATATCGGTATCGAGATCATCTTTGTGTTCGATGGTGAAGGACGGCCAGATGTCAAGCGCGACAAGAAGACCGAGGATTCTAAAGGACGCAAGGCCAGGGAAGAGAACAGCGGTTTTTTCAAGGAAACCTTGACGAAACTTCACATACCCTGGCGCCAGGCTCCTGGCGAAGCCGAGGCTGAATGCGCTGCCCTGCAGAGGCTAGGCCTAGTGGATGCGGTTTGGTCAGAGGACTCTGACACGCTTATGTTTGGGTGCACCGTCCTCGTCAAAAATCTCCTCAAAAGCAATGGACAAAAGAGCAAAGACGAAGCAAAAGTGTATCGGCTGAGAGATATCGAACAGAAGACGCGTATTACAGCGAATGGTATCGTTTTGTATGCCATGGTGGCGGGGTGCGACTACACCAAAGGCCTGCACGGTTGTGGTACGGCTGTTGGCAAGGAGTTGGCTGCAAAGAAGATACTCGTGGAAGAATTTTTTTAAAACATTGGCAAATGCGAGCGAAAGAAGCTGGAATTTGTGGCGAAGGCGACTAGAGGCGCAACTGAACAATCTCAAACCCGAGTTGAGATCTCACTTCGACAAAGACAAAGCGAACATCAGCCAGTTTCCGAACTTTCAAGCGCTGCAATATTGTCGGAATCCCAGAGTTTCCAGCGATAACGAACTACGCAACCTAGACTGCATGCGCGGTGACTGGTACAAACGCTATTCCACAGAGAGCTTGCGGACAACTATACCGTACATGAGAGACAGATTTCACTACAACAAACCATCAAAATGGTGGTTTCGTCACCTGGCGCCCGTTGCCTTGAACCAGAGGTTGCTGGCCCGGGAGCCCGGCGCTCGCCATCTCGTCAATAATGTCACGCAGAAGAGGAGTAAGGTCACCAGTATTGTCGATATTGACCCACGGCAGATATTTCCAGGCATTGAGGAAGCTAGATGTCCTCAGGGAATGCTTGTGCTTAACGGGTTTCCGACTGGAAAAGAGGCTGACCGCGGCGTCGTGGGGAAGCGTCTTGAAATTGTCCAGTCTGTGATACTGGACGCGGTTCTCGGCTGGGGAATGTCCGACGAAGAATTCTTGGAATGGCGGAAGGGCCCAGAGAAGGCATCAGCTGGAAATGGCAAACCCGCAGCCAAGAAAAGTGCGTTACCAAAAGTCCAGACAAGGCAGCGCGGGCGAAAGAGGAAGGCAGAGAATTCTGCTCGAGTAACGCCACTGCCTAAACGACCGGCAACATCCAAACCCCCGGCAAAATTCAAATTATACGACGACAATTTCGTGGACTTAATAGGCGACTCTTCATCCCAAGAAATAGGCTCAGGGGCAGTACCGTCAGGTGCTCTTGGAGCGGCAAGCAAGCCACTAAACATTGTCGACAAATCAACACCGCTCAAACCTACCAATCGAGTCAGAGAAGAATCTGTGAGCTTTCCCTCACCAAGGAATAGGAATGAATTGTCAGTGTCACGAGAGACTCGCCAGACCCAAGAAGATGGTGTCAGCGAAGTTTTGAAAACGCTGAGGAAGCATTACTCCGCGGCCAATTCCGCCAGACATCCGCTATCAGGGAATGTCGGTTCGGCGCCTGTGTTGTCATCTTTGGCAAAACAAAAGGAGTTGCAGGGCAAGGGTGGGAGTATTGAAAACCCAATCAACTTAGACGATTGACGGGAAGTGGATTTGAATCGCGCGCTAAGTACTTCATCTGAGATGTTTGACCAAACTAGATTAGCTTTTGCTCGACTATGCAACTGAATGATTAAATAAAATCTGCTTCACTTGAAAGTCTCACGCTCTGATTGTACTAAACACAATCAAGGCCGTCATGTATCAAGTTCCTTTAGAAGTGAGATTTAGGCCACAGAGACTGGAGCAGACACAACATAAGAGATTTCGGGGTAAAAGCATCTGTCTGACTTACGGCTGTCTTCATGACCAGATAATTATGCAGTTCTGAGTTCATTTGTGCACGCCTCATGTAAAACTCTCGTCATTCCAGACTCACTCATTTACTCCATAGTTGCGACGCCACCTGAGTAACTTGACACTCAATAGGTAGCTTAATCTAACACAAATGGTTGGGTGCATGAAACCGAAACTAAGATCACACACATCCCACGCAACGAGTTGTGTTGTACTCCGTGATCTTCAATGAAGGATATAACAAATTTTTGTTTCTGAAACCAGTATCAAATGCTGCGCTGTAGCAAAAACACTCCCCAGCGCCTAAGTTAGCAGCGAAGCTATTAGAGATACATGCGTAGATTTCTGCCTTGCAGCAATAGAAAGCAATCCGCCCCCCACACACATACATGTACTTTACTTTTTACAAACAACCACCAATCTTGCCAGGTCGTGAAATATTGTTCACAAGAAACGACAGCGAGCTAAACTACTTCTTCTCCCGCTTCAAAAACTCGGTGACGACCTCAGGGAAGGTGTCGACGACGCTGCCCTTCTCAGCCTTCCAGCCAAGCTTCTCCATCCTGGAAGCGCTGACGCGCATGTTGATTCCGTACATGATGGCAATGTGCATGGCCCAGGTGTCCGGCGGCGGCGGCGTGTCGTCGGGGTCGTAGTCGCTTCCGCCCATGCTGGTTCTCGCGGCCTCGACCACGCTGACCGACTTAATCTCCTCGGTTTCGATAACGTCGTGCTGCTTAAGAACGGGCACGAGGTGCTTCATGAACTTGGCGAACGAGATGTCCTCGCCGGTGGCAAAGTAGTACGCCTCCGGTCCCCAGAGCTCAAACGGCTCAGAGTCTGACGCACCATTGATGGCTTTTCCAATGAGGATCAGGAAGATCCTCGCGAGGTCGGAGACGTCGATCCAGGCGTGGGTGTTCTCTCCCTCGGCGATTTGCCAGCCCGTCTTCATGGCACGGGCGGTGAGGAAGATGGCGGGCGTCGTGATCGGGGTCGGGTGCTCGATGGAGGGGCTCATGCCGCCGACGAAGCCGGGCGAGACGATGGCCACGTTGACGTCTGAGGCCGCATCGCGCACGATCTTGTCAGTCACGGCGTGCGTGTGGGCTTCGCCCTTGAAGGCGAGGATGTCCTTGATGTCCTTGATGTCGTCCCACCAGCGGGCGTCCTTGGAGCCGGCGGGCTCGTCCCAGATGAGAGAAGCGCCCGAAGTGTGGATGTAGTATCCCTTGGGTCCTTCGCGCGCCTTCAGGCCCGCGAGGATCGCCTTGATGCCCGCGTTGTGCGTGATGTCCGGGGAGGTGTTGATGACGATGTCGGCCTCCTTGCTGCACTTCTCGAGAAGCTCAAAGTTGCCCGTGTCACCGACGACGTAGCTGACTTGCGGGTACTTGCTGACCAGACGCTCTGCCTTTGCCTCATCCCGCACCAAGACCTTCACTTTGGCGTCGGCATGTTGCTTGAGAAGTAGTTCAAGCACAGCGCCGCCGATGTGGCCTGTACCGCCAACACTGTGAACAACTGGTTAATATCTTATCTCTTCGGTGAGACGGCGATGAGAAAACAACTCACAAAAAAATCTGAGCCATGGTTGACGATCAATGTCCGAGGTCTTGGCCGGTGCTTCCGGGAGAACCACGTTTCAAATCCTGGGAGCCACGAGATTTTGATTACCCGAGCGACCCCTCACTAATCCAATGAAGATCTTTGTGGTATTAGACTCCACCGGTGTGGGACGTTGATGTCCAGGGGCCGTCTGCGAATCGAACCCCAGACAGTCTGTGGAGCTCTCATGCAAGAACAGCTCAGTGGTTGCATTACTTTGAGGTCTGCCAAGTTGATGAATGAGCCTGATGCGGCATGTGCTCTGCGTGGTACGAGTTTAAAAGTACGGCATTTGGAATGCATTTCGTTATCGCTACGCTTCATTACGTTGGCCGATATCAATGACGTAGTGGTAGGGCCTTTTGACAGTTATGCTGGGTGAAGAAAAGATCTTTGTTGCTGTGCAGGGCGGAAGAAGCTGCAGAACATGGTGTACAAGGGGAAAGGTCTCAGGATCACCAACTGATTATTATATAAGATTGTTCGACCCCCATACTGACTTGACGACTCCGCCATCCATGCTACGAAGCCTCGGGCGGAGTTGGACATATCTCTTACACATAGGTGATTCTAAGTTACTTGTGGAGGATGTAAGTCGACTGTCATTTTGATCTTCGCTGTTGTCCTCGGTATTTTTCTTGGCCTTAGCAGGTGCGTAATTGATCGCACAAAGCCTTATGAATCTAATAACGGCTCAAACCCATATGAAGTAACTGGTGCGGCTTCTCAGTACTTGGTGATTCGTTCTTTTGTAATCATTCTTGAACAGATAAGCCTCTTTCTGTGAGTAGATCAAATTTCAAAATGTACCGCTGGCATAATTGGGAAAAGTAGTTGATGCTAAAGATAGTAAAGATGTCCGCTCGGATAGCATATCTACTTAGAAATAGCTAACGACTTTGAAGCAACCGTGATCTCTCAAGAAACCCTCACCCTCAGCCGAAAACATCCATTGAATTGCCGACGGAGACTCAAACTTTTCGGTGACCATGTAGACACAATCCTTCTTGATATCTGTGGGAGATTCCATCTTACTGTACACTGCGTTTGGCAATCGAGCCTTAGTACCAACGATGATGGTAACTCCGCGATATTTGCGGAGGTCGCCCGGTAGAATCTCTCCTCTTCGAGAAGACCAGACTAGTTGTTTCCACAAGAGGTCCGTCCAGTGCAGGCCAGAGAGTATGTCTTCGTATGGCAGCTTGTCAATCTGCTGGACTGGTATCGTGATCTGTATGAGCGCGATTGATGAGTGAGTTGCCCTGCGCTTCGCGTAAGCGCCTTCGAGTTGGGCGACCTCGATATAGGGGCTGAAGTAGAAAGCTGATGAATGTCCATTGAAGTCTGAAGGAGCAGGACTTCGAAGATTCGCGATGCAGTCAAACGCTCCGTTCTTGTCAAAGAGCCGATGGGCACGACCCAAGTCTGCAGCTTTGTACAGTTTCAATTTGTACGGAGGCCCACGATTGGCCTCGTGTGGGATGTCTCCAGGTGCCTCGCCATCGTTCTCTGCTGTTGGAGATTGCAGGGACGGAATTGTCATGGGTTGGTTTGCGCATTTTTGCAGCCAGGCGTAGCGCATCTCGACGGTGTCTTTAGCCCAGAACCGTGCAGACTGAGCCAAGTGAAGGTGTTTGAATTCGGGGTCCATAATGGCATCTTGCGTATCATTGTTGATGCCGTAGCGGGTGAGCGAGTTTCGCCATTCTGTTTCGTCGTCTCCCCAAACATCTCCGTCGTCTCTCTCCAGACCTGCGATAAAGAAGTGATCGAACGTCATCTGCAGGCCTCCATCATAAGGGTCTGTCTCTCGGCTAACGGGCCCTCCCGGCCAATTTGACCACTTCGTCCAGAATTGCTCTGCCTTTTCCTGCGAGAACCCAATCTCGAGGAGGGTTTCGAGGGAAACCACAGAGTTGGTAGACATCTTAGCTGTGGCTTGGCAGAGTCAATTTGTTGACGAAAGTGTAAAGTTGGAGCTGCGAAATCGGGATTGTAGAATGAACAATCGAAAGGAAACGACAGGATGATGCAGATAGTGCTGCATTTAAATAGGATTATGTAGCTTCCAGGTATGCAATTTTTCGAGCACCTTGTTACACATCACTGCAACCATTTTGTCTTCTGGGTTAGTCGTCTTCGAAAGGTTTCTGCGTGGGAGAAGTCTCCGCCTTTGCCTCCGAAGCAAATTACTGAAGCTGAAATGCCAGTGTTTTTCGATGGATTAATATTTGGCATTGAGTAGAACTTCAAGGTCGGGTTGATTCTTTTGTTATGCGTCACTGGTGATGTTCTGATGTCACGAAGTGACTAATTTACTTCTCAAAAGCTGAAGGTTGTAAAGGTTCCGTGTGTTCCTATAGGTGTTACCTTTGTTGGTCTTGATGTCTAGTTCATCTTCAGCTTAAGTATTTGATGTGCAGCAAGTAAAACACAATTACGCCTAAGAGGTCCTCTGAACGGATTATAACATAAGAGCATTGCCCAACTTTCAGGCAGATGCACACTCCCCTTCTCCGTACTCTTGCCATACCCTTAACGTACATACTCTTACCATTCGTCCTTTACAACTAATAAGAACACACCACCACCACCACCACCACCACCACCACCACTAAATCGCTCCTCAAGCGAGAAAGACTACCACAAAGAAGGCTTCACCGACGAGATTTGGGATCCCATCAAGAGCGCAGTCGTAGAGGTAGGCAACATTGCTAAGTTCAGCCAGAAACCACACCTCGCAAGAAAACTGCTCTCTACGCATGGCCGCTTGCTGTGTGAAGCAGCATCTCGAGACCGCGTTTGGGGCATCGGATACAGTGCAAAGCATGCCATGAACCAACGAAAGCACCGGGGAGAGAACCGCTTGGGAAAGGCGCTGATGGCCACATGTGAGCACCTGAGGAAGGAACAAACCCGTGGCCAGAGATCGTGGGATCAGTGGCAAGACTGAGCCGTCATTCTCCCCTTCCGCGACGACTTCAGGGATATCGACAAAGCCTTCCCCATCCACCGCTACCACGATGACATCGGTCCATCCACCAGCAACTTCCCAGAGGGCAAGCTACCACAGACGATTGTACTTGTCGCCCTGCCCGATGTTTGCTCCCGGATACTGTTGGCGCAATTAACGGCCCATTACCGTCGGCAAACACAACACTAACATCTGCAGCAGCAAGAACAACAACATGCCCAGCACTAGGGCGCCCATCACCAGCAGTCACTCGCACTGCGCTGCAGCCCGCAGAAGCGAAACTTTATAATAAACAGCAAAAACATGCTCAGCATGAGGGCTTCTATCATCGGCGGTCATCCGAACCCTGTTCCAGTATCCGGCCGCTGCATCTCGCAGATAGCGAGCAAATACATTGAGTACATATTTTGAGCTGGCGTAGCTGGCTACCCCAACAACACATATCTCACCTGTACGGGCAGTTCCGCCCAATACCTATCCAAAGCCTCTGAACTTCGCGGTTTGACTGTTACCAACTTGTCAGTTGCCACAAGCTCACTGAACCACACTGCTCACGCTCCAATGTCTTGGTTCCTCTGGAGGATCAGTTTGGGGGATAGGTTTTGGTCTCCAAGTCAAAGGCTTTGCAGAGTCTTCGTGTTAAGTCTGCAGCCAACATCTAATTATTCAAACGTCAAAAATAGCAATACCACATGTGCCGCGACAATATGATCCAAACAAATGTGAAAACTGAATGGAAGAGCCAGTTCAATGCTTAAAGTAACGTTGCTTAGCCTCTATCGCCAAGAAATCCACTGGAATGCTGTCTCTCTCAGTGAAATGCACAATCTCAGAGATGCCCCAGAATGCATTTGTGCAATGGCAAAAACCGACAAAAAAAGTTTGGTTCTCCCCTTCCAGAATCGAACTAGAGACCTTTCGATGACAATGTAACCATTACAGTCGAACGTGATGAACCAACTACACCAAGGGGAGATATCAGAGGCTAAGCCTCTCTTGGTGAGATGCTCGGTGCGGCAAATTGCAATACTAAGAGGGGCAGCGCCAATCCCAACCTCGGAACCCCGCGAAAGGCGGCACTCAGCCCGCATCTATGGGAAGGAATCTCAACGACTCTGATTACCGTTACAACTATCGCATCGTAGTTTTGAAGACGATGACGGGTTGCCGTGCGTTAGCCGCGCAATTGCACCATCGTCGTAACGGAAATTCCGACTCTCATGATGTTCTCCCTTCCCGGATAACAGTTCCGAATTTCGGGTGCCGTCAGACAAGGTGCCCGGGCCGAAGACTTGACTAACACTGGGACTTGGGACGGGTATAAACGTCACACACCTCCGCCGCCCGCTGGTGTGTGCTCGCATACGTCGAAGAAACATTATAAGTGAGGAACAGAAACAAGTTCACTGTACGAAGTCGAAAAATGGGAGAATTCGCAGCGACAGAAGGCGTCGAGCCGTACGACAGCTACTCACAGCTGGAGCCGTTCTCGCCGACCGAGACGGCTATGGACCGGGACCTTCGGCTCCGCCTCAGGGACTTTTACCGGACGAGCGACAACAAGGAGCTGAACGAGCAATGGCTGGCGTTCTTCACGCCGGACGCGAAAGTCAAGATTGGACCGCAGGCGGCCGAGAAGCACGAGAGTACGTACGACGCGGGTGATGAGTTGCAGCCGTAAGCTGACACTTGGATCAAGACCTCCGGCAGCTGCGGACGGAGATGTGGGGCTCAGTCGCGGGGAGGAAGCACTGGATCACGAGCGCAATCGGGTCAGTAACCGAGCAGGGTGTGCACGTCATGTTGAAGGGTGGTGTCAGGAGAAAGGGGCTGGATGGAAGTGAGAACGTGTTTAGTTGGGCTGGGAGTGCGGCATGGAAGAAGCACGATGGTGAATGGCGAATGGATGATTATCGGGTCTGGCTAGACCAGTGGGCTCAGATTGAGGGGCCACTGCCTTCTGAGTCCAACTTTTGAAGCGTCGAATGCGACACCTCGGACACTGTAGAGCCGAGAGGCTGGGAGTTGTCAAGGCAAATTTAGAATTGGACGACGTACGTCCATGGCATTATCCGCCGAAAGACAGATGTTGGACGAGACGCTGGGAATTGGCGCAAAGTGTGTTTTGTCGAACCCACTGACTGCGCCTTTTCACGATGGCATTCCGGTGTTCCATTCTCAGGCTGACGGACGGGAGCGCATCGAATTTGATCTCATCGATGACGATGGATTCATCCGGTAGTAGCTCCGACCTCAAACCGCTCCATGCGCTTGCGCTTCGACGAGGTCGCGTCCACGGGCGTCCCCGTGCCATGCGTCGTCCGCGTCGCCTCGTCCTGCACCATCTCGCCTCGCTTCGCTTCGTTGGATTGGGGCTGTTGTCTTAGGTAATGACCCGACGATAGCCAGAACTCAGCTTTCCCAACAGATGACTTCATAACCGGCATCTCATCTTGAAACGGTGAGGGTTGGGAGGTTCGAGGAGTTCTCCGAGATGCGAGCCCGCGGGCATAAGGAGGGGTACAAGGAGAGCCCTACCTACGTCAGTGGTGGTGTGTTGTTCTCGTGGGCCACAGGAGAGCTATGAGTGGCCCGTTCACCTGACTTGGTGGCCCCCCGTCCTCCACCGAGGGGTCAGGTGTCTTTGTCAGTTGGACGGTCTGGCCAGAAGAGTGTCGGGTGTGGCAGTTTAACAGCTGGCGCGCGATAGGATGGACGGGTGACCGATGACGGGGACGGGGACGGGGGGGTAAAATGGGATGGGCGACGGCACACCGTAAAGAGCCATGGAGAAGCGAGGTTGCGAGGCAATTTCCAGGTTGGCGGTAGGTGAAAGACGGGCAACCGTTATTTTAGTGTACGAACCGTCATGCTGTTTTCCCGGGGGAAGCTTGGTTCAGAGCGTCCAGCAGGTCGTGTCTGCGCCGCCGTCACCAGGCCAAAGCGGAATGATGGCATCGGTCACCCCCGGATCGTCACTATCATCCGTCGTCCACCGCGGGCGCAGGCGCGTGTAGGCACGCACAGCCCAGGCGTCAGCAGCTGGTCCCGGACACAGGGGTGAGATTGTAGTGATTTGACGGAGATTGATGAGCGAGATTGGTGGATGAGGGGGAGAAGGTGGAAGGAGTGAGTGACAATGGGAGTGTCAGTTCGGCATTGGTCTTGGTATTGGTTGACTGGGTTGGCTCTGACTAGACCCGGCGCCGTTGCCGCCTGCGACCTGACTGCTAAGAAAGAGTGAGAGACAGAGAGAGATTCCAAGGTTGGGTTGCCCGTCGCCGGCCTCGGCAGAAGAGACTCTGTATGCGTATGCAGAGCTCAGCTTAGCACCAGGAGTGTGGTGTGGTGTGGGAGGCCAACCGTCAGGCACATGGTAAATCGGTGGAAGTGTATGGAAGAAGAGATGGTGAGTGTTGAGCGAGACGAGGGGTCTCAGACAAAGATTGAATTCGTAGCGTTGGATTGTGTCCCTCTGACAAGCGGATGTGACTTTGATGTTTGCGTCTTCGATTTCGCACAAGGAGAGGACTACCGCGCATCTGCGGTTCCGTGTTGAAAGAGCTGCTGGAGGCGTATCGCAGATAATGCGATTGTTGCTCCTGTTGATGGCTGGGCTGGACTGAACTCCGGGACACCAGACCAGGCCAGGCCAGACCCGACTGCTCTACCGCGTAGAGAGAGGCCTGGGCGTGTCGACCTGAGTGTCAAGCAGCAAGTGTCTGTTGCTGATTCTGGGATACGTACCGCCGTACCTTAATGGCTTGCAGTGCCAAGTATCCCGAGATCGAAACAGGTATTTCTGCGGCTATTGTTAGCATATAGGATACCTCGGAAGACTTGATCATCTTCAACCTGTCCCAACCACCCCCTGTCCGATGAAGAAGGCTGGCTCCAGATTGGTGCGCTGTATCTGTAGCTGTATCCGCACTGCGTCCTGCATCCTGCCCTGCGCTACATGCCGCCGAGATGTACCGGAGGCCATGCTCGAGGGGCAGAAGATACCTCGCACCTGGAATCTCCTGCCTTGCAGTTGCAGTTGCGGGACAGTGCCAAACAGCATCAACAGCAGCAGCAGCAACATCAGCGCGCAGCACCAGTGCCCTGGATGTCCCTCTCCCCGGAAACACCCCTCACCCTCCCACCTTCTTTCATTCCAATCCTGGCCAGCTGCCTGCGCTTGACACCCCTGCACCCTGGCCCCAGTTCCTCCAACTGGCTGTCCTGATTGAAGTGGAGGGCATGGAGGGGTGGCTTGGAGGGGGGCATTCAGTGAGGCACCTTGGAGGCACCGCGCCGTCCTCGGGTTGTCGAGCTGCGAAAGCACGCAAACGCCCCGCTCCCTCCCGCGGAGAGCAGCTGCTGCACCAGTGACCTGCTGAGGGACGAAAGTGCAGGTGGACTCTGAAGGATGTCGCGAGGGGTAAATGAAGTACTGCGTCGCAATGTGGAAGTGGAAGTGGCAGGTTAGTTGGGCTGAGGGTAGGAGGGGAGGTGCTGTGTAAGGAAGGTCCGGCTTCCCGTATCTTATCTGACCTCTTCTGTTCCATTACGGCATCCGATGTACCGCTGTACCCATTCTTAGACGACCCCGGCGCGCCTGTGATTTGATGGTGGTGTACCTGACCAGGCCCGGCCTGACCTGCTGGAGACCTGCTGGCGGGGAGCACGTACCAGCACCTAGTACCTACTCCGTACCGGGGACCTGCTATGCTACCTACCTACCTGTCGCCATGACTGACCTCACTTCCTTCCCCCGTGCTCCTTCCCTTCGACTCATCAACAACAACCAAACCAAACTACGATAGCAGCATTCCCGTGAACATACTCGTCACGTCACGTCCTGTCACGTCCGTCACGTCTTTCCTCTTCTGTTTCCTTCTATAGACTGTTTCTTCACTTGCGACCGTAATTACTTCCTCTCCATTTTGGCTGTGCCTGGAAAGAACGCCGCTCTTTACACTTCTGCTTCTTCCGTACAACCTTCACCAACGACAACTTGCACCAACGATACGAGGCACGACTTGCCTATTTTCTTCATTTGCCATATCGAGCCGTCGTTCAAACCGAAGCATATCCCAGCGTCTGCGGCACTTTCACCCTCCGAGGTCATCTGCCGCTTTTCTCGCCGCGTTCCGTCATCTCTAATAGACCCAACCAACCGTCGCTCAACCCGATACCCCTCATACCACCATCGAGCCTCTTATCGCGATCCTCTACGACTCTCCATACATTCAAAGTACTCGTATTCTCTCAAAGGGTAGAGCTACCTTGCGGGAACGCAGGTTCTTGGAGCAGGGAACTGCTCCAACTGCGGCGCAACACCACTTGAATGCCGAGTAAGTTCGGACCTACTCCGCGCTTCTGACGCATACGCGCCAGCTTCAGCAGACGAACATCATACTCATGAATATTCTCAAAACAGGCTCTAAGAAGGACAGAAAGAACGCGAAAGATGGTGGAGTTAGCGCCGCGGTGACGAAACTCGCCGCGGGCAAGTTTGCGTACGTTCTTACTCCCCTCTCCTGAACCCCGCCATCAGCACCTTTGAATCACTGCTGCCTTGTTCTGCATCTTTGCTCCAAACCTTTGTCGCGACAACTTCCACTGACATGTTCAAAGAAACGGCAGTCCTTCCAAGAGTCCCCCCTCCGATGCGTCGTCGCCTCCCGTCAACTCCCCCGACATCAGACCCATTGCTCAAGGCTCGTCACCCTACGATGGGCACCCCACCATCTCGCCGACCCTGGATGCCCTCTCCACGACGTCTGTGTCCGCGAGTACTGCTGCAAGTACAAACCACGAATGGGCAAGAGGAGGTCTTGCTGGTTCTCCGGGAAACTTGATTAGCCTCATGGGTGAATCTCCGCCTACCCAGCCGTCCTCCTACGAGGATTCCGGTCGCCTCCACCACGGGTGGGCTGTCCAGCGCCAGTCCTTGACTCCCCAAACTGCGTCGCCCTCCCCTCCCAACAGCATGCCAAATCATATGAAGCGCCCACTCAGCTTCCAAATGGATGCCCAGTATCCACTTGAGGCCTACCATCAACCGGCTGCAGCTGCAGCCTTTCGCCGTAGCTCCATGCAGTCGCAGTTGTCCCACGCAAGAGTTGGTTCTCACCCTCCACTTCCCCACCAACCGCAGCCGCATTTTTATGGCGCCCCGGATATCGATTTCGACATGGCCTCCAAAGCCGGCTTGAAGGCTGGTGACAAAGGCTACCATTTTGGCTTGGACAATCTGCCGTCTCCCCACACCGAGCTTGTTCCGGGATCGGACAACGTCGCACTGGCGGGGTACGAGGGTGGCCTGGAAGTCTACTCCGTGACCAAACGCGGCCTCGACCGTGTTGCCGGCCTCAAGGGACTTCGGGGTGGTGTGTACAACGCAAAGATTCTGCCTTGGTCCACTCCAAATGACCAGGCTGAGCTTGGCCCTCTGGTCGGCGTTGTTGTCCACGGTCCAGTTCTACCACAGACATCGCCAGAAATCGCCATTCAAACTGCAAATGAGACCATCGCTGAACAGCGCGAAGTTCCTGGCAGCCCCCGAGCGGACGGCAGCCAGAAAGGAGGGCCCTCTGGGCGGTTCACCCCCGCGATCGAGTTCTACCAGACTTCCGTTGAGTTATACTCCCTGAAGACGGGGAAGCTTGTTGACGTACTTCTTCAAGCTCCAAAAGTGCCTCTTTCAACGCCAGTGACGAGCCCAATCTTCAAGGCGCCACCTCCCACAGGCGCGTTCACCGTCAAGGCCGATGCTGGCAACATTGTTATAGCTTCAGGCGTGAGCGGAGAATGCTGGGTTTACCGACAAATTGTGGATGTTGTCGACAGTCCTGTTCGCTTCGGTTGCGTGGGAAAGCTTTGGACCAGCCTTCAACAACTCCCAAGAGGGGAAGTTGCGGAAGAAGCGGAGCGAAGACATTCGCCCGCACCGCCGCGTCCTAACCCTCAAACGCCGATTCTGTCGCTCAACGGCAAGTGGCTCGCCTACTGCCCTCCCGCCGCCAATTCACAGATCGCCCTTCGCGCACACGTACCGGTCCCCATCTTTGGCAAGGCTCCCGGGATTGCCTCGGTAACTTCGCCTGTGGTTCCTGGTGTTACCGGCGCAGTTGACTCTCCCATGGCAGAGAGCATGGTGAACAAGATCATGCGCGAGACCACGCAGGAATTGATCTCTGGTGCGAAATGGGTTGGTCAGCAAGGCTTGCAGGCCTGGAACTCGTACTGGAACAAAAGTGCGAACCAAACGCCGCCCCAACAGCCGAGATCGCCACCACTCGCAGCCCAGCAGTGGGCTGGTTCCTACCCTCCCCGCCACGATGCGCCTCAGTTCCCGCCAACTCATGGTACGCCGGGCCAGGCGGTCACTAAGGATCCCGGTCTTGTGTCTATCCTGGACCTGGACAGTCTGCCAACTTCGGCCGTGCTGCATCCTCTGATCACGTTTGCTTCTCCTCTCGGATGCAGCTTCTTGTCATTCTCGCCGACGGGCCTGTCGCTGTTCACAGCAAGCGGCAAGGGCGACGTGCAAACCGTTTGGGACCTGATGTGCATACAATACACCAAGTCTTCCCCGCTTCAGGTACTGGCGTCTAACAGCGCGATGGGCCCGAGAGTGCGTCAAGTCGCCCAATTTTCACGAATGACTGTGGCTCGAATCGTCGAAGTTGCATGGTCGAAGCCCAATGGAGAGCGAATCGCCATGGTCACTGAACGAGGAACTGTTCATCTTCTTGATATGCCATCGAGCGCGTTTACTTGGCCTCCCCCTCGCCGCCGCAAGGCAACGGAAGAGAATGGAGCTCCCGCGTCGGACGCCCCTAGCTCTGCTGTCTCCATTGCTTCTAGTGCCTTTGGTGCAGCCTATCATGCAGCCAGGCCTCTCATCACTCGGCCGCGTAGGAGCAGCTCGAATGCGCAAGGCGTGGCACACGGCAACTTTGTCGATTCTGCGAGTGTTGGTGGCAGGGCGATCGCTGCCAGCATTAGCCATTCCCTCGGCAAGACCGGTGTTGCCATCAACCAACTGCGTCACACAGGAGAAAACCGCGTGTCTCTGCCGCAAAGCCAATGGCTTCCCACAGCTTCATGCGTCGTATGGATTACTGGTAGAAAGTACCATACGCTTTACGTTGTGGGCGATGGTCTCGTCCGCTCTTACCCATCCAAAACCCGTCGCCCTGCACCGACGCCTCCAAAGCAGCGAATGCCACGAGGTAGTCGATACAAGGACTTCAAGGTGCCAGCGCTGCCAGATGATGGATTTGCTCCTGTTGTTAGAGAATTCATCGACTCAGATGAATATCTTGACTTGTCCGATCGAGAGATGGACGCTGGCAATACGTTGACTCTGGACCCTCGTGCTAGACCGCTGCATGCTGATCTGAGCGCCGAGGCATCGATCCCACAAGCTGAGATAGAATCCAGCGCACCTTACCAGCCCTTCCATACCGACAGGCGAGTGTCTCTCTTTGAGTACAATGAACAGGCCTCGAACCCGACTCCCTCGCTGGCTGCACTCATGGCAGAGACCAACCTCGACGAGCGACCCACGCCCAAGCAGAAGAAGCGGCAACAGCGCCCCCAGGTCTCATACACCCCGGTGAAGCCGAACACTTCCCAAGCATGGGCGTTTGGTCAGCCGCTCAACATGGTTCGGCTGGACGTTGGACACCACTCGGTTTCAGAAGATGAATTCAACATCTCGGATGATCACCGGGCTCTTCCGTTGTCTTCGATGGAGAGAGTCATGCATCGTGGGGAGAATGGTGACGAGATTGTTGTCACTACTCGGCGACGACGTGGAGCTCGTCATGCGGAGGATGAGGATGGTTTTTTTCGAGGACGATTGTGAAGTCCTCGACTTTGCTGATCAGAGAGTTTGAGAAACAATGCAAGGGGCGTTTGGAGCCAGGTTGGACCAACAGTCATTCGCGCCATGATTTCATTACTGGATGGGGGAGGGGTCGGTATGTAAACACATTTGCTGGCCGATGCTCTAGGATCATGGGGGCGGATACTTGGCCGGTCGTGCCACTCACTCCTTTATTGGTCTTTTTTGGTATTCTTCTCTCTGGCATAGGGTAGTAGTCCTTAAACATATGCAGAGTAGGTAGCACTGCTCCGAGATTGGCCATGTGCTCAATTCTCCAATACAACCAGCTTTAGATACCCATTCCTGTATACAAGTGCGCAACACCCTTCGCTTGATGTTTGTGACTGCTTTGAGCGGAAGACATCCGATTGTAATAGATTGAAATCGGCCCTACAAGAGCCGCGACAGTCGTCCTGTAATGTTTGAGATCCTTTACGCCTTCTTCTTCGCGGCAGCCTTGGCCTTGGCGGCCTTCTTTCTGTTGCTTCGGATCATAACGGTGCCCAAGAAAGAGCCGACAACGGCGCAGCCGACGAGAATGAGGATGACGGGAATGCGGATGGCCCAGACGCGAGGAGGGAAGAAGTTCTGAAGCGGGTGGTCGTCATCGACGAAGGGCTGTGGCGGGGCGTGTTAGCGCACCTTGTGGTCTTGGTGGACGCATGGGGGGAAAGAGCATCTACCATGAGCAGGGTCCAGATGGAGTAGTATGTGAAGATCACAGAGGCAGCCACGAGCATGGCGAGACCGACGAGTGTTCCAAGCTGGAGGAGGAGCAAAAGTTAGCCATGACAGTCCCTCGGTCATCTTGCGCTGCATCCCTTGTTGCGCAAGGTGGGACGCATGAACAGGTCTCCTTGGAAGGGTCGACGTACCATTGTCGTGTTTGGCAAAACGGACGTAAAGGAGCGTGAGGAAGGAATTGACGGGTTGCGAGTGCGGCTGCCGGTGAGATAGTTGACAGGTAGCCGGGTGCGAGAGGTATCGTGGGGAAGAAGGAAAGCGGTTAGAGGTCAACAGCTAGCTGGCCGATCGGGAAAATTGTCGTCGCGATTTCAGGGGATGAGGGCGCGCCTGGTGGACTGGACTGGACCTGTGCTAACAGAGGAGCTGCCACGGTTGACAATGCACTTCCACGCACGCTTGCTTGGGCGGGTCCCCCTGTCAGGAAGGCAAGCTCCAGCCGCAACTGGCTCGTGCGTCCTTCTCGATTATGGGGCGTTGCAAGTCCCCAGCCACAATTATGATTTTTAGGTACCTCTCTTGGGAAGCCTTCCAGGCTGCGTCAAAGCATCCTTTCCCCAAGAAAAAAAAAGTTGCCAACAAGCAATCAGCGTGTGTCCGATCGCCCGCCCTTGCCTCAAAGCGTCGCGAGTTCCCTTCGAATCCGGGATCGATCTCTGGGACTTGGAAAGCAAAAGGCACGATGGCATCGGCAGACGTTGAGTCGCCGCGCCCAGAGCGCCGCGAGCGCGACGGCGACTCTGCCGACGAACGCGACATCAGCGACCGTCGACCACGTCACGATAACGATGGCGAGCGCCCACGCGATCGTGGTCGCGATCGAGCTCGCCCCGATAGCTACCGTCCAGCGCCCAAGGAACGTCGTCCGAGCCCGCCTGCGAAGACTGAGGAGGAGAAGCAGGCTATCGCGAAGGCCGAGTACGAGAAGCTCCTTTCGATGCGATCCGGTGGCACGTACATCCCGCCTGCTCGACTGAGGGCGCTCCAGGCTCAAATTACCGACAAGAGCTCGAAGGAATACCAGAGGTTGATGTGGGAGGCGCTGAAGAAGAGTATCAACGGTCTGATCAACAAGGTCAACTACTCCAACATCAAGCACATCGTCCCCGAGCTGTTTGGCGAGAACCTGATCAAAGGCCGCGGTCTTTTCTGCCGCTCCATTATGAAGGCGCAGGCAGCAAGTTTGCCGTTCACGCCCGTCTTCGCGGCCATGGCCGCCATCGTCAACACGAAGCTCCCAGCGGTCGGCGAACTCCTGGTGAAGCGCCTCATCATGTCCTTTCGCAAGGGCTTCAAGCGCAGCGACAAGGCTGTCTGCGTCTCCTCTACGACATTCCTGGCGCATCTCATCAACCACCAAGTCGTCCACGAGAGACTTGCTGGCCAAATGCTCCTGCTTCTCCTGCACAAGCCGACCGACGACAGTGTAGAGATTGCCGTCAACTTCTTCCGCGAGGTCGGACAACACTTGCAAGACATGCAGCCCGCGATTGCTATGGCGGTTTGGGACCAGTTGAGAAACGTGTTGCATGAGGCCGATATCGATAAGCGCGTCCAGTACATGATTGAGGTGCTCTTCCAGGTTCGTAAGGACAACTTCAAGGACAACCCGCCTATCAAGGAGGAGCTGGATCTGGTGGAAGAAGAGGATCAGATCACGCATATGGTCGATCTGGATGGCGAGATCGATGTTCAGGATAGTCTGAACATCTTCAAGTTCGACCCGCAGTGGGAAGAGCACGAGGAGGCTTACAAGAAGCTGAAGGCTGAGATTTTGGGAGAGGGCAGTGACTACGAGGATGATGACGACGAAGATGAGAGCTCAGAGGAGGAAGAGGACGAGGAGGAGAAGGCCATGGAGATCAAGGACCAGTCTAACACCGACTTGGTCAACCTCCGACGAACGATCTACCTCACGGTCATGTCGTCGATCGACCCCGAGGAAGCAGTCCATAAGTTGCTCCGAGTCAACCTTCCCGCAGGACAGGAGCCAGAATTGCCCTCCATGATTGTGGAGATCTGCTCTCAGGAGAAGACATACTCCAAATTCCACGGTCTCATTGGAGAGCGCTTTGCTAAGCTCAACCGCTTATGGACTGGCCTTTTCGAGGACTCTTTCGTCGACTACTACAACAAGATCCATCGCTACGAGACGAACAGGTTGCGCAATATCGCGCGCTTCTTCGCTCACCTACTGGCTACCGATGCCATAGGCTGGCATGTCCTGTCCGCCATCCACCTCAACGAGGAAGAGACAACCAGCAGTTCCAGAATCTTCATCAAGATTCTTTTCCAGGACATTTCCGAGGAGATTGGCATGGCGAAGCTCCAAGTGCGCATGAAGGACGAGATCCTTCAACCCAGTTTCACCGGCTTGTTCCCAAGAGACAACGCACGCAACATTCGTTTCTCCATCAACTACTTCACCAGTATCGGCATGGGTGCCCTCACCGAGGCATCGCGCGAGTACCTTCAGAACATGCCCAAGCCGGCGTTGCCCGCCCCCGCAGCCGCCGACGAATCGGACTCGGAGTCGGTATCCAGCTACTCCTCATACACTGGCTCTTCGTACTCTTCACGGTCAAGATCAAGGTCAAGGTCTCCGAGACGCGTCACAGATCGCAGAAGCTCAGTGTCCAGATCTCCTTCACCTCGCGGACGAGGCCGCTCGTACAGTCGCAGCTCGTCACGATCTCGCTCATACAGTCGTTCGGTCACCCCTCCGCGCAGGGGACGCCGCGACGATTCGTACTCGGCCAGCCCACCCAGACGACGCGGTCGATCCGCCAGCTATTCACGATCTCCCTCCCCAGCCCGAAATGGCCCCAGAGATCGCAGTCTGAGCGGAAGTCCGCCGCCTCGTCGCGCCAAGAGAGACAGCCACTCAGCCAGCAGATCGCCTCCTCCGAGAAGAGGACGGTCCGCACCTTACTCTGCAAGCCCCCCGCCAGCAAGGGGTGCACCCCGTGGCCGGAGCCCCAAGCAGGACACGCGTCGGGCTGTCAGGCGAAACAGCTCATCGGTGAGCAGCGCGCCACGGAAACGCGCCCGCTACGGCAGCCGTTCACCAAGTCGCTCGCCCAGCCGGTCCCCGAGTCGCGGGTCTTCGGTGGACTCACGATCCCGTTCACCAGTTGACCGCAGAGGACCCAGAGATAGTCGGTCCCCGCCACCCCGCGGTAGCGTCTCTCCGCCGCCGAGGGCGCGAAACGGTAGGCGAAACTCTTACTCGAGGTCACCGAGCCCGCCGCCCAGAAGACAGCCTGCGCCGAGAAGGGATTCGCCGGTGCGATCAAGCCCGGCCGGTGTGAAGCGGAGGAGACACAGCGACTCGATATCGAGGTCGAGAAGTCCACCGCCCGTCAAGAGGGGACGTAGAGGAGATTAGACAGGGCGGAAGTGTATGATGATGGAAATGGAAGAAGCCCTTTTGGGCCAGATTGAACTGTATAGCTAGCAGGACTTAGGGTCGGTGCTGTGATAATTGAATGGCGGTTTGCTGCTTTGGCGGCCTTACTACAACGTTGACTTTTTTGTATGATGATGATGCGACCTTGATGGCGTCAAACTGCTACGGTTGTGGCCATATTCTCAGCCCTCTACACGCCTTGCTGCCGTGCCCTTCGGCATGACCTAACTACAAAGATTGGCTTGGTACAGAGCTTATCATTCATTGCTAGCTCAAAAGAAGATGCAATTGCTTTCGGAGGGTCGAATTGCACCGCAACTCATTCTCAGTTATGCCATTTCTCTTGCACTTTGACAACTGAACGACGACCGGCCAGTCGACTGCTATCTTCTTGCTGCCTACGGTTTGTCTATATTTTTGAATTGAGAAGAGGTTTTGTGTCTCATCTAGAAGGAATATGGAGCTGTACCATGTCGAATGCCAGATACATGTATCAGAACTGCAATGCTCAAGTCTGCGCCTTCAGACAGTGAGCTTTTTAGCAACACATTCACCTTAGGTAGTCTGTTGGTAAGAGTTCTTGGAGAAATAACTTGAATAAACTTGAAGCGTCTTTCGGCTCTGCTACATAACTCTACAGGGCTGTCTGACGTCTGACTACAACTCACCTGGCATAGGCTTAGAAATGCCCATGGATACCCACGAATACCCATTACCCGTCACCCATGGGCCCGTGGGTAACCACGAATGGGCCCATTCCCTCGTGGGTACCCATCAGAAAGCACCCAAGTTCGTGGGTATCCATGGGTACCCGTGGCACGGGTACTCTAAAAGCTCTACATCCGAGCCGAGGTAAGCATTTGGCAAGTTATTCTAGGGTGTCTCAACGTGCAAAAAGAAAGTCTTCAGCAAAGAAGAAGCCGTGGTATTATATGAAAGCTAACCAGTATCATCCAAGACAATCGCGTTGAACAGGACAAAACGAATGAGACAACTCTCTCTCCCAAATGGTGTTCCTTACATCAAATGCACTTCATCATTGCTTCCAGAGTTTGTACGGGTTTATCAGATATACATCTACCATGAGGCAGGGCCAGTTGTGAGCAGCCAGACACAATGCTTCCTAGCTAGTGCTACGCATCTTCCTTCTTGTCCGCCTTCAGAGGCTTGCGTCCATAAATGACGTAGCCGTTCCAGTAGGCATGGATATTTGGGTCCTGGATATCCCTTCTGGTCTGCGCGCACAGAACCAACGTTTCCTCTCTAGTCCAGCCCAAAGTGCGAGTAAAGTTGGCCAGTGCCAGGCCCTCCAAACCAGGCAAAAGCGATGCTTGCGTCCAGAGACCAATCTCCTTCAAGCGCCTGTCTTTAGGCCACGGCGAGATGGGGAACTTGAGAGGGATCTTGACCACATCTTCGAAGCCAGCCTCCCTCATAAGCCTATCGAAGGTGTGCGTTTTGCTGATCGTGCGACCGATCTCCTCACACGCCTCGGCGCCCATTGTCGTGTACTTGTAGATGGCCATGTCCTCGGTCATGCTTCCGTCGTCACAGACTGCAGGCCACTCGCTATCCTGGATTTCCATCCAGCCACCGGGCTCAAGGTGGTTGTAGGCCTGCTCAATAGCTGCTTCCCAATCGGAGAAGCAGCCGATCATGTTGCGCGCGAGGATGAAGTCGAAGGGCTTGGTCCAAGTCCACTCCTTCTCAACATCATCAATCTCAAAAACGCAGTTCGGGGGAACATAGCCCGGCTGGATAGGGCTGAGGTCTACGCCAATAACCTCGGCGTCAGGGAACGCGTCAGCGTAGTCGAGGGCCCATATTCCGGTGCCAGTTCCAAGGTCCAGGACGCGCTTAGCGCCCTCGTTCTTCGGGCACATGCAGAATCTGTTATCGAGAGTGACCATCCAGACATGGTTGACGATGTCGAGGCGCTCCTGCTCCAGATCGTCGTTTGGCAGAATGTACTTGCCATCACTGAGGCGGTGGTACGTACGGCCGTTCTCACGGCGGTAGTCGAGAATCGTGGGGCGAAGCGAGGCCTGCGAGTCATCGGTCGTGGAGTAACCGTCGATCGAGACACCGTCTGCGTCTGGTTCGATCGGACCCGGCATATCGGGTTCGAGCTCAGGCTCAGACTCCACAGGAGACTGGGCTGCCACTGGTGCAGCGATCGGCGTCGATGGATCGGCCGTGGGAGCAGCCGTTGTGGAAGCCGTAGGAACAGTCGTGGAAGTAGCAGGAGGAGCAGTGGGTGAAGCGGCCGTGGTAGGGGCCGCAGTAGGAGCCGCAGAGGCGCTGGCCTCACTTTCTTGTTGTTGACCGCTCATTTTGACTTTCGCGTACCTGGATTTCGTCTAAACACCATCAGTTCCCGCTCGCGCTAGAAAAGCGCAAGCTCGCCTTTTATCTGGGAGCAACGCAACGGAAGGGCTGGGACACCCCTCTTCGCAGGGCTATCCTCGTTTGGACCTATCCACTTCAATATGCGGCAGGCGGTTCGTATGCCACGGCCCCACTTGCCGTTGTTGGTCTCGACGTCGTTCCTTAGCGGCCGGGACGGCGTCCCGCCCCAATCGGACTTGCAGCAGAGCTCCACTACTGCAGTTTGTTGTAGATTTTAGTTCCAACAGCATATTGCATTCACTCTTTTGGATCTGTCGCTCCGAGGGATTCGCTTCCGGCGGTTGGTGTGGTTGGTCGTCTTCTGATATCTGCCTCGTGGACGGCCTTCCGTGCCGATGCCCATGGTTGTTGAAGAACCCAAATATTCGAAATATTTTGAAGGCAAGATGTTAATCACACAATCCGGCGAGGACGTCCAGGTCCAAACCGGAAGACACGCTCGAATAACCCGCGCAGTATTTCGAGCTTGTTTTCAAGCATACCTAGATAGCTATACACAATCTTGGTCACGCGCCCGGCACCTTTGTTAAAGTTAACGACCTTCAGTTCTTGAGAACCTTTGTAATGGCCCCGCAGAGGCTTAAGATAAGGCATCAAGGTTAGCAACCACGATTTCTAAGCTCAAGTCCGTTGCAAGAATTTCAAGACCTTGAGAGATTCTTGCCATAGGGCTCGGTTGCAGCCTAAATGATTTCTAACTATTTAAGCGCAATGACTTCCCTGATTCCTCTTACGACTCAACACAAACACGCAACCACCGAGTCCATCAAACAAAAGGAACTGACATAGTCATCTCGACAAAATGTCTTCCACATCACTCCCAAGGTAAGATCCTGAATCATCTTGATTCTTCATGCTAATCGTCATGCCACGATAGCTCTACCCAGTCTTTACCCGTCACATTCAAAATCGGTTGCGCAGGCACCTTGTTTTATGTTCACAGTGAGCTTCTTGCAGCTCAATCTCCGTCACTAGAAAAGCTCGCGAAGGAACATGCAACGGAACAAGACTATGGCCCGGTCCGTTGGGGAGATGTCGACGAGGCGATATTCGGTCGCTTCGTAAGCTACATCTACACGGGTGACTATAAGGAGGCAAAAGTCGTCCCTCGTCATGGCATGACTCTACATGATCAAAAAGACTCCCCGCCCGCGATATCAGAAACTTTGTCCCAGTCTACAGATTCATCGTGGGATCAACCAGAACCTGCACAACACCAGCCGAATCAGCGACGGCGCAATCGCAAAAGACCATGGAGTCAGTTTTTGGACCTGCACCCGGAACCGACCCAGCCGGAAGAATTTGTTGATGGGAGGGATGACCATACCGAGCTTTTCCTATCCAACGCGGAAATGTATGTGTTTGCTAAAAAGCACGGCATTGAAAGTCTACAGGAACTTTCGCTGCGCAAGCTAAGGGCAGCCCTTGAGGAACTTCTCCTAGATGAGATCAATGACGAAGCCATCGGCGATGTCGCAGATCTTGTCAAGTATACCTACAAAGCTACGAAGCACCAGCAGGATGACAAGGAGCCGCTGAGACATCTGGTTACTCTGTACGCGGCTTGCAAGATAGATATTTTGTGGACATGGCAGAGTTTCCGGGACTTGGTTGAGAACAATGGTCAGCTTTCGAAAGGTCTCATCACTCACATGTTGGGCCGCCTCTGATCTTATCTTGACCAAACCTGGCTGGATTTGAGTATTTAGTACTGTTCTCAAGACTATCAAGCTTAGAGCCAAAGAACGTCCTTGGGCTAGACAACGGGACTCTTCGAAGGATCGATGATACTCAATCAAACTTACTACATGCACTAGTACCTGGATAGATGTACGATCAGGCCCTAACCCTAACCCCTGTCACTTGTCTACCTTTTTCGCTTTCTTGGTTCAAACTTTTCGCCTCATACCATAACGGTTAAATCATACATGCAGTGCTTCTGAATAATCATTCGCTGGTTCTGAAATTCAATTCTCCAACCTTATCTCTACTCGTGTTGCGCTACATCCCAACAACTTCCACAAAATTGTTCATGATGAAGAAGAAAAGAAAAAGATAAATCAGACCAGAGATTACCACAATACTTTGATTGAGAGAGCGCTAAGAAAACTGTTTCTGAAGATAATTTGATTTTTTTCTAATTTATGAAGTCCCTATGATGGAGTATAAAAGTAAAATGCAACAGTGATCACGGCGTTTATCAAAACAGCCACGCTGGTGAACGCCTTCTTTCCCAGTACATAAACATCAACCTCGACTTCTGCTGTTGTTGGCTTAGAGGAGTGACTCAGTTGAATCTTCCCATAGCCCGCTAGGATTAAATCAGTCATGGCCGCAAAGGCGTGTTCCAGTCCAGACAATGTCGCCTCACTCTCTGAAACCAGACCCTGTGCGTTGAACGAGCTATTCCAGGCGGCAATGGTCGAGAGAAGGGCATCTCCAAGCACAGAACCATAGAAGCTCTGCAAGCTGTTTGACATCGAGTCAAGCTCTCTGACGGCGCTTCGCGTCAAGATGCGCTCTGGATCGATGTCTTGAACGTCAACACCGCTCATTGGAACGACACCGATGCTCTTCTCTTTGACATCGACCGTTACCTGGAACAACGCAGGCACAAAGTCCACTGTGCACTGCGTGGTGTTCAAAACTCGGTACTTTTCTCCTGCAGCGATGGAGATATATCGTCGAGGTGACTGAGGGCTGTCGGCGACACCAATGGCGACGATGGAGTCTGAAGTTGCGCCGATGTACTCGGACCATTGAGCACTCCCCACAGAGTCGGGTAGGAACCCAGTGACGGCAAAGGTTCTATGAGGATATTCTTTCCCAATCCGGAAGTTCGTGCTGCTGTTGTACAGACACTCAACCTGAGGGAGGTAGCCAACCTCCTCAAACCGGTATTTCCGGACCGACTTCTTGAGGCCGTTGTCTGTAGTGCCCACCGATGAGGCAACTCCGTACGTCCTCCCTTCAAAGAAATAGTCTTTGTTATCGAGCTTCGATTGCCTTGACGCAGATGGCTTGAATCCGACCAAAGATTTCAAAAGGTTTGGGCTGACGGAAGAAGTGGACGTTCCGTCATTCGTGTCGGCCAGATAGTTCTTGATGAACGTCGTGTTTGCGAAGGATGGGATAGCAATGCTGCCTGCAACAACCGCAGTACTTCTTGTCGGCATTATTGCGCCAGTCCATAGTGCTGATGAGAATACGCCAAAGATAGACAAGATGACAATCCAAGACAATGACGCGGAAGATACATCTCTGCGTGTTCCAAGATTTCTGTGTGAGATTTCTCTCTTCGTATCGCTCCATGGTATGATCGTATTGGCGAGAAAGCCCGAAAGTACATTGTTATGGATCAGATAGGCAATCGCAGAGACGTGTGAGATGGTGATGGCATAGGCAGCAAGGCAGGCGACGAGCTCAAAAGCAGCGCGTTTTGAGATGTTGATGTGTAAAGCATTAAAAACACTCCCAGTCAGTTGAATTATTGGCCGGATGACAGAACATGTCGAATCATTTTCGGCCAAAGAAGATTCGTACCAGGTGGGGTCAAGAGCCCATCCGCGAGAGTCCGAGATAAGGAGCACCAGACTAAGAATTCCGGTGACGCACAAACGTGCCGAGACGTTTTGTCTTCTCCAGAATCCCGCTATGGAGATCCGCCTTTGACTGAAAAGTGTGCTCATGTTGGTGGTTGCGAGCAGCTAGTCCAGTGAGTGCATCAAGCGTCGTGCGAATCGTTTGCGTCGCGGAACTGATGCTTGGAGGGTCTGCAAGACTGGCCCACAGGAAGCAGAATGTTGTTTAGGAGAGAATCAAAATGGCCCAGCCTTCTTCTGTTTGCAGGACGCTTTGTAGTTATGTCGTTGGTTCCGGGGTGCTGCATCTCTTGTTGGTGCTCGGGCCCAATCAGAAACGTTGATTTGCCGCTCGAAGATGCAACCCCTGCCCCTGACTGCGCCGCTCCGCTCTGGCGCGCGCCTCACCACTTGTAAGTCGTGCCGTTCTACTATGCTGCAAGTTTAAACCTTCATATAATTTGATTCGATGCATTGATTTGGTGGAAGATACTGGTCTTGGAGAGAACTGGTGAAAGAGGACCGGCGATGCGATTACTTCTCAACCTTGGTGACACAAATGAACTTGCGAATGACCTCTTTCTGCGCCGCACTGAACCCTGTCACGTAATGTAAAGAGTGGGATCATGAAGCAAGGGGTTGTGTCTGAATTCAGGTAGACAGCCGTTGGTCTCCTTGGCACTTGCTTCAAGCATCAAAAAAGACGCGAATTGTGTTCAGTACCTACTCAGTTTAAACGTCTTCTTTGTTAGGCAAACTAAATTCTTCAATGCCAGAATCTTTGTCACAAAAGGGATGAGAAACTTCTGTGTTGGTATTGAGTGCGAAATGTCAAGTTGGTACAGCTTTCCTCGGTATGAATCCATGGTTGGACCTCATTTAACGTGCATGCTGCCAAGCATGAGAGCAGCAGCCCCCAGACTTCAAATCGTGTTGGTAGTACTTTGAGTGGAATTCCTGACGAGAATCTACCAATTGCAGTGATCACCGACGATGTGGCACAGCGACGAAGTCTGACCCGCATGCTCCAACAACTGGAAAAGCAGGGCAAGTTCGAGAACACCCACCATGGTTGACACTTTCATGGGCGTTGTTCTTTGCAATTGTTGTGAATTTTGTGTTCCTTTGGGAAGGGAGTGAGGCACAGCCAAATTGTGTCGTTGGTGTGCCATGTTATGTTCATCCCCTTCTCTCTTTTGTTTCCTCCCTCTCTTCCATGCATTTGTATTCTTCATGTTTGTCGAGATTTGTCCAGTGTCTAGTCATGAAACTTAGTTTTCGAGGCTCATCTGCAGCCTTTTACTTTTGGCTGATACATCACTTGACTACGCTCACTCAAGCGGCCAGTTCGGCCCCGTTCGAAGCGACATGGTCATCAGCAACATTCGGTCCCGATGGCCCGTGGCAAGCAGTTGAGGTCAACGTCGGCGAAAACTCAAAAGTCGCTCTGTATCCAGGACACACGTTCCAGTCCCTCGTCATATCCACGGACTATTGCAAGCTCAATAGCTCCAACGGTTGCTACGCATCGAAAGCAGGGACGTATAATCGAGCGCAAGCTTTCCAAGATGGTACCGGATCTGCGTCTGGAATTCAGTACAAACCACCGCTCCACGAGTGGATGGCTGGGATGGACGTGCGTGGCACCCTACCTACCTCCTGGGTGGATTCAATAGCGTTGAAGTCAACCGCAACTTCTGGACCGACACATCAGGTCGAGAATGTCAGTTTGACACTGGTGGAAAGCCAGATGATCGCGTATCCCGGCGGTACATGGTATCCTGCTTTTGTTGGGTGCCTAGGCACCGGGGCTGCGGCAACTGTCAATCAGTCCTTCACAACATCGTCGTATCCGATTAATGCCAGCCTGATACCTGGTGCGCTCTGGTTCAACGACAAAATACCTTCAAACTCGTTCAGCATGCATATTGGATCGGTCTCTTCGCAGATGGCGGGATCTCTCTGGTTTGGCGGATACGATCAGAACAGATTGATCGGGGACGTTTTGGTGGCAGACGAGGACTTTGTTCGGAGTCCAATAACTCTCAAAGATATCGCTATTGATGTCATCCAAGGAGCTTCGCCGTTCGACTTCACCGCCAAGAGTGGTCTCTTAGCCGCAGGGAATACCTCTATCGCCAACGGGCTCCCGGTGGCTGTTGATGGATGTTCCCCTTACCTTACTTTACCAAGATCAACCTGCGACAACATTGCTGCGAATCTCCCGATTACTTTCAACGCCGATCTCGGCTTGTATATCTGGGACACAGATTCTACAAAATATCGCCAAATCGTTCCGTCAGCATCAGCATTATCTTTCACCTTCCTCTCCGACTCGAACACGAAGACGACTACGGTCCGTGTGCCGTTTTACCACCTCAACTTGACGCTATCCGAACCCCTCGTCGATTCACCGATGCAATACTTTCCTTGCTTTACTGGCGGCCCTGGCACATACAACTTGGGTCGAGCGTTTCTCCAGGACGCGTTTCTCGGCGCAAATTGGGGGCAGTCTAAGTGGTGGCTTGGTCAGGCGCCAGGACCCAACATCCAGCTGTCTCCAAGCGTTATTGAGATTACCGAAGATGATGTTTCCATCAAAAGTGGCAGCAATGATTGGGAACGATCGTGGGAGGGAGCTTGGAAGGCCTTGACCGAAGATGAGGCAAACGGCACCACTACCGTAGAACCTCCCGTGCAGTCTGGCGTGTCGAGCAATGACGGTCAGAAAGAAGACTCTGCTGTTCTTTCAACGGAAGCCAAGGTAGGCATCGGTTTGGGTTGTTCTGTGGCAGCGCTTGCTGGTCTTGGCGCGTTGGTCTTTTTCTACTATCGACGGAGGAAAGCAAGAGCTGTAATATTGGATCAAACGGTCATGGCTGAATATCAGAAGGGCCCTGCAGAGATGCATGGCTCTTCCCCTAGCGATATGACACCTATGAGTGAGCTCGAATCGCGGCCAGTGCCAAAACAAGCATCACATGATCCGGTGGAGTTGCCGTAGTATTGCCAGTAAGGCAGTAACACTGGGATTTATCTTCATCCCTTCATCTTCTTTTTAACGTAATACTTCAGGTCGTCAGACTTCTAGTATTACTAGCTGAGTTGTGCCGATTATGACTGTTGTACAGTCATTCCTACATTTATCCATCCTACAGCGGTCACTTAGTCCAGCTGCAATTGACAACGTTGATCATAATGAGTATATCCTGAGTCGAGTCAATTGTCATATGATGTGTACAAGTTCTTTATGCACTAGCGTGAAGCCTCTTCAGCTCTTCCTCCTTCATCCGCTCTTGAATCTTGAGTCTCTCTGGAATGACTCTCTCCCTAGGCGCCGTGATACCCCACTCAGGCAGTGACTCTGCCCCCAAAGCCCTCAAAGTTGCCTCCTCCACCAAGCTGAATTTTGATCCATCCGGTCGATGAAAACGATGCGGTTCTTTCAGTGACACAGGCGGGTTTGTGATGATACGCAACTTCCGCAGCTGATTTCTCGACGCGCTGTGCAGCATCAATGAATGGAGGAGGTACACATCGCCAACCTGCCCAACAGCTTCGACAAAACCCCCGCAGCTCTCAGCAAGCGAGTTGAACCAATTTAGGTTCCTCTCTGCGGCAAAGTCGGGATGACCCCGTGGCACCATCCGTGGCGAGACCCCGTCTGGATGTTCGTACAAATGCTTCGCAACCTTTGGAATCGCTTCGGGGCAAATCACAGTCCCGCCGCCGCCGGGGACGATGTCCGTGAAGAGGGGTATGACGAGCAAGCCCTGTTCCGCGGAGTCGAGATAATGGACAAAGAAGTCACCGTCCACATGCCAATTGTCGAGGTCTTTGGGATTCTGTTCTTGCCCCTCGAACTCGGGGCTGCCAAGATTCACGATCAGGGAGTCACGCCAGTGTTTCGAGTAGGGTGCGATGCGGTCTTCGCCGCCGCAGACTTCACAGATGGCTGCCCAGGCTTTCGGTGCGAACTCGGAGCAGTCGAACGTGCGATGGGAGGGCATGTTTGTACGGTGCTTCCAGGTTGACCTATCGGTTGGGTCCATGCCCAGACGGGTCCAGACGTCTTTGGTCACCCATTCTGCTTGCTCTTTGGTGAAGCAATTGCTTAGCTTCAGCCAACCGGTGGTCCGGAAGTGCTCTTTTTGGGCTTCGGTGAGAGATTCTGCCATCGGAGACATGATTACGAAAGGAAAGGTAGCAGACGAGAAGAGTCAATGAACCGTACGGGTGGGAGAATATGCTTGGTTGATATAAACCCCCCACTAAGGAGCCAGGGACCGGCATCTAGTCTCTCGAACGGGAGTGAGGAGATGCGGGGGCCGGGATAAGGTATGCAGAAGTAGTCAATTAAGCTGCGTCTGATTGGATTTGTTTCAAGACTTTCTGAGACCTCAGAAGAGACAAAATCTCAGAATTTTCAGATACGTCAACGCAAGCAGTGCTCGGAAGAAAGATGCCGTCGTGAGGGTTCACATGTAGTCAACAACTTCGACGGTTTTGAAGCTACAAACGGCCGCGCCGGCTAAATGGAAACTCTATGGGTCTCTTGCCGATCCCCCGCCTAGAAGAAAACCTAAAATTTTGACGGCCTTCAATGTGAAGGACGAGTCTAATTCGGGAGATAATGGCAGAAATGCCGAGTCATCCAAGTGCAGGTTGGGGGTAGCCCATCATAAGTCGTCGAATTAACCACGAATCGTTGATTGGTCATTGACCGACCCACTCACCGAAAGCTCGGTCAAGCAAATGCCGACACCAACCGACCAAATCTTTCAGGCCGACAATCGTCAACCATCACCATTTACACCCCCGAAACTCCAGAACCTCAAGATGCCGCCAGACCCAACGATCGACGACGAGGAATACGAGTCCTCCCAAGACTCTGACTTCGCGCCCGAAGACGCCGCCGGCGCCGATGGCGGTGCCGAGTCTGAGGCAGAGGACTCTTCCGACTCCGACTCCGAAACCGCGAAGACCAGCAAGCGCAAACGCGACGCCGCCGCGGGCGATGAGGCAGACGATGCGGGATTCGAGAACTCGGGCGACGAAGCGCTGATCAAGAAGGCCAAGAAGAAGCGCAAGAAGGCGAAAGGCGGCGATGGGGCGCCAGACGGGGATGACGAGGGCGGCGAGGGAGGGCTGGTGAAGACGCGGAGCATGCGCGCTGCGGAGTGAGTTGTCGCGTCGTTTTCTTTTTCTCAGTAGGCCTCGAATGCTGACTCGGTGCATTAGAAAAGTAGAGCGAAAGATGGCTGCTGCCACAGGGCCGGTGACGGTCGACGTCGACGCGATTTGGGCACAGATGCTCGCGGGGCAGACGACGACGCAACCGAGCCAAGAACAGGGCGCCGGAGAAGCAGAAGCCACCGCGCAGCCCGCCGGTGCGACAGACGCGCAAAAGCAAACCGACGCACCAGAAACCGAGCCCTCAGATATGATCCGCATCAAGCGAACGTACAATTTTGCCGGAAAAGTGCAGACGGAGGAGAAGCTTGTGCCGCGTGACTCGGCCGAGGCGAAGCTCTACTTTGCCTCCCTGGGCAAAGATGCACCCGCTGACGAAGCCGCCGCTGAGCCTGAGGAGCCCAAGAGGGTTCTGAAGAAGGCGTTCCGTTCGGCGTTCGAGCCTACGATAGAGATCGTCGGCCAGCGGTCCGACTTGAACCTGGGCATGACGGCGCGGATCAAGGCGCGCGAGAAGCAGGCGCAGGCGAAGAAGCTCAACACGGTCGAGAAGAGCAAGATGGACTGGGCCGGGTACGTGGACAAGGAGGGCCTCAAGGACGAGTTGGAGCTGGCGGGGAGGTCCAAGGAGTCTTACGCTGGGAGGCAGGACTTTTTGGCGCGCAGCGAGGCCAAGAGGGAGGAGGAAGCCCGGCGGGCGAGGATTTCGGGGCGTGCATGAACACTTTTATATGGATATTGAGTGGCTTTGGCTAGGCGTTTGTTTACGGCAGATAGGAAGAAGAGATACCCCTTGCTCACACAGATAACTACATTCTCGCTGTCCCTCTCTCACAGCTTCGTGTCCTTCCTCTGCGAGCCGGGCGGCAGAATCGCAATGTCCTGGAACGGGACGCCCAGGAACTCGTACAAGAAATGGAACCTGTCGCTGCCGAAGAAGGGCTCCTCGTTGCCCTCATCGTTCACGGCCCAGAACCACGGCGCGCCGAACGCGCCCCTTTCAACCGCCTCCTGCGTTTTAGCCTTCACCGCGTCCTTGATCTCCTGCGTCGCGGTGCCCTCCATGATCTTCTTCACATCGGCCTCGCTGAACAGCTTGGCCTGGGCTCCGGCGGGTTGCGGGTACTCCTGCGGCGCGTCGGCCAGCGCTTTGACCAGGACGTCGGGCTTGGTGAGGTTCATGTTGGGCGGCTCCCAGAAGCAGTGCAGGAGCCAGTGCCAGGCTGTCTGGTAGGTCGCGTCTGGGTATGTCTTTTTGATGAAGTGCAGGGCGCGCAGGGGCAGGATCGTCATGCTGCGGTCCATAAAGTCTGGGGGCGTGGTGATGTCGGGTTTGCCGACGCGGATGGAGGAGCGCCGGGCATCATGAGTGCCATACTTCGCCTTTGCGGGGAGTGTCCATGGCGGCTTGTTTCCTGCGGCGATATTAGTGGAGGCAGACCTGACTGGAAGAGGGCCGATGTACCGGATGCCGCGTTGATGCCGCCGAGAAGCACGGGATGGAGGCTGCCAGGCGATGAGAGGTGAGACAAAGCTCAGGAAGGGAGGGATGGGAACGGACTCTAGCTTGACACCATGTGCGGCGAGAGCACCCTGGTTCTTGATGATGTAGTAAAATGCGATGTAGCTGTACAGAGATGCTTGGTCGCCCAGTCAGTCTCACAGGCTTATCTGCTGCACACCGAGACTCACCGATATCAATGTACACATCTACTTTGCCGCCCATCTTGGCGACGCAGGACCGAACTATTTTTTCGACAGGCTTGGTCTTTCTGGACGAATGGGTTCGAGAACGCGATGGATAACCCCGACAGTCGCGATGTCGCAATCGCTCAAAGTGGGAAAGTTGTTAAATAACCGGGTGATGTGGTAGGTATGAGGTGAAGTCGCCAGAGTGGGGTTACATCCTCGGCACAGCTGTGTGGAATCTGGGGAAGCTCCTAGCTCCGTGGTGGATGATCACTAATACACATCACCGACAAGCGACGACGTGCGACACGACAAATCGAAGTAATCAAGGCCGAGAATGTTCAAATTCTAATTCTAAGAGAAGAAATCTTGTGGATCTTGAAAGACCTTCAAAACCCCATCAATTCAAACGGTTAATAGTGCCATTCACACAATCCATCATCTTTCATACATAGCAACCCCTGCCAAGCTCAGACTTCAGCTGTTAAGATGGCCTCACCGAAGCAAGTCGCTCTCGTCGTAGGCGCATCAAGAGGCATAGGACGTCAAATTGCCATTGATCTTGCAAAAAATGGCTACACCGGTACAACCCCGCGGCATTTTGCCCAGCTACCTCACGACCGCTAACAAGGATTACAGTCGTCGTAGCCGCGAAGTCAACAAGCGACGCTTCCGAAGTCTCACCCTTCCCACCAGACCCAAACTCACAAGCCTCGACAATCAGCACCGTAGCCCGCGAAATCCACGAGGCCGGCGGCGACGCAACGCCCATTGCCGTGGACGTTCGTGACCAAAAAAGCATCACGCGACTCGTCGACCAGACAATCCAGGTACAATCCCTTTCCTTCGCCGCACACTCACAAAACTCACCCATCGCCACAAAGATATACTCCCGTCTCGACGTCCTAGTTTACAACTCCGGCGCGATCTGGTGGGCCTCCGTTGAAGACACGCCCCCCAAACGCTTCCAGCTCATGCAGCGCGTCAACCCAGAGGGCCTCTACCTCACCCTGCACGCCTGCCTCCCGCACCTCAAGCGCGGGGGCGCCGGCCGCATCGTCGTCGTCAGCCCACCCATCTACAGCCGCTTCTTCCGCGGAAAGACGGCCTACGCGATGGGCAAGGTCGGCATGAGCGTCTTGACCAAAGGTCTAGCCATGGATTTCGCGAGGCAGGGGTTGGACCGGATGGCCATCACCAGCATTTGGCCCGCTGTGGTATGTTTTCTCCTTTATTGCAATCAAGTCCTCGGCAGTCTACAAGATATTCACCTATCTGCAATTTCTAGGCAATCGAATCCGCAGCCACGCAAAAGTTTCAGGCGTCAAATCCAGACGAGGCCAAGGACCTGCGTAAACCCACCATCTTCTCAGATGCGGTGCTTGCTATCATGCGAGCCCCGGCGGGTGTCGTGAATGGCGAACTCGTGCTCGACGAAGACTTCTTGAGAGACCACGCGGGTGTGACGGACTTCTCCAAATATGCTCTCGTGCCTGGATCAAGTCCGCGTAGGATTATGCCTGCAGAGCTCCCGGACTTGACCGTCAAGGAGCAGGATGATGAGGGGAAGAGGTACAGCAGTGCAAAAGCAAAGATATGAAAGAGACAAGTCACTGCCCCAGATGTGATGTTGATGCAACTATTGTCTATTGCCTGCCGCGCTACGCAGGCAGGATGCGGTGCTTCTCGGTATAGTGTACTTTATCAAAGAAAATGAGGTCGTCCTGTCGCTCGCAAACTAGTAGACCCTTTCCGTGTCCCCTTTCCCCCTCGCCAAATCCTTCTCTCCGCAATGCCGAAAGAATGTTTTGAAGAACCAAACAACAAATGTACTATTTTTACAAACCCTTTGCAACACTTTCTTCTCTCCTTTTACACCTCCTGGCTCTGCTGGAAAAGCCCTTGAGTGTTTTCGATGTCGCTTATCGTCTCATTAAACACCTTGGTGAGGTCTCCAAGAACCTTCATACGGTTCCACTCATGCCTCGTGCGCCAGATTTCGTCCATCAACTCACGGTTGATCTGCTCAAGCTGCTCAATGGTGCAGCCCGATGTCCCCTCGGTCAACTCGTCAAGGAAATTCTCAACCTGTTCCTCGTGGATAACAGGCTGTTGCTGCGACAAGGACGAGCCGGAATTTCGAATCTCTTCGCCTGGCGAGTCGTTCAGGATGTTAACCAGAGTCGGGGCATGCGACTTAGAATCCCCCGAGCTTCTAGACTTGTTAGGTGATGAGTTCTGGCTACCTGGCCCGCCCATTGAGGGACGTATGACACCGCGCGCGATGCCTTGGGCTTGGGAGTGTGGCCAGATTTCGTCGCTCGAGGTGGCCTGGCTAGCCTGCATGCCGGCTGGGATCTGCGTGTCTTGCAGCTGAGAATTATCGCCCTGGCTCTGCTGCTCGCCGTGCACACCATTAGTGCCTTGCGTCCACTTCTCTCCCGACGATCTTTGAGACGGATCGGACGTCTTAGTCGTTGACGCATCGTTCAGTAGATCTGAAGGAGACATGCCAGGAGGCACCGTGGTGATCATTGACTTCTGAGAAACCACGGTTGTGCCAGTTATCGCGCCCGTTGCTTGGTTGCCCTGTGTCGGCCACTGAGGAGGCTGCATAGATGAGCTGTCCTGGGTGGTGTCATCATCGACTCCGCTCATGTGAACGTCGCTTTGCCGTGATGGGTTGGACGTTCCATTGCTCTGGGAAGGAACAGCAGGGCCGCCGCTAGGTCCCGGGCTCATAACCTGGAAGCGAGCCATGGCATGAGAAGAGCCAGGGATGCGTTCGCCCAGGGTGACAGGTCCTTGAGAGTCGCTGTCATTACCTCCGGCTGCATCAGTTTGGACGCGATCGACGATGGACTGCATAGCCTTTCTCTTTCTCTCCTTCTCGGCTGCAGCTCTGGCACGTTGAACTTGTCTCTGGTACAGAGACTCCCAGTCCACGGTGGCTGTGTTGCCTTCGATAGTCGCGACATCAACCTCGACATTGCTTACAAGCTCGTTCGCCTTCAACGTGCGCTCCTTGTCGCCGATATTCTTGGAGTCCCTCGCAAGAGATTTTATGTCTTTGAGGAAGTCCTTTGGACGGCAATAGTACCCGTTTGAAAGACGCTCCTCAATGGTCGTAGTTTCCAAGTTCGAGAACGTCTTGCCTGTGGCCGTTTCGCGAAGCACGTCATCGCCGTATTTGTCCTTCACAATCTCGAATGGCCGAGGCTCGACACCTGCCAGGTCGGGGCGCACGAAGTTAATTTGGTTCTCGGCGAAGAGGTAGTCGAGTTGGCTCTGTGGAATGACGGGCTGTCTGAACTTTTTGTACTTTCTGTTGATCTGGTCCATGATTGGTTGAAGTTGAACTTTAAGAATGTTGAGAAGCTGATGATCGCGCTTCTGCATGGCCTTGACTTCTTCCTTTGAAGGCACCTTGGGCGGTGGCGGCGGAGCGACTGGGAGCTGGTCCAAGATCCTCTTCTTCCGGTTGGCGGGATCAGGGAATTCGGCCGGGCTCTTGCGGACATGCTCCACGATTGTAGAGAAGTATTCGCGTCGGTTGGGCTTGGTCATGTTAGTCAATGCCTATTTGTAATTAGATAAGCGCAGGTACTCACATGCTTGGGCCGCTCGATTTGAAGCCGGTTCTTGCGAGAAAATGCAAACAGCTCTCGGACGAGGGCTTGAGAAAGGCTCTCGCCAGCCTCATACTCCGAAGTCGCCAGCAACAAGATAGGATCCGTTGGCGGAATCGACTTTAGCATGGCCTTGAAGGTCATGAACGGCAAGCTATCCCGCAGTGATGCGTACCAAGACTCAATACCGGGAATGTAGATGACACTGGGCTTGTGTCTCTTGACTTCCGTAAAAAGGCCAACGATGACTTGTTCCATAGGCTACAAATAGGTTAGTACAATACCACAAAAAGAGAAAAGACGAACTTACCCGTCCATCAGCAAGCAAATTGGGAAGGCCGAAGTTTTGCACCTGGACACCCTCGAAGTAGTGAAGAAGCGCAGATGACAGGTAACTCTGGCCCATGCCGGCAAACCCATGGATCAGGAAGCGTGGGCGGAACACACGAGATCGCTCGAACTCTTGATGCATGGCCTCGCGTCCAAACCCGTGGTCTTCGTCGTCAAACTGCTCGTACATTGCCTCCTCAAGCGCTGTGAGCTTTTTCTTGCGAGGAAGGACGTCGTCGAGAGCCTTCTTGATTGAGTCGAATTGATCACGCAACAGTGGCTCGATCCCCTTGGGCAGCGGAGCTGCGCCTGTGCCAGCAGATCTTTCTGAAGAGGGCACCATCTTCTTGATAGAGATCATGAAGTCGGTGGCATGAATGCTGATGTTTTCGGGGTTGACGATAAGCTTGTCTTTTGAGGAATAAATCTGTGGGTACGTTCTTTGGATGGCATTGAGAGCAGCCTCAGTGCAAAGTGCTCGGAGGTCGGCACCACCATAACCCTTGGTGTTCTCCGCAAGCGATTGCTTGAAAGGCTCTGAAAGACCCCAGTCCTTGGTGTGAATCTCAAGAATTGATCGACGGCCCTCTACGTCAGGAAGAGGGAAGTAGAACTCTCGATCGAATCGACCAGGTCTTCTCAGCGCAGGATCGATGTTGTCTGGACGGTTGGTTGCTCCGATGACGATGACCTGTCCACGGCCGTCCATACCATCCATCAACGCCAAAAGTGTTGACACGATCGACGCGTGAATCTGCTCCTGTTTACTAGAACGTACTGGAGCCAGACCATCGATTTCGTCGAAGAAGATGATACTTGGTTGCGTTCGTCTGGCTTCCTCAAACAATAGCCGCAGCTGCTTCTCGGCTTCACCAACCCACTTGCTCAGGGCATCGGCTCCCTTGCGCATGTAGAAGGTGATCTTGCGGCCACCAATACCAACAGAGTTGGCGAGGGCACGGGCGAGGAGAGTTTTACCGGTACCGGGAGGACCGTGGAAGAGGACGCCTCGCGGGGGTGTGACGTGGAACTTTTGGAAGAGCTCGGGGTACAGGAGAGGTAACTGAACCATTTCCTTCAGCTGGTCGATGTGACCTTGGAGACCACCAACTTGGTTGAAGTCCACGTTAAGGTCGACACCAAGAGGATCGGCATCAGCGAGGGCCTTTGTGTTTTTAACCTTGCCGACGTTGGGCGTTGCGCCGACACCAGCACCTTCACCACCCACAGGCTGCGCGAGACCAGGGAGCAGGCCACCTGGAGCAGCAGCCGACGTTGGAGTCATGCCAACATTGCCGGCGGCGGCAGAACGTCCACCCATTTCATCGTCACTGCTGTCGGAGTCAACACCTCCAGCAGCGCCGGTGCCCCAGGGTCCAGCGAGAATGGAGCCTGCACCGCCTCCGCCTCCGAAGGGACCAAAGGTCGTGTTGAGGGCGCGGTCCCATGCTTGACTGGCGCCTCCACGTCCGTTACGGCGCCGTGCAGGGGTCGGGGCGGGGTCCTCGCCATCGTCTTCCTCTATGTTAACGGCGGAAAGAGGAGGCATGAAGTAGTTCATTGGCTTTGCTGCGGCTCTGCGACGCTTCGACGCAGTTTCTTGGTAGATGATTGCGGGTGAAGGTCGCCTTGTGCGGCGAGAGCGCGAGTCTTGTCGAAGTTCGTGGAGCTCCTCGGCAAGCTCATCATGGTCTAGCTCGACTTCATCCCCGGACTCGGCCCCACGGCGTGAGCTTCGGGTGGATCTGCCCTTGGGTTTAGCAGCTCTACCGCGCGGGGCCGGGCTGTCGAAGTCGCCATCTTCAGCATCAGCGGAATTCTTCTTGGTAGGCGAGTCGTCAGACATGTGCGCGTCTTCCGCCGACTCTTCACCGGGTTCGAAATCGCTACTGGGCTCCTGCAGGGATTTCGACTTTCGAAGTCCTCGGCGAGTGAGACGCCGTGTTGGGGCGTCGCCATCAGTGGGTTCCTTGGGGTCTTCCTCAGGTTCCGCAGCTGAAGGTCCAGATGCACTTCCCCTCTTAGCTCGGGTTCGCCGTGTGATTGGACCCTCGTCCTCTTCATCGTCATCATCAGCTGCAGCATCGGGATCCACCTCGGTCGATTCTTTGATGGCATCTTCCATTACCGCATCCTTACTATCGACAATCTCCTCGGTGTCTGCAGCCACTGGCTCTGCATCGCCGGCCAATTCATCGGCATCGGCGTCGTCGTCGCGACGGAAGCTGCTCTCCTGAGTTGCCTCCTCAATCGTGTCCGGTGCCTTCTTCAGTCCCTTAACTGAGCGGGAGTTGCGAGTGCGAGCAAAGGTTTCCGGGCTTCGACTCTTAGAAGCACGTTGCATATGCCTGCCCGAGTTTGTCAACTCGACATGCTCTTCCTCGACCTCGGCTGTCCGGGCGCGGGTAGATCTCCTAGTGACAGGTGCAGCAGAAGCCGGATTCTTGGGCACCTTCAGCTTGATCATCAAGGATTCCTTCTTCTTCTTGGGCTTGGCGTGGTCCTCGGAAAGCTCGTCTTCGGACGCTTCAGCTTCTTCAGACTCAGACTCGCTTTCACTCTCCTTGTAGCTGTTGTGCTTTGTTGCGGCCTTCCTGGAACGGCGACCGGCGGCGTTGACGGGGAGATCTTCTTCCTCCTCCTCTTCTTCCGACACGAATGAGCCCTCTGCCATACTATCAGAGACATCCTCATCATCGTCGTCGATGTCAGATCCACGATATTTGTTCGTGCGTCTTCGGCTGCCGCCGCCTCCACCGCCAGAGCTCTTCGACTTTGAGCCGCGCGATCGCTTCTTGCTTCGTGCGGGTGGCTGGTCGGTGCCGGGCTCGAAGTTCTCGTCATCGGAATCCGACTTGTTAGGATCGAAGTCCTCGATGTCGCGCTTACGTTTGGACGGCATCGTGGCGTGAGTGGATTATTAATGGCAGGTGCGGATCGGTTGTGCTTTCGCGTTCTGATTGTTGTGCACGCTGGTTGGCGATGAGCAGCTGCTGCCTGTTGTCGCGAAGAGGTCTGGTTACGCGGTGTCAGCATCCACATGCACTTGAGTATCATCAAAAAAGTGTCTGAGATGGCGAAGGTATCAAAGTTGATCTGTATTGGGGCTATTGGGAGGTTGGTGGATGCAAGGAAGGCTCACCTCTGTCTTAGCGCTCAGGGAGAAAGCAAGAACAATGGAAGCGGACGTCAGGTGGTGGTGCAGCAGTGCGCCATTGGGGTTGCGACGATGCAAACGCGAAAAGTCAAGGTGGCCTTGATGTCTGCGACGTGCGTCGTTGGCGATCCCGGGCTGCGTGGAGATGGGCTTGACCACAGGCTGGTGATAGGTTCAGATTCGCAGAAAAATCACCATCGCGCGTTCCACGTCTTGCGCGCCAGGCGTTCACACTCTTGGGCGAGAAGGACGGGGAGTCAGTAGAGTGGGTCTCACGTGCAGACACCAGCCACAATTGGTCCGAGCGGCGCTTCTTTCCACCTCTGAGGTTGCCATTTCAAGCAGCCATTGGCTGGACCCATCTTTCCGCAGTTCAACGGGAAATCTTGGGGGCCTCAGATTCAACAATCGCGCATCTCTGATACCGAATTCTCTCGATCCGAAGCAACTTGGTCGGCATGTGTATTACGTCTGCTCAAGCATCGTCAGTGTCCTGTCAGCCGATTTTCGTCTCGACCTACCGCAAGTCTGAAGCATGTCAATCACCGTGCAAGGATTGACGGTGCTCATCGGCGCGCGAGGTTAAAAAAGTCGGGCCCGGGGTAAGTGGGCGTCGAGTGTCCACCACAAAATGTCGCGTTGTCGCGACCACGGTACCACTCGAGGACAGCAAGAGACTGGTATTACTGAGACGAAGTGCGACCCTGGTCGAGTGCTTCTTATCTGCCGAAGGGGATGCAAGGCGGGCCGCCGAGACCTCACACCGACTTCGTGGGCATGCGGACTGCGGCGCAGATATCTGCAAAAGATCGAACGATGAACGGCAATGATGTCATTTCAGATTGTTCCTCGTTGTCGGGCCTCAGTTTGCGCCGTCTCTGACTGCGGTGCGGTTTCCAGCTCTCGAAGAGGCCCAATGCTCCAGGAGTTTTGAGAGCACGTCTATCCAAGTACTCTCAACCCCGACGTCAAATTTCCTGCTGCAGTCCGCCAGAAAACTTCCAAACTTCATCATCGCGTCCTCATCATGGCGGCTCAACACCAAGCTTCGTCAATTCGACCCTTTATCAGCCCTACAGAGTCCGAGTCTGGGGTAACCCGCGGGCTTTAAGTTCCGGGCCGCCAAGCTCAGGAACGTGGCCGGGGAACGTGGCTGGTGTGTTGATGCCCGCTGGTTAAGGCATCTGCATGGAAGAAGTGGAGCCACGCCTTGCGGCCTGAACGTGGCTCGGTGCGCCCGAGTAAGCAGGCAGCAGTCTATCAAAACATCACGTGCAGCGGCGCCCAGAAGCAAACGACGCTAAACCATCGGCGTCGTCCGAACATGCGGGCCGGATGTGACTAAACCAATGCTGCTGACGACGCTGCTGTGCCGACGAACCGTTCCTATTCGCAGATACGCAAATACGGAAACTCGACAAGGAGTCACGGGATTCATACCGTGCAGAGCTTTGCAGAATATTGGTTTCTCGCGTCCCTCGGGCCTCGTGCTTTCGCGACCAGCCAAATGAGGCTCGGGACTCTTTACGAGCAGCAGCTTGAGTTTCCTCATCCGGTCGTCATCGACGGGCCTCAAACCAACCGTCGCATACCTATCCCTTGTTCTCTTCTGGGCATGTGCAAGCTAATTGCCTAGCACCAACTTCGAGGACATCACCCAACAATCAGCCCAGTAATGTCGTCCTGCAGATCCTCGCGTACTTTGCAGCCAACAGGGAGGACGAATGCGGAACAACCACGCACAGGGAGAGCGTTGGACAGCCTGCTTTAGCTGTTGCCTTACGAGGCCATCCCCACCTGCGGTTCGCACTCGGTCGCATCGATGGGGAAAGCATGTTCAGCAGACCGGCCTCAGTGGGTTCACCAACGACCGGCAACCCGGCCAAGTCGGTAAACGGCCACTCGGGGCACAGCATTTTAGACCACCGAGCTCCATGGCGACGTCAATCCATGCCGACCAAGCGGCCGAGAGCGGGAGCCAAGAATAAGCAGCCGTGCAGCCGCATTCAGAACTAACATCCTCTCAAGCATTTAAGAGAGGGACACCCCGAGGTCTAGGCGAGTCTTTCCAACTCATCGTGTAATCTTGCCTCGACTTCACACCTACACATCAAGCAACATCGAAAGCCACAACCAATTGGCTTCAGCACATATCAAACACTTTCAAAGTCAAACACCAAACGCAATGTCTTCTAACCTCTCCGCCCCCAACTTCGAGATGCAGCGGCCCAAGAGCAGCCGCGCCGGCTCCGACGCGAGCTCCATCTCCACCGACTCCTTCACCACCAGAAGGGCAGTCTCCCAGGACTCTCCACGCCCGGCGAAGAGAAAGTCCTCCCACCCCCAGACGGTCAACGTCTACACCCACTGCGGGCGTCACAGCTCCCAGTTCCTCTTTGGCGGTCGCTCATTCACCGACATGGCGCGCTCCATCTTCAAGCGCGACTAAATTGTCTCTGAACCGGTGTTCTTCTGCAAGAAAAAGACAAGAAAGCAGAGAGCACCGTAGAAAGCAAAAGTCATCACCTACAGACGGTTTATCCAACCGTTCGCCGTCGCCGAATGCGACCGGCAGCAGACCCGCCAAGAAGACGGCGCACCCGCAGGGCTCCACAACGGCTCGAACGGCTCCAGAAGGCGGCGCCAGGTGGGAACCCGCAAAAACCGCCCTCCGATGTTTCTTGCCAGTGTCCCTTTTGTTTGAGGCGGAACATTGATCTGCAGAACACCGGATGCGGCATAAACAAACGCGCAAGTCCCCTCGGCGCCAAGACGTGGAGCCGTCCCGGGACAAGAAGCGCATTCCAGCCTCCCCCTCCTCCTCTCCCCTTCTCATCAAGGGCTTCTTTTCCGTCACGTCACGCAAGACAAGACAAGACATTTGGGGGCGCGCAAGGGGAAACAAAATCTCCACTCCACCCCTCATCCCATCTCACTTTTCGTAATTTTAGGGGGGAACTGATTGCTGGCGCCTTGGCAGCGGTGAAGGCGCCAGCGGTGAAGCCACGAGTAAGGAGGGTGAGCTTGAATTGTGCCAAGCAACGGGACCGTTGAAACAGAAGACGCTCAAGCCAATCAGAGGCCGTCCTGGCCACGTCCCTCGTCAACTTCCAGCCTGCTGCTGCTGCTTGCTCGCCGACGCATTGCGGAGAAGGGCAGACGAAATAAATTGACCCCATGGACGACGTGACATCGCTCCGGTCAGAATCCGTCCTGTTCTTTCTCAGCTGCTCCAATTGGCAGGCAGATGGAGATCTCTTCTCAACGACACCGCCCGCGGACCAAACGCATTAGCCGGATTTCGGATTGTCTTCACGAAGACAACTCGGAGGCGGATAAAGCCCCATGGTTTCCGTAGCTTTCATCCTCAGCTTTTGTCTGAGACAGCTCTGCTTTTTTTTTAATCCTGTCTTCTTATTTTTGATACGATGTTCCTTGTTCTTGTCTCTGTTTTGTCAATGATACCAGGTAGTCAAACAGTCTACAAAGCATTTGTTTACCAAATGTTCAACAAATTTTGGTCTTAATAATAAAAACTACATTACAACAAACAAATGTCTTATCTTAATGCCAATTCGTGACCCTGTCGCCGAGAAATATAACCCCTGCAACTCGTACGCTTATGATGTCGATACCATGGCTCTCTCGCGTCTCTCATCTCTCCATATGGATATGACCGCATATCGTGCATGTATGTACCTGCCATGTCGTCCTCCTCGATGCAATATGTACCAGTCTAAAAAACCCTCTGTACGTGTGCCCGTGTAAGCCCCCGTCACAGAAAACGCCAGTGATTTAAAGCAGAAAAACTCTCTCCATGAGATCCACATCGGCGTAACCCCGACCACCAAGTGGGCATCCTCACCTCACCTCAACCTCTTCCCCCACGCACTTACTCCGCAAACTCCCTTCCCCCAACAACCCACCTAAGGCGACATGGCGTTCAACATGACTCTGGAGTGATCCAGCAGGTTCTTCTGCCCGGGCACGTTCTGCGTGTAGCGCGAGTTGAACTTCATCACCCGCTTCGCCGCGCGGAACGTGACGTCGTCCACCGTCAGCGGCTCCGCGACCACGTTCCACGCGATGCCCTCGGTGCACGGCGGCGTCGTCAGGCTGCCGCTGTACTGGTACACGTCGGACCGCGCGAGCAGGTCCTTGAGCTCGCAGAAGTCGAGCCCCTGCGTCTCCGCGTGCGACCCGGGCTCGGCGACCTCGTCGAGGTGCGCGAACACGTTGGCCAGGAACGGCGACGGCGCGGCGTTGTCGACTTCGATGAGGAATCCCACAACGGAGGCGGCGGGACCGGTGGAGTCTGTGAGGGGGAGCAAGATTGTTAGAGATTTATGAACTGCCAAGTTTATACAAATACGAGAGAAGAAAAGATGGCAGAAGAAACCTACTCTTGTTCGCCTCCTCGTCCGCCTCAAAGACAAAATGCACCTCCATGGGGAAGTACTCGCTGTCCACGCGGTGCTCGCTCGGCGTGTGGAAGTGGAACTGCTTGAGCGCGTACACCCGCCCGTCCCGCGTCAGCGTGCCGTTCTGCGCGACCACCTCGAGCGTGCTGCCGAGATTCTCGAACACGGCGCCGTCCGGGTGCGCCGGCACGTCGAAGCCCAGGCTCGCGCCGGGGACGAGCGTGGCCGAGGTGTCGTTGAGGTTGATGGGCGACTGGTGCGTGCCCGTGGCACACTTTGAGCTGGCGTTGTTGCGGCCGTGCCAGTTGAGCGGGCCTGCCAGGTCGTTGTAGCCGAAGGTTGCGACCTCGACCTCGCCCTCTGCGGCGGAGCGGGCGTAGAGGGAGGTGCGGTGGTGGCAGATTGCCGTCGTGAGGGTTGCGAAGGGGAGGAGATTGGAGGGTCTCATTTTAGCCGGTGTGAGTGAGTAGACTGCAAAAGAGTAGAGAGCTACAGAATGAAGTAAACCTCGAGACTGAGGGCGGGAAGATGGGGGCTCTTTATCCTCCTCAAGATCTCTGGGCACACGATCTCGTCAGATCTTAGAGGAGGGTGTGCGCCGCTTGTCTGGCGGGTACGCACAAAGGACAAGCAGGCATTGTTCGACTCGACCTCCAATGAGCCGTCATCTCACGAGGCTGGGTGTGACAAAACAACTTGGCTTCCTCCCCATTCAAGCGGCGTCCAGAATCTTGGCGAGCTCCGTTTCCGCGAAAAAGTGTCGGTAAGGTACGGATACTCCAGTCTCCCCCACGGCCAGGGTACCGGACTGGGGGGTCCACGAAGGAATCCCATGGGGGAGGGAGGGGCGTCAGTCTGCCAGATGAAGACCACCAAGTCCACTTTCCATCCCCTCGAGAAGCAAGAATGAAAGATGCCAAGACGATAGGCGGGAGGCGCAGGAGGAGAAGGAGGGGCTTGTAATAAAGTCGCCTTTCTTCTTTGGCTGGATCAATGAGAAGAGAGGGGAGAAAAAAGGCGGATGACAAAAGATGCTCCGGTCTACGTAGAAGGAATTATACGGCTTACACGTCGTTGAACGGGTCGGTAAAAGGCCGTTTGCCGCGGCGAGCGAGGCGCGGAGTACACCGGATGGAATCTCTTTTCCCCTTCAGGCACTCTCACGTACAGGATTTGCCCATATTTGATAGAAAACAGCCACGCGAAGAGCCTCGCTCCAAGTTCACCCTCATAGCCTTTCCCTAGAAATCTCGTGTGTACTCAGCCCTACCTTCGGGTCTTGGTAGATGATCTCACAGGAACCCCCGAGCCGTAAGCAAACAAGCTCGTTGTCGGCGCAGGATGCACACGAGGCAAGTTACGCCAAGACGCATTGCCAACGCTCACCGGCACAACGGTCACCCGCGGAAGATCCTCTCCCCGTCACCAGGCGTCTAGCCAAGCGCCCACGACGTGCTTTCAGAAGAGCACAAACGGCAAAAACCACGCAAACTGTGAGACAATCACCCCTCGTCCCAAATCCTCGGAAAGCATATCTTCAAGTCGAGTTAAAAGGGGTTCTTCCCAGCAAACCGCAGCCCTACTCAATGCTCACCACGCCACCACCAGTTTTAGACGCTGACAAACGCCGCGTCTAAGTAGCTTTTCTTCAGCGGCTGGTGAATCCTTCAATAATAGACACCGAGAGGCCACATTCGTAGGCCACTCTATTGAAAGAGAGAACACAGCAAGCTCATCAGCTACAAGCCACGCTGGACGTCAGCGCTTGCTGACTATCACCGCCTCGGAGATTTGAGCTGTGTGTGACGCCGTTGCAGGTGCGACAGTGCACATGACCGACGGATACAAGTAGCAAGCAGCCAGGCCAAACAGAAACAACTCAAACCAAAGCCTGAACGGCTTTCGCCCGGTCTGAGGATGCCAACTCCACAAGAAAAGAGGGAAAAGTCCAGGCCTTTGCCGTCGAGCTTGCCTACTGTGATCGACTCCAAGACCGCTAAGCCTTAAGCGAGGTCCATAGTCCTAACGGTCGTCCCGCAGTGGCTGGGCGCCTTTCCTTGGAACAGTTTCGTGCCGGTTAATTTTCGAGCTAGCGGCAGAGCACGACCTACGAAAATCGAAGAAAAAGTCTGGGGGAGAGAAAAAAGAGGAGGTGATCGTCTGGTCGATTGCGCTTTCGATTCGCTGAGACATTTCATCTTGGTCCGAGGAACGACGGTCTTGGTGTTTAAATTGACGTCGGTCGGAGGATGGCCTAAGCTGCGCTGCGGGGTTGACGGATGTGAGCAGCAAATTGATCTTGGGAGGCGACATTATCAACGATTCTGGATATTGATGACGGCCCTCGTTTGTGTATTATGTTGCACTTTGTTTGTGTCCTGCGTCATTCCAGTGCCTCCAAACTGCATGACAACGCCGCTGCAGCTGTCGAGGAGCGTTCCAGGTCTTGGAGCCAAGAGAACTAGGATTCAGACAATGACGGCATGTCAAGACTTCTTCACATACTCCATTCTGATATTGACCATTTCGGCACTTGGCTCATCAACGTCATGGTGATGCCAGAATGGCACGTCTGGCAGGCAAACACAGTTTCGAGTCTGCCTTCATTGAACTGGCTAACATCACACTCCTCAGACGCTTCGAAGAACGCCTCCCTTATGGGCATTTTCGTCCTCATTGCTTCCATCCACGAGCTTAACCACTTGATCAGCTCACTGGCAGTGAAGCCATCACCACCAATGCAGCACCCGATAAGCAGCTTCACTTGAAGTCCGTTCGTGGGTTGAAGAAGCCGTCGACGTCCCACTGCGCAAACAAGATTGTCAGCAGAAGAAGGTGAAGGTCAAAGTTGATAGATCCCTCGGACTTTCGCGAGCGATGCATCCCCTCAAAGAAAGATTTGAGAAATGACAAGGATTGGTAGAAGTTGATCCAGCGAAACGCCTCATGGCCGAACAGTTGCCCGAAAGGGCGTCCAACATATATATCCCCCAACTCTGCATGCAACTTCCCGAAGCACATCGTGGCGAATATCTGAGAGCAAGGCGTCTCGGAAGGAGTAGCAAGAGTCCGTGTGTTTGCTCAGTCGTCCAGCGCAGCAACCTGTGCTGCGTTGTTGCAATGCTATGCCAGACTTGCCGGGTGCCATCACAGATGTCTTTGTCGGGAACAGGCGGCGAGGACTGGGAAATGGCTTCGTATGGTAGCGTTTCTTGACCCTCGACTGGCAAGACTCTCCCCGCTCACCTAATCTTATGTTCGGGTCGAGAGGAACGCCGGCGACGTGGACGCAGAACGAAGAGCTTTCGTCTTGATCGGTGGGCTCATAAACTCGACGAGAAATCTTACCAGTTGGCACGGCTAAATGATGTGGCAGATGGGAAGGTCTTCAAATGCCTAGCCAAAAGGTGCATGAGACTTTGCGCGTCATCCCCAGAAGTTTGATCGATGCCATGCTTGCATCGAATGTCACAAACCTTGGGATGGGCAAATAGTCGAGCGTTGCTCCCTCGTGTGCTGAGGCCCACGTCGGTAGGCGGTTGAGGCGAAAGGTCGGCCGTCGGTGCCCGATCGCTATATGATCATCTGCCTGACAATATGCTGTTCATTTACTTGACAGGCAGACGCACAGTGACCAAGGCGGCAATGCACATGCCCGAAAGCAAGTATACGTTCGCAATGCAGACCCCTCAACAAGTAAGGCCATTTTTCTGAAAAGCACTACAGCGATGATGAATGTATATCACCAGGCGCCCGTTGCAATCATGATCGGATGCGTGATGACCCAGCTGAACCCATCGTGGAATGGCATGTCATTACTGCAACTAACAGCTTCGGTCAGCAGCCATAGGCATATATGCATCTTTAAACACCAAGCAGCCAGCGCCAGCCAGTCAGGCCTCGATTGCGATGACTCTTGATTCCAAAACATCGAGGTCGTTCCCGTCGCGGTTGTATCAAATCCCGGCCCATGGCGGCCACTCGGCGCCGGCAGTGGGGGTTTGGAAGCTCACCACCCCCCGTTCCCGGACAAGTCTCCCGGAGCACATCCCAATCCTGAATACTCCGTAGCGGTACTGAACACCACAAAACTTCAGTTATCCCAACACCGGAACAACCCGCGTGGCATCTCCCAAGGATTCCGGCCCGCAGAACAAGCCTCGACTTTGTCTTCGGCCTCACTCAGCTCCCGCAGCTGGTGCAACCTGGCAACCCAGTTCTTGGGCCGGACGAGAGTTGTGCCCTATTTTTCCACCACAAGCAGAAAATGCGAACAGTCCAGGCGCACAACTCAGTGGAACTCGGATGCGTGAGGCTGTCAGCCCAAGGCATCAGAACCCGATCTCTGCACGACGGCAAGTCCTCCTGGGAGGCCGGAAGCCCTGACACAGTCGCACGGCGTGGGACGAACAACCTGCATGTGGCCGCACACGCACACGGAGTGGACCGGAACGCCGTCCTACGGTGCGGTCGCCGCCTGCAGCTGGAGAAACCTCCACCCGGCTTGGCTCGGGATACTGACTCTACCGGACTGGATGGAGCCCTCTGAGGGAGGACGCGAGTCGGTCTGGCGGTGATGCTACGGCGTACCGTCTGCGAAGGAACGCTGTGTGGGCGCGCTGCTCCGTCTATTCGACTGCTGTCACCTGCTCATCCCTGGCAGGTCGCCTCCGTTGTGGAAGCGAGCGTGGTAGGCGTGGTGTTTTTTAGGCCAAATATGGCCAGTTGACGGCAACCGGCGGGGAATAACAGGCGTCCTAATGGCCCCCAGTGTCCAGGGCTGGAGTTCGTCTGCATGGGGGACAATGAGCGCTTCCAAGTTGGAACTGAGCAGGTGCCGTATTGAGTGGGTTCGGTGAAGTTGAATCGCCCAGGGCGGCGGGCCATATGACGGGGATGTTTGTGCTGTCCGGGCCCTTTGGGGGAAACCAGCCGCCCGTCCGCCTTAAAGTGTCATGCTATTGGGGGCCGCCCGGTAGCACTGAATGGGAATGCGCGGTCGCCTCGTCTCGCTTCTGCTGGCTCTATTAAATTGATTTCTTTTATTGGCAACTCAACCACAACTTGGGGGTTACTGGCGGTCGCTCAGTATACCTTCGCACGCCTGTCGTTGTACTCAGTATCTCGCTAATCTTTCTCGGAAGAACGATTGCTGCTCCCGGCCTCGGCAAGACTATGGGAATTGTCCAGACGTCGGGCAGGCAATGGACATGTCGAGAAGTGCGGGGGACGAAGTTTGGTTGCCCTCATCTCACCGCAACTGATCTGTTATCTTGGATGGGGCGTCATCACCTCCCCTCCAGCATTGCACAGACTAGGAGCCATGGCCGGTCTTGGCCGTGCGAGTTTGCAAGCCTCGGGATCGTACCCACGGGTGGAGGATGATGGGTCCTGCAAAGATATCACCGATTGACCGGCCAGTGTGGCCTCATCGGGATTGACTTGTAGTATTGTGGTTGCGCCTGCATCGCTTGCAGCGGCTTCAAAGCGCTCGCATTGTGTGCGCATCTGCACCTGGAACTTGCTCGAAGCACACAACATGTTTCTGCTTCGTTCTTGAAGTCTACCTGCGCAACTTGTTCGTCGTCGTCGCACAGGGACCCGCCAGGACGGAGTGCGAACATTGACGGACTGTCTCTGGTAGACACGATCGTCGCCCATCATCTTCTCGGTAGACTAGCGCGGGCGATGGCGTCGTAGACTGGTGCCGCAGCCTAAGGACAAGCCACCAGGAACCCACAGTCTTGATCGTGGGGCCATGTGAGATGCAGCACGAGCGAATCCGCCTGTTGGAGGTCAGTTCTCGTTCTTCTTTCACCCACAGATGCGATTGCGTCCGAGGGCGGACCTCCTGGCCCTTGGAGATGTTGGTGGCTTGCCGCGCAAGTCTGTGGAGGACGACGGGGCCGCGAATGGTGAGGTGGTTCAACGAGTGACACTCTGACAATTTCCACATCGCGTTGGATGGAAAACACTAGCCAAACAGCCCGGGTTCGGAACAGTTTGCCAGTCCGTGGATACGGATGCCGTGCTCTGCTAGCAATTGTTCATCAGCAGCGACGGCGATGTTGAAGACAGGGGTAAACTTGGAAGAAGACCTGGTTGCGTACGCACTAAGGCTTCAGGGACCTTGAGCCGCTCCCAGTCAACCAGTGATTGTTGCTGGCATTGGCAGGGTCGCAGTTGGCCAGCGACTTTTGCCGGTGGACTGCTCTTGAACCCCCGAAGCGATCACTACCAAGTCGGTCCACAGCGAAGGTGATCATGATAGGACAATCTCCACAAGGTGCGTCTGATCTTCGACACTGCTGCCAGGACACCAACAGGAATGAGCTTGGAGCGGGCGACGACTTGTCAGTGTCGGTATGCAGTTGTCCTGCAGGTTACAAGGTTGATCCAGATGAAAAAATTGCGCGCGAAAGACGAGACGGAACGTCCTAAACCGCGGGCTGGAGAGGAGATTACAATACACATTGCGCGGCGCGGCGAGGCGAGATCCAGGGGCCACGCGCCTTGTCAGCCGTCTGCGTATCTGTCCAGTCTGTGTTGTTGGTGGCCATGGTCGAGGGCTGTTTAAATCTGACGTGAATCCGAATCTGAATTGCGCCGCTGCTTCCAAGCAAACGGCAAAGTGCGTGAGTGTCCAGTCCCTGTGGTATTCCCCCGCCGCGCCTGCTGAGAGCTGCACATGCGAGGTTCCTGGTTGCAGTGCAGTGGGCATCTGTGCGGTTGACCAATAGAGTCGTGCAATTGATCCCCCGCACAACTAGCAAGCAAGAAGGAAATGATAGGGATTCAGATCCCTTGGAGTCGGTCAGTCCCTAGCCGACCGAGATTTGAGGAAGAAGAAAAGAGCCTAGCATGGCCTGGCATGGATGGCACTCTGTGCGTTCGGTTGTTGTCAATGTTTGTTAGTGCGACTGGACGCTCTGGGCGCGCCCGCGAGACTTTGGCGCGTTAATTGAGGTCATGTCTCTCATCTCTTGGTGGTCAGGAGTTGTTGGGTGTACCCGTGTTTGTATTGGTGCTGGGTGGATTGAAACAAGCCGAACGCCAGAAGAAAAGAACCGTGTCCGCGATACTAGTTGGAGTTAGCCCGACGTCCCAGCACGACTTGGCTCACCCTCAGCGAACGATTCGAGAAGTGCGGCCAGCGATGCAGGGAAGCCGCTGGAAGGCGTTGTGGGAGTCTGCAACGGTCGATTGGGCAAGGGTGGCCCGTCTCTCGTCCTCTGGTCTGGTCTCGTGGAGCGTGCCTCGGGACAAGATTCGGCGGCTCAGATGGCACCTTCCAGATCACTCAGTAGGCCCGACATTGCAAGTCCGGATGCTGGACGCATCTAAGCCTTTACTAAAGTATTGCTTGTACTTGGCCGCCAGGCACCTAGGCAGATCGCGATCGTGTCATTTTATGGCTGGAGCTGCGATGCAGTTGTGTCCGTAGAGGTTTCCAATATAATCAAACCCGGCTTGTTCGGCCGTCCTCCTTGCTGTTGATACACATGGCAGCCGTCCATGCCCCAGCCTGCCCGGCTTGGCTGCCCCCGAAAGCCGCAAAATGCCCGCGTCATTGAGTCCTGGCATTCGGCAGCTATCTCGGTCGTGTGCTGCCCGATCGGGTCATGTTCGCGGGGAGGGGAACGGCAGAGCCAGGAACAATCCATCTTTGTGGAAGAGTGGCGGCCAATTTTTTGCCCTGCCCCTTTCTTGCGAATCAATGCCATCGTCGGCGAAGACTCCGGACTTAGTCACCAAGAGTGCTTCCCAAACGGGGACCCCTTTTGATGTTGAGCTTGTTTTCCCTACATACTGTCAACGTTACGGTAGCATCGTGACGGGTGCAAAAAGGGCGAGGTTCTGGGGTCTTTGTCTGTTGGTGAAGTGCTTTCCGCATCTTCCTCTGGAAGGAACTTGAGAGACCAGATTGATTGCTGACGGCCCACGGGGGGCATTGAGCGACAGGGACGGGGGTTCATTGGCCTAGGAGCGGAAGGTTTGCTCCAGAGACGTGGGATGAGGCAGAAAACGTTGCTGGAAGCTGCCGAAACTCTGTTGATGGTGATGAGTTGATGATGTCTGCGGCGCCGAGGCTCTTGGAAAAAGACCAGACGGGATGATGTTGCCTTCCCTTGCAGTGTGTAAGCTGCAGGCGGCAACTCTGTTGTTGCAAATGACCCTAAAAACCTACCCATTCAGGCCCTCAATAAGCAGCCAAATAAGTCCCAGCAAAGGTTGTCGGTAGGCTCTACGGCGTGAGTGTCACCCCCCGCTACGACAAAAATTCTCGGAAACTTGGTGACAGTGAAGCATCGGTCTGGGACAGCTGTTTCAAGCAGACAGCGGGAGGTTTCCAACGAGATTGAGACTTGTGCACCTGGTCTGGGCTTCTTCATCTCGCAGTCGCAGGAACATTCGCCAGACGTTGGCGCCGACGGCTTCCCCGTTGCAAGAGCGCGGCGGCCAGGGATGTGTTGATTGCGTTATCCCCTGGGGAAGGCTTTGTCGGGAATAATGACAGCGGTTGAAGGAAAGAGAGTACAGATGCTGGCTTCGATGAGATAATGCTCAGGTCGTTCATCGCTCGACTATTCTCCATCTTGTCGTTCGTGTCCTTCAATCTTATTTTCAATGCTGCTCATCATCAGAACACACCATCGGCATCGCCTGATCAACCTTAAACTGGATGCTTACCTCAGGCGCAACGCATGGTCTTGTGCTGCTGACATTCTCTTCATCGCGAAAAGCACCACAGCCAAGGACCAAGGACATGGGCGCGCATCGTCCAAAAAGCACTAGCCAGCGACACGAATCTCTGCATCAATGCACGGATGGGCGGGAAAAGCAACACTGACAGCCAAAATAGCTCTGCTGTCGCGTGCTGTATTATGCTCAGCGACCCAGCTGTGGCTCAATAGTTTCTAGCATCACAAGGCTGAAGTATCATTAGCTTATGTGCGTAGGTAGCATAGCCTTCAATGTAAGAAGCAGGCGGGCGACCAGGCGGCTCCTTGTAAAACCATGTTAGCGGGACCTGGCTGGGGGTTTCTTTTTTTCTTTTTTTTCTTTTCTGGTCGCTGACAGGAAAACTTCATTTCCAAAGCATGAGCTTCTAGACTGCGTTGCGGAGTAATGTGTTGGAGTCCCTCATGGGGTTTTGCCAGCATCGAAATGCAGAGAGCAACTCACCGCAACTCACTTCACATCGCCAGAGACGCGTGCCGCTAGCGCTGCTGCAGTGGCATCAGGATCAAGCGTCCGTAGCTTGCTTTGATATGCAGCCTTCCACAGGGGAGATAACATGGAATTGTTTACTCATGCCACCATAATCCCCCTCACTGCATCCTGAAGGCAAATTGCACAGTGGTCAGCGCGCGGAAGCATCACATCTCATCGGCAGGGGGCGCCGGAAAGTTGTAGGGGACCGCAAGGCCGTCGCCGCATCGCCGCCAGAAGCGATCAGGGCCTGTTGTCAAGCATGTTGCTGCGTACCCACTAGCCTGCTAGCGTCATTCCCGCCCCGTTGTCGTTGTTGACCCCGTTTGAAGCCTGTGGGAATCTCGTGTGGGCGAAGTAGTGGTCGTGGTCGTAGCCGTAGTCGCCGCCACTCGCGGCATAGATACAATACGGGTACAAGTACCTAGTGGACCGGGCGAGGTCTCCTCCCTTTTGCATGTAAGCCGCGGTGCATCCCAGGTACAGCATACCTCGAATGTCTCTCCATCGCCCGCCTCTCTCTCGTGGGCCACTGGCAGCCCGTTGGTCGTTGGTCCCTACTTGACTTGGTGGACCCCCGACTGGTCTCTGGCCACGGACTAAATATAGTCTATAAAACCGAGCTAAGGCTCAAGGTCAAAAGGGCGAAGAACAAGCGTGAGGAAGAAAGAATGGATGAAAGCAAGAAAAATGTGGCAACCATGGGATGATGCGGCATGCAGCTGCAAACTCTGAGATCGGATCGGAGGCCGGGCCTCAGTCAACGTCATGGGAGGCTGTCAAACCTCAACGGCCGGCCTCGAGAATTAGGCATGGCCGTGGTGCAGCATTCTGAGCCAAGCAAGTGACTTCAACGGGCCATTAAATGCGCCGGAGGTAGATTGGGACGGAGTCGTAAGACAGGACACTCTTTTTTGGACGTCCGGATATAAAGTGCGTCGTTCGACAGGGCTTCTTCGTCTGTGATTTGTTCGTGATGGCTGCGGCGCTGCTGCTTGCTGATGCGGCCGAGCTGCGGAGTCCATCGTGAACGGCTTCGCTCCCCCCTCCGCCGGCCAGCACCTTGGACGCCCTGACCAGCCAAACCAAGTCCGGCAGCATCTCCAGACGGGCCTCAATCTACACGTTCCGCAGTCGGGCCCCCGTGGACTCCGGAGTGGGAGATGGGTGTCGAAACTTGAGAGATGACCTGTGAAATTTCCTTCCCGGAACAGGGGAGGCCATCCCTTCCGATATGCACGTAGCATTACCTCACCATCTTAGCCAGGCGAAGCCACTGCGGTGGGGTAAGCACGAACTCAAATACGGGGAAAGCGTTCCCTTTTTCTTCGTATCCCCCGGCCCATCACACGTAACAGGTGAATGACCACTGCACTGCAGCAAAAGAGGGGGGCAGAGGCCAGAGGCAGGCAGAGATATTCATACAGGCCGGACTGGCCAAGAGAGACTGACTGAGGCGAGGCGGGTGTAATTGGCTGGGCAGGATTCGTAAGGCATGTGGTTGTACCGCCGTGGCGGTCTGGCTGTCTTGCCCTCCGCCGAGAGATGCGTTGACGAGCCTGGTTTTGGTGAGCTTAGCAGCGCGATCTGCTGCTGATACGGGAGACCGGCCGAGTTGAGGAATCTGCAGGGTCGAGCTACTGTGTTGTATTCGTGCTCCACGACTGTACGCTACTTGTTGGTGCGCATCACCTAGTTGGTCCCCTAGGCTTTGGGGCGACGGCGGTGTGGTGTGTGGTGTGCCTCAATCCCGAAAAGCTGGCTCTGTCCCAGCGCAGGTCTTCGCTGTACTGTCTGTGTACCTTGCGTAAGGGGTCCCGATGTGAGGCTGGAGGGAGGCGATTCGGGGTCTTAGTGTGAAGATTTTCGTCTTGGGTCTAGACGAGGGCCGTTTGTTGCCGCTCCTCGTGCCTCGTTTCAACGCAAAGGCAGATGGCGATGGATTGCCATTACGTGCATTTGTTGTGTCGGAGGAGGCGTTGCGTCTCCCGGATGCAGCTTCTCATCTCTCGTCTTACTGTGCCTGGGCCTGTGCTCTGCGCCCTGCGTGTGCGTGTGATGCCGCGTGATGCTTGTTGGTAGGTAGACAGGTAGAAAGCTGTCAGTCCTGAAGTTGGGATTGGCGCTGATGAGCTGCGTCGGCCGTGCTTCAAAGGGGCTGCTGCGCGTCTGCGGGACATGTTGATGATGTGCCTTTTGCAGTTGCTTTAAGGCCCTGCGTAAATGAGTGTGAGCGCCTGTGCCTGCACTGGTGGTGCTGATCAGCCTGCTGCACTATCCCATCCAGCCATTTGCCTCCATCTGGCCGTCACCAAACGGTGCCGGACCAATCCCATGGGCAGGTTGGCGGGTCCTTGGCGTGTTCAATGTTGTGGTGTGTGTTTTGTTTCCCTTCAACAGAGTACCGTCGGCTTACCTCATTCAGGAGAGAGCGTCGAACGCGGGCATGTCTGTCGCCCAGGAGCAAGGGGTAGCGTAGTCGTGATTCGCCGCCTCTTGGCCGTTTGCCCAATGGCAAAATGCCAAAATTCTCCAAGCCGAGAGACAACTCCTCGAGAGGAAGGGACGCGTTCGCACCATTCCGTATTGGGGGCTTCCTGGAGGTCCGCCCTGTGTGGTGGAAGGTCTCACACAGGTCTTGTCTTGGTCTTGCTGGGAGGACGAGACGAGCAGCAGAGGAGAGAGGAGAGAGGTGGTTGAGCGAGCCCGGTGCAGTGTGAGGCCCGGCGTTGTGTATTCTGAAAACCTAGGCACCTAGGCAGGCAGGGGCGTCCTGAAGGCGGGCTGATGAAGCTGACGGAAGGTGCCCCTGGAACCACAGCAGCACACTGAGTAACTGAGCAGATATCCGTAATATCTTCTGATGAACAGCGGACAGAGTGCTGAGCGAAAGGGGCATGGCCTGGCATGGCATGAATTGCACATCGAAGGCCATGGCAGCAAATGGGGGGGAAAGTCCCCTACCTGCTAAATTGGACCAGTCAGAGGCGGCGGCGCTGGACAGGGCACCCAGGCTGCCGTGGACTTCACAGGGTGCCGGGGTAGACGGGACATTTCGCTCCTCGCTGCTCCAGGCCCCAGTCGAGGTAGCGGGTACCAATAGGAACGTCGAACGGGTGCATGGTGTGGGCAGTGGTGCAGTAAGTCTGCCTGTGGACACTCGGCCGGGGTCCCCTCCCAGGATGCTTTGGTCCAAGTGGAACTCCATCGCCGTCTGGCTCCAGCAAGCCAATGCAGCATCGGTACGATAGTGCCAAAAACCTTCCCATCTGGCAGTCTCCAATCTCGACCAGACCCTTCCTGCCTATCCACCGTCTGTGTCTGTCTCCAGTCTCCAGTCCAGCGTGCTCCTCCTCCTTCCAGGACTCTCGTTCACTCACCTCGCACCTCACCATCTTCACACCCGACTTCCTCTCTCTGTATCCCCTCAAAAAATTCCCATTCCGTCTTCCTTCCCTTTTTCCCTCCCCCCTTCCCTTAGTCCCCCTTCTCTACCACAGCCTCCTCAGCCCTTTCCCCCCCAAAGAAAAAAAAAAATCATTCCCAATTCGTCCCATCAACGACCCCTTTTTTTCGTCCAAAAAAAAAAAAGTCACGAAATCCGCCCCCCCAACGCTGAGGTTGTCTGACTCTCAGGGTCCTGCTTCCTAGGTTGTCCCCATATTCAATTCCCCGGTCCAACGTTGTCCCCTCGATCACACCTCAACTCGTCCTTCGCTCTTACCGTCGTTCTTACTGTGCCTCCTTTCCTTTCCGCGTGTCGCCCGTCCCTCTTTCCCAACCCAACAACAAAGAAAAACCACAAACCGAAAACACAACCGACTCCTCTCACGATTGCTTCCTCTTTGTGAACCCGACGGAGCTTCTCGAAAAGCTTCCTTCCCATAGCCGACGACGACAACGATTAGACGATCCCGTGCCCTGACTCGTCATCACCCATCCCTCTCCGTTCCCGACGACTGCTGCGTTACGATTTCGAACCGGATACGAGTCCCTGACATTCCCATGTTCTTGGTCGATTGCTAGCTACGACTCGAGTTGTCTCCGTGACACTTGATCCCCTCTTCTCTCTGCCCTGGGTCGATCACCTCTTCCATTTTGGCTACTACTTCGTCGACGACGGCGAAGACGACGACTTCGCGGTAGCAGTGAAGCGTCTACTCTCTTCGGCACGACGACACCGTTACTGCCCCTGGCCGCAGGCGACCTTTCATTCCACACCCGAGTTCTGACCACTCACGCCAACTTCACTTCTCCCACACGGTTATTGGTCACCAGGGATACAGCAGAAATATTTCTTTCCCTTGCATTCGAGAAACTAAAAGGTTCGTCCATCGCCTATCTCGCAAATCATCCTGTACCTTTTCACGGCGAACGAGGCTTGTGTGTGTTCGCAGCCTCGCCATACGAATGGATTCATCTGGATATGCTGCTGGAAGCGATACATCTTGGCTAACAACTGATTTTCAGTATTTAGCATTTGAGCTGCAATTTGCTAGTTCACCCGTCTATAACCATCTGTCGCCGTTACGTCCAAGTCTGCTTGGACCTGACCTAGGAGCAAAACGAGGTTGACGTAAGAGCACTCGTTTGGCACCTTTGCAGTTGTCGTTTGATTGGAATATGGCTGCGTTGGTTCAAACGTATCCCCAGCAGACCAGCACTGTCACTCTCCAGACCCGATCATCCGGAAACATGATGCCCGCACAAGCTCAGGCAAATCAGCAGTACATGGCCGCCCAGCAGGCGCAGCGAAACTTCTCGGGGGCATCAGGCGTTTACCGCGGCAGTAATGCTCCCATCCAGCCCTATGCCTTCACCAGCACTCCCAGCCTGAACACGACTGGCCAGTGGCAGCAGTATGGCAACGGTTATCGCACGGCATCTTCTCCCGCTGTTCCGACACAGGGTATGGTTCAAGGACATGATGGCAACCGGTCTCGTCACACTGGAAGCTCTTCCGTTTCACACAGCCATAACATGGGTACGAGCCAGGGCGGATCCAGAGACGATTCAGCCATCCCCGCCGCTCGCACAAATCCCCAGGCACAGAGACCTCAATCTGCGTATCTTGCCGGCAGCACGACACCGCAAATGACGTTCGCTCAGGCCACCGGTGCTAAGACGACACCTGATAGGTACAGGCGCCCGGCTCTCCAGCAACAGCAGCCTCGCCAGACTAGCGCCCCTTCAGGGTCAGGCATGGCCACCGTTAGTCATTTGTACAATGCACCTGGCTCCAATGACCAGAAGAGCCCGTCAGTGCGAAGCCGGCATGCGTCTTTCCAGAGCAGACCAAGCAGTTATTATGGCGCGGTTGATGACATGCAATTGAATCGACCGGCGGAAGACACCATGCGACTGAGGCGGCGCAGCATGCATTCGCTAGACTCTGCCGATTATCCCAAGCCGCTAACCCCACAGGAATTCGCTCAGTCGGAAGAATCCTCCCGTCCCGACCGCGTTCCAACTCCCAAAAACAACGAAAAATCGCTTCGCATGGTTTCCAGTCTCGCTCCTCCCACCGACACCAACATGCATGTTCGCAATGGCAGCGCAGAAAGCGTCGCGTCGAGTCGAAGCAGCCATTCGCGGCCGTCCTCGGTAAGCATCTCGCTCTGCACGCACACCGCATTACTTGTTTTTGTTGATGCGTCTTCTCGCCTCATCCCTCTGATGGATTGCCCAATCACGCATTGGCCCGACCATCCTGAAGTGTGTTCCATCGCTAACAAGGTTATTTCCACCAGTCTGCCAACCGCAGCGTACCCACCCCCACGGCAAACCCCTCTCTCTCCTCGTCTTCTTCAACCCCAGATGATGCTTCATCGAAACATGACCAGCTCAAGATCGTGAACATCCCGCCACGAAACTCATCGTCAGATGCGGCCAAGCGACAACCCACTCCGTCTCCTCTCTCCAAGCCGGTGACCATGTCGACCGAGTCCAGTCCCCAAAAACCACCTTCCTCTCTGGGAAATGCTCCGCAGCAGGCTGCATCCACCGCCAACGCCAGCAGCCCCGCCGCGCAGCAGCTCGCAGCAATCAAACAGAATGGCACGAAATCGAAGAGCAAGACATCGCGACTTCGCCGCGCATTTTCTTTTGGTAGCGCCGCTGACTTCAAGAAAGCTGCTGGTCCCGAACCCCCGGTGGAACCCAGCAATGTGAACGCCGGTGATGCATCGAAGTTGCACAAGGACCCGACCGCAGATGAGTTGTACGAGGCTGAGCAGGCGGCCATCGCCAAGAAGCAGGAGGAGGGGGGAATCGGGAGCAACATTTACGGCGGAAGGCTATTTTCTGGATCGACCGACAATCTGTCCATCTCGTCGACGGCGTCTTCTGCTTCTATCATGATCCGTAAGATGGGTCGCGGCATGAAGAAGAGCACGCGATCATTAGTGGGTCTCTTCCGACCGAAGTCCGTTATTGGCGTTCCCGCCGCCGATGCCATGGCTCCGGAAGCTAGCCAGGCCGCTGTCTCAATGATCACTGTCGAGGCCGAAAGAGTCAACGTCAACCCTGACCCCCGCGCGCAAAATGGCGGTGGTACAGGGTTCCCTCACCTGGAGCGAAACTCGCTGGACGTCTCCAACACTCCTAGCATGGTTTCCGAGCGTGCTGGAAGTTCTGGCACCGACAGCGCCGGTCGAAAGAGCATCGTGGGTGGCGACAGGGAGCGTGCCGAGGTTCTAGCTGCTGTCAGGAAAGGCATCCTCAAGCACAACGGCCGATCAAACAGCCCAGCACGCGATGGCGCCAAGCCCTTCGAACTCCCCGCCATCCCCAATGTCTCCGACTCGCCCATTTCCACCGCGCCTAGCACGCCGAATGATGAGGCACAAGGCCACAAGCGTTCGGGGTCGGTCGCCATTGGCAGCGAGGATTATTTCATGACCGCTCTCAGACTCCGCCAAGACAGCAAGAGTGCTCCTGGAACGCCTTCCGGAGGTACCAAGAGGAACGCGACATTTTCACCGAGAATCGTCTTTCACGACACATGGCCAAGTGGAGAGTATGATCGCAGGGGCGAGATTGCTACATGCAACCGCCTGACGCCCATGTTGGCTCAGCAGATCAAGGAGGAGCTCAACACATTCAAGATGGTACGTTGGTATTGCAGGAAATTTCCAGACTCGCAAACGCTAACAGCACACAGGAAATGGAAGTTCACGAAAACTCCAAGATTTACACGCACTTCTTCTAACGACGGCTACGCCTGCAAGACGGAATCTTCCAAATTTTGCTTCTTGATGATGGGCACACCCACCCCATCATGTATTTGAACTACATTTACCATTCGACGGCGTTCAGGAACAGCATCGTACGGTGTCAAGGCGTTCTCAGTCGTCACTCGACAGCATTTTCCATTGCCTGGCTGGAATGGCTGAAGGGCCGCCCTCCATCGATTAATTCTCTGCGGATGGGCTGAGCGACACTCGGAGTTGGCGGCCAGCCAGAACAGCATACACAGGCCAGTCAGTGCATACACGGGCCGAAAAGCCTGTTTGCATTTGGGCAGCGATCACACGGACCATGGGACACGATGGCGATAATGGTGGTAGCCTCCCTTGTTCTTACACTTTTTATCAGATGGGCCCAAGCCTTCTGGAGGACGAGATGCGGACTCTACGGAGATCCCATCGCACTCGACACTCGGTCGAGTTTTTCTGTGTTTGTATTTGCTTTGTCGGCGGTCAAAGGGTTTTCTTTATCTGTCGGTTCCATTCGCGTTCTGTGGCCTTCCAGTTTCGTGGAGTCAAGAGGAGGCAGATAGAAAGTGTGTGTGTGTGTGGCCTTTTCCATCTCGAAAAAACAGCTTTAGTCTCAGCGAGGTCTTGATGCTGGTATCGACCATTCCAGCGAATTGAATACTTTAGAGCGTAATGCCTCCCTGCAAAACTTTATCCCGGGTTACATGTGACGACGGGTTGAAATGCTACCCACCAAGCGAAGTCTTTTGTTCTCCTGACTCGCCCTGACTGGTCTGACACACCGTCTCAGTGCTAGATTCAGACGAGCGGCGCGATGAGACCCAGGCACCTCGTTGTACCCGGTACATGCTACCCCTTGCGGACCAGCGGGACGACGTCATTCGTAGTGCGTCGAGGTCCCCTTGGGCGCGTGGGGGAATTGGCAGAGACCCGCAGCCCCACCAATCAGATAAGCTCAGAGTTCACAGCCTCGTGCCCACCTGCGCAAGGCTAAAAACTTTTTTTTTTGTCCCGCCTATCGCCTTCGCCATCACCCATCAAAGTCGCCGACGGACGATGCAGCACTTGGTCGCATGCCCGCTGGACTGGGGATACCGACACTCTGGAGATTTTACTGAGGCTACGGAGGCTCCGGACGCCTCCCATCATTCGGCTCACCCGCTCCTTCTCGACGAAAATGGCGACACACACAACCGCCGCGGGGCCCGAGGCCGCTGCGGAGGTCAAGCCGAAGCTTCACGGTCGGGCCTTTTACGAGAGCATAGGGAGCCCCAAGTACATCCTGGCTCCCATGGTGGACCAATCTGAATTCGTGAGTTTTCCCTTGGCCTCCCATGAACTCGGTTGCCTCGGGCGCATGACTGATAGCTTGGCGTTTATGTAGGCATGGCGAGTGTTAAGTCGATCGTTCCTTACCCCCGAAGAGCAGACCAACCTGGTCGCATACACGCCCATGTTCCACGCCAGGATCTTCAACGACACGGAGCACTACCGCGACGGCCACTTCCAGGCCGTGCGCCCCGCGACCAACGGCGGCACCGAGGCGAAGCCGACGCCGGAGCCGTGGCTCGATGGCAACCCGAAGATCGACCGGCCGCTGTTCGTGCAGTTCTGCGCCAACGACCCGGACGCGCTGCTGGGCGCCGCTCTCAAGGCCGCGCCGTACTGCGACGCGGTGGACCTGAACCTGGGGTGTCCGCAGGGCATCGCGCGCAAGGGCAAATACGGCGCGTTCCTGCAGGAGGACCAGGAGCTCATCTTCAAGCTGATCAACACGCTGCACAAGAACCTGCCGATCCCCGTGACGGCCAAGATCAGGATCCTGGACACTAAGGAGGCGACGCTCGCGTACGCCAAGAACGTGCTCGCGGCGGGGGCGTCGATCGTCACGGTGCACGGCCGCCAGAGGGAGCAGAAGGGCCACCTCACGGGGCTGGCGGATTGGGGCATCATCAGGTGGCTGCGCGAGCAGCTGCCGGCTGAGACGGTGCTCTTCGCGAACGGGAACATTCTGCAGCATGCGGACCTGGCGCGCGCGCTGGAGGTGACGGGCGCGGATGGGATTATGAGCGCGGAGGGGAACCTGAGCGACCCGGCCATCTTCGGCAGGGAGCCCGAGCCCGGGAGCGAGGTCGAGAAGAGGGAGTACTGGCGCGGGAGGGACGGCAAGGGCGGGTGGAGGGTGGACGCTGTCATGAGGCGGTACATGGACATTCTGCACAGGTACGCGGCCGGCGTGGAGCCGCCTGCGCGGCGTCCGCTGTTCGTGCCTGGCGACGACACGGCGTGGATGGAGGAGATGGACCAGGCTGCTGCCGAGGAGGACGAGCCTGCGCGGAAGAAGAGGAAGAAAGACGCGCCCGGGAAGAAGGCGAGCGGCAAGAAGGAGCGCACGAATAACCCAAACTACGCGGCGATGCAGCCGCACATGTTCCACATGTTGAGGCACTTTGTGTCGAAGCATACCGACGTCAGGGACATGCTTGCGCGCGCCCGGGCGGGCGACATGGAGGCGTACGAGGAGATTCTGAGCCAGGTGGAGAGGAAGGTTGCGGACGGGTTGGTCGAGTATGAGAAGAGCGACGGGAAGATGTTCGAGATGGAGGGAGGTGAGAAGGAGGAAGAGGAGATTGTGGAGGACGGAGAGAGCTCCAAGGGGGCTGTGCAGAGGTGTGCGAGGCCGTGGTGGGTTGTGCAGCCCATCATCAGGCCGTTGCCGAAGGAGGCCATGGCCAAGGGGGCTGTCTCGTTGAGTAAGAAGGACAAGGCCAAGTTGGCGAAGGAGAATGGCAACAGGGAGGTGAATGGCGAGAAGAGTGTTGAGGAGAAGGTCTTGGAGACGGATGACAAGTTGATTGCGGGTTGACGATAGAGACGAAAAGTAATGGAAATGATATACCCCCTTCTCACTTTAACGTTATGGACGATGCTGTTTGATGTGAGATGTGAGTGACAATGTTGGGCGACCAGTCGTTGCGTGATGGGAGCTTGGAGGGTAAATGAGTACAAACGGCTTACATGTGTTGGAGTCAATCATTGACTATCTCTTTCTCTTTACTACTTGCTTCGCAGGCAGTGGCCAGAATAGGCAGCAGCCCTTCGAATTCTAATTACACGCATGTCTTTCAAAGAAGGCTGCTTAGTGCAGCATTCTGGTTAATGATACCACTGGTAAAAGTCCAAGAATCTTTTAGTTCAACCCTCGAGGGTCGAAATGGGCTTTTCTTTCTTTCTTCTTTTTACTTCTCCCTCCTCACTCATCCAGATCCATTCTGTCGCAAGGGAAGTTCTGTAGAAGGAAAATCACATGCCTGTGGGATAGACGAAGTCGCCATTTGACAGAGGAGAATCCTGGGTCTCATAATGTTTTCTTTTGTCTCTTGCACGAGACTAGAAGTACATAAGTCCGACTAAGCCAATCGTCAACCACAAAAACAAAGGCCTTCTGTTGATTTGTTTTCCTGCTATGAGAGCCTTAGAACCAGCGCCTATCTCGCATACATAGAGGCTGTATCATCTTGAATGATATGGATGCTGGAATCTGCAGCTCGGAAGATGGAGCCAAGTCAGTTCTGTTGGTCTAACCTCAGTTTAGGGCTCGTATATTGTCATACCGTGCTCTTATTCTATTCCTTAAAACTTGGCTAACTACTAGCCTCCTGAGATTGAGCGAATGCTGTATCTGACGGGAAAATATGGCAGAAAAGGGAAATTGTGTCAAAGCTCTCCCATATAAGTGCTCTAGAACACAACGGCCAAATGAATGACGGATCAGCCGAGTCTCTCATTCGTCTCCTGACCTGTCGGAGAATTTGGCTCTGGTTGGGACCAATACGAAAACGTTCAAGGCTGGCAGGGGTTGAGGAGCTGCGCGGCGGCTAAAACATGTTGGAATAGCTTCCAACCGCAGTATCTGATGATCCGCCAAGAGATTCTCCAGCTGTGCCTCATCAATTTCAAATGCAAAAGGTGTTGATTTAGTGTCGCATCCTAGACTGAACAGGAGGGTGTCAAGATGCGTGTCATAAGGGGGAGGCACGGCTGACACTGCGAACGCCTCAATTAAAGACCTCCGAGAGCAAACCCGAACGATCACTGCACTACATACTCAATGTGCTTTTATATTCATTGATGTGAGCGGGATGAATGGCTACAGGGAACCGGCGGAGAAGATCGTGGCTCACGAGTTGGATCACGGGCCGGAGGTCGTACCAGGACAGTACTGGCCCACGCCTGCCCACCACGGCATCGATGCCAGGCAGTACAGCCAACAAGCTCCACCGGGTTCTGGTCAGATGTTCGGAGGATATGTGGATCGCATCGCTCGACATTCTACCTCGCGCTGGTTCTTGCAGTGGTCATCATCGTGGGATCGGTCGGCGGAGGTGTCGGTGGTTCGCTCGCGGTCAAGAACGCCCAGAGGTGAGAGGGACAGACGCCCTCGTCGCGTTCATAAATGAGAAAGCTAATGTTAAGCATCCAGGGGCGCCCAGTCTGCACAACAGTCCCAAGCTTCCTACTCCGACCCTAAGAGAGACCAAGATAGCGACAAGCTCAGCAACGGGCTCAGCGTCAGGCTCAGCAAAAGCGTCAGTGACAGGCTCACCCACAACCACCACCCGGATATCGATGTCCACGTCCGGACTGCTGGCGCTCGACTGTCCCAGTATTTCAGGGACCACCGCTTCCATCACGGCAGGCGGTCAGTTGTCAAGTTATGACCTCGACTGCGGGGTGGACAACAACGGGGACTGCATCGACATCATCGCTGTCGTTTCGTGGTCGCTGGAAGACTGTCTCAGGGCGTGTTCCTCGTTCAACGCCAACCAGAAGAGCGGGTATGAGAGTTGTGCCGGAGTGCAGTTCCACGCTGACATTGTCGATTTGGTTTCGAGGTTCTCTGGGAACTGCTTTTTGAAGAACACAGAGGGGCGGGCGGTGATGGATACCAACTCGACGAACTTCAATCTTCATGTGTCGGCCATGCTCTATTCGTGAAAGTGTATGAGGGGCTCGTCGAGATGGATGATGTAGCCCAAACGTCCCAAGACCTTGGCAGTAGATGTTGCCATTCAAAGGTGAACATTTGACGAATTTGGGTATCAAGGTCTCCAGCATTGGCCAGATTCAAAGACCTTGAACGATTCACTGTGTTGTCAACTTCAATCCATGCTTTCTCAGCTGCTGCTGACCCGTCTGGCCGTGCAGTCTTTGAGAGATTTATCCGGACAGATCGGACAGAGGGATCCCTCAGAGAAGTCTCTGCAGGCAGACGTATTCAACCTAAAGCAACATTCGTGGCCTAAAGCAGCCACAGTACCTATTCCAGAGAATTAAGTGTATCCTCAGAAAGATCAGTGTCATTTCTTGATGAGCAGGCGTGTTATGGGGATCAATGACGACCGATATTCAGAGATTTCACATCAGCAGTGAATGAATACACTGCTTCCCTTCAAAGCGCTCAGGTCAAAGTGCCCGCACAGCGTGTTGCGAAAATTGCCCGCGAATTGGGTGAACTTGTTGTAGTTTCTTTGCAGGGAGTGCGCCTTAACTTCTAAATCATGTTATTATATTCCTCAATCGAGTCAACATTCGTTTCTCATCTCTTTCTGATTCTCTTCTGTTTGAAAATTTTCTCGAGTCTCTCTACCCCTGCTTATGTCGGTTTCTACTGACTCCTATGAGTTGACCACACTCACTTCAGAAATGTGTAGTAATAGCTGTGTGCAGAAAAAAGCTCGCAAGTAGATAGCTTCGATAAGGAGAACCCAACATCACATATACGACTGGGAGTTTACAGGAGTCTCGTTGTGGGTTGTATATCGAAAGGTTCTACGTCGACCGAGTCCCACCTGCATGCTTTACCTGTCTCCATTCTGGATGATGGAGGAAGTCGTTGTGCCACAGCTTTTGGTCATCTCAAACATTCGTTCAACGGCGCAAAGTGCACCGACGTCGAACTTGAAGCAGACTTCGATTTGCTAGTTTTGACTCCATCTTAACTTGCGGAACGTTTTCCGCAGTACACAGATAGAAACCAGTGGGATATTCATCATAACCTGAGCCACACCCAAGCATCCATACCTAGGGACGAACCCGCCTCTTTCCCCAATCCCGGAACTGGTGCGGGTTCGGCCAACCATTCTGTGACAGTTGCCTGCCATATCACGTCAGACGGTCAACAGAAAGATTTGCTCGCATGCTAATGCGAAGCTGGCTGGTCTTTCAAAAGGAGACGAAATGAAGTGGACGGCATGCCTGCGGGGATCAGCGATGATGTCTCCACCACCCATACGGGTATCCCGAGTGATGTAGTCTGCCTCTCATATCCCGAAAAGCTGGCTGACCGCGCCTTCACGAAAATGAACCTCGATTTCCACTGTCTTGAGCGTGTCTCTGCCGTGTCTGCAACAATTGGTCCTTCCTTACTAGAGTGCCACGTCGGGGAGGTGCGGATAGGCAAGGTAGTGCTCTGGTCATGCAGGTGCAGCTCCATCTAGCTGCTAGCGTTCCACTAGCTTTCGCTTAGGCAAGGACCCTGGTCGAAGGAACGGCTTCCGCCTGACATCACCCCATACTTTAGGCCCAGCCGTTCTATCTAGATTTTGAACCCGGCTTCTTTCTTTTCTCTTTCCAAACCTCCTCCGCGCCACACCTCGTCCGTACCGACAGAACTGCCACGATGAGCGACGAAGACGACTTTGTGGTCGAAGGACCAGAGCTAGCCGAGGATGACCCCATGCGCGCATTCCTTCCCGCCTCATTCGGCAAGAAGTCCAAGGAAGCGAACATTGCCGCCCAAATCGACCGCAGCCGAAGAACGACAGAGAAGGCCCCGGCGGGGGGCTCTAAAGAAGGATCCGCAGGTCCGCCCAAAACTGAACAGACCGAGAAGAAGCCCGACTCAGATAGTGACAGTGACAGCGACTCAAACTCGGACTCGGACGATTCGGATGACGGCGACGATTACCCCGTTTCCCATGAGCTGGTGCTGAAGACCCACGAAAGAGCGGTAACGACGGTGACGTTGGATCCCGCCGGCGGACGACTTGTCTCAGCTTCTCTCGACTGCAAAATCAACCTGCACGATTTCGCCTCCATGACGCCGAGCACACTGCGGGCATTTCGAACTGTCGACCCTTGGGAAACGAAGGCTTCTGCTGCGAGCGCCGAGTCGCATCCGATCCACCATGTCGAGTTCAATCACTTGTCGGGCAGCGCCTTCCTATGTGTCTCCGCACACCCACAAGCAAAGATCATGTCGAGGGACGGCGATATCTTGACCGAGTTTGTCAAGGGCGACATGTATCTTCGGGACATGAACAACACTAAAGGCCATATTTCGGAGGTCACAACCGGCACATGGCATCCTGCCGACAAGAACCTCTGCATCACTGCCGGCACAGACAGTACCCTCAGAATTTGGGACGTCAACAACAAGCGCAGCCAGAGAGACGTGATTGTCTTCAAATCGAAGGCGGCCGGGTCGGCCGGTCGGACGAGGATGACGGCGGTCGCATGGGGCTCACCAGTGCAAGGAGGCAACAACGTGCTTGTCGCAGCAGCATTGGACGGGTCTTTGGTCATGTTCAGCGGCAATAGCCCCTTTTCACGGCCCACTGCCGAGATCCGCAATGCCCATAAGCCGGATACATGGACTGGTGGCATTGACATTTCTTCCGATGGCCGAATGGTGGTCACTCGAGGAGGAGACAACACTATCAAGCTGTGGGACACACGCAAGTTCAAGACGCATCTCGTTACAGTGGACCACGCCTCTACATCGGACCATTTCCCGATGAGCAATATTCGGTATTCGCCAAACTCGACCAGCATCCTGACGGGTTCCGCGAACGGCGATTTGCACATTCTCAATCCCGGAAACCTACGCCCCGAGCATGTCACGCCCATCACGCCAGGAGCGCCTCTCATCACGGTCGACTGGCACCCGAAAATCAACCAGATTGTCACTGGATCGGCGAATGGAGAGACCCATGTCTTGTACAATCCGACAATGTCTACTCGCGGCGCCGTCGAGGTCATGTCACGAGCGCCGAAGAAGCGGCACATTGATGACGATCCGTCTCGCACGACCGACATGTCTGTGGGAATGTCGGGTGATTCGATCGTCACACCTGGCGGTGCGATGGCTGGCAGGAGGACGGGCGGAGTTACAGCATCCGGCAAATCTCGCGACCCGAGAAGACCCGCGGTGCTGGAGCAGACGCCATTCATGCGAAATCAGCCTGACGAGAAGCACATCGCGGAGAACATCCCGCTCGCGAAGATGCTGCACGAGGATCCTCGAGAGGCGTTGCTCAAGTATGCTGAAGCCGCGAACAAAGACCCAATGTTCACGGCTGCTTGGCAGAAAACACAGCCTGTGACACAGTATGCGAACCTGAGCGATGAGGAGGAAGGACCTGAAAAGAAGAAGGCTAAGCGGTGATGATAACCCCGTTAGCCATGTTCTCCAGTATCCTCGTAGGGCAATTGGGGTAGGAAATATTCTTGGCAAGTGGTCGGTCGAGAGCCGATTGGTGATGGCATGATGGGTTTGGAAACTTGGGTAAGTTTTCTAGCCGGGGAAAGCTGCTACTGGCGAGACATTTGCGAGCAGAACTCCACCCGTTCATCTCTCCGATTAGCTTTGCTGGAGAGTAGTCTTTGGAGAGGATGCAGGGCGACACGCAAGCGCTACTGTGACTTGCAGCAATGTGGGCATCCTGGGCGGGCGGCCAACTCATCGGGCCAGGCCCAGGGTTCTTTTGCATGGGGTGGGAAGGGAGCGCGACTGGAGAAAGGAATGAAGCGACGCGTCCCTAGGTGCGACGGAACCATGTATCTTTATTTCATCCTGCTCTCAGGTGCCTGGAAACACGACCAGAGCCTCAAGCCTCCCGCAATCACAGATGCCAAGCGGCGTAGATCTGGCATTCTCTGGCGGCTGGGACAGGCGTTACGTTAGGCGAAGATGGCCGGCAAGGCACCTGGCAGGCAAGCTGGTAAGGAAGCACGGAAGGTAGGTACCTTGTAAGTCCGAAGCCAGCCAGTCAAATGAGCAAGCACCTGCCTGCTGCTGCTTCCTGCCTGCGTCGGACCAAGGAAAAAGATGGCCCGAGCGCCCTCGCTTGTATGTAATAAGCCTAGCGCGAGACGCCTCAGGCATCAACATCTTGCTGTGCTGAAAATTACGGGGACCGCGTTTCACAGACCGCACCAACCATCAATGAATCTTGTCGTTGTCCTCACCTCTCCATCTCAACCGGCACCGCGCGCATCGAAAAATCGCCATACCCCCTCTGCAGGCATCGACACCATCTCGAAAAATTGTCCAGCAACCTTTTCGACGCGATTTCCTCGCGCATTCCGCTCGAGGCAACGCCCCGACGTCGCGCCTTTCCCCCCAAATCGCATTTTCGCCTCAACCGCGATTGCCCCCTTCCACCCGTTTCCCCCCCACGCTTCCATTCGCGGCACCACAGCCCATTAGGTTGGCGGCCAAACTCCATCGTCCATCTCGGTGAACGACATCCACGCGACCGCCGTGTATCTAGTTTCCCCACGGCATCGCGTTTTTCAGCCCGACCCGACGCCGCCGCTCCCTGCCTCGCCGTGTTGTCGACGACGCGCCGGATTTTTCATCACAACCACTATTAGCATTCTAGTCTTTCATTTCGCGACGAGCCCAGCGCGCGACCAACCTTCCACACGGCTCCACTTGTCCACCTACACGAGTCTTCTTGCAAGATAATGCGCACGAGATAGTCCCTGCATCTCTTGAGATTCCAGCAGTCCATAGATTTGCAGCGCATCAACTGCCAAAATGGCTTCTGTTCAAGCACCGCCTGCCGTCCAGCTCCCTGGCGCCGGCATGGCAGCCACCACACCTCAACAGGCCCAGGAGATATTTAACGTAAGATCTCTCTACCCATAGTCTGCGATGGGCATGCATCTCTGCGACGGTCAATCCTCTTGCTTTCGATGGATGATGCTAACACGACCCAGAAATTCAAGCAGATGAGAGAAAGTGGCGTCCCGAACACCGATCCCGAATACATCAAGGCCGAACAGTTCGTCTTGTCCTTCCAACAACAAGCCCGTATGCGACAGAAGCAACAACAATTTCTGCAGCAACAGCAGCAAATGCAGCGACAGATGCAACAGGCTGGCCCCAACGGTGCTGTCAATGGCGCGCAGCCTGGCCAACAGCAGCAGCCTCAACCAACACAACCTCCATCATCTACCGCTCTTGGTGCCTCTGCACTGCCGGCACAGACCTCAAATAATGCCGCCGCGTCTGGCTCACCAGCCACTGCAGCCCCGTCTGCTGGACCTGGAGCTGGCCAGTTCAACCCGCAGCAGCTGAGTCTGCTTCGTCAGCAGATTCATGCATTCAAGCTCTTGACAAAGAACGCTGGAGTACCCCTGCCGATGCAGCAGGCTATCTTCGCTCAGCGCGAGCGCCGCAAGGCCATCGCCGCAGAAGCCGCCGCCCATGCTGCTTCATCAACACCAAAAGCGCCATCTCGCGACTCCGCCCAGCCCGGTTCCGCTGCTGGTGAGCCGAAGCCCGAATCTGTGCCAGAGGTTCAAGGTCCAACTTTCAAGACCGTCAAGGCCCCATACGATGACCCTACCTTGGTTCGCAAATCCATCAGTCACTTTGAACACACACAGCGCAAGAACCGCAAGCTTATCCCTGGCCTGTTCCCGACTGGAGTAGACTTCGAACACCTGCGATATGAGCGTGAATTGGTTGTCTTCAACCGCATGAGAGATCGCTATGCCGAGCTGAGAGCTACTCCGGCGAACATTGCTCATTGGGATGCCACCAAGGAGAATGTTGAGCTTGACGACAGTGCCAAGGTTAAAGCTATCATCGAAATGAAGAGTCTAGGTCTCTATGCAAAGCAGCGCGCATTGAGAGATAAGATAGGCCGTTCCATGATGTTCTACGACAACCTCGCTATGACGACTAATCGATCTGGGTACCGCCGTACAAAGAAGATGACTGTTCGTGAGGCTAGAATTACTGAGAAGTTGGAGAAGCAGCAGCGAGACATTCGCGAAAACCGGGAGAAGAAGAGGCACATCGACTTCCTCCAAGCTATTACTCAACATCGCAACGAGATTCAGCAAACCGCATCCAGTCAACGCAACAAGTCCAACAAGCTAAACAAACTCATGTTTGCACAGCATTACAACATCGAGAAGGAAGAGCAGAAGAGAATTGAGCGCACTGCGAAGCAGCGTCTCCAGGCTCTCAAGGCTAACGACGAGGAGGCTTATCTCAAGTTGCTCGACGAAGCCAAGGATACCCGTATCACCCACCTTCTCAGGCAGACCGATGGTTTCTTGCGCCAGCTTGCTGCGTCTGTCAAGAGCCAGCAACGGAAGGCCCAACAAGAGCAGTTCGACGACGAGATCCAAGAAGAGGAAGAGGAGCCCAGTGAAGTGGACAGCGACGACGAGGAAAGCGCACGGAAGATCGACTACTATGCTGTGGCTCATCGCATCAAGGAAGAGGTCACAGAGCAAGCCAATATTTTGGTCGGTGGTACTCTCAAGGAGTACCAAATCAAGGGTCTGCAGTGGATGATCTCGCTCTACAACAACAACCTCAATGGTATCCTTGCCGACGAGATGGGTCTCGGTAAAACCATTCAGACAATCAGTCTGGTCACCTACCTCATTGAGCGCAAGAAGCAGGAAGGCCCGTACCTCGTCATTGTGCCCCTCAGTACTCTCACCAACTGGACCTTGGAGTTCGAAAAGTGGGCGCCGTCCGTGTCCAAGATTGTGTACAAGGGCCCGCCTCTGGCCAGAAAGCAGCAGCAGGATAAGATCCGCCAGGGACGGTTCCAAGTTCTGTTGACCACCTACGAGTACATTATCAAGGACCGTCCGATCTTGAGTAAAATCAAGTGGTTCCACATGATTATCGACGAAGGTCATCGCATGAAGAACCAGAACTCCAAGTTGACGTCCACGATTCAGCAGTACTACCACACCCGATTCCGCCTTATTTTGACTGGAACGCCGCTGCAGAACAACCTTACTGAACTGTGGGCCATGCTCAACTTCACGCTCCCGACCATTTTCAAGTCAGCTAAGACGTTCGATGAATGGTTCAACACACCCTTTGCCAACACGGGAGGTCAAGACAAGATGGACCTCACGGAAGAAGAGCAGATTCTCGTCATTCGCCGTTTGCACAAAGTGCTGCGTCCATTCCTGCTTCGTCGTTTGAAGAAGGATGTCGAGAAGGACCTGCCGGACAAGACAGAAAAGGTTATCAAGTGCAAGTTCTCGGCTCTCCAATCCAAGCTGTACAAGCAGATGGTCACCCACAACAAGATTCTCGTCAGCGACGGACAGGGTGGCAAGACTGGTGCTCGTGGTCTGAGCAACATGATTATGCAGCTCCGAAAGCTTTGCAACCATCCGTTCGTATTCGACGAGGTCGAAAATCTGCTGAACCCGATGAACGTCAGCAACGATCTGCTGTGGAGAACAGCTGGCAAGTTTGAGCTGCTGGACCGCATTTTGCCCAAGTACAAGGCGACTGGCCATCGTGTGCTCATGTTCTTCCAGATGACAGCCATCATGGACATTATGGAGGACTATCTCAGGTACCGCAACATGAAGTATATGCGTCTGGATGGTACGACCAAGTCAGACGAGCGTTCCGACTTGTTGCGCGAGTTCAACGCCCCCGACTCCGAGTACTTCATGTTCCTGCTCTCAACACGTGCTGGTGGTTTGGGTCTGAACTTGCAGACTGCTGACACTGTCATTATCTACGATTCTGATTGGAACCCTCATCAGGATTTGCAAGCCCAGGATCGTGCTCATCGTATTGGTCAAAAGAACGAGGTGCGAATCTTGCGTCTCATCAGCTCCAACTCCGTTGAGGAGAAGATTCTTGAGAGAGCCAGGTTCAAGCTTGACATGGACGGCAAGGTTATTCAGGCCGGTCGTTTCGACAACAAGTCTACGGAGACAGACCGTGATGCCATGCTGCGAACACTCCTCGAGACTGCCGATATGGCTGAAACGGGCGAGCAGGACGAGATGGACGATGATGAGCTCAACATGCTTCTGGCTCGTAACGACGATGAGATCGGTGTCTTCCAGAAGATAGATGAAGAGCGCAGGAATGATCCAATCTACGGCGACGGACCCGGCAAACAAGCCAAGCCTCGTCTAATGGCTGAGGATGAACTGCCCGATATTTATCTTGGCGACGGAACCGTTATCGAAGAGGAGCAAGAGACCAGTCTGGGACGTGGAGCTCGTGAGCGCACGAAGGTCAAATACGACGATGGTCTCACCGAGGAGCAGTGGCTCATGGCAGTGGACGATGATGATGACTCTCCTGAAGCCGCGGCCGCCCGAAAGCAAGCTCGCAAGGACAAGCGAGAGACCAACAAGCTCAAGAGGACCGCCATCATGAACGCCGCCGAGGCATCGCCTTCCGCTAGCCGCGCCAGCACTGAAGAGGTGGAGACACCGAAGAAGAGGGGCCGCAAGCCGGGCAGCAAGAACCAGGAGAAGCGTAAAGCAGAGGAGGGTGACGATGAGCCCCCTGCCAAGAAGCGTCGCGGTCCCCAGGGCAGACCCAAAGCCGTGTCCGTGTCTGCGGTCGCTGATGTCCCACGTGTTAACCCCCACCAACGTCAAGTCCTGCAGACCAGTCTGCGTGCTCTCTACGATGGCATGATGAATCTCGAAGTCGATGATCCTGAGCCGCCTGAGGAGGAGGATGACGACGAGTCAGTGGCGGGCAAGCGCATCATCATTGGACCGTTCCTGGTACTGCCTCCCAAGCGCGACTACGCCGACTACTACTTGATCATCCAGAACCCCATCTCGATGAAACAAATCGAGACCAAGATCAAGAAGAATCAGTACTACAGCTTGAGCGAGATGCGCAAGGACGTCGATCTGATGTTCAACAACTGCCAGACGTACAACGAGGAGGCATCGCTGCTCTACCAGGATGCCCAAGTTCTCCAGGTAAGTGACGAAGCCCCCGCCGATTGAAATAATTTGCTAACCTTTACCAGAAATTCTTCCATGCAGAGCTTGAAAAGGAGCTTGAGAAGCATTCCGAGCTACGAGAGCTTGAAAGCGAAATAGCGGCCAACAAGGAGGGGTCTGCGGCGCCGAGCGCTAGTGCGAGCGTTGGGACACCTCAACCGACAACCTCTGGCACTAGAATCAAGCTCATCTCGTCAACAAACGGCACGAAAGAAGCAAATGGCAGTGCCAATGGGGCTCAAAGCGATGAGGATTAGGGTCTTCAATTCCGACGTGTCAGTGGTCACAGGAAGGTGATGTTTAATGAACTTTGAGGGTCGTTTCTTTTCCGGGTTTGACGCAAGGCACGATGGCGGCGTAAACTGAACGATTCATCTGGTGGCAAGGGCAAGTGCCGGCTGGCTCGAAGACCACGACGTCACTGTCAAACCCTTCTACACATTTTCCAGGCGTAACGGTTAGGGGCGGTTTTTGCAATATGTAAAGGTTACGGCGGAACGGCACTCATACAACAAATACCATGGGCCAAAATAAGGGCCACCGGGGCAAGAGGCTTTCGAATGGAGGATGGCTGACGAGGACTTCTATCCCCGGTTTCACGGCGGTAGAAGCCTCGTTCGCGAGTATGTTAGATTAGCAAGCAATTGTATTTTAATAGATGTGAGCACGATGTATCGGCCGATTCACTTTCTGAAAATGTATCCAAAAAGTGCCCAGTGTGTCATGACGAATGTCGCGATGTCTCTCTACGATTATGTCCCTGTTGATTGGATTCGACGGTTGATCAATTCGCCCTGAAATGGAGTAGGGAACGCCCCTGTTGGGTTGGGTGTCAATCGTGATCAGTGTTGAAGGCCCCTCCCCCAAGCCAGCAAAGCTCCCCATGATTATTGTTTTTCGTGCGGCCTTAATTTTGGCTTAATAGAGGGGGCTGGGGGCGGTGGTGGTGGTGGGATGGAGCGATCGAGGTTGGTTCGGCGGGCGGGCCGGGGGTGGCGGAGCGCTGACCTCTCTCATCCATCTCTCACGCACCCTCTCACGCACGCTGATCGCTCTCACTGGCAGAAAGCCGCGTGTCGCAAAGCTGCATTTCTACTCTGTACATCTTCTCTCTTTCTGTTTTTCCTCCCCCGACTTCTCTGTCGCAATACGCATACATCAACGAAAACCATCGAACCAACGTCGCTTTTCATCGCATGTCGGTCGCGTTCATCGGCGCTGCAGTTTTACGGCACTGCGGCATCGATTCCACTTGGGCTCCGTTTGTCTTTGAAGGACTTGGTTGGGCTGGGCTGAGCTGGACTGGAGACGTCCGTCGCACGGTTGATCGCCTGCCTTACCTTGCCTTTTCCTTACTTTAGAGGGAGGGGCCACGGCGCAGAGGGGCGCGCGCGCGCAGCGAGCGCAGCAGGTTTTGAGGGAGACTGCGTCGTGGTGTGCGTTAGGCACACGTACGCACACACCAAACTCTTTTTTATTTTCCCGACCTTTGCTTTGGGTCTTGCCATTGCATGCCCGTATTCTAAGGTTTTTATTGGTGTTCGTCCATTGTTGGGAAAGGGAAAAGAGTGCCATTGCGTCCGATATCGTGAGACGCTTTAGATGGACCACACGTCCCCGTCCGCCCGCGGCAGCGGTCCGGAGGCCAAGGGTCCAGGGCCCGCGGGAGGAGGGCCTGGGGGAGATGGGGTGGGAGAAGGAGTTGCGTCAGTGTTGCCGGACGACATTTCTTCTGCATCTTCAATGTCGGACGAGGAGGATGCCGGCGGATATAGACCGCCGACGCCCCCGCCTCAGAGTCACGGGCAGAAGCGGCCCCCGCCGCAGAAGAGGCATTCGCAGCAGCAGTACACGCCTGTGCCTCCGCCAGCGCCGACGCCTTTACAACCGCGGGATTCGTTCAAGCCTGCCAGGGTTGAGAAACGGGAGCGAGAGAGGGACTTGCCGAGGGGGGATCGATATATCCCCCGGGACCGCGACAGAGATAGGGATCAAGATCGGGACAAGGACGACGACAGAGACAGGGATAGGGTCAGGGACAGGGAGAGTCCTCGCCGCGAAAGGGACTTACCGACCAGCCGTGACAGAGATTGGGACAGCGAGAGCCCGCGGCGTGAAAGAGAGAGCCCGCGACGTGAAAGAGAGAGTCCGCGACGTGAGAGAGAGGTCCCAAGCAGCCGCGATAGGGACTGGGACAGGGAAAGCCCACGGCGCGAAAGAGACGTTCCGAGGAATCGCAATAGGGATTGGGATAGGGAGAGTCCGCGCCGCGACAGAGACCGCGACAGGGACAGCCCTAGGGATCGCCACAGAGAACGGGACAGTCCGCCGCGGGACTTGAAGAGGCACAGCGTCGCGGTAGACCCCTCGCACCTCCGACGACCAACGGCGCCGCCGGCGAACGAGAGCACCCTCCACCACAACGGCAGCAAACGACAGAGCATCACGGAGCGGCTTATGAGCACGTGGCAGGCGCGCAAGGGAGGTGAGCCGCCGGCGGGGAATTCCCTCACGGCTCCCTCCCGGCGCGCCTCATCCGCCTCCACGGCCGCGGGCAGGTTCAACCCCATCGCCCGCGTGCGCGAGTGGCTCGACACGTGCAACGCGGAGCACGGCGACCACTGCTCCGGCCCGCCGGGGGAGACGTGGCGGCCGCTGTGGCTGATCGACTCCGTCAACCGGTGCCTTGTGAGGGCGCGGGCGACGGACCGGTATATCGCGCTGAGCTACGTGTACGAGCCGCCGCTGCCGAGCACGAGGGGCCCCGTGGAGACGTTGAGGGACAACCTGGACATGCTGACGGCGAGTCTGGACGATGCGGATATACCGCAGACGATCCTGGACGCGATGTGGCTGGCGAGGAAGGTTGGGGTGAAGTACCTGTGGGTGGACCGGTTCTGCATCGTGCAGGACGACGACGTGGAGAGGGAGGAGTACGTGAAGAATATGGCTTACGTGTTTGCGAATGCGTACCTCACGATCGTTGCTGCAGCGGGGGACGCGGAGAGCGGGCTGAACGGGCTGGTGAGGCGGACGCCGGCGAAGGCGCCGCCGGGGAAGGTGAAGCATGAGGATCTGATCCTTGGGTCGAGGTGGGCCACACGGGCGTGGACGGTGCAGGAGGGGATGTACTCGAGGAGGAAAGTGTACGTGTTCGAGGAGACGGTGACATGGGAATGCCATTGCGAGGCGTGGCAGGGGGCGCCCGGGGCTGCGGGCCGATTCAGCAAGATACTAAAAGGGGGCAACAAGAACGCGCCGTGCCTGGCCCGGACGTTCCCTGCGGCGACGGGGTTCCTGCACCCCGTGTGGCCCGACATGGACGAGTACGCGCGGATCGCGATGGACTACAGCTCGAGGCGGGTGACGCTCATGTCCGACACGACAAGGGCTCTGCGGGGCATCACGACGGTCATGTCCAAGTCCTTCGCGGGCGGGTTCGTGTTCGGGATGCCGGTGTGCTTCCTGGACATCGCCATGCTGTGGCAGCCCCGGGCGATGATCAGGAGGAGGATGATGGTGCAGCCCGTCACAGGGATGAACCCGCTCCCGAGCTGGAGCTGGCTCGGGTGGCACTACGACGGGGTTCCCGCTGATATGTCGCTGTGGAGGGCGGCGGCGGATTACGTGCAGGACGCGCCGCCGGCCTCAGGAGGGGGCCGAAAGGAGAAGCGGTTCAAGAGCCCGTACGCGTTCCGGCTGAGGCCGTTGGTCAGCTTCGAGCTTACGGACCGGGCGACGTACACGCGGCTGCCGAACGACGGGCTGATGTTCCGCGACCGGCGGCACCGCAGGACGCAGCCGTTGCCGGCGGGGTGGTCGAGGAGCGGCGGTGGCGGGTTTCGGTATGCGGGGGATCCGGAGTGTGTTTTCCGGTACCCGGTGCCGGTGGGGGAGATGAACGGCCCGGACGCGGCAGCGGTGCCGTTGGCGGATTACTCGATGAACGCGACGCTGCTGTCGTTCAGCACCACGGTAGCCTACCTGGAGGTCGACTTTGCGATGGCGAGGAACGCTGCGCCGGTGGATGGCAAAGGTGCCGCCGCCGCCGCCGCGGGAGCTGCTGTCAATGGTGCTTCCGCCGTGGGAATCGCTGGGCCCGGCAGGGGATATGGCGTGCCGCTTGCGATCGGGAACATCTGGTCGCGGACGGGCAAGTGGTGCGGGAACGTGACGGCGCACGACAGCTGGCTCGGCCTGCAGGGGGCGAATTACACCGGGGAGGAGAAGCTGGAGTTCATCGCCGTGTCGACGGCGAGCGAGAGGGGCGGGAGCCACGTGTTTGATATCCAGGCGTTCCGGGACAACATGGACGAGGACGAGATTGTGGACTTTGTTAATGTGCTCTGGGTTGAGAGGGTGGGAGGTGTGTGCTACCGGAGGGGACTGGGGCATGTCGTGCAGCGGGTTTGGGATGCGGTTGCGAGGGATCGGGTTGAGATATTGCTTGGCTAGGGTGTGCCTTTGGCCGTGGGTTGAGAATGAGGTGGAAGTTTGTTCAGATAGTTGTAGTGATCAGGATCTTGGATGGGTGGCCATCTGGGGTGATTTGTAATTAGCGGGCGGTTGACTATGGGTTGGCAACGTAGTTGAGGGCATATCTCGGTGATGCCTTTCATATGGCCCACGATGCTTGGCGTTCTGAGCACGGAAACAAGCTCTACTCTTCGGATTTCGCAATGACCCAATTAATATGAATCCTGCATGTTCAGTCTCGCCATCTGACTGCCTGTCCTGCTCAGGTATTAAGCCAGACATGGCCGATGGTCATCGATGCCCGACAGCGTTTTGTCTGCCAGTGAATCTAGACGGCGATTGCAGATCACCTCAAAGTCTCGCGGAGCTTACCTCAGAAACCCCCATCATGTATCCCCGCTTGATCCAGGAACGGCGCAGATCCACGTGGTTCATCCCACGTCAATTGTCCGAACCTGGAGCTAAATCTGAAGATGGGGGGTCACATGGTAGGATTCGAGATTATCCATTGGATCTGCCCATGAATCCCATGTTCAGGGGATGGGTATTTTAGTCTTCTTTGATGTTTTGCATTCCGTGTGCTAGTCGAGCTTGACCGCCTAGATACTTTGCCCACCCTCCCCTCACCGACGGACCTAGCCATGATGTTTGTGCGTGGTATGGGGATTGACTCGTCAGTCCCGACACGATTGGTGGAATGCACACCGTAGTTCCTCTAAGAAATCTGGAGTATTGTGTTGCATTGAAGCTCAGGTGCACTTGGCCTTTTGGAAGAAAGCTGCATTGCTGTGGTTTTGCTGCTCTGCTGCGCTTAGGTTCCTCGCTGGATGGCTGCGTCTTACAATGACGTCAAACCAGCCCTCATGCCAACACTCCTGACGACGGATAAGGCGACGATAAGAGGGCAACACACCTCTCGCATGCTATTTTAACTCGAATGCCAACTCGGCAATTCTGTATTCGTTGTGACCTTGATAGATTCATTTAGCTGCACAATCCACTAATGCTGGAATGCCGCGCGTTCAGTATCTCGTCAGAGGTTAGGCCATCAGCAGCGCGAGCGCTTCATTCAATCGTTCAGCGGTGCACTTTGATTGACCACGACAAAAGGGATGGCTACGGCTTGGCCCGACCAAAAGTTTGTGACTTGTGTGTCGGTACTCACCACTGAATGTCGGTGGGCTGGGATGGGGCAAAAATTGCTGCAGCTCTTATTCGTTTCGGCCCAGGCTGACGCCTAACTCATCTGTGGGATTGAGACACATTATCCACGACCAATTGCCAAACTACATCACCGTGCAGAAGAGATTGGTATTCGCACGAATACGCAAAAAACTGATCGTGGCAGGGCTCGAACCTGCGACCTCTCGCGGACATTGATGTGAGGCGAGAATCTTAACCAACTAGAACACACGACCTTGTTGAAATTTTGGCTTGATTCTGAGCCTGAGTTCCCTTGCAGAAGACGCTGGCTTGATTACAACGAGATTTTGTTGACCTGGACCACATTGAGCCGAACAGAACCGCAACATCCTCCGGAACAACTACAAATGCTTTTGCATGAGCTGAGAAACTCAATGGCATTCATCAATTGACAAAGGGAGAGAGAGCTTCCCTATTCATCTGGTTTTTGCTCTCAGTTTTAGTTGCGAGGTTGATCGCTGTATGTTGCTTCATAACAAGCGTCCAACTTCTGCTCAATAGGGCACATCACATATCCGTCTTCAAAACATATAAATCATCCCAGTCTCGATCACAGGTGAGCATTGAGACTCAGTCGTTCTTGATAGAAGCTTGCTTTGACTGAAATCAAAGCATTGAAACAGCTCAAACATCGCAACAGCTTTGAACGCTGATCCAAAAAGTTAGGCCGGTACCGGGGCGAACCCCACCACACACGCAAAACCTGAACAGGAGGGGTTGAGTTCAGTGGACAACAGCGGATCCGTGGTGACGCATCTCGAAGAGGAACCTCCTTCAACACCTTTCAGCCACGGCTAAAAAAGCACGCAAATACACGCAGATATGACTCGATTCAGGCCGTGTATAGACCTGCACGCGGGGCAGGTCAAGCAGATCGTCGGCGGCACGCTGGACAGCACGACGGCGGAGCTCAAGACCAACTTCGTGTCGACGCATCCGCCGGCCTACTTTGCGAAGCTCTACCGGGACAATGACCTCACGGGCGCGCATGTGATCATGCTGGGGCCGGGGAACACCGAGGCCGCGGGGGAGTCGCTCAAGGCGTGGCCGGGCGGGCTGCAGGTCGGCGGAGGCATCAACGACGGGAACGCGAGGGAGTGGGTTGAGGCGGGCGCGGAGAAGGTCATCATCACGTCGTACCTGTTCCCCGAGGGCCGGTTCAGCCAGAAGAGGCTGGACGCGGTGCTGGAGGCCCTCGGGGGCGACAGGGGCAAGCTCGTGATCGACCTGAGCTGCCGGCGGCGCGGGGACGATAGGTGGTTTGTGGCTATGAACAAGTGGCAGACCATCACGGACATGGAGGTCAACGCAGGTTAGTTTTTATGTTTGACATCAATCACTTGCTGAAGAAGTGGCTGACTGAGGTGAACACCTTTTTCCAGAATCTATCAAGCAATTGGAGCCTTACTGCTCCGAGTTTCTCATCCACGCCGCGGACAACGAGGGTCTGCAGAAGGGCATTGACGAGAAGCTCGTGGAGAGGTTGGCGGAGTGGTGCAGCCTGCCGGTCACGTACGCAGGCGGCGGCAGGAACCTCGAGGACCTGGAGATGGTGAAGAAGCTGAGCAAGGGCAAGGTGGACCTGACGATTGGCAGCGCGCTGGATTGTTTCGGTGGCAACGGGGTCAAGCTGGAGGAGTGTGTGGAGTGGAACAAGGGCCAGAAATGAGGCAGTAGGGTAGCAGTCATATCAAAAAAAATAGTTTTTGGGACATTGAAAAGACGCCTCTCTCTGTCTTTCTCGCAGAGTTGTTGAGATGACAGGCGTCACATTCGGGTGGATGACCGTGCGGCTGGGACGAGTGCGGCGGCGTTGAGTCGTTTCAGCCAGTGCGACGCTAGAAAACCGGAAGAGAAGGCGGAAGAGGAGGAAGAGAAAAAAAACAAAAACGAGTTAGTTTAGTTTCCACTTGTGAAGTAAAACACACGATACTCTTCTTTGTTTGGTGCCCGTGGCGATACGATGAGGCTAAGGGGACTAAGGGGGCCCATTTCTGCGAGATTTACGTACATGTGTACGTACATGGAGATGCACGATCGATGATGTGCTTCCGGCTGGGCATTTATTCTCCTTCGTATCCGATCTTCCCCTCTCTCGTCGGGGCTGAGGAGGATGACAGAAGGAAGAGGAGGGGAGGCAGTGGAAGGGAGGGGCAATCCGATGGGATGGGGGCAGATGGTGCACCTGGCTCGTGGAGAGACAGACAGAGAGGATGGAGAATGGAGACGTAGACTGGAGACTGGAGGCGTCTGGACATGGGATCTTGACAGGAGGAACCACAAGGGGAGGGAGGGGGAGCCAGTCAGTTGCGGCGCGGCGCACACCGGGCCTTGGGAAAAGAGCGATGGCTTTTGCGCCGGCGGGGGCGGGGACGCAGATGGTGCAGCTTCTAGGAACAAAGTCCGGGCGATCAATTGCGCGGCTACCTTACCTTACCTTGGGTTAGCTACATGTGAAAGAGGCCGGATCATGACTTGACAGACGCAACGGTTTATAACGAAGCTAGAAGATAACACCCTTTCAAAAGAGAGAAGAAACACGCCAGGCAAACGGACGGCTGCAGCTAGGCAACCCGAGTTGCGCAGGTGAGGGACCACGGCAAGATAAGACAGCGGGAAGAAGATATCCGCTTTTCGGAGGGCATGGTGATACTCTACCAACACGCAATGCCCCTCTGCAGTACCCCTAGCAACTCCATAAATGGCCTGCCCAGTACGAATAGTCTTCTACGGATACATAACCCAAGCCTCGAGGCTAAAGACTGATAAACAGCCCACCAAAGACTGAGAGGAGGCCCCGTCAGACTCGACACAAATGCGATGCGCAGATAGACAGAAAGCACGACATCGTGTGCCTTGCGCCAGACAGAAGCGAGCTCTATGGAGCTGGACCAGGGACGGGAAACAAGGTGCTGGGCCACGGTGATCACTGACTTGGACTTGGTTGAATGGCATTGTCTGATGGGATGGCGAGATCCTTGCTCTCAGCTGCCGTGTTGGCCCGGCGAATTGTGCATGTACGGCGGCTCGACAACAACACAGGAAGCAGGTTGTTGTTTACTTTGACTCCTCGTCTGCAGCTTTTTGCCTTGCCTTGCCTATGCCCATGCCTGGCCTTGCATACCACGTACAATGCCCTTCCTTGCTTGGTGTCCCTGGACAGGCAGGCATCCGACCACTACACGGCTAGAGGCTTTGCTTTGCTCTCCATGTTGCTTGCTTGCTTGCTTCTTCTCCCTGTAGTGTGTTCCTTGGGTTGGCCATCGAGGCCCATTACTCGCTCGCTAAGGTCACAGAAAGAGTGGGAACGTGCGGCAGAAACAGTGGTGATGGAGTGGTGCTCCAGGCGGGTAGCTGGTGGATAGCGGCGGCCTTTGGGGCACCTGCCAACTGAAGCTGCCCCCCCATCATCCACTGACTGCCGTGTGTGCCCCTCGTCTACGGTAGGTGCCTCGTAGAAGTAAATACGCCGTCGCCAGGAGCAACGCCGACCCGACAAAGAGCTGCCTTCCTTGTTTGTTTACTTCTCCCGCACCCGCGCACCAATCACCGCTTCCCCGCCTCAACCTCGATTGCAACCGCCGCCTGCCCTTAAACAACAAGACAAACCACACCGACCAACAACACGGCCTGCTTCTTCTCTTGTTGCCTTCTCACCACCTTTCCCCCGTCGTCAGGAACGCTACTCTTATTGTTGCTGCACTTTTGGCGGCACCGCCTTTTGGTCTTTTTTTTGTGTGCGTTGCCTGTTGTTTAGCGACCCTCTACCCGCATCCCGCCATTCATCCGAACCTTCTCCTGCTCCATTCCAGCCATCCCTCGTCAATCAATTACACCCATCAGAGCATTGGAATTTTACCACCGCAAGGAAGAAAAAAAAGGGCAGAGCGAAAGAAGTGTCCCCACGAGACGCAATACGTCAAACATTCATTCTAGTACAACCTTTACGCATCGCGTTTTCCCCTTTGTGTCTTGCGAGCCGCTCCGAATTCTACGACAATCCCCGAGAGCAGGATCCGCCGCAGCAAAGCCTGCCCGACCCTGAATTTCTTTTCGAGCATTCATCGCCAAAACTCATCTACTACTACGACTCTTTTCCGTCAGATGCGCCTTCGCGGCCACAGAAACATCACCTAAAATGGCATCTCAAGAGGACCCAGTAAGTGCCTCTGCCCGCAGCCCAGTGCTCATTGTATCCTCGCGACTAACACCGTCACCTCAGGTACACCCTTTGCGCATCTCCAAGGGCTCCACGGGCTCAACGGGATCACCGCCTCCCAAGGCAGCGAACCTCCCTCGCGCACTTTCAGAGTTGTCCCCTTCGGACCTTAGACGAAACTCTCCCAGCTTCAAGCAGCCATCCAAGGTAAGCGGATCGTGTCTTAGACAGCCCCCCGGCCCAGATCTCCCTCTAACAAACGCCGCGCAGAAGATGACTCTGAACACCGACTCCTCTCCATTCCAGTCGTCTCCAATGGAGACCACCACGTCACCTAGGCTGTTTTGGCAGAAGCGCAACCTCGACTCCATCAGCACCGAGACCCAGAACCTATACGGCGGTCGCCACGGCTCGCCCTCACCAACCCGTCGCACATCCATCGAACGCCTGCAAAAGGCTTCGCGCGTCAAGAATAGCAACATCCTCGCTCTCGAGCAGAAGCAGGAATACGACCCTACCAGAGTGCCTCAGATCGAACGCCCTCTTGCCAACTACTCGGCATCTGCATATGGAGGATCAGCCGCCCCTACCGCCATCATCAACGGGCTTCGGTCCTCGGACTCTCTGAGCAGGGGTTTCGGCCACCAGCGCAACAACAGCAGCAAGTCGAACATCCCCATCTACAGCCCGGCAACGAGCCCGACCAAGGCTTCTGGCGACGCCACTCCGATGCAAGCCAGCTTCTCCAGCCCTCCCAAGAGCCCTGGCAAGGAGCCCGGATCACCCATGAAGTCGTCGCTCTCTCGCAGCAACTTCAAGAGCAGCTTCGACCCCGAGACCGGCACATGGTCTGCCGATACCTCCTTTGACGACCGCGAGCTTCCCTCCGGCAAATCCCTCCACAGGCACGCCAAGAGCGTCACCTTCGACGCGGCACCCCCCCAGATCAACGAGTATGAGATGGCCACACCCGACATTTCATCCATCGGATCCAACTCCCGCGAGGGCAGCTTCGATTCTATGGATGACGAGGATGATGACGAGGAGCACTACCATCTCGGCGACCACGACATCGGAGAGGACAGCTTCGACGCTTCCTTGGAGGACACAGATAAGACACCTGTCGTCGGCCCCGATGACTGGAGGCAGTCTGCCGAGCGCATGGAGGACCCCTTCGAGAGCAGCCCCATGCCCGAGTCACTGCCCGCCCGCCCCGGTAGGCCAGAGCATGTTCGCTCCGACTCCTCCACCTCAGACCACCGCCCCTTGCCGCCTCTCCCCGGCATGGGTGGCTCATTCACTCGCAGCGAGTCTCGCCTCAGCGATTCTCGTGGCTCACCCGGCATCTCAGCTACTGCTGAGAGGATGCTGGGTACCCACCGCAGCTTGCCTTCACCGCCGCCCGCGGCCGCTGCTGCAAGCAAGTCGGAGATCCAAAGTATCGGTAACGGCAAGATGACGCTGGAGGAGAGACTGAAGCTTATGATGCTTTCGGACGACCACAAGTCGGCCAGCGAGCAGCAGAGAGAGCGTCGTCTTCGTCGTGGCGCTCAACGCGATAGATTCCAGAGCCCTTCGTCCGAGACGGAGACTGCTGAGTCGAGCATGCTCGAGGCCGATGAGGAGGACGACACCATCGGTGACATCTCGGCGCTCGAGGACTATGAGCTGCCAACTCGCATCTCTCGCGAATCCATCCTCCGCCGCGTCAACACTGGCGAAACCGCACAAGAGGCCGATTACTTCTCCTCTCCGGCGCCTAGCTCCAGCCCGGAGCGCCCAAGCCCTGAGCGTCGCCTCCCCCTTCCCCTTGACCCCGACGTTCCTATTCCTTCCACCGAAGACTCCATCTTGGACGATGAGGTTTCCGGCTTGTCGGATGAGGAAGGCAGTGTCATCATCCACCGCGATGAGGACACTGATGCCGAGACTGAGTCTATCACTGACTTCTACGCCCGATCCGAGGACGAGAACGATGCGGACTCTGCAAGCCACTACTCTGACGGCCCCGCTCGCGTGCCTGAAGTCACTCAAGTGGATGAGGAGATCCTCACTCCTCGTGCTGCTAGCCCCCAGCAGGCTTTCCAGTCTTTCGATATTGCTTCTGAAATAAGGCCTCTTGAGCTCAAGTCCGACAAGACTGGAAACACCCCTACTGAGTCGCCTGTCGAGTCTCCTATGGAGCTGCCCGCCAAGGAGCCTACCCCCGAGCCTGAGGAGGTCATTGAGCCTGAGGCTGAGATAGAACCCGAAATCCAGGAGATTGAGCAAGAGCAGGAGAAGCAGGTCGAGTCGCCTGCTTCCGTCCGTTCTGGTCTGCCTGAGATGAGGGATGAAGCCAAGGAGAATGAGTTCTCCAAGGGTCTACAGTCCTTCATGTTGCCGCCCCCTCCCGAGCCCACAGCTCAAGACCTGGAAGAACTTCAGCCTCCTCCCAAGATGGCAGACGTTCAGGCTCAGCGTCCCTTTACTCCTCCCCAGCTTCAGGGTCTCTACGACGGCTCTGGCTGGGGCGAGCCGGAGGATGAATACGACGATGAACCCGGTACGCCCGAGTCCGTCATTCATCGCCCGATTGAGGATTCGGACGAGGAGTCAGACTTTGAGGAGTCCATGCTTGAGCATCCTCCCTCGATTGCCGAGGAGCCCCTGGAGTCCCCTGCTATTCCCGAGCGTCAGGCAACCATCAAGGCCTCCGGCTCCAAGCTCAAGACTAGGCCGTCCAACACTCCCTCCGACATCATTGCCATGAGGGAAGCCCGGCGTCAAGTTAGTCGCGAGGTGCCAGATATTCCCCCTATCCCTGAGCGTCACCGCAACAGACTGTCTCGCGATCTTACCGAGGAATCCAACGTTGGTGAAGACTACTACACACAGCGCCACCCGAGCTTCAAGAAGCGCAGTCTCACCCTGGATCTCGACTTTGGTCTCAGTCTCGACCAAGATTTCGATCGCGTCATCGAACAACAAAAGGTTGCTTTTTCTCAACAAGTTTACGAAGCCTCCCAGATTGCGAGCAAAAGCCTCAGCAGACAAGCGTCTAGGCCGACCGCATCCAACAGAGAGATCATCGCAGAAGAAACGCAATCACAGAATGCTAACATCAAGTCTCGTAATCAGCGCGGATACCTCATGCGTCAGAACACAAAGCTTGTTACCGCAAGTGACAAGGAATCTGATGACAAGTGGAAGACCAGATCGGCTGGCAACTCCCCCGTGAAGACCGACCGCCCGCAGTCGTGGACCGTCGAGCCCTGGAATGGTAGGCCCAGACAGAAGAGCGTACGGCGATCGCGCGCCCACACGAGCGGGCCGGCGCCGCCCTTGCCCGGCCAGGAGAGCAACGCTCACACTCTCAACCCGTTGGCTGAGGAGGACCTGAACCCCGAGTTGGCTACCGAGGAGAGCGGTGAGCGCGGCAGACTCTTCATCAAGGTGTTGGGTGTGAAGGATCTGGATCTTCCCATCCCTAGGAGTGAGTTGCACTGTCCGATGAAGCGCCATATGATGCTAACAATTCCCAGATGAGCGAACTTGGTTTAGCTTGACCCTCGACAACGGTGTTCACTGTGTCACCACGGCTTGGCTTGAGCTCGCCCGCAACGCTCCCATCGGCCAGGAGTTCGAACTTGTTGTGCCTAATGATCTCGAGTTCCAACTGACGCTCAACGTCAAGCTCGAGAAGCCTCTGCCGAAGAAGGTCGTTGTGCAGTCGTCTCCTACTAAGGCTAGCAAGCCCAAGACGTCTACCTTTAGCAGGGTGTTCGCGTCCCCCAAGAAGCGCAAGGAGATGGAGCTGCGCGCCCGTGAGGAGGAGGAGAGACAGGCAGCGCAGCAGCGTGAAGCCCAGGCCAGACAAATGAAGGTTGCGCCCAGCGCCTGGGATTTGTTGTCACCCCTCGCCGCCGAGGATGGCAGCTTCGCCCGCTCCTACGTCTGCCTCAAGGAGCACGAATCTCGCTGCTACGGTCGCCCATACGTCGTCAACGTTGCCTGCTTTAACGAGTGGGCCACGGAGGAGGCTGCCTTTGCGTCCAGCGTCAAGAGCAAGCGTGGTAGCACCGCGGTTGTTCGCCGTGCCCCGTACAAGATTGGAAAGCTGGAGCTCCAGCTCCTCTTCGTCCCGCGCCCTAAGGGAGCCACGGACGACGACATGCCCAAGAGCATGAACTCCTGCATTCGGGAGATCAAGGCTGCCGAGGAGCGTCTCTCCAAGAACTGGGAGGGCCACTTGAGTCAGCAGGGTGGCGATTGCCCGGTAAGATACCTTAATGTCTATTACTTGACTTCTTTGCTAACATCAATCTTAGTACTGGCGTCGTCGCTACTTCAAGCTTGTCGGCACCAAGCTGACGGCCTACCACGAGGCAACCCGTCAGCCCCGTGCCACCATCAACCTCGCCAATGCCAAGCGCCTGATTGACGATCGACGCGCATTGACGGAGAAGGAGACGACAGGCAAGGGTGGCCGTCGCCGCAGGTCTGCCTTTGCCGAAGAAGAAGAAGGCTACATGTTCGTCGAGGAGGGCTTCCGCATCCGTTTCAACAACGGCGAGCTCATCGACTTCTACGCCGACACGGCCGAGGACAAGGAGGGCTGGATGCAAGCGCTCACGGACGTCGTCGGTCGACCCGAGGGTGGAGGCGAGGGCGACGACGGACCTCGCAGCAAGGGCAAGTGGTGCGAGCTCGTGCTCAAGAGAGAGGATGCGCTGCGACGTCGGGCAGAGGGCCGGCGGGTGCACTCGCGGACCAAGAGCACATTCAACTAAAGCGATACCCCCTTCTTTTCTTTATGATTTTGGCATGACCGGGACGATCGGAGAAGACGAGGACGAAGGAACGGGAGACACGGCATGATCTATGATTCTCTTGGACCAGGTGTTCGTGATCGGATGATCATGTGTCTCGTCCGCTCTTGACCGAAAAAAAGATGGCTTGCGTCTGCCTCGCGCACCCTCGCCCCAATGTTTAATAATTTGGCTGATAGGACGGCGTTTGGGCATGGTTTGGAAGGCAAGCAAGCAAGCAAAGGGTGGAAGTTCCGGAGATTGTGAGAGTCATTGTCTATGTGGTTTTTCTCTTTTCCTACTAGATTCGTACGCGGTCTCTGGAAGCATTATTCTGGAGTCGGGTTTCCCGTTTAGGTGTACGTATGATGTAGTACTAAAATGGGAGGTTTATATCATTTTGACATGGGCGGATTGGTGGTGGTTGTCGTGATAAAGTCGACGCGACATGCAGCCTCTCACCTCGGTGAGTAAAAGGATCACGTGCAGCACAGGCGTGATGTGCATGAACTTGAGAACTTGGCTGGACCCTTGCTCCATCATTTTGCTGTGAGTGGAGGTAGCCACGGAGGCGCAGCTGGCCCGGGGGAGTTTCACGCAAGGTATCCATCTGTAATTCCAGCTGGACGTCTTCAGTAAGTGGAAGTGGGTACGCAGCTCCTTGGACGTGGGCAGCGGGCTGGTTGCGAGCCTGTGAGTGACGGGGCGGCGGGATGGGCGCAATGAGCAGCAATGTCGCTCCAGTGTCGCTCGTCGTAGCGGCGGGAAGGAAGAAGAGGCAGGCCCAGTGAGGTGGGTGGAAAAGGTACCTGAAATAAGGTACCCTGGGGCTACGGATGGAACCAGCAGCACCACACTCATCTGTCAAGGTCCCGCCGGGCCCGCCATTGGGAGGAACAGCGGGCAGCTCTACACTACACTAGTGTACCTTGAGGTAAGGTAATGCTAACTGTAGCTATCGATTCCTCCGCGTTCCCAGTCGTCGTCCTCGTCGTCCCCTTTTGCTTTTGGATCACCAAAACTCGTCGCAGGCCTTGGCCTTTTGCACACAGCATTCTCTATCGTCTATCGTCTGCATCTTTGCGATACCCCTTCCCTCCCTCTCCCGACTCACTCCCGCTTTTTCCATACCCGTTTTAACATAATACATCATTCCATATGGCGGGCCGCTTTGTACGAGCGTCGAAGTATCGTGGGTCTCTCTCCGTCATCCCCTTTGTCGCAACCGCCCGCGTTGCGCTGCGAGGAGCTGACTGCTGACGCCCGACCTCTCTCTACACAGGACACGTCTTTGGAAAGCCGACTCGCAAGGAGTTCTGCTACGACAACCTTCACATTAGCCGAAATGCGTGGGATACCAACCTGGTGAAGGTAAGGGGGGACTCGACTTTTTTTTTTCTACGGTCGTCGGGCCCGAGACACGTCAATGGGTCGCCCGCGAACTTGAAGAGACGCAAAGAAGCTGACGAGACACTGTTCTCTACTGCTAGGCCAACCCCGAATACCTCTCGGTCAATTGGGAAGCTGGCGGCGGCGGCGCCTTCGCCGTCATCCCCCTCGGCGAGAAGGGAAAGCTCCCCGACCAGATCCCGCTGTTTCGAGGCCATACCGCCACCGTCTTGGATACCGACTGGTACGCCGATCCCGCGACCGCCCTGCCCCCCCAACACCTGCCTCAAGCGCACGCGACATGCTGACGGCTCACGTGCCAGGAACCCCTTCAACGACCGCATCATCGCCTCTGGTTCTGAGGACGGAAAGGTCTTTATCTGGGAGGTTCCCGAGAACTTCACCCTCTACACGGATGCCGAGGAGCCCGGCCATGTTTCTCCCGTCAGCAAGCTCGCCGGCCACTCGAGGTTCGTCGCGCCACGAAACCAATCACCCCCCTGTGAGCTATAGTTGCTGACTGCTAGACGTACAGAAAGGTTGGCCAGGTCCTCTTCAACCCCGCCGCCGAGAACATCCTCGCGTCCGCGTCCGGCGACTTCACGATCAAGCTGTGGGACATTGGCACCGGCCAGTCCACCCACTCCTTGAAGCACAATGACATCGTGCAGAGTCTGTCCTGGAACGCCAGCGGCAGCCTGCTGGTCACGACCTCCCGCGACAAGAAGATCCGCGTGTGGGATGTGCGCGCCGAGAAGCCCGTCCACGAGGCGCCTGGCCACCCGGGCGCCAAGAACAGCAGAGCTGTGTGGATGGGCGAGCACAACCGTTTCGCGACTTGCGGTTTCTCGAGAATGAGCGAGCGCCAGATCGCCCTGTGGGAACCTGGCCGCAACGAGCCTATTGGAGGATTTACCATGTTGGACTCCATTTCGGGTGTCTGCATGCCCTTCTGGGGTTGGTGCTGTCTTCCGAGTGCCCATTGCTGAAGTGCTGACTTTGTGTAGACGAGGGATCCAACTGCCTGTACCTTGCTGGAAAGGGGTGAGTGATTTGGTGTGGCGCTTCGATGAAGATGAAAGCCTTGCTGACGCGTCTGCAGTGACGGCAATATTCGTTACTTTGAGTACGAGAACGATAAGTTTGAGTTCCTCAGCGAGTATAAGTCTGCGGAGCCCCAAAGAGGAATTGCCTTTGTTCCCAGACGTGGAATTAACGTGAGTTCATGCAGCCTTTCAAGCAGCGGCGCAACGTCTGACTCCAGCAGGTCCATGAGAACGAGGTTATGCGCGCTTACAAGACGGTCAACGATACTTACATCGAGCCCATCTCCTTCACTGTCCCCCGCAGAGCCGAAACCTTCCAGTCCGACATCTTCCCTCCTGCCACCGGTCTCAAGCCTGCTGTCAGCGCCAAGGAGTGGCTTGAGGGCAAGGACGGCATCCCCAACAAGATCGACCTCGAGAGCGTGTACGAGGGAACCGCGCCAAAGGAGGTCGTCGCCGACTACAAGCCCCCTACGATCGCCTCGGCCCCCACGCCGGCCGCCAAGCCTGCGCCGAAGCCCGCTCCCACCCCCGCGCCGGAGCCTGCGCCCGTCTCGCGCTCGCCGCCTCCGTCGATGAAGGACCAGGGTGCGTCCATGGCCAACATGGCGTCCAAGTTCAAGGATGACGAGCCGGCCGAGCCGGAGGTGGAAGACGACAACTCGAGCTTCGAGGAGGTGCAGAGACCAGCTCAGCGCGCCGCGCCCGCTGCTGCTACCCCTGCCCGTGTCGAGCACGCCACCAAGATCCCCTCTCCCATCAAGCCCGCCTCCCCTGCCTTCAAATCCCCCGCCAGCACATCGCAACCGTCCCCCATCAAGCAGGCCGCCCCCTCTCCCAGCTCCTCGGGCCATATCGAGTCCTCATTGGACCAGATCCGACAGATGCTGGAGCAGCAGACCAAGCTCATTGGCAAGCAGAACGACAAGATTAGCCAGCTGTCGGCCGAGGTTGAGGGTCTGAAGCGCAAGGTGAACGCGGGTGGATCTCAGGACCAGAGCGAGAGGATCAGACAGTTGGAGCTGGAGCTCGAAGCCGCGCGGTCCTAGACCACATCACATCCTTGATGTCACTACAACTACCGCTGCTGCCGCTGCTGATGCTGCTGCCCGAATGCGTGTTACCTAAACTAGGGGAGGGGTGTGTGTGGACAGTGGGGGAAAAGATGTGATGAAAACGGGGGAATTTTGGGATGGATAGCAAGCAGTCTTTGTCAAGGCTGTATAGTTTGGTGTTTATTAGTTCTTTTTCTTATCCTCCCGTTTCTGATTTTGCTTCTTCTGGGTGAGACCTCGGTGACGATTGGGCGCGCAGCGTAGCTTTGGCGCTTGTGATGCCCCCAGTGGGCACGCGCGCGCGCATACGTGTATGTGTGTCAGGGTTGCCGCTGGAACTATTCAATCTCGTCGTCTCTTCCCGTCAGCAACACCAACGTATCAAACAGTCATCCCTCCACATCATCTGTAGTTCTTCTGTTGTTGTCCGTTTCATCCAGTTCACAGCCCAACAAAAGTTTCAACATCATTGGACGCCGGCAGTTTCTTGGCATTCCAACTTTTTGCTCTTCTCTGCGTATTCCTCTCCATCCCACACATGAACAGACTTTTGCTTGATGCGACACGTAGAGAGGCAACGTACACAGCGGACGCGCCTTGTTAGAGAAAACATCGTCCCATAAGGTAGGAGTGCAGCAGTTTGGGAGGAAGGTTTGGGGCTTTGTGCTTCTCGTGAGACGGTGAGGATGAGATGTACTTTTTTTTTTTTCTTTCTAGGGGGGCGGAATGTATCCCACCAAGGCTGAGCTCTGACCCCCGCCAGTGTCTTACTGCCCAGGCCAGTCAGGACGCTGGGATTGGGGTAAGGATGAAAAGTGGGTGGACGAGGCTGCATGGACCCGCTAAAATTTCAATTCGGAGCTCTGTGTCTCTGCACCGGGCAGCGATAGCTTTTTCCCCCTGTGTCTTTGCATTCAACAGAATCCTGCACCACCGACGCCCCTTCTCCCCAGGCCTTTTATGACGACCCGATTGCGGCTTTCTTCTACCGCGCGACCTGACACTATTCCCGAGAGCGAAAAGAGAAAAACAAAAAAAGAGGGCCGGAGGAAACGACAAAATGGCTTCAGTACTAGGGAAGCGCAAGGCGCCATCCGCCAACGTCTCTAAGAAACCCGCCACTGCGACGGCGACGAAGAAGAGCAGTAGTTCCGCTTCCAAGGCGGCGGCGGCAACGACAAAAAAGCGCAAGACGTCGAGCGCGGTAAAGCCGCAAGCGAGCCGGAAACCAGAGGCCGAGGCGCAAGAAGCAGACGAGGCGACGATGGACGCGCAGGAGATTTTCAGACGGCACTTCGAGGCTGCGTTTGCGCCGCTCCCCGGGACAGTGGGGGCGAAGCGCAAGGCGAAGAAGAGCAGAGCGGCGGCGAAGGCTGAGGAGAGCGAGGAGGAGGAAGATGACGAGGAAGAGGAGGATCTGGATGAGGATGTCGGGGTTGACGACGAGGATGGATGGGACGGTGTGTCTGATGGTACGTCGACGAAGCTCTCGAACCGCAAAGGGGAGTCCAGGGCGCTGATATTCTCACAGAAGACGGGGAAGACGATGACTTGGGGGGGAATGTGGTTGAGGTGGTGGACCACAGCTCGTCCAAACCCCTCCCGGCGCCGAGCATGTCGAAACGCGAGCTCAAAGCCTTCATGGTACGCTACCCTACCTACCTCCCTCCTTTCCATTCCCCAGCTAACTCAACCACTTAGTCCTCCAAACCCCCCTCCCAAACCGACCCCAACCCAACAACACCCGCCACCGAAGGCCCCGCCGACGAAGACGACGAAAACGACAAGTCGATGCTCGCAAATGACCTCGCCCTCCAACGCCTCCTCTCCGAATCCCACCTCCTCGCCAAACACAACAACAACACCTCCTCCTCCACCTCCTCCGAGCCCAAATCCTTCGCAGCCGGGAAACTCCGCCAGCGCCAGCTCGACATGCGCATGCAATCCCTCGCCCCCGGCGTCGCCTCCCTCTTCAAGCAGGACAAGATGCCCATGGTCCAGCGCAAGGGCATCGTCGCCAAGGCCGCGCAGCGCGAGAGCACGCGCAGAAGGCAGGCAAAGGAGAACGGCGTCGTGCTGGAGAGGGAGGCGCCCGCGCCCAAGAAGAAGAGCGGAGGCGGCAGGGGAGAGCGGAGCGTTGGCGGGCCTTCTGTGGGACGCATGAGGGGCGCGCAGTTGACGTTGAGCGAGAGGGACGTGAGGAGCATCGAGGGTAGTGGTGGTGGTATGAGAGGTGGACGAGGCGGAAGGGGTGGAAGGGGTGGAAGGGGTGGCAGGAGATAATGATGGCAATAGACATTAACACATTAACACAGTTACTGACGTTTAACTACTCCAATGATATCCTACCAGACATGTCATTACATACTTTCAACATGCGCATTAGCACTCATTTGTACATGTTCGAGGATCACGGGCGTCATTAAAAAAGACATCACTTAGACAACTCAAGCAATTTGATCAACATATATCAGCATTCAAGACTCTGCTTCTGTTCGTTACATGCCTGTCCAGAACTCATAGAGTCGCCGACACAGTTCTCTCCTCCTAACCCTGGTATCATCTGGCCATAATCTGGCCATACAGGCAAGCTTGCTTCTTCTCAAACATGCCTCTCCAGCACAAAGGAAAAGAAACAAACTATATATACATGTGCGAGTCGTTTCTCTTCTTCGCATCGCGACCCTAAGCTCATGCATGAAACTCTCTTTTCCATGGGTAAAACAACAAAACGCTCCTCGAGATCTTCCCAGTCTCTCGGTGCGCATCTATGTGTGCGGGTTTCCTTTTTGGTTTTCGCCTGGCACCGGAGGCCACACGATGATGCTGAACACTTGAAAACAACAAACGATGAGGAAAAAAAATCGCCCGGAGCCAAAGGAACAATTGTCCAGTCGCTAACGCGTGCCGAAAATCCATGGTTGGATAAATGAAGAAAAAATGAAAAGTCCCAGACCGTTTCCGAACCGTTTGTCATAGCCATGCCGCCCACTCTAAAGAACACCGTGAAGAAACGTAACTCCAGTCGTAATGAGAGCTAAAGCTCAGTTGCCGTCTCACATGATAGCGCTCGCGTTGACTGCCGGTTGGCTGATGGTCATCGGCATGCTGAGCGTCTGCAGGCTGTTGAACGTCGGGGCCGGTGCCATGCCGGCAGACGTGGGCGTTGACGAGCTGTTGACGGCGCCGTTCATGGAGGCCGTGACGTAGGCGTTCTCAGAGCTGGGAGAGGCCTCCTCAAGAGAGCCGAGCTGGTCCTCGCCAGAGTACTCTTCCTCCTCCTCGCCGGAGAAGTTGAGGGCGGCCTCGCCGTTCTCGCCACGATCATGAGTACGCTTGTGTCTGTAGAAGCATTCGGGTCAGTCCAAGCCCTGCTAAGAAAAAGTTTCTTGTCCCCCCATGTTGGTGGCTGCGATGATGTGTAGTGTTGTGTTGTGTCGTGGCGGTTGGACGTTGGTTTTGATCGCTTGGGGTCTCGCTCCACACTCTACATCTTCTTCTGACAAAGGAAACGACAAAGGAAATGATATCAAGGAAAGTTGGGGCATACTGTGCTAGGTTGTCTGATCTGGAGAATGCCTTGCTACAATAAGGGCAGATGTAGGGTCTTTCTTGTGTATGTGTTCTCACGTGTCTGGAGGTTTTGGTTAGATTTCAGGCAGGTCGTTTTATGGATGGCGACAAATGAAAATGAGATCTGGTTCTTACCGCTTGAGGTGCTCGAGACGCTTGAAGAGGCGGCCACACGTGGGGATGGGGCAGGAGTGGGACTTTTGGGGGTAGGGTCCAAGTTCCATGACGGTCGCGGAGCGGGCCCTGCGAACGACGCCGTTCGGGCCCTGCATGCCGGGCCGCGACGCGCCGTTCATAGAACCATCACCGGACAAGTCGTCATTGGTGAGGTGGGAGAAGTCTTGCTGCTGAAGGGACATGGGGTTGAGTGCTGGGCTGCCTTCGACAGTGGACAGCGGGGTGCCGTGTCGGGACATTTCCAGCATCTCCTTGTGCTGCTGGCTTACCATGGACATGGCGGAGCTGCTGTAGGCAAGGCCGGGAGGGGAGTTGTCTGCAGACTCGTCGCCTTCAGCGACAGGGCCGACAGATGCAGAGACTGACCGCCGGAGATCCGAGGGTCTGTGCTGCTGCTGCTGTTGCTGCTGAGCGGCAGCCTGGGCCTGGGCGGTTGCAGCGGCAATGGCGGACATTGACGGCGGGATGGAAGAACGGCGTCTCCTCTGCTTGTAGGTCGGGGAGCCCTCAATCACAGAGTAGACGTTGTTAGTGCCGTAGGCCCTGGAGAACTGAGGACCGGCGAGGTTGGAGGGGGGGAGCTGGATCATGCCGTTGAGGCCGTTGACGCCACCGCCCATGTGGTCGGGGATCGCGGTGTAGAGGCCAGTCTCCTCGTTGGCGATGTAGGCAGGCTCGGCGGCCATGCCGAGGGCCTGCTGGGGAGGGGTGATGGGCTCGAAGGAGATGCCCCGGTTGCTGTAGTCCTCGTATTGGGAGGAGACGAAGGAAGGAGCGGGCGAGTACTCGAGACCGTAGGCGGGCATGGAGGCGTGCCTCTGGTGGCCTTGGGTGATGGGAACGCCGTTCTGGTTGTACTGGACGCGGGCGAAATCAGGCTCCCTCTTGACCATCTGCTGAGGAGGCATCTGCTGGTGCATTCCCATCGCTCCGTAGGGAACCATCGCCTCCATGCCATCCGCTAAAGGGGCCACCGATTGGGGGATCATCTGCGGGGGAGGCATTGAGTCCATGGCTCTCATGACGGGAGAAGTGGACTGGGACTGGGAGAAAGTCACCTGCTGGGCGTTGAAGGAAGAAGAGTTGGCCTGCTGGGCCTTGGTGAGCTGCTCGTACAGCGACTGAGACGAGTCGTACTGGAAGGACAGGGCGGGTTCGCTGACGGCGACAGTGGTGGCTTCCTGGCCCATCTTCTCTCGCTTCAGATCGCGCTCCAGGGCGTCGAGGAACAGGCGGTCGTGGGGGACGCTGTACCAGTAGAAGACCTTCTGCTTCTTCTGCGTTCGGATGCAGTTGTTCTTGTACAAGAAGTCGAGGAAGGGGCTCTTGGGCTCCTCGAGGGAGGCGTCGGTTCCGGACTTCAGATTTCTCAGGTCGGAAAAGATACCCTCTTCGAACTTCTTGGAGTTCTTGACTGGACGGCCGAAAGCCTGGAATCTGAAAGACAGACACCTGACGATGTCAGTGCCGGAGATGTGGAAAAGGTTGTTCCATAGCACGCAGGAGACGTATTCGCCCGTGGGGAGAAGGAATCTGCGGATGTACTGATCCGGTTGCCAATCAACGGGAGCAGAGATGAGGAAGTACTTGACTAGGAGGTTGTCAGCAAAAACGTCGGAGTCCGCCACTTAATCGCAACTCACGGTTGTCAACCTGCTGGAGGGCGACCTGAGCATCGTGGGGGAGAGCCTGCTGGGCCTCAGTGCTCAGCATGAAGGTCTCTGGTTTTTGGGGGGCCATGCCCGCGGCGGCATGTTGTGAGTACATCCTGTCGGTGATTTGAGGATGTGATGTGGTGGTGATTGACGACGAATGTCGGTCGCGTCTGACCGGATCGAGAGCGAGACCGCGCGGATGGTTTTCGAGTCGGCAAGATCGCGTCAATGATGACAGTCAAAGAAATGTTGTGAGATTTTGAGCGATATTCGCTCTAGTTGAGGCGCTGCCGTGGAGATTTTTGATGTTGTTGGTTTTAGACGTAAATCGAGTCCAGCCCGGAGGAAATAACTTTTGGCACACTGTTGACCAGCACGACCCAAACTCGACCTCAAGCGAATGATGGGAGGGGGGAATTCGACACAGGCGGTGACCGTCAAGGCTGCTGCGGCTTAATGTCGATGTGGGCGGGTTGACTGGGTATCGTCCTCGGGTCTCGTAGTGGAAACACGGGATCGAATGAATTAAGGGTCGAGTTGAGGATGGTGGATGCGTCAATGGCAAAACAAGAATTGGTGAAAAGCTCGACGAAGAGGACCCCGTAGGAACTGTAGGCGACGGTTGCGACTAGTTTGTGTTTTTGTCGATTCGCGATGGTGATAGACAGCGTGCGACAAGCAGTGTCTGATGTGTCGGCGGGAGGGATGATGTGCCTCGGGGGTGGTCAGTCCTGATGAGATGGGAAAGAGAAAGCCCAATCCGTAACGGGGGGTGGGAGGTATGTGCGGCTCCGACGAGGAGAAAGGGAAGAAGGGGGAGGGAAGTGGAGAGAATAGAAAAGAGAGATGGGAAGAAGAGAAGAGTCTTGTAAGAAGAGATATCGGGAGATGTTTGGGAATGGGAGGATGGTCTGGGGGTTTAATGATTTTGGACGGGGTGAGGAAGGGAGGAAGTGGAAAATAGGTCGAGCGTGAGAGAGATGGAGCGAGAGAGAGGGACAGGCCACAGGTACTAGGTAGGGTAGGAGCAGCTAGGCTAGGAGGAGGACGAGGGACAAGCAGACAGACAGACGACAGACAGACAGGACAGGACAGGACAGGACAGGACAGGACCCGACCAGCGGCAGCGGCAGACAGCGACAGCGGCAGTACTAAGGCAAGGTCGCAGCGCGTGGGCGTGGGCGTGTGTGTGCGAATGTGGATATGGGCAAGGTATCCGGAGTGGAAGAAGAGAAGTGGATGTGGAGGCGTGTGTGGTGGTGGAGGGTGGATGGTGGTAGTGGTGGTGGTCAGGTTAGGTTGGGTCCAGTCCAAGTTGTTGCTGCTGATGGGGAGTGAACCTGGTAAGAGAGGAGGAGGACGACGACGACGACGGGAGACGAAGGCAGAGAGTGCGTGGTGGCAGCGGATGGGCGAGCGAGGGCACAGAGACTGGCCAGGGAAGAAAGGCACTTACAGCGACTGGATGGATGCAACTGGGCGGGAAGTGAGAGAGAGTGAGTGCGTGAGTGAGAGTGAGAGAGACTGGCACCGGGGGGGGGGAGGTGTTTAAGGGGGAAAAGAGGGGGGGGTGTGCGATAAGACAAGAAGGGGAAGGGGGGGAGGAGGAGGAGGAGGAGGAGAAGGAGGAGGATGAGGGAGGAGGATGAGGGAGGGGGAGACGCCATCCATGTGCCCAAGGCAAGGACATTGCAGGTACCGCACTCTCCTAGCTTTTTACCTATTGACTAAGGTACAGGTACCTCCTCTCTCTCTCCCCTCCTGCCGCTCAACGCCCGGTCTTGATGCTAGCCCACCTCACTAAGATTTGTTCATCGAAGCCGGCACGATTAACGGGAATTGCATTCTGTTCGATCATTCGCCTCCTGCGCTGAGCGGCACATACACATACACGCAGACAATAGGGCAATGCTGCTGCTCAGTACCAAGTAGCAACTGCGCGAGGTCGTGGTACCGTGGCTGCTGGGTACTGAGCAGAGCACCTAGACGAGGGACTGGGCCGGGACCTGATTGGGAAGTGGGAATGGGACTTGCTGGACAAGGGGCCGTGGTTGGATTGTGGAGGATGGGAGAGAAAGGCGGGAGGCACTAGCAACTAGGGCCAGGGCCAGAGCCAGGGCCAGTCCAGGTCCAGGTCCAGGAAGGATGTGGAAGACGAAGGCCCAGTCACTCAGTCAGTCAGTTACCAGTCGTCCAGTTTGCAGTTTGCATGTACTTCTGCTGGTACGGATACATAGTACTGCGTGGTAGAATGAGCGCCAGAGACAGGACAGGCACACGGCGCGCGCGCACATGCACACGGGGGGAGGACACGCGCGCACACAAGTCGCCCGCAGAAGAAAGAGAGCGAGACAGAGACAACGGGCCATGTTGCCAACGTCGATACCTTAGTAGTAGGCCTATGTACGCGGCATGGCCGTTGGCACGTATCGGCAAAATGTTTCTGCTCGCTCTCCTCCGAGTTGCCATGTCGTTCTGTTTCTGCAGGTCCTGTCTTGGCTGCTGTGTGTTGTATCCGCGGTGCTGGCGAACAGGGGATTGTCAGAGGAACAATGGCAATGACGAGTTTGTTTGTCTCTGCGAACTGTCTAGACTCAGTGCCAGTGCCCGTACCCGTATCCGACAGCCCACAGGAGAGGAGCAGAAGCCGAGTTGATAGATCATAGCTCGCCTGACGGCTGCCGGATTGTCTCTCGTTCGGTGATTGTGGTATAACACGGCCGGTAGTATACGTTAGGGAATAAGCGGCCATCTACATCCAGCCCAGCGCATACCACGCAGGATGGGCAATAATGCAGCGTCCATATAGCCTCAGCTTACCACAAGTAGAGTAGGTTCCCGCCAGAGCGAGATCATCTTTAGGGCTCCCTAGAGGCTAGTTTCCGTGCGCGAGATTGAGATTGAGAGGGAACGCGGACGAGCGTGGTGGTAGTAGTCGCGCATCATGGTATCCGTCACAGGGTGGTGGATGACTACTGCATAGCAGAGTGTGAGAGTGAGTGAGTCCAGTGTCTCTGTCTCTCGCCATCGTGGTGGCCCGTGGCGGCAAAAGGGTCAACTACAAGCCCTTCCCCTTCTCCCGCAGATACATATCCGTACGTAGGTACTGATGGTCGAAGACGTACCGACGCCGCTTGTGGCACCGCGGGACGTTACTTTGCGGCTAGCAGCGAGACCGTCGCAATGATCCAACTTAGACGAGAACAAGTGTGGGAATGGAGCGTGCCCTGTGCCTGCCCCTCTCCCCCTCTGTGCCTGGTTCCTGCTTCCTGCTTCCTGCTTCCTGCTTCCTGCTTCCTGCTTCCTGCTTCCTGCTTCCTGCTTCCTGCTTCCTGCTTCCACAGCGTGACTGTGCCTGTTCTAGGAGGGGCAGTCGAAGACGAGAGCCTGCACCTGCACCTCAGAAGTTCAGAAGGCAGGCACTGGACTGGACCACACGGAGAGAAGGGGGAAAGGGTGCGGAAGTACCGACCGGGGGTCCAGGGGTTCCTTTGTGGATCGCCGATTGGCCGGACATGGAGCTAGCCTCCTCCACCTCGACCAAGCAAGCAAGCCAGGTGGCCAGCAAGCTTAGCCAAGTACCTGCCTCAAAGTACCTACCTCCCCTCCAGCTTGTTTTCTTTCTTTCCCTCCCGATGGCCTCTTTTCGCGCCCTGCTTTGCGGCGCTGCCCTGCCACAGTCCACCGTCCACCACGGCTTTCGAACTGCGTGGCTCGCGTCCGGCTTCTTCTTGATCTTCAATCTCGCCCGCCCGCCCGCCGCCCCGGTTTAAAGATTACCTACCTCCGGACCCAGCAAGGGGGGGAGGGGGGCGGAGACCGCTTGTTCACTGCATTTTCCGTCGTGGGAGATGGTCCACGTCCTAGCGCAAAGAGCTTCTAGACGAGAAAGCGTAACATGGAAAACGGCAAAAGTCAAACCCACAAAAATCGACAGACGCGTGTGAGCGGAACTTGCGGTTCACTGCTGACTGCCCGCCAGAAGCATGTACCCTTGGCAGCCCACCCCTTCAAAGACCACGGATTGAGTTGAGCTGGGCTAGGATATCGCATTGTGAGAAAGAGAGGGTGTGCTGTGCTTCTGCTGCTGCGGCAGGCAGACCACAACCAACAACCATCAACCCCAACTGGCAAGTCGGCTCGGTCGACGGGCAACGACACCAGACCGCCGGGCTGTGTTCTGTACTATGCCGCACATATGTCTGTCATGGACTGAGCATCAAATGTCTTGCTTGCAGACGCTCTACATCTGCATAGAAGCAGAGCCAGGAGCAACGTCAAAGGCCCAGCAGACAGATGCAGAGCAAAGCCTACCGAGACCCTGCTCAATTCAACTTGCTTGACTGACACTGACACTGGCTCCCGCTCGTCCCTTTTCTTCCCCTTGCCTGCGGACTACTCCTGCACCTGTGACCTCTCTCGGAAAGGGTAGCCTTCTCGTCGTCCCCCGTCCCGCTCAGTCGTTTTTCAACAAGCCCGTCAAGCCCAAGTCAGTCAGCAGTCAGACCTGTCTCGCGCCCGCCTACCGCCTTTGACCTGCCTGACGTGACGGCGGTAGCATCAACCACGACCACAAGTCAGGGCAGTCAACTCGGTCAGTGACAAGTCCCTGCGTTGCCCTTCTCCCTCTACGGCCCTCACCCCCTACACAACGCGGCAGCGGTCAACTCTCGGCTACCCACCACCAATTGACCTCGCATGTCATCATGTCCGCCGTCAACCTTGCCTCCGTTTCTGTCAGGGCTCTCCTCTGGAGCCGGCATCCACTACAAATCCACCGCACACACACAACGCCCAAGGGGCGAGAAGTCATCGAAAATCCGGCACCCTTACGCGATAGTGGTTCTCGACGTTTTACGGCACCGATGGACTGATCCCTGGCTGCAAATCTCGAAAGACTGGGCTCCTCAGGGATGCAAGAGAGGGATCAATGCTCCGACATCTTGTCTTCTTTTCTTCTTCTCTCCTCCGAGACGGGACGGCTCCCAGGCGCGAGGCGAGGGGACAACGGCCGGGCCTCGCAGAAACAGCAGCATCACCGCTACATCTCCACTGCTTCTCGGGATTAATATGCGCTTCTCACTCTAAGCCCCCCGGTGTGCCTAGCAGTAGATCCCCTCCATCGGGCCACACTTTCTAATCGCGCCCGCCAGGCCTTGCTCAAAAGGTTAAACGGCGCGACCACCTAATCTCGATAGTCCAGGGGATTCTCATTTCGGTCCCCGGAGAATGGGTATATGCCCATCATCGACGCAGAAGAATTGCGGAGTTTTCCCTCTTCCACGCGTGCGCGGGTGCCAATAACTTTGTTAGCGATGAAGCCAAAAAAGAGCAAATCGAAATCAACAAATCTGAGAGGAATCTCTAGTGCCATCGGGTCCCCTTGCTGGCTGCCACCCACCAACGCTCACCCCCCCGGCTCCCATGAGAGCAGAGCAAGATGGGCGTGCCGATAATTCTTGCTCTGTTCTTGCTGAACCCCCGGGCAAGAAGACCGCAAGGTACTCCCGTACCTTCCAGCACGCGGAAAATGGTAAGCATGGGTGACGCGAGTAACGGCGGCCGGGGTGTGCCATGGCACGGAAGAGGGAAAACTGGGGATACGCAGCCAGGGGTTGTGGATGCTCAGAGTCAGAAGACGACACACAGTGCTCTCTCAGACACACTCTCTCGTCTTTTGGGGAAGATCTATTCCCATCTCGTGGGTGGACGTCCACTTTAACCCTGAGCTTTTTCTGGCCGTCGTCATTGCCGTTCTCTTTCGTGCTCGCTCCCGCAGAAGGCGGGTGTTTTTCCTTGGCGGACACGAGGGTTTTTGCGGATACGCAACGTCCGCTCGCTGCAGATTTTCTGCTGTTGTCTTTTAATTGCGGTTACTATTTGCGTGTCACGTCGCAAGACTCAAGAATCAAGAACCAATTCTCTTTGTGCCTGTGGCAGTGGGTGGGTGGTGGTGTCCTGCTGTGATCCCGTTGAAGAAGTTTGCTGCTGCTGCTCAATGGGCGGCGTCTGGCGGTTGATGAGACGTGCTTTCCTGATTTTGGTCGCCAGTCTCAGGACGCTGATTGGTCGGGCAATGGCACTTGGATGTTGCTTGAGTCGGTGGTTTATGCCGAACATGCGGGTAATAGGTAAAGGCAAAGATGGGTGGTTGTCACACGCATGTACCGATGCTTGGGGGCAATAATCATCGAACCAGGTCGATGGGCGATATAATCTGTCGTCTTTCGGGATCGCATTTTTCGCGATTATTCTATGCCAGACCAAGATTGATGATGGCCCTGCAGGCGGGAGAGTATTCCGGATGACCGCTTCTTTGCTTGAAGCCATGGATATTCCCCCCATGTTTCTGCTATCGGCAAGGCATCTCTTGGCTGTTGGTATGTATAGCTGTAGACGAATAAGAGCAATAATAACAACATGGTAGAATCCAGAACGCTGCGCTGCCGTCTTGTTTCTAAAGACGGCGAGACAATCCGACAGGTACAGTTACATTGGGGACTTTTGGTAATTCTCTTGGTCCAAGGGGTCTTTTTGGCAACCCCGTCCTGCCTGCCCGGCAAGTCATGTGCTCGTTCGTTCCTTCGTTTCCCATGTCGTCAGATTTTTCGATAACGAATGGAGCGCGGACCTTGCCCGATACGGGCGGGCAAGGCATCGTATCTTCTTTCGGTTGTTTGTTGTTTCCCTCTCTATCCGTACCCGGATGACGAGATGAGCCCATTGAAGTCTGTGACCCAACAGGCCGAGGACAATGGGCGATGCAGCTACCAGAAGGGGAAAGACACGGTGGATACCTTTTTGTTCCTGTCCTGAACCCCGTTCCCCTTCTGCAGGAACACGGGAATGCGCTCCAAGTACCTTTTCTGCGCTCCGGAATCTGGGGAGAGGTGACGAGCTACGCCGAAGACCCGGGCAGAAAGACTGTTGAACTGCTCAGGCGAATGGAGGGCCATTGCGTTACAACCAGAACTCTGCGAAGAAAGAATTTCAAGTCTGTTCTGTCGGGATTTGACATATTCTATGACGCCCAACAACCTAACCTATCCGCAGACAAGTCATCGCATGTCGCGAACTCTCCCATTGTCTTCCGCGAACCGGAACAGGGCGAGTCCTTGTTGCGCGGGGTGGGGGCGCCAGCCCGGCAGCGCGCTTTTTTCAAGATGGCCTTTGCAGGACACGATCCCCGGGGCGGAGTCTCTATTGCTTGTTTCCTTGACTTTCGCGGACCTGCATTTTTCTTGGTGATGATGAAAGAGTCTCATTGGATAAACGAGACAAAGGGAGATTTGACCGCAAAGCAACAGGGACAAGAGGGGAAAAAAAAGGTTTGGACCAGGCTTTGCCGCTAAGAGGGAACGGTAAATGCATTCTTTCCCCAGTGTTTATCGTGCAGTTGAGGAGATTTGGCCAATAATCTCCACATTGCAATATCGCTTGTTTCTTCGGGGGGGAGTGCGAAGCGAAGAGGATACACGCAGCTGCTGCCACCACCCTTCAGGTGCCCAACGGCGGCGCGGAATGCAAGTCTACACGCGGTTGCTGCAATAGTTGACACATCGCTGCCCTTATGTCATTGTGGTAAGATTGGCTTCTCCTGAGCACTTGCAGAGACGAAAGACCGGTGCGAGGGGAGTCCAGTCCGAGCACATTTTGGTGGTTAGGTAGTTTGATGAGAACGAGACCGCACTAGCACAGCTGTCTCGACATCAAGATGTAGCTCGGACGGAAATGTGACGGGCTCAGCGCCACGGGACCATTCCAAAGTCGGGGTGAACTTGAGGGAGCAGCAGCAGCAGCAGCGACATATGCCTGGCCGTTGAGGACTGCAGAGTGGCGGGCTGCTCCCAATCGCGCCCCTTCCCCTCCTGTTGCTGCTAGAGGTCCAGCACGTTCGGAGATGCTCCGTTTCGTGACAAGCGTCGGAGTTCTCTTTTATTTTATTTTTTGCGCGCGTCTCGGAGGGTTCTTCTTGCTGAAGAAGTTCGGGCTGGGTCATCTCAACAAGAGGCTCGTGTTGCGACCCCTGACGCCGAGGAGATGGGCTGGTTCCGTTCGATGCGACGCTGTTGTTTATATCAGCTGAGCCACGGGCTGTAGGTCCGAGGACCTGGCGATGCCACCACGGCGGAAGTCGGTGAAGCGATCGAGGTTGTTCACGTGTAGGTAGGTTTGAATGTGGGCAGCGAGGAACGCACAGTTGCAACCAGCTGGCAGGGGATGTGTGTAAGTGCTGACTGAGTGAGGGAACGGCCGTTGGAAATGAGCCAGCCGGTGGTGCGCCCTCTCGTGGGCTTCAAGACGGCTGCATTCCAGTCCCTTTGGCTTTTTTTTTTTTTTTTGCAACAACCCGCACTTGGACAGTGGGCCGCAACCGTCCGTGTCTGACTTTGAGAGAGACAAAGGAGATTGATAAGGCCAAGACAACAGCAGACGCCTACGTCGCCAGAGTGAGCCATCGTCAGATTGCGTTTAGGATCAAGGACGGCTCTTTTCATCTCAACCCATTCTCGCCGGCCAGCGGTGAGATATGTCAGCAAATCTCCAAGCATGCTACAGCGTTCAACAGCGACATGTGCAAGTGCCAGTGCCTGTAGGTCGCTAGAGGCGGCAGGCTTTACAGGCGGCTCGACAGCGGTTGTGTGTCGTTGTTTGAGGTGAGATGGAGGAGGGGTTTGTGTGTGTGTGTGTGTGTGTGTGTGTGTGTGTGTGTGTGTGTGTGTGTGTTGCGCGGCCCGGCGCGGTACTCATCTCACAGCGGGAGGCCCGAGAGGGCAGAAAAAGCAGCGGCAGCAGTGTCCGCACCACTGCCACCCCGGCTAACTGGCTGACAGTGGCAGCTCCTCCATGGATGTGTTGCTGCCTTGTTCGTCAGGCCTCGAGAGTGGGAGAAATCTGATGCTGTCGCGGGAAGAGCCCTGCAAATTGTGAAACATGCCTGGCGCATTGCTTCAGAAAATAGCTTGGGCTGCTAGCTTCCAGCGCTAACCCACTTCCAGCCATGCTTTCCTGCCAAACCTACAGCCACTGCCCTCCCATCACTCCCGTCACGCCCCTCCTCCAGCGGAAGCAGAAGGAAGTCACTCTCGCCAGGGCACCTCAGCCAGATACCTACCTACCCAAAAACTGCGTAGTGAGTGAGTGCTTGCTTTCAGCGTGACGATTTACCCGCGCCAGGCCGGCCACACCAACTAACTCACTAACACAATGTTTCCCGCTAACACAAAATGATTTGCTCCCACGAGCCACGATCCGCTCCAAAGAAGCATTCGGCAAAACGGGCTGTGCAGATGGTCATCAAGGACCCATTGGACCGCCTTGCACCAATTGCGTCCGAATGCCATCAACCTCTGGCCACACACGCGCAGCAGAAAGTTCCTCTCGTCGAATCCACTGCCCAACGGCCCATGTCTTGCAGGTCACTGGGCGCTCGTCCCCTCCCATCGAGCTTCATGCGGTCCGCTCTACAACTTGATTGATACTGGCCATTGCTGCCCGCGGCATGTTGCTTCTTCCAGCCCACTTTGCATTAGACACAACCTAAGCAAAGCTCTATGGCGCTTGCTGGCAACCGTTGGGCTCTTTCTCTCTCTCTCTGCTGCAAGCCTGAACGGCCTACCATCCATGGCCAATGCCTGCGTATAGCAGTATACCCAAAGCTGGGCTCCAATCTCGACGTTCCCGCCCATTGGAAACCTCTTCCCGGCTTCTGCTGCCTGTATATGCGCAATGTCACCAACGGAGGGGCTTTGCTTGAGTCGCGTCATTGCCAATCAACTGACTAAGAGCACGATTTCGGCCATGTGGAGAAGTCGGGCTCGAGAGCCATCCCGTTTTCGCACTTGCAAGCCATCCGATCCGGGCAGCTCTTCATCACGGTTGCTGTCGTCTCACGGAACACCGCTCCTCGCTTGCTACCCAGTACGGATATGAACTAAACGAGAGTGGATCTCCCTCGGGGATTAAACCGCACATCCTCCGGCACCAGAAGAACTGGAATATGGTACGCCGAGCTGTCACAATTTTTTCCAGCCCGGCTCCCGCATGTCAAAAGTCTCCTTGGACGGATCCAACGGTCCACCCGAACGCGCTGCGGAGGCGAGGAAAAAAAGAAGACACATCGCGGTCATGATGGTGCATGGGTACTCTGTACTGGGAGGGCGTTCATGGATCGATATCACGACGTCGACGTCGAAATGGGGGCGACGGCCGAACCTCGGACGGCAGCGCGGTGCCTCCCATGCAAGGTACCAGATCTCAAGCATCAACCTTCCAAAAACTCTCTCGACAAGACGGCAAACCGGCGTGGTGCGCTTGCACATACGTGGTGGGGGGGCGCAACAGTGGCCATTCGCAACCTGGGTACCGTCCATGGACCATGGTCGTGGCTGTTTGATCACCATGGCAGAATGCGACGCACACTACCCCGAGCTTTCTGAAACTCCCACTCAGCAGCTGCCAGCTGCAAGTCGTCAGCCTCGACAGTGGGAGCGACAGAGAGCCCGAACACCCACCTCGCCGCCGCCCCGTCCAGTTCGTCTTCGTTGTCGGCGTGGGCGAGGATGATGGTTGTGGTGGTGGCAGGTCCCACGCAAGGCAAGCCCACGCTAGGTCCAAGTCAAGGTCCGGGTCCCAGGCCTGGAGGGAAGGACGAGCAGCTCATCCTCCACTTCGCCTGATCGTCCCGCTACCCTGGCCGTGTTCAGTGCGTTCAGTCAGCTTGTGAGAGTTCACGTTGACCGCTGTCCACCCACCGCACGGCCGGACATCATCCGCACGTCTAGGAAGTGATGTGCTGCCGGCCTGTTCACGACTCGACCGTCGGGTCGTTGACGATGGCCTCGCAGCCCTCCTCCCACCACTGTCGTTGCTGCGGTGCTGAGTGGTGCCCGTCGGGATGGTTGGAATCCACGGTTCGGGCTCCCGGACTTGTGTTCACAACCACGCCGGCGACGAGGACGGAAAACATTACCGAAAGAGGAACCTGTCCCGCAGGCTTGTCTGCCATGATACCATCTGCAAAGCCCCTCCGTAATCTTAAATGTTTACCGTCTTCTGCGGTCCTGCAGGTAGCGACAAACAATAGAGGGGCAACGGGAAACTCTCGAATAATTATCGACGATCATTATCCTCCTTGACAGGCGCATCCTGTCCCGCGGGGACAGCATCATGAGACTTCCGCCGAGGAATGAAAATGCAGTGACGAGGATGAGGGAAGGGAAGTTCGGCTGGAGCCCGTACGCAGTACTGCAAGTGGACGACGCGCAGGGACCAGTTTCCCAAGCTGGCTTGTCTTATTCATGTGCGTCGCCATGGACGAGGGCGAAAGTGGGAAGAGGGCGTCTGCGAATCAACCCGACAACTCGCTCCGTGAGGCATTCGACGTCTGCTGCTATTTTGAGCCTCCGTCCCAAGAAAGCCCGAAGCGCAAAACACACACAGGCGCGCGCAGTCTTGACGACACCTTGTCATTGCCCTACGTACTCCGACTCAGGCGGTCAACAGTCTGTCAGTCAACGACGTTGATGTCCATATTTTCCGAAATGACATCGTCGTGTGGGCAGAAGAGCGGGAGGCAGAGACAGAGACAAAGCGTAACGCCTGAGGAATGCAGGCAGATGGGTTCGTCCCCGCCAAACAACCCGCCGACGGAGCATTTTCGCGTGGAGGAGCAGCAGGGCCATGTGTTGAGATTCTCACGACCCGGTCTAGTCTGTTGTCTAGTGTCCAACCCCCTCCCCTCTCTCTCAGTCTCGCCCTTGGAAGCTAGGGTTGTTGCTCCCCCATCATTCGCCATTTGGTGATTGTGTCTAGCCAGTAGCTGGGTCTAGGCACGATCGCCATGGGTCACGGCCAGGCAAGGAGTGGAAAAGAAACAGGCACCTCCATCCAGTCTCCAGCAGAGAGAGTCTAGATGCCGCCCAGTCGGGCACTCGCTGACTGATGCCGTGGTGGGCAGTTTCAGAAAAGGACCCTTGGTGGATTCGGCCTAAGCTTAAGCCGCAGCATCCAATCAGACTCCTGAAGAGCTGGCCCTGCAAGCGCTACGAGCTTCTCAGGACAGTGATTGGCTCCCTCAGATTCATTCCATGATGGATGATGGGGCACCGGTCTGTCTGCTCGTCACAAGTGGTCCCGCCGTCACCACTCCTTTCTCACCACATCCATCCACTCAAACTCACTCCTGCGCTTTGCTGCCCTGCAGCGTGCAGCACACACAGCACACACACGACAGACGTGGTCCTGCTCTCTTCCAATGTCTGGCCTGGTCTTCCCGTCCCACCTCCTCCTCCCACCCAAGACCGGACCACACACATTCTCTCAACGCGACATGGGCCAAGAATAGCTTTTGCTTTCTCGACCTCGCAGCCATTCATCTGGGAATCGTTGCACGGCGCATGCGGGAGTGAGATCGGGTCGCAGAAACTTCGACCGCCTTGTCCCGTCTCCGGTGCGTGCCTGGCGGTTGCTGAGATTAACTACCAACCTTTCACTGCACTTTCATCACCCGCAACCCCTCGCCTCGTGACCTTCAACGACTGATGCCACGACTCGTCCCGCTGGCTGACTCGCTACCGTCGCCGCTACGGGATACTGCTACCGCTACCGCTGCCGCTGCCGCGGGGCTCCGGCCGCCAGCAGGCCGAGGTGTCTTGACGCCGACCTAGTATTTGCTGTGCTGTCCTTGGGAAACACAGGAATAGAAACATCACGCTCCGATGTGCTCGCCTACCTGCATGACCCGAGGGGAGAAACATCAAGTCCAGGTTACCACGCCCATCCGCGATGGGAAATCGTCCGGCAATGGCACGCTGTGAGGAACGACTTGCACAATGAGATGAAACTTGAACCCCGAAAGGGACGGGGATCTGAGCATGCCGGCAGTCGACCTACCAACCTGGGCTTGCCGCCTTTCTCAGCCCTCGAGCTATGGGATACTTACCTGACAGAGCAAGTACCTCGTCGCGCTTTTCTGTTATTTCTCCGGGCGTGTGATGAGAAGGAGACGGTCGCCGCCGACGCCGCCGCTGCCGTGCCTGGCTTGGGTCACCTGTCAAATCTGCACAATAATTCCCGACCAATGTGGGCGAGTTCCACCAGCTACTGCAAACTTCCTTTCTTCAGACTTCATACCTTTCACTTTTGGAAGGGGGGGTTGGTAACTCTCAACCCCGGCACACGCAGGGCTGGCCGCCTCGGAGGAGGACGGTCACCTCGCCTACTGCGTATGTGATCTCGAGTCCCTGAGATCACTACGGCGAAGTGGAGATGGGAAAGTCTACCAAACCCAGAGCCAATCTGAAACGACAGGGAAGACGGCCGATCTCCCTCGCCTCGCTGAGTCGACGAAACATGACACTTTCGACGTCGACTTCCGCTGTTCTCGAGCCGTGGATGTGGATTTAGACGTGGTACTAGTAGTAGGCAAGCTCCAACCTGGAAGATGGGGGGAGAGCCTGGAGGGGGGACACGGAGAGCCAGGACACCACGACGACAACCTCGTCCTCGTCACTTGCCTTGTCCGCATTCCGCTATGCCCAGAGCCTTGCCGGCCGCTTGCCAATGCCATGCGATGTGCCTGATTCGTGCATGAACCTACCTGCCTGTTCCCACCCAGTGCAGTTTTCGTGCCTGGGGAGATAGGTAATGGCGGAGAGAGAGGACCGTGGTCGATGCGACAGCAGCAGCATGCACCCAGCCATCCATTTCCAGCCGTGGTTTTCCTCGTCAGTTTCCTTACCTATCTGTGTGCTGCTCCCCACCCAGGATACGACAGCGGGCTGGTTGATTCCAACTGCTATCGCGCAAGCACGAACAAGCAGCTCGTGTTGATGTCAACCCGCAGTTGCCTCTCCAGTTTTTTCCTGCAACCGACGGCCTTGTTCACGGTTGCTCCGCCGCGTTGCTCTGCCTGCGGTCTGGAAGCGTGAAGGTGTGCTTTGAGCCAATGTTGTGCAGCACCCGAAACACGGCGAGAGGGGCGATTTTCAGGTACATGAAACACGAGCGAGCGACCTTTCTAGGGACATGTCACATCGTCCTTCCAGAACGATTTGAGGCAGCGATCGGCCGTTTATGTCAGCTTTGGACATTGCTCTCTCAGCCTTCACGGGTCGTCTGGCCCAAGGGCAGACCCCGGGAAAAGGGCTGGTGCGTCCCATGCCCACAGGTCGTTGCTCGAGTCCCCTTTTTGGCAGGGAATCCTACTGGAGCGTTCCGGTTGGTCCAAGAAAGGTCCGGCAAGACTTGACGGAGCCCACCGCCCAACAACGACGACGAAGACGACGATCGTGAACGCTCGACGGACAGGCTCCGCTGTCACGGATCCTTCTGATGGATTCAACGAAATGGGAACGGACGGTCGGCCGGGAGGTCGTCTGCGGGTCACGGACTGGTGCTAGTTTGTCCTCTCTCTTGACGGCCTCGCGGTTGATGCCTCGCGGGCCGGGACAAGCAGCTCGCCCCAGAGTCAGGTAAGCTTCAGTCAGGCGCAGTTTAAGCATACGGTGAAAGGCTATGACGTCCCGCTAGAAGCCCTCGAATCGTGTGAGTCCGCCAGCCTTGTCCGTCTGCCCTCGTCTTTCTCTCTGTCTCTCCCCTTGCGGGCCTCGCGGACGCCGCCGCTAATGCCCCCCGTACTCGGAGGAATCAACCGGATCGATATCAAATCGCCGTAACGCTACTGCGCGTGTTGGGGGTGTACGAGACAACAGCTGGCCAAAGTTCCGCGCCGTTCCCAACTCTCGTCTCCAATTTTTATTTTATTTTGGAGTCCTGTTTCCTGGTGGTGTTGTTGGACGAGGCACATCTTTTTTTGGGCATATCTCAAACTTGACGGCGTCTGCCATCAAATCTTTCTTTACCCATACTTCCACCACCACCCATCTCCCTTCTGCCGCCCACCGCTCTTGTTTCACATCGCCGCGTTTGTTTCGTAGCCCAGCACTCCCATGAACACGAAGATCTGTGCCTGGATCACTCCCATCCACCGGGCAAGCATCCACCATCCCACCACGCACCGTCCTTCTCAATCCAGTCCTCGTCCGAAGCGGCAAACACCAGGTTTGGTCGGTTCCTCTTCCTGCACGGCCTGGGTTGCGCACACTTCCTCTCCTCCTCCTCCTGCGTCGTCGTCCACTGTGCTGACGAGCTTTGACGCTGTGACCTAGTTGCACAGGTAGCACTCGGGCAGATATCTGAAACAATGACAGACAACTTGTTCAGTCTTTCTCGTCCCTCTCAACAGACGTTCTGACCTGTGGCCGTCGTTGCCCACTATCACGTAGCGCCCCTTCGCTCGTCCGCCGCCACCGTCGCATTTGCTTGCCTGCCTCGTGGCGTGGGCCATGCCATGCCGTGCCCATGCCACACCTGCCTCGACTGCTCTAGCTCCCCAGTCTGTGGACGAAGAAGCGCCGACATAGCCTCCCGAGCTGCATGGAATCCTTCCATCTCGCAACCGAATCTCGCTCCATCACCGTTGCCCTTAGCTCCCCTTTACCCGACGTCGGCCTGCCCGTCATCGTCGTCTTAGTCTCCCCAAACATAGAGACGAACGACGGCAAAATCTTTGACAGCAGTGGCCGCCCATCACGTCCGCGCCACTTTGCCGCCGCCGCCGCCACCCCGAACGAACCACTGCAAGCTGCTCAACTGACAAGTCGTAGTCGATCAAGCTAGCCCTTGTCAACATGCTTGCTGCTCTCTTCTTCCGCCCTTCCGCCACATACCAAAAAAAGGTGACGTCTTCCCTGAACCGGTACGGTAGAACCATCCATGATCCCCGTTTGTGTCTGCCCACCCCAGCAGCCGCGATCTCCCATGCCCAGGTCCTCTCCAGATCGCAAGAGCTCTTCTCCGTGTGTACTTTGTTCGGCCTCGTCCCGCCGGTAGACCCCTGGCTCGAGATCGACTCCTGAAACCGCAGACCTCGCCCGCCTGCGGCTGCCATTGGTGTATGCCGCCCTGAGGCATAAAGTTCCGTAGGCGCTCAGACTCGACGACAGGGACACCGGCGCCTTTTCTTCGCAGGGAACAAGCCATGCCTCCTCGCGTCCGGTTGACTCGTTTTTGGTCCCCTTGGGAGTGCGGCGAGGAGAAGGGGTGGCCTGTCGGGCGTCTCCCCCGACTGGCTGGGAGCGGGATGTGGTTGAACGTTCCTTGGAGACCTTGGGGATGTATACAACACGCGAGAGCAGACAGCAGCTGGACTTGGATGGATACCTACGCATTGCGACGGGCCTCCCTCTGCTGTCCCCGCACGTGGCGTGCTGTGAACTCTCGAGGAGGGAAGGTTTGCCGAGACTTTCATGCCCTTTTGCCCACTCTTGGCGCGCGCCGGCAAGGTCGAGGTCGATCACTCTGGAGGGAAAGGCCCAGCTGGGACAGCACGCAGGTCGGTAATGTTGGGGGCGAAAGGGCGAAGGACGACACCCGGGGCACCGCTCTCAAGGTGATCAGTTACCCGCCCAGAAAATGGTGCTGGACGTCGGTGATCCTCGGTGTTGTGGCCGCTTTCTACCTCCTACCAAGCCCGAGGAGGAGGAGGGAAGGTGTGGTCAGCGAGATGGAATACCCGGGGCGGGCGGCGGCCACGAAGACGCAGGAAGGCGAGGCAAGGCAAGGCCAACGGCGTTCCCCTCCACATCCTTCGGTGTGTCTGGACGCGGTGGCATGAATGACGGCGTTGCCGCCCTGGTCCATGGCCTCATCAGCAGATCCTATGCCGTGCCGTCCTTGGTCTCCCTTCCCGATGCCTGCGTTCCTACCTACTGGAAGGCCTTGCTTCTTCCTTCACCGGGCCCCCGGGAGGAGGACGGCAGATTCATGACTCCAGAGGGCAACGCGGGAAGACGCATGAGCATTCCCCATTCGTGGTTTTTCTTTTCTTTCATTTTGCTAGGTGATACTTTACATGACGTCTGCCTCTTCCGTCCCGCGTCCCGTTGAAATTCCTGCCGGCCCAAACCCCCCGGAACCCTCTTCCATCGTCTACCCAACCCTCCCCGGGTGACGACGAACACGGAGAGATAATGCGTGGCGTGTTGATGTGTATGTGTACAATGTTGTAAACGTCCCCCTTGTCTGACGAACAGGACCCCTTCTTTTGCCGCGCCGTGAATCCGGCGAAGATACCGGCGAGGGTAGAATTGCTGCCTTCTTCCTGCCCTGCATGTTACCCTTCGCCCGAACTGGCGGTAATTATTTTCAGTGCTTGCGAGCGAGCTTCTACGACGCCCGGGTTGGTTCGGTATTGACGGGGGCAAAAGGGCCTAACAAACCGGGCGCCCTGTCGTCGTGTTCTCGGCGTGTGTATGATCTGCACATAGAGTTTGAATCTTGCACTTCTAGAACGGTGTTCTCGGGAATCACGGACGGATAAGAAGAAAAAAACAGGGCAAAATGGTATCGGGGCCACCAAGGGGACCTGACTCTGACTCTGGGCTGGTTTACTGCTGTTGCTGTGTTGAGGTATTAGTCCGAGGATTTCTTTTTAAGGTGTGTGTACGTGTGTAAGTGTGCATGTATTCTTTTTCAGCTGGAGTGAGGCGGACACGACGGACGAGGGCCGAGTTTTGCGGCGGAGGTTCCGTGCGGAGGAAGTAGGAAGCAGCATTGACTGAAGCTGCTTTTCTTCTAGTTGGTTGTTGTTGATGATGTTTTTCCCGCCTCATGAATTGCGAGCAAAGATCAAGAAGTTTGTGGTTGGGGATGCCGTGATAGGTCCGGAAGGAAGGGACGAAAGGCAGTTGGTTGAGTTGGAGTTTATTCGGATCTTCCGTGCCTGCGGCTGCTATGTCCGTGTGGACTTGGCGCGTGCGAGCTAGAATTCTGTTTTGTCCATGTTCTTTTTGATTTGCCAGCCCGTATGTGCGTGCGTGTGTGTATGTGTGTGTGTGTGTGTGTGGGTGGACGTTAAAGTGTCTTTACTCTCTTCTTTTTTGTGTTTGACTCGGGTCCTTGGTGATCTGATGTTTGCCTTGGATCTTTCTTGGATCTAACTGGGATCGGATTGTGGGCGAGCGAGTAGGCGCATAGAGCTCGGAGCGGGATTTGGGAGAGCGAGGAGGACTCTCTCGGCTCGGGGTATGTTGCGCTGCTTGCGAAGGGACGGGGAAAAGGGAGTTGTCGGGCCATGGATAGGGCTTGGTCTGTGGTGTGTGTGTTTGACCGCATTGCAGTCCATGATATCGAACGTCGACCTTAGTCAGTCGAGATAGAGGGACTGGGGAGGATGGCATGTGTTCCCGTTGCCGTGGTGGCGTTTGTTTAGTACGGACAGTTTTGGCTTCCTTACTCGGCCTTGTCGCTTTTCTTTCTCGGCCGGCAAGAGTTGACGTGACGGAGTATTACTGACTAAAGGACGAACTGACTTGTGGTATTTTCTGTCAGTATGCAAGATGACGTTGGGGGTTTGGTTGTTGTTGACGATGATGTTATGCTGCGGTCTCTCTTCCCGTCCCCGTGTCAGTTGTTGAAGTTGAGCAGCGCTTGACTCGAGAGGAGTGACGATCACGCGGCATATGTTGGGACTTTGGATGGGTCGCGGTCGAGAGATGGTCAATGACGATGACTACATTATCATGTGAAGCTTGCGGTTTTTGACGACACCGTGGGATGTAGCGCACCTCTCTTGGTGCAGAGAGTTGTCGTGGTCATTGTCTCTGGGAGGCAGTAAGTTGAAGCGGTTGTCGGTTTGAATTTGACCATTTCGTGATTCTATTTCGTAGCCTAATTGCTAAACTCCAATACAAAGTAGAACAATATCCCTTTTAAATGTGTATTGTTCGCAGTTCCGCAGACCACCCATTTTCGATCTCATATTTGTAGATGTTGTTAAGCCTCAGGAGAAATAAGTCCATCTTTCTCGAAGGTCCCAGGTAGATCACGAAGCTCAACGTTGTGAGGTTACTTGACCCCAAGTTTGTGGCATTACTCGTTCTCCCAGAACCGGTTTTTTAACACATTGCGATGTTCTGGGAGTTTAATACGTGCAGTTCGCTTTCTCAACGAAGCCATGTTGCTGTCTTGACACAACATCTACGACAATCCCAGATGTCTCAGCTCTTATTCTCTACCACGTGGATTCATTCAATTTCAGATTGTCTCTGGTGTCATCAGTTATTAGCCATCACATGTCTCAATCACGATCATATGTGTCTCTTCCTGTCTCCACGTTGGAAGCCGGGTCCTGCGCCGCAGATCCAAGATGCCGTACTGCTTCTCAACATGCCGCGCGAACATGTAAATCTTTCTCTGCATTTGCGTCTCTACCCCCGCCAGTAGATCTTGGGGGCGAAAAGGTCGGAATTAGGCTTTCTTATGCCCTGCAGGCTCCCGTCTGCCCTTCCGAGTGGATGACGCCGCTGTATGGAACCTCATGCGCATTTCCTTTGAGGCAATGCGTGCCTTTGTGTGACTCCACGCCGGGGAACGGGTTCCGGCAGAAGAAGCGGGTGGCTTGGGGGTCTAGACTCTTCGAGAGTTGCTTTTTCCTCCCATGGGAGGAAGCCACGGGATGGCTTGGAGAGGGAACTGTGGCTGCCCCCGGAAAGATTCGTTGGTCGAGGAAGCGACGTGCCAAGAGGGAACGTTGTATGTCAGCGGGAGATGGCAGATGTATTGTTGATTCGACATGGCTTCTAGACAGTGGTGGTTGGCTTGGCGCGGAGTTGCATCTCGGATGAGGCCCTGGCGCGCCGTACCCCTTAAGCCAGAGATATTTGCTTTTGATGTTCTACTGGCGAGGTACAGATGAGATCGGAAACACATCCATGGTGTGTTCCAATGTTGAAGAAACAACTGCCCATCGGAAATTGTTGGTCACCTCTTCTGTTGTGTGAGACTGTCTGTCAACGCGAACGCTTCAGGGCGTGCTGTTTCGGGGTGAGACTCACTTCTCGTCATGACCAGCGTAAAGGGTCTCTTGATCCGGCCTGAGTCCATAGCTATGAAGACATCGTGCCCCAAGCGAATTCACGAGATGTAGTCAAGTTCGCTGGGCCTTGGACGCAAGAAGAGAGAGAAGCGGAGAGAAAGGCTACAGATGAAGCGGGGTTCCGCTGGGTGGACACACGGGAGCATGCAAAAATGAGAGATCCCCTTGACTGTGCAACTGATCCAAGGTACTAGTTCTACGAGCTGGATCGAATCTCACCAGAGTATAACGAGCCGTGGCCAGAGGCTGTATATCGAGTTTCGGAGTTTCCTTAGAGCCTGGAAGATATACATTGCTATCGACTTAGCTCTCTTATGTTTCTGATCTCGTTGCAGGAACTCAGCTGAAGCCTGAGATCCACATGGAGGTAATTCTGTTCATCGAGAACGATGCACCCAATCAGTCCAAGTACTTTTTGAAGAAGGGCCAGTAGCAAAAGATACTATTTGTTACGAATCTCACAATCTTTGAAGGTCTACCAAGAAGTAAAACCACAGACCACTCTTACAGTCTTGAAGCTTCATGGTTTGCTTCAATAGCATGGACAAGCTACGTCCTCATAGGTCAAGGTGAACGGAAGGAACTGAAAGTCCGCGGTGTCGGGCGTCCTATGCCAGGAAGGAGTGAACCTCGAACTTTCGTCATACGATCCACCCCCGTTCAAAAGGAACTTGGGAACCCGAATTGACATCTGGAATCTTTGCACGCCAATATCATCAATGATCGAACAGGAGAATCCGTTGGAACACGGATCAGAGTCCTTGGCGCATTTGGCGTATTGACGCTGAGGCCAGACGCCTTGGTTCGACCACAAAAACAACACCCCGCCCCAATCGTTGGCGTTGGCATTAGTACCTGCTGTCCCGAGAATGTACGCTTGGGGCCCAGGGTATACGGTGGAAACCAGATGTCCTTGTGTAGTCAGATAGAATATTTCGTTGGTGCCATACTGGGAGTCGGGCTCTAGCCACCCGCTGTTCTGCCATGTCGGTGCCCAGCGGATGTACCTGCCCTCCGTCCAAGGATAACCATGAATCTTGAGTTTGAAGCACTTGTTCACGGTGGATGGCGGACAGGCAGTTTCCGTGGCAACAGTTGCGGCCGTAGCTGTCGCAATGCCGAGGTAGCGTTGGAAGGTGGACGTATACGTGACAGTCACAAACGGGGCTTGCTGATTTCGTGTAACAGTGCCAGTTACGGTGACCGTTCCGGCCGTTGCAGTCGTCGTGGCTGTGACGGTGAGAGTCGTTGTACCAGTGGCAATTTGCTTGCATGCGAAGGAGATCTTGGTTGCGTCCCAGGTTCTCACCAAGTCAGGCGAGGGAACAGCGCGCTTGTCTATGCCGTCCGTTGTTGTCGTGGGTGTATTCTCTGAATCTCGCTTGTAGTTCAAGTACAAGAAGTTGACGGCTTTTGAGGTATCCGTGACGGTCGTCGTTTGTGCAGCGAACGTCCGTGTGAAGTAACTGTCGAGACTTACGCTCTTATACTCGGTAACCGTCGCGGTGGTGAAGACAGTGGTGGTCACAAACGTCGTGGTGGTGGTGGGGACGGTGGATGTCTGAGTAGTGTAGGTGAAAGTCGAGGGTGGTCTATAATTGATGTACTCCGTGCAGAAGGCCTGGCCAACCAGCCTCAGTGAAGCCAGCTCATCGGGCGAGGGGGTGATTCCTGGCACAAGCAAGCATTGCTTGGCGCTGCCCGCCGTTCCGTCGAACAGCACTGCGCTTCTTCCAGTGCCGAAGCCAATATTGTTGGCGCTGTACACGTAATTGTTGACGGCTAGTTGGTTTGCCGGGCAGTTCGATGTGGTGGTGAAAGAGTATGTGGATTCAATACCGGCTACAGTCTGATCTGTGACGAACGGTTTGAGCTTGATCATGTCATAAATATCGATCTCCATTTTGATGACCCATCGTATGAACGGCTTCAGCTTGACCGCAGAACCCTGCCGGAACGAGGGAAAGGTGAACTCGACAGTCGGCTTCCAGTTCCTCTGCGTTGTCACCCTGCTCTGGAGAATATTTACGGTGGCGGCGGCATTAGCCCAAGTGAAGCGAGCTCCGCCTGTGATGTCGACGCTTGAGTCCGTGGAGTACTCGATGCCGATGCTGTAGAGGACGGCAGGGTTGATCCGGAATGCACCATCCATCTTAATAGGGCCAAGGTCCACTGGTTTATAGTTGTAATTCCATATGCCGTTCCACGGCCCGTCTGACTGAAGCCGAACAACCGCATTCGCAACACCGGATATCCCAGGCGTAACGTCAGCTTGCTGAATTTGGACTACGCCGTTGGTGATGACTACAATGATCTTGCCGATGAATGAGATGGAAGATATTGAGAAGCCACAATTGACGCAGGACAAGACTTTGTTGCCTCCACCGTATGTCACAGCCTGTGAGATTGTTGGGTAGGTGATCAACCATGAGTAATTGAAGTCGTATGTCATCGTCTTGGTGACGATGTACGTGACGGTTTGGCAGCCTCCAAAAAGACACTTGATCGCGTCGCGGGCATCGTAGATTGACTTTCCAGCGCACACCAAACCAAGAAGGTCGCCCCCAGGAATGAGACCAACCAGCTCTCCCACAGTGTCGTCGCAGGCGATGTCCCAACCATCAACCACGCGTGCTTCCAGTCTTTTGTTCAGCCAGTCAGCCAAACGGTGAGCACGCAATGCAGGTGTGTCCTGAGGATCATCACGTGGTCCAGTCCCAGTAGCATTCGCCGGACAATTGTTGAGTTGGAGTTGGGCGGACAAACGTTTGCAGCAATTTGGTTCAGACCTTCAGTCGCCTTGGATGCCAAGTCTGCAGGTTTGCTAAGTCCGGCTTCTGTGAAGCCGTCTTCGGCTGCTTGCTGCCCAGCCAAATCATCTGGATTGTAGGGCGCGGCTGGAAGATCGCTACCCTTCAGAGCCGGGACATGATAAGCTATGTTGTTGTTCTCGACTTGGATGCTATTGAGGAAGTAGTCGTATAGCTCCCTCGCACCCGGTGTCAGGTCTTCTAGTCTTTCTGGAGGAGGTCGGTAACCAGTTGGACTCGCAGTGGCCGAGGTCGATGAAGTTGCAGACGACTCAGTCGATGAAACCAAAGACGAAGTTTCAGTCAGCGAGGCTGAGAGCGAAGATTCACTCGGTGAGACTGATGCTGACTGTCTAGATGATGTATCAGAAACCGATGATGTAGTCAGTAAATCCAATGGCGCCGAAATAGTTGGCGAGGGGGACAACGAAGGTCCAGGAGACGAGGATGAGGAAGGTGATGGTTCCACGGGAGAAATAGAAAATTGCCCAGTCGAAGACACGGAGGAAGATTGGCCAGCTGGGACGGAGGATACCAACGGGCCCGAAGGTTCAGGCGTTGCCGAAACAACACATGACGAATCGGGCACAGGAAGTGGAAATGACACTGAAGAAACACCAGCGGCCGTCGAGGTGAAGCTCTTTCCACTGATCCCTTCCCTCCTGCCATAGAGAAGCGTGATCCTGTTCGCAACCTCAACCATCTTTCGCTCCCTAGCGAGAACTGTGAGAGATGTGGATGTTGCAGGCGAGTTCTTTGTCGAATCAAACTCCCAGAACCCTCGCGCTGTATCGAGGCTGCAGCCAGTATTGCTTTGGGTGATTAGAACCAAGCCGGGTGACTGGCTCAAGACCAAAGCAAATCTGGAGGCGTCGTCGGGGGTGAGGAAGTTCAGCGTAAGTTCCGAGGGCTCTGAGGTCGTGCTATTTGTGCAGACGACGGAAGTGACGCGGTTTGAGTTTTCAAGCAAAACCCCTGCGGAGTTCAAAGACAGCTCGATCTGCATCACACGATCCCCAGGAACCTCTACATAGTTGAGAAAGACGGTGTTGGCGGCGTTAAGTCTGTCCGCCGATGTCCTGTCAATATCAATGTCTTGCGAAGGTACGAACAAAGTCGATGCTTGCGGGGCGCACGGCGTTTCGAAGCTCGGAGTGGCTGATGAGGTTGGCGATCCCGAACTGCTTTCGGGAGTGGAAAATGGAGCCGTGCCTGTCTGACTGCCGCCAGATGGGATGACAGGCTGTGACAGAGATGTTGTGCGAAGACTTGAAGTAGGCGTGACCAACTGGCTGGAGGAAGGGCCAATGACGAGTTGAGTTGAAGAGGTGCCACGAATGCTGGGGACGACCGCGGAGACAATCTGTTTGTTCTGGCATTGCTCGGCTGTTGTTGCGATTTAGTCTCATGTAGCATAAAATGAGTTCTTGGTGCAGCTTACCCCCATAGACCACGATAACGGCCGGCTCACAGTTGGCTGGAGAAGATGCAAAGCTGAGCAAAACCTCTCTGGTATTGCTATCTTGACAAAACGTTGCTTGTCCACCAGGAAGAGACGCGTTGACGAACTCAAGGACCCCGTTCATGCGTGTGAAACGGGTTGTTATGGCGCCCGGGGGTGGTGAACCGCCCCTGAGGAGCGGCTTCAAAGTCTCGCCAGCAGAATAATGAACAGGAACGCCTTGGATGAGTAGTTCTCCAGACAGTAGAACAAACGGGGTGGCAAGGTCGCACGTGTCCGCCTTCTCGGTGGTCTCGGTGCTAAGAAAGCCAGCGGTGTCTCTCTTCTTTTGGTTGCCACTGGATGGGAGGACAAGGAAGATAACTGGCCCTTCACCTGGAGCAAATGTGGGCGAAGCTGACGCTGAGGAGGATGGTGAAGAGGATCCTGAGAGACCCGAAAACGTCGATCCCGAGCTAAGAGATGATGGTGAAGGGCCAGTGATCGTTGGTGATATGAGTATGCTACCTGCAGAAGTGAAAGGGCCGGTGGAAGCTTGTGCGGGAAATTCAGAGCTGGGAATCGACATGGGTGAACGAGATTCGGAGGGTATGATCGAGTTGATAAGACTGGAAGCAAGAGGATCGGAGGGCATTGGCATAGGCGCCATTGATGTGGGAATTGTCGAGGGAGAAGTACTGAAGCCCACAGTACTAGTGAAAGACGGAGATGTGGTGTTCAAAAATGTGAAGCTGAGACCGGAAAGACTGCGCGTGGACAATGAGGAGGACACCGCCGGAGGGTTCGTTGTAGGGTTCGTTGTAGGATTTCCGATCGAAGACAGCGAGAGAGAACTCGCTGATGTCGGCGTGGAAACCCCCGTCGGTGACCCTACTGCGGTTCTAGTTGGCGACCCTGCCGCTGATGCCGCTGGTGATCCTGCCGGCACCCCGGCCGACGTCCCCGCCGATGTCCCCGCCAGTGAAGACGGAGACACGCCGCCGTTCGAGGTTGGAGCTGGATCAGCGGTTCCAGTGGGGAAAAGTACTGGATTGACCGTTAAGTAGAAGCGCACTGGCGCATCGCTAGCTTGTCGTCGGACTGGTGGGCTAGCGCCATTGGCGCCAATGGCCACAAGCAAAGCGAAGACGAGGACCTCTCGCCTCATGTTGGTGCTCAGAGCAGGTATTCGAAGGGACCGTTAGTTTCGAAAGCTTAAAGCTTAACGTGATGAGCACATGAGTAGATCTATGAATCGATGGTCAGAGTCCACCCAAATACTAGTGTCGTGGGTAGTTAATCGAGTCTCAGTCAAAGTCCTTCAGCTCTTGGCGTAAGCAAGTAGAGGAATGTACAGGAGATTTCCGACAGCAGCCAAGCGGAGGTGACTTGCAAGGGAGAACAGCCGCGAATTTTGGCTGTCAAAGGAGAAGGATAGTTGGATGGTTCACCTAGGGGAAGTGACGAGGCTTATTCTGGCATGCAGATTCTTTCCATGAATGTTTATCTTGACACATCAACGTCATTTTGATCACAACCGCCACACACCTCACCTCTCCAGCGCCATCGCCATGCCGGCCTTGCTGCCGTAAGGGGCTGTGGTCGGTCGGGCCGAGGGTTTTCTCATCTTCTTTCTTGGAATTTACTTTGTTCCACACATGTTTACCCATTTCATTCCTACTGCAGGCTGGCTGGCAGATGAAGCATGTATTAATATTATTATTACTACTAATATAATGAGCCTGCTTGCTTCAACACATACTTAAGTTGCCAATGAGCGCCTCTGGTCAGCCAGCCTCTTGGTCACTCCCTTCATGATTGCTGGCGGTCGCAAAAGGGAGGGAAAGCAAAAAACATACAACACCGGGCATTCGCCGGTCGTCACCGACCCGACTACTACTCCAGCCCTCATTGACTTATCTATGGGAGAGCGGACGGGATCCCGAGTTTTCCAATGGGTATGGTCGTATGTGCTGGTTTGAGGACGTTAAGTTGACTATGAAGGCAGGGGATGAGGCTGTCGTGGAGGCGGCTACAACAGGCAACGACTCGCCTCAATCTCCACCACCCTGCCTATGACCATCCTTTGAATAGAAATAAACTCGATCATGTTGTGTTCTAAGGCCCGCAAGGTGCTGGTTGTTGATGCTGTAAGCATGCGCTGGCTTTGGGGTAGTTGATGCTTGACACTACCTATGAGCCAGCTGTGTTAGTGAAATGGTCTCGATACTTGATGACTTTGTGGGAGCCTGAAGTAGATGAAACTCGAAATCTTTCGAGGAAAAGCCTATCATTATAAAGTGAATAATAGATCAGTGAAGAACACAGTAATAAGTAGTATTTGCTGCCTAGATATTACAAATATGTATATATATAGACAAAGAGAGAGAGAGAGAGGATGAGGACATCGTCTTTGTAGCTTCTCGTCACCTTCCTAAAGAGGCAATCAATATATGATTGGCTCGGGCTGGGGCGGGTCCCACTATGCTAGTCCTAGAGTAGAAAGTAATATCTGATTGGCCATAAAGAGAACCCCACATCTGGGCCCTTTGAGTGGCCGCTTCTAACTTATTCTCACCACAAGACTGATCAAAATGATTCCACGCGCGTTGGATCGATTATGGCTCCCAGGCCGTGCCGTAGCCTCAACACTCCGTTCGTCCCTGGCAGACCTCGTACAATGCTGTCTGTTTGGAATATAAGAAGGACGAATGCCGCGTCGTGAAAACGCCGGTATTGTGTCCCCTGACATACCCAAAAACTCATATATCGCCCTTCTTGAACTCATCTCAAAGTCTACTTTCTCCGCTTCCCCTGAATTCTTCACAGAAGAATTACAGTATCTTGTAGTACCAGCAAAGACGGTGATGCTACGGCTGACTGCAGAGCAGTACAGGAAGCTCCCCATCCTGGTGGACGAGTCGACTTGCGTGGGCAAGACCTACGTCATCACCGGAGGCAACTCCGGCCTCGGCCTGGAAACTGCGCGGCACCTGGTCGCCGCCTCCGCCGCAACAGTTGTCCTGGCCGTGAGGAATCTCAACGCCGGAGAAGTGGCCAAGGCAGACATTGAGAAGTCGACGGGACGCAAGGGCGTCATACAGGTAACGTTGATCGGCCCGAACACCGGCGGCCGAGAACGACAGACTGATATTAGAACCCTCGTCACAAAGGTGCGTCATCTGGATCTATCAACCTATGCCGCCGTCCAAGTCTTCGCCAAGCAGATCTCTCAGGAGCTGGACAGGATCGACGGCTTCGTCTGCAACGCCGGCGTCATGATCGACCAGTGGGCGACTTTCGAAGGCGTTGAGAGCAGCATCTTCGTCAACGTCGTCAACACATTGTTCCTTGGAGCCTTGATGATGCCCAAGCTGGGCGAGAGTGCGCGCAATTTCGGCATTCAGCCAACGCTCCTCTTCATCGTCAGCGTGCTGGAATACACCGTCAAGGCGGAGATGGACAAGAGCCGAAACGGGAGCGTCTTTGACGGGCTCAACGACCCGAAGCGCGCAAACATGGACTCAAGGTTCGTCGAAGAAGCAGAAGAGAACGAACAGCTTGCAACGGGACTAATGCATACCCAGGTACGCTCTCACCAAGCTCGTCGAGGAATGTGCCGTCCGTCAGTTTGCGGCCCAGTTCCCCGTAGACCGTACCGGCGTGGTCATCACCATGGTCGCCCCTGGTCTCTGCACCACCGGATTGGGACGCGATGCGAGGACATTCACCAAAATCATGCATGAGACGGTCCGGGCCATGATGGCCCGCACAGCGGAGGTGGGCAGTCGCACTATCCTGCACGGCCTGATGGTCGGCAAGGATGGTCACGGAAAACTTCTGTCGGGCTGTAAGATCAAGGAGTTTTGGGTGCCGGACTGGCTTTGCAACGATGAGGGCCAGCGCTTGCAGAAGGCGATATGGAACGAGCTCGTTACCAAGCTGGAACAAGTCCAGCCTGGGTGCATATCTCAGATTTTGTAGATTGGATATTGTCTTGGAGGAGGCTAAGTTGTAGGGAATATGAGGTACCCTGATCATCCCAATTTTTAGTTAAATTTGGCTTCTTTTGATAGACACTTCTTGTCAATCCATAACCTCGAATGCTGATGCTGATTTATAGATGTCGATTGCTGTCCGATAGGACCAGTCAACACTGTATGGGACGTAGCAGCCGGCAATCATGTAACTCGGAACATGTCAAATCAGACCAACTTTTCAATGGCAGATATCATTAATATCTAGGAAATCTGGCACCAGAAACACCCATTCTAGGCTAGCGTGGTCGGAATATACGTATCCCATGCCGTTGGAGAGAGGCACAGCGACAGCTCAAAGGGAGGATACCCCGCCCACCGTAATCTTCCGTACCAACATCGACCAGGCCCTTTGAGCGACCACAATGAGCCATGCGCTGGTGTTCATCGAACAGAATGCGGCCGGGATAGGCAAATCCGACCGCCGCGCCCTTCGTTCTCATGTCATGAGGGGCAAGAATGCCGGCAGACCACGACCCTCAACGCGAAGACAGGCGAGCGGTGTCCCCGTTAAGCGTCAGCTGAAGATACCGCGACGTGTTTTCTGGAATGACTTCTCTCTGACATCGTTCCCGCAAGAGCTCGATTCTGACTCCACCAGGCTCATGCATCGCTGTACAGCTCACCCAACCCATCTACAACCACCCTCACTTCTATCTTGAAGATTCTCTGACTTACTCCTTCCAGGGTTTCTTGACATCAGTGACACGCTGTTTCCTCCCCAATTCTGCTGCAAGTTCGAAATTTTGAAATCGATCTGGGTCAACTGCATACTGGTAGATGAAGCATGTGAGAGTAACTGCAACTAATGCAGGCGGATTGTCATTTCAACTCACCGCTGCTACAGACTTCCACTCGACCTTGGCTGTGTCGGCATCATACGTCGACTTCTTTGAACGAAAGCCTACCATGTCGTCAAAGACTCTACATCACATATGCCAGGCTTACTCGTTGGTCAACCTCAAACTTTCAGGCCCGCATGCCATATCAGACAGCGCAATTGCTGCCGTCGTCACCCTCGCCATCTACCAACAAATACACCAGCAACACTCCACCGGCCTCATACACCTCATAGGGCTTCATCGAATGATTGGGTTGCGCGGGGGTATTGCCAGATTGATGAGGGAGAACCGTCCATTGGCCCTCAAGCCACTCAGGTATGCAGCCTCTTCCCAGTCTGACATTCAATCTCCGAAGCAAACAATACTGACCAACAGCAGGCTCGATATTGAATTGACCATGCAGAACGGGTCACCCACGATGTTTGATAGTCACGACGTGCCCGTAACAACTGTCTTGTGCCCCTCTAGCACCGTCGCGGCACAGCTTTCCGCCTGTCCCCCCGGGCTGCCCCGCATCATGCTAGATCTCATCGTATTCGCTGGCATCCTCAACAACAGGGTGAAGAGCGGACGATCCAAGCTCGACCCTCTAGACTACACAGAAACGCTCATATCACTCCTTTACCGTCTCTTGGAAGGTGAACCTCTCAGACAGCCCCTGCTTGCTTCAGAAGGCCTCCACGGCGACGCAGCACATCTCGCGATGCTGGCGTTCATGACCGGCCTGCTTCCCAACTATTGCCGCGAAAACTTCGGTTCGTCACTTCTATGTACTCGTTTAGGACACGCCGTTCGAAGGTTCCACTCGAAGCACGTAGACGCGCAGACCGGCGATGTCTCCTTGCCGCTGTGGATCCTTTTCATGAGCGGCATCTCGGTCCTGAAAGCCAATGATCACAGCTGGCTGCTTCTTGCAATCGCAGAGACTTGCGATCGCGCAAACCTGCGTGACTGGGCAGCCGTCCACCATCATCTCAGCGCGTTTCCGTGGATATACACACTGCATGATGCGCCCGCGCGGTGTTTATGGGAGGGAGCTTATCGTGTAGGCGATAAATTTGTGTCCGGCCTGTAAGAAAAGATGCGAAGGAAGTAAACTGCTCACAATCCAGTAGTGGTCAAAAAGAAAGGTTTCGTATTTTAGCTACCTTAAGTAGAGTAGCCTGCTGCGTCGATCACGACTGCGAGGTGGTACCACAAAGCCCTTGGTTGACGTTCAATTAGCCTTGAATCTTCGTCGATAATCTCAAGACTCAGACACACTTTCCAACTTACGAGCGAGCCAGGCAGGGCAGATAATTAGATTTCCTTTGTGGCGATATAATGGACTCGACATCCATACTCCAGGCCACGCACGCTTGAGTCGGTAAGAGGGCACAACAGCAGCGGACGCTCTAAGCGATATCTTGGGCGCTGTCTTCGTATATCTAGCCAACAATGACCCCTTCCTGGAGCAATATAATGTCCGATGGGAAGTTTAAGCAGGCTCAAAACAAGTTGCCCAACCTGGGCTCTCGACGCAAGTATTCTCAGTTGTTGAACAAACGATCTCATACTTTGCGCCGTTGAGCGACCCACGGATTCTGGTCGCTACGGAGGACGACAGTTGACCGGCTGGGCAATGAAAAAGCCGATGACATCGCCTTTCCTAGTTGGAGCCGGTACGACGTAAGAGAATCCCTCCCTAGTTATGGTAAGCTTTGAGTGCCATGTTCTTGTTGTTTGCCTCCAGAAGGTGCAAGGAGACGGGATGAAGGGCAAGGTTGGCCCGGCCAGGCGGAGGTCCTATCCCACTGAACAACCAATTGTACGCTAGATGGTCGCCCGTTACAGCATGTGGGTCGGCGCCACACCCGTTCGCTCAGGACATGCTTTAACACCGAAGAGCACACCACATGTCTGACGTCTCTAACTGCTTAGCTCTATTTACTGACATTAGAAAGGAACAGATGATATGCAAAAGCAGAGGCTCGCGCACGCGGCCATTTTACATAGCTTTCAGATCATCCGGGCATGGAGTTTGGTCAAGTGAGATGGAGGACGACACAGACTACAGTGATGAACGACGACATAGAACAAAGATTTATTACTTGTACTGGTAAAGAACGTCCAAGGCCGCCAACCGTGGATGGCAGCGTCCAATCCCTCGTCCGTGGGCAGGCTAGGCACCGTGACCACATCGGCATCGTATGTGTTCTGAGGGTCATCTGAGTCCATATTGAACGAATTGTCGTATCTCGAAAGATCGGGGCTGCCGGTATATGGCAGCCGCCCGAGCAGTTCGGCCTTTTCGTCGATGAGAGACTTCATTTGGTCAATCTCCTGTCTCAGCGCGACAATAGTGGCATCTTTTTCGTTGTACTGGGACGTCAATCGGTCCATCTCCTGCCTCAGTGCGACAAAAGTGGCATCTTTTTCGTTGTCCAGATCTCCTGTAGTGGCATCTTGCGGGTCCGCGCCTTCATCTTGTCCCTGACCCAAGCGCTTGACGCGGTTTTCCCTCTTCGCGTTATAGCGTCGGAGAGCGAGTAGAGATCGGCTCATGTATTTTTTGAGATCCGCCTTAGGAGGATTGTCATCCGGAGCGGCGCCAAGCACGTAGTGGACCGTGACGTCCGCAGGGAGGAAGTAGGGAGCTCCCATGTAATTGATCTGGTCGAGGGCGTACCTGACGTAGTTGAAAATTCTGATTGAGACGGAGTAAGGTTTGTCGTCTGTAACTGTGGCAATTTTCTTGCCAGGCAGCTTCTCGGCAATCGGCACGGTCTCCTCGAGAGACTGGAGGAACGCCGAGTACACGGTGTTTTCGATTGAGCGGGCTTCGAGTCGTTTTCGGACCTCTTCGTGATGTTCCTCGAGAGACTTCTTCTGGCCCTTCCATTCGGCAAGAACCTGTCTGAATACGGTGAAGAAAGCGTGTGTGCTTGATGGTCGAGCGAACTTCCAGTCGCGTCGGTCTTCCGTGTGTAATATGCAAGTGTACTGTATGCCCATGGCGATGAGATTGGCGTCCCCGTTCCATAAAGGATGCACGAGAATTCTCTTGAGGCTTTCGGCGAATCCCGATGCCCATCGCGCCGGTGGGGTGCCCCTTCCGGTGTTGCCCTCGTAGACCAGGCTGTACTTTTCCGAGATGAGCTCAAATGGCGACATGTGATAGAATCTGAGGCACATTCGGAAGACCGTGTCGGTCGCTTTGTCCTTGTAGTCTAGGAGGGCGTCTCGAAGCGGCTCCTCTTCCCAATCTTTGACGAGCTTCGCTTCGTCGTCTCGTGACCAATCTTGGTCGTAGTCAGTGTCGGGCAGTGTCTCTGGGAGCAATGTGTCGATATCTTCCAACGTCAGTCGTGGCGCCTTGGTAGCGACAGTCTCGGAGCACTTCTGTGGTACTCTGTCGAACATTTCTGTTTCGAAGGCGATCCAGGAAGGTTGCTTGGTGCCTCTGCACTCTTGCCCTGAGGCCCTGGACCCTCGGTTCTCATCATCGCTGGCTTCGCTGCCGTTGTCGTCGTTCTTGCGTGATTTTTTGGGTGCACGACCACCCGCGTCGGGGGCCGATTGTTTGCGAGATCCTGCCATCTTGCGTGATGGCCGGGTTGGAGAGGTGTGGTGTAGAAGAGAAAGAGCTAGGGAGTGGGGGGTGGGGGTTGGACTTGGCATGGAGGCAGGAGGCACCGACGAAGGGGGATCACATAGGTGGCAGCGCGGGCGATGGATACGACAGATCTAAGGGCACCGAATGAGATTAATGCTATGTAAAATGCCAGCGTGTGCGAATATCTGCCTTTGCAATTTATCTCATCCTCTTCAGTGACAGGAAGTAGTGTTCCCTTAATGACAAGAAGCAGAGCTGAGCTCTTGGAGACTTCAGACGTGTGGGCGCGGACAATTACAATATTCCCAAGCCGACGCGTCGCGTCTGTGATGGGCATAATCAAAGCCCATTCGTACAAGGCTGATTTGCTTCACGAAGGGGTCCAGATTAGCAGCTTTGTGATGGTGGAAATCTTGAAGCCTCCTTTAGAGTGAAAGGTTGCATGGCAGGCAGAACCCGAAGACCTGTCCCAGGTACACAGATCTGCTGTAAAGCACTAAGTGCAGTGAAAAAGTGTATACAGAGAGAGGGTGTGAGTCTGCTTTGTTCAGTTTAAAGGAACTGCCAATTCCTATATAAAAATGCATAAAGGGGAGAGGAGCAGTTCAAAAAGAATCCCAGCAGTTAGAACAAGTGCTACATACAAGTTTGTGTAGCACTTGTCAAGTGCTGCACTCATTTGCGTTTGCCTTACCCAAAACCCCTGTCAGTGCGCGATTTATTGCCCCTCCACGCTACTTTTACCATTAATAACATCGCCACTAACGTTAATTAACGCGCTTTTTAACATAATTCAGGCTTTTTAATACTATTTAGAGCGTAATATAAGTATAATTTCATAATACTAAAGTAAAATAATAATAATCTAAGTTTTATATAACTAGTATAGTTATTAAAACTAGTAGTATTATATAGATATAAAAATATCTCTTTAAAACTAGAATTTCTACTAATAAAGCTAGTAATATAAGAATCCTTTTTATTTATATTAGTTCTCTAAAAAGAAGATTATAAGAAAAAACTTATATTATATTAACTTTAATTAAATTTAAAATATATTACTTTTAATAAAATAGCTATTATAGAAAGCCTCTAGCTAGCTATAAAATAGTTAGTTAAATCTTCTACTAACCTTAAGAGAAGTAAAGTAAACTTAATTAAAAGGAATAGTAGTAGTTTAATTTCTCAAAATAAAATAAATCTAAAAAGAAGAAGGTTTTATACTAATAATAATATATATAAACCTATAATTAAAGTTATTACTTAATAGCTTTAGCTATAAATAAACTTTATAAATAAATAGTATAACTTATTAGTACTAGAAGTAATAGATAATAACACTAGTAAAGTTAAAGAGATATAATAGCTAGAAGTTAATAATACTAAAGCTATTATTAATAATACTAAAGCTATTATTAAAGCTTCTATTAAGCTACTAATCAATTTTACTATTAAAGAAGATAACCTATTTAATAAATATTTCTTACTACTTCTACTATAACTATTACTATTATTACTACTTCTTATAAAAGTTTAAGTTTATATAGAGATTAAGATTTCTATAAATAGTATTAAGATATAACTAGATATTAAAGTTAGAGAGATTAAAGAAAAAAACATAAATAACTAAGCTAAATATATTATTTATAATATAATTAGAAACTTCTATTTTAAGTATACTTCACAGTACTATAATTACTCTTTTACTTTTAACTCTACTTAAGTCACTTTTCTCTCTAGTTTAAATTATTAAGCTATATTCTCTAAAGAGATATTTTATATTAACTACTAAAAGCTTAATAACTAAAACTTATAGCTATTTAAATACTAAAGATAGATTAGTAATACTATTAGAAATAATAAAAGAAAGAATAAGTTATTATAAGTTAAAATTATTACTCTTATTACTTTAAAACTATTTAACTAATATATATTAATCTCTATAAGCTATTATTATAAATCTTAGTAGTTATTTCTAGCGCTATTTAGTATAAGTTTTACTTAAATAACCCTATTAGTTAGAGTAATACTATTTTAAAACACTATTAAGACACCTTTATAACTTAATATAACTCTATAAACTTTATATTAGAATAATAACTTTATTAAACTTATTCCTATTAAGCTTAATAATATTAGTAAACTATTATATTAATAGAAGTAATAGAACAACCTATTATTAACTAATAAGTTAAAATAGAAGAAAATCTAAGATATATACTAAGCGATCTAAACTCTCTATAAGTGCAAATTAGAAGTTAAATACTTTAATAATTATAATAGTATTACTAGTAACTACTATATTACTTATCTTTTTACTTTATTAAGCTTATATATTTATCTTTAGATCTATAAATAGCATTTTATAGCTTAAATAGAAACTGTAGCTAATAAAGAAATAACTATTAATAAGCCTCTAGAGAATATTATTATTAATATAACTTCACACTATAATAACTACTTCTATAAGAGTAAATCTAAGTTATAGAGTGAAGTTATACTAAAAGTAAATAGTAGTAGAAGTAGTAGAAGTAATACTAATAAGCTTAATCTACCCTCTTTTAGCCTCTATATTATAAACTAAGTTAATATACTATCACTATTACTATTCTATAACTTTATACTACTAACTTATTCTTATTATAACTACTATATTTCTACTTAGTTATTATTACTAATACTACTACTAATAAGACTACTATTAACACTACTATATACTAAAAAATAAAATTTGCTGATTTTATTCTCCTCTCTACCTATTCCTTAAGTTAAGCTTACGCTATAACTTCTCTATAAATATCTAGAATATCTATAATAAATAGAAAGGATTAGAGATACTAAATAGAATATTAATCTCTTTACTACTCTTAACGTTATTTTATAGGCTTATTTCTAACTTAAATTCTTTTGAAAAGCACTAACTGATTAGTTTAATAAGAATAATATCTCTATAAGTATTATAGAGATAATTAGAAGTAAAATTAAATAATTCCTATTTAAGCAAAATATTATAGATTTAATAACTAATTATAGTTTATACCTACCTCTTTATAACATTAAAAGCTAATAGATTTTTAAGTAAATAACGTAATATTTCTAGCTAATACTATTAAATAAAACCCTCTAATTAAAATAACTAATAATATTTAATCTCCTACTATTTCTCTTACTTAATCACTTAATAATAACAATAATAATAAGCTTTAATAAGTAGAAAGAAGCTTTTTTCTACTTCTTTATATAAATATAAAGATCTCAACCTTAATAACTAGTAGTAATTTGTCTAATAAATAGAATATATCTCTAATACTATAGCTAAAGAGAAACACACTATAATTAAAGCATTATAAGACTAACTAACTATTAAAATTAGATCATTTTTATTTTATATTGATACTATATTCTTTTAAGCAAAAAAGCCCTCAATAGCATCAAAATTAAATGTAACTATAGCTATAAACTTAACTTTATAGCAAGCTCTCCTCTCTATTAACACCTCTATCTATTTCAATATAAATACTATAGTAATAAAAGTGATATAAAATAGTATTAATATTTTTAGCTACTTTAAAAGCATAGTTGCAAAAAAAGTCTGTAAAAAAGGTATCTATTACTTCAACCTATTTATATTTTATATACTACCTCTATAAGTAGTTTTTAAAGTTACTAAAGAATACTTTAATAAGATTAAAATCTAATAAGTATATAAATAAATACTATAACTTAACGCTATATTATTAGTAAATATCCTCTAACTACTTCTTATTATACTATACTATGTTATCTATAACTAAAACTAACTTTAGGCTAGAAAACTTCTCTATTTTTAGTAGTATAAAGTTTTTAACCTAAAATAAGAAGCTATTAGTATCTATATATCTAAAATAAATAATATAATTAAGAAAACTATTAATAGTAAAAGCTAATAAGATGTAGTGCTATATACTTCTCTTTATAATACTCTATTTTAATAGCTTTATACTTTTTAGCGCTTAGCTTATATATCTAACACTATTTTAACAATTAATACTACTCTTATTAATAAAAATAAATATATTAGCTGTATAGTTATAGATTAATATAATATATACTTCTTATATAGCTTAGTTTTATTACTAAATAATATACTAAATCTTCTTCTTTTTCTATTAGATCTTTTTAAAGTAGTAAGAGATTACTAATATAGATATAGATAAATTAAACTTTTCTATAAAAAAACCTTAAACTTTATTAAAATAGTAGTTAGTTTTATTATATAAAAGCTTAAAAATTACTTCTTTATAGATTAATAATATTTTATAATACTTAAAACTTATTAGTTAATATAGTTTTAGTATATCTCTAAATACCTCTTATTATTAATAATAGATTTAAACTATTAAGATATTATACTTAATAAACTTAGTAATTAATTTATTATTAAAATAGTAGATAGATAGTAACTCTTTTAGCTAAACTTATTACTTACTACTTAATAGCTTTAATATTATTTACTTTATAATATTAATATAATTTTAATTAAATATAACGCTAGTAAGGAGGAAAAATAATAAAAAAGCTATATTATATATACTTTATATTACTAGATAGGTTTAATAATAAGATCTCTAGTATTAATATATTTAAAGCACTTTACTACTAAAAAATAGAATATAGTTATATAAGTATTATACTATAAAAAGAAGCTTATTAATAATACTAATAGTTAATTTATACTTAGATTTTATAATAATATATATTAATTTACTAATAATACTAGTAAAATAGATAATAATAACGTTATAAGCCTTAAATTAATATACTTAGTAATAGTTTTAGCCTTTTAGTACTTTAAGATATATACTTAAGAGGAGTTAACCCTATAAGGATAAGTAGAATATTAGCTTATAGATTCTAGCAAAAAAAAGCTCTTCTAAAGCTATTAATAATTAATTTATACGATAATTAGTGTTAATTAATGCGTTTTTAACGTTAGTACGTATAAATAGGCAAAAGTAGCGTGGAGGGGCAATAAATCGCGCACTGATAGGGGTTTCAGGTAAGGCAAACGCAAATGAGTGTGTTGTAATCCCACATAAAAAATTTAGGACAAGTTCCACATGCAAGTTTGTATGGCACCTGTCAAGTGCTGGTTTAATCCTACACAAAAAAATTAGCAGTTTTCCCCTATATGGGTTTTGCAGGTACTTCCTAAGTCTCATGCTCACCTTCAAGTGTCTTATAGCAAGAGATGTATGAATTTTGCAGCCACCTCGTTAATACTATAGTGGCGGCACTGCACCCCCCGTTCACAGATTTTTCTAAACCTGGCCAGACCACTTGATATTCAGGGTTCCCCGCTGAGCCTTTCGCACTGCTACAGCGAGACACACCCGACTTCGGGTCTAAAACTAGCACGTTTCGTGGGCCACGTAACCGCATATCTGTTGTCGCCAAAGCGATGAAAGTCGGTGATGAGGAACTGCTTGAGAGCAGCTGTCGCATCCCCTGGCTCGTCGTCTGAGGCGGACCAGCTGAAATCATCGTCTTGGGCATTGGAACTGCGTCAATCATGCCCTGTTGCCCTGTAGATAGACGGTCTCTGCGGATCAATAATATGGCAGACGACGGAGACAAAGGACGACGGAGACAAAGGACGACGGAGACAAAGGACGACGGAGACAAAGGACGACGGAGACAGACGACGGCGGAAGAATTCGTCGTGGTCCCGTTCCGCACGACGGGATTGCGAATTGATATTGTCGTCGTCCTTTGGTGCCTCATAGCTTGTGTCGGCGCTGGCGGTATTCCCTCGGCTCTCGTACCACCTGTACAGACTGAAAAGGCTGAGGATGATGTGGAAGTCCCCGCAGTCGTCATCATGCTTGAATCTGTTGCACTCGTCGTCGTCGTATACGTGCTGCAAGTCCCTGACAAATGAGAAAGACCGACATTGAGGTGCCTTGTGGCGGCAGCGCTGAGGTGATGCGGTTACCGATTTGACACTTGCCCAATCCGTAGAAGCCAGAGCCGGTGCCGCACTCGCCGTCCATATTGCAACAGTCTCCGAGTTGCAGCAAGGAAAGTCGGAGTAGGCACAGGAGGGATTCCCGAACTGGGGACCGCAACGGCCGTTCTTATTTCGCCGCGACTCAATCCCTAACAAGAACAATCCCATTAGCACCCTCATGCAGAGAGATACAACCATGCCTCGTACACCGTGGTGAGCCTAGTCTTCGAGCCAGCGGTGCGGTGAAGAAAGTTGTACTGACATACCCCAGGTATTAAGCTAGCAGAGACGCCGAACAAGACCACGTGTATCAATATATATGTGCGATGCAACTGTCTAATAAGTCTCGTTCTCATCTGCATCAAATCAGGCTGCCTGTCGTTTTGACCGTCATACTGTTCATCAATTCGCCCAAGATGCTCATTTTGATTGCGAGTATTGCCGGCCTTGTTGCATGTGCGCGCTCCGCCCCGGCACGGGTTCACAGCGCAGAGGTCTTTCTCGTGATCTGAGTAAGATTCCGTTGGATTTGCGGCAGGAACTGGAAGGGATCGAGGTCCTCCACGACATTCGCGACCAGCGGGCGATGGAGCGTGCTGTCTCCGGTGTGGACGCCGTCGTGAGCGCTGTCGCCGCTGTCCCCGGCATGATCACTGAAACGCAGCTGCTGCTCCTGAGAGCTGCAGAGACTGCGGTTGTAAAGGTTAGTGTTCTGCTTGCAAGATGATCGAGGATCAACATACTGAAAAGACGACTACAGATTTTCCATGCCAGAAGTTGGATGTAGCCCGCTTCCCAAGTGTCAAGCAGACAAGCCTGGGGGACTCTGTTAGGGAGAATCCCGACGCGCAGCGAGGCGCTTCAACGACGCTAGTTCTAACATTTTGCAACGCTGTATTTGTCGTCTATCGGTAGTTTCACACAAGCTTAGCCGCAATGTGGGAGCCAGCGAACGGGGCTGCTGGCCAGAGCGAGTGCGAGATATAACGATTTGACACCGCAAATGAACGTCGCATGCTCAGCGTTGCATGGTCGGGAATGACCCTTACATCGTATGGGTCACACCGGATCTGTAGTGTACGACGAGGGCGGAGTGTGAGATTATCTCGTGGCATTTCACATGTTCTGTCGACAAACCCCATGAAGCTCCGTTCGCCGTAGCCAGAGATGAACCAGTCCAAAGATCACATTTCGAATGAAGTCGTCTCGCAGGAGAACTCCACATACCGGGTCCAGGCATACCATGAACGAGACGCTGTGGTTCTACATCATCTTACCATCGTGGAGACGTCCTCGCAATTTCATGACGACCTACATGTTTTTCGGGCTCGTTACATGGTACCCATCAGGCAGATTATCAGGATTTCCGGTTGCCCTGGATCTTCATAGGTATTATGAGCAAGCCCTTCTGTCGCAGCCATTGCCATACGCCGACTGACATGCGTCATCGGCCGTATGTTGATGAAACATGGCCCAAGTAAGTGAGGGCAAGGTTAAATCCGTCTAATCAGCGCGCTCACTAATCCTTAGGGAGACGTGGTGGGAGGAACGTCAGATTGCTTGGCTTCAGCAGGCACGCTGAAAGAAGTCTGCCCATCACAGACAGCTGTGTACACCCATCAGTGTTCCGAGGTTGTCCGCATCTACACTATCGTCCAGGTGTACGAATTCGTTGCCTTGAAGTCAGCGTTATTGCCGGACGAACACGCATGGAGGTTGGTAAGCCGGTTATGCTTTGCAAAACGTGAAGGAGACAGTGAAAGGCTCTGATGGAATCTCGGCGAATCAATAGCAGCTGCAACCGCAGGGCAGAAACTTACCTATAGCCATGATCAGCCTCGAGTAGGCGCTACGAATTGTTTGGAGATCGGAAAGCTTTGGTTGTGGCATGAATTACTGGCCTTGACGAGGAAGAAGTGATGCTGATACCGGAAGTCGAGCACTGCTCGCGTATGCCAGTGAATTGAGCGGAACCAGGTAAGCATGTGTACCGAAACAAGCAATACATAGCTGACATTGGTCGTGCAACAGACTGAAGGCAATTGAGGGGACTTCGTCGCCTATCCGCAATCAGAGGCGGCACAGTCATCGACAGTCTGTTCCAAGTCAGCATGGGTCGGGATAAAGTAGGCTGTCTGGGAAGGCCATTGAGTTAGTGTTGAACGACAGCTGCAGACGTGTTTTTACATTGTACGTCAGTATCTTCAACGATGTCTCACACACGCAGACAATCGGGATGGAATCTGGTGCTCCGTCTACTCAACCCCATCAGGTGTCGTCTTGTCGGCTTGGTTGACTGTACAGTGAACTAAGAGAGCAAGTCAGCAGCGACAACACTTCTCTCAAGTTGCCCTTTTTAATACGCACCTACGCAAGACGATAAAGAAGCAGGTAGTGGGTGCAACTGATGGTGAAGACCGACAAGCAACGGAGAAGGACGGGAAGTGACGGGGTGAGATGACGGCGATGGAGTTACGCTCTGGCTCAGTGATTTCACAAAACATTGACAACAATAGAGTATGATCGCGTGGAACAGCTTTGCAACACACCGTCTCTCCGTCTGCTCCCCAAAGACTTGATCAAGACAGACTTGATACCACGAAAACCGTCACCACAGTCTCAGAGCCACTCACTCGAGGCCGTCAAGTGAGCACCTCGTCGCAGATTCACATCCCCCCAATGAACTTCACCAATTACCACAGCAGACCAGAACAGAGAGCATACGAAGAAACAAGTGCAACCGCCTGCGACGGCACAACATCAAAGACAGGTAGCCAGATGCGGAAGGAGGACACGCCCATCGCCAGTCTCACCCTCACCCTTCGAGGGTCGCGAGGGGGCTCTTACATCGACAGTTACGCCAAGAGCACAAGCTTGGACTGCCGGACCGCCTCACCATCGTCGGCCGCAACGTCGAGCAGGGCTTCTCCAGCTTGATGTGCTCCGGGGGTGCCGTCGTCGTCGTCGTTCGCTGACACACGGGGACAACACCCCGCGCCCACCTCCCCCAGATCTGCAATGCGGTTGACACCTTCTTGGTCCTATTCTTGTCCCATACCTCCGACGTCGTATCAGCAACCTCACGCCAGCGCACGACGTCTCTCATTCTACTGAAATGTGGCGAAAAAGGTGATATGTGACCGGCGGCGGCATATGGCGACATCCCACTAATCCACCCCCGCCGCCCACCGGTCTTCTCCAGACGACAAATTCGGGGAATTTCTGTTCGGACAAGACATAGAGAGGCACGGTCTGCAAGGCAGACGGGAAAACTACGTTTAGGCATATCACAGGGCAGAGAATTTGGGACATCGACCCGAGGTCGCATTGAAAGATGCAGATGGCAGGCTTCAACCTCGCAGCGAACTTCTTGGCCCCGGCAGTCCTTGGGGGGGAAGAAAGCTTCAGCCAAGCAGATATCACACAAAAAAGTCTTGGGAAACTTCAGCATAGCCCAGGAAATCTACCCGAAGACCAAGAGCGGTAGAAACGGACCATCTCTTGGGGCTCGGCATCGATCGCCAACACCAGGCCAAGACGATTGGGACAAAGCTTGGGTGCGCGTGTCTTGGGTTGTTCTTGGCAGAGCCGCGAAGAACAATGCGTTGTTCAGACAAGAAAGACGAAAAGCAAAACTCCCGCCGGCAGCGCATCCCGTTGGATGGGATGGGATGGGACGGGCAAGGGAATTTGGGGACGTTTGAACACGGCGCAGCAGCCGCCGCCGCCGCCGCGCAAAACCAACCAGCCTTATGAGACCTGCTGAACCACCCGCCAAGACACTCAAGACGACAACGCACCTCTCACAGGGAAGACGGGGGCGTTTGAGTGTGGTTGCAAGAGAAGGAAGGGGGCAGGGCAGGGAAACTGGCCAGCAGGACAGCCGGTCGATCATGGCTGCCAGAGACGGACGGGAATGTCGATGGGCGGGAGATCACGCCAATCATACTTTTTTCATGTCAAGCCAATTGGGGTCGAGTTCTTCACGTCTTTCTCTGCACGAGCCATGTTTGCAGCCAAAAAAAGACAGACGACAAGAGTATGATGTCAGTTTTTTTTCGATACGTGCCGCAAGTTGTCGTCGGCCTGGGACCTGTACTGATTCAGCACCCGACTCACGCTCTGCCAAGAAATCCGCTGCAGCAAATGGGAATCGTTGCAGAGGGATTGACCGCATGCCAAACGTCCACCCCCGTGGGGACCCGACTTTTGGTTTCTTTTTCTGGAGCAGAGCCAAGAAACGTATTAGCTAATAGCGGATGGAGAGAGTAACTGGGAGGAGGAGCTGAGGAGATATGGAAACTGGAGCTGGGCAAGCCGGAATGGAGGAGGAAACACTGGAGACGGACGAGCCAGCAAGTCGCTCTGTCTCCGACTCTCTCTCCTGTCACTGTGTGCCGCTTCAGCCAGCAGTGGAAGGGGACGACGAGGAGGGCCGCGTCAGTGACGATCCATGGAGCTCAGTAATATGAACCGGCATCACGCTAATATGCCTAGCAAGAAAAGCGGCCGACGATGCTGTGGTAGTGAATCGTAATCTGCGGTGAAATCTGCGGTCAAGATCCGAACCTTGCAGAAGCAGCAGCAGCAGCAGCGGCAATACCTAGCAATAGCGGCGCGAAAGAGAGGCGAGATAGACGGACGCAAAAAGAAGGGAGCTCCGAGGCAGCAGCAGCAGCAGCAGCAGGTGGTGAACAGGGTCGTGTTGCGCGGTCAACCAAGCCAACCTTGACGACATTCGGGAAAACGGCGCGTTTGTGTCATTGGATGTGGAGGCGGCGCGCCGGATTTCCCACAGGATGCGGGCCAGACCATTGGACCAATATTTGGCCAATATTCAGGGACTTCTGATGGGACCTCCGCCCTTCCTCCTCTGGACCTGGGACCTGAACCTGAGAAACGAGAGCAGCAGGTACCGAGTACTGGACGGATCACTGGCTGGGTGCGGTAAAAATGGCTCTCTCAATCTCATTCATTAGCCCCATCGCCGCAACCCCACAACCAAAGCTAAGAGAGACAGACGCTGGACCGAGACCAAGCGGAGAAGAAAAAACCGACAGCCAGACCAAAAAAGACGAGGGAAAACGAGGTTTCGCTCGGAAAAGCGGAGCCTCTCCAAGTCTTGGAGGTTGAGAAAAAAGTGGCTGGGAACACGCAGCGAGAGCAAAAAGAGGCGTTCAGACCCAGGTCCCCCAAGCCCCAAATTGGAAAATGGCAAAGGCCCCCTCCAGCCGTCCAATGGCCCTTACCACAAGCGGTCGGGCCTTTCGTTCTGTTTGGACGAGGGGACTCGATGGAGGGGTGGGCGGTTTTTGGCTGTTTTCGAGGTGCCACTGTGCCAGGACAGGAGGGGCCCGGCGTGGGAGGGAACGTGGAGGGTTGCACCGTTTGACGCCGCACAGCTGCTCGGTGCAACCCTGACATGCAGGAACAGGAACAGGACCCGGGGGTTTCTTTGCTTCAAGCCTGGCCTGGTCCCAAACGACAAGTGAGCGACGTCGTCCTCGCGGCTGCGACTGCGACGGCAACGCGATACACACCATTAGACGACCATGTATCACCACTGCGTGTGCTGGGCAGCCTGGGCTGGGCGAAGCTTGATCTGTGATGGAGAAACGCGACGTTGTAGCGTGCGTGATATGCCTGTGCGTGTCGTCTTGTCTCTTTGGCCGCTCTTGATTGACGGATTGACGACGACGACGACGACGACGGAGACGGGACAGGGCCGCAGCGGCAGGATCATGGATGACGGGCGAGACCAGACAGAAGGAGCGACAAGTTTGACACGGCACTAAGGCAACGACGACGGCCGTGTGTCTGTCTCTTCTCTTGTCTCGCTCACACGCGACAGCACCCGTGTCTCTTCTCTAAGGTATCTCGCCGCCTTTTCTCCGTGACGGGTTGGCGTGGCGTTGCGGCGGCAGGCCCCTAGAAGCAGACAGGCCAGGCACAGGCACAGGCACAGGCACTGGAAACGCCATCGCGTTTAGTGGCCGATCTGCAGACGTCGGCTGTACTAGGGCGGGCATCATGTCCACGGGCGCACCCGCACTGCTGGTTTGACTTGACGTGACACTTGATGGTGCGAGAGACGGGCGGCGGTGGTCTTGACTCCTGTGGTTGGTGGTTGGTGGTTGGCGCTGGCGTTTGACGTGGCGTAGTCGTTCTTGGCTCTGCGGGATGCGCACCTTATTATGTCTTGTCTTGGGCTGACAACAAAGAGCTTGCGTTTCAACTGTGGCTAAGGCACGAGTGCCGAGTGTCGCTGTTGGTTTGACGGACACGCATTGGCTGTGTGTCTGTCGTTACTCAGGCTTCGCGGGATGGCGCTGCTCTTGGCGCTGCAATCGACAAGCCAACTTTTTGAACGCGCAACGGCGCTGAGTAACCATCCACCTCGACCACCACCACTACAGTGACCACACCCCGTTGTCGACAACGGGTTAAGGGTTTAGGTAAGACGTGTGAGGTAACTCTATGTGTCTGAATGGAGTCTTTGCTGCGCGTCTTATCGCGCGCGCGGCCGCGGCGGCGGGACCATTTGGTAAATGGGGACTGGACGGGCGGGACATGAGAGGAAAAAGGACCAAGACTCTTTGCTCAACCTGAACCAACGACCGAAGAAATTTCCCAGGGACCCATCTGAATCTCAACCCCAGCCCGGGTGCCACTGTGCCACTGTGCCACTGTGCCACTGTCGTCGTCCGTCCCCGTCTTCCGGTTGAAGCTTTGCTTTAGGTAACTTATCAGTCAGAGTAAGCCTCGGCAGGTCCCCACGCGTGCAGCCTCGTCTTCTTGCTGTCCGCCATCGAGGGGAAAGGGGGGGAGGGGCCACGGTGGGAGGGATTCGATAGGGCAATTGGCTTCAGGAATGACGATAAGGGCATGGGCCATATGGCCCGTGGACGTGGATGCTTTGCCGATGATGATGACGGTTCACGATGGGTGCGTGAGGGTGAGATGACCACCATCCACCACGGCGTCTTTCACAACACACTTTTATTCGTGCACACACTACACAGTACATCCCATCGGTACGCGGATACAACTCTGGCCGATGCTTGGGACGTGTGGGAGGACTGGGACATTGGGAAGCTAAAAAAGCTAAGCCTCGATGCCCTGCACTTCCCAATGATCCTCGAGTTCCAATGAGCCAAACCCCCCATGCAGGTGCAGCAGCAGCAAGTTGGAGGAGGAGGAGGAGGAGGAGGAGGAAGTAGCAGTTGCGTAATTGTGAGATGTGAGCTGCCCTTGCAGCAGCTGCAGCAGCACTTGCAGGCCAGCCAGCCGAATTCCCTCTTTCTCTCCGATCCCCCACCATCAATTTGACTCTTTGGAGACCTACGGAGACCGGCCCTGGCCCAATCGAGGCTGTACCGCCTTTCTTTTGCTGGGCTTGGAAAGCGGGCGGGATACCGCGTAATGACAACCTGCTGTCTCTCGTGCTCTCTCTCTCTCTCTCTCTCGCGCAAAGCGGTGCCAAGGTGCCACTTTTTACTTCAACGCTGGGCCAACTCTGCTTTCCCGGTAATGACAATGACGTGAAGCCCCATTGGCGATATGCTTTCCGAGGCTCGTCGGTGCGGGATTCAATGCCAGATTCCATGTCATTTCCCGATTTCCCGCGGCGAGGAAAGGGCTCCCCAATGGCGAAAGCCCCAGGGCTAAACCTCACTTGGGGGCCCCTTGAGATGGGACGGCCGACGACAGCCTGGGTCGGAGAAGAAGCGGCTTGCTTATCTCGCTTTTGTGAGAGAGGGCTCAGCGCTCACGAGGGCGATGGAGGCGCGAACCCACGATGTGAGGGGCGGTAGAGCACGAGAGCGAGATTGAGATGCTGCCAATACACGGAAAGACGGGGGACGGGGGATGGGGATAGTCACGGGTATAGATCCAACACATGCCTCCCCAGCCTCGGTAAAATAATCCAGCGATTCGCGCTCGATGATGGAAGAAATTTCCCTAATCCTACACCGAGCTAGCAGCGAACATGAATAATTTTTATTTTATTTCATTTCTTTTATGTTCAAGCCGCAGCACGCACTCACTCAACGCACGCACCACCGAGCAAGCACACTCACACTCAGCACACAGTACGGATTGCATTCATTCACTCACCCGCTCACTCACACGCAGCGGCATCATCTTCAATTCAACAGCGATCACGGATCTCGCGCGCCAAGCGGTTGTTTCCGAAGACATCCCAGTCGTGCGACGCGAGGGTCGGTCCTGTCCAAAAGCTTCTACCATCCCTGGACGATGGCCCCCATTCGTCTCTTCCCTGGTTGTTTGATCTCTCCCACTGTTTCAACTCGACCAAGACAATCCCACGCAACGCAACGCAACGCAACGCAACGCAGTCGCAGTCGCAGTCGCAGTGAGAGGACATGAGAAGAAGAAGAAAAAAAAAAATTGAAGACTTGAAGAACCAACAAGTACCGACAATGCGTGGCTCATCCCTGTAAGACATCGACACTTCGCGCGCCCCAACAGAACCGTTAAAACGACGCGACGCCAAAAAAAAAAAAAAAAAAAAAAAAAAAAAAGAAAAAGACAGGCATGCTACTCCATGAGTTCCATGGCATTGGCAGGCAGACAGACGCAAGCACTTTGCAGGTCCGCAAAATTGCCGTGTTTGTTTGCGCGTTCCCTTCTTTTTTCCCACCGAACCCCCATCTTTGGCCCATCCCACGCCGCCCACACGGCTCCTGCACCGAGTCTGCGGGACTTTCACCGAACAATGGATGGATGGGATTGCTTGTTCCAGGTTCGCCTTGGGGCGAATCCCCGACTGCCTGTCTCTCTTGGCCCTGGCCTTGGCTGAAGCTCGTCCGGGCTGTCATCGTGTCTGTTCTCCCGTGTCGTGTCCTCTGATACCGACTCTGGCAAAGATTGGCTGTACAACTCACAACTCAGACGTAAGACTTGTCGTGCTCAGCCCGTGGCTCATCCTCTCGCACTCCTCCTGTGCAGGAAAAGAGAAGGAGAGAAAGAAAAAAAAGGAACATGCACCACAGACGCACACACATCATCTGTATCGTATCCTCCCAACTTCCAACGTCCGCGCCTCAAAGCCATGACGACCACCGCCAACTCTCCCACCCTCCAACTCAGATAGCATGCAGGTCCAGCACATCAAATCTCTTCACAGCCCTCAACTCTGTCTGTCTGTCTCTGCCTCACTTCTTCTCCCGCTGCGAGGTCGGACGAAATGGCAGGATCCTGACTGGCTGCTCAGGAAACATACACTACTGCGTACATGCAGAACCCGTATGTATGCCCACCCACCCATTCCATCCATAACCCTTAGCCTGCGCGCTACTCGCAGCACGTCAACCCCACGGCACTGAAAGCTCCATGCCCCCTGCTCGATCGAGGGGGGGATTGATGGGGATCGTGGTGGGTTCCCTGGGGCTCTGCAGGGGGCCTGTCCACAGCAAGGACCCTCCTCGTTAGCTCTGGCCCAGGAGCTCCCTTTCTCCTTTCGGCCTGCCGCTCCCTTATCGTGACAGGCATTACCTTGGCGCCGTCCATGAAGCCCAGCAATGCAGCGCGAACGGTTTCCCCTACGATGCCAGCTTCCTTGCGCCCTGAGTCGAGTCCGCCTGGAGTCGCCGTCGTCGCTCCCGCCGCGCTATCTCGCCTTTTCTCACTGTGCCAAGTTGTGCATGGCGGAGTGAGCGCGACTTTCTTATGGTGGTTCAATTACGACAGATTTGCAGGATCACCCAACGGAGCCCTTGCAGAGGAGAGGTGTGCTCGTGTCGCGGCGCCGAGATGACGCTCGCCAAACCCGCGCATATGCCACGTCGGCGTCTCTCTCGTCGGTCGGTCTTTTTTCACTTTTTCACTGACTAGATGCACAATTTGTCCCGTCCAAGGTGGCCGTTGACACGGTGTACGCCGTGAACGGCCCGGCCGATATGCTGTTCGCTGTTCACTAGTCGTTGTCGTTGCTTGCTCGCTCACTTGCTCGCTCGCCACTCCCCAAGCACCCAAACAGCCTTCACCCATCATCCATCGTCAAATCTCGCCTCCGACTTCCATGCCCGCTTCTCCGTGCCGAGTTGCGGTACGGCGCTTCCACACACTCCCAATGGACACAACCAAAAAAAAAAAAAAAAAAAAAAAAAAAAAAAAAAAAAAAAAAAAGTGACAAGGCGGGATGATGAACATGACGACCTGTAAAGGGCATAGACCATGTGGCACTTGATCAACCATCAGTCATTCAATCATTTACATGAGTTTCTTGGTTGAAATTTCCCCAACAATGCATGAATTACGCTACCGCGGCGAGCGCGAGCTGAGGTGATCGATGACAGAATCGCAAGTGCTGGCAGTCTGCCTTGCTTTCTTGGCCCGCTTTGCACATCGCGGAGGTTTCCTCGGTTTCTCAACGCTGATTCAGTGCCCCCCTCCTCCCCCCGTCTAATCCCCGAACACCGGGCATCGTCCCGGGGGACCTTCAAGGAATCCAAGGCGCTCCTCCCCCATGTTGGCGATTTTGAATGGGGCATCGATGGACGAGGAGAAGCCAGCCGTTGGAGCTAAAATTGCCGATATGCTCTGCTGCTTTGGCTATTCCAGGAAACCCAACCGTTTGACGATGCAGTCGCGCTTGATCCGAGATGGGTTTTGGCTTGGCCGGGGAAAGGGCTTGGCAGGTTTCTTCCCGGGGTTGTTGAAGGAATTTTGGGTTAAACATGACTACGGGCCTAGCGAGAAACGACGGCAGTCAGTGGGAGAGTGGCAGTGACAGTGGCGGCAGCAGCAGCAGCAGCAGCAGCAGCAGCAGCATCAGGCTTCAGCAGCATCAGAGAGTTACGGGCTGTACAGTTCGATAGCCTCTGCCAAGACCCAGGCAGATCGTCGACCGCAAAAAGACGCTCAGAAAAGACTGAGTGAGAGGCAGGAGTGTTTCCAAGGAAAGTCTTGGCGATGAGCTCGGGCTTTCTGCTGCAACCCTGCATGGCCATGGACTGTTGCTATCTATACCGACGACCTTGTCTTGACTTGTGTGACGCGGGAGATGGCCGTGTAGTCTGACGTCGAGACGCGGTAGATGGCAGACGACACCTCTCGAGTGAGACACTGGATAGTGTCTCTTCTTTTCGCCGCCGCGCTCTATTCCGGGGTTCGCATTTCTTGGCGCGCCTCTCAGGGCCAAGAGGATGTGTGGCCGCGTTCTACGGCAAGACGTGGACATGACAATTCAGGGCTTGGCAGCAGAGGCTCTGTTTTTTTCCCCCCTCTGCTGAGGAGAGGAGATCCTGGTGTGCATCCTTCCGAGTTGATACGTGCGGACGGGCACTGTACTGGCAGCAAGCAGGCCTGCTGGCGGCGGAAGTTGTACGGACATGAGATGTGCAGTGCATGCCTGCAAGTGCAGATGGATGCAGATGCAGCAGCAAGATGCATATCCATGTCTTCATTGCCCCCATTGTGTGTCTCCATTCTGCTGAACGCCTCCATATCCACCGCAGAAACAGTACGTACCTTCTGGACGGACACTCCATAGGCAATGGTGACTAGTCAAAAGTGAGTGGCCCAGCAATTCTGCACCAAGATAAGCGTCACGTGACGTGGGTTTCGGAGCTGAAACTGTCGCGTCCAAGGGGCCGGACGAGGGAGTGGGAGGGTACGCAGTAGAAGGGGCCATGGGTGGAGGGGACCAGGTCCCAGATGGTCAAACGTCTCTTCTCTCCACGGAACATGTCCTTGACCAGGGGGGTGTGTCCGGGTCCGCGCTCAACCTGGTCTAGTACGTAGTCTTCTTCGTAGCAACAATGGGGACTCTCGATGAAAGACTGGAGTCTTTTTGTTCTTTTCAACGACCACTTGCGCGGGGGGTTGGCCCGTGTCGAGGTACGGATCCAATACCACACTTGTTCGACGAAATCTCGGAGTTGTGTCTGTGTCAAGTCCTCTTTTTTTTCTTTTTTTTTTTCTTTTCTCCATACTCTCCCATACCGTACTCCATATGCCTGGTCTCCTCCTCTCTCGCTCTCTCGCTATTGCTGGGCCGGCCGGCCGGCTGGCTGGCTCCAGGCTCGGCTCAAGGCTCCTCTCACTGTTTCTTTCATTGAATTGAAAGGGCCCTTACCCGTTCAAGGTACACTCATACTACCACTGAGGCATTTTATTTCCCGTACTCAGAGACCAACACACTACCCACAACTCCACGCTCTCTTCCCGCACATCGTCAAGTCACTTCAGAGTTCTTCCTCGAAACGCACGACTCAAGCTGGCTTCCCCTTGTTGTCAGAACCGCATCCTCACATCCTGGCAGATGAGACAGCGAGTTGTCTCTGTCTTGATAGGTCGGCCCGTCTAATGGGGCCTGGCAAATTTGCGCTAGAATTGGCCATCTCTTCCAAAGAAGCAGGTCGGCTATTGCTTGCCTTGCCTTGCCTTGCCTCGCCTTTACCTCGCTCTTCCTTGCCCGGCGGTTCCTCTCTTCTGCCGTCGTGGATGGCACGAAGCTCGTACTGTGAAGGGACCGCTACCTTGTACGCAGTCCTGCTCTGTCTCTCTCACCCTCCACACCGTCCCATCTTATGCCGTTCTGTCTATACGTACTGCTTGCTGCTGGTGGCTGCTACTCCCACTGCTGCTGCTGCTGCTGCTGCTGCTCACTGTGCTGCTGTCCCGTCGTCGCTGATTGCTCGAAATAGCATCGATGTCGCCCGGTCACAGTGTGTGGAGTTTTCCCTCACCCGCATCTGTTTTGATGCTTGCAACTTCTTGGCGTTGATCCGAGCAAGACGGGGTACGCAGCTACACGCCGGTCCCTTGCTCACACGCCGCCGCGGTATCTCTCGTGTCTCTGGCTGGAGTCTGGCCGCCTTGCCTTGCCTCCATCTGGGCTGGCCTCTGCTCGTGTACATACACACTCATACGCGAGTGTGTGTGTGCCGTCAGTCCTGTGCTTGCCGCGAGTTATGCTCAGTCTGCCTTCCCGGCATACCTTGGTCCCATCTTCTTCTTTTTTTGTGCGCGTCCGCGGAAGTCCTCACCCACTCACCCCGTCCGGCCTCGCCGTTTGACAGATAATATAATATGCCCTTCCTCCCACCGTGATTCATGTCTCTCTACCTCAGCCTTTTCACCTCTTCACCCTTCCGTCACTCCTTCCCCCCCATCTTTGAACCCCTCCTACCCTCAATCTCGACCTGTCCTGCTTGCGTACTCTTGTTGGCTAGTTGGCTCGTGTTGGCTACAGCTGGACTGTAATCCCTCGTCACCATGGCTCCCTTCAAAATGGCCGGTCTAATCGGCAAGGGTGGCAACAAACACTACCCTACGGCCATTAGCACCGAGGAGGACGACCAAGACCTGGAAACGGGCAACTTCCTCCAGGAACGCCAAAGGAACAACCGGGTTGAGGGTGCTCAGGGTGAAAGTGGCTCTAACGAAGAATACAAGTCGTACGTCTTACACCACCCATTGGCTCCTTAACTGCTGCATCACTAACTCAACCCGCAACAGTCTCGTCCGCTATATCGACACATACCGTGATCCCAATGCGGAAGTTGAGGAGATCGAGGATTCTGGCGCCTCAGCAAGCCACCCCTCATGGATGTTCTGGAAGAAGAAGGCCGACGGTAGCAGCGGCCAGAGCGCCTTCGTCACGCCTGCCGACTGGCTCAACACCGACATGAAGACCGGTCTTGACCCGATGGAAGTCGAGCGTCGCAGGAAATACACTGGCTGGAACGAGCTCTCCACCGAGAAGGAGAACATGTTCCTCAAGTTCGTTGGTTTCTTCCGTGGTCCCATTCTCTACGGTAAGCTACTCCCCAAAGACGCTGTGGCCACGCCCGACTTTCACAGCCTGGCATGACCGCATGAAACATCCCCGACCAAAGGCTAATTGTCCGATGCAGTCATGGAGGTTGCTGCCATCCTCGCCTTTGCTCTGCAAGATTGGCTCGACGCCGGTTTGATTGTGGCAATTCTGTTGCTCAACGCCGCTGTCGGTTGGTACCAGGAGAAGCAGGCTGCCGACGTCGTCGCCAGCTTGAAGGGTGACATTGCCATGAAGGCGCTTGTCATCCGCCAGGGAAGAGAAGAGGAGATCCGCGCCCGTGAGCTCGTGCCCGGTGACATTGTAAGTCGTCTCATCATCAGCCAGCCCTTCCGCGCCCCGCGGTTCTGGTTCGCGACAAAGTCAATTTGGCTAACACGCAACCTTTCAGATCGTCGTTGAGGAAGGCCACGTCGTCCCCGCCGATGCCCGTCTGATTTGCGACTATGAGAACCCCGCCGGATACTCCGCCTACAAGGCCGAACTCGAGGCCCAGGATGTCATGTCTCCCAACCGTGAGAAGTTCGACGAGGACGGCGAGGAGGGAACTCCCCAGCTCGGCCACGCCATCATCGCCGTCGACCAGTCTGCCATGACTGGTGAGTCTCTCGCCGTCGACAAGTTCATGACCGACACCGTCTACTACACCACCGGTTGCAAGCGCGGCAAGGCCTACTGTATCGTCACCCACGGCGCCCAGGCTTCCTTCGTCGGAAAGACCGCCTCTCTCGTCCAGGGTGCCCAGGACCAGGGCCACTTCAAGGCTGTCATGGACTCCATCGGTACTACGCTCCTCGTTCTCGTCGTCATCTTCATCCTCGCTTCCTGGGTTGGCGGTTTCTACCGCAACATCGCGGTCTCCGAGGAGGGCTCTTCCGTCAACCTGCTCCACTACGCTCTCATTCTCCTCATCATCGGTGTCCCCATCGGTCTGCCCTGCGTTACCACCACCACTCTCGCTGTCGGTGCCGCCTACCTCGCCGAGGAGAAGGCTATCGTCCAGAAGCTCACCGCTATCGAGTCCCTCGCTGGTGTCGACATTCTCTGCTCTGACAAGACCGGTACCCTCACTGCCAACCAGCTTTCCGTCCGCGAGCCTTTCGTCATGGAGGGTGTTGACATCAACTGGATGATGGCCGTCGCCGCTCTCGCTTCTTCCCACAACATCAAGGCCCTCGACCCCATCGACAAGATCACCGTCCTCACCCTCAAGCGCTACCCGAAGGCCAAGGAGCTCATCGCCGACGGCTGGAAGACCGAGAAGTTCACCCCCTTCGACCCCGTCTCCAAGCGCATCACCACCATCGCCACCCACCGTGGAGTCCGCTACACCTGCGCCAAGGGTGCTCCCAAGGCCGTCCTCGCTCTCACCGACTGCACCGAGGAGCAATCCGCTCTCTTCAAGGAGAAGGCCGCTGAGTTCGCCCGCCGTGGTTTCCGTTCCCTCGCCGTCGCCGTCAAGGAGGAGGATGGCCCCTGGGAGATGCTCGGCATGCTGTCCCTCTTCGACCCCCCTCGTGCCGACACTGGCCAGACCATTCTCGAGGCCCAGGCTCTCGGTCTTCAGGTCAAGATGCTTACTGGTGACGCCCACGCTATCGCCGTCGAAACCTGCCGCATGCTCCAGCTCGGCGTCAAGGTCTACAACTCCGACAAGCTCCTTCACTCCGACATGGCCGGCACTTCCATCCACGATCTTTGCGAGCGCGCCGATGGTTTCGCTGAGGTTTTCCCCGAGCACAAGTACCAGGTCGTCGAGATGCTTCAGCAGCGTGGTCACTTGACTGCCATGACTGGTGACGGTGTTAACGATGCCCCCTCCCTGAAGAAGTCCGACTGCGGTATTGCTGTTGAGGGTGCCACCGAGGCTGCCCAGGCTGCCGCCGATATCGTCTTCCTCGCTCCCGGTCTCTCCACCATTGTCTCCGCCATCAAGCTCTCTCGCCAGATTTTCCAGCGCATGAAGGCCTACATCCAGTACCGTATCGCTCTTTGCTTGCATCTTGAGATCTACCTCGTCTCCTCCATGATCATCATCAACGAGACTGTTCGCGCCGACCTCATTGTCTTCCTCGCCCTCTTCGCCGATTTGGCCACCATCGCCGTTGCTGTAAGTTCACTTTGCTCATTCTCACACTACCTTTCAGTGTCTAACATGTCTACAGTACGACAATGCCCACTTCGAGAAGCGTCCCGTCGAGTGGCAGCTGCCCAAGATCTGGATCATCTCCATCGTCCTCGGTGCCCTCCTCGCCGGCGGTACCTGGGTCCTCCGCGGCACCATGTACCTCACCGACGGCGGTGTCATCCACGAGTACGGCTCCATCCAGGAGATCCTCTTCCTCGAGATCACCCTGACCCAGAACTGGCTCATCTTCGTCACCCGCGGCTTCGAGACCTTCCCCTCGTTCCAGCTCATCGGCGCCATCGCCGCCGTCGACGTCCTCGCCATCCTCTTCTGCGTCTTCGGCTGGTTCTCCGGCGGCCGCGGCGAGCCCGCCTCCCCGCCGTCGCTCAACCGCTTCCTGTCCGACAACGGCCGCACCGACTTCGTCACCGTCTGCGTCGTCTTCGTCTACTCCGTCGCCGTCACCATCGTCATGGCCCTGGTCTACTACATCATGACCAACATGCAGAGCCTCAACGACATGGGCCGCAAGAAGCGCAGCGTCACCGACACCATGATCGAGAACGTCCTCACTCAGCTGAGCAAGGTCGCCCTCGAGCACGAGAAGGACGACAAGGGCGAGAGGTTCTACATTGCCAACCGCACCGTTGTCGAGGAGGGTTAAACCGCATGATCTCGCAAATTAGAGTCAGCGTCAGAAGAGCGTGCGAAAAGAGACATGACTTCAGCAAGAGCGTCTTTTTCCCAACCACAGCATTCTGCAAATTACTTTTTTCTTTTAACACTTGGGTTCAAAAAACATCTTTTTCGTCACATCATAGAGAGAAGAAGAAGAAAAGGTTCAAAGGGGTGGAAAGGGGGTTTACTAGATGACGCGCTTTCGGTAATACTGCGTACATCACAACTGTCACTAATGGCCCCCGATTTTTTCTAATTGTAACAAAAGACCATTGTTCTGGCGTTGGTCGGGTCGGTCGGATAATCGAATCAAATTTTTCTATGTTCTAAACAAACATACCTGTTCCCTCTTGCATCGTGAATTGTGACTTGACAATTGATGTACCCAAACTAAACCAACAACATCCAACTTGAGAGTTTGGGGCGCTTCTCTGTTCGGATTGGTCTCAAACGATACGGAAAAAGCTGGGCGGAACTGACGAGGCATTGTCTGGTCTTTCCGCCCTGTACCCAAAAGCTTACGAACACTCCCGGAAGTCTCCTTCTCTCGGGCAAACTCCAGTTGGCTGGTTCGCCGCGCTTATCTCTCGTCACATGATTCGCAACTCCGGCTGTTTTGCAAGTCGTGCGTGGGTGGGCTCCCGGACCTTTCATGCGTTGGGCAGTTTTTTTTTTTTTTTCGTTCCCTTCCCACTCCGCTACTCGTCTTCCTCCGGCCGAAGTTTGAAGGAGTAGTCGAGTTGGCCCGAGTTCCCACCATCCCGCCCCCCATCGCAGTCAGCAATTTCGCCTCCGCCGACATCCGCCTGGCCCCGGCCTCGCTCAGGAGGTGTTGGACGAGTCGAGCATTCTGCCTCACGTTGGGGAGGTGCGGATCTCGGGGTGGTCAGTGTTGATCCGTCTCGTACAGAAATTCTTTCGGAGGGGGGGGGGGGGGGTGGGAAGGGACGGATGATGACGATATTTCGTGGGAAGAGCAAGTTTCCCGGGGTTCTCAACGTCGCGAAAAGCAGGTGTGTGTCGTGTTGTGTAGCGTATGCAGTGCTTTGGTCTCTCGGAAAGTCCGGTGTATGCGTTATGGGATTTGAGATTTGGGATTTCTCTTTTTACCCCTTGCCCTCGTGTTGAACACGGCGCTTGGAAAGGGAATACGTGAAGTGAAGGATTTCACGGCGGTCCGTCGTTCATACACCCTTCACGGCCAATCGGTGTCGACGAGTCGGGACCGAACGAACACTGTGCCCGAGAACGGCATATTGCGTGCTTTGGAAGCGGGAAAGGATGGATGTTTGGGGCCCTTTTTTTTCGTTGAGGATCTTGGAGGAACCTGAATCCATGTTCGTGGTCAGAGACGTTGACAACCTCGTGGATCCCCGGAGGGTTGTTTGGAGATCCGCCCCCCTCCGATGCTGGCGTTCAGGCTGTGCGAGGGACCTCTCGTATCGCCACGGTGTCTACTGTGGTTTTCCGTGTTGGAGGCGTTCGCGGGACTCTGGCCGGCGGACTCCTGTGTTCATGGGACATCCCTTGCCATCGAAACTTCTGAGAATTTGCCATTTGAGGTAATGGGGAGATTGGATGCTGTGGCGGTATCCTGCACCGCATGTGAGGCCCCGATGTTGGCGCCCACAGCTCATTTGTTTCTTCTGCGTCCACAATCGACTTCATGTTTAAAGATCATTTACACGGGTTTCTTACCCGCTAGCTACACAACTTTTTGATGAGTTTAGGTGCAGTCTTGATGTCCTGGCCCCTCTCATCGCCCGCAATAAATTGGGTCTTGGCTACATGTTTGAGCTTAGAAACAGCTTATAGATTCATAACCTAAAGATGGCGGAAAAACTCAGTGAAAAGTGACCTCATTCATAATTGATCTCAAGGAACGCCTGCGAGGTTTCAGAAAGAGAGGCTCGACCTCAACACATCTCACTGGACATACCTTGATGGTCATTGACCATCCATTTACTCGGATATGTTCACATAGACCAAATTTACAGGGTTCTTTCGACAAATAATGGGAACGTACAAACCAAAGCTTCCTGTCAGTCGAATTATTGTTGTGGTCTGCTTCAAGGCCTACTTTTGTCTGACCGGTTCCGTACTCATAGAAGAAGGGCCAGTGATGCATCTCTGTGACCCTGAGACCGGTGAATGACGAACAAACTACAAAGGAGCTTCGCATGAAGCATACGATTGTAGGAGAGCGAAGGCTTTAGCAAGTCATAGATAAGCGAATGAATGTCACTGCTGGCCTGCGGCTTAGGCAGGAAGATAGACCTAGACGGGTTTTGGCCCTCAGAAACAGCCGTCGAATGAGCCTGGGACCTTGATCGAGGCCAGTTCAAGAGGCTATCACGGCTAGTGTACACTGTTCGCTAGATGTTTTGAAACCATCTAGCTAGAGTTGTTGATGACTGAAGTGAAGATCCTTAAACCGCCAAGGCTTGAACGGCGTGCCGCCGATTACCAACCTCCTTCCAAGAGCCGAAAAGAAACCAGCGAGTAGACGGGTTATCAGAACCATTCACACAAAGAATCATCATCATCGTCTTCGCCGTTGTCTTCTTCCTCATCACCCTCAAGATCAATGTGGCCAGGAAGACTCCGCTTCAGCCCTTGTTCCTCGCAAACATTGCGTAGTCTCCGCATGCTGCGCGCGAACTCGTCACCATATTCATCGCTTATCGTTCTCGCGTCCAACGCAAACTCCTGCAGCTCCGGAGTCCCAGTTTTCCAGCCGCCGCCCAGGAACGGCCCCAGAAGCGGCACGTAGACCTGGCTCGGACATTCTTCAAAGGCGACGATGTCCCACAAACTGTCGTTGATAGTGAGGCGCTTGAGCTTCCGGGGCAAAACCTCTGACAGTGACGGCAGCGCTGCCAAATCTCTATCCTGGCCGTAGAAGACGCATAGAGGGGTGTTCAGCTCTTCTAGCACCTCGAGGTCCCGGAGAGAGTCGAATCTTCCCTTGACTGAGACGCTCAAGGCGTCGGGGTAGTCTTCGTCGCTAATATTATATTTGGCTGTCAAACGCAGCAGCGTGCTTCGTACATGACGGAGTGCTTGCCGCAGAACGGTTGTATCCTGGACATACGACTCGGGAATGAAACTGTCCAAGTAGAGGGATCTGAGACTCGGTGTTCGCTTTAGCAATGCTTCGATGCTGCTGAAAGTTGCCACCGAGCAATCGAGACGTAGGCTCGTCAGACTCGCCGCATCGGGAGGCGCAGGAAACGGCCATGCGACGTCGAAGCGTTGAGCGTCTTCATCCCAGGCCTCGATGCGAGGAGCTCTCCCCAGACGCAGGCTTTTGATATTGGGCAGATACAAGGACAGCATGACGAGCTCTTTCGGAATATGATCCCAATAGTGAGAAACATCCAACCTATAATAGCAGGTGACGTCAAGCTTTGTGAGGTTGCCGAACGTCGGGGGGGCGAGTGTCGTTCTTCAGACCATGGCGGAAGACCGCCGTCAGCCACTTGGCTCCCAGCAGGGCGAATTCGTTGTCTACCGTCAGACTCTCCAGCTGTTCACATTGCGCTAGGATCAGTGCTGAGGCGGCCGTGAGGTCGCTGTCGAAGATCGCCGTGATCCATTCTGCAGCACACGAGTATTGCGTCTCGTAGACGGCTTTCCTGACCAGCGTGTCGCTCATGTCGCTGGCAACAAGCGAAGGGCCGGTCCATTTGGTGACGATCCGCGCCCGCTCGTCGGCCAAATAGTCATAACGGTGCAACTCTCCTGTAAATAGCCGCACGCTTTTGATATGCTTTGTCAGATGAGGGCTTTCCAAGACGGTTCGAAGAAGCAAGGTAATTCTTGGTAAGCGATCGTAGGTCGAGCCGTTCGCAGTGATGGCAATATCGCGATAAGCCAGTGGCAGAGAGATTGGGCGTAGGTTCCGGCATGTTTGTGTAAGGCTGACGAGATCGGCGTTGGAAATCTGAAGGAGAATCGCGTCCAGAAGCTCGTTCGGAAGGGTTGCCAAAGAAGCCATGGTATGCTGGGCTGGGGAACTGCAAATAGTGTTAGTTGACGAATTACTCGTTAATTATACAATCCGATAAGGTCCGAATTGTCAAAATCATCATTTGGATGGAAATGGAAGCACCTAGAAGTTGGCGGTTTTCAAACCCATCTCCCCGAAGTACATGGACCGTTGCGAGGCGTCCAGGGGCACGGCACAAAGACACAGAAAGACATCAGATGAGACAGTAAAAAGTCGTTATAAAGCCGTGAACCGAGCACAAGTCTAAGACAAAGTCATTCTGCCACGTTGACATGGCAGCCAGGAGAAAACTCCTCAAAGGTAAACAAGCCTTGTGATATCAATCAGCCAATCATCCACCGCAAATCGCCGCAACGCCATGCCCGGTTGACCCCATCACTTCCCAGATGAGCCCGGCTTCCTCATACCCATATTACGAGCAGTGCCACGTACAACTTCACCAATACCCACAGTCTACTTGCCGGCGGCAACGCCTTCGACGAAGCTGAGGGCCTCCTCTGTAGGGACGCAGTCGATGGAACTCGTCTTGCTGTGGAAAGTCACACCGTAGCACTTGTCGGCGACGTGAACGATCTCGGGACGGAAGGTGGTGCAAATAAATTGCGTGCCGGCGTCCTGAGAGATGGATTGGAGAAGGCTGGCGACGGCGGTACGGTACTGCGCGTCCAAGTTGGCGTCGACTTCGTCAAAGATGACCATGGGACTGCTCTCCGTCTGCTGGAGGGCGAAGATGAGACACAAGGCACACAAACCTGTTTTGGCAAGTTAGTAACTGGGTCAGCAAAGGGACGAGGGTTGGCTTACTCTTCTGACCACCGCTGAGTTGCTGGATTCTCTGCTGCTCGTCGAGAGTCTTGGAGTTGAAGGACACGCTGATACCAACACCAGTGTAGTTTTCGACGCTGCCTCTAGCTTCTTCATCAGACTCGTCGGGGTCGACACGGCGGTCGGTACGGCGCTGAATAACCAAGCGACCGTGTCCGGCCGGCACGAGCTTCTCGAAGATGGTGGCAAACTCGCGGGACACCTGCTTGAATGTACGCTCAATAGCCTCATCCTTACGTTGATCAAGGTGGGCAACGAGCTCCTCAATGGACTCCTGAGACGCATCGAGTTCCTTGCGACGCTTGAGAAGCTGATCCTGTTGCTGAGTAAAGCTGTTGTACTGCTCGAAAGCCTTCTTGTTGACGTGCTGGAACTTCTTCAGCGCGTTGCGGACCTTCTTGAGCCTGGTGTCGATCTGTCGCGGGTCCATGTTCTCGTACTTGTCAAAGGCCTCTTCAGGCAGAACGCCAAGGTCTCTGATGGCCTTCGCGGCATCGGCAGCCTGCGCCGTGTACACAGCCTTTTTGGACATGCTCTTTTCGATCGCACCGCGCTGCTTGGCCTCCCTTGCAGCGACCGTGGCGCGGATCTCCTCCTGTTCCGCCTTCTTGGCTTCCCGACGGTCGAGCTTTGAACCAAGTTCTTCAATTCTAGCCTCGATCTCTTGCATCTTGGCCTCGATTGCCTTGGTCTCCTTCTGGAGCTTCTTGAGTTCGCGCTGAGCCTCCTTAAGACTGCCGGACTCGCCAGACGAGGTGTTGTTCTCGAAAGCTGCGCTGTTCAGCTGATCAAGACGCAGCTGCAGGTTCTGGTTGATGTCTGTCTCGAGAATTTGCTTCCGACTTTCGGCATCACGTCTCTTCTTGCTGGCATCGTTCCATTCCTTCTGGAGCCTCTGCACTTGAGCGTCCAACTCAACCAGATGTTTCTCCTCAGCGTTACTGAGGGCCTTCTTGAAATCAGACGCCAATTCAGCCTCATCAGCTGCCAGGCTCTCCGTGAACACCCTCATGTCCCGCTCGACTGATTCGCGGTGTCTCAGGGCGTCGCTCAAGCGCTTCTTCTCATGCTCAAGCTGGAAGTTCTTGTTGTTCAGCTCGTGTTTCAAAGGATCAAAGCCGGCCTCCAGTTGCCGCAGCTTCTGCGCAGCCTTCTGGACGTCACCCAAGGCGCGGGTGATTTCTTGATCCTTCTGCTCGATCAGAGTCCTGAACTCGTTGGCTTTTTCAAGCAGACGTTCGTACTCATCGCGCCACTTGCTGACAGCCTGAACTCCCTCGAGCCTAGATCGCCTGGGATCAATGTATCCACCAGTCATGGCACCTCTCTTGTTGGTCGTGTCACCGTCGAGGGTAATAGCGTCGACGCCGTGACTCCTCGCGTACTGGCCTCCTATGCTCAGGTTCGGGCACACGACGACCTTGCCGAATACTTGCTGGAATGCCTTCTCGAATGTGGGATCGTAGTTGATCTTGCTCAAGAGAGGGACGATACCGTCTGAAGATCTTGGCATGTTGATGTGCCTTGGGTGAAGCCGGTTGAGTGGCATGAATGTGAGCCTACCGCCGTATGATGAGCGCAGGTGGTTGGTCAAGTATGTCGCCGTTTGGTCGGTGTCCACAATGTAGTGGAACAAGCTGTTGCCGGCAATCTGCTCGACGGGAAGTCGGTAGGTGTCGCTGACCTCAAGCAGCTCAGCCATCGTCCCGTAGGCACCAGGGAGGTCCTCGGTGGCCTTCAGTCGACGGATGGTAGCAAGACCCTGAGCAGTGTCTCTGTCCATCATCGTGCTAAGCTCGCGGTCTGCGCGCTCCCTCTCTTGTCGCGCATCCGACAGAACGGTGTCGAGCTTCTCCTCCTGACGGACTAGCGCCTTCCTCTCATCGTCGAGCTTGTCCAGAATTTCCCTCGCCTTGTGCTCTTCCTCTGCAAGCTCGTGGCGAGTTCCGTTGAAGTTCTGCAGCTGCTCTCTGAGATTGGCAACCTCACTTTCTAGTTGCTTGATGGCGTTCTCGGTTCTGGTGACATCCTCGTCGGCCTCCATCTTGTTCGCCTTGTGGCTCATGAGTCTGGAGTGGAGATCCTCGATTTCGGCTCGCAAGTACTTATCACGCTCGCCCTTGTTCTTAAATTGGGATCCACGGCTTTGCTTGGTGAACAGACGGTTCCGTGCAGCTTCGGCAGTGTCCAGCTGCTGCTTCTTCTCCGATTCCTGGGCCTTTCGTCTGATGAACTCCGGGACGATGCTGTTGAGTTCCTGCTTCTTCGCGGAGATCTCCTCGATGGTCGCTGCGAGGTCAGCCTCGTGTTGCTGCTGGGCTTGAACAGCCGCTGACTGTCCGTCAGACAACGTCTTGACCTTCAGCTCTGCCTTCGCCTTGGCCTTTGCCGTTTCACGACGATCCTCCTCGAGTTGGCGGCGCTCGACCTTGGCCATATCCATCTCTTTCCTCAGCTTGTGAATTTCGGCCTCAAACTTGGTGACAAGCTTTTCGGCCTCCTTCAGTTCTGATCGAATCGAATCGGTATTTTCTAGACCATTCTGCCGAATGTTTTCGATGCGGTCAAGTTGTTCCTGAATTTGCTGCTGCTCCTGGTAGTAAAGCGCATACTCGAGACACCTGCGCTCGCGATCCTTGTCTTGAAAGCCTCGAAGTTCTTCCTTCTCTTCCTCCAGCTCGGCCAGACGCTCCTTGATGTAACCCAAAAGTTCGTCAATCTTTTCTCTCTTGTTGTTCGTTTCGTTCATGATCTTCAGCGACTCGGTTCGACGCGCTTCGTAGACCTGAGTACCCGCAACCTCCTTCAACAATGTGAGTCTGTCGGACTCCTTCATGTTCGTCAACGCCGTGACGCGACCCTGAGGGACAATGTAGTAAGGATTCGACCTCGAGAAGCCGGCTGCCTCGAGCAGGTTGATGACGTCGGTCTTTGTGACGACTTTGCGATCGACCGAGTATTCGTCCTTCTTGGTTCCGATGGTGCGGCGCAGAATGACCTCCTTGCCTCCGCCGTGGAAGCGCTCGTCACTGTTGTCGAAAATGATCTCGACGTACGCCGACATGACGGCGGATCCGGAACCTTCGTGCAGCAGGGCCTGCCGCTCTTCGCGGGTCATCTGGGTATAGGCATCGCTGAGGACGAAGCGGATCGCAGCGAAGAAGTTACTCTTGCCGGATCCATTGCGACCGACAATGACGTTCGTGCCGGGGGAGAAGGGCTCGATGACGGTCTGGTCCTTGTAGCTGCGATCGGGTCAGCGGGGTGAGGTTGGGCGATTGTTGTCGCAAGGGGCGCACAAACCTCTTGAAGCCCTGGATGATAATCTGTTTAATGTACATGGTTGCGGAGAGGGTGCAGCCTCAAGGGCAGCGAGATTGCGCGGTTGAAGTCGCTGACGGGCTTGATCAGGCGTCGCGCAAGATTTTCATCGGTTTGCCCAGGAGCTGCGACGGGATGTTGGTGATGGTGGGGATTGACGCGTCTGGGACGGGAACCGCGATACCCTCGACGTGAGATGGAGGCGCGTCGAATCTGGGGTGCGCTCATTTGGCAGGTGGCGCGTGCCTGAGGAACAAGTGCCCGGCTTGATTGGACAGTGCGGAACCCGTGCTAGACAGTGCATATACTGTGACTCTACCCCGGGTTTGTATATTAATCGGCCATGTCAACGTCCCGGCGGTTGCACGACGCTCATCCCGTCCCGCTTAAGGAGCCTAATAACCACTGCCTACTAGTGGCTCAAGAGCCGCAGATGAGATTTTCTTTGAGTCGGATTTGACAACGGCTTTTTTTTCTATTGGCAGTATTCAAGTACCGAGACGGCTTGTTTTGGCCGCTGCTCCCTGCTTTTCCTCTCTCGGTAACCTGAAGAGAGGAAAACCCCGTCATTCGCGGGCACGCTGACTCGATCTTGGCAAATTCAAATTCGTCTGGTTGTTCTCTAAGCTTATTCACGGCTTTGGCTGACCTTTCACGCGGCTGCGGCCGTTCGGTCGTTCGTTGGCTCAGCCTGATTGTAAACTACCTTGCCTAGCCACTGGAACACGGCGCTCGTGGTCGTAGGAACCTTGAAATAGCCAGACTGGGGGCTTGAGAATTCGTCAGTCGGTGGTTGAAACTGCGGTCCGAGTCGGACGCGCCGACCATAGTGCTCGTCGCATTGGGATGACTGACTCCGGCAGATGTGTCCGCGAATCTCCGCTTAAATACCAGAGACTCGTCAGAGGAATACCTGCCACCATCCTCGCCGAGACAGACATTACCAGAGGAGGGTGGATTGCAGCCGGTGGCTGATGGATGGTTGAGTGTGGAGGCGTCCCTGACGAGCTACCGCTCTTGGGTAGCATGGCAGGTCTTCCGGGGGCTGGCGAAGGAGACGCGGAGGTCCATGGAGCTCACGTAAGGGTTCAGCGCAGTGATCCGACACTTCCGCGTTGGCCTCCATCTGGTTGCCAGAGCCGGCGCCAGTGCGCATGCAAAGAGCTGTCTGTGTCTCAAGGTCGGGAAAAGTGCTAGACTGTGGGTGCGCCGGGCGACCGCGTGAGCGTGTCGGTGTGCCTGAGCAGCATTCATGATACCGGGCGATCAACGACTAGTTTGAGCTTCAACATGGATAGAGCTGGATCCATCCCATATGCACCCCGGTCGGGTCGCTGTCGAGCTACGCGCACTGACCATTTTGGTCCATACAGCGTCCACGTAAGGTACAACTCCCTGCCAACAACTGGCTGAGAGACCACGTATCATTGCAGCTGGATGAAGTGTCGGCACAGCTGCCAAAGTTGAGGCGATTCACTTGCTGGAGCCCCGACCCAGAATCTGTGGATGTAGGAACGCAATCTATCATGGGGGGGAAACGAGAGAGAGAAGACCGAGTTCTGGAGAAAAAGAGATAGCGAGAGAGAGGGCATGACAACTGACAGAGACAGAGGCAGGGGCAGAATGGCCGAGGCGGGTATGACATTCCAGGTCGCCCTGGAACAACCAGGGACGGACGGGACAGGCGGAGCTCGATGTGAAATGAGGCCATCGTAATCGGGGCAGTCTGAACTGCACTGGCTGGTTACATTGTCACTTTCATGTCAGCGATACCCTACGACACAGCAAAGCAGCGACCAGACAGCCAGAGGAATTGGCCGTCGGCCACATACTCTCCGACAACACCAAGCTTCTCTAAATCTCGAGAGGAGAGGACGGGTAGACAGAGAAGAAGAAAAGAGAATGACCCAAAACGAATCCGAGATGGCGTGCCGCTGGAACGCCAAAAACTTGGGACCCTGCGGCACTGCCAAGATTCCCAACCTTACCCCACGTCTTTTGTGCCAGCCGAACCAGCTTATTTCCAGTTCGAGGCATCAAACCAGGACTGGCCGTGGCCGCAGCTGCACGCCCTGCCTTAGCTATGCCTGTGATGATCCTCGCGCCGTCTCCTGCATCGCCAGTGCCAGCAATAGTCGCATCCGCAGCCCGCCCATCGCTGCCAATCCGGCTCCCATCCATCTCGTCCATCAAACTAGACACTCAATCCATCGATCCATCTAAACCAAAGGGTCATCCAGTCATCTATCATCTTTCAGTCTAGTCGTCGGATTTTCGGGAGGCGCGATATGGTGAGAGACTGCCTACTGCCCAATGCTGCCAATAGGGCAAAAAATGCATCCTGTCTGTATGTACCTAAGGTGAAGTGCCTGTCCAGGCTAGTCTCCAAGGGGTAGCCTGGTATGTTAATCGCAGGCTCGGGTTAACAGCTACGGTCAGATCTATTCAATCTGACTTTTTGTTCAGATGCGATGGAAGACGTAGAGTCTGCCGTCCGTTGACATGGCCTTTTATATCATTCACAGGTATTTGCTCACTTAGCCCCCGTTAATGAAGAAAAAATCACGCTCCGTTGTCAAGGGGGCAACGCCTGGTATGTGCGGAAGGTCGTCAACCAGAGAGACTCTTAAAGATCTGCCGTGGGTTGGGTCTCGTCTAGTCCAAGAAAAGTCAAGACATTGAGGCAAGCTCACCCGTCAACTCACGCAAGGGAGAAGGACATGATGACACATGCGGAAACTGGACTCCGATTCGCAGTTTTCAGAGATAGCACGTTAGCGGTGGGCGAGCATCGTGATAGGCTCTGTCGCGGTGGTAAGTGCCGAGCGGGAACCTTGAACGTGGGGATGATGGCAGAGACAGAACAAACTCAAAATAGAAAGGTTCAAGACTCTTAAAGGTATGTGTGTGAAACGCTGATTATACCGTTCTCAGCTTTTTCCAAAGCGTGTCTGAACCGTTGGTGTCAGTCGCAGCAAGGCTGCTCGAGTGTTCGCCGGCTTCAAATATGCACCATTATCTTCAACCTTTATCAGATCTGGCGCTGGCGGGTGGCGCCAAGAATACCAAAGTATTGGCATCGTGGTTGGATTTGATGACGCTTGAAAACTGTGAAGTGGATAAAGATAGCAGTCGCGTCGTAGAGGTGGTTCTGCAAACTCACGATGCGACTAAACAGTACCCTGATGTGAGAAATTGAGCTAAGGCGCAAAGCTGGTTGTAAGCCGCAGTGTGTTGTTGCCTTGCGAGTGGTAGCAAGACAGGGGACTCGATTTAAAGGGATGCAGGTTGGACGAAAAGGGACGATGAGATAGGTGTTGACATGAGGCAGCGAGGCACACCTCTCAATCGAAGTCTCAGTGTAAGGTCAGAGGCACTGGATGGACAGATGCAAAATGGCAGGAGGCCGGAGAGGACGACGACGACAGCAGCCGGCAGGGGTTATTGTTTGCTGGGGAGTGGAGGCGGACCAGGGGCGCTAGATGACGCTAAGGAAATTAAGCGAGACACCGTCGCTGCGTGAAGGAACGGCTGGCTTTCCTTCCATTTTTTTTTCTCTCACGGGCCCACGGGTAATTATAAAAGTACTGCAGGCATACCTTTAAGACTGTCCGGGCCCCTCCACCCCAAATTTTCCCTCCAGAGCGCAGTCCCGCGGCCACCAGAGGTGCTGCCCTTTTTCAACCGGACCCCATCCAGCCTCGGATCGCACCATTTGATTGGCCCAACGGTCCACGCCTAGCCAGAACCACAGGCAACCAACAGCACCACGACAGGCAACTGCAGCTGAGATCCCTTATCCTTAGGCCACCACAGCAGCACCAACAAGCAGCAGCACTGCATTCCCGCCTCGCACCTGCCGGCCACTGCATCCAATTATCCACCCAAAGGCGCGTCGCTTCCTTCCCACTTAAGGCGTCGTCCCTCTTGCCTTCTGGAGCCTCACCTCTCGCGGTGCCTTCTTTCCTCGCCCCGGTCTGCAATCACCACGTGCGCGCAACAGACACACCCACCTCGAATCATCACCATCACCAATCGATTCTCGTGCGCATCACGCTTGCATCGCAACGACAACTTGCAATCAACTAGTCTGTCGACTGCTGCCATTTCTTGGTCTCGGATCTAAAAGTCCGACTCGACCCGGCACGGCGATATCAATTGGATCCTGCTTGCCCGATGCATGCAAGGTAGCCGCTTGTTCTTAAGCAAGACTCGGCCTGATCCGCAGTGGACGGGATCGCGATTGCTCTCTGGCCCCATCCAGACTGATGCTCATCACTCCCACCCGCTTGCTCTAGAGACAGGTACGTATCTTATTCTCTTAGCCGGCATCTGCTCTGCCCCGACATCTGCACGACACACCCTTTCTCTCATATCTCTGCAATATTCGCCTTCTGATTGGATCGCTCGGTCCGGCACGTCTCCATGCCTGTACCGCAAACGCATTCCATTATCCGTGTCATCCCACCTCCATCAGCTTCCCCAGCTGTCATGATTCAGACTCAACCCAAAGTGCATCACCTTCGTTTGGGCAAGTCAGGATGGCATACACCACGTGTTTAGACTTCCACGTTTCTCATTCTTTATTTTTCGCCCCATCCATGCCGACACCCATATACCCGCCATGCCCCCTTCATCCACTTTCAACAAACTCACCACGGGCTCCTTGAGACGCCGCTAATACGCCAGCAGAAGCCCAATCTATGATGAAACTCCCATCAAGTCCATCATAATACAAGATGGCGTCGAGGTGCGTTTTCTTCTATCCGATCATCGCGATCGCCCGCGATCTCATGCCAGAACTAGCACTAACCTTGTTACTGCAGACTTGACAGATTGGTCACGTGAGTAAATCCACACGGCAACCCAGGCACATCCGCTTGTCACGTTCCATTCGCTCGTTATGTGGATCGTGCAGGATATAGCCATCTTTCAAGGGGTCACCATATTCGTCGTTCAGAAGATAGCTGACGTCTTGCAGGATTCTCGAAACGGGCAGCACCCGTCTCATTCGTGACACTGCTGTCAATCAATTGGCTGACTGGCAGAAGCAGCACCCAGATGAGCTGTTCAACCTTCTTTCCAGAGTTGTCCCCTATCTTAGACATAAGGAATGGGAGACACGGTCAACAGCTGCCAAGGCCATTGGCAAGATCATTGAAAACGCGCCTCTCTATGACCCAAACGAGGATGAAGGAGATTCCGCGCCAATCAAGAAAGACGAGCCGGAGGAGAACGGCCACGTGAAAAAGGAGGAGGAGAAGGACGTCCCATCTTTTGCTACCGATGAGCTCCTGAAGTTAGGGACGCTCAACGTTGAACACATCATCAAGCATGGCCGGCAATTATTACGAGGCGGCAATATCGATTTCGCCTTGGCCTCATTAGACCCCTCTGCACGACTTGCACACCAAAAGAAGACCCTCAATGGACGACTAGGTCTCCTTGGCAGGGTCTTCGAGGACGCCGAGATGCCCGTCCTCGTGGAGAAGGACCACAGTCCCATGACTCCCCAAGATTCAGCCAACGGTCATAATGGAAGCAAGGAGAATGCCTCCCAAGGCCAAAGTCAACCGGCAGAGGAAGCAGGATTGAGTTCAAGGCAACTCAATGTGCTAAAGAGGAAACGCAAAAGAGAGTTGCAGAAGGCCGCTCAAGGAAAGGGCGGATTTGGAGATCTTTCCATTAGGAGGACGACCACCGCTGGTTCAGAGGGTTTCGACGACACACCGATGCCCGATGCCGATTCAAAGCAAAAGAATGGAAAGGTCAACGACTACTTCAACCTGGACAGACCGGCCGACGTCGATGAGGAGTCAAAAGTCGTCAGCGAGTTCAAGGGGCCTGTGATTCCGATCAAGTCCGAGATTGAGGCGGACGAGACCATGGAGGGTGCTGAATGGCCCTACGACCGACTTTGCGACTTCTTGAAGGTGGATCTTTTTGACCCGTCCTGGGAGACGCGGCATGGAGCCGCAATGGGCATACGTGAAGTAATTCGTGTTCATGGTGCTGGAGCCGGCAGGATACGATCCAAGTCTCGGGCTGAGAACCACCGCTTGAACCAGGCCTGGCTCGACGATTTGGCTTGCCGACTCTGCTGTGTCTTGATGTTGGACAGATTCACTGACTACAGTTCGGACACCTCCGTGGCACCAATTCGCGAAACGATTGGTCAATCACTTGGCTCAGTCCTTCGACACGTTCCGGCAGACTCAGTCCACGGCATCTACAAGATCCTCTATCGCATGGTCATGCAAGATGATCTTCATCTGGAGATGCTCCAATGGTCGGTTTGCCACGGTGGTATGGTCGGTCTCCGATATGTCGTCGCTGTCCGAAAAGACCTGCTCTTGGAAGATAATGAGATGATTGACGGAGTCGTACGTCTCGTCATGAAGGGTCTGGAGGAACACGATGACGATGTCAGGTCAGTGAGTGCTGCCACGCTCTTGCCGATGGCGAAGGAATTCGTCACTATGCGCCCTGGCTCCATCGACGGACTCATCAACATTATGTGGGGAAGTCTCGCGGATCTCGGTGATGACCTGAGTGCAAGTACTGGCAAGATTATGGACCTTCTTGCGACGCTCTGCAGTTACCCCGAGGTTCTACAGGCTATGGAAACATCCGCCGCGCAAGATGAAGAGCGTTCGTTCACTCTGCTCGTACCGCGACTCTACCCCTTCCTTCGACACACAATTACGTCTGTCCGACTCGCCGTGTTGAAAGCGCTCATGACATTCGCCAACCTCGGCGCCAAAAACTCCCGCGGCTGGCTCAATGGCAGGATCTTGCGCCTCATCTTCCAGAACATCCTCGTCGAGAGAGATCGTGAAACACTCAATATGTCTATTGATGTGTGGACAGCCCTTGTGCGATCTCTTTCGCAGACTCCTGACGTGTTGGCTGATGAGTTTGCGGCACACGTCGACCCGTTGATGAGGCTAACTCTACATCCTGTTGGTGTGTCACGGCATCCCCTACCCATGCCTGCGCATCTCTTCCAGAGACCTTCAGGCGGCACTTACACGGCAGTCACTGCAACACCCGCCCGCAAGGCATCATCTCCTGAGGGTCCTGAGCGAGCCACCAAACGCCGCCGGAAGTCTGCCAAGACCGATGACGCGCCCGTCGCGACGCATACACATGATGTCGATGGCCATATGATCCAAGGAGATATCGACTTGGTTGGCATGGACACACTTATCCGTTCGCGAGTTTCGGCTGCCAAGGCGATGGGTCTGATCATGTCCTTCATTCCGAACAGCCACATGGCAGAGTACGATGAGCTCATCACCAGTGGTCTCGCAGACAGGAACGCCTCCACACAGCTAGCGGCTTGCATGGTCATTGACGAGTACGCCAAGAACAACACAGCAGCCGAAGGACCTCAGAGATTTGTGGCACCCTTGCAAAAGATTATTGAGGCGGAGCGGCCCTCTCACTACGGAGACCTAGTCAGCTACATGCATCGCGTACGATCCCAGTGTCAGCAACTTCTCAACATGTTCCGCGATCATGGCAAAGTCTCAAGCGGAAGACTCCCTACACTCGCCGTTCTGGTTCAGGGAGACGAGCAAGCTGGGCCTGGTGCGTTCTCCATCGCCGTCGCAGACAAAGTCGTCGGCGAAGACTTTGACAAGCTCAAAAAGGCAATGTCGCCCGGACAACGCTTGGTGGCTAGCCAGCAGCTCGGGGAAGCCAGAGATGTGGCCGCGTCAGCCATCACCGACGCCAGGACTGCCAAAGAAGCTCGGGATGTGCGCATTAAGGCTGCTGCTGCTTGCGCTTTGGTTGCGATCAAGGTTCTTCCGAAGAAGCCGAGTCCTCTCATCAAGGGAATCATGGACAGCATCAAGACAGAAGAAAACCAGGAACTTCAATGTCGTTCCTCTGCCACGATTGCCAGTCTCGTCCAGCTGTTCAATGAGAAGGGCCGTCGCGGGCCTGCCGACAAAGTGGTCTCCAACCTCATCAAATTCTCATGTGTTGAGGTTGCGGAGACGCCCGAATTCCCCGTACATGTAACCAAGACTGATTGCGTGCTCTCCATGCAAAAGGAAGAAGACCGAGTCGATCACGCAGACGCAGCCAAGTGGGCGAGGGAGGCCAAGGCGGCGCGCATCACCAGACGTGGCGCCAAGGAGGCTCTTGAAATCCTGTCCAGAACGTATGGTGCCGAACTACTCACGGCCGTGCCAACTGTGAGAACGTTTATGGAAGAACCTCTCGTGAAGGCATTCAGTGGCGACTTGCCCGCCGAGGCACGGGACCCGGAGAACACCTTTGGCCAAGAAATCGTCGACGCGTTGTCACTCATCCGGACTCTCATGCCAACTCTCGACAAAGCCATTCATCCGTTCGTCATGGAGAAGGTGCCGCTGGTGATCAAGGCCTTGCATTCCGAATTGTCAGTGTTCCGCTATATGGCAGCGAAATGCATGGCCACTATCTGCAGCGTCATCACTGTGGAGGGTATGACGGCTCTTGTCGAAAAGGTGCTCCCATCCATCAGCAACCCTGTCGATCTCAACTTCAGACAAGGAGCTATCGAGGCCATCTACCACTTGATTGCCGTGATGGGCGACGCCATTCTACCATATGTCATCTTCCTCATCGTTCCCGTCCTCGGCCGCATGAGTGATTCGGACAACGAGATTCGTCTGATTGCAACAACCTCGTTTGCCACCTTGGTCAAGTTAGTGCCTCTCGAGGCCGGTATCCCAGATCCTCCAGGTCTGTCCGAAGAGCTTCTCAAGGGTAGAGATCGTGAAAGGACTTTCATTTCGCAACTGCTCGATCCCAAGAAGGTGGAGAGTTTCCAGATTCCCGTCGCCATCAAGGCCGAACTTCGTTCATACCAGCAAGATGGTGTAAACTGGCTGCATTTCCTCAACAAGTATCACCTCCACGGCATTCTCTGCGACGACATGGGTCTTGGTAAGACTCTGCAGACCATCTGCATGGTTGCCAGTGATCACCACAATCGCGCGGAGGAGTTCGCCAAAACCGGTGCTCCCGATGTTCGTCGTCTTCCGTCTTTGGTCGTGTGCCCTCCTACGCTGTCTGGCCACTGGCAGCAAGAAATAAAGACCTATGCCCCGTTCCTCAGCGTCACGGCCTACGTCGGTGTGCCTGCTGAGCGCAAGACGATGAAGGACAATCTCGATAAGACCGACATCGTCATCACCAGTTACGACGTCTGCCGCAACGACGCAGAAGTGCTCGCCAAGTACAACTGGAACTATGTCATCCTCGACGAAGGTCATTTGATCAAGAACCCCAAGGCAAAGATTACGATTGCTGTCAAGAAATTAGCAAGCAATCACCGTCTGATTCTGACTGGTACTCCCATCCAGAACAACGTTCTTGAGCTGTGGTCTTTGTTTGACTTTTTGATGCCGGGATTTCTCGGTGCGGAGAAAGTGTTCTTGGACCGGTTTGCCAAGCCCATTGCCGCCAGTCGTTTCAGCAAGGCATCATCGAAGGAGCAGGAAGCTGGTGCATTGGCTATCGAAGCACTCCACAAGCAGGTACTCCCGTTCCTCTTGCGACGTCTCAAAGAGGAGGTGCTTGATGACCTGCCACCAAAGATCTTGCAGAACTACTACTGCGACCTGAGTGATCTTCAGAAGAAGTTGTTCGACGACTTTACTAGGAAGCAAGGCAAGAAGCTCCAAGAAGAGGCTGGGCGCGAAGACAAGGATGCCAAGTCACACATTTTCCAGGCCCTACAGTACATGCGAAAGCTCTGCAACTCGCCAGCAATGGTCATGAAGCCGACGCACAGCATGTACGATGAGACTCAACGCATCCTTAACAAGCAGGGAACTAGCCTCGAAGATCCGGTTCACGCTCCGAAGCTGACCGCGTTGAGAGATCTGCTTGTCGACTGCGGCATTGGCGTGGAAGAGGCTGAGTCTAATGATCCACTCTACCAGCCGATCAAGCCCCATCGTGCCCTTATCTTCTGCCAGATGAAGGAAATGCTGGATATGGTCCAGAATACCGTCCTCAAGAACATGTTGCCCGGCGTTTCTCACCTGCGCTTGGATGGTTCAGTCGAAGCCAACAAGAGACAAGACATTGTGAACAAGTTCAACAGTGATCCATCATACGATGTGTTGCTCTTGACGACCAGTGTCGGAGGTCTGGGTCTCAACCTCACGGGTGCCGACACGGTCATCTTCGTCGAGCATGATTGGAACCCGCAGAAGGATATGCAGGCTATGGATCGCGCCCATCGAATTGGCCAGAAGAAGGTTGTCAACGTCTACCGTCTTATTACCAGGGGCACGTTGGAGGAGAAGATTCTCAGTCTCCAGCGTTTCAAAATTGACGTTGCATCAACTGTCGTCAACCAGCAGAATGCAGGCCTGTCTACCATGGACACAGATCAGATATTGGACTTGTTCAACCTCGGAGATACAGGACCTAGTCTAATATCCGACAAACCAAAGAACGCAATGGAGGGCAGGGAAGAGGACATGGTGGATATCGAAACGGGTGACGTGGTTACAGGCAAGCAGCCCGGCAAGAAGGCTTGGCTTGATGACCTGGGCGACCTGTGGGATAACAGCCAGTACGAGGAGAGTTTCGACCTGGATGGTTTCTTGAAAACCATGCAATGAGACACGGAACCATCGAATCAATGACCCGGAGTTTGGCTTGGCATCTAGATTTTGACGAGAGCGACTTGGATGCTCTTATGTTTGAGGGCACGAGAAGCCTTATGCGTCTCTGTATTCATTACGAAATCGTATGTGCGAACTTTATGTACCATATCATAGTATTGACTCCTAAAAAGGGAGTCAAGGGTGGAGTGGTGGGCAAAACTGCCACACTTAAACATGCATCTTTAGAGCGTTACGAATTACCCAATAACTCTGATCAACAACGTTGAAATCGTCGAGACCTTTTGTACTTTCTTCTCGATTGTGGGTAAGTCAACCCGAGACCCGTTTTTCTCGACATTTTGTTTGCAACTACAATTCTCAAATCGATCCTGAAAAATTACACGCCACAGAACCAAGATGGCCAACATGGGCATTGCCCAGAAGGGGCTCATCCAGTATATGTCAGACTTGCACCTCGAAGTTGGCAACCAGTATTCTACGTTTGACTTTCCAGCCATGTCACCCTACCTCCTGATTGCTGGAGACGTAGGCAGCTTGGCCGACTACGAGGAGTACCTCGCCTTCATCCGCCGTCAGACGAACCGCTTCGAGGGCGTGGTGCTTGTCCTGGGCAACCACGAGTTCCACGGCCTTGACCACGACAGCGCGATTGAGCGGGCGCGGCGGCTTGAAACAGAGCCATCTCTGGAAGGGAAGCTTCACATTCTACACCGAGATAGATTTGACATCTCCGGCTCGCTGGTGACGATTCTGGGATGCACGCTGTGGTCTCTGGTTCCCGACGAGGCGAGGGCGGCGGTGACGGCCAAAGTCAAGGACTTTGAACATATCGAAGCATGGACGGCTGATGATCATAACGAGGCGCATCTGGAAGACGTCACTTGGTTGAGGAGGGAATTGGGCAATGTGCCGGAGGAGAGGTCGGTCATTGTGGTCACGCATCACGCGCCGTCGATGGAGGGGACGTCGGAGCCCAGGCATAGCGGCAGCGTTTGGTCTTCGGCGTTTGCGACGGACCTATTGGGGGCAGGAGGTTGGGAGAGGGTTCGGTGTTGGGTGTTTGGGCATACACATTATTCGACGGATGAAGTGGTGCAGGGAGTTAGATTGTTGAGTAACCAGAGAGGATATGTGCGCGACGGGGGAGTTGCGAAGGATGGATTTAATCCCGGCAGAGTTATCGCGCTGATTGAGAATGAGTTTTCTGACAGGCCACAAAGACATAGATAGAAAAGCAAAAAACGCCCAATCATTGCAGAGACTGTGTTCTGTCGCGTCCTTGATCGTCGTCCTCGTCATTGTCCCCGTTGTCGTTGTTCGGCTTCGATTGTCGTCCCCCGTCGTCGTCTCCGCTGGTCGTCCGTCGTCTCTAGCGCAGTTCCTGCTGACCTCATAGCTGCCCAGGGCTGTTTGGCTGCAGCTGTGACGCGCCTATCTAAACGGCGGGGTATTGCCCCGCACCTGTGATGCTCCGTAGGTAGTGGGCGCCAAACCAGCTCCTGTCCTCGAAATCCAGAACATTCCACGACGCAGCGATTTTTGAACCACAACGACAGACGCCCTCTTGGCGACATACATCGCATCGCCAAACAACCGCCAAAATGCCTGTCGACTACAGCAAATGGGTAAGTCGCGCAGTCCCCGTACCCCGCAGTCATTCAGCCGCTAATCAAGAATCCTCCACAGGACGCGTTGGAGCTCAGCGACGACTCGGACGTTGAAGTGCACCCCAACGTCGACAAACGTTCGTTTATTCGCGCCAAACAGAACCAAATACATCAGGAACGACTACAACGAAAGCACCAGATAGAGACGCTCAAGTACGAGCGCATCATCAACGATGGCCTCATGAAGCGTATCTCGGGCTTGCTCGAAGCCCTGAAATCCCACGCTTCCGAGGCAGAGACGCGCAACCCTGGAGAGGTGGCCTTCCAGGCCGTTATGGAGTCCGCAGGCAAGCCCGAGGACGACCAGCCTCCCCCGCGCCCTGAAGGCGTCCACAGCGAGTCGGAGCCCCTGCCTACCTTCTCCAAGATGATGGCCGTGCTACTGGACCAAGTCAACAAGGAGCTGGACGAGAAGAAGCCCGAGAACCGCTACCAGGGCATGCTCGAGGGTGTCGAGGGGCACTTGAACAAGGTGCAGGGCCTGCAAAAAGAGCTGCTGGCCAAGCTTGCCGAACTGGAAAAGGAGGAGGGCCGCAAGATTACGAGCGAGGGGATCCACACGGGCTTCGATAGCTCCCACGTCAACAAGTCCAAGTCTGAGGGCAAGGAGCCGGAGCGCAAGCCGGAGCTGCTCAACCCCAACTTTGACATGTCGCAGACACTTCCCCCGAAGGACTCCAAGACCTCTTACGACGACGATGAGGAAATCGAGGCGTCGCCCGCCGCGAAGAAATTTGCGCAGATCAAGGCCGCGGACTACTCTTCCAGTCTCGCGTATCTGTCGAGTAACCCTCAGATTCTGACAGAGAAGGAGACGGATGGGCTTCTCGTCCTCGCGTTCGACGCGGCCCTCGAGGGCAAGGACGACTACTGCCGGCAGTGCGTACACCAGGCGCTGCTTCTGCAGTACTGCCGGGCGCTGGGCAAGGACGGTGTAGGCATGTTCTTCAAGCGTATCACGACAAAGGGACATCAGGCTCAGGATGTGTTCTACAAGGATGTCCAGGACACGTACGGCAAGATCAGGAACCGCGCGAGGGAGATTGTCAAGGAGCGCGCCAACGAGCCGGAAGGCGTGGAGCAGATCCAGCTGCATGCCGTGGAGCCCGGCACGGAGATCAAGATTACCATACCGCCTGAAGGTAGCGAGGACCCGGCGGTCAAGGAGGGCCGGGCCATTTTTGAGGGGTTCAGCGCCGAGTTCCGCAAGGCGCTCGAGAGCGGCAGCTTGGACGAGGTGAACAAGGTGCTCGGCAACATGAAGGTTGACGAGGCGGAGGACATTGTCGGCAAGCTTAGCGAGGTGAGTGGGCTCTTTTCATTTCTTTCGATACGAACGCTTCTGTTTGATGAGACATGTTTTACTGACGAGATTGCGAATTGCAGGCCGGTATTCTGAGTCTCGAGGAGCAAATTATCGATGCCACGACGGAAGAAGGCCAGAAGGCGCTCAAGGACATGGAGGCAGCAGCCGGCTCGGAATCCGGCTTCGCGCCGGACCCAGAGTAAAGCAGATGAGGATGAGCTGTGTGTTTGGGGCCGAGGTCCGAACACATGAGGGACGAGTATGATGATGGGCAAAGACTGATGACCATGTCAAAAGTAAGCAAATTAGATGAAGAAAATAAGAGCAGCATTCGAAGAATTGTACCAAGGCGTTGATGAACCAGTGGTAGGCGAGATTCCTGAGTCAAGGATTAAATATCCGCTGATAAGAGTTCCGATGCCAGTAAATAACTGCGCATCACACAGCCCCAGGACACACCGCAGAAATGATCAGTAAAGCCCACATTGCTTACAGCCAAGAGCAACAGGAATGGATTCACACTTTGTTGAATGCTTTTTCAAGCTTCTTTCTGTCAGCGATTGGAAGATTTGACTCTGTACTGTCTACCCGAAAACTCTCGGAAAGGTAGAAGGAGATGATAGTCACTAGGATTAGCCTCACTATGCCTTCCGTGGGGCGAAAAGTTCAAATTGCGACCGTCGTCGTCGGGAAGGCTGCCAAGTGAGTTATACACCAAAACATAGTATGCGTAGATCAGAGTCATCATGAAGAATCCGGTTCCAAGAAATCCGGTGATGACCTGTGGAAGAACACTCAGCTTGACTGCTTGATAAGACCGTTTTTATTTTTTTGGGATGGGTTGGGGGGGGATGGGCTGCTGCAGGGCCAGAGATGTCAGAGTTAGCTTCCAGCTCTGCAGGGTCAATAAAACAGTCAAGCGCCGTCGGGTTTGAATGACGATGGCTCTCATGTATGTAGGTCAGAGTGATAGTGACTATTTGTCAAGCAAGAGGCATGAGCTCAGTTGCCTGGAGCAATCTTGACGAGTTTCGTCAGCTGACAACGGATTGCACATTTCGCTGCAGGGTCATATAATAATGCATAAAGTGGCATTGATGATGGCCCAATAGCCGTGTTGTGTAACGTGGTCATCATGACCCGAGCCAAGACACAGAATGTTCTTGATGAACAAGTAATGTTCGTCCGTTTTTCTTGACTCTGCCTATGTCCCAAGAAGGTCTCAGGTTCCTGGAGGTGCAGGGAGAATATGATACAAAGCCAGTCATACGCCTAATAAGATGAAAACGTGTCTCTTTCGGCTGCCAGGTCAGGTACTATAATCTAGAAAGTGACAATAATAAGAAGTCAGGTCTGACGGCAGGAAGGCTGCGTCGGCGACTAGGACAGCTGGACAGACATTCAGTTCCACTCGGTAATCGCGCACATTCACGGCATCCTCCTGGGTGAGGAAATGGAAGCTATTGAGCATAGGAAACACATTTTAGTCTGGGTCAGGTGAGTTCCTGAGCGGGCAAACTAGCAAAATGATTCGCATTGGCACATTATCAAGTTGTAGACCTTAGTAGGAAGAGCTGCATCATTCCATTATCAGAACAATCCAATTGGCCACGTATTCTCCTGTATGACGATCGACTTCGAACTTGGAAAAGGATGAGATACGCGCTTCAAACACTTGGCACCCCTCTCGAAAGCCAGAGTATGTGTGGGCCGTAAGATGGCAGTGGATTAGTTTTCATTGGTTGATGGCATAACTACGGCTGCTGCCTGACTGCAGGTACACATATGAACTTACCCCTCAGCATATTCAGCCGCCTGCGAAGCTCATTTACCTAGGTCACGATCTCCAAAGTCAGCTGCAGGTTCGCCGGCAAGCTTGATGCGTACGTAGGCGTGGATGAGGCTCTTTGTGCGAAGATTAAGCTCGTTGCCTGTTTCTGTCTCTTATGCAAATCCACTTCTCCATTCAGTCTTGGCGCAATTGATAGTCAACATCCACGATGGACGCCTTTGGCATGATCCCGAACATCATCGCCACAATCCAGGCAACCTACAAGGTTATCAAGTTTTTCGAAGAAATAAAGAGCTCGGGACTTGACTGCAACAGATATATATCTGAAGCAAGCTCTTCCTGCATAGCCTTGCAGCAAGTGCGAGAACGCCTCGATTCAAATCTGGCAGATGGACGCACTGTAGAGCCTTGGTTTCGCCACTTGCAGGCTCTGGCCGGCGAGGACGGAGTGCTGAAACACTACACGAGCGACATGGAGCAAGTTGCAACCATTTTGATCGAAGTCAAGAGTTATCGCTTCCGACGGATCTTTGTATGGCATCGCGAGAAGGAGAAAATCGAAGAAATCTTCAAAAAGGTCGAGCGGCACAAATCTGTTATCCAGCTTGCATTGTCCCATGATCAATTGTAAGTCTTGGAACCTTTCGAAGCCTGGTATGTGGAATATCATCATCTGACCAGGTATACCAAGTTCCTTTCCCGGCCATACCCATGAAGTTCTGAACAAGGTCGAAACCCGCATCAAGACGACCGCGAGTTTACAGGCAACAGAGAAAGCACAATCGGATAAAGAGAAAGTGATCAAATGGATATACCAGTCTGCCGTGAATCACGAACATTTTCAACAGGACTATAACGCTGCTGCACAGGATGGCACAGGACAGGCGTTCTTGAGCTCTGACAATTTTCAACGATGGCTAGAAGGCCCTTGTGCGACCATCTTTTGCCCTGGCCTACCAGGGGCAGGCAAGACTGTCATGGCTTCTATCGTGAAGTCCCATTTAGACGAAAAGATGATGGGCAGCAATCATCCCACAGCTATCTTGTACTTCAACTACAAGCGACACCTTGAAGATCACAATCATCAGACACTCCTTCTGGCCATCTTAGCTCAATTTCTATCTCGGAGAGAGAAAGTTCCCGATCGCCTTTTGAAAACTTGTGAGCGACAAAAGTCACTACATATGGACGATATCATACCTATCCTCGAAAGTCTTGTCCAGTCATCCCACAGGAGCTTTCTCATCATGGATGCTTTAGATGAGTTTTACGATGACGACGGGGCTCGTACTCGCTTTTTAAATCTAATTCAGCGAATTCAGGCTTCCGGTAGTCTGAGAATTATGATGACGGCTCGGTCACACTTGACTGATGATCTCGTTTGACTTTCGTCAAAGCATCGCGGATCGTATTGTGGAAGCCTCGGCAGGAATGTTAGTGCCTACCTAGCCTCTGGCCAACTTGTTTGTTTCACTATATCTAACCATGGCATGATATTGTTTTGTTTAGTTTCCTACTCGCAGTCCTGCATTCAGACTCCCTGAAAGATGCGTACAACGAGTATGAAGTCGAGGATATCTTGGAAAACCTGTCTAAAGGGCCGGATGCCTTGGACAGGGCGTACGAGGACGCGACCAAACGTATCGATCATCAGCCAGCGAATCGGAAACATTATGCTCGACTCACTATTTCCTGGATGGTTCAATGCCTCCAACCAATTTCACCAGTGGAACTTCAGCACGCTGTAACCAAGCCCGAACACATAGAGAGGGGTCTCTCAGCATCGGCCCTTGTGAAGATAGATGCTCTTGTATCTTTCTGCGCCGGACTCATCACGATCGACCACGAGTCGAATGTCGTTCGATTCGTTCATTACACCACACAAGAGTACTTCACACGAGACCGGCTCACAAAGTGGCTGCCAGGTGCAGAATTGGGTCCAGCACAGTTCTGCACTGCGTACATGATGAACTCCAAGCTTTTGGAGGCTATAGAAGACACGCATAAAACTTGGTTAGAACACGTGAGAGAACGTGAAGAGTCGCTAATGTCCTGTCAAAATCCGGACATGTTTCAGGGAGACGACTCTTACCTGCTGATGCGACCCGAAAACACGCTTGCGAACTGGTCGCTCTTGGGGTACTGCAAGAAACACTGGGGTTCGCATTGTTCAGAATTTCAGAAGCCCCTGCAGAATCTGCTCCTGAACTTTCTCACAGGGCCAGCAATGATCGTGTATCGCGAACAAGACTTGCGGTGGCGTGCGAACTTCTGTCCCGTGTCGCCATATGGAGATGTTGCAACTGGTACCAGCTTTATCGGTCAAGCCCAACTGCGGCAGGTCACCCCGATATCAATCTGCTCTCGATGGGGTCTCAGCCATCTGATAAGCAAATTATTGGATCAAGGCTCCGACACTCAAGTGGCACCGATGCTACAGGAAAAAGGTCCCGGCCGCGCCGACTACGGGTGTTCCTGGCTTGGGTTCCGCCACATAGCCCTTGACGAGCCGTTCTTACTCGCCTGTCGGATGGGGCATGTGGAACTTGCAACCTTGCTGCTTGCACGCACCTCGATACGGGACGACGTTTATTACGAAGCTTTCCGAGCAGCGGACGAGAAAAAGGATCTTGATATGCTTCACCTTATCATCACAAGGTGCCCCCTGGATACCATATCCCTCAATCGAATAGCCATGTGCTCTTCTATGGACGAAGCTCGGATCAAAAATAGTCTCCTCGTTCGTTCGCTACATATGTCGCCTGATGAGAATCTTGAGGGATTCGAGGTATTATTTGGCCGGCCGAATGCATCTTTCTGGGTGGAGTATCTGCTTGAGCAGGGCTTAGACTCCAACAAGACGTACCTGGGGTATCGGACTGGTATTGAGATCGCCGCTGCAGCTGGCTGCCTTGAGAGTGTCCGTGTTCTGCTGAACTATCCGGATGTACAAGTGTGCTACGCCGACAAATTGGGTGCGTTGGAACTCGCGGCAAAAGAGGGCCACTTGGGAGTTTTCCGCGCACTGCTGTCTCATGTTTCGAGTATTCCGAATATGGCCGACTTGGTTCAATGCAGTGTTGGCCGAGCCTTCAAACTTGTTGCCAGAGTCGCTTCCAGGGATCCTCGGCCGTCACATGTGCCAATCATGAGGTCCTTGCTTGAGTACGAAGACTTCAGTCGCCTGCCGTTCAATCAAGTGAAAGAGGCCATACAGACTGCAGTCTCCAGTCGCTCCGACTACGACCGATTAGATGAGCAACATGCCATCTTAGATTTGCTCTTGCATCATTCTAGCATTGACTTTCAATGCAAAGACATCCACGGACGCACGCTGTTGCAAATCGCTGTACCGCATGCGCTGGCTCGTAGTGTACCCATCAGTGACAGGGCAAAGGAATCGGTGCTTGCTGATGAAAAATACACACGCACATTGAGTATGTTGCTCCAACATCCTAGCTTCGACTTCAGCAGCCAATACAACCCTCTGCTCGAGTTCTTGACGAAGCACCATGTGCACATAGACGAACAAAAGAACCGGGGTCTGGACATCATTCTCAAAATTCAAATGCTTCTGAAAGACTCTCGGTTTCAGCCAGATATCCCCGACGAAAGCGGGCGGACAGCTTTGTCACATGCATCGGAATACCATGCCGAGTACCTTGTTAGAATGCTCATTCAACATCCGCTCGTCGATGTGAATTCAAGAGATGCCTCTGGTCGGACGCCACTCTCCTATGCGGCGGGAAGCGAACATAGGTACTCCAAGATATCCGTCGTACCGATCTTGTTGGAAAATGACTCTGTCAGAGAGAAAGCGAATTGCCCCGACACAGCGGGAATTACACCTTTGATGTACAGCTGCAGGCTTGGTAAAGTAGACCAGGTGGGATTATTGTTGGATGTTGCGGCATCGGAAGCCAACCTACGTGATCATCATGGCCGAACGCCGCTTCTTCATGCTCTCCAGGCCGGGCCTTACCATTACAACGATTGTGAACATGAGCCACTCACAGTGCTCCTTGCAAATCCTAATATCAAGATCAACGCCAAAGACAACGATGGGAGAAGCACTCTTTTCTATGCGTTCAGACACCAGATACCAGTGTGTGGAGAGCGCGACATCTGGTCAAAAAGAGAATGTCGCTGGTCAGACACACCACGTAGAAACGACCGGGATCCTCGGCCGACTCTAAAGAGGGGGCCCAATATATCGTTTCTTTTGCAGCACGAGGACCTGGAAATTTCGAGAGGGCTCCTGGAAATGCGTGATGAAGATGGCCAGGCACTTGACTGCAATGATATTCTGAAATTTGTGGGAGAGCTACGAGAGAGACATCAGGAAACTTGGCCATATCGAGAATGGACCCCCCTCAGTCCAACAGAGTCAAGGCACCTCGATACGATAGAATCGATTTTCACCGAGGGACGGTTACCAGCCTGATACACAAATAGCAAGGCAAACTCTGGGAGTTGCTTCCAGAAGAGAAATGCAAGACATGGAAGATCTGCCCTGATGATGAGGATAGCCAGAGCCATAGATAGTTCAGTCATGGGCATCAACGTGCGATCTTATTTCCCTTCACTACATTCGAGTGCCTCAAATAAAGAGGTCGGAGATTACAAGAGGCAATTCGACCATATAAAGAACTCGTCTCCGGACATTAATGATACAAAAGGTAGACGTTGTGAAGCAAGTAGGTTCCGAGAGTGATACACCGCCCTTCACTCGTATTGACTTTTGGGTATCGTGTTAAGTACAAGAAGCCACCTCTGTGTGCAAGCAGAGTCCTGAATTTCCACATGTAGACTTTCCCCACTTTGAGAAACATTGAAATCCAGGCTATTGATAGTGTAGATGAAGGAGCTTTGCGGCGCGAGTGCGTGTATACGACCTCGCCCTATTTGCCTACCTAGGCACTCACACAGCATCCTAAGGGTTCGCAGTTTGGAGCAAAAGGATACCGCTACTGTTATTCAATATGCTGGTCCCAGAAAAGATGGATTGTTCCCTCTACAACTGCTTAGTAACAGCCTTCACTGACATTGAAGGCGATATGTGCCCAGATACCCTGAGCCAGTCGGGATGCAAGTGTGTGACCGGGAAGTTGCTACCTCAAAAACCAATCTTATAATGCCTGATGACCATGTCAAAATACAGCAAATTAGACGAAAACAATAAGAGCAGAATTGCACCAAGGCATTGATGAACTGCTGTCTGATGGGGAACGCATTGAACACGGCATGCGCACTGCATAGCATTTCAAATGGCAAGACGAACAGGGAGTGTGGCTCGGCATCCCTGAAAATCACCACCACGCGGCTTTTGCGGCTGGTTGGTCGGCCGGTTCTCCCCCACAGCATGACCTTTATCCCAAGAAACGCACCTGTTGACTGGTTTATTCTCTTGTGGCATGGACACCGCCGAACTTATGGTCCAAGACCTTTGACTCTTTGCTCTATTCGATCCCGAGCGCCGGGCTTAGTGATGCGGTTTACGTGTGCTCGATGGTCTGAACCACTTGTCCATGCTCTATCGACCCTCAAGACTTGAAATCTCGGCTTCTATGGCTGCGGGTTGCGCATTTCCTTCGTGGTACGGAATACGGCAGTGCTAGTGCAGACCCGCCTTGGGATTTGACAATTTGGCCAAGCTACCGAACGTACGGTTCGGCGTTCGCCAGACGTGAGACTACCTTAAAGGGGAGAGGCGCGGCGGTGGCCGTCCGCCCGCAACCCGTGATACCTTGCCATTCCGGTGGTTTAAGCTACACTGCATAACCGCAGTTCTCTTCTCTCCTGTCCGGGTAGAAGGCCTCATCGAGACGGGGAGGCGAGCCGTCACTTCAGGGATGTGGGCGCAAGTGCCGGCGACGGGTGACATGGGTGGTGGTTTTGACAGGTTGGTGCGCCGCACGGCGAGGCTCAGCGCAAGCGGGAAAGAAAAAAACCACGAAAATTGTCGGAGCGCCAAGCCGATTGGTTCTAGACCGGCAGGGGCACGTAAGGAGGCGAAAGAGTTCGTGGTCGCGAGTTATTTGCAGCAACGAGAGTGTGCCGTTCTCGAATTGAATGCGAAGCGTTTTGTTGCCGTGGGGCAATTCTGGGCGATGGGGTCATGGCGATGGCGGTGTCATTTGGAGTTTCTGTGGATGATGTTGGCTTGATAACTCTCCCTCTGCCGAATGTGACATTGGAGAAAGGCGATGGGACAAACCACCCGGGCGCGGAGGCGAAAAGTTTGTGCGTATTTTGAGTAGGCGGTTCGGATCAAGCTACCGACCATGTGAGGTGACGAAGACTGGGGGTGCTTGGGCTTCTTCTTTGCCGTTGACTGACGCCTCCCCGCATCTTTGCGCGCGCGCCATGCCTTGCGCTACGCGGTGGTGCTTCTGGGAAAAGGTCTAGATGCATTTGGAACGGTGTTTCACGGTGACTGTTGCTCTTTTCTCTGGTCAAAGAGACGTGGTTGCGTTAGCTGTTTGGCTTCTCGTGCCAAGGGTACGTTTTTGTAATCGCACGGCGGTACAGCGTAAGGCTGCCTTTTGGCGATAATATTAGCTGCCTGAATGGAAGAGCTGAATCCTGAAAACGGTGTCGTGAAGTCCAGAGAAACATTTTGTCCCAGTCAGGGGTGGTGGCTGAGAAGCTGACGGGTGGAAGAGTGACACACGGCGAAAAAAGTCAAAAATAGCAACCAGGGCGATCGTCGCTGGGGGTTCTGTGGCAGGGTCTTTCCTGGCGTTGTGGGTCCACACGGATCAGCCCTCCCGTCTCTCATCGGGTTCACAGCCTGCGGGATGGGAATCATAAGTCGCCTTCAATGTACTGAGAGGTGCCAGTGCAGTGTGAGAGGAACCAGTGCTGATGGCAGATGACGATGGTCTGGGCCATGGTCGACCGGTCGATGTGGTTTGCCTGCCAGGTTTTCCAGGCGTCTCCAGTGAACGTTTCCACCAATTCCATAAAATCCCTTGGCTGGGATTCCGGGGCCTTTCAGATGATCGTCTCTGGACGGTCGCAAGAGTCTTGGAGTTGGAGGTTGCAGCTTGTTTTTTTGGTGGCTCCGAGACTCCGCTGCGTGGTATTCGTGGCACAGGGGCCGGTGGCTGTTTTTTTGTGGCAGACGCTTGCCGTTTGCACCAGTGAGGTCGCGAGAAGCCCATGTGGTTTTGGGAATATTGGGGAACGGTATCCCACAACCTGGCGGTCTGGCAGCCTTCTTCTTTTTTTGTTGATTGTTTACGGGTACCTGGAGCACGCGTGTTGATCTTGCAACTCTGTTCCTGTTCTCTCCCGTGTCTACCGCTGTGTCTCCAGCCTGATGCAGCTAAACACCAATCTTGGAATACACTGGGCTGGGAACGGCTGGGCAACGGTGATGCTACTGGACAGATGCACATACAGAGTTGACTGCATAGGTCGCATACGGCACATAGTCCGACGAGGCGAACGAAACAAAACAGCCGCACGAGTCATCCCCTGCTGTCAGTGTTTTTTTTCTGAGGGTCATCGTTGCGAGGTTAACAAGGTGATCAGGGCGCAAGCAGAGGTTGGTTGGGTAAGAGAAACATTGGAGCCCCCATGAAACCACAACCACAACCTCCTGTATTTCTGCCGCAGGTGGTGGAATGGAGACTGGATGCATCATCATTGCCAATGCCAGCAGATTGAAGGAACGAGAAGGTTGGAGTCAGTCATCTCTCGCCAACGGTCGGTCGGTCGGCTGGTCGGGGTCTCCATCAAAGATGGCCCACACTGCCCGACACCAATGGAACGCTGTCGTAGATACGTCATAGGTATTGGGGGGGAAACTACAGGTGACATGCATACAGCGGTCGCAGATCGTCCACTACGCGCACTTCTTTACCACCACTATCGTTATGCTTCAAATTCATACGCCTCGGCCGACAGCCGGCGGCCGGTGAAGGGGTGATCGCTCGCCAAACAAGAAGCGAAGACGGGAAGTCAAAGCAGGGGCCTCTTCTCTCACGCGGGAGGTATGGTGCGTGCGAGGAGGTCCGCTGCGACGGAGAGGGGAAAGAAGGGTGTTGTTGTCCCAGGGTGCCTCGTCCAAGGTTTGAAGGGTGAGACGTCGAGCAATGTCGAGCGCCGTCACCACCGTCTTCTAGCTGGGACTGTCTCAAGTGGATGAAGCTGGTCCCCTTCCTTTGTACCGTCTCACTGCTGGATCTGCATTGCGACGGGCATTAAACGGGGGGGGGGGGGGCAACAGGCTAGGGATGCTACGACAGATACATTGGGCGGGTTCCATTCGAGATGTACCTCCAATACCCATCTGCAAGAGCGCTGTGTGCTCGGTGGTAAGCCTGGGTGGATAAAACGTCTGCCAATGCACTGCACGTTCTTGCTGACGCGACTCCTTCCAGCCTGCCTACGAATCCAATGCACGCACTGGACGACAGCGAGGCGGCTGTGCAGGTCTGAGTGGTGAGAATATGCCACTTCCGTCGACCGTGTGCTGGAGCTGTTTCTATCTCTGTTCCGTCCGCCGTTGAAAGGGCGGAAAGGGGCCAATGAAGACTAGACAAGCGAGAGACAGGCAGGCTATCAGAAACGAGAGACACAAAAAGCTTGATGCGACAGGCATAGCAGAAGCATACAAAAAAATAAAGTGGTTGAAGAGCCGTGTTCGCGGGAATACACGTAGTGCACAACTGCCAAGTTGCGACTGCGCCATGCCGCCATGCAGCCCGCCCACACGCCCGGAGCCCCACCGGGACGGGGTACGGACTGGGGGCCGCGCAACCAACAGGGTCCAAGGGCTCTGGGCTGTCCCAGTCGCTGCACTTTTGCACATCTTGTTCAGCTTTTCGCACCCAACGACGGCGAGAGGGAGCCGCAGCACGCTCTAATGCTCCATCGGCGAATACGTAAGGCGGGTAGCCACCTTCTAGAGTACCTCACCTTACATGGGGGGTACACCACACCCATCTCACACGTCCAGCCTTGGCCTGGCCTTGCGAGGATGCTCCTTCGGTCCCATGCCTATTAAGACTGGGGATCCGGCACCGCTTTCACTTTTGCTTTCCCGACAGTCGAGGTCATCGCAGTCTCGTCTTGCTTCTTTTGCTCTTTAACCTTTGGCCAGCAGCTACCTGATACCCTGTCCCGCTACCTTCCATACCCTACCTGACCTTACCTCACCTGGTCGTATCCCGCCCATCCCGTTGCCCTGCTTACAACCTCTCATCAACCTCCTCCGCCGCCTCGTCTCTTGTTTCTGCTCCACGCCAACCACCCCATTGTTGCGCCTGCTGCCGATCAACCTCTCGAGACAATATACTTATAAGGACCAGAGGAAGGATCCCTTTTTCGTCAACAAGGTGGTTCAAGGCCTTTCAACATACACATACACACACCAACACCAAAAGCAAACATCACCAACATGGTTTCCCTCCGAAGAGCGTTCGCGGCCCTCCTCGCGACGACATCTCTCGTCAACGCCCTGCCCTCAACAGTCTCCGACTCCACCACCAACTCCGCAGAATCAAACTCAACAACGGCCTGCAACAACTCTCCCTCACTATGCAGTCGCAAGTACAACAACATCACTCACATGGGCGCTCACGACAGCGCCTTCCTCCGCGACTCATCCACGTCGAACTCCATTGCAGGAAACCAGTACTACAATGCCACAGTCGCCCTCAACTCCGGCCTTCGCCTGCTGCAAGCCCAGGTCCACACCGTGAACAGCACCTCCGGCACGACCCTCGAGCTCTGCCACACCACATGCTCCCTCCTCGACGCCGGTACTCTCGAGAAGTGGCTCTCCTCTATCAAGACTTGGATGGACGCCCACGAGAACGAAGTCGTCACCATCCTCCTCGTCAACTCGGACAACCAGGCCGCCTCCGTCTTCGGCAAGGTCTTTGAGTCCTCCGGCATCTCAAAGTACGGCTACACGCCCTCCTCCTCCTCCGCCACCTCCAGCTGGCCCACCCTGCAGGAGATGATTTCGAACAACACCCGTCTTGTCACCTTCGTCGCCTCCATCACCGCGGACTCAACCTACCCCTACCTCCTCCCCGAGTTCGCCTACGTCTTCGAGACGCACTACGAAGTCACGTCCGCCTCGGGCTTCAACTGCACAATCGACCGCCCCTCAACCTACACCACCGCCTCCGCCGCCGTCTCCGCCAACATGATGCCCCTCATGAACCACTTCCAGTACCAGATCCTCACCGGCGACATCCTCATCCCGGACGTCAGCGATATTGACACCACAAACTCCGCCAGCACCTCCACTCAGGGCAACCTCGGCCTGCACGCGCAGACCTGCACTTCTCAATGGGGCAAGAAGCCGACCTTCGTCCTGGTTGACTTCTTCAATAAGGGACCCGCCATCGACGCTGCCGACGACCTTAACGGCCTGTCGTCCAGCGACATCTCCGGTCGCAGCAGCAGCAACAGCGCCACCGCGAGCAGCGCCGGCCTCGCAGGCCGCGCGCCCGGCGGCATGGAGACGGGAGCGCTCGTCGCATTCCTGGCTGCTGCCGTGTTCCTGTTTTAAGAGGAGCGAGAGCGATTGCGAGGGTCAATGCGCCAGCATGCGACTCACTTTTTCCAATTACACTGCGTCGGGACCGGAAAATCATGGGCCTCCATAGATATTCTTACTCGGTCTTTTTTTACCCTCTTTTTGTCATTCAAAGCATAGCGATGGCGTTATATGGGCCGGAACACCGGCAGGAAAGGGACTTGTTTTTTTCATGACATCTTGTTCAACGGCCTACTGCACAGCAAAGCGTGACACGTTCCGCTGGCGCGGAGGATACACACACATGCCCACAGTCAGGGCCACGACACATACCAATCACAGCAAAGGATTAGGATAGTTTTCAGGAATGCCCAGCACAGTACAATCATGTACTCGATGGGTAAATTTCAAAAAAGAATCACAATATTGAACAATAGTCAGGTTGAAAATCGGTGACTAGTGAGTTTGCTAGTATGTGGTGATGAGAATGGAAGCCATGAGCTCATGTTGACCCCTCGTTGGACGGGTGAGCCCCGCAGTCCATTGCATCATTGGATAATGCCGCAGTAAGCTTTCGACGTCTGCCCTCACATATCACGGCGCCTTTTCCACGATTAACCTGAAAGCACTCGACAGCTAGTCGCTTTGTAAAACCAGAAATCTCCTCGCCGTTGCGCTCAACATATCCTTCCACATACTCACAGACACCAACTGCCACGGACGCAAAAAGCACCACCGGCAACATGTCAACGCCGACGACGGACTACTCCAACATCCCCACCCCGGCCGCCGCCTACGCCGACTTCTGCCTCATCCCCGTCGGCACCGGCAGCGTCTCCGTCGCGAACGAGGTCGCCCAGGTCCAGCGCCTGCTCAAGGCCAGCGGGCTCAAGTACACCATGCACTCGGCCGGCACGACCGTTGGTGAGTAGCTTGGTCCCAGGCCCCGATTGACCACGTCTGAAGCTTCCCTCCTGCGGTCATGTCGTGGCACCAGAGCGATGGGAAGACAGGAACAACTAAGAGCAACATGGTGTGAATTGGAGCAAGTGCAGAGCTGACAAGAATCGCAGAGGGCAGCTGGGACGACGTCTTTCGCGTCATCGGCCAGGCGCACTCCCTCGTCCATCAGCAGGGCGTCGTGAGGATTCAGTCTTCGATGCGCGTCGGTTCAAGGTAAATACGTCCCGCCTCATCCAACCCTCAAAGGACCCGGAGCTGACGACGAATCAGAACGGACAAGAAGCAGTCTGCCGACGACAAGGTGAAGCGCGTGGAGGGTATCCTGGCTGAAGACAAATAGACCAAATAATCTCTTGAATGAAGTTGATGCAAATGCATGTAAAATGATGCTTATTAAGTTATGATTGACAGATATGCTAGTTGCCTCCCCGTCGCTTTTCTTCATGGTAGTACAGTATACACCTTCATCCGCGTCCAGCCTAGATCGTGATATAGACACCGCCGGCCCCCTTTATCCCCCGTAACCCAGATACATCAGATCATGGTCTTCTTGTTCAGAACGTTACACAAAAAAGCGAGAAACTTTTTTTCGACAGCTTCCAATACGAAGGACAAAAGGTCGCTCAACCACGCATGGTCTGCTTCTTTTGGGCCTTCTTCTGCTCGCGCTCACGCTCCTTCTCGAGGTACTTCTTCTGAGCCTTGGCGTCCAGACCGCTGAGCTCGGCGTCGCGCTTGGCCTTCTTCTGCTTCTCGCGCTCAAGGGCACGCTCCTCGGCCTTCTCAGCCTCGGCAGCCTTCTTGATCTGGGCAATGTTCTCGTCGCGGATGCTGCGGACCTTGCGGAGGACCTCGGGACGGAAGTGGGCACCGGACACGAGGGCGTCGGGGATGCGGACAAAGTACTCGAAGAGGGGCACCAGAGAGTCGTAGGTGTTGTTGGAGGGGAGGCGGTAGCGCAAGAAGACGCGCTTGCGGGGGACGGTCTCCTCCAGGCTGCAGGATGTTAGCATCTAAACGCGGGAAATTGCGGCGCAGCAATGGACTCACGTGGTGGGCTTCTGAATGGGCTGGTCAGACACAATGAGGTAGTCAAACGCGTCGCCGGCGGCCTCCACGGCCTTGACGAGCTCAGGGGTCAGGAGCTGCTCGGTGATCTCGGCACTCTCGCTCATGACGGTAACCCAGTTGGGAAGCTTGTTGTGGTCCTTGGTGAAGGTGATGGAAACATCGTAGCGATCATCACGGACCTGCTTCATGCGGTCCTTGGAGACAATGGCCCAGACGAAGTTGTCGTACGTGCTCTTGTTATCCTTGCTGCGCAGTTCGTGGGTGCCGGGGACGGAGGGGACGGTGAGAGATTCCTTGCCGTCAAAGGGGTAGATGACAGCCTCGAGAGAGTCGTGGGGAGCCTCGACAGAGTCCATGAAGAAGCTGGAAACAGTCTCGACGATGCTCAGGGCCGGGTTGAAGCGCTTGGTAAGGCTCAACTTGACATCCATAAAGGCAACATTCTGGCGTCCAGTGCCGTAGCTGGCGAACTCAAACAGGGACTTCTCGCGGAGAACGCCATCGGTGCTCTTGGGGTCGCTGTCGACCGTCGGGTTCGGGTCGAAGCCGACAGACGCGAATTCGCTCTTCAGAACCGGCGCGTGAGCAGTAGCCCAAGCCTTGGCTTTGCTACGGTTCAGACGCGAGCCGATGATGTGCAGAAGGAAGATGACGGCGCTGACGGCGAGGATGGCGCCCTCGAGCTTGAACTCATCAAGCGAGTGGCGCTCGTGGATGTTGTACCATTTCGTGTAGGGGCGGGCCGTGGCAGCGGGAGCACCACCAGCAAGGCTCGCGCCGCCGGGGGCAGCAGTGAATGAGCTGGGCGTGGGCGACGGGTCAGGAGCGCCGGCGAAGTCTGCGAAATCTGTGCGTGGTTGGAGATTGCGTCAGTTTCAATTGAGGAGGCGGAAATGTGGGTGCGGAGGGGAAAGACGTGGGTGAAGCTTTGACGTTGAGATGCAGGCATCCGGCGAAGACGAGAGAAAAGGACGTACCAGAGTCACCGCTGGGGATTGGAGATGCAGAGGGCTTGGAACCTCCAAAGAGGCCGTTGAGGATGTTGGCCATGGTTGCGGTCGGGGATGGATGGCTGGCTGGCTGCGATGAGTTGTCAAAGGGCGCAAGACTTGCAGACAATGAAGCTGCGAGCTTGTGAGGAGGCAGATACAGATGCGCAACGTCGCCAACAAGATGGCGAAATTAGCTAGTCGTCAGCCAGTCAAGTGGCTTCTTCTGGAAGCTGGGGCAGATGAGCTCCACATCCGTCTGAATGCGGTCGAGCCCAGCTTGGCGGGTCCTAGTGGGTCTTCAGCGGCCGCGGAGTAACGTCCCTTCCGTTGAAGCTTCCGTTGTCTGGTCAACCGCATGGATTGTCAATAGATGCCAACGACGGCCATTGCGGTGTCATACGACGAGAGATGCAATATTTCCAAAGTTGACGCAGATTCAACAACACGCAATATCAAAAATGGCACGCACGATAGCGAGCCGTACGTACGGCAAGACGTCGACCAAGTCAAAGGCGCGGCGCCTATTCGGCGAGCTGCCGCAGAGTCCAGTTCGAAAGCCGCAGACGACGGTAGCAGTGGCGGTGGACTCGGACGACGATGACTCGATCATCAGGATCTCCGAGAAGCTTGACGCAGTCGCGCTTGGAGCTGAATACGACTCTTCGGAAGATGAGTTGTCGAGAGACTTTGGCTCCATCGTGGTGGAATCACCGCCAAAGCCAAAGAAGCCCGTCTCGCCAAGGAGACAGGTGCTATCCCCAAAGAAGCAAGTCCAGGAATCACCAGCACCAGTCAAGACCACAACACCAAATTTCAAGTCCAAGTCCTCCAAGGCTACAAAAGCTGAAAAGCCGGCATCACCAAAGCCCCAAGAAGAGCCTAAGCCCGGCTACCGCATCCTCACATGGGACGAGGTCTGCCCGCCGGGAGACACGATTGAGAAGATCGCCGAGGCCTCTTATGCCGAGGTCTACCGCGTCAGAAATGAGCGCGGTACCAGCATCATCAAGTGCATCCGTCTCGAGTCGCCCATCAAGCCACAGACCAAGGCACAGGAGCGCTCCGGTCTCGTCGACGAGGAGCCGCATTCCGAGGACGACATGCGCGGCGAGCTACAGATATCTGAGTGGCTTGCCGACATCCCGGGCTTCGTCGTTTACAAGGAGCGCTACATCGTGCAGGGCAAGGCGCCAAAGTGTCTGCTGGAGACGCATCAGGCCTTTCATCGAAAGATGAAGCGGAAGGACCCGGACAGGCTGCAGTTCTACCCGAGTCCGAGCCGGTATCTTGCCGACACGAAGTTCCTCGTCGTTGAGCTGGGCGATGCAGGCACGGCACTGGAGGATTTTGAGCTCGTGAACCAAAGTCAGCTATGGGACATCTTCTTCCTCGTTGCCATTGCCTTGGCGAGAGCAGAAGAATTCAACTGTTTTGAGGTACGCTCGCACAACTCTTCCTGCCCTTCGTAGACTGACAGAACCAGCATCGCGATCTTCACGAGGGCAATCTCTGCATACGGCGGACAGACGAGCCTCAAGCCCGTGGTAACAGCAAGACAGCGCCCCATTTTGGATATTCGGGACTCGACATCACTATCCTCGACTACGGTCTGTCCCGGGCCGAGGACCTGGACATCGACGACGAGCCCATCGCGCTGGACCTCGAGAAGGAACTCGGCATCTTTACCAGCACCCACGCACCACAGTGCAAGGTCTACCGCCAGATGCGGTCCTTCCTGGTCAAGGGCGAGCGCGGCTGTCTCCCGCCAACAGCGCACAACTCGCCATACCCCAAGGCAGCGGACGGGCAGCCCCTGTCCTGGGATGTTTACGTGCCGTACACGAACGTGCTATGGTTGGCGTATCTGTACCAGTACATGATCAAGGGCTTCAAGGGCGAGAAGAAGGATGCGGCAGAGTTCAAGAAGGCCACCAAGGAGCTCTGGAAGTACCTGGATCCCGAGGCCAAGGCCGGCACCCCGTCCTTTGGATGTGCCGCGGAGGTCGTCAGATTTGCTGTCGAGGCCGGGTGGATAGGAGAAGAGCAGCTGTCGGGAGATACAGAGGAGAGAGAGGAGAGCATCATCCTATCCCGGGAAGAGGTGGAAGACCTCAAAAGGTCTCCGAGGAAGAGGGTGCGGTGAGGAATGTGTTTGAACATTGGGTGCACATCATTTCGTTATAGGAGCATTGGGTCGGGAGGCTGCATCAGTTGGAGCATTGGATTTGGGTATCTAGCGAAGCGACGGCTTAGAGGGGATATGCATATATCGTCCGATATACCCGTAGGCGTTTGCATATACAATTGCATTTAACGTGTGATTCGGAAAGGCGAGTGGCGACGAACGAAGCCAGAGTCGCAAAGTACTCCACAGTATGCGGCGAAAGTTCGATGACCATGGTGAACGGGAGGCATACTGGCTTTCTTCCAGGGGCCACTTAATCAGATTTTATGATATGATCAAGTCAAGTTCAGATTGTTTGGCCACAAGATTGTCTTCCTAGTGCTGGGATGGGGTCTTGAGGCTGAGTTCTCACGCGTGGCGCCCAAGTCATATCGTGTCCCAAACCGTCGTTGTCTTTGTAGCCCCCAGTCACACTTTAGGTTTTGAAATACATTCGAAGCAGCAAGCGATGGAAGGCCCGGGTCTTACAAGGCCTCTGCAAGTACTCAACACAGACGCGAGAGAGATTATCGTGTAAGTGACTAGTGACCAGTGTCGAGTAAGCGATTATCAACCACGACGGGGGGAAAACAAACTGGCGTTTCCCACAACCGCCAAAAGCGGCTCAGTAAATAATGCCCTCACGATATTGTCACCGTATCCTCCCGAAATAAGACCGGGCCCCGATACGATGCAATCCCTAACAAAAAGCAGGGGGGAGAGTAGTTCCTCCACACACACACACACAGCGTCGCAATCTCCTCTTCCTCCTCACCCGGCCGCGGCCCAAACACCGTGCACGCCGCAAAACTCGGGCACCCCCGATGCTCCACCCCGAACAACACCGGCCTCGCCGACACGGCGCCGGCCGTCTCTCCCTCCCACGGCAATCAGCCCCGAGCAAACGCGTGAGGAATGTCGCACATTGTACGAACACGGGAAAACACAAATCATTTACGGTAACTGCGTGCATCAATCACATCCCATCACACACAGAGGCGGGGGACAAAACCTGTTTACCATGTCTCAAAAAAAACCTGACATATTTGCGAACCGCTGGGCCGCTGTTGCCAGAGGGTTAAACCAAAATCTCGGATATCTCATCCCCGAGCAAAGATTAGATCTGGCAAATGCCACCGACAACCGAGACTAGCCTATCTCGCATGGCGCTGCTCTCACCTTCCTCCCCCAATCTGATCGACCCAAAATCCAACATCGGCGCTACGCAACCAACCACCCTGCCCAAAGCAGACCATGATTCCAGTTTTCCCGACTATGCGATTCCCCCCGGGTATCCCAAGTAGGCAAAAACCACACGACCCCTCTCACGTCATCATCCCACCCATCCAGCCCACCACACACAACCAGAATCACTAAACCGGTCCTCCCTGAGACACCGTCACACGCCGTACCTTATTGCACAGCAGGCGCCTCAGCCGCCCGCCGCGCCGCCACCAAGAATCTCTTATCGCAACGGCTCCAAAAACGGGATGGGGGGGGGGGGGGGGGGGGGGGAGGAGGGGCGCCCAAGACGACGGCCTACGGCTCACGGCTCGCGGCTCGCGGCGTGCTCTCCGCTCACCTGGATCCCCAAACCGCTCACCGGACCTACACCGCCCCCAAACAACACCCAACCCCCGTACATCAGCCAAAGTCATCACCACGATCGTCAACACACACGCACGAGACCTTCGTAAACCGCTTCGTCATAGGACACCTAACCCTTGGCCGACTTCGCCTCAACCTCAATCATCCAACTCATCTGACTTTACCCGCACACATAATCACCATCCCGCGAGCAAATGTAGCAAACCCACATGACTCGGTCTGCCAAACCTCGGAAGCCATCCACACAGTATACCTAATCCCATATTCTTTCGACGCCCCCCATGCTCCCGAATCGTGACTGTCTCCACCGCCCACCCCAAACGTGACGAGAAAAGAGCCCACCCCCAGATCTTGCTCCTCACGATCGTCCAAAACGAAAAGCCAAGCCCCACGCAAGAAAAGCGACCTCCCAAATTGCCAAACAGCCCGGGACACCTATTCTCCCCCCCCAAAACCCCACTCCTTAGTTCTCCCGCGCCCGCAAGCCTCGGCGCGTCCCAAGGTCGTCGTGATGGGAAAATCCCGACCTCACACCCCCAATCCAGGAGGAGCTCTCCAAAAACATGGCACAATCACACGTAGCGTAGCCTCTAATATCGGAAATCGCCCGGCGCCAACACTACCTCCCCCCACACAGGCACAATAATCCTTCACCATCTGCCATCCAACCAACCAGACCACACACATACATCATCCCCCATCCGTAAGCACGTTGTACGACCTCAGCAGAACCCCGGGCCCTAGAAGAAAGCGGTCCAGACCTCTCTCTGTAGTATTCCTGAGCGGCACAGCAAACACCCAAGCAAAACCAAGGATTCCCTCCTCCCAAAAACGGGTGTCCAATTAATATCAAAATCCTACGGTGCGTGCAACACCTTTTCCCACCACCCCTGGGCCACCCCCAATTATCCATCAACCGTCCTCTGCGCTGCCGTCTCAACAGTAGGTTACTCCTGTCCATCTCCCGCAAGAACCCACCGCCGAGTCAGTTGCGCACATCACTCGCGGGGCCACTCACTCCATACATGTCTCGTCCGGGTAAAAAGAAAGAACGGAAAACAGAGATAGATCGACAATGGGTCTTGCGGAGGTGGGCAGGTTCAGATAAGTGTGGAACTGATACCATGACCCGTAGAGCAGGTATCTTCCTTCCCTCACACCCCCGGATGCACGAGTTAGTTGCTTAATGCTAGGTAGCTAGGCGTGTGTGTGTGTCTGCATCCACTATTCACCAATCATACACTCTCAACGCGCGCTGTACGAGTGAGACAGACACCAGACATTCCGGTTATACACAAACAAACATGATTATGATGTGATTCATATTTTGTTCCTTGCGAAATCGGGTTGTGCCTGCTCTAGAGACATATACACAGATCGCGGAATGAGATACATACAACAAAAAGCTAGACTATGGTCGTTTTGAGAGGAGGGGGAGTACTGTATCCGCCATGTGCCTCCTATCCCAAGGTCATGATGATGATGATGATGATGACAAAAATGCGCCCGAGTAATAACCTGAAGAACCCGTTGTCCTTTCATGCAAAAGCTGGAGACCCGTAAATGCCCGCCTTTCTAATATGCTTTCAAGATGGCGCGAACGACACACAATACGTGCGCAACGCTCAGAGAAGATGAAAAAAAGTAAGAAAACTCCCCCGTCATGAATCGTTCCCGGCCACAGCCCACCCCGGCACGGAGATGTCGTTGAGATCTTCCGTGATGAGTTGGGTATGGCGTACCAAACAGCCGGTTCGAAATCCAGACAGGCAATATCCCCAACAGCTCGCTGTGTCAATGCCAATCAATGCCTATGCCAATGCAACCCCGATTTTGTGTGTTTTGAGTGTGTGATCCCCCCCTTTCCTTGCTCCTCCCCCGCTCACATGACCGATGAGAACACGCCGCAGATGCGCAAATTGGCAAATCCCCACACTAGTGACTTCCACCATGCTGGTTTCTCCGCGCGCGTCAAAGCGTCATTTTCGTGGGGTAAAGGGACGAGGGTGGTGTTGGAATGAGATCGGCTGGAGAAAAGTGAGTGCCGGATGATTCGGAATTGTGGCGACCCGAAGCAGGAGGAGCAGCAAACAAGACAGAAGCTGAAGTTTGGCATCGAATCTCCCCCTTATCGGCCGTCGTCCATCTCGTAAATTAAACCCCCGCGTTTTCCGGCGCTCGAAATCGACGCTAACCCCGCGTTGGGGGCTGGGGTGGACAGGCGAGTACGAGAGGAGAAAGCCCTTGAGGGCGCCCCCGTCGGCCCCCCGCTGTACACCTGTTCGGGTGCGAAGGGAGGTCACCGAACAACACGCCAGTTCCGCCCCCGATGTCGTCGTGCGTTGCCAATGGGATGGTAGCCCACAGCCATGTGTGTCTGGTGGCGCCAGCCCTCCCCAGCCCTTTTGGTGGGCGTTAGCGACCGACCATGGGTGTCACCAATTCGATACTTTTCGGCCTCGAGTAGCCCGGGCCAGTGGGTCTCCGCGTCGGCAGCGGCCGATCCATGCCGCTGGAGCTGTAGTTGTAGGCGTAACCGGTGGAAGCGTAACCACCGTCGTAGGTCGCGGGGAAGAATCCGTTGCCGCTGCGGTTGTAAGAGGAGCTGGGGCTGGCGGCGCTGCTCTTGGTGAAGGGCCACAAGCTGCTGGGGTGCGATGATGTGGGGGATGGCGGGCTGGGAGGGCGGATGCTGAGCGACCTCAGGGCGGAGATGGCAGACGAGTACTGAGCACCGCTGGTGGCACCTGGTGTCGTGGGCGGGGAGAAGTGCATCGAGTTGGGCCTCGATGGCGAGGCGCGGGGGACGATGTCTCTCGGTTCGGGGTTGCCTGCAGCGTAGAAAGGGTAGTGACTCTGGTGCACCTGGCTGTGACTCCTGCCGATTGATGCGCTCTGCTGGTCGTGGAGGCGGCACGCTTCTGAGCAGTACAGCGTCTTGACGTCTTGGGGCACGAATTGCTTTTCGCACGTCATGCTAGAACACAACCAGTCAGCGGGTGTGTTTGTGATAGTCATGAAAGACAAGATGGGTTTGAGAGGCTTCTCGGAAGACGGGGTAATGGGTGACGCCCCGAGCTGCGCGTCCTTCGTGACACTGCAGCACTCCCGAAGAGGGAAACCGTCTGCAGCGAGCCATGGAAGATCATTGCGTAGACCAGGACGGAGCTGTTGCGGGGATTGCCAATCTAGGACATGGCGCGAGCAGCCACTTGCGCCAGGCTGAAGAGAAAGAAAGGAAGGGCCGAGGTGAAGCAGAGAGAGAGGAAGACAGATCATGTTTACATACCAAAACTGAGGGAAGCTTTCACGGTCATCGTCCCACGAGTCCTGCCATTCGCGTTCGCGGTCCCTGTGGCTCTTGCCCAGCTTTTGCGCGGCGACAGGTGTTTGGCGTCGGGAGAGTGTTGTTGGGCGCTTGCCATAGCGGGAGGGATCAGTAGCGGTAACGGTCTTCTCCGTCATGGAGGTGTTGCCGGACTTTCTGCGATTGTGATGCATTGTGTATTGTTGTGTGTGTGTGTGTGAGTGAGTATATGGGAGAGAGATAGATCGGGAGGTGAGGTCAGAAAGCCAATGCTATGCTGGCTATGCTGGCAGGGGTCTTTCTTGTAGTCGAAAGTCCTCACTGTCTGTCGTCTCCCAGACAGTCAGTGGTGCCTGTGATGCAGCGGGAGCCTGTGTCGGTGGTGGCAGGCGGAGGAAGATAAGCGGGGATGGTGGTGGTTTGGTGGAGGGGTAGGCGCCGTGCAATTCCCCTAACGAGCGATGATTGACACCAACACAACTGTAAGGTGGTTGCCCGTGCTGTCTCGGCCGTCGGGTTTGGCAACGAGCAGAGACAGAAAGACCCAGTTTAAAACCCCGTGGAGGTGAAGGAATCGAGGTGGTGACTCTCGTGAAAAATTTTCGTAAACGGGGATTGTGTGATACGGGTTGCCGTCCTGTTGGTGGCCTTGGGTATGGGAATGCAGGAAATTGGTCCTTGCTTTCTCACGCGTTCCGAGTGGCAACAAAAGGTCTGGACCGTTGCGCGATGCCGCTGAAGAGATTTTTTGTGTTTGCCCGTTCGTTGGAGAGTCAAGTTTCCCCCCGCAGACAAGCCAGGTCGGAGCGGGTGCTGGGAGGATTAAGAAGGGGTCGAGAGCAGCCGCAAGTGCAGGGGACGCCTGATGTGGTGTGCCTTATTTCCAATAGCTAAGGCGCCTTGGTGATGGGAACTGATAGATAGCGGCGGGTTTGCCTGGGGGTGTGGATATGGCCTGGTAAGTATTTGACCGAGCTGATAAGTGATGGGTGTGTGTTATTTGTATGTGTGTGTGAGTGTGAGTGAGTGGGTGAGTAGTGTGAGAGCGTGTGTGAGGATGCGAGAGCGGTAGCGGGTGCAGCAGCGTGTGTGCGGGCGGCTGATACGCCTTTATGAATGCCCGTACCCAAGGAACAGGTTCCTATCTAATTATCAATTCGGCGAGATGCCGCTGACACAGACGGTGTTCAAGCCCAGGCGGATGAGGTGCTGGGCGGCCGTGGTGGTGCTAGCTAGCCCGCAGGAAGGATGGCCGGATGAGCGCTCTATTTTTGCGAGGGCTAACTCGGCTGAGAGGCTTGTAGCTGACGGTGGTTGACGTTGCCGTGCTAGGTAAGGGTAAGATGGTGAGAGGTTGCAAGCTTGGTGTAAGTCGTAAACAAGCCGGGGGCAAGGCGGGCGTCTGTAGCGCCAAGTTGCACCGTGGTAGTGGTTTCTCGATCCAGGGATGGGCCGTGGCCGGGTGCTTTTTTCGAGATTTAATTAAACAGCGGGTGCAGCAACGAACATGCGCTGGCTGGAAGCACGATGACGACACACGAGAGCGAGAGGAGTGCGGATGCGGGGACCAGGGCTAGCTAGCAGCGAGAGAGAGAAAAAGGAAGCCAGGGAAGTTGAGGTAAGGCGAAGTGGTTTGCGGTTTACTTTGCGGATGTCGATGTGGATTGGGATGCCGGTCTGGTCCCGTCGTCGTTGATGTTCGGCGGTGGGTTTAAGCCAAGGGTCGGAGTGAGAAGCGGAGGGCGTAGTCGGAGTTTGTTGGAGCAGAGCACGAATTGGTCAGGTATGTGTGCCTCGAGTGAGACGATTAAGAGAGAGAGGAAAGGAAGAGAGTGAGGGGGTGAGAGAGAGAGAATAATGAGAATGAGAATGAGAATGATGACTGATGACCGAGATACCTCGTAGTCCGAACTGATACGGGAAAACGCGAAAGAGAGGCTCTGGAAACGGACGGGAGGGCTCGGGAAATATTTTGTAGTGCTGCAGGACGATCTGCTTTTGTATCGAAGCTGTTGCTGCTTTCTCTCGGGGTCTCTGGGGATGGATGGAGCCGCTTGACGAGTGTGACTCTTTCCGTTGTCGTGCTACTAGATTCCCTTTCTCGCTGTCTGTTCCCTGGACCTCGGACCCAGGCAAGAGCCCGGTTGAGAGAAAGGTACATTGCCCGCGAAAAGAGTACCTCGGATTGACGCAGGGACAGGCAGGGCCGTGGGTTCGCCGAAAGCGGAGATGTCGGGGTGCGGACGGGCCTTCAGCCAATCGACTCTGCACAGCGCCGCCGATTCGTCCGTCGTCTCAACTTTGCCCATGACAGACGGCCAATTTTTATTTTTATTTTTATTTTTATTTTATTTTTTTGCTCTGCGCAGAGAGAGAGAAAGTCACAAGTGCAGAAACTCGCAATTTTAGTCGCCGCCGCAAAGGTAGCATGCTGCCAGAGACAACAGGGCACACTGCAGATACCCTGATGACCTTCCCTCTTTTCCATTTCAAATTATCCTTTGACCTGTTGTTCCAGTTTTTCAGAAAGCGCGCGTGTGCGTTGGGTAGGCTGTGGCCCTGTCTCTCCAATGTCTTCATCGTCCAGTTCCTCACCAAGCAGAAAAGTTCCTGCTCCCAAGCGGCGGTGGACGAATTGGAGAAAAGCAAGGGCCCCCGAGATGAATGAATGGCGGCGGGTTTGTCCCTGGCATACGTGAGACCGGAGAATAATGTCTAGCCCAAAGGTATTCTTCTTTGACGTCTGTGTGGTTAAACGCGATGTGCGAGTGTCTTTTTTCGTATGCAGACTAATTTGGTTGGGAATTCTTTGATCCTCTTTTGGTCTTTGAAAGTTTTTTTATTTTTTATTTTTTACTCCTTCCTCTCCTTCCTTCACCGACTTATTGACGTGTCGAGGAATGCGGCTCACTAGCGAGAAATCTCTAACTCTTTTTTTCTTTCTTTTTTTCTTCCCCCTCCTGTCTCCTGTCAGATCGAGATTTCAAGATCGGGGTCCGAGGCTTATATCGCAATTCGCCCCCAGAGCTCAGGTCATCACGGGGATTGTGTTTGTTCTCTCTGCAGTGGGCAGGATACGAGGCAGGCAGCAGGTCAGGTCAGGTCAGGTCAGGTCAGGTCAGGTCAGGTCAGGTCAGGTCAGGTCAGGTCAGGCAGGTAGGTACCTCTCTGCTCTCGATCCCTCTGGCGCAGTTGCGAGGTTGCGCGTGGACGGGGGAAGCCTGTCTTTCGAAAGGCTCTGTTGGGTAATCCGGACCCCCTGTCGGCGAGCTGGGTGAGCTTGCTTCACTGGAGAGAGAGGAAGAGAGAAGTGGTCTGGTTTCTCTTGCGGCGGAGACGCAGAGTGGACTGGCGGGGACCACGTCCAAGGGCTGCTAGGCGCTTTCGGGCTAGGGCAGAATGGCCAAGCAGGGCTTTTAATAGTGCCAAAATATGGGGAAGCGAGAGGGAAATCAGAGGTGATGCACGATGCTGCCGAACGAGTCTGGGGACGGGTAGCATCAGAAGAGTACTTCCAGCGACTACCTACGACGACCCAGATTACCTCTGTACCTTTCCCACCTCAGGCTGTAGGGTACGTACTCAGGGTCAGGGCCGGAGCAGAGTCCTCTGGCGGTCAACGGTGAATGGTGAATTCAAGCCTGCGATTACGAATCTAGCCACGGCCCCTCCATCATTACATGATCGAAACTACAATGTCAGGTACGGACCCAGAATGCAGCGGCATGCAGGACGGGTTACAGTACCTTGCTTGCTCTGTCTGGTCCCTCCAGTCTGACAGGGCAATGGCGAAAAGGCCCTGAGATCAAGGTCACCGAGGGTGTGGGAGGCCTTGAGGGCATCTGTTGGACAGCAGAGCGCAGACAAGGAGCCAAGGTGTGAGGTGAGGTGTGGCCAGGTGACTGGCCATGCAAAGGACTAGTCCTGTGTGGAAAGCAAGCTAAGGTACCTAAGGTACGCAGTAAGGTAACCAGTCTCCCCCAGGCCTGACGCGAGCCGAGGGGGCTCAGTTGCCATTGCGATGCATCATTTTCGCAATTCTGTCATCAGCTCACTCCATCACTCGCTAACTCTCTCACCCACGGCCACGGCTCCCCGTGCTGCAATGTGGTAGGTGGGTGGCGGCCGGAGTGCACGCCGACGGGCATAGGTAAGGTAGGTAGCTTTGGCTGCATGGACGACTGACTTGCTGCATCACAGAAGGCACCTTATTAGCTAAGATGTGCAAGTAGCGACAACCTAGAGGTTTGGGTCGTTTCCTTGCTGGAGCTCTGAGCTGGTGGACCGTACTATCCGTAAGTAGAAGCCGTCCCATCCCCCATCCCCCATCCCCCATCCCCCGTCCTGCATCCCGGCCATTGCACTCCAAGCGCCTTATGTAAGTCGAAACCTCTACGGCCTCGCTGTCGGCTCCCTCAGACACTACATGTACCGGCCCGGCTGACGACGAGCCAAGCGGTACATCAAACAGTGAAGACACGGCTTCCGTCCAAAGTCCTTCGATGAAAAACACCCGACAGATGACGAGTGGGCAGCAGAGAAGAAGCACTTGATGCGCGGTGGAGATGGAACGGAAGGGGACATTGTGACCTTGCCCGCGCCGCGCGCCCATCATCGATCGTGATCATATGTTGGGGACTCCATCCGCATGAACACTGCGACTTTTCAGTCCCTGGCGATGGCCAGTCGGCTTCGCGCAGCTGGGATGCAAGGTGCCTTGCTGCGTACCCCGTATTATGGAGAGATGGAAGCCGTCCCGTGTGCATAAGGAACCAGGGAAAAATAAAATAAAAAAATTAACAACACACACGCACATGAACGTGAGAGGCACCTTGCATCGGTACCGTCAAATCTTCTCCAACTTTCCATCGCTTGAGCGGCATGGCGTAGCATATGGCATGGTATAGTACATACGTAGTGTCTCAACTCAAAAAGCCAAGGCAGAGACGGTACAGCGTCTTGCCAGCTGCTTCATTGGGACTGGCCGCCACCGCGTCGTTCCATGAGGCATTTGAGCCTTTTTTTTTGTTTTTTTTTTTTTTCTTCTTTTTTTTTTCAACCGCTAAACTGGCATCTTTTTGCACAGCCCGCATGTTTCTCAAATGCCTTGACTCTATCCGAGGTTTCTGATTTTTTTTTTTCTTCCAGATGACTCAGGAGTGCAAATTGAACGCCCGCAAACAACGGGTACTGGGCGGCACTTTCAAGAGTAGCGCGTTATGTAATATCAGCCGGCCCGAGGCAGGTTGCGATAATAGCCCTCAAAAAGACTCAGAGGGATGATGCAATTGCGAAAGGGAAAAACCCGCCGTGACGCAGGTCCAATTTTTTCAGTTTAGGCACGTCCCTGGATGTTGCAGTTCTCGTCAAAGGGCAACAACAGACGGGACGCCAAACAGTCCCCGTCACTCTATTGTCAGCCCATCGCGGGTCCTCTGACTCCTTGCCTTAGTAAGTTGGGTGTGGGAATGGGCAGGTACAAACGAGGACCCAGAGACAACGACACTGCAGCTTGTGTGTGACCCGGCAGAGAGAGAAAGAGAATTTCTGGAGACTCTGGAGACTCTGGAGACTCTGGAGACTCTGGAGACTCAACTCCCACAAGCCCGGGCTGGAGAGGGTCCCGCTGCTATGCTACAGCGCCGTGTTCCCCGAACCCAGCCGTGTTTGGCTGCTGCCGCGGTGTCTGTTGCAAAAGTCAGTCGCAAACGCAGAAGGACCCCATATTATTTGGTTGTTCGTTCACCACTTCACTTCATAGTGCTTTTCTCACACTCACATCACCCCATCCACTCTCTTGAGCACGTTTCCCCACGAAGGGGCCCCCGAAAGAGCTGCTGCGGCTTGGGTTGGACAAACGCACAGAGTTCAAAACAACTCCACAAAAGACGGTCAACTGGAGGGAACTAGACCTCTGACCGACAGCTTCCCACAAGCAAGTCTCAGGCCTTGGTTGGGGGCCATCTTTTCTCAGGAGTCAGGACTCTCAGGAGGACCTTCAGGAGAGAGAGCCACCGGAAGCCCGGTCGTCCAAGGCTTGCCTCCATTCACATGGAGGATCGTCCCCACAGCGGGAATGGATGTACCCAACAGAGGCCCTGAGTCCCCTGGAGGCGTCATGCTTCCCGAACGGCGCTGCAAGCTTGAGCGGTCCGGCGCTCATCGTCCAGACCTCTTTGAGTTTTTTTGGCGACACCGACCTGGGGTCCCGTGGAAGATCCCCATTTGTTTGGTCTGGTCGTCGTCCCTCACACCCCTTTTCTCACTGCCCGAGGACCTCTTCGGCCCTCACTCCGTCGCCCGCAACACAACCTTGACGAGACTCCGTTTTTCCCAGGAACAACGCACAAAGACTGCAACGCTCCGCCAAGCAATGGAATCCACTGCATACCACAACCAAACAGGGCACGGGCAGAAAAACAGATGAATTGTGGAAAAGGGCAGCAGGACTGAGCAACGGACGAATGAGAAGAAGGCAAGAAGAATTTTGGAAGGGAACTCAATGACACGGCACCGCAGTCCAGAGCCCCAAAATGCGCCCCGCCTGTCTCCTTCCCTCCCGGTTCGAGTCTACACATAAGGTCAGAATCAGAAGTCCCATGTAAGTCCAAAGGCCCGTGCATGGAGATAACATATTCCGTCTCCTAATACCTAACTCCTAACCGCTAACCCTAATAGACTAACCACTAACCCTAACTCCTAGCCGCTAACCCTAATAAGCTAACTACTAACCTTAATTAGTTAGCCTAAGACCCTACCTATTTTAGACTTAGGTCTACGCTATATACTATGTATAGGCCTTTAGACTCACAAGGGACTTCTGATTCTGACCTTGTGTGTATTGTCCTGTGGGTGGTGCTGGTTGCCCACTCCCACTTCGCAACCACCCATGCTCTCGACAGGGGGGCAAGACGCGGACGACTTTGCAGTTGCGGTTCGTCCGCGTTCCCGTGTCTGACTCCATAGATAAGAAGAACAGGCAGGAGAGGCCGATGGACGTATTTCTCGTGCGCGAACCAGAGATCGTGGCCGTCCCGCGTTCATGCCGAGGCCATCCCGAGCCATTCTTCGGCCCTAGTACCTGCAGACGGTCAAGAAAGGCGCAGGCCGTGGTTCGAAGCTTCTTCAAAGACGGGAGAGGCTGGTTGGGCCGGGGGCCAGGGAGAGAGGTAGTTTCCGGGTCGCCCATTTTGTCTCGTTGCATCGCAGGTGGGATATTCGACTTCCGTGAGGTGTGGCGCCGTTGGTTGGTGATCGTCTCTTCACCTCCGCCTCGAGCGGACTCTTGCTGCTGCATATCCGCACACCTCTTCGCCGGTCATAATTTACGTTATGGATGAATTGGCTTTCAGGGGAGGGCAGCAGAGAAAACTGGTTGTGAAACAAGTAGACGCAGTTTAGAAGCTCTCAGAGGTCCCGGATGTCGTTATCTTGCATGAGAAGTTCACGATCCAAGACGGCGTTCAAAGGGCCTGCATGTTCGTCGAGAGGTACCCACACCACAACCGCATGAGCTGGTCCCGAAAGTATCCGACCCAGCTGTCTATCTCTTGGGTCGCTTCCAAAGAAGAGGCGTGGGATGACAATCGAAGGCAATTGGGTCGCCAGCGGGAGATTGAGATCCAGCACGTTGGTGAGCCAGAGGCTGTATTGCGCTTGTTGTGTCTTGTTGGTGAAAATTTTCATTGTTCTGGGGCTGTAAGCGAGTAGGCAAACATGTCGTCAGTTGCTGGCCCGTACAACAACCAATGGCGAGCCTTCTGCCACGGTCCGTGAGCAAAACCAAGACCAGAATTGGTCTACTGTCTTGACCGAGGCGCTCGGCCGACTTCGTGCGTGGTGAGCTCTCAAGGTGACGCGCGAGGTGATTGAGGCTCGTGGAGTTGTGACCTCCTCGGCTCACCTTGATGGCGGCGCTTGCAAACCCGCCTCGCATGGATTGGGGCACTATCGGGACCGAGACACGGGACGGCCTTTCTTTTGCGAGGGGCACGGGTGTGCTGAAGACGTGGGATGCCAGCTGGGAGAGGGAGAATGGCGCGCATATCGCAAAGGCTGCCGCCGTGAGCCGGAATGGTATACCGGGGCGGCAAGTCGATTGCGAGCGTGGTGTGCAGTTGTCAATCTCGCTGCCTCGGACGGCAAAATGTGGATTTTACCGCGTCCAGATTCCCTCTCGAGACTCGGATGCATCGACGTAACCCCCCCTTGCCAGGCTGGCGGGAGACGGAGGCCCAGACGGCATCCTTTCTCTTGACTGCGTCGTCAATCAACTCTGATAACTCTGATAACATTGAGTGCAGGCCGAGAAGGGATGGACCCCCACGCAGAGTTGCAGGTTGTGGTTTAATTGAGCGCATATGTATGCCCGGTCTTGCGTGGTGTAGAGACGGCAGACGGGGTGGGTTGAGTTCCTATCCATGCGACTTGTCAACCGCCGACTTGTCTGGCCCAGCGCGCGCCTACGCGGGGTTGCGAGCGTCAGGCAGAGACAAGACGACACGCAACCGTCCCTCGACTAAATTGCAACCCCCTCTCGCCCACGAGCAGGAGCTGCCCGTATCGAGCCAGTCGCGGGAATGCGAGAGTCTCAGTGGTGGTGTGTCGACGCAGCTGGCTTGAATCGCATGTCGCGAGATATGCGATCATGTCTAGGAGGGGAAAGTGGCAGCGGAAGGGACCTCTCGTTGATTGCACGACAGCAGCCGGTTGCATAGAGCTTGCCGACTCAATTGGGTAGTTGATCACGTCGATAGCAGACAGCGATATGGCGACATCCAGTTGCCAGGTTGTATATGGTAGAGAAGAAGGACCCCGGGCGGTTGAAAGACGCGGCGCCAGACGACATGTCGTTGCTGGATTCGGCCGAGCCCAAGCACCGTCGACGTTGCGCCGGTGAAGCCATCAGCGCAGCGCAGCGGCCCAGACTTGCGGTTGTGAGTCGTGCGTGTAGCGTCGTATCTGGCCGTCGTCTTTGGTTGAGAGGGGGAGATGATAGATGGTGGTGCAGAAGGATGTGAGGGGACACTCAGATGCCAATCATGCCATTGGGTACCCTGGGAACATGGATAGAACGGCAGTTGCGATCGAGAAGACGACCCCGCATCGAAAGGGGGTGAGACAGCGATGAGCACCACCAGCTGGAGAGAGCAATTGATCAACGCAACACAATGATCCCCCCGTCCGTTGCGATGGCTTCGCATCTGACGGTGTGAATAATTGAACGGTCTGCTGGTGTGACGACCGACACGCTACATGGGGGTGCGGCCTTCCAATGGGTAGGGTCTTGGCCTGGGTCCGGCGGTGCGTTGGGTCTGGGCCGGGGGATCGCCATCTAGCGGATTGCCCGGGTGGGAAGCGGTGCTGCTTAGTCAATTGTGCTTTCGCTGTGCATGAGCACGTTTCTTGTTGTTGCCCGTCGTCACGAAGCCATGTATGTGATGTTGCCATGTACTCTCACGACAAACAATGTACCGGCATAGGCCGTTACAACTGATGTGGGCTGGTGGTAACCTGTACTGTTGCAGAGGCATATTCAAGACATATTAGACGGCGGATTCGACATTCTCATCAGCCAATGTAGTCTCGACGTCTCCAACCTCGATGGACACGTCCCAAACATGTTGAATAATCGGATCTCCATCTGCTAGGTAGGGATTTTCTTCTTCACACGGGCAGACGGGAGTAGGGAAAGGCAATGGGATGAGAAAACCAAAAACTTACGACGATCAGAACAGCAGCTCAACCCCCCAACGCGAGCACTACCCCATGCCCATGTGCTGGTTCCAGTGGTTCCTAGCCAAAGAATTTCTGGACCTTGGAGCTTCTCGCAATACAACTTGCAGCGTGCAGCTCCGGGTTACAGCAGGGAGAAAGAAAATTTTCCGTCGGCTCCCTCGCCGGACGAGCGTGCGCCTTGGATCGCCCCGCTGTACGAACCACGGGAAGGGAACAGAGGGAAACGAAACGCGCATCAATGCTGTGGGGTGTTACTGTAACTGCCCGAGAAGAAGAAGAAGAAGAAGAAAAAATTGAATTGGGTAATGGGGCGTACTCAGTTGCCTCTGGCCATACACGATGCAAACACGTTTGTTGCGACGGAAGGCATCGTCCATGTCGTTACGTCTCAACGTGGATGAAGCGGCGGTTGTGGTAGGTGGTTTGGCTGTACCAAAGCAGAGGTACCTTCCCACCAGCCCAAGGTACCTCCGGTACTTGTGGCGCCTACTGGAGGTATCCGTACTGCGTAGACGAAGTCCAGACAAGGTCCGTCTTGAAGCCCTGGCAGAAACGGAACCGGGGACAATATACATAAGGTCAGAATCAGAAGTCCCTTATAAGTCTAAAGGCCTATACATAATATATAGCATAGACCTGAGTCTAAAATAGGTAGGGTCTTAGGCTAACTAGTTAGGGTTAGTAGTTAGCCTATTAGGGTTAGCGGCTAGGAGTTAGGGTTAGTAGTTAGTCTATTAGGGTTAGCAGTTAGGAGTTAGGTGTTAAGAGATAGAATATGTTATCTCCATGCATGGGCCTTTGGACTTACATGGGACTTCTGATTCTGACCTTATGTGTAGACTCACCAACAGCAGCAAGCAGACGATCCTCAAGCCGCTATGCCTCTTTCAACCCGTCCGGGGTCCATCCATATCGTGGGATCGTGGGGACCCTGATTGCCCAAATGTCTTTGTTTGACAACGACTTTTGGCAAAGAGCCAGAGCAGAAAGCCCATGCTCGGTGTGATGGCTCTTTTCGCCGATTTTTGAAATTATCCCCAGTGATGCTGCATGTTGGTGTCAGCCGCCAACAAACATCCCTCGGCCTTCGTTATCCCGCAATCCTCCCCGCCCACGTCGTTGACTACGGCCTGCAGTCTGCGCACGGCAACCCTCTTGCCTGCTCCCCGGGGGCCACAACGACGACGTCGTCGTCGCCGTTGGGCCACGTCCGCTCGGCGCCTTTCCCATATGGCATACCGCATACGCCTGCGGGCCTGGACCACGCAGCGGGTGCGGTTGGTCCCCTTGAGGTAAGGTGAACTCCAGTCCTAGATCCCCAGCAATGGTCCCGAGCACACTTCCCTTCCGGTCTCGCTCTGCGAAGACCGGCGAGCGATATCGGGTTGGCTTCTCTCAGGTTCATTTCCACGAGAGAAAGACACGCATTGTGTAACGGAGATCCTCGGCGCCGAGGGTTTGAATCAGAACCTCGGGTCGTACGGCGGTATTATCGCCTATATTTTTCACCGTAAGTTTTTTCGATGTACCCGCCCGCGTGTCTCTGATCTTGCCAAAATGTCGTCGAGTTTTGACTCACAACCTGCGGCGATCACTCTACGCAGCCCGTGCAATGACGAATCGTGGGGTCGAGGCAGGGACTGGGCAAGAAAGGAAAATTATTAGGTAGAGCAGAAGAGAAAGAACACCCAAGCGTCCAAGACGCAACGCGCCGCCGTGTTCGCATCACTGCATTTGGCGCCGCCCCCCACACCTCAATTTCGAGCACGACATCCACACCATGATCTAGCCCATCCTTTCTTCTTTCTTTAATCTAACAAACTTTACAAGCAGGGGAGTCGCTGTCAATCTGTTTTGTGGCCTTTTCCCCGGCGATCCGTAAAAGCGAGAGAAACGGCATCGCGGTGTCCGTCTCGTCACGCGACCTCCATATGATGCGATTTCTTCTCGTGTCCCAAAGACAAATCGCAACCAAGACATTGTGCATTGGCACTCCCATCACGTAAAAAGCGCCAACGGCATCGCAATCGCAATCGCACGCTCCGCTGGTTACCTCGCTAATGGGCGGTGCGTTGTGTTGCAGTGCGCTCTTGTGACACAATCGCCATCACCGATCATCGTGACATTTGGGCAGAAGAGGACGTCCTTTGTGATACAACGTCACGGAGTCGGTGGGAGGGGACGTAGCCCCATCGGACGCAAGAAAGGCTTGGCTTCCTCGGACCCTGGGTCGTCGCGTCGTCGTCATCCTGGACCCTGATGACCTCAGAGAGAGACCCGGATGGTGTGACGACGCAGGCGACTTCTGTGTCTTGGTTCTGAGGATACGTTCGGTATTGTTGTAGACGATCCCTGCTTGACCCATGGTGACTAGTGTGCCGGGAGAGAGTGTCCCTACTGTTGAACCATCTTCCCACGTTGACTCATTGATGAAGCAACCGGGACCTTAGGTCCGGAATAGCTTGCTGAAACGTGCATCGATAGGGGCCTCTAACTTCCACGAATATTCCTTCTCAGCCCAAGCGATATGCTCTTCTCCGGGATCTCGTTTAAGGGTCTGCCAATCTGGATCTCTGAAGCCGACACTTGGTCTATGGCACATACAGTATAGGGGAATGCACCGCCTATCCTACTTCCTCGAGACAGTACCAGCGTGTACACTTATATGATGAAGCAGTAGAGCCGTTGTCAAAGCGGCCTCGATCCGCAAGAGATCATGGAAGACAGTGCTAGATACAGGATGGGGATACCATTCTTGTCCCTGATAGTATTGTTCAAATGATGAGATCCGACTCCTGGAGTGTAACCGAGTCTTGCAGCGTTGGGAGAGATCGCTGAACATGAGCTTCAAAGCTTCGGGAAAGACTTCACCATCTTCTCCAAGGATCAGGAGTGGCGGAAAGTATGTATTGAAACCTCGCATTACCTCCCCATCAGTTATCAGACTGCGCCCTTGACGCCCCCAATCCCAGTCGCCTCATCCAAACTCCGAGTGGAATCTTTTCAACCAAACAAAGGAAACAGAAACAGCAGCAGGCTCAAGTACTTTGTAAGGCTGACTTCGTGACAATAAACACATTTGACCCAAGTCACGCATGCTCTCGCTAATGTACTAACCCAAATATACATCGTCAAAGGCCCTTTTCACCTGTTGTAAAATGTTTGGTGCCTCGAATTCCCACCACCTGCCCGATCATCATCCCGGTCCGCGCTCAGCTCCTGTGGCGACCCGGGCAACTCCACTGGTGGCGTCGGCTGAACCTCCACCGGAGGCGTGGGTTGCGCCGCTGGTGATTTTCGGTCTCCCATCGGCGGCGTATACACCGGAGGGGTCCCGTGCTGGCTACCCGGATGGCTGCCGGACGAAACTTGGACCATGCTCACTTGCGGCACCCACATGTTCCCATTGGCGTCGATTTGTACTTGGTTCGACAAGGTCACCGGGTCTGGAAAGTAGGCCTGTTGCGGGGGATAGGTTACCGAGGACGAGCGCGTCATCGAGGAGCCTGCTGCCGTCGTCGCACCGGAATGGTGTCCCCCTGAGGGCGGCGGCGGGGGAGAAAGAGCCGTTGTGAGTGCTGGAGACTCGGACGGGAGTTCGACGGGCGGTCCCATGTAAGGCGGGACCGTTTGTGCGGATTGCGGCGGCGGAGGGGAGTGCGGCGGTGGTGTGAAGGGGGAGGGGTGGTAAGGGGGCGAGTATGGCGATGCCGCTGGGCTGACGTGCGTTGCCGGCGGGGACCATGCTTCAGACATGGTCTGCGTATGGAATGGCTGGCCTGAGCTCGAGTTGGGAGGGTTATGATATTGTTGGCTGCGGCGGCGACGGATGAGGCAGAAGCAAGCCAGACCGAGCAAGATGATGAGGGCGGCAGCTCCGACTGCGATGCCGACGATGGCACCGGTGGAGAGGGACGAGCCACTGGATGGAGCGGATGTAGCAGAGACCATGCGGGTGGGTGTTCTAAGCGTGATTTCGGCTTGGTCGGCCAACATGAGGCCCAGGTCTGCGGTATTCCAGCCAGCTGCGGGAGATGTCTTTGTTGCGCCGCCATTGCCGTTGCCGCCTATCACGGCAATGACTTCATCTGGGACCGAGTACGTCGTCTTGTTCGGGGAGTAGAGCTCCCAGATGCTCTTGTTCTTGTTCTGTTTGCCAAGGTCGACGTTGTGAGTTCCCCACTGCACGGGGTAGTCACAGTCGTTGGATGAAGGGAAAGTTCCGCCGATGATGATCATTTGCGCGCGGCCTGGTACGATGTTGCAGGATAGAGAATGGTGAGGGTTCGAGCCTGTGCCGTTTGTGGAAGGGAACATCTTCACCCATGTGAATGTTGGGAGGGAGAGAACGTAGACGTCGTCGTAGCCTGCGCCAAGGACTCCTGGGACCGTTGCTCCGCCGTACATGTAGCTTTGAACATGTCAGTGATGGACGTTAGAGGAGGAAGGGAAAAAAGAGCCTCACATGTTGTAGGAGGATTGGTCCGCCGACCATGTGACGCCTGCGCAGAAACGCCGCCTCATCTCGGGGATCTGGCCTGTCGCCTTTTGCGTGTACCACCTGCTGCTCAGGATGTCGTACATGAAGATTGTGTCCATCGGCTGACCCTCCCCTGTTCCGTTTGTATTGAAATCCTGAATGCCGCCAAAGTAGACCAGCATCCCGCCGCCTCCAGCAGGTATGTAATGCAGACTTCCTTCAGCGCGGCGGACGTTGTCTGGGCCAGTATTGTTCGACCAGCTGTTCGTGTCCATGGTGTACTTGACGAGCCCGTTAGTAGCAACTGGTGGACCTGTTCCCCATCCCGCGACGGAGGCGTTGCTAAGCCAGCCGCCATAGTAGTACGCTTCACCCCTCGTGTCGACAGACACACCTGCTCCGTAGCTGACTTTTGAAATGGGGATGCCGGACCGTGGTGTGCCGTACGACGTCCAATAATTATTAATGATATCATACGACCACAGATTGAATGGGGAAGGGGGTTCGGCATTGTGCTCGCCGCCAAAGAGATAGAGACGCTTGTTGACACCATCGGCCCATAGGCCACCGCCATTGGTGTTGGGGATTGTTCCGTTCTTTGAGAGGTTCGCAAATAATGGCGGCATACCCACATTGGGGGCTGACTGGGAGAGGTCTTGATAGAGGAGCCATGGATCTGAATGGTGTTAGCGAGACTTCTTGAACTATGCAATCTTTATAGGTGGAACCATCAGCGACGGTAAGTGGACGTACTTGAGTAGTTACTCGGATTCTCGTTTATGTTCCAGTTAATGAGCCCCCCATCGATGTGCAGTTTGCTGTCTACAACAGCTGTCTGGTGCCCGAAACGACGACAGAAATTGTTGACGGGATCTTGTTGTGCGATGGCCGGTGCCACGAGTAACAGAACGGACGCGCATAGCAGAGACGTCTTGGATCGGATCTCTGACACCCCTCCATCCCGAGCTGTCGATCCCTCCCGGTCTGGGGACGGGCCCATTGTGAATATATGCAATTATTTGGCGTCCAGTCGGCAGTTCAAAATACGGGGTGTATCGAAGGCACGGCAGGCAAGGGAGGAAAGCAAGTGGAGATTAATAGGAAACGAACAGTCGAGAAGAAGAAGATTTGTTCTGCGGATCAGTCTCCTGTATGTCTCGTGGATAGCGGGTTGCTTCTGCAAATCAGAAAGGAAAGATCGTCTGGTAGGAGCGAGCAATGGAATGCTGCGCGGAGATGAACGTGGTCCAAGGGAGAAATGTGACGAGGAACACGACCAAGGTTGAAGACGCAGAAGGATTGCAAACCTCCAGAAAATAACGGAACTGCCCACGAAAGGAGTTCAGGCTAGGTCTGCCCAGAGATATGATCCAGCTCGGAGACAAAGAATCGAATGGGGAACAAGAGAGTGCGCAGGCTTGGCAAGCTAGGAGTGCCAGTCAACCCCGCGACCAGAAGGCATGAAGCCAGACCGGATCCAGACGGGCGGCGGCTCGGCTGCAGCCAGAGGCAGACCAGATGTGAACGGGCGAGACAGCTGGAATTCTAGCCCGGGACACCATGCCTCTATCGATGTAGCTTGCTTCGCCACGTTCAGTACTCTGGTTGTTTGGTTGTGAGTGAACCTGACTCCCGGGTCAAGTGGGGGACGGGGAGGCGCCTTGAATGTCAAGCGGGACAAGGCCTAGATCGAGATGATCATCGACTTTGATGATTGTAGTTTTTCTATTGTGAGGATCAATGGCATGTCCAATATTTGAGTACCAGGGGTTTCTGAGCCCAATGCCTACGCCCACACATGCCGCGAAGGCAGAGAAATAACGTCTGAGACAACTTGCGGTGAAGCAGCTGCTGAGCAGGCACGCAGCTGGGATTTCATGGCTTGCGCTGCAGCTGCGTCAGCCTCCCGGGAGACTCAGGTGCCAAAAGAACGAAGTGGTAGCAAATCAGACAAACGGGAAGTCCGTGGAGGCTTAAACACGAACGCGGCCTTAACGTTGTGTCTAGAGAAAAGGCGGCTCAAGCTAGAGCTTGTGAACGGTACGTACGAGGTCCAATTGAAGAAGTGGTCTGGAGAGTCCCGCTTCAGCTCACTGGAGCAAAGTTCCGGATGGGATGGAGTTCGGGCAGCCACATGGCACTAGATCCTGCATCCGGCAATGGGCGTGGCAGGGCTGAGGCCGACGGCTCAAAGAGGAGGCGCGACTTCGCTTGTTGGCTGGGTGAGATAGTAGTTCACGACGCGGGCGGGAGCCGTTGGAAGGATAGAGCAGTAGCAACCACCTTCGAGTAATTAGCGGGATGGCAGGGCTCTGACGCCAAACAGTTGGGTCCGAACTTTGGAGTTGAAGCTTCCATTCAGTGGCCAAGGAAAGATTTCCACCGAAACGCGCGGTTTCGTTCTTCCCATTGATGTCTATCTCTTTTAAGGGTAGCGCACCCTCGACTCATCGGTTGTTCTGGAGCTCTATTGATTTGCATGATCCGTATTCCAGCAAAGGTTGGAATTGCATCTCGACGACTGCCTTGACAAGATCTGACAAGGGGTTCAGCCATTTGTCCCTTTGCGATAGACTGTCCTTGCTATCGTCTCTTTCACTGTCCGCTTCGACTATCCGTGTCGACCATGTCTTTTGGCAGAGGTCTGACTGTTGCTAATAGTTCCTGGTAGACATCGTTCAGCTCCTGCTCGTCGGGCTTCTTCTCGACTATTTTCCGGAAACACGGTTTCGTCTTGTCGGGATTTCCTTTCTTTGGAGCCCCAGTCAAGATGCGAAAGATCTTGAATTTCCAGGTTCTGAGATTCAACCGGGGGCCTTCAAAGCTCTGCAGGTCTGAGCCGACGCCAGATTCCTCTTGTGATTCTCTTAATAGTACCTCCTTTTGGAGGATGCGCATTACTTCAGTGATAACGACTGGCTCAACCCCGTACCGATGGCTGAAGGCATGTTCGATGTAGTTCTGCAAGCCCCAGAGCTTGAAGGCTCCAGCGCAAAGCTTCATACCCTCGTGGCAAAGGGGAAGACCCATTGGATAGCCGTGCAACTCGCAGCGAGCGTTGAAGCTGTTGATGATGGGCAGCAATTCGACGGGGCGCTCCAAACGACAAAGCGCATCTGATATAACCGTTGCAACAGCGGTGGCGTTGTTTGCGATTGTCTCATGACTTTGACCTGACGTCAGGAATCTCGAGAGTAAACGCTGAAACTCTCTCGCATTGGTTGGTTCCTCTAAAAGTCGTGAAAGCTCTTCAGCGCCCAGTCGCCATGGACGGGCGGTGTGCTTTCGGTGGATGAGCCACTCTAGAAGGCGCTCGTCTTCTTCACAGACGGATAGGGGAATGCCATTTTTGTCGACAACTTCGAGTTGAACACTGTCAACGTCTTGGGTCTCGCGCCCTGGGCGTTTGGGGGCTCCCTGAAGAGCAGCAGTCATGATGTCGAGATCCGTGACACGCCATGGTTGCCAGGACTTGCTTTGAATGATCTCGAGCTTCTTCTTGGCGTCCTTATAGTCGGCCTCAAGTTTGTCGATGCGCTTCCCCATGGCATCCTTCCTTGGATCTGACTTCCATTTTGCGGTCTGGGCCACTTCTTCGGCCTTGTCATACGGTCGCGTGTAATTGCTCTCGTAGCTGTCCAGGTCCAAAACCACCTCTGTGAGCTCAAAAGGCTTCCACCATGATCCTGGTGTAGGGGTGCTACGTTTTCTCAGGTGAATCCTCGGTCGTGTCCTTTTCGTGAGATGAGCAGTAGAATGAAACGGAGCTGCCGCGGCAGGAAATGAAGTTGTGTGGCGAAGGCCTTGGATGCCACTCACACATCTCAGAGGTGGCATAGCTGGCGCGCTTGGCTAGCTCATTGGCTGCTCCGAGCTTAGGTCAGTTTTGGGGATGAAGCTTTTCAAGGACACGCGATGTCGCTTGAAAAATCGTCTGATTCTGGGAGCCGCATACTACCGAGGGCGCGTCTAGGTGCTGAGGGGAGACTGCAGGCAGGGGGTGTTGGGGCGCGACAGGGATGGCCCGCCCGCGTAGCCGCGGGTGCTTTCTCGCAGGTCCCGTTGTGGCCTCCCCCCATACGATCCACAGCGGGTGGGGCTATTTGTTGTTCCGGTTGAAGCACAGCCACAAACAGTGCACCGCACCAGCCACATACTTTGAAGGCTGGAGATTTTTCGGAGGAGCGTCACGGCTCTCGTCGCCTGGCGCACTTCAGTTGTCCAGTGACATCCCGTCTCCAACCAAGACCCCAGCGAACTTCCACCATTTGCGATCAGCAGCATAACCACGACCTTCCCCATCACATTCTCAGAACCATAAACATGCCTCCTGCCGCTAAGAAAAGAAAGACCGAGCCCAAGGCCACCGCCAAAGAGGAAATCAAGGAAAACGCGCCGGCAGAACCTGCCGCTACCCAACAGCCAGATGCTGAGGATTCTACCACAACAACCACAGAGGCAGGAGTCCCAGAATCATCCGCATCAAACGATGCCGCATCAAAGGCACAAGATCGCATGGCGCGCTTCAAAGCCCTCAAAGCCCGCGCCAAGAGCTCCTCCGACCAAAATTTCAAAGAAGCGACGCTCGAGTCCCAACGCCTCGCTACAGACCCCAGCCAACTGGCTGCTATCCACCGCAAGCAGGCCATAGCCTCGCACAAGCTTCTCAAGGCCGATGTCGAGGACGCCGGTGGTGACTTTGAGCGCAAGCGCGCGTGGGACTGGACCATCGACGAGAGCGAGAAGTGGGACAAGCGCGTGAAGAAGAAGGAGGCGCACCGCGACAACAATGCATTCCAGGATTACACTGCCGAGAGCAACAAGATTTACAAGCGGCAGCTCAGGAATATCGCGCCGGATATGGAAAAGTACGAGAAGGACAAGATGGCCGCCATCGAGCGCGCGGCGGCGTCTGGTGGACTCGACATCGTCGAAACGGAAGACGGAGAGCTCATCGCGGTGGACAAGGACGGGTCTTTCTATTCAACTGCCAACTCTACAACATTCACACAAAGCAAGCCCGACAAGGCTGCCATTGACCGACTTGTGGAAGACCTCAGGAGAGCTGAGGAGAACCGATTGAAGAAGAGGAAGGACCGCATGGCACAAAACGGCGACGACGGCGACGTCACATACATTAACGAGAAGAACAAGCAGTTCAACCAGAAGCTTGCACGCTTCTACAACAAGTACACTGCGGAGATTAGGGACAGTTTCGAGAGAGGAACCATGATTTAAGAGCCGGATGTTGAATTAATGGGAGTAAAGGCGCGCGGGGAGCCTTACGGCTTCTTTGGGGAATGATACAGTCTATGACAACTTTTAGAATACATGACATGCCCTAGAGCATGGTTTTTCTCCATCCCTTGTTCGCCAGCTCCTCGAGCTCAGGCACTTCGATAGGCCCCTGAACCTTGGTGTCATCCAGTGCCTCTACGACTGCCTCTGCCACGGACTCCACGGGCAAAGGCTTCACACCGCTTGCACCCATGAAGCTGCCCAACACGCCTCCAGTCAGCTTGTTGAACAGAGCACCAGCGCCCGTCATGGCAGCTAGAGGCAGTGTGAACTTTCTCGAGCTGTCGTACAAGAAGGGCGGCCTGGGGAAGATGCCACGCATGCGCGGGAATTCGCTGGCAATTGTGCTTTCTGCCTCGCGCTTCGTGGTGATGTACCTCGCCGGTAGTACAGGCGCACCTCCGGCGGCAGAGATGTAGACAAATGCTTTCACGTTCTCGGCGTTTGACTGCTTGGCCAGGGCAATTGCGCTGTCGCGGTTCATGACCTCGTAGGTGAATTGGTCCTTGGGGTTTGTGGGTTTGAGGTCAGCGCCCTCGGGACCCTTGAGGGGGTCGACGCCGCGGTCCTTGACGGGCGCAAAGGCCTTTTGGAGACCGGAGATGGGTGACTCCTGGCCTGAGACGACTCCCTTGTAGTCGGCCTCGAGGAGAATGCCCATGCTGTGGACGACGAAGTCGGCGCCCTTAAGGAGCGGTGCATACGTCGCGGGGCGGAGCATATCGGCACGCTCCCACGAGACCTTGTGTGCCCATTGAGGAGGGGCTGGTGATGAGGTCACTGCCTGCCACTTGGGTTCACCTGAGCGGCTGCGGAACGATGTTAGAGAAGATGATCAGCTGGATGAAGCCCTATGGGAGGATGTACCTGATTGACGTGACATCCCATCCTCTCGCAACGGCATACTTGCAGATCCTTGACCCGAGGAAGCCGTTTCCTCCGCAGACCACGAGCTTCTTGGTGACGGCTGATGTGGACATGGTCGTAGTGTGAGAAGGTATGAGCGGTCGACCAATTGAGGGAAAATTGGAAGAGATCACGAGCGAACAGAGCTGGATGAAAGCCAATTGCTGTTGATTAAGATTGAACCCCGAATTCGGCGTTAGTGTACCGACAATCGCATGCCAGTTTCTTCCGAGAGTGGTTTGATGCCGTTCCGGACGCGGTGCAAAGTCATGAAATCATCACCCGCCCTGAAGCTCCCCCAGCTCACCATTGAAATCTTCCAGGGTCTTGACGCAGGCGTGCGCTTACAGGGGTGCGCAGCTATATTGGAGCTTGTCATTGGCCAGACCCGATTCGCGTGGCTGCGCCGTCCACTGTGCCTGAGCTTGGAATATTCCATGGGACGGACGAACCGACCTAGAAGAAATGCACCAGACACATCAGACCAATGAGTGTATACCGAGATGTTCGAAGCATCACGAAAGAAAGATCTCAATACTTCGTCCAGACGCTTCTTTAAGTATTATCACTTTGTAGAAAGTCATTGACCGGTTCTCGATTCCAGTGGAGACTCGTCTATGACCTCATAACCAGCGCTGAATGCCAAGCTTAGTGTAGAAATCGAGTACCTCTCCAGATTGTACTCAAGTTCTGTCCTTCGGGCGGTCAGTAATTTCAACCTTTCACTTTGTGCATTCTGCGTTTCTTGTGGGTTAGTTCCCTGTAAATGCATTTGTAGATGTATATCACACGCCTTCAGAAGGTCGCAGAAGCACACAGGAAATGTAGTAAAAAACAGGCGGACTCATGAAAACAGCCAAAATTCGGTTCGAACAAACCTGCAAACGCCTTTTGCACAACACCCTTATTTCCTGACTTGCCGCTGGATTAAAGACGGCGTCGTGTCAGAGTTTCCTAGACGGCAACAGATTCGATGGGGAAAGAGCGAGGGGGGGTTTTTCTGGCCCACTTTAAAGTTGCGCACCTGTAAGGCTACCTACCCTTAAGGTACTTACCTTGTCTTTCTTCGCCTTGGGACGCGACTGCAGGAACTATCCTTGCGACAACTCATTTTCCACCATGTACATCTTCGAGCACCAACTTTAACGACAACGACTGTCTCCTTAACACTGTATCGTCACACAAGACATATCAATCCATCAGAGTATTCCGCCAAAACCGCAAAGATGGCGCCGCCCAGCAGCCTCGGTAAGCGCGTCAAGGGCACCCAGATCAAGCGTTCCTTCATCTACGGAACCACTGCCCGACCCTTCGATCCCGAGCGCAACCCGAAGCCAGAGGGCGTCCCTGACGACCACACCCACTCGTGGGAGGTCTTTGTGAAGGGTATTGACGACACAGACATTACCTACTGGCTTAGAAGAGTCCAGTTCAAGTTACATGAGTCCATCCCCAACCACGTGCGGAGTGCGTTCCCCCCTTCGCCTTTCCTACTAGGCTGCGAACCTTGCTAACTTCAACGAAGTGATCGACGGCGAACCCGGAAAACCCTTCATCATCCACGAGACCGGATGGGGAGAATTCGAGATCACAATTAAGATGTACTACGTGACCGAGTCCGGCGAGAAGCCCCAAACTCTGTACCACAATCTCCGCTTGCACCCCTTCGGTAGGACCGATGCCGAGAAGGAACAGATGGCCCGCCAGAACAATGGTGAGATTACCGCCTGGAACTACGAAGAGCAGCTCTTCAATGAGCCTTACGAAGCCTTCTACGAGATCCTCACCTCTGGAGCTACTCCAAAGGGCCATCCTGTTGGGAAGGGCGGCAAGGGGAAGAATAAGCCGATTCCTCCTCTGCCTGAGAAGACGTCTAACGTACAAGTTTCCTGGGAGCGGAGTTCCCTTCTGCCCGCCGTAAATAAGCCAGGACAGCCCTTCAGTCTCGAGACGGAGCAGATCGAGGTTAAGAAACTCGCAGAGGCCAAGGCCAAGGTCCAGAAGATGGCCGAAAAACAGCTCGAGATTCTTAAGGAGAGGGAAGCATTACTTGCCAAGCTCAAAGCCGAGAACGCTGCTGCTGCGAGCAGCTAGAAGCCGCCCAGCGCAAAAAACAAGGGGCTCCTTAGGAAACGACGCAAGACCGAGGAAGCCCAACGAAAGCAAGACGAAAAGAAGGTACAGGAAGCGAAGCAAAATCTGCGGAAGATCCTCGACTCCTAGATTGAAGCTGTTGCTGCCGCAGTGGACAGCAATATCCTGTGCCCGCAGTTCGATTACTCTGTGGCACTCGCGTCTTGCAGCGACAGCGAGGCCGACCCGTGGGAGTTAGGCGTCCTTGACGTGGCCCAGAACTTCGTACTCGACAGTATTCATGACTATGCGGCAGCCCGTTGGCCTCATGGGCTGAAGAGACATTTATATCTTGAAGCACTATTGGACGAGCATCAACAAGGATGTGCCCGTTTCTAGAAGAAAATACTTGACAGCAAAATCCGGCGGACGCTGGACAGTGCGGTTGACCACGAGGAGCAGGGCGACCACCATCTGCCACGGGATGAAACCTCCGAGCAGCAGCCTATCGCTCCAGCAGAAATGTCACAATCTCTTGCACCTGAGACCGTAAAATATTTACGGACGGTGTCATCTCAAGCTCTGTCATACATGACAAGTTGCAGCAGCCAGCATGACAACCAAAGTCAAACCCGACTCTTGACAGCACAGGCTGTGCCTGGGCCTTCTGCAACGCGTCGTTTTCCGTATCCTGCGCACTCGAACATCGAACGACGTCGTCCTGAGGTTCGTCCATCGCCGTTGAAGCGATGCATCTCAATGGAAGACGTCGAGTTGTCGAACAAAAAGGCAAAGATCGAGTAGTCGTCACAGGCTGAGCGTATAAATAGGCTCGGCTTAGCTTGTCGATGTTTAATGGTGTGGCGAATCAAGGTGTATCGATAGCATGCTTCACAGACGCAATTGAGAAATCAGTACTTTGCTTAGAAGATGGGAGTTTGATTCTTCCGACGTGTCTAACTGACATGCCTCTCGCCATGGGTCTCTCTCTGTCGAGCCAGGCTTTCGCGCAAAAAAGGATACTCAATGTCTGTCCACAGATTCCGTCTGACCCCCTTTTCCCCGCTCTTTCGAGTGATATCAATGTGATTTCCTCTCCTAGTCTGCAGCAGCGGCTCCTTCCTGCTATTCTTCCACCTCCTCTCTCTGTCTATCCGTCCTCCGCGGACGTGACTCTGTGCATATAATTCCATGACAAAAGAAAAGGGTGTAAAGTTTGGTATGTATGCGTACGCGCCTTTTCGAGGACGTCGCTAAAAAAGGGCTGATGATGCCGTGATAAGGTAGTAGCAGCAGCCGTAAAGTTTGGTGTGTCTCTAAAAGACTGCCGTTCGTCATGTCATCAGTTCAGTCGTGGTTGGTGGCCCCCCGAATCCCAACCCAAAGAATCCAAAAAGCGCTAAACAAATTCGACGATGAGGGGGGGAGCCGTGGTTTCTCCGTGGTTTCTCCAATCTTTGTTTTCCCCGTCGTCGACAAAACAAGCATTCTTTTTTTTATGATTCCCTCCCTTCTCCTGTCGAACGCCATGCGGATATACACATTAACACTAAAGCAATCAATGGTTTGGCAGAGCATTTTGTGTTGTCTCCGCTTGAAAAAAAGGGAAAAAAGAGAGAAGCTCCCCAAACGCCTTGCGAGGAGAAGTCGATGGGACAGACGGTAAGGAAAATACTAAATCCAGCAGAGTGGATGTATAGGTGGTGATCTTTGTACGGTCGTACGTTATGTTCACCTGCTATGCGCAGGTCTGTTGTTTAGGTTGAGGCTTCGTAGGCCGGAGGGGGAACATCCTCCCTCTCGTCCCACATGCCTTGCTGCTGACGGTTCTTCTCGTCGTAGACACGGCGAGCAATCTCTCCAGCCATCTTCATGATCCAAGCCTGCTCGTAAACAGTCGAGTTCTCGCCAGCAGCGCCCTTCTCATTGGGATAAGTCCGAGCCTTGTCGGCTGGCTGTTGGGCCGTCGGAGTAGTCTCCACATTGAGGGCGCTATCGAGTTTGATAGGCGCACTGGGAGCTTCGGTGGGCGGAGCGTAGAAGTTGGGCTGCAAAGGAGGCCGGGAGTGGAGTTGGGGTCTCTCGACGGGGCTGAAGCGGACCTTGCTCGGCGTGGAATTGGCCAGCTCTGCCAGGGCCTCCTCCTGTTCAGGATCCTCAGCAATGGAGCAGGAAGTGAGGGGTTCGGTCGAAGGGCCTGCCACGGAAGCAGAATCAGACGCTATATCCGAGTAAGTGTCGCTTGCCTCTGGTGTGGACACCTCGCTGTGGGTGCGACGGAGGTTGACGACTCTGTTCTTCTTCTTCCGGCCTGCATACGATTTCGATCTAATGCCAGCTCCCAGAGACAGTCCGGTGGTCGCCGAGTTAAGGCTCACCATGGACGGCCGGGATGGCAGGTGACCGTGAGCTGCGCTACCTGTGTCAGAGAATGTGTACGTGGTCGACGTCCCAGCGAACGAGTTCGTCTTGGACAAGCTAGGGGTCGCGGTTGGCGGGGTACTGTTTGGTTCAGACGCTGCAGGTCTGGTCCAAGCCCTGAAAACTACATCGCGGATACCCGGCGTGAAGAGGGAGCAGGTGCGATGAGAGTCGTTCAATGCAGCTAGTCTCAGCAGGTTCTTCTGCGAGAAAAGTGATTGGACCTCTGGGCCGCCCTCTAACGATAGTGACGACACGTCGTTCGCATCGAGCAGGTTGCCATTCGCGTCCACGGGGTCTAATGGGGGGCTAGCCAAGGGGTCCACTACGGTCTCATCAGTGTTCTCCTTGGACGCATCCTCGTCCTTTGGTACTGCATCGGGGCACCACAGGCGGAGAGACAGGCGGTGAATGATGGCGGGGAGCTCGTCCATCATCAGATTCCTCAATTGGGCCTCGATAGTCCGCTGCAGATAATCGCGCACAAACTGGATCGAATCAAAGGTCGAGGAGACCTTAAGCGATTCTAGCGGGTCATTCCGGAAAACCAGGGTGAGCCCCTTCGTCCTGGAAAACACCAAGATGATGAAAGCCGAGAGCTTGATCTCGGACAAGGTGATTGACAGCGGGATTGTCAACCCCGATGCCGCCGCCAATGGCTGGGGCGATGTGAAGCTTGGCTTAGAAGATAGGTAGGTATTCAGTGGATTTGCCTGTTTGTTGATATATTAGCTACTGCTATGACGCACGTTCCAATTTGGTAGGTCCGTAGAGAGGTCAAGGACGCGCATCCCAGCAGGGTAATTTCAGCATCAATGCAAGGACGCGGGTAGGGACGAAATGTTTGATGAGTAAAAAACAAACACCGGGATGTTTGGGGTAAGTGCCGAGGGGTAGGCGAGGGAAAGTTGGGCAGTCTAGTAACCGAGCTCCTTGACGATGTTTTTGGAGCAGCGTCATCGAGTCTCGGCTATGTGGTCGTTGGCGGGGCTCGCGGTCATTCCAAGCACTGGCATGGGAATGGCATCGCGATTGAAAATACTCGATGCAACGAAGTCGCGCTGGAACGGGGATGCGTCGGGGTTGGATTTGTGCATGTTCGTCGGGGTGCGGCATTGGTGAAGTCATTGCCGCGGCCGCGGCACCGAGCTTCGCCTCCAAAGCTGCGGGTGCAGGGAAGGCGGGAGAAAAAAAAGCCACCAGAAAAAAAAATCGGCATACCTGAACCCGGGTCTTCAACGTCAGGAAGGCGTCGCCAGAATAGCACATTTTGAATATTCCTCGGAATCTATCCTCCGCAATGTCGCCAATCTCAAGAATCTCCAGCTCGGGGGGCACGGAGCCCAGGTTGAACTCGGTAACGAGGATGTCATCGACGATAATCGGCGGCTTCGGAGACTTGTTCAGGGCAGTTGTGAGCATCTCGCGGGCCCGCTGATAGAACTCGGCGTCGGCCGTCAGCGGCGACCAGTTGAAGTTGAAGGCCATGTTGAAATGGCGTTAACTGCGGCCAACCATCGAAGGGTGATTTGGTGTAGGCCGTTCGGCCGGGTGAAAGTAGGACGAAGTCGATCGGAGGGGGTCGCTATGAAATCGGCATTCGACGGAAAGAGCTCTTGAGCTTTGTTCGCAACGGTTTGTCGGGAGGAATAAAGGACGGACTCGTTGAGGAGCAAGGCAATTTGAAGGCGAGAGTCCGGGGAAGAGCAGCGGGATAATATGGGGTGAGTGGGAGGAGAAGGAGGGTTGGTTTGGCGAGGAGGCAGGTCTTGGATGTAGATCGGGGCGAGCTCTGTGTGGTGGTGGTGGTGGTGGTGGTGCGGTGCGTGTGTGCGTTTTCCTCCGAATGACGCTGGTCGGGTGCGCTACGAATACACTATTGTATTCGGGAGCGCCTCCCAAGATCAAGGGAATACTCGGAGGTAAGTGGTGCGGTGCGGGCTTAGCGTGAATTTTTTTTCCCTCCCGCAAAGATCTGATACTTGGGGAAACCGGGTGCTGTGACTGGTCGACTCCTGCAGGCGTCGCGTGCAGGGAGGTCGACTGGGGTGGGGCGACAGAGGCGGTGGGCACCGTCGGCGCCCTGTGTGAGTGGTCGGCGCAACGGCTGCAGCGTGATGGGCGCCCCCAAGCCATGGTTAAGACAGGAGGAAGCCCTTCGAGTTGGTCTTCCAAGTTCCATCGGGGGAGGGGGGGATTCACACCTCAGTGTTTGGAGGGGTGTGCTCCACTTAATTACAGTGGTTGCAACCTGCTTGGCAGCCCGGCTGGCGCGTAGCACTGAGGGCAGGCAGTGTTTACAGGCCCGTCCCTAGGTGCGTTTTTGCTTGTGAGAAGGGCGGTATGAGTAAGGTAGGGGCAAATTGGCCATCATGCAAGTCACCCGAGGTTGGATTCCAAGACAACGGACCAGACTAACATCTGCCATCTGCCATCTGGCGCACACCCAAGAGGCATATCGCGGCGCGCAGCAAAGCGACGGAGAAAGAACTAACAGAAGAGATCATGACGGTGGCCGATTTAGAGTTGGGCCTCGTTTCCCCAAGCGCGAACCGCGAACCGTCTGGGGAACGGGGGGTCGCAGAGACTCTTCCAGATCTGTCAAGCTAAAATCGAATCAGCCTTCTGGGACCGTTTGGCGAAATGAACCCGCCGATGGCATGGCATGGCTTCTTCGCATCGCATCCGCATCCGCATCCCGCCGTGTTGGTTGGTGCCAGTGGCCGTTGCAGCCTTGGACCGGTCACGAGGGGTGGAGAGTCAGCAAAGATCGGACGACGTCGACAGACATGTGCTTGACATGATCCGACATCAGGGCACTTTACGCTCTAAGCACCGAAAAAGCATGAGATGACTTTGCAGGATTCTCGAAAACTGCCAAACCCCAGGAAACGCCGCCGTCCCCTTTTGGTGGATGCATCTGCATGAAGGCTGAATCTGGAAATCAATTTGGCATGGGCTGTTTTGCTCCATCTCAGACCATGCTCTCTCTCCCCTCCTGCATCATCATCTTCCGTCTCCTGGACTGGGGGATGAAAAGATGCGCTCCACGGCAATACTCCGTGTAATAATAGCAAGGCAGACGCCAGGCCGGGGAGGTGTTCGTGGCCCCTGTAGACTGCTGGAAGAAGGATCAAGGACATGGACAAATCACGTCCGACGATTCGCTCTCGGGTCTTGCAACCTGCCCGCCGTCCCGGCCATCCCTTGGCCCCGAGGCGATGACTCTCTTTCCCCTCCTTCTTGACCGTCGCCCAGTCCGACGCTTTCTTATCCCATCGAAACCTCCTGTCAGATCTGCTGCAGTTCTCCCGTCACCCACGGCCCAATACGACCTGCTATCTACCTACTTTCAACGTCCAGCCAGTGCCGCTCGTCCCTTTCCCCTCACTCTAGGCCACTCATCCAGCCACCAACGGCCCTGTCCTTGGATCTGCTCTCCGCAGTGTTCCGCTTATCGGTGGAAGGGAGCCAACGGGCGACGCCGCAAAGGAAGAAAACGACGCAATCCATGGATGCGTTCTGGGCCGCCGGTGGGGACTGACACGAGCGACCAACTGCACAGGCCATTCTCGGTCCTCCTCCGGCAGAGACCGGCCGGCACGGCGCCTCGCTTTTCTTGAGTGCTACCCAGATTGCCAGAGCTGAGAGCGTGCCTTGCTCTCGCCGCAGGAACTCATGTATGGAATGGAAGCATGTGCATGGGGCGGACGCTGTGCCGATGGAATAATTGGACCATCTTCCTACGTATGCACCGTACTCGGCCCCTCAGTCTGCAACGGGAGGAGATGCGGTATCCAGTGATTTCCAATCCACTAATAACGACGAGCCTCTCACGAGACTCTGGGGTAAATTTTAGCGAAAGTGAACAGCCTCACACGACTGCTCGCTCTGCACCGACCACTCGTCCCTTCCTGTTCAACGCCCAAAACATGACAAACACGCCAACGCCGACGCCTCCTTGCGGAAAGGGTGTCAGTCATTGGCCAACCCCTCAGCGCCTGCTGAACCAAGGAAGAGCCTGTCTGCTACGGTTGTGTCGACGGAAGCTCAGCTTGCCAGCGCCAAAAAAGCCAGCTTTCTGCTCCACTCCCGGAAGGGGAAAGTCTGTCGTCATCCTGGGATACCGCTGACTTCGCAAAGACAACAACAGCCCATGACAACAACTCCCTCGTTGCGCCGCAGCAACAAATCGCAGATGAAGACGTGTCGATACCGCTCCAAATTTGCTGAATCTATCCAGGAGGTGAAGTCGGGCCAGCCGCTGTCGCTTGCCGTTCTCGCTGCCTTCGTCTTCGGCCCGAGGAGGACAGCCTAGGTTGGGTTGGGTTGGCTGACATCTGTGGTCTTACCTCACCAACGTATCCTGTGTCCATGGTGGATTAGCCAAACTCACTCAAGATAGCAGGAAGATCCAGGTCGAGGTATCGTTTGGACGGGCAGTGTCGGCTCCGCATTTCACCTTCAGTCTTTTTCTACCTTAGTCCCACGGTTGGGAAGGACCTTCCACTACCCGAGTTGCCATATCCTCTCAACTTGAACCATCCACAATGGGCGTTGCTTCCTCCGTCCTGGGTAAAACATTCCTCAAAGCGGCCGCCACCTAACCCCCAAAGTAGTTGGTTTCCTACGGTATCTAGCCTTCTAGCCTCCGGGCTCTCCCTCTGGCATCGTTTTCCCGACAACATCATCTCATTCTACGACAAAGATTTCGCCTTTATCAAAACCCCCAGCCATCGCTTCACTGCCTTCTTATCTATCTATCACTACCACGACTACTACCGCGATGGTACTCCCATTCGCCAACCGCCCGCCGTTCTCGTTTGAGTTGACCAGTGCCAGAGATACTAAGTATATTGGCCACTGGCTATATGTCGACTATGTCGCTGAGGGGGCTGCGAACGTCGTTTTCAAAACTCACTTGCCACCATATGCCGGAAAGCCCGACCCACGCGACAAGACCGATGAAGATCTTCTCAATAGTAAGTTATGGGAACCGTTGCCTCCGCTCGCTTGTCATTGACTCGTTCACAGAACTTCTCTTGAGAGTGCCAAAGGCACCCAAAGATCCCAACAAGCCGTACCTGCATGCAGGCTTGCAGTTAAGCTACCTCCAGAAGTTCATTCTGCCAATTTTCGACAGCCGGAATGACCTAGTTGTTGCGCACAGACTGGGGAAAGGCGACAAAGACATCATCATGAATATGGTCAACCATCTGAAGGCTTTGGATACCATTCCTCCTCCCAGACGGCCTGCCAAGTTTCGAGGGGACACAATCGAACCGGGTGAAGAATGTTTTGTCGCATTAGTTGAAGACATGCGACCGAGACCGGGTGAGCGCGCTGTCGAATTCAAGCCCAAGTGGCTGGCTCAGTCGCCGTCAGCACCCCCGAAAGCCAATACCTGCCGGTGTTGTGCTCTCGCATCCAAGAAGTACTACGACGCCAACAACCCCCAAACCGCCAATAAACCCAATCACAAGGTGGAGGGAGATGAGAAGACCAGCGATGACAAGGGCAAGGCCAGAGCCAAAGCCAAGATCGATTCTCCAATCAAGGAGCAGCGGCTGAGCCCGGACAACTACCCCTGCCCTCTCTGGCTCGATCCTGAGAGAGTGACACCTCCAGGCAAAAAATCCATCCGCGCCGCGGCAATCAAGAAGATCTTCAAGGACGATGAGAATTATGCTCGTCTGTACGAGCTCCTGAAGCAAAAGCCCACACTCAAGTTGTTGAAACAACATCAACTCTCCAAAGATCCACTCGGTCCTCTCAGAAGAGCAAAAGACATTACCGACGTCGATTATGGCATAGCCATGACGTTGAGGGACTGTTCTCTCTTCGTGCGATACCGTATGAAGAAAGAAAAGAAGAAAGACGGCACCGTGAAGGAATTGAAGGAAGTGGATGATGCGTCTTTCGAAGCAAAGCTGGCTGACCTGGACTGGAAGAACATTGAGTGGAAATTTGACGAGTGGCGCGCAAAGGAGCTCGCCCTCGTCGAAGGGGAGTGGTATACTGGCCGTGGCCAGATGAGGAACTGCGCGCTCTGGAACTGAGGAGCTCGACACTCAGGAGCCCTCTCCTCTGTAAAACAGTGTATAATTAGCAAGTACAACAGTGTAATGTAATTCAGACACAAAGGCCGATGCGGCCCGTACACACCCTTGATGAGGAGAAGAGACTGGTCGTGATGCCATGATATCTCTGGGACAACCAGCAAGCCCCATAGATTAAGCTCAATTGCAAACTTCACACAAGGACCATCGCGTGTTGATCTGATTAAATAAATTAAAATTGCCCACCTCGCACCCGGCCGGATCTAGCGGCACGACAACAAAATTGACTCGCGCGAGCAAAATAATAAAAAACGAGCCATGGAGTAGAAATCATCATCAACGTCGCATTCTTCATGCCATATCACCAGCAAGCGACACGCACATCGACATGCGCTCCGCACGAGTAGACGTCAAAGCCGCGCTGGCCGCGTACCGCTCGCACGTGGCATCCCGCAACCGCCAGGTTCTGGAGGTCTACGTGCCCTTCATCGCGGCCGCGGAAACGGACCTCGACGACGGCGAGGACCTGGACCGGCTCCGGATGGAGAGCCTGCGGGGCCTACTGTCTGCGGACGAGGAGTGCTTCGCGGAGCTGGGGATCGTGACGCCGGGGGATGTGTTGGACAGGTATGAGGCGCTGGTGCCGCGGTTGGGGCTCGACGGGGTTACGTCGCCGCAGGCGCGGGAGGGGATGAGGAGCAAGATGTGGGGGGAGTATTTTGACGTCGTGCTGAGGGAGCTGAGGAGGACGTGTCTGGAGGAGGTGTGGGAAAGCATTAGTGTCCCTGAGGAGCTTCGAGTCCTGGCGGAGGAGGTTGACGCGGTGGACGCTCCTGGGCTGGCGAAGGACCGGACTGCGTTCTTCTGGTGGGGGCTCAGGGACAGGCTCTGGGGGACGGTGGCGGCGGGGAGGGAGTTTGAGCGCAGGACGGCGGAGAGGGTGATGATGCCGACGGAGGCGAAGCAGATGAGCGGGCTGGGGCCCGGGTGGGAGGTTGCTGGCGGGTGGGAGCTCGGGGAGGGGAAGGAGGAGGGGTGGTTTTGTGCTGTGTATTGCAGACGGGCTGGGGATGAGGGTGGTTGGAGGTGGAGGTATACCTTTGTGTCGCAGTGGGATTACTCTTCACGGGTGTTTGGATCGGTGGCGGAGTTCTTGGGATGGTATTGCACGTTTAATGAAGGAGAGCTGCCAAGGGTGGAGGACTTGAACGCGGACGACATCTTGGCTGGTCTGTTCTGAATTTGGTACTTCATCCTGAGCATTCATAATGTTTTGTATACCCGACAGGAGTTGTTGCTCCTTGATGTAAGAATATGTTTCTATGTTGATATCAACAATCGTGATCTGTCATGCTATAAGTGTATCCCGAAACTCCGTCCCAACTCAATAATGCATTAACCAAGTACGCCATAGTATCTCCTAAATACCAGCCGCCGAGAAGCTGAGGAGACTGCCCGTCGTCAGGCCAGCCACCAGACATAATCCCATGAATCCTCCCGTGGCCTCGCGCTCGCCGTCCTCGACCCATTCGCCGGCCGCCATCATGCAGCTCGAGCCGAGCCACCCGTTGGTCAGACCGAAGACGAACTGAACGACGACGAGGTAGAAGAAGTCGCTGCTAATGACCGCACCACGGCCGCCAATGTTGCAGAGAAGGTACAGTGGTAGGAACCCGAGGCGGGCAAGACTCACGCCAAAGAGGGCTGCGGGGCGATGGCGCAGGGAGAATGGTAGGATGGTGGCCATGCGTCCGGACAAGTCTCCCAAGTTCCATGCGAAGAAAGCGAGGGGAATGAAGGCGGCCGGGCGGAAGAGAGCGCCAGCGGGGGACTTCTCGTCGCCCGGATACCGAACGGAGAGAATCTTGCCCGTGAAGACAGGGAAGAACATTGCGACGGAGAAGCACATGAAGATTGCGCCGGCAAGCCAGTGGAGCTTCTTGAGCAGCTGGAAGGGGGAGACGACCTTGCGGGCGGCGCGCTCGGCTTCCTGCACGGAGTTGAGGGACTCGGCCATGTTTTCGACCATGCGGGCTTCGATGATGTGGTTGTGGCGGCGGACGAGGGGGATGAAGGCAACGAGGGCGGAGACTGAGACGGCCACGGCGGCGAGAAAGTAGACAAAGGCCGAGGAGCTGGACGCCTGGATCGCGTCTGTCTCGTTGGCGCTGTCCTTTTCTGGTACCGCAAGGACGGTTATGACTTGCGCGATTGGGGGCAGCACGCCTGCGACACCTTGGCCGGCCATGAGGGCCTGCATGTACTCCGGACGGTTGAAGGAGGCAGCGAAAGCGAAGGCGCCGTTTTGGATAAGACCTGTGGCCCAAGAGCTGGACGCTACCATGAACAGGATGAAGGCGAGGTAGGCTCCCGGGGTGACGTCGAGGAACATCGACGTGGAGGCCGTAAGAAGGGAGAAGATTCCCGTGTTGAGGACCAGGGCGAGGTTGATACGGAAGGGGTATGAGGCGGTATATTGGATGTTCGTGAGGATGAGCATCGCGGTGAGGTTGGTCAAGGTCGATACGGTGAGGATCGCGGACTGGAAGTTCTGTTGGATCCAAACGTCGGACTGAAAGCGGACCTGGAAGTAGGGAGCGGCGGCGAGAAACATGTTCCTGTGGACCGTTAGAGTGCTGTTCTGGACACTATTCAGAAGACGAGGGGAGGATGCCGTACCATGCCCACAACATCGCCATACCCAGCCAGGCGAACATCAAGTACTCTGTCCATGAGAAGGGCACCTCTTCTTGAACCTCCAACAACGCAGAGCCCTCGAGCTCGCGGCCTTCCTCTGCTAATGGCTCATATTCTTCGCGATCGGGCTTGCTGGACTTGCCCAGGTATTCTCGAATGCGGTCCATCATCACTGCTCGGCCCTGTCCCCTGTTTCGATGTCGGAGAACGAGTGTTCGAACAAGCTCGGCGTTTGGGTGTGGCGAGGAGCTTCGAGTCGCCGGCAGTAGAGTGCTAGATCAGATTTGACCTGTTTCTGTGCTGGAAGAGCAACGGAGCGTTACGTTTCGGTGTCGAAGGAAGTCAGGTCGCGCCCGGCGCCGAGGTTTGGGGTTGTCGCCGTTGGGGACCCAGTCAATGCCCCATCCGTCGCTCGTCCAGGTGCGGATCGGTCGGCCACTCAGAATTCCCTGACAATAGACGGACTCTGATCCAGATGCGTTGGGCACGAGGAAAAGCGGGTTCCGTTGGGTAGGCGTGTGTTGTCGGAGACAAGCAATCATGTGCCGTGTTCACCAGATCGTCCGTCGTCCAGATGGGGAATGAAATCGATGACCACGCGCCGTGCAGCTAGATCTGGGGTACGGGTTGGTCGGGCGTGGGGGGCTGGTTGATTACCTCAGCAGGATCTTGCGGCAGCCTAACGGGTGCATGCAGTAGCACCTGGAGATCTGACAAGCCTCACCCCTGGAAGGATCTCAATCTTAATTTACTCGAACGAACTCACGTCGTTTCTCAACGACATCTTGACCAATCTGGTCGACGAATTTCAGTTGCCCTGCACCAAACTCCGGGATTGAGACATACCGAATTCGAAGTTCTTTGGGGTGATTGCTTCCGATTTACAAGCAGTTCAGGGTTTGGTAAATGAGTCTCGTCAGTGTGAGACTTATCCGTGTCGACGTACCAAATCCGAAGGTGAGCGGGCCACCACGAGCTTCATCTCACTTCAAACCTTCAAGCATGATATTCATTATCGTGGATGCGATGTGCTCAAAGTTGCTGCCAAATCAATGCCGAGTGCTTCACATAGTACATGGGTTGCTTTGCTGATTTAGGCTACGTACTAGTCATCTAGGATAAGTGCCACTTGCTGGAGCTCGGAAATTTAATTGAAGCTTAATCCAAGAGACGGACCACATTCTTTGTGCCCATGGCGCTGTACTCCTCGTACTGAAATGGCTTGAGGTCATGTTTAAAACTCCAGTGACGATGATGACGATTGTAATGGAGACGACGATGATAGTAGAGACGATGTTGGAGATGAGAATGGGGGCTGCAGGAAATAGATCCCATAGCATACCTAGTAAATATAGGAGATCTCCAACTGTTTCCACGTCTATGCTCCTGCGCCTGGATCCGCTAGAAACGCGGACATCGCAGGTAGGAGCAACCTGCTGGCCTCCATACTATCCTGCCGTACGTGAGCACACCCGGTAGGGTTTATCTTTGTCTCCCGTCTCGTGCTCTTGATCCAAGCCCGCAAGGCCAAGTGGTCTAGTGGTTAACGACTCGTCCCGTTGATTCAGAACTTGGTAGAAATTCATACTGACGTCCTCTGGAATTTCGTAGGGTAACGGTTCGATTCCGCTCCTGAGCTTTTTATTTAGTTTTATCTTTTAGGCTCGTCTCTTGCGAGATTTCTATCCCCTGCTCCCTGAGCTTCTCGTATGCAGGATATGCATGCACAAGACCTGGCGATGGTCTCGGTGAGCACTGTCAAATGTTCCATCACCAGCTTCACCTAAATCCCAAACTGGCAACAGGCTCCAGGAGGCCCATTCTGCGACCTACACGTGATAGTTAAGCGATGCAATGCAAGTATGTTTTGCATATTTGCGATATCTCAATAGCAATTTTGCTCCGCTTCGAGTTTTTATCGCACCAAAGTGCCCTCCACGTGATGCTGTTTGGATGCGACGCAGGTATGTCGTGCATTATTTTTTTGACCGCCATCTCAGTGTACTCATTCTGAGGCCTCACCGACCCGCTCACCGAGAAAATTCCAATCACTCAAACCGTTAGCTGCTTCGAGTATCGTAAATGAGGCGGAATGGGCATATTTGGTCGTAAGAAAAGCAACCGCAAGCCTCACGTTAGGTATGCGTCAGACAGCCCCCAACCCCACGGAGCTTTTCTTCTTCCCTACGTAGCACACGGATGCTATGCACTGGCTCCCGAAACCCAGATAAGACCGGTACCGCAGTAATATCGGAGGGTTACAGCGGAAAGCTTGACTTTGCTTTGATTCTTCTCGGATCAACAGAGCCAATACGTATGCGCTCCCAATCTACGAGGTAACAACTCCCGATGTAGTGGTCGCGGACGTTTTACGGTACCAACGCATCCACACTTCCTCGAATCTGGAATTGCCGTTAAAGAGAGAAGATGTGCAGAGATATGTCTCTCAACACCCAGCCACAATATCTAATTTGCGCCAAGTTTTTGGCCAAGAACTTGATGGGCCAAGACCAACAGCTGCGTATTCGTAGCGACATACATAAGCAGGCTGGGTATATAGATAATCAGATCATGCGTGAGTTTGAATAGCGAATACGAAATCCCCAGCCGTCTTTCTGCATGTCATTTTCTGGATTAGCTTAATTTAAGAAGCACATCCGTTGTGTAGGTGCGGGCGAGATTCCGGCAGGCTGGGTGTGTTGTTGATTGCCTTGCTCAAAGAAGGTCGATATGGCCCTTTGGCCGATGTCTCAACGCTACATGGCAAGATGCATTCCACTAAACTTACCGAGTAGAACTCGACTAAATCAAGCTTTCGTAGATGGGACTCGTGTCATTCCCAAAGGGATCCTGAGTCTGTGATGATCTAGACCAGAACTCTGGGTCGCTAGTGGTGTCCAATTACGACCCCTGTCGGTCTTGGCACGACGCCACTGGACGGATGAACGCGTTCCAATCTGGGCGCTCTTCAGGCGATCTTTTAGGGGCATGTCAATCGCAGACTTGCCAACCTAGCGTCCGCCCGGCCCAGAAGCGAGCTGGAAGGTTTGGTGGCAGCAGCACCTCCAGGGCCACAGCAATACCTCCACTAGCACTTGAGCAATAGGACAGACTCATCCAGCTCGTTACACCAACGTCAACGCATACGCGGCTGCACTTTTTGGCGCAACGTCTTTTCTTCTTCATGCGATGAGGCATTGATTTGTCTGTCTTACCTCCCCTCCCACCTTCGCTTCCAACGGCGCAGTCCTTCCTGCGCACAACTTCCCCGAAGTCAGTCGGAATAGCCTCGACGTAGCCCGCTGCGAGGGGCAGGCTACATCATCACCATGCGCCGTCGCCAATGGACGGCCCTTGGCCTCGTCGCCTTCGTTACCATCTGCCTATTCTCATTATTTAGATTGCCGCCAGATCAGCGACCGATATCGACGTCACCCCTCTCCAACAACCCTCCTCCACCCGCGCCAGAAGCTGCGAAGCCACCACCTGTTGACGATGGACCTGGCTACCTGGGCCCCTCTCCCGATAGACGTCCTAAGCCGGCGACAGGCACTGCCTCGCACCCGATGTGGCACCTCATGACCGACGCCGAGAAGGACTTCCAGACGACGCTCAAGAGGCAGTCCAAGACCCTCGAGGATGCCGTCGCCGAGTACAAGAGACGTTACGGCATCCCGCCGCCGCCCAACTTTGACAAGTGGTTCGAGTTCGCAAAGGCCAACGGCGTTCAGCTCATTGACGAATTCGACATGATACACGAGATGCTCACGCCCTTCTGGGGCCTGAAGCCGAAAACGATACGGGAGCGTGCGAGAGAAGCCCTTGGCTTCGACAACAAGCTGTTGGGTCTGCTGATTCGCGACCACAAGATATCGCACATTCAGGGCGGACAGGACTGGCAGCGCGAGGCAACCGCAGGCATGATTGAGAAGTTCATCCAGTGGCTGCCCAGCATGGACCTCGCCTTCAACATCCACGACGAGCCGCGCGTTGTGGTGCCACATGAAGACTTGGCTCGCCTCGTCAAGAGGGCCAAGGATGTGAACATGCCCAAGGCAAACTCATCCCCGAACCCGTCCAACGCCTTCACAAAGCGACACGGAGACCTGAGCGAAGGCAAGATCATTGAGGAGTATAAGCGCACCCGGTTCAACGTCTTCGCCCACCAGCCGACTTGGACTCACTCCCGCATGTCATGCCCGCCCGACAGTCCCTCGCGCGGTCTCGAAGAGGACGAACTGTCAGACGACCTGAGCAAGTACGGCGTCAGTGAGCTCGGCTTCATTTACAACATCACTGCCATGTCAGACATCTGTCTCTCCCCTTCTCTGGGTGAGACGTTCGGCTTCTTCGACCGGCCCAACGCCTACAACATCGTCCACGACTTGTTCCCCATCTTCTCCCAGTCAAAGATCTCCTCCTACAACGACATTTTGTATCCGTCTCCGTGGTACTGGTACAAAAAGGTCGCCTACGATGAGTCCAAGGATATGCCATGGGAGCAGAAGGAAGACCGCCTCTACTGGCGCGGCTCAACCACAGGTGGCTTCTCTCGCAACGGCGGTTGGCGCCGGCAGCACCGTCAGCACTTTGTTCAAAAGATCAACGCCGCCGACCAGGCAAAGGTCTACATCAACCGCGGCGACGAGAAGAACCCCAAGTGGGAGGTGAAGCAGGTCCCCCGCGGCGACTACCGCGACATCATCGACGTCTACTTCTCCCACGTCGGCCAATGCGACCCCGGCGACTGCGACGCCCAGAAGGAATTCTTCAAGATCCAGGGCCACGCCGAGCAGCAGGATGCCTGGAAGTACAAGTACCTCCTCGACATGGACGGCAACGCCTTCTCGGGCCGTTTCTACGCCTTCCTGCAGTCCAAATCTCTCACCTTCAAGCTCGCCATCTTCCGCGAGTGGCATTTCGAGTGGCTGCGTCCCTGGGCGCATTACATCCCCATGAGCCTGCAGGGCGACGATTGGCTCGAGGCGGTGCGCTTCTTTGGAGACGGCGCCTTGGGACGCAATGAGGCGGAGCGCATGGCCATCAGCAGTAGCGACTGGGCGAACAAGGTTCTTCGCAAGGAGGACATGGAGGTTTGGTTCTTCCGCCTCTTGTTAGAGTAAGTTTCGCCCCTACCCACCCCTTACTCACACCCACGCCATTCCCATCATGCTGACTTACTCATCACAGATACGGCCGCGTCACCGACGACCAAAGAGACACGATTGGTTTCTCAGCAGGAGGGGTTCCGCCGCTGCCAGCATAGAAGTCTGTTTTGGCCTTGCTCTCTTGTCAATTTCTGTAGTGGTTTTTTTTTCATGGGCAACCCCCTAAAAACGGAGTTCGGTGGTATATGAAACGGGGTACGAAAGTCGTTACTGTAGAGGGCAACGTCCAACTATACCAGAAAGGCAAAGAGGGAAATTTGCTTGCTTTTGTTTTTTTCTCATGTTGCTCCGTCTCCTTTGTGGCACCTTTCTGTTCCTTCCAAGAAAATTGTATGATGAAATGGCGGGAACGAGGTAGAAAACCCACCCTCATGTTTTATAAACCCACCCAACGGATAGACGTTACAAAACCTAATCATGTCATGACGCGGCACTTGGGTTCAAAGCACTGATTACGATAGTGATGATACTGCTCGACATTTTTCTCATTTCCTGTTGTCCGGTCCCTTGTCTACTTGCCGTCTTTTAACTCCGCTTCACAAACTGCGTAGACTTGGTCATTTAAGGAACTGAATGGTATTACAACACGCCCGTCCAGTCGAGCTGTGTCTGATCGCTTAGGTCATGAATCCTCAAATCCAATGGTGTCTCATGCCTTCCATGCTTTTTTACCCCCTAATCATCATCCTCTTCATCGCCGTCAGCATCCCTTTCAGGGCTGGGCGATGGAAGGGCAGCTTCCTCGCCATTGCCCTCGGCTCCTTCAGGTTCCTGGACCTCCTCCACGAAGCCAATCGGCTTCTCACGGTATCGCTTCATGTTCTCCGCGGTCGTACCCTTGGGGTCGCAGACGGAAATCTCAACTTCGTTGACGACCTGGGTGTCGTCCTCCACGTGGGTGAGAGTGCGTGCAATGTTCTTGGCACGTTGAGGGCGGATTTGGGTGCGTTGAATAACAGGGTAGTAGTAGGCGGCCTTCTGCCGGGTGCTGGTCGGCTCGTCGTTGAAGGCAAGGATGAGCTCCTCGTCGTACTTGGTGTTGTGGTCCAGCTCCGTTTCTTTGGTTGTCTCGTAGGCACGGAGACGCGAGAACTTGAAGCAACCGTCGGTGCCTTCGCTCTTATGTGTGTACAGAGAATCGTCGTCCTTATCGGGGTTCTCTGGATCAAACTTGGAGCGGAAGTTCTCAGCTGTGGAAACTGATGCGGGCAAGAAGAAGCTGTAGTCCATGAGGTTCTGGGGCTTGGGATTGCGGGCGGGGTCGCGCTCGTGAGCCTCGACGGCGGCTTGGAATGCATCGTTCTCTTCACGGCTTCTGTCGAGGGGTCGCAGGAGACCGCTGAGGAGGCGGCGGTCGTACTTGTTGCCGCTCGCGACAGGGTTGGTGAGGAGCTTGACGGTGACGTAGGCGCCGGAGTCGGGGAGCGCGTCGTGATCGGGAAGGAGCTGGTGGGATGACATGAGGCGGACGTTGGGCTTGCTCGGGTGGCGATGACGGGTCGGGTTGCTGATGAAGCGCTCGGCGCTCTCGAAGCTCTTCTCGATCTTGCGTCTGATGGCAGCGGGAGAGTCCTTGTCAGGCTCCGGCGAGCGACGCTTCTCGGGACGCTTGAGCTTGGGGTTTATAAAGGCGCCGGTCGCGCCGGCAGCCCCCTTTCGGGGCATCACGGAGGAGATGTATTCGGTTCTGCGAAGGAAAGAGACCGAGGCTTCGGTGCTGCTCTTGGCTCTGCCTAGTGTGGACAGCGGTCTGAGGAGTGGTCGATCATGGGGATGGACTTGAGGAGGGTGTGAAGGTGCTTGAATTGCTTCGAGAATGTCAGAAGGGCACTCGTAGAAGCGATCGTTCAGTTCACTCACAGCTCTCGTCTCCGTCGAAGATACCTGGCATGCCAACCAGGTCCAGGGGCATACCCAGTTCCGCGTCGACCTCGATGTTCAACGGCTGCTCTCTGGCAAGACGCGATGCGAAGCCGGGCGTCGTATACTGGCCGCTGGCGAGACCAGTGTTAGGAATGTCGAGCAGCTTCGGTGGATTGGGGGGCGGCGGTAGGGCATTGGAGTATCTGATTCTGGCGATGAAATCCTGATGGATCATGCGCTCGCCGCCGCGAGGCGCGGAGGAAGACATTTTGACGGTTGCTCAAAGCTCCGTTTGAATGCGAAATGTGCTCTCGTATCGAATTGAAGTGTTGGAGGTGGTAAGGTGAGCTTGGTTGATTAGCGGAGGAGCGAAGTCGCGGTCGCGTTGACGGTTCGGGAGGAAGGTGCATCTGGCCCGGAAAAGTTCCACGAGGCTGAGCTGGGGGCACCTACCTCAATTGCGCCAACGCCCGGACCCAACCCCAACCAAGCCTTATCGACTTATCGGATGGACTCCCAGCAAACAGCTCGCAGTGGAAAATAGGCGACAACTATGAAGGGCAATAGACACTTTTTTTGTGTCTGTCTTATTACAATACGTAGTGTATGAGATGAACGATTCCCAAAGCAAGTCCATCATTCATCAATGGGGCAATGACTCCCAACCGAAGAGGAGCGCTTCCTGATGCGCCCTGCGTAGTTCGCCGTCGCAAGCATGCACTCATACCGACGCCAGTTCTATACGTACAATTTCCCCCGTCGTCACCGTCGTTGCTGTCCAGGCTCATCATGGATGATTCTGCATCCTCGTATCTGCCTTCTCATTCTGTCTATTCCGCGTGCCTAGACTTACACCTGCCAACGCCGCATTTAAGAGCGCGGCACCTGCATTTGCTCTACCGGTAGCGCCCACTAAACCTCCCCTACGAGTTGTTCTTGGCGGCGTAGTTCTTCTTGCCAAAAGTGAAGGGGACGTAGCGGTACTTGATCATGTGCTGGATCTGCTTGCGCACTAGAGGGGGGTCTGGTCAGCTTTGCGCCAAGGGTATTTTGAGAGGGAGGAGACACGTACTCGTCAGGAAGAACAGGATGAACCAGTACATGACCAGAACGGGCCAGAAGACGGGGACGTTGAAGATCTCCCACCAACTGCAGAAGAAAGCGATGAGGATGGCGCGGGTGGCCCAGTACCAGAACTTGAACTCGGGAAGACGGCGGATAAAGGGCTTGAACTCCTCGTCCTGCTTGGTGGGGAGAATACCGACGCCTCCGTCTTCCATCTCATTGTCAAGCGCCTCGTTGGAAGGATCGAACTTGGGCTGGAGGAAGGCTAGGAAGAGGTTGAGGAGGTAGATGCCGAGAGCGTATGCGACAATGTACCAGCCTTGCGCGACGAAGACGCGGGCGAAGAAGACAAGGAGGCAGACGCCGGTACCGACCCATCTGTAGAGCACAAAGGGCGTTGACTGATCGAGAAGTGCTTGGTATTGCTGCGCGAAGGTTAGCTATTTGGTTGGGGAAACCGCGAGGCTCGGGGCGGGCGTGCGTACTCTCTGGATCTTGGAGGTATGCGTAGTAACGGAGGAGAAAGGGGTCTGTTCCGGCTCCATGGTATCCATCTTGGGCAGCTTGTCGTGGGTATGACCAGCTTTGAATCCGAAGAATATGTGTTATTCCTGTTGTCGTGAGGGTTCGCCGATCAGAAGATGCGGTGCAGGTCGAGGATGATGGTACTACGGGGGAAAAAAGAGCTGGCGCAGTCGCGATCTGTCCGGACGAATTTTTGGGTTGACTGGCGGGATCTCAGGAATAGCAGGTAGGTTCAGCCACGTAAGGCTTGTTCCCTAACAGCATAGGTGCACCAGTGATTGAGGCACCCAACAGCTTGGCCCGAATCTTACCCGGTGGTTTAGCAACTCGCTCCAGTGATTGGGTCCCCTGGAAAATGGCAGGAAAGGCCCAGAACGAGCCCCTGTGGCGCAGTCTCCCTCCAAGCACGACACTTGGAGGAGGAGCTTGGAACACGGGTGGAGCACATCTGAAGAAACGGGTCCTTTAACCAGGATGCTGCTCTCAGCGACGATAGCGACGATGGAGCCTGTGACGCGGGGGGAGGGGGGGGCCTGTCACAGTGCTCAGTCCGTGCTCCCATTGCGACCGACTGTATCCTCGGCCCCGGGGCACGGAGAGCCGATGCTTTCCAGCCTGAGCTCTACCTACCTACCTACCAACCAAAGTACTCGTACCCAGGGAGAGCTTTGAGGAGCTCGAGCTTGACTTTGACCTCTTACATCACTGTTACCACTTATCTCGGCCCTCACCATTAAATCCGTTTCAATTGAAGCTGCGTTTCTTCGATTACATCTTCCGTCCGACTCTCTTCCTGAGTAATCAGCGTGACCAGTGTCTTACCCAGCATAAACGTCCGAACCAGTTGACGGTCTCGTGGTTCATCTGTATATCAAAGCTACGCCCGAAGCTCCGTCACCATGAACTCCTTCCGATACCTGCGGCCGATTGCCTCCCGATTGCAGGCCCCGACTCTGCCTAGGCTCACCCGTGGTTATGCCAGCGGTTCGTACGAATACATCCAGGTCTCGAACCCGAAGCCCGGCGTTGGACAAGGTGAGTGCCCGCTCAGCCAGCTACGTTTCGCCTGTTCGTGATGCTTACACAGGTTCACAACAGTCACATTGAACCGACCCAAGGCACTGAACGCTTTATGCACTCCTCTCATTCAAGAGCTGAATGATGCCCTGAGAGCATTCAACGAAGCAGATGACACTTCCGTCATCATCCTCACGGGCTCGCAGAAGGCCTTCGCTGCTGGTGCCGACATCAAGGAGATGGCGCCCTTGACCTTCTCGGAGGCATACACCAAGTCCTTTATCGAATCCTGGTCGCTGCTCACCACTCAAGTCAAGAAGCCCATCATCGCAGCTGTCTCGGGCCACGCGCTCGGTGGAGGCTGTGAGCTGTCCATGATGTGCGACATTCTCTACTGCACTGAGAATGCCAACTTTGGCCAGCCCGAGATCAAGCTTGGTACCATTCCCGGTGCCGGAGGCAGTCAGCGACTGACCCGTGCCATTGGAAAGTCCAAGGCCATGGAGCTCATCCTGACCGGCAAGCCGTTCAGCGGTGCTGATGCCGCTCAGTGGGGCCTGGCAGCAAAGGCTTTCCCCTCATATGAGATCTTGATGGAGGAGACGCTCAAGACGGCCGAGACGATTGCCGGCTACTCCCGCGTAGCTATCAACGCGTGCAAGGAGGTCGTGAACAAGAGCCAGGACCTGCCGCTGAGGGATGGCGTCGAGTTTGAGAGAAGGGTGTTCCACAGCTTATTCGGAAGCAATGACCAAAAGGTCGGCATGAAGGCCTTTGCGGAGAAGAAGAAGGCGGAATGGACGCACTCTTGAGAAGTCGGGCAGGAGATGATCAATGTATGAGAGACGCGTATGAATCTGAGGAAGACAAAATGTCGTGCAACCGTCCTAGTTCGGTTCTTGGGGAAATCCGTTCGCTGTACTCGAGCGGGATATGTAATGCGAGCACAGTCAGCGCGTCGCCGAGCGTGCTTGGCCTCGCTCCTCCGGATGGTCTTGTCATCCGCCTCGGACAGGAAGGGCGGCATGTCCTGTTTCTAGGCTTCTCCGTGGAGAAACAAATTGTCGTAGACGTTGACTTACATTTTCGAAACAGCCGCAACGGATGCCCATCGCGAAAGATACTTTTGTTATGAGAGCGCTCACATGAACAGACAGGCCCGCCAAAGCATGATGGTTTCGCAACACGAAATCGAGCCTGAAGTTTACCAGTCTCGAGCCCATTGAGTTCGTATTCACGTAAAGCTGCAGGGGGGTTACCTGTCTGAGAGATCTGGTGAAAGGGCTGCAGTGACCTCAGCTTAGTCTTAGACACGGCGGTAAGCAGGGATAAGGGAGCCGGCCAGCAGACGTGGGGTTGGGCTTCTGTAGCTGCCATACCATCACAGGCGGTTTTCCGAGCTTTTTTTTTTTCTCTCTTTCTTGGTGGTCCAGTGCTTGCAGCTGCGGGCACTGCGCGCCTAGCCTTTGCCTTTCAAGCCCGCCCCGCCACCGCAGCTCGCCAACGACCGCCAGCCAGTCTTAATACGCACCATGTCCCCTCAGGCGCATCTTGGGCAGTTCCACGTCTTCCCCAAGACATTGCCTTGGTGCCCGGCATTTTTGGGATCTCGTGGTGCTCCATGGACTCCTCAAAGCCTGCCCTCGACCTGGAGAAGGAGCTGACGTGCTCTGTAAGTTGCCCGTCCTTGTCGTCTGATCCCAAGCCCCGTAGCGCCGCCCTAGAGCGGGAGTCTAGGGAGCCTGTGAGAGTGACAGCGGTGGAAAGTGGGAGGGGCACTTGAAATGCTTCTTTTTGCGCTGACCGATTCGTATCTGCAGATCTGCACCGAGCTCCTCTACCAGCCCTTGACTCTTCTCGACTGCTTGCACACATATTGCGGCGCATGTCTAAAGGACTGGTTTTCTTTTCAAGCCCAGCAGGCCGAAAACTCGCCAAACCCACCGTCACCAAGTTCCAATATCTTCACCTGCCCGTCATGCCGTGCGCGAGTGCGCGACACGAGGCACAATGCCACCGTCGCAACCCTCCTCGACATGTTCGTTGCGGCAAACCCCGACCGGAAGAGATCTGAGGCGGATATCGAGGAAATGGTCAAGAAGTACAAGCCGGGGGACAAGGTGCTCCCGCGTATACGCAGTCCAGAAAGAACGCCGGACGAGAGGCGGGCGGAAGAGGAAGAGCGGAGGTTAATAGAGGATGTGCGGGAGCTGAGCCTGCGGGAGGCCGGGGTGGAAACCTCCTTGGCTCCGCGACACAGACGACGCCGGGAGGATAGCAGCTCTGGAGACGGCAGAACGCGCAGAAGTCGAGATCCTAGTCGCGACAGCCGTCAGAGTCACAGGCACGAGGGCAGTCGACGACCCCGCACCGAAGAGGGTCGATCCCATGGAGACCAGCTGCAGCCCGATGCAAGGCCAAGTGAGCAGAGGAGAAGGCGGAGGAGTGAGTCAAGGCAACGTGAGGAGTCATCGGCGGAATCTCGACGTCGCCAAATTGAGCATCAGTCGTCGCTGAGGTCGTTGATCAGCTCCGGAGACTTGAGTGAGCGAGACATCGAGAGGGAGATTGAAGAGTTCGCAAGGCAGATCCAGGAGGAGGGCCTTCTCGATGGTCTCGACCTCGACAATATTGACCTCAGTCGAAACGACGACCTGAGCCGAAAGATCACGGAGGCCTACCGGCGCCGACAGAGAGAGCGGGAGCGGGAGCGGGAGCGGGCCAGAGGTGACAGGACGAGGAGGAGAGATACCGATGGGCAGTCGAGACACTCTCCTGACCGTGTTCAGGAAATTAGGGCAACTGCATCAGACAGCAGCAGGCCATCAAGCAGGCAGCGACCACACTCGAGATCGACGAGTGCCACAGGCGTCCCCGATGATCGCAGCCGACCCCCGCTCTCGCAAAGTGCGATGCACCTCGAAATCCGCCCAGAGGAGAGGCGAAGGAGACGCCGAACCTCGAGCGGCGGCCGTAGTGCGACCACGCCGGTTCCAGCTTCGCAGTCTGAAGTCCGCGTGGCTACACGTTCACAGACGGACCTTTCCACCACAACCCGTACACAGTTTGGCGATGCATCGGCGCCGAGGACAGTCTTTGGCGAAGCTAGAAGCTCCAGCACTCCCTCTGTGCCGACGATGCAGCCCCCTAGTGATTCCCCCACGTCCCGCGATCTTTCTTTCGCCAGCCGAGCACCAACCTCTGCGCTGGTATCTGCCAACTTTGCCCCCTCCCCGCCCATAGAGCCGTCATCACCTCGCATCCAGCGGCCAAACCGTCCAGCAGATCTGTCCATCATCAGCCAGACTCTCTCCAGTCCAGTCGGACTGGGCATCGGCAGCCCAAACTCACCAGGACACCAACGCACGCGCTCGCAGCTTTACCCCGAGCCGTCCATCGCATGTTCCCGGTGTGCCAAACAGCACATTGAGTACGACCTTCACTACAACTGCGGCATCTGTGCCAGTGGCAACTGGAATATCTGTCTCGAATGCTACCGTTCAGGCAAGGGCTGCTTGCATTGGTTCGGCTTCGGATACGGCGCGTGGGCGAAGTGGGAGAAGGCTCGCCAGGCCGGTCGTGAGGATCTACCCAGGCCTCACATGCTAACGGCAAACCGATATCTCCAACCCAAGATCATCCCTGGCGGAGCGGAGGGTAGGAGGACGCTTACGACTGAGGACCCGATCAAGCGCCTAGAGAGCGGCAACTTCTGTGCAAACTGCCTGTCATGGGCGAATGAGTGCTTCTGGCGTTGCGATTCGTGCAATCTGGGTGACTGGGGTTTCTGCAATAACTGCGTGAACCAGGGACGATCCTGCACTCACCCCCTTCTGCCATTGACATATCAGCCCCAGCAATCCCACACGCCGCCTGCGAGCCCGAGATCACCAAAACCGCCTCATTCTTCGGCTGTCCTGACGGGGCCAAACATCCATAATATCGGCCCCTTCAAGCCTCTTACCTTCACAACACGCTGCGACGTATGCCAGGACCCCATCGTGCCTAGCCACAGCCGGTACCACTGCTTCACCTGCACCAGCTCCATCGAGCCAGACACCTACCCAGGCGACTACGACATATGCACCAACTGCTACGCCAACCTCGAAGCCCGCGGCCAAGTCAGCCCCGAAAACGGCCACGCCGGTTGGCGCCGCTGCCTCAACGGGCACCGCATGGTCGTCGTCGGCTTCCACGACGGACCCGGCGGGCAATATCGGCACGTCCTCGCCGACCTCGTAGGAGGCCGCGGGCTGCGAATGGAACAAGCCCCGGGCGACGACCCAGCGCATTACAAGTGGTGGTGGACCGAGGGCTCGCAGCGACGCGAGCGCTTCGTCACGACAGATGTGGCGGAGGATGCCCCGACGAGCGAGGGCCTGGCACAGGGGTTCCCGCCGGACGGGGGTACGGGGATGCGGGCCAACGCGGCGTGGGCTTGGTTCCCCAAGGCTGAGGATGAGCTAATGTTTCCCAAGGGTGCTGAGATTAGGGAGATTGAGGATGTTAATGGGGACTGGTTCTTTGGGGTCTACATGGGCGCCAAGGGGCTCTTCCCTTCGCCGTATGTGAGAAACTTGGAGCAGCACTGAGAAGACTGCGGCGGTTGGTGAAAGCAAGAGAATGATTATATAATGAGGTGAGGCGCCGTGATGAATGAGACGGCCGGGAGCATCAAAAGTGGCACATGTCCTGTGGACGCCACCATTTTCTCTATATAGGTGAAATGGATATCCAATCTATCAATATGAACAAAACTTAGCTCAGAAGTTTAAATGAGGCAGCTGAATAACCTAGAGAAGTCCAAAATGGAGGAGGACATGCGAAATAGGGAAGGAAGTCAAGAAGACTGAAGTATGCATTCGACCGCTACGTCCTTACGTCTAAGTACTCCCTTAACGGGAGATGACGAGAATTTATGCTCCTTGTCAGCCAACTTCAGAGACAAGTGAGCACTGCTAAATCAGTCAACACTGACTGTGTGTGTTGGTCAAGTTACTCTCTAACCTGCCTAGTGTAGAGGAATCCTCAGGAACGCCGTATATTAGATGTGCTGCAGCAACAATCTCATGATCCATAGCTACCCAATACCCAATACCCAATACCCATTACCCATTACCCATTACCCATTACCCATTACCCATTACCCATTACCCATTACCCATTACCCATTACCCATGGGTATCCAACGGGTATTCAATGGGTATCCATATTCATAGAACCCGTACATCACGGATATCCAGACAAAATCATACCTATACCCATCCCCAGATCATACCCACAGATATCCAATCCATACCCATACCCAAATCATACCCATGGGTATCCAAAACATTCCCACATCTAAACCACATCCACATCTAGAATATATCCGTCCCCGTGGGTACCCATAACCATCATCCATTACCCATGTGGTGTCTTTACGGATGTCTAAACAATGTCCGTACCCATGGGCATCCATACCTATAGAATTTATACCTACGGATATTCAAATCGTCGCTATACCCAGACTATACCCTTACCTGTGCCCATGGATATCCGATGGGTGTCCATATCCATATCCACACCCACGGATATCCAGACCGTATCTGTACCCATGGGTATCCAGATCCCATGGATGCCCATATGAATATCTCTCGGATATCCAATCGATACCACACCCATGCCCATGCGCAAACCAAATCTATACCGGAGACATGTCCATATCATATGGTGACCCACACCCAAATCGATCTATTTTGTATGACTCGACTAGGGAAATATTGCAGAAACGGTAGGGAATGAAGTGGTGGCCCTGATATGAAAGAATGGTCTGTGTCCAAGCCTTAGCATCTTCGTAGCGCTATCGTTGTCCTAGGGACTGCTTATTCCAAAAGTCTCATAAGTGAAACGACAACAACGATCATTTAGATAGGTACAAATAAAAACAGTAAAAATGCAATTTGACAGATATGTCAGGCACCACACCAATGAGACAAGGCAATCCAATTATTGAAAAAGAGTTTGCGTTTGCATGGTAGTAACAAAATATCTACAAGCTAATTGAACTTAACCGTCGCAATTCGCCTGGTGCGGTCGTGACTGAGAACAGGAAGTGTCTCTATCTTAAAGCGTCAGGGCCAGCACAAGTTTCTGTGAGGAAATAGAAATGCTCCCAGAAGTCCTGAATCAAGCAGTGTGCGTTCGCTGTTAGTATTGAAAAGGGACTTTTAGTCCACGTCAAAAATGCACCTCGTACACATTGGCTGTTAATTGTCCCGTGTTCAACATTATTTCCGAACCGGCCTTGTTCGATGAAATTTGCAAAATGTATCCCGAGGCGCGCAACACAATTCTAAGCATCTATTTCACCTAAATTCGGACCGGTCTCGTCGGTACGGGATGATCGGCAGGCTCCCCCGACTGCCGTCCCGCGGCCCCGCGCCGTTCTTCAGCGACCCCACCACGGCCGCCTCAAGCTCTGACGTGATTTTTTTTAGCGGCACGCAGAACCCAATTGAACCCCACCACGGGAGGGACCACCCCTTGTCACTCAGCTTAGAAAGCCGAATGCCGGAGGTTCTTCAACGCACCCAGAAACCGCCAACTACCCAAGTCGCAAGTCGACCTACCGCGCTACACAGCTGTTCCCCGGGCTGTGATTCTGAATCTTGGAGTGATTGACTCTTCGAGATACAGACACCATGAACCGTCTCGGTGTCCGTCGCTTCGCGACGACGGCCGTCCGCGCCATCGACCCTCCCAGCGCCTACTCCCTCAACCTCTCCAAGGCGCAGGGCGTCGTCAAGGGCCTCACCGGCGGTACGTCCTCACTCCCTTCCTCCTCTCCTCCTCAATTGACAGCACGCTAACCACGCGGCTTCCCCTCCAGCCATCGGCAACACCCCCCTCATCCGCCTCAACAAGCTCTCCGCCGAAACCGGCTGCGAAGTCCTCGGCAAGGCCGAGTTCACGAACCCCGGCGGCTCCGTCAAGGACCGCGCCGCCCTCTATGTCGTCAAGGACGCCGAGGAGCGCGGCCTCCTCAAGCCGGGCGGCACCGTCGTCGAGGGCACCGCGGGCAACACCGGCATCGGCCTCGCGCACGTCTGCCGCTCCAAGGGCTACAAGCTCGTTATCTACATGCCCAACACCCAGTCCCAGGGCAAGATCGACCTGCTGAGGCTGCTCGGCGCCGAGGTCTACCCCGTGCCGGCCGTCGCCTTCGAGAACCCCGAGAACTACAACCACCAGGCCCGCCGCCACGCCGAGCGCCTCGACAACGCCGTCTGGACGAACCAGTTCGACAACACGGCCAACCGCCGCGCGCACATCGAGACCACGGGCCCCGAGATCTGGGAGCAGACGCAGGGCAAGGTCGACGCCTTCACGTGCGCCACGGGCACCGCCGGAACGCTCGCGGGCATCACGCGCTTCCTCAAGGACAAGAGCGGCGGCCGCGTCAAGTCGTTCCTCGCCGACCCGCCCGGCAGCGTGCTGCACTCGTACGTGAGCTCCGGGGGCAAGCTGGTGGAGCGCACGGGGTCCAGCATCACCGAGGGTATCGGCCAGGGCCGCATTACGGACAACCTGGCGCCCGATATCGGGCTCGTCGACGGCTCCCTGACTATCGCTGACGAGAAGAGCATCGAGATGGTGTACCGCTGCCTCGATGAGGAGGGTCTGTACCTGGGCGCCAGCTCGGCCCTCAACGTCGTGGCCGCCAAGGAGGTCGCTGAGAAGCTCGGCAAGGGACACACCGTCGTCACAATCCTCTGCGACGGCGCATACCGCTACGCCGAGAGGTTGTTCTCGCGCAAGTGGCTGGGCGAGAAGAAGCTCCTGGGCGCGATACCGAAGCATCTGGAAAAGTACATTGTCTTGCCGTAGTCGGCCGTCTCTTTTGGGTGTGTGCCTTTGATGCTTGTATACATAGATAATCTTACATATCAGCTGTACATAGCCCCCGCCTGCTTCCTGGAGCGTCGTCTGATTCTTTTCTTTATGCCATCCTCCGCCTCCATGTTTCTCGCATTAGTCATGCCCTCCCTTCATATGTCCCGATTGTCCCCTACGCCTTGGACTCAAAGAGGGTGTTGTAGGTTGACAAGCCGCGCTCGGCAGGAGTGCTGTCGCTGTCGACCGCCTGCTTCACCTCGGCGCCGAGCGTCGCAGCGATTGCCTGCAATTTTTCCGCCGTAGGCTGATCCACCACGCGGGCAGCGAGGAACAGACCGTGCAGGACAGGGCTGGCGGTGGCCAGGTACTGCGTCCTACTCGAGGCCAGGTACGCGACACCGGTCTGGTAGTTCTTGTAGGCCTCTCTCGGGTGCAACTTCTTCAAGCCCGTGTCCGCGGGCCACCTCTCCACAACCTGTTTCGCGTACCGCGTAACCTTGCCGTCGACGTCCTTGCCCTCGTTGTGCTTCACAGCCAGCACGGCAGCCAGGTGCAGCGCCGCGCCCAGAACCTGGGGGTCCTTGTGCAGCGGCCAGCGGACCTGCTGCCCGCGCTTGACCGTCGGGTCGTGCTTGAGCTTGTGCTTGTCGTCCTCGATCATCTCAATCACCATCTCCGCCCACCGCAGGCTCTGCTCCGTCAACTCCTTGTCCCACCCGCTCTGGGCCGCGCGCATCTGCACGTAGTGTAGCGTCTCGTTGACCTTCTCCGACGTGTCCAGCTTGAAGCCGGTCTTGCGCACCTGCCGCGCCGCCTCAATGATGGTGAAGATCTGCCCCTTGGAGCCCGCCAGACGGACCATCTTGGCGAAGTCGACCTGGCTGTACCGGCGCCCCGCGATGCGCATGCCCGCCAGCAGGCGGCCAAAGTTGTTCCAGTCCTCGGCGGTCTGCATCTCGCGCAGGGCCTTCCAGGTGATCTCGCGTGAGGGCGGCAGGGCATCCTGGTCGATGTGGGTGAACTTGTGCTCGTGGCCGTCGACCTCGACGTAGACGGGGTCGGTGCGGAGGGAGTTCTTCATCTTCGGGGAGAACACACGCTGGCGCTGGTGGATGGGGAGGTGGAAGGGGAGGATGATGTTGGACTGGATCTCTTCGAGGATCGGAGCGAGGCCGGGGTTTGAGGTCTTGTCAAAGATGACTTGGTTATTATCTACCACCATCTGGTTAGCATCTTCGGTATAAACGTTGATCACGGAACGTACTTTGGTGGGATGGTGTTTGGCTGAAGCTCCGTTGCTGCTGCGCGATGCAGCCCGCCGGTTGCTCCCATACCGACGGCTTTGCCCTCAGGGCCCTTCCAACCAAACTCCTGGACATGATCTCCGTATGTGGCGTGGGTTGTTGTCGAGACTATCGAGACATCCGGCGAGGGAGCTACGGGTAGTGCAGGGTCCCCTCCAAAAATTTGGAGATGCAAGAACGGTGCAGCGATCGCGCCCGGCTCCGCATCATTGATGCACCGAGCCAATCACAGCCCGCAATTGGCACTCCGAGCATCGACTTTTCGGATTCTCTCCTACGAAAGCTACCCTGCGCCTCGGTCGACGGCAACGCCTTTCGGGTCCAAATCGCCCACTACACCTCAAAATGAACGCAAACTGTCTACTCAGACGGCCTGTGGGCTGTCTGAAGACAGCGCTCCGTCAGACGCGCCACCAGAGACTACTCACCCGGACCATGGCCACCGCCGTCGAGAAGCCTAAAGCACCACCAAAAGGCTCTGCTCGGGCACAACCACCCTTCAAACTCCCCAAGCCGGCAAGATGTAAGCATTTTCTCACGATACACTCACAAAGACCGATTTGCTTACACAGCACCCAGTTCGACCCGCAGGCAAGCCCTTGTTCTACGTCTGGCCGCAAGTCGAAAGCATCCGCTCCACCCACAAGAACCCCATGCCCGAGCTCGACGCCAAGCAGCGCGCGACCCTCGACCCGACCGGCGCCCGAACCCGCCTCTTCGACATCACCCGGCCCGACGCCGCCAAGGTCGGCGACGTCCTCATGGTCACCACCAAATCCGGCGAGCCCTTCTCCGGCGTGTGCATCAGCATCCGCCGCCGCGGCGTCGACACGGCCATCCTCGTGCGCTCGCAGCTGATGAAGGTCGGCGTCGAGATGTGGTACAAGATCTACTCGCCCACCGTCATCGGTATCGATATTGTCTGGCGTAGGCCCAAGCGCGCGAGGCGTGCTCGTCTCACGTACATGCGCAAGCCGAAGCATGACATGGGCAACGTCGACCACCTCGTCTATGCTTGGAAGAAGGAGAGGTACGGCATGCGTGCGAGGGCGAAGGGACAGGTTGGATCGAGGTTCGAGAAGGAGCAAAAGTGATGATTTTGAGAGGTCCCGGTTGCAGATGATGCGTGGTGGGGGAGGCTTTGACATTATCTTGGCTGTGACGGCCTCGAAGGGTGATGTACGATTAGAAACCTGGTGGGTTGTACAACACGGACCCAAGAGCCTTGTACATGAACACAAAAGATCTCTTACAATCAATGGATTACGAATCAAGGTGTATACCATGAGAACATTAAGGAAATGGAAAGGGGTGCAAGATTGAGAACAGCAGAGGTTAGGTTAGGGACGCATTGCTGATGCAGGCATGTGCCACAAAGCTTGAGAATTGAAGGAAGGTTACCAAATCTACAGAACAAGGAAGAATGGGGTGTGTTGTAGTGGGGCTTTCTAGAGATGAAGCATCGGAACAATCATGACTGAGGAGGTTGAATGGAGGTCTCAAAGATTTAGCTGGGTCTAGTTAGGCACAAACCTTGACCACAGGCCGACAGAAGACACATATCACTAGATGAGGGAGGAACGTAGACATGAAAAATGAAACTCTCGATCATCAGTCATCATAATTGTACAGAATCCTAAGAATGTACAGGAATTTCCCAACGCCAATTCACAAGGTATGTCCGTAGCTTGAGCTTGTCTAGTCCGTCCTGTCTTCGCAAAGGAATGACTGCCGCACCAAATATGTATTTTCGAACCAGTAACTCCGCACACGTGCCGATATCGTGTATAACTCCGTAAAAGGCTTGCTGATTGTTTTACTCCTTAGGTGTTGATGGCTTCGGGCCGATCAATTGCTGCAGCGTCTAGCGCGCTGGTGTAGTGTTGACTCTTCGAGTCGTGTTCATAACCTCAGAGTCGGTAGACGTGCTATCGTCCTCAGCCGGCTCTGTGGCACGCCTCCTCATCTCCTCTGCTATTGGCAGATGGTGGTCGCCAACCTCGAAAGACCTGCTGCGTCGGGACGTAAAACTGTCTTCATGCGGGACCATGGGAGGACCAGGGTGTAGGAATTGGGTCAAGATGTTGATGTTTCCGCGATTGGTGCTCTGCCTTCTCGATCTTAGATGAGATCTACTGGCGCTCACGGCTGTTCCTGTTGATGCGCCAGTAGCAGATCGTACTAGTACTGGCAATGGCGCCTCTTCAGCCTCCTTTTCAAAGCGCGACTCGCTCGGAAGGAGCACAGCGCGATCAAGGCCGTAAGGCAAACCACGGTGTCTTCCACGGATTTGCATGGCAATAATGATAAGCTTGCCTCCGGTGGTGAACTGCGAGCAGAGAGATGCGTTGACGTTGGGATAGCCGAGACTCAGTCCAACGGTACCGTAGGCACTCACTATCTCGAACAGCACGGAAAAGACATCGAAGTCCTTCTTCTGAATGCGAGGTCCCTCGGTGATGGCCAAGATGAAGAGCCCCAAGAACACGTACCACAAATCGAAGGAAAGTTGTCGACGCAAATGGGTTCCCACGTAAGACATGGCGCTGTTCTCATTCGCAGTGTCGACGTCTTCGTCGGGGTGATGGTATACGCCAAGTGATTTCTCCTCGTAAACGTTGGTGCGACGAATGGAGATGGCGATGGGGAAGACTGAAATGTACATCATGATCATGTACGAAACCTGGACAGCAGGGTGCAGAAGTGAAATGTTGACCACAGAGAAACCTGCGGTTCTGGTCGATGCCGCCTGGAACAGGCCGTCGACGATGCGGAGGCCAACTGGCAGATGGCTGACGGCGTTGTCGTGAAGCTAAACTAGACGTCAGCGTTGTGTGCTATGTGAGTGAAATTAAGCACCTACATCGAGAAGAACGAAGAACAACAAATCGAGGACATTGAGACCGATGAGAATAGTCAACAGCCACCATGTTGCACCTGCTGGAAATAGCAGGGTAAAGCAGCGACGGGGGTGGTCCAACAAGAATCTGAGCTCCTGATGGAGACCTCCATTAGGAACAACTTTTGACAGGACCCAGATAGCAAACCGGAGCATCACAGGGAAGCCAGTGTTGCCAATTATGATGAGGAACGACATGATCAACAGAATGAAAGGCACGTCGTTGAAAGAGTTCATGCTGTCGGGGGTCAGGGTGAGACCCAGGTCGTTGAGAGCCGAGTTCGCGGTCCAGATGGCCCACCAGGTTTTGCTGACGCCGTTGGATTCGATGTAGTTCCCGTATTTGTCGTTTGAGCTAGTGTGAACCCATGGAAGGAAGCATGCGATCGCAAAAAGCGAGAAGCCCCAAAAGTAACAGAGTAGAATGACGGCAAGCGTCCTCAACGACCGGTACTCGATTCCTCCTAGTTCCTCACGCTGGTCCTGTGTCAGGCCAGGGAAGGCAGAGTTTCTACCCAAAGTAGGCGTGAAACTGAGGTAGGGCATGTCGTCTTGCTTGTCGCGTGACAGGGCTGATCGGAACGTATCGACGCGGCTCCGAACTCTCGTCAAAGCGTTTTCCGATGTGGCATCATCCTGCGGTTGCTTCTTGCGATGCCTGCGGAACGTGAAGGGGAAAATGGCTCTGCCGATAGCCTCGGCTTCATCTGCAAGCTCATCCTTGACAGGGGGCTCGTGGTGGTCTCGAGGCCGCTCCGGCTCTTCGATCTTGATCGTCTGTCGTCGGCCAACATTGCCGACATCGTTGGCCATCCCGTTCGCCCCGCTGGCAGCGGACTGATCGTGGTTATGATCTCTGTCGTCCTCCGGCTCTGGAGCATCGCCGTGTTCAACACGCTTGGGCTCTATCCCCTTCTCAACGTCTCTAGGGTTGGGAATTCGCAGGGTCTCCCCATTTTGATCGTTGCGTTGCCGCTCAAGGATGGCCAAGTGCGCAGGAGAAGATGGCGGCGGGAGCTTGACTTCCGGCTCGGTTCCATCACTTCGGAAAACATTTCGGGCGAAGGTGATTCGGTTTTGCGATGCATCGACGTCGTTGGCGTCATCTTGGGACCCCGGGGCAGTATTGGGAGTCTGCTCGCCCGAAGAACGATGGGCTGGGGTTCCGGGAATTGGGACGAAGCCGTTGCTGCCGGGCGACATGCGACCGTCCTCGTCGTCCTTCATATCGTACACGATGCCGTCGTTGGTCATCCGACCCCTCCTCCTATGGATGACCTGGATGTTCCGCACACTCAGGCCGCGGCCTCTCTCTGCCTGGTTCAAGTCATCTCCCCTGGCTCTGGACATGGATTTGGATATGGTGTTTCGCCGCTGGCGAGCCTCGCGGACAACGGTCTGGAATCGCTTCTCGAACCAGTAGAGTCGGAGGAAGACGACGGAGGAATGGATGGTGATGGGGTTGGAGGTCATGGCAAAGACGTAGAGACATATTTGCTGGAAAGTGTTCAGCAGATTTACATCGATGGTGTTGAGGCCGGCTTGTGTGTTGGCTCCGCTGGCAAAGAACAGAGCGTCAACGTATGCCATCTGGCCGCCGGCAGTGGCGTAAATCAGGATAGAGCCGAGGATGGTGAGGCCACAGATCCAGAAGTCTAAAATGAAAGCGCGGAGCAATTAGCGCAGTGCGCAGACGGCGATGGGAAATGCGACGGTAGTTGGGACGGCGACTTACAGTGAGCCGAGATGAAGTTGAAATGGGGCTTCTTGGATATGAAGGAAGGCTTGGCTGCCCGGAGCTGGGCGAGCAGCCAGCCACGCGCGTCGTCGAGCATTTCTCTCGAGTCGCGACGATGATCTCGAGAATTCGCGGAGTGTGTAATGGGAGGAGGGAGAAAACGAGCTGGTCTAGAAGCAAGCCGGTCGAGACATCAGCTGGGGGATTTGTATGAGTATGGTAGTGCTGGTAGTAGGCGTGGGAGTGGGTGCTGGCGAATGGGCCAGGTCTTGGCGCTGTGGCTGTGATGCTTCAGTCTAACCGTCCTTGTTATAAGGATTGGATGACGGCTGAGCTGGAATTCATTATGATCGATTGGTGCGCGGCGATTGAGATGGGGTAGTGGCAGCCGGTCGTGGTAAGCGTGACATCAGGCGGAGTCCGTGTATATAAAGCAGAAGGTAGGTATGGCAGGGGCGAATTGGGTTAAAAGTCGGGATGGAAAAGAAGAGTCGAGGTAAAGGTAGGTAGACAAGGTAGGTGAGGTAGGTTCGATCGGATGAGTTCAGAGTTCAGAAGGCGAGTGGGCGCACTGAAGAGGCATCCGATGGGTGCCGGAGGCGCTGCTGCACAAGCAGGCGCTGCTGCTGCACTGCGAGATTGCCGATTGCAGACAATCGTCCAAGACACAGATTGGATGCCACTGGCCAGTGCTACCTTACTCGCAACTCGCAACTGGCTGTTGTTGCTGCTGCTGACTGCCGGCGTCGATGCCAATGCCAATGCCCGAGGCTCTTGGCTCTTGAGTCTTGGCTCCTCGAAGGAAAAAAGAGCAAAGTAGCGGACAACAGCACCAGCAGTCTGGGAAGAAAGAAGGAAGGCCGTATTTGGGATCTTTATTGTGTGACGGGGATCAACAACCCGGAGGCGTCCGTTCCCATTTTTTTTTCCCCTCTCACCTTTTTTTCTTGTTTTTAATTAGAAAGGGACACTGGAGCAAGACGCAGGCCCGTTGGATGGTGCAGCGGACTGCGGGCGTTGCGGACAGCACCTCTAGTGGAGTGGTGACCAGACCACGGCGCGCCCAAATTCACCATCAACAGCAGCTGCTGCGGCATGTCCCAGGTCCACATCTCCTGCCATCCATGCCCTTGACAGGGCCGTCATTGGGGTTTGATGGCAACTTGGAAACGCTGGAACTGTGCCTGGGGGTAACAGCAACATGGGGCGAGCTAAGCTTTGTCTGGCAGCGACTGGTAGGATCCACTCACGATGGAACAGAAAAATTGTTCCCTGGGCTGGAAGCAGTCGAGGAATTGCATCTGGCAAGGGACGCAAGTCCATCGCCGGAAAACCGGAGTGCTTTCCCCAGCTTCCCAGTGGCAAGTGGCTTCCATCATCCGTTCCAGAGCTCGGAAAGCCGCTCGCTGGCTGTGGGCCCTGACAATCGAATTTCACAGTGTTCAGTGTTCTTGAGAGGGAAGCAAGAACAAATAGTGGGCATGCATCTCTTCGTATCGAACGGCACCCGTCTGGCACTCGATCAGTCAGTCAGTACCTTACGGATACACAATGACACCATTGGATCACCTCAGGCTCCTCGCCTTACAGAGCAGCATACCACGTAAGTGCCCGGCACGGATGGATGGTCTGCGGGACCTGACCTTACATCCGCCTATTCAAGGCCGCCCTCGCCGTGTCCGCGGCCGAGTCGGAGTGATCGCCAATCATCTGCGCACATCATTCATGTGTTGCTATCTTCATCTCTGCACATCACACACTGCACCGCAGGAGAGCATGGACATTCCTTCCCGCGACGAGGGGTTCCTGCCGTCTGCGACGGACTGTTCACCATAAAGTAAGGTAGCACCTAGCCGTCTTAGCTTACCCTCCCACCCGGTACTCTAGGTGAGATGAGATGCAACTCGTGAGATGTGTTTCGCGGCGTGCCATTGCAAGACACCACCCGCCATTGCTAGTTACCCCCAAATCTCCTGTTAGTTCCCCCAACCAAGCAGCCGGCGGAGTGCCACAGTGCCAAGCAACTTTATTTGAAGGTGTGGGTCGCAGCCTTTCGCCCAAGCAGAGCACCGCAGAGCTGCTGCAGTCGCCCAAAGGAGCAAGAGTTCAGCAGACTGCAGCTGCGACGCGACAGGGTAACAGGGGCACTACGCTACGGAATAGGTACGTCATTCTGTGCCAGCACATCTCACCCTCCTTCTCGAGGGATCTCTTGGACAATCCCTCGAAGGAGGTGCGCTGTGGTGGGTGGTGGCATGTGAACGCATGCATATCCCCTCCTTCACCAGCCGGTTCCTTCGTCGCTGCTGCCCCATCCCACCACCCCGCGCGCATATCCATGCTTCCCACGGTATCCCGAGACGCATCTTCAGTTTCCATCTTTCTTGGAGGCGCCATTCATGCTTTGCAGATCGGCCCTGAAGATGTTGTATGCGTCTGTTTATTTACAACGGCGCCGCAGTTTCCGGAAGTAAAGTCGCCCAAATCGCAACCAAGCCTCCAGCATGCTCGCATCCCGGACGCCTTCACCATGACTCTCGCATGGTTGCAACACCGGCGCAACACAATGCCCTCTTGACCACTATATTGAAACAGCATGGCCGCCACGCCATACCGGCTATCCCAGCCAAGCCGACGCAACCCCCATCGCCCAGAAGCTTCAGAAGAGACGCTGCAGCCAGCACTCCGACGGCGTACCTTGATTAATTAGCCGAAGCCAGCAAGTACCACCTGCAAGCCACGCCGCCTATGAAACCTATCGGTATCCCCAGATATCCTGAAGCCCATTAAGTCTTTTTTAGGCCCAACATATCTCTTACAGCGAGGCTTACATGAGGCACTGCACAAGCTCAATCACAACCTGGAAACAAATGCAACCTGGCACCACATCGCACATCTGTCAGCCGCATTTACTGAGCACTCTCACTCACACTCTCTAGTTCTGTCACACTATGGTCTTCTCTGGTTCGCAGCTTCGCTGGCTCAACTAGCCGTTTGCCTTCGACTCGCCTTCGAAGGGAGGACAAAACTAAGCTACTTAGCTACAGGTACCTGACAAAACAACCCTGATCTCTGTCTGGGCCGAACGCAGTCAAAGTCAATTGCGAAATCACGGAAAGTCCACGTTGTCGGCCACCAAGATGCTGCTTTCTGGCTCATCGACCACGATTCCAACCCTGCTCAACCGGACTGCCGGTCGCTCGTTCCGCCCGCCCGCCCTGCCGGTCGGGTCTTGGGGTCTAGAACACAGGCACTGATAGACAAGCAGCGAGACAGCCGCCCACCGAGGTGAGATCTGAGAGACGACGCCAAGTAACCGCATACGACACCCTTGTCACTTCTCAGTCTCACCACTTGGATACAACGTGTTCACCAGCTGATTTCCTCGAGATTCTGCTCACCCGCCTTCACCGCTAAAATTCCAAATGACCAGCTCCTCAACCGATGCGACGCGGTCCTACTCGACCAAGCCCTAGCGAGAGGCAATGCACGCGAGTTGTGAGATGGCGGCACAAGACCCTCATCTCCAAACCTGGACTGCCAAGACATTCCCGACACCCTTGAACGCCCACGCCGTTGAGATACGCCGTCCAGATATGGCGAGCCTAGCCTGTGGTATTGGAGCGATCATCGGATCTTTACACCGATTCAACCCGTATTACTCGCCGAGACCATCCCTTCTGTGCCTTCGAATTATTCGTCAGATGGCCCACGTGAAGAATAATGTCTGCCGACTGGTACGTTTGCACAGTTGCAGACCGACTAATTCTCCAGGGACGTTGAACAGGGCAACGAGTTTTTTGCCATGGCGCAATCCATCCCTTGATGAGGACCCTATCAAGCCCCTGTTCGCTTCACAAACACCAGATAAGGGCGAGCGTCCTTGGCGATCTCAGTGCGGTCGGTTCCAAACATCCGCAACCGGCTGCTGTCTATCACCTCCAACTGATTTTCCCCAAATGACCACGTTTTTCCATTGGCAACATGGGTTTTCTTGACACGACAAAATAAGAAACGCCCATCGGATTTGCAACGCCAATCTCTGCAGCTGGCCGATAGCACCCGGCTATCCGCCCACGGAAGATTGTCGATCCTCTAGCGGAAGCTTCTGTTTCCAACCCTACGCATAGAGCCCTTGACCGACCGACAGGGACGACAGGGACCGGAGAACACTTCCCTTTCGACCCCCTATTTTTTTTTTCTTTACTACCCTTCCTTCCGTGCGGGATACCCGAACAAGTGACGGTGAACACGGACACCGGTCTGAGTGGACGGACCGAGTACCCTAGCAACACGAGCTGAATGCCGGCGGCTGGCAAATGAAAGAAGCAACTTGACTCGGAAAGCCTTGATATCGGAATTGCAATGAAGCTGTGTCTAGACCGTTCCTCAATCGCCGAAGCTCGGCATCTGCAGGCCTCCATCTCAGACAAACGCAATGAGGGGTTAACAGGGTGGATGTTTTTGTAAAGTTTTTGTCCGGAACCAACCCCCAGGCTCGGCTCTGCCCGTGGCGAGTCTTCCGCGTTTGTTATGAAGTGCCCTATACAGCCGTCCGTACGGAAGAAAAACTCACCGGACGATGCAGTTACCCATGGATTGGCCACGCAGGTTTCTATCCGAGAGCAAGCAAGGAGAAAGATCACAGACTGACAAACGTTCAAAGTCCTTGGGCAGAATAATATTTCCAATCTTGGTAGTCTAGCTACCGATGCAGAGCCGCCTTGCATACGAAGGCCATGGCTGTGACTGCATTTTTGTTGAAGGACGTTTATGTAGCCTTCTCTATAGTAGTACACCGAGCAAACCGCGCTCTGTCGCGTGATCCCGTAAACCCCCCAAACGCCTCGACCGTGTTCATTATACATGTCAGCGCTTAGCTTTCTCTCTCTGGATCTTCTTGAAGAAGGTGCTGCTCTCAGCCTTGGCCTTCTTGAGCTTGACCCTCTTGTTCTGCTCCATATACGCCATGTCCTGGCCACCAGAGAGATCTCCCAACAGACCTGCTGTCCTCCGCGCCGCCGCCTTCTTCTTGCCTCTGGCCGGGGCACGACCCATGTTGCCGCTGTGGAACAAGTCGTCGATAACTTCGTCCTCGCCGCCGGCCTCGTTCTCGATCAGCACCTTCTGCAACAGTTCGCGTCTCTCACTCGCAGCCGCATATGCGAGGCCAGGTGTCTTCTCAATGTTGGCGAGTTGCGTGATCACCTTGAAAGCGTAGCCCTGGTCGACGAGGAAAGCCTGTCTCTTGGAGGAGTAATACATCTCCTGTGTGTCCTTGGACACGAGGGAGTAGAAGAAGGCGTTGAAGCCCTCCTCGTTTCTCTTCTTGGCTCGGAGAATACGGCCGAGACGCTGCGCCTCTTGACGACGGGAACCGTAGTGCGACGAGATCTGGATGAGGCAAGTGGCCTCGGGCAAGTCGAGGGACGTGTCTCCAATCTTTGAAAGGAAAAGAGTGTTAACTTGAGGGTTGTGCTGGAAGTTCTGAAGAATATTCATGCGCTCGGCCTGGCCTGTACCTCCGTAGATATACACCTTCTGGAGCTTCTCGGCATACATCTTCAATGCGTAGACGTTGTCCGAGAAGACAATAATCTTGTCTCCGCGCGACTCGTGATAGTTGATGAGATACTGAGCAGCCTGAAACTTGCGAGGATTCATGATGTAAAGCAACGCTCTCTTGCGCGCCGAGGCCTTGAGGTACTCGTCGTAGAATTCCGCGGTCATTGGGCACCAAACTTCAGCGCACTGCACTTTGGCAATGTGTCCCTGTTCGGACAGCTCCATCCAGTTGGCCTCGTACAGCTTGGGTCCGATGAGGAAGTTCAAATCCGAAATCTTGTCATCCTCACGAAGAAGTGTGGCAGTAAGTCCTAGTTTGGAATGCGTCTTGATAGACGACGTGACCTTGCGGAAGATATTAGCAGGCACAACGTGAACCTCGTCGAGAAGCATTAGACCCCATTCTCGGGTCTGAAGGAAATCCATCATCTTCTTCGCCTCGTGAGACCTCTCTCTAGTTTGCGTCACCATGGAGTAAGTAGTAACGATGATACCCGTGTTACCAGGGAAAATCGCGCCCTTGTTGTCGGACGTAAAGGCTTGAATATCCTCCGGCTTGATGTTTGACCACTTGAGGAACTCGTTTCGCCATTGCACAACCGACATGGAGCTAGTGCAGAGGACAATGACACCCTTCTTCACAGTGCAAGCTGCCGTAATTCCGACAAGCGTTTTTCCAGCACCGCAGGGAAGGACGATCAAACCACTCTTTGCTCGGCCGTTTCCAAACATCTTGGACAGACTCTTTTCTTGGTACGGTCGAATCAGCGTGCCAGGTCTCAAGTCAATCTCCAGATTCGGGTTGGCTTCGTCTCTGCGGAAGTCGTATTCCTCCAGCACCGGGTATTCCAGTTCAAGACATCGCTTCTGTACCGTCTCCACCGCATCGTCCGAGATTTCGAAAGCATGGGTAATTTCCTGGTCATCGTCGTCGTCGTCATTCAACGCTGCGTAGACTTCGCTATCCTGAGCTTGAGCTTCACCCTCGCGACCCTTAGCCTTCTGCTCTTCGGCCTGTCGTACACCTGCGGCGTTGGCGGTGCCTGGAATGACCAGGGGCCCCTGCTTAGGAGCAGCCGTTGTTGTGATCTCTTCGTTTCCGTGAACTCGCAGAGGTCCAATGACTGGATCCTTCAGAAGTTTCTGCAGAATCACCGGATCGGTACTCTCGACAAAGTATTTAGTGTTCTTCAGCACCAACTTGACTTTGCCGAAACTTTGTGTGCAGCCTTCGATAAACTTGCGAATGCTTTCCGGTAAAGGCATCTTCAAGAAGCGGTCCAGGGTGTTGATGATGTCACCAGGAGACAAGCCAACCGACACGGCAGCGTACAAACTGTGTGTCGTGAGGGCATATTCGTGTATGAAGGACGGTCGCGAAATCGGTTCGGCGATGGTGATCAAGAAATCCTGCGCCTGCTCGGCAAGCGGGTTGAAGCTCTCCAAGAAGATGCGCCCCTTTGCTGGGTCGATGTAGAGAGGGCGGTTCGTGGAGTCGGGTTTCATCTGGAGCCACGAGAAGTCGCGCTTCTTCTTGAACAGCGCCGACATGGACTCTTGTCCATTTGCTTTTGGTCTGTCGAGGTAGGCATCGACGGAGAACTTGTCGACGTTCTTCTCGAGGTTCTCATCTTCGGATTCGCTGATGGGATCTACCACGGAGGATTCATTATCACTAGCGACGCTCCTGTTGGGGGTAGCGCCCCCTGGCGTAGACACTGCCGAGCCCTTTCCTGCCTTGAGGCTGCCAGTAACGGCTCCCTGAGCCTTCCTCTTCGGCGGCATCGTGGCGGATGAATGTCGTGGGATATCGGGCGTCGCAAAGATGCAGAGAAATGATGTGAAGAGAGAATGTGCAGAGGCGAATGATGTAGCCTGCAAATGGGTCCTGTGTTCAAGTACCAGGTGAGTAAGCAGCAACACCGGGACAGGCCTAGGCAGACAAGGCAGGCAGGCAAAGCAAATTATTGGATGGGCTCCTGCACTCCAGCTTTGGCGTGCCCCACCTGCCAGGGTCCCAGGTGAAAGCACTCAGTGACAGACAGTCGGTTAGGTGCCTGTCTACCTTTCTCGTAGCTAGTAGATGCCTTCGATCGAATTTTCGTTCCGAAACTATGAGACGATGTGTATTTGCTATATCATGTTCCTATGGTCGAATACTGGCAGAGAAAAACGAGGTGATATGCTGATGCCAACACTACAGAAACGAGTGCAAATACATAAGCAAGAACTTTGATCGAGAAATGAATACTTGAGAGTACAGTATTGAGTCTCTTTGCAAGTTTTGGAAGAATTCTTAAGCAATGGTCATATTTTCTGGAATTACGCCTTTATTGGCAAAAAACAGTACCGTCGTTCTATTTCATCCCCCACCCAGTCGGCGGGGTATGCAGCGGGAAGAATCAGGCACTGGAGGCGACAAGCCAGGACCCCGCCAAATTTATCAGCAGCCCAAATATTTGGTGGAACCTTCTTCACCTCCAGACCACCACCAAAAGTTGCATATCCCCCGAAACCGCTGGCCAGACTGTGCAAGACAAGTGAAGAACCTGGAACTACGGGACAGATAATCATTCGACTTAAATCGCGGTCAACGCAGAAGAACAACATACACCATGTGGTACGCTCCATCGAGCCTTCGACCCCTGACCGCCAGCTAATAGCTCGTGACAGCAAACACGTCCTGAACGCGCAAGTCGCCATTCGCTCACCATGCTGTACGCCGCCGAAGAACTCCCCATCCTGGGAAAGACACATCTAATCGTTTTTCCCATACAGGCAAGAAATGGTTCGACTGCGCCGAGTGCCACCAGGAGCAGGAGAGGCACCCTCTCATGCAAACCTTCGACATGACCTTCGCCTGCAAGAAGTGCAAGAAGTGCTTCCGCAAGGACGCGCAAGAGTTTGAGGAATCCGACGAATACTGCCCACACTGCGATAACCACTTCGTCATCGACGCTGTCACTCCCAAGGCCGCCATCTCTGTCGAGGGCGAGGACGCCCGTAAGGACAGTCGCATGATCAAGGACGAGCGTGTCCGTCAAGTCGAAGGAAAGTCGATATTCGACCCTACCGACGATGCGGACAAGTTGGGTTGAGTTGGAGGTTAGTTAGGCATTTGTGTGACAGCAGGCGATTTTATGGACACCGTTTTTAGTAGATTCCCCACGGCATGTCTAGAGGTGGTAATACAATGGTATTTGGTTGATACCCTCATCAGTGTCGTCTATCCGCGAACCCAACGCCTTTTCATGCCTTTACTCGTCACCGTCACCGGAGCCTCTCGTCAGGATGGCCGCGCTTCCGGTTCCTGGCGTCCGGCCCGTCTTCTTCTTGGCCGCCTCCTCTTGCTTCTCCTGCTCGATGTTCTTGACGTAGTTCTCAATCTCCTCTACCGGGAGCATCTCGATCGTCTTTCCCGGAGCCATCAGAGCAATCTCGATGTTCTTGGCTCCAGTCTGGACAACTTCGAGGAGAGACTTGATAGCCAGGCGGATGGTAGCCTCCCTGTCCATGTCCTCCTTGTAGTTGCGCTCGAGGAATTCGCGAACCGTCTTGCTTGAACGGCCAATGGCATTGGCTTTCCTGTAAGAGGGTTAGCATGGTGCTTTTACGCAAGTTTCTAGGCCAAGAACATACCATGCCGAGTAGATGCCAGAAGGCTCAGTCTGGTAAAGGCGGGGAACCTTGCTGCCGCTGTCGAAGCCGACAATCAAGGTGCTGATGCCGAATGGCCGGACACCACCGCTCTGCGTGTACCGTTGCTGGACACCAGCGACGTACTTGGTCATGTACTCGATCGAGGCGGGGTCTTCGACAGTGAGTCTGTGGGACTGAGCCTCTAACCGCGCCTTGTCGACGAGGATGCGGGCATCGGCGTTCAAGCCAGCGAAGGCCAGGCAGACGTGGGTGTCGAGGAGCTGGATCTTGGACGGGGTGATTCGGGTGTCTTGCAGCTTCATGGCTGATCGCTTTTCGCATCCGAGAACGACAACATCGGTGCCCTTGACGCCGACCGCACACGTTCCTATGATAACAGTGAGCTGGAGTTCGCCCTGGGATATGGCGGGCGCGCATTATTACCTCGCTTGACGGCCTCACCGGCATATTCGACCTGGAAGACGTGTCCATCGGGACTGTGCAAGTTAGTTGGCGGGCTTGGGCAGGGTCGAGGGAGAGATGTTGACGGACCTGAAGACTGTTTGCGGTGGGTTAGCTCAACACATTGCAATTAACGGACAGGCAGGGCGACGTACCAGACAATGCTCTATCGTAGCCGGAAGCCATCTTTGCTGAATGACGGCTGGTAGAAAAGGAGTTGTTTGATTTTGTTCAGTTCGGCGAGATGTTCGTTACTGCGGGACAATCGCCGTGGATGGAAGGGGTGCGGTCGGTGGAGGATGGATGGAGTACTAGGTGAGGTAAGGTAGGCAGGCTGCAGGTCTGACGAAGCTTCGGTACCTGCTGGCGCTGGCATGGAAGGCTGAGTAGCTCCAGGAGCTCTGTACCACCGGGGAAAGTCCGGGTAATGGACCTTCCCGCCCACCGCCATCACGCTCAGCGAGGGGAGCTCCTAGGATCAGGTCTGCATATGGTCCGTGCACAGCTACACCAGATTTCCCCCCCATCTCAGTATTCACACGCGGGCAGCTGAGTTACCTGCTTGTGAACTGAAAAAGGTCCTCCATGACAAGTACACTGACGACGGGAGGTTCAAGTCACGACAAGCCTTGCACTGTTTTCTCCCCTTCGAAAGCGGCGACTTCAAGGACCTTGCAACAATCTGACAAATTTTACACTTCTAAGAGGCATTCAGCTGCAGCGGGTGTGTTCTTCGCCGTGTCGTCATGACTCTGGCGTCAGAAGCAGCCTATGATGTATTACAAAATAATACTCTCCCACGATGGCGGCCAGTCCATCGCGCAACCACCACGACCGCTGGGTCCTCGATAAAATAATGTTGAAAGCATCCGGTCAACACCACGCAGCCAAATCAAGTCCGTGTATCCCATTACCTCCACCATTTTGTCTACAGCCGGGCAGGAATTTTGGTTGCCAGCGTCAACCTAGCGCCATCGAAGACAAGGAGCCCGCTCCGTTCAAAATCTCGCCAGGTCGGCCCACTGCCTGCTTTGGAGTACATTGGCAATATCTTGTCCCTTCGATGCCAGCCTCAGCTTGAAGCCTTCGCACCACATGATCTCCAGCTCTCCATCCCGTGAGGATGAGTTGAGCTCTCGGTAAAACTCCAAAGCCGTTGCGAGAGGAGCAACGAGCAAGTCGGGCTGTACTGTTGTGTTGAGGGCAAAGTCCAGTGCACGGCACACTCTGGCCGCGAATTCCCGACGCTGCTGATATCTCGCTAGATTGATCTGTAGATGTGGCGGCAGATCCGGGTACATATTCGGAAAATCCTCGATGACTGGCTGAAATATGGCGTGGTGCAGACTCTCGATACACCGATGTAGGAGCAACAGCGTCATCCAGTAGTACAGAAACATGACGGCGGTAATCCCGTCCTTGAATGCGAAGTTGTCGGCAAAAGGGTTGGCGAAAGGAACTTGTTGCGCATCTTGATCGTTCGATTCTTCGATCCAGTACGCATACGGATGCTCAAGGGTCGGGGAGCGTGCGAACGTATGCCATTCCTCCAGCTGCTGTTCAACCTGCAAGCAACTGCTCAAAAGTTCCTGCGCTTTCAGTCGGCGTTGCAAAGTTGCAGCGAATGGGATGGTGCGGTCGACTCGAGCAAAGATGCCAGGCAGATGGACGATGACGTCGAAAAGTCTGTCAAAGATGCTCTTGGGGTGCATCTCCCATGGGATTGTACACCACTCAAATGAGGATAAGAAGGTCGCTTTCCTATGAAGAAGGGCAAGAATGATCTTGTCCTACAAATTAGTCGCTGGCGGTACAACAGTGCATCTTGGCTCCTTACCGCATTGCACCTGTACACCCTGACGAAGAAATGGTGATTCGGAAAGTATTTGAATTGTTCCGGCCCAAACTTCTTCACTACATCTTGGTTCTCCTGAGGTACACCCCAGGGGGTGATGCCGTTCGTCACGAGATAAGCTGGGTTTTGCTGCTGCATGTTAGCATTCTTTTCCTCTCTAGAGATACTCAGATCCGCTCACCTCGAACAGAAATGCGCATATCCCATCTGGTGGACCGGCGACGTTACCGGCAGGCAAGAGGCTGATAATGTTCTGCGCAGCCAGGTCCGTGTCACCTCCGTTGTCCCAGGTTTCCACGTCGACGGGTAGGTATGGTGGAAAGGCAATGGGAAAGCTGAATCGATTGCGGTCCTCCTCGCCTCGCAAGACGTTCTGCAGCCTGGCATGCAGAGTCGCAATCTGCACCGAGTACACAACGCCGTTCTCAGACAAGGAAATCAAGTCATCCCACGCGGGTGTTAGCGGCTCTGTTGGTGCAAGGCGAGGCGCCGTTTGCTCGGCAGCTTTTGCTTTCGGAGACTTCTTGGACGCGGATACCTGTCGGGGAGGGTGAGACGAGCAACGGCCGCCGTCGTCGATGGTTGCGGTGATAAATACCATCTCGCGCTCGTACCCAGCGCATTCGCGGCCGCTGTCGATGCATTTCCGACAGTACGGTCGTTCGTTGTCGCACTAAGGCAGTCATCGAGCCGTCAGCTGTTGTCTCTCCCAAGAGGCGCTCTTCAGGGTCTCTAAGGGCCTACCTTAACTCGCCGGGCCCTGCATGTCTCGCACCCCTTATACTTACCACGGACTCCAACCATGGTGACAAATCAAAATCTCAAACGTCAACGTTGGAAGATACGCAATGCCCATAGCTGGCCTAGCCTCTTCAAGACGACGAACGCGGAAAGGCAGGCGCACGAGGCCCGGTATATATCATGCCCCAACACAGCCGCAGCGGGACGTCAAGAGGTCTCCCGTGGTTCAGGATGGCGGAGTGGGAGGTTCTTACGTGGGCGAGTGCCGACGTCTGTGGGACCGTGTTAGGCAAGCAATGGTTCGCGGGATAACCTGGTGGATGGTGTGCTGCAGCCCTACCGAGTGTGGATCATGACGGTGTGTGGACAGTTGGGAGCAAGGGAACTGAACACCCGGGACAGCTTGGGCGAATTTGATGGCTGCGGCTGCGTATGCAGGCAGGCCGCTCCGAGACGATCAAATATATGCCTCCCTTTGGTTAGAATCGGAGGCAGGGCGCGGGTAGATAGAGCATCACGATTCCCCCGGCCGAGGCACGATGAGCTTCGATTTGCGAGAACATGATGTTCCGGTTTTGATTCCTTGCATGAGACGGCATCGGCGGAGGCTATCAATCTAGTTCTAGTTTCGTTCCTCGATATCGAACCGAGGAGCCCAAATCCGTGGCCAAGACCGGGCCCCTGGATGGGGAAAATGATTGTATCAGATCAGTGTCTTTGAAGAGGGTGCCTACGTATATGCGGCGCGTGGGAATGCGCAAGTGTGGGAATCAAGTCAATCACCCGGTGAAGGATGACAGCATTGACTGGCCAAGCTTGGATCGTTGCAAGTGCGACCCGAGACTTGACAGGCGGGACTAACATCAAAAAGCAAACAAAAAAGTGTAAACCATCTCACCTTGTCCTCCTTGGCTCCTCCTCATCCCCGGTAACTACGGTGTGCACGTCCCCCCTAGGAGCTGCCTCCGTAGGGCTGCAGACCGACGACAGGGGGTCGGGCTCGGAGGCCCCACGAGACATACGGGCCCTGGTTCCGGATTGGTCGCTCGGAGGCTGACATGGTGCGGCCGCTGAGAGTGCTGAGGGGAGAGGTTGGCAAGTTGCAGTGCCGCACTCAGTATCCTCAGTAAAGGGGCAAATGAGAGCTGAGCATGTAAGATTTCTGCCAGGGCACTGTCAGCCAGTCGGTGCGGAATGGCCGGCCGGGGGAACGACGTGGGTTCAGGCACCATCCCCTCGAGACAAGGGGGGGAAACAAGAGAAACAGAAAAGCACTGCAGCAGCCGAGAGACACACGAGTCCCAATCCTGACACCGCCTGCCAGAACAGCAGGCAGGGACGATCACACCAGACACCAGAGACGCCGGTCTGCGGGTGTGCGGGGCTTCGGGTGTCGGCGACGGCGCGATTGCATGTCATTGGTGTTTCGCCCCTCACCTTGGGAGATGCTCGGGGCGGCCGTACCGTAGCCAATGGACGTGCTTACGTCGTTGCCCATCAATACTATGGTATGTGACTACTGTCCTTGGAACGTAGAGTCATCAGTCCCCTTCCCCTTCCCCTCCTCCCCTCTCCCCCCCAGGGCTGGGAAAAGGGCTGAGACCTGTCCTCGGGACGCCATGGGGCCGCTGCGGTTGAGGCAGGGGGGACTGTTGAACTGGGGTTGACCGACTGATCGCATCACGTTTTCGTCAACGTCCGATCTTAGACATGTCCGATCCAAGTCAATCCCGTCCCCCGGGCATGGTTCGGCGCTCCGAGGATTGGCGGATGATCGTCAGATTGTGATGGATTTGGACATTTTTCATGGCTGTGTTCTTTTATTCACCTCACTTCTCTCTGGCGATGATGATGATAAATCTAGTGTGCATTTCGTGTGTGCCGTGTGATATCCTACTAAATCACGCTTGCTGAGGCACTTTCTTCTCCCTCTGTAAGACAAAAATCTCAAAATATGTCCCGATTGGGAGTCATGTCTTCTAAACCACCACGAGAGGGCGCTTTTGAGAGTGCGCATTCAGTCATGCCCACACATACGCACACGAACGCCGCGCGCCGGCACACACACACACAAACCGACCGTAGCCTCGCTCACACGACACACCTGATTTCTTTTTCTTTTACAAAACCACATTGCCTTCTTTCTTTCCAGAGGGTGGTGGCCATTGGTTGGCTGGGAACCCAGCCGGTGTCACAGGCGTGGGCTCCAACCACGCGTCAACAAACCGTTTCCAGACGTTAGGCCCGAAAGGCTAAGGCAGCCGGACTCGTCTCCGTTCAGGGATGGGGGGTATCGTTTCTTGGCGCCCTCTCAGACGTATTTGTAAGGGTTCATGATGCCGTTCTAATTGGCCCAACGTCAGCATTCCTTTCACACGCCAGGCAGGCAGGGCTGATGGGCAATATTCTCATGCGGGAGGGGAGGCAGTGACAGGCAGCATCGTGTGGGGGGGGGGGGGGGGGGGGGGGGGGGGGGCAGCACACGGCAGCGGGGGGAGTCATCATCATCAGCAAGTGAGAGTCAGAGTGACAAATGGGGGTCACATTCGCCGTCTTACACGAACGGCACGGAAGGGTAAACGAATCTGCCCCGTCGGGAAGAAGGAAGGAGAAAAGAAAGGAACCGAGAATCCACTTACCGGGTCATAGAGATTCTTGATCTGCTTCATCAGGCCAACCATGCTTTCGTTTCGGCTGTAGCCGATGAACGCCTTCTTCGCCACGCCCAAGCCATGCTCGGCGCTGATGCTGCCGTTGCGCTCCTGGATCCACTCGTAGACGAACGGCTCGAGTACCTTCTCGATGCGCTTGTCGTACCGTCTGACGGCGACGTTGAGGTGCAGGTTCGAGTCGCCCATGTGGCCGTAGCCGACGACGCCGATGGCGGGGAACTCTTCCGTGTCACCGACCAGCCCGGCCGCCTCCATCTTGACCTTGGTGTCCTCGACGAGCTGGTAGAGCTCCTTGAGCGGGATCGACACGTCGTACTTGTACGTGCCGCCCCAGTGGCCCAGACACTCGGGGATGCCCTCGCGCCAGCTCCAGAGAGCCTTGCTCTGCGTCTCGTCCTGCGCGAGCACGCCGTCCTCGACGATCTCGTTGGTCATGACGTCCTCGAGGAACTTCTCCAGCTTCTCGTAGTCGTGGTCGCCGTTGGAACCGCTCGTCTCGACGAGGCAGTAGAACGGGTGGTCGCCCTCCAGAGGCCGCTTGTTGCCCCTGACGGCGTGGACGAGGTCCTGGCTACGGGCATCCATGAGCTCAAAGGCAGACAGGATCTCGCCGAGCTGGCCCTTGGCGGCCTTGAAGGCCTGCTGGGCCTTCTCGTAAGACTCGAGGCCGAAGAAAGCGACATTGACGGCCTGGGAGCGCTGCGGGCAGATGATGGAGACCTTGGTGATGATGCCGATGGTGCCCTCGCCGCCGATGAAGAGCTGCTTGAGGTCGTAGCCCGTGTTGTTCTTGCGCAGGGTGCACAGGTCGTCGACGACGGTGCCGTCAGGGAGGACGGCCTCGAGACCGAGCACGTTGCCGTGGAGGCTGCCGTAGCGGAGCAGACGCAGACCGCCCGCGTTGGTGGCGACGTTGCCGCCGACGTGGCATGAGCCCTTGGCTCCCAGGTCGAGGGGGAAAATGTAGCCCTTGCTGGCCAGGAACTGGTCGGCGACCTCGAGGATGACACCGGCGTCGACGACGAGGGTGCCGCTGACGTCGTCAAAAGAGCGGATCTGGTTCATGCGGCTCATGTTGATGACAATCTCGTCAAAGACGGGGACAGAGCCACCGACGAGACCCGTGTTGCCGCCCTGGGGCACGACGGCGAGCTTATGCTCGTTGCAGTACTTGAGAATCTTGCTGACCTCTTCTGTCGACGCGGGCTTGAGGACAAGCTGCGACTGGCCGCGGTACTTGCGCAGCCAGTCCTCGTTGAAAGCCGCGAGGTCGTCTGCGGCGTCGGTGGTGACACCATCGACAACGCCGGAGGGGCCCAGGAGGTCTTTGAAGTAGGCGACGTGAGCATCCGTCACCTCGGTAAAGCGCGAATCCCGCCTCAGGTCCGGGTAGGCGGCAGCAGTGAGCTTGACTTCCTTCTTGTCCTGCGCGCATCTCACGGCTGTGGTCGAGAGACACCGGGCGGCAGCGGCGGTAGCGGCCGGGGCCGAGATCTGCCGCATGACGGGATGCCGGCTGCCGGCGCTCAGCAGTGTTTGCCTCCGGGCAGCGGCCCGGAGGAGGAGCTGAATCCTTGATCTAGAGGCCATTATGACTTTGATGTGGCTGTGAGACACAAAGAAAGAAGAGGTGAGGGAAAGGGGCACCGAACAGCCGCGCTCAGGGCTCTCTTGTGTGTCCTGGCTAGGTTTTGAAAAACTGAGGACCCAGCGGGTTAAAGAAATCAAAAAAGTTGCGTGAGGTTCGAGATTTGGGTGACGTTGGTCCCGATTTCGGCTTTAAGCACTAATCCCCTGCATGGACAGCCAGTAAATAGTGCGGAATTGCCAACCCGATGGCGTCAAAGCCCGCTACAGCGCCTGGAGTGCTTCTGAAATCTGGCGTGCCATAGACCAAGTGGTTCGGTGCAGCAGTCCCGACAATTTGGCTCGGTGAAAATGCTGGTTTTTGCCGTCGGCAAAAGTTTTGTTTTCGCCGAGGAGTGGAGGACCAACAGCATTCGATTGTCCATCGATCCGACCGGCTGTTTATCGTCTAAATATCTGGCTTTATTCGCAAGTGAATACCCCATCTTTGCCTCTGAAACCCTATTCCTAGATGACGAAATCCGGACCGGTGAGGTTCTCAATCTCGAATTCCCCAAAACGACGTCGTCTTAGTCATCAGCCTTAGGTGTAAGACTTGCGACTCAGCGCAAGCAACCCAAAAGAGGCGCAGCTCATACTTGACACGCCGCAAGAAGATTCACAGTGTGTTTTGCCCGTTGACACAAAAGCTCCTGCATATTCAGGGTGTCTTATGTCTGAAGCCGTTTTCAAGATCGCTGCATACGGGCTTGTCCTCTCGGGTGCCCACAGTTAGACAGTTTTAAGCGAAGCCAAGTCGAGATTAGCGATGTAGAATGCAACTGAACTGGCTCGTCTCAAAGACGATTTCCAACTTGCATCTGAAAGTCATGGAGCAACACATTTCAATCTTATCTGCTGAAGATTGCATCTAACTCAGCAAGCACCATTCCAACAGAGGAAAAGTGCGAATTCCGTCTCATTCTGCCACCTGCGTGCCGTGCTGACAGATCTGGCCTCGGTATCGGGCTGCATGCCTTTTTTCAATTCTTCGGACCAAAAGTCTGACCTCATCATTCTTCATCTCATGCTCGTTGTCTCGGCTAGGGGCGGGACGTGTCGCAATCTGGCTCAGACGCCCGGCAAAATGGCCCTCGTGCCTCTTCTTGTCCGCAGAGGCCACGAGACGGGTGTGCTGGCACCAGCAACAGCATCGGCCATGTCCTGGCCTGTGAAACTAAAAGATTTGGGATCTGGGCAAAGTGTCCTTGCCAATCTCCGTCTGAGCTCTTTGACGCGAGCCTCGTCAGAGTACCCGCGGTGCATTCATGCGTCCTCGATCTTTTCTCTCCACCGCGCGAGGGTCTCTCGGAGGATTACAGCGGGAGACCGGCGGCACGGAATATACGACGTTGCGGATAGAGGAACTGACCCCCGTCAGAGGAATTTCGATCCTCGAGCGGTTCGCCGTTTTGTCGGCGGTTTCCCCCACAAAATGGAGAGTGGCTGAAGGGGAGAATGTTCCAAGAATGCAGACAGAAAAGCCAGAACGGGCCATTGAGGCCATTGTTCAAGGATGGGCAACTAAGAGGGCCCGGCGAATAGCATAAGACAGGAGCTGCAAGCCTCCCCCTATCTCTTGCAACTGCCTTATCCGCGACGACGAAGAGGCTTCGCGACGGCCAGAATTGGAAGTCACGACCTCCATGGCACCCTTGGGGATCCCTGCCGATCAGCTTCAAGCATTGTGGCATGCATGAGTGGCCTAGACAGTGGGACGAGGGGGCGGGCCCGTTGGCGCTGGGGGTGACGAGGGCGAAGGCGACAGTGACGACTCGAGCACTCGTCGAGGGCCGATTTAACGGAGGGATCAACGGGGTCCTTGTGGGAGACATGGGAGAAAGGGGCGCGTTCCTGATCGTGGAGTGGAGGGACGGGAGACAAGCTCTTGTTTCAGAAGGGATCTTGCGCCTGGGGGAGACCTCGCTCTGTTGGCGCCGCGCGACGTCTTTCGTCTGTACTTGAGAAGAGACTGAAGGCGTTGGAATGCGTTGGAGGGAATCCGATGGATGGTATAAACTGCGAAGTCTCCCCTATTGCGGCTTGAAGTGTGTCTGACTCCCTCGATATTCTTCTCGCCGTTGCCGTGTTGCCAGCTTGTTTTGTTTGCAACACGCATTGAACCTGCTAACCAACCTTAGTGTCTTTTAGCTGTAAGTGACACAGACATATTCACCCACAACATTCCATTCACCTGCTAAAAGAGGCACTCTTAGAAGACGTCCAGAAGAAACGTTTCCCCTCCTCATCCTAGCAGACCGGCAGTTGGGCCGTTATCGATAAGCCACATTACTATCGAAATCCCGGCGCCTGCAGCGGACGAGCGCTGCCAATCGACTTAGCGAGCCACTAGAATCGCCCGAAATGACATACACCGGGGGAGGCCCTCAGGGGCAGCGCCCACTGTCAGGCTCGAGTCTGCCCGGCAACGTCCAGTGCAACGAGGAATTCCCCGAATTTTGTTTACACGACCACTCGGCCGGCACCAAATCCACCACCGGCAGCCACACCTCTACATCTTCACCCGCCTCCACGACCCCGACCACACCGACCAACACCGAGCACTCGACTCCAGCAAAGTCCTCCCCCGACTCGCGTTTCCGTACAAACAGCTCCGCCAGCACCACCCCGAGCCCGCGAAGCCGACGAGACAAAAAGGAGTTGCATGCACAGCGCCTGCAGAGATCTGGAAGCAGCAGCCTCGCTTTAACTCGCAAGGAGAGCGTCGCCAAGAAGAACCGATTCCGCTCTGCGACCGGATCCTCCCCCGCCGATGCCCTCGCTGCCATTGAGCCGCCGCATGACCAGGGCTTGACGAGAATGGCGTTTGCTGAACAGCAGAAATGGATCACGGTCCAGCAAAAGACCTTTACCAAATGGTACGAGCCGGACCCCACCCCCGAGAAAAGAGACCCTGGTTCTGTCCGTGGTGATGACGATCAGTTACTGATATGTGTATTTTCTTACCAGGCTCAACACCAAGTTGGAGGCTCGTTCACTCGAAGTCAAGGATCTCGTGCGTGATCTCAGCGATGGTGTAAGTTGCAAGCCCCTATTCCCAGAATTGCGGGGTTCTCTTGGCTAACAGAGATTGCTTGCGCAGGTTATCCTCATCCACTTGCTAGAAAGCCTGTCCAACGACACACTGGGACGCTACGCGGCGAAGCCGAAGCTTCGCGTTCAACGATTCGAAAATGTCAACACCGGTTTGGATTTCATCAAGTCCAGGGGCATTCAGATGACCAACATCGGTGCCGAGGATGTCGTCGATGGCAACCAGAAGATCATCCTTGGTCTGATCTGGACACTCATTCTGCGGTTCACGATCAGTGACATCAATGAGGAGGGTATGACAGCCAAGGAGGGCTTGCTCCTGTGGTGTCAAAGAAAGACAGCTTGCTATGACGAGGTGGAGGTCCGCGACTTCAGCGGCAGCTGGAATGACGGTCTCGCCTTTTGCGCCCTGCTCGATATCCACAGACCAGACCTGATCGACTACGACGCTCTCGACAAGTCGGACCGTCGGGGAAACATGCAGATGGCTTTCGATATCGCTCATAAGGAGATTGGTATTCCTAAGCTGCTGGATGTTGAGGATGTGTGTGACGTTGCCAAGCCCGATGAGAGGTCACTCATGACCTACATCGCCTACTGGTTCCACGCCTTCTCTCAGATGGAGAAGGTCGAGAATGCGGGACGTCGCGTGGAGAAGTTTGTCAACAACATGGCTGGCGCTTGGGAGATGCAAAGCGCGTACGAGAGGCGCATGAGAGAGCTTCTGAGGCAGATCAGGGAGCAGGTTGAGAAGTGGCAGCAGGCTACATTCCAAGGAACGTATGCCGATGCAAAAGCTCAAGCCAACGAGTTCGCGGCGTTCAAGAGGGGTAAGAAGAGAGACTGGGTTGCCGAGAAGAGCGAGCTCGCCACCCTGTTGGGCAACATCAAGACGAAGTTGGGCACGTACAGGCTGCGGCCGTATGACCCCCCACCAGAGTTGTCGCTGGAGACGATGGAGAAGGAATGGTCAACTCTGGCGCAAACAGAGATGAGGCGGGCACAGCTGATCAACGAGACCATCAGAGAGTGAGTGTTGCATCTTTTCAAAATGAAAAGATTCTCATACTAACTTCCTGGCAGTATCAAGAACGCCCTCCGCAAATCTTTCGCCGACAAGGCCAACGACTTTGCCATGGCTCTGAATACCATGCAACTGGCAATCTCAGGTCTGGACGGTGATGTGGAGGACCAACTGCACCACGTCCGCAAGCTCAGCGACAACCTCCCCCCTCTCGACAAGTATCTCGACACTATTGCTGCAGTGGACGCCAAGTGCCAGGAGGCCAACATTGAGGAGAACGACTTCACCACTTACACCTACGATGAGTTGGTCTATGAGCACAGTCTAGTCAAGTCTTCGGTGCAGAAGAAGCTTTCCTTCCTCGACAACCAGATGGTCGCTCGCAACATGACCAACTTGACACCCATCCAGCTTGAGGAGTTTGAGTCTGTCTTCCGCCACTTTGACCGGGACGACACCAACTCACTCCAAGAACTCGAATTCAGCGCCGCTCTTGCCTCCCTTGGCCTCGTCTTCTCCGAGGATGAGATGCACGACTACTTCATGGATACCTCAAAGGGCCGCGACCACGTCACTTTCGAGCAGTTCATCCGCTTCATGGTTGACGTGACCGAGGACCAAAACACCGCCGAGCAGGTCTTCCAGTCCTTCCGTGAGGTCGCCGATGGCAAGCCCTACGTTACTGAGATGGATCTCCGCCACTCCCTGGTACCCGACGAGGTCATTGACAAGCTCATTGAGATCATCCCGCCGCACAACGGGCCAGACACCTCCGAGGACCGCGGCATGCCGCAGTACGACTACATCGCCTTCATGGAGAAGATGATCAACGACGAGAAGGAGGCTGGCAATGTGCCCATTGGTGTGCTCCAGGAGCGCACCAATCGCGCGAGTACAGTGCCGCCCAAGGACCCCAAGTTGAACGGTAACCACTAGACCACTCAGGGAGGAAAAAACATCAAATCAAATAAGTCAAAAAGCATCAAAACAACCACACAACGGACAATAATGGAACGGTCTGGGAGGCAGGGAGGCAAATTCTTCTCATCGGGGGTCTTTCCTATGTCCAAAACCACACACACTTCACACAAACAAAAACCGAAAAGGTATATATACCGCAACCACCAACATCACACACGCACACACACAAAACATTAGTATCCCTCCCTGGGCGAGGGCCCTCCAAACACATCCCCAGCTCCCGGGCCTCTGAAAACGGGTGAACCGGGGGAAGCAACAGGTGGAGAGAGGTTGGGGAAGAGGGAGGCGGGCGTTCAAGCATCGTTTCCACAGCATTGGTTGGGTGTTTAGGGCGCGAGCGAGTCTCTTGTCGTCGCAGGGAGCGAAATGGATATTCTCCCTCACTCCTTTTGTTTTCTTCTTGTCGTTCTGTCAGGTACATATAAAAACCAAAAATCAGAGTAGAACCCCTTCAATTTTTGTTTTCTCTTTCTCTTCTTCTTTGCTGGTGCCTCGGAAAATCATCATGAAATGATGGCCGTGCCATTGACAGGAACGATGTTCATGTTTAATGTACGGATAGGCATTCTTGCTTTTATCCCACCGGCGCCCGGAGACTTCCCGGAAACCACTGCTCGCACAGGATGTTTGCTCATGCGATAGCATCAGCACTTTCCCATCTTGATCAGCTACGGAGGATGTGGGGTATGACGGTCTTTCTTTTATTTCAAGCTACTTTGTAAAAAACCTATGTCTAGTAATAATACCACACGACCCTCCTTGTATAATGTGCTAGTGGTGTAGCCTCGCTGTGCCTGTAGCCTGGACTGCCGACAGGTCCCATATCAAATATCAAAACGCCAATGTCTCCGGTATGCTGCCCTTGTCCTACTCGTAATGAACGCAAGTTGCCTGTCAAGGCCGCCGCCACATACAATCTCACTTCTGGTTCTCGAATGCACCCATATCCTTCAACGAGTTTGCCAGTCTCCTGTAGTCACGCAACAGCTCCAGTACTTCGTTAAGCTTGAGATCACCCGCATTCTGGAGCTCCATGAATCGCTTGTTGGGTGGTTTGATCTGTGGCATTGGCTTGGGGGGCGGTGCTTGCTTAGGCGGCAAAGCGGCCGCGATATCTGGGAAGGCCTGCATCAAAGTTAGTCTCGAATCCTAGCTGCTGCCCATGGGAAACGTACCGTTGCCAGGTCGACACCTTCGGCTGCCTTGGCCGGACCGTCTTTTGGCGGTGACATCTCCTTGGCCACGACGGGCGTAGACGCAGTCCGACTAAGGCCACGAATCATACCCATGCCAGAGAACCTGGAGAGCGAATTGCCAAAGTTGCGCACAGAGTCGAGTGGGTTTGAGCCCGATGCTGGCGACGACGTGGGCAAACCCTTCTCGTCATTCTCTTTCAGCAGCGTAGCCTTCCTGGAACTGCTCACGCTGCGAGAACTGTCGGCACTGTGGTCTCTGCTAGGTTTCCGTCCGCCGATGAGGTTCAACATTTTGTCCTCTCGTAAGGGTGCTCGACGGGTGGAGTCGGCATCCTCTGTTCCGTGAATGGAACTGGCACCGCTCACCGAGCCCTCCTCCTCGGGAGGCGGGGTGCTGACCAGTTTCCTGGCATCATCAAGAGTTTTTGGCACGACAAGCCCCTGACCCGATTCTGTGGGTGACCCTTGAGACTCCCGCAATTTGCCAACGAGAAACTTGTAGCTATCGCCCAAGCTCGTCGAAATGGTCTTGATATGCTGGTCAGCAGTGTTGAGAACAGCATCACTGGCAGCGCCGATAGCTTGAGCAGGCGTGTTGACGAGTTCGCTCAGTCTTCTATTCCGAGCCTGGACTGCAGCACGCAGCCCGGCCGAGGCCGAGGGCGACGCGGGCGGCTTCGTTGGGGTAGCATTCCCCGTAGCGGTCTCTACCGTTGTGTCCGCTGTTACCGTCAAGCCGGGTGGGAAGGCCGGAGGAAACGTGTCAGCGCGGGGCGTCCCCGGCTGGCTCGGACCTTTTCCAGGACCTTGGGGTAGCTCATCCGCCCTTAGCGTGGATAGATCGACCGTCTCCAGAAAGGCAATGGCCGCTTCCAGATTGGTCAAGCAGTACGCGGCCTCACCCGTCAACTTGGTCTCCCATCTAAAGCACTGAATAAAGTGCAAGTCGCTTATGACGTTCAAGTGTTCAGGAGGAAGCGTGATGAGTGCGAAGATGAGCATCGGCATAATCTCATCCGCGGAAGCAGATGGATGGAAGTGCGCCAAAGTTTCGACGATGCTCTTATGAGCTGCCTTCAGATGGTGAAGCTTGCCAAGCGGATACCTCTTCTCATTCATCATGATGAGGTCTCTCCGGGCCTGCTCCAGCCACTTCTTGATTTCTTCGGTTTTCTCGACAGCCGCCTCAGGTGTCTGCGCCTTGTCGTCTCCAAGATCGATTCCAAGGTCTAAGGGTCCAATACCAACAAGGGCCAAGGCTGCAGTCTTGGACCGCAGTTTGGCATCTTGCGCCTCATCTTGGGTGCTCTTGTGGCGATAAATCTTGTGATAGATACCCTCACATAGCCTTCGCTCGACGGCCTCCTCGATGACTCCCCGCTTAGCCTCGATCGCCTTTCGAGCCTTCTTCTTGTTGGCCAGCTCCTCCGCAGTGATCATTTGCTGTTCTGGCTCGGCCTTGGGCAGGACTTTGGGCTTGTCCTTGTTGCCGAGAGACGCTGCCTTGGCTCGAAGCCTACTGGCTGTGGAGACCTTGGATGACGCGGACGGGGCGGGAGACGCCTCCCGGTTATGCCGGGAGACCAGCGAAGAAATATGGGTGTTGATGTGTGTTGATGCGACTTGATAGAAATCCTGGAAAAGCTGGGAAACATTGTCGATGTTCAGTGGCGTCGGGTGGTGTTTCGTGGTCAGCGACTCGACGAAGCTGTGCTCTGTCAGATCCTCGTACTCTAGGTTGAAAGGCATCAGGTGCGCTACCTGTCAGTCAAGCTCACAAGCTCGATTGGCAACTCGCCCAGATCCACAGATCCTCTGCCATCGAAGCCATCGTCGTTATCTGTTGAGGGTCGTGTTTCAAAGGCATCTGGGGCCTCTGGTTCGTCTGCCTGTTTCGACTTGCTGGGGACGGCCGGTGTGGCCAACGGGTCGGGTGCAGAGCCATTCTGAAATGTTTGGGCTCGTTTCGGTACTCTCAGAGGATCGCTGTCCTCGCTCTGGCGAGTGAATGATGGGGCTCGTATGGTGCTCGGCCGAGCAGCGGGAGACTTGGAGGGGCCGGTGGACGCCATGAGGGTTTCGACGGTGCTAGAAGCCATCGCTGTCAGCCGTGCAGATTGCAAGAGTGCGAAAAGACGGGCCAATGTCGCGGGCTCAGGAAGTGCATACCTGTTGTCGTCAGGGCGGCATTAAGTAATGAGCCGGTCTTGAAACCCGATATCAGAGGAAAGAGATCCCTGGCGGCAGCACGCGGAACGGTTGAGTCGCGTGTGAGGCGGATTTATGCCATAAATGGAGCGGGTTGGCAGGGATAATGGATCGCAGGATGGCCAAAGATGGCAGTTATGTTTCTATTCGCATCTCTAACAGAATGATGTAAGGGCTTCTTTGCGATGGCAGCACGGCCTGCTCGGTGCCCGCGCAGAAGAAGCAAAAGCAACAAGGTGGACGTCGATGTCTTTGCAGATGGAATGGAAGCTTCAGAGCAACATGAACAAGGCGACGTAACGCAAGCAACGGGCAGCTACTGAGGGAGCTTTCGTCCCCGCTCTTGTCCCATTGGAACACTAGAAAAGGTGGAAGGTGTCATCTGCAGACGGATCCGACCTTCAGTGCATGCATGTACTGGGGAGCTACGGATAGGCATGACAGGGGGCTTGATTTAGGCAGGGCAGGGCGTGGTGGCTCTCAGGCTACTTCACCTCGTGTCCAGGAGCCGCTCTACCACAGGGCGAATGATGCTTCACCGTCTCGTCCGTTTTGGTTAGGTCGGTACTTTCACCTTCTGACCTGGGCCAGATATGTTGCCATCTCGATCTGCTGTCGTGGCCGGCTCTGTTATCCAACCTTGGGCACCATGCTATCCTCGACTCTCGCCTAACGCAGCAGACAGAGGATGAAGGCAGCCAAAGCTGCTTTCAAATCGTCAATGTACCTTAGGCAGTTCAGGTATCCCAATAAGGTGCTCCGGAGACCTGGGCGGTCAGGTCACCGTCCACAACACTGCCTGCAGAATCCCGTGTTAAGCCCCGTAGACAATCTCCAGCATGAATACGCTTGATTTGCCTCGGGCTGTCAAAAATTAGGTATCCATGGCAGCTGCACCGCCCTGGGTGCCTGGGGAGCGCGACGGGATCGTCCAGTTACCGAGCGTCCGCTGAAGATGACCTTGATGCCCCAAAGTGGCGGACACGAACGGGTGTCAGGCCTCCGACTGGCTGGAAATACAGAAGACATGCACTGTCTGAAGTGACCATGGTCACATGCTGGTGTGGGTTTCCCTGATTGCGCCTTATCAGGAGGCATGGTGCCTTGAGTACTGGCTCAGGGGATGTGTTAATGTCAAAGCGGCCCCCTACGCTAAGATCTTAACAGAGATCTGGAGGCGGAGACCTGCCGGATACAGCAGCGGGTTATCAGGCCTGGTCTGAGCACCCTCCGCGACTCGGAGGCGACGTAAACACCCGCCAGTTGCCCACCTGATGCTGTCATAACGGGCACGCGAGTCCTCTGCATCTCAACGTCGGCATCATTGATCCCGTCCGCCCTTCGCCAACCTCGGGATTCATATCTGCAACACCAGACTGTCGCCCGTCTTCGCCTGGCTCTCTGGTCAACCATCCTTTATTCTACAACACCAACCCAATATGCGACTAAAACTAGAGAATCGCGGCGCATGCACCTCTGCTGGCAGAGTCACGGCCCAGCTGCTCTTATCGTTCCTCGCGGTATCGCCAACCTTGACATCCGCAGGGGAAGCTCCTCAACAAGAACAGGCAGTACTGCCTCCTGGACCGTTGCTGCCGCCAACTACACAACAACCCCTTTCAGACGAGCACCTATTTACACTACGACACGTCTTCCATCACGGCACATATCGGCATCCTGACTTACACCGACGGAGGGATGTCCGAAGCCACGCAAACGACGCCGAAAGCCAGGTGTGGCTGACCGCCGAGGATGGCTTCGAGAGGGAGAGGGTCCTGCCTCTGAAGGCTCGGAGCTCGCCTCTCAAGATAGAACGCTTGGTCGATCGCCGCCCGTCTGTCGTAGACCCCATGGTCACCGAAGCCCGACAGCGCGGCTATGTCAACATCATGTCGCCGTCGTCCTGGACCACCGACGAAGTCCCCGGACCCAATATCACCGACAAGGCGACCGTGCTGAGTATGGCGATGATGGCAGCGAACGCATACGTCGAGGAAGAGGGACAAGCGGACTGGGAAGAAGTTGGTGGCCCGTACAACAGGAGTGCGGACTTTGGTTGGGAGACCGACGGTTTGCGCGGTCACATCTGGGCCGATGCGACGAACTCAACTGTTGTCATCGGACTGAAGGGCACGTCCCCCGCGGTGTTCGACGGTGATGGCACCACCACCAACGACAAAGTAAACGACAACCTGTTCTTCAGCTGCTGCTGTGCTCAGCAAGGACAGTGGACATGGCATCAAGTTTGCGACTGCGCCACGTCTACTTATTCATGCAACAACACCTGCGTCGTTCAAGCACTCAAGGATGAGCACCGTTACTATACGGCCGCTAAGGAACTATACTCCAACGTCACCGAGATCTTCCCCGATGCAAACATTTGGCTGTCCGGCCACTCCCTGGGTGGCGCGGTTAGCTCTCTGCTGGGTTTAACCTACGGTGTGCCTGTCGTTACCTTCGAAGCCGTACCAGAGGCGCTCGCTGCCGGCAGAGTGGGCTTGCCAGTACCTCCGGGAGCCGAGCAGATGGTCCATCAAGCTCGTCAGAATACCGGTGCCTTCCACTTTGGCCACACAGCAGACCCCATTTACATCGGCACCTGCAACGGCGCAACTGCGACATGTTCATTCGCCGGATACGCCATGGAGTCTGCCTGCCATACCGGGGTTGAGTGTGTCTACGACGTAGTGGCCGACAAGGGATGGCGCGTTGGTATTGGAACGCACAAGATTCGATCGGTCATCCACGATGTGATCGAGAAGTATGATGATGTCCCGGTATGCCACGCGACACCCGAATGCCGTGACTGCGTCAACTGGAAGATGTATGAGAGTAACGACACCGAGACCACGACCACATCCAGGTCTTCGACGTCGACAAGATCGACGACTCGCACCCGCACCGCCACATGCCAGACTCCTGGCTGGTGGGGATGTTTGGACGAGACGACGACTACGGGCGGTCCCACAACCACCACCTCTACGTCGACAACTTCAACTTGCAAGACACCCGGATGGTTTGGATGCAAGGACAAGACGACGACTACGTCCACTACGACAACTACTGCGTCAACAACAACGACAAGTGAGTCCGCCACGACCACTTGCATGACACCAGGACGTTTCTGGGGATGCAAGGACGCGGTCTCGACGACAGCCTCTCTACCTGTAACAACGACTTCGCATCTCATCACCTCGGCCCCTCCGGCGCCGACCGCAACTCCGACCACGGCACCTACCAAGGCACCTTCAGAGCCCGAGTGTCGCAGAAGATACTGGTTCGGATGGTGCAAGGAGTGGGACCAGGTGTCTGAGGGTATCAGTGAGGAGATGTGATTTTTTTCTGTCCCTTTCAATGGTTTTGTATTACATTTACTGGTGTTAATGGGAATGGGTTTGGGTCATGGGAGCATAACAATCAATCATCAACTAGCAGGTGGGCGTTTAGTCACGAGAATGAAGGTACATAGCAGCAGGCTCGCGCTAGCTGTAGATCAAATACAACGAGTAGAATCAACATTAACTCGAAGGCTTTCGTTTAATATCTCTAATGCGTCCTAGATCACTCCGCCAAGCTTATCTAGGATCAGCGATAGTGCTGAGCAACATCGTGGCTGAATACTGAGGCATGAAAGATGCGGTATCATCATTTCGCTATCATAAAAGCAGTGTGATGACCTTTCCCTTCATTGTTATCCTTCTTGTTATCACCCTGGTCGTTCTCATTGTTTTTCAGTACCACTATCTCGTCATACTATCCGCCCGAATAGCAAAACTCATGCAGAATGCTATGAATCATCAAGGAGACGCTGCGAGAAGAAGAGGTGCTCGCTTGCTATCTATCTCTCGCCGCCGTCGTCACAGAACATCGTCAAAGCTCATGGCGACCTCAACCAAAGCGGTCGAGTCGATGACATGTGGTCACTTGGCTAATCCCTCACACACTCGACCTGGAAATTGCAGCAGAGCTGTGGAAAACAATTCTAGGTTGGCTGTAATGACCTCGGGAGGTGGCTGGGCGGCCGCGATTCTTTTCATTTGAAGACCAAAGACCCCCCCTCATTCTGCAGCTGCTCTCAGCCCTTTCAACCAAGCCCGATGAAGTACGACAGGGGCTAAATAAAGGTATGACGCCCCAGTTCGGTTAAAAGAAACCATGAACCTCAGGTGCAGTAGCTTTTTGTAAGATTAGGAGTTTGAACCATGGTTCAATTGCCCTTCTGGAGCTCATCTGGTATGTACTTGTTGATTCTACTTTCTCCCCCTCACACTTGACATGACCTTCGATTCGTGACGTCGTAATGTTTCTTGGTCCCTCCCGCCCACCTGCGATGTATGACTCTACCGTCCTATTCCATTCCTTGACGCACCCAGACGCTTAACTTCTGACTGAGCGTTTGGACTCGATGTGGCCTGTGTCTAGAGTTGCATCCAAGTTCTACAAGCTGTGGGCGGGTACGAGCTCGGTCAAGCTATTGGCGATTCGACGAATCTATGAGACTGGCAGCTGCCCAGCTTACTCGAAATGATGCTTTGCCAATTCCTTTCGTGTAGATCCCAGCAGCAGGAAACGAGCTGGGGACCGTCGCGGTGTCGGCCCACAGACCTGTGATTGACAAGCCTTCAACACCACTAATGATGGTGTCCGGCTGTGAAACGGATATGGCACCTCCCGGCTGTTACAGCGCTCAGCGTATGTGCTCTGTATGTAGAGTTTCATCTCTTGGAGGCGTTGCCGGTGCTGCCACAGCCCGCTTAGCAAAGAAAGATAGCGAAGGATGGGCGCCGTATTTCTGTCGTGGTGTTGGTGGAATAACAATCCCATCGCAATTCAAACAAGCTGAGAGAATCATGACTCGTCCATGGCGTCCGGATGGTCTTGTGCAGCAGGCTCACCTGAGCCTCCCCCAAGGGCTGCGACCACGCTTTCAAGTCCCTCAACTTCGCCCTTGGCAAACTTTCTTCCTTCGCCTTGCCACTCTCCGTCTCGAACTTCTCCGTCCTTGCCCAGTTCGAGGCCCCTGACGCTCTCAAGATGCTTCCTCGTTTCGCCTTCGACGTACTCCATTCTTTCCCGCCTCCAGCTCTTGTTCTTCTGTGCTCCTTCTTCGGTGCTGGCTGGGTCCTTCAGGTCAGGCATGATATTCCTCAGCGAAGTTGACAGAGCCCGCAGCGCCTGCAGCTGTGACAAGTTGAACGCTGTAGTGGTCGTGATCGGCGTCTTGGCGTCGGCCCCTGTCAAGTCACCCTTATTGTGCAAGAACTGGAACGGCGCCTTGTCGTCCGCACCCTCAACCTTGACCTCCGCAGCTCCCAGCGAACTCCTGGCGCCGGCGGGCTTACCGCCGACAACCTCCTTCAACTTCGCCAGTAGCGCCGCGTTCTTGGCCTGTTCCGCGTGAAGCATGACATTCAGCCGTTGGCTGGCCTGCAACTTCCGCCTCAGCGCGTCGACGCTCTCCCTCGTTGGTGCGTCCTCGTGTGCTCCTGCCGTAAAGTCGAGACCGTCGTAGTGGGTCAGGCGCATCCAGTTTCGGTGGCTTGGTTGAATGCCCAGGATGTTCTGCATCACGTACAACTCGTATTTGTCAAAGTTCTTGTCGATGGCTGCGCATAGTAACGTCTCGAGCTTGTGCACCCCGTCAATGATCTCTAGTTTTGCCGTCTCTTCGACATTGGCCTGCTGTTCGATTGAAGCTGCCTTCTTTTTCTGCTGCTTGAGTGCCTTTTCAAATCCGAGAGCCTTGGGCGGCGCTTTGGAGAGGCCCTGCTCGACACGGTCGAGGGTCTTGTCGGCGACTGCGTTGACGTTGTTGATGATGCTGTCGAGGAGCGACTACGCCGTAGTTAGCCTCACAATCACCCCAAGATGCACTGGCTAGGAATGAGAAACCAACGTACAATTGGCGCGTATCCAAGGTGTTCAGTCAACAGTTCGACGTCGATAACATTTCGTTGCGCCATCGCGGGCTGTTGGGCTGCAGTCAATCGGCGGGGTTGGTCGCAGTCAGAAAAGCAGCAACGATGACATGCAGTTCGAGGACGCGATCGACGCGACGAAAGTCAATATTTAGTCCAGGCCCAGGGCGCCGCTTCCTTCAGCAGAGGGGCGCTTTTTTCGCGCCTGAATCGCAAGGCGCTCAGCGCGATTTATCTGCCCGCTGGCGGCCCTGCCAGCGCCCGACTGCCCGTTCTCTTAGCGGCCCAATAGTGACCGGGGCGGGGGCGCCCACTCCCGTCCAGTGTCACTGCCACACGGTACACCAGCCGACGTCACGCAGCGAACCAGGATGCAGCGCTGACGAAGAGCCACCACTGGAGACATCCATGATTGAACCTCCACCGGAGACGCTTTTACATTAATTGCACAACCGGACACGCCTGTCTCTCCTTTTCACACCGCCCGAAACCCGAGTCGAACATCGTTTTCTCTTGGGTGTTCCCCTTTTCATCGAATCTTTTTTTCGACGTTCGAGAAACCGCGTGCGGCATAATGTCTTCAGGACTCGGCAATTTCATGAAAAATGGGTGGCATCCTGAGAAAGAGGGAACTACGCTCAAGGGCCAAGTGGTGCGTTTGGTCAATCATGGCAGAAAGCACGCAATCGATAAGCTGACGAAGAGAGACAGAATGGACTTTTGGGCAGGAACAAGGAGAAGGGCCGAGCAGACCACGTCGCCAGACCACTATCGTCTCTACAAGATCCCTCTTCCTTTGCACCGCCGCCGAGGAGAGATCCACGCCAACCTATCCCGCCGCCGCCTCCACGATCGAGTGCAACGTCGCCTGGTGTACCGCCTCCGCCTTACGAGGACAATCGCTACGCCCAGCAACAAGAGGAAGAGGAGGCGCCTTCGCCACAGCCATTCCGGGTCAACACGACGGGCTTGTCGACTTCTCACCTGCCCCCGCCGCCGGGACGGAAAGATGGCGCCGACGGAAGGACCCCCGGCCAGACGGCAACACGGCCGCCGCCGAGCCTGCCCCCGAGACTCCCACCCCGAACACCATCCTCAACCTCGGTAGCTACCGCGCCAGCATCACCTGCACCTCCTCCGACATCCAGCGGCGGAGGATACCTCAACCAAAATGCACTTAACCGGCTTGGATCCGCTGGGGTATCGGTACCTGCCCTAGGCATTGGAAGGCCGGCTCCCCCCGATCCCCCGTCCCGCTCCAACAATAGCAGTCCTGCACCGCCCCCGCGATCAGGGGCTTTCTCGCCGCCTAGCACCGGCCAGATGAACGAGCTGCAAAACCGCTTTGCGAAGCTAGGCAAGAGCTCCGGGCAATCAGCCAGCCCGCCGCCAACGGAAGGGACTACAATGGAACAAAAGCAGGCAGCTCTCCGTACGGCATCCAACTTCCACAAGGACCCGAAATCAGTGTCAATGGCAGATGCCCGCTCTGCGGCGTCCACGTTCAACAACTTCCGTCAACGACATGGGGAACAGGTCGCTGCCGGCGTCAAGAGTGCAAACAATCTGAATCAGAAGTACGGCATTGCCGACAAGGTTGGAAAGTATGCCGGGCAGGCCAGCGGGCAGCAGCAGCAGCAGGCGGGTAATTCGAGTACCGCGTCTACGCCATTGTCCCCGCCGCCCGGACTCGTGAACGCTCTAGGGAAGAAGAAGCCGCCTCCGCCTCCGCCGCCGAAGAAGAAGCCTCAGATCGGCGGGGCACCTCAGCCGACGCCGCCCGGCGATGATGAGCCCCCTCCGATTCCCTTGGCAACCAAGCCGACGTTCTAAAGTAGTGGGCGAGGCGGGGTCGTTGTCATTACATAAGGCATGCATTTGTGGCGTTCTTTGTTACGGTGAGTTAGGCCACCCTGCGGGGAACGGCACTCTGTAGATATAATCGGTGCCGGCATTGAATAAGAACAAAAGCAGTATCTGCAGTTCACTTCAGCATCCGAGGAATCATTCAAAATATTACGGCCAACACCGAGTGTTCTTTTTCACTTTTTTGCTTGCTAAGGATCTGAAGGGATATATGCCAAAGCAGATGGACGCTATAGCAAGGTGTCCAGACGTAAAATGGGGCCCAGCACCGAAGAAAATCTCGAAAACAGAACTTTTCCGTCGAGATTCTTAAACCTTCATCTCCTCAAGACCGTGCTTCCAGACGATGATGTAGGGGGTGACACCATCCTCACGGTAGTTCAGGAGGACGACCCTGATCATAGTCAGTATCCAAATATGGGGAGGTATGAATCGGGGTTGCTTCTCACATTCCGTCGGGGTTCATGGACTCGCCAGTGTAGAACTCGAAGTCCTTGAAGTTAGGCAGGAGGGTCTCCTTGACGAACTTGGAGGCGCCGGTCTCGAACTCCTTGACCTTGGCCTCATCGGCACCCTTCTCCTGGAGGGCGGTCTTGACAGCCTTCATGTAGCCTTGAGCAACAGTGTTAGCGAAGCTTCACTTTCGATATGCTGGCCATGATTCGGCTGCAGTTTTACGCACCCTTGAGGTAGGTCAAGTAGCTCTTCTTGTCGAACTGGGTGGACTGGAGACGGAAAGAGTGGACGATGTTGTTGACCTTGACCTCGGCGTCCTCAACACCCTCATCAGCCTCCTCGGCGGAAGCGTTGGCACCGGTGTCTGAGCGTTGCTCCGTTAGCATCCTGCCGCTATTGTTTCTTCTCGCTGGAACCGGAAGTAGGCGCGGGGTAAGCGCCCAGGGGGCCTATGGTAGGGTATTACGAACCGACGTTGACAGTGCCCTCAGTGATCATGGCGCAGTCAGCCTCGTAGACAGTGCCAGCGATCTCCTTGAGGTCGTAGGAGTCCGAGATGATCTCGTCTCCGGTGAGGATGTCCTATTCATTGCGGGGTTCTGGTTAGCTTTCCGGTCCCCCTATCTGAAGAAAAACATTTTCTGTCGCTTTTTTCCTCCGCCGCCCAAAATGGCGGGGTACAGAATCCATCTAGCTCGTGTACCTCTGCAAGGCCATCGGTATGTCGTCTGAAGGGGCTTGGTGTCGTACCTTGTAGATAATCATCTTGGCGGTTTGTCTGAGAAGGTCGAGGGGTGTGAAAAATGAACGAGACTGCGAAACGGAAATTCGTTGTCTGGGTCTGGAGAAGAGAAGAGGGGTCGCTTTTGAAGAGCGAAAAGTGTTCGCAAATTTGGCAAGTGGGAGGACTGTGTTTGGTGGGGTTTTAGGCGCTAGGTCGTTTTCGGACTGGTCTCGATGGCCGGCCGGGTGCGTGTTAAGGATTTGGGTGAAGAGACATGGGCTTGACTAACGGGACAGGAGAACGTGCGCGCGGACCCGGAGGACACTCGCAGCTGGCTGCGGGCGAGCCTGATCTGCTGGAATGCGCATATATCAACCTGATGGAATCTCAACCTGGGAAGGTATTTTGTTTTTGCATCTTGTTTACCATTGTGCATGGATTGCACCAACCTGGATTCTTGTACATAGGGACCCCTGACCTGTACGGCTTGATGATACCGACACTTGAGAATAACCTCTTGGTCAACGACCTTGTTGCCATTGCAGCAAGGTGCAGCTAGATGAGCGTGTCTTAGCTAAGCCAGCCGATGAGGTTGAGGCGACGGCGCCGCAGCCGCTGAAGGCTCCAGGGCGATATCCACCACATCCACGTTCGAAGCTGGGATAGCCTCAATTGCGCCCAGCAGGGTGCGACAGCGGTGAGTTCCAGCTCGATCTTTCAAGTGCCAGTCTCTGGCGTGTCACATGAACCTCTCTTCGACATGGAGTCGTCTGGTCTTGGGTCTGACCCTTGTGAGGATGATCCTTTTCTAGAATAGCACGTTGGGCGGAGCTATGATGGGACCGCCTCACTTTGGACAAGTCATCAAGTCCAGCACCCGTCATGATCAAGCCATGCCCTGCCTGTATTCCTTCGACAGACATGCGGATGTTACTAACGCATGGCACGGAAAGGGGCATCCTCGAAAAGATATTTTGTTGACAGCAGAGAGTGGGCGCATCATCACGATGAGATTGGGCTCTGGACTTATTAAGCATCACCCCTTCATGTCAACACGGCTCGACCAGTCAGCGTCGTGGATCACGGCGAACCGGGCTTACTTAAGCCACCGAGTTGTCCGCGTATCCACGGTGGTGACAGGGGAGCCCGGTGGTCTGACACGGCAGCGTAGCAAGCCGCGCAGGGTGTTAAAGTTATGACAACATGACAAGGCCGCCGCGAATCACGCGAGGAGCCAGCTCGTGGTTGTAGTGGCAGGCGTTCGTCATCGCAGCGTATTGTCGGCTGTCAGTGCCAACACGCGGCGAGACTCGCAAAGGAGCGAGGGAGCGCGCAATTGGTAAATGCAGTCAGGAGTGCGCGCATAAATGGAATGGCAATTGGTGCATGCTCGCAGAGTCTAAAAGGCCTCCAGCTGATCTTGTCCCCCAAAGTGACCAAGCTTAACGCGACGGCATTTGTGGTTCGATCCGTGGCAAAACCGGGAGACAGTCGAAAGGCGAGAGGCCCGCGCCTTTTCACAAGCGAGATTGATAAAGCGCATCATTCTTGGAGTGGGTGATGGGCCAGCACGGCACCACCGCAGGGCCAGCGCCTCGAGAAGAGCCCGGCCTCCGAGAAAGGGAAAAATTGCCCGCCCGCTCTTCCGCCGTCGCCGCTAAGACCGTTGCCTATCATCTTTTGAAGCACCGAGCGGCCAGCCCAGTGAATAAGACCGTACCTCTAATACCTGCTGCTGTTGTTTTCTGCTCTGTTCCCATCTCTCTCTCACTGTGTACTTACATACCTAAAGTCAAGCGCTATCATTTTTTTTGCATTGCAGACAAGGACCAAGCTAGTCAAAGCTAGTGAAACCTCGACCAACAACTCGCCACAGGCCCAGTCGACTGCTCGTCTCAGCCCTGTCTGCATTTGCACCCAAGGATTGGCATTTCATATCCGTACATATCCAACCCGTCCGCTCCTTTGGACTGCGGACGTGCTTCGCCCCCCGCCCTTCCTTCTTAACCTCACCTCGCTCCTTCATTACCGCGCCCTCCGACCGAATTCATTCGCCTCACAACCTACCTCTCTCCCCTTACACCACCACCCGACACCATACCGATTGCAATCGCCAAATTCCACGACAATCGCACCGGCCATGGTGAACGAAACGGTTCCTCCCACGATGGCCCTCAACTTCACGTCGGCGGCCGCCGACCTTCCGCCTCTTCCGGCCTACACATTGAGGCCCAAGCCGGAACTCATTCCTGGCATCCCAGACAGCTACCTTAACGTCTTCGGCCCGATCGTCGTCTACTGGTGCTTGTCAATGTTCTTCCACCTCATTGACACCTACGACGTCTGGCCCCAGTACCGCCTTCACACCCCCGAGGAGATCACCAAGCGCAACCACGTCTCGCGCTACGAGGTCGCTCGCGATGTCCTGATCCAGCAGCTGATCCAGGTCGCTATGTCCGTCTTCCTCGAGGTTATTGACGACGAGCAGACCGTTGGTCGCGAAGAGTACGACGTCGCCGTCTGGGCGACCCGCGTCCGCCTTGCCCAGCGCGCCCTGCCCACCGTTCTCGGCCTGCTCGGACTCAACGCCGCCTCGATTTCCAAGAACATGTCTGCTTCGGGCCACCCGTTCATCGCCGGCGCCCTCGCTGGAGGCCACTACCCGTTCCTCACCACCGAGCTGCTTGACGGATCGCACTCCGTCGTCCCCGCCTTCGCCGCTTGGGAGTTCTTTGTCGCTAAGGCCATCTACTGGCTGGTCATCCCCGGTATGCAGCTGTTCGCCGCTGTCTCGGTCCTCGACACATGGCAGTACTTCCTCCACCGTTTGATGCACGTCAACAAGTGGATGTACAGTAAGTTTCACGCCTCGGCGCAAAAGTTGTTTGCGCTTCGGGATCTCCGGAAGAGCTTCAAAAGACTGACAGAGTGCTCCTTTAGCTACCTTCCATTCGCGACACCACCGCCTCTACGTTCCTTACGCCTACGGTGCTCTGTATAACCACCCCTTTGAGGGTTTTCTCCTCGACACCCTCGGCGCCGGTATTGGCTTCCTTCTTACGGGCATGACCGCCCGCCAGGGTCTCCTCTTCTTCTGCTTCTCGACCATCAAGACCGTTGACGACCACTGCGGCTACTCCCTGCCCTGGGACCCCCTGCAGCACATCTCGAGCAACAACGCCGCCTACCACGACATCCATCACCAGACATGGGGCATCAAGACCAACTTCTCGCAGCCGTTCTTTATCTTCTGGGACCGCATCCTGGACACGAGGTACAAGGGCGACAGGAAAAACCGAGTACAGCAAGTGGAAGCGAGCAAGAGCAAGGCGGTGGAGGCCAAGTCCGAATGAGAAGCGGAGCAAATCCCCGAATCGGCCGAGGGAGGTGATCGGCGATATCCGAAATCGATCCGAAACCACGTTATTCGACGACGAAACAACATATAATTTACCGTACAACGACGCCCCTTTTCTTCGATTCTTCTGTAAACCCTGCGCGCCCTCCCGCTTTATTTTGACGCAAAAGTCGAGACTGGTTTGGATCATTCGGAATTCGAAAAGAGCTCGGGGAATCTTTGCACGATGAGAGAGAAGGGATACCATCACGTTAGGGGCGCAAAAAACAAACACAACTTTTTACAAACAAGACACAATAGGGAAAGCATGGGAATGGGCGTTTTCATGTGACACACACACAACATGTTGGGAGCAATGTTTTCTTGTTTTGATTCGATTATTGTGACCACGAGAGAAGAGATGGAAGGGAAAGAATGAGTTGGCCTGTATGCGACACAGCCAGGAGAGGAGATGGAGAGGATCCTCTCTTCTTTACACCATTATGCAGCATATGCGATTCCCGTCGCGGCCCGCATCCTTTCTTTGAGATGTTGGGCAGCGAAGGATGGAGGAGGGGCAATCGCATCGGCTTTTGCGGAACGTGGCCACGAACAAACTAGTCTTAGGAGGTTGGGAGGATCAGTGACGAAAGGGAGGTAGGTCATCAACTCCCACACCAGCTTACCACATCACACACACCTAATGGACGATAATTATTCCTGCAATCGCATCGTGTGGTCATTCTCACCGTGCTTACTGTAGGAGAAAGCTTGGCAACAGACACACTCCCTGATTCCTTCCTGTGTGGTTGTCAAATACTCTCTATATGCAGTTGTTGAAACAGTGAACGGATCTCTCTCATGTGAGAGCGCCATATATGTCACCCCTGAGCCACGGACGTCACGCTGCGTGCGGCTCCGGCAACGGAACAGCATAAGAGGAGGCGAAGACTGGCGCGCGGTTGACGTTCGGAGATGGGACTTGTAACTTCCGAAGGGTGGTCCCCGTCGAGGCTCGGCCGTCCGAACGCTTGGGGCATCCGGGCATCTTAGGCATCTGTCTGGAACCTGTCATCGCCACTCGCGACTTTGATTTAACAGTTCCATACCTATCCATACACAGCCAAAGTCGAGCGTTAGGAAAGGGCACGCATTGTTTGGGGCGTTTTTGCCAGAGAGGCTTCCTCTGTTGCAGTCCCGCTGCAAGTTTAGGCATTCCGTGCTCATCCCGCTGCAAGCTTGCGCAGGTCCAAGTCGCCACCGTTCCTGGAAAGAAGATGATCCGATGATCCATTCTCCTGCCTTTGACCGTTTCTGTTTCTGACTTTTTGTTGCGTGTATCCGCTGCCCGCGCTGCCCTGCGTGCGTTAGGGTCAAGTTAGTGTTGGAAAAGGAACGACGGCCCACGTTTCTGCTGCTCAGCCATAGCACCACTCAGGTGGGGTTTTTTTCTGGCGTGTTTGCTGGTGGCTTCATTGTTTGTGCGAGTGTTTTAGGCTGCGCGAACATGACATGATGCGTTAGGCTGCGCGGGCGCGCGAGCGGGAGGCAAAAATGTCCGGAGTGCATTCGCTGCAGCTGCACCGCACAATGGGGACCGTTCTTTGGGTTTGCGCGGCCGTGCTGCGAAACGGCAGAGGAAGCACCCGAGGATTTGTGTGATCTGCGCGCAAAGTGTTTGCAACTGGGCGTCATGACCGCGGCGGTTCCCGTGCTCTACTACTTGTTCCCTCTCTCAGCTCGGCAGGGGAAACACAGAGCAACGAAGGGTCCCAGGTCCCTCTCCATCCATCTCGAAATGGAAATACGGATATTTGGTGGATCTATCAGAACGTGTTCGGGGAATCGGGGAGAACGGGGAGAGGGGGGACGGGACGACGGGGGCATTGAGCGGTGATTCGCGAGGTTCTAGTGAAAAGTGATCGACGCCGTCAATCTGCGAAGCGAGGCGGGTCTCGTTCTTTCCGCATACCTTATGTTCCATATCGTCTGGACGTTGATGCCGGGTCGAGTGAGTAAAGACACAGAATCGCAGCCGCAGGCAGCCCGCCGAAGATGCCAACTTATAGATGGCAGAGTATCATCTTCCGAGGGGAAACTGTTAGGCCTCCGCAATGAAAATCACCCCGCTGTTGTGAGGCGTTGATACGACGAACGACTTTGCATTGTTACACATGAATAATATCAGGCCAACATGATGGTTTCACGGTGCTCACATCACGTCGTAACATGATTGGCCGAGGTGTGAACCCCGGGAAATTTTGCATGTTTACTGTTCTATCGGTCGTAGGACTGTGATACGCCGGCATTGCTTCTTCTCTTGAGACATGCTATCGTCGTACTTCACAAAAGTATCGTAAATTTTTCATGTCTCATAACAGGCTGATTCAGGGGAGCCCGTGAGATTGGCCACTAGTGACGGTTCGTTCCAGAGGATTGGACCCTGAAGGCGCGAGATGGTGTGTGTCATTTCTCAGGTGAGCGACGCGACAGCCAATGAGTGGCCGGCGCCCGACGGCTCCCGAATGTGCCTGGCCGTTCGTCCTGCCCTGACAGGGAGAGTCTGGGGATCCAATCAATCCGGGGACCTCGGGCGATCGGGGACCGCTTAGGCGGGACAGCAATAGGCACAGCTTAAGCTGCAGAAGCAGCAATAGGGACGAACTGGAGACGTGACATGAATGGTGTCCTCTGCGACGTGGAGAGAATGAAGCCAGTCACGTCAAAGACAAAATGCGCGAGGAGCACAGAGGCATTCGTGCGTGCCCGTCGTCGACTTCGTTTTCCCCTTTAAGGAATCGTCAAAAAAGACAAAGAGAAAGCCTCCGAGTCAAGTCGAGACGAAGATCGAGTCGGCCGTAAACAGTGGGATAATAAGCATTTGGCAAAGACACAGTTCAGGTCGGAACGGAGCGCGGACCTGACCAGCACCGGCCGAGTGCCACTATGGCCTAACACCGATAACCAGCTGCGTTGTGCTGTCTGAGATTGAGAGTTAAGCTCTGAGACCAGGTAGACGAGGTCGAGATGAAGTTGTCGGAGATGTGAGTCGAGCATGATTGGGCAGCTCAGGTGTGTTTGAGGTAACGCCGACTGTTCGTGACAGTCGGCGGCGGCGGCGGTGGTCTGGGTATTTTGCGATCACGATGGCTCGAACGTGTGGTAGATCGCATGAACCAAACGGGCGTGTGCATCGCGGACACATCGAGTCGACGAATCCGGTAAGGAGCACTTAGTGGTTGTGGATTCTGGGGAAGGTCGAAATCGTTTTCAGCAATATGTCAACTAATGTCCAGTCAAGCGCCTCTCGTCCGTGCCTTTGTCGTTTGAGACGCAAACGGAGAGCGCTCCAGAAGGGGTGGCATCGCGGACGCTGCGCGATGGTTGTGGTATCTGGAGTGGTTTGGCATCACTTCACTTGGTGTTGTCAAGGCATCACTGCCGCTGTCTGCACTGACGTAGAGCCCTTGGCAGCGTAGCGACGTTCGTGAGGGCAATGTGCCTGATCCATGACACCAATAACCTCAGCATGAGCCAATTTGACGTCAATAAACCGTTGCCGTGACACTCCAGCTGAGATGACACTAGAAGGGCTCTAATGCGAAGCTATGCGGTGCGTACGCTGGCAACGTGACGATATGAGTGGGTATCTTTCTGGATCCAGCCTGCAAAACACCACAAAGAGATGCAGGGTTCTGCAGCGGGTACATTCCACTGCGTTAGTGCACCTGATGTGTCTGCAGGTCCCGCTCGACAGCGGAGACATATCGCAGCAGCTAATCTTGACGCCTGCTAAGATCCGGACTGTAGTGTAGTGTTGGAGCTGGAGCTGAAGTCTCAGTCGGCGGCGGACATGAATTCGGCGTAGGTCCGATATGGACTGGCGATCCCCGATTGCATCTCGATGCTTGGGAGCTATTGACAGCAGCGTCCGTGAGTGGCCGAAATGCGACGGAAGCGACAGGGGCCGGTGACGCCCGTGGACTATTGGCAACGACTTGCAGGATGCTAAATGTTCGAGACTGAGACATGCGCGGTCAAAGGCAGGAAAGGTCAGCTTGTCGAGGGTCGTCTGGCGCCGTTCTTCCGGTGGTCAGCGGACCACGATGTTGTCGGATTGTGGTAACGCAGCAATGATACGGGCGGCAATCGATATGGAATGTCGTGGCCGAGTGACACCTCGAAGGGCCGGCGCAACGGACAATGCGACTGTATCCGGGATTGAGGGTCCTCGTGGTGGCATTGAACTGACTCTTTGTCATGGTTAGGGCCGCGACGTCACGAACAAGCCAACATCCACGAGGCACATCCGGCTCTCTGAACCTCGCAAACGACCTCACAGACTTGATTACCGTCCGGAGGTGACCTTGGGAGCGTCATAGGCGGCGCGGATCAATTGCAATGCGATGGTTGCTTTTTATGCGCGGGGAGATAGGGGGCTGCGAGGACTTCGGATTGTAAGTCACCTAAGTCGGCCGTTTGAAGTGTTCCGTGTAAGTGTGTCTCTCCCGGGGAACAGGGAGTTGTTGGACAGGTAGTTTGACCGTCCAATGTACGTCTGGGGGCGGGAAGCACTGGCGCGGGAGTCGGGTACTGCCTACAGAAAAGCTCCAGAGTTGCCGAGTTGCGGCGACGACGTGTGCTCTGTTTGATCATCGACGACGTGGACGCTCCCTCCCGCACATGCCAAGCAGACCAGGCCCCGTGGCCCTGCGTACAACAGTAACAGTGTTGGTTGGGCAAAACAGGCAGGCTGCGACGTGGGAGATGGGACCCAACAAGGAGGGCAGTCTGAGCTTAATACCTAGACGGAGTTCGGCGTGGGGCTTTCCTGCCGCATGGAGATTGATTGGCCCTTGGAGCGTCACGGTTCGCCAGCTGGACAGGAAGACAGCGACGCTTTTTCTTCAGTATTTGGGAGAAGAGGAAGGAATACACGATTTCGACCTGGGATACCCAAACCCGGATTGCCATCATGTTCGGCCTGTACTGCGTACCTGCCTCTTGCCAGGACAATGACGACGGAAGATTCTTACATCCATCTCCGTTAGTCTGCTGCTCCCGTCTCTCTGCCGCGTTCCCGTCCCTGCCGTCCGTCTGTGGGTGGCCCGTCCCTGCCGTCCGTCTGTCGGTGGCCCGTCCTCCGTCCTCCGTTGGATCAAGCAAGACACAGGAAGAGAGCATCGCAGGCTGCAATGTTTCCAATTTGGTGTTGCCTGCAGTGGGCCAGAGGTATGGGGCTGCAGGTGATGCTTCCAAATATGCCAGAGAGGCGCAGGCAACGTGCAGCCGCAGCTCAGGCAGGAACGGACTGGCAGGAAGCAGGAAGCAGGCGCAAGTCGTGGCTTCCCTTCCTCTGGCGACTGTCTGTCTGACGATCTGCAAGCGCAGGTGCAGCCCGGTGCAGGTGCAGGGCAGGTGCAATGCAACTCCTGGAATTGCAAACGCAATTGCAGGAAGGCGCAACACAGACCTGCCGACGTGAGAGAAGCAACGCAACGGGCAGTTAGTTACGTAGCACCTTAGCACCTCATCTTCTGCTTCCACTTTCCTCCTTCCCTTCCCTTTCCTTTCTCCGCTTCGACTCTCATCGCATCTTGCCAAACGAGAACCCAGCACTTTGCAAGCGACATCATCATCAAGCCCGTCATCTTTGTCCCCTCGAGTCTGAGACTGATGGACTGTGAGACCTGATCGCCTTGAACCGGCAGACAACCGCGACAAAATTACAACAGAATCTCGTCACCTCAGATCGCTGCTGGCCAATCCCTACCCAGTGGTACCTTACATCGGCGGACCTTAATCAAAAAGCCCATCATCCAATCGATTCTCCCACACGGCAGAACCCCCCCCCCCCTGCTGCTGCACCCGGCACTCAACCTCGAACGAGGACACCCACATGGCCTGACGAGGCTTCGCTAGCCCTGGCCATATTTTAGCGCGTTGCACGAACTGTGCCCTTCACGCTGCCGCCGCCCCCTTTCACAGCAGCTGCTGTTGGTGTTGCCTCGCCTCCAAAAGGCGCTGTTGGTTGACAGAAACCGTCAGAGTCTCTCCGTTACGTCCGCTTCAGCTTTCACCACGAAACCAATCCTCGCTGCCTCAGGAAAGGCCGCGGCCTCTAAGGCCTCTGGGTCTTGGCCAACTCCGTGGGGTCTCTGCCACCTCGAAGCCACAAAACCCACCCCGGCGAAAGCCTTCAACAGCAGCCTGCCCCCATCTTACCCAACTTGGCTGACTTGACGCCGCTTGCTTTCACCATCGACGCCTCTTCAACCGGGGTCTCACGGGTCTTGCGGAATTGCCAGAGGGGCCTTTGGGTGGGCTCAAAGCGCTACTCCCGCCGCCAGATCGAGAGAAGGACCAGCCAGAATCCACTATATCCACTATATCCACTGAACCCACCTGTTCTTGTTCTTCTTTACCTTGCGCTCGTGCGCGAGAGACCATTCAAATACCCTGGGAGACCCTAGTTTTGGTCTCCTCCGGGTCTGGTTCGACTGGCTGCCAGGGCACGTTTCTGTTGCGACCGTCCAATTATTCTCTCACCCACGCTACTGCTTCAGCCTACGCTACCTTTACGGCTCTGCTTATTGCTCAGCCATCCGTTCCATTCAGATCCAAATTCAAGGTTCTCGAAACGCTCCCCAGCTCCGTCCGAGGTTCATATATATTAGAGAGCGACTTGCGGGAAACTTCCCTCCAACACCCACCCACACTCCGATCCACCGAGCCCGACGCCCAGAAGCAAAACCAAAACCACAGCCAATCCTGAGCAGACGGGTACCTGACTTCCATCTCAACCTCTAACACAGTTCTGGAAAACTCCAATTCCTCCGTTACCTCGCCTGTTTCCAAACCCAGAACCGTACCTGCGTTGCCGTCCAGCCTCTGTTGCTGCATGCCCAGGGCTCGCCCGCTTGTTTCTCTAAGCGCTCACCAGTCAACCGTCGACCTCGCCCATCCAGACTGCCGTCACGGCGCTTCCACGCACATCCCCTCCTCTCCATTGGTCGACGACCCCATCCGTCAATTTCAAATCTGCCTTGCCTATTCTCAATCTGGAGCTGCTCTGCGTCTATTCCGACAGAATGGGAAGCCTCCTGGTGTTTCACTGACATCAAATCCAACTGTGCTGTCCCAACCAACGAAGGCCAAGTCGACTTACACCGTACCGGCCGGGCCAACAACCAGAGGTGGAAATACCAAGCCCTTCGACCTTACCAACAGCCAACAAAGTCTCCGGGCGGATTGCGCTGCTACGGCGCCGCGGAACAATAAACCCATTAGTTGAGACATACTCCCACGTTCTATTTCATTTGGGCTCTGCCCAACCTATTCCAGCCATGGACCCTACCACGACGCTTTTCACCTTTATGCTGTGAGTCTTTTTATCAGGGCCATAGGTCGTTCATACTGTTCGCTTTCGTCCTTCATTCCGTTCGCTGGTCGAAATCTCGGCGTCGCTTTCGCTATACACTACCACTACTACCTGAATGTGCGATCTACGTACCGTCATTCGAACTCGCATAATTGTATGTTTGAACAACAACAGCTTCACCCCTCGTCCCATCACCCTCTACACCATGTCTCGCCCAATCCCACCACCACAGCGTGTACCAGGCCGGCGAAAGTTCGTCGCCTGTCCTCATTTAGCATTTTATAGTCTCTTCAGTTTCCCCAAGTAGTCGGTGAGGGCATTCGGGGACCGGCGCCGAAGTTTGTTTGCCTCTGCTTAACCAACTGCTTGGGCTCATGTTTCGAACATTGTCGGACGGAAAAGTTTATGTCGGGTTATGCTATGCCCTGCGTCCCCGGCCCTGGCTTGCGCCCGTTCCTCTCCTTCCACCCTCCATCATGAGCCCAACGGCAGCCTTCCGAGAACTCCGTCAAACGCCTGCCAAAGCCAAAAGGCATCGCCGACCTTGGTCGGCACCTCGTCCGCTTTCGGGAGAGGACAGGTACAAGGGCCACCCAGGCCTGATGCTCGGCGTGAGCCTAGCGGCTGACTGCATGTATCACTGTCAACATCCTCGAGCTTCCGTGATATATAACATCTTGACATCCCCAAGTCTCATCTTGCTAATCACAGCGACTTGCAGCCAAACTCACCCTTCCGTAAGAACAGTAAAGCTGGTTGGATCTTGGGACAACTTCTCCAAACCGTACACAATGGAGCGAGACATTCGACGAGATCACGGCCAATGGCGCGGATGCCACACCTTCAACGACATCACCATCGACGATGACTTTGGAGCGCGGGACAAGAAACGCAACGGTGGCTTGAAGATGGGCAACACTTACTACTACTACGTGAGCAATGGTCTCGTGGCTGAAATGCCATCGACATTGGCTAACACGTCTCAGTATGAGCTTGACGGTACCCACGAAGCTCACAACCCTGCTTTGCCGACCACCACGCAATGCCCGTATTTGCCAGGACAAACTGTAAACACTCTGGAAGTTCCATATGAGATGGCGGCGGAACGCAAGCGCAGCGCATCATTGGGCTCTCTTCACCAGGGCGAATACAGGACCATGAACCCAGAGGACAAGTTCATCACTCCCCGCCCACCACCACCCATCCCCGGCAGTCCCCACCAGCGCCTGGGCTCCGCCCCCGCGGCTCCACCTTCCAGAGCGATCGCACGCTCTGGCTCAACCTCACCACCACCAACATGGCGCCGTCTTTTCTCCAGGAAGCCCTCCACCAGCCGCGGCACAGACCGTGGGCGCCAGATGGACGATGATGAGCGTCCTGTTTCTCCGTACTCATACACCCACTCCGACGACAGCAGAAGCGAGTCTGCAGACGGCAGCCGTACGCGCGATCTCTCCCCCGAGAGCTTGCGCAGGTTTCTCTCTGATGAGAACCCGTTCGCAAGGGCCAATGAGAATCGGCCCACTGTTTACATTCCTGATGATATTGTGGAAGAGATCGAGGATGACGAGAACTTCGCGTCTTCAGCCCTTTCCGAAATCAACCACTACGCTACGAGCCTGTCACCACCGCCTTTCAAGCGTTCCCACTCTGACAGCATCCTACCCACCGTGAGCAACGTCAAAGTGCTCACCCGTGAGAAGAAGTGCTCTCCTCTTCCTCCTCTGCCTATCAAAGAACTTGAGGAGATCCCTCCTGCCTCACGCTTCTCATTTTCATCCGACTCAAGCGTCACCTCTTCTATCGAGCCCATTTCTCCTGAGGATGAGGCTCCTTCCTTCTACGACTCTACCGACGACGACCGCTTCTCAAGCGGAAGTGACGTCAACTACGTCCAGCCTCTATCCCTACCCGGCTCAAGAAAGCCCTCTTTGGAGCAGAATTACAGCCTGCCCCGTGCACCTGGTATCAAGAACCACCCAGGTGTCACCACTACTGTGGTCTCAGCACCTATCGACGACCAGCTCGATGACTTGGTCAACGAGATGGGTTGGATGGTCGACATTATCCGGGGCAAGGGTGTCTAAACAGAGTCTGCTCGGGTAATCCTACACATGGACGACTACAGACACACACAACCACCTACAGCAACGTCATATATAGACACGGCTATACAACAGGTCACATATTAGCATAAGCTCCCCTGTCCTTTAGGAAGGGTATGCGAGCACTCTAAGTGGGTAAGCCACTGAGAAACGAACAAACGACGGAAAGGATTTTTGCGGAGTACTGGACGAGGATATACCCCATTTTCACTTCCCCTTCTACTACTTCCACTCATGGTCCGGCTATCAAGCCGACGGCGCTTTATGGAGTGGGCATTTTTGAGCAATTCGGGGAAAATGGGATGGAAAGATTGCAGGCATTCCAAAAGCTGCTCTCTGGTGATTTTTTGTTCGGCGCAAAATTTTGGGAATGGACAACTACATCGCGACGGTGCTTGGGAGTATCTAGTCTCATTTCTTTGTTGCGGCTTTCAGGCCAGCCAGAAGGACTGGATGACAACGTGCGCTGTTGATGGCGATGGACTTGGCAATGTGCCATGTGGAACAATGTATGGATTTGCTAGGTGACGAATGAAACATCTGCAATGACTCAAGCAACTTTTACATCTACAAACAGCATGATCTTTGCGCGTGACTTACACCGCCCTGTCAAAGAGCCAGTCCAGCCACTTTGCCAATGTTGCCAATGTTTATCAAGATCTAAAGATAATACACACAGCCCGCCGTCTGGAAAACTTGGGCTTCAAGCATCGATTCGAAAATAGGCCGGTTGCGACGAAAAGCCAAGACGCATCTTCGCAGCAGGTTTCACAGCATCCAAACAGGAAGCACATCGAAACTGGGGCAGCACACAACGGGGCACGGGCGCGCGAACATGAGGCTCGGCGGCTTCTCATTCCCCATATGTCCAAGTTCCGCGTGGCCCAGTGGTCAGTCAGGTGCTGTGTGTGTGTAAGTGTGAGAGGTAGATCAAACCCGTCAAAGAAGCTTAGCTTGCTGATCATGTTACCAGTGGTCAGGAACAGGAAAGAGGTGGGGAGGAGGGACTGACTGGCGTTATGCAGCAGATCGAAGATGATGGAAAAGTTTAGTCTCGAGACTGCATGCTGGATTCATTTTCCGCATGTTCTTAACCGTCGTCGTCGAGCGGAGTCGCCGACCAAGACACACGCAGCGCGGGATTACTCCTCTTCTTTCATGGGAAAGCAACATTTGGGCTAATCAGGTTTTCGAATTTGACGATACTTCCTCTAGACGGGCATTTTTCATGATTCTTTATTTTCCCCTCTTTCGGACGCCCGTCGCGCGCGCATTGCTTACTGCATGTACTAGTGAGACGGGGGTGCAGAGGCCAAGAGGGTGTTGAGCAGCATGGTGAAGGTTTCGTGAGGGGGGGAGGGAATGCCCTCATTCTTCCAGCTCAGGTACGCAAGCTTAAGCAGGTTTTTTGTGCGTACCTGCGTAATGAGGGTGGTGACGACATGATCTTCTCTTAATCTTATTCGGGGGTAGACGGACGATATAGCATCGCGAGATATGATGATGGTGGTGGTGGTATGCGTGTGTCCGCAGTCCCCTTTTCGGGGCCGCCGTGGAGGAAAGCTACGAGCCCTACATTCACGGCCGAGAGAGGGACGGTCGAGATGGGTTTGGTCGAAGAGCCGCGAGCATTACAGCGGCCTGTGGTGAGCTGGTCCATGTTCGTGCGAGTTAAACCCTCCCATCTCTTCTCTTTCTTGGTGTCTTCAGTCTCGGTTTGTCGTTCTGTTGGTCCCCGCCAAGACGGATAACTGGCTTGTAATTCGTTCGGGGCGGGCGCCTGTGGTGGGTGGGAGGGAGTGTCAAGGGGGTCAGCCAACACTACGTGAACGTTAAGCAAGGCGATCTTCAAACACGTCCTTTTCCCTTCGGGTGGTTGCAGTTTTCCCCTGGACCTGCCCTGACCTGATTACTCGTCCGATGAGGCTGTCAGTGAGAAGTGAAAGTGTAGTGCCTGAATGAGTGGACGAGGTTGACGGACGGCGGGTGGTGGCCGGTGGGGGCAGACGGGAATCCGATATCGAACCCGAAAGCTTGGGATGGATTAAAATGGGTGAGTGGGTGGGTGTGTGTGAGTCTTATTTGTCTGGTGTGCTTTGATCAGAGCTTAAGTGTAATCATGCGTCTGTGTTGCAGCAAATCTGCCCGCGCGCGCACTCTCTCCCCTTCTGTGGTGCAACGTGTGGGTGAGTTATGTGCGTGCGCTGCGTGCGTACGTAACGAGGGAGGAGGAAAGATGGTGTGTAGGTGCCTTTCTTGCCCTCCTCGTCGTCGCCCTCCCGTGTGGTTGTGTGTGACTGAGTGTGTGTGCCTGACTATGCTTACACGGGATAGACTGTACGCACACGAGTAATGAGAAAAACTTGAGCTGCGTGTGGTGAGAGTCGAGACGAAGGGTGTAAGTGGTTGAACGGGTCGAGCTGTGACTAAGGTCGCCGGCCAACGACAGAGACTCCTCTCATCTGAGTGTGCCTGGTCTGAAGATTGAAAACGTCCCAACATGAGAAAAGATCTGTACCGTCTGTGAAGGAAAGCATATTGCGACTCTTCGCACAACGCCAGCACACCCTCAACGACATTTCCAAGACAATTCAATTTTTAACGTTTTTCATGCTACTGTGTGCCCGTCAACGTCTATTTTCCTTTCGTTTTGCAAGTTCACCCCTTCCAGTGGACAGGGCCGCCCTCTCTAACACCTTCCGGTTTGTTCCTGACCCCCTTAATACCTGTATTGTTTGCAGCAGGACGAAATGGTCGAGAGAGCTCCGGCGCCGACACATCTCCGGCCGGAGCCCCGTTTAACGTTTCTGCCCCAAGTGCTCCGATGTGTGGCAGCACCCGATGTCTTTTGGGTGGGGTGTACTGCGAGTGGGTGCGTGCGTGAACGGTTGAAATTCTAGCGTTGTAGGTCACCTTACTTGATGGCCTGATGCAAATTCCAGAACGTGAGAGAGATTGGTTCGGTGACCTTGTGAGGCAGAACATGTATTGCTCGAGATATTCTCGAGACGTCAGAGGCTGGCTTCGAAGAAGCGCCCTGAGGGTATTGTTACATACGATATAGAGATATGATTACAGACCAAGAGCGGTTCATTACGGGCGTCAACACCAACGGGCGAACAAGCTTCTTCATGCACAGGCTGCCCGCCTTCCACTTCCCCTACGTTCCCCTAAACCCCCCGTTCCTGTTTCGGCCCCTCGTTCCGATCTGATCGGTAGGAGCCTATAAAGAGCGTCTGAGGTTTTAGGCGTTCTCCCACCGCCATTATTCAGGGACGCAACCACCAGTCTCCTCTTACTCAGACTGGTGTCGCGACCGAAGCGGCCACAGGGGCCGTTGTAGGTTCGGTCGCTGCCGGTTTCGCTTCCTGAGTCTGAGGTTGGGCTGGCGCCTGGACCACGGCCTGCGGCGCTTGCGGCGTCTGCGGTGTGGACGGAGACGGGGCTGGAACCGTTTGCTTCTCCGCCACCGTTTCCGGCTGTTCCTTCCCCCCTTCTTGTGGGGGCGAGGCGGTCTTGTCCTCTTTACCTTCTTGCTTTTCGGAGGGTGCCCCGATGGTGACGTTCACCTCCTTCTCCTTTGGCTTGGGCTTGGGTTTGTCGTCACCCTTCAGGAACCTCTCCGGGACTCCGCGAGCTGCGTAGTTGCAACTGCCGACCCAGGCGCCGAGCAGACTGCTCCATTTGTACTCGCCACGGCGGAGTCTTTGAATCTCCCGGTATGCACGAACGTCATAATAAGGTAGACCCGTATCGGGGTCCCGGTAGCGAGCCGGGTGAGCGGTGATGACGCAGACTGGGCGAGGGGCGGGCTTCGCAAGGCGGTCCATCCTCCGTCCGAAGAGAATCTGCGTCTGGGTTGTCTTATCCTTGATCAGGTCTTCATCAAAGTTGCGGAGGATGAACGCGCTGCGAGCGACCTCGCTTGGGGGCTTCTCTTCGGGCTTTGGGGGTTCTGCAGGCGGCGGCGGTAGTAACGGAGACACAATGGGAGGTTTCGGGGGAGCTCGAGGTTGAGTCGGTTGAAGGGGTGCCTGTGGCGGACGCGGCGGTCTCGCCGTTGGAGGTGGAGGCGGAGCGGGCATGGAGAGGGGAGATCGATGTTGTGACGTGTTGGGCGGCGCGAGAACGTTGGATTTAGGTTGTGAGTTGTGGTGTCCCAGGTGTATGCCTCCCAGGGGCGGCGCGAGGACTGGTGGTGCCAGTACCGGAGCTGCCAGGACCGAAGTCTTTGGCGGAGGAGGTATTGGCGGAGGAGCCATTAACGGTGCGCTCATTGATGGTGGAGGTGATATTGATGGTGGTGCCATGAGCCTTGGCTGGTTTTCAGGTTGGGAGGGTGCAGGTGAGATAGTTGCCGCTGGTGGAATTGTAGGAGGTGCAAGGGATGGAGGTGCTGCCAGAGGAGTCGCACACGAAGGAGATGCTAATGAAGGCGGTGCCATAGATGGAGGTGCCATGACGCTGGGTCGGTCTTCTGTCTTGATGGCTGGAGTAGCCTCCGCCGGTGTTGCTGGAGACGGCGTGGGTGGCGATGGTGCCTTCGGGGTACCACTTGTCAGAGGGGCATCACCAGTTGTCGATACTGATGGCGCTGATGGAGCTTCAGGTTTCGACTCCCCTTGTCCGTCTGCCGGCTTCGAAGGCGTAGTCTCGGGCCCAGGCGTAGGAGTCGCAGTGGATGTTGGTCCATCTCCCTTCTTCTCCTCCGCCTTTTCGCCTTCCTTCCCGTCCTTCTCCTTGCCTTTGCCCTTCTCTGGCTTTTCCTTCTTCTCCCGCTTCTTCCGCACAGGCTTCTCCTCTTCCGCGACCCTGCCAACATGCTTCAAATGATGGTCCCATTCGCCCAGGCCACTCCAGTACGTGACAACAGGTCCCTTGAGCGTGCGATTCTGCAGCGCTGCAATCTTGGCCAGCCGCTCCTCCTCACGAGCCTTCTCCGCTTCTTCCCATCTGTTCAGAGACTTGGAGTTCCGTTTTTCCACAATGGCGGCTTCAGCGAGTCGCTCTGCTTGTGTCATCGGCGGCTTCTTTGATTCCGCTTGCCTCTGGGCCTTCTTTTCCATTAATCTCGCCTGCTTCAAGCGCTTCGCTTCTCGTTCCTTCATCTGTTGATGCAGCTGCTCCTTGCTGAGCACTGTTGTCTGTCGGGACGAGGCACGGACGGGCATGTCGGCAGGCGACGGTAGCCAACTTGATCGTTCTGATTTCTTCTTGGACCGCGGAGCTGGTGCAGTATTCTGATTTGCGTCGATGCGGACCTTCTTCCTGAACTTGGCCGGTATGACTTCCTGGGCTTTCCGCTTCCGCGCCGCAGCCTTCTTCTCCCTGGCCTGCTTCTCCAGCTCCTTTTCTCCTTCCATGTCGTCCCCTTGGTTCTGCTCGTCTTCGTCGTCGGATGACGAGTCCATCTGTACGTCGGAACCGCCATCGTCGACATCGGTGAAGCCCTCGTCGTTGTCGTCTTCGGCAAACAGGAGCTCGAGATCGGAGTCGGGTTCTTCATTGGCCAGCATCGACTTCATTCGGTTGCCGGCTGTGGAACGCTTTGCACGGCCGGTTGCAAGCCATTCGACCGTTGTCGGGGTGGCTGCCGATGGGGTTTCATTTTCGCTGTCGCTTCCGCTTCCAGAGTCGGAAGACTCGTCGCGCGACGAGGGTTTGGAGCTCTCGGTAGCCATCGCGTCGGTCGGTATCGATATTTCGGTTGTGATTTCTAGCCCATTTCCGCAGTGCAATTGTTCCGCGACAAAAACGTCGCTCGTAGGTCGTAAAGCTGGCGTTTGGTGGCAATAATTCGATGTTTTTGCTAAGGAACACCTATGTTGAGAAATAGACGACGCGTCAAAGTTGGAGAGAGAAAAAAAATTCCGGAAAGTGGCGGCTGTCACAGGCACCTGTGACGTCGGACCATCTGTACTCACTGCACCTACCTAGCTTCAAGGGACGCTCAGGTAAATTGTAGGTAGGTAGGTAAGGTGAATTGGTGTTGGCGTTTGGGGTCCAAACCGGTCGACGCCGAGCAGCCCAGTGGAGCCTTTAGGGGGCACACGCCGGAGCTTGGGTCCGATACTAAGTAAGACGAACTCCAGCTGAGGTATGCTCAATCATTTCACTCGCACGCCCGACTGGCATAGAAACTGAATTGGTTTTGTATGAAATCCCGTTGCTTGTTGTTTTTCCTATGAGGAATCCGAGATAGAGTTTTGCGGATTTGAAAGCCGGATTTAGGCTGGTCCAGAAAAGGTAGCCGGTGCCCAAATAACACCCGCCGTACTGCTTGGCACAATTACACATTCATGTTGGAGTTTTAGCTCACTAACGTTCCCTGGATATGCGGTGGGCTATATAACTTAGTATCAAACAAGTCACTTTGGCTGCCAAAGAACACTAGGTAGACACAATGCTGCTCGAACCGGCTCCGCGTGACATCCGGATGTGTCAGGTGCGAATACGGAAGAGAACCGAAAGTGGATCACCGTCAGGAGCCGGACTCGCCGGGACTATTCCGGAGCAGGCCTAGTGAGTGCGTGATCGCCAGCATATAAATCCTAATTCTTGGCCAAAAGACCAATACCGCTGAATGATTCACGTAAGTTGGCATGCTGGCAGCGCGCCAGATCCAAGCAAGCCTATGCTTCTTCCGCATCCGCAGACGGAAGGTTCAACTAAAGTGGCCGGTTATCCTCGATGCTAAGCAAACGTAATGTGGCAGTTGGAGTCGCCTCAGACCCCGAAATGCTTCGCACCTACTTTTCTGGGAGTAGCTCTGCTTTTCCATGCAACATCACGGCGAACCTATACAGGCTACCTCCACCAAATAATAGACCATTTCACGAAAGAAATATCAGAATGCTACCAAGCAAAGGATTTCTAGAACGTCATCCAAGCATCCTGGTCTTGGCTTGCATGTTATCAAGAGTGAACCCCTCACTTTGCTCTTGTTGAGTTTATTGAGCCAAGAGGAAGCCCATCAAGGGACTTGCGCATATAATGCCTACTTGATTCAGATGTTATTTCCAGGCCACTATGTCATTCCAAGCAACACTAGCAGCCGGGCCAAGCTCAAAGTCATGATGAAGTTCGCCAATTACCTGGCGGTTCTGTCACCCCTCGTCGCAGTTTCTGCTGTGAAAATCACCGGTACCAACGCCCCGCGAGACGCAAAAGTCAATTATGATGGATATCATGTCTACCGGGTGTCAACCGCCCATGCCCCCAGCGACCTCCAATCTCGTTTAGTGTCATTCCCATCCATCGACTTGAAAGAATTCATTGAGGTCGCGGTTCCGCCGAATGACATTGGCGGCTTTGAGGCTTTAGGACTTGATACCCAACTTCTGAGCAACGACTTGGGCAACCAGATTAGGGAAGAATCTCGAGTCATTAACTCTACCCCATTGACGAAACGAGGCGGCTTGCCAAGTCTAAGCTGGTTCGACTCCTACCACTCATATGATGACCACGTACAATATTGGAAGGATCTTCATGCCGCGTTCCCAAACAACTCGCAGTGGCTGGACATTGGATCTTCATACGAAGGGCGCAACATCTTTGGGCTGAAGCTTTGGGGTGGAAAACCGGCAGAGAACAAGCCCATTGTCCTTTGGCACGGTACCGTTCACGCCAGAGAATGGATCACAACTATGGCAAGTAGCGTTTCCAATGAGATGACATCGTATGTACTGATATCATTGGTGCAGACTGTCGAATACCTGACTTATCAGCTCATCGAAGGGCATCGGTCGGGGAGCAAGAATGTTACAGCATTCTTCGACGCATACAACTTCTACATCGTGCCCTTCCACAATCCAGACGGCAAGAATTCCCTGACCTACTTGTGCTCCTCAATGCACTAACTTTAATCAAGGCTTCGTATATATCCAAACGACAGATCGTCTCTGGCGGAAGAACCGCCAACCACGCTCCAACATCACCTGTATCGGCACCGACGGCAATCGTAACTGGGACTTTCAGTGGAACTACCCCCTCGAGGACGGCAGCGTCTCATCAGATCCTTGCAGCCAGACCTTCCGAGGCCTCAGCCCAGGTGACACGACTGAGAACGTCGTTCTCTCCGCTCTCTCCCGCAAGCTGGCCGCCACGCCGGGGGGCATTCGCCTCTTCATTGACTGGCACAGCTACTCACAGCTCATTCTCCTCCCTTGGGGTTTCTCTTGTGCGCCAGATGTCCTCCCCAAGAACCTGCAGGCACAGCGTGATGTTGGCGGCGGTTACGCAGCTGCTATCAATGCGACGAGTGGCGAGGAGTATCAGGTCGGGCCTTCGTGTGAGATCTTGTACTACTCCACTGGTTCTGCGAGAGACTTCCATCATGGCGCGCTGAATGCTACGTATTCTTGGAGTGTCGAGTTGAGGCCTAAGACTAGTGGTGCCGGTGGCTTCGTGCTACCTCCGGAGTTGATTCGGCCGACGGTCAAGGAGCACTGGGCGGGGATCAAGTATGTTCTTGGTGTTGTTGGCTAGATTCCACCTCGAAGCATGAGGGCATATTGGAGGTTCCGGGCCGCAACTAGTGCACTGTCGTGAAGAGATTCCCTCACAAAGTTTTGCTGCTATGGTTGACACTTGGAGCTTGTTTGAGCCACCAGCCGGTGACCTTGTGTGAAGCTTGCACTTTGATAAAACACTTAAACAGATCATGGTTCCGGAAAACCGTATACTAGGATGCTCATGAGATGAATATCAAGATACACGGCGTCTTTTTGTCAGCGGAACATATGCAATGGTTTGCCTCAGCTCACTCGAATAACATAGGTGGCATTATATTCCCTGGGACTGCTGCAGACATGAACACCACTCCAAAGGGGACGTTTTCAGGACTGACACATGATCATTGCTATCTATTACGAACTTTTGAGCCAGGGCAACGCCTTGTTCAATGGGCATTTGGGAGGGAGAACCCTCAAAGACCCTCGCGTGGTTTGTCATAGTGCCAGATCAACAACCAACATGGCATGGGGGACCTTTCTTGGATATGGGTCAGTCTTGATCCATCTCAAAAAAGGGCGGTACGTTAGCAAGAAGTGGGAGGTGGTCCAACATTCCTACGACTTCGTATTTCTTTGGGAATGAGCTCGTCGCCCGCGGGCTGATCAATCAACCACCTCGGGGCAAGTCGCCAATTTTGATTTCACTTAAGTCTTAATATCACCAACAAAAGGTTACAAATGAAGAGGCATTGGTTTTAATATTCTAACGTGTTACACAATAGTCTCTTCGACATCGTACAAGGGGAGGGCCATCACTAATTCTGCACTACCTGTGCGTTGTGATCAACCAAGTCGTAATCCCTTGCCACAGCCCAGAAAGCATGCCTCCAGTACCGACTTTCTCGGTCAGCAGCCTCCGGACGGGGCTGTCGCCGTACGGTGCCCACGAGCTTCTTAGCGGCGTCCCAGTCCTTGCGGTGAAGCAGTGACCGGAGCAGGGGCTCCAGCAGCGGCAGGCCAGGCCAGATACCCCAGTCGTCGAGGTCGTACACGATCTCGAGAGCGCCGTCGAGGTCGTCTGCGCGGTGGTAGTACTTGATGACGGTCTCCCAGAAGACGCGGTCCGTCAGAGCGCGTGCACGGGACCGGCGGTCGTCAACGAGGGCGCGGACGGTGTCGAGGTCGGGCTGATGGTCGATGAAGTATTCGACGAGCATGGTGCAGATCTCGGTGGAGGGCTGCTGGCCAGTGGCGCGCAGGTGGGCGAGGATGGCTGTGATGGACGACCGCGCGACGTCGCCCTGTCTGATGAGAGAATGTATCATCTTGGCATACGTCTCCTGATTCGGGTCGATACCGCAGGCCTTCATTTCCCTGAAGACATTCCCAATAGTGGCTTTCTGCTCCTCGGGCGACTGCTGGGATATGTCAGCGAAGGCGGTATCCATGATAATGGTGAAAGTGGCCCCGTCTGGCTTGACACCTGCCGCTTTCATGCTGACTAGTATCCTGTCCGCCTCCTCGTGTTTGCCTTGCTTCAACATGCTGGAGAGAAGCATGTTGAAGGTGTAGATGTCAGGCTGCAGGCCCCTCTCAGAAGCCCACTCCAAGACCTTCTTTACGCCGTCCATGCGGTTTCGCCACAGAAGCCCGGATATTGCCGCATTTACGTTCGACATGGCAGGTTTGAGAGCCTGGTCCTGTGTTCCGTTCTTTACTGCCTCTTGCCACGCTTTGTCCATCTGGGTGAGCGCTCTGATGCCATCCCACCCTGCTCCAAGCCCGCCAAGCGCAGATATCCGACTTGACCAAATCTGATGGTCCAATTTCAGCCCGGCTGTCGTGATAGACTCCCACATGTGTTCGATAGGCTCGATTCGCTTTGCCAGCTTCCAACCCTCCATCATAGAGGTGTATGTCCTGATTGTTGGCTCGAGGCCGATGGCCTTCATATATTCTAAAACCTCGGAGATGACCTGCGTGTATATGGCCTTCTCATATCGAGATTTATGGCAGGCAATGTGCAATATGTAATCGAACAGCTCAGGACATCTACGGAGTTTGCCCGCCCGACTTGCATCATTAGGTGGCTCGATAAGATCTCTCCAAGCCTGCTGCACAGCTGCATGGTCGTTTCCACGGTACGCCATGTTGAAGCGTTTGTGCCACAGTGCGTAGGCGAATTTGCCATGTTTTGGGGCCCAGCCGTCTGGCGCAGCAGTGGCGAACTCACCCAGCACGTTGGGAGCCGCTTGAATGACCCGCCAGTCTGCCCTTGGTTCAACAAACTGCCACAACTTAGGTTGCGCCTCAAATAGAGGGTGAAGTTTTCCGCGGTCGAAACGCTTGATAATGGGTTCCAACGCTTCGAGGAGAGGCGCCGCATCTTCCCTCGCTTTTGTGTGTTCGTATGCAGGGTCTGAAAGTAGGACATACGTAGTCACTAACGCAGTGTCCAATCCGACCACGTTGGCTGCTACAGAATGTAGTAGCAGCCTGAAGAGCTTCACCGGCTGGTCGCTGCTTCGCAAGTCCGGTCTCGAGGTGAGCCAGAATTTCGGCTCGGATCGGAGACCGCTGTCCACGCGCCGTAACGCAGTAAAATGCTTCCAGAAATTGACAAGATCCTGTAGTAACCTCTCTTCCACAGTTGCGGACTCCATGTTGGCGTCATCTTTTGCTTCGGAAAGCGTTGGTAAGATTGCATTTAGGAATGTGTTTATGAACTGCAAACGTGACTGAGGCCTCACATTTCCGAAATCAGACATGAGTCGGCAGAGATCTGTCAGGCTCGGGAGTTCTTTGGCATGCGTATTGACGAGTTTGAAGTCTATAAGTTGTCGCAATGCTTGCGAAGCTTCCATCAAGATAGGTTGTGGTATCTTCGAGTTTCGTAAACTTGGCAAGACCTCTGTCTCCAGAATAACGAAGTTCCTCGCTGCGATTTCAACAGTGATGTTCTTCTTCAAATTCGAGTTCAGGACAGTATCGAGTATTTTCGCAAGCCGGGCCAGCTTCTCCAAGGTGTACGGCGTCTCCTGCGCAACGGCTTCTTCGCCCCTGCTCTTGTTGATGGCGCTTTCGAACAAGTCCAGCGCTCGCTTCTTCGCATCGGCCTCGTTCTTTGATCTTCTTGAACGGGTCTTGTTTGGAGAAGCCTCAGAGGCCTGGGCCCGCGGTGGCTGCGCTGTCGTGTCGGAGGGTTGCTCGGCAGTGACGGAGGGGAAACTTGCTGTCGAGTTCGGGCGGGTGGTGCTGGCAGCGATCGCGCCAGCCAGAAGCCTGGTCCGGCAGCGAGCGCATACCGTCCTCGAAGCCAGCATGGCGTCTGGCAATCGGGCGAGCAACCGTGTGACGTGGGGTTGGAGGCTTGCGTTGAGCTGCAAGTTGGTGATTTTCGATAAAAATTCCGGGACGCCAGGTCGGGGCACGGAAGGATGCACGCCGATTTGGTGGCTACCGCCCCTGTCAATTGGCTGTAGCGCCAAGACGTACCTATCCGAGAGAGCTTGGGCCTAGGATCGCTTCTCTCACTTTCACGAGTGATGTTTAGCTTCAGGTCACCAGGCCAGGTAACGTTTCTACTTGGTAGGTAGGTTACGTGGAACTGTTACGACTGAAAATTTACTAATAGAAAAGGAAGAAAGAAAAACAATGCAAAGTGGTATATGTTCTCCGCCCACCATTTTCCCAACCCCCATACCCCTTAGAATCGAGAGATGGTGGCCTCAAACTTGCCATCAATCTCGCGGATCTTCTGAGCAGATCGTTCATACCCGGGCTCCTTCTTGAGTCGCTCGATATACGCAAATACCTTGGGGTAAGTTTTCTTGGCTGAGCCTCCTGGCCAATTTCCAAATCCGTCCAGCCTGCCCTCAGCAGCGATGAGGGCAAAGCTGAGTAGGATATCGGCAGCTGTCAAGTTGGGACCGCACATGTACTTGTCTCCTCCACCTGGAGCAGTTGCAAGATGCTCCTCGATCATGGACAGATGCTTCTTGGCGTTAGGGAAGATCATCATGCTGAAGATCCTGTTTGCGACCACCGAGGTGATAGGCCGGACGATGAAGGGGACATTGTCCGATTTGAGGGCTGACGAAGCGTGTTACTTGCGAGATCTGACAAGATGCTCGATTGAGGCATTCGAGGTAGACCAACCTGAGATGACAAGAGACAAGGTAAAGACAGGAAGCAGACTTCCTTCAACGTAATGCATATAATACTGGCATCTCGTCCACTCTTCGGTCTCTCCTCCGATTTTGCCTTCTTGGCCGTCCTTCCACTTCTTGGGGATCAGACCGGAGTCTTTGCCAAAGTGATCACACAGGTACTGCGTCATGTAACCGCTCTCTGCCAGCTTAATTGACTCTCCAGAGCCACCTGGAAAGATCTCGATGACTGGAGACTTGCCGAGGGGATGAACCTTGGCTAGCTCTGGAGGCGCAAGCAGAGTCTGCTTGTTGCGATGGAAGACCTCCACTTCATACTTGATCTTTAGCTCTTCGAGCAGCCAAAGGATATTCTGGGCTCTGGACTGCTCCAACCTAGTGGTATGTGAGATCTTGGTCGTACAGGACTTCACGGACACTTACCAGTAGAGCTTCACCTTGGGTGCCTCTGTTGCCATCCTGCTAATATTTCGCTTGGTATGTGGTACTGCGTCTTATCTTTTTCGATGTCACTCAACGTAGCTGAACTGTCTCAAGACAATGGCCGAACCTTTTTGCAATCAGAGTATCGTATAAGGAAACCGGCAAACAAATAAATCACCGAGGTCATGTCCCTCATTTTATACGTCACTAGTACACCGGAAACTCAAGTGTCCGGGCCCCACCGAGTTCACCTTCACCTGCTTCCAAACAAAAACACTTGGACCGTCCTGTGTCGCAGCAGCGCATTCTGAGCAACACCAGATGAGACCCCCACATTTTAGGCTTGCCTCGGCACAAACGCATCGGTCGACATCCCAATCAAGTGTCCAATTCATGATCGTCGGAGAGACTGCATCTTCGGAGGAACTCTTGGCTCCGACTACAATTTCCTCTGGTCCAGATCTCACACATTAGCTTCATAATGATTAGAGTCTTGGGGGGTAAAATTGAGTAGACAGCAGTTTCCTCGATGCTGAGCTACGATCCTGAAGTCAATACAAGAAGCACTAGGTAGTCTTCATTGAAACTCGAGTGCGAGGTACTTTGCGACTACAGCACAACTCAATTGAATGCTGGGAGAAACAGCCAAAGTTCAGACGATAACTTCAAAAGTATCGGCGAAACCACACACGAAGAGAGCGGAATATACGGGATGAAGTTGACGAAAAATAGCAAAAAGAAGTTGCGTCAACGACAAGATTCGAACTTGCGCGACCGAAGCCACTGCCTGTGTATTTTCCAGCGAAAGCCAGATGTAATAGCAGGGCAGCCCATTAACCACTCTGGCACGTTGACTTGGTGCGATTATGTAAACGGCAGCAATTCCAGCTATAGGAAGCCTGCGGGAGCCGGACAAGTCTGTCAAACAGTGTTCGTACTGACTTCAAACTGTCAGGGCGCTCTGAAGAGCGCAGCCTCGCACAGTGTCACAGTGTCCAAGCATCTGGCTAATACAGCCCTTATGATTGGTTATTGCCTGACGCTCAAGGCATGAGACGGTATTACCTAAGCAAGCAACTCCAACGGTCGGGTGAGCATCGCGCATCACGGCGCTTCAAGCAGCACAAGTCGATGAGCTCTGCCGATTAACCCCGGAAACCCGCAAACTTCGTCGTCCCGACTGAGCCAATTATTCTCCAGGACACAGATTGAGCATTGCTCTGACATCGATCAACATGGCAGGCGGCGTTGAGCACCACAGTGAGCCAATCTGACACCCCAAAAATACACCTGAAGAAATGCTAATTCTTGCGGACAGAGCTGGCCCTTGACCCGGCCTTGGTCAAGCTGGGACGTACGTTAAATCCAATATCCGAGCCAGATTGATACAATCGATTGCGTCGCGAGAGAAGGAGCAGTGGAGGTGCTAACCGAGGACGCCGAACAGACATGCAGAGCAACAGACACATCTTCTTCCGATGGACGCCGAGAACAGCCCGCATTTCCTTCATCTACATTGCCGTTGTCCCTGCGATCATCGGATACATTGGCTACAAGACCGATGTGAGCCCTACCCTCTCTCCCGAACTCCGCTTGGCGTTAAGCACGGTTTGGAATACCCAAGGGGCACATATACTGACGCAATGAACAGGGTCTCTGGGATCTGCGTGCGAAGCGCAAGGGCGACCTCGTCTACGAGCGATAGATTGACTTGGTACAATGGAGCTGTGGTCGTACATAAGCCTGGAGATCCACGCTGGAACGGAAGAAATAAATGAAAAACAATTAAAGTTTCCATTTGTTCGAAGCAACGCCTCAGGTCACATTTGCCGTGTTTGAAGCATGTTCTGATTGATATGTCCCGATGATGTATGGGTGCTAATGGCCCCAATGAAAACAATTGGTATCCCTTTTGATAACCTTCACGCCGTGCCGATTGCGAAGCCACCGCAATCGTTCCCTTAGTCGTGATCCGAAGCCCCCTTTCTGCTTCCTTGCCTCCGGTATTTCTGGCGAACCATGCTCGTCTCTCAAAGTCTCTCGAGTTGACGGCATGCCGACAGAGCCATAGATGTACACCACTTCCGTGATGCATTCTCAGCATTGAATCCATCTTGCCCTAAATGTGCCTACTGGGGCTTTGACAAACCCATCGGCGGCCCCTGATCATCGTCGTCTCCCATAGTTCGTAACCTTCCATGCTGCTTCCATGCCGGAAGCTATCTAGAAAACCCGCCTAGGCGTCAAACTTCGTCCCCAACGTCTTCTCGGAGCTCAATGGTGAGCCTGGATCGGTCATATGATGCAGTTTTCCATCCGTCGCTTATATCTTCCAAGTCTGGGCGAATAGGGCTCTCACATCCCGAAGATGGCTACCCGGTCGCGCGGTCCCCTGTGATTATCAGGTCAACAACCACGGAGCGGCGTATTACTTCCGAAGCCTACCTCGTTGACCAAAGTCTGTAGAACCCATCTCCGAACGAGTGAAGCCGACATTGTCGATTCCAGTTGAAGGCAAAGTCGATGAAGACCCGGAAAGCCAGAAACTCCTCGGGTCGCAACTGAACAAAATGGGTCCAAATCACCATCTGTCGCCCCTCTCTCCCCGCCTCCCTCTTCCCCAAGACCGGTCGGGGGCCTCATCAGGGAGCCTCTCACCTCTCCTCCACTCGCCCTCAGGGAAACCACCGTCTCCAAACCCAGAGCGACGCCGTTCCCTGTCCCGACCCGGGCGTCCTGCAAACCCAGCATCTCGCCGGTTATTGTGCGGAGGATGCCCAGCCGCAGGACCGCTCGGGCCCGTTGGCCTATCATTCCGTGCCGTTATCGCCGGCGCAACGGAGCCGTCGGCGAGCGGCGGCAAGATGGCGCATGAGACGTAGTCGCCCACCACGAACTTGAATTCCCCAAGCGTCTTGTCCTTCGTCGCCGTCTCCGCGGTCGCCAGCGCGGCAGCTCCCGTCATCTGGGTATCTCCATCGTCTCCCTCCGCGCCGTTGGCCGCGGCAAGCAGCGCTGCCGAAGCGCCGTCGCCGCCGAGCACTACGCTGCCCAGGTCTTTCACCATGAACCGTGGTTGTGTCGGGGCGTGATGTGCGCCCGCGGTGGCTGCCGCGTTTCGGGCGTCGGGGTAGATCAATCGGAACGCGAGCCTTGTGCCCACGGACGGGCTCGGGAGGAGGGAGGGATCTTCCGCAGCTACTTGCTCCGCCAGCTCGATGAGGGTACTGCTGGGCCAGGTGTAGAGCGACAGCGACGGTGGCAGGCTCCTTGATGCGAACTCGTCCGGCCTGGGAAATCAATTCATTAGCAAGCTATGTCTACAAGCCCGAAGCGACGGGGTGCCTGAGTCCCACTTTACCTGTGAAATGACCCATTCTTGTAAAAGAGCCGGAGCAAGAATGGGGTAGTCACTTCCCGGTCGTATGAAGCCATCACGTCCTTCCTTGGCTCTAGCTTGGGCAAGTGGTTCGGAAGTCGGGAAGGTGTGGTCGGATGGGTGAAGTATCACGAAACCAACACCGCACACACGATGTCAAATGCAAGCACCTAAGCCTGCAAAACACAGGAAATCGGTGGAGTAAAGGAAAACGCCCGGGGAAAAAAGCTTGACAAGCTCCCCTTGCGACGAACAGGTACAAAGACACGTTTTCGGGGGGTGTCCAGCAGGAAAACGCGGGAACTAGTTTGCGTGTGTGCGTTCCCCCGGACTGGAGTCAAGGTCGTAGGCGAGTGAGGCTGTGCAAGTTAAGCGCGATCTTCCAGAGCTTCCATGCATGGATCGTCCACCACAACTTTTTGCACTGCCTCCCCCAAGGTGTGGGGGAAACACGTAAGAATAAAGCAAAGTAAGTTTTTGCGGAACGTTTTATCCGATTTTTTTCTTTTATCCCATGCCGAGCTGTTCAACGACATCTCATCGTCTTTTCATCGACGCGGGCGAGGGACTGCCATCGCGACGCAGGCACGAGACAACACACCCTTCTGAGCTGGAACGGACCCACCCCTAGCTAGCACTGGCCACGGCGACCGACGAAGTCCCCCTGACGACGAACGCCCAACGATCGATAGACAGCGAACCGTAATCATGGATTTCGCAGCGCTCATGTCAAAGGAGCTGGGCAAGTCATCAAAGGAGTCCAGCTCGTCGTCATCCTCAAAGTACCTCAAGCGCGCCGACGTCGAAGCGAAGCGGAAGGAGGAGTACCTGGCTGAACAAGCCCGCCTCGAGAAAGAGCGAGAGCAGAAGGCCGCCGCGAAACGCAAGCGAGAAGAGGAGGCGGCGGAGGAGCACAAGATTCGCGAGGAGAAGAGACAACGGCTGGCGGAGGAGTCACGGAAGCGGCGGGAGGAGCAAGAGGAGGAGGAAGAGCGCGCGCGACGGCGGCGGCTCGGGCTCCCGGAGCTCGTCAAGGCCAGCAGCGAGGATGTCTCCGAGATGGAGGACGGCATGGAGGATATACCCGACGAAGAACTCTACACGAAGCTGCGCGATCTGGGCGAGCCGGCGACGCTGTTTGGGGAGAGCCACGCGGCCAGGCTGCGGAGGTACAGGAGGCTCACGACGGTGGTGACCAAGGGCCCGATACCGACGACACTGCAGCTGGTTGAGGAGAAGGACATGAAGGTCGCCGGCACGGTGCCCAAGGACAAGGAGGGCAGGCGATGGCTGTTCAGGCAGCTCGCTTCGTACTTCACGATGGTCTTGACGGAGTACGAGAAGGCGATGGAGCAAGAGCGGCGAGATACCACAGCCAGCAAGACGGCCTACAGCGCGATGGTGCAAAGCCGCGAGAACCTGAAGCCGGTATGTTCACGGGTCTGCCAGCCAGCCACTTAATTACTGACACCACTCTCGTAGCTCTTCCGCAAGTTTGAAAAGTACGACCTGGACGACGACCTCCTCGCCCCCATCATCGAGATCGTCCAAGCCGCGCAAGAGCGCCGCTACGTCGACGCGAACGACGGTTACCTCCGCCTCTCCATCGGCAAGGCCGCCTGGCCCATCGGAGTCACCATGGTGGGCATCCACGAGCGCAGTGCCCGCGAGAAGCTGCACGACGGCGAGCGCGGGCACGTCATGGGCGATGAGGTCACCCGCAAGTACCTGCAGAGCATCAAGCGACTGCTCACCTTTGCGCAGGTCCGCTGGCCGCCCACCGACGTGCGGCAATTGATGGGATGAGCGAATCGAGCCCAATCACCCGATGCACGACGGCGGAAAAAAAAGAGGACTACGTACGACGACTCAGGTTTGCCAAGGTCACCAAGGTTTTCTTTGGAGCAGAACTTTTGTGAACTTGTTACAATGCCGAGACCACCAAAGGAGGAGTTTTTCGAGTGGAGGTAATGCGCCATCAGACAGGGCTACGCACATTCGGCATGCCCCCCTTCACTCGCTCCCCTTACTTCTGCTTCTGCGGGCTCACTCGCGCCATCATCACCATGAAAACTTGTACTTCGATACTGTTTGTAATATCTTGCTCATTGGTTTAGCGGGTGCATTTAGTCCCGGACGGACAGGCGGGCATCCCACTAGAAAAGGGAAAGGAAGGCGAAAGCGAGGTCGATATGGATATGGAGTTTTGATGGAGACCAAAGCCTTTTTTACCCCCCTCCCTACTCTTTTGCCGCGATGGATCGTGGGCAAGGACTGTTGGACTTCCTGATGCAGTCTAGGAACGCGAACCGCGCCCCTCCTACCCTCCAAGGATCAGTTGGAGGAGACATGCCTCCGAGTTTCCTATACCCTGCATCCTTGACAGCCTTTTTGGCCCCTAAGTAAGAGAGAGAAAAAGAAAAAAAGAAAAAAGGACAAAAGATACAGCGGCAGCAGAGGCGTCGGGTACCCCCAAAACGCGCCCCATTTTGAAGACTCACCGGCTTTTATTTGCGGTAGATGCGACGGGGAAACAGGGGATGGGGACTCTTCTTCCTTGGTGTGATTTCATCGCCCCGGTCATGCTAATGGAGCCTTGCGCCCACTTGAATGGAGCCAAGCAGCGATCATCAGGTGTCTCTTCCTCCCAGGCTCTCTCCTTCCAACCCACCACCACCCCTACACCTACCGAAAGGTCCCTGGTGGTTCAGGCCCGTTCTCCGTTAAGCGAGAGACGCGAGAAAGAGAGACTTGACAGCACTGTGCAACTGCTTTTGCAGGCATGCGCATGTCGAGATGTGGCACGTAACACCATCTTCGCCCGCTAGACCGTTACGAGGAGAAGCGCCGGCTATCGTCCTCTGATCCCGTCGACAGGGTAAGCTTAACTTGGAATTAGGCACGAACAATGCTAGATTCACGTAGTGGACACGGTTCGGGCGAAGCAGAAGCACGCAGTGTCGCATAGAATACGGGCAGCAGTTCATTCCCGATTATTCCCATTGGTGCCACTGTACCATTTCCCTTGACACATCCCTATGCCTGCTGCGTAAGCCTCAATCTATCGGCCCCGGGGATCCCGCGATCAACACCACCAAATGTTCCTTTGGCCGCTCCACCGTCCAGCTGCGTGAAGTCTCCAACCAGTGACCCCGATCCTAGTGGCTAATTGGGTTGTTTCTGGCGCAAAAAGTGCCATGACGTCTGAATGATACCACAGTGTTGCTAAAGTGTTGGCGAGCGTACGTATGCCTCTCTCAGGGGAACCAATGATCCGGCGCCAACCCGCCAACCCGCCCGTTCTGCATTGGCATTCAACCAGGCAATTTTTAGGGTTTCTGACTAGGGTGCCCGAGTGGATCGTCAAAAGTGCCCCTCGTTTCTCTGGCTCGGCAGCATTCATCGCCTGCCGATTCGCGTCCGATGCGCGGAGAACTGCTCCAACACTCGGCCGGTACCCTTTTCAGGGCGACGTACATTGTGCAGCTCAGCTCAGCTCGCCGGCGGCCGCCATTGGCCGGTTCGACTGCTCGAACCAGAGTGCATCAACACCCTCATGAGCAGGGCCCTTACGGGGGTTTTTCACCTCCATCTCTGCTGCGATGATACTCATGCGGCGGATCCGCTCGAGGGCGTCCCGCTCGTAGCCATCAATCGTGTCAAGGACCAGCTTTTGCAGGTTGGCTCGGGGGTTCGGAGACACGGCGACCAACGTCTGGCAATTGGCCTGTGCGTTAGCACTGTGCGATTCCGCTTTGGGGTGTTCGAATTCGGGGGCCGCGGACTTACCTTGTCAATTGTGTTGATTCGGGCTTGCAAGGAGCCATTCTTGATCATGGTAACAAGCTCATCAACAAGCGACTGGCCCTCAACTGCAAAGGACTCTTCCAAACTGCTGAGGGTGACGCAAGAAAACGGAATGAAGTACTGCACAATACACTTGCTCCGAATCTGAGAGTACAAGGCATTGACGTGCTTCTGGAGATAGATGTCCAGCAAGTAGTCGGCACGGTACGCCTCGAGGATCGCCAGACATGCCGAGTACCGACCGTTGACGAAGAGAGAGATGGCTTTGCGAATGTGAGGCTCCAGTTCCAAAAAGGTTCTGAAGTTCTGGTTGTCAAGAACGCGGGTCTGCAAGTCTTTCCGGTCCATGGTCGCCAGAGCCAGGAGGCCACCGTACACTGCCACGTCGTTGGGGCTCGCGATATTGCTGTAGTCCACTCCTTCTTTGCCGGCATCCGTCTGCAAGAAGCTCTTAGCTGCCTCCTCAAACTTATCCAAACCCATGAGGGCAATCCCCTGGACTATCTTGACGTAGGGTTGAAGCCCCTTTTCGTCGTCGCCGTTCTGTACTCCGGTGATCTTGCTCAGGTTGGCAATGACCATGGGCCATTCGCGGCGCTGAAGGGAGACATGAACGAGGTGCTTGCCGACGTCGATGATATGCTTCGATGTGCTCACATCGGGTCGCATTCGACTGTAAGCCTCGCCAGCACTGTTGAGGTCGCCGGTGGCCTCAAAGTGACGGCCCAGATCCTCGTTGCCCATCTGTATCATTCTGTCAGTTCCCAGGTTCGTAAGGGCCAGATGATCGTTGTAAACAAACCCGAATGCTCTCCTTGATAAGATTCATCTTGTAACCTTTCAGTTCATTTTCAAGGTTGTGGGTCTTGGCCTTGTTGGCCCTGTCGGTGTTGTCTACCCATTCTTGATCGAAGACGGCCTCAGGCTCAGAAGGAGCGGCGATGTGAATGTGCTCAAAAGCCTCACGGTATCGTTGAATGTCTTGACCCTGTTTGGCTTCGGCGACTGCAGCTTTCAGGGCGTCGACACAGAGCGGCACGCAAGTCCGGCCGATCAGGAACAGTCGTTCAAAGCGGGTACGGCCTGTGACAGGTGAGAGAAGAGTGAGTAGTGTGGTCCCCTATGAGTGGTGGTCCCTGAGGGGGACGGCGGAATTTCTTGGCAGGCGGGGAGACGAGGGCGGAGGCGCGGACGGAGGCTGAGCCAAGGAGGACCCGCGAGGGTATGGACGGGCAACAAGGCGCAGTTTACGAGAAACAAGGATGAGACGAGGTGCTGGGGTGTGAGAGCAGAGCGTACATACCTGTGTAGTTCTGGATGTACAGATCTAGATCGAGTTTGGGGATGTCTAGAGAGTGACAGCGGGTTAGCAGGCCACGCGTCTTGGCACTGATTTCCTATTTGAGACAAGACAGGGAAAGGGAGGACCGGGACCCGGCTCGGTGAGGGGAATGGGCACGGTGAAGATGAGTGAGGCTTAGCTCGGACGTTGAGCAAGGCTTAGACAACGGGCGTACGCACCTTTGACAATGACGCCGCCCTGATTTTCCATCTGGGTGAAGAAGGTCAACAGGGAGGTATTGGCGTTGGCGCTGGTGGCAGCCATGATGAGATTGCGATATCGTATCAGCGCTCTGTAGATGACCGTTAGCAGGGGGCTGTCAAGGTGTGTATCGGTGACACTAATGAAGGGACGGCACCTCAAGGTATGGTTCGGACGTTAGGCCAGTACAGCGCTTTGTACCAGGGGGTGGGGGGGCGTGTCGTACCGAGCAAGAGGACTGCGGGAGGACGGCAACGAGACCGAGGCGAGGGGAACGAAAGGCACGCCGGCAACGAGGGCAAGGACGGCGAAGAGAAGGCCGGGGATGGGGATGAGAGGTGCGATGGCCGATGGCACCGATAGCGGTTTAGAGTTGCCCGGGCTAGTAGAGAGAAAGGGGCTGGTGGAAGCGGTGGATGGTCGTGGAATGAATGGAAGATTGAGGTCGGGTGGAATGAGGGGCTCTATCTCAGGTTGGCCGTTTGAACAGGGACGGGACAGTGACAGTTGGGGAAGGGTAAGGCAGGTACGGTACGGTAGGTACGAATAGTCAGGCCAAGCAGGCCAGGCAGGCGAAGGCGAGGCTAACGCCGACAAGGTACAAGGTGGAAAGGTGGAAGCTCAGAGAAAGGTGGAAGGCCTCACTTACGTCGGTCGACTGCTCAGGCGAGGCAGGAATATGCCGCTCGAATTGCTTCTGCCGCTTCTGTGACCGTCTCGTGTATGAACTCGAGGGATGCAACCGGAGAGCTGCAGGCGAATGACAACGATGGAAAATGGACCCTGGCGTCTGTGTCGCACTGCGCGCAAGAGATGAATGAGACGGGGCAAGGACGACTGGATGGAGGTGATGTGATGGCACGATGGGAGAGATGGAGGGGTGGAGGGATGGTGAGGATAGCAACTGCAGGCAGAGCCAGGCAGGCGCAGCAGGCTGGTGGCGCCTCCAGCGAATCAGAGACTGTTTGGCAGTGGCTGGGGTCCGTTTTTGCGGGGTAATTGAATAAGGAGGGGAGGTACCTGGATAAGGCAGTGAACAGCCAGAGGTACTTCCTCCATGCAACGGATACAAGTCCTTGAGCTGAGGTGCATGTGTATCGAGGCGCTGTCCGTCCGTGTCGCGACTCTCTTCGAAAGTGGCGTCGAAAGTAAAAAAGTGATGCTGCACTTGTGACTGCAACTGCAACGTTGTAGGTAGAAGTAAAAAAGTATGCAGAATGGTAATCGCAGAGATGACACTGGCGATCTCGTTGCGTGTCGCGGAGCCAGTGATTGGTGACCAGATGCGGCAGTCGGCGATCACTGAGAATAAGGATAAGGTACAAAGTCTTGGCGATACGGTAAGGTAGATTGAGTGAAGGGAACCATGGAACCTGCCACGCCTGCCTGCCTCATCTTACCTCACCTCACTGGCAGACTATGTACGGATGGGATGCAAAAACTGGGTACCGAATCCCACGAAGTCCACTTGATCCTCACAGATGCCACTGTTTTCTGCATTCCCTTTGAGTTGTCTTACGCCTGGTCAGGCTGTCAAGTTGTGCATAGGTAGACCGGCAACTTTACAACCCGAAAAGCGGACTTGTGCATTCATAGCCTGACACTTATCATGTGATTAGCGCGGCGAAGACGCCTAGTACAAAGCCACTGTTTGTAAACGTCTTTACAACGAAGCCTACGACGATTTATGTCGTGGTGAGACCAGCTGTAAACACAAACGGCAGCAAAGTTTACATCAACCAGAAACTCCAATGCTACTGGGCCCACCCTGTTCAGCCGGTGGATGGACCGCGGAAGCAGAAGCCGCACCTTGTTCTTCGTTCGTACCCTTGGCCTGTTCGTGCACTGATTCGTTTGATGACCGAGCGGGAGGAGGGTTGATGGATGGAGGCAAGGCCGTCATGGACCGACAGGGCAGCATCGGGGTTGGATCAGAATGGATCAGTTGGACATGAATCCTCAACAGTGACAAGGGCCAGGGCCGGCATTGAGGATGGCACTGGTCTTACGATTGCGACTGGAGCCCGAATCCAAACCGCAGAAACCAGCAACTCAAGCAAGAAAAAACAAGCCAATATTTTATCTTGTTGAAGGTGATGTGCGCTGCAAGGCCGGTTTAGGTACGTACCTGTTCAGACAGTTACGCTGCACTTTGGGTGATGGAATGATCACAGACAGCAGGTGACAGGACGGTAGTTGACCGAGTATGTTGTTTCCAAGCAACTCAAAGCTAAAAAGACGGGCTGGATTGTCGAGCGCAGGTGGTATGTGCTTCGTTGGGTGCGGTACTGCATGCCAATTCGATCGATTCCATACGAGCGTCCTTGGCTTGCACGTCTTACGCGGTCGACCTCTACGGCAGCATATTACTGTTTGATGCTCTCCGCCTGTTGCCAGTCTATGTCTGGCGAAAGTGATCTAATGCGCAGGCCTTGTGACGATGCGCGCCAGAGTTGGCCGGTGCCGATTGATGGGGCTGGGGAAAGCAAAGGATCCCTGTTGGCTAGTCTCAGATTCAGCTCAGGTTTTCAGTCTATTATTCTGTTGACGGTGCTCCTGATTTGCTGCAGGAGAAAGTGTAGCCATCGGCGAAGGGTTGCTCGCCCGAGAGATTGATTTTCAATGACTGCGACAGCGGCATGGAGGCTAGAGGCTAGAGCAACTGGGCTGGGCTGGTTTGGTCTGGTCTTCTAGCCAGGCAAGTCTCCAGAGAGCCAGACAAGGTCCAGGTCAGGCCTCACAATGGAAGGTCAACCGGGCCTGGTCCAGTCCAGCAGAGCAGGGCCGAAGCAAGGGCAGGGTGCTGGAGCGAATTTGGGCGCGAATGACGGGTTCCATTTCCAACGCTGGGCCCGGCGGCGGGGGATCACTCATCAGTCGGGCAAAAGGTAGGAGGATATTGTCAGAGACAGAGTATCCGGATTCCATAAAAAGACGCAACCTTGAATACGCAAGTCATGACTTGCTTCCTAGAGGATGGGAATGAATGTCCGCGTCTTGCGAGGGTCTCCTGCTCAGAAGTCTGGCCGTTATCGTGGTGTAGTGGGCATGTTGTGTGGTCCTGTGGGTGCTGTCGCTGAATGGAAGCCGCCGGGTCGCTGTTGCGTCAGGGGATGGAGGGGGGTCGCAGGTGGGCGATGTGGTCGTGGTGACTGTGGTGCCCCAAGCTGGCAAGCAGCCGTGAGCACTGTGGTTCAGCGCTGCGGTCGGCTCGGGTGGCTCCTGCTCTGAAGAGAAGGACCACTCGGCCAGATTCAGAGTTGAGTGAGTGGTTCGGGTACAGTCTGTAAGGTACCTTGCCGGGGTTTTGAAGCAGTGCCAGGATGGCAGGGTACCAGGGTGCCAGGATGCAGATGAAAGATGAGAGAGGAAGGGGGAGGGGAAAAAGAAAAAAAAAAAAAAAAAAAGGAAAGGGTACGTACCGAGATTTAGCGATGTGGACGGTCGGTCCGCCCCCATGCTGCTTGCTCACACTGTACTTGGGTGTACCTCTGGAGGACAGTGTCAACAATGGTGGCCCTGCTAGTGGCTGACACATGCATTAAGTCTTTTGGCTCTTCTTTCTCTTTGATTGAATTTTTGCGGAAATAACGAGGGCGGGCGCGGATGGGCGAGGGCGAGGGCACCAAGGTAACGTGGCCGGTTCCTTGATTTCCTGCTTTCTGACACCCGAGCACACTCCTGGGGGTGCGAGACGGTCGGCAGCGACGAGGCATTTTTGGGCAGTTTTGGGAGCAAAAAACAACGGGAAAAAACGCCCAATTCACAGCATCTCCAGAATGTTTGATATATCAACTGAGGCTCTTTACAATCGATGGATGTTGTCAAGACAAGCGCAAGCGCGAAGGGGCGGGGTGGAAGTCTTGGCAAAGAGGAAAATCGAGCGTGCCAAGACTTAAGACCAGGAAGCTCTTGCGTTTTCTGGCCCCCCGCCCTTGGGCTGACGCGGTGGTGGGAGTGGGAGTGGGAGTGGGAGCGGTGGACACATCTTGGACCTCGACAGTCTCCAGTCTCCAATCCAAGGGACGTCGCGGCATTGGCGTTGCCGTTGGCTGCTGCCCTGTGGTCCGTGGCCTGGCACTTGCCGTTGTCGTCACCTTCTACCGGCCGCCTCAGTCAGTCCGTACCTCAGCTCCTAGGTACCGTAGGTATTGAACTTAAGCAAGCAAGCAGGGAAGGTACTTACGGAGCAAAGAAAGATTCCTGCCTCTTGCCGTTTGTACCGTTTGAGGGGGAAAGCACGGCATGCGGGTGACCTGTGGCAGGAACGATACCCAGCGCTTGCCCATTCTAAGACAGAGACAGACAACCAGCGGCAGGTGCAGGTCACTCACCCCAATGGAAGGAAGGACCCCAAAGGCTGGAAGCTGGAGCTTTTTTGGAGCAGGAGCTCACCCCCCGTCCCAAGCCAAGCCGCCAGAGCCAGAGCCAGCGGCAAGCACCACCCCCAAGCGCCTTCCAGGGCTCAGGTCTCGCACCTACCGTACCCGTACCCTCTGTACCTTAACGCAATCAATCACCCGACGGGACGCCAATCTGATCCAATGGCTCCCCCCTTCCCGCGAAAAGAGATAATTGACAGCCAAAACTCGCAATAGAGTCGACCCCAATGACGGATGCCAAGACTTCAGAACCTCACCTTCCCTCAGCCCTGGGCCCTGCTCTTCTGTAGGGCGGACCATTTGACAACGTCCCGTCAACCATGCGACGGTAATCCACCAAACGAAGCCTTTTCGAATATTCCATGCGTCTTCCATCCCCACAATGCTTGCATTCAAAGCCCAGAATCTCGCGATGGCCATGCCAGATGCCCAACTTTCTGCGAGCTGGCTATCCGGACGGGGGGCCACCAAGAAGTACAGGGGTCCTGCGGGCCACTCGCCTGCGCGCACACAACTCACACCTGAACGCTCACTCTCATACGAATACACACACACACACTCGGCCAGGAGACTCGAGACGGCCTTGCTTCATGCCACGGCCCACGACAAAGGGGGCGGCCCGCCTGCGTCGTCGTCTTCGTCGTCTTCGTCGTCTTCGTCGCCGCCGCCTTTTCTTGTCCTGCAAATTGGCTCTTGGCCAGTGGCACCCTCCCGTTGGTCTAGCTTGTCTCCCGGTCCCTGTGCAAGGTCACGAAGGTGTATGCCATCCTCCATACTTTTTGGGATCGGCGCGGATGGTCTCGCCTGCCGTGTCTGTTGTGCCTCTCCACCATGGCGACACAATTAACAAACGCACTAGACCCTCGATCCCAACCTCGGACCAACTCCTGCCTCCATCACCAAGGAATGTGGGTGGAGGCCGAGGGAGGGCAAGAGTCACAGCTTGAAGAGAGAAAAAAAGGCAATCGCAAGACGAGGCAGCGGCTGATGTCGCTGACAAGGCCATTGCTGGGAATGGCCGATGACAGAGAGCCACTCTCATGCGATGCTTGGGATGGACCGATGAAGCAAGGACGAAAGACCTTCTGGCTGCTGGCGCGGGCGCGGGCGTGGGTGCGGAGCCCAGACTCTCTGCACCATCACAGACCGTTTGAGCCAGCAGGCCCCGTCCTTACAATTTGGAAACTGGGCCTGCCATGCGCCGTGGTATCGTCTGGCTAAGTCAAAAAGCCTTAGCTCCGCCAGCTCAACTCGGAGACCGAATGAGTTGATGGCCTACCTTGTGTACTACTCGGGACCGAGTGCACCCAGGGACTAGGGATGGTCATTATCTGCCTCATACTAAATGGCGACGGCGACGGATCAGACCAGTCCCCCATTTCTGATTACCATTACCATTTCACTTTCACTAGGTTTTTGTGGTCTCGTGTTTTTATTTGATTCTCTGCTGACCTCTGCGCTCGAGGTCGTAACAGGAACTGCTTTGCATTAAGGAGGTACCCTTGTCGGGGACTTGACCGGGGGTGTCCTGGGAATCAATTCCGATTCAATTGGATCACTTTTTATCCAGCGTCTCGTGCATAGCAGGCAGGTGGGATAAGTCAGCGTTGACAGAGGACTCGACTTTTTTCTTCTCTCTACCTTTCCACTGAGAGTCTCTTCCTGCTGACTTGAGCTGGAGGACAAGACAAAGCGCCTAGGCTTGCTCTCTTTTTGCTTCCGTGATCTATTCATGGACACATACAAACACCCTAGACCTATTGAATGGCATCCTCTTAACCCTAGCGATGGTGGACCGTCAGATCAGGCCTTGGTTTGTCTTGCAGACGCTGGTGGCTTGATGGAGCTTGCCGGACGAGACCGGGCGGATGACAGTCCCGTGGCGGTCTGTCATTGCTACTGCTACCCAGAAGCTTTACCGTGTGTGTGCAGATTGAGGTTCCTTACACCACGTTGCCATGCGGTAAGGTACCGAATGGCGTGGAATTCAGGGCTGCGGTTGGCTTCAAGCAAGATTCGCAAAAGACACAAACATCAGAAAAGGGTAAAAAGGCATACGTACCCCCGGCTCCACCGTGCATCCAAACGCATGCACGAACATCGTTGGCGCTGCAGGCTCTCAATCCACAAGACGCAGAGCTGCAGGCGTTGCGGCATGACTGATGATGCTGTGAGGAGAGTTGACTGACATGGCGCAAGCAAGCAAGGTCGACGGTCGCTGCTCTGCGAAGCACACAGCAGCAGCAGCAGAGGGGGGGCGGCTTATTGCTCTCAGGAAGCAACTTAGCGTTCCGCGGCCGACGGGTCCTGGTTGCAACGGATCTCTTTCTCTCAAAGAGTCTCCATCGAACAAAAACGGGCTGCATCCATTCCCGAAAAACCTCCGCTTTTATTATTCCTTTCCGAGTCAAATCAGCCGGGGGCCCCAAAGATGCCCGTCCGGTTGCTGCGTGCTCGACTCAGGTCGCTCACTCTCGCCGCTATTATTCATCCCATACAGAGCGATTACTCGCTGAAGTATGACCGCCCTGCGACGGCCCAGAGCCAGTCTGAGAGTGTTCCGAAGCGTGTGTGGTCTCCCGCGCGGTACGTCCCACGGCCAATTAATCACTCGATAGCCATGAGACGAAGCAGAGACGAGATGCTCCTTGCAATCGCAATCAGCCAAATTGTGTTTACATGGAATTACACGTACCACTTGCGCCTCCGGTACTCGCCCAGGTACTGACTGACAGCCACCAACGGCAGTTCCCAGGTCCAGTCCCAGTCTCAGTCCCCATTCTTTGGTTACAGGCCCGGCAGATTGGCCATCATCATTAACTCGTCAAGACAAGGGAAGGGAGCATTTGCAACTCTGCGGGCCCGAAGCCAAACCCCAACCCGAAATTCTACATCCATGCTTAGCTTCTCGCCCCCTTCGCCGTTGGCTTTTTCAAAAGAACCCTTCCGTTCGTTCAGATTACCCGCACCACAAAGCACTGCTATTTTTGCCTACAACATGTTAACTCAACGGAGCCTAGCTCAAGTTCTCAAGATAGAAGCTCCAACTACTCCAATCTCGTCATTGTCCTGACGCCCTCCACTTGCAATGGCGCTTTTAACACGGAAACAAGCATGGCCCCTCGAGTCCGGACTCTATGCCACCGACCACCGTCGGGGTTGAGAGTCTCGCTCTACCTTACCTTCTGTTCCTGTACAATTCAGAGCGTCCTCGCAGTTCTAGCTTATCCCAGCACCGCACTTTTCGCCCGTGCTGCCGGTTGCACTCTGCAGAGAACACCATCGGGTCGGGATGCTCCCCTTTGTTCAGAGTTTGAGAGTCCTAGCACCAACAGATGTCAGGTCCAGGGGCGGGCACCCTTTCGATTTTGAGCGTCTCTTTTCGTCCGTTTTGTTTTGTCTTGGCTTTCGGTGGAATCGACACACGATCCCCGTTCCTCCCACTCCTCCCAGCGGAAAGGTACTCTGCGACGAGATACGGCGCAAACTCGCCATAGGCACATGCTCATGTACAGACTTCTAACCCACATACTTTCCGTCCTCATATTCTGTACATATACAGGTACAATAAATGACCACAACAACAGTAGTCATTGGGCGCATCGCTCACAGACCATGCGTACCGCGGAGATGGTCTCTTTCGCGCATCTAGCTGCCGCCATCTGTCACCAATGGCTACCGCGCATCTCTCACCGCGGTCGCCTCGACCGAGCTTTCACCACCCTACCTCCATCTTCCCTGGAATACGCCCCCCTCCCGGTCCCCCTTCGGCGGGCCCTTTCTTCTCTTGTTGCTTGCTGGGGGGAAGCGGTACATGCCATTGTGTTGTGCTCTTCTCAGCCCAAGAACCCAGTTCGAAAAGTCTTGTCCCTTGTGTCTCCTCGCGCGCTTCCGCCAGTGTCCCAAGCACGAGCGCCACGACAGGTCGTCTGGACGCTCTGCTCGCCTTACCTTAATTCATCTTGGCTTGTTGCTGGCCTTGTACATACATGCCACTCAGCAGTCACAGTGTAGTCTGCCTTACGCCTCCCCTGTTCCTCTCATGCTCGCCCCTCTCCTCTCCCCTCCCCTCCTTCGACTTGGACACACACTCTATCATGTCTCCAAGTCGAACTCCCCCAACTTCCATCCCCTCTTCTGCCCCCCTCCACTCACACATCATACATACTCACGGCGTTGACCCTCGTACCGATCCCTATTGTCCTTTCGTCCTAGCTTCCCCGTCCCCCTTCGCGACGGTTTCGTATTGTCTCCGTTCCCTCTTGTCCCTATCCGCTAAGTGACCCAACCAGTACACAGGAAGAGCAGACACACATACACACCCCCAAGATCCTAGGATACTGCTACAGCTTGCCTCGAGCCGGGGTGCTAGACTCCAGTCTCCAAGTCCTAGGAGGGCAAGGCAGGTACACTACAGAATGCTAGTGTACTGGGACTGGGGGGGAGTACACTACACCACCCTTCCCGCTGCCGCCAGATCGTGTCCTGTGTGTTGCAGTCAGTCCCAGTAGCGCGGTGACTGCACCGTGCGGGACCATATTCTCCATACCCTCGACTCGTGTACTCTCTTGTCTCAACCAACCCCGGCCGAGACGCTACCTACCGCTACGTAATCCATCCTCGCGCTCAGCTTCCGCGCGACTTACACACACCTCACGCCCATCTCTCAGTCTGCTGCTCGCTGCGCTGCACCGCACCCGCACCCTGCTCGGCCTTAAACAAGGGCCTTCCACCCCCCAGCTACCCAGACGAGCCAGCAAAGAGGCAAAAGATCCCCTGGCTCCTCCTCTCGTCTCCCGTTTTGTTTAAACTTATCTTCCTTCTATCCCCCGCGAAGTCTTGGCACACGTTTCGTTCTTCTTCAAATGTTCAAGACTGGTCAGTCCGGAAGCCGTTCCTAGCAATTGGGTTGGCTTGTCGGACAACTACCCTTGCACACATACACAAATATGCAAAGAGCTCGTCCACCATAACTGCACTTACACCGAGAACCGTGAGCTCGAACGAGCTGTCACCACCACCATCACCACCACCACAAACAGCTACTACACAACCACACATCACCTCCAATCTGGCATTTCTTGGCACACGCACCTCTTGTTGGTCTTGCTCCCACCACCACCACCAGCAATGAGTCCTCCACCACGCCCTGTCAAGACCGACAACAACTCTCCCCCGGATTCGCAAGCTTCTGGCGTCTCTCCCAACATGTCGGACAACGAATCTGCGGCGCCTTCCGCTGGATGGCCCGTCAAGGAACCTCCCTCGCCCAGCGGCAGCCATTCTGGTTCTGACATGGACGAAAAGGCTGGCGGCCCTGACGCCCCCAACGCTCCCGTACAGAAACGTCGACGTGTAACCAGGGCATGCGACGAGTGCAGACGCAAAAAAATCAAGTGCGATGGCAAGCAGCCTTGCACTCATTGCTCAGTTTACAGCTACGGTTTGTAGATTCCGAGAGCTCTTCACGGCTAACTTACTGACAACTTCGCCAGAATGCACATATGACAAGCCTTCAAACCGCAGGCGCAATCCTGCTCCTCAGTACATTGAGGCATTGGAAAGCCGCCTGCAACGTGCAGAAGCTCTTTTGCGCAAGTTCATGCCGGACGTCGACTTGGCCGATCCCACGCTCGACCCTGCTGTCCAGCAAGAGTTCCGCAACAGGGAGCACGCACGAGCAGCGGTATCCAAGTTGAGGCAAGACCCCTTTGCTATCCCTGAGGAGAAAGACGCTCAGCTTCTGTCCATGATCGAGTCCATAGGCCAACTGGACTTGGACGAGAAGGGCGGTTGGGACTTCCACGGCGTGTCATCTGGGGCTGTCTTTTTGCGCCGCATGAAGGAGAACTTCCGGGGCATGATGGGACCGGCGACCAAAGTACCCTTTCTCCCTCGACCAGAACGACCTGCTGGCTTGATCAACCTGGATTCCCCAGCATCAGCCGCCTCCTCCCCCTTCGACGCGTCGTTGGCAACTGCTCCTGAACTTCCCCCAAAGGCAGTGGCAAGGAAGCTCTGCTACTACTCGCTCAACTGCGCTACCTGCCTGATCCGGGTGGTCCACATTCCCACCTTTTACGAATTATTTGACCGCGTTTACGAAAAGTCTCACGAAGATTACACCAAGGAAGAGCACCGTTTTGTGGGCTTGCTATTTGCTGTTATGGCCCTGGGCTGCATGTATGCCAACTTGGACGAGACCGCTCCTCCCATGGCCTACAAGGAGTCCGCGGAAGAAGGGTACGTAATAACAACTTCCAATCTTTGAACCTCACCTAACCTCTGTCACAGAATGAAATATTATGACGCCGCCAGGAGGATTCTTCAAGATATCACGGAATGTCGAGACCTGACGTCCCTTCAAGCACTGCTCTTTATGATTCTGTTCCTGCAAGCAACCTCGAACCTAAGCGGATGTTACGCGTTCGTGGGTATCGCACTCCGATCAGCCCTGCGCATGGGTCTGCACAGGTTCTTGAAGCACGAGCAGATTTCCATCATCGAACAGGAAGTAAGGAGGAGGGTATTCTGGGTGATCCGACAGATGGATATCTACGTTTCGGCCATGCTTGGATTCCCGCTACTGCTCAACGCAGACGATATTGATCAGCCGTACCCAACCGAGATCGACGACGAATACATCACGAACGAGGGTATCCTGACTCCCCCGCCGGGGGTCTTTTCGTTCTTCGAGGCCTTCAACGCCCACACTCGTCTGATGGAGATTCTGGCCAAGATCCTCAAGTTCGTCTATCCGTTGAAGGGCCTTGGGCAGAGCGTCATGAAGGGAGACAAGCCGGGCGCGACGTACCTTATCAGCTACGCGAACATTAAGCGGATCGAGACCGAGTTGCAGGAGTGGTACGAGGTTCTGCCTGCGCAATGGCGGCCCAGCCCTGACGGTCCTGTCGAGGTCATCCGGTAGGTCAAATTGGGATCCTTGACAACAGATTAATTTGCTAACAGTGCCGCAGCGTCCGTCACTTGTTGAGATTCGCCTACGCGCATGTGCAGCTCGTTCTTTACAGGCCGTTCCTTCACTACGTGTCTCCTCGGATTAGCATGGACAAGAACATTGACGAGCTTTCGTATGCTTGCGCCGCGGCATGCATCAGCGTCTCGCGCAACATTGTCCATATTGGCATCGAAATCCGCAAGCAAAACGTGCTTGCCGGGCCTTATTGGTTTATGCTCTTCACCGAGTTCTTCGCCATTCTCTCGCTCGTCTTCTACGCCATCGAGAATCCCGAAAAGCCAGGCTCGGCGGAGGTCCTTGAGGACGCCATTGCAGGAAGAGACATTGTTGCGAAACTGAAGAACAAGAGCCAAGCCGCCGACAGGGTCACCGACGCCCTCAACGTAAGTGCTTACCCCAATCTGTTCTTGGCGCGACATGGGCTAACATAGGGCAGGTCTTGTTTGAACAATTGCCCGAGAGGCTCCGTCAGGCCAAGGCGCAGCCGATCCCTACGAAGAAGCGATCGGCACCCGGGCCAAAGACCAGCTCGATACCCATCCATGGTCACCCGGGCATGCACGGGGGTATGAACCATCGCCGATCCGAAGACATAAGCCGATCGCCCAGTGTGTCCATCGCCAGCGGGCGGCTGTCGCACGTCTGTGGCTCCTTCGACGGGGTGCCCATCTCGGAGGCCGCGTACCAGGACCCGAACCTCGCGATGCAGGATCTACTCTCCATGGACATGGCTTCGCGGGCTACTCCAGACTCGGTGAGCACGTCGGCCAGCTCGACCCGTCCGCAAGGATTCCCGCCACCACACGCGCACAGCAACAACATGAATCACATCAGCAAGCTCGACTCGCTCATGTTCCCGTCGGAGGACCCGTTTGCCTACCCCAACCAGCCGATGATGGAGCTGGGCTACCAGAAGGGACCCGGGCCGAACAACGTCAGCGGCCCGCAGGATGCATCCTCATTCATGATGCCCGGCGCATTCGACGACATTGACACGCAGCTCCTCGGCCAGTCTCCGGCCTACTTCCTGCACCAGGGACAGGGGCAGCAGCAACCGCCGCAACAACACCACCACCAACATCACCAGTCCGGGTTCGACATGTCTAACATGTACCAGCACTCGGGATACCCGGGCATGTCGGACGCCGCGAGGATAGAGCAGGCCAGGCGAGCGCACATGCAGCAGCAACGAGCCGGAGACATTGACAGGATGCTCGCTGAGTCTGCTGGCTATCAAAGCAACTGGGCAGCGGGATTGCTCGCCAGGAACGGTTATCAGGGCCTGTGAGGGGGGCGGCAGCACCATTTCGCTTCGAGTGATACCCAGCATTATATTTGGAGCCCTGCGAGCTCAGGGTGCGATCATTTTTCTAGGGGTTCTTTTTTGACAGGAGGAGAGGAGAGGATTGTGGAAAGAGCCAGCCGGCTGGGGGAGTGATGTAGGGGGCATATCGGTTCCCGCAGGCGTTCAGGTTGTTACTTGATATAAAGGGTTTTACAATCAAGTCTGCATTGGCAAGAGGCGGAAACGGTCACCAGGACGAAGGCGAGGCAAGACAAAGGGCGAGGCGACTCGAAAGGCAAGGACCGCCACCATCAACAACATCACCAACGAGCCGTTCAATGAAGGTTCATGGATCTATTCAGGGGAGACATGTGTGCATACTCCCCGAAGCACTTTACGAATCTGTGCCCTGTATAGTAGTTGATGCAGCAGCTAGTATACAATTGGATATAGACAACTGTACCAACATCATGACCATCTATCTGTATGCATCTATGTGAGCTAACTAGGTAGGCAGCAGAGGCCTATCAAGCTTTGGGGCATGGAGTGACGGAGTGACAACCTCCAGGTGGGGTTGAAGGAGGGTTGATTCAGGCGGGAACAAAAGTGCTCTCCAGGGACCACTTGCGACACAAACGGTCCCCTCCCCAGGCATACTACTATGTACACTACGTAGGTGATGGAATGGAGTGCAGCTCGGCGTGCATTGCAGCGCATGGCATGGCATCGCATCGCAGCTACAGGCCAAGACTTTTGACCTACAGGCGGCCGAGGTACGTTACGTTCAGCCTGTGCAGTGGAGGAGAGGGAGGGGGTTGGTATCGGTAAGGCGGGTTTTACCAGGCAGGGGTGGGTGGGTGTGTGTGTGTGTTCACTGTTCTCTCGCGATCTTGGCTTTTTTGGCAAGAAAAGCGGTTCCCCAACGCCTCGACATTTGGGGGCGGGATACCAATCTATGTACAAGCAAGTACCTTCCTTCGCTACTCGTATCGGTTTTGGAGGAGGAGTCATGCGGGATTCAGGGAAACGAACGACGGGGCTGATGCGAGAGGAGTAAAAGGCGGGAACCGTTGGCCGCCTGTTTCCAGAGCGTTGTATCCGTTGAAGAGAGAAAAAGTATGTGTGACAGGAGTACCCGTACCGCGGTCCTCTGTTCGTGCGCTACCTTCCGCCGCTGCAAATCCAGGGGACAAGGGGGGTCAGTTACCAGGTACTATGTATGTAGAGAGGGGCACTGTATGTGGGTATTGGTGAAGCTGGACATTGGCAGTGATTGGATCGCGGCGCTTCTTCCCCACAGGAACCGTCCCCGGTCCACACCAAAGACGACAGTGGTGGGCTCTGGCTGGGCGTAGCGCGGTGGGTATTATATCTCCGCTAAATCCTTTTCAGAATCCAGCTCGCAGCCGCAGGCCGTTTCGGCACCGAAGTCGGCCCCCTTCCTTCTCTTGCATGTTCTTTTCGATGGGGCGCTTAATGGCGGGCGACGGCGCGCACTGGGCTGAATGAAGGGCGGTCCACCGGTGAGTCGTGACACTACGGGCCACCGCGGACGATGGGAATCTCGCGCGCCGGGCCCTCTTTCTGAAAGACGGGCCGTCCTATCATGGGACGGTTGTTTGTCATGCCCTGAGTTCGTCGAACCGGGCCACTTTTTCTCTGGCTCGTAGCGACACTTCAAGGCGTTTTAGTCAGACTCCGTAATCCCGCAACACCGAACAGACGCCCCCGTGCCGTCGTCACCTCTCGGAGGCACCGAAGAGCGGAACTTGCGCCAACGCAGAACGACGGGGACGACCCGGGAGCCCACACACCACTCATCGCATACCACCGCCGCCGGTTCGACCTGTTCCCAGTTCCCAGTTCCCAGTTCCCAGTTCCCAGTTCCCTGCCTGCCGAAGACAACAACACGACGACGACACATGCACGCACGCTCCAGTGTCAGTGTCAGCGTCATTCCGGCCCCTCCTTCCTCCTCCAACCCTTACTGCGCAGTGCCCCTCCACCAAACAAACGACACCGATCGACCAATCCCCAGGTTTCGCCTTGCAACCGAGACCTGATCTAGCTTCTGGGTAGGTAAGGTAGCCTGCCCGCGGCTGTTGTCCGAACCCACGCTGCGGTAGGTACTTGGCCCTACAGTGCACCGCTGCGGTACCGCTCGGGAAAGTCTTGGCACGCGACGCCACGTAAACGCCACCCCCATCCAGCACAAACCACCCTTCACGAGCCGCATCGCCTATTGGGCTGAACCACAGAGCCGCAGCGGCACGCACCCAGAGACCCAGAGGTCCCGTCACATCTGCTGCATCCCACTCTACCTACCTTACCTTACACTACTACGCATACCCAGCCCAACTAAACCTGCCTTGGCCTTGCCTTGCCTTGCCTTACCTTACCCCAAGACCCAAAACCTTGTACCTTACTTTAATCCTAGCCGCACCTGCGTTTCCTCTGCCTTGGCCCATCGCGGGACGTTCTAGAGCCTCTTGGGCGGGAACTCAGTCGTCGTCAGACCGCCTTGCCGAACCAACCACCACCCACCGCCCATCACCACCCACCCTTACCATCGGACGACGGGGAAACACACGCCCACCACCCATCACCACCACGTACTTGGGACCCCGCCTTTTACTCACGACCCAAGAGACGGCACAGGATCGCAGAAAGAAGCAACCATGACGATGGAGAGCGCCGTTGATCACGATGTCGTGGTGGTGGATGAGTTTGATGCTCTGTAGGTGGAGAAAGCATTGCGCGTTCACTTCCATCTCCTTCTGTCGAATCCGGGAACTCGAGCCTTGGCGATGGAGGCGAGAGACACCACGCAGCTCCTCTTCGGCCATCCCGACATGCCAGAACGAGCTTCCTGCTGTTCCCGTGTTTGCTTGCTTGCACACACACACACCCCTCCACCTATCTCTCATTCACTCACGCGCTCTGATTCTCTTGCCTGTTCACACCGACTGATGAGTAATGTTTGCTGATTTGTGTTCCGTGCTTCGGTGAAGGGCTATCGAGGTGAAGACTTCACCGACGGTCGAGTCTGTCAACTCTGTCGTGCCGATCCCGGCCAAGTATCCCGGTATGCAAGTTTCCGTTCTAATGTTCGTTGTGAGAAAGTGTCTTTGCCGTGATGTTATGTGAGCCTATTGGGAGGCCCGTGGAAATGACTGTGTTTCATCATCAATATAACCAAAAACTTGAGACTAACACCGTGAAGCCAAACTCCACGCCCGCAAAGTCGCCGCCGAGCTCAACGTTAGCGATGGCCTCATCTTCCTCCCCGGCGAACCAAGCCGCGAATATGAAGACTCGGACATGGGCCCGGCCTTCAGGCAACGACGATAGTAAAGCCTCCCCCCACCAAACCTTACGGACCTCAAGCCGACTAACACCGCGAATAGCTTCTACTACCTGAGCGGCGCCAACTTCGCCGACTGCGCCGTCACCTACGAGCTCGCCTCGGACCGCCTCATCCTCTGGGTCCCCTACGTCGAGCCGCGCCAGGTCCTCTGGTTCGGCCGCACCCCGGGCATCGCCGAGTGCCTCAAGCAGTTCGACGTCGACGACGTCCGCTACACCACCCAGCTCAACAAGTTCCTCTACCGCCACCTCGCCCCCGGGTCGACCCTCTACGTCATCCACCCGGACCAGGTGCCCCTCTCGGGCGAGTTCCTCCGCGAGATGGCTGACGTCCGCGTCGACCTCACCTCCCTCCAGCCCGCCGTCGACCAGGCCCGCGTCGTCAAGACCGAGTACGAGGTCGCCATGATTCGCAAGGCCAACGCCGTCTCCGCCGCCGCCCACCGCCGCGTCGCGGAGCGCCTGCTCCACCTCGAGAACGAGGCCGAGATCGAGGCCATCTTTCAGGCCCGCTGCACCACCGCCGGCACCCGCGACCAGGCCTACGCCATCATCGCCGGCAGCGGCCCCAACGCCGGCACCCTCCACTACGACGCAAACGACCAGCCCCTCGAGGGCCGCGACGTCGTCGTCTTCGACGCCGGCTGCGAGTGGCGCTGCTACGCCAGCGATATCACCCGCACCCTCCCCATCCCGGGCCGCTTCTCCCCCGAGGCGAGAGCCGTCCACGACATCGTCGAGCGCATGCAGGACGAGTGCATCGCCATGATCCGCCCCGGCACGCTCTTCTTCGACCTGCACATCCACGCCAGCCAGGTCGCCCAGGAGGGCCTTTTCGCCCTCGGCGTGCTCAAGGGCGACCCCGCTGAGGTCTGGGACGCCGGCACCGTCGCCGCCTTCTTCCCCCACGGCCTCGGCCACCACGTCGGCCTCGAGGTGCACGACGTCTCGGGCAGGGAGCGGCTTCTCCTGCTAAACAACGCCATGGGCAGCGGCGCCGGCGGGCGCGTGGGCAAGCGGGAGGTCATCACGCCGGAGATGATGGGCGCCATGGCGCGGGCCACGGCCGCCGCCGCGTCGGTGCCCCCTCCGTACAAGGGCCGGCAGTACCTGAAGAAGAACATGATCGTCACCGTCGAGCCGGGCGTGTAAGTCTCGCCATCCCCAACGACACCCGATCATGTGAAACAATCAATGCTGACGCGAGGAATGCAGGTACTTTTGCAGGGAATACATCGAGGGCTACTTCCTCAGCAACCCCCGCCACGCGCGCTTCATCAACAAGGCCGTGCTGGAGAAGTACTACCGCGTCGGCGGCGTGCGCATCGAGGACGACATCCTCGTCACGGACGACGGCTACGAGAACCTCTCGACCGGGGCGCCAAAGGGCGAGGAGCTGTTGAGAGTCATCAATGGCAAGGCCTAAGCTTTTCTCTTTCTTTTACTCTCTTGTATAGACGGATGATGATAAGGGGGGAGCGTCGTGGGTGGCTTTTTCTTGGGCGAGCGTTGCTATGCGCGGCTTGTTGGGTTGCGCTTGGGCGGTTTTGATGGCGAGATTTAGTTTCCAACGATTACATAATTGACAAGACATGATGGCGACGCTGATTGTTGAATCCAAATTTTGCTTGCTCGACAATTGGGAGTGCCGCCAAAATGCCCGCAAGTCTACAACAGAGTTTTGCTGCCTATGTGGGTGAGAACGATGTAGATAATGGAAACGACGACACGGAAGACAAACAGAACAGGACGGACAATGAACGATGAGAGTCCCAGTAGGGACGACGACAGCAGTAGAGAAACCACAGGGGTAGCGATAATAATAGCGACGGTAGAGGATGGCGATGACGACGACGACGACGACGACGACAACGACAACGACAACGACAGGAAACATAGTCGCTTTACGAGAATATATGTGTGTGGACACTGCCCGGATAGCCAACTGACACTGCCTGGCTAGCAAAACTCATAACAATTATTCTGTGCTAAGTCCGCACCCTAACATACACGGAAACGCTCACAACACGCGAGCTTCCTGCTGCATCTGCCACAGAGAGACCCGGTCAACGACATCCTCGGGCAAATAGTCCCCCAAGAGGAACACCGCATCGCCATGAGATTTGAGCTCCTGGGCCGAGATCAATTCCCCCGCCAAGCCCGCAAAGTATTTATTACGAAGTTTCCAATCAATGTCCGACAAACCCGGCTGCTCGAAACCGAGAAAAGAGGTCCGATGTTTCCCAGCTACAGTTGCCCAGAACTCAATCAGCTCAGGATCATGTAACAAAGGCTCAGTGCCTTGCCAGGCGATGCGACTGCGTCCGTCGCGATGGTGGTATGCGAAACAATAGGCTCTGTGCTTGGCGCCAAACCATACCGTCATGGTGTTCAGGTGAGGCATGCGTTCAGCAACTTTTGCGGCGTTCTTCAGCATATCCAGTATCAGGTTGTGATCGTTGTGTGCCAGTAGCCGCGACGTCAGTGCGAGAGACTCCAAATGTGGCCATTGGAAGCCCTCTTTTCCCATGCACTCGGTGAAAAAGTCCTCAGCCTCGACCATAAATGCGACCGACAAGGTTTTGAGCTGTTGGCTTGCCCTAGCAAATGCTTGTCCGAGGGAAGGGTTGCGGACACGAAGAAGGCGATCGACACCGGCAATCCTCCTGGCGTAGGACTCGTTGTTGTCCTCAAACACAGATATGTTTCTGACTCCTAGGGGCAGAGTCGAAAATAAGGTCTTGTATTCTAAATGAAAAAGTCAGCGCTGAATGGGATAATGGATGAACGTCAGTGTCCCTGCTGTCGTCCTTGCTGTCGCCCTTGCTGTCGTCCTTACTGTCGTCCTTGCTATCGTCCTTGTTGTCGTCCTTACTGTCGTTCTTGCTTTGGCAAAGTATCATAAGAAGAGTCTGCGTGCTTACCTAGATCGTAAAGACGCTGGTTCTTATCATCCCACGCTCGCCATGGCTCGTACACCAGACACTCAAGATTGGGCATCGTTCTGAAGATAGCTTTTAGTCCGAAATCACGTATGGAAGCGTAATCTTCTGGCGGGGACATCAGGCTGTGACGGAACTGCCTGCGCAGTACGAACTTGGTGACTCCTGGAAGCGTAGGCATACGCTCTGAGCGAAAGCGAAATGTCATGTTTTGGTGAACGCTCTTCGTGTAGTCTGCAAAAGCCGATATGCCAAGGTCTTGGTGTACGACTTCAGTCTTTAGTCGAGCTCCTATCTCGTCACGCGACCCAAGATATGACTTGTCGAAGTTGAAGTGCGACTTGTAAGAAAACGACTGTGCGCTTAGTTCGATTGCAATGCCGTTTCCGTTTGGACCGGGTTCTTTCCAATCTGCCAAGACTTTGAAAAGTTGTGTGACGGCATCTTGCAATAATTTCACGTGCTGTTTTTTGTGCTGTGTCGTCTCAGCGTCCGGTTTCGCCTCATCAGGCTGGCATTCACATTTGCGGAATGCTGCGTTCAACCAGATGTGCTGCACGTATTTTCTCAAGTCGTCAGTGACCTTTGTCCGCAAATACACAAGGTCTGACAAGTCCCCGGCATACACCTCTAGTCTCAGGAATGCAAGTTTGGCGCGTTTGAAGTCTTCATCCTGGCTATCCAGAATTTGTTGCCAGCGCTTCTCATGGAAGATATTGTGGCCTAGAGACCATTTCCCCCAGTCAATATTCGGGGGTATCGCGGCGGCACTGGAGCCAGCCATGGTGGGAAGAGCGTGGTGATATTATGGGTATGCAGCGAATCGAACGATGATAGGCCGGTAAGTTGAAGTATCAAACTGCTGAGAAGAAGAATGTGGTAGTGCAGCCAAAATTGAGACAGGCGTAGATGGATGTGGGAGAAGTGTTGTTGTTGTTGTTGTTGGAGTAGAATTGAGGAGGTTTCCGGGAGACGAAGGAGCCTGGAAGTCGTCAGAACGGCGATCCAGTCCAGTTGCCGTTGCCGGTTTTGCCCCGTGGCGCTTTCCCATTATATTCTCCAACTTCGAAGGTAATAACCACCATGGGGTGTGTGGGAGCAAAAGGAAGGCCTGTATCACCTTCTGAGGAAAGGCCTTTGCCGGTATCGTGAGCAGCACGCCCTGCATCTGCTCTTGCTGCATACCGGCAGCTGCCCTCTAGTTGTCAGGAGTAAACGCTCATCGTGGGTGTGTCGAAAGGAAGAATGGGCTACGACACAACCTTTTCTACATTGTGTTTTGTGCCGGCATTGGCAACTCACGCAGCTTCACCTGCGGAGCTGCCTGCTGTGTGTTTTCGGTCAGGAGCCAAAGCTGGCAGCCCCTTGGTTGTGAATGACAGGATTCGACCTTCCAATCGCCTGACGAACGGCACGTACACCTAACGCAATGGAAGAAGTGATGCCACTCGATGGTTACCTCGAGTTGAAGCTGCAAAGACTTCAAGTACGTTGGGCAGGGAAAGAACCAGTCTAAGCAACTTCCGATGCACTGGTATCGATTCACGATGCGAAACATCGCCTGTCGAGTCGCATTGGAGTATTTCGTCAACGTCTTCCTGAGATTTGGAAATCTTGTTTAGACTAGACGACATCGTGACCATGACCTCTCCCGGCATCTCATCGGTTTGATGGAAAGTAGCGTGGTATCTTCAGCATCATACGGCATGAAGCGCCGTCGTTCTTTTATTTGCCAAACCATGAACGAAGGAAAACCTTCCCCCAAGCACACATCACCACACGTGTTTCAAGCCTGTGCATCCAGAACAATAATCCGTGAATTTCTTTTTGGAGAGTCTATAACCCAAGCCCCATGCAACTAATGCAAACCACGCACGCCATCCAACCCGCCAGCCCAATGCTTTGAAAAGTTCCTTCACCCGCCAGCCATGCTGCAAACAATTCGACTTGTCCCCCAGTTGTGGTGGACATCCGTCAGATTTCTTCTTTTCAGTTACCGGAACACCAAAGTTTATGTTTTGCCAGGTCCGTGAAACAAAGCTCGCAAGAGCTCCAAAAACAAGCCCCGAAAAGTCGGTACTGGGCAAGATCAGCCCATACCAATGGCTCTGTTCAGTCGTTACAGGCCACGTCTATTAATTACAGTGAATGCCGGGCAGTACATCACACGGCCATCAGGTCGTGACTGCTTTGTGTTCGTGTCGTTTACTTGCGCCGTCTTGTCTTCGGCGCCGGCTCAGGAGAGGGAGAGGGCCCAACGGCCTGTCTCTTCTTTGTCGTCTGCTTCCTGGGTCTTGGGGGAGGAGGGGGCTCAGAATGGAGGTGACCCAGTTCCTCCATAGCTGTTGTGTTCTCCCAAGACAGGCAGCGGTAATTCGTCGGTTCAGGCGTCGGCTCATGATAGCGGCCCCTTGTACTCATCCGCTTGGAGTCTCTCCTCTTCTCCTTCTTCTCCTCCTTCTCCTCGGGCTCTGCGCTGGCGAGGTACTTCTTGCGGTTTTCCATGTGCTTTACGATCTTGTCCTTGAAGGCCACAATCTCTTTCCTGAGTCGCAGTTCGTTGAATCCGCGAGGATCGAGCCACTTCAGAAGCTCGTCAACTTGCTCCGGCTCGCTGTAGAAGCCCCACTGACGCGCGTTGTAAACGCTAGTAGTGCCCTCTTCCAGCTTTTTGCGTTCCGGGACAGTCATGTCGAATTTGGTCTTGTACTCGGCCTGGTACTCGGGATCGGTGTCGATGTAGCCCTCGCGTTCCAGGTCGTCAGGTCCTTGAACCCATATGCAACCGTTGGCATATTCGGCGGCAGCGGTAGAGCTGTCCGGAAGCCCGCCGTAGGGCATTCCGTTCCGCTCAAACCAGTAGTACCTGTTCCAGAATCGATCCTTGCCAAGCACCCTGGTTCGACCGCAGTCTGCTTCGCGAAGGTCGTTGTCGATAACAGCAATTTCCTCTTCACACTTCTTGATGAACTCCTCCTTCTTGGTGATATCCTTGAGGACCTTGATGAACTGTTTCGACTGCTTGGGCACCTTCGCGGCCTCGGCCTTCTCTTTGCGCTTCTTTTCTTCTTCGCGCTTGCGCTGCCTCTCAGCAGCACGGTCGTTGGCACGACGGATATTTCTGCGGGGAGCGCCCTCTTCCTCGGAGTCGGCAACTTCATCCTCGGCATCCGCGACTGAGTCATCAGCATCGGCCATCTTGACGTCTTCATCTTGCTTTTCCGCTTCAGGAGGCGGCGACGGTGGCATGTTGTCGGGCAACAAGATCTTGCGCTGGTCGTTAAGAACACGCAGCTCCTCAAGTCTTGCGGGATGTTAGCACTCTCAGGTGAGATGGCGTTGACGTAACTCACGCTTGTTTCCTCTGACGCTGCCAGTCAATCTTCTCCTTGCGGAAAGCAGTCATCTGTTCGCTGCACTCCTCCATGTACGTGCGCATGGCCTTAGTTCTGGTGGTAAGCAAGCAGATGATTTGCAGTGCCTGGACGCGAAGGTTAACGTCAAGGTTGGCGTACTGCTCCCTGACGGTGTCCTGCGTGGGCTGCTCCACCTCCGGGGGAACGATCTGAGCGAGGAGGTCCTCGCATTGTTTCTCATGCCGTTCGTCCTTCGACAGCTGATGAAGCAGACCAACGATGATTCTCTCCCAGCCGCCATTTGCGAAGTTTCGCTTTCGAAGTTCTTCAATCCAGTCGTAGTCCTCGAGAACCTCGTCGGCGCGATGCTTGATTTCGGGCTCCACATTTTCGCTCTCCTTCTCAGCGGCCCTCGCCTCCGCAGCCAATCTCTCTGCCTCGGCCCTCGCCAGACTGCTTCTAGTGGCTCTAGCAGGCGGCCTGTCAGGTTCAGGTGTGGGCTCCTTTTCTTCTTCTTCGTCTTCCTCCTCAGAGTCGTCCTCCTCCTCGACTTCTGGCAGTGGGACATTGACCTTGCCACCGTCTGCCTCAGCGCTGACGAGCTGTTTCAAAACGGCGCAGTGAATCTCTTCGAATAGCTGAATCGTCGTCTCTTCGGATGCAGCGCACATCGCTTCAACAAAATCGTCAAATGTAAATGAGTCCAGCTTGAAAATCTCGCAGTAGACGTTGAGCGTATCCCACGTCTCCAGGAACAAGCCGACTGACTCCATCGAAATCTTGTCCTGCGGGCCAGCGCTGCCCTTGGTGGCATCATCAGTCTCGGCTGGAGGGTCCTTGCAGAAGAACGACAGCGGCGGTCTGACAACACCCTCCCTCATCGGTACCTGCAAATCTTCGATGGGATATTTTGGCGGCGGAGGCGGTGGGGGTACTTCGGGAGCAGCCATGGAGTGCTGCATTTGCTGGTTTCTGAAGTTGAGAGGGAGCTGGAAGGGATTCTTATGAGGAGGCGCCTGAAATACGCCTTCGTGTCCAGCAAGCATGCCCTGCGAACCCTTGCCGTCGAAATCCGGAGATTGGTGCTGCAGCTTGCCCTTCTGGTTCTTTGGTGCAGGTTTCAGTTCCGGTAACCTAGCCGGCCCGTTCTGCATAGCTCCGTTTACACCGTTTGCTCCGTTTGCCTCTTGGCCATGCGGCTGGTTTGCTCGCTTCTGTGCCTGGATCTGTTTCCGCTCCATCAACTTTGTATCGTAGCGCAGGTGAGCCGGGACCCGAGAGTCGATGTGGTATTGTGCCGCATAGTCCTGCTTGACGAGCCATGGGGCGCCGTTCCATGCCTCGCGCGTCACCGTCTTCTTGATGAAAGAGCGTAGGACCGACTTCGTAAAGATCTTGCGATCGCGCCAGATGTGATCGTCGTCAACCACAGCTTCGGCGCCGGGTCTCTCGTCGAGGCTGACCGTGTACCTAGTGTAGGGAGGAGTCAAGGTACCATCGGGCAGCACCTTGCCTCCAAACCGGGTCTTTTCTCTGACAACGCCCTGCAACCTCTCTCCGTCTGCCGTGCTGACCGTGACTGCTTCGCCAGGGTAGTAGTCCGCCCTGAACTCTTCAAAAACCATGTCTACCAGGGTATCAATTCGTGAGACCGTTTGGAACTGTACGCGTCGAAGCACCGGGCCCTTGAGGGCTTCGGGGAAGGCCTGCTCGACTTCTTCGGCGCCAGCAAGCTATCGCGTGTTAGTGTCTGGGTGTGGGATGGCGTCTTAGCACAAACCTCGCTCTTGAGAGCTTCGAAAAACGTCAAGCCAGAGTGCCCTGTGATCTGGCAAATGAATCGGCGCTATGCGGTGTGAGCAAGTCTTGGCCCATAGCCCCACCTAGACTAAACATACCTGTTTGTAGAAATCCATTCTTCACCGAGTTAGCTCGGAATACCCACCAGAGCGCAAAAACGGGGAGCTCACCTGGTTAAATAGTCTTCATAATGGGCGAAGACTTCACCGGTCTGCGGTATGTGCCAGACCTGAGGGCTTACATCAGTATTCGTGGCATCGTCCGTGAAGTTCAATTTTCGAACCTCTGCATTGTCATCCTTAATGTCCTTGGGCGGCAAGAACTGCACCGGTTTGCGCTTGAATAAGACCTGGATTGCAAGTCAGCGGCGCGCGCTCCCTCGGGGCGCGTACGGGGTCCGTACCATGGTGGCGGTGGGCTACAAGGGCATGGTCCAAAAGTCGAGGTCCGAAGGCGCAACGGGGCTGTATTGCAGCCTTCCTTCTCTTAAACCGGTGTAAGTGGTGTTAGAGACTCTCGAGAAGCATCTGCCGGTCGATAGCGGCGCGTCGTGCTGGTCGTGGCGGGTTGTTGTGGTCGCGGCCGGAGGGGGCGGAGGCGCGGTCGAGGTGTCGGGCAGGGGAGAGCGGGTTCGGCGGTGCACTTACACGCGAGTTGGCGGACGCGGTGCGGGTCGAACAAGACGTGTCAGGGCGGTAGATGTGGTTGCAAATGGCGATGTTGAGGGTGGTTGTGGTCGCGGGCTAATGGAGGAAACGCGCAGCCTGCGAGTCGTGGGTGAAACGTCGAGGGAAAAAAAACAAAAAGGTGGGAAGAGAAGTGGTGAGCTTGGGGAGGGAAAGGAAAAGGGAAAAAGACGAAGAGCGCCAGTAAAAGCGGTCCTGGCCCACGCCCGCTTGGCCCGTTCGGCCCACGGTGCCTCCGCATCCCATCTCCCAGAGCGCTGCTCACCAGGCCTCCTCACCCTCCTCCACCCGCCACGACTCCGTCCACCTCGGGAATCCCACACCCGCGTCGGCCACCCACGATTTTGTACTCGTTGCACTCGCCGCCGCCGGAGCAATCGATTGAGCACTCAAGTGACCGAAAAGACTCCAGTTTCGTAGATTTATCCTCATATATGTCATGTGCACCGTCCGGCCTTGACGGGTAGGCTGTTTTTCGTCAATCACCTCCTCGGGATCGCACCCGGAGGAGCACCGTTTTACCACCACAACGCCTTAAAATTTACTTCCAAATGCTTCCGTGGTAAATTTGATATGATTCGTTTATATCTGATCTTTTTTGTATGCCTCCGACAGACGGGGCTCGAGAAAAGTCGCGATATCAAGGCCGGACTGCTCCGACATGGCCACTCCGGGCCGCCGAGCTCCGTGTAAGTGATTTCCTTACAAGTGCATTCCAGAGCAGTCAATTAGGCAAAAACCGATTCTGCATGGCCAAAACTGTGCTCGACATGCGTTTGTTTTGCTCCTCCGTTTGCTGATGGCATACAATGGGTTGTGTCCAAGGGGCCCACGACCCCCGGTCCCCCTGCTCAGCCGTTAGCTCCAAAATGTTGTTTCTCGCCTGGGACATGGCTGCTAGTGGATCTGGGTGCTGCTGTCAGCCTCCAGACACGTGAGTTTCTGCATTTTGATTGGCTCCTGTCGACCAGGCCCCACGGGACGAAGCGTCTCTTTTAGACTTCCGGCAACTGGCCGTCATCACTGGCACGCAGAAGTTTCGCCCATGGGCACAGTCTTTGTCTTATTTTCGTCTTTTGTACACGATTAATATGAACAACCCATCCCTTAGAAAGCGATTTTCCACACTTTTATGACGTGAAGTAAACCACCATGAACCCGAGCCAACTGCCGACGACCCCCACCGCGCAGTACGAGCTCGTGAACATTAGCGGCAGGAATTCATACCGCTTCCCAAACACTATCTGGTGCAGCAGTGAGCAGTACAGAATCAACGGGATGCTGACTGCGATATACAGCGTGCTGAATCGATCAAGCAAGAAGAACCTGGCCTTTCTGGAAGCCGGCGCCAATCGGTCAAAGGTCAGGAGGAACAGAATCAGCCAGAAGATGGTGTAAACCGTCTTGATTGGGAATTCCGCCGACGTGAACAGGAGGGGGAAGAGGGAGACGTGCCCAGCGACAGCCAATGGTCGGAATGCACTGAGGTAGCGGCGATCCTTGAGCGCAATAAGGCTGAAGGGAATGATGACGAGAAGAATGGCCTTCTCGTGCACATGCCATCCGAAGAGGAATGAAGCGTAGCCGCACAGAGTCACCGCCCCAATAAAGCTGTCCCAGGGCAAGGGTGTCTGGGCCTGGAAGAAGAGCTTGATCAGAGGCAGCACCTGGAAGAAGAGCGTGAGAGCGAAGCAAGTGCGTGGACTGATTTCTGGCAGCACCGCAAAGGCTGTGTCACCCACGAGTCCTCTGGTGACACTGTTGATGGCTTCGGCCTTGACAGGGAGATTGAGCCTGGGTGCCACTAAATTTCTGTCAGCATGCTCCTGTGGAATAGTCATGGGTCAGTGGATGACCTACCATAAATGAGGACGCGGTCCGCGAAGGAGTACAGAGCCCAGACATTGGGGGCCCAGTAGGCATGGCAAAGACCACGCGAGAACGGGAAAAGGCGGCTCATCATCTGTGGTATCTGATTCAGAGCTGCAAACGGTCCAAATGCGGCACCAAAGATGGCCGCAATACCACCTCCCAGTTTGATGCAGTTGAGGAACTGGATTCTGAACATGGACTTGGGCGACAAACAGTAGGCACGGAGAAGAAAGACAAAGTAGGCCGGGGCGAGGTACAGATAGATGTGCTTCATGCACAGCAACGCAGCAAACACCAGCCCGCTGCCCAGCAAGCCCGACTTGGACCTCGCCAGAACGAGGGACAGGATGAGCACACCGTACATGGCGCCATTGTACTGGAAGTGGATGTGGTCAATGATCAAAAGACCAGGGGAAAGAAGAATTGAGATGGCAGCAGCCTGGGCAGCACGCCTCGTTCCTCCCGTCGCGGTCTCAATGAATCTAGTAACATCCCATATAAGCTGTTGTTCTCATCCCGAAGGACAAGTGGATGCACTCACCGCTGCAGCGCATAGACTAGGACCAGCTCCGAAACAATGACAGTCCATCTCTGGAAGTATACCGTCTGCCAGCTGTCGTATTCCAAGTTGTAGATCTTGAGCATGGCCGGGTCGACGAGCTTCGCGACCTGGGACATGACCCACTCGAAGTAGGCGAAGAAGGGAGGGTAGTCGAGGGTCCATTCCGAGGTCTTCTCGTAGTACCACTTGGACAAAGGCAGGCTGTTTGTGATGGCGAGCCAGTTCCGGTGGACTTCGAAGTCGGTGGATTTGCTTCGCGGCAGGTCAGCGACGGTGGCTTCTCGGAGGTGTCGGTCGGCGGTCCACTTACTAGGCCGGGAAGAGGAGGACCTTGAGCGCGCCGGCGACAAGCGCGCATTGGGAGAGGGTTGGGTATGATTCAGCCATTGTGGCGCGTTCCAAGGGCTGATCAGCAGGTTGTCCGCATTGAACAGGGCGGTGCCGTGAGAGCTTCAATTTGACGTGGTGACAGAGCTGAAGCTGCCCGGCAGGTGGGAGGAAAATCACAGGCCACCTTCACTTTCGTCAGGGGTCCTGCTCTCAAAGCTGCAGCTTGCCATTTTGGAGAAGGCGTGGACTAAGCGATGGACAGGGGTCCGTTTTGGGGTCCGTGCAGAAATCGCGGTGAAACCAGCCCCGACTTCTAGAAGTGGGTCAGGGAAGCTTCAGACATAGATGTGGCTGGTGCATGCTCAAGCCACAGATAGAGAGCTCCACGCCACAATTGTCTTTACCTTAATGCAAGGAACCGCGCGAGCCCAATCGACACAGCTCGGGCCATGCCTACCTACCTACGACGCGGAGGTGGTGGACCAGGGTCCCTTCTATTTCGTGACAGTCTCCAGTAAAGGCTCATGCTCCGTCTTAGACAGCGGAACAGTACCCAAGCTTCATCTCTAGAATCCATCATCACGAGACCCCACGACCTCCTGAGGGAGACTAGACATTTCTAGCATTTCTATATTAAATCTAGCAAAGCCGGAGGCGAATAAAGAATCATTGGCCTGCCGTGCTCTCCATGCAAGCTGATTTTTATTTACTCCTTAGCTCAATCCGCTTTTCGGAAGCCAACGCCGACAAACAGCCTTCCAGAAGGGGCAGTGTGGTCCATCCACAGCAACACAGGAGCTTCACAGCGAGTCTTTGACACTTTTTTGTGCCAACCTGTCCTCAACCCACAGACACCGCACCACCACCAACGACCCCTGCCTCGAGTTTCTCAATTTGGCGGCCCTCTAACCATCTTCGCCATTCCCACGCTTGTTTGGATCCCGCGTCTTCTGCATTTCGTATTTTCTCTTCAATTCTGCATCCTTTTCAGGAGCTTGCTTCTGTGATTTAATACGCAATTGATCGACCCTGTGGGCGCGTACGGCCGGCTTCGTTATTCCAACTCTTTGATACCCATCCACGCCCTCTCTCCTCTCCCCACCATTTCCACCACCTCACATAGCTCCCGCGTGCCACCTCACCCTCAGTCGCAATGCGTGTGTCGCAAGCTCCTCTGAGCTCGACGCTCGCTTTTCTTCTCGGTGCGAGCTTGACACAAGCTCAGTACCTCATCAATGAGCTCAGCTTTGGCTACACTGGCAGGTAAGAAGGCCTCTAGCCGCATGTTTCCAGCCCGCCCACGTACGGCCGATCTCCAAAAGCTCCCACTAACCACGACGTCTAACAGCATATCGCCCAACAACGATGGCCACGTTCCCAACTTTGTCCTCCAAGGACAACCAAACCAGCCCGAAATCCTCTCCAACAAGATCATCCTCACCCCCGTCGCCCCCGGGAACCAGCGCGGCTCCATCTGGAGCACCCAGAAGGTGATGCACAGCAACTGGATCGCCGACATCGACTTTCGTGCCAATGGCGGCGAGCGCGCCGGTGGAAACCTCAACATCTGGCTCACCAGTGGTGGTTCCAACGATGTTGGCATGAGCTCAGCATACACTGCAGGCCGCTTCGACGGTCTCGTGCTTGTCGTCGACGGTCACGGCGGTACTGGTGGCATGGTTCGCGGCTTCTTGAACGACCGCTCGACCGACTACAAGGCCCAGAGTGACATTAGCGGCCTTGCTTTCGGTCACTGCCAGTACCACTACCGCAACCTTGGCCGCCCCAGCCAGATTAAGCTGCGCCAGACCTCCAGCGTCTTCAAGGTCGAGATCGACGGACGCCTTTGCTTCGAAACCGACAAGGTCAAGATCCCTCCCGGCTACTCCTTCGGTATCACCGCCGCTAGCGCCGACAACCCGGACTCTTTCGAGATTTTCAAGATGGTTGTCATGTCCGACTCGCTTCACGCCAGCGAGCAGCAAAACCAGGGCCACCAACAGCAGCAGCAACAGCAACAGCAAGCCCACGAGCAGAAGGCCAACCAGGGTCAGCCGAACAACCCCCGCAGCGGCAACGAGGACCCCATCGACCTCAACGCCATTCCCGACAGCCCTGCCGATGTGATCACCTCGTCCAAGGCGCAGTTCGCCGATTTGCACAACCGTCTTCAGTCGGTGAACCACCAGATCGGCACCATCTACCGTTCTGTCAACCAGTACAACCAGCACGCCGAGAACCGCCACGCGGAGACCTCGCAGATTCTCGACTCGCTCCGCACGGAGCTGCGCAAGATCGAGAAGGTCTACAGCATTGAGGACCGCATCAACGCCCTCGAGCGCGAGATCCGCGCCATGCGCACCGATCTCAACCTGCAAATGAAGAACACGGAGCACTCTCTCAAGGGCTACATGAGCGAACATCACTCCACCCTGTCCTCGAACATTGTCAACGCCGCTCCTGGTCACGGCAAGCTTATCCTCGTCATTGTCGGGTCTCAGGTCGTTCTCGCTGTCGGCTACGTCCTTTACAAGAGAAGAAAGAACTCGATGCCCAAGAAGTACTTGTAAGGTGACGAAGCTGAGGTCCGCAAAGTCAACATTTCAGAGATGGCGTGTGTGGAGTTGTCTTGTATAAATCATGTACGATTGGTTACATCATGTGAATTTTGGCCAATGATGGACGCCGTGCTACTGCAACGGGAAGTTGTTGTCCTTTAGTCCCGTGTAGCGTCTCGGGCGACGAAGACATATAAAACGGTGAATACACAAGAGGCGAGTCGAGTAGGGTCGATGACGACGAGAGCAAGTGCAGGCGTCGGTGTAAGAAATCGAAAATTTTCCAAGTTCATATCGCAAAGTTCCTGCTATCTCATCAAGTGTCTGAAGATTGAATGTTCGTTGACGCGTACGACGCCTAGTACAGACTGAAGAGCGTGTTAGTAGAGTGGACGCGGCCTGGGTCTAACCATCTTCGACATTGCCAGAAAAACGAAGGCTGTTAACAGATCGAGTCTCAGCCGCGCAGATTTCACATTCAGACATTTCAATGCGACTGCGATTGTTTTGCCCCAAATCAAATAATAAGTGGGAGAGCAGATTCCTGTATAAAGGGTCCGGGACCATGATTTCCTAGCCTTGGTTCTCATTTTTGACAACCGAGGTTCTGGGTCGAACAACCGCATATCCAGCAGGACCTTGTTTGCGTTGGACCTTCCAAGTCAACCAGCCGTACCAACTTACCAACCGTCTCAAACCTTGAGCGTAGGATATCCTTTTCAAGCCAACTAGTGGAGTAAAAAACGATGTTTAAAACTTCCAAGTCGGAGTAGCGATACTGTTGATGCGGGGTTCCCCTCACGACTCGCCCTCTTGGCTCGAACTACCGATCACAGCTTCCTTGGGAATCTGGGGCATATTCCGGGGTAATGCAAACCGAACGGGCGTCGTGGAGTTGATGCTCCCCATCAAAGCGCCACTTCCCCAGACTCTTACCCCAGATTGTTGGGTGCGCCCTCCTTGTCCTCGGTGTATCATTGTGGACAATTTAGACCCAAGATGCTTGACGCAATGACACAGCCCAGCCCGCCGGGACCTAGCGGCCTTGGATGACATGTATATGAACGTGGTGCTGGCTTTACCCGCTCTGCCGTCTGCGTCCCATGTCTTTGGCATTGCGAGATATATAACGGTTCATCTCAGGATGTTGGCTTTCTCAGTCTCATTGGCAAGAGTGAAGTTTTCTGACAATCTTAAGCATGACAAAGACAGAGGACCAGAAGCCAGAAATCGCCCTTGAGCACGCCGACGATGTCGGACTCGAGAATCAACATGACAACCCCAAGGACGTGACCCTCGATGCCGCCGCCAAGGGCCAGGGCGTGTCGGGTTACGAGACCTTAACATTGTGGGAGACTTTCAAGGCGTTCAAAGTATGCTCCGCTACTTGTTTTGCTGTTGCATTCAGCGCGGCGACAGATGGTTATCAGATTGGGTAAGTGTTCTGTGTTTCGTTGTTCCCAGGAACCGGGTATGATAAGGAGACATCCACATGAGACTAACAACAACGTAGCATCAATGGCAACATCATCGCCAACCCAGGCTTCATCAACCAGTTCGCAACGGAAACCACCTCGCGCGGCGAACCCAACCTCGCCGCACCCATCCTCAGCGCCTGGTCTTCGATCATGTCCGTCGGCCAAATCATCGGCATGACAACTGTCCCCTTCCTCTCCGACCGCTTCGGCCGCAAGGGCGCCATGTATTGGTACTGGTTCATCCTCTCTATGAGTATCCTCTGCGAGTCCGTGGCCCAGACCTGGCCCGTATGGCTAGTTGCCAAACTGCTCGCGGGCGTCGGCGTGGGCTGCCTACAGTCCACCGTCCCGACCTACATCGCCGAGGTCGCCCCAACGAGAATCCGCGGCGGGCTACTACTAGCCTACAACTTTTGGTTCGCCCTCGGACAGTTCTTCGCGCCCGTCGCGCTGCAGGTGATGTCGCAGTACGCCCCAGAGGACTGGAAGACGCCCATCTACACGCAGTGGAGCCAGATCGGCCTCATGATCATCATCTACGTCCTCGTCCCGGAGTCGCCCGCCTGGTGCGTCACCCGCGGCAAGCTCGACGCCGCCCGCAAGTCATTGCGCTGGCTGTACCGCGGCGTCGAGGACTACGACGTCGAGCAGCAGCTGCAGCTCCTCGTCATCGCCGTCGACCACGAGATGGAGGTCGCGCGGTCTCAGGCTAACGTGGAGTGGTACGCCATCTTCAAGGGCGTCGACGGCAAGCGGACGGTGACGGCGCTGTGGACGCTCATGACGCAGCAGTTCGTGGGGCTGACGCTGTTCTCGACATTTGCGAGCTACTTCTTCAAGCAGGCGGGCATCAAGGACCCGTTCCAGGCGACGTGCATCACGTCCGGGATCAACATCGTGAGCGGACTGGTGTTCATACTGATTGCGGACAAGGTCGGGCGGAGATGGATCTCGTGCAGCGGGTCGACGTTGTCGTGGGCTGCGTGTATGGCTATTGGGATTCTCGGGGTTGTGCCGAGACGGGGGCCGACTTTCGTCTTGTTGGTCTTCTTTGCGTGTCTGTGGAGTGAGTTGACAACTTGACCTTTGAGCGGGTGAATGCTGATGATATTGGGCTAGATATCGGAATGACTGCGAATGGAGCTACCGGCTGGGGCTTCATCGGCGAGATCTCTTCGCAAAGGCTTCGGCCTTACACGGCTAGGTTCGGAGCTGCCTCTACATGCGTTGCGGGCGTGGTTATGAACGTGCTGACCCCGTACATGGTGGACGGAAACCAGTGGAATTGGGAACTGAAGACGGCCTGGTTCTACACCGGCGTAGGACTTCCGTTCGTGGTGGCTATGTGGTTCCTGATTCCCGAGACCAAGGGGTACGTCTTCCCATCTGAATCATTTGACAAACATACTAATGATATCGCAACAGGCGCTCCGCTGCGGAGCTGGACGAATTATTCGAGCGCGGCATCAAGCCTTGGAGATTCCATAAGACGCTCACGGCGACGGAGCGTCTCGTCAATGCAAGTCACGATCAAGAGGTTGTCATGTCAGAGAAGAGGGATCATTGATATTTTGTGTATATTCAACCTTGAGGCTGTTATTGTGTCATAATACTGCCCCAAGTCATGGGAAACCCTTCTCGGATCAAAACCCATGCCTTGTTTACAGACAATTCCTAGCACCGCTTAGCAGTGCTTTCTCTACATGCCCATTCAGAGGTCTCCAAACATGTGCGAAGCGATCTAAATGTGTAAGCATCGAAAGCGAACAACTAGAACCGCAGCGCTTCTTCCCTTCCCTTCCTTTCTCCCCTTCCATTCCCTTCCCTTTCCTGCAGTCTTTGACTGCACCACGATGTAAATGAAATGAAATAACAGGCCGCGCAGCAGTTTTTTTTAAGTTTTTTTTTTAAGTTTTTTTCTTCTTCTTTTTTTCTTTTGGGTAAACAGGTAAATCAAAGGCAATCGCTAAAATCAGTCGCTGGGTGTTGTTCAAAAGTGGCGTTCAGCCGGTAGTGTGACTTTGGTGGTGGAGTCCCAAGAGTTCTTCCTGTCGAGTGCTGCGTAGTCTGTATAGTAACGCAAGCATCATCTTGTTCGACGCTTGAAATGGCATTGTAGCCAATGATGTTTGTGCCGAAAGCGATCCTGGTAGCGCCGCGGTCTTGGTCAGGCAGGCGACGCATTCTAGGATGAGTGGCACATCGGTCTACCACGAGGTTTGTGTTGTTGTTATAAGTGATCCGAGTAGCGCAACGGCCCTGATGAGGCGGCGGGGCATTCAAGGATGAGGTGGTGACTGTAGTATTGGTCTACTACATTGTTTGTATTGCTGTGAGCGATCCTGGTAGCGTCACGACCTTGCTTAGGTAGGCGACGCATTCTAGGATGAGGTGGTGACTGTAGCGTTGGTTTACCACGAGTGTGTTGTTTGAAGCGATCGTAGGAGCACAAAGGCCTTGCGTTTGTTTGAGAGGAGCTCTACCGACAGGATGTATTTAGGCGGCAACGCATTCCAAGATCAAAGTGATCCCGGTAGTGTTACGACCCGGTGTGGTTGTTATCCTGCCGGTATAGTAGACTGCTGGATGTTCCAGGCTGGTGGCTCCGCAAGTGCGAGGTAGTCTCCATTTGTCGGTCTGAGGAGACCTGATCGCTGAAGCGCCGCTGGCGGCATGTAAGTCGTTGGAAAGGCCCTGTGTAGAACCACGTCCTCCATAGCTGGCTGGAAGGACGCTGGTACTGGCCAACGACTTGGTGTGAAGGAGAGCGGCTGCCAGGGAAGTGTTCGAAGAGTGCATGTCCTATAACGTGCGGTTGGTGTCCGAAGAGGTGTCCGAGGAGGTGTTGGGTTTTTTCTTCTTTTTTTTCTTTTTCGGGTGGGATGCTGGAACGGCATTATCGTCAATGCCGATCCAGTCCTCTCCAGAGTTGGACTCGCGTTCTTTGGCAGGGAACTAAGCCGACTTAGCAGGCTTGGTGACGCTGCTTCTTTCAGGTCTATGCGTAGACCATGGCACCGGCCTGGGGCATCAGGCCAGGAGGGTATGTTAGCCCATGAGTCTGCATGGGGTGCTGCTGATAGTAGGCCTGGGGCCATGCCAGACTCATTGCCGCCTGGTATGCGGGAAACAAGTCCAAACCAGGCGGCGTGGGCGGTCTGAAGGGGCTTGGGTGTCCTGAGTTAATTGGTGTCAGGACGGAGGAAGGAACCCAAAGCCCATGTTCATTGTAAGACCCTATCATGGGCCCCTGAGAGAGCGATGGTGCGGGCTGAGGACTAGGCGAACGACTTGGCGGAGGGGAGCGGCCATTGAAGGAGCGGAGTTCGTGGTCGTCAACGGTGACCCTGTACTCCTTCATCGTGTCTGGCATCTCAGTCGGGACGGCCCCCTTCCTTGTCGAGCAGCGGCGAACTGCTTTGGCGAGCTGGTCTGCCCTCTCGTTGCCTTCAACGCCCACATGGCCCGGGCACCATCGGACTGCGGTTCTGATACCCTTGGCCTCTAATTTGGCGGATGCCGCAACGGCTCTTTGGACCAAGGGATCATCGTCCGACGCGTCGGCCCTCATGAGTGAACGGATCGCGTCCTTGCAATCCGTGAAGATGTTCACTTGTCGAAGGTCGGGGACCGCGCGGGACAGGTAGAGGGCGGTCTCGAGCCCGAGAGCCAAGGCGTACAGCTCTGCCACCAGGAAGTCCGGGCACTTGATGAGCCTGTACGTGCTGGCTGTCCAGTCGGGGCTGAGACCGGGGCGGGGTTGCCAAGTAACGGTGGCTCCCGCGGGGTTGTCCAGTGTTGAGTGACCGCTGGGACCACTTCCCCACGACTCTTTGCCAGGAAAAGAGGCATCCGTGAAGAGATTGAGAGCGCGGGGCGTGGGCTGGTCGTGTTCAGGAATGGCTGCCATGGCCCGCTCGCGAGGCTCAACCCAAAGGTCGCCGTGGAAGCGGGTGGGCGTAGGCTTGCATCGAATAGACAGGCCACAGTCGAATTGAACATAGAAACGGGGGCTTCTGGAGGCCACCTCCCGCTTCTGCTGAGAAGACTCTCGAGATACTTCGCTAGAGGTCATACTGACCACTTCGAGACAGACAGGGTAAAAACGGTGTATGTATGTGAAGGAGGTTGTGTATGGCGAGAGATGTGTGTAACGAAAGTTGTATCTGGTGAGAGTTGTGTGTAACGAGAATTGTATCTGCTGGAAGCGAAATAGAAATCAAGCTACGATGAAGAGAGAAGGAGAGATTTTAGGAGGACCAGAACATGAGAGAGATTGGGGTTTTATAGGGATTCATCGAAGGAGTCGTGAGAGCTTGAAGGGTCAGATTTCTCGCATTCAGGGACTGGAGAGGTCTCCCAAACATAGACCACCTTTTCAGGAACCCGTAACCTTGTTTTCAGGCACAGAAAAGTCTAACTTCAAGCATCAATTGCCAGAGATCTTTTCAGGAACTGGCATCTTTCATGCTAGGTACCCGTAACCCTGATTTCAGGTACAGAAAAGTCTAAATTTGTGACCTGGTAGGTCGATGGCCAAAGAGGTGGAAATTCATGCCTCCGGGGGAAGGACGGATTGAAGGTGGTACGAGGAAACGAACGCCTGGTTAGTTGGTCGGATCGTGAGCGAGCGAGAAACGACAAAAAGGCATTTGGTGATATTCCTCGTCACTTTCATTGAGATTTTGGCGGGCCATGAGGGCTTGTCAGTGTGTCATTCTTGATAATGTTAGATGCCTACACTATCAAGGGGGACTCCATCTACCAGAGAGTTTCTGGTAGGATATCTGGTGTACCGAGAGACCACAACTTTTACTGCTCTTAATGGACTACCTTTCCAGTGGACTCTAATACTACCGTCCTCCTCCTTGCCACCGTTGTCGTCCTTGCTCGTTGTAGTTGGCATCGTCATCGTCCCTGCTATGTTCTTCGTTCAAAATTAGCTTTGTGTTCGAAAATGGTGTGACTGGACATATATCTACCCTCCTGACTTGATCAACTGTGGATTATGCGGTTGTTTCTCACGAGAGAGATAAAAGGTGCCTTCCCAGAGAGGTTGGACCCGTAAATGACGTCATGGGAATACAATTATTCCTTCAAACCCGCAGTCTTACTTTGTTTTGTCAAGAAATCTACTTGATAGAGTCGTATTCCAGTCGCAGAGTGTCAATGTGCTATGCAAGCCCACCAACCGGCTCATGTAAACTCACTTACACGCTGGCGAATGAAGACGCCGGCTCCCCTGGCACCGCTGGTCTGGTATCCAGGTACTCTCGAGCTAAACTCTATTCGGACTGCAGCCACCCCCGCATATTCCCAGTTAGGCAACCAGGCTTACCCCAGGCACTTCAGCATTTGACAACACCACTCCGAGTCCACATCGAACCTGTCCTTGATGGCGCCCAAAGAAAAACCCGGGACCGGAATCTTACAAATCAAGCAGTACCTGTTGAGATACAGTGACTCTCTAATCTATGAAAGTTCAACCCTGAGCCTTTCAACCAGCAGCTACACGAACATTCCATAGAGTCACCCCCTACTGCTCAAGGTGATCCATCACACGATGTCAGACCCCAGATCTCAGGGTACAGAACCCGGTCTGTCGCTGCGGTTTATCGACCCGGCTCACAACGAGACGAAAAAGATGAGGGCGCACAAGAAGAGCCGAGGCGGCTGTGGCGCCTGCAAGAAGAGGAAAGTCAAGGTGCGTTCCCTCCTGGTGCTTTACGAACCCGTCAGGCTTCTGACGATCCCAAGTGCGACGAGCAAACACCCTGCTCCAACTGTATCAGACGGAACGAAACATGCGAATCAACCCACAAATCCTCCGCTACTCCTGAAAAGGACGCCTCACCCGCATCCTCCCGAACGCCACACCTCTCTGGACCGGTAAACCTTGTCCACCTGGAGCTCTTCCATCACTTTCAGCACGTTACGGTTCCTACTCTCTGCTTTTCTGAAGTATGGGGCCCGGCGACGTCGCTTGCTTTCAAGGTGAATATTCCTTGCTACCTTTGAGGAGAAGGGACAGTTGACTCACGGGACTGGCAGGAAGAGTACCTGATGACCGCCATGCTGGCCACCTCGGCGCGACACCTTAGCGCCCTGCACCCAGACGAGCCGCTGTACGATGAAGCTGCACTGGCACTCCTGTCTCGCAGCTGTGCTGGCTTTAGTGCCGCCCTCGACCGGGACGATGGCCGTGGCATGCATGACCCGCTGTTTTTCACGGCCATGTTGATCCACTACCTCACGTGGTGCAACTTAGACTTCCTGGAAGACGAGGGGAAGCCGGCTGACGGCCGCCGATTGGACCTCAAGGGTGACCGGCTATTCCTCCTTAGCTCCGGTGTGAGGGTATTCCTGTCCAGCACAAGGGCCCAAGGCCCGGATAGCATTTTCGCAAACATGTCGTCGATATCCCAATGTAGTGCTCTGGAAGATATCGTAGCGAGCCAGGGCATGGACTGTGAAGGCATAGTGGCAGATTTCATGAGACGGTATGACGAATCATCAACTAGCCAAATACAGCTCTCCGCCCAGGCGACAAAACAGCGCGAGGCTTACCACGCCATCGTCACGCGTCTCTCCGTCATCCTCGCGCTCTGGAGGCACAGAAAGACCAACTCGTCGCCACCGCAAAGAGCCGGTCTTGAGCGGTACATCCTCTCGTTCCCGCTCTTTTGCGTCGGCACCTTTCTAGAAATGATTGTCAGCAGTGACACGAGGGCACTGCTGGTGTTGTACCACTTTTATCGAACTTCAAGGCTGCTGCTGGGATCCGAGGAGTCTTGGTGGGCGTCGAGGAGGCTGAATATCATGGAGAACTCAACTAAGCAAGAGTTCGAACGACGGCATACATCTGTCGCTGTTAGCGACTTCCAATGACGGCAATGGATACTTCTCATGAGGACAAACGCATCGACAACGTGGATAATACGACGTTTGTTATTTTCTGGGTATCAGTTCTAATTCGACATAAATGAATGTAAACTCCAAGGCCTGCTGGCTGTGATAAGCGACGGCCCAATGCAACTCCTAAAGCCGACTATTTCGACTGGTTCCTGCTCCACAATGCTTGCGTGACCAGTCCCGGGGCTCCCAAGCCGAGCTCATACGGCAACCTCGTCCGTTGCTCCCTGTTTGACGAGTTCGTCGGCAAGTACGGCGGCGGCGGGGACGCACTCCTCGCAGACGACGCCACGGATGAGACTGGGGATACTGGCGTAGCGAGCCCTCCCCCCTGAAGGTAGGAGCTCAAGTCAGCGGCCGACATCCCGGGTACGCCGCCCGGGTAAGTTCCGTCGGGGACCTGGCGAGCTTGCCGCGGCACGGCCGGCATATCCGCGGACGAGGCTGAACTGACTGAGCTGGCCGGCGATGAGGGCCTGATTATCTCGTACTGCTGCGCCGAAGATGCACTTCGGATCAGACGGTTGGACGATGTCATGGCCGCCATCTCGAGATCGTCATCCAGCGTGATGCCCGGCCCCGGGACGACTCCGATTAGGCCATCGATTTCGTTAAACTTGTGCATATCGTCCTTGTCAAAACGGCCCATAGGAGGGAGGTTGACAGAGTCCTTCAGTTGCGAGCCTACTCTGAACATCGCAAACGAATCGAGTGTGTTTGTCCATGTCGGCAGGGTGCAGATGTACCAGACGAGCAGGGCGAGACTGATTGCCTGAAAGGCAATGAGCGCGCTGAGCATGACCGTCGCCCCGAGGCTGTATTTTGGTGCAACGAAAGCCGTGCCAGTGAGGTTGTAGATCGTTCTTGCCGCGTCGTTCGAAGCTGCATCCTGCAGGACGGCAGCATTGGACAGGTACATGCCGACCCCGAGAGTGCTTTGAGCCACAGTCAAGTGACGCAGACCCTGTGCGATCCGGAAAAGCGACTTGGGAAGCTTCTTCAGCGTGCATCCGTTGTAGATGGAAGGGTACCATGTGTCGAATTCGTCGTTTTTGGAGTTGTAAGGCATCTGCCAGCCATGGAGAGGTGCGGGCAATGCGCAACCCTTCTTGGTGGCATCGCGGACTGAGTCATCGGTCAAAGTGAGGTTGCCGGGCATTTGGCCATCGGGAAAGGTTTGGCCGAGGAAGGCGAGTACGACTTGCGGGTACGATTCGGCGCCGAAGAGGGCCTCTACAGTCGTCCTCAGCGGGCCCTGAGACGAAGTCCATCCCCCGAATACGTCGCGATCCCACTCTTGATCCGACCTGCAGGGGGTTAGTATCAGGCTCAAATTTTGGCATGTTTGAACTCACTCGCTGGTGATGAGGTTGCCCGCCCAGTCGTAATCGTGGTACTGGGCCTTCATCACCTCATCCGAGGGCCACCCGTCGATAATGCCTGACTGATTAAGGTTGGTGTAGAAGTTACCAAGCTCGAAGAATGCACGGGTTGTTTTGGCCGTGCACTTCAGGGTGACATTCTCCGCTGAGTCTGACACGAAATCGGAGGCCTGGGATGCCTCAGGGCTGATTTGCGCATCGATGAACACGACTTCGTCAATGTCTTGACGTCGACGAGGGGGAAGCAGCGCTCGCTCAACTTCGGGGTTCTTGGAGTCATCAGGCATGCAAACCTTGATGGTGACGCCGAATCCTTCAAGAGTGGTTGAGTAGCCGACACAGTCCGAAGGAAAGTCTTCACGAGTCGCAACTTGGCAGTCAGCAGTTGAGTTGAGTCTCATCGAGTGTTGCCGGAGCGGTCCCGTTGTCGTTCCTGCGGGCACGGACGAAACCCAGAAAGCGTCGTTGTACTTGTGGTCTGATCCAGTCACAAAGCTTCTGTCGGTGTTTCCGTCGCGCCACAGGTTCTCCTGGACGTCAGCTGACGTGATGCTGGCCAGCTTGGATCTCACTGGACTGATGATGTTGGGGAAGTCGGTGGAAACCCTCAGCAAAGCCGGCTCAGGCTCCATGCCGACCCTTTCTGCCCGATACCTTGCACCATCGCACGTGCGATCCCATTTTGTCAAATGTCGAGAGCTGTCGCATGGGTAAACCACACGAGCGGACATCGGCATCAGCAGTGATTGAAGAGGCAACTGTGCCGCAACTTGGATCTGGTCAGCCAATTGATCACAAGCAGTCGCCAAAAAGCTTACCCAGCAGAAGCAATGCCGTAGCCATCATCAGGTAAGACGATGTCTGTCCTTTTGAGAAAACCGCCGTCCATTGGATGTCGGAAAGAGCAAACAGCTGTCGGAGGCTGAGGGCTTGCCGATGGGATCGTCGTTGAGAGAACACCACTGCACCGTGAGCCAGAAGAGCCGCAACGCATGGCAGCGCCATGACAGCCGTCACTGCACTCAGGAACGGCGCCACGCGCATCCATCGGCTGTACTTGTCGAAATCATCCCGCATGAGGATGCCCCAAGGATCGGACGTTGTTCGCTGATTGACGACACAGATGCAAATCCAGGGTCCAAGTAGGAGAAGCAAGTATACAATTAGAATGTAGATTGGTCGTCGTGCATGTTGAAGAGGTTGGCGAGACATTGCGAATGACTTGAAAGTCGTGTACTTCGGCGGTGGTCGCTCACTGGATGTTGTGTTTCTGTCCATAATGATCGTCCCAGACTCTCCCGCAGAATGTTTTGGAGAACGGTAAGATCGATGGCGGGGGGAACAGAAAGACAAAGGGCGCGAGGGAAGAAGACAATGGTATTATGGCTGCATCGCACAGATTGCTGGCGGCCTGTTTGGCGTTCTTTTTTAGCTTGCGACGAGGCGTCGGCCGGCCGCAAAGTGTGGTGCTGACCGCAGCTGACCGCAGGGCGAGGACTGTGCAATTTCCGTGCGAGCCTAGAGGAATGGGAGGAGGAGTGAGGGAATGTATAGAAGGGTGGGCACGCAGCATCCTGCATCCTTCGGAGGGAGAATGTGCCACGAATGTCTTGTCTCGGAGACCAGTTATTGCGGCCGAAACGAGCCGAAGTGGGAATCATTGCTTCCTGGGTTGACTTGGCCGGGTCTCAATAGCCTATCCTGCATATTCCACTGCAGCGATATAAATCCGTCCAGGCAACCCTTTGTAATTCATGCGTTTCTTTGAAGTTATAGATAGCCCGTTATCCCTCACTCTCCATTGTTGGAAGGGTAGGAATCCAGGCCGTAGGTTTCGTTAAGGGAGACACGTGTGATGACTTGATCGTCCTCCATGCGGACCCAGGTCTCGACCGACATCTGCGGGTTATCGCCCTGGGAAAACAGCAGTCTCAGCATCCGAGCGCCGCGGTTCCATTCGCCGTATCCTCCATAGCCTGTGTGCTTTGCAAAGCAGAGGAATGGAGCTTCGGCGCCGAGTCCGCCTTCGTGGCCGGGCCAAGTGGAGCACCAGGAGTCGCCGTGGTCGTGACCGACGTGGATGCTGTGGAGGCCCTCGGCCTCGAGCAACGCCTCGATGAACGGGTCGTCCTCTTGGCCCTGGCCCTGAATGGCCAACGGGGAGTCGGCATTCAAGCCTGGAAACTTGCTTGGGTCTAGATTTGACTTTTGGGCGTCGAGGAAAACGTGGGGCGGGATGTGCACGAAGGCCACGCTAGGGATGACACGGCCGTGCTTTTCCTTCAGCTCGTCGTAGGTCATGGTGAACCACTCGGCCGTCTCAGGTGCGACCCAATTGGGAATATCGTCCATATTGTCGGAGTCGGTCTGGTAGGTAGTGCCGCCGCGGCTATCGAAGAACCACAGCAGAGCAATGGGGTCCTTGGCGTCGCCGTCGAAGATGGGCAAGTAGTAGTTGGTGATGCCGGGGAGCTTGTCGCCCATGGAGGTGGTGTAGCAGAGGTCATAGCCCTTCTCGGCGCGGAAGAGTTGTTCGCGGTCCAGGTTGTGCTTGGAATCGTGGTTTCCGTAAATAGAGGTCCATTTCTGGCCAGCCTCTATCATGGGCCGCACGATCTGATTGATGTACTCTGTCGAGTTCTCCTTGTGGGTGTCCTCGCCGGTAATTAGGTCGCCATTCAGTACCACAAGATCCGGATGCTCGCTCCTCATGACATTCTTCATGACGCGAGTGGAGTTGATGTCTTGGTCGATGCCCCAGGAGGCGAACTCGACTTCTCCAAAGTGCAGATCAGAAAAGATGCCAATGCGAAAGTCGCGGTTCGTGGCCCCTAGCTTGAGTCTGGGCTTGTCTAGCGACGGCTCCTTTAGCGGCCACTTTCCAGGGGAAATCTTGGTGACTAGCATGAACATGGCGGCGAAGGAGATGGCGTAGACGAATATCAGCTGACAGATGCGCTCCACCAGGCGGGCAGTAGACTGCGGAGGGCGCAGCTGAACTGCTTCTTCCAATTTTGCTTCCGGCATCGTGATGAATGGTGGGTATGTCTGTGGTGTCGATGGCGAAGAAGATGCAGGGAGGGCGAAGGCGAGTGCCGAGAAATGGAAAGATTACGGACGAGACAATGGATATAGACGCCGGCGAAGGAGCATTACAGTGCAGAGGCTGTCTCTGGTAGATCGAAAAAAGCACGAAATGATTGGATGCCAGGCGATGAACCAAATCAATCTAGGCGCGGTGAGGAGGGACCAGAAGAAATATGGAATTTGGAAAGAGACATTGAATCGCAGAAAACGTCGATGTTCAGCAGGAAGACCAGAACAGAACAGCTTTACAGTCCGTTGCGTTGACAGCGTCCGCCCCCGACTTTGACCCGGAAGGAAAATTTTCCGCTAGCCTAAAAACTAGAGTTATTAAGGTGTGAAATTTAGGGTGATTTAGTGGTTTTTCAGCAAAATGCCCCTTTTTTTGCCTTTTTCGGGCCACAAAGTCGGGGACGGACGCTGTCAATGCAACGGACTGTAGCTGTCACTGCAGCTGGGATTTCCCAAGGGTCAAACACTCCAAAACAGAGCCAAAACAGGCCCACTGTGGCAGATGCCGTTTTGGGGGAGGGGGAGACCTATTGGTCCACCAGAGACGGAGGCGGCCCAAGCCAACCAGGGAAAGACGAGACGAATTTCCCCCCTTCACAGAAGTGCTGGCTCAGATCCGGTGCCAAGTGTGCCTTTCCCCGTACTTCCCGCCCCCAGGGATCATCGTCCGGTGTTTCTAGCAGCTCCTCGCTCATCTAAAAGCAGGTGGCTATCTGCAACGCCCTGGGCCTTTCGTCTTCGAATATTCAACACGATGGACGGAGCCACGCCAGAGATTCGCAAGTCGATTGACAGTCCAAGCGCCTATTCTGCATTCCCACGCAGGTCATGACAAGCCTCACTTCGAGTCGACGCGCCGATGCAGAGTCTGGACGCGCCAGCGACGCTCACTCTGGGTTGCGTCACGTCCAGCATGAGACACGCAACATGCTGCTCCCCAAAAGTTCCCCTGTCGCACACACTCTGCAGCGAAGCTCTCGAGAGCTTCAGTGGAGCACAAGTAGCTTTGGGGGCGACGGTTGTTTCCTGTTAGAGATCACTCCCACGCGATATGGCCGGATTAACAACTTCAGAAGCTTATCGCGTGAGATACCACCGCCGCTTCCCCGCTCATCACCCAAGCTTTCCTGGAGCTCCAGCGACGCTGAATTGACCTTCCCAACTGGTCGAGATTCCCGTTCATGGATGCGAAAAGTCGTAATCTGAAGCTCACAAGAGAGCTACCCCAGGCTGCCACTGATAAAATGATGTGACGTCCCACTCTCTACGATACGTCGACCTTCTTCTGCTACTTCGAGGTGCCATTTTGGTGACCAATTGCTTCGTTCACCCGGAGCACTCTCGACCCCAAGCATCATCACACGATGCCTCAATCAGCAGGCCGGTCCCCGAAAGAGGCCGATCTCTATTCCTTCCAGACCCCACCACCATATGAAGCTGCCGCCTACCCCCGCGTCCGGACTCGTCGCACCCTTGCCCGACGCCTGACATCCGTCCGCCTGCTCTTCGCCGTCTTCCTTTGCGGTGCCATTACCTGGCTGTGCCTTCTCCTCGATCGCGAGACGAAGCTCGACCATGTCGCCCAACACGCGACTTCGTCCGCCCGGCTGACCCGGTTCGAGGAGTCGCTGCAACACTGCGCCTCTCTCAAAACCTTCCCTCAAAGCCCCAACCCGAAGTCGCGTACGTCGAACCCGCGATGGAACAAGGAGCGCGGCCAGGAGAAGCCTATTGTGCTTCGCAACGCGACCTTCTTCGACGGCGAGACAATTGCTTCCGAGCCAATGGACATCAAGTTTGAGAAAGGCCTCTTCACCGAGGTGGCGACGACGGCTTCCAAGTCAATCAGCTCCGATGGAGCTGTCGAGCACGATGTGCACGGTCGTTTTGTCACACCCGGTTTGGTTGACATGCATTCCCACCATGCAGTCATGATGTGGCCTGGCCTGTCCGCCACCGACGACACAAACGAGGTGAACGAAGCCTACGGCCCCTTGACGCCCTTCGTGCGCGTTCTTGATTCGACCAAGGCGTATGATGTGGCCACTGAGATCATCATGTCAGGTGGCATCACCTCGTCTCTCCTTCTCCCTGGATCCGCCAATGTCATGGGTGGTGAGGGAACTGCGATCAAGAATGTTCTCAACTCTGGAGAGCTGGGAGAGTACATTGTGGAGGAGCTCCTCCTCGAGCATGGAATTCCCATCGAAGAGCGGCATCGATACATGAAGCTCGCTTGCGGTGAGAACCCGAAGCGGGTGTACGACCACACTCGTATGGCCGATGCTTGGATTCTCCGTGAGCAATTTGCCAAGGCCAAAGAGCTTGTTGCAAAGCAGGACGAGTACTGCGAGGCTGCCACGCTCTTGTCGACGGCCTCTGTGGAGGAGAAGCGCCGCTTCATCGAGCAGTTGGGCAATTTTCCCACCGAGTTGAAGCTCGAGTCTACCGCTGGCATGCTTCGTGGCCGCGTGGCAATGCAGAACCACTGCTATCTTCCTGAGGATTTGGAGACCATGCTGCGAGTGACCGGCGAGTTTGGTGTCAAGGTCCGGGCCTTCCACCATGCCATTGAAGCGTGGCAAGTCCCTGAAATGCTGAAGAACTACGGAGAGTGAGTATCACTGGGTGATCTGAACGGCCTCAACAACTAACAAACCTGCAGTAACGTCACAATTGCCACTTTTGCCGAGTTCAGTCTGTACAAGTGGGAGGCTTACGCTCCCAGCTTGTCTGCAGGTGCAATCCTCGCCAAGCACGGCGTTCCTGTCGCCTACAAATCTGACCATACGTCGGCGGAGCTGAGCGCCAAGTATATCATGTACCAGGCCGGTGTTGGCCACTCATTCCATTTGCCGGAAGAGCAGGCTCTGCAGTCTGTCACCTCGATCCCCGCAAAGGCCATTGACTTGGGTTACCGCATTGGCTACGCGCGTCCTGGATACGATGCTGATCTGGTTGTCTGGGATGCCCACCCCCTTTCTATCGGCGCGACCCCTCTCCAGGTCTACATCGACGGCAACCCCCAGCTTAAGCACCAGATTGTTCAAGATAGCATGGGTACGACTTTCAACGAGGCGTCCGCCAAGGTCCCCGCACCGATCACTCCCAAGATGCGAACGGAACTCGAGCCAGAGGCGAAGGAAGCCTTTTGCTCCAAGACCAAGAAGAAGGCCACATTCGTCATCAACGGCATCACAACCACCTTCCTAGAGAACCACCCGCAGATGCCCTCGACCTTCCACGATGTCAGCGGGGAGAACCTGACCTTGGTGATCAACAAGGGAGGCATCACGTGTCTCAACACCTCCAAGAACTGCGCTTCAGCAGTCACCCAGGCATCAGCAGAAGGCGAAGTCACCACCCTGGATCTGTCCGACGGCCACGTCCTCCCAGGTCTGACGGCCATCACATCCTCCCTTGGTTTGGTGGAGATTGCGACGGAACCCTCCACTGGCGATGGCTACGCCGACTTCAAGCGCGACGGCAACGACCCTGAGAACCTTGACTTTGCCAAGTACGGGGTTCAGCTGGAGGGCAAGGCATTTGCACGCGCCCGCCTCGGTGGCGTCACTCGTGCCATTTCTCCCCCTGTCAGCGAGGCTGGCTTCGTCAACGGTGTTAGCGTCGGCATCCTCACAAGACGGGGCCGCACCCTCCTCGATGGTGGAATCTTCAAGCCCGAGGTCGCGCTGCATGTCACTCTCGATGACGGCGCCAAGGCCAGCGTGGGAACCATCAGCAACGCCGTCAAGAAGCTGCGCAAGATCCTGGTGGACGGCCAGGGCAAGCACAACGAGACGACCTTCGGAGAGGTTGCGCACGGCAAGCTGCCGCTCATTATCAAGGCTAATAACCACGTACGTCACCCAACGGCCAGATTTGGTGCATCGTAACTGACATGTGCACAGTGGGACATCCAGCAAATCATCAGCATCAAGAAGGACTTCCCCGACGTGAACATTGTTATTCAAGGCGGTGCTGAAGCCCCTCTGGTAAATATCATCCCTGACGCTGGCCTATTACTTGACTAACCATGCGTTGCAGGTCGCCCTGGAGCTCGCCAAATCCCAGATCCCTCTCATTCTCACACAGACTCGTCCTGCACCTGACGAATTCCGACACCGAGACGCAGTCGTCGGCCCGCCCCTGACGCCTAGTGTCGCCCGTCTCTTGAGTGAGGCAGGTGTTTACTTCGCCATTGCCGTTGTCTCTGACAGTATGTTTCCCCCTGAGTTTCCCTTTCATACAGTCGCTATGAAAATAATACATAGACTGACACTTTCCGTTCCTTAGTCATGCCAGCCGACTACCGCCTCCACGACCTTGCGCTCGAGGCCTCTTGGGCAGCCAAGTACGCCAACCTCGGAGCCAAGGAGACCGTCCGTCTTGTGTCAAGCAACGTCGAAGACATTCTCGGCCTTGAGAGGAGCAAGGACATTGTCATTTGGGAGGGCAGCCCGCTCCAATTTGGAGGTACCGTGGCGCTCAGCTTCGAGGAGGGCAAGGATGGCGAGATTGAGGTCGCCGCTTGCTGGCCGCAGGAGCACGATGAGCAGTAGACAGGGCTCAAGATTGTCCCATACTTGTGTGTATATCTACTGTAAATGTAATTCATCTTTCATGCCTAAGTTTGGCAGTATCATAGGCACTGCGGATGGTGCGAGGCGTCAATAGAAAAAGGTGGCGATCGTCAAAGAGCAGTCCCTGATGGTTGCGCTGCTTGCAAGCATTTGCATTCATCACCAACAAAGAAGAAAGCTTGGTTTGTTGGGTCTCATCTGACAAGCTTGGACCATTATATACGGGGTAGCAAAGAGTCAGCTTTGAGAAGAAGATAGATATAAAGCCCGTGACGGTTATGTATCTGCGCCACGCGCAAGCTTTCGTTCCACTCAGCCGGAGGCCCATATATACTAGACGACAACAAATGAAGAATCAGGTCTCTTTATTTACGATGCCGTCGACGCCATGCGCTATGCTATGTAACAAAATCATCCAGAGATACCCCCGATCTGTGGGAATGAAGACCTCTTCTCTACGTCCATGCTTCTCAACCATGACCGACAAGCGAGACACCGAAAGACACGAAAAGATGTATACTGAGCAAAATCAATGCCGAACTTACGAGCGCCTGTTCTCATCTTCATCCCTGTAGTCAACAGTTGGATGGTACCTGGCGAGCCTAAACGGGGTATTACTCTGTCTCGCACCGAGGTGCGGTCCACTTGGTGCGGTACTACGCTCGTGGTATCCCACCTCGAAGACGGTGCGGTCGTCTTCGTTATAGATCGCCCTGACGGGTCCCGGAATAAGTCCAGGTCTCCAGTTGTCGGGCTCCCTACCCTCACCCGGACTTGGCATGATGGGGTGCTCGTAGCGAGGGGCTTCGGATCTGACAGGAAGTCTCTCGCGATTGAAGTACTGATGGGGATAGCCGTGATTTCCACCATGATACGAAGGAGCCTGGCGGACCTGACGTCTGACATCTGAGGCGAGAAGAAACCTGTACTCGGGGTTGTCACAGTCGGTCTCGTACTGCGAAATAATCACAGGGTTACGTTCAGCTAGGACGTGAAGTACCGGCGGATCACTCACATGAGACGGGGTCGGGCTTCGACGGCGGCGGTGCTCGAGATCTTGCTCGTCGAGGTAATCCTCCTCCTGACGAGGTTCATACGTCCAGCGTTGAACCTCACGCTGGTCCTCGACATCAATAATCGCGGTTTGGCGACGCGAAGTCCTGACTTCCGTCTGCGAGGACGTCGAGGAACCGGTGCCACTTCTGACGTGGTGACGGTTAGACGAGTAGCTCATCTTGAGTATTTTTCCTCCTCAAGTACTGTACCTGCGAGATAATCACTGTTATCGAGAGACATATAGAGAGTGAGGGAAGAGTACAAGATGGCTCAGCGCAAAGTAGACACGCAGAAAGACTTACACCACCTAGACGCCGAGAAAACTCCCGAGATAGTATGACGAGAGCAGTTGGGATCATACCAATGTCGACTGAGAGTAGAGAGAGTGTTCACTCGGGAGAAATCCAAGGGATTTTATTGTCGAATTTTCTTTCCCAGCGCCGAAGTGGATGGGGTTTAAGAATTCACTCACCTCGTGTCGCCGTCTGCGCAAGGATGACATTGCTATTGCTTATGTCCTGGCGCGCATCATCCAAAGGGATACCAAGTGAATATCATCTTCAGACAAATTTGCTTCGAATATATTTGAAAAGCCATCACTGTGAGTTGGATGCTTCCTCTGTAAGGCTGGGCGTGTCTCAAACACGTCAGTCGAAGACGTCAATAAGTCAAGAGTAGTGACAATATTCCACGCATAGTATGATAACTCTGTGCCTTCCTAGATCAAAGATCCAGATAATGTATGGATGTCACAGGTGACTCAGGGAGCATCAAGTGTCTCTAAACATCATACGGATGTAATCTGAGGACTTGACGATACTTCACTTTCGTCATGACCATAACCAGTGACTCAGTTACATTCAGGGACTTTTGTCTTTACTTATTTGCTACTTACTAGAAGCGAAAGTTGATTCGTGTATCAACAGCTTCGCAAACTGAGCCACATGGATAGAAAGTGAGGCTGTTGGGTGCTTAAAGGAAGAAGCAGGCGGGGCGAGTGACTTCCTCCTCACATCACCTCCTCCTTCCTTACTCCGGTACGCCAATTCACCTTCACCTCTCGCACTTTCCGCATTCACCCAGTCGCAGATACCCTGGCGCTCCACGTTTTGCCCATATCTTCCAACTCTCACACGCGTGTTCGTATTTTGGACGTCTTATTATAACACAACATCTCATCATCCACTCAAGTCAATCATTATAGAGGGACCCTGCGTCGCACAATCCATCAATACTCAGACTGGAGCACAGATTCCAAATCAAACAGAGTCAGAGATGGAACGGGACGCGCAAGCAGACGCCAAAGTTCGAGCAGAACGCTCAACGAAGCCAAATGGAGAACCTGCGACAGAAGACGAGGCAAGAAGCCCGACACAGTTGCCAATTGCACCTAGTGCGGAGACCGAGACTCATGGTCCAGCTTCTAAAGATGTCGATAGCGAGACCTTGCCCGCCAAGATTGCTGCTCTCGAGCTCGAGATTCAGGACAAGATCCTGCAAAGCTACGACCTCGATGGTAAGGACATCACCCCAGAACATATTGCTGTCCTCAAGGTGTTCGCTCGCGGGATTTCCGCCGCCACTCCAGAAGCCGCAAAAGAGGCCGCGCGCCAACTCAACGATCTCTGTCCTCCCTTGAACCGAACTAGAGAGGCCAACAATTGGATGTACATGGTCTGGCTCGTTATGCTTGACATCGTTGCAGATATTGGATCGAAAGACACAGTACAAGAGGGTTGTATCCGCATCCTTGAGGAGTTGGTGCAGTGTGCCAAAGGGATGATGGACGTCTGGGGCGTAGGCTGTCTCTGCAATATTCTGAAGTTGTACGTCAGCTGATTATGCTTTTAGAGCGATCTACGCGTGTGGAGAGATCTACCCGTCTTCCCAATCGCTTTTCACGAGTATTGGGAAAATGGTAAGTTCTACCTTTTATGCCATATCGAAGAATGATTCTGAATCATTTCCAATACAGACCCAACCAGCAAACTGGGAGCAGAAAAGCTTGACCCCGCAGACGTCCAGAGCTGGAAGAACATCAGCTGCTTTGCGGCTCGACTGATGCGCTCAGGTCTCGCCAGTGACTACGACCAAGCTATCATAGCATTGCGTACAGCCCTTGAGGAGCATGTGAATACGTTGCCGGGGTTTGCAGACTGCAGGACACAGGTCGCTTGCCTTTGGATCAAGCACGCCGACAAGTTTCTTCTACGGTGGGCGCTGGAGAACCCTGGTTGTGCGGAAGTCGCCGGGGCCTCGCCATCGTATTTGGAAACAGGCCCATTGTACGGCGGACCTGCGACCATGTGTCTGCAGAGATGGGGCTTCTGGATTGAACGTCTGGAGATGCTTGGGAAGGAGGCGTCTGTATTGGAAGAAGACACGCGGGAAATGGCACTTCAGGCCGCGAGGACGATAAGAAAAGTCGAGAAGCGTGTGCGTCGTTTATTGTCAGCATGAACTGCTCCCCAAGCCTGCAGAAAAGTTATCATAGTTTAGTAGTTGGCATTGATCCAGCGCGACTCAAAGGTCTACGGTCTCTTTGGAAATAGAAAGCATTGTGTTACCAGGCTGTGGAATCCCACAAGGACGAACGTTCTCATCAGGAGCAGAACAATCTTGATTTCTGAAAACAGCACAACTGAGAGCTTCTATCGCTGTGGGTATTTTTTGCTCATAAAGTCCAATCTGCAAGCCAAGTGGAGGACAACGAAACCAATGCCAAAACGCCCCAACTTCGATGCCATGGCGCCGTCAGATCAGCACAACCAATGCAACTCAAAGGGATATCATCCATGTCTCATTATCCCCAGCTCTCCGCCACGCGTTTGCTTCATGCTCCTCTGGCTTGATAGACCAGTGGCCTGTCTGCATCTTTGAGAACCTGCCATCCAATCTGCAATCCTTCGTGATGTTCTCAATCAAGCACCGCAATGCGCCTCGCTTGTAATCTGACAAAGGTGTTAGCGATGGAAGCAACATCGTCTAGGACAAGGGATATCGCGCCTTTCAAGGAAGAAGCTGTGTCCACGCAAACTCGCTGATTATCAAAAGATGGCATTGCTCATCTTTGACCCAACATCGCCTACTTGCGCTGCAAGCTTCAAGGCTTTGGGTTGTGAAAAGCGGGACGGTACGTCGCCAGCGAAAACGGGTGGCTCTTCTAGGGCCTTCCATCGTCCTGCTCGCGGCTAGGATGCTTCTTGTCGTGGTACGCCACGTCGAACACGTCACGGTCTGCATCGTTGTAGATCGCGCGGATGGGCCCTGGCTTGCCGCCGGTGTAGTTGTTGCCGCGGTCGCCCTTGGACGGGCTAGGCTTCATTGGGAACTCCGTCCACGCAGGCTCGGCCTGCAGAGGGATCGGGGGCTTGTTTCTGTAGGCGTGCGGGTAGGTGCCGCGAGAGTAGTACTCCGAGGGAGCCTGGCGGACTTGGCGGCGTATGTCGGCAGCGTTGAGATGTTTGTATTCCGGTTCTTCGCACTCGGTAGAATACTTTCAAGGGTTGTTAGATGGACTTCATCGGCATAGAGATGGAGGAGAGGGGGGTTGACGCACGTGCGAGTCGTGAGACTTACGTCTCTCGGCCTTCTCAGGCTCCTCCTGTCGCTCTATGCGACTCCTGAAAGAGTTCTCGGAGTGGTTGACCGAACGGCCGGCCTTAGGAGAGACGACGGAAGCCCAGTTCATTGGGACGATAGGAGGTGTGCGTGGACGCGAGCCGGTGGAAGCGCTTGTTTTGGTCTGCAGACGAGACGCATTGAGAGACATGGTGACGTCTTGACAGATAGGGGTAGTCTGCGGGATGAGTGTTTGTTTAGGAGATAATTGGGGTTCAGAACCGCCGTTGTATGGAGTTATCGCCGAAAGGAGGCGAAGAGAGAGGACGCGAGAGTTACGAGGTTGTTGAAGGTGAAAGAGAGAGGGGTTCCCCTGGATCCTTATATGGTGAAGACCGCGAGGCGCGATCACTCTGACGCGATCAAAGCCTGAGGCCTCGCCTCTGAATTCACTTGCGGTACCCCTTTTAGCGCGATCTATCATCAGACGATGCCCACCCTCTGAGGCATCAGCCTCCCAAGCAACCGCGTAGCAACGCGCGAGGTGACGCGAGTGAGGCAAAATACACACGCTGTTAGGATAGACAATAACGAGAACTTCCACGAGTCGCCACGATTCCTGTTGAGTACCTACCGCAAGAGCAGCCGCTCTGTTTACTTGACCAACCCGAATTTTGGGAATAGCTTCATGACCAGGACCCACGTTGACCGACGATACTGCTTCCACGGTAGGCAGGGTCGTTTGACCGATGCAATAGAGGGCAGGCACCAAGTCAACAAACCTGAATCTGCCATGGCAACGCCTTCTCCTGATTGGTTTGCTTAATTCACTGGCCGGTCGGGTGATCTTTGAGGTGAAGTTGCGACAAACGGGTCACGTGGCAGGGCCGCCCTTGGGAGGGCACCCACGTCTACAAAGAACAAACGAGGCAAGCGATTTGCTTTCAGATCAGCTTTTCTAGCTGTGGTCAAACTCGAGATTTATTTCAATACCTGCCTTCCGTCTTTTTCTCGCCTCCTCCTCTTTCACCAACTCACTTCCTCCTCCGATTTTCCGCATCCCCCCCCGAGTTTGCAACACCCCCCCTCCCCCCTCGATTTTTCCTTCTTCCCACTTCCCCGAAGCCATCATAATCGTGGTCAATACTACAATCCAAAGGATAAAGAACATCGTTCCGACGCCAGAATGGATCCCGCCTCGGATTCCCCGACGGAAGTCGACCCAGACGTCGCGCCAAACAGCGTTGAGAAGCCCACAACCGAGCCGGCGACTGAGCCAACGCCCGACATTGCAACAGACGACGCGACGGACTTGGCCCAAATCATGGCTGAGATAGTGATGGAACCGAATGCTGATGTCAAGTCCCAACAAGCTTCTCAATCTACTCCCGAGTCCACCTCCCAGGCTTCTGCGAAGTCGCCTTCCGCTGCCGAGATTCCTCTCCCTCCGAGCCCCCGACCCTTGCCTGGCTTTCGATACAGTTCTATTTTCCCAAGATTACTTGTGCCTATCGAGCGAAGCATTGCCTCTGATCTGAGGACATCGTTCGGCGACAGAACTCCTCTCGCAACGGAAGCTCCTGCGGTAGTCACTGAGGACTCGACGGCCGCTCTCTCTGACGCATCTGATGACGATACTGCCTCATTCCACACCGCGCCACTTCACCCGAGGGGTGATGATCTACTTGGTCCTAAGCTGACGACCTTTTACGAGATCAAGAAGTTTCGAAACCGAGACTTCTCCAAGCAACAGCGTCGCATTATCGACGCATTGGACCTCACCTTGCGACCTGGCGGTGGAGAGGCTGCGTCTGAAGTCGCCGCAGAGATTGATCGACTTTGCCCGCCCAAAGAGGAGGAGGATGGCGTTGAAGACTGGCTGTGGATGCTGTGGGAGACTGTCATCGACATCGTACGCTTTGGCTCATTCGAAGTTGGCGACCTCATGCACAAAGTCGTTTGGCACTTGCAGAAGCGTGCGACAAGATATGTGAAGATTGAAGGTGTCAGTTTTCCCCACCAAGATCTTCGTTTCGCGTGATACATACTGACAAGAAATGGTCCTGCAGGTGGAAGAACGTCTTTGGACAGACCTGCCCATGTTTTCGTACTGCATGGAAGCTCACTTCAACGGTATATCGTTTGCTGATTGCCTTACTCAAGAAATGTGACTTCTGACTTGCTCCCAGATCCAACCACGGGAGACATGGAGTCAAGCTGCGAAGACAAAGATGTCTGGGTCCATTTAAATTGGTTTGCAGCTCAATGTCTGCAGGGTGGTTTTGGCGGACCGTACCACCACGCCATCCACGCCATGAGATCGGCTCTCGAGGAAGAGATGAGCCCAGACAGTTTCACTATTCAATGTCGGCTGTTTGTCGCCTGTTCTTGGATGATGCTGGCAGGCAAAATCATTCTGAGAAGGGCGCGGGAAAATGCTCGTCGAGCGGAACATCCAAAGGAAGATTCGATGGATTTCGAAGAGCCGGGACCTCTATATCATGGCCCCCCGATGCTGTGTTCACAGCGATGGGATTTCTGGGTCCAGAGGCTGAAGCAATTGGGCATGGAACTTCCGGAACATATCGGGAGCAGGGCATGCTCCACGTGGCGGCAGATGGAGTGGGCTGAACAGGATACTGATTACTGTTTGACAGACTGGGACTAACAATGGCTAGACGAGCTATTAGTGAATACGTATGTGGGTTTAGTCACCAAGAAATAGTATGGGTTCGGCAGGAGGTTTTCATGTCTGGGTACTCTCTTGACGACAGAAAATCGACGAGATCGGCTTCTCCTAGATAGCAGCCTAGCAATAGAAGGTGATCTCAACCACTTCCATGAGCACTTGGCAAATCTAAAACGAGACGAATGGTGTCGCCTACTAGAATTCTTCGCTGGCCGCAGCTTCAAACACGACAACGCCTCGGCCGTCTGATTCCTCAGCAAGTATATTGCCGTGTAACGCATCGGAGCTTGACAGATGATTCCGTCAACGACGATTGGCTCACCCCCCCAGACATGAGGGGAAATACAAGAGTACGACCTGCGTCAGCTTCGAACAATTGTCGACCCAGCGTGTCTCGTCTCGTGGAAAATCATTGAAACTGCTGACTTCCACCGTCCTAGACATTCGGAGACACAGGTCCAACAGAGCGAGACGCACGTAACCGTCATTCGAACACCAACATCACCCGCGCGGGCCCATGTCTGTCAGCCCTAGCCCTGAAGACCGCGATCCGGACGCTCGGCACGCACACGAGCGAAGCTTTTTGCGTGCTACGCCGTTCCGGGTCGCGATGCTGTAAGGGGCGCGATAAGGGCACACTGATGTAGGGACATTGACTCTGTCTGACGGGGGAGGAGGCAACACCAGCTGAGAGACTTTTTTCCACGCTAAGGAGAAGCTGATGGTAGGTTAGTCGGCACTGATGGGCACGGAAGATGCTCTGATGTCGGTGACGGTTCGGTTCCGTGAGAGATACCCGGCTGAGCTCCCTCGGATCAACAAGCCGCGGTGACATGATCGGCTGCGCTTGCTCAGACGAGGGATTCTAGATGGGCGAGGGGCGACACATGGCTTAAGATTGGATGGCGTTCCCGGCTGGACTGGGCTCGGTATCGTGCGCGCCGCCGTCGATCCGTCCCTGCGGGAAAGCACTATCGCAAAGCGGGCAGCAATCATCTCATAAATGAGATCTGTTAGTCCGCTCGTCCAAAGGATCGTCGCATGTTCTGACAGGAATAAGAAAGTTGGGCAAATTTGCATGAAAACTGCCGTTCGCCGAGAATTGGTGCATGATGGTGTAAGCGAGCATAGCGGTTGCATCCCTTTAACCCCCAAATGTGTATTTTAGCGCCGTTTTTCTTGCAGAGACGATCAATAGCAATCTGACCAATTAGAGAGCAGTATTCTTTAACACTATACTTATATAATTATTATAATTTATTATATAAATCGAAAAAACCTTATTTTTAGCTATTTTAGCCCTCACTATATTAAATACTAAGTATACTAGTAACTACTCTCCTTATAGAGAGTTATATTACACTACTAATAGCTAAAAGATAACTACTTTATTTATTAAATATTAGGATCTCTTAGTATAAGAGGGCTTTATAGTATTATTTTACTAGTATAGCTAGTGTAATATTACTACTTAGGCTTTTATATTAAAATATAGATTTAGAGCTTAACTTTAATAGTATCTATAATTATACTATTTATATAAAGAACCCTCTAAGCTTTCTTATATATACTACTTAAAAAGCTATAAAATATAAATAAAGACTTATAGAGTATTTAAATCTACTTAAATTAGGTTTTAAATTTCACTTATCTCTCTATAGCTAGATGATTTTATTAGTAGAAAAAGGTATTACTTATAATAATATTAATTTTAAAGCTATAAATTAGAGCTTATTAGCCTCTATAGTAAATATAGTAATCTTATATATACTACCTATATAGTTGATTACTTATATTAACCTCTCTCTTCTTTTTATTATAAAGTACTATAAATAGTAAGTATAATAGGTCTTTTTTAGTATAATATTTAATAGCTTACTTCTTATATTTATTTAAAATTATTTATTAAGTTAACTAAATATCTTACTAAGTATCTATTAGCTATAAAAGTAACTATAAAGAAGTTTACTTAAGTATAACTTTAAATAGTACTTAAACTATTTTAAAATATATAGTTAATAGTTTTAGAAAGTAATAATAATAAAATATAAAAGCTTTTTTACTAGTAAAATAAGTTAATATAAAAAAAGTATAAAAGAGGTTCTTTTAATTAAACTAGTTAACTTAGTAGTTCTCTATAAGAGTAGTATAGAGAGTACTTTATAGTAAGTAGTTAGCTATTTCTTTAGCTTTTTTTATAGCTATAAAAAGAGTATAAATACTAGCGTTCTAGTAGTAAGTATTTATAGTAGTAATATAGAGGTTATTATATAGTATATATAAGAAGTATAAACTAATAAATAAGTTATTAAGTATAATATAGTAAGAGCTATAGTTATATAAAGGTAAATATATAACTAGCTTATATACTACTTTCTAAATATTATTAAAAATAGCTTTTTTTAATTACTATAAGCTTTAAAGGCTTATTATATAGGTATACTATAGCTATAAAGTTAGAAAGCTTCTATTAGAGATACTCTAAATCTTATAGTTTATAAGAGTAAGTTTAAACTTAATAGTAGTTATTTTGCTAAATTAGCCTATATATCTAACTATACCTTTATTAATAATAACTATTAATAATAGAAATAGTAATAACTATAAAACCTAGTAAATATAAACTACTTAAAGTTTAGCGTAAGTAAACGCTTTAAGTAGAGAGAGGTTAGTATTATTAGGATCCTAGTAATAAAAATAGTATAGTAAAGTCTTAAAGTAGCTCCTTAAGATCTATTATATAAATAGATAATAAGTATTAAAATAGCTAATTAACTAGTAAGTATAGAGGTGTTTTTTAAGCTTAATATATATATATAGTAGTATACTAATAAGAAATATAGCTTATTAACTAATATTAACATAAAGTATTACTACTACTTAGTAAGCGCTACTAAATATATATTTATTTATATTATTTAGTATATAATAGAGTTAATAAAAATAAAAAGTTATAGTAAAGTAAGTAGTAAAGCTAGTTAATAAGCGTCACATTAGCTAAACATAGGTAAGGCAATATATATATTAGAAAGGTTAACTATATTTATAGCTTTGAATGCGCTTATTGCAGTTAAAGCTTAACTAGCGTTCAACATATTAATTACGTTCATATTAGTTAGCGTAGTTAATGCGTATAAGGTGCTAAAGGTGATTACTGCCTTTACTACGTTATATATATATTAATTGCTGTAAATAAAAGAAAAGGATATTATCTATAATAATAGGTATAATATCTATTTATACTATAATACAGCTAACTATATCTATATATAACTTAAATCTAACTTTCTCTATATTTTAATCTATAATCCTACTCTTACTAATTTAGCCTATAGTAATCCCTATATACATCTGAATATAAGTGTGACGAAAAAGGCGTTTATAGTATTAAACAGCACTTAAGTAATACTACGTTTATTAAGGCTAAAAACGTTAAAAACCTCCTCTTCTTTAATATTATTATTAATAGTAATAATATTATAAAAGAGGTTAGTAATAGTAATATTATAAGCTTTAGCTAACTTATTATAAAGGGCTAGCCTGTAGTTTGTTCAACTTAAGGGTGCTTTAATTATAGTAATCTAAGCTAAAGGAGGGAAGTTTCTAGGATACTCCTTATATAGAGGAAAAATAAGTATAAGGCGCTTATTAAGCGAATATAGTTACTAAGAGTAGAATTTCTATAGGTCTATAGTAACGCTTAGATATAATAAGTAAGTGTAGTTTATAATATATACCTCCCCCTTTAACTTTTATATAAATATAAGTTAAATATAAACTAAAAGTAGTTAGTATAAGCTAAAAGTAAGCTTAAAGCTTTATTAATTTAGACTACTAATTATACTACACTTTATAAGTAAATAATATAATAATTTGATTTTTTATATTTAATTTACTTTTAGTTTTTCTTTCTTTTATTAATCTATATAGTAGTAAGTTACTTAATATTTTTATACTATTATTTAACTAACTTATTATTATTATAGCTATATTTTTATTATACTTTTAGTTTATTTATTTTATAAGTTAGTTAAACTTAAATCTTTATTAATTACTAATTTATATAGATATAGCTATTACTTATTTAGCTTCTATAAATAGTACTATTTTTTATTTATTATTATTTATTTTTTCTCTATTATTTTATTATAATTAACCTTATATAGCTTACTTTCTCTAACTCTAATAAAGAAATAAAGTTTCTTTTTTTTATTAATTTTAAAAGTTTACTCTCTAATTACTTTAAGTTTATTAGCTCTTTTAATACTAAGAAGTCTATTTTTAAGGACTTTAATCTTAAAAATAACTTTCTCTATAACTTCCTCTAGTTTCTTTTTACTTACTTTACTATATAAAAGCTTATTATTATATATTTTCTAGCTACTTATTTATTACTTTTCTAATATTCTATTAGAGCTTTTATAAACGTTAGTTTATATTTAGTAATATTTTTTTAGATAAAACTTAAAGATCTATTTACTAGGTTTTCTATTTAAAATATATATCTACTATAGCTAGAGCTAAAATACTTAGTAATATTATAGCTTATTATAATATTCTTAAATAAAGTATATTAGTTAGTTACTTTTTAGTTATTATAGAACTAATTATTTTTTAAGTAATATTACTTATTATATCTATTATTCTAATAAGTCTATTAAGTTTATTTATATTAATATATATACTACTCTCTTATTATTTTAATCCTATAAAGCTAACGTTCTATTAAAATAATAAAAGTATTATCTACTACTATAAGGAGTTTACTTTTTTTAACTATAACTATTTTATTTACTATAGCGTTAATAAGTAGACTTTAATAAGTTCTTATTATTTTACTATTCTAATATAAATATTAATCTTTCTATTAGCTCTTCTTATAGATTAAGACTTATATAGTGCTTTTTTATACTATCTCTATTTAGAACTATAAGATCTATACTAAAGCTAAAGAGAAATATATTATTAAGGTTATTATTAAAGCTATTACTAATATTAATACTTCTCTTATACTTTCTACTAGTTCTCTAGCTACTCTTATCTTTAGTACTCCTACTACTACTATTACTCTAATATTCTTCTTAGTTAAACCTAATAAAGTCTAGTTATACTACTTTATTTAAGTTTACTTAGATATAGCTAAAGTTCTTTATAAAGTTTATTATACTTCTATTCTATTTTTATTTATAAATTTTAACTACTTTTTAGTTTATTAATATTATTATTACTATTTATACTAAATAAAAAAACTAAGAAGATTACTTCTAAGGTTTTTATTCTATTTATTATTTATTTATTTTAGGCTTATTTTAGCTTTATTATACTTTTCTATAGCTTTATACTATAATAGAGGTTTTTATCTCTCTTTAACTTTCTAATTATAATTTATTTTACTATTATTTTTATATTCTACTTCTATTTACTTATTATTATATATTTATAATACTATATACTAGAGGTTACTATTATTTTTATCTATAAAGCTATATTTTTCTTTAAATTTATTAACTACTTAGTTATTCTATAAAAATTATAGGGGTTTTTAAATAAGTTAGCTATATTTTATCTATTTAACTAATACTTTATAATACTTTCTCTTATTTATATATTTCTACTATACTACTAAGATAGATTTAACTTTCTATTTATTCTCTCTATTTTTAAAAATAAGTAGTAGTTAGAAGTTATTAATTTTTTAGTTTAGGAGTAAGTTATTTATAGTATAGTATAATAAACTAATATAGAAATAGTTATAGATTTTACTTAAAATATTTAATTTAACTATAGTTAGTAAGATTATTTTAGTTACTTTATATTTTAAGTATAACTAGTTTAACTTTTTATAAAGCTGTTTTATATAGAAATTTACTAATAATAACTAAACTTTATTACCTACTTTATAGCGTTTAGCTAGCGTTCTCTTAGTATTTACTAATTATTCTATTATCTATTAAGCTACTATAATAGTAGTTTATACTAGCTTTATAGTTAACTTAAATTTATTAATAAACTTCTTAGTAGCTAATTTATATAAATTTACTAGCTTTAGTATAAACTAAACTATAAATATTAAGTTAATATAATATTTATAAGTAAAAAAGAAGAAGCTTACTTTAGTTATAGCTATATTATAGCTATTAATTACTAGTTAAACAGAAGGTAAATAAACTTTTTAGTTATTTTAAGTGAAGTTAACTATTATTTATAGGATTACTTAAATTTTTTAGTTAAAGTATTTAGTTATTTTATTTATTTATAAGTAAAAAGTAGTACTTAAGTGCTATTTAATCTTTATAAGTATATAAAACTATTACTAGACCTAGCTTATCTAGTTACTACTTCTATTACTAATAATAGACTTTAGTACTCTATAGAACTAGTAATAATAGTTAATAAAGCGTTCTATATATACTTCTATATTTATAGATATTATTTCTTTTAAAGTTATTATTTTTAAAAGTTTATTTATTATTACTTAAAAGTATTAGAACTTTATATTTACTACTTATAGGAGATCTATTATAAAGTCTATAGTAAGGTTATAATATAGTTATTTTACTATTAGTAGTAACTAGAAAAGCTTATATTTTACTTACTACTATATTATTCTCTTATTATAACTATTATAGTTTTTTATAAATTAGTAGATAGTTAATAACTACTCTAGCTAGAAATACTACTAAGTTAGAATAGCTAGTATATTATTCTAACTAAAGTAGCTTATTATTACTAAGTTATAGTACTTCTAAATTAATTATATTTAAAAAGCGTTCTAAAAGTAGTTTTTATTTATTAATTTTAGTATTTAGATCTAGTTTCTAAATATTAATTAGTTAAAAGTATTTATACTATATTTAGTAATTTATAGTTTTAAACTTAACTAAAAAGAGAAGTTTTAATCTCTCTATTTTACTACTAAATAAGTATTTTAATATTAGGTATTATTTACTTATATTTTATTTTAAGCGTACTATAAAGCTAAGTCTTTAAATATTATTATAGTAAGAGCTTCTATTATAGTTAACTTATATACTTTTCTAAGAGTAGAGTTAAAGATTATTTATATTACTTTTCTTTTTTTTTATTTATTTTTTTAACTTTTTAAAGCGTTTTATTTATAGTATAAAAGTGTATTAAATATAGCTATAAAATAGCTTAATTAGTATTTTAAATAGAAGTTATATTTTAATAACTGTTCTACTTAATAACTTTAATACTCTATTAAATACTACTTTTATATAAAGTATTTAAAGCTTTTATAGTTAGTTAAAACTTTAAACTTAAGGTAGTTTCTTAATTTAGTATTCTATATACTTAAATAAATAATTACTACTAATAGTTCTTTATTATAGATTAAGTAGTTATATTAAATAGAAGTAAGCTTCTATAAGTAAAAAGTAATAAAATAGTATTATTTTTATATATCCTTTTAAATTAATATACCTCTTAGAGTGAACTTTAAGTAATCTATCTTAATAGTTATTAGAGCTTATAAGTTAAAGTAATATAGTATTAGTGTAGTTTAAAAATAGTATTTAAGTATTTAGAATATTTCTTTCTATTTTTTACTTTAAATAAATAGTACTTCTTTTTTTATAAAGAAAGTAAGAGGTTTTATAACTTCTAAGTATTTTAATATAAATATTTAGTAATAATTAGTAAACCTTAAGAAGCTTTATAACTTTTTTACTAAAGTAGGTATTTTCTATTTAATAATTACTTATATTTTCTCTATATTATAAGTAATATTTTTATTTATTTTTAAGATAAATTTTATATATTTTACTATTTTTACTAAAAACTTATATTTTATAAGGTTAAGGTTAAGGCTAGCCTCTTTAAAAGCTTAGAAGACTTTATAAACTTTCTATTTATAGTTTACTTAAGAGCTACTACTATAGACTAGTATATTATTAATATATACTATTATAAAATTATTAAGGAACTTTTAGAGTATATTATTAATATACTACTAGAATATTACTAAAGCTCTATTTAGTTTAAATAAATAAACTAACTATTTAAAAAACTTATATTATATATAAAAAGTAATCTTCTTTTAGTACTTTTTTACTATATAAATTTTATAAAAAGTAGTAATAATATCTAACTTTATATATTATTTTATTAAACTAACTTTCTAAAGAGTTTCTTAAATTAGAAGTAAAAAGTAGTAATTTTACTTAGTAATAATATTTAATATTTAGTAGTTATAATAGAACTATAATCCTCTACTTAATTTTCTAATAAAAAGTATTAATATATTAGTAAGAGATTTACTAGCTTAAATAAAGCTTTTATTAAGTAGGTTAGTAAACGTTTTTTTAAGTATTAGAAGCTTTTCTCTTAATATATTATAGAAAGAGCTCTAAAGTAAAAATACTTTTTAACTAGAAGTATTACGCTTAAAGTAGATTTTATAGTCTATACTAAAGTAACTTAGAAGTAAAAAATATAATTTAATAAGCTTAAAAAGCTCTATAAACTTATTATAAATATACTATAGTAGTTTCTCTAAATAGTTTTTTAGTCTTTTTATTTTAAATACTTTCTTAATATCTCTTAAGCTTATAGTTTATATTTCTATAACTACTTTAAATATCTAACTTCTAATAACTTTCTAGTAAATTACTATAAAAGGAGTAGTATTTAGTTAGTAAACTTTTTAGATTTCCCTTACTTTTTAAAGTTTATTTTATCTTTATAAAGTAATAGTAACCTCTATTTTCTTATAGAACACCTATTTCTCTATTATATTATATATAATATTATTTTATTCTATTTATAGCTTCTCTAAGAATAAGTTAGTATCTAACCTTTTTACTATATAAGTAAAAAGCTACTATATATAGTTTCTAATTTTAAAGTATAATATAGCTATACTTTTTATTTTAGCTTAAGCTAAGTTATTAATAAAGCTATATAGTTACTATACTTAGTAGTTAATATATAGTAAATAGAGGTAGTAAATATATTAGTAGTTTATTATTATATAGATATTATAACTATAATTTATTAAAATATTAATAGAAGTATTTTTATTAACTTTAACTATTAATATTATAGAAAACTTACTTATACTACGTTCTAACTAAAATTACTTTTATTTAGCCTACTCCTTTTCTATTATCTTTAATACTTAATTTTACACTAAGGTTATTTATTTCTTAAATTAGAAGTATTTTCTTTTTTCTTATTTTTTTCTAAGTTTTAATATAATACTTCTTTAATAGCTTTTATTACTCTAGAACTATTTTTTAATTTCTTTAACTTCTAATAATCTCTTTATAAATAGCTAATCTAGTTATATTTAAAATAATAGTATATTTTCTTACTAAAGCTTTTATTTATTCTATTATATAAAGTGTATACTAACTTTATTATTTTAGTATCTCTATTTATATCTACTTTAGTAAGTAATAATTTTATTCTAAAAGTTATAAGTTAATATATAATATTATAAATATAATATAATCTTTTTAGTTTCTATATAATATCCTATATAAAGTTTATATATTTAGTATACTTATAAGAAGTTAAGTAGTTAACTAAGTAGTTAAAAAGCTTATAAAATAGTACTTTTTATAAGTAGTTAATTTAAACTCTATTTAGCTATATTATATTATTTACTTCTATAATAGTACGTTTAAAGTAGAGTAAAAATAAAGTAAAAGATTTATTATACTTTATTTTAAGCTCTAATAGCTTTCTAAAAACCTTACTTTTAACGTTTAAGTTACTATAAGTGCAGTCTAAGTATACTAAAAAAGTATTTAGCTTAAATAAACTATTATTACTACTAGATTTATAAAAAACTATAACTACTAGCTATACTTTTAGTTCTAAGTAGAAGTTAATTAAATATTAGGTTTTTTAGTTATTTAAGTAGAAAGTTTAATCTATTTTGATCTTATTATATATCTATTACGCTTAAATAGTATACTTATTATAACTACTTCTAAACTTAGAGAGGTTAGAGAGAGGTTTTAAATATTAAATACTATTTATTTCCTAAGTAATATTTAGTTCTAAAAGTAATAGTACTAGTAGCGCTAATAGTAGAAGTGCTATAAAATATAGTATTAGTAGTACTAAAGTATTACTACTTATTACTATTTATATTAGCTTTATAACTAGCTTATTAATAGCTTATAGTAAAGTTAATATATTGTTAAGTTAGTTATTTAGCTTAGTAATTATAGTATAAATTAATTTAAATATTTATACACTTCTTAACGCTATTTCTAGTGCTATTACTTTAGGCTTAGTTAGCTTTATTTCCTACCTACTATCTATTATACTATATAACTAGTAAAGTAAGCGTTTAATATAAGCTTAGATATATAAGGAGCTAGCTTATAGTTTATTTAACTTAGGGGTACTTTAATTATAGTAATCTAAGCTAAAAGAGGGAAGTTTCTAAGATACTCCTTATATAGAGGAAAAATAGATATAGGGCACTTATTAAGCGAACGTAGTTACTAAGAGCAGAATTTCTATAGGTCTATAATAACGCCTAGATATAATAAGTAGGCGTAGCTTGTAATACTTATAATTAGTAGTAAATAGTTTAATATACTTAGCTTTAGACTTATTATTAACCTTAAGGAAGTAGTTAACTATAAAGTCTTTAATTACTATAATAGATATAGTGAGGTTAATAATCTTCTTATAGAAAGCAATAAAGTCTATATTAAATTAGCGCTAAATAAGCAATATAGCTTTAGCTTTATTACTAGTAACATTAATAATAGAGTGTATAGCTTTTAGGTTACTTTTTAGTATATTAACTATTTCTTTAGTTAGATAGTAATAAGTGTAAACGCTTATAAACTTAACTTTAAGTATTACGTTTAAGATAAATTAAAGTGAGATAGTAGTAAACTTAGTAATAGTTTAAATATAGTTCTTAATAAAGGCTTTAAGCGCTTTAATATAGGCGTAAAGGTTATATATAATATAGGTGTCATATAATAAAGCGTATATTTTAGTAGTAATATTAAAGATAAAGTTATTAATAGTAATAATTATAATGTTAGCCTATTAATTAATAAATAACTTCTAGCTATAGATAGTAGTATTAAAAGCTCTAGCTAACTAGTAGTAAGTAGTAGCCTTATAGTTAGCATCCTTATCTATAATAATTATATCAATAAATATACTAGATATCTTACTTATTCTAAGTATAGTAAGTAAAAAGATATTAATAGCGTTAATAGCTATTATAGCTTTCTTAGAAGAAGTAGAAATAAAAAAATTATTAAGCTATATAGTAAATATAATACGTTTATACTTAAAGAAGTCTTTAAAACTAAAGCGACTAAATATCTTATTAACTATAAGTTTTAGAATAGACATTTTTATAGCTTTATTCTTATCCTTAATAGTATTAATAAATTTAGTAATATTACTACTAATTATATTAAACGCATTAGTGTTATTAGAATCTATTAAAGTGTAAAGCTTTTAATAAGTACTATAAAGACTTTCTAGTAAGGTAGTAATAATATTAATATACTCTTTATAAGTATTTATAGTAAGCTTAGCTTTAATAGCGTTAGGCGTAATATTAATATTACTAGCTTTAATAGCTCTCTTTATAGTGAGAGTAGCCTTTAAAGTTAAGATACTACTAACCTTTAAAGTCTTATTATCTTTAGCTATATTATTATTAATTAAAATGTTCTCCTACTTAATATTACTATTATTATTAAAATTATTATCTTTAATATTACTAAATATATTAGAAATATTATTATTAGTTAAAGCGTTATTATTAGATAAAGTGTTAGTAGTAGTTATAAGCGTTTTAGTATTAAAAAGGTGATACTAGAAGTCTTAGGAGTTAGAGTTAATATCATATTAATTATAAAAACTAATAGCTAAAAAGAACTTAATATAAAAGTAGTAAACTTATATAGGTATAGAATAGTTAATAGTATTAATATTACTACTAAGGTAAATAATAAAAAGCTTTAGTAAGATATAACCTATCTATATTTAATAGTCTTATTTATATTTAATAATATATTTAAAGATAGGAAGGTTAGTAATTATATAAGTAGGCTTAATGCATTTATCCTTAGAAATATTAGGCGAATAGTAGTAGATATAATCTAAAATATATAGTAAATGAGAATTATTATTATATATATATTAACTACTAAGGTTATACTATATACTAAATATAAACATATTATATAGTGATTATACTCTGCTATTTTTTAGAAGTAGTAATTATATTAGATAACTTAATAGAGATAATTAATATTAATAATAATAATTATAAAGTAAGGTAATAAAGGTAATAAAGGTTATTTAGTGTAATATAAGCGTAGATTATAAAGATATAGTATATATAAGAGAGAAAGATAGTAACACTATACTAAGTAGGATAATAGTAATAAAAGTAGTTATCACCTAGTAATACTCTCTTTTTTTATATAAATAACTAGTTGCTCTAATTTTTGCTATTAGCTAATAGTTTAATATAGAGAATAACCTTTAAGTGAGAATAATAGTTAAAGTTATAAAAGTTCTCACTTATATCTATTATAGTAAGAGTAAATATATAAAGCTATATATAGCTCTAAAGTGAGTATAAATAACCTATTATATAGTAATAATAAAAGTCTTATACTATATCTCATAGCTATAAAGATTGAATAATACGTCTTAAGCGTTAAGCGCTTTATTTTAAGCTATAATCTTATTAATTCTATCTTTAGTTTAAATCTTTTTTTAGTTTTACTCTTTTATATACTAGTTATTTAGGTCTTTCTCTTAGTTTAAAAGCTTATTCTTTAAAAATAGCTACTAGCTTTTATACTTAGCTTTATTAGTATAGTTATTCTATTTCTTATTTATATTTCTTAAAAATAGTAATAAGTTTATCTATATTTATTATATCTTTATCTATCTAAATAATATAAATAAATAAATAATTCTTTTATTTAATTAAGTATTAAACTTTTCTATAAGTAGTTATTTACTTTTTAAAGATACTTTTAACTTTAAAATATTTATATACTTCTAGCTAATATAGGTTTTTATTTTCTTAAACTTTAACTAAACTATAATAATTATTCTATTAGTTAAATAAGTTAGTACTTAATACTAATACTACTATTAATTAAATTACTAATATTACTAAGTAGATATTTATATTTAAAGGAATATCTAAATAGTATATTAGTTTATTAACTTAGTTAATAACTTTAAAGGAAATATATTAATAGCTATACTTTAATATTAAATATCTTAGTAAAAAATATTCTAATTCTATCTTAAAATACACTTAATTTCTTAGTTTAAACGTAATAGAATAGCGTTTTTTATTATATTATTCTTTTATATAAAGCTAAGCTACTATAATTAAGATTTATACTTCTTTTTAGAATATTTTATAGTTAAATTTTAGGTTTAAGTCTCTTAATATACTTAAAGCGTTATTAGTATTTATCTTATAGAGGATTTAATTTAGTAAGTAGCTAATTACTTAAGAGTAAATATTATTTAAGTTATATTAAAGATTAAAAAATAAGTTTTTCTAGTTACTATCTATAATATTTAAGAAATATCTAATTACTAGTTTAACTATTTAATTTTTTCTTTTTAATATTCTATCTATTTATAGATAGTAGGTAGTTAAAAATTTCAGCTTAATATTTAGTTTAGTCTAAAGAGCAGAGTATTAACTACTATAGTACTAGAGTACTACATACTACATATAGTTATAGTATGTAGTATACTATAGAGTATATAGTTATAATATGTAGTATACTATAAGTTAAATTTTAGTACTATAACTATACTATATACTACTATAGTTATAATATATAGTATACTATATACTATATAACTATATATTAAAAAAACTATAAAAGTATAGAATAAAAGCTTTTAAGTAAATATAACTTCTTATTATTATATCTATAGAACTACTAAGTAATTCTAAGTACCCCTAAATAAGAAAAATAATAATATATTACTTTATATTAATAAAATTCTAAATAATTATTTAAAAATCTAAAAAATATAAGAAAAATCTAGTTTTAATATATTAAGTATATAAAGTACTAAGAGTAGTAATAACAGTTTATTTAATCTAAAACAGCACTTTAAACCTATATTATATAACTAAAAATACTTCTTATAAAAGCTTTACTTTTAAGTCTATCTCTAATATATTTTTAAAACTATAGAAGTTAAAAACCCCCTCTTATACTTCTTATACTTAAATCTAGCTTAAATTTCCCCTAAAAAACCTATATATTTAGACTTTTCTTAAAGCTTTTTAATATTAGTATATTTAAATATATATTAATTAAATAAATAATAATAACTTATAGAGAGGGTTTAGATCTAAATTTTAAGCTTAAAAAACCTTCTAGAGGTCTAAATAAGCTTATTTTTAAGTATTTAGGGAGGCCTAAGAGGAGTAGAAAGTAGAATCTTAGTAAGTAAGTTAATTTAGTTTTCAAAAGAATTTATATTAAATAAATCCTCAGAAAATCTAACAAAAATTACTAATTAGCTTAGAAAGGTTAAAAAAGTCCTAACTAGTATCAATTTTAGCTTTAAAAAACTAAATAGCAAGAGAAAGGTTAAACAAAGCTTTATAATAGTAAAATTAACTATAAAACTAATAAAACTAAATAACTAATTATAGAAAACTTTAAAAGTAGAAGTAGAGCAAAGAATAAGCTCTAAGCTTAAAGAATTAAAAAGAGAAGTTATTTTAATACTAAATAGTAGTACTTTAGCTTAAATTACTTAAAAATTAAAAGAGATATTAAAAAGGAAATAAAAGAAGTTTATATAAATAATTTAATCTATATTAAATCTAAGCTACCTCTAAAAATTAAAAAAATACTACTATTTAAATCTCTAGAGTTAAAGTATTCTAATAATATAATTTTCGCTTAGATTACCTTATATATAGATATTAAATAATTAGTTAAGAAAATAGGATTATTAAAGTAGTATTCTAACTACTAATCTCTTACTACTATTTTACTCTTATTAGTAGTAAAGATAATATTAGATTTCTTCTTCAATTTAACTTATAATATTAAAGTATATATATAAAATACTAAAATAATTCTCTTAAATTACTTAGTAAATATTATATATAACATTTTTTTAATATCTTTTTTTACTTAATATATACTATATATATACTACTTTAAATATATTTATTTTAATAAATAATAATCTTACTCTATATATATTTTATATATAAAATATAATAATAATACTTTAAAATATATTAAGAATTAAAAAGTTTTATTAAACTATTTAAAAAATACTTTTTATACTTTATACTTATATTTATATATATTTTCTTAACTTATACTATATTATTTAATTTATATAATAATATAGTAATATAATATATATATATATACTTATAAAACGTATATAATATATTAAAATAGTATATTATAGTACTTTAATACTATATTATATTATATTATACTATATATACTATATATACTATAGTAGTACTATAAGTCTATTATAAGTTATATTAAAATATTTAAAAAATACTTTTTATACTCTATAATTATATATATATATATATTTCCTAAGTTTATATTATACTATCTAAATTATATAATAATATAGTAGTATAATATATATATATATATACTTATAAAACTTATATAATATATTAAAATAGTATATTATAGTACCTTAATACTATATTATACTATATATACTATATATACTATAGTAATACTATAAACTTATTATAAATCTTTATTAAAATTATTATAACTTATATATATATATATATATATATATATATATATATATTATAAAATAAATTATAACTAACTATATAAGTTATATAGTATTAAAATCTATCTTTAAATAAAGTTCCTAGATAATCTATACTATTCTAAAAACTTAAAACAGATTTTTTTTCATAACTATTATTCTATAAGTTATAATTACTAATATATAAAGTAATTATATTAGTAATATTCCTAGGTATTTCACAAATTAAATTAATCTATATGAATATAATTATTAGTTTTTAAATCTTATATAATAACTTATATTAATAATTAATATTTACTTACTTTTATTTATTTTAATTTAGATTTAAAGCTTTATTAACTATTTAAGCTTAAATTTAATTCCTATATAATACTATTAATAATTTCTAAGTATAGTTTAGAAGTATTAGAAGGGGGCAGAGTTTTTAGAATTTTTAGTAATTCTAACCTAAAAGCAAGGGGTTAGATAGGCGTTTTCATAAGCGTTAAGCGTTATTATAGGAGGAAAAGGCTTATATAAGTAGATAGAGGCCTAGTTAGCCTACGACGAAAAAAACTAAGTAAATAAGTAAGAAATATACTCGTTTTTATATAATTTCCTGTTTTCTCTTAATAACTTTAGTAACTACTCTCTTAGAAGAACTTTTAGAGTTCTTTAGCCTAGTTTATAGAAAAAACCTATTAATTTTTACTTTTTAAAAATTAAATAAAAATAGGTATTTTTAGGCTTTTTTAGCTTTAACTAGCCTTATTTTTATCCCCTCTTTTAATCTCTATTATACTTCTTTAATTATTTAAAGCGATAATAAAGTAGAATACTATAGAGATAATATTACTAAACTTCTTCTTAGTAGCTTATTTTCTCTTAAGAAATTATATAACTTAAGATATAAAAAGAGTAGAAAATATAGATAAAGTATAAGTTAATTAGGCTTATATTTATATATTCACTTTTATATCTTTTATAGTTATCTAGAAAATTAATATATAAGTATTTAGAGTATTTTTAGGGGTTTTCTACTTAGAGTAGAGTACTTAATATAATTAATAAGTTTTCTCTTTTACTTTATTATAAAATTAGTAATTAGTATAGAGAGGTATAAGCTAGACTACTATAAAAGGTTCTCTTTATAGTTATTTTATACTACTCTATTAAACTAAAGTAAGAAAAGCTTAGAAAAAGAGATAATTTAAATATTACTATATTAAAATAAAATTTAGCTAATACTTTTTTAACTTCTATTTTCTTAAAGTGAAGAGCGATAGCCTAAGTATTTAGAATTAAAGATTAATTAAACTTATAGGAATTTAAAAGACCTTAAGAAAAAGAGTATTCTATTAAGTAGAAGAGAGTAAATAAGGTTTTATATAAGTTTTACTAAACCTCTTTATTAATTTATTATTTACTTATTTAAAACACCTTTTTAACTTCTATTTTTTTAAAGTGAAGAGTAATAGCCTAGGTATTTAGAATTAAAGATTAACTAAACCTATAGGAGTTTAAAAAACTTTAAGAAAAAGAGTGTCCTATTAAGTAGAAGAGAGTAAGTAGAGTTCTATATAAACTTTACTAAACCTCTTTATTAGCTTACTATCTACTTATTTAAAATTATTATATACTACTTTATTATAAGCTATTATAATAATAACTTAAGAGTGATTAAGATAAAGTAAACTTATTTTATTCTTACTTCTAAAGCTAAAGTTATAAGAGTAATAGGATTTATTTTACTCTTTTTATAAACTTTAAAAAGGATAAAATTAGTTAATTTATTCTAAAAAACTTCTTTTTATTTAAACTTATTAGAAAGTTTCTAATAATGTGTTAACTAGTGAGGAGAAATATTAAAAAGCTTAAAAACTTAAGATCTAAGTTATACTTATATATAGAAATACTAAAATCTAACTTTTTTAAATTATAAAATACTATAAGTATAAAGGTATAAAAAGCTAAAAAAGAAAAATATTATAACTATACTAACTTTTTAAAAAATAAAGAGGAAAATGTTTTCTAAGTTTAATTAAAAGTATTTCTCTTTTCTAAGAATGATTTTATATTAACTCTATAGAAAAGAAAGTATATATATTTCTTTAGATTTCTCTCTCTCTATATTTTTAAGTAGTAAATAAGTAGCTAGAGTAAAGTATTTTTTTTAAGGTTTATAGTTAATACTATAGTTTTATTATAAACTTTATTAAACCTTAAACTTAACTTATAAAAGAGGAGAGTTATAGGGTAAAACTATAGAGGATACTACTAAATATAGCTAGACTTTCTCTATAGAGAAAAGAAAAAGAAACCTAAGGTATAAAATAACTTTACTATTAGAATAGTAGAAAAGAAGAGGGATAATAAATATATATATACTTTTTAGATAAAAGAGAAGGATAAAGATAGAAATAATAGTAAGAGTATTCTTTTCTTTTTTTATCTCTCTTCTTACTTTTTATCTTTTTTTTAAATTTATATTATAAGAATTCTTCTATTACTCCTTCTATTAATAAATTATTAGCTCTATTTAAGTTTTATATAGTTTTTTTACTTTAGTTTTCTTTAGTAGAGCTTTTTTTTATTTTTTTTTCTATTAATTTATTTATATCTTCTTTAGAATAGTATTACTAAATTTTAGAGCTCTAAAGACTTTAACTCTAGCTTAAAATAAATAACTTAGATTAGAAATAATAGATAATAAAACTAACTTAGTTACTAGTAATATTTTAGTAAGTTTTTTTATAAGTTCTTTTTTTTATTAATTTTAATAAAAGAGACCTCTTTTAATTTTAGATTTAAATTAGAGTTCTAAAATAATTATAGAAGCTAAAATCTTTAAAGTAATAGCTTCTAAAAGTAGCACTTCTAGTATAAATATAACATTTAGAGAGAATTCTTTAAGAGAAAAGAGTATATAAAGCTATTTAGACTTTACTAAATCTTATTAAAAGGTTTTTAGAGTATATAGCTTAGAACTTTAAGAATTTAAAATACTATAACTTAGAATAGCTAGAGTATTATTTTTTACTAGAAATAATATTTTAGACTTTTTTAAAAACTATAAAGCTATAGTAAAAGTAGTAGGAATAACTAATACTTTAAAAATATTAAGTATTATTTTCTATATAGATATATCTTTTTAAGCTAATAATTAAATAAAACTTAGTAAGAAAACTTAGTTATAAGTGAAAATATACTTTATTTAGCGCTATAGAGCTATAGATAAAGATTACTAGAAACTACTAAATAACTAGATTAATTAGATTATTTCTATAACTCTAATAATAGATAATTTAGATTATAAAGTAGCTATATAGTTTCTATAAAAGATTAATAATATCTAAACTAAAGCTATAAGATATAACTTTAATATTATAATTAGCTTCTAAATTATCTATATAGTTATATTAAAATTTAATTAGTTAGCTTTAGATAGAATAGCTCTACTTATAAGAACTAGTATTTATAAGTTATTTAGGAAAAGAGACTTTAATAAGTTTAAAGTTAACTTAATAAATTAGCTTAGCTTTAAGGCTACTTAGAAGTAAACTTTCTAGATTACTACTTCTATTTATTCTCTATTTCTTATATTTTTAAAAGTACTAAGAGGGGAAGTTCTCTCCTCTCTATAAGCTAAAAGAAGTAAGGCTAAACTTAACTAAGGTATTAAGAACTTCTAAAACTAGTTTTTAAACTAATAATTTTTTAACTTAGTGAAAATAATAGATAACTAGAAAATCTCTACTAGAAGGATTACTTATTTTTCTTTAGCTATAGAAGACTACTATTTAGCTTTAGTTTATTTAGTTAAAGTTAATAAGGAAAATCTTAAGTTTTTCCCTTATAGCTTATATAGTTAGTATTAGTATATAGGCTATATAGATTATAACTTTAAAGAAGGTTATTATCTTTAAAAGATAGCTAATAAAAAAAGTAGCTTAATCTAGTACTTTTAAAGATACTATTTCTATAGACCTTAAAATAATAAGTTTTTTATCTTTTAGATAATTATTACTTTATTATAATAAAATAGTAAGTTTAACTAAAAAGCTATTATTACTTACTTTAAGAATTAAAATAGCTATAAAGCTATAAAAGCCTAAGCTACTAAGATTCTTAAGTAAAATATTAGCTAACTTTAGTTTATACTTATTAAAGTTCTATAAGATTATAATAACTTTAACTTAATTAAATTTTCTTATAGGTTTATAGAAAAAAGAAGTGTTATATTAAATAATAAAGTATCTAGTTAGGCTTCTACTTTTTAGGTATTAGCTATTAGTAAATAAGAATATAAAGATTCAGTTTAGTCTTTTTATTTATATAACTTAGTATAACTTAATAGTTTAACTAAAAGTAATTTACTTAATTTTATAGTATTTAAACTTATAATCACTTAGTTAGAAATATATAGAGCTAACTTATTCTTATAGAAGAAGCTAAAGCTACTAAATCCTAGAAAAGTTAAGAAGAAAGTTTTAAAGTCTCCTTCTAAGAAGGTTTATTTCACTATATAAAATATTAAAAATATTTTAACTATTTTAAAAAGGTCTTCTTCTTTATAACTTTATTTTAAAAGTTATTTAAACTTACTAGAAAAGTTAGTTATAGAGAAGAATTTACTTTTTAATTAGAAAAAGTAAAAAGAAAACTTAGATATTAAAATAGGGGAAGAGGGCTTTTTTAAACTAGCTTCTATACTTACTAATACCTTAGAACTAGAAAAAGTATTTAGAATAGAAAGAGAAGTAATACCTAGTAAAGTTATTAAGATTTCTCTTCTAAAATCTATCTTAAAACTATTTCTTCTAAAAAATAACTTCTAGCTAGCTATATTCCTTAATAGTAAAAATCAGAAATTTATTAAAAATAAGAAACTTATTAATAAACTTATTTTATATAAGTTTTATAGCTTAGTTAGTTTATTAGTTAAAAAAGTCTATAAGATTTAGCTAGAATATAGAAAAGAGTTTATTAAAAAGATATACACTTTTATAGATAATTTAGAAGGAGTTATCTATATACCTATTTCTATAGATTTTATAAACTTTACTAAAACTTTAAAAAAAAGAGCTTAATAGACTAACTAAGTTTCTAAATATAATAAAGCTATTTAAACTTAAAACTATCTAAAGGTTTTTTTAGTTAAAGCTATTATCCTAATAACTATAAACTAGATAGCTCTAATAATTATTACGCTATAACTTATTCTAAAGATCTCTATTAGTAGTAAGCGCTTTAATAACTATTTACCTATATAAAGTATAATTAATACTAATATAGAATTTAGTTTTATAAGTTATTAATATATCTTAGACTATAATATTCTAATTTCTATTACTACTTTAATAATAAGAATAATAGCTAAAGATAACTTAAAACTACGCTTTATTAAAGTATACTATATACCTATTTAGATTAATAACTATAAGATTATAATAACTATAATAGTAGTAGACTTTAAAACTATTAATTATAACTTACTCTTTAGACTTCTTTTTACTATTTCTACTGAACTCACTTTTAAGTATTTAAAATACTTTATTACTACTATAATAAAGGTAAAAAACTATAGAAGTAATAAATTCTAAAAGATTAGTATTTTAGTAAGTTTTATATAATTAGATTCTTTATATTAGATTTAGCGCTATTTCTCTAAATAGGAAAACTATATAAAAGACGTTTATAATACTTCTAAAGCTACTAAAAGCTAACTTAAGACTAACTAAAACCTTAGTAATATATATAATAAAGTTTGAACTTACTACGTTAATACTATAATTAACTATAAAAAAGAGCGCCTTCTTATTTAAGAAAGAAAGAAAGCTAACTTTCTTAAATAAGAAGAAGTAGTTTTTAAAACTAATTAGTGCTCTACTCTAATTTTACCTTTAGCTATACTTAATATCTTAGGAATTATTACTAAAGTAGTAGTTACTCTAATTATAGAAACTATTTAAGTCTACTTTCTTAGGAATACTAAAAGCTAGTAAAACCTTTCTAAAGTTTTAAAAGATTAAGTATTCTTTAAGTTAATTAGAAAAAACCTTAAACCTAATTAAAGCTTTATTAATATCTATATAATATATAAATATAAAAATAAAAAAGTTTATTTAGTTAATAATCTATTTTTAGATAGTTCTATTCTTAATAATTAAAAAAACTAAAAGAAGATTCTAACTTAAGAAGTAGAAGGTTATTATTAGCTTTCTAACTCCCTTTTTACTAGCTATATATATCTATAATTTGCATAGTTTAACTAAAGGACTTACTTTACTTTAAAAAGGTTTTTAAAGCTTAAAGTTACCTAGCTATACTTTTTACTAAAAGAGATTAAAATGCTTAAATATATCTTTATAAATTAAAAAAAGGTATTAATATAGAATTTTATAAAATATAGGCGTATTAACTTTTATATAACTTTACTATAGAAGATTAGAACTGTTCTATATATTATATAGTAAGAGAAAAGGATTTCTATCTTTAAAGCTTTATAAAGAAAAGTTATTAATATACTTAAATTGAGAGTTATATAAGGAGTTTTAGAAGAATTCTATAGATTATATAGAAACTTTTAGTTTCTTATTACTAAAAAGGATAGTAATATAAAGCTAATTAACTTATATATAAAACTTAATAAGATTAGTATTAGAGATACTTTTATTCTTCTAGAGGTTAATAAATTCTTAGAAGACTTTACTAACTATAAGATTATAAGCTTTTTAGACTTATTTTCTAAATATAACTAAGTCTTATTTAATAAGTTAAGTTAAGACTTAACTATATTTACTACACTTTTAAGGCTATTCAGAATATATATCCTACTTTAAGGGGTGATAAATTTAGTTACTTAGTTTATAAAGGTTATAATAAGAATCCTCTATAACTTTATTTTAAGTATTTACTAACTTTTCTTTAATAATATCTCTATTAGAAAGCTAAAAATAATATATAATAGTAACTATATAGTTAAACTTCTAGAGGTGTATTTATATATTTTTAAATACTTTATAAACTTAAATATAGTACTTTAGAACCTTAAGCTTACTAGTACTATAATTTCTCTTAAGAAATCTTAGATTTATTAGCCTGCTATTAACCTCTTTAGTTATATAGTAAGTAGTAGGGGATATAAGTTTAACTAGAATAAAGTTATTAAAATCCTTAAGTAGGAAAAATATAATAATATTATAGTAGTTAAAAGTCTTTTTAGTATTATTAAGTTCTATTAAGTATAAATTAAGAATTATAGAACTATTTCTACCCTATTAATAAGACTTCTTTAAAAAAGAGTACTTTTTAAATAGGGGCTAGAATAGTAGCTAGTTATAGAAACCTTTAAGCTTTACTTAGTTAACTTTCTATTACTTTAACTTATTAATTATAAAGAAGAAGCTAGTAAAATCTATCTATCTACTAATATAAGTACTAAGAGGTAGGGCGTTATACTTAGATAATACTATTAGAGTAAAAGATATATTACTTAATATAAAAGTAGAATTTAGACTAGTATAGCCTTTAACTATAATATAAAGAAACTTAAGCTTTAATTAGTCTTATTTGTTCTTAAGAGGCTTAGAAACTACTTATATAGTATATAATTTACTTTTAAAACTAATATAAAAGTCTTTATAGACTAAATTAGTAGCGCTACTTTAGATTTACTTAAAGCAGTTCTTATATAATAGATCACTTAGATTAAAATGTTTAATTTTAATATTTGCTATATATCTAGTACAAAAAATAAAGCTGTAGATAGTCTCTTATATAAACTAGTAGGGGAATTTAATATTTAAAAAGCTAAATAAGAAAAAGATTTAGATAAGATAATTAATAACTTTATCTATATATTTAATATAGAAAAAGATTTTAGATTTAGAGTAGATAATCTGCTAAGCTTTAAATAGGCTTAATCTTAATAATTATAATAAATTGCTAAGTATTTAGCTTTATTATTACACTTAAGAACTATTTCTTAGATTAATTTTAAGAAATTTAAGTTATATATAGTGAAATATATACTTTAAGATAGTTTTCTCTTTTAAAAAGGAATAAAGTTAAACTTAATACTAAGATAAGTAGTTAATAATAAAGAAGAATAGAAAAAGTTAATCTAATATATATATACTAAGAGAAGGTATAGAGGCTATAATGTGATATATACTAGACTCTAAGAGTAATATACTTAGGAAAATATATATTAAATAATAAGTAATAAAATAAAGGGCTATTTATCCTATGTATAAGCCTAACTAAAATAATTTAAAGACTCTTATATTTTTTCTATACTTCTAGCGATTCTATTTTAGTATATTTATATTAATATCTAAAAGATTAGTAATTACTCTCTAGCTAAAGCTTAAGATATACTTACTAGTTATATAGAAGCTTATTAACTTCTTAAGAATATTAATTTAAAAATAATAGCTAAGTTTATTTAGGAAGATATAATCTACTACTATAAGATCTATAGACTCCTTATAGTTAATAGGAGATTAGAAAATAAGAGGTTTATTAAAAAGCTTAATTAAATCTATAGAGAATAACACCTTATTATCTTAGTATATAATTTAAAGGCTAATAAACTTATTAAAAAAGGATATTAACCTCTTATTTATACTTTTATAACTTAGTTAGACTTTAGTAGAAAGAACTAGACTTTAGTTCTTTATATAGCTCTATTTACTAACTAAATATTAGTTAGATCCTCTATAGGATACTCTCTTTTTTATTTTATTTATAGTTATAACCTAATTACCCTAATTAAAACTAGGAGTATTACTTAGTAAGTACTAAATTAGTTAAAAGTTAGAGATACTAAAACTAAACTCTTTTTATATATATAAACCTTTAAATAACTTAATTCTAACTAGTAAATAGCTTTTAAATATATTATAAAGTAGCGCTACTAAATTACTAAGGATTATAACTAAAAGAATAAATATAGAATATAATATAAAGAGCTATAAGTTAGAAATATTATTCTTATCTATAATATAAAGTTATCTATTAATAAAAGCTCTTCTAGTAAGCTTAATATATACTAGTTAGGCTTTTTTTATATCTAGTAGATATCTTTTTAAACTTTATTCTATTTACTTAAAACTCTTACTAGAATTCCTATTAAATAAACTATAGTTAGTGATTACTTAAAGAAATTTATAATAAATAAAGATAGCTATCTAGATAATATCTCTAAAATAGAAGTCTAACTAGACCTTAAGTAAGCCTTTAATAAGGTTTTTCTTACTATAAATTAACTTAATCTTAATATACTTAGTTTAATAGAAATCTTAAACTTTAATAAGTTATCTATATTAGAAGAAGTAGAGACTAATAACTTTAATACTATAAAAATATAAATTAAGTAATTATAAGAATAAAATAAAACACTATAAGCTAAAGTTAACGCTTAGTAGAAAAAGAATGAAATTATAGTAGGTATCTTTATAAAGAATAAAGGATTTAATAGCTAGTATAGAGATATAGAGGAACTAGAAGACAGCTAAGTCTATAATAATTATTAAATTTTATTTATTTTTAGTAGAAAAAGTAACATTTTATTTATTTATATTTAGTCACTTTTATACTATAATTTATATTAACTATATATTTATATTACTTTTTTTACTTTTAATATATATTATCATAAAAGAAAGGGAGATATATAATAATAAAAACTAATAAATACTAATAAAACTAAAAAAATACTAAAAAACTTAAAAGAAACTAATACTACTTCTAAAAAATTTAAACTTAAGATAGACTAATTACTTCTCTAAGTATAATAAATAGTAGCCTCTTTTTTCTTCTTTTTATTTTTATATTTTAACTTTACTTCTACTATTAAAAAGCTAACTTATTTATAAAAGTTTTTACTGAGGATCTTATAGGAAACTGCTTAAGAATGCTGTTATAATTTGAATTTATACTCTAAAGCTAACTTAGTAAATTAGTTAATTAATAGTTTATATACTAGTATAATAATCTTACTTCTAGGATATTTATACTTAAAATGAAGTATTATATTAATACTTCTACTTTTTTTATAAGAAGTATTATTAGAAATACCTTTCTTTTTATTACCTTTTTTAATATATTTAATCTAGCTAGTAGTCTTTTAGTTATAGTTAAGTTTATATAAATATAAAGAGCTCTTTTTATAGTAAATATAGTTAGAATAAACTTCTTCTTATTTAGTTTAGTAGAAAATATACTTCTAGAAAGAAATAGATATAGTAACTTAATAGCTACTCTACTTAGCTTTAAAAGATATCTTTACCTAGTACTTAAAATATCTATTATATAGAAAGAGATTCTAGGTACTATATATATAAATTAATAAGGCTTTAACTACTTCTAATCTATTTATCTTTTAGTATAGCTATTCTTAGGAGTTAGTATAACTTTCTATAATATAAACCTCTTTTATAAAAAATAGAAACCTATTTAGTATTTCTCTCTTATTAATTAGTTCTATATATATTATTAAGAACTTAGTAAGTAAATACTAAAACCTTAGAATAACTTTTTTAACTTTTTTATTAATAGTAATTTTATAGATAAAGTTTATTTTATATTAAACCTAACTAATAGGACCTTTAATAGAAGTTTAAGAAAGAGAAAGAGAAGTTTATATATAGGTTAATAGTAGTTTGAATAGCTTTAGAAAGATAACTTACTATAACTAATAGTAGTGTAATAAGTTTAAATAGATAAATAGTTTCTTTTTTATTTTTATAATTTATAGAAGTTAGTATAAAAGAGAAGGGGAAAGGTTTATATATTTAGTTTAAAGTAGTAGTATAAGAGTAATTTATATTAATTTTAATATCTATAATTATACTACTTAGAAGTTATTTAGTTATTATTATAAAGCGTTAATTAGGCTAGGGATTATGAAGAATGATATATTAAGAGGAGGAAAAGAGAGATATAGCTAAATAGAAAAAAACGCACTTTTTTATATTTAACTAAGAGGTTAGTTAATACTAAAAACAGTAACTATAAAGGCTTAAGAACTTATTTACTATAGTAACCTATTAATAAGATGAAAAAAAACAATTTAAAGAGCTTTTTACTATAAATCTAAGATTAATTAAACTAAAAAGAATATATTTATTTAGGTTTTAATAGTAAGAGTAAAATAAGTATATTAATTGAAATATTACTATCTATAAAAAAGAGGCTTTTAACTTTATATATCTTATAATTAAATTATAAAAAACCTCACTTCTTCTATAGCTATAAGTATTAATTTTCCTTTTGAAAATATATAATTATAAGCCTAACTAAGTAGTTTATAACTGTATTCTTTTTTTCTTTACTACTGAATTATACTAGTTACTATTCCTTTTTCTACTTATTATTTTTAGTATTTAACTTCACTTTTATCTAATTACTAACTATATCTAGTAATTGCTTAAATCTTACCTTTAAAAAAGACTATTTTATACGCTTAACTAGTTTCTTTCTCATCTAAAAATTATATTTTTAGAAGGATTATTAACTACTAGTACTAAATTTACCTTTATAACGTCTATAAAAGAGGGGCATTTCAACCTACTAACCTTCTACTAAACATCTTTATATATCTATATATATAATAACTACTTTTCCTTAATAGATATTTTTATATTTAACTATAAAACTTCAACTAAGTCTAATTATTACTTATATATCCTAAAAATTATACTTTTTTCCTCTTATTTATTTTCACTAACTCTTAATAAAAACTATTAATATTATAATTAATACCCCCTCACCCTCTATAAATTCACCTTCTTAACTTTTTCCTTCTTTTTAAGATATCTAATTACTATAACCTAGATAAGTAGTAATATAAGCCTATTTATTTAATTTTATATATTTATAACTTAATAATCCTTCTTTTAAACTACTATAAAACTTTATATAATATCTCACTAAACTACTCTTACTACTCTTTAGTCTCTCTCTTTTAGAGACTATAATTCTAAGTTCTAAAAAGCTTATAAAACTATATAGGATGTTAACTAGATTAAAGGAATTAAGTAAAAGCTTATAATTTATATTATATACTTTTATAAAAACTAATTAGTTTCTTAAGGTAAGACTCTATAGGTAGTGAATATAGCTATTCTATTTCTATAAAGAGAATAGCTTCTTTAGCTTCTTAATTCCTATTTTAACTGCTTTAGTGTAGTGAATATTAAGCTAAATAAGACTAGATATATCTAGCTTATATAATCTAATGAAAAACTCCTTAGAATTATTTTTAAGATAGTAGAGCTTATTAAGTCTTCTATTATACTTTATAAGCTTTATAGAGTATTTAAGCTTAGTTAAGATAGATTTTTCTTAATACTTAAATAGATATAAATTAATAATAACCTTATTAATATAACTCTAACTAGATACTAGTAGAGTGGATTTTCTCATAATAATAGTAAAAACTTAACTTAGGGAGTTTAGGAATAAGGTATATAAGTAAGGGTTCTTTTTAACTTTTATAATATGTTTAAGTTTTTATATTGAGGCGATCTCTTTTTAGAAGGCTATATTGAGACAGCTTATAACCTAACTATTAGAGATATAATTAAAGAACAGTATATAAGGGTTCTTATTATTTAGGTTTCTTTCTATAATAACTTTAAAGTAAAGTATTCTAAGGTTCTAGCTAATAAGCTTACTTTATATAATTTTATTATCTTTTTGTAATATAATAGTAGAGGAAAATATATAAGTTTAATTGTTAATTAAAGAAACAGCTTATACTTCTATTTAGATAGTATATAGGATATTACTAATAATAGTAACTTAAGTAAGTTAGAGACTTCTTTTAGAATTATAGTTAAGTTAGTTTATAATTAATATAAGATCTATAAAATATTAGTAGAGATTTAGGAACTTATTAATTATACTTTCTTTATTATTCTATAACTTTAAATTAAATTAAAAGAGGACTTATAGAAGTATAGCCTCTATACTGTAGACTTTATTAGATATATTATTTAATAAAGCATCTTTAGTATTAAAACTTTATATTTAGAAACTACTACTAAAGCTTAAGAAGCTAACCTAAATTTTTATAAAAACCTTTTTAATTACTAAGTTAGGCTTATTACTAAGGAGTTTAGCTTCTACACTTTATTTAAAGGCTTAAAACTAAAACCTAAAACTAGGTTTAAAAACTAGCTAAAAGTTTTAAAAGGAAAAGGGTAAGAAGAATAATAAGAAGATAAAGTAAATATAAGCTTTAGAAAAGCTATATTTAATTAGATATTAGTTATATAAGAGTTAATTAAAGTTAAAGCTAAAAACTTAGCTTTTCTAAGAGAGATTAATAGAATAGAAGATATAGTCTATAATAATAACTCTGATTTTATAACTTTTATTATTAATATAAAAAAAAAAACTATTTTAGAGAAGTGTTAAATAAAGTTAAAAATATATAGGTTAAAATAGAGAATAAGCGAAAAGAACTCTATTATATAAAGATTAAGAGAAGAGTTAAGAAGTTTAAGTTATTTAAAGTAAATAGATCTAGCGATTTAACTCTAAAGTAATTTCTTATTACTTAAGACGACCTAATTAAAGATATAGCTTAAGTTATATAACTTTAAAATACTTTTTTAGTTCTAACTATACTAAAAAGATAGATAGTATTTAGTATATAGTAAGCTAAAGAAATCTAAAAAGAAGATTATAATTAAGCTTATATTAAGAAAGAATTAGTAGAGAGACTAGCTACTAGCTAAAATAGTAGAGGATATAGGTTAAAGGCTAGATAGAATATTAAGTATATAAAGTAAAAATATTTAAATCTTTCTCTCTTTAGTATATAAAAGACTTAAGGGATATATAGAAAGAGGTAGAGTTTTTAAAATTTTTAGTAATTCTAACCTAAAAATAAGAAGTTAGATAGGTGTTTTTATAGATATTAGGTGTTATTATAAGAGGAAAAAGCTTATATAAGTAAATAGAAGTTTAATTAGTTTATAATAAAAAAGACTAAATAAATAAATAAGAAATATATTTATTTTTATATAATTTCTTATTTTCTTTTAATAACTTTAGTAACTACTTTCTTAGAAGAGCTTTTAAGGTTCTTTAGCTTAGTTTATAGAAAAAACCTATTAATTTTTACTTTTTAAAAATTAAATAAAAATAGGTATTTTTAGACTTCTCTAGCTTTAACTAGCCCTATTTTTATCTTCTCTCTCGATCCCTATTATACCTCTTTAATTATTTAAAGCGATAATAGGGTAGAATATTATAGGGATAATATTACTAAACTTCTTTTTAATAGCTTATTTTCTCTTAAAAGATTACATAACTTAAGATATAAAAAGAGTAGAAAATATAGATAAAGTATAAGTTAGTTAGGCTTATATTTATATATTCACTTTTATATCTCTTATAGTTATCTAGAAAATTGATATATAAGTGTTTAGGGCATTTTTAGGGGTTTTCTACTTAGAGTGGAGTGCCTAATACGATTAATGAGTTTTCTCTCTTGCCCTATTGCAGTATATATAGCTTTATAGTTATTAATTATAGCTTTTAAAGTTTCTACCTTATTATAAAGTTTTTTATTAAGAAAATAAAGTTTTAAGTCTAACTTATAACATTTAAACTTATTTTCTTTCTCTTTAATATTATATTTAGCTAGTTAATTAAATATATTATTATAATATAGTTTGTTAGAAGGTATGAAGGTACTTCCCCCTCTGTTCACTCTATACTAGAAGGCTTAAGGCCCTAATACTCTATACTAATACTTAATACTAAGTAATACGCTACTAAGAAACCCTTTATAGGAAGAAAACTTAAGCTACGTTATATAATATATAATTAAGTAGATAATACGCGTATATAATACTATATAATAATTAGCTAGAGGTTATTAGTACTCTACTATATATATAAGCCTTTTAGGGGAGGGACCTACTTTTTATAGTAGGTTTTTAACTAATTAGAAGAGAGGAAAAGGGGTTCTTATAGTTAGGATCGAACTAACGCCTATGCGTTTAAGTAATGCATAGGCTTATTAGGCGCATACTACTGCGCTATATAGGTATTATAATATAGTTTAATATATTAAAATATATTATTAATATAAATAAAAGCTTTAGCTATATCTTTATTACTATTAAAGATAGAAATAGCTATAGTATTAAAAATTTAAGAAGGCATTTTAACTAGTAATAAATTAGTAATTATAAAATTAAGTTATATTAATACTTACTTAAGCCTATAAGTTATAGCTAGTATAAACTAAAAGTATAGTTTATAATAAAAGCTTTAAGTTATATTATATATATTATAATCTTATACGTATATATAAGCTTTTATAATATAAAGCAGTTTAAACTATAGTTAATAAGTTAAGAATTATAACTAACTAAAGAACTATTAAGACTAATATATATAATATAAAAAGCTAGAATTTAATATTAATTCTATAAATACTATTATTAATAGTAATATTAGTAGTATTACTAGTAACTATAATATTTATAGAATTAATACTACTATTAGACTATTAGTAGTATTAATAGTATTAATAGTATTAATACTATTATTATTAGTATTAATACTACTAATAATAGTATTAATACTATTATTAAAAGTATTAATAGTAATATTAATACTATTATTAGTAATATTAATAGTATAGTTAGTAGTATTAATATTATTAACTACTTAAAAATTCTTTAAAAAATTTAAAATAAGTAAAAAAAAGAATAAAACCTAAAAAAGTAAAAAAAGAAATTTAAAAAAAAAGTAACTATAATGGGATTCAAACACAAACTCTTATAAAAACAATAACGCTAATATAGGAAAATTTACGTAAATAATATAACTAACGCTTAAACTACTAGGTTAAAGCGCTTACTCTAAAAGAGACTAAGCGAAGTAAGGTTTATCCTATAAGTAGTTTATAACGTAAATAATTTTAATATTATTAATTAATTAAGGAAATTTATTAGTAAAAATCTATTAATAATTTTACTTTTTATTTAGTTATTTAGAGGTATTTAAAAAACTTAGTTATTTCTAAAATATTAGTTAATATTAATTAATATTAAAATAAAATAGCTAATTAATAATAAAATCTAAATAAATTAATATTAACTTAATAAGTAATAATAAATAATAATAATTATAGTTATAATAGTTTACTATTATTACTACTACTAATAATCCTACTTTTAATATTATTATTAATATTATTAGTCTATTACTAATAGTATTATTACTATTAATACTAATATTATTATGTTAATACTATTAATAATATTATTACTACTATTACTACTACTATTACTACTATTACTACTACTATTACTACTATTACTACTATTACTACTATTACTACTACTATTACTACTACTACTACTACTACTATAATACTACTACTACTACTATTACTACTACTACTACTACTACTATTACTATTAATAATAATAATAGTACTATTAGTAGTAGTAATAATAATATTAGTTATTACTAATACTATTACTACTAATAATATTACTATTATTACTATTATATAAAAAGCTTATAAAGCTAGAAAATAAATATATATAATAGGTTTATTCTTACCTATCTATTTAGCTTTTAATATTCCTTTTATAATTAAAAAATAAGACTTAAATTAAAGCTATACTTTCTAGCTTATAAACTTACTACTTAATATATAACTTATAACTTTATAAGTTATATTATATAACTTCTTTACTTTTATATTATTTTATTATAAAAAAAGACTATATTAAAAACTTTATAACTATAAAAACTTTTAAAAATAGACTTTAATTCTACTTTTTCCTCTTTAGCTTCTAAAGCTTTAAATACCTTTAGTAGTTTATATACTACTAGAAAGTAAACTAATAATAATAATTATAAACATACTAAAGAAAATTAACCTACTTATAAATTAAAGTTTACTAATATCTATATTATAGTAAATAGGCTATTTAATAGAGTTTTAAACCTTATAAATACTTCTAAAAAACAAATTACTACTTCTTTTTACTAAGCTAGTAACTATAGAAGTAAATTTAGCTATAAAGCTAATAGATTTCAAGCTAGTAATAAGGTTGAGTACTATAAAATAGTATATCTTACTATTAAATATATACTAGAAAATAAAAATAACCCTAAAAAAATATATTATAAATAGAAATAACTTATATATCTTTATATTATTATATATTTAATATATATATATATTTCTATATATATATACTAATTAAAATATAGTTACTTAGTAGAATATAGCTAGACTATTAACTTAATAAGAAGTTAATAACTTCTTTATACTTTCTAGCTCTATACTTTCCTCTATACTTATTAATAGTAAAAAAAGGCTTAGAACTTCTACTATTATTAGTAATAATTATACTAAGATATTTAATAAAGATATAGTTTTAAGTAAGATTATAGACTTTATACTAAAGTTTAATCTACTTTTTAGTACTATTACTTCTTAGAGCTTTAATAATTTATTATCTTATTTAACTAGGTTAGTTAATAATATATATAATATTACTTTAAATTATAATTAATATACTAATATATAAATATAGTAAATTTCAACCTCTTTATTATAGAAACCTAGTTAACTATATTAATAACTTATATAAATCTAAGTTTTAAAGTTTAGTTTAGTTTATAAAAGACTACTTAAACTATAATAAGTTTATATCTATATAGCTAGATATATAGACTTCTATAGACTCTAAAGGTTATTTAGGAGTTATAGCTTACTTTATTAGTAAAGAATTTAAACTACGCTATATATTACTAGGGTTTAAAGCTTTAAGTTAAGCTTATACTAGTAGATATATTAATAAAGTTTTTATTAAGAATATTCTTAATAAATATAATATACTTTTAGATAGAATAATTAAGTAAGTATTAATTATTAATAATAAAGCTTTTAAGATAATATACTAATATATATATAGTAATACTAGAGATAATAGGTTTAATAATAATACTTTTTTAGATATTTTAGTAAAGTCTTTTAATATTAAAAGAAATTCTTTTATTATAGTACCTCTATATAATTACTACTACTTTACTTATATTTTAAACTTAGTTATAAAAGATATAATAGATTCTTTCATTAAATTATTTACTAAAGATAGTAATATATTAAAATTTAAAAATCTAGCTATTATTTTTAATATAAATTTAAGTAAAATATTAACTTTATCTAAATCTAAAAAGTTATTAGAGCTATTAGCTAATAAGTTATACCTTTTAAGTTATATTAATATATACTATATTATTAATATATTATATATACTAACTAATTCTTTAATAAGTAATATTAGAAATCTTAAAAAAGTTATTATTTTCTTAAAGAATAATACTACTATATAATCTAAGTTTAAAATAGCTCTAGAAATTAAAAAGAAAGAAGGAGAGCTTCCTTTTAATTTAAAAAAAACTAAGATTTCTCTCTATAAGTTTATATTATTATTAATATTAATATTATATATTAATATATATATATATTTATACTAATTAACTTTTTAATAGGTAATAAAACTAGATAGAATTCTATTTATAGGATAATAGTAGATATTATACTACTAAAGCTTACTTTAGATTATTTAAGGATTAATACTAAAGTAGCTACTTTTAAAGCTATTTATCCTTTATTTAATAACTAGAACTAATTAGATTACTTAAAAGAAATATTAGAGATTTTTTATAGTTCTACTAAATATCTATAGTTTTAAACTTATACTACTAATTCTACTATATTACTTTATATTAATTAGATATATTACTCTTTAAAAAGTCTAAAAGATCTATATAAAAAGAATACTAAATTAGTAATTAGAGGAGATATAAGTTATATATTAAACTTAATATTATTTTATTTTAATTAAAATATTTATTTATTAAAACTTTTTATTATTAGAGCTTAAAACCTTTATATCTTTATACTTCTAGTTTTACTAATACTACAGAGAAAGGAATTAATAAATTAGCTAAATACTACCCTCTTATAATAAATATAAATATTTATAAAATTTATAAGCTTTATTTATTAACTTTTATATTAGATCTTAGATATAATTTAACTACTTTAGAAGATCTTAACTTCTTAAATAGGATTATTAGTAAAACTATTATTAGTATAGTTATAAGCGATTTAACTAAAGAATATAAAAGGTATTTATTTTTATAAATATATATTTATATATATTTAGTATATTTATATATAATATAACTTATTACTAACTATATAATTTAGTTTAAAATAAAAAGTAATAACTTTTTTATAACTTAAAAGAGGCTTTTATTATATTAGATCTATTAATAAGTATATTCTTTTAAGAAAACCTATATAGCGTAGTGGTGTGCGCCTAGCAGGCCTATGCGTTACCTAAACGTATAGGCGTTGGTTCAATCCTAACTATAAGAACCCCTTTTCCTCTCTTCTAATTAGTTAAGGACCTGCTATAAAAAGTAGGTCCCTCCCCTAAGGGGCCTATATATATAGTAGGGCACTAATAGCTTCTAGCTAATTATTATATAGTATTATATACGCGTATTATCTACTTAATTATATATTACGTAACGTAGCTTAAGTTTTCTTCTTATAAAGGGTTTCTTAGTAGCGTATTACTTAGTATTAAGTATTAGTATAGAGTATTAGGGCCTTAAGCCCTCTAGTATAGAGTGAATAGAGGGGGAAGTACCCTCATACCTTCTAACATATTCTTTTAAGAAAAAATAACAATTCTAAATCTAAAGATAATATAGAATCTAATATTAATAGGTCTAGTAGTAGTAAATTAGTTATAGATTTATCTACTACTAAACCTAATAATCCCCTTTATAATAACTTACGCTTTAAACCTAAGTTTAAGCTTAATAGTAGATTATTTTCTAAAATTAAAAAAGAAGAAACTAAAAAATCTTAAAAAAATGAGATTATATATTATACTAAATATATAGTAGAAGATAATAAAATAAATATTTTCTTTATTATATTATTATTTTTATTATATAAATACCTACTAATATATTTTATAAATAGATTCTTTAGCTTAATAGGAGCTAAATAAGTTTAAATATCCTATTTTAGCTATTTTAGCTAGAAAGTATTTAGCTATAACTTCTATTTCTTCTATAGTAGAGTATAATTTTAACTAATCTAGTAATATTATTATTAAAAAACGTATTAGTTTAAAAAATAATATTAAAAAGTAGTTAGTACTACTAAAAAACTAGAAAATTAATATTATAGAAAATATAAGTATTAAACTTAAAAGTTATAGTGATTTATTTAATATAGATATAGAAGAAGAAGAGCTATATATAGAAGATTTAGAAGGTAGTATAGAAGGAGTTATAGAAAGAGAAAATATAGAAGATATTAATACTTCTATATTAGATTCTTAGGAAAACTTAGATTTATAAGAAGAGATTAAGTATAAATTAGATTAATTTAGATAGAAAATATTAACTATAGTTACTTTTTATATTAAGTTATTATTATATATTAAATATAATATATATTAGTAAATATTTATATATATAAATATTTTCATTATATTATTATAGTATAATTTGTAGTATTTGTAGTACTTATAGTATACTACATACTATATATAGTTATAGTATATAGTATACTATAAGTTAGATTTTAGTACTACAACTACACTATAACTATATATAGTGTAGTTATAGTATGTACTATAAATTGTAGTATTATAGTATACTATGTAGTATGTAGTATACTACGTAGTACCTATTAATGCTCTGCTAAAGAGATATCTAAAACTTTAATAAGAACTTTTAATTATAGTTTAATATAATTACTTTAGGAATTCCTTAATTTCTATATTAGAGTTCTTAAAGAAGTAGTTATCTCTAAATCTCAGTAGTATATATTAAATACCTTAGAATAAGTAATATTACTTTTAAGAATTTATTATTAACTATAAGGATACTATCTAGTAAAGAGAAGTTTTCCTATTTATAACTAAAATATTTTAATAGTATTTTAAGAAAACTAATAATAAAATCTATAGTAATAATATAGAATAAAATAAGTAGTATTAAAATTAGTTATATTATTCTTAATAAGAGTTAGTAATTTATTCTAAACGTCTTATAATATAAGTAATTCTAAATATAAACTTTTACTTAGTAATATAATCTTTAAACGTAAAAGTTATTATTTAAGGCTTTCTATATTTATTACTCTCTAAAATAGTAATAATTATTATAAGCTTCTTTAATTAATAATATTACTATTTGTTTTAGTATATAAAGCCTTCTTTTAAGATTATAGTAATCAAAATAGTAAAGAAGTCTATTATAAATAATAAAACTAAGTTTAATATTATCTTATTAATTACTTAGTATTTTATATATTTTGTTCTATAATTTCAATTTATTATAAGCTTAAATAAGTTCAGCCTTAAAATTATCATCTAATAAAGCCTCTATTATAAAGTTAACTCTTATTAGTATATTATTCTATATTTTATTAAGCTCCCTAATATCTTCTACTAGTATTTTAGTAGTTAGTAAATATAAAAGTATATTAATAATAATATTTAATATTCTAGAAATATAATAGCATACTAATAAAAATTAGCTTAAATATTTAGATAATAAAATAAGCTATAGATTTAATCTTATCTTATCTTCTATCTATAGCAATATTTACTTAATAATATTACATATTACTAAGTGATTAGTAAGAATAATTATAAGCTTATTTTAGGATAACTATATTAATAGCTTAGTCTTCTTTACTACTTATACTAAATAGACTACTTTAAGTTCTATAAGTTAGTATTTTTACTCTATAATATTAAGCGCCTTACTAATATAAGTAATAAGTAAAACATCTATTTATTTAATAGAGTTACTAGGTTTCTAAATAACACTATCCTTCAACTAAAAAATTAAAGTAGAGTATCTATACTCTTTTAAAAAATCTAATTAAATAAATAGTTATTTATTAGAGTTATAATAAAATAAGGCGTTATTATTTATTAACGCATTCTTAATATTATTAAAACTTATAATTTCTTCTTTAGTTAGAATAAAGTATATATTTCTATAAAATATCTTTTTAGTAGCATCTTTATTCTTACTTTATACTTATACTTATATAATTAATAATATCTTTTATAATTATAACAGTTATATATAATTACTATAGCATAGTATAATATATTAAAGAAATCCTATAGCTCTAATCTAATATTTAAGTTAATATAGATTATAAGGGCATTTTATTTTCATAATAGTATTAATATAATCCTAGGTGTTAGATAGCCTAAAGGTATTTTTAATAAATTCTAATAATTTAATAGATAGGTATCTAATAAAAGACTTTTATACTAAAAGCAATAGACTAACGCTTATAAATAGTTTAAAAATAGTATTAAAGTGTTTTAAATAGCTCTTAAGGTCTATAGAGGCTATAATAATATCATTAATAAAAGCATATATAAAATCTTTATAAAGTTATAAAAACTTATTTATAATACATTAAATATATATTAAAAAGTTATAAAAACCTATAAGTATAACTTTAGATTACTTCTATCCTCTATAACTAATAATTATAAAGCATTCTCTATATTTCTTTTTAATGAAAAATTAGTAAAAGAATAATGAAATATTAACTACAGTAATCTAAGCTTTACTTCTTAAACGTTTAATAACATCTTATTAAAGAGGTATTAAGTATATATCTAAAATAGTAGCCTTATTTAGTATATATAAATTAACTACTATTTAACCTTTACGTTTACTATTAATAATATACTATATTATAAATATAGAAGCTTTAAATAGAGTTAGTTCTAACTTTCTCTATTTCATTTAGTCTTAAGTATAAAGCTTATTAAAAATAATATCTATAAGCCTTTTATCTTCTTTACTAGCTAGATATAGCTATTATCCTATATTTATCTTTTACTAGCTATTAATAAGTTTAACATATAGATATTATTCTTCTAGAAGGTTAATTAGTTTTTAGTTAACCTAAACCTTAGAATAACATAATATAACTTCTTTGAGATATTAAATAGCTTTATTACTATAATTATAAATATAAACACCTTCCTTAGTAATAATAATAAGTAAGCTTTTTAGCTTAATAATTCCTATCTTACTATTTAAATTAATAGTTCCCTTATAGATATCTCTCTATTTTAGTATAAGATTATCTTTAGTAGTACCTTAAGAAGTAAAAGATTTATTAGTATTAGTATTAAAGCTTAAAAGCTAGACTTATTCAGTAGCTAATTCTTTAAGAAGTTAAACTAAAGTTATAAGTTTTTAATTTATAAGATAAAAAGTAGAATAATGCGTTAGATATTTATATAATAATATTAATATAGTAGCTTATAAATAATAGCGCATTTTTAATTTAATAAACCTATTAGAGGTAAATAGTAATAAAGTTCTAAGTTTTATTCTACATTTAATCTTTAGAAGATAAGAAGTGTTATTAATAATTAGGATAAATAGTAAAGTATCTATATATATAAAGATACACCTTTTTTACTTTAAGCTAAATAAAAGAAACTCTATTTTAATCTAAATAGCTTCTTAATTTAAAAAGTTATCTAATTATATAGTAGGATTACTATATTAATAGTAATATAAACTATAAAAGTATTAGTAAACACTTTTAAATAAATTTAAAATAGTATATAAAGGTTACTATATAACGTAATATAAACGTAAGACTTAGAGTTAAGAATATTAAAGCTATTAAAAACATTAAAGTTCTATCCTATAAGTAGGCTAGTATCTAAATAAAATACTAGCTAAGCGCTTATTTAGAGTTCTATAGTTACTATATATCTACTTAATAGTTAGTTATAAATAAAAATTATAAAAGTAACCTATATAATAGTTTTTATACTTCTTATTCCCTATAACTTAAATATCTTAAGTTACTTAGTAATAATATAAAATTACTAAAAGTATATTTTACTAATTATAGATCAGTTTGCTCTAGTGTTAACATAAATTTTAACTAACAGTCTATTTTAAAAACCTTAAATAACAATTTTAGTATAAATATATTTATATAAATAAGTGTTATTATAATATTATAGCTTAATAGGACTAATAATAGTAGTATTAAGCTATAGAGAAAGAAGTATTTAGTAAGAAAATATACTATTAAAATTAAGATATAGCTTTAAATTATGCAGGTAAATATTATATAAATAGATCTTAAGATTAATTAACATTATATTAAAATATAATGTAGCGTTAAATAATAGATATTTATCTTTATAATAAAGAAGATATCTTAACGTTCTTAAGGTATATTCTTCATTTAATTAAACTAATATATTAATATAATCTATATTTTTAGGTTATTATTCCTTATTACCCTTATTATCTATACTAATAACTAAGTCTTCATTATAAGCTTTAGAAGTATTAGTTGTTTTATTATATTAAATATAGTTAAAATTATTATCTTCAGATAAGTTATTAATATTAAAGTTATTAACCTAATAATCTAGTTTAATAATAGAGTATACTAATAAATATCTTAGTAGTTTAAGATATTACTTATATTAATTATAATAGTTAGGCTAATATTAGTATTTAAAATGTATTTAAGGTTTTTTAGTAGTTATTAGATTGTTATAAGTAGATAATAGTTTAATTGTAATATTTATAGTAGTTTTAGTATTTTTTATAGAAGTTAAGCTAAAAGGCTTTAAATCTTTTAGTTTTATATAAAAAGAATAGTAGTTTAATAAAGAAGATAGCTTAGATAATATCTCTTAAAGAGAGCGTAATAATATAGTCTTAAAACGTCTTATTCTAGAGGTTAGTTATAAAAATATACGCTATAATCCTTTAGTAACTATTTTATACTATCTTAGTACTATTTTCTATAGACTAGTAATAAATTTATTATAGTTAGTTAATCTATCTAGCTTTAAAATACTTATAATAAGCTTTACGTCTATTTTATTATATATTATTAATAGTATTTTTAATTCTAACTCTTTAGTATTATAATAAAGTTAAGCTACTTTAGTAGTCTAGTAGTAAATATTATAATAATTATATATATCTCCTAAGATATATTGCTCTTTAAATAAATATAACTTAGTAATTTTATATAAAAGATGAAATCTATTAAGTAATAACTTCTTTTATTATAAAACTCTAATATTAAAGTTCTTAAGAGCTAACTTTTCTTTATTAGTTAAATCAGTATAATACTAATCTAATATATATTATAGCAACGTTTAGTAGAGGTTTAAAATAGCTATAGCTAAATTACTATTATTAGATTTAATATAACTGTTAATAGCGTTAATAAAACAGTATACATTCTAATAAACTGTTTTTAAGCTTCTATTAATCTAAATATTATTAACTTTATTATTATATAAAAATAGATCAAATAACCTTATTATATCTATCTTAAAGTATAAAAATAAGCGTTTTATATTAATAACTAGAGATCCTAAAAAGAATTAAATAATATAGTCTCTATCTAAAGTAATAAGTAAAGATAGGAAGTTTTAGTTAATAGATATTCTATTATTAGATTATCTTAGTTTAACTAGCTTATATTAGGCTTTAGAAAGGTATTAATTTAGTCTATTACTATTATTTCTTCTATTACTTAGGTTTTTATCCTTACAATCCTTCTTATTATTAGAATTACTATTATTATTATTATTACTTAGGTCTCTTTATAGAGCTAAAACATACTTAATATCTTTAGATTATTTTCTAATATTATCTTTATATATAGGTTTTTTTCTTTTTAGTATAGTTAATAAAGTTAGCTATAGTTCAAAATAAGCAGGTTATAACTATTTTTAACTATAATAGCTCTAAGTATTATTAGATTTTAGTACGTTACTTTAACTTTACTTAGAAGGAAACTTAGTAGTATAATAAGCTATATCTACTATTAGAAAAAGTAACTATTTTAATAATATAATTAAAGTATTAGTAGTTAAATCTAGTATTAATAATTAGTTACTTATTATTTCTAACTTTAGAAGTAGGAATACTAAAGTATTTAAAAATCTTTATTTAAAGTTAAGATACTCTTCTAAAGTTAATAGAACTACTAATAAATCTTAATCTTAAGATAAAATATTAACTAGAAATTAAGGTTCTAAATATTTTAGTTTCTCTATATAGCTAGTATTTAAGGTTTTATAGCCTCTTATCTTTCTATTATTACTAAAAAGTAAAGTGAGGTTAAGTTCTTATTTTAAGGTATATTTAATTTTAATATACTACTTATAGTATAGTATATTAAAAAAATACTATTACTTAATAGAATTAATAAAGGTATTAAGATTATCTCTCTAAGTTTTAATTATATAGCTTTTAAGCTTTATAGTATTTATTTATACTTCTCTTTTTAGATTAGTAGTTTAGATTTATTTATAGTAGTTTATTATATAGCATTTAAATCCTTTCTATACTATAGCTAAAATAGTAGCTTATACGCTAAAGTTAAGTAGTAAATATTCAGTAGAAATAAATAACTTATAGAACTTCTGAGGATAATTTTTATAAGTAGCTTAAAAGTTAATAATAGTTATATAATTAATTAGCTTAAGTAGCTTAGATTTAAGATTTTTACTTACTTTAAGATTAGTTAATATTATTTAAAGTATAATAGTAAGGTTTTACATCTCTTTAGGATATTTCTAGTTAAAAGAAGAGTTTAATATAATATTATCTTTATTTAAAGCTTATAAGGTTAACTATATAGTAAAAGTCGTTTATTAAACTTAATAAGGTTAACTATCTATATAGAGTTAACTATCTTTTTTAATTTAAGGGAGGTAGTAACTATTAAAGTTATACTACTAGTTAATAAGTATTATATTAGCTAAACGTAGATAAAGTAATATATATATTAGAAAAGTTAACTATATTCATAGCCTTAAACGCGCTTATCGCAGTTAAAGCTTAACTAGTGTTCAACACATTAATCGCATTCACATTAGTCAGCATAGTTAATGCGTATAAGGCGCTAAAGGCGATCACTACCTTCACTATGTTATATATATATCACTAGTAGTAGTATAAATTAATACTTAACTTTATAAATTTAGAAGTAGTTAAAATAAATACCTTTTTAGCTTAATAAGGCTACTTTTAAGTACTTAATTCCTAAGTTACTAGTCTCTTAAGCTGAAGTTTCACTAGAAACTCTTAGTATATTATTAGATATAAAATTTAGTTAATTCTACTTATAGATAAGCTAAAATCATAATATTATTACTACTAGTTAATATATTATACTCGTCTATAAATAGTGAGGATATTACAATTATTCGCGTTATTATACTGAGTCCTAATTAGGTAAGATCAGCGTTGTGGACCCACGTCCAAAAAAACGGCGCTAAAATACACATTTGGGGGTCAAAGGGATGGCTGGTGGCTTCGGTCTTTGGCTGACGGGAGGGCTGCCCGCACCCACGTATCTGTGCAAACAAAACTGAACATTGTTGTTTCCCGGAAGGTGAAAACAATGTGTTTCATATGAGAAGCCACGCATTCTGATCTCGACCGGTATTCGTCATCTGTTTGATTGGGCGGGCCACTGTTGTGAGCCCGGCGTTTCTGAAGCGCGCGCCAGTCTGTGGTTTTCCGCCCTTGAATGCGACAGGGGTACATCCTCACGGGCTTCACAAAAGGTGAGCAAGCATGAATCGCATGACGGTCGCCCAGAGAGCAGGGTATGCTTAAATGGATTGCAACGTCGAGGCATCTTGTCGTGCCCTATTATCGTTCATTTCCCGTCCGCTCTTGGCCTTACTCATCCAAACCAGGCCCTGCTTGGCAATATGAACGTGCGAAAAGAGCCATTGGAGCCCCCGACGCCGACCGTATAAGCGGAGGCTGAGTGACATGGAAATAAACAGACGGTGGCAGTGCTGAGGAGTAAAAGCAAGGGCAGTGATGTTGATGGCGGTGAGTGGTACTCGGGAAGCCCGTTGAGAAACTCCATGACGACGACCGGTGACAATTGCCCTGGCCGAAGAACAATTGACCAAAAACGGTGAGACTGTCTCCGACCGAAGTCTTGGGAAGACAGAAGGACACTCGACCGAAGTCCGGGTAAGCAAGGATTGGCGAGCGTTGGAATGAGGCGTTGCAAAACGAGACCTAAATCGAGGAAAGGGCGCAAGTGCGCCGTTGTAGATGAAGGGAATGTTGCTAGGATTCAGAGTCAGAGTATGAAGGCTGATGGAAGCAAGAGTTGTGTTCCTGACTTTTCCCAGCCTGACCGAACGGCAACATGGCCACGATGCTTGAGTGTGACTGGTCTAGAGAGCTTCCACGTCACGACTCTAGAATCGGAGGCGCAAACCTGTCCGCAGTTTCAGCCATTGCAAACGTGACCAGCCGTGATGCTTCCGCAGCCACCCAACCACTTCACATCGGAGGTTGGCGCCAGCCGCATCTGACAGCCATCATTTGGTCGACTTGAGGGAACTTTGGTGTGCGGATGGCTTCGAGGTCGACAGCGACCTAGACCGGCAAGCGGCAGTCACGGGAGGACCTAGAGGATGGCAAGCCATTTATCAAGTGCCATGAGAATGATTTCCGGGCAGGCGGCCGCGGCCGCAACGCCCCTGAGAGGCATGTGGTGTGGCGGTTTCATAAGCTATCAAGTTTCCGTGTCGCTGAATTCGGTGAGCTGGCGCTGCAGCTGATGAGAAGGAAATCCCGATGCAATGGACAGGGAGACGATGTAACGAGGTCACATTCGGAGGTAGAGGTTGATCTCCCCGTCGGGGCTTGACCAATGGAACGGTGGCGGCTCGACGAAGCGTGATTCGCTGGAGGTTCCGTGAATGTTTAGTTGAAAACGTGGGTAGACAGACATGGGATGAGCGCCGGGATGAGACGTTCTGAAACCCCACCGGCGGCTGGCTATGCGATACAGTGGTCCTTCAAGATCCATTGACCATTGAGTCGGGCCTGTGCAATCTGTCATGGCAGGGTTCAAGACAGATCCTCCAGCCTCTGTGGGAGATGTCGGCGAAGGTCTGGGTCTTTGGTGAACCCCACCAGAGCGAATCCATCGGTGTTCTCCTTCAGTCGAATGACCTCGCAAAGGCCCAAGGGTTGGAATGGAAACAGACTATTGGGTCACCATCCACTTGCAAAAATGAATGGAATTGTTCTCCTGGTTGGTACCGTTGGAATTTTGAACCCAATCGAGTGTCGTGCGACCAGAGCGGACAGCTATGAGTGCACAAGCAATTATGCAGCTAGAAAAGTCTTTCCCGGGCCAAGAGCAGCCGAGACAAGAAGATTCCTCACCGGGGCAAGAAAGGGATTGTTTGCAGGCTGGCTGAGGTGCGTGACGAAGAAGAATGACACTGGAAAGAGGAGTTGTCTTCGTCGTGACTGCCAGGTGGTGAGAAAATCCAAACTGTGCTCCTGCCACCGCAACTGTTCAGCAGATGGCAGGTGCTGGCGACTGTCGTCCATCATATCTGGATTGTTCTTTCCAGTTTCTCTTCTCAGAAGCCCTCAACGGCAATCAACGAAGGTACGTACCATGCTGCGTATGTACCAGATGGCATGGGGAAACCCCTGCGCAAGTGGACCCGCCAGCCCAGGAACCACTTGCCTGGATTAAGGTTAGCATAGCGGCCGGCCCTTCCTCTTCTTTCCTGTTTGCTCGCCCCCTCGACCCCTCAACCCCTTCACTTTCCATTCTGAGGTTCATTCTGAGTCCAGGGAGAGCTGTCACTGCTGCTTCGACTCGCTTTTGGGCATTTCGGGGCTCGATTGAGTGAGCGCCGTATCTTCTCTTGTTCCGTCTCACCTGGCTGAAGAAAACAGCGACAAACGGCTGCTGCTTCACCCTATTTCCACCGCCCGTCATCCAGCCGAGATCCCGTCACCCCCGCCGCAACCTCGTCATTCCCGACGACGACCGTATTGGCAATGTCCACATCATCAAATCCGTCAGCCTCTCGATGGACGGGCAAAGACACGGCGGATTAGATGAGAAACCGTGACAGCCCGCCAAAACCTCATTTCTTGGTGGCCCCTCGGCTTCCGTTGCCCCTGAAATACGAATACTGCCAAATGCCATGGAACAGTCGGGATCAATGGTTTTTCTGGTTGCCATGCGCTTCGGCCAAACTGCTGTTAGCTTTTCCAGACGGACGGAGCGCTTCTCGTTTCCAATGTCAACCGTCTACGCCACCAACGGGCACCCGTCGCTGCCAAAGCAGTATGCTTCGCTCTTGCCGCCTGGCCTCGCGGGTTACTGAGCCAAGGTGGCAGTCGCTTCTTCCAAGGCGCTGATTCAACCTGGTTGAAGCTGACTGGCCGCCACTCGGCACGGCACAGCGCTAGCAAAAAAAGAACTCACACTCAGGGGCGAGTCATGCTGCTAAGTTCGTCCGGCGTCACACTGGACGACAATCCAACCCGGGACCTGCACAAAAAATGGCAGCTAGACGCAAATATGGCCAATGAGGGTGCCTCCTTCGTATGCACTATGCAGGAACAAGTCTTGCAGCACACCATCTCAACTTTTGTGCACTCCCGCGGCCTCCTTTTCAAGTCTGGGCGGTTTCCCGTTTGTAAGTGTGCAGCACAGCTGCAGTTGCAGTCTGCAGAGAGGGAAACGCCCGGCCAGAGGAGGAGCGGGGTCTGGTATCCAGGGGCTTGCAGCGTTTGTTTCTTCTCTCCAGCCGTCTGCCGTTTCTCTGGTGGTGGGAAGCCACCTAAACAACTTTGTTTCCCCGTTCTTTTTCCCTTGATGTTGATGCCACTAATGCATATTCTCCTTCTTGGTTGTGGATAATAATGGCAGGATAAGCTGAGTAAATGTACTCGAAAATAGCTGCTCAGGAGTGAAGGAACCTCGACGCACTCTGAAGCTCAAGGGTTCGTCCCTGTCGTTCATCCCATGTTTAAAGTCTATTACAGGGGACGGAGGCGGGCCATATTAGCACTCGGTACTCAGCCCAGCCAAACACCCGCAGTCCTTCCCATCTCGCTGGTCTCCCGCCAAGATGCGTTGCCTCCCCGGCCCCCGGCAGACTTACAACCACGCCCACACCACCTAATCGTCCTCCGTGCCCCCATGCTCGCCCTGCGGTCCCGTGGGCATCCATCGCCGTTTTTCCCAGGCCGCACTACCCAGAACACTCCATGGCGTCACGGCTGAGCGCGCCTGGGCTCTAAACTAGCGTCTTCCTGCCCCCCGGGCCTCTTCCGCGCGGCGAGAGGTGAGCTGGAGGTGAGGTCAGGATGCCTGGGCCCTAGGCTGCCAACTGCCATCCACCCACCCTGTCCGTGTGTCCCCGTCCCAAGATGCCCTCCGATTATAATACTTCCCCGTCCGCCTCCCTCAACCCTGATCTACACTCCCGACCTCACCTTCCATTCCACTACCTTTCCCTGTCGTACTTGCTGGGCATTTCTTCTCTCCTTTCATCATCATTCCTTTTCAAAACTAACGCTGAGCTTGCTTGGCACCACTCTCATTACAACACCCAGACATCGTCTTTGATCCGTCTGATTCATTCACTCTCTCACTCACAGTGTCTTACACACTTTTCGTCGCTCATCCGAGTCACAACCACATCTGAGCGATAACTCGTTCTCTTCGAAGGTGCTCCGGTATCAGCATCCACAGTCTCTACTCAACGCCCAAAAGTCCCAGCGACGACCTCTTCTTCACTCATCTAGTTGAACTTCACCTCGATCCATTCTCATCACACAAAACAAACACAAACATGAAGTTTTCCGCCGCCGTCGCTACCCTGGCCGCCCTCGTTGGCACCGCCTCGGCCGGCTCCAAGTCTAGCGACCGCACATTCGCCGTCCTCCGCTTCAACGGCAAGGAGCTCGTCCGCACCCGTGTTGATCCCATCGTCTCCCCCGGACAGCCTGCCTCGCACGTTCACGGTGTCATGGGAGGAAGCAACTTCGGCATGTCAGCTACCGGTGACACACTGGCCCAGTCCAAGTGTTCCAATGCCATGATTGCTGGTGACAACAGTGCCTACTGGTTCCCCTGGCTTTACTTCCAGGACCCCAAGACCAAGAAGTTCGAGCCGGTTGAGATGTTTTACGTCAACGTTTACTACTTGTAAGTGCCGCGCCTGGATTTTGAGGAACTGTGCTGACAGTATCTGCAGCTTCGAGGGTACCGACGATGAGATCAAGGCCTTCCCCAAGGGTCTTCAGATCGTCAGCGGTAACACCACTACCAGAGTGGTTCCCTCTACTGGCGGCAAGCAGAATCTCGAGCCCGCCGACGGCCCCGTCCAGCCAGTACAGTGGACCTGCCCTAGATCCAACTACAATCCCGCCTCTTACCCCACGAACTCTGATGGATCTACCGCTGGTATCGTTGACCCCAACAACCAGGGCTCTGGTGTTGGTTTCCCTGACCAGAACTGCGACGGCTACGCTTCTCCCCTTCGCGCCGACATCCACATGCCTTCCTGCTACAACCCCAACAAGGCCCTTGACGACTACGAGAACAGCATGACTTGGCCCTCCAACAAAGATGCCACGGACAAGCGTCGTGCCAACTGCCCTGCCGGCTACATCCACGTTCCCCACATGTTCTTCGAGGTCTACTGGAACACCCCCAAGTTCTCCGACCGCTGGACTCAGGGCCAGGGCACCCAGCCTTTTGTCCTGTCCAACGGTGATGTTTCAGGCTACAGCTCTCACGCCGACTTCATTGCTGCCTGGGATACCGATGTTCTGCAGCAGATTATCGACAACTGCAACGCTGGCTCTAGTGGTATGGATAAGTGCCCCGGTCTGCTCAAGGGTCTCAACACCAACAAGGACTGCACCATTCCCTCTCCCATTGATGAGAAGACCGACGGCATCCTGGACGCTCTCCCAGGAAGCAACCCTCTTGGCGGCTGGACCTTCGGCGACGTCGTTGGCGGACTCACCGGTGGCATCGTTGCTAAGCCTTCCTCTGGCGGCACCTCTGCATCTGCCGCCGCGTCCGCCAAGCCTTCTGCCGCAGCTTCCTCTGCCGCTTCCGCCAAGGCTGTTGCTTCCAGCGGTGCTGTGAAGCAGGAAGCCGTTCCGGCGACTTCGGCCACTGCTGTCGCATCCCAGCTTCCCGTCCAGCAAGCCCCCGAGAAGGAGGTCAGCAGTGCGGCCGTCACTTCCAAGGCAGCCCAGGCGTCAATTCCTGCCGTCGCTCCCACAAACCCTCTCGGTGATGCTGTCAAGTCCAACACGGGCTCTTGCAGCCGCAGCACCAAGACTGTTTGGAAGACCGTCACGGTCACTGCCAGCGAGGACTCCCAGGCCGCCGCTACCCCTGCGAACAACAACAGCGACGGCTACAAGAAGGCCCGTCGTCATGTTCACGAGCACATGCGCCGCCGCCACAGCAACCACCACTAAGCGGCCAATCAACACAGACGGAGTTTTCCACCTTCGCGCACCTCTTTTGTTTGCGCCTGTACCAAACTTCTTTTCATTAGACATTCTAGGGCCTGTGTTGGGAAATTCGGGAGTTTCAGATCTTATACGAAAGGGTTCTGGTTGGAAACGAACACTGGGCGGGGATTTCGGTCAGGCTTTGGAAAATGAACTTCACTCGGAGGCTTTCCGTTTGCTTTTTTGACTTTGCGTCGTTGGATTTGACGAAGATGATGAAACAGATTTACATACATACCTCACACCGGGGACACATATACTTCGATTCTTGTTCGGCCGGAGAGGGCCGCATTTGGGAAGGGGTTTTGAAAGGGACACAAATGGATAGAGGCGCTGGCCTCTTCGCTCTGGTAGTCAGATAGACAGTTCAACCAGAAACCATTTCCATCAATTGCTTGCTTTTGGAGCCTCACCATATGGATTACTTGCATCATGGTTCGCATGGAATGTCGTCGTCAATTACGTGAGATGAGTGACCTTACCAAGTGCATCCCGCCATGGCGGTCCAATTAAGGTTACTGGGAAGAATTTCAACTCATTTCCTTTCATGCGGCCCAAAGACCCAATTCTTCTGTCTTCTGAATCAATGTTCTGATCCAGAATCTTTCACCGGATCTTCCCCCAATTAGATCAGCTTAAAGTGACAAAGTCGATGGACATGCGCCGGGAGACACTCGTCGCGCGTCCAATCCCCCGTCGTCTCCACCCGCCCGGTCCCCGCAAAAATTCTCCGAACCGCAAATTCTCTTCAACGACGGCCGAGCAAGCTCCACAATCACTCACCGAGGCATTGAAATGCACCACACCGGACGAGCGATTCAATAATTCTTTTCTCATTTCACTTGTACTAATTGAAATTGCCATCTAAACGAGTACATAAGGGAACAATGTCGCTGTACCACGAGACGGCCGAGATCCTCTCGGCCAGCCCTGACCACGGCGGCAGCCTCAAGAGTCGCGTCTTTCGCAAGAAGGGGCTCAAGTCGCCGCCCACGCAGGTGTACGCCCTGGCATTCGAGACGTGCAAATGGAGCGGCGTGCTGAAGGAGGTCATCGAGGCGGCGGACTTGCTTCGCCATGAGCGCAAGGTTTGCAAGCCCGGCACTCACTCATTCTCAGGACTCACTGACCCGTCGCAGCTCACCCCAATCTTATCCCTACTGCTCGCCCACGACTTTTTGCTTGCCAAAGGTGGCATCGCACTCCCGCAATCACATGGCCTCAGACAGACCATCGAGAGGCACAAGGCGCGCCTCACCTCGGAGCTCACGCGCGCGCGTCTGCGGCGTCGGATGCCCTCCCTCGACGCCCTGCGCGCGGACGTCAACGCCAACGCGGACCCGGAGGGCAGACACCCCCGCTGGGTCCGGGTGAACCACCTCAAGAGCGACGTCGAGACGCAGCTGGAGACGACGTTCAAGGGCTTCGAGCGGGTGTTCTCCATCGCGGACGTGACGGCATCGAGCGCCAAGGCCGTCTTCATCGATCCGCATGTCCCGAACCTGCTGGCCACGAGCCCCGGCACGGACGTCACCAAGTCGACGGCGTACCAGAACGGCGACGTCATCCTGCAGGACAAGGCGTCGTGCTTCCCGGCGTACCTGCTGGACCCGCACCCGCAGGACGGCGATGTGATCGACTCGTGCGCGGCGCCGGGGAACAAGACGACGCATCTGGCGGCGGTGATGAAGGGCCACCAGCCCGAGCAGGGGGCGGCGAAGCAGACCATCTTCGCGTTCGAGAGGGACCCGAAGAGGGCGCAGACGCTGGAGAAGATGGTTAGGATCGCGGGGAGCAGGGGGACGACGAAGATTGGGCTCGGGCAGGACTTTTTGGAGGTCGATCCGCAGGCGGACACGTACAAGGACGTCGGGGCGCTGTTGCTGGACCCGAGTTGTTCGGGGAGCGGTATCGTGGGCCGCGACTCGATGCCTGAGTTGCATTTGCCAGAGGTTTCGGGGCCCGGCGGTTCGAAGGGGAAGACAAAGGGCACGAAGCCTGATGTCAAGAAACGAAAACGGGAGGAGAAGGATGAGGCGAAGCAGGTGATGGTCGACGACGACGGCAACGCGGTGGAGATCCAGTCCGAGCAGGAGCTGCAGAAGAGGTTGAATTCTCTCGCTGGGTTCCAGCTGACGTTGCTCCTGCATGCGATGAGGTTCCCCTCGGCGAAGAAGATTACGTACTCGACGTGCTCGATCCACGCTGAAGAGAACGAGGGCGTGGTGATGAAGGCGCTCGAGTCCAAGGTCGTTAAGGAGCGTGGGTGGAGGGTCCTGGTTAGAGAGAAGCAGGTCCGCGGGATGAAGGAGTGGCCTGTTCGCGGGCTTCCCGAAGCGTGTGGTGGGGACGAAACGGCTGCGGAGGCCTGTATACGGACGTACAAGGGCGATGGGCACGGAGTGATGGGTTTCTTTGTCGCTGCGTTTGAGAGGGATGGGGACGTGGATATGGTGGAGGAGGACGGTCCTTACGTGAGAGATGACGAGGGGAAGATTGTTAGGGACTTGACGGGAATGCCGGTGCTGAAGAGCACTGGTGAGCCGGTCTCGTTGGCTGAGGACGACGATGAACCCGCTAAGGAAAAGGAGGAGGAACAGAGTCAGGAAGAGAGTGAGGATGACAGCGACAGCTCCGAGGATAGTGAAGATGAGGAGGAATGGGCTGGGTTTGACTAGTATAATAATAATGGCAGCACAGCAATATGATCGCGATACCCTCGAATCAAAGAAAGCACCGCTTGAAGATCGCCGGACGGTTTATGGTCACATTGTAAAAAGGCGACCTCTACTCTGGCTCCTCATCACAGGAATGCCGCGTCCCTTGCTTTTTGTCTCTGTCTTCGTCTCTGTCCCTGTCTCTCTTTTTGTCCCTGTCCTATGTTTTCTTCTGGTGTCTTTCCGGTATTCTTTCAGGAAGATGGCGTTGAGGCTGGAGGTGGAATGTGTGATTGGCGCTCTTGGTATCGGAATACCTGCCAGAAAGCCGATCGACGGGGACGATCAAATCCAGGCAGTAGCTTGTGGTTATCCCGTCCATACAGGCACTGATGCGTCGGGGGCCGTTATATATGGGTCTTCTTCACTGCGTGTCTTCTGACGAAACTTCCCTGCAACAATACTTATATCGACAGCATTACCATCAACAACCACCGTCATGAGTCAAAGCAATACGCACATGGTGCCCATGGAGCCAATCACCGAATTTCAACCTGCCAGGGACATACTCATGTCGATTCGTGATGGTAAAAGCATTCACAGGCTTCAAATCAACAGCCGATACCTACGCACGGTCTACTGGCCGTTCCCCGCTATCATGGGACAGCCTCTCATCTATCAACGAACCGAAGGACCAGCCACGGTTATCGCTCACGTAAACATGTCGTCAACGGCGACGACGACCATGCTCACGACTTGTATTTCACCATGTTGTGCCTTCACGATCAAGACGAGCTTCAACAGGCACCCACTCCGGTCGAGCGACTCTACAACTTAGCCCGCATGGCTAACAAGTACAATTTCAGTCAACCTTTTGTTCTTGCCAGAAAAGCGATGTTATGACCCCATTTAACAATGTGGCTCAACGATTCGGCGCTGTCCACGATCACCGTGGCCGCCTTCTTTCTCGGCTACGGCCCGGCATTCAGGCCTTCGACAAATTCATTGGTCTGGCAGTCCATCAAGTCTTGGACAAGTACAGTTCTGTAGTGTCATGGCAATAACCACCTAGCCACCAGCTTCCATTAACACTGCTGTCACCATCGCCATCAACATTGCTATCATCATTGGCCGGATATACGTCAGGGTAATAGACCACAAGCGCTAGCTGTACTTCCCAACTTGGCAAAAGCGACGTTTCATGCGATGTGACCTCAACTACGGGCCCCTGACTAAGGAGAATACCCCTGTCTGAGAGATTACAGGGGTCGTCGAAGATGTTCCCACCATCTCCCCAATCCCATCAACCTTCTTCTCGCAACCTGATTGTCTCTTCTCGCGGCTCACTGAAATTTCACATGAGAGGTCGCGACATGATTTATTCTGCACTTTTCACTCTCAGCATCTGGCTGTCCGTGCTAGCTTCCGGAACCTACGCCAAAGACCAAGCACCGCTTGCAGAACCCGCCCCCGGCCTCAGACTTGTCGCATGTGAGTTCATCCCAACCCGATCTTCGCATCATCACACTAAACTCGATCGCAGTTGTCAAAGTAACTTCATCCCATGACCCAAAAAGTCCCAAATCCTCCCAAGCCGTAGCATCCAACTTAAACCATCCAACAGGAATCCCACGGAACCAGGAAAGCCCTCGCTCAAGAATGGGACACCGTACGCTCCAAGACTAAGGTTCCCCTAGAATGGGTCGCCGACTGCCCCAACGATTCCAGATGTCCGAGCCCCCCTCCTGAGACGATCCCCGAGATCCAACTCTACCGCGGACCCGAGCACGTGGCCGTCTATGCCGGGCCGCAGACCGCCGATGAGTAAGGCCCCTCTCTCGCATGCTTTAGAATTCCCTCACTGACCGCAGGTAGAATCCTTCGCTTCATCGACCGAGCCAAACGCTCCTCCCAGATTCCTGCGCATGTGAGCCCTGAAGAGGCAGAGGGATTCAAAGACGTAGACGACTTCGTCTGCATCGCGCACCTGCAATCCTCGGAAACATCTCTCCGGGAGGCTTTCGAGGACGTGGCGAAAAAGTACTGGACGGAGTTCACGTTCAGCGTCGTCGACACGCAGGCTGCAGACTCAAAGGTCGTCTGCCGCAAGCGCGACGACGCGAGCCCACACACCTCCTCCTCGCCCGACGGTCTGGAAGCATGGCTTATTGAGGCCTCGCGCCCGCTCATTACGGATCTGTCACGCGCCACCCATGAACGCCTGCTCAAGGTATCCGTCTCTCTCGAACAGCCTCCTTTCACACGCCATGTCGCTAACAAACTCTAGCGCGGCTGGCCGATGGTCTACATCTTCCACCCCTCAGCTGCAACCCGTGCCTCAATCCGCGCGCAGCTATCCTCCTTTGCGAAATCTCAGTACGCCTCCCTGACGAGCGTGACCGTCGACCCGGCCTACTTCCCCGACCTTCCCGGCAAACTCGGCCTCGACCCCGCAAGGGACGGGTACCCCGCCGGCGCGGTCCACCAGCTGTCCAACGGGCGAGTGTACCGCTACCCCAAGGACAGAGGGTTCACGCCGAAGGAGCTGCAGGGGTGGGGACTCGACGTGTGGCAGGGGCGGGTGAAGCCGTGGACGCGGCCGGGGCAGGAGGAGCCGAAGGAGGAGAAAGCCGGGGGCGCGAATATGAGGATCGTGGGGTCGAGCAACCTCAAGGTCAAGAACATTCCGGGGTTGAAGATCAAGATTGGGGGCCGGGAGAGGGATGAATTGTGAGATCTTAGAATTAGGTCACAGGGGAAAGAAAACGAGGTTTGAGTCCATAGACTTTATTACTAGGATTATACATGAAAGGTCTATCTGGTATGTGATGAGTTGCATGAGGCTCTTGTAGCCGCCGTGATAATGTTCCGATAAATGATGCCAAAAATAACTCCTCGCCAATGCTAGTCATGCCGTGAAATCGACATATATACGTCTCCGGGTATCATCATTTATCCCACCATCTATACATTTTTGGTAACCGTGATTATGAGGAAAGTGTGGTTGCGTCAAGGATTTTGAGCCTACGCCGTGGGGGCGGCCTTCTCGTCCTCGGCCGGGGCTTCGGACAATACGCCGCCAGGGGCAGCGGCATTGGACTTGGCGCGCTGACGCTGCTCCTTGGTGCGTTGACGCTCAAGGGTGCGCTCACGCTTCATCTCCTCCTCCTCCTCCATAGCCTCATCCTCGTTGACCTCCTCATGGGTCTTGCGCATGCGCTCCAAGACGGCGGCAGCTTCCGCAGCAAACGAGCACTTGGCGCGAATGATGTGGCCGTACTTATAGAAGAGGAAGGGGAAGGGCAAGCAGGCAAGAGAGAGGAAGGCGGGGATGGACGAGGCCCAGTGGATGCCGAGGTTCTCGTACATCTGGGTGGTGAAAAGCGGGAAGGCAGCGCCGAAGAGGGAACGCATGACGGAGTTGGCGGCCAGGACAGAGGCGGCGAAGACGACGTACGAATCAACGAGGTAGTTGAGTAGAGACAGGAAGACCAGCACGAGGCCGGCGGCGAAGAAGCCGGAGGCGATGATGGAGACAATCCAGTGGATCTCGGGGCCGTTGGTCCAAGCGAACCAGAAAAGACCGATGGGAAGGAGGCAGCCACCGACCATGGAAGGCGGGAGACGGGCCTCAGGGGGAGCAAAACCGCCGGCGGCCTTAGCAGCCTTGGCGTAGCGGCGGTTGTCGAAACCGGTGTAGATAACAGCAGCGATCATGCCCACGGCAACACCGAGGAAAGCGAGGCCACCGACACCGGGAGACCAGCCACGGCCGCGCTGGAAGACGATGGGGAAGGCGGCGAAGAGCATGTACAGCGTGCCGTAGACGATAGCCATGTAGATGGCGGTAAGAAGGACAATGGGCTCCTTGAAGAGGAGGATCCAGGGGCGAGAAAGGGCGACCTTGAACTGCTGTGCAACGGTCTTGCGGGGCTGGTGAGCCTCGTACTTGGAGACGTAGTGCTTGCCAGTCATCTTCTCGAGCTTCTCGGCGCGGCGACGGAGGAGGACGGGGGCGTAGGTCTCGGGGACAGTAAGGCCGACAACGAAGAGGAGGACACCGGTGAAGATGGCCATCAGGCCCTCAATCCAGCGGAAGCCCTCGGCGGCACCAAGGAAGCCACCAACAATGGGACCTGAACATGTTAGTTCGAGCTGCAGTGGGACAAGTTCTGATGAATTGGACTTACCAACTGAAGGACCAAGGAAAGGGGCTGCAGCGAAGATGGCAGTAGCCAGGCCACGCTCTGAGGCGCTGAACATGTCGGCAATAACACCACCAGCGTTGGTCAGGGGCGAAGAGCCAAAGGCACCGGCGAAGAAACGCAGGATGATGAGCGTCTCGATGTTCTGAGCGCCGGCAGCACCAGCGTTAAAGGCAGTGAGGCAGATGTAAGTGCCGATGAACAGGTATTGACGGCCATACAGCTCAGACAGGGGAGCCCACAGCAAGGGGCCAACAGCGAAACCAACAACGAAGAGTGAGACACCCAAGATGCCGATCTCAGTAGAGACACCGAAGGTGCGAATGACCTCAGCAATGCCGCCGGAGTAAGCTGTACTTACGAACGCAACGGCGAAAGTCGCGATGGCCTGGAGGATGGTGTACGTCCACTTCTTCGACGTGGCGAATGTTTGGGGGTTGTGAGGATCCTCGGGGAGGAAATCAACGACGAAGGGCGACTCAAGGGTGCCCTCGCCGGGGTACTTGCGGTCGACAACGGCCGGGGTGACGCCGGCCTGGTCGAAGAGAAGGTGGAGGTAGTTGGCCTTGCTGGCGGGCTTCTGAGCCTCGACATCGGCCTCCGTTGCCGTCATTGAAGATGACGAAGAGTGTGGCGTTGACACCATTATGATGGAGTCTGGGGTCGGACGAGCTGGTGGTAGCGGCACTCGTGGCGGCCTCGTGGTGATCCGGTAGCACGGGTGGTCTGATAAGCTTATATCGCGATGTTAAACGGACTGGACTGTGCTTGTATGACGATCGTCGAGGTCGTTATCGAACTCTGGTGTTCCAGGTCGGGGAAGATGGGCGATAGATCTAGAGCGAGATCTGAATCCCGGAGAACTGGGACGGCGTATGTTCTATATACTGCGTACCAAGCGGGTGGCCGCAGTGGAGATTTCCAATGGTCGTTCCATGGCCTTCGCCCTCTTCACCCTTTGTCGGTGCCCGTATCACAATGGAGTGTCTCCATCGGGGCGGGATTGCAGGGGGTCATGGGAAGGGGGCTCCACCGATGCAAGCCCACCCGAACGGGATGGCTTCCGCGTGCACAATTCTTCAGGTCGTCGTCCATGACTGCATGACACGGAGGGTCGGACGTGGCTGGCCGGGGACAGCAATTGACCGAGTGGTTATCTCCGTGTCGGGCGCAGTTTGTGAGTCGATGCGACTGGTGTCGCGGGCTAGCGCAAGCCTTAGCCGCCGTCTGTCTGACATGGCGAATGCGCCGCACAGATTGCAGCAGACGGATGGTGATTGCAAAGCCGTCATCTCGTAAGCAGAGTCATCGTTTGATCCGGAGTTTGGGCGTATCGTGTCTGCGTCTCGGCGCAAGGGTTTGAAGACGGAATTCAGACTGATGCCAAGAGTTGACTGCAGGAGCAGAATGCCCCTCGTCCGGATATAGACTCTTGTCAGGTTTGCGATGGCAGGTCGCAGGCCCTTCCAACTGAAGTTTGAATCACAAGACGAACAGGATTGCATAAAACCCTATTCGTAGTTGTGCAAGGCAGGTGGATCCACTCTCGTCGGCAACTTTTTTCTTCTTCTTCTCTCCTTCCCGACTAAATCGGGTACGTACTTGGTACCTGCATTGCTTTTAGTGCACCAACAAGCGGAATGACGTGTTGGCTAGCGAGCCCGGGCCCCTCCAGCAACGGCCACACCGGGCTTCGACGACCGAAAACAACGTGGGCGAAGCCTTCAAAGTCGATTTCTGATGGGTCGGCGGCCCGCTTGCAGAGCTCCACAGACCGGGATGTCGGCGGATCTGCACACCGTGCCGAGGTCGATTGATGGCTTACCCAAGGTCAGACCGTTAGTCACCTCCCAACTCCAACGGATTTGGGCTGTTTGTATTTTCCGTCGCTCATCCCTTTTTCTCAGGTGCGCATGGTAACTCAATGCTACTCATTTCTTATTACAAACCAGGGCTTCAGGTCGACAGGATTTGAGACGACCGTTCGGACTTTGTCAAGTTCATCCCTAGCCGCTGACGCGAACGCCCTGTTAATCGGATGCTGTGAGGACGCCGAGAAGGCAGGCCACGCGCTCGCCTAGATATACTTGTCTGAATCATTGAGCACCCAGGCATGGCTGAAAGCCGATCCACCAGCATACGACGATAGAGGCAGCAAGCCGTCATTGATTACGCCCAGCGGTGGATGAACTGAGACCCGCGGCTTATCGCCTGTTGGAAGTTAGTATATCCGGCCAGCTGCCAGATCTGGATAGATGGATGGGAAGGATCGTCATGCCGCTCGATAAGAGGCTGATGCAGGGTTGAATGCAATGCCCGTCACGAATGAACCAACAACACGAATGCCTTTTTGGGGGAGCCCGCTTCAGAGATTAGCGCACCTTGGGCTGAGCCTCCCCGGCGCGTCGGCCGAGACCTCGCCAATAGTACGCGAGCGCGCGACCCGTGGACAATCAACTGGCAGAACCATACATTCGGCGATGAATCTGTTACCTGTTCTAGCGATTTTAGCGTCGGTGTGCTACATTGCTTATTCGATTGGTTTTGTTTTTGTCATCGAGGATTCGCTCTTTCGATCCGGCCATCAACAACCCGCCCCTCTCTTTCGGAGCCGATCCATCGTCGGGACCGATTCGAGCCTCCAGTTCTTTCTTTTCCCAAGATCGAACAGAGTCCAGCTGCCAAATCAGTGGTCACCAAGCGACCGCGGCCCAGGAGAACCCCTGCACGACTGGCTAGACTTGGCCCCCGAGCTGTCGGCTCTTGCGAAAATCTCTGGAAATTGCCTTCGTCAAGCTTGAACTGCCAGACCTGCCTGGACCGCTCCGCCATGCCAACTTCCGCACCTGGTCAGCCCATAAATTCTGGAGCTATCCAGGGTCATCTGCGCTTCCTATTCGACCGGCAACGAGCAAAACCTTTCGCAAAAGATATGTGACCCGTCCTGAGTCCACTTTTTGCTTATCAACTTTTTTTTCTCTCACTGCATCTGTGCCTCGGCCGGACGACAGCCCAACGTAACCAGCGCCTTGGCAGACCGGACTTGCGCGAATGGTATTTACGGCGATTGCAGGCCGGTGCGGAACAGGGCCCGTCTGCAATCCTCCTCGGCATGGGTCACGCCTGTCCGTCGGCGTTTGACCGAATCTAATCTATAAAGCTCCGAAGCCACGTCTGTTGTGCCTCGGCTGTCGCTTTGTGGCTTGCTCCCTAGCGTTCCTAGCTTCCCTAGCCCCAGGTAACATCTAGACTTGGCCTTCAATGTCACCTTGCCAAATCCATGTAACTGGATCCCATGGCCGATTCAAACTAGACGACGATCGATGAAAAAAGAGCTTAACGGGAGCCATCTCGACAATTGTTCTAGAACGGACTGACCGCGCCCTGAGCTAAGTCGTCCGTGCAACTTTTATTGACAAGGAAAATCAAGATATTGACCGCTCTCTTTCTCACTGCGTACTTTTTCATCTCATATGCACTTTTTGGATGACGGTTTGGGCAGACGAGATGAGGAAGCAAGTGCATATTTCATTGGCGCTGTGGTCTATTATCCCCCCCTCCCCCATCATCAATCTCATCAGTCGCGCCCTTTCCGCGCGTCCTCCAGACGTATCCCGCCCCGACTCCTGAAGTGCCTCATGAAGTCCGAGTTGGGCCCTGCGGCGCGGCGGCTCCGGTCCGCCAAAACGAGTCCCTCGGCGAACCGAGTCATCTCATTGAGACTGGCCCCGAACAGCTTCATCAACTCTGGCCACGCGTCGAAGTGTTCCGCCGAGTCCACCTTGATTTCAACCAGGCGCAGCTGATTCCCAGTGGAAATAATCGGCAGTAGATGCTGCAGCAAAGACGTCTTCAAGTCTTGCCTCTCCTTCTCCAATAGATCTGGAACTCGTCGTCAGCATCTCAGAATCTCATGAGCAAGTGCTCTTTTTTAACTCACAGCACATCCGCAGCGCGAACTCAATGTCGACCACATCTTCCGCGTCCACGAGCTGTATGTACGGCACCGTGTGATTCCACACCAGCATCCTCGTCACCTTCTCAAATGCCTTGCCCTCATTCAGCAACCCCGCCGCCAGCCCCAACCGCCACAGGTCCCCAACCGTCAGATGCTCAATCGACGGCTCATGGTAATGCAGCATCGTCTGCGACGCGTACTTGAGCGCATCGACCAGGTCATACTTATCCGCCACGACAGCCACCTCCAGGATCGAATCCGCCGCCGCCATCTGACACACCCGCGAGTTCTGGTGGTGCAGGATGTTCAGAATCAGCTCCATGATCTCCGGGTCCTCGTCGGGCAGATTGATCTTGACGGGCTCGGACGAGGCGCCGCCGTTGCGGTCGAGCAGCCTCTGGCCCTCCTTGAAGCGGGGGCCGAGCATCGCGCCAAACACCCGCGACGCGCGCTTCAGGATGAGCGAGTCCACGCGCAGCTCCGCCGTCTCGTCGCCTAGCCCGACGACGAGGATCACGTCGCCGTCCGGCACGACGGGCACGCCGCTGTGCGCCGTGCGCGACCACATCCGCGCCGCGAAGCTGGCCGGCGAGCGCACCTCGAAGAACTTTTCCGACGCCGTCGTCGTTGTCGTTGTCGTCACCATGTTGGGCTTGTCGATTGTCATGTTTTTGCTCAGCGGGCTGTCCATTCTTCGGTAGGTCTGGGAAGGGAGGGGAGGGCGGTCTCAGTGTGAGTCTTGGGGAGGCAGCACTGATGGACCGACGAGGATTCTGTTGTTGTGGGAGGCCGCTCTTATCTGATGTGAGGCTGAGATGGAGCTGCGCAATGTGTGTTGTGTGTTTTGTTGGCCTTTCACTACTTGCACTATAGCCATCGCCACCGTTTAGGCTTTTCCCCCTCCCTTCAAACGCGACCTTCTCCCCTCCTCGGGTGGCAGTTCAAGAGTCAGTCAGGGTTTTTCTGGGCCTTGCTTGGTCCTGTCTGGTAAGCACCATGGTTTGCTCCTCCGCATCCTCCTCACTGCCAGGGAAGCCCCAGGTCTCCCGGGGTCCGATGAGACGCCGGGCGCAAGCAAGAATCTCTTGGTGGTGTTTCCCCGACTCAGCTGCGCGGAGTGAACGTTTGGGAAGGAAGGTTGGGGATTGGGAGGATTGGGGTGAATGTCGTCAGTGCCGAGGCTTGTTTCGCGAGAGAACGCGTTCTGGGCGTTGGCCGCTGGCCGGGTTTCCCCAGCTCGTTAGTCCTGGCCCGATTGGAGTTGGGGGATGGTGAGGCTGTGATTGAGATTTTCATCTCTTGATTCTGCATTGGTGCCGTGCGTCCGGCACACGCGCCCTGCTGGAGGCGGTGAAGCTTTAAGAGTGCATTCAGCTCGAGTCTGCCCCTTGGCTGCGTGCTCCGATCGGAAGAGGATGAGATTGGTTTGATTTTTCCCCAGGTTTCGAGTCGCGGTCGACAGCTGTCAATTGCTGCCGCCCTTCTTCTCGTGATCATTCTTGGAGAGCAGCCACAGGAGGCGGTGCTCGGCGAAGAGGAGGAAGTGTGGTGGCTCGAGCTCACTCCGGATGTTTGAAAGTTGCGTTCGGTCTCCAGCTCGGCTTGGTTGGGCTAGCTCGACCCAGAAGAACGTTTCAAGTCTTTTTTGTCCGTCTTGCGGAAGCTATGGGGTTTGAGGCTGCGATGACGTTGAGTTGAGCAGCATTCTTTCGCGAGCAGAAAAGGGGTGAACACGCCGTCTTCTGAACAGAACTCAATTCGGTTAGAATCGCTCGGGCATTTCACCACCTTTCTTCTGTAACAACGTCACACGGTGATCAAGCACTCTGTCATCCCAATTCACTAGGATGCTCAGACCTTCAAGCGGGCTAGCATCTTGGAAACAGTCAGGTCACTAATGCAAGACGACTGGAACATTCAGATTTTCTTGAAAGCAATTGATAAAGAAAACTCATGTGCTGTATGTGCAGCCTTACGCTGACCAGTATGAGTGGCCACCGTACATCTCTGACTATCGTTCATTCCCTCGATCCGGTTGTGCCTGTTTCTCCAAGCTTCCCATATTGATGGGATATCGTCCAAGTCTTCCGAGCCAAAGATAATCAAGGGTGTTGCGAATCAGAACCATTCTTGTCTCAGGTCTTGCGTGCGTTTTTCAGCAACACCATTCCGGATTCACGGACAGCTTTCATCCACGGCAACTCCCTGAAGTCATCAATGTAGAGCACATCATCCCAGAGGTGAAACTCCAGGTCCGTGTCGTCGACGTATTCCCATATCGCGTGTAAGCTTCCCTTTGTCAGAGTCTCAGCCATATCCCACTTGTCACCAGGCCTATAGGCCCAGTCGATCTTGGTAAGATGTCCATCAAAACGCTGGCCTGGCCCGGAGCACGCGATGAGAACTCCCCGATAGATTTCGGAACGAATCTTGGAGCGTTCTATTTCAAGAAGACCTGTTACAAAAGCTTGTCAGCCTCATATTCGATTTATTGAAGCTGCGCAGGTTTGTGACCTACCACACAAGCGATACGCCAGTAAATCATCGATGGCCGCCTTCTCCACCAAATGGACGAAGGCGTCGCCGTAATGCCAGACCAAGGCGTGAGTCAGTGTTGCAAAGTCGGCAGGGTCAGCGAAGCAGGCTGCAGAAATGGTCAGATACCAGACATCAAGCATGCTCATATCTTTTAACCCTCTGCCGTCATTGATGGTCCGATGGATAGCGCCGGCGATGGTGTGCTTCAAGACCATGACCAAATTGTACTTGTTAGCGGCGATGCCGATCTGGAACAAGACAAGAGCAGGGAAGGATTCCGGTATTTTGTCGACACGATGATGAAGAAGATAGAAAATGGTGCTCATGCCATCAGCGTTGTCTTCCGGGAGCTTGATCTCGGTGATTTCGCCGCGGAGGCTGTTGTTGCGGAGTTGACGGCCCTCTGCGAAATTAGGTCCTAGCATGGCTTTGAAAACCTTCGAAGCGAACTTGAGCATGATAGAGTGGACTCGGAACTTTTGTTGCTCAGGACCAACGATCATAATGATGTCGCCATCGGCAGCGACGTCGATGATCTTTCTAGCATCATCGCTGGCGGTACTCGCATTATTTTGGGCCATGCTGGCATCGTCGTCGACCTCCATTTTGGTTTGGCGTGCGAGGCCCTCGTTTGAATGGCAGTGCCAAAAGTTTCGCAGGAATAGTGACGGGGTTGAAATTGACGAGCAGCTGTAATTAGGCGAGGAAGGTGTGGTGAGGGTGAAGTTGAAAGCTGTAGCCAAGGCAAGAAACGCCTAGATAGCTCTTTCCTTGTGAGGCGTTTGACCTCGTTACTATACTCTTTGAACAATGGAGTCAGGGCGGCCCGATATTTGAGGAAGGAGACAGAGAGAAACCTTGATTCTCTCACTTTGATGAAGACTTTTTACGCAGAACTTGTCGGTTGCCTCCCAGTTTGTTGTCGTGGATAGATTCTTGTATATGAATGCATTGGTGGTAGATTAGGTCAATTGCTTCGCAGTGTCATCGTCTAAAAGTCCACTCGAATTGAATTTGTTCGTGCTTGGACAGGTCCATCTATCCTTCGGCTAAGCAAGCCCCAAAACTGTTCCTTTCCACTTGTGTTTCCTCAGCCCATGTTGAATACCTAGTATGCAGCATTAGACAAGCATATTGCACAAATTCAGCCCAGCCTTTCCCACGATTTCATCCATCCATTTGGTGCTTCTGTCGTCCTTTCGTTTGGCTTTCTTGCGGAATTGGTTGAAGCAGTCAGAATATTCTATGGCATCAAGAATTCCCTGCAAGTCTGAATCGGCAAAGTCCTCAGGTTCATTCCTCGTGAGATCGAATCTCAGGATCGTTGAGCCAGATGTCCGTTGCGTCTGGTCGTTGTCTTCGTCGTTGTACCGCCCACAGACAACCATAAGTTTGCGCATCGCCAGCCGTCTTAGCTCTGCTCGTTGGTCTTCGAGAAGGCCTGAAATACCCTTGATATTAGCAAAAATACAAATTTTGAGGGAATTCCGTTGAGACTGACCGCATAGGCGAAGTGCAAAGATCTGGTCCTGGTACCACAAGTCGGCCAATCTAATGTATCCATCCGAAGACAACAAAAACAACGCCTGAGTGGCCTTCTTGAAGCTGCAATCATAGTCGAAAATTGAAGCAGCAATAGCTAGCTTCCACATGGACTCCTCTTCGCCTCTTTCGTCGTCGCTGAACAAGATGCCATCCATCGCTTCGGTGATCGGATACTTGACGGCACGGATCAGATCGTACTTGTCGGCAGCGCGCGCAATGTTGAAAAATGTGACACCGTCGGCATCAGAAAGAACATCATGCCGATAATAAATGAGCTCAAACAGAATACCCATGCTATATGCGTCGTCCTTGGGAAGGTTGATCTTGACCGGATTGTTGTGGCTTCTGTTGTTGACGAGCTGCTGGCCTTCGGCAAAGTTTGGGCTGAGCATAGCTTTGAAGACCTTGGAAGCGGCTATTAGGATCTGCGAATGAAGTCGAAATTCCTTCTTCTTGGGACCGACCACCATAATAACGTCGCCATCGGGAGCGATGTTGTTGACGACGTTTGTATCGTCGCTTACCATGCTGGCGTCGTCGTCGACTTCCATGTTGGTCGATGTGATGCTTTTTTGCTGGCGATGGCGGAGGTTTTGTTGAGCTAAGAAGGTGGACGAAAAGTGCTTTCTTAGCGGCTGCATTTAAGCGAGGAGGGTGAGGTGAGGGTGAATTTGAAAGTTGTAGCAAGGCAAGGCAAGAACCAACTACCTAAGCTAGCTCTTTCCATCCAGAACTGTTTACCTCGCTACCCTCTGAACAATGGAATCAGAGAGATCCAAGGCTCCAGGACTGGGAAAGAGAAAGAAACAAAACAAAAGGAATTCAAAATCCGACCATCTCGCTTTGATAGAGATTTGCCCATCAATAACGCTTGTTGACCTCTTCCAATTCGCTTGTGTGGCCAGACCTCTGTCGCTGAGGATGGTGCCGGCACGGCGGCTTTCCTACGGTGTTGCAGGTCGTGGTTGCATGGAAGGCATATTAACTACTGCAGCTGACAAGTGTGTTTTGGATCCGCGTTGCACTCCTATTGCTGAGGAGACCGCCTAGTTTTCCTATGTATCAATAAGGATAGTAAGGGAGCTTATATTGCCGCAGGAAAGTAGTCGTTCTAGCACAGGAAAATAGGCGGCCTCTTGCTGAGGGCTGAGAGAGCAGGTTCTTGATTTGATACTTGGAATTCCGTGTTCGTGTATCTAAGCCATCTCTGTTGGGCCTCCTCCTGCACCAGTCTCTTGCCAAGTTCTCACTATTGTACGTTCGGTTCTCAGCTATTCGGTCCATGTTCTCCCAGATCCTCGATGCTATTGTTATCTCAGGAAAAAAGGACCAGGTCAAAACCTGATTTCTCCTTTAATTCGTCCGTCCAATAGTTTCCGCAGTCGTCGACTTGTATTTGGTGTGCCAGGTCGTAGTCCAAGGATTCAAGGCAGTCTATTTGAGCACTCAGGCTCAAATGGATGAAGACCTCGGAACCGCTGAGACCCATCCTGTCCATGATTGAAGAGAAGGGCATATGGCATGCGTTGAGCAGATCTGCCATCATGCGAACTTGCTCGTGCTTCCTCAAGAGCGGCTGAAGACATCGGGAATTAGTACCGCCTGTCCTAGACAGCTGCAATCTTACTTACCGCATGCGTGAAATGCAAAGGTCTCATTGAGGAACCATTGCTCAGCATAATCGAGATAACGCTCATTGCAATGCAAAATCAAAGCGCGGGTTGCAGCTTTGAAGGCAGGGGAATTCTCGACGAAAGCAGCAGCCATGGCCAGCTTCCAGAGTCCTTCAGAGCACATTTGCGCCAGAGTCTCTCCTTCCTCCACAACTGCAGCTAAAGCATGGCGGAAGGCATGCTTGATAGCAGAAAGTAAATCGTACTTATCTGCGGCGACCAAGATCTCGAAGAACGGAAGATCTTCAGGGTTTTCCAGGGCGTCAAATTGATGATGAAGGGTTTTGAATATGAAACCCATGCTCTCTACGTCACCTTCAGGAAGATTGATCTTGCCAGGCTCGCGACTGCCAGTGGTCTCGTTGGCGATGAGTTGCTGACCCTCAGCGAAGTTGAGACCCAGCATAGCCCTGAACACCTTTGATGTCATCTTTAAAATGAGGGAATGGAGGCGAAACTTCTTCTTTTTGGGACCAACAACCATGATGAGGTCTCCATCAGCAGCGATCTCGACGATGGTGTCGTCATCTTCACTGACGTTATTTTTGTTGTTATTGCTGAGGTCCGCGTCGCCGCTGTCCATGCTGGCGTTGTCATCGACGTTCATCTTGGATGGCGTTGGTGGCGGGTTATTCGGGTCAAGACGCAAAAGTCTGGTAGTCATGAAGGTGAAAATGGACGAAAACCTTCCGGGGCGAAGCGGAGAAAATAAGGGCGAAGGGCTCGAGGAAAGAAACAGGAAGGAGCTATCTCAGCCGCTCTTGCCTCTAGTGCCTTCTTCAAGTTTCTTACATTTCATAATGTCTCTTTGACCCAAACATGCTCTCGAGGTGAATCTGTTCATTGCCTTGCTTGTATTCTTTGACCTTCTTGTGTTCGATCGTGACCTTGAGGTTGCTTCCAACCTACGTTGCTCGACTAATCCTCATGTTTTGATCCCGTCTCCGGCCTCCATCCTGTAGTGAATGTCATCGCTCATGACAAGAATACCGGGTTCGATCGTTTGTGCTAGGCAAACAAGATGAACAGAATGTCAGTATTCTGGGGATTCCGTAGAAGTTAATGCACTTACAACCTGGGACCGAACCACACACCACACATCGCGTAAGGTAGATCTGGTCGCTGTTGAGAATGGGTTTGGCTATAGCGTAGGAGCGTTTCCGCTATATATGAGCACAGAAGAGATTCCTCAACCATACATTGGCTCTCAGGGATCGTAGGCCACTCCATACCTAAAGGATTCTCAGGAGGGGGAAAGGGGCGCCGACGAGTCTGCAAGGCTGCATCGCATATTCAGGCACCCTGATCAGGTCAGCAGGCCTTGCAAGCGCGCCTTGAGCTGTAAAAGACGATTCGAATTTTCTATCGACATGGCCAAAAAGGCCGAGCCAGGAGTTTGGGACGGTTGAAAACCGACAATTCGTCGGCCTGTCTGGTAATGTAGAGAGACCATGAGGCATGGCGTTTGAAAGGGTCTTTGCTTGCGCTCCCGGAACGAGCGGTTGTTAGTCATGATCGATGCTAAATGGATTTCGTCTTCATTACTTTGCAAGAAAACTCACTGTCCGGGTTGTGGGATGGCCTTCCAGGCTTCCGGGACGGATCGCCCTTTAGGCTGACTTGTGTGATGTTGATATCCCCTCCGAAGGGATGCCCCATTTGTCATACGCAAACATCTGGGTCTTCCGAGTCAGTCGGATCATGTGCTCTGTTGTCGACGATTAGTCAACGATACTGAAGTGGAGGAGAAAAAGACAAGCCTGACTATCAGGCGAATCTGACAAACGGGGTATTGATTAGCCCCTACCAAGCCCCAAACAAGGTAGTACTGGACTTGTTAAAGCCAAGCGAGTAAGACAATTTTGCAAATGAATACAAGTCGCATCTTGTGATCATACACGCGTCAAGTCGGGTTAAACGTAAGTATGCAGGGTTCAACGGACCGGACTAGTCACATGCGTGGAGTTGACCGTCGACTGGGAGAGCCGGTCATGCCCTCCCACGAACATTTCAGCCATGGTACCATGTTCAGAGTAAAGGCAAGGCATTACATCTAATGTGGTGCTACGTATTTCGGCTCAGATCAGCTCCGATCAAGGCCACATTATTGTTTCAAGAGCCACATCTACCGTTCGGTCTAGATGTGTCAAGCAGGCTATGCAAAATATTCAGGGGCTGGCTTTATCGGAATGAAGCCGAAATACCTTTCTATATCTTGGCCTGCCATTTGTAACACCTTCTCCTGAGTCAGAATGCAGCTACGATTCGTATTATTGGGGTTTACGATTCTCTCCATTTGGTTATCCAGGCACCCTTCCCTTGCGAGTTTATCGAGTCTCGACTCCCCAGGGGCCTTTGTCTGTACAGTATTCGGATAGTACGATACGCGATCGAGAGGAAGGGCGGTAAAGCCAGCTTTAGACGATCTCATCAAACAATTGGTACCATTCAATATGTTTCGTGTTTGATGTTCTTTTGATATCTCCAAGGACTTCAGGAGGAAGTGGGTTTAGGCCATGACTCCTTTTAGGTATTCTTCTTAACGTCGAGAGGGGCAACAGACCCTAAAGCCACCACTTCTTTACTGACGACAGGAATGAGTTTTCTATAGCTCTCCAACTAAATCCTTCACACATTTTCAGACAGCGTCACGTAGGGAAATGAGAGTCGACAATGTAAACGACAAGGACACGGATACACGGAAGTAAATCCAGAAAACAATCATCGGCGGCCTCTAGAGAGTAAATTGATTGTGATAGCGAGGGTTTCCGGTTACAAATACCTTCCTGGGATGACTACTGCGGCCGAAACTTAGTTGAGATCGACATGCAAAATGTGAACTGATACAGCACGAGATACGGGGACCGAATTCTCCGTCAGTCGCGACATCATTACTCTATTTCGACGTTGGAGGAAAATTGGGTACAAAATGCTGCTGCCTTGAGCAGGGGACAAATGTTGCTGCCTGTGGTGGGTTCAGCTCATGCGTTACAACAATGTGGGTGCACAGAACCAAAATATTAATAACCATTCCATGACTTACAAGGGACTAGCGTTTGGACGACTTGCTCAAATTCTATCCAAAGGGAAATTCTTCTCCAACGCGAACAATTTTGACTCTGAAGCTGTTCCGCATCGCTTTTCTTTCCTTGAGCAAATTGAGGCTCTTGGCCAACGAACTCTAAGTATAGACAACGAGTATCTGTTATGGACTTACTGTTCAGGGATGTCTCAAATATCTGGAATCTTCCGGTCTCCAAAGTTTGGAAGGGGGTGATTCAGACGAAAATGGAGTTGGGCCCCCCCCCCCGAGCTCCGACACCTACAAGACTGTACGTAGAGACAATATGAATTTTGTAGCTACCATTAAATGTGAAAAATGATACTCGCAAGGATTAAGAACGAAAAGAACCAATAGATGACAGTCATGAAGGAATAACTCAGAGCTAACTACGCAGACGGTCGCTAGCTGTTTCGTACGTGGCCAACGATGTTCAGTATCAAGGCCCGAAACAAAGCGAAAGACTTGGCACGGAACTTTTTACGACAACCAAATCCTCCGGCACCTACCGAGATGTGGTAGGGCTAGTGCAGAACCCAGCTGCTTTCGACATCGTATCAAGATGATCATGTTGGTACGAACCTCCACCGGGTGTCGATTTTAGATTCTGACTCGTGGGTAAAGGGGTCTCGCACTCAGAATTGACAGCACCGGGATCCCTTTTGCTGATGCCTGGGTTCGGATGGCACTGACCATCAGATGGTCACGACCGAGTTGGTGGGTGAAGCGAACCTGGCTGCGGCGGCTGCGCCCCAGTGCTGCTGCATGATTGGAAGTCCACCTTCCGTCCAGAGATCGTTAGTTGGCGATTTCTGATTACATACGGAGAAGAAAGGTTGTCGTGAACATAGGGCGGGTGATTTGAGGGTGGCTGTTTCTGTTTAGTGGTTCAAGAGTCAGTTCCGCGGTCCTACCTTCTGTATATTAAGTCAGATCAAGCTTGCCCTCCGATATCAAGTGGTTCGACACTTCACCTTCATGATCACAACTCTACAAGAAATGGTTGCAATTGCTTGTTAAAATTTCTGGTAGACTACATTCTTTACGTTTCCGTTCCTTGCCTCTCCTGCAAGTGCTGACTTGCATGTTTTCTTTCCGTTATTTGAAATTTTGTCAAGATACCCCTTTCAATTTACGCTGCATCCCATCTATATCCAGCCCTCAACAACTACCTCGTCCTTCTTTTATCACCAAATCTTCTTATACTCCAATTCTTATCTTTCAGTCTTTATAATGGTCGCTGTTCCCCGTGGAAGCTGCTTAAAGCTTTTGGCTGCTACAATCGTTTCGCTCACAGCACTCCTCGTCCTGCATCAACTCAGCTACACAAACACGAACGACTTCAGTCTCCCAAGCCAGCCGATCGAAGTTCTAGACCAATGCCCTCCTTCGACACTTTCGAATATCAACGACAGCCAACTCGACGAAACGATTCCAAATACAATTCACCAAATATGGAAGACCACAGACGTCAGCACATATCCAGCAAGAGCTTCCCGTGAGTCTTGGAAGTCCATGTTCGAACCAAGGGGCTATCAAGTCAAAATCTGGACCGACGACGACAGCCTTTCCCTCATCAAGTCGAAATACTCCTGGCTGTTACCGACATACGAAACCTACGATCACAATATCCAGCGAGCAGATCTGGCACGTCTGGTCGTGTTCCATGCGGAGGGAGGAATCTATGCTGATCTGGACGTCCACCCTCGATCCGTCGAAGCAACAATGTGTCTCCAACATCTTGGTCTACAAGCTGTATTCGCGCCCACTGGAGGCGCTGCGGGGTTGAGCAATCACTTCTTCATAGCGGAGAAGGGTTCTGACTTCTTAATGTGGTCTCTGCAAGAGGCCAAGCGACATGGCAGCTCAACTTCGAAGAGAATACTTCTCCCGTACTTGAGGGTTTTCTGGTCTACGGGGCCGTTGATGTTGACTGCGGCATATCGTCAGTACATGTGGATGTATGGGACGAACCAACCTCGCGTGGCGTTGCTCAGCGAGCGCCATGTCAGGAAGGTGGTCGGACATGCTGCGGGCCGATCATGGCACGGGTCAGATGGGCAAGTCTTGAACTACATTTCTGATCATCTGCACCTGGACAGCAAGTGGCTAGCTGTTCCGTGTATAGGAGCAGTTCTGGTGTTCTTTTGGATTATGAGGCGAAACCGCGGAAATTTTCCTCAATCAATGTGCTGCAATAAAAAGTGGCACAGCGAGGTCTGACTGCTGAGTGAAGTTTGGATACAGAATAGACTGCTGGTACAATTTGAAACCCCTGAAATATTGCCTTCTAGTGCCGCCCAAGAGCATGTTTTCGCGTCTACAAAACGACCTTTCTGTGTGAATTGATTGCAGAAGACATTCTTGATATGTGAGCTGAATGGAAAAGAACGTTTGACTAGATCTTTTGTGATAGGTCGATGATTCTTTCTACAGGTTCCATTCCGGCAGCATAAGTTCAAGCATGGTAGCGTATCTAGGCGCAGAGTCGATGACTCCGATTTATCCCCTGGACGAGATAAATGAACAGCTCGAAATGTGCAAAGAGTTGAGAAGCGCTTCCGCCCGTCCACGCTGTCAGGCCGTTCGCCACATATCCATCCCGAATGTTGAGGAGCTCTTGTACGGCTGGCCATTACCCAAACCATATACCACGTCAGTAGATTCACCCTCCGTAATTTGGTGTTGTTCTTGCGCCGAGCCTAGAGTTGCTGACGAGCTTGCCCTTAGCATCGATCAAGCAAATCTGCTCCTCGAATGAAGCCCACAGCAACGCCCTCAGGGGACTGAACCTTGTGAAGACTTGCGGGATGTTGCGGAGTGCCATCCGATTCCCCCAATCTGTGTCGTTTCGGCGGAGAGAGCGGCGGAGCCCAAGTTCGGGAACGATTCCGAACAATTGTCGCGCTTGTAGATGTAGGCATTCGCAGTTCCGTGGTAGATGCACAAGTTCCTCGCCATTGCCAGCATCCAGGCATCCGGAAGTTAGGCGTCAGGAGCCCTGATCCCAGCGGTCAGATCACACCATTCACTGAACTCGCTAGTGATGCCATCGCCTTCCAGTGCTTTAAGTATGGTCCTTCCCCTGAAGTGGACTTGACGAATGGTCCTCCCCTTGGACAAGTTACCACGCAGCCTGACCCGAGGCTATGTCTGTGTTAGCTTCGAGAAACTACAATATGCCAGGCGTGTACTCACTGACCCCCTGGTATTTCCCCGTCAGAGTCATACGGCAGTCGAAAAGGTGCGCCCACAGGCAGCAAACTGTGAAAGAAAAAGTTAAAAGGGAAGAAGGACGACCCCCTGATGAACATCCACAGTTCACTCAAGAAAACTGCAGCTCAACCACAGCCCTCATCCACTCCGCGACAGTCTTATGCCTGAAAACCCACCACCAGCTAGGCCCCTCAGGATCCACCCACGCCTCCCGCATCGTCGCCGCCATCTTCCTCGCAACCTCCTCCACAAAGACAAGCTCCATGATCGACTCGAGGTGGCGCACCGAACGCGCCGGCAGATTCACCTGCCCCCTCTCGACAAAGTTAAAGTTGTGCATCTGCAGGCGTGTGAGGACGTGGCCCGCCACGCGGTCGGGAAACGTCCGCTGGCTCTCGTCCCACGCGTCCTCCCCGCCGGCAGCGAGGTGCGCCGCGAGCCACGGCGTCTCCTGCAGGCTCTGCACGACGTCCGGGCGGAAGTTGGCCTGCAGGACCTGCAGGTGGGCTTGGCGGCGGGCGAGGGCAAGGGTGCGGGCCGCGTCGTCGGAGGCGCTGGGGCGGGTGAAGTGCCGGCGGACGTATTGGCAGACGGGGCGGAGGTGAGCTTTGAGAAAGTCCCAGGGCTGCGAGACTGCGCGGCGGATCCGAGAGTTTGGTGCTTGGACCGGCTGGGGCTGCGAAGCTGGTTCCATTCTTGCGGGTTTGTTCTTGGTGGTTTGGTTGACCGTGAGGGAGGATTCGCTGGTTTGTGGGTTGATGGAATAGTCCTACGATGTTGTACGCAGGAGAGTGGAAAGAAAAAGATGGAAAGCTGTGCCATCAGAAATTTTGTACTCAACTTGAATGAAAGGTAGCGTCTAGGTTTTCGGATATGGCAGAAGACGACAAAGGTGGACGAGACTTGATGACTTGACCTTCACAGGCCACCGAGCCATCTATAGCCTCGACTCTAACCAGAAGACCTGGCCTTGATCTCAGTCCAGAAACTAATCAAACCAGGAGAATGCAGCAAACGGGCCAGAGAAAGCGGCCAGATCAACATCGTGCTGTCAGCATATATCTCTTCGTCAGAGTGATTGGCAGGATTAGACATCATTGTCATTGTTTTGTCTTCGTGACTGATGGAGTCGACAGTGTTCGAACACCAGGACAGCAGGGTTGGATATAGATAGACAAGACAAGAAATCCTGACGCCAGAGAAGCCGAATTCAATCTCTCGAAGCTGCGAACATGCTGCACGTAGTTCAGCCCAGACGCCCTGAAAATCCGTCATTGGATACCACCAAAGACTTCTCTTTAAGGCCATGCTCGCAGCTCATCAAATAAAACGAACATGGCTGAGAAAGGGCACAGCCTCGAATGACAAGATAATGAGTTTCCTGCCAAAGATGAATGCACGTGAACGCCGGGGTTGACCACGGAAACCCGTGAGTATTCTACGTGTAAACCGGCTTAGATATCCTGCAAGTCCGCAATCCGGATACCTCCCTTGAGAAAGACCATCCAACAAAGGCTTTCAATACGTGCTAAACTGAAAACAAAAAGGGCCAAACCCGAGAGACAGCAAAGTTTCTCGTCGACAACCTCGCTTGGAGATGCAATAATCTTCAACAGCAGCTGAACAACCCAAGCACTCCGCCACACGCCACAAATGGAAGCGATTGACGGCCACGCGCGCCCATATGAGTTGAGGGTGGTACTGGGCGAAGCTCAGGGCAGCTCGATTTCTTCCTCCCCGCTCTTCCTGTCCAATTGCCATCCAATCAGACCCAGCCCGGGGCAAAAGACATGCCGTCGGGAGAACAAGTTGACCAGCGCCTGTTGTCTGTCATCACTTGATGGATAAGGTGTAGGGAGGGGCCGCGCAAACAGGCGACACTCATCGAGAACTGAGACATCTCGCACCTTTGTGGTCAAATTGAGGTGTGCGCTCTTCCCAAGTGCCGACTACGTTGTTCGCAGATGAGAACGGGCCAAGAACCGCGGTAATGACCACGCCGGCATCCAACCAAGGACTCTCCTCCGGCGAGCAACGTTGCAGATATTCCAGTACCGAGGGTAGGGCTGGAGAGAATTGGTAGGCTGCAAATTGTCGCAATGTTTCGTGTGCTCCATCCTGAGGCGTCCCGGAGAAGCGATTTGACAGTGATTTCTTGGTCGGAGAGCCCCTCGCAGGCCTGTTTTCAGAGCAATCATTGCGCTTAGATCAAGTTCCCGACGTTCAGAAATAGCCTTACGATCGAACCAAATCAACTTCATTTCCCTAGATTCGGCGAATGAGAGAGCTGACCCAGACGAGCGGCGAAAGTCTCCGGCGATAGGCTGAGGTGACAGTCTTGGTCTTCAGGGTGAACCCGATAGAGTCTTCTGGTAGATCGGAGGAAGGTCTAAACAAGGCAGGCTACCGAGTTACCTGTGAATATTGGAGCAAGTTACACTCGAATATTGCGACCAAACAAGGCACGCCGAATACCTATTAGGCGCGACAAGACTCCAGACCATCACCTAAGAGGACGACTTTGCCCTGCGAAAAATCGGTCTGTTGACTGGCTTCAATTAACCAAGTCCGACGTCGAAGGCAGCCTGGCCATAACATCGAGTGCAGCGGTCTTAGATTGTTCCACGCCCGCCCACCGATGCAGCACCCCTCGAGGCAATCTTCCAGAACGATTCCAAGGCAAATGAGGCATGAAGAACCCGCGCTATGCATGCCGTTGAAGCCAGCTACACTTAGCCGTTGTTTCGAATTATCGGCGCTTTCTCCCCCGTGACAGTAAAAGCAAAGACGTGTCGGTGGTAAATGCGGGGATGTATGCAATAATTGTTACAGATGTCTCAGTGGCCGACTGGTTTGGGACTTTTGTACATGGCTCATATGCCTTAAACGCGAAGGTATGAGTTGCTGACAGAGTAAAGGGGGCGTGGTTGGGTTACGTCGCAGAACCGAAGCAGATTTCGAGGCCGGGGGTTAGTCGACCCGCCGGCTTTGCAGATGGTGCATGCATCGAAAGTAAAGTCGGATAGGACTACCTTGATAGGAGACATGGCCCCGAAGATTCAACGAGAACATGATCAAACTCGGATGATGACCAATCGGCGGCCTTTGGTTGACTGCTGATGTGGTTGCCTAACAAACGGATTGAAGTCTCGCGTGCGTCGGCGACTTGGTTCGGATGTTGCCCGCAGAACCTATGAATAATCCTTTCGAAGATCCGCATCATATACGGCATTCCGGCCGAGATTCGGGAAAAACGTGACTTTGGGCCAACAAATGTCGGGCGTGATGATTCGTCCGGCGAAAATAACATGTGTGAGATTGCTAGATTAGACTGGAACAAGTGTTATCTGGTTCCAAGGGCAGGTGGCCAAGGAGGGTGCGCCAGTCTTCCAGGTTACTGGTTCCCACCAAGTCGGCGTTTTTCCCAGAGGGTGTAGTTGCGTATTTTGCGTGATGTGGCTTCAGCAACAGGCCCCCTTTAGGCCGCAGATGCACTGTGAAAGGAGCAAAGTGGTATCACAGCCCGTCATCTTGGACGCTAGGAGAAAAGCTGCAGGTCGAGGCTTCCGCGGCGGAGCGCCTCCACATGGTGTTCGCGGACTCGTCCTATCGAGGTCAGGGACGATAGTTTGGTTCATTGGATCAAACCGATGCGGGGTCGTGTCGTGTCGTGAGCAGACTCATCGTTCTCAGCTGCCGGGTTCTTTGGCTCGTCTGCGTGTCCATCTGCGCCTTCCATGTTAGCGGCGCTGGACCACGATTTGGAGCGGAGAAGGCTCATCTGCAATGTCGGATATCGTAATGCCGTAATGCCGTCGGCTTCGTTGTGAAAAATGCAGATTGCGGTACCTGAATGATGATGCCTTGAAATCTGCATCGTCATATTGGCGTGTTACCCACCACCGGTACTGTAGACTCTTCATCATCGGGGGCAGGCACACATGCCGCAAAACGCCCAGAATAGCTGGCTTCAGAAACCTGGGTGCTGTATCCTGGAGTGTCTGGTTATGGTATTGCTTGCGGTGGGGGTGGCCATGCATGAGATCTTGTGATTGGTGGTGCAGGCGGCATTAGGAGCGGTCTTGTTGCCGTTGGGAGAAATATATGCGCGAGCAAGGCCTCTTGGGAGGTTGGACCGGACCCGAGAGTCTGTCACCAGACAGTGCGAAGAAAAGCAGCGGAGATGAGCCTGGCTAGCATGAGGCGGTAGCGAGGATGAGACGTGGCGGTGATGAGTGATGCAGTCCGGCATTCGTAGTTGAGCTGGGCAACTCGGTCTGGACCTTTGGAGGCAATCGCTGCAGATATCAGCCGGGGAGAGGTCAGACTGGTTCCCTGTCCCAGCAAGAAGAGTCGCACAAAGCAAGGGCCCAGCGTCAGGTTGCCAGATCCTGCGGAGTTTGTAGATGTAAACCGGCGGCTTTAAGGCTTATGAGATGATTATCAAGTGGCTGCCGTGTTGGATACCGAGCGGGACGCGATATTCTTGGCCGGGGGTGGCAACGCAAACGCAGGCGTTACCGCCGAGCTGGGTCGCTCATTTCAAGCTGGCGCCCTTCCTTGATACTCTTGTACGACCGGCGGCATAAACTATGCGAGCGGGAATTCTGTGGGAAAAAGGACGAAGAGAGACGTTCGTTGTGCGTGTTTTCTCGTGACTTTGGGGAGCTAGGTTTGGTGTCTCATTGGTGCAGGTGCCTCTGCTGGGGTGTAAAGTAGACCTTCATGCCCGGCAATGCGGGGGAACACGGAGAATGGGCGAGTGAGGAGAGAGACAGGTTTCCGCAGAGGGAAGCCGCCGAGTCGAATCGCGTGGGCGAGCAGAGAGATGCCGGATGTCGTGCGTTGGAGGCTTGGTGAAAAGCAAGCTGAGGGGTTTCGAGACACGAGTCGAGTGTGGTGAGCATCGAGGTAGCCGGACAGGGTCTCGGCCGTAGCCTCGTGGATTGGTGTCAGTCAGGCTTAGCGCCGTCAATCAAAAGGACTGTGCCTGAAAGGAACAATGACCGGTGGCTTCAGCCGGGCGGATTCATCCATCGACGGTTGGCTTGGGACTGGTCTGGAGCGGTTCCGTTCATCGCGTGGCTTTCTGGTGAACCAACAACGGAGGACGACAGGTGGGTGGTGGATGCTGGTGGTTAGCATTTCCAGACTAAGGAAAGGCGGCGACGACGGCGACAGTTGCCAACTGGCGAGGGCCACTGTCAGTGCCAACCACAGCAGTGCTCGTTCAATAATGGGCTTTGATTGACATGAGGAGGTGGTGAGTCGCTCAGGCGTCACGTCAGAGCTAGAGTAGATTGGCGGGATGACGGACCCATCGTTCAATCCGACCTTGGCGGGAAGGACCCCCAAGGACCCCTGCCTGCCCTGGCGAGCTTCCTGGGCAATGACAATCGCCCGAAAAGCGAAAAAAAAAAAGACTGCCCGTGAACCAACAAGTTGCGCTAGCACAGTAGCCTGCGTGATTAGCGTGCTCTTAGCGTCTGCTTTAGCGTCTTCTGTTGGCTCCAAGTGGGTCAACGGCTGGGACACAGACGCTGGGGGTCACGGAAGGAGGGATCAGTCCCTGTACCCAGCCAGCCAAAGTGCAACAGCACACTGTATCCCTCCATCAAATGTCTCCGCAAATGAACAAAGTTGGTGGCCTTTCGCAATCCTTCCTGCCCGGTCTGACGCCGTGAACAAAGCATCCGTCACTTGAAAGTTTGTTCCTCGAGGCCACGAGGCGTGTCGATTCCTATTCTCTCCCGGCCGATACACGCCCAGCCGATCCTCGGTCTGTCAACGTCGACAATCTCGGTTGACTCCTTGTCTCTCGTCATAAAAGCTGACGACCCGCGCCGTTGAGTAAAGAACGGCGGCCGACGTTGAAGTAAGGAGCAAACAAAAGTGATTGGCCTCTCGTGATTCGATTGCTCCATGCCCTGGCTCTGCTTTGCTTATATTCAACCGAGAAGGGCAGTTCGCATTTAACAGTTGCACATTCGTATGTGTGTCGTTCCCATCAACATGGCCCTTACGCTTGCGCCTAAGATGCATGGACCGGGAGATATCAGGGGGAGCCTTGTGGAGGTTGATTCGACCGCACCTCTCTAGATTCTTGCCGCTGGGATTGCCCTTCCGCGCCGCGCCGTCATCTCAAGTTTGGCAGAAGAGGACAAAACCGCCTCTAAAGCACGACGCCGTCCAGCCTTGGTACACAGGCGGCTCACGATCGCTGCATTCGCCCGTCGGTGGCCATAACCAAAGACTCGGTTGATGGGCCGGACGAATGGGTAGCGGCGACGTTGGAATGACAATGTGTAACTGGCGATTCCATAGAAGGATTCGCAAATCCTCTGTGTCTCATCCAGATGCCGTATTGGCAGCTAAAAGCTGTACTCGTCTTGACTGGCAATGAAGAGTGCCGTCTAAAACCCATGCATATCTGTATTAGACGACATTCTGTTTTTAGAGCAGCTTCGATCAAGGAGTCCGAGCTCCCCACGCTTTGTGCTGTACATGTGCATTGTCTACCTCTGTTCACAAATAGACACATGCTATTCGATGTGCCTCGATAATGCTGTGCGGCACAGTCTTGACAGGCAAACGACAAGCCTAAAGCCGGGGTTGTCGCTCTGCCGACCCCCGGTGTGCCGTATTCACAAATGAAGCTGGAAAACGGCAGAACTCAAGTCTTGTTAGACTTGAGCCCTCAATGCTCAATCTGCGGGATCGATTTCGATTGGTCTTGGCCGTGAGCGGTTGGTTGATTCAATCGTTGTGAGGATCAAGTGCCAGTTGTGGGCACAGCGGTCGGGATATCCGTATGTCGCGTGGAGATCCTTGATGTGACGTTGAGACGAAGCAAGCTGCATGAACGGTGGGCGGATTGCGCCCTGTGACATCCTTCCCATTGTTCTAGAGGGAAGTGAGCATCAAAACTCTGGCTCGGCAAGTGGCGCGTTCTATTGTCAGTCCGATGAGGGCTGAAATGCATGGTCGTGAACTTGAGAGAGACGAAGATAGGTACTACACATGTGCACGCGGAATCGCGCCGCCCGCTTTTGATCCCACCGTCGTATCGAATTACACGGTGGGTAATGGGGCGCCAGTTGTCATGATGCTGTCGCGATGCTGGTCTTCGAGAAAAGTCGGGGCAGCCAAGTGATGCATGGCGTCCATTAGTGTTGCGGCTCCGGAGCAGCCCGCAGGGAGTATCCGTACGTTGTGAATGCAGGGCGTCTTGCCTTGTCCACCTGCCGATACGTTGCCGCCATGTTTGCGAGACGTCTCTATCCGTACATGGCAAAGACGATCTAGACCATCGGTTGTCATGGCGGCCAATGAACAACAGAAAACTTGGCCTTGGGTGTAATTGTTCGCAAGCCCACCTTGCCATCGGTAAGTGCCGTTTTCTTCTGCCGCTAATGATGTTTGCCGACTTGCACAATTCTCATCTTGAGATGGATCGAACGAGCTCGTCAATCTGCTTGCCTGGTACGAATTGAAAGATGCTCAAGTCAGCAGTAAAAGAGCCGGCAGTCGGTTACATGGTCGATTTTCCATTAGTAATGTGCAGAGGGCAACGCAGGTGGCTCCGACCGAGGTGGGTTCGGGAGACCATTTTGACGATCTGCTAAGCAAGCGGCACGGGGGATTTTCTCGATTGAGGACCGGACATGTCGTAGGGTTTGAATGGTAAGAGAAAGCGGCAAGGATGGCTTGAGATGGGTATGTAGTAGTGTAGGAGGCAGGACAGGATGCCTGGAGAAGACGATCGACTCGGGTGTGCGTTTGAGCAGGCGCAGATGCGCGCGAGAACCCCCCAAACAGTGTCTGCAAGGATTGTCTAGGCGGTTCAGAGTAGGCAGGTAGGGTACGGTGGCAATGCAGTAAAAGCCAGGCAGAGTAAGGCAGGCGGAAGGCAGGCCGGCAGGTGAGGGAGTGCCAGTTCCGGGCTGGGCGCGTCAGGCGCTGAGATGAGATGGCATCGGTTATGCCTCGGTCCTCATCATGGACAGTGGTAATTGTAATTGCGCAGTCGCTGTATCCGTACGGTCGGGAATTTGACCTCGACTCGTTCTGTCATTCGCAGCGTTGGACATGGGCGCCGTGAGACCGAGTTTCAGGGCGGGGCGTTTGAACGACGGCGCACTCCGCGTACCTCGTGTGCGGCAGGTGTATTTCGGCCGCCAGCCTAGCCAGTTGCAGATGCGAGGAGACAACGGTATTGGGTCCGTCTTGTGATCGGCTCTTCCACTGCGACAGAAAGCAACTAATCTCCACTGTACTGATGACTGACGGTCTGTTGGAACTTGGCTTCCTTACAAGGTGACTGGCGAATGCGAGGCAAGAGAGGCAGGCGAAGCAGACGGGCAGATTTTCTTCTCCGGAGTCCGGGAGATGCAGATGCAGGGCAGTGGAGGCGACAAAGAAAAGTGATCTGAGGAGCCCCCGAATTGTTTTCCAGAAGCGTGAAAAGTGTTCGTTGGGGGTGGTGCAGGCGACCCAGTTCCAATCCCTCGTGCCATTCATTATCGAACCCCCATCGAAGGCAGGTATCCGATGCTGCTGCTACCCATGGAAGGGGCTTCGAAGGCGACGATCCGAAGACTAGTGTGGAGTGGAAGCCCAGCTCACCACCAGAGTGAGATATATCGGGCTGGCTTAGTGTATGCGGTGTTGCTGCGTGGGCCCAGGACACTGCAGTATCTGCGTCAGTAGCGCCAGCATCACATTCCAGCCTCCAGGATTGCCGTAGAAGGTCAAACAGACACTGTGCGATTCTTCCCTGCTCAGCTCCTTTTTGCCCACCTGTACTCAGAAGGGACACACGTGGATTGTGGAATGGGATCCGTCGAGAATGACTCCTCAGCTTTTGTCATCTTGGCTGACATGAAGCCCCATCGGCGTCGTCAATTTCTGGTGCGGAACAGGTGCGCGAGGGAAGTCTCTAGCCTACAGGCCCGGCGTCTTCTTCAGACGCTGCCAACGATTCCGTCAGCAGTCCAAAGCCAGCAAAGGCCCGTCACGTCAGGCAAGTCCCCCGACGCCAATCGTCGGCCGCTATGGGTTTACCCGTCAGTTAGCGGCCCCAGACACGAGCGATCCCCGCAAGATGAGGTGGCCACGCTATCCGCATGTGTCCTGCTCCGGTTTCCTGTCTGTGAGGCCCTCCATACTCGGTACGGATACATGTGAAGGTCTCTGGTCAGAGTGATGGATGGCAGTCACTGGGTGGACGTCAGCACAAGAGTGTTTAATGGAGGGGCAAACAGCGACTTATGAGGAGGGCAGGGTGATTTGTGCTTCCAGTGTCCAGTTCTTCGGAGTCGCGCCCGCCCTCCGACGAGGGCGGGCTGTGATGATGGAGGGCAGAGGCGTGACGGGGGGCAGATCGACATGGGCTCGTGGATGGATGGATGGATGGATGGATGGATGGTTAGAAAAAACATGGACATGGCCGGGACATGGGGGGCCCTTTCCCCATTTTCCCTGGAGGGGTGAGGGCGGGCATGCCAGGTCGCATCGCATTTCATCGAGGGCATCCATTGCGGCGTCCCAAGTTCCAACAGGACTTGACTGGACGGGAGAAGTGTCGTCTGATTCGCAGACCTGCTTGCTGGGCGCAGGAGGCTCGCATGCGCAATCTGCGCGCCAATGGACCTGGAGACTTTCAGCACGCTGTACGCCCACCAAGGAGCGATTTTGGGTGCTCCGAGGCGAGGGCAGGTGCGCCCCAACAGCCACCAACAGCCATCGACGCACCACACACAGCCCTGGTGGGCGCTGAAGCTGCGAGGAGTCAACGCAGTACACCTGAGGTTGGAACCCGAGAACCGGTTTCCTAATTGTAGCGCGAAGTACGTAAGGTACGCAGTAAGGTACTTACTTTTTAGCTGAGGTGGGTTGCGGTTGTTGGCCTTCACGCAGTCAGCCAACCTTCCGAGGAGTCAGGGCACACGGGCTTTTGGTTAAGTGCGGTACGTACCTACTGCGACCCACCTTCCTCTATCTCCATCTTCCTTCCTCCTCGCACCAGTGACCTCCCTCCCACGCGTTGCGAGGAAAGCACGACCAAGTGCTTACCTTATCCTTTCCTGACGTGCTGCTGGCCAACCAGATGCATTTTCTGGTTTGGTTGACTTGCATTTCCAAAGGCAGCTCAGCTGTGTTCGGTATGCACGGATAACGTATCTATCTGTCTACGGAATACCAACCAAAGGCCCCTTCTTTCTGTCTGAGTTTTAACGTCCACTAGGTAGATGTCTCCTTCCCTCGTCTTACCTAACATCCTGTCATTTCCGTCTTCCATTCTCACACACAAAGTACGGCATACTTCCTCAGTATGCTGTACCCATGCATTTTCCTGGCCGTCCTCATGGCCGGCCGAGTCCTCTCGATGCGGTGCATCCCCAGCTGTCGGCCAATGTCGCCTCCTGTCTTGCCCTTGGGGGCGTACCCATGATCCCGGTCCCTGTTCCGGCCCAATTCGCAGTTGCAGTTGCTGGGATCCTGGTCCTCGTCCCCGTCCCTTGTCCATTCGTCCCTCGTCCTCCTTCACATCCTGGCCGCCGTGCACAAGTGGACGACTGAACGAGTGGGCCAGGGGAAGCCCCAGCTCAGCCGTTTCCGCGCCGGTTAGCCTCTTCCTCGCCTGATGCCCTGATGAACCAATTCAGACTGAACAACTCCTCCGCCCGCCCCCCCACTGGACAAACGCCTCGAGAGAGAGAGTCGACGCCTCTTTCTTTCGTCCCCCCTCCCTCCCTCTTCCCACACACCTCACGCGTGCAATTGGCACCGGGTTTTGGCTTGGGCTTGGGAGTACCCGTCATCTGGTCTCGAGTTCAACTACGGATACTCTAACTTGGACAGCGCGCATCACCATCAGTACTTTGTACCACCAACTCCGATGCCACGGCACCGCAGCAGACCAGCGGCATCTCCATCTCGGCCGTCTTAACCTGTCTCCCCTCTGACGTGCATCTGCTGCTACTGTACTGCCATCGGTCCTGTCGTCGTTCTCGCCTCCTCCCATCCTCGCTTAAGCATTACCCTCACATCGTCTTCCTCGGTCGGCTTTCGCGTCCCTCGTCCAAGTCCAAGCCCACGCAAGTCCCGAAAGCTCCAAGGCTCCAATTTCTCTCCCCATCCATCACATTGTCCGACGTGGGGCCCGATCCTGGTCTCTTCTCGACAAGACAAGACAAGCCAACACTGCCGCGTGCTGATGCTGGTTGGACCTGCACACTGGACTGGACCTGCTGGCTGCACTTCAACTCACTGGACACTGGCCCTCATCCCCATTCTCACCCACGTTCTTTTTCCTCTTCCTCTCGTCTTCATAATCTTCCTCGACCATCCCTTCAACACCATCAGCGCCCATCTCCTCGTGTCCGTCCAACTCGTCTACACGCTTGCCATACGACAAGCGCACAGACGGGCTTCAGACGAGAACAGCAGGACCGCAAATCGCTGCATCTCACACCAAATACAATACCAATACCATACACACAGTACAGGCCCTTCGCCGAGCAAACAAGGGGCCTCCTCCATACATACGCACCCTTCCCACTCGGCCTAAGCCATCCTACCCATCCAGCGACCCAGCCCTCCGCCAATCACTCAATTCGTCCAGAACCCGGCGCTGCAAATCGACTTTGGGAATTGCGTTTCGGACCCTGTCTAGTTGCCCGCGGCTTCATATACATACATGCCATCAACCACCCACCGCGCAACACCCGCCGCTGTGCCCTCTTCTTTCGTTCTCTACTTTCCACCGCCCTCACCTTCAACCTCGCCTCGCTCTGCCTCACCGGCGCACATCAGCAATTGCACCTCCTCTCTTTTGTCCACGCCCACCATACCTTCTAAACCTATCTAACGCCGTCCGCCTAACCGTTCCGGCCAACACGATTTAACTTGCCCTGCCCTGTTCCGACCAGCCCAGGAAGGGGGGGAAAAAATCAAAGACGCTCCCTATTGCGCTTACTCGCCCATCTCACCCACGTACATACGTTCTGCCGCTGTGCTGCTGCACCACCCGACATTCGCCCGTCCCGCATGCAATACGGTACCATCAGCAACGCCATTTGGTATCGCCCAAACGAATCGATCCTCTCTCCGCTGATCGCTTCTCCCGGTTCCTGGGTGCTGCCGTCAGACCGAGTGTGCTAGGCCCAAACTCTCTGCAAGGGTCTACCCGGTCGCTTGACTCTCGTCTTGCCAGACGCCCCAATCACTCGTACATGTAGATGCCCGCACTCCCCGTCGCCGATAACGACTAGAAGACCGTGTCTCAATTGCGCGCCTCGACCGGTGGTCTCGACAGGGAAATAAGAAAGGGAACGAATTGTCTCTCTTTTGCTACGAAGCCTTGGGTTCCAGCGACGTTTGTCCACGTTCGTACGCCAAGGAAAAGGTGCTTCGGGCAAGACACGACCACAACAGAGCCCCTCCCGGCTACCGCCCACTCGTCTATTCTTCTTCAGCATCCAACTTTATCCTCTGCTCCCGACAACCGACTAGCTCCTCCTCATCTTTGTCCTCCGCCAGGAGCTCCCATGGACGTGGTCTGACCTGCATCCACCATCTGACGCCGTTTTTTTCTGCCATCCACTCACATTCACCAATCTAATTTCCAACTCGCATCTTTTCCACGCGCCGATCACACTGAGCGCATCCGGAGCTGAACGTCTCGTTTCCCACACTGAACTTAGCCAAGGGCTGAGGACGGATCTGAGACCATCTCCACCCAGTGAGTCTGCTCCGGCCGCCACATCTCGAGCCGAGAACGTGGATTGTGGCCTCGCGCCGGAATAGGCTGCTTTGCTAACCGCCCGCCGTGCTTGAAGCAGCAGCCCGTCATCATCTCAACTGCTCTGCAGATATCTCTTCACCATGGCCTACAATCATGCCGAACCCTCACCTCAACACCAACCTTACGATTACAGGGCTCAACCAGACGACATGGCTCAAAGGAACACCTCGTGGGCACCATCTCCAACTTACGGACCGCCTAGGTCTGCTGGGGATGCGTACTACGAAACTGCATCATCCCGTCTGCCCCCTCCATCCGGCCTGATGAACGGCATGTCAGGCTCGCATCCGAGACCGATGCCACAAGAACATCAACCGCCGTATCATCGCCCCGAGTATCACCACCATCATGAGTACCAGCAGCCCCCATCGCCAACTTATCACCAAGCACCACCGCAGTACCAACATTACGCACCACCTGCAATTAGTAACGACCCGTACCGAGCACCTATGCCGCAGCCTCAGTACTCCAATTATGAACCTCCCAGAGAGCCACAAAGGGCACCGCCGCCGCCTGCCGGGGATTATGACCCGTACCAGGAAGCAAGAGAGCAGCATATGATGTCGAGAAACTTGCCTCCGCAAATGCCTGGAGCCCCGCGTGTCCCCAACAGCAATTATGACGGAAAGGTTGCTATCCCATTCACCCCTCAGAGCTTGAGGATACCAGCGGTACGCTCTGGATCTACTGTGCCGCCAGCTGGAGCGCCGTGGAGCGCCACTAGTCAGCCGGACAGATCGGTCAAAATTGAACATCTCCTTAGCGGCGGAGCATCACAGGCTGTGCAACACATAATCGACCAGAAGCCTGCACCGCCCAAGAACGAGTATGAGATCTACTTCCGACAACAACCAGTGGCGGCGAGATGCTGCGGATATGGCGAGAGGGATCGCAGAGTCATCGACCCGCCGCCCATCGTCCAGCTCAGGATCAACAACCCCGACCTTACAGCAGACGAAATGTACCAGAGAATCCACCACCCGGCTTACGTCGTTCACTGCAGTATTTGGTGCAAGGATGGAGTAAAAGACGAAACCGACATGCCCTCGGACTACGTACGACCAGGAAAGCGGCTCATGGGATCCCTGGTATCCTCCCCTTTTGTGGGACAAGACGAGAACGGTGAAGAGGGCTGCTTTTTCTGTTTCCCTGACATGTCAGTCCGCACGCCTGGCCCCTTTCGTCTGAGGTTTGCGTTGATCGTCGTCGACCCAATGCATCGCTCCCCGAAGGCTCCTATCAAGTCCACCATCATGAGCGACGTGTTCCAAGTCTACAACGCCAAGGACTTTCCGGGCATGCAAGCCAGCACACCGCTCACGAAGCGTTTGAAGGAGCAGGGTTGCCTGATTTCTATCAAGAAGGGCAACGAAAAGTCCGGTGGTAAGTCACGTCGTCAAGATGACAGCGATGAAGACGACGAAGAGGGCGGGTCGTCAAACAAGCGCAAAAAGTCAAAGAAGCAGCGGTGAAGTAACCGAGACGTGTCAACAGAGAATCGTCGAAGATCTACCGACAATCGAAGGAGATGAAAAGAGGCATATCATAATTGGCGTTGGTTTGGAGACGGCTCAGATCGGCAAATACACGGCGACGATACTCTTCATTTTGGGAATGCCCGTCCGACTCGGGCGGTTTGCTGCGACACGGGCATGCAAGAATTGAGCGTGCGCTACACTTCACAGCAGTGGCATATTTGGAGACGACCACATCGCGCAAGTTGGCCCTCGCGCCATGAGTATTCAAAGGGAAGACCGGACTGAGGTCTGGGCCGCGGATTTTTATTTTTGTTTTCCCATTTGTCCATTTTCATCTGTCGATTCTATACACCCTTTCTTCGTAGCTATTATACCCTCAGTGGAACTTTATGGGTCATGATCATGGAGAAAAGGAAGTCTGGGCTTTACTTTGGTAGTGTATGAGACCTGGTTTGCATCGTCGGCAGGAAGAGGGGCATCATGTATAGAACCGTCTTTCGTACTCTTCCATCAGGTACAGATCTGCTGCTACCTCGCTAGGTACCAGAAGGAGACCAATTGAAGTCGGGGCGCCGCCTTTTTCCGGACACCGAGTATCGTCGTGATTGACTGCTGATTACGCGCAGGAAGGTGCCGCGGACATGTGATGACCTGGAGGGCTTGGTTGGGGTTGGGCTGTCTTGAGCCGCAAACAAGGGAGGAGTCGATGGACACGTCGATGGCGGCATGAGACTGCAATTCCCAAAACACGTGAGGTCCGTAAGAGAGAGAGACGCTTGACTTAGACATCGGCCCATCGCCACCACGTTGGCGTCGACGATCTGTATCCGGCCACCGGGGCCATCGTTGCAACATCGCTCACATTCCTCGGCTCGACCGCTCTACGTGTGATGGCGACACGGGCCGAGACAGGACACACCGGACTCGGCTTTGCGATCGGCTTGGCTCTACAGTATGGAGGCATCCAATGCGTATGACCACGCGCGCCTGCGCGAGAATGGATGATGATCAAACACATTTCTGAAGAAGAAGGACCGCATTCTATCTGGGACCCGCGGACCTGTTCAATCTCCCTGGATCTGCAGCCCGCAGAAACCTCCCCCCCTCTGTATGTCCCCATTACCCGAGAGACCGTCTGAATCAGGGTTCATGGATCTTTGCGTCTGCCAGCCACACCCTGACCGAATCGCGGGGTGAGGATGGGACAACCGTTCGCGACATGGCCGCTAAAGTTTCGGGAGATGGCGAAATCTCCAGGACGGATCCGAGTTATCTTGTTTTAAAAATTCTAAACATCAACGTTCCCGCAAGCCCGGTGCGCTTTGTGGCCCAGCACCCAATACACCAATCGCTGCGATTATCGATACGTATCCCCCAGGGGTAAGGTAAAAGATGGCGGGTGCAACCGAGGAATGTTCAGAAAAAAGTAAATGGGCTCCTCTCATCTGGAAAAGAAAACGCCCCCCCTCTTTTCGAGAGAGAGAAATCGCGTGGCTGAGAGTCATTGACATCATTGACTTTTCTTCCCCTGTAGCTCTCGCGTCGTTGGTCATAGCTTCGCAATATGTGCTCTCCCTTGCCCGTGACTCGGAAATGCAAATGTCAATTGGGGACACCGATTGCTCGGTTTTGTTGATGTTACACAGTTCACCAAAATCTCAGGGTCATTCGCTCAAACCGCGGACCCCCCTCCCAAACATACGATGCCCTCCCGCCCGCGCGTCATCTACTGGTTCCGGACCGACCTCCGGCTGCACGACTCACCCGCCCTCGCGGCCGCCCTCTCCCTGGACCCGGCCGTGCTGTGGCCCATCTTCACCTGGGACCCGCACTACGTGTACCGCGCCCGAGGGGGTCTGAACCGGTGGCAGTTCCTGTTTGTCAGACCCAGAAACCCGAATTCGAGGGGTGTTTTATTGACCAAAGCGACAGGCTAGATTGTCAAAATGACTTGTCGGAGAGCATCACCAAGCTCAACCCCAAGTCGAAGCTGTTCGTGCTGCGCGAGGGCCCGCAGACGCTGTTCCCGAAGCTGTTCAAGGCGTGGGAGGTGACGCACCTGGTCTTCGAGAAGGACACGGACGCGTACGGGCGCGAGCGGGACGAGGTGGTCATCAAGGCGGCCGAGAAGGCCGGGGTCACGGTGATTGTGAAGAGCGGGCGGACGCTGTGGGACAGCGATGCCGTCGTGGAGAAGCACGGCGGCAAGCCGACCATGTCCATGGCGCAGCTGCAGGCGGCGGGCGCCAAGGTCGGGCCCATCGCGAAGCCGATCCCGGCGCCGGAGGCGCTGCCGGACCCCGGCGAGATGCCGGTGGACTTTGAGCCGGCGCCGCCCAAGACGAAGCCGGACTTTAACAAGGAGCAGCGCACGGAGGGGGATTCCGCGTATAAAAAGATCTCTGGGCCGGACGGTGACTTTGCGATCGAGACGATGGAGGAGCTTGGCTTCCCGTCGGCGACGACGCCGCACCGCGGCGGAGAGACGAAGGCGCTCGCGATGCTCGAGGAGATCTTGAAGGACAAGAAGTACACTGCCACGTTTGAGAAGCCCAAGACGAGCCCGGCGGCGTTCGAGCCGCAGTCGACGACGCTGCTGTCGCCGTTCCTGCACTTTGGGGCGCTGTCTGTGCGGGAGTTCTACTGGAGAGCAAAGGAGGTGATTGACAAGTACAAGGGAGCTGCGAAGATACCGGAGAACCTGCTGGGCCAGCTGCTGTTCCGCGATATGTACTTTGCGGCGCACGCCGCGTTGGGGTATAAATTCACCCAAACGGCGAACAATCCCTACTGTCGATTCATCCCGTGGCACTTGCCGTCCAAGGTCGACTCCAAGACGGGGCTCATCAATGGCGAGTACCACGTCGATTCCAAGCAGGCCGACGAGTGGTTCAGGAGGTGGAAGTATGGACTGACTGGGTTCCCGTGGATCGATGCCCTGATGCGCCAGGTGCGAGAGGAGGGATGGATTCACCACTTGGGCCGGCACTCTGTGGCCTGTTTCCTCACTCGAGGGGGGTGCTACATCGACTGGGAGCGCGGCTGCGAGGTCTTTGAGGAGTGGCTCATCGACCACGAGCCGGCCGCCAACGCAGGCAACTGGCAGTGGCTGAGCTGCACGGCTTTCTTCTCGCAGTACTTCCGGTGCTACAGCCCGGTGTCGTTTGGCCAGAAGTGGGATAAGCACGGGGACTTTGTACGGCGTTGGGTGCCGGAGCTCAAGAAGCTAGACGCCAAGTACATTTACGAGCCGTGGAAGGCGCCGCTGCCGGATCAGAAGAAGGCCGGCGTGCGGGTGACGGGGCGTGGGGAGAAGGCGGAAGAGGGGGTGTACCCGAAGCCCATGTTCGACTTCAACGAACGGAGGACGATATGCCTCCGGGCAATGAAGCAGGCGTACCAGGTCGGGCTTCACGGAAACGACAAGAAGGTGCGGGATGGTAGCTGGCGGGAGCTATTTGAGGGCGACGACACGGAGATGATGGACGAGTTTGAGAGTGACGACGGGGCGCGGGCGGACGACGCGGACGACGATGAGGACGGAGCGGCCAGGGCAAAGGGCGACGAGATCACGCCGGCCAAGCGGGCTGCCGAGGAGGGCAGCGCCGAGCAGCATGCCGACAAGAAGCAGAAAGCGTAGGAGTAGCGAATCCAAGACAAACATTCTGTCACTTGTCGTTTCTTCGGTGATCCGCCAGTTCGCGACAACGGGCTTTGGTTTCGGTCGGCCAAGCGATGCGCCCTATGGGAATTGCAGAGCGAACGCCCCACTAACGTCTAGGGTCCCGCAGCAAGTTGTTGGGGATTTCTTGGTGGCCTGATGGGCGGCATTCGCGCCGTTTGGCGTCTGTCACTTCTCGCGGTGTTCTGTCTCGTGAGCTGCCAATCAGGACTTGGTGTTGCAAGCTAGCAGTACCGAGGACATGGATCCGAGGGGGAGACGACCGGAGCAGCAAGCAGTCCGGCGTTTGAGTGGCACAGGGGCAGGGCGGCCGCAGCGACCTGAGGTGATGATCTGATCTTGGCCAGCGGATGGATAGGATGGAATCATGGATAGGGGCTTCAAACGGTGGTCTGCAGGGGGCAGGGCCTCTGCGGAGAGTCCCTTGACAGGAAACTTTATTGCGCGGCCGCCCATTTCCTGATGCAGGAAGTGCTGCGGTTGAGCTGCTAAATTGACTGCAGACAAGACAGGATGGTGCCTTTGGTTGCTGTTGGTGCTGGATTTGTCGTCCAAGGATTGATGCTGCAAGCGTGCGGATGTCAAAAACGTGGTCCGGCCTGGGTACCCAGAGTTTGCATCACAAGATGCGAGGACGATATGGTTTCCTAAGAGCCGCTGCTTTCTTGCGTGTTTCTGAGGATGGAAACGTAGGCAAGGGGTTTGGGTGCCTTGGACTGCCATCATCGTTTGCCATCACCGACGTGAGACCGCGTCAGTGGTTTTTGTCATTGGCTGGGTATAAAGGCAGTGCCTAGCAGGCAAACAGCGTCAAAGCGTTCGGGAGTTGAATGCAGACTATCAGGCGGCTCCAAAAGAAAAGACGAGTTTCTTTTTGCGGTGCCTGGGACGTGCAGCAGATGGAAGTGACGATGAAGTTATTCGGCAGCGAGTTTCGACGAGCAGTAATACGCCGTTGCGCAAAACTCGAGCCGCCAGTGTAATTTGCGGCCCGTGCCTGCAGCATAAGCCCTGAAATCGGGCAGTGCCAGCTACATCTGGCCAATCAAATGCGCGTATTTCTGGAGGCAACCGTCTTCGCCTGGAAGCAACCAATGACGTTCATCCTTTGTCCTCTCCCATTCAACGCCACCATGAGGCTTGCTCGCAACAACGGCAACTACATGCCTTTATGGCTTGCGGATTGCGATGCAGTTGACTCATTTTTGGGGAAGGGCCATCAGATGAGGAAGGTGGCATTCTCCCTGTCGTGTTCGTTCATGAGGTATAAGAATACAAGACTGCTCTCTCTCCCATTCAATCCGAAGGGGACATCACACACCATCATCACCACCACCACAGCAACAGCAACAACGACAACGTCAACCACACCACTCCTAATACCATCACATCCTCCCCGTCATATCCCATTGATAGCCAAATCAACACTCAAAATGGTCACTACCAATCACGATAATGCAGGCGACGCCATCGAGCTGATGCCAGAGATCCGCGCAAACACCGCCGATTTTGACCTCAGCAGAAAACTGACCGTCAGCCTCAACCGCCAAACTCCAAATGAGCCTGCTACTGGAATCTCCGTTCGCCATGGTGGGAAAGAGCATGCCCTCGACATTAATCTGAACCGCACTATTCGCGTGCCCGACAACAGAGACACCAACTCCCTCCCTCCCGGCCTTGGTCAGTTCCCGCTTTTCAAAATTCGCGACTACCCCGGCATACCCAAAGACATCCTCGAGAAGGGCGGCATCTTTTTCCCCATGTACCAACGCGAAGCCATGTGGATTAGCTTCACTGCCGATGCCCCCTTCGCCATCAAGATGTACGTTGGCGGCGTCAACGCTGTTTCCGGCTTCCCCATGACGGAGAACGAGAAGACCAAGGAAAAGAGACAGAAGATGCTCAGCAGCGGCAAGTCAATCCAGGACTACATGGTCGTCCCTGAGCAGCATTGGCTCGACGGAATTGCCTCCAAAGATGGCAAGATTCGGCAGTTTGTTGCGGAGCCCAAGGGCAACGGCTTCTCTGTCGAGGCCCAAGTCACGGGCGAGGAGAAGGTTGGCGGTATTCAGATCGAGATCATCCCCATCAAAAAGCACCTACCCACCGAATTCGATGTCCGCTATGAGAATAAGGAGCAGAAGGTCATCAATCGCACCTTCAACCTGGCCGAGAAGGGTCTCACCCCTGAGAGCACTTGGGAAGATGTCAAGGAACGCATCCGGGACGAATTTGACATTGCCGTCCAGGACCAGTCTCTCTCCAAGCACACCAACGCGACGAGGCGCCACCGAGAGATCGGAATGGACTTTGGCAATGAGGTCAAGCTCGGCGATGTCTATTTCCCGCCTCAATCCTTCACTCTGAGTGTTACTCACGCCCAGCCAGTTCGCCGAGGCGGAGGATTCGGGAGGTGCAGGAAAGGCGGTCTTGGAAGCCAGGGACCTATGACTTTGATGTCCTGTTCAGCTTCTCCGCTTGGAATGACGAAGTCACATTCAAGGTCGCTTGAAAGCGCACCCGCGCCGACGTTGAACGTCAAGGAAATGGGTCTCGCAGCCGGAGGCCTGATCACACAATCAATCGAAGCCGATCCATACCCTGCAGATGTGTGGGATATCGAGGCCTCGGTGATGATGAACCTCACAATCCTGGACATTGAGTCGTTCGCTGCGCTCACCGGCCAGCCGGCTCCGAACACGCCTGTCGACGCCAGAACCTATGCTCAGCACGGTTATCCCTTCTTCAAGCTCTGGGGCGAAGAGAAGAGTGGTATCAAGGGCGAGTTTCAGGAGGTCAAGAGCGTGGCCCAGTTGATGCAGGAGGCGGCTAACGCTGATGGCAAGTCGTACTCAGAGGAGGAGACAGTCACGTTCAAAACCTTGACCATTGGTCGCACGCCCTTCAGAAGCACTTTCCGCCCAGTAGAGATTCTTTGCAAGGAGGTTCAGGGCCTGCATGTTTGAAGGTTATGAGAAGAGGGCTAGACAACGCATCAACTAGGACCACGTATGAAATAATGCAATCACAAAACACTTCGTCGAAATACCTTTCATTGTTTAAAACTCTTGTTTTGGGTGCCATGTGTCTTTCTTTTGGTAAGTTGGTAGTTACTTCGCCTGACTAATGGGCAACATATTCCTCGGTGGTGTTGGCGGTGGCCTGGTGGGTTAGTTCCGACATCAGCATTCTCACCCGCAAACAACTAACCCGCGAGGGCAGTTGGAAGTCCAACTATCTACCTGATCAACAATTTTCGCAAAACCTTATCATTCTAATGGGTTCTTGTCGGAACTCACCCCTCACTAGCTGCAGCCAAGCTGCGGGAAGCAGGCTGGTGGAACACGATGATGCACCTCTACGCTCAATGCTTGGCTGTCGTCTTCCTATCGATTCAATACTTTACCAGGGCCTGCTTCTTTTTCAATATTCCCCTCTGATTTTCGCCAACGTACCCATTGTTTTTGGCCAATTGATATCAGCTATAAGAATCTGTCCTCTTCAACCCCGCACGAGACAACGGGTAGGAAGTTGAGCAATGCCGTGTCGTAGTTTCATGATCCCCGAAGAACCCGGACTTGATTGATGCTGTTTACTATTTGGCCCTGAATGGATATTAGTAATCCGACAAAACCTTGGGTTCAATCGTATCTTACAAAGCTTAGCTGGTGTCTTTCGGGTCATAAGCAGCTCTTGTCCGAGACGACAAGGTTACTTACTTGAGGTTTGGCGTGACGGCTGTTTGCATGGGACCTCTGTAGCTTGGAAACTCCACTTCACTGTATAAGTATTCCGTCACGTCTCCCCCCCCCCCCCCCCCCCCCCGACTATAGATCTCTGTTATGGAAAAGTACCAGGAATCAGATCAGACCAACCGCCATGGACCTCTCACAGCTCACCCAAAAGACCCTCCAGGTCTCACGGGGATTCACCTACACCTACTACACATCCCCTCCCCAGAATTCCAAGCCCACTCTAGCCCTCTTCCACGGCTGGCCCGATTCAGCCAAACTCTGGGCAGGCCTGATCAACGATCATCTCCTCCCGCACGGCTACGGCGTTCTCGCACTCGACTGCCTCGGCTATGGCGGTTCATCCAAGCCCACCGACCCGAAGGCGTACGGCTGGCAGCACATGACGGCCGACATCGTCGAGATCCTCGACGCCGAGAGCCTCGACAAGGTCATCTCTCTGGGCCACGACTGGGGCAGCGCCCTCGCCCAGCGCTTCTACAACTTCTACCCCGCCCGGGTCTCGGCGCTGGTAATGGTAAACGTCACATACATGCCCCCGACGGGCGACTTCGACCTCGACACGGTCAACAACATCACCCGCCAGGTGTTCGGCGCAGGTCTCTTTGAGTACTGGCACCTCTTCGCCGCGGACGACGGGCCCGGCCTGATGAACCGCAACCTCGAGGCCGTGTACAGCGCGGCGTTCGGCGACCCGGCCTCTTGGCTGGACACCTTCACCAGCCCCGGCGGCATGCGCAGGTGGGTGACGGAGGGAAGGACGCAGTCCACGCTCCCGTACGCCACGGCCGAGCACAAGGCGGACTTTATGGAGCGCCTCGGCAAGGAGCCCGGGTTCGAGGCGCCGCAGTGCTGGTACAAGTCCATGGTCTCCAAGGTGCAGAACGAGGCGGACAAGTTGATCGCCAAAGACGCTGTGCCGGTGAAGGTGCCGGTGTTGTACTGGGGTGGCGAGCAGGATGCCGTGTGTAGGCCTGCTGGTCTCCAGCCGAGTATCGAGGCTGGGCTTTTGCCTCGTCTGAAGGCTGTGACGAGGGAGGGTGGGCATTGGGCCTTGCTTGAGACGCCGGCTGTGTTTGGTCAGGATGTGCTGGCATGGCTGGGGGAGACTTTCACGGAGGGCGACAAACCTGCGCCTGTTGCTAAGTTGGCTTAGAACATGCGGTTTTCATGTTGTGCATCTTCATCGCCGTGACGGGCGTGGTTGGCTTGGATGCACTGTCTCGTGTTGTTGGTTGAGGTCTTGAGAAGTGATTGTGGAGGTTTCGGCATGCCAACATTCTAGACAGGCCTGTTGGTCCCGTGATTTGACGCACAACTTGGCCTATCGGATTGTTATCATTCAGAATTAGCCCCTCTCTTTCACACGTGTGGTTGATAATACTACCGCAGACTACAACTCAACAGAGAGCAATGACTGGTTATGCTCACAGTCAGACCGCTGGCAAATTTCCGTACCGCCCCTGAGCCCACTAGAGAAAGAGATCCGCCTCATTAAGGTTGAACCTCTCCATAAGATCGACACACAATCGCCGGTCCGCTGTCGCTTGAAGCACTCCAGTCTGTACACTAATCCTAACTACATAGCACTCTCCTATGCTTGGGGAGACCCAACAGCCACTCGCGCCATCATCCTAGACGGACGAAACGTTCAAGTCACTGAGAATCTGGAGTCGGCGCTGAGGCATGTGGCGAGCAGCTTTGGGAACGAGGAAGAACCAGGACCGACACTATGGGTCGACGCTATCTGCATCGACCAGCAGGACGAGTCTGAGAGGACGCAGCAAGTCGCCCAGATGGGCGCCATCTTCAGCACGGCGACAAGAACCATGATATGGCTGGGACCGGCCGACGAGCATAGCGACCTTGCTATCGAGACGCTGCATACGCTGGGGAGGAGAGGAGTAAGGCTCCACGACCACGTCCCCAGCTGGACCAATTTTCCATTTTCCGACACCCCATCCACTCGCCGAGTGAGCAGAACCCAGAAAATGCTCGACGGAATTCTGGCCGATCTCTCTCGAGGCGGTTCGACAAAACTAGCGGCAATAAGTTCGCTTTTCGGCAGACCCTGGTTTCGGCGTGTCTGGGTCATTCAGGAACGTGTGTTGTCGTCCGATACATTTGTTTGCTGCGGCAGTGCAGACATTGTTTGGGGCAGGTTCTTTTGGGGCTTTTGGCTCCTGTGCGGCCTACGAGACTATCTCAACATCGTCGGCACCGGTGTCGGGCGGCAAGACAGTTCTGCGTTGGCGCTGTTTCTCACGACGGCTCTGGACAGAGTGACTCCAGTCGCTTTTACGCGGTCGAACTCGTCGTTCTTTACGTTGTTTTCCTTGTTGTCTAGAATGGCAACCACCCCTCAGCAGCACCTTCAAGCCTCGGACCCACGGGATTATGTCTTTGCGCTTCTGGGACTTATTGATCCAAAGAAGAGCCCGTCGATTGTTGCAGATTACAGCAAAGACTGGAACACGGTGCAAGTTGAAGTTGCTACAGCTTGCTTGAGCTTCTACGGCCCGAGACTCCTTTCGTTTGCGGGTACATGCCAGGAAAACGGAACAGCAGCTGCGAACGTACAACGTGCTCCGTCTTGGGCGCCAGACTGGTCATCACAATACATACCGCAGCCTTTGAGCATCACCTCCGACTTTGTTGTTCGGGGCGGGAACCTACGAAGTGCGTACTCTGCTTCGGCAGACTGTTCGCAGAGTTTATCGGGATGCTTCATCTCAGACAAGCGGATGTCGTTAGAAGCCTTGCGTGTGGACGACATCAAACAGTTGGGGTTACCATTTGTTGAAGCGGACAATCTCGCAGACGATTCGGCGCGTGTAGCTTCTCTCGCATCGTGGATCGAAGGCCTCGAAGTCTTGTTAGGAGGGACAAATGAGGTATACACTACTCCGGCGGATGTGCAAGAGGCTCTGTGGAGAACCCCGATTGCAGATAGGGCATATGCGTATAACTGGGAAACGGAGAGAGCGGGTGAAAAGACCTTTCAAGCGTACCAAGCTCTTGGGAGCGGCATGATCTGCCAAGGCGTGAAGTACGCCAATATTGCGAGCGTCAAATTACGCAGAAGACGGCCTTTTGGATGTATGAAAGGGTATATTGGACTTGGGCCTCTGGAAACGAGGGAAGAAGACTCCGTGTGGGTTTTAGTTGGTGCAGATGTGCCTTTTATTCTTCGTCCTGCTGCTGACGGTGGCTTTTTGGTGATTGGCGAGGCGTATGTTCATGGCATCATGGATGGAGAGTATGTGAATTCGAGGACCCACCCACTGCAGAGAATTGAATTAGCTTGAAACTGAAACTCGGCGTCTTCTTGGATTTGCACCGACTTGAAGTAAAACTCACCCTTGACTTTGATCGTTTAAAGGAGGGCACGGAACCTATCGACGACTTTCAACAAATGATGGTCGGCAAGGTATCCGAGGTCGATCTAGACGTGTTATGCTCTTCACGCACATATAGATATTCCATAGTAATTAAAAGAGCGTACAGATAATGGGTCATCGCTAAATTAAGGTAACTTGCTCCTAGGCAGCAGATTATTCGGTAGTTCCAACAACAATGAACCGAAGACTATTGGCACAGTGTTTACAGTGAGTATATCGGGTTTGTGGCACTATGTGTTGGCATGCACAACCACACTTCTTCTCGTTAGGCAGCACTCACATTTCTCAACTTCTCCATGACCAAGTTCCACCGCCAACATGACTATGCAAATCATCTCCGACCTACACTTGGAGTCGCCAAAAGCCTACGACATCTTCGAGATTGTTCCCAAGGCTCCTGTCTTGGCCTTGCTGGGAGACATTGGCAATGTTGCCGCTCACAAGGACGACTGTCTCGCCTTCTTCACCCAACAACTTCGCCAATTCCGCATTGTCCTCTTCGTCCCCGGAAACCACGAGGCATACGGATCCGACTGGTCCAAGACACTCGAGATTCTTCACACATTCCAAGAAAACGTGAACAACGACCCGTCCTTGGGGCAATTCGTCTTATTGAACCGAACGGTCTTCCGAGTCCCAGACACAGACATCGTCGTTCTGGGATGCAGCCTTTTTTCTCATGTTCCGCCTGAAAGTCACGACAACGTCTCGATGGGACTCAACGACTTTTTCCAGATTCAAGATTGGGATATCGACGCGCATAATAAGGCACATGAGCAGGACCTGGCTTGGATCAACGGGAAGGTTGGTGGGCTTGAGCAGTCTGATGCGAAGATTATGATCTTCACACATTGGAGTCCCACGAGAGACAGTCGCTCCCTTGACCCGAGGCATGCTTCGAGCCCTATTGCGCCTGGATTCGCGACCGACTTGTCAGGTGAAGCATGCTTCAAGAGTGGCAAAGTGAAAGTATGGGCGTTTGGTCACACTCATTTCAACTGTGATTTCACTGTTGAACGGGGTGTGGGAGCCGAGCCGCTGAGACTTGTCACAAATCAGAGAGGCTATTACTTTTCCCAAGCCACGGGTTTTGACGGAGCAAAGGTTATTAAAGGTGGAAGATAGGACTCGTTGACTGTGTCGGCGATACGGGAATCTGTTGACAAATTGACTTGGATGTGTGTTGTGTACCTAGTGGACATATCCCGGGCAAAAACTGCCCGTGCTTCTCGCCGGGCGGATTATCTATTTATCCGGGACGCCCGTGGCAGCCCGTCGTCAACGCAACAGCTGTGAGACTGTACCTACCAAGGTGGAGAGACACAAGTGGTTCACTCATTCATCCAATGCGCGGCCCCACCCGCCTGTCTTCCAGCCAGTCATCCAAGACACACTCTTGGCACCGATTACTTCACTTTCCACATCACGGCAACCCCAGAAAATCTCTCTGCGCCGTCTCAGCTTCAATAGGCCGCCTGAAATGAATCATCAAGTTTTCAGAACGCTGGAGGGTTTGGGAAGTTCTAACATCACCATTGTGGAATGGGAGACTCCTCTGCTCAGCCGTTTGGGGTATCCGCTGGCGTCTAAATCGGTAAGCTAATAATATCCTGACCTATTCATAGCCTCTCACTGACTTAAATACAGGACTTAATATTTCTAGTCCCAGACGATCAACTTCAAGAAGCAAACGATATCGCTACAATTAGCGGCTTGAAGCTCAAAGAAGACGATGACCTTCCCTCAGCATATCTCTCCGAGTTTGCGAAGCAAGGCTTTCGCTATGTTTACGGCGAGCTAATGTCCCGATTTATTCTCCTACCTCTTTCCTGGACCGGCATTGAACAAGACGAGCTTTCCACTACGACGGATAGGTCGCTACCCTGTACTATCTGGACGGTGCCTTTACCTGCTTTTTGCGCCGCCTATTTACGTATCATTATCCGGGAGAGTAGCGGGAGCAGAGTTCGAGTTATGGCAATCGCAGATCTTTCGAGTGTCATTGCTTATAGTATGTTCGATATGAGCTATGAAGGGAGCTACTTGGAAACTGCAGAAGATTATACAAACGACGAGGCTGTTGATTTTCAGCAGAACGATGAGGACGAAGCGGTGTTAGCGGAGAAGGAGGCTTTGGAGATGAAGGATGCTCTCAATAAAATTCGAGGTTGGCATTTCAGGAAGAATGAGGACTGGACCAGAGACACGTTGATTCAGCTGGTTTCTGGCAAGATACGATATGAAGAATTACCTAGCAAGGAGGCGCAAGGCGGTACAATGTAAATGGGAAATTGACCAAATCTGGGGTTCAAAACTCGGTTTCAGGACATGATCAAATGTTCTTGTATTGTTCGCAGAAATCAAAACGGATTATGCTTTTGATGCTCGAGACCAAAAAAAGAAAAGAATACGTCAAAACTTTTCGTTCCTTCCCTTTTTCCTCCTCGCTTTGTCGGGTCAGGATATTCTTTAATGGGGGTAAGAGGAAATCCTCCTCACTTCAGTGTCAACTATTTTTTATCTCCTCCACAACAACCAACACAGGCCATTTCAAGCACCACACCAAGGTAAGATTTGATTTTGGAATTTTCACTTTCTAAATTAGTTGCTGATTTCTTTTTTCTCATTAGAAAAAAAACTACCATCGCGCCGTCGCTATGGCGCCATCCGCCGACACGATGAAGCAAGCCGCTGCTCTTGTCTCCAAAATTCTTGGAGAGAATCAGATTGAGCATGCTTTCATTGGAGGATTTGCTTTGCGCATGCTTGACCATGAGCGCGAGACTTAGGACATCGATATCGAGATAGGTGTCACCGATGCGCAGGAGATGCGCAGTCTCGTCACCAGAGTTTTACGCGATGCGGACTCGCGCTTCGTGGTTTCTCACTTGAAGCTCTTCTTCGTCCCAGATGGAAACTGGGAAATGCGGGTTCCGGTCGAGACTCTGGCGCGTGGTACTCTCAATCTTCCCCGACAGCTTGCTGTCATGCGCCCTGGCGACGGTGAGTCTGACCTTCTCTTCATTCGGAGAATATCATCTAACATTTGTGGACAGGATCTGTCCCAATTCTCCTGCCCGGTGTTTTGATTCTCACGAAGATCAAACGCTCCGCCCAGTACATTGGCAGTACCCGCCCGCAGTCCGTTGCCAAGTTCGCTTCTGATGTTCGCGACATCATCCACCTTCTCCATTGGCTGGACAGACACGAGCAAAAGATTGACTTCGTTGCCTACGACGCCACCTCTCCCGACAGACTCTACGAAGCCGCCCGTCTCATGCGCAAGCATTGGATTTAGACTAACCAGCATGGAACTGTCGAATTACTTGACCGAGTTTTGGAGGATGGTGACAAGGTTGTTATCATGGGTAAGTGAGTCTGGACATGAATATCTCTTTACCGGACCTTTAGAGGCATGCACGGGGAATACTCTATTCAAACACTTCATAATCCCAACTACGGTATCTCAAGCATGTCCGACGCCGCAGACTACCACCCAAGGCTTAACAGAATAAAACACAAACCAAGCCCAAAGGGCCACAATGCCCCCTTATGTTCAATGCCATCAATGCCTCTTCTCCAAATCACTGGCAAGGTTCATGTGCATCAATGCTTGAGCAGTCCAGTCGTCATCTTGGCCGCCATCCTTGCTCTTCCACAGATCCATGCTTTCACGCCCGTCAACGCCGGGAAGATTGATCTGAGGTGGCGATCCTCCCGGTCCTGCTCTCGACCCCGGCTTCGCTCCAACTGGCGGCGGTCCTTCGTCACCGCCGAATTGGTTGAAGTCGGGCAGGTCGTACCCGTGACCTTGCTGCGCGCTCGCCTGACCCTGGTACATTGTGCCTTCGTCGCCCGGCATCTCTGCGATTTGGCCCTGGGAAGGCAGGGCAGCCATGTGTCCGTGCTGCTGGTCGAATTCTTCCTGCTCCAGAATCTGTGGCGCGTGCTCGACGTTACGAAGGCTGGAGGAGCCAGGCGCCAGGCCACCCATACTGCGTTGGCTGCCGATAGAAGCGCGGTGCGGATCGGGTCCGTCCTGAACACCAGGGTCGCCTCCCATGCTTGCAGGATCCATGTCCCGAATCGCAAACTGCGCTAGGGTACGCATCTTACGGGTAACCCATCCGGCGAGGATCTTGCCGCGTTGTTTCTCGCCAAGGCGGGATCGGGGGAAGTCGCCCTTGTTGACAAAGGCTACGATGTCGACAATGATTTGATGCTCGTTGAGAATGGCGTTGACGATGACTGGGACGACGGAACCGAGATACGCCTTGCGGGTAATTTCGGCGAGTACGACAACGAGACCACCGGCTTGGAAGACGGCACTGCGTTGGTTAGCACTTGTACAATACGGGGTTCGTGCACACGACTTACCATCCACCGCTGACAATGTTTCGGTGGCATCGTTCCACAGATGCTTCAATGTCCATGGGGAAGTGACTCAAACCGTTAATCTCGAATGTTTCACCGATATTGCCGAGAACGAACAAGACCTGCATATCAACCTGCGCACCTCCAGGACCAATAGGCCTGCTCACGTTATGCAGGAAACCCAGGTCACCAGTACGAACGTACTGAATGCTCGGATCGCCATCTACTGTCCGGCCGTCGAAACGCTCGGCGTCAAAAATGTCCTTGGAGCCATAGAAGCTCTTAACGCAAGCCTCCGAGTCTACCCAAATTTCACCATACTCGCCGTCGTGGCAGAGCAGTCGGCTCTCGGGGTTGACAATGGCAATCTGTGTTGATACTGGAACCATGCCGGAATCTTGAAGGAGCAAAGCCTTGGAGTCTTGTTCGGGATCCACGGGGTAGATCAATCCACGACGCAGAGCCTTGGTGTCCAACCAAAGCTCGATAGGTTCGATGCACATGTATGATCTCGACGCAATCATAGGGTTAAGAACGTGCGAGTAAACGGTGTTGATGGCGGTTCTGTCGAGGCCGGTAGCGGCGAAGTGAAGCCGTACCTTCTGGAACACGTCCACGCGTGGCCTGCTCTCGGCCGAGATCATCATGTTCTTGAGCTCATGGAGGGTGAAACCCTTGCCCTGCATCATGGCCATGGCATGATCCAGCATTTGCGGGGTAGCGTAGGTGTCCTTTATCTTGTACCTCGAAAGCGTGACGAATAGTGACATGGGATTTTGGGCGAACTCGACAGGTGAAAGGAGGTACGTCGGCGTTCCGATGTAGATACCCATCATGCAAGAGTGAATAAATCCGAGACCAGTTGTGCTGCGAACGCACCCAAGAACAGGGCGCGAGCTTGTCATCTGACACGTCTCCTTCTGGACCTTGCACATACCCAGAATTGTATCGTGGCCGAGTTGAACCGCAATACGGCGCTGGTCAGGCGTCCAATATGTCCAAATGATAACAGCATAACCCGACTGGATCCAGGCGGGTTGCATCATGATGCCGTTGTCTCTCAATCCGCTGCTCTGCTTAGGCGGCTTGGTCGTGTTGTAGTAGTGGGGTATCGGGGTCTTCAAAATGGACGCGGCCTGCTTGATGTGGTTCGCAACAGGCTTGAGCTTAACGAGGTGGTCGACCTCTTGGTTGACCAGGACAGCCTTGACGCGGAAGTCAGCAACAACATGCAAGAACGCTGGAACGTCCTCGTTCAGACGGTTCTGATCGAGAGGAGCCATCGGGATGACCACCGCTCCAAGGTTAATACAGGCGTGAACCGCAAAGACGAACTCTTCGGAGTGTGTGTACATGAGGATGAGATGGTCGCCTGGGCGGACCTTGACCTTATTCTTCAGGTACAACGCCACAGCTGCAACCTTCGTGTCGAATTTCTTCCAAGTAACGCCCTTGCCCTCCCTGCCACGACCATCTATGGTGCAGTAAGCGAGCTCTTCGGGTTGCCGGGCGACACGCCATTGGATGAGGTCGGTGATGCAACCGAAGTTGTTCAATGGCGTGGATGTGCGATCGTCAATGACAACTTCTCTTCTGTCTATACCAGAGTATTGCTTGTCGGCGGACATGAGGATATCAGCGCGAGAGTCAGATGAGATCGGCGACCAGATGCCTCCGATTGGATCGACACCAATTGGCAGGTTGAGGACGGCGTGTTCAACGCCGAACTTGACATGGACGCAGGGCAAGTTGCCCAGGTCAAATTCCCGCCTGCAAAGCATGTTACCGATATCTCTGCGTCCGTTCTTCACCACTCTAGGGAGAGAGTTAGGAGCCGTGATCATAACGCAGTACAGCCTCAAGTGATGCTCCTGCATCAGGACATCCATGCACCTCTCAGCGAGAGAGTCAAGCAGTGCTGTGTCGAGTTGCCTCGGAGGCCCTCCTGAGGTGAGAGGTGCTGTTGACGCTGCTGGTGATTCAAGCACTACGATTGGTAGATGCTCCTCGTTTACAAAGACGTCGAAAGCCGAGCAGTCGTAGATCTTGGGTACGTTTTTGACAATGCTGACGACAAGATGCTGCACGAAGAAGTAGCGATGCTCCGCGACTTCGGTACCGTGCTCAACCCACTCGACCTTCTGGCGGATTCGGTCCTCGTACAAGCCAAGGACGAAGATCTTGCCCTCAATCACCGTACCAAGCAAGCCGGTTCGCAGGAACTCGGGTTCCACAGGCGTCGGTGTCGGCTCACCTGGGTCGAACTTGTACGGACGGGCGTGGAATATTTGCTCAGTATGCTTAGGAAGAGCCCAGAAACCGCCCGACAGTGAAGGCGAATCGACCCAAAGTTCTCCAACCGCATGTGGTGATGCCAGCAAGCCGGTCTCGGGATCCACGACAGCTAACGTGGCGTCGGGTATCGGATAACCAAATGCACCAACACGAACGGCTCCTAGCTCGCTAGTTGCCCGCTTCCGAGCCTCGTCTCCGATCGCGAGAACTACGACTTCGTTCGTTTTGAGAGCCTCTCGATCTAGAAGTACCTCACTGAGCTCGTTCTTAGCGCGCTGTTCGGTTGTAGCAGTACCACCACCTCCGAGGAGACTGCCGAAGCCGTTGGAAGGTGCCGGTTTTACTTCTTCCTTTTCCTCCACGTCGGACTCAACGTCGCTACCCATGTCAAGTTTCAAAGGACATCCCATGCGCTCTTCGCCTCCGAGCCAATCACGGATACTGACAACCATGCCGCCATGTTCTGGCAGGCAGAGCATTGGCGCAACAACCTCACGAGCGCGGGGGTTACGCAGAGGCCTCAGCCATCTGTCTGCCAAGACCTCGTGGAACTCGCTATCGACCGTCAGAGTATCGATCAGACAGAGCTTGACGGTTTGAAAATTGGGCTCCATGCCCTTTTTGAAATTTCTCGTTGTCATGGGATCTTGTTGGTAGTTGTAGGCGGCACGCTTGAGACCGGGATAATCCGCAATCATCAGGGTTGCCTTGTACTTGGTGATGAGGTGGGCATAAAGTCCGGCAACCTCAACAGCCTTGTTCTCGAGCCAAACAGTGGTGTGTCCTCCGTAAACAGTGAGGAGAACACCCAAGATCATACCGATGCCCTGTCTGGGATCCAGATATGACAGCAAAGTCTCGCTTGTGGCTCCGGCACCGATGAGCCGGCCGTTCTTGTCTCGCAGGGTGCGGTTGAAGGTGTCACCCGGCCCATTTCCAGGCACCGTAGACACAATTGCGCTCAAGCATGCCATTTGGTGCATGATAGTCCTGTGACTGAGAACAACACCTCTTAGATCACCAGTAGGGGCCCTTGAAAATTCAATGTAGGCAAGGTCCGGGACCGTCAGAGGCGGGACATCATCTTTGCGTTTCGGATGGAAACTGCCAAACTCGTTCGTCTTCCACCACTCAACACCCTTGGGCCAATTCAGTTTCTGCGTTGTTATGTCGCGCTGGAATGTCTTGAGATTGTTGTCCGTCGTGAGAGCCAAATGCGCCTGAGTCGACGTGAGAATCAGGTTCAATTTCTGGTAGTCCTGCAAGTCATTGATGGGGACCGCCACGACACCGGCGATAAAACAGCCCAGCAGAGCGATCGCAAAATCGATGACTTCCGTGTCGCGGTAAATAAGCGCAACTCGGTCTCCCCTGTAAAGCGAGCTCTTGTCTCGGATGACTTGTGCGACTTTCTCGGCTCTTGAGGCAAGCTTGTCCCACGTAATGGAGGCAATTTCTTTGCCTTTGCTGTCAAGGACCCAGTACGCGGGAAGTTTTGCAGTCGTCTTGCCCCTGTGCCTCAAGACAGCGGCGATATTATCAAACTTTGACATTGGGGTATTGCTGTCGTGCGGGTCGGAGATGGCAAACGGGAGATCGCGAGGTTCCAGGGGCATCTGGTACTCCAGCGACTCTGGTGGAGGTAGATCGTTTGCAGTCAACATGGGTGGTGCCATGGCTGCCGTGGGCGAGAAGGCCTCGCCGGAGGAATATCTATGTCCTCCGCCGTACTCCTCATGGGGAGGCTGGTCAAAATTCTGGCCTCCAGTAAAGCCCGAGAAATAACCTGTCGTGTCCAACATCGTGCCGGTGCGGCTGTCGTACTGGTTCTGCATCTGGTCCATGTAGGCGCCCTGCTGGTCGGGATTGAAGGCGTAGTCGGTCGAAACCATGGTGCCTGATCGAGTGTGCGATTCGTTTGGGTTGCCCAAGAAGAGAGAATCATGCTGCTTCATAGTCGGCCGGTGCTCCGCGAGGGGGCCACCAGGTCTGAGGAGGCCCGCGGGGTTCATCTGGGGCGAGCCATAGCCGTCGCCTGGCGAGGTATATCCAGGAGAGGCGTACCCCGCGGATCCATGGCCTCCGTATGGTGATTGCGGTCGTCCAGAGGTTGGGGGCGTCGGGCTCGTAGGATCGGAATCTCTACCGCCGAGGGCGGCGAGAGCGGCTGCTCGGTGACCATCGCTCGAGGGATGGATCGAACTGTCTGGTGAGTGTATACCCAGCCCGCCTCTGGTCTCGGGGGCGGCGGGAAATCCGGCTGAGCCTGGGCCCATGTACTGAGAGAGGAGCTGCGTTCGTCGCTTCTGGTATCTGTGAGGGGAGAGGGGTTCGTTAGCCGCTGTCGCGCCGGCGTGGGGATTTGGAGAGAGGACAAAAGGAGGGGAAATGCCCACCCTTTCTCTGTGATGTCGCCTTCCTACAAGCACAAAAGCGCGTCAGTCAATGCGAGCAAGTCAAGGTTTTGGCTGCGGCTGCGGGTGCTCGGGCACGATGCGCGCGCGCGAGGGCTGTCGAGGTGGTTCGGGGCGGGCTCGCCGCATGGCGCCACGGGGTCGCAAACGTACCTCCAACTCCTTCTCCAGCTCATCGAGCTTGTTTTGCAAGTCGGGGCTTAATTGTGCCATGTTGGAGGATTTCTTGGTTCGACGACTGCAACGGTAACGATGGGAAGGAATGCGAAGAGGGTCTGGAAGTGGCCGAGACCCCCGGGTAAGGTAATGGGCGTTGTGGGGAGAGGTGGGAGTCGCCCAGAGTTAAGGATTAAGGTGAGGTAAAGGAGGGACGATCGCAGGTCAGGGCACCAGAGCTTTCGATATTGTGGTCGCCCCGATGGCTGGTCGATGTCCCTGACTCTGACTCCGTTTCCCGACTGGTGGCTGCTCTCCTCTGTGGCGGATTGCGGGTTGCGTGCGGGTGCGGGTGCAGGTGCAGGTGCAGGCCGTTCCTCATTCTCCTCCACCCAGGCAGTTCGTTCAGTCTCGTGACGTAGGTCGGGCCAGGAAGAGCACCAGGAGCAGCGGCTGCTTTACTGGGTTTGGCCCAAAATGAGGGTGGTGGGCGACTAAGGCGACCTATGAACCTGCCGGGTGCCAGTCGAGAGTCCAGGCCACTTCTCAGCAGTACGTACAGGGCGAGTTCAGGGTTCGAGGCGGGAACACGGGGAGTTGGGTGGTGCGGCACCCGGCCTCAACTGACAAAGATTGGTGGTGGTTGGCTGGATAGCAAGCAGCGATACGAGTGCGAAAACGTTGCGGTTGTCATACCCTGGAGACATGCAGGAGAGAACGGACAGCTTTTCGGCCAAGGAGAGCGCATGTTCTGTAGCAAATGGTGGCATCTGTATGCGCCGCGACGGAGCATCTCAAAGAGTGCTCGATGGGGGCATTCACTACGCAGTCCACACTCAGCATCAATGAGGGGCAATTCTGGCAAGTTCAGCCTGTTCACCCAGGCCGACAGCCGGTGTCAGGCTGATGATTAGCGTCGAGATCCCGGATTGCAAAGCCCAGCAGACTTTCAGGTACCCGCGAGGCAACAACTCGCAGGGTTTGGGGGTTCGGCTTTGAGGGTGAGGGGAGAAACATCAGCGCATGAGGCTTCATGTCACCAGCGGAAACACCTCAAAATACGGCACTCGATGATAGCGTCATAGGGACAAGCATCGTTGAGGATCAAATCCGGGATGCGGTCGATGCCAGCAGCCCGAAATCAAGAATCGACCCAGAATAGTAGACGGCCGGTCGGAGGACGTCCCAAACGGGGCAGCCAAGTCACTGGATGACTGAAGGAGGTGACTACCGGCCCTGGTCCAGCCAACGGCCCAACGCCTTCCATCAATGCTTCCCTGTTGCGAGGTGCCCATCGATCTCACACCCCTGGACCTGCCTGAACAGCACAGAAACCATCGCCAAATATGTCAATACTGATGCCCAGCTACTGCAGGCCTAGTAAGTTATTTTTGTTCGCCTGCATCCAGGGACCACACTTCATCTGAGTCCAATCCCGAGATGAAATCCGACAACGGGCATGTCGTTCATCGTTTGTTTCCCAGCACTGATCAGTGTCTTTTCTTGCTTGCTGGAGAGGGAATCTGCAGATCCATCCCATCTCACGCCGCTCTGCGTCATTGGCTCGTCTAAGTGCCCCGATCAGGCCTGGCCCTCTGAACGGCTTAGTGTCGACAAGGATTCATCGACCTTGAAGCGCACGAGCCAACCGCAACGACGGTGGGGCTCTTCGTCGCCAACCTTTTTCTACGACTTACCTAAGTCATATTCGAAAAGTTTTCCTCACCACGCGTTTGCTACTTCACTTTCTCAAGCCACTTCTCAGCACTCCGTCGCGAGCATCATTGGCAGATGGGACTCTTATTCGAGTCGCTACTCTCATCGATGGAGCTTTGCGAACGTGTCAGCTGCCCGCCAGTGGGATGAAAGACGCTATTGGACGCCAGACAAGGAGCTGCTTCCACGCGATCTTTGACTTACCGCCCGGCGCGCCACGAGAACCCATCTCAGTGAATATTTGCGTGCCTCGGCTTCGAAGATGATCTTTGGTCGAGACAGGGTTGAGGGCCCCATCGAGTGGTGTTGGGCCTCAATCCTATCGACTCCGGCTGCAAACTGACTTCTCCGACATCTCAATCGCATGGCTAACAGGTAAGCCGATTCTCCTCGCAGTCTTCCTCTCCAACCCTCTCAGATGATGAGACAATGCAAAAACACAGACCTGTTCGGAAACACTTTGTGTCGAAAAACTTGCTTTGAGCTCCTGACCTTGAGAATTCTTCTATTTATTATCATTCGCACCATCGCAGGCTTCAGCCACTAACGAATGCAACAGATCAGTCATCTCGACTCCATCGAACTGACTTGTTCATCGCCTCAGCCACATATTCAACTGGTAAGCTTAACTCGCGTCGAATTCTACACCTGACCTCATAAAATGATGAGAGAATGCAAAAACACAGACCTGTGCGGAATTCCTTGTGTCGAAAAACTTGCTTTGAGCTCCTGATCCTACCTCTTATATCCGCTTCATTCGCAACGCGCAGCTCTTCAGCCACTAACGAATGAAACAGATACCTCAAGAACTCAGATAATGGAGCCAACGCCCGCTCGAGCCCTCTTATCCCTCTGTCTTCAAGTCACACCCAACTGTCTTGTGCTTGGTCAATGTTCCTTTGGCTCCGGCTCATCAAGGCCATTGTCCACTCACAGACACATCTTGTCTCCCACAGCCGCCTGCTGTTCTGCAGCACTACTTTGTTCATACCATCTATAATAGCAAAATGAAATCTTTATCCACGAACTCGGCCAAAGAGACAATGGTCTTTCTTCACTCTTGACAGTATGGGGGGATGACCCAGCCGACGAATTTTGCCCCAGAACATTTAAACTTGATCGCCCGCAGCTCTTGACTACACACTTACTGATTCAGACACGCCGCAGCATTTCCAGCATTCATTCGATTCTCATCAACCAATTCTAATTCTCATCAACCAATTCTAATACCATTTTTCGAAACCGAAGAAACGACTCGGAAAGCAGTCGGACAGAGACGAAAGCACCAGACGAGGAACGTTGCAGTTGAGATCAGGATGGAGAATATGGACTTCGAAAGCTTCGATTCCACCTTCGACATGCCGTGCACATCGTTCGATGACTTCTCCGACCCGAATCTCTTCTTCGACTTTGACGCCTGCGCCGGGCCGGCCCCGGACACGTCTTCAGGTAGCCCGTTGATCTCTACACAACCAACGGGCGCAACCCCTCCACCAACAGAAACGAATCCCCTAGAGGAGGATTTCACATCAATCTTCAGAGACATCGACCTTGGTGATTACATCGAGCCGACGATCCAACCATCCGACCTCTTCATCTCGCGGCCCGAGGGCGTGCAACCTCCCTCCACACTCGTGCTACCCTCGGCATCCTCCATCGAGGACAAAGAGGCCTGTTCCGAGGACATTTTCTCCTCCCTCTTGGCCGACCTCTCAGCCCCGGCTGAGCCTCAGCAAGGTACCGACGCCTCCCTATTCTCCTTCCCTTCAACATGGGCCACAAACGACATCGACATGACGTCTTTCACCTGGCCCACTGCCCCAAACCTCGACCTTGACTTGTTCACGTCACCCGAAGTCTCCCTCCCCGAGACAAAGACATCCACCGCCCTGACCACCGACTCTTTCTTCTCAGACCTCTCTACCGTCACAACCGGTGAAATCCCATTCACATTTGACGAAGAGGCGGTATCCCTCCTCTCCGCTCTTCCGCCAGCCGTCTCCCTAACCTCACCGCAGTCCATCTACCCCCCGCCATTCCCTTCAACTACACTCTCGACAGCAACGACAACACTCCAGCACCCGCAGCCAATCGCCCCAGCATCTCCCACCTTCATCAAGTCCGAGCGTTGCAGCTTAGAACCGTCTCTCAGCTTCGCACCCTCAAGCATAGTCGATTTCCAGGGCCAACTCCTCGCCACCCCAGTCCCCTCGACAACCGCCTCCCCCACGCCCTCCGCCCGCGACACAACGCCGCCAGTCGTCAATGGCAAGGTAATCAAACGCATCCCCCGTCCCGCGAAAGCAAAAGACATCGACGCCTCAGACTGGTACGCCGTGCCCCCCGCGACGCCGGACTGGGGCGGCCCTTCTACCGCGACCAAGCCCCTCTTCCAGTACAGACCAACCGGCGAATGGAAACCCGAATGCCGCTTCTCGCGTGACGAGCTCCTGCACTACATGACGGAGCGTAAGCGCCTCTCACTCCCGCTCACTATCTGGATACAGAACCATCCGCACGGCTGCACCAGCCGCGTCCCGGACCCGAGAACCCTCAAATGCCGCTGGAACGGCTGTCCCGTGCCGACGGGCACCATTCTGAAGGGCTTCTGGAGGGTCTGTTTCGACGAGCGGCCAGAGTCTTCCGGCAAGGAGTACAACCCGTTCTTCAACGCCGGGTACATGCATTTGTACTGTATGGACCGGTGCTTCGATCTCTTCGAGATCTCCGAAGCCTTTGACATGCGCCCAGATGCGAGACACTTTGAGAAGGAAGAAAAGAACCCGATGGCCATGAACCGGGACGGCGACGAGATGGTCATGGAGTACGAGAACTGGCGCGAGGCGCAGAAGCAGGGCTACGAGGAGTGGAGGGCACTCTGCGAGACGAACAAGGTTCTCGGTTTACCTACGGAGAACCGCGTCGTTGAAAAGCAGCAGAAGCTATGGTACACCCTGACTACCAAACATCTCGCCCTAGAGACCGGTGTCCGACAGCAGATGCGGGATTCCCGCGGCGGCATATCCATCGATCAGCACAGGGGCGACCTAGGCTGGTACGTCAAAAAGGTGAACGAGAGGAAGAAGCGGGCAAAGGCGCAGAGAGACGCCGGGTCAAGAGCGCTTGCTCGATTGGCCGATTGCGAAGATATCTTTAGCGAGGATGAGGAAGCTCCTCAGAGCGCAGTGGACGATACCAAGGCCACTAGGAAGACACCGCGCCGCAAGGCTGAGGATGACGGGCGGAACGCTGAGCTGGCCGAAACAAACGGCAACAAGCGCCAACGCTGCCTGGTGGACGAGTGTGAGTTGGACGACAGCCATAAACGCCAGCGCCGTCAGTGCAGATCAATCTCATGATCCGTCCTTCGGTTCTCGGCACTGGACTGAGCACGTCCCAGCAGCCTTGGTCTGTCGGCTGGCCCTGAAACCATTCTGCAGATGGAGACCTCGGTGTATTTGTGCGCCATTCTGTATATAGTCTATTCATCCTCTCTTTCGTCTCGAGCTAGGACCTCGAGCAATTTGCCAGCGTATCTTTGTTTACTTAGACTTAATCTTGTCCACTTGACAAGGGTGTATGGGATGACGGAAAATATTTCGGAGCACAAAGGCCGGTAGCCAACGGGCTAGGTAGACAAAAGTAGACAGACACATACACGTGTATATCAAAAAGTCCCGCTAAGGAGCGCGTACATGCTTTCCCCGTTGTTGCGGCTGTGAGACCTGACTCACTATCCAGGCTCATGCCAAGGGTTTGCCAGGTATTGGAGTTGTTGGACCGGGGCAGCCGCAAACGCCCTGTCAGACAACGGTCCCAAACGGTCGGGCATGAGAGGGCGGCGCAGAGCACGCGCTCACGCTAATGGCCACGATTTGATCGTGAAAAGAGGATTCGCAGAGATTGGGAAAGCTTGGACAGCCGCCCGCAGGGCTTGCACGGCGGCGGCCGGGGAGGGGAAGGGGGAACCGGAGGTGAATTTGGGTGACGAAGGCGGCTGTGGCACCCTTGATAGCGGGGCTTTCCACATGAGAAAGTTTCCATAAGGGACAGCCTCATGGCACGCTAGAGGCGCCAATGGATGCATCGTGATGGACTTTCGTCTGCATTATGGCATGGTTTGTGAGCAGACATAATTCAGCATAGCGCAAGCAATGTCGGAGCAACGGAGGTTGTAAGCGGATTGCAGATGTGGACAAATGAGTCGCAGGTTTGGCTGGTGGAAATCGCTGGCACACAACTGCAGCGGCGAGGCCGAAGACGGGTGAGGCGCTAGTGCAGAATGGATGCAAAGCTGCGTAACGACGACTGAAGTCTCCTCGCTGAAGACGGCGTGTCCATGGCGCTTGTATCGACACAGCAAGTGATCCGCCCAATCGATTCCGCCGTCGTTGTCGACCGTTCTTGCGTGCCCGTCGGATGCAGGGCTGAACTGGTAAGACCGGAACGTCAGCGAGCAGGGCGCACAGCGGCGGCGGCGTCGGCGTCGGCGCGGGACGCAAGAGACGAAACATAACGAGGGCAGGTGCAGGTGGTGGTGCAGATGATGGCGCAAGGCAAACAATGTAATCGTGGGTTAGTCAGAGAATTGGCAGGACGGGATAGCCACGCGCTAAGAGGCGTTTTCGCGTGGAAGTCGAGGAACTGTACATACAAATATGAGACCGTGGTCCTTGTCGGCCTGTCGTCATTGTCTTCTGTCGTTTGTCATGAAGGAGGTGGACATGGTTGTTCTCGAAAGGCCGATGAGGCGATTTTGACTCGACTTCTGGCACGAGAAACTCTGGCCTGACTTGGAGACTTTGTTTCTGTTGTTCTATTTTCCTTCTCTGACTTGGCGGTTCGCTGTAGACTCAAAGTCTGTTACGCTCGCATAGGGCCATCGCATTGATAACCGGATACGCAGAGGCAACATCGCGCGCTGCGAAGAGGGCGCCAGGGATCCGAGGAAAGGGTGACGCTGCCTCGTGGAGGTGATTTGCTTCGTCCCAAGGTTGGGATTGATTGCTCGGCTTCGAAGCCCGGCCACCCCCGCGAGCCATTGGCGATCGGACATCAGACGGCACAGAGCTGGAACACTGGGTTGAAGCTTAGCCTGGGGTGTAACCGGGTGATCTTCGTCGCTTCTGGGATTGTGCTTTTCTGAGTTGAGCAAGACGAGGCGATACATTGCGAGCAAAGACCAGAGTGAGGACGAAAGGCAGCAGGCTTTGGGGCAACTGGCCTGCAATTGAGTTCGAGATCGAGGAAGAGACGAAGACGGGAGCCGAGACTGGAGCGAGAATTGGGGCGAGAAAGGTCAATGACGGACAGCATCACGTGGTGCAGAGTTCAACCTTGGTTAAGGTGGAAATGCAGAATTGGAAGGCAGCCAGTCCAACAACGTCCAAAAGAGCAGGGAGGACGGAGGTCACGACGGCAGGCAAGCGCAAAGAGGGTGAGGGACAGCTTCCGACCCGACAGCTTCGGGAGACGGCAGCCAGAACTCTCAGTGGTTCTTGCCTTTTTCGATGAGGCGGTTCATTGCCCAGGACCCTGACAGCCGCAAGAAAACTACCACGACACGCAAGAGTAGGAACTTGGAGCTACCTTTTGCGCGCAGGCAATAGGCGGCAGGACTGAAGTCGCGATACAAGGGCAACAACATCACTGCGGTCAAACAACCACCACCACCTACCTACCTACTGAGTACCTGCCCTGACTCAACAACCAACCGATCAACCAACCAACCACGACAGGCACCTGCACTTGATCACGGCACCACTTGCCGCATCGCATCTTCAGCCTTGATCTCAGATTCACCACACACGCCTTGGGGGAGCATCTGGGGAGCTGAGCACGAGCCAGCTGAGCACCTACCACACTGCAGCAGCAGGGCACCCACTAGGAGCAATCTGCAGCCGGATGCTGCATCTCACTCACCTCCACTCAAGCTGCAGAACATTTGACATTGACTGTCAGGATCCGCCCCTTCCAGCAGGTATCTCCCCACCTAACTTGCTAGCGAAAATACATTGCATGCATCGCCATTCCTCCAAGCAGCACCTCAGCAGCAGCAGCAGCAGCAGCTAGCACCGACACACACACCTCTCACCTCCTCTGCTGCACTCGCACCTGCATTGCTGCAGCTAGCAGCTAGCAACCAGAGCACAGAGAGAGAGAGAGAGAGAGCACAAACATTTCTGGCGACGCCCGCTCCATTGTCACTGCATCCGACCGAGGTGTGTGCTTCTCTCTTCTGCTTTACCTTTTGTTCTTTCTTTGGCCGTTGCCTCTGCTCTTTGTTCCCTGCTACTTCTTTCTCGTTTTCTCTTATAACCTCTTGCTGAGGTCAACGCCCGACCCCCCGAACAAAGCCATTGACAAAAAACCAGCTCATCGGATTTAAACACACCATCATCCGCCCCCCCAACCTACCCGACCATAATACCTTACACCCAAGAGGCCGGAATCCACAATCAATTAATCCTCTGCAGCGCTCCCGTATCCGCACCGCACCGCACCTTATCTACCTTACCTGCGTTACGTTACCCAAGCAGCACTACGCGCAACCGACGACCGCGGAGGGGCGCTTGCCGCCAAATCCACTCGCTGCGTGCGTCGTGCACGACGTCGTCGGCCCGCGCATCGGGGAAGCCGTCCATACCGTCTCCATTCCCCCCCATTCCCCAATCCCCATTTCCTCCCAGGGACCTGGGACCACCGAGCTGTGTGGAGGCCGTCGCCGTCGCCAATCGCCGACAGCCAGCAAGAGGGACATTTGAGGGAAAAGAAGAAAAAAAAAGGATCAAAAGGGAAAGAGGGCGGCGTAGGCGCAAACATCAGACCCGATCTACCTTAACCTGACCTGACCTGCGCCCCAGCCCTGTTTCGATTCGCTGCTTCGAAACGGTGTCCTTCTCTTCTAGCCTCCTCATATTTTTCGCAGGCTGATGTCCTCGGGGGGAACAAGCCCACCCCGAAGGCTACTACGACTCTTCTGGAAAAGGCTGTCTTACCTTTTGACTTCCTCGCCTCGCCTCAACCTCGTCGTGCCTTACACTTGGATAGCTCCCTTCAGTTGCCGACCAACCATCACTCACCGACAACAACCATTACGGTTCACCTCAAATTCTTTCATCGTCCGCTCACCATCCCTTCAGACTGTTCATCCTGGACCCGCCAGTCCTTGCGACGACCACTCACACTTCCGCCAAAGTTGCGCCGGCCTCCGCGATACAGCAACCCAACACGCGCGCATCTGTACGTCGCATCCTGCGCCAAGTTCATTTGCCGTGCCGTACCGTCCCTCCTCCTGTCACGTCCACGCGCCCCATTACCTCATCGCGGCAATTCTGTATTGGCGGGTGGTGGCTTTCGAAGCGGCATTGGCTGCGCTGTCACCACTGGCAGAAATCTTAATCCTCTCACTCGCATCTCATAACGTGAATCTGCATTGCGCCGGCTGAGAAGACCCCATCATGGCAGACACGAACGGAGAGCCGGAAAAGGCTCGTCGGCCATCTCTCCAGGTCATTGTTCTGGTACGTCCATCTCATCTTTGTCGCCTTTTTTCGTCTTCTGTTGCTGCTGTTTATTGTCGTCACTCGTCATCATCCGCCGTCCGCCGCACCCCGAAACTGCTGCCCGTCACGTTGTCTGCCTCGTGTTCGGCCCACCGGCGCAATTACTTTGTTCGCTGGCTACACTCGACCGCCATTTCTCGTTGATGGGAGTCGTTATTAGTCGCAGTGGACACAGCCGCGCAGTCATCCCGACCCAACCGGGCGGCGCATACGCTGCCGTTCATGCAGTCGTCTTTATCGGGACCCCAATCGTACCGAATAGGCAACTCATTCTGCAGCCGCGAGCCAACCTGAATCTGCAAGTGCACATCGGGTACCAAGCATATCAGCAAACCTCAAGAAATCCCTCAAAGATACCATGAATCTTGAGATCGATATATTGAGGAGCTGACCAATAGACTGCGACCTGTCGCACTTCACGGAATCCCTTCGCTGATATGCATCTACGTCGTCGCACCCCACTAACCCGCTACAGGGCGCCGGCGGCGGTCCCCAAGAAAACAATACGACTTCCCTCTTGGTTCGTTCAGTCGCTTCCGGGTGGACCAAAGGCTCTCTCATCTCTGTCGATGCCGGTGTTGGTCTCTCCGCCATCACCCGCATACTTGAGGAAACGACACCTCCGAGCCTTGGTAGGCAGATTCCCCTTCCGTATATCCTCAAGGAAGGCCCATTTGCCGGGCTGGAGCTGACCGCGGGGATGCTCCCCCCGGATGCGCCGGTCTTATATCCGTCAATTATCGCGTCGTATATAACCAAATCTCTCATCGACACCTATCTCATCACACATCCTCATCTGGACCACTTCGCCGGACTTGTCATCAATACTGCTGGACTTACCCGCCCAAAACGCGTGGCTGCCCTGCCCTATGCCGTTGACGCCCTCAAGAGTCATATTTTCAATAACATCATCTGGCCTAACCTGTCAGACGAGAACAACGGCGCAGGTCTCGTAAATTTCACTCGGCTTGTCGAAGGCGGCTCACCGGCGATTGGCGAAGGTGAAGCCAAAGGCTACCTTGAGGTCGCCGACCGCATTGCGGTGAAGGCTCACGCCATCTCACACGGCCACTGTGTCGAACGCCACCCTCACCGCGGCTCGACGTCCTCGACTGCGACGCCACTACGTTACGGTTCTGTTGACGCCGCCTCCGTTGCATCACCACGCATCCTTCCCTACAACATCGCCAGTACAGCGCGCAACCACTCCATTGCGCCGGAACCTCAAGCAAGCATCTGCGTCGTCGATTCCTCAGCCTACTTCATCCTCGATCTCGCCACGAACCATCAGATCCTCATCTTCGGTGACGTTGAACCAGATTCGCTCTCGTTGTCCCCCCGAAATCATTTCGTATGGCAGGAAGCCGCCCCCAGAATCGCATCAGGTCAACTCGGCGCGATCTTCATCGAATGCTCCTACGACGATTCGCAGTCTGTGGACCGCCTCTTCGGCCACCTGAAACCCAGCTTTCTGATCGAAGAACTGGGCAATCTAGCTCAGGAAGTTGAAAATGTCCGGGACTTACCTCATCCATCACGCAAACGCAAACGGGTGGCCGATGCAGACACCATTCCTCGCCGTAGGACAGGCGGGGCGTTCGGCCGTCTGGCTAGCGGCGACGAGTCCCCTATCAGCCCGAAATCGGTAGCAAGACGCGCTGTGTCCGCAGACATATCCCACGTGCCGCCACTTCCGCCCGCTGCGACATCTGTGGAGAGCTCCCATCTTACTACGCCCACCCAAGAGCTGTCGCTGAGAGAGGCGGAGCTCGGCGTCAGCGAGTCTGAAGACGGACATCAGTCGGGCCTTCCCCTGAAAGGGCTCAAAATCGTAATTATTCACGTCAAAGAGTGTTTCGATGGACGTAACACAAGCGATGTAATCCTGAAAGAGCTGCGGGCTCACGAAGAGGTGGCCCAGCTGGGCTGCGAGTTCATCGTCTCAAAGCAAGGGCAGAGTATCTACCTGTGAAGCCAGCGTTTATAATGACTTGGGCCCGAAGGAGGGGAGTATGACTTGCATGAAAAACGGTCAGATACCAGGTTATGCCTTTCTGGAGTTTGGTCTTGGGGTTGACGGCATGGGTATATACCGTGTCCTTGTATTTCCATTTCTGCATTCTATATATCCGCCGGACGCCTTCGCGACCGCTGCAGGAGTTGCTGTGTCATGACTTTAGTTGCCCCGTCTATATGTTCTCTCATGTGTCGTCATTACATCTAAGATAGTCTATTGTCCGTTCTTGATCTTCTCGTAACCCTCCTCGCCGCCAATGTTCTTGTCCCAGTCCGCGCGGGGAATTTCAAGGACCTCGGTAGTACGGCCGTACGTGATGCCGCCAAGTCTGCTTACCGGGCGGAGAACCTATCAGACGTCAGCATCAGCATCCTTGTTAGTGATGAACAACTGCGATAACTCACCGTAGAATCAATGATATCCCTCTGCTCGTTGATGGCATCCTCCCTGACCCAAAAGTTCTTTCCCTCAATAATACACACGACGCCGCTCTTTTTACCCGGCGTAGCCCTTGAGTCGTACTCCTTGAACGAGTCCAGCGCGCCCTCGATGCTGAAGATGGCCTCCTTTACGCGCGCGGCCTTGACGTGCTTGCAGTCGGACACGGGGGTCAGGCCGCTGACGTCCCACTCGCTCTTGCCGTAAGGAGCGTTGACGCTCGTGGCGTTGGCGGCCTCGAGGAAGCCCTCGGAGATGATGTTGATGACGCACTCCTTGCTCTCGAGCAGGCACTTGAGCGAGTCCTTGGGCTTGTCGACGGAGGCGGCGAAGCCGACGACGAAGAGGGGCGGGTCGTGGTTGACCATGTTGAAGTAGCTGAAGGGGGCGAGGTTGGTGACGGAGCCGTCGGCGGAGCGGGTGGAGAGGAAAGCGATGGGGCGCGGGACGACGCCCGAGATGAGGAGCTTGTAGTTGAAGCCCAGGGGGCGGCCCTCCTCGTGCGGGTCGATGGAGACGTGCGCGGCGGCGGACTGGCCGAGGGCGTTGGCGCCGGAGCCGTATTTCCAGTCCGGGTCGATGGTCTTTGTGAAGCGGACGTTGAGGGAGGGGTCGAAGGGGGGCCGTGTCGCCTCGACGGACTTGAAGTCTGGGTGGGGGTTGTGCGTGGCGGAGGAGCCGCCTTCGAATTTTGTGTTTTGCTGGGCCATTTTGGAGAATGCGCGGCGGCTGCGGAGAACGAGGGACGGCGATGGGCGGGAGAAGGGTATCGTGGGGAGACGGAGGAGGAGAGGGCGGGCGTTGGACAACATGACTTTATTTGCGCGGGAGGTTATGTGGGTTATATATCGCGGGTCACGAAACGGGGGGCGCGAGTCAATTCTGCGATTGCGGGATGCGTTGGAAGAACCCACTTTCTCTCGAGGACGATTGGAAACACAACACGGAAAGGCAGTCAGTTCTCACTCGGTGTCCCTTACTGATGCTTACCCATTACCGATGGCTGCCGGCCTAGCTTCTCGGATGGTGGAGTCGACGCCGAGGGGGGCCAGATGTGGAGGGGCATGGAGGGGTTGAAGAGGTGGTGACAGGGTTCGAGGAGGGGCCCTTGTCCATGATGCAATTGACTTGGCGGGCCGGATTTGGGGTTGGTTTAGGGTCCTTTCTGGTGCGAAATCTGCTGTCTGGGGGATTTGAGATGCGTTCCGGCTTGCGAGAAGCTATTGCCGTTGACAAATTGGCCATTGGTAATTCGTTCCGTGAGCTGGGATTCAACCCGGGCTGAGGCTCGGGGGATGGAAATCGGAACTCGGAAGACAACTGACAGGTCGGGGGGCCAGGACAGGAACCTCCACATGGACTTCAATGTGGAGATGCTTGGACGCCGGGTGGGGGATCATGGATGACGGGATGTGATGGCGGGATGGCTCGATAAGATAAGGTTGCCTCGACCTGATAGATGCATTGCTTCGGGAGCGGCCTACGGCACTGCAATAGGCCCAGACAGGCGACTAAGAGATCGACGGAACATCTGAGGATCGGTATCTGAGAAGACGCCTCCGTCGCTGCTGTGTTTTGGTTGATGGCAAATTGACTTCACCACCACACCACAAAGAATTCTGAGCGCATGATTCTGAGTTCGAGATGCAGAACATGGCCAGTTACCAAGCGCGACGGGTGTCTCTTGTTCGCATGCCCGCGTTGTTGGGGTTGGGCTGCAGCGGCGAGATGAATGTCTCAACAGCGGCCGCGGGCGGGGAGGGGGGACCACATCTGGTGGTTAGCGAGAGTCGTGTGCTGTTTTCTTAAACAGCATCGAACCAGTTGAGATGGTGCGTTGAGAGACGGGCAGAGACAACAACGTTCCCCGAGTGGCCACGCATCGTTATCGAGGTTACACGGTTATCAACAGAGAGGAAACCGCCCGTGGGGGGGAGAGGCACGGAACCTGAGACGGCATTCTTTCGATTCCCCATTCGGCTCAGACTCGGTACGCCCTCAGCTTCGCAAACACGTTCCACCCCCGCCATTCCTGTCGTGCCATCGACACGGTGCATGGCCTGATGGGACCGTGGGCTCGGCCCGTTATTGGCCTTGTTTCTCCATGCAGGTGCTTTGCAATGTGAATGGAATGTCGCCGAGTGGCCGCTTGCCAGGAACGATCGGGTATCGATTTTCGAGGGAGAGATGGTGAGGTTGCAGATATGCCGTCTCAACAGATCCAGACTCGAGTATAAGTAGTCTGGTCTCGACGCTTCGAGTCCTCAGTCGATTCAAACCCAAGAGAACTTCCACTTGAAAGCACACCCGTTGCAACTATCCACACTCCCAAGTTTCAACAGCGCCGAAATCATCATGAGCGCCATCCGATCATCCTCATCAGCTCTCCTCCTTCTCGGCGGTGTAGCAACACTGCCCGGGGCTGCCTCCGTCCGCAACCACTTCCCACAACGCACATCGGCATCAGCTCCGCTTGACGCGGAGCTGGGCTACCTGCAACAGCCCCTCGGCCCCGCAAGCAGCCGGCCCACGGCACCCGCGGCGCAAACCACCACCAAGCGCAGTGCCGCTCTGTCAACAACATCTCTGGGTTGGCAGGGTCAGGCGTTATGACTGCATCGCACAGCAGTGCAAGTCGTGACGATGACAACGATTCCTTCGCGGCCCCGTGTGCCTGATGGGTCGCAACCTCGGCCTACCTCTGCGCGGGAGATGGTTGCGGTCGTGCTGAGTCGGAATCAGCAGTACACGTCGGGAGCGTCAAAGACTTGGTATACGATGCCGGCACATCGGGAAATGTGATGATGATTTGGCTTGGGAGACGGCGTAAACGGACATGAAATTGGTTCTGGCGGGGTAACGGGATATCCATGGTGCAGAATGTGCTTTGGGGACTGGAATATGGCGATGGTGTTTGGCGCAGGTATCACTTCAGGGTTGAAAAGGGCGTTAGATATGATGGTTCGAATATGACTTCAAAAAAGAATAAGCTTCTTTACCTCTATTTCCAGATCCCGACTTGGTTTGTTCAATTGCATCTGTTCTAGAGTTGGGTACATTCCTCGTGTTGATGACTCAGCTCAACGCCTCCGATAAGCTCTTATCAGCGGCGTTGCAGGGATACCAATGGAAGGAATTTTTGCGTCAACAGCAGCTGTGTCAGGCCGCCCGTTGTCGATTTACTCGCCGATACCGTACAGCAAGAGTCACTCGCCGTGGCCGCGATAATCAGAACTCGGTTCCACTACAACCCGTCGAGGTGCTTGTTTGGCTCGAGCATTGGACGTGCAGTTTTTTGCCCTTCTCCAATGTCTTGATATCCACCAGCGGGTTTTTCCTCAAGACCCTCCCCTCCCTTTGAGCCTCGCGCTCCACACTCTCTTTCTTTTCCCCTTCTCCATGCCTCTGGGACGTGGACGGACGAACGTAGGGCCAACTTTTCGTCGCCGCACGCCTCCCTCAGCACCTCGTCCTTTTTTTGCAAAGCCCCTCGGAGAGAAGCCACTCGAGAAACCGCCTTCAGCTCCTCGACCGAGCAATCGCGACGAAGCCCCACGACCTACCCCTCGACTAACCCCTCGTCCAGCAGCCAAAGCAGCATCTGCGCAACACCGCGCTGTCAAGCCAAAAGCCAGCAAAAACACTACGACGCCGAGAAGAAGGTACGCGGGCACAATAAAACCCGAGCAAGCTTCATCATCGGGCGGAAGTAGGAAACGCCTCTACAACTTGGAGCCCCGACCTCGACGACCGTCCGAACCTGATAACGTTGACGATTTTCTGTTGGAAAAGTTCGATTTCAAACGTGCTCCCAAAGAGCTCATTGCTTCGATCAAACGTTTGTGCTACAACACCGGGCGATTTCACCTGTCAAAGAAGGCGAGGGACGTCTACACAGGCAATCCAGACGATTTTGGTGGCAAGAGCGCCTACCTGATCCGCAGCGACTGGAATAGAGCGACACCGGGCCTTTGGTTTCTACGCTTCTTTCTGCTCACAGGGCCGCCGATACAAAAATCCCCTGTTCCCTGGCAACCAAACGAGCGTGTTCAAAACATGACGAACCACGTCCAAATTACTACGACCCCGACGGCGGACACGGGCGGCAGCTTGCTGTTACACTTTGACCATCGGAGGTATCTCTTTGGACATCTGTCAGAGGGTACGCAAAGAGCGTTGGGTCAGCGCAAGGTCGCCCTGGCAAAGTTGGAAAACATGTTCATGTCTGGTCAAACGAGATGGGAATACACTGGTGGGATGATTGGTATGATGCTCACAGTCGCCGACGTCCTCGAGGGCAGTCGGAGGGAGATTGAGGCTCAGAACCAGGCCAGGAAGCAGTCCCAGAAGGCGTTGCTGGAGATGAAGGGCCCTGAGCGCATAGAGATTCATGGAGGCCGCAACCTTACCCACAGTCTCGCCACGGCAAGGTATTTCGTCTTCAGGAAGGGCATGCCCATCCATCCCGTTGAATGCCACGACGATCCAAGGATTGCCAATCCCGAAGCCACCACCCCTGACTGGGAGGATGATGCCATTCAGGTCTGGAAAGTCCCTGTTGTTGCCGGTGAGCCTCAGGCCAGGTCCCGTAAGAGGAGCCATGAGGTCATGGCTGCTGAGGATGAGCAAGTGGCGGCTGATCACACGGCCGAGCCCACGCTGACTCCACAAGAACACGAAAGGCTCAATCGCGAAGGTGTCGCTGCTGTGGTGGAAGACATGTTCAACTCAGACTGGAGCAAGGACACCCTTTGTGAGACGAAGCTGCACAAGGTTTCCCTCCCCGCCACCATTTTCGTGAGAAAGAACGGGCAAATTGAGAGGTACAAGGGCCCTCTGCCTGGCGATAAGGGACCCGTCCCCGATATCGATGTACTCGTGCGATTCCCCTGGCCCGCCACTAAAGTCGTACGTCTTCCAGACCCGAAGCTACCGTCCGATATGTCTGTTTGTTATATTGTCAAGAACAGAGGTCGTCGAGGAAAGTTCAATCCGCAACTCGCCAAGCAATACGGCATCAAGCCAGTTGAGTTCAAGCATCTAGCAGCTGGAAAGACTGTGAAAGGTGCAGATGGTGTCGATGTGACACCTGACATGGTGTTGGGTGAGCGAATCAAGCCATGCGGGTTTGCGTTGGTTGATATCCCAAGCTTGTCGGCAGTGGAATCTTTTCTTGCAAGGCCAGAATGGAAGAACTCTAGCCTGATGGAAGATGTGCCCATCTTCTACTGGCTTCTCGGTCCGACTGTCATTGACGATACCCGCATTCAAAGCTTCATGAGGGAGAGGCCCGATGTGAACCACATCGTCTTGGCCCCACAGATAAGCCCAAACATGGTGACTATAGAGTCTTGCGCCATTTTGTTGGCAAAGCTACGACGAATCGACCCAGACCGCTTTCCTCTCCTCAACTTTGACAACAGCGTTCGAGACCTGTCTTTCATCGGCCCGAATGTACAAGCAGGCCGCGTCGGTATGAAGACAATGCTCTCGCCGAGCTTCAGCATGAAAGACGACGAGATTCTTCCGTTCCCGACGTTTGAAGAAGCCGGTGCAATTCCGGAAGAAGTCCTGGCACTCGCGGATGAGGCAAAGGCCGCGATCAAAGAGCCCAGGTTCATTGCGGAGGTTGAGCAAGTTGAGAAGGACATCCCCAACAGAGACGCCGAAATTATACCCCTCGGTACTGGGTCCGCTCTGCCATCCAAGTATCGCAATGTTTCTTCGACACTCATTCGCGTGCCGCAATATGGCAACTACATTCTTGACGCTGGCGAAAACACAATGGGTCAGCTGCGACGAGCTTTCCCTGCTGACGAACTAGTCCAAATTCTTCGGAATCTTCGTTGCATATTCATTAGCCACATGCACGCAGACCACCATCTTGGCACAGCGAGCCTACTGCGTGCATGGTGCGATGCCACCGAACATCTCAGCCCTCAACCTAGGCTTGTTATCTACTGCCCCGTGAGTATGCGTCTGTTTCTACAGGAGTATGGTCGCATTGAAAATATCCAAACTGTCAACGGTCGTCGCATCGAGACTCGCAATGTTGTTTGGCCCAAGGACGACGCCAAACTACCCAAGGACGACTCAACGAGGCTCGCCTCTGCCGTCCTCGTCCCCGTCAAACACTGCCAAAACTCCTACGCTCCCGTCTTCAGCTTCCCCTCGGGCCTGAAGATCGCCTTCTCGGGTGACTGCCGACCCAGCGATTCGCTCGTCAAGGCCGGCAAGGGCGCCACCCTCCTGATCCACGAGAGCACCTTCGACGACAACAAGAAGGGCGACGCCATCGCCAAGAAGCACTCCACCATGTCCGAGGCCCTCGACGTCGCGTACCGCATGGGCGCCCGCCGCGTGCTTCTCACGCACTTCTCGCAGCGCTACGCGAAGGTCCCCATCGCCGAGAAACGGGAGACCGCGGACGGCTCCGACCAGGCCGTCCTGCTCGCCTTTGACCAGATGCGCGTCAAACTGGGCGAGTTCCGTCAGGCTCAGAAGTTTTTGCCTGCGATCAGACTTTACTTTGAGTTGACTGGTGCGGATTAGATAGATGGCTAGGTGTGAAAATGAATATGGAAGACATCTCCAATCACCTGTAGCTCTGATGACGCTGCCAACTATAGACGTTTGACAATGATTACAACATGGGAGCACCATTGTTCAAACTACAGGACTGTAGCTTGCAGCGACTTCCATACTCCATCTCCCCTTTAACAGAACTCAACCATCCAGGGGAGCACCGCATCTTTTCCCTTCTCCCTCCCAATCGCCCGTTCAATGCCAAATTGTCCTGAAAAAAAGGCGGGCGGGCGTCTTTCATTAAGTCAACGAAAGTCTGCCTATATGGTTTGTTATTATCCTGACGAGATGCGATTGCTGCTCAGACCCTTACGACACCACGTACGCTGAGATAGTGAAAGGCCACCAGAATTCTTGTTGCTATTTCAAAATCTGGTTAAGAGAGAATCGCAGATAGCCCTTTCTTTGACTTCCCCATTATGCGTTTTATACCAGCGCCCACCCCAAGGCAATCAATCAAGTTTGAGGCCCATAATTGACTTGATTGACTGGCGATGGCTTCATAATTAGTTGATTGATTGATTGAACTTGACAAGTTTACTTGCCTTGAGGTGGGCGCTGTTTTATACTCCTTGTGCGCAACAAATATCCTAAACAATTTCCACGATGGAATGCGTCATCAACGCGAAAACCAAGCTGGAAGGAATCCGAGAATTCGTCTTCCCTTGAGTGTTCGAGCTGCAAACTCTTTGCCGCACAATGTCAGGGCATGAAGAGTGTACATAGCAGCCATCATTTCAAGCCCCGTGAAGTAGAAGACCCAACGGGATCCAAAATCGCTAATCTGCACATACTGCACATAAGTTTCATATGATTCTGGGTCTTGAAGGACTATGTCCGAAAGCGGAACGACGACCAACATGAAGGCGAAGAAATACACGACGAAGCAAAAATATGAAAACACGCGTAATACTCCCGGATGGTCAAGCCATCTTTCCATTCCGATCCCGATACGGATGGATATTATGCAAGCGCAAGGGTAGCTTACGAGCACTAGATAGATGAAACCAAACTTGCTGATCCATAGTTCAACCGGCGATAATCGATAAGCTGCGGTTTCTGCACTGTAGTAGAACATTGTTGAGAAAGCGATGAGCGTGGCGCCTAGGACGTTGAAGAACAATGATCCCACACAGACCGGTAGCCAAAGAGCTTCTCTGTAGTTGTCTAGGTCAGGAACGAGAAAACTTTGCGTGTCCTGGCCAAGGATGACGCCGTGTGTCTCAGTTGCGGCCTGCTGTGCGCCAGTCGTAGATGAACCTGGCGTTGAGACTTGCTCTGCAGTGCTCGTCGTCTGGGTGTCTTCAAGATCATGGCTTCGGCGTTGGAGCGCAATGGTTTCTGGTTCTCTTCGTTGGCCGGTATCGTCTATGACGTTCAATTCTATGTAATGAACAGGATCCGAGGGTCGATTGGTTGTGAAATGAAAAACAAAGATCCCAATTGTCGTGAACAGTGGGCCAATGAGCAGGATGACTGGCAGTATCTGTCCAAATGTCCATAAATCTTCTTCCGAGAGTGATGGATCGTTGTATTTAAAGTTTCTTGCGGTAAGAAACTTAGCATTGCCCCATAGCAATACAGTCCGTTGCACTAACAGCGTCCACCCCCCCTTTTTGCTGAAATTATGCACACATAATCCCTGTATATACATAAAAATTTACCTAACACTACGTAGATATTTATAGTATAGTAATTAACCTATTTTAATAGCTTTAATTAATCTATTTCTATTAGATCTTATAATCTAAAGGTATTATAATACTTCTTAAGTATTACTATACGTTTTAATAAGTAGATAATAAACTATTTAGATATTATCCTTTACTTATTACTAATAATATATAGAAATAATAATATATATAATAACTAGTATAAAATACTACTAGAGATCTTTTTTAATGCTCTACTTTATTATTAATTAGGATTATTATACTTACTAAGAAAGTTTATTAAACTACTACTACTAAAGAGGTTACTAAAGAAATTATTATTACTAAAGCTAGTTTTAAAACTAATAATTTAGTAGTTTCTAAGTTTATATTATAAAGAAGGTATATATATATAGCCTTTCTATTATTATAAAAAGCTTTAAAAGTATCTTTTTACTAAAAAGTAATAATAATATAGAGGAAGTAAAAAAAGGATTTACTATATATAATCTAGCTCTAAAGTACTCTATTTTTATTAATACTATCGTTTTAACTAAACTTAACTTTAGTTAATTTAACTTCTTATTAAACTACTTAATTTATAAATAATATATTTATAGTTTTTTACTATAGTACTAATAATATATTTATATTATTCCTTAATATATTTAAAGAAGAAGAAAATATAAATAATAATAAACTAACTTTACTATAAATCTAGATTACTTATAGCTTAATACTTAAAAATAATAGTTTATTTATTTTTAATCTAATTATTAAAAGTATTATATATAATGAATTTAGTTTTATTAATATATTAAATATAAATAGTAGAAACTAAGAAGTAGATAGTAGTATTTAACTTAAAGTAGAAATAGCTTACTTATATAATTTTAAAAAAGCTAATATTACTATTATTATTACTTAAAAGAAGCTAACTAATATATTTAAATTAATATTAATCTTTACTTAGATATATCTATTTACTAAAGGTATTATTTAGCTAAATATTCTATAAATTAATATTACTCTTTTTCTTAAATAAGCTAAATAGAGAAATAAAGTTTACTTTACTATTAAGTAGTAATATAGTGCTATATTAATCTCTAATAAAATAATAACTAGTATATAAATATTTTCAAAAAGTAGTTAAATAAGCGTTTTAGCTAGTATATAAAAAGTAATTAATTATAAACTTAATAATCCTATAAATATTAAGCGTTAAAAAGAAAGTATATATAGATAACTTCTCTATATATATATCTATTTAGAGTACTATAGATATAAGAATAATTTAAGTAATAAGAAGTTTAATTAGTATTATATATTAGACTAAAAATACTATAAAATTAAATCTTATTATATAGAGAAATAAGTAAAGGTTATTCTAAATGAATAAACTAATGTTAATAATATAAAACTACTTAAAGAACTACTAAGTGAGATATTTTATAACTAGTTTATTAAGGATAAAAAATATTAAAGTAAAAGAAGTAGAAATATTATTAAAGTTAATAATAATTAGAAGATAATAGTAATAATAGAAAAAAAAGCTAAAAATACTACACTTCTACTATTAAGGTTACAATCTAGCCTAACTAATACTAATAATAATACTTTTATTAATATATATAGTAATATAGAGGTATTAGATTATTATTTTTAGTATTTTAACTTATATATATAGCTACTATTACTACTACTAGTATATTAGCTATATATAAATATTTTATAGTATTTATTACTAACTTTTTTATTATTAAACTTTTTAAGTATTTATTAACTAAGTATTATATTTCTAATTTATTTATCTTTATTAGTAGTACTAGATTTACCTTAAAAAGCTTTAGATTAAGTGGCTAGTTTTATTAAGTAGTTTATATCTATTTATAATAAGTAATATAATATTAATAAAGAGTTTAAAAAGAAACTATAAAAACTATAATTAGTAAATAGTAGCTTATAAGTAATTTATAAATTACTAAATATTTAGTTTACTAAATAGAGTTTTATTTAAGATCTTATTAAAGATATTAAAAACTTAATTAAATCCTTTATAAATAATAGTACTTACTATAGAGCGTAGTTTAACGCTTTCTCTAATATAATATCTTATTTTAAACTTTATTTATACTATTAAAAGTTAGAAAGAGATCTTTATATAAGAATATATACTAGATTACTAAGAAGGATAAGAGTAATACTAATTAAAAACTCTATAGCGTTAGTTTTAAATAAGTTAGAGTTACTCTAATATATTAATACTTTAATACTATATTAATCTATTAAGTAAGAGATCTATAATATACTAATTAAAATTAGCTAATATAGTAAGTATATATAGAGCTATTTATTATTAAATATAGCTAACTTTATAGGTGTTTTAAAACTCTTTAGTTTTATTTTATTATTACTACTATTAGTGTTATAGATACTACTTATATAGTTATAAACTAAATAAAATAAAGTTAAGCTAAGTAATAAAAAAAATTAGATTTAAATTTTAAATAATATATTATTAATAGAGATATATTACTTAGAGGGAGATAAAGAAGAAGAGTAATATAATAAGAGTAGTGTGAAGTTTAACTATATATGCGATTTTTTTATATAATATATTTAACTATAGAAAAGTCTACTTATAGCTATAGATTTAATACTACTACTTTATATATATAAAAGTAATAAAATTACTATAATTTTAGATCTATAAGTAATATAATTTATTCTAATACTTTCTAGTTAGTTATAATTAAAGTTCCTAACTATAGTAATTAAAGTTTATAACTATAGTAATATATTATTATTATTAACTATTACTATAAGTATTAATAATGCATTTTAGCTACTATATAGGTAAAATTAATATATATATATATAGCTACTAATAAGAATAATAAATAATAATAAGTTTTTTATACTTTAGTATAACTATAGTTAAATCTTTTATAATTTTACTAGTTATAATTATAGATCTAATAATTCCCTATTTTATAACGATATAATTAAGATTTATTATAATTATATAATAAAGATTTAGATTACTTACTAACGTTTAATATTTATAGATTATCTTCTCTTTTATAGTTTAATATTATTAAATATATACTCTATCCTATTAAAGTTAATAAATAAATAGTAGAAATAGCTTTTAATCTAAAGTAGATAATACTTAATCTCTATAGTGTAGTTATATAGATATTCTATAAAATCCTAATTATTATTCTTATTATTATTCTATTTTAAATATATCTTTCTAATATATTACTTTAGATTACTAAAGTACTCCTTAATAAAGTTAAAGTCTAGTAAATATAGAGGTAGAAACTTAAAATTAATACCTAATACTTAGTATAACTCTTTAATTTAAAGTATATAATAATAAAAGAGGTTATATATAATAATAATAGAGTTTAGGTTTAGAAACTACTTATATTTTAAGATAAAATACTTCTATAGCTAATAAAAAAAGCTATTACTATTAGTTATACTATAGTATATAGTTAAGTATAGAATACTACTTAATATAAAAACTAGTAAGATTTATATATAAAAGTTTTAAAACTAATTAATCTCTATAGTTTAAAATATAGTAAGTCTTTTTAACGCTTATCTAGTTTTCTATATCTTAATATTCTTATTAACACTAGATTTATTAATAAATACTAGCTAGTTAGAGTAATATTATTATATATAATATAAGTACTTATATTATAGTTTATTACTTTACTAAGTAGTAATAATTATAAACTTCTTATTTATCTAGCTAGATAAATTTAACTATTAACTAATTATAGAATAACTAATCTAGATCTTAAAAGCTTTAAATAGAAACTTTTATATCTCTTTAAGAAATAGATCGCTATAATACTATAGTAGTTTAAAAAGCTCTATATAATACTAAATTTCTATTTTTTATTAACTATAGTAGTACTTTTTATATCTCTATACCTCACTAGTAATATTATATTATAATCTATATTATTAAATTATTCGTTTAGTATAGCTAATAATACTTACTAGCTTATAGGTCTTTTAGTCTTTAAATAGTAGTATTATTATAATCGCTAATAACTATAGATTAAATATTTTAAGCGCTATTATATTATTATTATTACTTAGTATCTTTCTTAATATATTTAATATAATAAACTATAAATATATACTAACTAGTAGTAAATAATTAGTAACTAGGTATAACCTATATAGTAATAGACTTTTATATTATAAATAAGCTAAGTTTTTAGAATAGTTATTACTCTTATTAGCTACTAAACCTATTTACTCTAAAGAACTATATTAAAGCTCTTAATATACTTTTATATTACTTAAAGCTATATAAACTATATACTATATAGATATATAAAGTTATATAATAAATCTTTTCTTCTATTCTTTAGTAAATATTATTTTAGTCTTTTATAAAAGTAAAATACACTTTTTACTAATTAACTAGTATAAGAATAGAGTAATTAGCTAAATAAGTAATATCTCTATAAGTAAATTAACTACTATAGAAGTATTAGATATATACCTTATATCTCTATTATATAGTTATACGTTTAAATACTACTATAACTATAGTAATTAATAGTAATTAACGCACTAGTAACAGATTTAACGCGTTTTGCGTATAATATAGAAAAATGCGTATCATAGCGTAAAATTAGCTTTTTTTTATATTTTTGCATAAGCAGAGAAAAAAAAGGGGGGGCGGACGCTATTAGTATAACAGACTGTATTACTATATCGCAAAGACATACATAGTAGGGGTCTTCACAGAGGTATATATAACCCCTACCCTTGCGATCCCTACTACCCTCCTTTTTCCTATAGATATCTATATATATATATTTATTCACTATACCCTTCTACCTGCGTTATTCGCTATAGTTATAAGCTTAGCTTTTTAATAATACTTTTATAACCCTCTTTACTATATAAGTAATATATATAATCGCTCGTTTTACTTTTTTATAATAAATTTAACTAACTCACTAGTAGCTATAACGCTTATGTTGCTATAAGACTAGCCTATATAGGTCTTATAGCTATAATAGTACGCCTAGTACTATAAAGTCTAGGAATATATAAATCCTACGCTAAGCGCGTCTAATACGCCCTCTTAGACGCGCTAATAACCTCTTATGCTTAATAAAGTTATTTAGACGTATTAACTAAGCTTCTAGTTATAATATAAAGCTAACTATAATATATAAGTATTTTAGCGCTAGACATATTATACTAAAACTACTACTTTTAATATACTTAATAACTTAAAGCTATTACCTCTATTACTTATTATTACTACTAATATATATAAAGAATATTCTAACTAGATCTATAATTATAAGATTACTACTACTAAGTGTACTAAAGTTTCTAAAGGTCTCTAGTATATATAGTAGTAGATCTATTATATAGTTAACTTTATAATCCTCTCTATAATATAACTTAAACTTATAAACGCTTTAAATAAGTTATTTAAGATAACTTAAGCCTTTATATAGACTCTCTAAGCTTAACTTTACTTTACTAATCTTATAGTCTATAACTTTATTTAAGAAAACTACTTATATATACTATATAATATAAATAGTAATATTAATTCTTCTTAGTAGTATAAAGGCTAGTACTATATATTTCTAGTAGTAAAGGCCTATAATATTCCTAATATTTAAGGTGTACTAGGTATATAAGCTTTTCTAAACGCTATTAGCTTACTCACTTAACATATATATACGTTATAGGTATAAAAAACTTAAAAACCCTGTGGGAAAAATAAGAAAAATATTCCTATAATATATATAATATGTTTATAACTAGTTAAAAAACTCTTATAAAATAACCTTATAGGTAAAAAGGTAAGAGAAAAACTAGTATATTATTTCTTTAATACGGTTATTATTATTATATATATTATTATTATTTTCTTTATCGTTATTATTATTTATTATATTAAGTATATTATTAAATATAACCTTACCTAAAGGCTTAGTTAATATATCTACAATATTAAACTTAAAGTCTATATGAAATAACATTGTATCTTTATTTAATAAAGATTCTCTAGTAAAATGATACTTTATATTAATATACTTAGATTTTTTATGAAATTTGGGATTTTCAGTTAGCTTTTTAGCTGCTAAATTATCTATAAAAATCTTAGGCTTATTTATAACTTTAAAGCCTAGATTAGTTAAATTAAAATTATAACTATTATATAGATATAGGGCTTCTTTTACTGCCTTAGTTAAAGCTATATATTCAGCTTTATAAGTAGATAGTGCTACTATTTTTTGTTTTATAATACTATAAGATATTATATTATATAATCTCTAGTAAAATACATAAACTAATATAGATCTTCTATTATCTAGGTCTCTAGCCTTATTAGAGTCTAAATAACCTATTAAATCCTATATTATATTATTATTATAATTATAATAAATTCCCCTTTTAAGAAAATTATTTATATATCCCTATAAGTAATCTAGAGCTAAAAAATGCTCTTTTAAAGGGTTTATTATATATCTTAATAATATTATAACTACTAGAGTAATATTATACTTAGTCTTTAGAGCTAGATATATAAAGGCTCTAATCTGCTACTAGAATTGTAATATTTCTTCTTTTATAGTAGTATATTTATTTATATATAATTTTATATTATCTCTTATAGGAGTTAAAGATAGATTTATATTAGTTTTATTATATTTATTTAATATTTTTTCTGTATATTTAGTTTAATATATAAAGAAAGACTTATTAAGTTGATCTATCTTAAACCTATAGCCTAAAAAGTACTAAGCTCCCCTAATAGTTATATTTTTATATATTACCTTAGTTTATTATATATATAGTTACTAGTAGTAGTATTATTAGCTACTAAAAGCATATCGTCCACATAATAACAAATTATAGCTTTATAGTTATTTTTATTAAGTATAAATACTGCTTTATCATAAGGTGAAATAATAAATCCCAATTTTATTAATATAGCTTTTAAATAGTTATACTATAGTCTAAAGCTTTGCTTTAACCTATATAAAGCTTTAAGAAGCTTATAGTAATATTTGCTATTATTTAATTTATAGTTATAATTAGGATTAAATTCTAACTTATTTGTAGTTTTATTATATAAAAAACCTATTAGTAATATTATATATATATCTATATCTATATTAGTATATATAAACGCTATAGTAATATCATACTATAGAAAGGTTTATTTTTCTTTTATAGTAAATATAACTATAAACCTATAACTTTTTAGTCTATAAGTAGTAGAAAAGGTTTTTAAATAATTAATACTAATATATTAATTATAACCTTAAGTAACCTATCTTGCTTTATATTTATAGATATTATTTATTTTATTTTTTAATTTTATAGTATATATCTATCTACCGCTTAATAGATAAATATTATTTAGTTTTTATATAATTTCCTAAGTTTTTATATCTTCTATTTAAGTTACTTCTAGTTATATAGCCTAAATCTAATTATCTTTATAAGGAGAATTTAAGGCTTACTATATATTAGAATGCTTATTTAATATAATAACTAATAGAATATAAGAAGCTTTATTAATAGTACTAGTTCTAATAATACTATTATTATTAGTTAAAACGTTATTATTTATTTTATAAATACTAAGAGCAGAACAATCTACTATAATAAATAATAATGCACTTTTAGTATTATAAACTATATTATTAACCTATTTATAGTTTTTTTTAGCTTCTTCTAATAGAGAGAAGATCTCTATTAGTAATTTAGATTTTTATTTATTTATTTCTCTATTATTAATACTAGTAGTTTTCATACTATTATTATGTAAACTAATCATACTAATATTAGTATTATTATTACTAGTATTAATATTATTACTTATATTATTATTATTATTGTTATTATTATTATTATTAATACTAGTCTTATCACTTAGATTTATAAGAGCGTTATTTATTATAGAAATATCACTACTTATAGTAGGATTATTCCTATAAGAGATAGATTAACTAGAAATATCTCTTTATAGACTTTTTTAAGTAATATTATATCTATTATTATATAGCATAACACTACTATTTATATCCTTATAGTAGGTATTTATACTTAAAGGAAGCTCTTTATAATAAGAAATAAAGGTATTTTCTAAGATTTTAATATCTTAAGACTATAAAGCTCTTCTTAGTTATATATCTTAGATCTTATACCTATTAGATCTATAATTTATTATATAACCTTAACGTACTTATATATTTAGTTTCTTTATAGAAAGATCTTTATTCTTATAGTAATAAATACTACCCTATACTTTTATATTATTTATATTAGGTTTTATATTATTTTTTATTTCATAAAGCGTTTTATACTTAATAGAGCTATAAGGAGTTCTATTATATATATAAAGAGTAGTATAAAAAGCTTTACCCTATAAGTAGTATAGTAAACCTAAATTATATAGTATAGTTCTTATTTTATTAACTATAGTACGTATAGTATACTCTATAAAACTATTAGGTTTATATATATAAGGAGGTCTTTTATTATATATTATACTACTTTTAGTATATATAGCTTTAAAGCGATAATTATTAAATTCTATACCTCTATCTATAGATACTTCTTTTATTCTTTTATTATTATTATTATTATTTACTTCAGCTTGAAATTTAAGAAAAGCTTCACTAACAGTATACTTCTCTTTATCTTTAAGTAATTTTCCCTATATAAAACAGGAATGTTTATCTATAAAGATAATAAAATATATATATTTATTATATATAATAGGCGTTATAAGCCTATATAGGTCTAAAGCTATATAGTCTAGATAATTTAGATTTTTATTATAAACCTATAGCTTACTAGCCTTTATTACAAATTTGCTTTAATAATAGGCTTTATAGGGCTGTAATTTATTATTATTTTTATTATTTATATTTATATTTACAGTTATATTATCTTTTATTTTTAAAAGAGTCTATATATATATATATCTAAGACGTTTATGCTATAGTTAGAAGCTATTATTATTATTATTATTATTATTTTGTTTATTATTATTATTTATATTATTATTTATAGTATTATATATATAGTTATTATTATTATTAGTAGGAAATTAAAAGAAATATAAGTTATTTCTCTTTACCTCTATAGTAATAATATAATCTTTATTAATACCATATAAAATAGGTTATTTCTATATAATAGAAGTAATACTTAAGAAATCTAACTTAGATTAACTAAGTAGATTAATATCTAGTTTAGGTATATAATAAACGTCTTTTAGTATTATAGTATTATTATTTAGATATATTGTTAAATTACCTTTTATTTTAGAAGTAAGAGTCTTTATTTCTCTCTGATTTATAGTTTTATTAATTTTTTTATGATTTTTTAATAAGTTATAGTTATAAACAATATAAATAGTAGCTGTAGTATTAATATAAATATTAACTGTATTTTCATTCTTATTATTATAACTCCTTATTTTTCTTTTTTTTTAATAATAGATTAGTTAATTAAATAACCTAAAGAAGGATTATTAGTATTATTTATATTATTATTAGGAGTAGTATAGTTTATATTCTTAAAGAGAATATCGTCTTCTTTTTTATTAGAAAATAAATCTATTAAATCTATAGGATATTTAGTATTATTTATAGATATATAGGGGGTAATTTCTTTTAAAGTAGTTATATTAACTACTTCTTTTTCTTTATCTTTAGTACTAGTAGTACTAGTAGAGGGTTTTTTCTACTAGCTAGGTGCTTTTTTAAGATATAGAAAAGCGCAGTTTTCTTTAGTATAGTTTGTTTTCTTATAATTTTTATAGTATAAACCTTTCTATTTTTTCTAGGGTTTTTTATTAATTCTATTTTTGTTTTTCTTATTAGTATTTTCTTAGTTTTTATTTTATTTTTTATTCTTTTTATTATTACCTTTAGTAATATTATTAACTACTTTACTACTACCTTTTCTCTTATATATATTTATAAGACTAGTATATAAAGAGTTTAAGTTATAAGTAGTAAAGTTAGTCTTAAGAGACTAAGTTATAGAAGTTATAAAAGCCTTATAAGTCTTATTTAGACTATTAAATATATAAGCTATAATTATTTAATTAGGTAATTTAAGCTTATTATAGGATAAATTATCTATAAGTTCTTTTATTTTATTTATATATTCTTCTATAGAATTAAAATTATCTAAAGAAGTATTAAAGAACTCTTTATAGATTAAAAATTTATTTATAAAACCTATAAGCTTATATAGGGCTTTTAGATGTTCTTAAGTAGTATAAGTGTCTTTATTATCTTTTATAACTTTTAGAGGCTTATTATTATAGAATAACTATATATAACTTAAAGCTTTATAGTTTTTATTTTTATTATTAAAAGAAATAGGCTTAATAAGGTTTATAGTAATATTTTTACTATATAGTAAGGCTTTAATATATATAGCCTATACTTTATAGTTCTCTAAGCTAATAAGCTTAGAGAACTAGACCTTAAGATTAGTTATTATTACTTTAATAAGATATAGTATATAATTATAAACCTTATAAAAGATTAATAATAGTGAGGTTATTAACTAAAGAGCTATTATATATATAGTATAGTAGTTCTTATAATAAAGTTATAATAGTTATAAACCTAGAGGTTAAAGGTTTAACTTATAAAAAAGAGTAGTTTTTATTCCTTCTTTTTAATTAATATCTTCTTTAATTAGACCTATATCTAACTAAGGAGATATATATCCTATATAGTAAATTAGTTAAGAAGAAGTCTATTAAACTATAAGTATAAGTCTAAACTAAATTAGTAATAGCTTAAAAGATAGTTTAAAGAGATAATTTAAAGAATATAGATTAAATAAAGTAATAATAAGAGCTTATCTACTTAGAGAAAGATTAATAGAGGTATAGTTAATTTAAATAGAGTTTAATATATAGATTTAAAAAAGATAAATCTTATAGAACTAAATAACTAGTCTAGCTAGTATTTCTAGTTCTATAAAAGTAATATAAATAAAAAAGCGTTTAAAGGATTAATTTTTAGTATATATAACTTTTAAGTAAAAGTAGGGCGTTATAGGTAAGTAGGGGAGAGATAAAGAAGTAGTAGGAATAGAGGTTATTTTTAAGCTAAGCTTATAACTTATTAGTATAGGTATAAGCGTATATAGAGGCGTAGTATATATACCTATATAGTATAAAGTTATAAATAGGCTTATATTATAATAAAAAGTGATAATCTTAAGTATTAAAGAGCATTTAATTATATAGATAATAATAAGAGAAGTGATATATTGTAATGATTTCTATTTATATAGTTAGTAGGTTGTATCTTCTAATAGGGAAAAGTAAGGGAAAAGATAACCTAAAACGTAACCTGCTAAACTACTAATTATATAAGATGCTTACGTAAGTATATGTATTATATAATTAATATTATAGTTATAAGGTATAATAAATAGAGTATTTTTATATAAGGTTTTATACCTTAAACGTTATTTATTTATTTATTATAGAATATTAAAGTAAGTTAAGCGTTATTATTATTCTTATATTATTATTATTATTATAAAAGAATGTTATATGTTAACACTAGTACTATATATTTCTAGTAGTAAAGGCCTATAATATTCCTAATATTTAAGGTGTACTAGGTATATAAGCTTTTCTAAACGCTATTAGTATATATCTAGCCTTAGCCTAAGTAGAATATATTTAATTTAAGCTTTTAACTATATAGGAGGGTAGCTAGTTAACTAAATTACTTAAAGAGTATAGATAACTTTTTATAATAGTTATCTAAAACGCTTAAAGTATTAACTTAGATTATACTTTAAATAGTATATATACTATACTTAGTAGATATTTAGAACTCTAGCTAGCTATATAAACTACTAAAACTACTTCTAAGCCCCTTTTTAATATAACTTTTAATAATAAAAAGACTTACTATTTATATTTTTATAAGTATTAGTATAAGTAGTACCTTATTAAGTATTATTAGCTTAAAAAGGCGCTCTATAGTAAGTACTTTAACTAACTAGATATTTAAGTATCCTTTAATAATATAAATAATATCTAGATCTACTTTTAGCTCTAAGAGTAGAAGGATTTTATAGAGGATCTTTATTAGTAAAGCTAGCTAAATATTACTACTAATACTACTAATATTATTACTTAAGATTCTAACTCTAATATATTTTAAAGCTTTTTAATATTAAGTATAATTTACTATTTATATTAAGTATAATCTATAGAGTTTAAAGATAAATAGATATTTATTTATATTAAATATATTCTATAAATAAATAAAATAAACCTCCTATATTAAGTACGTTCTATAGAGAAGTAGAAATAGTTTTATATTACCTTAGTTTTATATATATACTTTATAGGGCTTTTTAGAAGTAATATATATCGCTCTTAGGGGGGTATATTATAAAGATATACGTAGTAGGGGTCTTTATAGGGGTATATATAACCCCTGCTCTCGCGATCCCTGCTACCCTCCTTTTTCCCACAGACATCTACACATATACGTTCGTTCACCATGCCCTTCTGCCCGCGTTATTCGCCACATACCAAGAGCCAGTAAACCTAGCAGTGACCGCCATGAATCAGCCAACAAGCTACGCAATCGGTGATGGTGCTTACTTCAAATAGTGTAGAGCTGTACAAGTCGAAGCTGAGACGTAACATGAAGAATGCCGCCAATATTGGTTTAAAGACCAGCTTAATTCTCAGGGACTCAAGATGCGCATTGGATGAATGAGGCTTTGCGAGATTCCTCAACATCTTCTTGGCCCAGCTTCCGACTGGTTGTCTTAATTTGCCCCTGAGACTCGCCGAAAGGGGACGGAACAATTTCACGGACCGGCTGACGAACCCAAAAGTGAGGAGGAAGACGGAAAGAACCATAGCCTGCCATTCCTGGTCCTGTTGCGCTTTGTCGCCCTTTCTGAAGGTGCCAGTATCTTGCTTGAAATAGCACACTGCAGGCGCGGAAAGTTGAGAAAAGAACCCAGTGGGCACCATTCCGACGACCAGCAGCACGAGGAGTGAAAGCATGAGACCGAATCGTACATATTTTGCCCATACGTACGTGTTGAGGTGCGTTCGAAGAACCGTTAGTCCACACAAGTGTGTTACTGCAGAAAACCAGGCTATGTAGACTGCGAGTTGCCAGTGGTATGCGTCCAGTCCACATGGGAGGAGGATATAACTAGTTATGAGTATGCCCAGACCGGTTACAACTTGAATATCGCACATGGTAATGATAGACTTTGCAATGAGGTTATTGTCGATTGACATAAAAGCTTGGGGAAAAAAAGAATCTGACTTTGGCTTCCCATCCAAGAGAACGTACCTCGTTGAATGCTGCGCGGAAGCGACGGGACCCATTGAGTGGGAGATGCCATGTTTTCCGAAAGGATTTGAGGAGGCGGTCGTCAACAGGGTTCGGATGCCATCGTACCACACCCGAAGGTTTGCCGTGCTTTGCGTAAGTTTGAAATGGATCTTCGTCCGGATCGAACGCCAGGACGTAGTCTGCAATCACCAAAAGTAAAACAAAATAGGCCGTCCCAAAGAATCCAATCACCACCTGCGAAGGAATTTAGTCCTCAATACTAACCCAAACATTCATTGGAAGTATGAGCGGTCACAGAAAGCTTTGCTTACCCCGTTGCCTGATATCTCGGCGTAGGGCTAAATACTTGACACGTTTTCTTTCGTGCAGTCAACGCGAGGACACCATTCATGGGACATGATGCTGGGATGTCGGTTTTCAGGCTTAGAGCCGAAGACTGTACATAGAAGATGTGACGCCTTTGCCAAAGAAGAAAAACGGTTTAATTGAATTGAAAGCACCATTTAATAAGTAATTCAGCAATCGATGTCTTGCTGCTTGCGAGACGTCATCGTCGTGATACGTCGCACCATAAGCTGACGTCAGAGGATGGATGCGTATGACAAGGCACAGCAACTGACAGTGTCAATTGGCTCATTCGGTCTTTACTCATGATAGAATTGCACTTTATATTCTTATCTACTTCTGCACTTTGTCTTGAATTGTTATGACCAAAGACTCATTAAGAATCTGTGATCCATGTCAAAAATGCTCTCATGACATATTGACTATGCACTGAAGCAAAGGCTAAAAGTGCTCCATGGTACTCGAAAAGGTTGATCAATATTTGCTCCAAGGCGTTTGGAAGCAAATATAAGCGTGGGACCAGGAACGGATAAGCCTGCTTTGACACAAAGCTGAACTTGAAGCAGACAACCTCTGGTTCTGGATGCGTTCGGCCAGCTGTATCTACGATACAGCTGCTTAACGACCTGCAAGGTCTTACGTGAACTTGAATGGTAAATTCAGAACTTGGGTCATCTACTTGGAGTCGCCTTAGCATCCGGGTTCTTCGTAGCGCGACGCACAGCCCCATTAATCCTCGCTGGCAGAGAACACGGTGCAATACAGCCTATTTGTCGTAACAGAGAATGGCTGAAAGTCATGACATCTTTGACTATCGAGTCCTTAGACTTTCCTGTACAAAGCTAGATTGAACTACAATAGAACGTCCGTTGATGTTCTCATCTGACCCTGAAGCGGCGGACATACTCTTCCCAACACCGTCCCCCGCGGTGATCCTATTTGTGAGACCAATTTCGTCTCCCTCTTCGTCGAGCTTCACTCTGCCATCTCCGCCACTGCCAAAGTTAAACCTCGAACCCCCGTATGTGAAAAGTGCACCAGCCCCCTTTTGCGAGTTACCCCCTGCCCCCCCTTTTCCTGATCTCCATGGTGCACTGGCTGATGATGGGCCAGACTGGCCATTACTCCGTTGACTAGACGATAGCTTATGACGGACGAGATGTCGGAGAGGTGCTAGGTGGGGGAGGCAAGCAGATACTATGGCAACTGACGGTTCGATTGCCGACCAGATGAACACGGGGCCCATTATCCAGGTAATGTCCGTGGATTTAGAGAACTTATCGAGGTACCAGATTCGAACGACGCTGGCGACGCAAACACTATCGGACATGTCAGTTATTGAACTTCCACGAAGGAAAAGGGACTAGTCGCACAAGCTACCCAGGAGCATGATGCTGCATACAGCCAGCTTCTTTCTCCCCGACATCTGCAACTTCAAAATTTGTGGTATCGGAAGTAGTAGAACTATGATGTCGTTGATCATGTTGATAATACCAAGGGCGAGGTAGAATGTATTCAGGTCAATGCATGTCCCTTGCGCTCCAATGAATTGGTCCCAGTAAAAGTGCAAGGGTTTGCAAGCGTTGCCCATAGTTCCCCAAATGACGATTGGATAGGCAATGGAGAGGAAGTAGCCCGTAATCAACGACAATCTGAAGGAGGGCACTCGAGAGATAAAGACGCGCTGGTAGAAGAGGAGGATAGAGATTTTAGTCGCGGCGCAGGCGGTGCCATAGACAAACGTGTAGGCGTACAAAATCTAAGCCCAGAAGATTATTGTTAGAAACGACAGAACGACCATCGGAGGCGCCAACTTGCCTGGAAGACCTTCGTAAGACCAGGGAGCGTGAATGACCAGATATGGTTGCCGGCGCCATATGTACCACCGGCGATGCTAAGGCCGACCGTCGCGCCGACGAGGAGCTATCACCAAAAGTGTCAGTCCAGCATTCGGAGCCATCTCGTCTTGTAAGAACATACCAAAGACCCAACGATAGCCCAGTCATCGGCCTTCAAATCATGCCCTTGAACAAATCTGGACAGAATTCTCAAAGCCACAGCCGCAGAAGCGAGGACTGCGAGGACAATGACTGCAGCATTGTTTTGCACGACGCTGCTCTCAGCGATGTCGATACCGTCCGGTGGCGGTCCAAATACAGCAACAATGTCTGCATTAGGTTCCATCATCAAGGTGAAGAGATTGAGAACCCGGCACGAAGCAACGCCATGGTGAATGGGGGCGGAAAGACATATTTTACGCCGCACATATTTCCTCGACCACGACAAGAAAGATTTTCGTCATGCAGAACCGAGCAGCTTTGGCGGGAAATGGCTGCGGCAGAGTCTCTACGCGGAAGGAACGCCGGTAGCGGGAAAAGAAATTCTGGACGCGAGTCTGACCTGGAATTCGAAGTTCGGGCTCGTGCTGGCTGTTGGTCGTCGTTATCCCAGACGTAGTCTCCACAACCTTGCAGACTGATTGATGAAGACCCAGATATTCAGTGGTTGTGGGATACAACTTCCGTGCACAGTCACATTCGGATCGGCTCCTCTCTTAGCATGAGAAAAAGATGTCGTTGGCCGTTGGTTCATATCGTATGATACTCTTGTGGCCTGTTCCATAAAGTGGGACTGTATATGCATGTGTAGTTTCTCCGTACAGGGAACGAATGCACAGACGAGAGGATGCTGTTGGTTCTCCTTTGGAGGCGGCTCGAGCTGCCAGGGCCCCAGGTATTTTATGAGAGTACCCCTCCGCGGCGCCCCCCTGTCCCCTCCGCGGCGCCCCCCTACTTAACAGAAAAAAAAAACCGATATCTTAACCACGAACACCTAAGTTAACCCTTAGTCCTAACTATAACCCTAACTACTTAACCTAACTTTAACGAGTTAACTATATAAGTTTCTATATTTTTAAGAATTTTTTATAGTTTTTTCCGATTATTCCTCGATTTTCTACGGATTTATTTCGTTATTCTCGCGCGTTAAATGTAGATATTAGTATAGATAGCTTCGTACAGTTTTTAGCTAGGCGACTATCGCTACGTATACGGCCTTTTTTGGTATAGGAGTCCTTCCTAAAAGGGTTTGAGAGGGTGCCGTAGAGGGGACAGGGGGGCGCCGCGGAGGGCTACTCATTTTATGACGACGATTCTGCGGTTGGCCCTGGTATCTGCAGCTCACTGTAGCCCTTGAAATGTGATGAGCATTCTTCACATGCATCCGGAAGAAATGGACGAACAAGTTGAGGAGGAGGTCCGATGCATTGTACAGTTGAGGTTCTTGGATCGAGCTATCCCTTGCGGCTTCTGAATTCCTAGATCAGTGGCATATATCGAAAAATAAAATGACACTTCTCGATTTTGACACACGTAGCGATAAAGAAACCAGAGATACGCAACGATGCCTCCATCTCGATACTGTTACGTTGTGCTTGAGCCTAGCCGCTGTCATGTAAGGAACTCTTTAGCATCTTTACGGGTTGCAGGGGCGGGGAAGTAATTCCTAGCGGGCCGACTTGGCTTGCATGGATCGTTAAGCGGTGGTCTGGGTGCAACTTCGTTGACAAGGATCTCCAACTTCTCCGGTCAGTACTCAAAAGCAGTAGGTGATCTGACGATGTGTTGTAAGCAGCCGTTGGCAGTTTCAATAGAGATTAGTAGCTCGACTCACCTGAAGATGCGATGCAACGAATAATGAAGATGTTCTGCATGCTCAACAGTATCCTGTCGGTCTTGCCCCATTTGGAGTGGCGGGGATGAAATTCGGTCCACTTGTTGGTACGGGGGTGCAGGCATCTTCAATCTGTACCTGGCATTAACCATGGCGACCGTTGGTTCACAGGACGAACATACAATGAAGTGATTAGAATGTACGTCTGAGGCGCAGCACAAATGCGTCGGAGGAAGTCTGGCCGACCCTCTTGCAACTGAGAACGGCAAATTAGGTCCTTCAGTATTCTGTGCTGTCATTAAATCAAGCTCGCCCCTCTCCCTGCCCTTCGACCGTTTTCACTAATATCTCATTATTCCTCGTCGACTACATATCATTACCATGGGCTCCTTTTCAGGCTGGACAGAGATCCCCGATCTTACGCCTCTCGAGCGTATCGGGCCGAAAGGCTACCTTCGTTATGTCTTCCCATTCCAGCTCCCGGATGACTACGATCTCGAGGAAGCAGCTTCAGTACTCCGCGCAGGATATGAAGTCGCCCAGAGAAGAATTGCGGTCCTCGATTGTGAGGCTATCCCAAACCCGGACGCCAAGCAAGCCGGTACTCTAAAGCTACAGAGGTTGCGCTCAGGCGAAGTGGAAGGTATCGCTGTCAAGGACTTGAGAACACCAGGGGCCTTCCCGATGACCTATTCGGAGCTCAAGTCTAAAGCCTTCCCTGTGTCTGCTTTCGATGCGAACACTATCATGCGCCGCTCCGTCTGGCCCTCTGCAGGGGAACATCTTCCTGTCTCCCTTCCTCAAGCCAACTTCATTCCAGGGGGCATGATTCTCTCCTGGTGTATCTTCCACATGTTTGGTGATGGTAACACCTTCCTCACCTGGACCAAAGTCTGGGCGGAGGAGTGTCGGCGTGCCCAAGGTCTTGACATCACCGACCCCTTCAAGCTTGACGAGGCTCTAATCAGAGACCGTCAACGCATTATGAAGCCCTCTGGAAAGAACAAGGGCAATCCCGAGGACCACCCGGAATACACCATCCTCCCGTTCACACCCCAGGGCATGCCACCTAACATGCTCTCCGAGGCCCACCGAGGGCAGGTCTTTTACTTCTCCCCTGAGTCTCTGGCCAGACTCAAGGCTGAAGCATCTCCTCAAAATGCGACAGAACCAACAAACCAGAAATGGATCTCCACCAATGATGCTCTTTCTGCCCTTCTTTGGCGCACGGTCATGGCTGTACAATCTCCCCTTGAGACTCTCGAAGGCGACCCAGTATCTGTCTACAACATAGCCATAGATGGCCGCCCGCGCACCGATCCTCCGGTTCATCCTCACACTATGGGGTGTTTCCTGGGCTATGTTGCGGCCTCCGCTCCGATTCGGAAGATGCTTGGCTTAGCAAGCCTGGCTGACCTGGCAATTTTGGTCCGCCAAGCACTACTCCGAGCAGGTAACCAGTTCGTTGACGATGTTGCGATGTTGATTGATACCGTGGAAGACGTCAACCGGGTCCTGCCCACTGCTTTACTCGATGTTCCGGGTAACAACTGTATTCAGAGCTCCTGGGTCAATTTCTCATTGTACGATGTTCAGTGGGGACCATCTCTTGGTAACAGCATTCAAGCTGTTCGTTCTCCGCATGTTGGAGTTATCAATGGGTTGCAGGTTGTTCTGCCGATCTTGCCGGATGGGGGAATGGAGATTCTCCTTGGTGTTGAGGCCAACTGTTTGGATAGGTTGATGCATGAGCCTCTGTGGATGAAGTTCGCTGAACCGCGATGAGTTCCATTGCTGTCTGCGTATCCCGGGACGTTTCTTTGAATAACACAGTTGCGTTATTTCATCGATATTGATTGCAAAATTTCCCTCAACCATACTTATGATCCAAAGGCACAGCCCGAGGAGGAGTGATGGTCCAATTTTTGCGTCAATCGAGGTTAATCAAGAGGAGCTTAAGCTAGGCCTTTTCTCTGTCCAACCAAGCCTGCTGAAGGCTTGGAGCCTAGCATGGTTTGCGCATTCTCTGAATCGTTTAGATATTTCTTGGCATTTCTCGCTTCAAAGGTCTGGAGCTCATATGGCTCGCGTTTCAGCTTCTTGTGGACAATGGAACAACTAGAACACGCTACAAAAACAACCTTATTTCCCCAGCTTGACAAAAAACACACTTAGCACAGCCGCTTACTCCTTCTGCGCGTTGCTGGCTATTCGTTTCGGCTTGGCGCCAATGCCAAATACGGACTTTGCTGCTCAGTGAACCAAAGAAACATTACCTGAGAAACTGTTAGTCATAGCTGGAATTGAGCAGTGATGCAGATCACCGCACAGTTCAACACGTGCCTCATAATGGGAGGAACACAGCCACACAGGTAACTGCCGTTATGACCACCTACCACTCGATATGTCGAACCGAGAAAACCGGTTGTAACAAGGCAAACCATGAGAGGGCCGATTTTAACGTTAGACTACCAGTACGAAGGAAGCCTGCCTAATGCGGCGAGTTTCGTCGATGATCAACTTCTCAGGGCGCTTTGCTAGACACCAATGATGTTAGCTTCGAATAAATTGGCATCCAGGCTTCTGAGTGCTTGCGGCTTCGCTCAAACGTGGCTTTTTGGACGCTCAGCTGGAACAGAAGTTGGCCCTACGAGGTGGCCAGTACTGGTCCTTCGACTCTCATCGCGGTCATCGTCTCATTGATAAGTATCAATGCCGCAGCCGTCGATATAGCGGAGTGTTGTCCGTCCAGCCTAGTCCGTCAACGCCTTTTCTCGCTTCTTCACTCATTTCCACTTCCAAGATGCCTTCTTTTTCAGTTTCACCTCTCGTACTTCTTCTTTCGGCGTCTGGTCACGCCGCATATATCGCCAAACGCGAGATCAATGTTGGAGCAAATGTTCCAAATGGATGGACTTACCCGATGGACCTAGCCGTCAACTGGCTCGAGCCAGCTACGCGGATTCTTTCATGACAGAAGAGTCTTGCGTCAATTTCTGCCAAGACCATGGCTTTCCTGTAGCTGGGGTTGAGTATTCTTCGGAGGTATGTGCTTTTCCAGGCATTTTACTCCGCCAATGCCATACTCCCTTTGATATCTTGTTGTCTTCTCGCTGACTTCGTAATGATTGCAGTGTTGGTGTGACTACAAAATCCCCGCCGAACGGAGGCCTGAGACGGACTGCAACATGGTCTGCAGCGGCAATTCGACAGAGTTTTGCGGCGCAGGCAACAGGTTGACTGTCTTTTCCAATGGAGGTGCTAGTCCTGTTGTCAATCCAGGCCCTCCAGGCTGGACATCTCTCGGTTGCTACACGGATAGTGGCACCCGAACGCTCTCATACCGAGCGGGCGTATCAGGAGGCGGCTCTGCAATGTCCGTTCTGCGATGTACCACTGCATGCACAGCCGCTGGCTTCGCGTTTGCTGGAGTGGAGTACGGTACAGAGTGTTGGTGCGATGATGCCATTCGAGGGGGAGCCTCTAGTGCTCCAGAAGACGACTGTAACATGCTGTGCGGAGGTAACAATTCTGAACTCTGCGGCGGACCCAACCGTATCAACCTCTACAAAGGAGCAGTTGCTCCAAAGACACCCAGCGTATTGCCCACAGGGTGGAAATCCCAAGGTTGTTTGAAAGACAACATTGGAGGCCGAACCCTCGATGTTTATGTCGGTGTGGAAGGTGGTAAGACGAATGTTGCCAATTGCATTGCGGCATGCGCTGCAGCTGGCTATACCTTGGCTGGTGTTGAGTATGCGCAAGAATGCTGGTGTGATAATTCCATCAGGTTTGGTGGCGTCCCTACAGCTGACGGCTGCAACATGCCCTGCAAGGGCAACACGGCGGAGATGTGCGGTGGCCCCGATCGACTCAATCTCTACTCGCTTGCGTCACTGGACCTGGGCTTCTCAACAACATCGTCTTCAGCCATTGTCATTCCATCTTCCAGTTCGACAACTTCTTTGCCAACATTTTCCACCTCGATAATGTCTGTCATTGCGCTCTCCTCCTCCATTTCATCTATTGGCACCACTCTGGTGACTCCATCAACCACACTCGTTTCCCTTGTTTCTACGACGACAACCACGCCCACATCTTCAACCATTTTGAGCATTTCCACGTCTAGCTCAATATTTATTCCTCAAGCATCTCTTTCAACATCATCAACTGTAAGAAATCATGATCCCACGATCCAAAGACCAAAACGCTGAGTGAAACAGTCTCCTGCCGGCGCAGCAGCGAGTGCTTGCACCAGAACGTCTCGTAAGTCACTTCAAACACTCTGATTATCTCGACATTCAACTGACTTAATCTTAGCTGACAGTATGTCCCCCCTGAAATAGCTGGGTTGATCTCATATTTCAAAGTTGAAGCTACTGACACACAACTCAGGTGCCTACGTCAAGAACGCTGGTTTCGAGAGTGGCCTTGCTAGCTGGGCCTTCAAGGTTACGTCCGGAGATGTTACGGCAGAAGTCATCACTGACAACCATCCAATGGGCGGATGTTCAGCTCTGTAATAACCCAACGTGGGGTTTGGCCATTCTGAGCACAGCTAATTCTAGCCGCGTTTTAGCATGTTGACACCCCGTTCCTCTCCATCTGACGGCGTGCGCCGGGCTGTCCTTCGCCAGACACTTGCCGGTGTCAACATCACTGAACCAAGAGCATTTGCCGGCTTCTTTGGTCGACTAACTAAAGCCACGATTGATGATGGCGGTCCTCAAATTACCGTCAACTACTGAGGAGTGCGCATTCACCAGTGGGACGCCTGTGGATCTTCTCAGAATAAATGCAACCTCAACGCTCCTGGTACATTGGGCTATTACAGGATAGTCACCAAGCTATCGCTTAGTCTCGCCGCGGCGAAGAACACAGATATCGTGGTGGAAGCTGTTTGGAGTGATACTAATGGAAACAACAACTGTCGCGAAGACACGCGTAGCAGGGGTCTTCGCAGGGGTATATATAACCCCTGCCCTCACGATCCCTGCTGCCCTCCTTTTCCTATAGATATCTACAAATATACGTTCATTCACTATGCCCTTTTATCTGCGTTATTCGCTATAGTTATAAGCTTAGCTCTTTAATAATACCTTTATAACCCTTTTTACTACGCAAGTAATACATATAATTACTTATTTTACCCTTTTATAATAAATTTAACTACTTTACTAATAATTATAACGCTTCTATTACTATAAGACTAGCTTATATAGGTTTTATAGCTATAATAGTATACTATTACAACCTATAAATAAGGATAACAGATAACTAACTTACTTAGGCGTTAGGCGGCTAGAACAGGATATTTATACCTATAGGATCACAGAAATAATAAAGATCCACTTAGAAATAGAAGAACTATAATATAAATTATATAATAATAAGATAATAATCATTTTAGATTAAAATAATCTAATATAATTTAGAGACTAAATAATTATTTAGGATTAAAATAATCTAAAATAATTCAAAATATAAAAGACTATATTTAAAACTAAACTTATATATAGTATAATTTTAAGCTTAGTTTATAGTTAAACTTCTATAGCTTTTTAGTAATTAAACTTATAAATATCTCTAAGATATTTTTAGCTTATTTTTACTATAAATACTTATTAAGTCTAAAACTAATTATTTTAACCTCTAAAGATTAATCTATAATAAAGCCTATAGCTTATAACTTAGACTATAACTCCTATATATTATTATAATATATTAATCCCTAGCTTCTACTAGTAAACTTTACTATTAGATAGCTAACTATAACACTTTAATTACTTCTATTTAGTAAGTTAACTATTAATACTTATTAATAGCAAAAAGTAATATATTTTCTTATACTTTAGCTAAATCTCTTATTCTAAAATCTTTATTTTTCTTATATAACTAGCTTTAAAGCTTAGTATAGAAACTTATTAATATTAAAAACTATAATATATTAAACCTTAAATATAACTCTAATAGAAAGGGATCTTTTATTAAAAACGAATATAAAAAGCTATAACGTATTATTTAGAAATAAGAAAATAAATCTAAAGAAATATAAACTTTTATTAATAAAAGTAAGTAAACTATAAATAGCTTTAATAAATAACTTTAGAACACTAAATAAACCTTTAAAAAACTAAAAAAAGATATTAAAGAAAATACTAATTTTAAAAAAGTTTAGAAACTCTAAAAAAAGATTAATACTTTTTAATCTACTACTAATATTATCTTAATATCTATAAGAATATAGTAAAAACTTAAGTTTTGCTTTTTAATAACTTATAATAGTACTTTAAGATATTTTAAGAAATTTCTAATTTAAATTAAAAATTACTAAAACTTCTACTATAATAACTTTACTAACTAAATAGAAAAAGTAGTTTATATAGCTACTTATTTTTAAAATAAGCTTTTAAGTAGTTTAAATTTATTTAAAAAGAATTCTTTAAATATAAAATACTAAATAAATACTCTATAAAAACCTATAATATCTATAGTAACTTATAAGGTTTTAAAGATACTTTCTACTCTCTCTTCTAAAACCTTAATAAGAAATAATAAACTAAATATAAACTATTATAGTTTAAATAAACTAAATCTACTAAAGATTTTACTACTATATTCTAATAACTTAGTATTTAACTTAATTTTACTAAAGAAATTAAGACCTTTATATTCTATTAAAGAGTTAAAAATAATATTAAAAATAAAATTATTAAAGTTAATTACTCTAATAACTTCTTATAGTATACTAACCTTATTATTAAAATTAATAACTAACTATTTAAATACTATAGAGAAAAAAGTAAAAAGGAATAGAAACCTAATATAAAGTATAAGTATTAATAGTAGTTCTAACTAAAATTTAATAATTAGTATAATAATAATTAACCTTATAATAATTAGAATATAACACTTACTAAAGCACTATATATAAATAGTATAGTAAGTTTATAAACTTTAATATAATAACTAAGCTAGCTAATAAAAAGCTTTAAAACTCTAAATACTATAACTATAACTAATAAAGATATATTACTAAAAACTATAAATAGCTTCAAAAGCTCTCTTAAAAGCTAGTAGCTAAATAGCTTTAATAAGTTAATATAATCTTAAAAACTTTTTATATATCCTTATTATAGACTAGATATTATAATAATAACTATTAAATTCACCTTCAAAATAAAGAAATATTAGAATACTACTTTAAAGATAGTAGCTTTAAGAGATCTAGCTATAATATAACTACTCTAAAACCTAAAATTAGAACTATATTAATACTATATATTAATAACTATAAAGTTATAAGAAAACTAAAATAATAACTTAATAAGAAGTTATAAATCTAATAGTTAGAACTTATTAATACTTCTATAATAACTAATAAGGAACTAAAATATTAATATAATCTTCTAATAAAGTAATAACTCCTTAGTATAACTTATAATTAGATTTTTAGAGAAAGAGAAAACTCACTTTATAATTTAGATAAACTTTATAATATTACTTACTAATATACTTAAATAGAAATTACTTATAAACTTATTTTTAGTATAAATAACTTTAGTTCTAAAGAAGAATTTAATAATTAGAATAAGATTAAATAACTCTTAAAATTCTAAGAAATTAATATATTATAAGATAAATAATAATAGTATTTCTATTATACTTTAATAACTTAATAAGAATAGAACTACACTTTATAACTATATATAGAGGATTACTTTATACTAAAAAGTAGGCCTCTAGCCGTTCACTGTGATTTTACCTACTTAGAGCGACAGACCTCTTAACTCTACGCCTCCTAACAATGCACACAGCCTTTAGTTATATAATTATAACTCTCCTAACCTTAGCCGCACTTATATATACACGTTAGTTAATAACCTCACGATCTTTAACTTTACTTCAGTAATAATGTGGTTTGTAATTACTTAATTACTAACTACTGAACTGTTAACCTATCCTCTCTCTCGCGTATCATCTGCGCCGCTATTAAATACCATCTCTATCACTACTTCGCCGTCTACTATTCTTCTTATTCGATTAGGCTGGCTAACGCCTTTGTAGCTGTGCTGTCGTTAGCAACGTTCTCTCTGTTTAGCGTAAGGCGCACTTACTAATATTTAAGCCCTACTAGGCCTAAGCTTAGGCTACCTCTACTTTAGTATTGCGGAGGGCTTGCGCGAAGAAGGGCTACTCCTCAGGATAGCTAGAAATACGCGTAGCCTCTACGTAGAGGCGTTTAGAGCTATTATTTATCGCCTTAATCGTAGCGTAGAGAGGGTCCCCTCTAGGGGTATTTATAAAGGCTCTAGCTATAGCTACTCTAACGATATACTACTAATTAGCGAAAGAGTACTTACTAAATTTAAGGGCTTTATTTATTATATAAATGTTATTCTACGTAGCAATACTTTTAGCTATTCGCTTATAGAAGGGCGTACTTTATAGGGAATTAGTATTTTTATATATCTCTTATAGTGTAGATATTATAAAGGATTTATTATAAGTTAGTGAGGAAGAGGAAGAGGGATAAACGTAAAGCCTTACGCGTAGTAGTAGAGCTTTTTATACTTCTAGCTATAAGAACCTCTTATAATAACCTCTTTAGTTAAGGAGTTATCTCTTATGTAGTGGCGTTTATAGCACCTCGCTAGAAGGTTTAGTAAAGCTGTTATTAGCTAGGCTATGAGAGCCTCAGTGACCTGTTTAGCCCTGATATGATCGGCCCTACGCTGCGCGGCTAGTGCTGTTGCTATTCCGCTAGTCTATTCGGCTAGGGCGCGCGTTCGACTTTATACAGTGATTTTCAGAGGGTTTGCCTACTAGTAGGAACGTATAGGGTTTCTATACTGTTTTCCTTAATTAGTAAAGGGCACAGGTTAAAGTGCCTATATAGTGTTTCTAGAATTGTGCCTGCGTATAGGGTGAATTTTGCTGTAGTCTTTTTGCAGGAGGGCTGCGTTATAACTACAAACTTAATACTAAAAAGTAACTACTAACTTTACTAAACTCTTTTCTAGCCTTAATATCTCTATAATAAATATAAAAAATATATAAGAGAAAAGTATAATTACTAATCCTACTCTAGAAAATATAATAATAAACCTATTTAGAAGATCTATTTAATATCTACTATAATTAAATAGATAATAATAATATTTAAAGATAATATTATAGTTTTTTAACTAAGCTTATAGTTTTTTATAAAATACTAATATAACTATAATATAAAATAAAATAAATACTAATAAAATAAATACTAAATATACTACTAAGAAAAAGTATATACTTAGAGAATTACTAATAGTAAACCTAAGTTTCTTTAAGTTAAAATCTATATAAATAGTTTAGCTAAAGTATAATAAAAAGAGAAATAAATCTACTACTCTTAATAACTATACTAGTTAAAGAACTAAACTTATTTACTAAATAAAGATTATAATAAGTAATAAATATAAGATCTATCTACTAAATATTTTAAGAATATAAAAGTAATATTAAACTTAAAGTTATTATTAATTAGTAAATAATATTTATACTAATTAATAGTAGAACTAAAGCTAATTATATTACTTCTTAAGCTATTAATAAGCTAGAAGTATAATAAAGAAGAAAAAAGTAACTATACTGATTATAAATAATAGAAAGAGAAAATTTAAATATAAAAGAGGTACTATTTATAATAAAACTATAATTTTTAAAATAAATTACGTAAATTAGAAGAAAAGAATCTAATTTAATATTACTAATATAGAAATATATAATATAGTACTAAGATTACTCTAACTATAAATAAATAACTTATAAATAGATTAAAATAAAAGCTAACTTTATTAAAACTATAATAATTTAGTCCTTAAATAGTACTATAAGAATTAAGCTTTAAATAGATTAATATGTTAATAAATAGAAAACAAATATCTCTACTACTTTAAAATAAAAAAAGCTATATTATAACTATTAATAATAGTAGATCTTAACTAAAACAAAATAATCTATTTCTATCTATTCCAAAAGAATATAAAGTTTATAAAAAACTCTTTATAGCTAAACTAAAAACTAAACTATTAAAATATATACATTTTAATTATAAAATCTATATTAAAGAGGAAAGAAAGCCTAAATTTCATAAAATCTATAGACTTAACTAAATAGAAATAGAAACTTTTAATAAATACTTTAATAAAGACTTTATAAAAAGCTATATTAAAGAATTAACTTTACTAATAAAAAGCTTAATTTTATTTATACTTAAATAAATAGTGAACTATAACTATATATTAACTACTAAATACTTAATAAAATAATAATTAAAAATTAATATTTACTACTACTAATTAATAAACTATAGTAACTCCTCTATAGAGCTAACTACTTTACTATATTAAACTTTAAAAAAGCTTATAAATTTATTAAAATAAAAAGAAGAGAGAAATAAAAAACTACTTTTAGAATATATAGAGAATATTTTAAATACTATATTATACTATTTAGTTTTATTAATACTTTAGCTATTTTCTAGAATATAATTAACTAGGTTTTTAAGAAATTTATAGATATCTTTATAGTTATTTACTTTAATAATATTTTTATCTTCTCTTTTATAATAAAATAATATAAAGAATATATATACTTTATATTATAAACCTTTTAAGATATTAAACTTCTAATTAAACTAGAGAAAAGTATATTTTATACTTAAGAAGTAGAATACTTTAAATTTATTATTACTTCTAGATATATTAGTATATTAAAAAAGAAAATCTAAGCTATTAAGAAATAGCTAATATCAATAAACTTTAAAGAAATATAAAGTTTTCTAAAACCAGTTAGTTTTTATTAGAGATTTATTAAATATTATAGTAAAACTAATATACTTTTTATAAATTTTAACTAGAAAAGCTAAGTATTTAATAAAAAGAAGCTTAAAATATAGCTTTTTAGAAAATTAAAAAGTATATATCTAGTAAACTAGTTCTAATAATCTTAAACCTATAAGAATAATTTAAATTTAAAATAAATACTTTAAACTTCACTTTTAGAGTATAACTATTTTAATAAAACTTAAAAAGATATTTATATCTCTATACTTTCTTTTTTTATAAACTTTATAGAGTAAAACCTAACTATTTAATCTATAATAAAGAACTTATAGTAATTATTAAAACCTTTAAAGAATAGAAACTAAAACTCTTAAGAATAATTTATAAAATATTTATTTATTCTAACTATAAACATCTTTTATATTTTATAATTTTAAAAGGATTAAAGAAATAATAAATATAATAATTAGAATTTCTCTTAGAATTTAACTTTTAGATTATCTATTAAATAAAACTAGAAAATAGTAAAACTAATATCTTTAGCTAATAACTAAACTATAATATCTTAATATTAAAAGAAACCTAAGTAATTCTTAAATATTATAATAATAGAAACGTAATACTAATAATTAAACTCTTAATAATAACTAAATAATCTAATACTAGCTTACTTAGTAAACTAAATAATAAAGCTATTATAGAATTCTATACTTATTTTATATATAGTTACTAAAGAATTATAAAAACCTAGAAATAACTATAATAATAATATAGAGAAAAGGTTACTAGAAAATATATAGTAAAAGTAATTAAAGATTATAAAGTATACCTAAAAAGTAAACCTATTTAATACTAACTTTATAATATATTATAACCTTTACTTATACTATAAACTACTTAGTACTCTATATTTCTTAACTTTATTATTAAACTACTAAAATCTTAAAAACTCTTTATAAGAGTATACTTTAATAGTATTCTTATTATTATAGATTAACTTATAAAGTATACTTACTTTATCTTATATAAATAATTAAGTAATACTAAAGAATTTACCTATATATTCCTTAAATATATTATTACTAACTATAGAACACCTAAGGAAATTATATTAAATAGAAATAAGATCTTCACTTCTAAGTTTTAAAAATTAATTATATAATAACTTAGTATTAAATAAGTAATATCTACTATATTTTACCTATAGATTAATAAATAAATAGAAAGAGTTAATTAAATCCTTAAAATATATCTTTACATCTATATTAATTATAACTGGAATAATTAGGTTATATTACTACTAATTGCTTAGTTTACTTATAATAGTATTGTTAGTATAAGTATAAGCGTATGCAGGGGCGTAGTATATGCGCCTATATAGTATAGAGTTATAGATAGACGTATCTTATGATAAAAAGTAATAATCTTAAGCATTAATAAGTATTTAATTATATAGATAATAATAAGGGTAGTGATATATTATAATAATTCCTATTGATATAGTTAGTAGGTTATATCCTCTAGTAGGGAAAAGTAAGGGGAAAGATAACTTGAAACGTAACCTATTAAACTGCTAATTATATAAGGTACTTACATAAGTATATATATTATATAATTAATATTATAGTTATAAGGTATAATAAATAGAGTATTTTTATATAAAGTTTTATACTTTAAATATTATTTATTTATTTATTATAGAATATTAAAGTAAGTTAAGCGTTATTATTATTTTTATATTATTATTATTATTATAAAAGAATATTATATATTAATATCCCCCTTAAGGTATATATAGTTTATTTGTAGTATATAGCTTATTTACTTAATATATATATACGTTATAGGTATAAAAAACTTAAAACCTTATAGAAAAAATAAGAAACATATTCTTATAATATATATAATATATTTATAACTAGTTAGAAAAGCCTTATAAAATAACCTTATAGGTAAAACAGTAATAGAAAAACTAATAATTTATTTTTTTAATATAGTTATTATTATTATATATAGTTATTATTATTATTTTTATTATTATTATTATTCATTATATTTAGTATATTATTAAATATAATCTTACTTAAAAGCTTAGTTAATATATCTATAATATTAGACTTAGTGTTTATATAAAATAATATTATATCTTTATTTAATAAAGATTCTCTAGTAAAATGATATTTTATATTAATATACTTAGATTTTTTATAAAATTTAGAATTTTTAGTTAGCTTTTTAGCTACTAAATTATTTATAAAAATCTTAGGCTTATTTATAGTTTTAAAACTTAAATTAGTTAAATTAAAATTATAACTATTATATAGATATAGAGCTTCTTTTACTACTTTAGTTAAAGCTATATATTTAGCTTTATAAATAGATAGTACTACTATTTTTTGTTTTATAGTATTATAAGATATTATATTATATAATCTCTAGCAAAATATATAAGCTAATATAGATCTTCTATTATTTAGGTCTCTAGCCTAATTAGAGTCTAAATAACCTATTAAATCCAATATTATATTATTATTATAATTATAATAAATTTCCTTTTTAAGAAAGTTATTTAAATATCCTTATAAGTAATCTAAAACTAAAAAATGCTCTTTAGAAGGATTTATTATATATCTTAATAATATTATAACTACTAGAGCTATATTATACTTAGTTTTTAGAGCTAGATATATAAAAGCTTTAATTTACTACTAAACTTATAGTATTTCTTCTTTTATAGTAGTATATCTATTTATATATAGTTTTATATTATCTCTTATAGGAGTTAAAAATAGATTTATATTAGTTTTATTATATTTATTTAATATTTTTTCTATATATTTAGTTTAATATATAAAGAAAGACTTATTAGGTCGATGTATTTTAAATTTATAGTTTAAAAAGGTACTAAGCTCCTCTAGTAGTTATATTTTTATATATTACTTTAGTTTATTATATATATAGTTACTAGTAGTAGTATTATTAGCTACTAAGAGCATATTATTTACATAATAATAAATTATAGCTTTATAGTTATTTTCATTAAGTATAAATACTATTTTATTATAAATTAAAATAATAAATCCTAATTTTATTAATATAGTTTTTAAATAGTTATACTATAGTTTAAAGCTTTATTTTAACCTATATAAAGCTTTAAGAAGCTTATAGCAATATTTACTATTATTATACTTATAGTTATAATTAGGATTAAATTCTAACTTACTTATAGTTTTATTATATAAAAAACCTATTATTAATATTATATATATATCTATATCTATATTAGTATATATAAATACTATAGTAATATTATACTATAGAAAGGTCTATACCTTTTTTATAGTAAATATAATTATAAACCTATAGCTTTTTAGTTTATAAATAGTAGAAAAAGTTTCTGAATAATTAATATTAATATATTAATTATAACCTTAAGTAACCTATCTTACTTTATATTTATAAATATTATTTATTTTAGCTTTTAATTTTATAATATATATCTATCTACTACTTAATAGATAAATATTATTTAGTTTTTATATAATTTCCTAAGTTTTTATATTTTCTATTTAAGTTACTTCTAGTTATATAGTTTAAATGTAATTATATTTATAAAGAGAATTTAAAGCTTACTATATATTAAAAGGCTTATTTAATATAATAACTAATAGTATATAAAAAGCTTTATTAATAGTATTAGTTCTAGTAATACTATTATTATTAGTTAAAACGTTATTATTTATTTTATAAATACTAAGAGTAGGATAGTTTATTATAGTAAATAATAGTGCATTTCTAGTATTATAAACTGTATTATTAACTTATTAATAGTCTTTTTTAGTTTCTTCTAATAGAGAGGGGATTTCTATTAATAACGTAGATTTTTATTTATTTATTTCTCTATTATTAATACTAGTAGTTTTTATACTATTATTATATAAACTAATTACCTTAGTATTAGTATTATTATTACTAGTATTAATATTATTATATATATATATATTATTATTATTATTAATATTAGTTTTATTATTTAGATTTATAAGAGCGTTATTTGTTATAGAAATATTACTACTTATAGTAAGATTATTTCTATAAAAGATAGATTAACTAGAAATATCTCTTTATAGACTATTTTAAGTAGTATTATATCTATTATTATTAAGTATAATACTACTATTAGTATCTTTATAGTAAGTATTTATACTTAAAAGAAGCTTTTTATAATAAAATATACAGGTATTTTCTAAGATTTTAACGTTTTAAAACTATAAAGCTCTTTTTAGTTATATATTTTAGATTTTATACTTATTAGATCTATAATTTATTATATAACTTTAATATACTTATATATTTAGTTTTTTTATAAAAAGATCTTTATTATTATAATAGTAAATACTACTTTATATTTTTATATTATTTATATTAAGTTATAAGGGGCTAGTCTATAGTTTATTTAACTTAGAGGTGCTTTAATTATAGTAATCTAAGCTAAAGGAGGGAAGTTTCTAGGATACTCCTTATATAGAGGAAAAATAGGTATAAGGCGCTTATTAAGTAAATATAGTTACTAAGAGTAGAATTTCTATAAATTTATAATAACACTTAGATATAATAAATAAGTATAGTTTATAATATATATCCCCCCCTTTAGCTTTTATATAAGTATAAGTTAAGTATAGATTAAAAATAGTTAGTATAAGCTAAAAGTAAACTTAAAATCTTATTAATTTAAACTACTAACTATATTATACTCTATAAGTAAATAATATAATAATTTAATTTTTTATATTTAGTTTACTTTTAGTTCTTCTTTTTTTTATTAATCTATATAGTAATAAGTTATTTAACTTTTTTATACTATTATTTAACTAGTTTATTATTATTATAGCTATATTTTTAATATACTTTTAGTCTATTTATTTTATAAATTAGTTAAACCTAAATCTCTATTAATTACTAACTTATATAGATTTAGCTACTACTTATTTAGCTTTTATAAATAGTACTACTTTTTATATATTATTACTTATTTTTTCTCTACTATCTTACTATAATTAACTATTAATATATAACATTCTTTTATAATAATAATAATAATATAAGAATAATAATAACGCTTAACTTACTTTAATATGCTATAATAAATAAATAAATAACGTTTAAGGTATAAAACCTTATATAAAAATACTCTATTTATTATACTTTATAACTATAATATTGATTATATAATATGTATACTTATGTAAGCACTTTATATAATTAGTAATTTAGTAGGTTATATTTTGAGTTATCTTTCTTTTTATTTTTCCCTATTAAAGAATATAACCTACTAACTATATTAATAGAAATTATTATAATATATCACTTCTCTTATTATTATTTATATAATTAAATACTCTTTAATACTTAAGATTATTATTTCTTATTATAATATAAATCTATCTATAACTTTATACTATATAAGTATATATACTATACCTCTATATATATTTATATTTATACTAATAAGTTATAAACTTAGTTTAAAAATAATCTCTATTTTTACTACTTTTTTACCTCTCTTTTACTTATTTATAGCGCTCTATTTTTACTTAAAGGTTATATATACTACAAATTAATCTTTTAAATACTTTTCTATTTATATTATTTTTAAAGAACTAGAAATACTAGCTAGATTAGTTATTTAGTTTTATAAGATTTATTTTCTTTAAATCTATATATTAAACTTTATTTAAATTAACTATACTTCTATTAATCCTTCTCTAAGTAAATAAATTTTTACTACTACTTTATTCGATCTATATTTTTTAAATTATCTTTTTAAATTATCCTCTAAGCTATTACTAATTTAGTTTAGACTTATATTTATAGTTTAATAGACTTCTTCTTAACTAATTTACTATATAGGATATATATCTCTTTATTTAAATATAAGTCTAACTAAAGAAGATATTAATTAAAAAGAAAAAATAAAAACTACTCTTTTTATAAATTAAACCTTTAACTTCTAGGTTTATAACTATTATAACTTTACTATAAAAACTATTATACTATATATATAATAGCTTTTTAGTTAATAACTTCACTATTATTAATTTTTTATAAAGCTTATAATTATATATTATATCTTATTAAAGTAATAATAACTAATTCTAAGGTCTAGTTCTCTAAACTTATTAGTTTAGAGAACTATAAAGTATAAGCTATATATATTAAAGTCTTACTATATAGTAAAGATATTATTATAAACCTTATTAAGTCTATTCCTTTTAATAATAAAGATAAAAACTATAAAGCTTTAAGTTATATATAGTTATTCTATAATAATAGGCTTCTAAAAGTTATAAAAGATAATAAAGATATTTATACTACTTAAAAACATTTAAAAACCTTATATAAGCCTATAGGTTTTATAAATAGGTTTTTAACTTATAAAGAGTTTTTTAATACTTCTTTAGATAACTTTGATTTTATAGAAGAATATATAAATAAAGTAAAAGAACTTATAGATAACTTATTATATAATAAGCTTAAATTACCTAATTAAGTAATTATAGCTTATATATTTAATAGTTTAAATAAGATTTATAAAGCTTTTATAACCCCTATAACTTAGTCTTTTAGGACTAACCTTACTATTTATAACTTAGACTTTTTATATACTAGTTGTTATAAGCTATACCTACTTATTATATCTAGGCGTTGCTATAAACCTATAGAAATTCTACCCTCAGCAACTGCGTTCGCTTAATAGACGTATTATACCTATTTTTCCTCTATATAAAGAGTATCTTAGAAACTTCCCTCCTTTAGCTTAGATTACTATAATTAAAGTACCCCTAAGTTGAATAAACTATAAGCTAGCCTCTTATATATCTAAGCTTATATTAAATACTTACCTCACTAGTTATATAGCGTAATAGATAGTAAATAGGAAATAGAGCTAATTAAGTCTAAAGTAATAGAGCTAGAAGTAGTATTAAAAAGTATATAAGTATTTAAATCAATCTATACTATAATTACTAAACTAAATAACTAACTTAATAATATATTAACCTTATTATAAGCTATTAATAAGCTAGTTATAAAGCTAATATAAATAGTAATAAGTAGTAATACTTTAGTGTTACTAGTATTATATTTTATAGTACCTCTACTATTAGTACTATTAGTACTACTACTTCTAGAGCTAAATATTACTTAAGAAATAAGTAGTATTTAACGTTTAAAGCTTTTCTCTAACTCTTTTAAGTTTAGAAGTAGTTATAATAAGTATAATACTTAGGCGTAATAGATATATAATAAAATTAAAATAAATTAAGCTTTCTACTTAAGTAACTAAAAAGCTTAATATTTAATTAACTTCTACTTAGAGCTAAAAGTACAGCTAGTAGTTATAGCTTTTTATAAATCTAATAGTAGTAATAGCTTATTTAAGCTAGACGTCTTTTTAGTATACTTAGACTATACTTATAGTAACCTAAATATTAAGAGTAAAGCTTTTAGAAAGCTGTTAGAGCTTAAAATAAAGTATAATAAATCTTTTACTTCATTTTTACTCTACTTTAAATATATTATTATAGAAGTAGGTAGTATAGTATAGCTAGATAGAGTTTAAATTAACTACTTATAAAAGGTACTATTTTATAAGCTCTTTAACTACTTAGTTAACTACTTAACCCTCTATAAATATACTAAATATATAAACCTTATATAGGATATTATATAGAAACTAGAAAACCTATATTATATTTATAATATTATATATTAGCTTATAACTTTTAGAATAAGATTATCACCTACTAAAGTAAATATAAATAGGGATATTAAGATAATAAGGTTAGTATACGCTTTATATAATAGAATAGATAAAGGTTTTAGTAAGAAAATATATTATTATTTTAAGTATAATTAGATTAACTACTTATAAAGAGATTATTAGAAGTTAAAGAAATTAAAAAATAGTTTTAGAGTAGTAAAAGCTATTAAAGAAGTACTATATTAAGACTTAGAAAAAGATAAGAAAGAAGAGGATACTTCTAACTTAAGAAATAAATAACCTTAGTATAAAATTAAGTATTAGGGATAATAGAAGAAGAGTAAGCTAAGTAGGAGCAATTTTAGTTAGAATATAATATAAGTAAGCTTTCTATAATATTAATAATTAGAGTTAATAAAAGTACTCTTATTAATATTTTAATAAACTATAGTTATAATATCTATATAATAGTAGACTACTAGTATACTTACTACTTCTATTTACTATATATTAATTACTAAGTATAGTAACTATATAGCTTTACTAAAAACTTAGCTTAAGTTAAAATAAAAAGTATAGCTATACTATACTTTAAAATTAGAAACTATATATAGTAGCTTTTCGCTTATATAGTAAAGAAGTTAGATACTAACTTATTTCTAAAGAAGCTATAAATAGAATAGAATAATATTATATATAATATAGTAGAGAAATAGGTATTCTATAGGAAAATAGAGGTTACTATTACCTTATAAGGATAAGATAAACTTTAAAAAGTAAGAGAAATCTAAAAAGCTTACTAACTAAACGCTACTCTTTTTATAGCGATCTACTAGAAAGTTATTAGAAGTTAAGTATTTAAAATAGCTATAGAAATATAAGTAATAAGTTTAAGAGATATTAAGAAGGTGTTTAAAATAAAAAAACTAGAAGACTATTTAGAAAAACTACTATAGTATATTTATAATAAGTTTATAGAACTTTTTAAACTTACTAAGTTATATCTTTTACCTTTAAGTTACTTTAGTATAAACTATAAAATCTATTTTAAGCGTAATACTTCTAACTAAGAAGTACTTTTACTTTAAAGCCTCTTCTATAGTATATTAAGAGAAAAGCTTCTAGTACTTAAAAAAATATTTACTAACCTACTTAATAAAAGCTTTATTTAAGTTAATAAGTTTCTTACTAGTATATTAATACTCTTTATTAGGAAATTAAACAGAGGATTATAGTTCTACTATAACTACTAAATATTAAACGCTATTACTAAATAAGACTACTACTTTTTATTTCTAATCTAAGAGACTTTTTAGAAAGTTAGTTTAGTAAAATAATATATAAAATTAGATATTATTACTACTTTCTATAAGATTTATATAGTAGAAGGGCACTAGGAGAAAATTACTTTTTATATATAATATAGGCTTTTTAAGTAATTAGTCTACTTATTTAAACTAAGTAAAGCTCTAGTAACGTTCTAGTAGTATATTAATAGTATATTCTAAAAGTTTCTTAATAACTTTGTAATAATATATATTAATAATATGCTAGTTTATAGTAGTAGTTTTTAAGTAGACTATAAATAAAAGGTTTATAAAGTTTTTTAAGCTTTTAGAGAGGCTAGCTTTAACTTTAACTTTATAAAGTATAAGTTCTTAGTAAAAATAGTAAAGTATATAGGATTTATTCTAAAAGTAGGCGAAGGTATTACTTATAATATAGAGAAAGTATAAGTAATTATTAAATAAAAAGCGTTTATTTTAGTAAAAAGGTTATAGAGCTTCTTAAGGTTTATTAATTATTACTAAATATTTATATTAGAGTATTTAGGAGTTATAGAGCTTTTTACTCTTTTTATAAAAAAGAGAGTATTATTTATTTAAAGTAAAAAATAAGAAGAAGTGTTCTAAACGCTTAAGTACTACTTCTAGACTACGCTAGTACTATATTGCTTTAACTTATAAGCTTTAATAACTATTAAGATAGACTACTTAAGGTTTACTTTAAAAAGTATGTTAACCTAAGAAGATATATAAGAATAATGCTATTCTATTGCTTTTTATTTATAGAAACTTACTTCTACTTAATATAACTACTTAATCTATAATAAAGAACTATTAGTAGTAATTACTTATTTAAATATATAAGATATTGAATTAAGAAGCTGTTTTAAGTTTAAAGTTTTAACTAACTATAAAGGCTTTAAATATTTTATATAAAAGTAGTATTTAATAGAGCGTTAGAGTTATTAAGTAGAATAGTTATTAAGGTATAACTTCTATCTAGAATATTAACTAAGCTGCTTTATAGCTGTACTTAATATGCTTTTATACTATAAATAAGACGCTTTAAAAGGTTAGAAAGATAAATAAGAAAAAGAAAAAGTAATATAGATAATCTTTAACTCTACTTTTATAAAAGTATATAGGTTAACTATAGTAAAAGCTTTTACTATAATAGTATTTAAAGACTTAGTTCTATAGTATACTTAGAATAAAATATAAATAAATAATACTTAATATTAAGGTGTTTATTTAGTAGTAAAATAGAAAGATTAAAGTTTCTCTTTCTAGTTAGGCTTAAAACTGCAAATTACTAAGTGTAGTATAAATACTTTTAACTAATTAACGTTTAGAGATTAGATTTAAGTATTAGGATTAATAGATAAAAACTACTTTTAAAACACCTTCTAAATATAGTTAATTTAGAAGTATTATAACTTAGTAATAATAAACTACTCTAGTTAGAATAATATACTAGCTATTTTAGCTTAGTAGTACTTCTAGCTAGAGTAGTTATTAGCTATCTACTAATTTATGAGGAACTATAATAGCTATAGTAGAGAAATAATATAGTAGTAAGTAAAATATAGACTTTTTTAGTTACTACTAATAGTAGAATAACTATATTATAACCTCACTATAAACTTTATAATAGATCTTTTATAAGTAGTAAATATAAAGTTTTAATACCTCTAAGTAATAATAAATAACCTTTTAAAAATAATAACTTTAAAAAGAATAATATCTATAGATATAAAAACATATATAAAACGCTTTATTAACTATTATTACTAGTTCTATAAAGTACTAAAATCTATTATTAATAATAGAAGTAGTAACTAGATAAACTAGTTCTAGTAATAGTTTTATACACTTATAAAGATTAAATAGTACTTAAGTACTACCTTCTACCTATAGATAGATAAAGTAACTAAACACTTTAACTAGAAAATCTAAATAGTTTTATAAATAATAGTTAATTTCACTTAAAATAACTAAGAAGTTTATTTACTTTTTATTTAACTAGTAATTAATAGCTATAATATAGCTATAACTAAAGTAAGCCTTTTCTTCTTTACTTATAAGTATTATATTAACTTAATACTTATAGTTTAGTTTATACTAAAGCTAGTAAACTTATATAAGTTAGCTACTAATAAGTTTATTAATAAACTTAAGTTAACTATAGAGCTAGTATAAGCTACTATTATAGTAGCTTAATAGATAATAGAATAATTAATAAATACTAAGAGAATACTAGCTAAACGCTATAAAGTAAGTAATAAAGTTTAGTTATTATTAGTAAATTTCTATATAGAACAGCTCTATAAAAAGTTAAACTAGTTATACCTAAAGTATAAAATAACTAAAGTAATTTTACTAACTATAGTTAAATTAAACGTTCTAAGTAAGGTTTATAACTATTTCTATATTAGCTTATTACACTATACTATAAATAACTTACTTTTAAGCTAAAAAGTTAATAACTTTTAACTACTACTTATTTTTAAAGATAGAGAGGATAAATAAGAGGTTAAGTCTATTCTAATAGTATAATAGAAATATATAGGTAGAAAAAGGCGTTATAAGGTATTAATTAAATAGATAAAATATAGCTAATCTACTTAAGAACCTCTATAATCTTTATAAGATAACTAAGTAGTTAATAAGTTTAAAGAGAAATATAGCCTTATAGATAAAAATAATAGTAACTTCTAGTATATATTATTATAAATATATAATAATAAGTAAATAGAGGTAGAATATAAAAATAATAATAAAGTAAGTTATAATTAAAAAGTTAAAGAGAGATAAAAAACTCTATTATAGTATAAAGCTATAGAAGAGTATAATAAAGCTAAAATAAGCTTAAGATAAGTGAATAATAGATAAAATAAAAACCTCAGAAGTAATCTCTTTATTTCTTCTACTTAGTATAAATAGTAATAATAGTATTAATAAACTAAAAAGTAGTTAGAATCTATAAATAGAAATAAAATAGAGGTATAATAAACCTTATAGAGGACCTTAGCTATATCTAAGTAAGCTTAGATAAAATAGTATAACTAGGCTTTATTAAGCTTAACTAGGAGAAATATTAGAGTAGTAATAATAATAAAAATACTAAAAATAAGAGTAACTAGAAAACTAATAGAAAGTATAAAAGAAGTATTAGCACTAGTAGTAGCCTTAATAGTAACCTTAGCGATATACTTCTCTTTAGCCTTAGTGTAAATCTTATAGCTTTAGATAGAGATAGTATAAAGAAGCTCTATATAAGCCTTAATTTATAGGAGAAGCTAGTAGAAGAGTTAATATTTATACTAAAACAGTAAAATAATAAGGATTTACTAAAGTCTATTTATTAACACTATAATAAATAAAATAATTATAGCTAAGAAAAGTAAACTCCTTATAGTAGTAAATAATACTTTTATTACTCTAGTAGAACATTAACTTTATAAGATTAAAATAGTAGGAAAGTAGTATATATATTAATATAAATAGACTTAATAAACTTATTAGAATAGTAGATATAATAAATAATATTACTTAAAAAATAGTTAGTTCTATAATAATTAGAAAGTAGCTAACTAATATACTTCACTTAAGGATATTATAATAAGCTATAATATTACTAAATATCTTAGCTTTAGCTATAGTAGATATATATTTTAAATAGAGGACCTAATAAATAGATCTTTAGGTTTTATCTAAAGAGATATTACTAAATATAAACTAATACTTATAAAAGCTTTAGTAAAACGTTAGAAGAGTAATAAATAAGTAGCTAGAAGATATATAATAATAAGCTTCTATATAGTAAAGTAAGTAAAGAGAGACTAAAAGAGGTTATAGAAAAAGTTATCCTTAAAGTTAAAGTCCTTAAAAATAGACTTCTTAGTACTAAAAAGGCTAATAGACTTAGAGTAGTTAGAGAGTAAGTTCTTAAAGTTAATAAAAAGAAGAGACTCTATCTCCTTATTAGAGTTAGAGAGAATAAGCTATATAAAGTTAATTATAGTGAAATAGTAGAGAAAAGATAAGTAATAATAAATAAGAAGTAGCGCTATCTATAGAGGTTAAGTAAATAGTAGCTAGATCTATATAAGTTAATAATTAATAGAGATTTAAGTTTAACTAACTTATAAAGTAAACAAACTAGAAGTATAATAGAAATATAGCTATAATAATAATAAGTTAGTTAAATAATAGCGTAGAAAAATTAAGTAATTTACTACTATATAGATTAGTAAGAGAAAGAAAAACTAGAAGTAAATTAAGCGTAAAAAATCAAATTATTATATTATTTATTTATAAAGTATAGTATAGTTAGTAGTTTAAATTAATAAAGCTTTAAGCCTACTTTTAGCTTATACTAACTACTTTTAGCTTATATTTAACTTACGCTTATATAAAAGCTAAAGGGGGGGGTATATATTATAGACTACACTTACTTATTATATCTAGGTATTACTATAGACCTATAGAAATTCTACTCTTAGCGACTATATTTATTTAATAAGCGCCTTATACCTATTTTTCCTCTATATAAGGAGTATCCTAGAAACTTCCCTCTTTTAGCTTAAATTACTATAATTAAGGCACCTCTAAGTTAAACAAACTACAGGCCAGCCCCTCACACTAGTTTTATAGATAAATATAAGAGAAAAAGTAGTAGTAAAGTAGTTAATAATACTACTAAGAGTAATAATAATAAAAAGAATAACAAACAAAATAAAAACTAAGAAAATACTAATAAGAAAAATAAAAATAAAATTAATAAAAAACCTTAGAAAGAATAGAAAGGTTTATACTATAAAAATTATAAAAAAACAAACTATACTAAAGAAAACTACGCTTTTCTATATTCTAAAAAAGCACTTAACTAGTAGAAAAAGCCCTCTACTAGTATTACTAGTACTAAAGATAAAGAAAAAGAAGTAGTTAATATAACTACTTTAAAAGAAATTACTCTCTATATATCTATAAATAATTCTAAAAATCCTATAGATTTAATGAACTTATTTTCTAATAAAGAAGAAGAAGATATTCTCTTTAAGAATATAAGCTATACTACTCTTAATAATAATATAAATAATACTGATAATTCTTTTCTAGGTTATTTAATTAACTAATCTATTATTAAGGAAAAAGGAAAAGTAAAGAGTTATAATAATAAGAATAGAAATATAGTTAATATTTATATTAATACTATAGTTACTATTTATATCGTTAATAACTATAACTTATTGGAAAATTATAAAAAGATTAATAAAACTATAAATTAGGGAGAAATAAAGACTTTTATTTCTAAAATAAAGAGTAATTTAATAATATATCTAAATAATAATACTATAATACTAAAAGACGTTTATTATATACTTAAACTAAGTATTAATCTACTTAGTTAATCTAAATTAGATTCCTTAGGTATTACTTCTATTATATAGAAATAACCTATTTTATATAATATTAATAAAGATTGTATTATTGCTATAGGGGTAAAGAGAAATAACTTATATTTCTTTTAATTTCTTACTAATAATATTAATAACTATATATATAATACTATAAATAATAGTATAAATAATAATAATAATAATAATAATAATAATAATAGCCTCTAACTATAGCATAAACGTCTTAGATATATGAATTTACAAACTCTTTTAAAAATAAAAAATAATATAACTATAAATATAAATATAAATAATAATAATATAAATAATAAATTACAGCCCTATAAAGCCTATTTTTAAAGCAAATTTATAATAAAGGCTAGTAAACCTTAAGTTCATAATAAAAATCTAGATTATCTAGATTATATAACTTTAGATTTATATAAGCTTATAACGCCTACTATATATAATAAATATTACTATTTTATTATCTTTATAGATAAATATTCCTATTTTATATAGGGAAAATTACTTAAAAATAAAGAGAAGTATACTATTAGTAAAGCCTTTCTTCAATTTTAAGCTAAAGTAAATAATAATAATAATAATAAAAAAATAAAAGAAGTATCTATAGATAGAGGTATAGAATTTAATAATTATCGCTTTAAATCTATATATATTTAAAGTAGCATAATATATAATAAAAGACCTCTTTATATATATAAACCTAATAGTTTTATAGAGCGTACTATATATACTATAGTTAATAAAATAAGAACTATACTATATAATTTAGGTTTACTATACTACTTATAGAGTAAAGCTTTTTATACTACTCTTTATATATATAATAAAACTCTTTATAGCTCTATTAAGTATAAAACGCTTTATAAAATAATAAATAATATAAAACCTAATATAAATAATATAAAAGTATAACGTAGTATTTACTACTATAAGAATAAAGATCTTTTTATAAAGAAACTAGACGTATAAGTATATTAAGGTTATATAATAAATTATAGATCTAATAAGTATAAGATCTAAGATATATAACTAAAAAGAGCTTTATAGTTTTAAAATATTAAAATCTTAGAAAATACCTTTATTTCTTATTATAAAAAACTTCCTTTAAGTATAAATACCTACTATAAAGATATAAATAGTAGTATTATACTAAATAATAATAGATATAATACTACCTAAAAAAGTCTATAAAGAGATATTTCTAGTTAATCTATTTCTTATAGGAATAATCCTACTATAAGTAGTGATATTTCTATAATAAATAACGCTCTTGTAAATCTAAATGATGAGACTAGTATTAATAATAACAATAATAATAATAATAATAATAATAATAATAATAATAATAATAATAATAATAATAATAATAATAATAATAATAATAATAATAATAATAATAATAATAATAATAATAATAATAATAATAATAATAATAATAATAATAATAATAATAATAATAATAATAATAATAATAATAATAATAATAATAATAATAATAATAATAATAATAATAATAATAATAATAATAATAATAATAATAATAATAATAATAATAATAATAATAATAATAATAATAATAATAATATAAATAATAATATTAATACTAGCAATAATAATATTAATACTAATATAATTAGTTTATATAATAATAGTATGAAAACTACTAGTATTAATAATAGAGAAATAAATAAATAAAAATCTAAGTTACTAATAGAGATTCTCTTTCTATCAGAAGAAGCTAAAAAAGACTATAAATAGGTTAATAATATAGTTTATAATACTAAAAGTGTACTATTATTTACTATAGTAGATTATTCTACTCTTAGTATTTATAAAATAAATAATAACATTTTAACTAATAATAATAGTATTATTAGAACTAGTATTATTAATAAAGCTTCTTATATTCTATTAGTTATTATATTAAATAAACCTTCTAATATATAGTAAGCCTTAAATTCTCCTTATAAAGATAATTAGATTTAAGCTATATAACTAGAAGTAACTTAAATAGAAGATATAAAAACTTAGGAAATTATATAAAAACTAGATAATATTTATCTATTAAGTAGTAAATAGGTATATACTATAAAATTAAAAGATAAAATAAATAATATCTATAAATATAAAGTAAGATAAGTTACTTAAGGTTATAATTAATATATTAGTATTAATTATTTAGAAACCTTTTCTACTACTTATAAACTAAAAAGCTATAGGTTTATAGTTATATTTACTATAAAAAAAGAATAAACCCTTCTATAGTATAACGTTACTATAGCGTTTATATATACTAATATAGATATAGATATATATATAATATTACTAATAGGTTTTTTATATAATAAAACTATAAATAAGTTAGAATTTAATTCTAATTATAACTATAAATTAAATAATAGCAAATATTGCTATAAGCTTTTTAAAGCTTTATATAGGTTAAAGTAAAGCCTTAAACTATAGTATAACTATTTAAAAGCTATATTAATAAAATTAGGATTTATTATTTTACTTTATAATAAAGTAGTATTTATACTAAATAAAAATAACTATAAAGCTATAATTTATTATTATATAGATAATATGCTTTTAGTAGCTAATAATACTGCTACTAGTAACTATATATATAGTAAACTAAGGTAATATATAAAAATATAACTATTAGGGGAGCTTAGTACCTTTTTAGGCTATGAGTTTAAGATAGATTAACTTAATAAGTCTTTTTTTATATATTAAACTAAATATATAGAAAGAATATTAAATAAATATAATAAAACTAATATAAATCTATCTTTAACTCCTATAAGAGATAATATAAAATTATATATAAATAAATATACTACTATAAAAGAAGAAATATTATAATTTTAGTAGTAAATTAGAGCTTTAATATATCTAGCTCTAAAAACTAGGTATAATATTACTTAAGTAGTTATAATATTATTAAGATATATAATAAACCCTTTAAAAGAGTATTTTTTAGCTTTAGATTACTTATAGGGATATATAAATAATTTTCCTAAAAAAGGAATATATTATAATTACAATAATAATATAATATAGGATTTAATAGATTATTTAGACTCTAATTAGGCTAGAGACCTAAATAATAGAAGATCTATATTAGCTTATATATTTTGCTAGAGATTATATAATATAATATCTTATAGCACTATAAAATAAAAAACAGTAGTACTATTTACTTATAAAGCTAAATATATAGCTTTAACTAAAGTAGTAAAAGAAGTCCTATATCTATATAATAGTTATAATTTTAATTTAATTAATCTAGGTTTTAAAACTATAAATAAACCTAAGATTTTTATAGATAATTTAGTAGCTAAAAAGCTAATTAAAAATCCTAAATTTCATAAAAAATCTAAGTATATTAATATAAAATATCATTTTACTAGAGAATCTTTATTAAATAAAGATATAATATTATTTTATATAAACTCTAAGTTTAATATTATAGATATATTAACTAAGCTTTTAGGTAAAGTTATATTTAATAATATACTTAATATAATAAATATTAATAATAATAAAGAAAATAATAATAATAAAGAAAATAATAATAATATATATAATAATAATAACTATATTAAAGAAATAATATACTAGTTTTTCTCTTACTTTTTTACCTATAAGGTTATTTTATAAGAGTTTTTTAACTAGTTATAAATATATTATATATTATAGGAATACTTTTCTTATTTTTCCTATAGGGTTTTTAAGCTTTTTATACCTATAACGTATATATATATTAAATAAGTAAGCTATATACTATAAATCAACTATATATACCTTAAGGGGGGATGTTAACATATAACATTCTTTTATAATAATAATAATAATATAAGAATAATAATAACGCTTAACTTATTTTAATATTCTATAATAAATAAATAAATAACGTTTAAGGTATAAAACCTTATATAAAAATACTCTATTTATTATACCTTATAACTATAATATTAATTATATAATATATATACTTATATAAGTACCTTATATAATTAGCAGTTTAGTAGGTTATATTTTAGGTTATCTTTCCCCTCACTTTACTTTACTAGAGGATATAACCTACTAACTATATTAATAGGAATTATTATAATATATCACTTCTTTTATTATTATCTATATAATTAAATACTCTTTAATGCTTAAGATTATCACTTTTTATCATAATATAAGCCTATCTATAACCTTATACTATATAGGCGTATATACTACGCCTCTATATATGCTTATACTTATACTAATAGTTATTCTACTATTAATAATAGCTAGAAAAGCTTATATTTTACTTATTACTATATTATTCTCTTATTATAGCTATTATAGTTCTTTATAAATTAGTAAATAGCTAATAACTACTCTAGCTAGAAGTATTACTAAACTAGAATAGCTAGTATATTATTCTAACTAAAGTAACTTATTATTACTAAGTTATAGTACTTCTAAATTAACTATATTTAGAAAATATTCTAAAAGTAGTTTTTTATTTATTAATTCTAATATTTAGATCTAGTTTCTAAATATTAATTAATTAAAAGCGTTTATATTATACTTAGTAATTTATAGTTTTAAGCTTAACTAGAAAGAGAAGCTTTAATCTTCTTATTTTATTACTTAATAAGTATTTTAATATTAGATATTATTTACTTATACTTTATTCTAAGTATACTATAGAGCTAGATCTTTAAATATTATTATAATAGAAGCTTCTACTATAGTTAACTTATATACTTTTCTAAAAGTAGAGTTAGAAATTATCTATATTATTTTTCCTTTTTCTTATTTATTTTTCTAACCTTCTAAAGTATTTTATTTATAACGTAAGAGTATATTAAATATAGCTATAAAATAGCTTAGTTAGTATTTTAAATAAAAGTTATATTTTAATAACTATTCTACTTAATAACTCTAACGCTCTATTAAATACTACTTTTATATAAAGTATTTAAAACTTTTATAGTTAGTTAAAACTATAAACCTAAAATAGCTTTTTAATTTAGTATTCTATATACTTAAATAAGTAATTACTACTAATAGTTTCTTATTATAAATTAAATAGTTATATTAAGTAGAAATAAGCTTTTATAAGTAAAAAGTAATAAAATAGTATTATCTTTATATATTTTCTTGAGTTGATATACTTTTTAAAGTAAACTTTAAGTAATCTATTTTAATAGTTATTAGAACTTATAAGTTAAAATAATATAGTACTAATATAGTCTAAAAGTAGTATTTAAGCGTTTAGAACACTTCTTTCTATTCTTTATTTTAAATAAATAATACTTTCTTTTTTATAAAGAAAGTAAGAAGCTTTATAACTTCTAAATACTTTAATATAAATATTTAATAATAATTAGTAAACCTTAAAAAGCTTTATAACTTTTTTATTAAAGTAAACACTTTTTACTTAATAATTACTTATACTTTCTATTAATATATAATATTCTTTTATAATAATAATAATAATATAAGAATAATAATAACGCTTAACCTACTTTAATATTCTATAATAAATAAATAAATAACGTTTAAAATATAAAGCTTTATAAAAAAATACTCTATTTATTATACTATATAAATATAATATTAATTATATAATATATATATTTATATAAGCATTTTATATAATTAGTAGTTTAGTAGGTTATATTTTAAGTTATCTTTTCCTTTATTTTTCCCTACTAGGGGATATAACTTACTAACTATATTAATAGAAATTATTATAATATATTACTTCTTTTATTATTATTTATATAATTAAATGTTTTTAAATACTTAAGATTATTACTTTTTATTATAATATAAACCTATTTATAACTTTATACTATATAAGTATATATATTATACCTCTATATATACTTATATTTATACTAATAAATTATAGGTTTAGTTTAGAAATAACTTCTATTCTTATTACTTCTTTACTTCTCTTTTATTTATTTATAAAGCTTTATTTTTATTTAAAAGTTATATATATTAAAATTTAATTTTTTAAATACTTTTCTATTTATATTACTTTTATAAAACTAGAAATACTAATTAGATTAGTTATTTAGTTCTATAAGATTTATTTTCTTTAAATCTATATATTAAATCTTATTTAAATTAATTATACTTCTATTAATTTTCCTCTAAGTAAATAAACTTTTATTATTATTTTATTTAATTTATATTTCTTAGATTATCTTTTTAAACTATCCTCTAAGCTATTATTAATTTAGTTTAAATTTATATTTATAGCTTAATAAACCTTTTCTTAACTAATTTACTATATAGGATATATATCTCCTTAAGTAGATATAAGTCTAACTAAAGAAGATATTAATTAAAAAAAAGAATTAAAACTACTCTTTTTTATAAATTAAACTCTTAATTTTTAGGTTTATAACTATTATAACTTTATTATAAGAACTACTATATTATATATATAATAGCTTTTTAGTTAATAGCTTTACTATTATTAATCTTTTATAAAGTTTATAACTATATATTATATCTTATTAAAGTAATAATAACTAATTTTAAAGTTTAGTTCTTTAAGCTTATTAACTTAGAGAACTATAAAGTATAAACTATATATATTAAAGTTCTACTATATAGTAAAAATATTACTATAGACTTTATTAAGTTTATTTCTTCTAATAATAAAGATACAAATTATAAAGCTTTAAGTTATATATAGTTATTCTATAATAATAAGCTTCTAAGGGTTATAAAAGATAATAAAGATATTTATACTACTTAGGAATATTTAAAAGCCTTATATAAACTTATAAGGTTTATAAATAAGTTTTTAACTTATAAAAACTTCTTTAATACTTCTTTAAATAACTTTAATTCTATAGAAGAATATATAAATAAAATAAAAGAACTTATAGATAACTTATCTTATAATAAGCTTAAATTACCTAATTAAGTAATTATAGTTTATATATTTAATAGTCTAAATAAAACTTATTAAGCTTTTATAACTTTTATAATCTAGTTTTTTAAAATTAATCTTACTACTTATAACTTAAACTCATTATATATTAGTTTTATAAATAAATATAAGAGGAAAAGTAGTAGCAAAGTAGTTAATAATACTACTAAAAGTAATAATAATAAAAAGAATAAAAAATAAAATAAAAACTAAATAAATACTAATAAGAAAAATAAAAATAAAATTAATAAAAAACCTTAGAAAAAATAGAAAAGTTTATACTATAAAAATTATAAGAAAATAAACTATACTAAAGAGAACTAGACTTTTCTATATTTTAAAAACGTATCTAACTAGTAGAAAAAGCCCTCTATTAGTATTATTAATACTAAGAATAAAGAAAAAGAAGTAGTTAATATAACTACTTTAGAAGAAATTACCTCCTATATATCTATAAATAATTCTAAAAGTCCTATAGATTTAATAAATTTATCTTCTAATAAAGAAAAAGAAGATATTCTCTTTAAGAATATAAGCTATATTGTTTCTAATAATAATATAAATAATACTAATAATTCTTTTTTAAGTTATTTAATTAACTAATCTATTATTAAAGAAAAAAGAAAAATAAGGAGTTATAATAATAAGAATAAAAATATAGTTAATATTTATATTAATACTATAGCTACTATTTATATTGTTAATAACTATAACTTATTAAAAAATATAAAACAATTAATAAAACTATAAACTAGGGAGAAGTAAAGACTCTTACTTCTAAAATAAAGAGTAATTTAATAATATATCTAAATAATAATACTATAATCCTTAAAGATATTTATTATATACTTAAACTAAGTATTAATCTATTTAGTTAATTTAAGTTAGATTCTTTAGGTTTTGCTTCTATTATATAGAAATAACCTATTTTATGTAATATTAATAAAGATCATATTATTACTATAGGGGTAAAGAGAAATAACTTATATTTCTTTTGATTTCCTACTAATAAGAATAATAACTATATATATAATACTATAAATAATAATATAAATAATAATAATAATATAAATAATAATAATAATAATAATAATAATAATAATAATAATAATAATAGCCTCTAACTATAGTATAAACGTCTTAGATATATATATTTATAGACTTTTTTCAAAATAAAAGATAATATAACTATAAATCCAAATATAAATAATAATAATATAAATAATAAATTGTAGCTTTATAAAGCCTGTTTTTAAGGCAAATTTATAATAAAAGCTAGTAAACCTTAGGTTTATAATAAGAATCTAGATTATTTAGATTATATAGCTTTAGATTTATATAGGCTTATAATACTTACTATATATAATAAATATCACTATTTTATTATCTTTATAGATAAATATTCCTATTTTATATAGGAAAAACTACTTAAAAATAAAGGGAAATATACTATTAGTGAAGCTTTTCTTAAATTTTAAGCTAAAGTAAATAATAATAATGATAATAAAAGAATAAAAGAAATATCTATAGATAGAGGTGTAAAATTTAATAATTATTACTTTAAAGTTATATATACTTAAAGTAGTATAATATATAATAAAAGACCTCCTTATATATATAAACCTAATAGTCTTATAGAGCGTACTATACGCACTATAGTTAATAAAATAAGAACTATACTATATAATTTAAGTTTACTATATTATTTATAGAGTAAAGCTTTTTATACTACTCTCTATATATATAATAGGACTCTTTATAGCTCTATTAGGTATAAAACGCTTTATAAAATAAAGAATAATATAAAACCTAATATAAATAATATAAAAGTATAAAGTAGTATTTACTACTATAAGAATAAAGATCTTTCTATAAAGAAACTAGACATATAAATATATTAAAATTATATAATAAATTATAGATCTAATAGGTATAAGATCTAAAATATATAACTAAGAAGAGCCTTATAGTCTTAAAATATTAAAATCCTAGAGAATACTTTTATTTCTCATTATAAAAAGCTTTATTTAAGTATAAATACCTATTATAAGGATATAAATAGTAGTATTATACTAAATAATAATAGGTAAAATACTACCTAAAAAAGTCTATAAAGAGATATTTCTAGTTAATCTATCTCTTATAGGAATGATTCTACTATAAGTAGTGATATTTCTATAATAAATAACGCTCTTATAAATCTAAGTAATAAGACTAATATTAATAATAAGAATAACAATAATATAAATAATAATATTAATACTAGTAATAATAATACTAATACTAGTATGATTAGTTTATATAATAATAGTATAAAAACTACTAGTATTAATAATAGAGAAATAAATAACTAAAAATCTAAGTTATTAATAGAAATCTCCTCTTTATTAGAAAAACCTAAAATAGACTATAAATAGGTTAATAATATAGTTTATAATACTAAAAGTACACTATTATTTACTATAGTAAATTGTTCTACTTTTAGTATTATAAAATAAATAATAACGTTTTAACTAATAATAATAGTATTACTAGAACTAGTACTATTAATAAAACCTTTTATATTCTATTAGTTATTATATTAAATAAGCCTTCTAATATATAGTAAGCTTTAAATTTTCTTTATAAAGATAATTAGATTTAGGCTATATAACTAGAAGTAAGTTAAATAGAAAATATAAAAACTTAGGAAATTATATAAAAACTAGATAATATTTATTTATTAAGTAGTAGATAGGTATATATTATAAAATTAAAAAATAAAATAAATAATATCTATAAATATAAAATAAAATAGGTTACTTAAGGTTATAATTAATATATTAGTAATAATTATTTAGAAACCTTTTCTACTATTTATAAACTAAAAAGTTATAGGTTTATAGTTATATTTACTATAAAAAAGGGATAGACCTTTCTATAGTATAATATTACTATAGTATTTATACACACTAATATAGATATGGATATATATATAATATTAATAATAGGTTTTTTATATAATAAAACTATAAATAAGTTAGAATTTAATCCTAATTATAACTATAAGTATAATAATAGTAAATATTACTATAAGCTTCTTAAAGCTTTATATAGGTTAAAATAAAGCTTTAAACTATAGTATAACTATTTAAAAACTATATTAATAAAATTAGGATTTATTATTTTAATTTATAATAAAATAGTATTTATACTTAATAAAAATAACTATAAAGCTATAATAAATAATATGCTCTTAGTAGCTAATAATACTACTACTAGTAACTATATATATAATAAACTAAAGTAATATATAAAAATATAACTATTAGAGGAGCTTAGTACTTTTTTAAACTATAAATTTAAAATAGATCGACCTAATAAGTCTTTCTTTATATATTAAACTAAATATATAGAAAAAATATTAAATAAATACAATAAAACTAATATAAATCTATTTTTAACTCCTATAAGAGATAATATAAAACTATATATGAATAAATATACTACTATAAAAGAAGAAATACTATAAGTTTAGTAGTAAATTAAAGTTTTTATATATCTAGCTCTAAAAACTAAGTATAATATAGCTCTAGTAGTTATAATATTATTAAGATATATAATAAATCCTTCTAAAGAGCATTGTTTAGTTTTAGATTACTTATAAGGATATTTAAATAACTTTCTTAAAAAGGAAATTTATTATAATTATAATAATAATATAATATAGGATTTAATAGGTTATTTAGACTCTAATTAGGCTAGAGACCTAGATAATAGAAGATCTATATTAGTTTATATATTTTACTTAATAGAAATATAGTTAATTTAAATAGGGTTTAGTATATAGATTTAAAGAAAATAAATCTCTTAGAACTAAATAATTAATCTAGCTAGTATTTCTAGTTTTATGAAAATAGTATAGATAGAAAAGTATTTAAAGGATTAATTTTTAGTATATATAATTTTTAAGTAAAGGTAGGGCGTTATAGATAAATAAAAGAGAGGTAAAGAAGTAGTAGGAATAGAGGTTGTTTCTAAACTAAGTTTATAACTTATTAGTATAAGTATAAGTATATATAGGGGCGTAGTATATATACCTATATAGTATAAGGTTATAGATAGACTTATATTATAATAAAAAGTAATAATCCTAAGTATTAAAGAGCATTTAGTTATATAGATAATAATAAGAGAAGTGATATATTATAATGATTTCTATTAATATAGTTAGTAGGTTATATCCTCTAGTAGGGAAAAGTAAGGGGAAAGATAACCTAAAATGTAACCTACTAAACTACTAATTATATAAGGTGCTTACGTAAGTATACGTATTATATAATTAATATTATAGTTATAAGGTATAATAAATAGAGTATTTTTATATAAGGTTTTATACTTTAAATATTATTTATTTATTTATTATAGGATATTAAAGTAAGTTAAGCGTTATTATTATTCTTATATTATTATTATTATTATAAAAGAATGTTATATGTTAATATAAATAATTTTCCTAAAAGAGGAATTTATTATAATTGTAATAATAATATAATATAGGATTTAATAGGTTATTCAGACTCTAATTAGGCTAAAGACCTAGATAATAGAAGATCTACATTAGCTTATATATTTTGCTAGAGATTATATAATATAATATCTTATAGTACTATAAAACAAAAAACAGTAGTACTATCTACTTATGAAGCTAAATATATAGCTTTAACTAAGGCAGTAAAAAAAGCCCTATATCTATATAATAGTTATAATTTTAATTTAACTAATCTAGGTTTTAAAGCTATAAATAAGCCTAAGACTTTTATAGATAATTTAGTAGCTAAAAAGCTAACTAAAAGTCCTAAATTTTATAAAAAATCTAAGTATATTAATATAAAGTATTATTTTGCTAGAGAATCTTTATGAAATAAAGATATAATGTTATTTTATATAGACTTTAAGTCTAATATTATAGATATATTAACTAAGCCTTTAGGTAAAGTTATATTTAATAATATACTTAATATAAGAAGAAATAATAACAATAAAGAAAATAATAATAATATATATAATACTAATAACTATATTAAAGAAATAATATATTAGTTTTTCTCTTACCTTTTTACCTATAAAGTTATTTTATAAGAGTTTTTTAACTAGTTATAAACATATTATATATATTATAGGAATATTTTTCTTATTTTTCCTATAGGGTTTTTAAGTTTTTTATATCTATAACGTATATATATATTAAGTGAGTAAGCTATATACTATAAATCAACTATATATACCTTAAGGAGGGATGTTAATATATAATATTTTTTTATAATAATAATAATAATATAAGAATAATAATAACGCTTAACTTACTTTAATATTCTATAATAAATAAATAAATAATATTTAAAGTATAAAACTTTATATAAAAATACTCTATTTATTATACCTTATAACTATAATATTAATTATATAATATATATACTTATGTAAGTACCTTATATAATTAGCAGTTTAATAGGTTACGTTTCAAGTTATCTTTCCCCTTACTTTTCCCTACTAGAGGATATAACCTACTAACTATATTAATAGGAATTATTATAATATATCACTTCTCTTATTATTATCTATATAACTAAATACTCTTTAATACTTAAGATTATTACTTTTTATTACAACATAAGCCTATCTATAACCTTATACTATATAGGCGTATATACTACGCCTCTGCATACGCTTATACCTATACTAATATATATAAATTATAAATAAATAATATTATTATTATAGAAAATAATAAACTAAAATATAAAATTAAATAGATTATTAACTACTTTAAAAGACTAAAAAGTTATTAATACCTTATTGAATAGAAAGAATATAATATAAAAATAATATATAGAAACTTATTAAAAACATTACTAATATAATAGAAAAACGTATAATCTACTAGTAATAATACTAAAAATAAAAACTACACTTATACTAATTAAACTAGTAATTACTCTAAAAACTTCTAATATACGTTATATTAGTAATATAGTTATAGCAATATATATATTGAGAAGGTTAACTATGTTTAAGGCTTTAGGCGTGTTGAACGCCCTAAAGGCTTTAAGGGCCTTTACTGCGTTTAACGCGCTAACTACGTTAATTATATTGAGCGTAGTTAGGGCGCCTATTACGCTAAAAGTAGTGAACGCTTTTACTATATTATATATTAATTACTGTGAATAAAAGAAAAGAGTGTTATCTATGATAATAGGTATAATTTCTATTTATACTTTATTATAGCTAATATAACTATATATAACTTAAACTCTGCTTTTATACGCTCTATTCTATAATTCTACCTTTACTAATGTAGCTTATAGTTAACTTCCTATTTATTTATTTAAATATATATGTCTTAAAGAAGGTGTTTCTAGTGTTAAATACTATTTAGATAGTGCTACACTTATTGAGGGTAAGAATATCTAAAGCCTCCTCTTTTTTATTATTATTTTTAATAGTAATAATATTATAGAGAAGGTTAGTAATACTAATATTATAGGTATTAGTTAGTTTATAATTATTAGTAAATACTTTAAAATAAGTAGCTTTAGTGTTAGTAGTAACTTTAGGGAAATATTTAATTATAAAACTTTTAATTACTATAATAAAAGTAATAAGGTTAGCGATTTTAGTGTGAAATGTATTTAAGTTTATGCTTTTATAGTACTATATAAATAGTATAGCTTTAGCTTTATTACTGTTAATATTAATAATGTTATAAGCTGCTTTTAGGTTAGTGTTTAATGCTTTAACTATATCTATAGTTAAATACTTAGTAGTATAGATAGCTAAGAACTTAACTTTTAATATAACTTTTATTATAAACTAGGGGTTAATAGAGCTAAATGTAGTATTAGTCTTAATGTGATTCTTAATAAACGCTTTAAGCGCTTTAATGAATATATAGGGGCTAAATATAACGTAAGTATTATAAAGAAGTATATATATTTTATTAGCAGCATAGGGAATAAGGTTATTAATAGTAATAATAGTGATATTACGCTAGTATTTATAGAATACCTCTTAGTTATTAATAGTAGTATTAAGCGTTTTAGCTAATTAATAGTAATTACTAGCTTTAAATGCAGCATTAAGGTTTAAGATGATAGTGTTTATAAATATATTAGATGTCTAGTTTATTTTAGGTATAGTAGGCGTCTAGGTGTTATTAACATTTATAGTAGTAGTAACCTTCTTAGAAAGTATAGTAATAAAGAGGTTGTTGAGGTTAGTAGTAGATATAGTATACTTATACTTAAAGAAAGTGTTAAAGCTTATGTAACTAAGTATTAAGTTAACTGTAGGCTTAGGTATAGATGTCTTTATTACTTTGTTTTTAGTGTTAATAGCGTTAATAAACTTAGTAATATTTATACTAACTTAGTTAAAGTTATTAGTATTATTAGATATTATTAAAGTATAAAGCTTATTATAGGCTTTACAAAAGCTTTTAAATAAAGTAGTAATAGTGTTAATATATTCACTATACACCTCTAAAGTCTTAGCTATAGATATAGAAGGCGTAGTGTTAGCTATTTTAACTTTACTAGCGTTCTTTATAGTGATAGTAGGCTTTATAGCGCTAATAACCTTAGTGTTAGTAGGTTTAACTATATTAGTATTAATAGAGATATTAATAAACTTAATACTAGTATTACTGTTATTATCTAATTTATTACTTTTAATATTAGAGAGGTTGCTATTAGTAATATTGCTATAGTTTTTAATATTAATAGGTTCTATAGAGGAAGGATAGTATTAAGAGTTTTAGGAGGTAAGGTTAATAGTATATTACTTATAAGGGGAGATAGCTAAAGGGAATTTTTAGTGGAATTTATTTAGCTTAGTAGGCTTAAGGTAATTAATGTTTACTACGTTAGTATTTATATAAATAATAAATAGGTGCTATAAGATGTTCTTATTATAATTATAGTAGTTCTACTTAAAGTTAATAGTATATTAGAAAGTAGTGAGGTTATAAATATAGTAAGTAGGCTTAATATAATCTTTCTCTTTAATATTAAATATATAGTAGTATATAAGATTAAAAATATAAAGAAAGTGAGGTTTATTATTCTTTATATAGTAACTATTTAGCTAATACTAAACCTTAGGTATAAATATGTTCTAATAATAATATACTTTAAATAAGATAGAGGTATTAGCTGTATAGCTAGTATTAAAAGTGTTAAAAGGTATTAATAGTAATAATTATAATAAACAGAATGAAAATAATAATAGTATTAATAGCTAAAGATTACATAATATAAGTATAGAATATAAAGATGTTATATATATAGAAGAGAAAGGTATTAATATTATATTAAAAAGGATAGTAGTAATAAATATAGTAGTTACTTAGTAATATATTTTTTTTTATATAAATAACTAGTTACTCTGATTTTTACTATTAGCTAATAGTTTAAAATAGGAAATAAATTTTAAGTAAAAATAGTAGTTAAAGTTATAAAGGTTTTTATTTACGCTTATTATAGTAAGGGTAAATATATTAGGTTATATATAGCTTTAAAGTGAGTATAAATAACTTATTATTAACTAATAATAGATGTTTTATGCTATATTTTGTAGCTATAAAGACTGAATAATATGTTTTGAATAATAAATACTTTATTTTAGATTAATACTTTATTAATTAGGTTTTTAATTTAGATTTTTTTTTAGTTTTTCTCTTTTATATACTAGTTATTTAGGTCTTTCTCTAGGTTTAAAGGATTATTCTTTTAAACTAGTAGTTAGTCTTTAAGCTTAAGCTTATTAGTATAGTTATTCTATTTTATACTTATATTTTTTAAAAGTAGAAATAAGTTTATTTATATTTATTATATCTTTATCTATTTATATAGTATAAATAGGTAGATATTCTTTCTATTTAATTAAGTATTAAACTTTTCTTTAAGTAGTTATTTACTTTTTAAAAATACTTTTAACTTTAAAATATTTATATAATTTAAGCTAATATATATCTTTATCTTTTTATATATTAATAAAGCTATAGTAATTATTTTACTAATTAAAGGAGTTAGTACTAAGTGTTAATACTACTATAAGTTAAGTTATTAATATCACTAGATATATATTTATATTTAGTAGAACATCTAGATAATAAGCTAATTTATTAATTTAGTTAATAATCTTAAAAAGGATATATTAATAGCTATACTTTAACGTTAAGCGTCCTAATAGAAAATATTCTAATTTTATCTTAAAGTATATTTAATCTTTTAGTTTAAATATAATAGAGCAGCGTTTTTTATTATAGTGTTTCTTTATATAAAGCTAAGCTATAGTAATTAAGATTTTTACTTTTTTTTAGAATATTTTATAGTTAAGTTTTAGATTTAAGTTTCTTAAGATATTTAAAGTGTTATTTATATTTATATTATAAAGAATTTAATTTAATAAGTAGCTAATTATTTAGAAGTAGGTATTATTTAGATTATATTAGAGATTAAAAAGTAGTTTATTTTAATTACTATTTATAATATTTAAAAAATACCTAATAGCTAGTTTAATAGTTTAGTTTTTTCTTTTTAATATTCTATTAATTTATAAATAATATATAATTGAAAACTTCAGCTTAGTATTAAGTTTAGTTTAAAGTAATATCTAAAATTTTAATAAGAATTTATAATTATAGTTTAAAATAATTACCTTAGGAATTCTTTAGTTTCTATATTAGAGTTCTTAAAAAAGTAAATATCTTTAGATTTCAGTAGTATATATTAAGTATCCTAAGATAAGTAATATTATTTTTAAGAATTTATTATTAACTATAAAAATAGTATTAAGTAATAAGAAGTTTTTTTATTTATAACTAGAGTATTTTAATAGTATTTTAAGAAGACTAATAATAAAGTCTATTATAATAGTATGAAATAAAATAAGTAGTATTGAAATTAGTTATATAGTTTCTAATAGTAGTTAATAATTAGTACTAAATGTTTTATAATAGGAATAGTTTTAAATATATACTTTTATTTAGTAATATAACCTTTAAATATAAAAGTTATTATTTAATGCTTTTTATATTTATTGCTCTCTAAAATAATAATAATTATTATAAGCCTCTTTAATTAATAGTATTACTATTTCTTTTAGTATATAAAGTTATTACTTAAGGTTATAGCAATTAATATAATAAAGGAAGCTATTATATATAATAAAGTTAAGCTTAATATTATCTTATTAGTTACTTAATATATTATATATTTTCTTTTACAATTTTGATTTTTTATATACTTAGATAAGTTTAGTTTTAAAATTATTATTTAATAAAGCTTTAGTTATAAAATTAACTTCTATTAGTATATTATTCTATATTTTATTAAGTTTACTAATATCTTTTATTAATATTTTAGTAGTTAGCAAACATAATAAGGTGTTTACTATAATGTTAGATATTCTTAAGATATAGTAATATACTAGTAAGAATTAGCTAAAGTATTTAAATAATAGAGTAAGATATAAGTTTAACTTTATTTTATCTTTAGTCTATAATAATATTTACTTAACTATATTATAAGTTACTAAATAGTTAGTAAAAATAATTATAAGTTTATTATAAGATAATTATATTAATAGTTTAGTCTTTTTAACTACTTATATTAGATAGACTACTTTAAGTTTAATAGACTAATACTTTTATTTAGCTATATTAAGCGCTTTATTTATATAGGTAATAGGTAGTATATCTATTTATTTAATAGTATTATAAGGTTTTTAAATAATACTATCTTTAAGTTAGAAAATTAAGGCTAAATATGTATATTCTTTTGAGGAATTAAGCTGAATAAATAACTATTTATTAGGATTATAGTGAAACACTATATTATTATTTATTAAAGTGTTCTTAATATTATTAAAGCTTGCGATTTCTTCTTTAGTTAGAATAAAATAAGTGTTTTAGTAGAATATTTTTCTAGCTGCACTTTTATTTTTGCTTTATGCGCAAGCTTGCGCTAGTAATAAGGTTGTTTGTTTTTATAGTAGTTATATATAATTACTATATTATAGTATAATATATTAAAGAAATCTTATAGCTTTAATCTAATATTTAAGTTAATAAAGGTTATATAAGTATTTTATCTTTATAATAGTATTAATATAGTTTTATATATTAGATAGGCTAAAGATATTAATAGTAAATCCTAATAATTTAATAAATAGATATCTAATAAATAACTTTTAAGTAGATAGTAATAGACTAATATTTAAAAACAGTTTAAAAATAGCATTAAGATGTTTTAAGTAGCTTTTAAGGTTAGTTAATGCTATTATAATATTATTAATAAAAGCATATGTAAACTCTTTATAAAGCTACAAAAGCTTATTTATAATATATTAAGCGTATACTAGAGAGTTATAAAAACCTATAAGTACGACTTTTAACTGCTTTTAGCTTTAATAACTGATAATTATAAAGCGTTCTCTATATTTCTTCTTAATAAGAAACTAATAGAAAAATAATTAAGCGTTAATAACTATAATTTAAGCTTTTCCTCTTAAGCGTTTAATAATATCTTACTAGAGGAGCATTAGATATACATTTAAAACTGCAGCTTTATTTAAAGTATATAAATTAATAACTATTCAGTCTTTATATTTACTATTAATAATATACTATATTATAAATATAGAAGTTTTAAATAAAGTAGGTTTAAATTTCCTCTATTCTATTTAGTTTTAAGTATACAGCTTATTAAGAATAGTATTTATTAGTTTTTTATTTTCTTTACTTACTAGATATAAATGTTATTTTATATTTATTTTTTGCTAACTATTAATAAGTTTAATGCATAAGTATTAGTTTTCTAGAAGATTAATTAGACTTTAGTTAATCTAAACTTTAGGATAATATGAGATTACTTTTTTAAAGTATTATATAGCTTCTTTGCTACGATTATAGATATAAATATCTTTATTAGTAATAATAGTAGGTAGGCTTTTCAGCTTAGTGATATCTATTTTACTATTTATATTAATAGTTTTCTTATAAATATCTTCCTACTTTAGCGTAGGATTATCTTTAGTATTACTTTAAGCTATAAGAGATTTACTAAAGTTAGAAGCTAAAAGTTAGCTTTATTTAGTAGCTAACTACTTAAGTAATTAGACTAAAATAGCTAGTTTTTAATTTATAAAGTGAAAAATAAAATAATATATTAAGCATTTATTTAGTGATATTAATATAGCAGTTTGTAAATAATTATAAGTTTATAGTTTAATAAAACTATTAGATTTAAATAGTAATAATATTTTAAGTTTTATTCTACGTTTAATTTTTAAAAAGTAAGGAGCGTTATTAATAATAGGAATAAATAGTAAAGCGTTTATATATACAAATATATACCTTTTTTATTTTAAGCTGAACAGAAGGGATTTTATTTTAATTCTACTAGTATAGTAATTTAAAAAGTTATCTAATTATATAGTAGTATTATTACGTTAGTAGTAGTGCATATAGTAAAAGTCTTTATTAATACTTTAGAATAAATCTATAAAAGTATATAAAGATTGCTATAAGATAGAATGTAAATATAAGATTTAAAGTTTAAAATATTAATACTATTTAGAATATTAAAGTTTTACTTTATAAATAAACTAGCATTAAAGTATAATACTAGCTAGGTGTCTATTTATAGTTTAGTAGTTACTATATATTTACTTAGCAATTAACTATAAATAAGTATTAAGAAGGTAATTTATATAATAGTTTTTATACTTTCTACTTTTTATAGCTTAAATACTTTAAGTTGCTTAGTAATAACGTAAAATTAATAGAGATAGGTCTTATTAATTATAAATCTATCTGCATTAGTATTTATACAAATCATAATTAGCAGTCTGTTTTAGAAACTTTAGATAACAATTTTAGTATAAGTATACTTATAAGATTAAGTATTATTATGATGTTAAGGCTTAATAGGACTAATAATAATAGCGTTCAGCTATAGCGATAAGAGAGTTTAATATGAGAAGATGCTATTAAAATCTAAGTATAGTTTTACGTTATATAAATAAGTATTATATATATAGATTTTAAGGTTAGTTAATATAGAATTTAAAAATAAAGTAGCATTAAAGAGAAGGTATTTATTATTATAATGAAGAAGATATCTTAATATCTTTAGAGTGTAATCTTTATTTAGTTAAAATGAAATGTTAGCTTCATCTATACTTTTAGTATTATAATTATTTTTATTTTTATTATCTATACTAATAACTAAGTCTTTATTATAAGCTTCTAAAGCATTAATAGCCTTATAGTATTAGATATAATTATAATTATTATTATAAAATAGGTTATTACTATTAGTATTATTAATCTGCTATTTAAGTTTAGAAGTAGTATATATAGAGAGATATTTTAATACTTTTAAATATTAACTATATTAATTATGATAATTAGGTTAATATCTGCGTTTAAATTATACTTAAAGCTTTTTAGGTTATATTAACTTATTATAGGTTAATAGTAGTTTAACTAAGATATTTACAGCAGTTTTTATATTTCTAGCTAATATTAGACTAGAGATTTTAGACTTTTTTAGTTTTAAATAGTAAGAATAACAGCTTAAAGAGGACTTAGGTATTATTTCTAATATTAAATGTAAAGATATTATCTCTATATACCTGCTTTTAGTAGTTAATAATAAAAAGTTGCACTATGATTTTTTAGTAACTATTCTATATTAATTTAGCATTATACTTTACAGGCTAGCTATAAATTTGTTATAGTTAGTTGATCTATTAAGCTTTAGAATACTTATAATAAGCTTAGCGTCTATTTTATTATATATTATAGATAATTTCTTTACTTTAGACTCTTCTATATTGTAGTAAAGTTAAGCTATTTTAGTTATTTAGTAGTAGATATTATAATAGTTATAAATATCTCTTAAGGTGTATTATTTTTTAAATAACTGCGCTTTAGTAAGTTTATATAGAAGGTGAAATCTTCTAAATAATAATTCCTTTTATTATTTAATTTTAATCTAAAGGTTTTTTAAAGCTAACTTTTTTTTAATTATTAAGTTAGCATAATATTAATTTAATATATAATGAAGTAATATTTAGTAGAGATTTAAAACTACTATAGTTAAGTTACTATTATTAGATTTAATATAGCTATTAATAGCGTTAATAAAGCAATATATATTTTAGTAAACTGTTTTAGAACTTCTATTAATATAGATATTATTAACTTTATTATTATATAGAAGTAGATTAAATAAGCTAATTATATCTATCTTAAGACGTAGAAGTAAACGTTTTATATTATCTATAGGAGAGCTAGATAGTATATAGATAATATAGTTTCTATTTAAAGTAATAAGTATAGATAGAAAGTTATAATTAATAAATATTCTATTATTAGACTATTCTAGCTTAATAGGTTTCTATTAAGCTTTAGAAGAGGGGTAGTTTAGTTAGTTTCTATTACTTTCTCTTTTACTATAATTTTTATTTTTATAGTTCTTCTTATTATTAAGATTATTTCTATTATTATTATTACTTAGATCTTTTTATAAAGTAGAGATCTATTTTATATCTTTAGTTTATTTTTAGATATTATTATTAAATACTAGCTCTTTTTTTTTAGTATAATTAATAAAGTAAGCTAAGGTTTAGAATAGATAGGCTAAGACTATTTTTAACTATAATAACTCTATATATTATTAGATTTTAGTATACTAGTTTAGCTTTAGCTAGAAGGAAGTTTAGTTATATAATAAATAGTATCTATTATTATAATAGTTAATTATTCTAATAATGTAATTAAGGTTTTAGTAGTTAAATTAGGCGTTAATAGTTAATTACTTAGTGTTTCTAACTTTAGAAGTAAGGATTCTAAAATACTTAAGAATTTTTATCTAAAATTAATATATTCCTCTAAAGTTAATAAAACTACTGTTAATTTTTGATTTTAAAATAGAATGTTAACTAAATATTGAGGTTTTAAGCTTTTTAGTTTCTCTATATAGCTAGTATTTAAAGTTTTATAACCTTCTATCTTTTTGTTATTACTAAAAAGTAAAGTGAGGTTAGGTTTTTATCTTAAGGCGTTTTTAATTTTAATATATCTTATGTAATATAGCGTATTAAAATAATATTATTATTTAACTGAGTTAGTAAATATGTTAGAATTATCTCTCTAAGTTTTTAATATTTAGTCTTTAAGTTTTATAGTATTAATATAAGTTTTTTTTTTTAGGTCTGTAGTTTAGATTTATCTATAGCGGTTTGTTATATAGCATTTAAATCTCTTATAAGCTATAGCTAAAATTATAGCTTATATACTAAAGTTGAGTAGTAAATATTTAGTTAGAGTAAGTGTTTTATAAAACTTCTTTAGGTAGTTTTTATAAGTAGTTTAGAAGTTAGTAATTGTTATATAGCTAATAGGCTTAAGTAATTTAGCTTTAAAGTTTTCTACTATTTTAAGATTAGTTAATATTATTTAAGGTATAATAGTGAGGTTTTACGTCTCTTTAAGATATTTTTAGTTAGAGAAAGAGTTTAATATGATATTATCATTATTTAAGCTTTATAGGATTAGCTATACGTTAAAACTTAATTATTAAACTTAATAGGGTTAACTGTTAATATAAAGTTAGCTGTCTTCTTTAATTTAAGAGAAATAGGTAACTGTTAAGGTTGTGCTACTAATTAATATGCATTACATTAGTAATATAGTTATAGCAATGTATATATTAAGAAGGTTAACTATATTTAAAGCCTTAGGTATGTTGAACGCTCTGAAGGCTTTAAGGGCTTTTGCTGCGTTCAACACGCTAACTGCGTTGATTACGTTAAGCGTGGTTGGGGCGCCTATCATGCTAAAAGTAGTAAACGCCTTCACTATGTTATATATCAACCTCTAGCTACTTATAAATTAAATATCTTTATAAATATATCTACTTACTAATAGAGGTAGATTAACTAAAATAAAGAAAGCTACTTATTTAATTAGAAATACTAGAGGCTAACTAAAAAACCTTAGAAAACCCTATATTTAAAAAAATACCTAAATTTATAATATTAATACTTAAAGAAAACTACTCTACTTTATTAAGAGTATTTTATAATAATAAATCCTCTATTACTTAAGATTTCTATACTTTAATAGTATACTCTTCTACTTCTTATTTATTAATAGATTATATTTTATAATAAATTAAATCTAAACTATACTTTTTTTAAAAACTTCTTATACTTATAAAGATAAAATAAATAACCTAAAGTAGTAGCTAGTTAAATCTATAAAACTTCTAACACCTCTTTAGTTTTCTCTTCTTTTTACTCTACTTTGTTTTATTTATTAAAATAATTTTACTATAATTAATTAGCTACTATTAGAAATAAGATATAAAAATATATTAGCTACTTATAAGTATTTACTATATTACTACTATTATAGTTTAAAAATCTACACTTAATACACTTACTATAACGTTTTAAGTTAGTAAAACATAAGACAGCTTGCCTGCTTTTAGAAACAGCGGTCCTGACATGCTATTTTTGGCACCTGCTACATTAGGTAATTCTCAGCTATGCCATCAATTGCTGTTTTTGCTATCCCTTAAATCAGCGCCTGCTCTGCCTAATACGCTAATATACCTTAAAGTTCCCTTTATATATTTCCTTTTTCGTAGCATTGCTTTGCGCTATTTTTATATTCTACTAACCTCAGCTATATCTACACTATAACATTCGCTCTTTGTTAACATCTGCTTAACTTCTATTAGTAATAATAAACCCTATAATAAACTACAGCTTTTCTCGCTATTAAAAGGTTTAGGTATCTGTTTTCTACTACCTATACCTATTGTCTTAATGTTAGGTGCAGTATGCTCTATATAGTAAGCTTTAGTGTTCTCCTACTGCAATAGTTGCTAATTCCCTCAGTATTTTACTAATTATAGTAGTCTTATTAACCCTCTTCTACTGCTTTATGCTTTACTAATTTTGTTAATAGTTAATACTGAGAGCTTAAACACTCTAATAAAACGCTTAGGGATCTTATTACTTACTCTTGAGGGTTATTCTTACTATTTCGCTGTATCTGCTTTGCGTTACTATCTGACCTAAAATTGCCCTTTTAGGTAATTTGAGAACTTAAGGAAGATTATAGGATTAGCCTTAGTCTGAGGTGCTATATTAGTTCTTACAAATGCTTTATTATAGGTGTGCTACTGTAGAGAAAAGCTGCTAGTACCTCACCTCACTCTTAGAACTAAAATTACTGCTTCTAGTAACTTTAGAACTTAGTAAGAAGCGTAAGATATGCCTACAGCATGCTATGTTAAGTATCATAACAAGCGCTTATGCTGTTCTTAATAGTTCTTCCTCAGGTAAAAGGAGGTAGGTCTTAAGCGAGAAGTTGCTATATCTAGTAATTTCTAAGCTTTCAACTTTATTAGTAGTTAGAGAGCAGTAAAAGTAGCTAGAAGTACTGCTTATTATAGAGGTTAGTATCTAGCTAGGCTACTAGTTAAAAAAAGATAAGCTCTACTTTACTAAGAGTCTTCTAAGCTCTAAGGATGTATTAATTAGAAGCTATAATAGCTTATGCTAATAGAATTTCCTTTTTAGGTAATTTACATTTTAACTATAGTCTAAACGTCTAGCTCACTTATTACTAGCAAAGTGCTACTAATAATAATAGCTTTATATATATAAAATAAAGTATACTAGCTAGGCTATATATACTTTGCAGCTATACTGTTAAATAATAGCTTAGTTATGCTATCCTTAAGACAGCTTCTTTCTTAGAGGCTTAGCTTATATAATATTAACTTAGATTTAAAATATAGCTTATAGAGAAGTATTATCTAAAACCTTAAGAATCAGCTTATACTAGTACTTAGAATCTCAGTTAGAGTGCAGTAATCTAAAACTGCTATAGAGTTATATAACTATTATGTTCTACTAGCTAGGATTGCATTCTTTATGGCATTCTTATAAAATGAGGAGTAGAAGCTTACTAATAAGATTATCCTATAGAGATACTTCTAAGCTATAAGTAGAACTGCTAGTCTATAAACCTAGACGTCTATATATTATTGCCTAATAAGATAAACAATTAGATATTGCTTTAGTATATTAGGTAGCTGCTAAGCTAGCTTTATAGTCTATAAAATTACCTAGAGAGGTAATTTTCATTTTAATTATACTGTTTAAGTCTACTTAGTTTACTTCTAATAAAGAGGTAATAACATCAGTTACTTTGCATATATGAGAAGGAGGTTGCTAGGAAATTAAGCACAGCTTATAGTGCTATTTTAAGGTGATATTTCTAATAGATTATGCGCTTAGCCTTAGAAAACCATAGCGTACTTCCTAGGTGAGGGAGCAGATAACTTCTCTTCCCCCTATATTAAGAGGCTAAGTTGTCACACTAGCTGATAAGTTAGCTAGGCTTAACAGAGGGCTAGGTTTAGCTAGATAAGCCTCTTTTAGTGTAACTATAAGCTTAAGAGTTTATATTAATAGATTAGTAACTATCTTAGTCTACTAACTATAATTTATACTGCTAAGATTAAACCTAGCTTGCTTTAAAGTTAGTGATATTGCTTATAGGACTTAGCTAAAGGCTTAAGACTGCAATCTTATACGTTTATAGTTATTAGTTAGCCTAATAAGTCTATAATTACTGCTATTTTAGATGAGGTGAAACTGCAATTACTAAGGGTAGAGAGCTTATTAGTGTATTAGAGGTATTAATAAAGCTTAAAAGAGAATATCACTCTATTTAGAGTACTATATGATAAAGGAGTTATATTACTATAGTATACTAAGTAATCTTAGCCTTAAGATCTAATATAAGTATAGAAGCAGCAGGCTTCTCTATAGGTTAGTAAGTAGAATATTTAGTCTAGCTATTATGCTTAGGAAAAGGGAACCTATTATAACCTAAACGTCTAATATGTTATATAACGCCCTTTTCTCCTTATTACTATGCTAGCTAGCTTATTTTAAATTATCTAATTTTTTTATACTAATAATAGTTAAATTATAGTTTAGACAGCTAGATATAGAGTTTATAGAAAGGCTTTATGAAAATAAGGAATGTAAATAGAAGAAGCTTATATAATTAAAATACTAACATGAGAGCAGAGGATAACTATATTAATTACACCTTCTACTAATAGCGTTCTTAATATAACTTAAACTAGATATTAAGACTTTTACTGTAATAGAAGCTTAAACTGTTAGCTATATATTAGGTATAGCTTTATTATATCTTACTAGGTTTTAACTTATAATAGATAGCTGATTTAAATAACTTTTATAGCATTAATAGCTTTAATTTCCATTTTATTAGAGTTAATTAGGGTGATAAAGAGATTAATATTATAAATAACTTAAGCTTTTTTATAACACTATTAGAGATAGGTGTTATTATAATAAAAATAACTAAATCTATCTCTTTAGATAAAATCAAATCATACTTAGAATTCTAGCTGCTTTATACACCTTAATTTGCCTAGCTTTATATAGAATAGAGTTCTTAAGAGGAGGAAAACGCTTCACTTAAGAAACTACTTCTAGTTTCTAGCCTAATAAATTATTTAATAGAGCAAATCTACCTAACAAGCTGCATTATTAGTAACTTAAATTTAGGTAAGAAACTAAAATTACAAATATAAAAGATTTCAAAATTAATATAAATCTATATAGCTTCTGCTAAGGATAAAGAGAGGAGTAAGAGCAGTAACACTTATAAAAGCTCTCATAATAATAACTTAGCAAATAATAATAGTAGTAGCTCTAATAAGGACTTCTATAGTGATGTTTGTTCTTAAGAGTTAGTAGTTCTAAGACTAAAACTTATAGATTGAGGTTTATTAGAAACTTCTATATTATATATTCTCCCTAGAAGTAATGCTATAGCATCTAACTTCATAGGAAGCCTGTTTTGTGTAATAAGCCCTATCTCTAGTTGCTTACTTAAGGTTCCTGTCGCTCTATTAGACAGTATAGCAGTACCTCATATAGATATTATTATAGTTTCTACCTCTTTCTTATGAGTTAGTAATACTACTACTAGCTAGAGGAAATAAGATTATAAAGTAATTGAAGATAGCTGTGAGAGCTATAATTATTACTTGCTTAAACGAAGGAGGTTATAAGATCCTAGTAGTGAGACAGTATTACTAGCTCTACTAGCTAGAACTTTATGCGCACTGCTATCTCAAGCTCTAATTAATAAACTAGGCAAAAGAGACCTCACCACTAAATTTAATAGACAGCTCTAGCGCTCCCCCAAAAGACAACCACAGCCTCACACAGCTAGCGCTATAAGCTGTGACAGTTACCCCTTACGCCCTAACAGACTACCTACGCTAAATGTAGATAATGTTTCTAGAAAAGGCAAGCTAGCAGGTAGATAACGAGGTTAATTGCTAATTATACTTAAAAGTGCCTCACCTCCCCCTAACTTCTCTTTAATTGAACCTAGTTCTCAAAAGTCTAAATAAGTTCTCTTTCCTTATGAAGTTACTATAACAAATGCATCCTCAGGTATATATTACACCTATAGCTTATCTACAGTATACTTGCTGCAGATAAGCAATACTATATAGACTCTAGCTGAGAGCAGCGCTAAGTTGTCTAGCAGTAGACTGGGAATAAACCTGCTTAAACTACTCCTTATATTTATTAAGGACTATGCAAAGAAGAAATTTCCACATAACATAAGTATAGGAAACAGCAATCCCTGCAGTATAATAAATTAGGATCTTATATTGAAAGTAATTGCTGAGATATTAGACTCTAAGATAGTTTAAACTGGCGAAAGCTCTAACGATAGCTTTGAGGATGAGAGCAATAGCAACAGCTTAAGTGTGAGTTCAAATCGTAGTAACAGTTCTAATGCTGCTGAGAAAAATGTTAGATAGCGTTAGCAACGCTGTTAGACATCTTTAGATGAATTAAGACTATATGTATAGGTTTAAGAGAAAAAGGAGTTGCTGTAGATTACTAGATAACTGCAGCAAAGCAAACAGGATGTTCTTTAATATTAGGCAATTATAAGGAAGCAAGATAAGAAGTTAGAAAAGAGGTAAACAAAACAGACTTATTCTAGGTTTATAATTAGCTTTATTTGCTACTCTCTTCTCCTTCTAGACCTTTTCTTATCTACTGCTTACTTTACCTCTCGCTATTATATCGCCTGTTCTAACTAGAAGGTCACCACTACCTACTACAACTAACGCACAGCATCCTATAGAGACTGTTGAGGTTCTAGCACTACTAATAATTAATAAGAAGTCTTATATTAAGTAGACTATATACCAACTCAAAAATTAAGCAGGCGTTGAAATAGAGCTAGAAGTTTAAGGTGGGAAAGAAGAACTACTACACCTATTAGCCTTATATAAGGGTTGCAAGTGGGTTTATTGCAAGGTTGATCTAAATAATAGAAGCAGTTATAGAGATCTCTATAAGACGCATAGTGAAGCCTAGCCTTGCAGCCTATATGGCACCAGCCTAACTTTATGCTGAAGAGCTAATAAGAAGACCAGCAAACTTACTACTGCTACGCTAATCTTAAATCCTTAGTGCAACTGTTATTAGGGCAACATAGATTATATCAGCATGTTAACAGGCTATAATGAACACCTTAATTTTATAAGTATTAAAGCCTGCCTTATTTTGTTTTTTATTCTCTATTGCATATTGCTCTCACTATAATAGAAGATAAGATCGCCTTTTTATAATAAAAACTTCAGAAAGAGCAAGCTTAACGCGAGGAAGAGCAAGCATAATGCAAACAAGCAGAAGATCATGCTTTAGATAAACAACAGCGACGAGAGGAAGAACAGCACTGATGAGAGGAGGAATAGTGCTAACGAGAGGATGCTAAAGAACTTATAAAACCTTATAACTATAAACACTCTAGAAATATCTTAAATCTTACTACTTGCTCAGTCTTACTATCTAAGTAGTAACTAATTACACTTTAACTATATAAGGCGAAATAACTAACCTAACTAGCTAGATTTTCCCTTAATAAATCATTCTATAGGACAACTTTGCGATAAGATAAGAAGAGATATAGGATTAAATCTAGAATTTCAATTTATTTTCTTTAGAAGCTATATTTCTATCTCTATATTAACTGGAATACATTATGTTTCTTATTAGACTTATCAGTAGTAAGCTTAGTCTCTATAACTTCTAGTACGATATAGTTGAGAATGCAGTCTAGAGGCTAGTTGATAAAGTATATAGTAATGAGCAACTCTAATAAAAGATAGGCTTATAAGGGATTATAACGTTTAAGAGCTATATAAACCTCAGATAGATAGATAAAGCTCTTCCTAAAGCTATAGAGCAAATATCTATTGAGCAGGATAATAATAACTCTATAGCAATAGCCTTCAAACTATCTAACTATAAGCTTTAATATAGAGCGAGAGGGAAGAGTAATTAGGCTGATTAGTTCTATATATATCACACCTCTAATAGCTAAAACGTTCTAGCTCTAGTGATTAAATATAAAGTACTATATAAGTTACAATATAATGAGGTTATTATTAGTTTAAAGTCTGAGATATAGCTAGAATGTAATGTGATAAATAAGGATAGTGAAGGGTTTGTGTTAACATATAACATTCTTTTATAATAATAATAATAATATAAGAATAATAATAACGCTTAACTTACTTTAATATTCTATAATAAATAAACAAATAACGTTTAAAGTATAAAACCTTATATAAAAATACTCTATTTATTATACTCTATAACTATAATATTGATTATATAATACGTATACTTACGTAAGCACCTTATGTAATTAGCAGTTTAGCAGGTTACGTTTCAGGTTATCTTTCCCCTCACTTTTCCCTACTAGGGGATATAACCTACTAACTACATTAATAGGAATCATCACAATACATCACTTCTCTTATTATTATCTATATAATTAAATACTCTTTAATACTTAAGATTATTACTTTTTATCACAACATAAGCCTATCTATAACCCTATACTATATAGGCGTATATACTACGCCCTTATATACGCTTATACCTATACTAATAAGTTATAAACTTAGTTTAGAAATAACCTCTATTCCTACTACTTCTTTACTTCTCCCCTACTTACCTATAATACCCTACCTTTATTTAAAAGTTATATATACTAAAAATTAATCCTTTAAACGCTTTTCTATCTATACTACTTTTATAGAACTAGAAATACTAGCTAGACTAGTTATTTAGTTCTATAAGATTTATCTTCTTTAAATCTATATACTAAACCCTATTTAAATCGACTATACCTCTATCGATCCTTCCCTAAGTAAATAAGCTTTTACTACTACTTTATTCAATCTATATCCCTTAGATTATCTCTTTAAACTATCCTCTAAGCTATTACTAATTTAGTTTAGACCTATACTTACTACTTAATAGACTTCTTCTTAACTAATTTACTATATAGGATATATCTCCTTAGTTAGATATAGGTCTAACTAAAGAAGATATTAATTAAAAAGAAGAAATAAAAACTACTCTTTTTTATAAGTTAAACCCTTAACCTCTAGGTTTATAACTATTATAACTTTACTATAAAAACTACTATACTATACATATAATAGCTCTTTAGTTAATAACCTCACTATCGTTAATCCTTTATAAGACTTATAATTACGTACTACATCCTATTAAAGTAATAATAACTAATCCTAAGGTCTAGTTCCCTAAGCTTATTAGCTTAGAGAACTATAAGGTATAAGCTATATATATTAAAGCCCTACTATATAGTAAAGATATTACTATAGACCTTACTAAACCTATTTCTTCTAATAATAAAAATAAAAACTATAAAGCTTTAAGTTATATATAGTTATTCTATAACGACAGGCCTCTAAAGGTTATAAAAGATAATAAAGACGCCCATACTACTTAGAAACATCTAAAAGCCCTATATAAGCCTACAGGTTTTATAAATAAGTTTTTAACCTATAAAAAGTTCTTTAATACTTCCTTAGATAACTTTAATTCTATAGAAAAATATATAAATAAAATAAAAAAACTTATAGATAACTTATCCTATAATAAACTTAAATTACCTAATTAAATAATTATAGCTTATATACTTAATAGTCTAAATAAGACTTATAAGGCTTTTATAACCTCTATAACTCAGTCTCTTAGGACTAACTCTACTACTTATAACTTAAACTCTTTATATACTAGTCTTATAGACAAGTATAAGAGAAAAAGTAGCAGCAAAGTAGTTAATAATACTACTAAGATAAATAAAAAAAATAAAAAACAAAATAAAAATTAGGAAAATCAGAAAAACAAAAATAAAATTAATAAAAAACCCTAGAAAAAACAGAAAGGTTTATACTACAAGAATTACAAAAAAACAAACTATACTAAAGAAAACTACGCTTTTCTATATCCTGAAAAAGCACCTAGCTAGTAGAAAAAACCCTTTACTAGTACTACTAGTGCTAAAGATAAAAAAAAAGAAGTAGTTAATATAACTACTATAGATAATATTACCTCCTATATATCTATTAATAATCCTAATAATCCTATAGATTTAATAGATTTATTTTCTAATAAAGAAGAAGAAGATATTCTCTTTGAGAATATAAGCTATACTACTCCTAATAATAATATAAATAATACTAATAATCCTTCTTTAGGTTATTTAATTAACTAGTCTATTATTAAGGAAAAAGGAAAAGTAAGAAGTTATAATAATAAGAATGAAAATACAGTTAATATTTATATTAATACTACAGCTACTATTCATGTCGTTAGTAACTATAACTTATTAAAAAACTATAAAAAAATTAATAAAACTATAAAATAGGGAGAAGTAAAGACTCTTACTTCTACTATAAAAAGTGATTTAATAATATATCTTAATAATAATAAAATAACTTTATAGAACGTTTATTATATACCTAAACTAGGTATTAATCTACTTAGTTAATCTAAATTAGATTCTTTAAAAATTACCTCTATTATTTAGAAGCAACTTATACTATATAATATTAATAAAGATTATATTATTACTATAGGGGCAAAGAAGAATAACTGATATTTCTTCTAGTTTCCTATTAATAATAACAATCAATATATATATAATACTAATACTATACCTAATAATAATAATAATAATATAAACAATAATATAAATAATAATAACAATAATAGCCTACAATTATAGCACTAACATCTTAGTCATATACATTTATAAAGTCTTTTAAAATTAAAAAATAACACTATAATAAATATAAATAATAATAATAATAATATAACTTTACAGCCTTATAAAGCCTATTATAAAGGTAAATTTATAACTAAAGCTAGTAAGCTATAAGTTCATAATAAAAATCTAGATTATCTAGATTATATAGCTTCAGACCTATATAGGCTTATAACGCCTATTACATATAATAAATATATATATTTTATTATCTTTATAGATAAATATTCCCACTTTATATAGGGAAAATTACTTAAAGATAAAGAGAAGTATACTATTAGTGAAGCTTTTCTTAAATTTTAAGCTAAAGTAAATAATAATAATAATAATAAAAGAATAAAAGAAGTCTCTATAGATAGAGGTACAGAATTTAATAATTATCGCTTTAAAGCTATATACACTAAAAGTAGTATAATATATAATAAAAGACCTCCTTATACATATAAACCTAACAGTCTTATAGAGTATACTATACGCACTATAATTAATAAAATAAGAACAATATTATATAATTTAGGTTTACTACACTACTTATAGGGTGAAGCCTTTTATACTACTCTTTATATACATAATAAGACTCCTCATAGCTCTATAGAGTATAAAACACCTTATAAAATAAAAAATAATATAAAACCTAATATAAATAATATAAAAGTGTAGAGTAGCATATACTATTATAAAAATAAAGATCCTAAAATAAAAAAACTAAACATATAAGCACATTAAGGTTATATAATTAATTATAGATCTAATAAGTATAAGATCTAGGATATATAACTAAGAAGAGCCTTATAGTCTTAAGACGTTAAAATCTTAGAGAATACCTTTATTTCTCATTATAAAGAGCTTCCTATAAGCATAAATACCCGCTTTAAGGATACTAATAGTAGTGTTATGCCTAATAATAATAGACATAATACTGCCCATAATAGTCTACTAAGAGATATTTCTAGTCAATCTATCTCTTATAGGAATAATCCTACTATAAGTAGTGATATTTCTATAACTAATAACGCTCTTAAGAATCCAAATAATGAGACTATTATTAATAGTAATAATAATAATAATAATATAAATATAAATAATAATAATACTATTAATAATAGCAATAATAATAAGACTAATACTAGTATGAGTAGTTCACACAATGATAGTATAAAAACTACTAGTATTAATAATAGAGAAATAAATAAAGAAAAATCTAAGTTATTAATAGAGATCCCCTCTCTATTAGAAGAAGCTAAAAAAGACTACTAATAGGTTAATAATACGGTTTATAATACTAAAAGTGCACTATTATATACTATAGTAGACTGTCCTGCTCTTAGTATTTATAAAATAAATAATAACGTTTTAACTAATAATAATAGTATTGCTAGAACTAGTACTATTAATAAAGCTTCTTATATTCTATCAGTTATTACATTAAACGAGCCTTCTAATATAAAACAAGCCTTAAATTCTCCTTATAAAGATAATTGGATTTAGGCTATATAACTAGAAGTAACTCAAATAGAAGATATAAAAACTTAGCAAATTATAGAAAAACCAGATAATATTTATCTATTAGGCGGTAGATAGGTATATACTATGAAATTAAGAGATAAAATAAATAATATATATAAATATAAAGCAAGATAGGTTACTTAAGGTTATAATCAATATATTAGTATTAATTATTTAGAAACCTTTTCTACTACCTGTAGACCAGAAAGCTATAGGTTTATAGTCATATTTGCTATAAAAGAAGGATAGACCCTTCTACAGTATAACGTTACTATAGCGTTTATACACGCTAATATAGATATAGATATATATATAATATTACTAACAGGTTTTTTATATAATAAAACTACAAATAAGTTAGAATTTAATCCTAATTATAACTATAAGTCTAATAATAGTAAATATTACTATAAGCTTCTTAAAGCTTTATATAGGTTAAAACAAAGCCCTAAACTATAGTATAACCATTTAAAAGCTATATTAATAAAATTAGGATTTATTGTTTCACCTTATAATAAAGTAGTATTTATACTTAATAAAAATAACTATAAAGCTATATTATGTTACTATATGGACGATATGCTTTTAGCAGCTAATAATACTACTACTAGTGACTATATATATAATAAACTAAGGCAACATATAAAAATACAACTATTAGGGAAGCCTAGTACCTTTTTAGGCTGTGAGTTTGAGATAGATCAACTTAATAAGTCTTTCTTTATATATTAAACTAAATATATAGAAAAAATATTAAATAAATATAATAAAACTAATATAAATCTATTTTTAACTCCTATGAGAGATAATATAAAATTATATATAAATAAATATACTACTACAAAAGAAGAAATATTATAATTTTAGTAGCAGATTAGAGCTATTATATATCTAGTTCTAAAGACTAGGTACGATATTGCTCTAGTAGTTATAATATTATCAAGATATATAATAAACCCTTTAAAAGAGCATTTTTTAGCTCTAGATTACTTATAGGGATATATAAATAATTTTCCTAAAAGAGGAATTTATTATAATTATAATAATAATATAATATAGGATTTAATAGGTTATTCAGACTCTAATTAGGCTAAAGACCTAGATAATAGAAGATCCACATCAACTTATATATTTTACTAGGGATTATATAATATAATATCTTATAGCACTATAAAACAAAAAATAGTAGTACTATCTACTTATAAAGCTGAATATATAGCTTTAACTGAGGCAGTAAAAGAAGCCCTATATCTATATAATAGTCATAATTTTAATTTAACTAATCTAGGTTTTAAAGCTATAAATAAGCCTAAGATTTTTATAGATAATTTAGTAGCTAAAAAGCTAACTAAAAATCCCAAATTTCATAAAAAATCTAAGCATATTGATATAAAATATCATTTTGCTAGAGAATCTTTATTAAATAAACATATAATGTTATTTCATATAAACTCTAAGTCTAATATTGCAGATATATTAACTAAGCCTTTAAGCAAAGTTATATTTAATAATATACTGAATATAATAAATAATAATAATAATAAAGAAAATAATAAAAATATACATAATAATAATAACTACATTAAAGAAATAACATACTAGTTTTTCTCTTACCTTTTTACCTATAAAGTTATTTTATAAGAGTTTTTTAACTAGTTATAAACATATTATATATATTATAGGAATATTTTTCTTATTTTTCCCACAGGATTTTTAAGTTTTTTATACCTATAACGTATATATATATTAAGTGAGTAAGCTATATACTACAAATCAACTATATATACCTTAAGGGGGGATGTTAATATATAACATTCTTTTATAATAATAATAATAATATAAGAATAATAATAACGCTTAACTTACTTTAATATTCTATAACAAATAAACAAATAACATTTAAGGTATAAAACCTTATATAAAAATACTCTATTTATTATACTCTATAACTATAATATTAATTATATAATACGTATACTTACGTAAGCACCTTATGTAATTAGCAGTTTAGCAGGTTACGTTTCAGGTTATCTTTCCCCTCACTTTTCCCTACTAAGGGATACAACCTGCTAACTACATCAATAGGAATCATCACAATACATCACTTCTCTTATTATTATCTATACAATTAAATGCTCTTTAATGCTTAAGATTATCACTTTTCATCACAACATAAGCCTATCTATAACCCTATACTATATAGGCGCATATACTACGCCCCTACATACGCTTATACCTGTACTAACAGTTTGCATTTATATTAAGATCGCTTACTGCTGCTGTTATAACCTAGCTCTTCTTATATATAATTAGCAAAAGTATCTGATATAGATATATATATATAAAAGAGATATTTATCTTTCTGTATATTCTAGATGATCTTACTATTATATATTATTCTGTGTATATGCTTAATTTAGATGTGCTTAATAGTGAGAACAGTCCTTATAGTATAGCTATTGCGTAGGTTTTTGCCTTTATCTTATAGGCTTTTTGTGCTAAACTACCCTTATTATTATAGCATGATATAACTATAGCTCTTAATACTTAGGCTGTAGAATATAATGATGTGTTAAGGAATATACCTAAAATAGTGTGCAAGGACAAAGAAGTATGCCCCTCTCTATATAAGCCTTAACGCTAGCGAGGGTTTAAGTGCTCGCTAATTTAGATATAGTCTTGCTATAAGTAATTTAATAGCAATATAAGGCTACTAGATGATAGTAGTGATGATAGAGAAGGGATACTTCTATTACCTACTCTATTATGAGTGCTTTATATTTAGGGTAAAGCTATTATTACGTTAATAGTGGTAGGGTTAGTAAGAAAAGAGGTGTAATAAAATAAGAGAGGCTGATAGTATAGCTAAAGTAAGCAGTAAAATATTAAAGATTATCCTTTTTGCACTACATAATACCTACTTAGACTTATAAGTAGTAAGCAGATAAATAGATACTATCTAAATTCTTAGGATTATAGACAGTAGTACTTAAACTAATTAGACTTCTTTTAACTTATTTATACTTAACTTGCTGAAGACTGTAGCTCTAATGTAGATGTTATACTACTTCACCTGTTTAGCTTAACTAGCTTACTCTTTAAGGTTAGGCTATTCTGCTATAGTTATACTTTTGTTGCTAAAGGTGTTAAGATACTTAATCTAACTTGCTTATGCTATAAGAACGAGGTGTATAATTGATTTTACTTAATTTAGGGAAAATATATTCCTGTTTGCTTAGGATGGGTAGATCTAGCGCTGCTGTTATATTATAACAGTAGTATGTATAAACACGTCTTATTCCTCAGCTGGGCTAGCGTGCCTTTGTTTAATACTACTAATTAAGCTGCTAAGGCTGATATTAATATAGTTGCTTAGGTATATAAGAAAATATATAAGTTAGGTGTTTTTTATTATGATGTAAAGCTATATAACGTCTTATATAATATAGTAGGTAGTAGTATTATGGTAGTGGATTTTAAGTAGGTAAAACTTAGCTATTACTTTCTGCTTAGCTTGCTTAATTCTAATATTTAAAGTAAAAAGAGAAAGCGTATAGCGCTTAAGAAGCTAATATTATTAGTATATTAAGAGAAAGATAGTTTTACTAAAGAACTAAAATCTATTATAGGTTATATTTTAAGGTATATTATAGTAGTATAGTAAAGAACTGCTTTAAGTGTGGATAATAAGGTTAAGATATATAATAGCTTAGTCTGATTTATTTAGTATAGTATATTTACTATGAAGATATCTTAATGCTAAAGATATAAGTACTATTACTTTATATATGAGAATTATAAGCTTTAGTAATCTATAAAATATATATTAGTATTATTAGGCTATCTTTTTATAGAGGACTAAGTAGGAACTAGCTTAGTCTATTACTGTTGTTCTTAGACGTCTTAAGCATTTCTTAGGATTATTACCCTAGTTCTAGGACGTCCTAGGAGTATCTATAGATATCTTAGGTGAGTCTTAAAATCACCAGCCTTATCCTAGGACGTCTTTAGTATGTTTATAGATATATTAAGTGTGTTCTAGGATCTTAAGGTATCTTAAGAGTGTCTGCAGACGTCTTAGTTTTATCTCTAATTATCTTAGAATATAACTGTTATCTCTAGACGTCCTAGGTGTGTTTTCAGACGTTCTAGGCTTATCTTAGAATATAACTATTATCTCTAAGCTTGTCTTAAGATGTCTTAGGAGTATTAAAAGGCTTCTTAGGTTTAACTATAGACTATTATTTTTACCTATAGATGTTCTATATTCTGAGGCTGTTACTGTTATCTTAGGATGTCTAAAGCTTATACTAGGTGTTTCTTAGGTTATTGAAGATAACTATAGCTGATCTAATCTCTTATAAAGTGTAGTTCTATGTCTCCTTAGACTTTAGGTAGCGCTCAGTAAGAAGAGATTTATATACGTTATAGAAGTATAGCCCTTATTTATAGGGTAGATATCTAGAATTTAGTATAAGCTAGTATAGGCGTTTAGCGTGAGAGTAATTATTATAGATAATTAATGATATTTATTCCCTATAGATTGAGTAGAAGCTATAGTCTGCAAAGCTAGCTGTAGCTAACGTTAGGGTTACTATTAAATTATAATTAGTTTATAAATTACTTTTAAAAACTAGATGTAGTGAGATGAATAGGAAACCTATTAAAAGTAGCATATGTATTATGTTTGCTATCACTATAGTATAAGGTTTCCTACTAAGTCTTATAACAGCTGCTTGTTTCTTATACGTTTTAAGTTGATAATAAGCCTCTAGGCTCTTACTTTTAGGTAGGTAATATTTCAATCTGCTGATTTATTCTCAATCCTTCTTTGCTAGTGTCTAACTATACTGTATTAAACACTTCACATACTTATTATTTATTAGCTTGCTAGTAATAAGCTACCTAACTTCTAATATATTAGAAGACCTTTAGGATAAAAAAACAGTAGAGTCTTATCTGTTCCTTTAGGATCTACTGTTTAGGTTATAGGCAGCTTTTTGCGTTGCTCTCTATGAATTCTCCTCATCCTTAGCGCCTTAAACCTCAGTATATATAAGTATATACCTAGGGTAGACTGGGTTTGATACGCCTGCTTTGTTATCTATAGTAGTAAGGAAAGCTGGCTATATAATTTTGATAATTTCACTTATTAATAGCATTACTAGCTTTAACTCTTTCTGTTACATTTGACGTTTCTTATTCTCTTCACCTAGCGCTGTCGCTCTAGTATAGTTATCTAGTGCGACTACATCTATCTACTTTAGCAGAAGTTACTAGTTATATAGCATCTTTAAAATAAAACACAGCTTGATTTTTTTATTCAGCCTTTAGATATGCTGCTAGCTCCTATATAATAAACTTATAAGCTAACTGAGTTAAGATCTAAATGTTATATATTAGTTAATAGGTACCTAATTAGCAACTGCTGTAAATACCTTATTAATTATAAGTTTAGAGCATCTATCTCTATATATTTTCTGCTGCTCTAGAAATGTTTTATAAAGTATAGCGCAAATAAATATCTCTTAGGAGGGCTTCACTATAGCTAGTATATATAGTAACTCTTTGATATTAGAGCTTATAGAGAGATATATTAGTTAGAAGATATATATAGCTAGTGTTCTACTATAGATTATTAAGCTTATAACTGCTTTTATCTTTTTATTATTAACTAAGTTTGAGGCTAGGAATAGAATTATGTACTGTATAGCTATATAATCTTTAATATAATCTTAAGATTTTATATTTTATAGCTAAGCTCTGCTGATATTATAGTTTAGGAACTCTTTAAATAAGGCTAAAGCATCTTTAAATAATAATATAAGTATATTATATCTAATATTAAATGTTATTCTCCTTTATATAATAATTAATAATAGTTATCTATATATATATTAGTTTTCATATTATTAAATACTATTAATATTGTAGTATATAATTAGATCTCTATAAGCTTATTTTTAGCTATTATTAAGTGTTTAGATTAGATGCTTATTTTGTTCTTAATAGCCTTTAATTTAGCGTCTAATTTAATAATAATATTTTTAGCCTCTTTTAAGTCTTTGCTTAGCATCTTATTAGTGTTTTTAAGAGTTATAGTATAGTTATCTTACTTTTTGCTTTTAGTGATAGATTTTTAAACTTTATTCTTAAGTAACTTGATTTTTCCTATTAGTATCTTTATAGTTTCTTATTTAGCTTTAAGTTTTTAGTAAGCTATTCTTTTATTTTTCTAGATTTTGTTATGTTTCTAGTTTTATTCTTTAGTCTTCTTTTTGAATGCCTCTTTTTTAGCATTTTGATTTATACTTAGCTATATAAATCCTTTGAGGTTCTTTTTATAGGTAGCTTCTGTTAACATATAACATTCTTTTATAATAATAATAATAATATAAGAATAATAATAACGCTTAACTTACTTTAATATTCTATAATAAATAAACAAATAACATTTAAGGTATAGAACCTTATATAAAAATACTCTATTTATTATACCCTATAACTATAATATTGATTATGTAATACGTATATTTATGTAAGCACCTTATGTAATTAGCAGTTTAGCAGGTTACGTTTTAGGTTATCTTTCCCTTTACTTTTCCCTACTATAGGATGTAACCTACTAACTATATCAACAGAAATCATCATAATATATCACTTCTCTTATTATTATCTATATAATTAAATGCTCTTTAATACTTAAGATTATTACTTTTCATCACAATATACGCTTATCTATAACCTTATACTATATAGGCGTATATACTACGCCCCTGCATATGTTTATACTTATGCTAATAGGTTATAAGCCTAGCTTAGAAATAACCTCTATTCTTTCTACCTCTTTACCTCTCCTCTACCTACTTCTAAAGCCCTACTTTTACTTAAAAGTTATATATACTGAAAATCGATCCTTTAAACGTTTTTCTATTTATACTACCTTTGTAGAACTAGAAATACTAGCTAGACTAGTTATTTAGTTCTATAAAATCTACCTCCTTTAAATCTCTATATTAAACCCTATTTAAATTAACTATACTTCTATTAATTCTTCCCTAAGCAGATAAGCTCTTATTACTACTCTATTTAATTTATATCCCTTAAATTATCTCTTTAAATTATCTTCTAGTCTATTACTAATCTGGTTTAGACCTATACTTATAGCATAATAAACTTCTTCTTAACTAATCTACTATATAGGATATATATTTCTTTAGTTAGATAATAGTCTAACTAAAGAAGATCTTAATTAAAGAGAAAGAATAAAAAACTACCTTTTTTACTAATTAAACCTTAACCCTCTAAGTTTATAACTATTATAACCTTACTATAAGAACTACTATACTATACGTATAATAGCTCTTTAGTTAATAACTTTACTGTTGTTAATCTTTTATAAGGCTTGTAATTACACACTATATCCTATTAAGGTAATAATAACTGATCCTAAGGTCTAGTTCTTTAAGCTTATTAGCTTAGAGAACTATAAAGTATAAGCTATATGTATTAAAGTCTTACTATATAGTAAAGATATTACTATAGACCTTATTAAGCTTATTTCTTCTAATAATAAAAATAAAAACTATAAAGCTTTAAGTTATATATAGTTATTCTATAATGATAGGCTTCTAAGGGTTATAAAAGATGATAAAGACGCTTATACTGCTTAGGAACATCTAAAAGCCCTATATAAGCCTATAGGTTTTATAAATAAGTTTTTAACTTGTAAAGAGTTCTTTAATACTTCCTTAGATAACTTTAATTCTATAGAAAAATATATAAATAAAATAAAAGAACTTATAGATAATTTGTCCTATAATAAGCTTAAATTACCTAATTAAGTAATTATAGCTTATATACTTAATAGTCTAAATGAGACTTATGAGGCTTTTATAACCTCTATAACTTAGTCTCTTAGGACTAACCTTACTGCTTATAACTTAAACTCTTTATATGCTAGTCTTATAGATGAGTATAAGAGAAAAGGTAGCAATGAAGTAGTTAATAATACTACTATAAAAGGTAATAATAAAAAGAATAAAAAACAGAATAAAAACTAGGAAAATCAAAAAAACAAAAATAAAATAAATAAAAAACCCTAGAAAAAACAGAAAGGTTTATACTGCAAAAATTGCAAGAAAATAAACTATACTGAAAAAAACTACGCTTTTCTGCATCCTGAAAAAGCACCTAGCTAGTAGAAAAAGCCCTCTACTAGTACTACTAGTGCTAAGGATAAAGAAAAAGAAGTAGTTAATATAACTACTACAGATAATATTACCCCCTATATATCTATTAATAATCCTAATAATCCTATAGATTTAATAGATTTATCTTCTAATAAAAAAGAAGAAGATATTCTCTTTAAGAATATAAGCTATACTGCTCCTAATAATAATATAAATAATACTAATAATCCTTCCTTAGGTTATTTAATTAACCAGTCTATTATTAAAGAAAAAGGAAAAGCAAGGAGTTATAACAATAAGAATGAAAATACAGTTGATATTTATATTAATACTGCAGCTACTATTTATGTAGTTAACAACTATAACTTTATAAAAAATCCTATAAAAATAAATAAAACTATAAAATGGGGAGAAGCAAAGACTCTTACTTCCACAATAAAGGGTGATTTAATAATATATCCTAATAATAATAAAATAACTTTATAGGACGTTTATTATATATTTGAACTAGGTATTAATCTACTTAGTTAATTTAAGTTAGATTCTTTAGGTATTACTTCTATTATATGGAAATAACCTATTTTATATGATATTAATAAAGATTGTATTATTGCTATGGGGGCAAAGAAGAATAATTTATATTTCTTCTAGTTTCCTATCAATAATAACAATTAATATATATATAATACTAATACTATAACTAATAATAATAATAAGAATAATATAAACAATAATATAAATAATAATATAAATAATAATAACAATAATAGCCTATAATTATAGCACTAACGTCTTGGTTATATATATTTACAAAGTCTTTTAAAATTAAAAGATAATACTATAATAAATATAAGTAATAATAATAATAATATAACTTTACAGCCTTGTGAAGCCTGTTATAAAGGCAAATTTATAACTAAGGCTAGTAAGCTATAGGTTTATAATAAAAATCTAGATTATTTAGATTATATAGCTTTAGACCTATGTAGGCCTATAACGCCTATTATATATAATAAATATATATATTTTATTATTTTTATAGATAAATATTCCTGTTTTGTATAGGGAAAATTACTTAAAGATAAAGAGAAGCATACTATAAGTGAAGCTTTTCTTGAATTTTAAGCTGAAGTAAATAATAATAATAATAATAAAAGAATAAAAGAAGTATCTATAGATAGAGGTATAGAATTTAATAATTATTGCTTTAAAGCTATATGCACTAAAAGCAGTATAATATATAATAAAAGACCTCTTTATACATATAAACCTAACAATCTTATAGAGCGTACTATACGTACTATAGTTAATAAAATAAGAACTATACTATATAATTTAGGTTTACTATACTACTTATAGAGTGAAGCCTTTTATACTACTCTTTATATGTATAATAGGACTCCTCATAGCTCTATTAAGTATAAAACGCTTTATAAAATAAAGAATAATATAAAATTTAATATAAATAATATAAAAGTATAGGATAGCATATACTACTATAAAAATAAAGATCTTAAAATAAAAAAACTAAACGTACGAGTATGTTAAGGTTATATAATTAATTATGGATCTAATAAGTATAAGATCTAGGATATATAACTAAAAAGAGCTTTATAGTCTTAAGACGTTGAAATCTTAGAGAATACTTTTATTTCTCATTATAAAGAGCTTTTTTTAAGTATAAATACCTACTATAAGGATATAAATAGTAGTATTATACTAAATAATAATAGATATAATATTGCCTATAATAGTCTACAAAGAGATATTTCTAGTTAATCTATTTCTTATAGAAATAATTCTACTATAAGTAGTGATATTTCTATAATGAATAATGCTCTTGTGAATCTAAGTGATGAGACTAGTATTAATAATAATAATAATAATAATAATAATAATATAAATAATAATATTAATACTAGTAATAATAATACTAATACTAGTATGATTAGTTCACACAATAATAGTATGAAAACTACTAGTATTAATAATAGAGAAATAAATAAAGAAAAATCTAAGTTATTAATAGAGATCTCCTCTCTATTAGAAGAAGCTAAAAAAGACTACTAATGGGTTAATAATACGGTTTATAATACTAAAAGTGCACTATTATATACTATAGCAGACTATTCTGCTCTTAGTATTTATAAAATAAATAATAACATTTTAACTAATAATAATAGTATTACTAGAACTAGTACTATCAATAAAGCTTTTTATATTCTATTAATTATTACATTAAACGAGCTTTCTAATATATAGTAAGCCTTAAATTCTCCTTATAGAGATAATTAGATTTAGGCTATGCAACTAGAAGTAACTTAAATAGAAGATATAAAAACTTAGGAAATTATAAAAAAACCAGATAATATTTATCTATTAGGCGGTAGATAGGTATATTCTATGAAATTAAAAGATAAAATAAATAATATATATAAATATAAAGTAAGATAGGTTGCTTAAGGCTTTAATTAATATATTAGTATTAATTACTTAGAAACCTTTTCTACTACCTATAGATCTAAAAGCTATAGGTTTATAGTTATATTTACTATAAAAGAAGGTTAGACTTTTCTATAGTATGATGTTACTACAGCATTTATACATACTAATATAGATATAGATATATATATAATTTTACTAACAGGTTTTTTATATAATAAAACTACTAATAAGTTGGAATTTAATTCTAATTATAACTATAAATCAAATAATAGCAAATATTGCTGTAAGCTTTTTAAAGCTTTATATGGGTTAAAACAAAGCCTTAGACTATAGTATAACTATTTAAAAGCTATATTAATAAAATTAGGATTTATTGTTTCACCTTATGATGAAGTAGTATTTATACTTAATAAAAATAACTATAAAGCTATATTATGTTGCTATGTGGACGATATGCTTTTAGCAGCTAATAATACTGCTACTAGTGACTATATATATAATATATTAAGGCAATAGATAAAAATATAAATATTAGGGGAGTTTAGTACCTTTTTAGGCTGTGAGTTTGAGATAGATAGACTTAATAAGTCTTTCTTTATATATTAAACTAAATATACATAAAGGATATTAAATAAATATAATAAAATAAATATAAATCTATCTATAACTTCTATGAGAGATAATATAAAACTATATATAAATAAATATTATGCTTCTAAAGAAGAAATTCTATAGTTTTAACAGCAAATTGGAGCACTTTTATATCTAGCTTTAAAAACTAGATTTAATATAGCTTTAGCTATTATAATATTATTAAGATATATAACAAACCCTTCATAAGAGCATTTTATAGCTTTAGATTATTTATAGGGTTACTTAAATAAATATCCTAATAAAGGAATATATTATAACTGTAATAATAATATAATATAGGATTTAATAGGTTATTCAGACTTTAATTAGGCTAGAGACCTAGATAATAGAAAATCTATATCAGCTTATATATTTTGCTAGGGATTATACAATATAATATCTTATACTACTATAAAACAAAAAACAGTAGCACTGTCTACTTGTGAAGCTGAATATATAGCTTTAACTGAGGCAGTAAAAGAAGCCTTATATCTATATAATAGTTATAATTTTAATTTAACTAATCTAGGTTTTAAAGCTATAAATAAGCCTAAGATTTTTATAGATAATTTAGCAGCTAAGAAGCTGACTGAAAATCCCAAATTTCATAAAAAATCTAAGCATATTGATATAAAGTATCATTTTACTAGAGAATCTTTATTAAATAAAGATTATTTGTTATTTTATATAGACTTTAAGTCTAATATTATAGATATATTAACTAAGCTAGTTAGCAAAGTTATATTTAATAATATACTTAATATAATAAATAACAATAACGATAAAGAAAATAATAATAATATACATAATAATAATAACTGCATTAAAGAAATAACTTACTAGTTTTTCTCTTACCTTTTTACCTATAAAGTTATTTTATAAGAGTTTTTTAACTAGTTATAAACATATTATATATTATAGGAATATTTTTCTTATTTTTCCCATAGGGTTTTTAAGTTTTTTATACCTATAATATATATATATGTTAAGTGAGTAAGCTATATACTATAAATCAACTGTATATACCTTAAGGGGGGATGTTAATATATAACATTCTTTTATAATAATAATAATAATATAAGAATAATAATAACGCTTAACTTACTTTAATATTCTATAATAAATAAACAAATAACGTTTAAGGTATAAAACCTTATATAAAAATACTCTATTTATTATACCTTATAACTATAATATTGATTATGTAATACGTATACTTATGTAAGCACCTTATGTAATTAGCAGTTTAGCAGGTTACGTTTTAGGTTATCTTTTCCCTTACTTTTCCCTACTATGGGATGTAACCTGCTAACTATATCAATAGGAATCATCACAATATATCACTTCCCTTATTATTATCTATATAATTAAATGCTCTTTAATGCTTAAGATTATCACTTTTCATCACAACATACGCCTATCTATAACCCTATACTATATAGGCGTATATACTACGCCTCTGCATATGCTTATACTTGTGCTAACAGCTTCTATATTAATAAGCTTTCTTTATAGTTTATTATAGTTTAAAATTATAGTTTTGAGATTTTAGAAACTTTTCTAAGTGTAGAATCTTTTAATATAAGAAATAAATTCATTAAGAATATCTTTAGGTTACTAGCTATTAGTAGGTAGACCTATTTTTAATATATTGTAGTTTACTATTAGAGCTATAATATTAGTAGCAAATAGATCTCTAATTTGCTATAAATCTGAGGGAGAAAAAAAAGTTAGATATATTTATTACTTATAGTTACTTATAAACTAGGCTGTGTTTTAACTTACTTATTATTAACTAAGCTATAGCTGCTCTATAGCTAATATCTTAATAGGTAGTTTTACTAGTATGCTTATATCCCTAATATAATAGAAATATATTAGTTTATAGGATTAATATATATATATATAACTGTTAGAATAGTGTATATTAGCTATAAGGTAAGCAGATTACTTTATTAGATGATATAGTTAATCTAAGGATTAATAGGTTATTATAATTATAATTTAATAAAAATAACAGTTAACTAATTATAAGCTATTAGCTTTTCTAGCTAGTGCTATTAAGCACTTAGTATCTTTAATTTAATAATTTTTTGTGTAACTATACTTTAGTATACTATATTATTAGGAGGTATTCTATTTATAGTATGTAGATATAAGAAATAACCCCTTTTAGTATACTGCTAATTTATAGCTAGTGAAGATGAGATGAATTATGCAGCTTTATTTACTTTATTCTAGTTCTTATTAGAGGTTGTTTTTTAGCTAAAGTTGAATTATAGAATACTGTAAAGAATATTATATTTAGGTTATACTACCTATTTTGTGAGCGTCTGAGTAGGGTTATATATATATAGGTAATATATGCTCTTTGTTTTTATTCCTACTAACTCTATAAAGTATATAGTACTAAATAGGCTAGAGATAGGTAATATTTAGAACTAACTTCCTGCTAGCTTGCGCTCTTTTTCGCTATATATTACTTATTGCTTATATTATCTGCCTTGTTTTTAATCTATTGCTGGTTGCTGCTCTATGTAGTAGGTACCCCTTATGCATTTAGATGTATAATAAGTGGTGCTCTACTTTCAAATGGAATCCTAGGCAATTTTTCTGTGATCAGCTTATTTTGAAGTTAGTAGTGCTCTTCTTAGTTAATTGAAGAATTATAATTTCTATTAAGCTTTATTTTGCTTTGTAGCGTTAATCTGGTAAACTGGGAAGGTTGTGCAGGGTAATAGTATAATATTAGAGTATTTATAATGCATCTTAGATAATTCCCTTCACTAAGGTAGAGCTGTATATTAGACGCTTAATATTCACTACTGTATATAAGAGCAGCTTGAAGGCTTTCTGTTAGGCTATATGTAATTGCAAGGAGTAGTTAATAATATATAAAACTACTGTAAGTATTCTCCTTAAGTATTAGGTTTTTGCATAGCAATATATGCAATAGAGAACTCTGTTTATGCTTATCTGTTAGTATGTGAAAAATGATTTTGATAGGTAAAGCTTAAAGTAGAGGCGTATAGAGTTAGGATTTAGACTTTCTGTTACTAAGCTTATGAAGCTTTATATTGCTAGCTATATAATTCTATCTATAACTTAGTATGAGTTTTAAATAAAGATATTACTGCTAATAACTCTTCTTATAAGTAATAATAACTCTTAAGATTGCTAGTAAAGTATAGAAATATTTTATATAAGATGTTATACTTCTCTATAAGCTTAACTCTATAAGGGGTAGCTTGATAATATACAGCCTCAACTGTTATCTTTATAATACAGATAGGTTTTAAGAGATGTTTTTCAAAAGAAAATTTCTTGATTCTATTGCACTCCTCGCTTTAACGTATAAAAATGTAGACTGAGTGTTAGCTGCAACGCTTGAGATAGGAGCGCTAGAAGGTATAGTTGTCTGTATTGCTAGTAATGCTGGAGTGTGTAATATAACTTTAATACTTCTTTAGAACTTAATATTAGATCTTTATAATGTATTAAATAGAGGTAATATTATTCTTTTTATTAAGAAGATATAAGCTAATATACTAGTTAGGACTTATAACTGAATGGAGAATTGATGTTTTGATGAAGATTATTTATATTAATATAGAAAAGATTTGCTATTATTTTAAGAAGCTCTATAGAGTGTAGTTAGAGATTTCTAATATTATAAACATCTTATTGCTGTTTTCTTCTAAGCCTGCTTTTGCTAATGCTTAATAATTTTCAGCTTAGATAGAAAACCTAAGTGTAGTTATAGCTGTTGCAATAGGTGTGTCTGCTGTGCAGCTATTGCTCTATATTCTTTAGGTAGAAAGAGCAAAATAGGAGTACTTAATATATATTAAAGCAATATTCTCAGCTTAAGGTAGTTAGTTATTTTAGTAGATATATTATATTTATAAATTAAGAAGATATGTAGTTGCCTTGAGGGTGCTATGCTAACTACTAGTGGAATACCTTAGACTTTTCTATTCTATGTAGATAGAACTTATTTATTTTCTCTTAAGGCTTAACTTTTTGATTCTACTATATGAACGACCTCTGAGTGAAGTTTTTTATAGGATTATTAGAGACTAAGAAGATAAATTTACAACTAAGCTGGCTTCAGTTTGGGGCGCTATAAACTCTAAGTTATACTTCTATAAGGCTTCTTATCTCTGCTTTGCTGTTTATACTGAAATGCAGCTTGTTAGTTTCTATGATTAGCATTTTAAGCTTATCTCTTTATTTTAGTTTATTAGGGTTAGTAAGAAAAGCTGCTTTTTATGCTAAAAGTTCCTCTATATACACTTAGCCTCTTTTTCTATGTTTTCATCTTACTAAAAGCTGTATTTAGTGTAGAGGTTGCTACTTATATCTAATTTAAAACTATATAAGATATATAGGTTGATTATTATGAATATATGTTTTTTAATAGAGATGATAGCTAGATAAGAACTATAATATTAAATCAGTAGCGCTAGGAATATCTAGCTTAACTTTACTGCTGGGGTATTTATATTAGGTTTTGTTAATTATAGACTTATTAGTCCTCTAGATATAGCTATTAATTACTATACTTCTTCCTCTTTAAGGTTGACAATTAATAATGAAACCTTAATAGGAGCGCCTCTAAGGATAGATGAAGACTTATTAGCTATAGCTAGTGGGGGAGCGTTATTAATACCTTATTTGTTAGATTGTAATAGCTATTAACCTCTAGGATTTATCTTTAATATTATATATGCTGATGATAGTTAGAGCTAAGATGTTATGTCTTTAATAATATTTTAAATTTATTATAAGAGCTATTATAGCAGATGCTAATTAATCTTTTAGGTTTTAACGACTAGTTTAGGGTATAATTTAACAAGGAAAGAGAGTTTTTTGTAGCTAATGATACCCTCTAAGTTAGAAATAAGCGCTAGTTCTACGCTTATCTGCAATTTTTATATAACTCCTCGTTTTGTAATGCTGAAGTTTAGGTTTATATATATATATTGATCAGTAGGGATATTAAGTAGTCTATAAGTTTATAATTATTTTTAGATATTAGCTTTTTAGGATTTATGCTTATATTGATAAGTTATAATTATAATATCTAGAATAATGCAGGAGATCTTACTATGTATAATCTTTATAATACTGCTAACTTAGTTGCTTATATCTGTTGTTCACTTTGTTTCTATTTATAGATACTTGTTAGGCTAGATTAGCACTACTCTGTGTTATATATATAGTAAGATATAGATTTAGGAATTACAGCTTAGGTAGCCTCCTATATATGTAGTTTAGCTATCATAAAACACTCTATTGATGTATTAATGCTTAATTACACTATTCTGATGTATTTATATATATATAAAGGAGAAAGTAGAGATATTTGCTGAGGAGTGGAAATAGGCTGTAGTTAATATGCTTCTGAGGTTTATTAGAGAGATGTTAGACTAAGAGATGTAACTAAAGAACATCAGCTTTAATGTTTCTAGTTAATTAGAATGTAATTAGAAGGATATTAAGAGATATAAAGAAATAGTTAGTTTAGGTTTTAGTTTAGGTTTTGAAGTTTTTAGTATTTAAGGTATGTAGATAGAATATGTTATGCAAATAATTCCCACCTTTTTTTTTTTCCTTTTTTTTCTTTTTTTTTCTTTTTTTTTCTACAGCTCTAAGTAATAATTACTTCTAAGTCTAGATGATGTTAGGAAAGAGGAGCAAAAAGCTTAAAGACTTTTATATAACTCTTTTAGTAATATAGATATTATTAGGAATAGGTACTCTCTATGCTAGCTGTCTTATAAGTGTAACTAATAAGCTTATGTTACTTTATGTTTATTTGATAATGCTAGAATAGATAGCTGTTCTGAGCTTATTAGTAGTAATATGTGATAATATAGGTATAGATTAATTAGAAAATGAGGCTACTGCTGAATTTCCTCTCTTCTATCTGTTATTTTAATGTTATACTATATTGTAAGTCTCTAATAGATCTAATTAGAATAGGTCACTATTTCTAAAAGCGCCTTTAAGGATATCTTAATAACTTATGATGTGGATTGTAGTGATATCTGATTAAGAAATGTGGTATATGTAGTGCTACTGCTAACCACTTAGTATTACTTACATTTAGTATTGAAGGAGAGATAGTTATTATATCTATTTAGAGCAGACTGCTTAGCTGTAATTGAGGAGGGTGTAATATCTTATTAATAAGATTTGCTTTTCTTTTTTAGTGTTATAGAGCTTAAAACTCTGTCTATTAATGTTGATTTATATATATTACCTCTTTATCTCTAAAGTTATATTTTGATCTATTTATCTACTATTTTGATGATATTGCTGACTGTTAGGATGAAAACAGAAGCTTAAGTTTGAACTACTATAATAGTTCTAGTTATAATAGGCGTTATACTTATTACCCCCCCTACTGTGGGTGCTACTGCTAGCTTTGCTATTATAGCGACTGTTATAAGTACTAGTGCTATTTAAGGCGCTTCTATAGGAGTAACTGTTCTAGTAATAGGGGAAGGTGCTCTCTATGCTATAGGACTAACTACTAGGCTTATTAGCTGTCTAGTTGTAGGGTGTAATAGAAATAAAGATTATAATAGCGTTTATAGCTATACTTAGGACTGCTAGAAGTTTGTTATTTAGGATATATTAGAACAGCTATTTTATGGCATAACTTTTTGCTATTTAGCTGCCTATCTAAACGTCTAGTCTATATTAGTTAACTAGGGTGAGCTCTTAGTAGGAAACGTTTTTGATAAGTGTTTCTGCCTCACTTCTGTTAGTGTTGAGGGGTTGCTAGCTCTTTATGCTTTAATTCTCTTATCTTAAGGTGATTTTATTTTAGTAGTTTTTTACTATATTTAGAAGACGCTTGAGGTTAATGTTCTATACTTTGAAGGAGACTTGCTTCTTATTAGTAGTTGTTATGCTGATTAGTCTTAAATAGAGAGCCTCTAGGTATTTTATATTTTGAAGCTCTTAGTATTTAGGATATATAGATAGAGTAATAATATACTAATAGCATAGGATGAATCTGTAGTAATATTAATTTAGACTATGTTAGATATGTATTGATATGTATTCTTCTGTATAAGGCTACTATGTTATGTGTGATAAATTTTATTCTGTTTGGAGTGGCTTTGAGTGAATCTGACTATTTCTGATTTTAGTAGACGTTAGAAAAGAGGCTTAAAAACTTCTAGTATAGCTGTTGTGGTGTAATAGATACTGTTAGAGATATTTACTCTCTGTACTAGTAATATTGCAAGTATGTTAATATGGGAAATGCTGGAGTAAGTAGTGTCTAGCTGTAGAAAAAACACTTCTATAGTTATCCTAAAAGTGGCTATTAAGTATATATTATAGAACTATAGCGAATAAATATGTAGGGTGGGTATTTAATTTAAGTATCTAGCAGATTAAAGTGTCTGCATTATACTGTAGCTTTACTTATTTTCTACAGCTTTCTATCTTTTTACAGCTTGTAGTGTGGTGTAATTAATTAGGGATAGGAAGTTAATCAGCTTATAGACCAGCTAGCTTATACTTAATTTAGTCTTTTATAGCATACTTATATAGTATGAAACTGTACTTGCTTGCCTCACCTTTGCTGATCTATATGTATATCAAAAGGTTGCTGCTGGGTTTATAGCTGTAACTTGCTAGCTTGGTATGCTTAAATTAATAACTAACTATATGTAGAATTATATAACTTTTGCGTCTTGCTTTATTATTAGTAATGTTAGCAGTAGTGCGCTAAGTATCTAATATTAACTGTGAAAAGGACTACTACTATAGCTATAACTTTAAAGATAGCTGCTTTTTAATAAACTAAGTTGGTAAGTGCGTCTGAAGGTTATTAAAAGAACGCTAAGCTTTTAATAAGTAATAAGTGATGCTAACCTTTGAAGATAAGCTTATTTGCTGTACTTTGCTATATGCGCTTTATAAAAACCCTACCTTAATGGATCTCTAACTTACTACTGATGTTGTGTTGTATAATCTGGCTATAGTGTTGCAGAAGATACTATATGGCTAGCTAGTTGCAGTGTGGGACTAGGGGTAGGTGTTTTGATGTGAATGCTTAGTAAATGCGTGAAGCTATTCCTCTATGCTTTTAGTGCTTATAACTATCTCTGCTCTAGTATGTTGCTCTTTCTTTTTATAGTATTAAACTATTTAGTGCTTCCTATGTATTTTATATAATTTGTTGGAATGCTTCTTGTTTTTAATTATTAACTTGGTCTGTTAGCGGCTGTTGTGAGCTAGGCGCTACTATGTAGGAGGCTGCATATAGGGCTACTATATAAGTATAGAGATTTCTGCGTTAAATAGGTGTGATAGCTTGATTGTTTTGCAGATATGCGGTTAGTGGTTAGTATATATACTGAGCGTTGAAAAGGCAGCTTTTTGTGAAGTGTAACTATATATGGTATTTTTCTTCTCTGCGTTCATGCTACTTAACTTTCTTCTATCTTATAATGTTGTTTGCCTGTGGGACCTGCTGGCAGACTTGGCTAACGTAGAGATCTTGGGATCAATATGTTGCTGCTAAGTTCTATGAGGCGCCTGATTTTGAATGTAATATATATAACTGCTATTTTGGTAGTTCTAAAGCTGTGGAACAGCATATGAACGCCTTTGATTACTGGGTGGAGTCTTTGTTAACTAGCTTGGATGGATTAGAGTATAATTACTGTTATAGTAGGTGTACTGAATGTTTTAATGATGAGTAAGAACTTTAATATTATGAAGTATATAAGTATTACTACTGCAGTTTATATAATTGAGATTTTGATAATATAAATAGTATTAAAATGGTTTGTTTCTAATTATTTAGTTGATAGATAGTAGCAGCTAATATTAGTAGCATTATAAGAGTAAGTAATATCTTAGTAAGAAGCAACCTTATTATTTCTGTGGAAAACTGTATATTATAGTAGTGGGTATTTTCTATTATCTAGAGCGGTAGAAATGTCCTAAAGCTCTGCTAGATTAGATGAAGGTTTATAAGGCTGTTAAGTAGAGAGACCTAAATAGGTTAATTACTAAGCGACTGCGTTAGTAGTTTGGTAGTAGTTTAGAAGCTATAGCTGCTTCTTAGAACCCTAGTAGTAAAATATTTAACTGCTCCCTCTGTAGTAGTTCTTTTAAACTACTTAACTCCTTAAACTAATACCTCTAGTTGCTTAAGTACTAAGAGAAAGTCTACTATTACTTAAACTAGCGTTATAGGGAGAAGTTTAGTGAGTTTGCTGCTGTTACTGCGCATTTATAGAGCAAAAGCTGTAACTATATTACCTTTGAGGCTGTGCAGGGAATAGCGAAGTGGATATTTGATCTAGGCTGTATGATTGCGTTCTAGTGGTATAAATAGAAGATATACTATTTATTTAAATGTGTTTGCTCTTTTAGAGTAATTATAATAAATAACTTGGAGTATGTTGACTTAGAATATAGGTTTTTATAAGGCTATTCTATGGGAAGGTGTTGTAGAAGAGGGGGGTGCTTTAGGTGTTGTAGTGGTAAGTAAGTGCTAGCTGCACTAGTGGATTGTAGTATAAAATATATAGTAGGCTGGTAGTATAGATTATTAAGTTATAAGAACTAAGGGAATATGCTATTTATTTTGCCTGTTTAAGTAGTGAAATGTCTATAGTAGCCTCTAGCTATTATTGTTGCTTATATGTAGAAATTAACACTAGAATATAGTAGTAATATTAGGTATTATACTATTATGCAGAAGGGTTAAAATGTAGTTAAGCTTCTAAACTTCTTGTTTAGTATAATAGACTTATAAACTAGCTAGGATTTATAAGATAGATCTTAAGTATAATATAGCTTTTATATCTTTGAAGTATGCTTTTAGTGAATTTTGTTTTATAGACTAGGGAATAAAAGCTGAGTGAGTCTTTAATTTAGTGAGAGGTTTAAGATAGAATATTAAGTAAGTTAAAAGAAATAGGCCTGCTTATATTAATAATAGGGTTTATAAAGGCACTAGGCAGCTAATGCTATATATATATTTAAATAGCACTCTAGCTTATTTAACTGACGCCTCTTATAAGTTTAGGTGTTTTAGTATGAGGTAGTGCTAAGCAGCGTGTAATAATATTAGGTAAGATAAGATGGTGCGTATGTAATACTGTCTCTATCTAACCTTAATCTTTCCTCTTAGTTAGAGAACTTTATTAATTATATTATCTTATCTGTTCCTCTCACTATGTAGGTTTATTAATACTAAAATTGACGATTGAGAGGTGCTAGAAATAGATCTAGTAGAGCAGTAGTGATGCCTAAATGCTATGTTTAAATTAGTAGATAGAGTAGTTATCCTTATAGATAATATATAGGTAGAGAGCTTAGCTATAATTGACTTTAGGGGAGTTTAGAAATAGTTACTAAAGGAAGGGATTAATTAAGAAAACTTTGTTGCAAAGGGAGCATAGAGCCTAATCGCTAGAAATAGCCTTTACTTATGAGGTTGCTATAGAATTAGATCTAGCTTTATTAGCTGTTGGTCTGATGATCTTAATTATTAAAATATATTAAGAGCTATTGTTGCTTTTATGCTGTACTGTTTGCATAGATTTGCTTTAGATCTAAGCTGTGTTAGTAGCTCTGCTTAGGTAGGATCTTACCTATATAGTCTCTTTAAAGTGGGCTTCTGCTTTTATAGGCTCTCTTATATAGGTCTCTGCGTAAGCGGCTGTTCTGCCTACATAAGCCTCTGCCTACGCAGTGTTTCCTATATAGGCTTCTGCGTATGCAGCTGCGCCTAGGTATGTTCTTGCGCTTGCGGCTGCGCTTGCTGTTAAATTAGCAGCCAAAACGTAGGTGCCCCACTAAGGTGCTAATTTGTCCCTTACAGGCGCCTATACGTACAATCTGACACGCCCCCTCAGGGCGAGCCAACGCGAGGCCTAGTCCTCTAAGGCGCCCTATTAACTGCCTAGCTTTGTCGCTTTTCAGGCTAGTTAGTGGACGGCTTAGTTAGAGTCTGCTGCTAGTAGGATTCAAACCCACAACCTCCGCCATATTAAGTATAGATACGCGCGCACAACTAGCTATTACAGCATTCAGACTGTTAATTGTCAAATTAGCAGCTAAAACGTAGGTGCCCCACTAAGGTGCTAATTTATCCCTTATAGGCGCCTATACATACAATCTAACACTTACGCACACCTCTAGATGTACAGATATGTATAAGCAGTCTTTTGTATATACAGCTAGTCTATAAGTAACTATTTGACGACCTGCTAATAAGACTCTCTATGTTAGCATCTATATGAGTATATATGCTAGGCTGATGAATGTTATCTTAGTTAAGCTATATAGTAGTAAACCTAACTTTTAGCCTAATTTATGTAAGTAATAGCAGCTATAAATAACTATTATTAGAAGTTTATTATAATTTTAAGCTATACTGCACTATTTATAATGATTAGTATTTTAGTGTTATAGCTATAACTATGTAGAGGAAATTACTAATCTATATTCTTAATGCTCTTATGTACGCTTTGATAGTAACAGCATGTGATAATAGTTTTAAGCATAATGCAATCCTATATAGAAGTCTCTCACACTCCTCTTTAGGATTAATCTATTTTGCAATATAGAACGTTTAATAAAAATTAATATATCTTAGAGATAATAAGCTACTATTTTGCTATAGTAGTTATAGCTGTTGATGTTGCTAACTATTAACCTCTATAGATTGTATATATATTTAGAATGGTGTTTACTGCTTTACTAATATATAGTTATACAAATATGCTAGCTGTTAGAAGGTTTACTAAATGCTATAAGATTAGTTAGCGTAGGATTAATATTATTTATATTAGCTGTGCTTTTATGCTATTTAATTGCTAAATAGCAAATAGGCTGCAGTAATAAGGTGTAGTTTAGGTTAGCTTCTAAACTAGTATACCAGCATAATAAGCTTTTGAGAAACATAGACTCTGAAGCTAGGTTACAAACTTATAATATAGATATATACGCTTTGAGGCTAATCTTCACCTTAAGTAAGACGCCTTATGTAGCTAGACTGATGAGCAGTTCTATAAGAGCTTAACTAATGTTTTTTAATTAGAGTTATATATCTAACTGGTCTAGTACTATAAGGAAATTATCCTTACATAGTTATAGTATGCTAATGAAGTTAGTACTTCGCTAAGCAGCTTATATTAGGCACTAACTCTTTATTCCTCAAATTGCTTAGTAGGAGTAGAAGGACTTTACACCTATACCTAGTAATAAGTGTGGTTAGTTTATTTCTGAGGGTTAGCTACCTATTGAAGGCGCTTTTTAGCAGCTACCTCTTTAGTTTCACACCTCCTCAATTAGCCTGCTTCACTATAGTTAAGTTACTAGGGAAAAGCCTCTCAGTAAATTGATCTACTAGCGACTAAGAGGTATTATTTCATTCTGCCTTCCTACCTATCATCTCATCTAAGCCTCTTACCTAGTTATATAAGTGCACTATCTAAATATAATAGAAGCGTTTGATAGCAATAGAAAAGTGAACATATAAACTTGCTTTAGCTGCCTGCTCCTTGAGGGAATTAAGTCGCTTCAACACAGATAGGCTATCTATATTACGTTCCAGTTCGACAAGAAGCATCTGTTATATACTACTAATAATGCTCTAGACTTAAGCCCTCAATGCTTTACAGCTAGCCTACAGGCGCTTAAGAGTTTTTAAGCTACTGATTTTCTCTATTTTAGCAATAATTATTAGGATTTATCTACCTCTGCTGTTTTTTATACGCTTAGTTAGAGCGCTACTGCTATTAGCCTCTATAAGTTTGCGCTTTAGCGATATGCTTCTAGTAGCTTAGGGATTAGCTTTAGCAGAAGTAGCTAGCAAGCAGCTAGGTATATTTCTATCTGATCTAAAGCCTGCCTCACTATTACACTTATAAAGAGGTTTAGCCTTCATAACTTATGTCTGTTTAGGGTTAGGCTTAATAGCAGATGCTGTCTGAGGCTGATTTATATACTTTAAAATCACAGCTGTAAACTTATCTTAAAATGAAACGTCTTTATTAAGTAGAGAGCTAATAGCATCAAAATTGCAATCTAGATGATTACAGATGCTATATAACTTCTTTACTATTAGTATATATATACATACTAAGCAGTCGCTATGAGATAAAACATTACCTCTAGTTCTAAATCTATAGGAGCAGACATCTTAGAGCAATTGAGATGGTCATAGTAGTAAAAAGTATAGTGGCATAAGGCGTAGTTAAATACTCAACCTGCAAAATCTAGATTTATCTGTTTATTATAAAGGTATTTCCTTATAGCAGCAGGGTATAGTGGCTTTACTATTATTATCTTTTGCTACATATAAAAATAGCTATAGATTGAAGCAAGCTGAGTAAATACCTGAGAGTGTGAATAAGCTAGCTGTAGCTTATAGGCAGAGTGTATTTAAAGAATGTAATTAAAGTGAGTGGAAGTCATGTTGGTTTGTATGTTCCCAGGCTGGCGCCTGCCTTACAGTTAGTAAGAGGCGGCTAACCTAGCGCACACGCAGTCGCACATAAAGGCCAATCGCACAAATTGCATACCACCTAATGCTAGCTATATAGATGCCTTGAGGGCACTAATAATGACGAATGTAGGGATAGAGCAATAGTCTACTACGCTTAAAGACTGTTTTTTGAGAGCCTTAAGTAATAAATTCCCCTATATTTGCTGCTATCATTTTCTATGCAGAAGCTTATATACTATATAGCTATCACTTTCTACTTATATTACAGACTGTAGAAGTTTTCACTAGAACATTCATAAGTCTAACGCAATAGCTGAAGATAGTGCATCTACTCCTCATAGCAGCTTATGCAGCGCTTACTAAAAGCTAGCAGTTTATTAATATGCAGGTTGCTTAAGGGCATTAGACTATAATAATAGGCCTACTCTGCATACATCCTACTATAGTCCTATCTACTAGCGCTCTCACTAGAAACAGCATAGAACAGAGTGCAAAGTTATATAAATACAAAAGTTGCTTTTATATACTATATCTTTTCTTAAAGCAATTATAGTTTATATGCATACTATTACCTACCTATTTGCTATCACAGCTATTAAGCAAGAAGTAAGTATGATCATGCTGGTTAAGTTGAATAATAACTAACTCTATCTATTAAACTTTACAACTTTCTAACTAGACCTAGCAAGCTTATAGAGTCATCTAGAGCTTATAAGAGCTGTCTGTTTATATATAAGTAGTGTGGAAGCCATAATATATTTTTATAACATTATTAAGGATATGCTTCTTAGTATGTAAACTACTAACTGCAATAAGCCTATAGATCGTTCTGACAGACATAGGCAGATGTACTGATATTGCAGAAGTTAACATCATCCTAGCAAAAATGAGCATCTGTGTCTCTAGTGATCTAAGTGCATCTTGCAGCTAAAGAGTTGCGCATTAGATCTATAAAGTCTCACTTAAGAATAGAGAGCTATAGGCAATAGATATCACTAGGGTGCAGTATAGACGTTCTGATTTGCTTATACTATAGTTAACCTATGTGGAAGGATGCAGCATAGCAATTAACTAGAAGTATAGCTTAAGGTGTGATCTTCTCCTTAGTACTAGCACTAGTACTAGAGATTTAATAGCAAAAGTGACCTCTAATGATACCCTACGTCCTTTATGTAATTTTAGATTTATAATAGAAGTACTTATTTTACTATTAAGTTAGTATTTTAACTAAATTTAGCGAAGGATATACTTACTACTTTTATAGCTAAAGTCTCTAGCTAGCTAGTTAGTATACTTTACTAGTTTATATAAACTCTACTTATATTATAGCTTCTTATATACTATAATAAAAATACTAAACTTATACTTTTTTATAATAACTTTAAATACTTTTATATATAGCTAGTAAGCTAATAAAAGCTTAGATATTTAAGAAGGTATTATTATTATTATATTTATTATAGAAGAGAGTTTTAATTTTAATAATAATAAAATTAAATAGATTAAACTACTACTTATTAAGCTAATAAATCTAAGATTAAGGAAATAAAAGAAAATATTTTAGCTAAATAATAATATCTCTCTACTTATAATTAAAGCTAGTAAAGCTAAAAGTAAAAGCTTATAGATATATTAGTTAGTTTATTAAATAGTAGTGTTTATATAAGATCTTCTATATACTTTTTAAGAAAAGAAGCTAAATATTAATAAGCTATAAGCTCTAAAGCTAATATAGGTAGAGATTATAAAAAGCTTTAATAATATAAAGGTTTTTAATTATATTATAATACTAGACTATATATATAATAAGTTTTATACTAAGAAGAAGAAGTTCTCTTTATAAATATAAGTAGTACTAAAATCTAGTAATACTTTTAATAAGATCACTAATATAGTATATACTAATAAAAAGAAAAAAATAGTATTTTTAGCTAATAACTTAAAAGTATTATAGATTTAAAATAGAAAGTTAGGTTAGCTTTAGCTCTACTTAGAAATATAGAATAGAGGCTTAAGTATTAGTAATAATATATATATTATAGAAGACCTTATATAGGTAAGAGATTCTAATATAGAGGATAATATTAAAAATAGTAAAAGTAGTTATAAAGAAGAAGTTAATAACTTTATTAAAGAAGAAAATAATACTATTAATAATACTTTTAGTCTACTTATTTTATTAATTTTATAAAGTAACTGCTTTATATTAAATATACTATTATATATACCTTTACTTTAACGTTTAGTATTATAAATACTACTTCTCTTTTATAATATATTAAAACTATAAAAATATAATAAGATAATTATAAATACTAAAAGCTAGGTATATATAGGCTAAAGTATTTAACTAGTATACTTAAGAAAGAAGCTAAAATTAGAGGAGATAGTAGAGAGTAAATTAGTAATTAATATAGCTTTTACTAACCTTAAAACTAATTTTTAAAGTGAGTTAATAGTAGTATAATATATTATAGTTATAAAAGAACTATTATTAAAACTCTAGAACTTTATAATATTACTAGTAGTTCTTTAGAATAAAATAGAAAGTAATAATAAGTTTAAGAGATTATATATTAATTAGATACTAGAGAAGTAGAAAGAAGGCTTTTTTTAGTGTTTTTTTTATATAGATACTTTATAGTATTAGTATTAAAAAAAAGAGTGTTTTTACTATATATAACTATATCTACCTACCTCTATTAATATTAATATTAACTTATTTATTATTTTACTTACTACTTTTTTTTAGAACTACTTTAACTATATCTCTACTACTATAATATTATGAATTTTGCTTACTAACTTACTTATATAGTAATTATCTGCCTATTACTATAATATATTAATATTAACGTTATTTTAACCTTCTCTTTCTACTTATTTTATCTTTACTAGTAGGTAGATTATTAGAAAATTATAGAATATTATTACTATATATATTATAGTAGTCTATTACTTTAAGCTGTACTCTAGCGCTAAACTTTAAATGATATAGAACTTCTTCTTAAAGTAACTAAAAGCTTACTCTATAATAATTTAAAAATAACTATATTTTAGATTATATAACTTTTAAGTAGTTATTAGTAATAAGTTTATATTCTTCTAATTCTATAGATAGTAATAAGTTTTATAGTATAAAATATTAAGACTACTTCTACTTCTAAACCTAGTATTAGTAAGGAAGTATCTACTTTCTAGTATAGTAAATCTCTAGTTATATATAAATATTACTAGCTTTAAGTTATAGATTAACCTCTCTATACTAATAAATATATATAAGAAGCTACTATAAAACTTTATTACTATAAAGACGTTTTAGCTAATAAAGCCTTTATAGTATTACTACGTCTTCTACTTTTTTTCTAATATAAAAGCATAGATTAAAATGCTATTAATAGTACTTATATAACTTAAAAAGGCCTCTTTTTAGGGTTCTCTTTAATCTCTAAAGAGATCTCTCCTTCTATTATAGGTTAAATATATATTTTATATAGTTTAATATAAGTAATAAGTAGGAAGTTAATATACTATAAAATTACATTTTAGCTAACTTTAAAAGTATAAGTAGTAGTATACTAAGAGTAGCTTTAGCTTAAAATATATAGGAATATTATTAATTTCTACTTAGTATTTATATATTAAGAATCTATTAAGCTAGTATACTTATTAAGCTATCTAATAAATATATTAAACTATTTCTTAGTTACTTAAAATATCTTAAAGAAGTAATAAAATAACCCTACTAGTAGCTCTCTAGTATATATATATACTACTATAAAGCTACTTTTATTAATAGTTATATAGTAATTACTTAATAATTGCTTTTATTAAATTAAAGTGATATAGGTACTCTATATTACTAACTTTATAGCTTTACTTATAGCTTTATTATTAGAGGAGTCTATTATAGAGGGGTTAATTCTACTATTCGAGAGGTCTAACTGCTCTTAGTACTAACTTTAGTATATAGAGAGGGTTAGAAACTACTCTCTCTATATACTAAGCTTTTTATATAGTAAAAAGAGGTTAAATAGTAGAAAACTTTAGTACTAATACTAGAGAGAGGAAGTATATAGTTATTTCTTATATAACTATACTACTAAGATATTATAATAAGGTCCCCTTACTAATAGTAATTTATTAGTGCTTAGAAAAGTTAAATATATTAAAAAGAGGTTTTTCTAGGCTTCTATTACGTTAGAGAATGTGCTAGTACTAGAAATCTCTAGTATTAGTGCTAGTACTAGGGAGAAGATCACACCCTTAGGCTTCTTCTGCAGTCAACCTGTATAGGAATCGCTCCACTAGATGTCACCCGCATTGTTAATACAAGCAATAGCCCTGGCTGGCGCGTTCGATCAGGTAATACTACAGCTTATAACAGCGCATAGTGGAAGCATGCAAACCTTGCTTGCTAGCTCTAGCACTACTTACTAAACTACAGCTCAACAATTCCTAAGTAACCTTAAGGTGCAACTATAAGATATTATTGCAAAGCCCCTTACAATAGAGGTACCTACATTAATATCCTAGAAGCTATACTACATTATAGCTATTAATAGAAAAGGTAAAGGCATGTTTGCCACGCACCGCATTGCTAGAGGCACCTATTTGCTTGCAGAGTCTCCTGTCTTCTAAGTTCCTAGAGATAAACCTAACTTACAAAAGCTAGAAGCTATTATAGCATAGAAAGTATAATCCTTAAGCTAGGCATAATAATAGAGCTTTTTAGCCTTATATAACTACTACAGAACACACTATAGCTAGGCGCTAGGCATCGCTAAAACAAACGCGCTACTACTAAGCTCTAGCGCATGCAAAGGCGGTATTTTCCTTGAGGCGTCTTAGATCAACCACTCCTGCAGACATAATGCGCAGAATACCTAGAATGCTAATTAAGGCTAACTTATAGTTTATACACTTAGGGATATCAATAACAGCAAGAAGATCATAATATCCTACCTTAGTGCATTAGAAAATTATTCTTCAAGGTAGTTACAATTAAAGAAATCATTTAGGTTCACCTACGCTTGCAAACTGTATACACTTCTAGACTTTTAATAGAAGCAAAACAACTAGCGCCTCAATAGAATTATATACCTTAACAAATAAATTAGAGATAGCATAATTATTATATTAACTCCCTACGCATGCCTGCAAATAGCGCATAAGATGAAACATCTTATAGAGAAAGAGGGGATTACTAACGTGAGAATCTTATAGCTATACTATAACGCTTTATAGATTATAATTGCTAATAGTAATAAAGCAAAAGCTAGGGTTTTTGCTAAGCAGGCGTCTGCTGAGAGACTTTATATAGAGGGAAGCAATAGCCTATAAGTGCTGAGGTTATAGAGATATGCTTAGAACCTTACTAGCCATACACTATATAGCACGTCAAAGAGATAGGCGCAAAAGGCTAACAACATACTGTGAGGTCTAAATGATTAAGATTTTAACAAGTGGCTGTAGAGACTGCCAGCTTAATTACTAGAGCATTAAAAATATCGAGGGCTAGTGGATTTATATTTCACTTCAAGGCGTAAGATAAATATAAATATTAATTGATCTAAGGAGAGCATAGTTGCATACTACCCTATTGTGTTTATTTATCCCAAACATAAGTTGCGTTTATATTGTAGTGTCCTATAAAGGCTTTAAATGATATTAAATAATATTCACTAAGTAATTAATTTAGTATTTAATCTATATATATAGGAAAACAGAGGTAAATGCTAAATTATACATGTATTAATTATAGGTCTAAGTAGGTAGATCTCACAGCTTAGTCAAAATGCATAGCAGTAGAAACACTATAGGTTGCTGTTGCTATATAGCGAAATATAGGCTATATATCTACGCTTAAGCAAATAACTTTAGCAGTAAGTTCTTATTATTATCTATATCTACTTATAACAATATATACTTATTAATATTGCTAGTGAACGCTAGCTAAACTGATATCTCTCTATGCTTAAAAGAGGTGAAGATGAACGCTAACTGAAGACTCTTAGCAGCTTCATCTAAATAAAAGAATATACCTATCAGCAAGAGTAGACCTTTTGACGAATTATAAGTATATTCTAACCTCAACTTACTTCTACTATGCATAGCAGCTGCCAGCGCGTTAGCTATCGCCTATATATAATGTTCCTCAGGCGCTAGTAGCAATATTTTCTATGCTATGAACTCCTCCAGTCTATAGATAAGAGGAGTCTAACTAAAACCCTAGATATAGCTGTAGAGAAGCCATAAAGTCTTAACTATATCCTAGCGCCTTAATAGCTAGCATAAAATTGTAATTAATTGCTTATTAAGCTGCTAGAGGTGCCTACTTATATGCACACTGTTAGCTTTAAAGCGTATATTAACTAAGCAGCAGCTTTTATTAAACATCAACTTCTACTTCAAACTAGACAGGCTAAAATCCACAAAGGCATATCTTTTAATAAAGTTAACAACTATTATAGCAGAAGCTAGCATTATATCCCTCAGCTCCTCTAGCTTATACTGAAAGATCTTACTATTCAAAAGAAATAATATTAACACCACTAGGTTAGCGCTATACCTTTTGTTCTTAAGCACTCCACCATCAAGCTATATATTATATATATAGCAATTAGCAACTATAGTAAGACAATCAAAAGGTTCGCTCATACATCTCCTATGAATATTAGCAATAATAGTAGGGGATATAGACATTTAGTCTTCTAATATTAGCAAGTACCTCCCTGCTACAGACAGAATCTAACCTGCAACCTACCTCTAAAAGTTATATAGAGATAATAACGTTATAAATATAGAATAAAGCTTTATCACCTCCTCAGAAAACTTAATAGATTTAATAACTAGTTCCTCTTTTAAGTCCTCAAATAAGGTTTTATACTTAACTTTTAAAGGTTCTAGTCTACTGCAGTGAGGTATCAATAGGTTCATCTGTTCCCCTCTGTAGTAGTTTTCTTAGTATATCTAAGCTCTAGTCTACTAGATATCTAAAGTGATTACCCCCAAAAGCTTAATAGCTTCCTATACATATGCAGTCTCTATACCTTTCTTTAGGTAGAACTTGCTATTATACTTAGACTTATATGCCATCTCCCCTTTAAATATCTATGCTAAGATATCTAGTTTATGCTTAGTTTCAATAGGCCTCGTTAATAGGCTAAAAGGATGCATTCTGAAATGATATAATAAGTCTATAGCATACATAGCTTCTGCTACCTCCTCCTTGTTATCTTATGCAATGCATTCAGCATCAATCTACAGATATCTAACGCCTATATACTGCATATACGTAGCAGCCTGTCTCATAATAGAGTTTTAAACGCATAAAGTTCTACTACTACTGCCCTAATCCTCAATATAGCAGCTACTAGTTTTACTACTCTTATAAATAGAGTATTACTATAACTAAGAAAGAATAGCAACCTCCTTAATGAAGCTGTCCCTATACACATCCTTAAATGTAATAATGCTGCTATCACTAGTAAGGAGGAGATATTTCAAATGACAAACAAAGCCTAACGCCTTGTCTTGCTGCATAGCAGTCGTCTTAATCTCCTCTATTGCCTTAACGATAGGCATGCTGCTTTCCTTTCTGATTTGCCCTAAAGAGAGTTTGCTGTAGTCTGCAGTGCTGGCCTGCTAGAAGGAGAGGTTAGTTTATAATAAAAGAAGCAGGCGCCTAGGTGAGAACAAACTGTAACAACTAAGAAGCAAAAGCAATCGCCTTGTTTTGCTTCTCTTAGCTGGGAGAGTAGGCTATTTCCTATTATCTTAGTAATAACAGCTCTGTTCAGCAGGTTAGAAACCTCTTTCCTATACATTTATTCCGCTAAATAAGAGTCTTTAGATAGCCTGTAGCACTAATGCAGACAAGGCAAGGGCAAATAAAGCAATTAAGCAACTGAAAAATCAAGAGGTGGAAATGTTAGGAGTTAGAGGTGATAGAAAGCCAGCGCATCAGAACGCATTGAGGACGTTTATTATGTAAACTTAGCCTCAACTGAAGAAGATTTAGGCAGAAGCTTATAGATTAGCTGCAGCAGCAAGTTGCAAGGCTGGGACCAAACTAGCTTTCTACAACTAATAATCGTTTAGTTTAGTGCTAGGCACTGCAGGTACTAGCAGCATATATAATCTATTCAGAAGCGCCCTAGCGTAACAAATAGGTAGCTTGCTTACAAAACGTAGGAGATAGCATTCCTTATTCTTCTTATGAGACGGCTAGGAACCCCAGCCTTCTTACTCTCTTCTAATAGACCAGCCCCAGCAGTATTACCTCTTTTGCGATAAATATATTAAGATGCAAAATTCCTAAGGTAAACAACTACATACTAATTTATATCAAGCCGTCCCCCATCAACCATCAGAACTACTGTCTCAGACGTCTCTTAGGAGAGAAATTGTCATCTTTGCAATCATATAGTGTTGCACAATCTAAGACGGGATTCAGTGCCTCTCCTAGCCTATGCACAGTATCTACACCTCGCTCTCCACAGCAAGTTAGAATAATAGGCGCAGCATATGCTATAGATAGTAGTTACCTGCTACTCACCCCACATGCTTATAACTAAGATACCATTTCCCAAATTACTAAGCTCTTATCTTCTCAGAGAAGATGGTTCCACTCCACAGGTTGAGTAAGATTTCCAACGCATTCTGTCCAACTTGCTAGAACACATCAAATCGCCTCTAACGACCAACCGCTACTAAAGAGGCAGTTAAAATACCCACTATAACAAGTTCAACACCAGTCCAGCCTGATTTTACCAGTCCTAAGCTGAGCTGTAATTAGACAGCGCATATATCTATCAAAGAGCGTCGCAGTGCCCATTTATCCAGAGGTAGCCTATACAACCAGGTAGCTTGTGGGGCTTATTCACAGGCGACGCCCCACCAATCTGGATTGTTTTTAGCGATGAGCGCCACAGAACAAAACTGGCTGTAGGATATTTCTGCACAACCATCAATTTATCAACATCAGGTTGATCCCATGGGATTAATAACTAGCATATCTTATCTAGGAGACTGTTTCAACTGTTGGACCGGACGTGCTGAGGCTGATGGGGGCTCCACATGCACAAAGTTAGAACACCCCAGAAGCTCAGAGGATAAGAGCAACTAACTGTATTATGCTACTGTTATATAATATAAGTTGTAGTGCTACTTTAGGCGCTAACTATAGTTCTATTTCTAAACCTATAGCTACTAATATAGTGCATTAGTTTATGCTTACTTATGTGCAATCTCTTTGTAACTAAATAGCTATCGCTCTAATATATGCTGCTCTGTAACTGCTTACATTTAAAACTAATAAACTGTAATATTATCTATATTACTACTAAGTCCTAATAATAATACACTTATTATCTACAGTATACTTTCGATATAGGGAGTTTTACAGATAACTAATACCTAGATGCTGTTCTGATACTATAGGACTAAAGTTTAGATTACATTCTTAAGGATTATGTTATATGTGTGATCTAAGTAGGTATATATAATACTGCTTTGCTGCTTCTATAGAAGAATTAGCACTGTTAAGAATTTAGTTGCTAGCTATAGTGTATAATTTATAAGAATTACTAGTAGTTATCGTTAAATGTAGTGTGTTCTTAAGACTACAGTCTTTTTCTAACTATATCTAGGGTTATTCCTCTAATGATATTAAATTTGAATAATTAGACTTAGTGATAGGATTTAAGTTTATTTATGCAGCTAATATATATGAAGTAGTTGCTACAACTAGTAATGCCTAGGATAGCATTATTGCTAGTTTCTAGTTTTATAGTCTGAAAATAACAATTTAATCTTAATCCTCAATTTTAGTATTAATTAAGTATAAAATAGGTGAGTTCTAGTAGCTGAACCACATTTAAACAGCTCTGCTTATTATGCAGCTAGAAGGAAATATTTAGATAATTATTTCTCCTGGTGTTTGAGGGAAACTAGTGGTTACTAAGTATTAAGGCTTTTTATAAGATATATATTTATATAACTAGGCAAATTCTTGCTATTGCGAAGTGAATATTACTTAATTTATCTAGGTTAGCTTACTAGATATAGATAGATTATAAGTAGGACACTTATAAGGTACTAGACTTAGTTTAGAAGTTCTAGATTTATTAATAAACTAGCTAAGCAGAGTAATAGATGATTTCAGCCTGCTTGTCTATTATGTCCTGTTATATTAAATAAGAGGATATAGGGCCTGTTCTGCTAATGAAGCTATCTAGCGTAACGTATAAAAGCTTTTTCCCCTTTATGTTTAGAATGCTGCTGCTAGGTTGCTATATCTTCAGTAAAAAGGTTCTATAAAAGAGCACCCTAGGTGAGTCTATGTTTTCAATACTTAAGTTATGTTAAGAAAGTTGTGGAATCTTTTGTGTGATGAGGCTATAGCTATTACCTATAAGAAAAGTGACAAGTTCTAACTTAATACTGTGGCGAGATGTTAAGCAGGCAGCATAGAGAACACGCCCAGTCTTATAGAATGGTTCTATAATGTTAGCCTGGTGCAGTGTAGCTTAATTATAATGATCTGAGGTTAGGTTACTTATAGCGCAGCACCCTATTTAATCCTATTCAATCAATTTAACTAATTGGATAATCAAAAGAGGGCTTTTTTTATAGTTAATTAGCTAAAATAATAATGCCCTCGTTTTAGATATTTTAATTAATCTAAAGTTAGCTAGAAAAAGGAAAATCTAATCTCTAGACTAATTAGAATTTTTAAAAGATTTTTAAAAAAAATAAAAATATATTACTAACTATACTTAGAGAAATTCACTATTAGTAATATAAAAACCTATAGTAGGATTTAAACTTATAACTCTATACTTTATTAAATAAAGTTAGAAATTATACTACTTAACTATATAAGTATTAATAGATACTAGTAAAGTAATTTTGATTTAATAAGTACTTTATAATACTTATTTTTTTTTATATATACTACTATAAGGCTAAAATGTATTTTTAGCTATTAAGCCTAATTAATGCGTTTTTAGCCCTCTTACTAAGGCTTAAAAAAAGCCTATTTTTAACCTCTTTACTAGCCTTTAAAAATAACCTTTTTTTAATATTACTAGTAATACTACTATTACTACTGCTACTACTACTATTATACCTACCTCTATACTTTAAAGCTTTACCTATATATACCTTTTAGCGTCTTTTTTAACCTCTAGCCTACTATTATAATACTTATACTAGCTTATAATTAATACTTTAATCACTATATTAGCTATAACTTATTAATTTTTTATAGAATTACTACTTAGATCTATACCTTATTAACTACTAGTAATATATTAACTATTAACCTTACTACTTATAGCAGTTTTAAAGCTTTACTTCACGCTATATAAAAAGGTTGCTACTTTATTAATATTAAGTATATCTTAAAGAAAAATAGCTAAAGCTATACCTCTTAGATTAAGAATAAAAGCCTCTTTATCTATAAGATCTTTTAAAGTAGTACTTAAAGTATACTACTTCTTTACTCTATTTTTAACTATACTAATAATATATCTAAGTAATATTTATTAGGTTTACTAACGCTATAATAAAGCCAAGTATCTATTAACATATAATATTCTTTTATAATAATAATAATAATATAAGAATAATAATAACGCTTAACTTACTTTAATATTCTATAATAAATAAATAAATAACGTTTAAGGTATAAAACCTTATATAAAAATACTCTATTTATTATACCTTATAACTATAATATTAATTATATAATATGTATACTTATATAAGCACCTTATATAATTAGCAGTTTAGTAGGTTATATTTTAGGTTATCTTTCCTCTTATTTTTCCTTATTAGAGGATGTAACTTACTATCTATATTAATAGGAATTATTATAATATATCACTTCTCTTATTATTATCTATATAATTAAATACTCTTTAATACTTAAAATTATTACCTTTTATTATAATATAAGCTTATCTATAACTTTATACTATATAGGTATATATACTACGCCCCTATATATACTTATACTTATACTAATAAGTTATAAGCTTAGTTTAGAAATAACCTCTATTCTTATTACTTCTTTACTTCTCTTCTACTTATTTATAATACTTTACTTTTACTTAAAAGTTATATATACTAAAAACTAATCCTTTAAATACTTTTCTATCTATATTACTTTTATAGAACTAGAAATACTAGCTAAACTAGTTATTTAGTTTTATAAGATTTATTTTCTTTAAATTTATATACTAAACTCTATTTAAATTAATTATACTTCTATTAATCTTTCTCTAAATAAATAAACTCTTATTATTACTTTATTTAATCTATATCCTTTAGATTATCTTTTTAAACTAGTCTCTAAGCTATTACTAATTTAGTTTAGACCTATACTTACTACTTAATAGACTTCTTCTTAAATAATTTACTATATAGAATATATATCTTCTTAGTTAGATATAGGTTTAATTAAAGAAGATATTAATTAAAAAAAAGGAATAAAAACTACTCTTTTTTATAAATTAAACCTTTAACTTCTAGGTTTATAACTATTATAACTTTACTATAAAAACTATTATATTATATATATAATAGCTCTTTAGTTAATAACTTTATTATTATTAATCTTTTAGAAAGTTTATAATTATATATTATATCCTATTAAAGTAATAATAACTAATCCTAAGGTTTAGTTCTCTAAACTTATTAGTTTCAAGAACTATAAAGTATAAGCTATATATATTAAAGTCTTACTATATAGTAAAGATATTATTATAGACTTTATTAAGTCTATTTCTTTTAATAATAAAGATAAAAACTATAAAGCTTTAAGTTATATATAGTTATTCTATAATAATAAGCTTCTAAAAGTTATAAAAGATAATAAAGATATTTATACTACTTAAGAATATTTAAAAGCTCTATATAAGCCTATAAGTTTTATTAATAAGTTTTTAACTTATAAAAAGTTCTTTAATACTTCCTTAGATAACTTTAATTCTATAGAAAAATATATAAATAAAATAAAAGAACTTATAGATAATTTATCCTATAATAAGCTTAAATTACCTAATTAAGTAATTATAGCTTATATACTTAATAGTCTAAATAAGACTTATAAGGCTTTTATAGCCTCTATAATTTAGTCTCTTAGGACTAACTTTACTATTTATAACTTAAGCTCTTTATATACTAGTTTTATAGATAAATATAAGAGAAAAAATAGTAGTGAAGTAGTTAATAATACTACTAAAAGTAATAATAAAAAGAATAAAAAACAAAATAAAACCTAAGAAAATACTAATAAGAAAAATAAAAATAAAATTAATAAAAAACCTTAGAAAAAATAGAAAGGTTTATACTATAAAGATTATAAGAAAATAAACTATACTAAAGAAAACTATACTTTTCTATATCTTAAAAAAGTATCTAGCTAGTAGAAAAAACCCTCTACTAGTATTACTAGTACTAAAGATAAAGAAAAAGAAGTAGTTAATATAACTACTTTAGAAGAAATTACCCCCTATATATCTATAAATAATTCTAAAAATCCTATAGATTTAATAGATTTATCTTCTAATAAAGAGGAAGAAAATATTCTCTCTAAGAATATAAGCTATACTACTTCTAATAATAATATAAATAATACTAATAATCCTTCCTTAGGTTATTTAATTAATTAATCTATTATTAAAGAAAAAGGAAAAGTAAGGAGTTATAATAATAAAAATAAAAATATAGTTAATATTTATATTAATACTACAGCTACTATTTATATCGTTAATAACTATAACTTATTAAAAGATTATAAAAAAATTAATAAAACTATAAATTAAGGAGAAGTAAAGACTCTTACTTCTAAAATAAAGGGTGATTTAATAATATATCTAAATAATAATACTATAATATTAAAAGTCGTTTATTATATACCTAAACTAAGTATTAATCTACTTAGTTAATCTAAGTTAGATTCCTTAAGTATTACTTCTATTATATAGAAATAACCTATTTTATACGATATTAATAAAGATTATATTATTGCTATAGGGGCAAAGAGAAATAACTTATATTTCTTTTAATTTCCTACTAATAATAATAATAACTATATATATAATACTATAAATAATACTATAAATAATAATATAAATAATAATAATAATAATAATAATAATAATAATAATAATAATAATAATAATAATCATAATACTAGCCTCTAACTATAGCATAAACGTCTTAGATATATATATTTACAGACTCTTTTAAAAATAAAAGATAATATAACTGTGAATATAAATATAAATAATAATAATAATAATAATAAATTACAGCCCTATAAAGCCTGTTTTCAAGGTAAATTTGTAATAAAGGCTAGTAAACCTTAAGTTTATAATAAAAATCTAAATTATCTAGATTATATAACTTCAGATTTATATAGACCTATAACGCCTACTATATATAATAAATATCACTATTTTATTATCTTTATAGATAAATATTCCTGTTTTATATAGGGAAAATTACTTAAAAATAAAGAGAAGTATACTATTAGTAAAGCTTTTCTTAAATTTTAAGCTAAAGTAAATAATAATAATAATAATAAAAGAATAAAAGAAGTATCTATAGATAGAGGTATAGAATTTAATAATTATTACTTTAAAGCTATATATACTTAAAGTAGTATAATATATAATAAAAGACCTCTTTATATATATAAACCTAATAGTTTTATAGAGCGTATTATATATATTATAGTTAATAAAATAAGAACTATACTATATAATTTAAGTTTACTATACTACTTATAAAGTAAAGCTTTTTATACTACTCTTTATATATATAATAAAACTCCTTATAGCTCTATTAAGTATAAAACGCTTTATAAAATAAAAAATAATATAAAACCTAATATAAATAATATAAAAATATAAAGTAGTATTTACTATTATAAGAATAAAGATCTTTTTATAAAGAGACTAGACGTATAAGTATATTAAAGTTATATAATAAATTATAGATCTAATAAGTATAAGATCTAAGATATATAACTAAGAAGAGTTTTATAGTCTTAAAACGTTAAAATCCTAGAAAATACCTTTATTTCTTATTATAAAGAGCTTCTTTTAAGTATAAATACCTATTATAAGAATATAAATAGTAGTATTATACTAAATAATAATAGATATAATACTACCTAAAAAAGTCTATAAAAAGATATTTCTAGTTAATTTATCTCTTATAGGAATAATCCTACTATAAGTAGTAATATTTCTATAATAAATAACGCTTTTATAAATCTAAGTAATAAGACTAATATTAATAATAATAATAACAATAATATAAATAATAGTATTAATACTAGTAATAATAATACTAATACTAGTATAATTAGTTTATATAATAATAGTATAAAAACTACTAATATTAATAATAGAGAAATAAATAAATAAAAATCTAAATTACTAATAGAGATCTCTTTTCTATTAGAAGAAGCTAAAAAGAACTATAAATAGGTTAATAATATAGTTTATAATACTAAAAGTGCACTATTATTTACTATAGTAAATTATCCTACTCTTAGTATTTATAAAATAAATAATAATATTTTAACTAATAATAATAGTATTACTAAAACTAGTACCATTAATAAAGCTTCTTATATTCTATTAGTTATTATATTAAATAAGCTTTCTAATATATAGTAAGCTTTAAATTCTCCTTATAAAGATAATTAGATTTAAGCTATATAACTAGAAGTAACTTAAATAGAAGATATAAAAACTTAGGAAATTATATAAAAACTAGATAATATTTATCTATTAGGTAGTAGATAGATATATACTATAAAATTAAAAAATAAAATAAATGATATCTATAAATATAAAACAAAATAGGTTACTTAAAGTTATAATTAATATATTAGTATTAATTATTTAGAAACCTTTTCTACTACTTATAAACTAGAAAGCTATAAATTTATAGTTATATTTACTATAAAAGAAGGATAGACCTTTCTATAGTATAATATTACTATAGCGTTTATATATACTAATATAGATATAAATATATATATAATATTACTAATAGGTCTTTTATATAATAAAACTATAAATAAGTTAGAATTTAATCCTAATTATAACTATAAATTAAATAATAGTAAATATTACTATAAGCTTGTTAAAGCTTTATATAAGTTAAAGTAAAGCTATAAACTATAGTATAACTATTTAAAAGCTATATTAATAAAATTAGGATTTATTATTTCACCTTATAATAAAGTAGTATTTATACTTAATAAAAATAACTATAAAGCTATAATTTATTATTATATAGATAATATACTTTTAGTAGCTAATAATACTGTTAACATATAACATTCTTTTATAATAATAATAATAATATAAGAATAATAATAACGCTTAACTTACTTTAATATTCTATAATAAATAAACAAATAACGTTTAAGGTATAAAACCTTATATAAAAATACTCTATTTATTATACCCTATAACTATAATATTGATTATGTAATACGTATATTTACATAAGCACCTTATATAATTAGCAGTTTAGCAGGTTACATTTCAGGTTATCTTTCCCCTCACTTTTCCCTACTATAGGATATAACCTGCTAACTATATCAACAGGAATCATCACAATACATCACTTCCCTTATTATTATCTATATAATTAAATGCTCTTTAATACTTAAGATTATCACTTTTCATCACAACATACGCCCATCTATAACCCTATACTATATAGGCGCATATACCACACCTCTACATATACTTATACTTATACTAACAGGTTATAAGCCTAGCTTAGAAATAACCTCTATTCCTTCTACCTCTTTACCTCTCCCCTATCTACCTCTAAAGCCCTACTTTTACTTAAAGGTTATATATACTGAAAATCAATCTTTTAAATGTTTTTCTATCTATACTACCTTTATAGAACTAGAAATACTAGCTAGACTAGTTATTTAGTTCTACAAGATCTACCTCCTTTAAATCTCTATATTAAACCCTATTTAAATTAACTATACTTCTATTAATCCTTCCCTAAGCAGATAAGCTCTTACTACTGCTCTATTCAATTTATATCCCTTAGATTATCTCTTCAAATTATCCTCTAGTCTATTACCAATCTAGTTTAAACCTATACTTATAGCACAACAAACTTCCTCTTAACCAATCTACTATATAGGATATATATCTCCTCAGTTAGATAATAGTCTAACTAAAGAAGATCTTAATTAAAGAGAAGAAATAAAAAACCACCTTTTTTACTAATTAAACCCTAACCCTCTAAGTTTACAACTATTATAACCTTACTATAAGAACCACTATACTATACATATAATAGCTCTTTAGTTAATAACCTCACTATCGTTAATCCTTTATAAGGCTTACAATTACACACTACATCCTATTAAGGCAATAATAACTAATCCTAAAGTCCAGTTCCCTAAGCTTATTAGCTCAGAGAACTATAAGGTATAAGCTATACATATTAAAGCCCTACTATATAGTAAAGATATTACTATAGACCTTACTAAGCCTATTTCTTCTAATAATAAAGATAAAAACTATAAAGCTTTAAGTTATATACAGTTATTCTATAATAATAGGCCTCTAAGGGTTATAAAAGATAATAAAGACGCCTATACTACTTAGGAACATCTAAAAGCCCTATATAAGCCTACAGGTTTTACAAACGAGTTTTTAACCTATAAAGAGTTCTTCAATACTTCCTTAGATAACTTTAATTCTATAGAAGAATATATAAATAAAATAAAAGAACTTACAGATAATTTGTCCTATAATAAGCTTAAATTACCTAATTAAGTAATTATAGCTTATATACTTAATAGTCTAAATGAGACTTATGAAGCTTTTATAACCTCTATAACTCAGTCTCTTAGGACTAACCTTACTACTTATAACCTAGACTCTTTATATACTAGTCTTATAGATAAGTATAAGAGAAAAAGTAGCAATAAAGTAGTTAATAATACTACTACAAAGGGTAATAATAAAAAGAATAAAAAACAGAATAAAAACTAAGAAAATCAAAAAAACAAAAATAAAATAAATAAAAAACCCTAGAAAAAACAGAAAGGTTTATACTGCAAAAATTGCAAAAAAACAAACCATACTGAAGAAAACTGCGCTTTTCTGCATCCTGAAAAAGCACCTAGCTAGTAGAAAAAGCCCTCTACTAGTACTACTAGTACTAAGGATAAAGAAAAAGAAGTAGTTAATATAACTACTACAGATAATATTACCCCCTATATATCTATTAATAATCCTAATAATCCTATAGATTTAATAGATTTATCTTCTAATAAAAAAGAAGAAGATATTCTCTTTAAGAATATAAGCTATACTGCTCCTAATAATAATATAAATAATACTAATAATCCTTCCTTAGGTTATTTAATTAACCAGTCTATTATTAAAGAAAAAGGAAAAGCAAGGAGTTATAACAATAAGAATGAAAATACAGTTGATATTTATATTGATACTGCAGCTACTATTCATATAGTTAACAACTATAACCTTATAAAAAATCCTATAAAAATAAATAAAACTATAAAATGGGGAGAAGCAAAGACTCTTACTTCCACAATAAAGGGTGATTTAATAATATATCCTAATAATAATAAAATAACTTTACAGGACGTTTATTATATACCTAAACTAAGTATTAATCTACTTAGTCAATCTAAGTTAGATTCTTTAGGTATTGCTTCTATTATATAGAAACAACCTATTTTATACAATATTAATAAAGATTATATTATTGCTATAGGGGCAAAGAAGAATAATTTATATTTCTTCCAGTTTCCTATCAACAATAACAATCAATATATATATAATACTAATACTATAACTAATAATAATAATAAGAATAATATAAACAATAATATAAATAATAATATAAATAATAATAACAATAATAGCCTACAATTATAGCACCAACGTCTTAGTCATATACATTTACAAAGTCTTTTAAAATTAAAAGATAATACTATAATAAATATAAGTAATAATAATAATAATATAACTTTACAGCCTTATGAAGCCTATTATAAAGGCAAATTTGTAACTAAAGCTAGTAAGCTACAGGTTCATAATAAAAATCTAGATTATTTAGATTATATAGCTTTAGACCTATATAGGCCTATAACGCCTATTACATATAATAAATATATATATTTTATTATCTTTATAGATAAATATTCCCGTTTTATATAGGGAAAATTACTTAAAGATAAAGAGAAGCATACTATAAGTAAAGCTTTTCTTGAATTTCAAGCTAAAGTAAATAATAATAATAATAATAAAAAAATAAAAGAAGTATCTACAGATAGAAGTATAGAATTTAATAATCATCGCTTTAAAGCTATATACACTAAAAGCAGTATAATATATAATAAAAGACCTCCTTATACACATAAACCTAACAGTCTTATAGAGCGTACTATACGCACTATAGTTAATAAAATAAGAACTATACTATATAATTCAAGTTTACCACACTACTTATAGGGTGAAGCCTTTTATACTACTCTTTATATACATAATAGGACTCCTCATAGCTCTATTGAGTATAAAACGCCTTATGAAATAAAGAATAATATAAAACCTAATATAAATAATATAAAAGTGTAGGGTAGCATATACTACTATAAAAATAAAGATCTTAAAATGAAAAAACTAAACGTATAAGTACGTCAAAGTTATATAATTAATTATAGATCTAATAGGTATAAGATCTAAGATATGCAACTAAGAAGAGCTTTATAGTCTTAAGACGTTGAAATCTTAGAGAATACCTTTATTTCTTATCATAAAGAGCTTCCTTTAAGCATAAATACCCGCTATAAAGATATAAATAGTAGTATTATGCTAAATAATAATAGACATAATATTGCCTATAATAGTCCACAAAAAGATATTTCTAGTCAATCTATCTCTTATAGGAATAATCCTACTATAAGTAGTGATATTTCTATAACAAATAACGCTCTTGCAAATCTAAATGATAAGACTAGTATTAATAATAATAATAATAATAATAATAATAATATAAATAATAATATTAATACTAGCAATAACAATACCAATACTAATATAATTAGTTCACATAATAATAATACAAAAACTACTAGTATTAATAATAGAGAAATAAATAAAGAAAAATCCAAGTTATTAATAGAGATCCCCTCTCTATCAGAAGAAGCTAAAAAAGACTACTAATAGGTTAATAATACAGTTTATAATACCAAAAATGCACTATTATATACTATAGCAGACTATCCTGCTCTTAGTATTTATAAAATAAATAATAACGTTTTAACTAATAATAATAATATTGCTAGAACCAGTACTATCAATAAAGCTTCTTATATTCTATCAGTTATTACATTAAACAAGCCTTCTAATATACAGCAAGCCTTAAATTCTCCTTATAGAGATAATTAGATTCAAGCTATGCAACTAAAAGTAACTCAAATAGAAGATATAAAAACTTAGGAAATTATAGAAAAACCAAATAATATTCATCTATTAAGCAGTAGATAGGTATATTCTATGAAATTAAAAGATAAAATAAATAATATATATAAATATAAAGCAAGATAGGTTGCTCAAGGTTTTAATTAATATATTAGTATTAATTACTTAGAAACCTTTTCTACTACCTATAGACCTAAAAGCTATAGGTTTATAGTTATATTTGCTATAAAAAAAGGTTAGACCCTTCTATAGTATAACGTTACTACAGCATTTATACACACTAATATAGATATAGATATATATATAATTTTACCAACAGGTTTTTTATATAATAAAACCACTAATAAGTTAGAATTTAATCCTAATTATAACTATAAATCAAATAATAGCAAATATTGCTATAAGCTTTTTAAAGCTTTATATAGGTTAAAACAAAGCCCTAAACTATAGTATAACCATTTAAAAGCTATATTAATAAAATTAGGATTTATTATTTCACCTTATGATAAAGCAGTATTTATACTTAATAAAAATAACTATAAAGCTATATTATGTTGCCATATAGACAATATGCTTTTAGCAGCTAATAATACTACTACTAGTAACTATATATATAATATATTAAGGCAACAGATAAAAATACAAATATTAGGGAAGCCTAGTACCTTTTTAAGCTGTAAGTTTGAGATAGATAGACCTAATAAGTCTTTCTTTATACATCAAACTAAATATACACAAAAAATATTAAATAAATATAATAAAATAAATATAAATCCATCTATAACTCCTATAAGAGATAATATAAAACTATATATAAATAAATATTATACTTCTAAAGAAGAAATTCTACAGTTTCAACAGCAAATTAGAGCACTTTTATATCTAGCTTTAAAAACTAGATTTAATATAGCTCTAGCTGTTATAATATTATCAAGATATACAACAAACCCTTCACAAGAGCATTTTATAGCTCTAGATTATTTATAAGGTTACTTAAATAAATATCCTAATAAAAGAATATATTATAACTATAATAATAATATAATATAAGATTTAATAGGTTATTCAGACTCTAATTAGGCTAGAGACCTAGATAATAGAAAATCTACATCAGCTTATATATTTTGCTAAGGATTATACAATATAATATCTTATACTACTATAAAACAAAAAACAGTAGCACTATCTACTTGTGAAGCTAAATATATAGCTTTAACTAAGGCAGTAAAAGAAGCCCTATATCTATATAATAGTCATAATTTTAATTTGACTAATCTAGGTTTTAAAGCTATAAATAAGCCTAAGATTTTTATAGATAATTTAGCAGCTAAGAAGCTAACTGAAAATCCCAAATTTCATAAAAAATCTAAGCATATTGATATAAAGTATCATTTTGCTAGAGAATCTTTATTAAATAAAGATTATTTGTTATTTCATATAGACTCTAAGTCTAATATTGCAGATATATTAACTAAGCCAGTTAGCAAAGTTATATTTAATAATATACTTAATATAATAAATAACAATAACAATAAAGAAAATAATAATAATATACATAATAATAATAACCGCATTAAAGAAATAACTTACTAGTTTTTCTCTTACCTTTTTACCTATAAGGTTATTTTATAAGAGTTTTTTAACTAGTTATAAACATATTATATATTATAGGAATATTTTTCTTATTTTTCCCACAGGGTTTTTAAGTTTTTTATACCTATAACGTATATATATATTAAGTGAGTAAGCTATATACTATAAATCAACCATATATACCTTAAGGGGGGATGTTAACATATAACATTCTTTTATAATAATAATAATAATATAAGAATAATAATAACGCTTAACTTACTTTAATATTCTATAATAAATAAACAAATAACGTTTAAAGTATAAAACCTTATATAAAAATACTCTATTTATTATACCCTATAACTATAATATTGATTATGTAATACGTATACTTACATAAGCACCTTATGTAATTAGCAGTTTAGCAGGTTACGTTTCAGGTTATCTTTCCCCTCACTTTTCCCTACTATAGGATGTAACCTGCCAACTACATCAACAGGAATCATCACAATACATCACTTCCCTTATTATTATCTATACAATTAAATGCTCTTTAATGCTTAAGATTATCACTTTTCATCACAACATACGCCCATCTATAACCCTATACTATATAGGCGCATATACCACGCCCCTGCATACGCTTATACCTATGCTAACAAATACTACTACTAGTGACTATATATATAATAAACTAAAGCAATATATAAAAATATAACTATTAAGGGAGCCTAATACCTTTTTAAGCTATAAGTTTAAGATAGATTAATCTAATAAGTCTTTCTTTATATATTAAACTAAATATATAGAAAAAATATTAAATAAATATAATAAAACTAATATAAATCTATCTTTAACTCCTAGAAGAGAAAATATAAAATTATATATAAATAAATATACTACTATAAAAGAAGAAATATTATAATTTAAGTAGTAGATTAGAGCCTTTATATATCTAGCTCTAAAGACTAGATATAATATTGCTCTAGTAGTTATAATATTATTAAGATATATAATAAACCCTTTAAAAGAGCATTTTTTAGCTTTAGATTACTTATAGGGATATATAAATAATTTTCCTAAAAAAGGAATTTATTATAATTATAATAATAATATAATATAGGATTTAATAGGTTATTTAGACTCTAATTAGACTAGAGACCTAGATAATAGAAGATCTATATTAGTTTATATATTTTACTAGAGATTATATAATATAATATCTTATAGTACTATAAAATAAAAAATAGTAGTACTATCTACTTATAAAGCTAAATATATAGCTTTAACTAAAGTAGTAAAAGAAGCCCTATATCTATATCATAGTTATAATTTTAATTTAACTAATCTAGGTTTTAAAGCTATAAATAAGCCTAAGATTTTTATAGATAATTTAGTAGCTAAAAAGCTTACTAAAAATCCTAAATTTCATAAAAAGTCTAAGTATATTAATATAAAGTATTATTTTACTAGAGAATCTTTATTAAATAAAGATATAATATTATTTTATATAGACTCTAAGTCTAATATTGCAGATATATTAACTAAGCCTTTAGGTAAGGTTATATTTAATAATATACTTAATATAATAAATAATAATAATAATAGAGAAAATAATAATAATATATATAATAATAATAACTATATTAAAGAAATAACATACTAGTTTTTCTCTTACCTTTTTACCTATAAGGTTATTTTATAAGAGTTTTTTAACTAGTTATAAACATATTATATATATTATAGGAATATCTTTCTTATTTTTCCTATAGGGTTTTTAAGTTTTTTATACCTATAACGTATATATATATTAAGTAAGTAAGCTATATACTACAAATTAACTATATATACCTTAAGAGGGGATGTTAACATATAACATTCTTTTATAATAATAATAATAATATAAGAATAATAATAACGCTTAACTTACTTTAATATTCTATAATAAATAAACAAATAACATTTAAGGTATAAAACTTTATATAAAAATACTCTATTTATTATACCCTATAACTATAATATTAATTATATAATACGTATACTTATATAAGCACCTTATATAATTAGCAGTTTAGTAGGTTATATTTTAGGTTATTTTTCCCCTCACTTTTCCCTACTAGAGGATATAACCTGCTATCTATATTAATAGAAATCATCACAATACATCACTTCTCTTATTATTATCTATACGATTAAATGCTCTTTAATGCTTAAGATTATCACTTTTTATCACAACATAAGCCTATCTATAACCCTATACTATATAGGCGCATATACTACGCCCCTGCATACGCTTATACCTATACTAACAGTATCTTAATATACTTTAGAAGGCTTCTACTATATCTAGCGCTAAAATATACTTTAAGACTATCTACTACGTTTTCTAAGATTAATCTTATATTAAAACTATATTTAGTAATAGTTCTAATACTAATAAGCCTCTCTCTAAGTGCTAATACTTTATTCCTATTACTATACTTTAAAGTAAAATCTTATAAATTAAAAAGCTAGCTTTTAGGTTTATTATTAATACTAGTAACCTCTTTTTAACGTTTAGTAGTTAATATATATAGTATATACTTAGCCTCTTTAATTATAATGTTTTTAACTAAATATATTAGTTAAAATTAAATTAGAAAGACCTATTTAACTAACTCTATACTTCTAGAAAGATATAGATCTAAGAAGAGATATAGAAAGTACTTACTAAGGTTTATATATCGTTTAATCTATAGACCTTACCTAATTAATATATAATTATTACTATCTTTAGCTACTTTATTAATAAAGTAGATAAGTAGACGTAGTACTTTTTAGCTCTTTACTGCTAGCTTAACGCCTACTCTAGTAAGAATATTATTATTATTATTTATGCTATTTTTAGTTACTAAGGCCTACTTAATAGGGTTAGTATAGCTATTTCTAATAACACTATAAATAATAACTCTTACCTTAAAGCTTTCTTTCTTTCTCTTTTACCTATATATATAGAAATTAACGCTAAATAACGCTAAATTTAATACTATAGCTATATCCTTAACCTTATTAGTTATACTATTATTTATAGTATTAATAATAAAGTATTTAAAGAGGAGTTTAACTTCTTTTTTAGTCTTAATAGAACCTAAAAAGACCTAACCTATTAGAAGTAGAAAAGCCCTATTAGTAAGCTTTAAAATATTATTAAGTATATTAAATTATCATTATAATAATTTAAAAGCTTCTTATCTATTAGTAATAAAGCTAATAATAATAATAAAACCTTTACTTTATAAGAGAAGTTATTATAAGAGTTAAACTTAATACTAAATAATGCTACTTAATAGAACTTAATATATATAATAGTTAAGTATACCCTACTTAAATATAGCTAAATTAATAGTTATATACTTTATACCTAAAGCTTTAAGTATATTATAGATTATATCCCTAGTGAGAATAGCTTTACTAATAAGAACTAATAGATCTTTATAAAGTTAAATAATATACTTAAGCTACTCTATAAATAAACTAAAAGATATAAAGGTTAGAGTAAAAGTAATAAGTATAATTAACTTTAAGAAGTTCTAGTAAGTATAGAGTACTTCTTAGATCGACTTAAAGACTAGTATAAGCTCTATAATACCTCTACTAATAAAAAAATTAACTTTATAACTACTTAACTTACTTAAAGTTAGTTATAATAACTATCTTAACCTATAAGGGTATTATAATACTCTTTAAAAGCTTTAGTAATAGCTTTATAAACTTTATTAATTAATAGTATTCTAACTTATACTTAGTCTAATTATATACTTTTATAACACCTTTAGCGTAGTATTTTTAACTCTTATAGCTACTTATACTTATTAATTATTAATAGCTAGTAAGTATTTAATAAATACTATATTAAGCTTATAAAGTCTCCCCTCTATACTACTATAGTGATTTAATATCTTAGTTAAAGCTTATAATAGCTTAAAAAACGCTAGAATATACTAGAGATTTATAGATAGCTTTATAATACCTAAAAAGGACTTTAAGAGTATTAAGAATAATAGTATACTAAGAAATCTAACTTTATTAATTATTAACCTTATCTAAAGCTTTAGTAAGCTGCTTTTTTATTGCTTATTATTACTTTAAAAACTAAAGACTCTAAATATTATTAATAGTTAAATAGCAAAGCTTATAATATTACTATTAATAAAACTAATAAACTAGAGTAATATTTTAGCTTTTTAATCGTTAAGCTTATTAATAACCCTATTTAGTAGTAGATTTTATATTAATAGACCTTCTTAACGTTTAATAAACTTACTTTTAACGTCTTCACTATTCTAGTAATAATAATAAACTATAAAAGAGTAGTTAGCTTTACTAAGTTAGTTCTTACGTCGTAGAAGTTATTAATAAAGCCTTTATAGTTTAAGAAAACTTAATACTTCTAGAACTAGATTTAAAGTAGTAGTATTACTATTAGTAGCTACTACTTTAAATAGAGGGGTTAATAGAAAGCTATATAACCTTAGATTATTATATAATATAAGTTTAGACTTTCTAAGAATATTATAAAAGTTTCACTAACTTTCTATTTAGGTAATTTAAATTAAATTAAATTAAATTAGTTAAAATAATTAAAAGTATCGCAAAAAGTTATTTAATCAGCTAATCTTAAGCCTCAGTTTTGACTTAATTAATTGGTATGCTGCGCTGGTTACTTAATTGGTGGTCGAAGGATCGCTGAGGAAGCCAAGACGAGCCCCTCTGGCAGGTTAAAGTGGCCCAGCTCATGCATGCATTCATTCATCTATTCATCTATTCATGCGTGGGCTTTTGTTGACGGACGGAGCATCTTGCCTCTGTCTCAAGAAGGCCAGTCTCTTGCATGTTATCAAAACTTGCCTAACGCCCCCAGAACAGTGGGGTTAAACACGGGAACAGTCTTTTATGATCTCAGCTAATACATGGACTCTTCGTATTGATGAATCGGCAGCTACATTTGGTAGTATTTTCAATATGCTGTGATAACGCTAGGTTGCCTAGACCTGTGCAGATATTGCCGGCGACCGCGATGGCAGCACGCTCGGCTGGACTACGTGGGCAAGGTCAAGTTTGTAAGTCACGCGTGGATAAGCATATCCAATATCTCTCCTCTAAACTTGTTTCACTTTCTTAAGGCACTATCGGGTATCTGACTATATTTTCTCGATACTGGCAAATTACGTAATCTCTCTTCTCATCCGGGCCGCCAGACGCGCACTCCTTCTTAGCGTTTGGTCGAACCTGGTTCGCGCTGGGTTATTCTTTTTGGTCCTCTGTCTACATGCCCTGCTCTTTGGGTTGGGCTGAGCCGGAACGTCTGCCGGTGTTGCTCGCGATCGACTCTTCTCCGCCCGCATCGGGGCATGCCACAAGCTGGGCCTGTACAGACTTGGTGGTTCGGAAGGCTGTGGTGCCGGCTGCGGTTTGCCTACGACTGAAAGAGTTGGCTTCATGCAGGCACGCCGTTTCACAAGTGACTGTCGATTGTCTTCGTTGAGACCGAACGAGGTTTCCTGGTAATCTTCATCACTTGCTGAACGTTTCCTTTTTGAGCATCTCGACGGTTGCGGGTTGGAATTGTCCAATCCGCCTTCGATATTTCAGTCATGATCTGGTAAATGGCCAGGAAAACTTACTGGAGACATCGGACTCTCTAAGCCCGGCTTGTTTAATGCCCGTATGAAGTTTGGCAGGGTACAATGGGACGGCTTGTGTTCCCATTGGGGCGGCCTCTGCCCATTCCTTGATGTCCTGCCTCCGGTCATGCCAACCACGTAAGTATTCGTCCGCCCGAGCTTGTTCAGCATTATCTTCTTCTACCTCGGAGTCCGAGGAAACGAAGTCCATTGTCGAAATGGTCGTTGCCGTCGGCCGCTGAAAGGTCGCGTATTGCTCCTCGAGATGCTGTAGTTTCCCCTTCCAAAACTTCAACAGGTCGCGCTGCTCACGTGCGCCAGATGGTGTTTGGCAATGCACTTCGCGGCCTTTAAGCGAAAGCCCAGCGCTCTCCAACACCCTGCGTCCGTCTTCTCCTTGCCGCCAAAGGCCAATCATATTTTTGTAAACCCACCCCTTCACTCTTTGAAGCTGAATTATGCCCCTATGATTCCCCAGAATCTCAAGTTTACTCTCCCAAAACGAGAGACCATCTGGTTCCATGCTTGATCTTCTATCGGGAATGACATGAACATCATTTGTTCCATCGATACGTAGTTTCTCGGCGCGTAAAATTCGCTGTCCTGGTTCCCTGATTCTGTCAAGGCTCCATGCAAGGGCATATACCTCTTTCTTGACTTGTTCGAGCCTGTGAGCATTGCGTTGCTTGGGGCTTGGCAGCGGGATTGTTTCGGTTGCGGTTTGCAGTGCGTTGAGGCTGGTTTTTGACAATCGTTGGAAAAATGGAGGAGGCATGTCTGATCAGTGCAGAAATGTAGCAGTTGGGGGAGGTTGACAGATGTGAGAATTGTGTCTTCGGGAACGAACGAAGCTACGTATGTGCTGAAAGTTACGTAAGCAGGAATAACAAAATTCCCTTCTATTCATTACACATTTCTTATCTATTCGCTGCTCATCCTTCATCTATTCACGGCTCATTTACAATCCATGCCTAATCTATTCACTCACTTCTTCCCCAATAATATGAGAATGTTTCACAGGCTCATCAATGCGTTTGAAATGTTTGGACCTAATTGCCTCTATATGGAACTGCAAGATGGCTTACCATTCTCGGCCATCGAAGGAAATTGAGTACTAAGAAATCATTAGAGTGTGACAAGCGTCATTGTTGGCTAGTATAAAACTTGTTTATTTCCCAGATGTGAATGTTCACAAACTCAAACTTCAAAAATTATCATGGCGGCTTCAATTGAAGAAAAAACACTGCTCACTATATATTCTCAGAACATCTTCATGTTTGATCTGCACCACTCGGCTTATCTCGTCCACAAAGAAGAACAGATCTATACACCCGATCCATGTCTCATTTCCAGCGAGGACCTTGCCAAAGATGGTACACCTGCTCCCATCTTTCCCCCAGTATCTATCTTGCGAGTCACCACGGATCGCCTACTAAGAGATACCCTTCATGGCTTCACGTTCGGCAGCAATGCGGATCAGTGCGATATACTGCTTGACAACGACCATAGGAGGGGCATCAGCAACCGACAATTCTCCATCAAGCCCGACTTATCTACCCCGGGGACTTTTCATTTCCAGAACCACAGTCAGCATGCGACCAAAATTCTCATTGGAGATACAGCCCAAGTTGTCAAATCAACCAGATGTATCCCAGGAGATACGCAGATACACGTTCTTCTGGGCCATTTTGACCTTCAAATACGGATTCCAAGCCACAAATCACACTGGCCCGCCTTTCTAGAGAACTGGGCCGCGTTCGTAACGAAGGATAAGAGCCTTCCGCCAAACCTTCAACACCTTGGTCTGGGTTCAATGTTGAGAACCAGTCGAGCGCCATCGAAGACGGGCTCATGTCACCGCGGACCCAAGATTGGGCATGGAGCTAGTGGGAATGTGTATCGGGAATCGGGCCGAGACACTGGCCTGGTCTACGCAGTGAAGTACTATCACCCGGGAAGGCCTGACGAAGAGATTCACGAAGAAGCCAGGCTCCTGGGAGGTCTTTCCTACGTAAGCTGACCCAAGTCCCACGCGAAAGACGTCACTAACAGGTCAGAAACATATCGTTCACTTCATTGAATTGCTAGCTGAGCCACGCGCACTTGTCCTGGAATACGTAGGCGTTACACTTGAGGAAGAGAACATCGTACGTCGTCTTGCACCGCTCGAACTGAGGGAAGTTCTGAAGCAGCTTCTTGAAGCACTCAGCTACGTTCACCATCACAACATTATCCATCGAGACGTCAAGCCTGCCAGCGTTCTCGTACTGTCTTGTGACCTTATGTATGTCAAACTTAGTAGCTTTAACACTGTGATGACACCTATATGCTGGCGAAATAGAACGACCACTGCACTTTATGCTGCGCCAGAGATGTTTGACGAAGGCGACGAGGTGGAAATCACCAAACGGATCGATATCTGGTTGCTAGGCATTCTGGCTTTACAGTTTTCCTATGGGATCCCACCTTATGTCCAACGAAAAAAAGATCCATTCTGGTGGTTTGCTCTTCGTTGCTGCTTATCTATACGCTGACTTACCCACTTTATCGTTGTGGTTCAAAATTGGTTGGAATACCAGCCTGAAAAACGTTTCCCTGCGATTTTTAGTCGCAACTGCTTGCCATATTTTACGCTGCCTCCTGAATCGCTTTTCGACGGGAGCATTGTTTTGGATGTGCTGAATCACGATGACTCGCATTACCCAAAGAACCGAGTTGAGGAGAGTATACCTGACATGGCGTCGTTCGAAAGCCCACACAATCCTACTATGCTGGCTTCGTTGGAAGATGAACAGAGCGAATGTAGTCAGGACGACGAATATCGAGAGACCAGTTTCAACGCCTATTCTCAAGTTTGCGATTGGCTCCCAGATGCTCAAGAGAGTTGCTTTGAGATTTATTTGTCGCCTGAAGTCGAATTTTCATCTGATGTCGAAATACTAGGGCTATCGCCTGGCTTGGAACGCTGTATGGATGCACTGGTTATCTCACACATTGACCATGAGATGTTGCCTTCTAAATCTACTGAGTAGTCTGAAGAGGATAACCACAACGAATTAGATGCTTGTCTTCGTTGCTGACTCCTAGACATCGAATGCGAAGCAATAAGAAACAGATAAGAAGGCTGCTGTGCTTGTGTTGAGTGCCACCGCCGATGTAGTCTGCTTGGAGGCAAGCGGCAATATGATCGCATGGTAACGGAGGCGCTGAGATGATCGCAGCGTTTAGTGAGTCAGAAAAGACAATAGGATTGTATGCACTGAGACGTCATTGGGTGCTTGGACGCATTTCAAATTGTGGTCGGTTTACTCGGCGATTATCGTCCTACTGGGATAGCAAGAGAGTCAATTTGTCGAGGTTGGCACTGAGAGGCAGGTGGACGACAAAAGGGGTTATTACGACGTCAGCGTTTGCAAAGAAGGGAAGAGCGGCTGGACAGATGCAATTGCGACATGCAAGATAAACACGTTTCTCGATCCTCATGTCTCTGTTTGCTCTCTGGCAATTTGAGAACCCTTGAGGACTAGTGTATTGGTTATCACTCTTGACCAATAGGGACGACTATCTGCGGTCTAGTTACATCTCGGTCTGCACTATTTGTGGATGGACTATTTGGAATAGAATTGAGGCGATACGCTTAGAATAGATAGATAAAGAATGCATAGATGGATGCGTACTGGATAGGTGGGTGGGTGGAAACCATGTATATGCTTAAACGACTGCTACATTTTACTTATGACCTGCTGCTATAAGCAGGCTTAGCATAGAAAGACTAGGGTAGGGGTGAGCTGGGCACCTATATGAAGCGCTACTTAATGAACAGGGCTCTAATACCAATTGTATCTGCAGTCTAGTTTGCGCTATTTATCTCCTGCAAATTAGAACTGAGCAGCTATGCTGAGAATAGATACTTTATACGCTCGTCCCCTCTGCGTTAATTCATTTATGTATTCATCTATTCCTCGCTCACTCTCTGTCTATCTTTGCGCCTATAGCTATTCACATAGGCTTTATCATTATCTCCCCTCAAGATCTACAGGATAGCTAGGCATATTAGCAGTCTGACAACCTTTCTGAACTAGTATTAGAAGGGGGCAGAGATCTTAGAATTTTTAGCATTTTTAACTTGAAGGCAAAGGCCTAGGTAGGCATTTTCTTAGGCGTTAAGCGTTATCATAGGAGGAAATAGCTTATATAAATAGACAGAAGCCTAGTTAGCCTATAATGAAGAAGACCAAGCAGATAAATAAGAAATACACTCATTTTTATATAATTTCCCATTTTCTCTTAATAACTTTAGTAACTACTTTCTTAGAAGAGCCTTTAGAATTCTTCAGCCTAACTTATAGGAAAAACCTATTAATTCTTACCCTTTAAAAATCAAATAAAAATAGGTATTTTTAGGCCTCTCTAGCCTTAGTTAGCTTTATTTTCATCCCCTCTCTTAATCTTTATTATACTTTCTTAATTATTTAAAGTAATAATAGGGTAGAATACTATAAAAATAATATTACTAAACTTCTTCTTAGTAGCCTATTTTCTCTTAAGAGATTATATAACCTAAAATATAAAAAGAGTAGAAAATATAAATAAAGTATAAGTTAGTTAGGTTTATATTTATATATTCACTTTTATATCTCTTATAGTTATTAAGAAAATCAATATATAAATATATAAGGTATTTTTAGAGGTTTTCTACTTAAAGTAGAGTACTTAGTATAATTAATAAGTTTTCTCTCTTACTTTATTATAAAATTAGTAACTAGTATAGAGAGGTATAAGCTAGACTACTATAAAAAGTTCCCTTTATAGTTATTCTACACTACCCTACTAAACTAAAGCAGAAAAAGCTTAGAAGAAGAGGTAATTTAAGTATCACTATATTAAAAGAAAATTTAGCTAACACCTTTTTAACCTCTATTTTCTCAAAGTAAAAAGCAATAGCCTAAGTATTTAGAATTAAAGATTAACTAAACTTATAGAAGTCTAAAAGACCTTAAGAAAAAGAATATCCTATTAAATAGAAAAAAGTAGGTAAAGTTCTATATAAGCTTTACTAAACCTTCTTATTAGCTTACTATCTGCCTATTTAAAATTATTATATACTGCTTTATTATAAGCTACTATAATAATAACCTAAAAGTAACTAAAATAAAATAAACTTATTTCACCTTCACTTCTAAAGCTGAAGTTGCAAAAGTAATAGGATTTATTTTACTTCTCTTATAAACCTTAAAAAGAATGAAATTAATTAATCTGTTCTAAAAAACTTCCCCTCACTTAAACTTATTAGAAGGTTTCTAATAATATATTAACTAGTAAGAAGTAACACTAAAAAAAAAAAGCCTAGAAACTTAAGATATAAGTTATACTTATATATAGAAACACTAAGATCTAACTTTCTCAAATTATAAGATACTATAAGCGTAAAGGTATAAAAAGCTAAAAAGGAAAAATATTATAACTACACTAACTTTTTGAAAAACAAAGAGGAGAATATTCTTTAAGCTTAACTAAAAGCGTTTCTCTCTTCTAAGAATAATTCTACACTAACTCTACAGAAAAGAAGATATATATATCTCTTTAGATTTCTCTCCCTCTATATTCTTAAGTAGTAAATAAATAGCTAGAGTGAAGTACTTTTTTTAAAGTCTATAGTTAACGTTATAATTTTATTATAGACTTTATTAAATTCTAGGCCTAATTTATAAAAGAGGAGAGTTATAGAGTGAAGCTATAGAGAATACTATTAAATATAGCTAGACTTCCCCTATAGGGAGAAAAGAAAGAAACCTAAAATATAAAATAACCTCACTATTAGAATAGTAGAAAAGAAGAGGAATAATAAATATATATACGCTTTCTAGATAAAAGAGAAAGATAAAGATAGAAATAATAGTAAAAATGTCCTTTTCTTTTTTTATCTCTCCCCTCACCTTCTATTATTCTTTTAAACCTATATTATAAGAATTCTTTTATTACTTCTTCTATTAATAAATTATTAGCTCTATTTAAGTTTTATATAATCTTTTTACTTTAACCTTCTTTAGTAAAGCTTTCTTCTACTTCTTTTTTTATTAATTTATTTATATCTTCTTTAGAATAGTATTACTAAACTTTAGAGCTCTAAAAACTTTAACTTTAGCTTAAAATAAATAACTTAGACTAGAAATAATAAATAATAAAGCTAACTTAGTTACTAATAATACTTTAGTAAGTCTTTTTATAGGTCTTTCTTTTTACTAACCTTAATAAGAGAGACCCCTCTTAATTCTAGATTTAAATTAGAGTTCTAAAGTAATTATAGAAACTAAAGTTTTTAAAGTAATAGCTTCTAAAAGTAGTACTTCTAGTATAAATATAATATCTAGAGAGGATTCTTTAAGAGAAAAAGGTATATAAAGCTATTTAAATTCTGCTAAATCTTATTAAAAGGTCTCTAAAGTATATAGCTTAGGACTTTAAAGATTTAAAATACTATAGCTTAAAATAGCTAAAGTACTATTTTTTACTAGAAATAATATTTTAGACTTTCTTAAAAGCTATAAAGCTGTAGTAGAAGTAGTAGGAATAACTAATACTTTAAAAGTATTAAGTATTATTTTCTATATAGATATATCTTTCTAAGCTAATAATTAAATAAAACTTAATAAAAAAACTTAGTTATAGGTGAAAATATACTTTATCTAGCGCTATAAGGCTATAGATAAAGATTACTAGAAACTACTAAATAACTAGATTAATTAGATTGTTTCTATAACTCTAATAATAGATAATCTAAACTATAAAGTAGCTATATAGTTCTTATAAAAGATTAATAATATTTAAACTAAAACTGCAAAATATAACCTTAATATTATAACTAGTCTCTAAATTATCTATATAGCTATATTAAGATTTAATTAGTTAGCTTTAGATAGAATAACTTTATTTATAAAGACTAGTATTTATAAGTTATTTAGAAAAAAAGACTTTAATAAGTTTAAAATTAACTTAATAAATTAGCTTAGCTCTAAGGCTACTTAGAGGTAAATCTTCTAGATTACTACCCCTATCTATTTTCTATTTCTTATACTTCTAAAAGCACTAAGAGGGGAAGCTCCCCCCCCTCTATAAACTAAGAGAAGTAAAGCTAAGCTTAACTAAGATATTAAAAACCTCTAAAGCTAGTTTTTAAACTAATAACTTTCTAACTTAGTGAAAATAATAGATAACTAGAAAATCTCTACTAGAAAGATCGCTTATTCTTCTCTAGCTACAGAAGACTACTATTTAGCCTTAGTCTATTTAGTTAAAGTTAATAAGGAAAATCCTAAGCTTTTCCCTTATAGCCTATATAGTTAGTGCTAATATATAAGCTATATAGATTATAACTTTAAAGAAAGCTATTATCTTTAAAAAATAGCTAATAAAAGAAGTAGCTTAATCTAATACTTCTAAAAATACTATTTTTATAGACCTCAAAATAATAAGTTTTTTATCTTCTAAATAATTATTACCTTATTATAATAAGATAGTAAACTTAACTAAAAAGCTATTATTACTCACCTTAAGAATTAAAATAGCTATAAAGCTATAAAAGCCTAAGTTACTGAGATTTTTGAGCAAAATATTAGCTAACCTTAGTCTATACTTATTAGGATTCTATAAGATTGTAATAACTTTAACTTAATTAAAGTTTTCTATAGGTTTATAGAAGAAGAAAGCATTATATTAGATAATAAAATATCTAGTTAAGCTTCTACTTTCTAAGTTTTAGCTATTAGTAATTAAAAATATAAGGACTTAGCTTAGTTTTTTTATCTATATAATCTAGCAAAACCTAATAGCTTAACTAAAGATAATTTATTTGATTTCTTAGTATTAAGCCTTATAATCACTTAGTTAAAAACATATAGAGCTAACCTATTTTTATAGAAGAAGCTGAAGCTACTAAATCCTAGAAAAGTTAAAAAAAAAGCCTTAAAATCTCCTTCTAAGAAGGTCTATTTCACTATATAAAATATTAAAAACACTCTAACTATCTTAAAAAGACCTTCTTTTTTATAACCTCATTCTAAAAGTTATTTAAACTTATTAGAAAAGTTAGTTATAAAGAGAAATTTACTTCTTAACTAGAAAAAGCAAAAAAAAAACTTAAACGTTAAAATAAAAGAAAAAAGTCTTCTTAAACTAGCTTCTATACCTACTAATATTCTAAAACTAAAAAAAGTATTTAGAATAAAAAGAGAAATAATACCTAGTGAAATTATTAAAATTCCTCTTCTAAAATCTATCCTAAAACTATCTCTTCTAAAAAGTAACTTCTAGCTAGCTATATTCTTTAACAGTAAAAATTAGAAATCTATTAAAAATAAAGAACTTATTAATAAATTTATCTTATATAAGCTCTATAGCTTAGTTAGTCTACTAGTTAAAAAAGTCTATAAGATTTAGCTAGAATATAGAGAAAAGTTTATTAAAAAGATATACACTTTTATAAATAATCTAGAAGAAGTTATCTATATATTTATTTCTATAGACTTCACAGACTTTACTAAAACCTTAAAAGAAAAAGCCTAACAGACTAACTAGGTTTCTAAATATAATAAAGCTATTTAAACTTAAAACTATCTAAAGGTCTTTTTAGTTAAAGCTATTATCCTAATAATTATAAACTAAATAGCTTTAATAATTATTACGCTATAACTTATTCTAAAGATCTCTATTAGTAGTAAACGCCTTAATAACTACTCACTTATATAAAGTGTAATTAATACTAGCGTAAAATCTAGTCTTATAAGTTACTAATATATTTTAGACTATAATATTCTAATTTCTATTACTACTTTAATAATAAGAATAATAGCTAAAAGTAACCTAAAACTACGTTTTATTAAGGTATACTATATACTTATTTAGATTAATAACTATAAGATTATAATAATTATAATAATAGTAAACTTTAAAACTATTAACTATAACTTACTCTTTAGACTTCTTTTTATTATTTCTATTAAACTTACTTTTAAATATTTAAAACGTTTTATTACTACTATGATGAAAACAAAAAACTATAGAAGTAATAAATTCTAGAAAATTAGTATTCTAGTAGGTCTTATATAATTAGATTCTTTACGTTAGATTTAGCATTATTTCTCTAAATAGGAAAACTATATAAAAGATATTTATAACATCTCTAAAGCTACTAAAAGCTAATTTAAAACTAATTAGGACCTTAGTAATATATATAATGAAGTTTAAACTTACTATATTAATACTATAATAAACTACAAAAAAGGGTGCCTTTTTGTTTAAAAAAAAAAAGAAGCTAACTTTTTTAAATAAAAAGAAGCTGTTTTTAAGACTGATTAGTATTCTACTCTAATTTCACTTTTAGCTATACTTAATATCTTAGGAATTATTACTAAAGTAGTAGTTACTTTAATTATAGAAACTATTTAAGCTTACTTTCTTAGGAACACTAAAAGCTAGTAAAACCTTCTTAAAGTTCTAAAAGATTAAATATTTTTTAAGTTAATTAGGAAAAACCTTAAGCTTAACTAAAGCTTTATTAGCATCTATATAATATATAAATATAAAGATAAAAAGGTTTATTTAGTTAATAATCTACTTTTAGATAGTTTTATTTCTAATAGTTAGAAAGATTAGAAGAAGATCCTAACTTAAGAAGTAGAAAGCTATTATTAGCTTTCTAACTCTCCTTTTATTAGCTATATATATCTATAATTTACGTAGTTTAACTAAAGGATTTATTTTATTCTAAAAAGGTTTTTAAAGCTTAAAGTTACCTAGCTGTACTTTTTATTAAGAGAGATTGAAATGCTTAAATATATCTTTACAAATTGAGAAAGAGCGTTAATATAGGATTTTACAGAATATAGGCGTATTAACCTTTATATAACTCTACTATAGAAGATCAAAACTATCCTATATATTATGTAGTAAGAAAAAGAGATTCCTATCCTTAAAGCTTTATAAGGGAAGGTTATTAATATGCTTAAATTAAAAGTTATATAAGGAGTTTTAGAGGAATCCTATAGATTATATAAAAACTCCTAGTTCTTTATTGCTAAAAAGGATAGTAATATAAGGCTAATTAACTTATATATAAAACTTAATAAAATTAATATTAGAGATATTTTTATTCCTCTAGAGGCTAATAAATTCTTAAAAGATTTTACTAACTATAAGATTATAAGCTTTTTAGACTTATTTTCTAGATATAACTAAATCTTACTTAATAAGTTAAGTTAAGATCTAACTATATTTACTATATTTTTAAGGCTATTTAGAATATATACTTTGCTTTAAGGAGTAATAAATTTAGTTGCTTAGTTTATAAAGGTTATAATAAGAATTCTCTATAACTTTATTCTAAGTGTTTACTAATCTTTCCTTAATAATATCTCTATTAGAAAGCTAAGAACAATATATAATAGTAACTATATAGTTAAACTTCTAGAGGTATATTTATATATCTTTAAACACTTTATAAATCTAAATATAGTACTTTAGAACTTTAAGCTTACTAGCGCTATAATTTCTTTTAAGAAATCTTAAATTTACTAGCCTACTATTAACCTCTTTAGTTATATAATAAGTAGTAGGAGATACAAACTTAACTAAAATAAAGTTATTAAAATCTTTAAGTAGGAAAAGTGTAATAATATTATAGCAGTTAAAAGTTTTCTTAGTATTATTAGGTTCTATTAAGCATAGATTAAAGATTATAGAACTATTTCTACTTTACTAATAAAACTTCTTTAAAAAGAAATATTTTTTAAGTAAGAGCTAGAATAGTAGCTAGCTATAAAAACCCTTAAGTTTTACTTAGTTAGCTTTCTATTATTTTAACCTATTAATTACAAAAAAGAAGCTAGTAAAATCTATCTATCTACTAATATAAGCACTAAGGGGTAGGGCGTTATACTTAGATAATACTATTAGGGTAAAAGATATATTGTTTAGTATAAAAGTGAAATCTAAACTAGTGCAGCTTTTAACTATAATATAGGAAAGCTTAAGCTTTAATTAGTTTTACTTACTCTTAAGAAGCTTAGAAACTATCTATATAGCGTATAATTCACCTTTAAAACTAATATAAAAGTCCTTATAGATTAAATCAGTAGTACTACTTTAGATTTATTTAGAGTAGTTTTTATATAATAGATCATTTAGATTAAAATATTTAATTTTAATATTTACTATATACTTAGTATAAAGAATAAGGCTATAGATAGTTTCTTATACAAACTAATAAGGAAATCTAATATTTAAGAAGCTAAATAAAAAGAAGATTTAGATGAGATAATTAATAACTCTATTTATGCACTTAAAGTAGAAGAAAATTCTAGACCTAAAGTAAATAATCTGCTAAGCTCTAAATAGGCTTAATCTTAATAATCATAATAAATTGCTAAGTATTTAGCTTTATTATTATACTTAAGGACTATTTCTTAGATTAATTTTAAGAAATTTAAGTTATATATAGCAAAATATATACTCTAAAATGGTTTTCTCTTTTAAAAAGAAATAAAGTTAAACCTAATACTAAAATAAGTAGTTAATAATAAGAAAGAATAGAAGAAGTTAATCTAGTATATATATACTGAGGGAGGGTATAGAGGCTATAATATAATATATACTAAACTCTAAGAGTAATACGCCTAAGAAAATATATATTAAATAATAAGTAACAAAATAAAAAGCTATCTACCCTATATATAAGCTTAACTAAAATAATTTAAAAACCCTTATACCTTTTCTATACTTCTAGTGATCCTATTTTAGTATATTTATATTAATATCTAAAAGATTAATAATTACTCTCTAGCTAAAGCTTATAACATACTTATTAGTTATATAGAGGCTTATTAACTTCTTAAAAACATTAACTTAAAGATAATAGCTAAGTTTATTTAGGAAAATATAATCTACTACTATAAGATCTATAAGCTCCTCACAGTTAATAAGAGACTAAAAAACAAGAAGTTTATTAAAAAGCTTAATTAAGTCTATAGGGGATAACGCCTTATTATCTTAGTATATAATTTAAAAGCTAATAGACTTATCAAAAAAGGATATTAACTCCTCATTTATACTTTTATAACCTAGTTAGATTTTAATAGAAAGAACTAAACTTCAGTCCTTTATATAGCTCTATTTGTTAACTAAATATTAGTTAGATCTTCTATAAGATACTCTCTTTTTTATTTTATTTATAGTTATAACCTAATCACTCTAATTAAAACTAAAAGTATCACTTAGTAAGTACTAGACTAATTAAAAGTTAGAGATGCTAAAACTAAACTCTTTTTATATATATAAACCTTTAAATAACTTAATTCTAACTAGTAGATAGCTTTTAAATATATTATAAAGTAGTATTACTAAGTTACTAAAGACTATAACTAAAGAAATAAATATAAAATATAATATAAAAAGCTATAAGTTAGAGATATTATTCTTATCTATAATGTAAAGCTATCTATTAATAAAAGCTCTTCTAATAAGCTTAGTATATACTAGTTAAGCCTCTTTTATATTTAGTAGATATCTCTTTAAACTTTATCCTATTTATTTAAAACTTTTACTAGAATTCTTATTAAGTAGACTATAGCTAGTAATTACTTAAAGAAATTTATAGTAAATAAAAATAGCTATCTAGATAATATCTTTAAAATAGAAGTCTAACTAGACCTTAAATAAGCCTTTAATAAGGTCTTTCCTACTATAAATCAACCTAATCCTAATATGCTTAGTCTAGTAGAAATTCTAAACCTTAATAAGTTATCTATATTAGAAGAAGTAAAAACTAATAAGTTTAATACTATAAAAACGTAAATTAAGTAATTATAAAAATAAAACAAAACACTATAAGCTGAAGTTAATATCTAGTAGAAAAAGAATGAAATTATAATAGGCATTTCTATAAAAAACAAAGGATTTAACAGCTACTATAGGGATATAGAGGAACTAAAAGACAGCTAAGTCTATAATAATTATTAAAATTTTATCTATTTTTAGTAGGAAAAGTAACGTTTTATCTATTTATATTTAGTTACCTTTACACTATAATTTATATTAACTATATATTTACATTACTTCTTTTACCTTTAATATATATTGTTGCAAAAGAAGGGGGGATATATAATAATGAAAACTAATAAACACTAAAAAAACCAAAAAATGCTAAAAAACTTAAAAGAAACTAATACTACCTTTTAAAAATTCAAACCTAAGCTAGACTAATCTCTAAGCATAACAAACAGCAGCCTCCTTCTTCTTCTTCTTATCCTCACGCTTTAACCTCACTTCTACTATTAAAAAGCTAACCTACTTATAAAGGTCTTTACTGAAGATCTTATAGGAAACCACCTAGAAATACCACTATAATTTAAATTTATATTCTAAAGCTAACTTAGCAAATTAGTTAATTAATAGTTTACGCATTAGTATAATTATTTTACTTCTAAGATATTTATTCTCAAAATGAAGTATTATATTAATACCTCTACCTTCTTTATAAAGGGCACTATTAGGAATATCTTTTTTTTTATTATCCTTCTTAATATATTTAATCTAGCTAGTAGTCTTTTAGTTATAATTAAACCTATATAAGTATAAGGAGCCTTTCTTATAATAAATATAGTTAGAATAAGCTCCTTCTTATTTAGTTTAATAGGAAATACACTCCTAGAAAAAAACAGATATAGCAACTTAGTAGCTACTCTACTTAGTCTTAAAAGATATCTTTACCTAGTACTTAAAGTATCTATTATATAGAAAGAGATTTTAGGTACTATATATATAAATTAGTAAGGCTTTAACTACCTCTAACTTATCTATTTTCTAGTATAGCTATTCTTAGAAGCTAGCATAACTTTCTACAATATAGACCTCTCTTATAAAAAATAAAAACTTATTTAGTATTTCTCTCTTATTAATTAGCTTTATATATATTATTAAGAACTTAGTAAGTAAATATTAAAACTTCAGAGTAACTTCTTTAACTTTTTTATTAATAGTAATCTTATAAATAAAGCTTATTTTATACTAAACTTAACTAATAGGACCTTTAATAGGAGTTTAAAAAAGAAAAAGAGAAGCCTATATATAAGTTAGTAGTAGTTTAAATAGTTTTAGAAAGATAACTTATTATAACTAATAGCAGTATAATAAGTCTAAATAGATAAATAGTTCTTTTTTTATCTTTATAATTTATAGAAGCTAGTATAAGAGAAAAAGAGAAGAGCTTATATACTTAATTTAGAGTAGTAATATAAGAGTAACCTAAGTTAATTTTAATATCTATAATTATACTACTTAGAAGTTATCTAGTTATTATTATAAAGTATTAATTAAACTAGAGATTATAAAAAATAATATATTAAGAAGAAAAAAGAAGAGATATAGCTAAATAGAAGAGATACACCTTTTTATATCTAACTAGAAAGATAGTTAACACTAAAAATAGTAGCTGCAGTAACTTAGAGGTTTATTCACTATAGTAACCTATTAATAGAACGAAAAAAAACAACTTAAAAGACCTTTTACTGTAAATCTAAAATTAACTAAACTAAAAAAAATGCATTTATTTAGGTTTTAACAGTAAAAGTAAAACAAATATATTAATTAAAATATTACTATTTATAAGAAGGAGGCCTTTAACTTTATATATCTTATAATTAAATTATAAAAAACCTCACTTCTTCTATAGCTATAAGTATTAACTTTCCTTTTGAAAACATATAATTATAAGTCTAACTAAGTAGTTTATAACTATATTCTTCTTTTTCCTACTACTAAATTACACTAGTTACTATTTCTTCCTCTACTTACTATCTTCAGTACTTAACTTCACCTTTATCTAATTACTAGCTGTATCTAGTAATTACTTAAATCTTACTTTTAAAAAAGACCACTTTATATACTTAACTAGTTCCTTCTTTATCTAAAAATCACATTTTTAGAAAGATTATTAACTACTAACGCTAAATTCACTTTTATAATATCTATAAAAAGGGGATACTTTAACCTACTAACTTTCTACTAAATATCCTTATATATTTATATATATAATAACTACTCTTTCTTAATAGATACTTTTATATTTAACTATAAGACTTTAACTAAGCCTAACTATTACTTATATATCCTAAAAATTATATCTTTTTCCTCCTACTTACTTTTACTAACTTTTAATAAAAACTATTAATATTATAATTAACGCCCCCTTACCCTCTATAAATTCACCTTCTTAACTTTTTCCTTCTTTCTAAAATATCTAATCACTATAACTTAAATAAACAGTAATATAAGCCTATTTAGTATATTTTATATATTTATAACTTAATAGCTTCTTCTCTAGACTACTATAAAACATTATATAATATCTTATTAAACTACTTCTACTACCCCTTAGTCTCTATTTTCTAAAGACTATAATTTTAAGTTCTAGAAGGCTTATAAAACTATATAGGATATTAACTAGATTAATAAGATTAAATAAAAGCTTATAATCTATATTATATATCTTTATAAAAACTAATTAGTTTCTTAAGGTAAGACTCTATAAGTAGCAGATATATCTACTCTACCTCTATAAGGAGAATAGCCTCTATAGCCTCCTAATTCTTATCTTAACTACTCTAATAAGGTGAACACTAAACTAAGCAAAACTAGATATATCTAGCTTATATAATCTAACGAAAAACTCCCTAAAATCCTCTTTAAAACTGCAGAGCCTATTAAATCCCCTATTATACCTTAAAAGCTTTATAGAGCACTAAAACCTAGTTAAGATAGATCCTTTCTAGTACCTAAATAGATAAATATTAATAATAACTTCACTAATATAACTCTAACTAGATACTAGTAGAGTAGATTCTCTTATAATAATAGTAAAAACCTAACTTAGGGAATCTAAAAGTAAAGTATCTAAGTAAGGGTTCTTTTTAACCTCTATAATATATTAAGGTTTCTATATTAAGGCGATCTCCTCTTAGAGAGCTATATTGAGGCAGCTTATAACCTAACTATTAGAAATATTATTAAAAAACAATATACAAAGGTTTTTATTATTTAGGTCCTCTTCTATAATAACCTTATAGTAAAACATTATAAAGTCCTAGCTAATAAGCTTGCTTTATATAATTTCATTATCTTTTTACAACATAACAGTAGAGAAAAGTATATAAGTCTAATTGTTAATTAAAGAAACAGCTTATATCTCTACTTAAACAGCGCGTAAAATATTACTAATAGCAGTAATCTAAATAAGTTAGAGACCTCTTTTAGAACTATAGTTAAGTTAGTTTGTAATTAATATAAAATCTATAAGGCACTAGTAGAGACTTAGAAGCTTATTAATTATACTTCTTTTATTATCCTATAACTCTAAATTGAATTAAAAGAAGACCTATAGAAATGCAGCCTCTATACTATAGACTTTATTAAATATATTATTTAATAAAGCATCTTTAGTATTAAGACTTTATATTTAGAAACTACTACTAAAGCCTAAAAAGCTAACCTAAATCTTTATAAAAACCTTTTTAACTACTAAGTTAAGTTTATTACTAAGAAGTTTAGCCTCTATATCTTACTTAAAAGCTTAAGACTAAAACCTAAAACTAGGTTTAAAAACTAGCTAAAGGCTTTAAAGAGAAAGAAGTGAAAAGAATAATAAAAAGATAAGGTAAATATAAGCCTTAGAAAGGCTATATCTAACTAGATATTAATTACTTAAAAATTAATTAAAGTTAAAGCTAAAGACCTAGCCTCTCTAAGAGAGACTAATAAAATAGAAGATATAGTTTATAATAATAACCTTAATCTTATAACTTTTATTATTAATATAAAAAAGAAAAACTACTCTAGAGAAATATTAAATAAGGTTAAGAATATATAGGTTAAAATAGAGAATAAGTAAAAGAAGCTCTACTATATAAAAATTAAGAGAAAAGTTAGAAAGTTTAAGCTACTTAAAGTAAATAAGCCTAGTAACTTAACTCTTAAGTAGTTCTTTATTACTTAAGATAACCTAATTAAAGATATAGCCTAAGCTATATAACTTTAGGACACCTTTTTAGTTCTAACTATACTAAAAAGATAGATAGTATTTAGTATATAATAAGCTAAAGAGATCTAGAAAGAAGACTATAATTAAGCTTATATTAAGAAAGAATTAGTAAAGAGACTAGCTACTAGCTAAAAAAGTAGAAAATATAGCTTAAAAGCTAGATAGAACATTAAGTATATAAAGTAAAGTTAATTAAGTCTTCTTCTTTTTAGTGTACAGAAGACTTAGGGGATGTATAGAAAGAGGTAGAGATCTTAGAATTTTTAGTATTTTTAACTTAAAAGTAAAGGCTTAAATAGGCATTTTCTTAAGCGTTAGGCGTTATTATAAGAGGAAATAGTTTATATAAATAGATAGAGGCTTAGTTAGCTTATAATAAAGAAGACTAAGTAAATAAGCAAAAAACACATTTATTTTTATATAATTTCCTATTTTCTTTTAATAACTTTAGTAACTATTTTCTTAGAAGAGCTTTTAAGATTCTTTAGCCTAGCTTATAGGAAAAACCTATTAATTCTTACCTTTCAAAAATCAAATAAAAATAGATATTTTTAAGCCTCTCTAGCCTTAGTTAGCCTTACTTTTATCCCCTCTCTTAATCCCTACTATACTTCTTTGATTATTTAAAGCGATAATAGGGTAGAATACTATAGGGATAATATTGCTTAACTTCTTCTTAGTAGCTTATTTTCTCTTAAGAGATTACATAACCTAAGATATAAAAAGAGTAGAAAATATAGATAAAGTATAAGTTAGTTAAGCTTATATTTATATATTCACTTTTATATCTCTTATAGTTGTTAAGAAAATCGATATATAAGTGTATAGGGCATTTTCAGAAGTTTTCTGCCTAGAGTAGAGTGCTTAGCATGATTAATGAGTTTTCTCCCTTGCCCTGTTGCAGTATAAGTATAGGTTTTCTGATAACAACTTAAGCAGATAGTTAAGCTGTATAGCTATCTTACTTCGCAACCTACTATTTCTTGCGACAGCTGTGCAACTGATGAAAAGTTAGCACTAATTAGCTTAGAAGTGTCTTTTTAATATTTAATAGAAGTTTAGAGACTCTGTCTACTATTTTTGTCTATTTATGTCCACTATAATAACACTTTCTACTAAGCGACATTAATTTAATAATGCTCTCTCATAATGGCTTGGTAAGAATGACATCCCCTCTGCTTTCATGGAATAAGCCTAGGCTATAGTTGAGAAACATTAAGCAGAGAAGCGAATAGAAGAACAGCCTTCTCATACACCCTCTTGCAAACATCATCTATTAATAATTGATATAACCTAATAAAGCTCAACTGAGGGCTCTGAGAATATATTGAAATGAGCTAGGCTAGAAGGCAGCCTTAAAGACCTGATGTCAGTTGAAAGAATGGTTGTGCAGCTTAAGTAAGGCGAAAATGAGTGCGATACATCACAGCCTAGCAGTAAGTTTAACGTTAGCTACTAAGATTTATTAGATGTATGGAATAAGGGTAGCTTGGGTCATCACAGTCTTCACACTGATACTAGGGGCATAATAGCTTCTCAGCTGGCTGCTGGAAACCACTAGCTCCCTCACAGACCTAGCACTAACGCTTCTAGGCATGAGGTTGATACAAACCCTTGAGCTGATGGCAACAGTTTCGCAGAACGTGTTGATAGTGATGAGAGCGACAATAAAGAGGACCTTTTCATTTCAGCGCTAGTTAATTCAGTCAGTTAGGTTGATCTAATCTATCCATAAGATGGTATAACACCTGACGCCCTACTAACAACGTTTGAGAAATAATAAGTCTTATGCAGATGAGCTTCAACAGGTGTATAGAGTGATGGCAAAAGATGTCATCTATGCACTTTCGCATCTTGAGTTTGAAACGGAAAGTGAAGGCACCTTAACTGTTCCTGTCATCAACAGGGTCTCTCCCTTCATTATGTTTCTAATTTCAGGAAAGGTAGCAATGTACTTAACGCAAAGTAAGAAACGACTTATGTAGAAATCTCTTTGGTAGCCACCACTTCAGCAACTCTATACGGTCTATAACAAATAAATTTGAGTCTAGCCTCCTATGGTATTATCACTGTGAAACCCTTGTATTCCATGCCAACTATGTCCACTTGCTTGTCATTTAAATCGTGAATGTAAACAGCTTTTTGTTCCTCAGATTTGAGGTGTATGTTTACAAGTAAAATAGCTGTATCCAGACCTAGTACGTATTGAGCTAGGTTGTTGAAGTCCTGCTATTTGGGATTTAAGCATGTTTTTCCTGTCTGAACGTAATTTAGCGTTGATCGTTTTGTAGTCTTAGGTACGCCTACTTCCTTCTCGCACTTCTTAATGAGTCTCTAGTCTAATGAAGTCTTTGTGTGAATCTTTTTCATTCTATTGACTAATAGGGGGTGAGGAAGATCTAATGCTGCTCTCACGTTGGTTTTATTGTTAGTTCTGTTATCAGTACTAAGTGTTAGTTAGTATGCAATAGGTCTTATGCTTGATCTTAAGTCTGGGTAGCAGTTAGGGAAAGGAAGCTAAAAGATATTTGCTAAAAGCAGGTGTTTAGATAAAGTACAGAAGTATTAGATAAGGCTTACCTCAAACTATAAGGACAGCGTGTATGCGTTCAACCGATCCTTTTTTCAAAAAGCTGCGGTTTTGACCTGAGAAAATTGCCCTACATTAGCGCCTAATTATGTCACAAAGCCCTGTGTTTGAATGCAGATATATATAGGCCTGTAAGCTATCTTATGCTGAACGCCTTAACTTTTATCTGTTATAGGATTGCCTCTATCTATCTGTAATCTATCTAGCTATCTATTTATCTATCTATCTATTCAGCTATCTATTTATCTATCTATTTATCTAGTTACTTATCCACTCAATTATCTATCTATTTATCTAGTCACTTATCCACTTAATTATCTATTCATTTATCTAGTCACTTATCCACTTAATCATCTATTCATTTATCTAGCCCTTCATCTACATATATTTATTCGCTCATTTATTTGCTTATCTATTCATTCATCTATTCATTCATCTAGTTATTAGGTCCTCTGAATGCAGTAGAAGCCTACTGAGGGTGCATAAGAATCTAACATATGAGGGGTGAACAGGTGCTCTATAAGGACTGATCTAGGAGAGGCATTATATATGTTTGAATTTAATAACAAATATAGGAAGGGCAATAGGTGAGAATATGCTTAAGATTGCGTCGATTATGATGGTGGTCCTAGTAGGATCTGTAGATATATTCCTGGCATGCTGAAGATAAGTGCAGATGAGTAGACTTTAGATGATGAATATGCTTCTTAGGGCTCTAATGTGAGTTATGTCTGCATTTGGGAACGCCCCTGTTGAGACCTGCTCTTCCCACATTAGCCGCATATATAGCTGCAGGGAGTTAGCAGGACGCCTCTTGCGACGTGTTGTGGTAAGGTCTAACGACTGGTCTTTCCAGTAAGCCTCTATGTTATATTTTTTTTTTCTGTATCCTTAAGATAGAGCTTAAGATAATAAAGAGAGGCTGGCTATCTAGTCTTACTTATAAAAGCCTATACTACTATATACTCTGCCTCTTAATTGCATTTATAGCTCTTATTTCTGTTGTGTTATAATTATAAATTAGTATATATATTAACTATAAACTACTATTACTATAGGTTTATTAATTATTATCTATAGTCCTTAGGACATTCTTTAATTAATATTATATACCACTTAAGTTCTACTTAGGTCTCTATAATAGATATCTTCTTCTCTAGCTTTACTAGCGTTATAGCAGCTTTAAATTAGCTTTTTTATAGTAACCTTAACAGCTATACTATCTTATTATATATCTATAAAATATTAATACTTAGTAGTAAGTTTATTTGTAATACTATAGGAGGCTTTATAGATATTTATTTAAGTTAGTAGTTCTCACTTTTTAAAGCTTTAGTGTTATCTTAACATCTATTAGCTTTAAAAACCAACATCTAAGATCCTAATGAGGCTTATAATATGCTTAAATATTAGGTTACCTCTAAGGATTTCGCTAAAAATGCTTATTTATCCCTTACCTATATTAACAGCAGGTGAGGGCAAGTCCTATCATAATTAACTAGCAATATTATAGCTAAAAAGCCCCTGTGATTTACTTTTTAGAGAGATAGGATATCATTTTAGTATAAAGGGTATCTCCTCTTCTTATAATATATATAAAACGATATGGCTTTTTTCTTACGCAAGATGATGATTATTTCTTATGTTAGCTGTTCTTTTTTAAATCTTATAAGATCTTATAGATGAATGCTGCTTTAAATACCTTAGAATCTCAGAGAATAAAACCTCAATTTTTGAATACTATAATAATAGATAGAAAAGGACTATTACGTGAGATATTAAGCTAATTAGGATTATTATAATAAAAGATAAATTAAAGTAAATGCTTCTGAATGATATTTAATCCTTTTTTAACTTTAGCATTTAGTCTTAGTATGCTAGTTAGGAACTGCTATACTAGAGAGGCTATTTGCTGTATAGTTGCTTAGGGATTAGAAAGTTAAGCCTTAGTATATCTATTACTAGTTATTTTGGTTTTAACATCTATATCGTCAGTCTTACTAGTATTAATAATTTGCAGCTTAGCGCTTTATTTGCTGAGCTTCTTTAGTGCTGCGTTATTCTGCTTAAGGATGTTAATATAGCTGCTATAATATAAGTTTGAGATGCTAATAATAATCAGTCTAACTTAAGCTTAGATATTATATGAGGTTTATTAAAACCTTTTAGAACTCTTTTATTATCTAAGCTACTTAATATCCTTAATAGCGTAGCTTTATAGGATGGATGCGTCCTTATTATGATAACAAACTATATTAAGCATTTAGATAATGCTTTAATATAGTCTAGCTGTATTAATAAGAAAATTAAGTTTAAACTCACTAATGCTAAGGTTATTTATAAGCTATTCTATACTGTTTTTAAATATTCTGAAGAGGAGGTGCCTAATGTAGAGACTTAAGATAAGAAAAATGCAGATATATAGCAGCTAGCAGTTGATTTTATAAGCGTTATGCTGGAGCTAGAATATAGTTCTGCTAATATTCTGTTGTTTCTCTTTGCGAACAGAGGCTTTCTATTTAAAGCCTTAGCTAATATAGAAAGATAGTTAATTAACACTAAAAAGGTTGAAGCACTTAGATAGTGTGATTCTTAAGGTTAGAGCGACTAACTGAGGAATAACCTCTATCTATTTTCTATAATGCGTTATAGCTTTTTGTTATAATTTAGCGTTTGTTTAATTACTTTTTAGTTTGAATTATATTAATACATAAGAATATATCTATTTAAGTTTATCACTCTTCTATCCTTATTAACTTCTTGCTAACAAAAGCTGCTAGTAATTATAACTAGAAGTTTCTATACTATAAGAACTATTAGGAAAGAGCTGAAAAGTCTGTTGCAATAGCTGCCTATACATAATATAAGCATCAGATTAGAGAAAATATAAGTATCTTTTTTTTTTTCTTTTTTTTTCTTTTGGAAAAAAAATATGTAGGGGAAAGACTACTGCTCTTCTTCACTTCAATTCCTTATATATGCGACAAAGGTGGTGCTATTAATAAGTGTTCTACGCAGCAACTAGTTTCAGTCTGTATTAACGTTGCCTTAGGCTAATTATTATACCTATTTGTAATATCACAACATGCTATGCCCTAGTGCCTCTTAGAACTTTTATACCTGCCTCTTTCTGCTATCTGCTAGCAGCTAGCTTTAGGCGGGGAACCTTAAAAGGCTTACTACAAACGCTCTAAGTCATACTGTCGTCTCTATATGAGGATTGAATCCCTAGCTCATTGCTATAGAACTTAATATTAGTTATAACAAGGTGGTTGATAGCAACCTAAGTAGATACTCATCGCTCTAGCGCAGTAGTATAAAATTGCATTAATCTATAATTACCTATAATAGTAGTTGCATAGAGGTTATGCATAAGTAGGTTAAAAGTTAGCTAGTTAGAAGGCATTATGCTAGTTGAAGTGGAGATATTCTACCTAACACTAATAGACTAGAGCTGTTTAGACGTTAAGCCTAAATAGTGTGAGGTTTTTATAGCATAAAGAATATATATAGGTAGCCTAGCCTCCTTTAGTCTAAAGAGTAGGTCTCTAGAGCATCTGCTTTTCAGCAATAGTCTATATATGCAATAAGCTTTAATAAGAGAACTTTACTTTAATTATACCTATAGAGGCTAAGAGTAATTTTGCTCTAATAAGAACAATTAGCTAATACTTCATAAGCCTAGCTTCTGTAATAAGTATTTACTACTGCTTCTTAGCTTTTTATTATTTATAAGCCTCATAGGGTCTATAAGAAGAAAGCATTAAACTTAAGAGTTATAGCGTTATGCACTAAAGCCTAGCAACTTACCCTAAGTAGCCACTTTTAAGTGTTACATAAAGCAGATGAGATTAGAGAACTTAAGAGGTTATATCTATATCACGCCCTATAATAAGTGTCCTCAGCAGCTAGCTCTAAGGTCTACTTGCTAAGGCGCACTAATTAATATAACATATATATATGCATTTTCCTCGCTATCAAATAGTCTAACTAAGCAATTAAACTGTAATAGCTATTAAAGTAATTCTATTACTATACGCTTACTAAACTCCACTTAAAAGGCAAATTAATCAACCTAATTATAGAAAGGATCAAAGATGTAATATCTAAAGATAATAGGATCAAGTAGAAAGTTTATAACATTCTTTAGACTAAGAGGAAGTAGGTAATAATTGTTAGGCTCCTTAACTTAGTTGTTATAGCTACTAATATCTCCTTTAGTGTCCTATTACTGCTAAGTATACTTTGCATCCTCAGGCTGCTATTAATATAAGTTCAAACTAACCTATTGCTTTATTTGCTATTTATTAGTTTCTAGTTGGAAAAGAGCTAATAAAGAAAGCCTTAAAGTAGTATTTACTAATCTAGCTTTAATAATAGATCTTTACAAATAGGTAGGTAAATATATTGAGTTTACTAGTACTATAATAGCTTAAATTCTAAGTAGGCTTCCTTAACACTTCTATTATGCTATGTTAACTGTTAAATAGATAAATAGTTTCTTACTGCTCCTAAATTATCTTTAGACTTTATCTCCTATTCTCTATTTCCTTGCATAGGGGCTTTATAGCTTAATAGCTAAGCGTCTCCTATAGATCGCTTAGAATATTAAGCATTTCGTCTTGCTACAGCTACTAATAGAGATTCTATAAGAAGGCTAACAGCTGAAAATCTAGGAATATTATCTTTACAACTATAAAATAAAGACTTATTAATACTGCTATGTTTTCTAGTAGATTCTAAGGTCTCTCTAGATATGCTCTATCGCAGAGGTATACTGAGAAAGCGCTAAACTGAAGATAGTAGGATTAGAGACATAAGCGCGCTGCATAACATTACTCTTCAGCTACTACTATCAGATCTATCAGCATTAAAAGAAGCAATAAATGAATTTCAGTAGCAATTAGTGGTCTCTGTTAATATAGGGGGAATATATATCCTCTATCTTAATATCAAGGCGACTGTTTTAGAAGAGCTACCTTTAGTGAATTTCCTGTTTTAGTAATAGCAAACATTTATTATTGCTTATTAGGCTATATTATAGAAATATCTTAAGACTATATAAGTGTGTTTCTATTAAGTGCTATAAGAAATACTTATAAAGTTTAGAGAGCTACACTTAAGAGAGATTCTCACACTATATATAATGCACATTTTGATAGCTGTTTAAGAACATAATAGTTATAAAAGTCTGTTTAGGCGTAATAAGATTAATATTATACTAACCCTAATTGAGGTGTCTTACTTCTCAGGTATATAGTAGAAGCGCCTAGTGGTTTTAAAAGCAAAAGCAACTATGCTTAACCTATAGGATCAGTATACAGATTTTTATATTATATAAAGAGAGTTATTACTATAGCAGCTTACTAGAAGTGTTAAGCTAGCTACTTTAATGCTTAAATATCATTAAGATCTTACATATAGCGCTGCTAATAAGAGGATATATGCTACAGTTAGTTCTATTATTTACTAAAGAGCGTTAGATCTTTTTTAAAATGAAGAGTTATATTTAGCAATAGCTACACTTAAAGAATAGCAGCTAACTAAGCTTACTTCTCTTATAGAAGAGGTTATTTTGTTCTATATAAACTTTTTATATAGGAAAATTCTACGCTTTTAAGGTAAGTTCTAAGATTTTCTTAAATGCCTTAGCAAGTTATAAAGTGCAATAGAACTTCTCTAAGACCTCTATTTTAATAAAGAAGCTAGAGACCTAGTTGTTAAAATTGCTGACATAATAAGAGAGCTAGATAACCTATCTTATATAGAAGAACTATTAATAACGCAACTTAAGTAGTAACACTATACTCTAGCTACTTGCATATTGCTAGGCGTCTCTCTTGCTAAGTCTCTTTTTGCTTAACAAAAGTTTCTAGAGGCTAATCAACTTTATTATGATGTTAAGTCTCAGCAGTTATCTAAGATAGTAAGATTATATCTATACATCACTATAGCTAAGTTGCAGTATATAAACTTTAATTAGAAAGGTATATTTATATAGTAGATAAAAGCATTTATTATTATTAATAAGTTTCTTCTAACTAGTAGATATGCAACTTATATAGTATATATATTACTTTATGATGTACTTAAGTACTAAGGCTAAAAGGAACTAGAATAAGCTTTACGTGCTGAGGTAGTTAAATTAGAGGTAGTGTCTAAGTATATAGAGGCAACATATTAGATAGCTGGCCTATAGTACTAGCAAATATACCTAGAATCTTAGGGTTTTTGAAATAGAAGCTGTATTAGCCTCTTTAATATCATAATAACCTAACTTGCTAGAAATATTATATGCCTAAATGAAGCAACTAATTAGCTATCACACTATATACTGCTAGTCCTAATGTGTTAAAGCTTTTAACACTGTTAAGATGTTAAATTAATTATCTATAGGCTTAGCTGATTTTATAGCAGACTAGCATACAGACAGTTGCATATAAGGCAACAGCTATTAAAGGAAACGTGCTAATCGTAATAGGAGATAATCATACGTGCGCTCCATTCCATTTCGTAGATTCTACTGTTTCGCCATTTCAATTTAGATCACTTATAAATAGCTGCAAGCTCATTACACCGCCTTTTTTTCTTCATTACTTACCTATCAGACCAAGATGTTACGTGTGTTCCAGCATGTTAGTAGTGTGACGAGAGGTTATGCCGATGCGCTTAGCCTAGCCTGAAAGACACAGTTCACCTATTTCCTCTCGAATAACTAGTGTCTTCTCCAATGGGGTACACTGCCTCTGCTGATGGAATCTCAAGCCAAGGTATATCTTATATAACTGATATTGTGGTGGAACAGGGCTCTGGTCATGTCATAGACGCTTTATCCTCCTATGATGGTGATAATCTATTAAACCTGATGATTTCTATGAAGCTATCTAACCTGCAGCGTGGAAGCCCTCCAGTCCAATTGCTGAGCCAGACTGGCTTAGATATGATTCTTGCGACCTGTGTCTAGCAGATACTCAAATTGTGTACTAGTTAGGTGGACCCAAAGCTCATTCTCCGCCATGGGTTAACCTAGCGATTTGCAATTTGTAAGCTTTTGTAAAGGTACTGTGATGGTGTAGATAAGTGAGCTCCATGGAATTTCTTTACCCAGGTTTGCTGGTTGTTCACCCTGATCATTGGCTGCAGCGTAGCCTTCCCCGCTAACTACAGCACTATGGTTTGCATAGTGCACGTTTCCAGGCGCTGAAATGCGAACTGCAGATGGGGTGCACATTTCTTAGCACTCCGCTCGAAGTGCATCTGTGAACATAGCATTAGCATATAGTCCTGCAGCAATTCATCGCTATAAAAGGTGTGACGACTTTTTCAGGCGTGCTGTATGACTTTGCCACTTCATGACAGCATGTCTGCATTTGCGGCCACGCTGACTGCGACCGCAGGTGCTTTGCGTCTTTTAGGCAATTAGGAACTCCAGGGTATTTAAATTGGCGTCGCCCCTCATAACTGACATATTGCTTTGTGACATCTAACACCCCTGACAAAAAGCCAACTCCTACTGCATTTACAGAGGTGCTGTTCAAAAGTTTTAACCAAGGCGCTAAGAACGCTACCTAGCAGAGGCAGAGGTGGTAGTAGGGGTTAAGGCTAGGAGCCCTAAAGGCAGTTTTAGCACTATATTAATAGCGAGGAAGATATGAATTTTAGCTATAATATTTACTAGTAGTATAGCCCTCTTTGTATTTATTACTACCTTCTAGCTTAATAATCTCTTAAATATACTATAGGATCCTCTTAATTTAAGCCTAAAAACGTTCTAGCTTAAGCTCCTTTTAGTATACTTCCTAGGCCTATATAGCTTTAGCGTAGCTCTTAAGAGTATCTAACTAGATTATATATTGCTTTATCTAAAGCTAATAAAGCTCTATAGGGTTAAAGTTAAAAGAGTTACCTAGCTAGAGAAATCTATTAATATTATTAACCTTAAAAGTCTTTTAATTAAATTAGTAGTTATAGAATAGTACTTTATCTTTTTATACTATAATATTCTAGCTATAGTAGTAAGTGTGAGGGAACAGCTTAAGTAGTAGGATCTCTTTTTAGTATTAATACTAGTTAATACTACTTTTAGATTTACATACTAGCTTACTATTCTTTTTATTCTATTACTAAGCTAAGTAAAGCTTAGGTTTATTATATAATCCTAGGTATATAAAGAGGGTAATAAACTTCTATTTAGCTCTTTTAATAAGTTCTAGCTTAGCGTTTAGAGTAGTAACCTCCTTAGTAGCTAGTTTAAGGTCTTTTACTAACTCTAATATCTAGTAGTAGTAAAAACCCCTTAATTTATAAGAAAAACACCTCTAAAATATAAACTTAGAGTAACCTTTCTACTACTTATAAATATAGGAGTAGGTATAAGCCTCATTAAAACGACGCTAGAGATAATACCCTCCCTAATAGTAAAGTAGGATAACACTAGTCTCATCTAACTAGATAACCTTCTTCTAGTCCTCTAATATCTAGTCCTTATAGCGAAAGCACTAAGTAAGCCTCTTAGCCTTTATTCTAGCTATTAAGCTAGGCTTATAAATAGGCTTAGTCTTCTAATACCTAGCTGTCCAAAAGATCCTCTATACTATAGTTACTGAGACCTTAATACTCTCTCTAGTGAGATTACTAGCAATATTAGTATAGTTCTTTTCATAACTATAGTAGTCTTAAGATACCTTTAAAGTAATAGCGTTAATAGTAGTTATAGTTTATTTCTTAAGTCGACTAGAGTAAGGTTTATTAATAACATAGTTAGGTAAAATAATGAGGGCTTTCTCATTTAGCTTAAAACTAACCTCTATAACATATATATAGATATAGTTAATTAACTAAATAAGTAAGCTAGTAATCTATAAGATCTCTTTAGTAGTTTTACTACTATAAAGGGATTATAAAGTAATAATAACTACTTTCTAAATAGGATCTAAGTTAAGTAGCATCATTAGTAAGGAAAAAAAGAGGTTAAAAAAATAGTAATATCAATATAATGCGTTTTTATTAATGTAATTAAGAAGGTTTACTAAGGCCTTAGTAGGCCCCCAGAAAAAAGCAATAAGCTAGCATACTAGCTGTTTTGGGTATAGTGGGGGGTGGCCGACGGCTAGCGCCAGGCGTATGTGGGGCTGGAGGTGGCACGGGCCTTGGTCAAAACTTTTGAACGGCACCTCCGTACACCTGGTATGAAGCTCTCACGCCGCATAAAGACCCTGTACTACGCTGACAAGTTGTATCATCGCTTTATAGAAAGTCAACACTATGTGTCAACGAATGCATCCTAAAGTGAAGCACTCGTGTGGACATAAAGTCGAACAGACTACATACATCGTTCAATGCGATGAGGCCAAAGAAAAAGGGTCGGACTGCATCGATCCCACCGACAACTACAGCTTGGGAATGTCGTCGAAGAAAAATCCGTGCCCGGACTGTTCGGAGGAGTAGGCCAAGGTTAGGAACATGAGTAGCGGGCAATAGCGCGGGGAAACTTAGCGTGTTTGTGAGAACCAATCAGGGTATGCAGGTGGATCCACGCACACCACGCATTACGCCGCCTCAGGGATATAAACTGAACACCATCCGCGCGCGTCAGTAGTTTCCCTGTCCAAGTTCCAAGATCTTAAGCTCGGAGATATCTTCTCGGTTACCTTAAGTCTGATAATACTCATTCCTTCGTACCATGAGCACCACTTTGCTTGTCCCATTCTGCTCTCTTACTGTTGAGCGCTTAGTCGCCAGAGGAGCCGGTGGTCAGGTCTTTTTCATCACCAAGAATGTGGTATTCAAATGCCCTACGAACTTCAATAATCCCGCGTCCGACCAAGCAGATGAAATCGCAGAAAGCGCCGGGAGAATTGCGAATGAAAAGTTGACGCATACGCTGCTGATGGAGCACCCACACGCCAATATTGTCCGTTGCATCCTTTGCATCCCCGAAGGCTTTTTCATGGAGCGGGTGGAAACAACATTACAAGCCCGCATCGACCGCCAATCGGTACCAAATGCACCGAGCACTCATGCCCAGATACGCTGGATCACGCAAATCGCAAGTGCTCTGTCATGGCTTGAAGAGCTTGGTCGTGTTCATGGCGACCTGCGGCCATCCAATATTCTCCTCACAGCAGACGATAATGTCCGCCTTGCCGACTTCGACGCATCTGTCATGATTAGCGAACAGCTTCTTGTTGCAAGTGAACCATATTGCAAGCTCGACAAATATTTCAAGCCCCCCAAAGCCGGACCGATCAGCGAGCAGTTTGCCTTAGCGTCATGCATTTATACGATTCGGTTTGGCCACATTCCGTTGAGGGAGCTTGAGGCCCCTGACAGGGTTCGAAGTTTAATCAACCACAAGTATCCTTCAACGAACGAAGACAAAGAGTTTGGTTGTGTGATTATGAGTTGCTGGAATGGACAGTACGATTCTATCAGTGCTGTATACGAAGAGATCAAAACCTGTTATGAGGCTGAGTCTGTGTCCAACATCTTTGCGGACTCGACTCAAGACATGCTGAGTCTTCTCGCTGAGTGTGAAGAATTTTTGGCGGACGAACAACGGAGGAAAAAAAATGACTCTCTTGTGTTGTAGATTGAGTGCGACGGATCTGGTATTATTTGCATCTGTCCGACCCAGCACCTCCGTATCTACAATCGAATTGACAAACACTATACCCAAACCAAACAAAGTGAGGCCATCACGACTAACCAACTAGCTAAGTCAGCACCACTGGACTGCGTTGATGTGAGATATAACCCATCCATCAATCTTGACCTATGTCACGGGGTTTGAGTGGAGTGGTAGCTTATGAAACTGAGCCTCACCCAACATAGACCATACCAGAGCTGACGCCCCGGTATTTCAAGCTTCTCAGAGAGGGATTGGTTCAGAAATGCTTAGGTCACACCGAGATATCGTAGACTGGAAAAACAAACGCATCACCAAGCATGCGGTTCGAGACGGCCAACCTCCAGACACTGACTTGATCTTCCTTCCTCCGAAAGCCACGTATGCATAGCTGGCAGAACTACTACACTCTCCTCCCCCGGAACCTCCTCGCCTTCTTTACTGACTCTGTGCCCGTGAACGAGGTGTCGGAGTAGTCCTTCGTTGCGCTGACGACTGATCCCCGTCGCTAAAGACTGGGATGGAGTCCACGTCTGACTGCGAGAGATGATTGATGCCGTAGTAGACAGTTCCCTTGAGGTACCGAAAGAGATGCTTCATGGCACGCAGATAAGCCTTGGAAGGGCCAGCGTTGGCCTGGCTGGGCTTGCCGACGGTGTAGGTCATGTCAGGACGCGTGCTAGTGATGAGATAATTGAAGCAACCAGTCTCTTCGATGTAGACGGTGCGTTCCTCCTCTGTACACTCCTTGGGGTTCTATGTCGTCGGCAGCTCCTCGTGGGACGCTATGGGAGTCTTGATAGGGTTAACATCTTCGTATCTAAAGCGAGCAAGGATGGCTTTGGCGTACTTGGTCTGGTTGATGAAGATTCGGTTGTTGGCATGGTCTCGGATGATCTGAAAGCTTAGAAACCCGGTGGCTTCGCTAAGATCCTTGAGGGGGCAGACCTTGCTGAGCATGTCGCGAACCTGCTTGGTTATCTTCTTGTTGGGAGCGGCGATGACATTGTTATCAACGTACATGAGAGCAAAGGCTCCAAGTGACTTGTTGATGAATAAGCAGACCTCACCATCGATAGATTTACGGGAACCGCTCTGCGGAGCTGTTGCTGCATCTGAGGACAAGCAGCAGTGATGAAGAGATAACCACCCACAACCTCAATTGGAACACGAGCGACTCCGGTTCGTGTTCTGCTGAGGGTGGCATACCAGGACCAGACTCGACCAACATATGAGAACCTTGGTCTAGTGGCCTCACCCCCGTTTGTTTGACTTACGTCCTTGCCCTCGATGTACCAAAAGCCGCATCCGCCGCCGAACGGATCCGAGGCCTCCGGCCGTACTGCCACCCGACCGTCCCCCGAGACCGACAACGAGAGGGCTAGCCAGAGGGCCAACGAGGGGCCCACGAAGGGGACAGTAGAGGAGAGGGCTGACCTAGAAGCTTTATGTGAGGCTAACCTAAGTATTATGCTCGTGGAGGCTGCCGCAGGCGCCAAGAAGAGGAAGACCATCGAGATGATTACGGCTCTGCGGGGGGGCCGCCCTTATGTACGCTGGGTGCTGAATGGCATGCCGGGCGCTAAGTTCACGGGGTCTACCAGCTGAATCGAGTGGGGGGGCAGTTCAGTGTACTTCCCCGATAGCCACCTGGTTGATGCGCGCTAGGAGGCGGAGGTCCGGCTTCAGCTTCGGTTTCGGCTTCCGCTGTCCGGCGCCGGGGGTCTTGTGCCCTCCTATAGGGCCGGCCTTAGTAATGAACCATAGTGGGGCCCCTTGGCTATATGGGAGTAAGCTAATCCAAGCTGATAAATTGGTCGCGAAAATTCTGCAGCAAAGTGAGTAAAGGCCGACAAGGGCTCCCGGGCTGTAGCTTGGAGCCTAGCCCGCGCGGCGTCGGTGAGGTTGTCTAGTCCCTCGGCTAAGAGGTCCAGGGCTTCATCCTATAGGGACCGGGCGTTCCGGAGCCGCCGCAGGCTTGCTGCCGCAGAGTGGGGCCCTACTTCCCTGCTGGCGGTTGGACTGGAAGGAAGGCCTCGCGCGTGCGGGCGGGCGGGCAGGGTGCTGAAGGGGCTGGGGGACTTAGGATCAGGTCTTACTCTGAAGGGTGGGCCGCGGCCGGCTTGGGAGCCATCGCGGGCTTGGCGATGGTTGTGTTCTCTGTTGCTTTCGGCCTGGCTAGGGATCATGTGGGGGGGGGGGGGGGGGGTCCCGCAGGGCACAAACAGTAGCCTCTCGTGGGATAGGTGTGTATAGTAGTATGATATGATAGGTGAGTTAAAACTCTAGGGCTGGTAGCATTAGGCCTAACCTATTGTACAACTAGGTATAGTTTCATCGTAATGTAGAGGTATGCTTAGCAGAGAGAGGTGTAAAGATGAGTGACTGCATCAACCTGCTTCTTATAGTCTTTCTGCTCTATAGTGCACCTAAGATATTTGTCTAGAAGGTTCTAGAATCGCATAAACCAGTTTTCCCTTCTTAGCAGTACTCTGTTAGGTCTAGCTTAGCAATAATAACTATAAGTGCTGCATAGCGGTGATAAAAATAGAGCATGTTGTTTGTAGGCTAAATTTAGATCCTATCCAACTATGGCTGGGTTGATTACACCTCTATACATGTTGTTTATATAAGTAGTGAATCTATTCCATTTTTATCCTAAATTGATAATTACTGATTACTAAACAAAATAGATCCCTCTCAGTGCGCATTTAGGAAGCAAGACAGAACTAATAAGAATTTCGCAAAAGCTACAAAGAACCTCATGTAGCGATATGAGAAGATCAAGCAGTGCTACAGCGCTGATGTTTATATCTAAGTCCACAGAAAGCACAAATACTATGAGTATTCTACATCAGACGAACTATCATAGCCTAAGTCTAAGCTTAAGTTAGTAAGTCTAGCGTTAAGTTAGCCCTCTGACGCTCACATGTTCCTAAAGGCAAGAACCTATCCTATTCCTGTGACGAAGCAACTGCGCAATTTTGTTTCTAGCAAAGCGCTTAGTATCTCCATTCCTTTAGATAACAATTGCGATGAGGAGAACCCTTAGGGCTGCTGTTCAGCAGAAATTACAGAATATAATGCTTAAGTCTAGTTAACAACCATAAGAAGGTAGTAAATAACATATTTTACAATAGATAGGATAGTTTTGTGAGCCTCTCTAGGCTTGATCGATATGCTAGTGTCCTAATGGTCTTCACACAGTGGAACACAGCAAAACTTTAGTTAGGGGGTTAGTATAGAGAAGATTTAGTTTAGCTTTTGAGATGAGAACTATATTTTTTGCCCTTAGGGTTAGGAATATGAAGAAATGCTGAGGTTTCACTATTGGTGAGCGAGTTTATGAAATATACTATACTATGATGTAACTCATAGAAATAATTATAGTGTAAGACTATCTATAGCGAATTAACACAGCATGAGCAATGAAAGTATATTAAATATGGCCAACATAAATAGGAATGAGGCATAATAGTGTGAGGTGTACGCATAGGATAATTCCTCAGAAGGCTAGACTGGGGTGGTGTGCAGGCCTAGATCCTACGATTTAATCAACAGATAGATGTAGTGCTCATAGGTCTAGGTTTAGACATAAGACGTAGCATACAGAATAGGAAAGAAAGGACGCACTGCGCAGGCATTGCGTTGCTGCCAGAAAAGGAGCTCGTCATAACTTGCAATAGCCTCAATACTACCTTGGTGCGAGCTCCCACGCATAGTCCCATAACACTCATACTAGTCTAGCTCATACTAGTCTGGCTTATACTGATCTAGCTCGTACTGATCTAGCTCCTACTGGTCTGGCTCCTACTAGTCTAGCTCATACTAGTCTAGCTCATACTAGTCTAGCTCATACTAGTACTAACACAAACCCCCACTACACTACCTATATACCAATCTAAGCTATACCAGTATAAGCTATACCAGAACAAGCTATATAAGTATGAGCTATACCAGTATAAGCTATACTAGTGCATGCTATACTAGTATCATGCAGCAAAGAGAGATTAGCACGTTATCCTATTACAAACCATACCATTACAAACCATACCAGTACGAGTCCTACCAGTACAAGTCCTACCAATACAAGTCCTACCAATATAAGCCATAACAGTACAAGCCATAGCAGTACAAGCATACTAGTACAAGCCACACATATTATGATATACATTCTCTCAATAACTAAGAAGTAGGTACCCTAACTTATCGCTAAGGTATATCGTAGAAAGCCTTCAGCTAGATCTAAATAAACGCTCTATTACATGTTAGGTGAAGCCAGCCTAGAGGCCCATCACATAGTGGTCACAGGCAAAAGGCGTGAAATGTTATGCTATCAGGCTTAAGTTATAGGATATCTTTAGTAGCCCTACACACTGAATGCCCCTCAGGAGGCTAGTTACAGCATTGAAACCAATTCTAAGCACTCATTCAAGAAGCCCATCTAGGGCACCTATCTAGGACACACCCATCCAAGACAGCTATTCTAGGCACTCATCCAGGAAAGCTATTCTAAGCACCTATTCAGGGCACCTATTCAGGGCACCTATCCAGGAAACCCATCTAGGACAGCCATACATATATAACAGCCATTTTGCCTGTTCAGTTAGCGCTAATTCTATAGCAAGCTTACTATCAGAGATACACCAGTTCCAAATCAGGCTAGGTTCTTAATATAATCCGCAGGCGATATCATAGATGCAAACGAACGACTGAGATTGTAAAATGGCGCTCAATACAAGATCACATTGTCAAATCATCATATAAGATGTACAACTTAAATTACCTAAGGTCGCATTAGAGACCTAAATTGTTGCAACTAACTATAATAGCACTGATTTATTAGCATGCCTAAGTACTAAGCCAGCAGAGATATAACTTTACTGTTTGAGAAAATAGGTCTAAATTTAGAGCAGTATAGTAAAAGGCATATTAGGTTTCACTAAAATCATTACTTAACATCTTTAGTAGTAGTGGTGTAGAGCTATAGGTTATTTAGCTTAGCAGATTATACTTATAGTGAGTAGGTATTTAAGGAGTAGTTACTAATAGAGCTAAAACTAAATAGAACTTAAACTAAATAGAGCTAGAATTAAATGTAGCTAAAATTAGCTTACTAATAAGCTGTTATAAACCTAGCCTATCTAAAAACTGCTGAGTACCTATATTTACTCTGCTAGCTGTTATCTTATTATTCTCCTTTTTTATTCCTAAGTTAAGATAACACTCTAGTATTAGATATTGTTATAGCGCTATAACTTAATGCTATATAGCGTTCCCTAGTTAAGATTTTACTAGTATAAAGATTTGAGAATTAGTTTATTGCTTTAAAAGCTTTATGCTCTAAATATATTATTCAGAAGATATATTTTAAAAGACTAAATTCTAAAATGCCCACCTAAAAACTAACTTATATTAGCTATTATAGCTATATAATAATATATATATAGAAGGCCTTTTATAATAGACTAATTAAATAGCTGTATATATACTAGTATAAGATAGTAGACTTCTTTTATTGCTACTTTATAATAAGATTATTAGAGCGATCTATTAGTTAGATCTTATAATTAATTAAGTAGATAAGAAAGACTATATGCTATATTGCATAACAGTAAGATAATAACTTTTGAGACTACTATTTATACTATATATTATAATATTAATCTTATTAGCTTATCTTTATTAATAAGTCTAGCTGTAATAGGTAGATAGGATATTAGCGTTAGGGGTGGTCTCTAAAAGGGTTTTCTTTAGTAGAGATAATAAAATTTAGTTAAGGGAAATAATAGCATATCTTTTTAGTATATGCATAAAATAGTATTATGCTGAGGTGAGTATATTAAGGATTAATAGATAGTGATTTATTTGAGGACTTTATAGCTTAGCTGCTGTATTATTACAGTAGGTATTTAGAGCTGAAATCTATTATTATTATAGATAACGCTTTATAGTATTATTTAGAGAAGTTTATATAAATATATTAAGATGTAGAGGTAATACTAAAATTCCTTTTACTGTACTTATTTAACTTTAACTCTATTAAGGAGCATTTTAGAGTCCTCAAAAAGTTTATTAAGAAAAAGTAGTATAAGAATGAAGATTTTATTATTAGAGAGTTTAAGATGTTTTTAGAGTGGTGTGTTAATATAGTTAGAAATGACGCTAGTATTGCAGAGTATTATTTTCGTTATACTGAGATATCTATTATATAGCTACCTGAATAAATTCAGATTTAGCAGTGAGGAATAGGCTAAAATATAGAACTTTATTATATTTTAAGGCTATTTTGTTTCTTATTGAAACTTACTGATGTTACTTATAAACTATAGTGTAATACTTAGCTTTACTCTACTTTTTATTATTAAATTAGTAGCTACTTTTAGGTGTTTGAGGATTAAGTTTAGTTTAAGAAACTGATTTATTACAAATTGATTTATAGCCTATAGAGCTTCTCTCTACTTATTACTTTTAACTTATTATAGAGACTAGTTATAATACTCCTTAAGTTTGTCTATTCTATTACCTTCAACCTCTTTATAGTTTTTAATAAAACTTGTTTTGTTTATATTATAAAGCTAGCTATTAGATGATATATAAGCTTTATAGCTATAATAGTTAATAGAGTCCTCTGCTTTCTGCTTATAGCTATTGTTTAGTATGTTTTTAAGAATTTTAGATGGAATCTTAATATTAATATTAACTTCTTCCTCTTTCTCTTCTTCTTTTATATTTCTTTTGATGTAGTGGAAAATCTCTTTTAAGTGCTTCAGTAGTAACTTATAGTGGTTTCCTTATTTGTTAAGCTAGTAGTGTGGTTCCTACTTGTAATATTTGCTTTAGTAGTGATAATGCTTATATATTTAGGTCTAAAGACTAGTATTAGTAGCTCTCTATAGCTTTTAAGCTTCAGTAGTGTTTTATTTTTTCTTTTTGCTTTTAGTTGCTATAGGGTTATTTATAGCTTTTTTGTAAATAAACTTAATGCTAAAGGTAATCTTCTTTTTCTTGCTGAATAAGGTGCTAAAGCTTTCTATATAGCTGTTAAGTATATTTTAATCAATCTTAAAGCCTATAAATTATTTCTTTAAGCTGTGCTAATAGCTTTATTTGATAGATATATTAATAATTATTTCTTCATATATATATATATCTCCTAGGAATTTATTCTTATCTTTTAATAGTATTATAAGCTGTAGCTTAAAGTTGATTATCTAGAAATCGCTTAGAGCTAGGATTAGATTGAGGTTTATATTTAAATAAACTTATTTTGCTTAGATCTTCTCATGTTAGGAGACCTTCTAATGAAAATCATAGTGAATATATTTAGGGTTATTTTTATTATACTGTTTGGTGTTATTCTAATCACTTAGTTAGAGAAGAGGTAGCATATAATCACTATTTAGCTGATTAGTCTGCTTAGGAATAGAGCTAGCTTATTTAGGAGTTAAATTAGGTTTAGTAGATAGTCTATCTCTGTAACTGTTGAACGTTGCAGACGTTAGAAATTTAGAGGTCTTATAACTAATAGTATAGTTCTCGTTAAGCTGTTTATAAGTTAAGCTTTCTATGATAGTATACCTTATAAAAGAATTAAGCTAAATTGGAGTAGGATGGTTGCTATATTGCTTTATTGTTTGCTGGTAGCTGTAGGTGTGGGGGGAAAATATGTGGCCTGTTCTAAAAAGTCTCTATAGGTTTCTATAGGTTTCTGCAGATCGCCATACTTATTAATAGGGGGCCTGGTTACTAAAGCTATTAGACGTACTACTTTCAACTGAAACTATACCTCTACATGCTCTGCTCTGTTAAAAAAAGGGTATTCTAGTTATTAGAAACTAATAGGATAAATAGGACGGCCTAGTGAAGCAATATAGAGATAATGGTAACGTATAGAGTAAAAACTAACCTCCCCTCTAATCTATCTTTCTAGTATTGCTATTCTTGAGGAGTAGTAGTATCTAATGATATTTCTAGATGTAACGCCTACTTAAAACTAGCTTCCGCTTATCTCTAGTCACCCTTACCTCACTATTTAATAACCTCGCTATGCCTTACGCCGCTAACATATACCGCTATTAGCCTATATATTAAATAAGCGCCTTAGTTTATTCTTATGATTTGTTTGAGAGTTACTAACTAACTAATTATAAGCTTTTCACTAATCCCCCTGTTTAACCTGCTGTATGCTTTAAATCTCTTGGTTATATCTAGGTGTAACTAGCGCTAGCCTAATCTTATGTCTAGCGAATAAAATAAGGATACCTGCTATGCTTATCTGTCTGATTTACCTTAACGCCTTATCTTTTATGTCTTTATTATCTTTCTCACCTAAGAATCTGCATATTTTTAATTAGGTGAATAAGATCTAGCTATATCTGATCTCTATGTTTATACTGTTAGCTAGATCTATGCCTTTTCTATAGAGTTAGCTGCTGCTTGCACCTTTCTTAATGAATAACATTCTGCTCCTAAAGCAGTTTAATAGAATGATTATAACACTTATACTTTTAGGATAATAGAGAAGTATAATGTTGTTAACATATAACATTCTTTTATAATAATAATAATAATATAAGAATAATAATAACGCTTAACTTACTTTAATATTCTATAATAAATAAATAAATAACGTTTAAAGTATAAAACCTTATATAAAAATACTCTATTTATTATACCTTATAACTATAATATTAATTATGTAATATATATACTTATATAAGTATTTTATATAATTAGCAGTTTAGTAGGTTATATTTTAAGTTATCTTTCCCCTCACTTTTCCCTATTAGTAGATATAACCTGCTAACTATATTAATAGAAATTATTATAATATATCACTTCTCTTATTATTATCTATATAATTAAATGCTCTTTAATACTTAAGATTATCACTTTTTATTATAATATAAGCTTATCTATAACTTTATACTATATAAGTGTATATACTACGCCTTTATATACGCTTATATCTATACTAATAAGTTATAAACCTAGCTTAGAAATAACTTCTATTCCTACTACTTCTTTATTTCTCTCCTATTTACTTATAATACTTTACTTTTACTTAGAGGTTATATATACTAAAAATTAATCCTTTAAATACTTTTCTATTTATACTACTTTTATAGAACTAGAAATACTAATTAGATTAGTTATTTAGTTCTATAAGATTTATTTTCTTTAAATCTATATATTAAACTTTATTTAAATTAACTATACTTCTATTAATCTTTCCCTAAGTAAATAAGCTTTTACTACTACTTTATTCGATCTATATCCTTTAAATTATCCCTTTAAACTATTCTATAAGCTATTACTAATTTAGTTTAAACCTATACTTACTACTTAATAAACTTCTTCTTAATTAATTTACTATATAGAATATATATCTCCTTAGTTAAATATAGATCTAACTAAAGAAGATATTAATTAAAAAAAAGAAATAAAAACTACTCTTTTTTATAAGTTAAACTCTTAATTTCTAGGTTTATAACTATTATAACCTTACTATAAGAACTATTATACTATATATATAATAGCTCTTTAGTTAATAACCTCACTATTATTAATCTTTTATAAAGCTTATAATTATATACTATATCTTATTAAAGTAATAATAACTAATCTTAAGGTCTAGTTTTCTAAACTTATTAGTTTAGAGAACTATAAAATATAAGCTATATATATTAAAACCTTACTATATAGTGAAGATATTACTATAAACTTTATTAAGCTTATTTTTTTAATAATAAAGATAAAAACTATAAGGCTTTAAGTTATATATAGTTATTCTATAATAATAGGTTTCTAAAGGTTATAAAAGATAATAAAGATATTTATACTATTTAAGAATATCTAAAAACCTTATATAAACTTATAGGTTTTATAAATAAGTTTTTAACTTATAAAGAGTTTTTTAATACTTCTTTAGATAACTTTAATTTTATAGAAGAATATATAAATAAAATAAAAAAACTTATACATAATTTATTTTATAATAAATTTAAATTACCTAATTAAGTAATTATAGCTTATATATTTAATAGTTTAAATAAGACTTATAAAGCTTTTATAACCTCTATAACTTAGTTTTTAAAAACTAACCTTACTACTTATAACCTAAACTCTTTATATATTAGTTTTATAGATAAGTATAAGAGAAAAAGTAGTAGTAAAGTAGTTAATAATACTATTAAGAGTAGTAATAAAAAGAATAAAAAATAAAATAAAAACTAAGAAAATACTAATAAGAAAAACAAAAATAGAATTAATAAAAAACCTTAGAAAAAATAGAAAAGTTTATATTATAAAAATTGTAAAAAAATAAACTATACTAAAGAAAACTACGCTTTTCTATATTCTAAAAAAGTATCTAATTAGTAGAAAAAACCCTCTACTAGTACTACTAATACTAAGAATAAAGAAAAAGAAGTAGTTAATATAACTATTTTAGAAGAAATTACCTCCTATATATCTATAAATAATTCTAAAAATCCTATAAATTTAATAGATTTATCTTCTAATAAAGAAGAAGAAGATATTCTCTTTAAGAATATAAGCTATACTACTCTTAATAATAATATAAATAATATTAATAATCCTTCTTTAAGTTATTTAATTAACTAGTCTATTATTAAGAAAAAAGGAAAAGTAAAAAGTTATAATAATAAGAATAAAAATACAGTTAATATTTATATTAATACTATAGCTACTATTTATATTATTAATAACTATAACTTATTAAAAAATCATAAAACAATCAATAAAACTATAAATTAAGGAGAAATAAAGACTTTTAGTTCTAAAATAAAGGGTAATTTGATAATATATCTAAATAATAATACTATAATATAAAAAAACGTTTATTATATACGTAAACTAGATATTAATTTACTTAGTTAATCTAAGTTAGATTCCTTAGGTATTACTTCTATTATATAGAAATAACCTATTTTATACAATATTAATAAAGATTATATTATTACTATAGGAGCAAAGAGAAATAACTTATATTTCTTTCAATTTCCTACTAATAATAACAATAACTATATTAATAATACTATAAATAATAATATAAATAATAATAATAATAATAGCTTTTAACTATAGCATAAACGTCTTAGATATATATATTTATAGACTCTTTTAAAAATAAAAAATAATATAACTGTAAATATAAATATAAATAATAATAATATAAATAATACATTACAGCCTTATAAAGCCTGTTTTTAAAGCAAATTTATAATAAAAGCTAGTAAACCTTAGGTTTATAATAAAAATCTAGATTATCTAGATTATATAGCTTCAGATTTATATAGGCCTATAACGCTTACTACATATAATAAATATTACTATTTTATTATCTTTATAGATATATATTCTTATTTTATATAGGGAAAATTACTTAAAAATAAAGAGAAGTATACTATTAGTAAAGCTTTTTTTAAATTTTAAGCTAAAGTAGATAATAATAATAATAATAAAAGAATAAAAGAAGTATCTATAAATAGAGGTATAGAATTTAATAATTATTACTTTAAAGCTATATATACTTAAAGTAATATAATATATAATAAAAGACCTCTTTATATATATAAACCTAATAGTTTTATAGAGCGTATTATATATATTATAGTTAATAAAATAAGAACTATATTATATAATTTAAGTTTACTATACTACTTATAAAGTAAAGCTTTTTATACTACTCTTTATATATATAATAAAACTCCTTATAGCTCTATTAAGTATAAAACGCTTTATAAAATAAAAAATAATATAAAACCTAATATAAATAATATAAAAATATAACGTAGTATTTACTACTATAAGAATAAAGATCTTTTTATAAAGAAACTAAACGTATAAGTATATTAAAGTTATATAATAAATTATAGATCTAATAGGTATAAGATCTAAGATATATAACTAAGAAGAGTTTTATAGTCTTAAAACGTTAAAATCCTAGAAAATACCTTTATTTTTTATTATAAAGAGCTTCTTTTAAGTATAAATACCTATTATAAGAATATAAATAGTAGTATTATACTAAATAATAATAGATATAATACTACCTAAAAAAGTCTATAAAAAGATATTTCTAGTTAATTTATCTCTTATAGGAATAATCCTACTATAAGTAGTAATATTTCTATAATAAATAACGCTTTTATAAATCTAAGTAATAAGACTAATATTAATAATAATAATAACAATAATATAAATAATAGTATTAATACTAATAATAATAATACTAATACTAGTATAATTAGTTTATATAATAATAGTATGAAAACTACTAATATTAATAATAGAGAAATAAATAAATAAAAATCTAAATTACTAATAGAGATCTCTTTTCTATTAGAAGAAGTTAAAAAAGACTATAAATAGGTTAATAATATAGTTTATAATACTAAAAGTGCACTATTATTTACTATAGTAGATTATCCTACTCTTAGTATTTATAAAATAAATAATAATATTTTAACTAATAATAATAGTATTACTAAAACTAGTACTATTAATAAAGCTTCTTATATTCTATTAGTTATTATATTAAATAAGCTTTCTAATATATAGTAAGCTTTAAATTCTCTTTATAAAGATAATTAAGTTCAAGCTATATAACTAGAAGTAACTTAAATAGAAGATATAAAAACTTAGGAAATTATATAAAAACTAGATAGTATTTATCTATTAAGTAGTAAATAGGTATATATTATAAAATTAAAAGATAAAATAAATAATATCTATAAATATAAAGTAAAATAGGTAACTTAAGGTTATAATTAATATATTAGTATTAATTATTTAGAAACCTTTTTTACTACTTATAGACTAGAAAGCTATAGATTTATAGTTATATTTACTATAAAAAAAGGATAAACCTTTCTATAGTATAATATTACTATAGCGGTTATATATACTATTAATATGTTAGACAGTATGAGGATATTTCCCCCTCTATTTACTCTATACTATAGGGCTTAAGGCCCTAATATTCTATACTAATACTTAATACTAAGCAAAGCGCTGCTAAGAAACCCTTTATAGGAAGAAAACTTAGGCTGCATTGCAGTACATAATTAGGCAGATAATACGTGCACAATACTATATAATAATTAGCTAGAGGCTGTTAGTGTCCTACTGTGCATGTAGGTCCCTTGAGGGAGGGACCCACCTTTTATAGCGGGTCTTTAACTAATTAGAAGAGAGGAAAAGGGGTTCCTGCAGCTGGGATCGAACTAACGCCTATGTGTTTAGGTGATGCATAGGCCTGCCAGGCGCACACCACTACGCCATATAGGTTAGATTTAGGCTATATAATTAGAAGTAACTTAAATAGAAGATATAAAAATTTAGGAAATTATATAAAAACTAGATAATATTTATTTATTAGGCGGTAGATAGGTATATATTGTAAAATTAAAAGATAAAATAAATAATATCTATAAATATAAAGTAAGATAGGTTGTTTAAAGTTATAATTAATATATTAGTATTAATTATTTAGAAACCTTTTCTACTACTTATAGACTAGAAAACTATAAGTTTATAGTTATATTTACTATAAAAGAAGGATAGCCCTTTCTATGGTATAATATTACTATAGCGTTTATATATACTAAAATAGATATAGATATATATATAATATTACTAATAGGTTTTTTATATAATAAAACTATAAATAAGTTGGAATTTAATCCTAATTATAACTATAAATTAAATAATAGTAAATATTATTATAAGCTTCTTAAAGCTTTATATAGGTTAAAGTAAAGCCTTAGACTATAGTATAACTATTTAAAAGCTATATTAATAAAATTAGGATTTATTATTTTACTTTATAATAGAATAGTATTTATATTTAATAAAAATAACTATAAAGCTATAATTTATTATTATATGGATAATATGCTTTTAGTAGCTAATAATACTACTACTAGTGACTATATATATAATAAACTAAGGTAATATATAAAAATATAACTATTAGGGGAGCTTAGTACTTTTTTAAGCTATAAGTTTAAGATAGATTAACTTAATAAGTCTTTCTTTATATATCAAACTAAATATATAGAAAAAATATGAAATAAATATAATAAAACTGATAAAAATCTATCTTTAACTTTTATAAGAGATAATATAAAATTATATATAAATAAATATATTACTATAAAAGAAGAAATATTATAATTTTAGTAGTAGACTAGAGCTTTTATATATTTAGTTCTAAAGACTAGGTATAATATTGCTCTAGTAGTTATAATATTATTAAGATATATAATAAACCTTTCGAAAGAGCATTTTTTAGCTCTAGATTACTTATAGGGATATATAAATAATTTTCCTAAAACAGGAATTTATTATAATTATAATAATAATATAATATAGGATTTAATAGGTTATTCAGACTCTAATTAAGCTAGAGACCTAGATAATAGAAGATTTATATTAGCTTATATATTTTACTAGGAATTATATAATATAATATCTTATAGCACTATAAAATAAAAAATAGTAGTACTATCTACTTATAAAGCTAAATATATAGCTTTAACTAAAGTAGTAAAAGAAGCTTTATATCTATATAATAGTTATAATTTTAATTTAATTAATCTAGGTTTCAAAGCTATAAATAAACCTAAGGTTTTTATAGATAATTTAGTAGCTAAAAAGCTAACTAAAAATTCTAAATTTCATAAAGAATCTAAGTATATTAATATAAAGTATTATTTTACTAGAGAATCTTTATTAAATAAAGATATAATGTTATTTCATATAGACTTTAAGTTTAATATTATAGATATATTAACTAAGCCTTTAAGTAAGGTTATATTTAATAATATACTTAATATAATAAATAACAATAATAGTAAAGAAAATAATAATAATATACATAATAATAATAACTATATTAAAGAAATAATATATTAGTTTTTCTCTTACCTTTTTACTTATAAAGTTATTTTATAAGGGTTTTTTTAACTAGTTATAAACATATTATATATATTATAGGAATATTTTTCTTATTTTTCATATAAGGTTTTTAAGTTTTTTATACCTATAATATATATATATATTAAGTGAGTAAGCTGTATACTATAAATTAACTATATATACCTTAAGGGGGGATATTAATATATAATACCTTTTTATAATAATAATAATAATATAAGAATAATAATAATACTTAACTTACTTTAATATTCTATAATAAATAAATAAATAACGTTTAAGGTATAAAACTTTATATAAAAATACTCTATCTATTATACTTTATAACTATAATATTAATTATGTAGTACGTATACTTACGTAAGCACTTTATATAATTAGTAGTTTAGCAGGTTACGTTTTAGGTTATCTTTCCCCTCACTTTACTTTACTAGAGGATATAACTTACTAACTATATTAATAGAAATTATTATAATACATCACTTCTCTTATTATTATTTATACGATTAAATGCTCTTTAATGCTTAAGATTATCACTTTTTATCATAATATAAGGCTATCTATAACCCTATACTATATAGGCGTATATACTACGCCCCTGCATACGCTTATACTTATGCTAACATATACTAATATAGATATAGAAATATATATAATATTACTAATAGGTTTTTTATATAATAAAACTACAAATAAGTTAGAATTTAATTCTAATTATAACTATAAATTAAATAACAGTAAATATTACTATAAGCTTCTTAAAGCTTTATATAGGTTAAAGTAAAGCCTTAGACTATAGTATAACTATTTAAAAGCTATATTAATAAAATTAAGATTTATTATTTCACTTTATGATAAAGTAGTATTTATACTTAATAAAGATAACTATAAAGCTATAATTTATTATTATATAGATGATATGCTTTTAGCAGCTAATAATACTACTACTAGTAACTATATATATAATAAACTAAAGTAATATATAAAAATATAACTATTAGGGGAGCTTAGTACCTTTTTAAGCTATAAGTTTAAAATAAATTAACCTAATAAGTCTTTCTTTATATATCAAACTAAATATAAAGAAAAAATATTAAATAAATATAATAAAATTAATATAAATCTATTTTTAACTCCTATAAGAGATAATATAAAATTATATATAAATAAATATACTACTATAAAAGAAGAAATATTATAATTTTAGCAGCAGATTAAAGCCTTTATATATCTAGCTCTAAAGACTAGGTATAATATTGCTCTAGTAGTTATAATATTATCAAAATATATAACAAACCCTTCAAAGAGCATTTTTCAGCTTTAGATTACTTATAGGGATATATAAATAATTTTCCTAAAAAAGGAATTTATTATAATTATAATAATAATATAATATAGGATTTAATAGGTTATTCAGACTCTAATTAGGCTAGAGACCTAGATAATAGAAGATCTATATTAGCTTATATATTTTACTACGGATTATATAATATAATATCTTATAGTACTATAAAACAAAAAATAGTAGTACTATCTACTTATAAAGCTAAATATATAGCTTTAACTAAAGTAGTAAAAAAAACCTTATATCTATATAATAGTTATAATTTTAATTTAACTAATCTAGGTTTTAAAGCTATAAATAAGCCTAAGATTTTTATAGATAATTTAATAGCTAAAAAGCTAACTAAAAATCCTGAATTTCATAAAAAGTCTAAGTATATTAATATAAAGTATCATTTTACTAAAGAATCTTTATTAAATAAAGATATAATGTTATTTCATATAGACTTTAAGTCTAATATTATAGATATATTAACTAAGCTTTTAAGTAAGGTTATATTTAATAATATACTTAATATAATAAGAAATAATAATAATAAAGAAAATAATAATAATATATATAATAATAATAACTGCATTAAAGAAATAATATATTAGTTTTTCTCTTATCTTTTTACCTAGAAGGTTATTTTATAAGAGTTTTTTAACTAGTTATAAACATATTATATATATTATAAGAATATTCTTTTTATTTTTCCTATAGGGTTTTTAAGTTTTTTATACTTATAACGTATATATATATTAAGTGAGTAAGCTATATACTATAAATTAACTATATATACCTTAAGGGGGGATGTTAATATATAACATTCTTTTATAATAATAATAATAATATAAGAATAATAATAATGCTTAACTTACTTTAATATTCTATAATAAATAAATAAATAACGTTTAAAGTATAAAACCTTATATAAAAATACTCTATTTATTATACTTTATAACTATAATATTGATTATATAATATATATACTTACGTAAGTACCTTATATAATTAGTAGTTTAGCAGGTTATATTTTAGGTTATTTTTCTCTTCACTTTTCCTTACTAGAGGATATAACCTACTAACTATATTAATAGGAATTATTATAATATATTACTTCTCTTATTATTATCTATATAATTAAATGCTCTTTAATGCTTAAGATTATCACTTTTCATCACAACATAAGCCTATCTATAACCTTATACTATATAGGCGTATATACTACGCCTCTATATACGCTTATACCTATACTAATAAATGTTATTATTGCAGTTATGTCTAAGAGGAAGTATAGAATTGCAGCTGCTGCTATAGTGGCGAAAGACCTAGTCTACAGCTTTCCTAACATCTGTATCAGATTGATAGTTAGTGTTAGAGGTAGCGCGCTAAGTTAATCAAACGATATATGCCTTAGTGATATAGTTATTAGAAGTTGCAATACTAGAAAAGGTAGTATTATACAGTATAACTATAGTAAAATGATATAAAATTAAGGGTTTGTTAAAACTAGGAGCTTAAACTAATTGCTATTAGCTTTATTAAATGTAGTTTCTAGACTTAAGACTAAGTATATAATATAGAAGCTTAAACTTAAGTTTAAGGTGCAAAAAGCTTTAATTTTATGGAAATAACTCTAAAAGACATACTTACGCTTAGATATAAGTACTAATTAGCTTTATAAATCTAATTTTATCTACTTATTTAACTTTAATGTAGCTTGCTTCTAAGTATATAAAGCTAATACTACTAATATAGTGTTTTAATATAAATAGAGTGAAGATGAAGATAACTTTACTATTCACTATAGACTTATTACTTCTGTAAACTAAGTGATAAAGAATGCTGAGATATAAGATTAATTTTTAGTAGAAAAAGGTGTCCTCTGCTTTGAGATAGAAGCTGCTAGCTTGATGAACTATTTTCTATGCCTAGTTATCTAGAGAATATATAACTACTCTAATTTGTATAAAAATAAGAAGTAGTAAGGCTTTGTAGCTATAGTAGTAGTAGCGTATATAAAAGATCTTTTACTCTATATTCTGCTAAACAGTGTTGAGGTAGAGAAGTCTATTTGCAAAGTTCTTAATATTAGTTAGTATTATATATATAGTTTATTTAATACTATCTAATATTTATTAGTTTAAGAAGGTCTGTACAGCTTGAAGTAGATAGTAGATGAAATGAAAATAGCAGTTAAGACTATGCATTCTAACTATATGTGTAAGTAAATCCTCTTCTATATAATAGAGCTATAGCTTAACTTCTTTAGGATCTTTTTTTTTAGCCTATAATAAGGTGTATAGGATCTTAAGTTTAGTAAAGCTGAGGATCTGTTTATTACCTGTAATCTTTATTTTGTTATACTATTCCCTCTTAACTTTAATTTTGTGAATAGGCTTAATATCTAGGTATAGACTGAAATGCAATATGCTGAATCTGAGAGGCGTTTTGCTCTTATAGGTCTTAGTAGGTTTAAGTATATTGCACTAGGTGCTATTTAAGGTTTATACTAATAAAACTATAGTAAGTCTTAAGTAGCTATCTAATTTGCTTATTAAGTCTGTATTACCTCCTCTAATACTAGTATTTTCTAGGTTAATGCTAGTATAAAAGTGATATTTAAAGACTTATACTATTCTATTATAGAAGTTTTAGCGCTCTTCTGTTACTATAACCTTAGGGTTAATGTCTTAGCGCTGCTCTATAACTAGCTATAGAAGGAGAACGTAAGCCTATAGCTAATGATTGTTAATAATGCTGATAATATTAAGATATTATTCTCTAAGATTAATAGTTAAATGGATATATTGATACTGATAGTATTATATATCTTGAAGATGGATAATAGTAAGATCCTGGTAATATTGCGTAGCTGGGATGCTGCAGAGAAGCTAACAGGTAATAGTAAGATAATTTTTAGAGTTTTAATAATAGAGGAAGTGTAGGCTTTTCAGCTTCTCTAAAATAAACTTAACTAAGATATTAATGAGGTTGCTACTTTATGCTTAGTCTACACTTTAGATTATATCCTGCTTGCTATTAACTAAGTAGCAGTATATATCTATAAAAAAAGCTAGGCGACTATCTAATTATATTTAGATGAACTCTAAAAGAGTGAAAAGCAGAAATGTACTCTACTGCGTAGTGATATAGGGGATATCTAGTAATATAATAGTATATTAAACTCTATCGTTCTAACGTAGTAGTTAACATTTAAGTAGATTAAATAAGAGTAGCTATGAGCGGCTAATCTTCTATTGCTGATAAGCTACTTCTATATATAAAATATTCTTAAGTATATACTGCACAGCTATAATAGTAGCTTATGTAATGCTAAAGAAAGCGATAATGATAATAATAATAATAATAATGGGGATTTAGAGGATGATTTAGATATGCTCTAGAGCTACTCTCTTATTATGATAACAGCTACTTTAGAGTTCTGTAAGATATACTTACTAATACAGTTTTATATATAGATCTAGATTTTAGAGTTTAGTTACCTAAAGCAATAGAAAAGGCTCTTCCTCTAGTCTACTTTATATTAATTTCTATTAGATATCTTCAAAACGTAAGAGAAGTGTTAAGCTTTAATAGCTTATATAGAGTAACTACTAAACGAAAAGCTAATAGAAGAAAGCGACTAGTTAGAATAGAGTAAGTTAGTAACGAATATTTCACGCTACTTACTTATACTAGGCGACTATTATAGGGCTGAGACTACTGTACTTCAGGCTGTTAGAATTTGAACAGAAAGTTTAGCTTAGGGGCATCCCTCTACGCTAATAAGCATGGCTAACCTAGCGTTGACGTATAGTAACTAGGGCTAGTGGGAAGAGGCTGAGCAGCTAGAGGTTTAAGTGATGGAGATGAGAAAGATGAAGCTTAGGGCTGATCATCTTAATATGCTGAGCAGTATAGCTAACCTAGCTTATATATGGAAAAGCTAGGGCTGGCGGGTTGAGGCTATCTAGTTGATATGCGACTGCCTTAGGCTTCAGTAACACTACTTTAGAGTTAATTATTCTAATATTAGGTCGTCTTTTTTAAATCTTAAGGAGTGGGAAAAGGTTCTAGTTGCAAAGAAGCGAATTATCTTTAAGGTTCTAAAGCAGAAAAAGCAAATAAGCTTTAAGCATGATTTATGTAGATGATGAAAGCTTAGCTGGAATGTTAATAAGTGAAATCTCAAATAAGCTAGCTAGGCTAACTGATCTGCAAATCCTATAATAATAATTAAAACGTAAAAGAAGAGGCAGTTAGAACGATAGAAAGCATAAATAGGTGCAAAACACTATTTAGTTAAGGCAGACCCTAAATAGATTACTAGTGGGGCAGAGTGGATAGCAGCTGATTCTAGCTCTATTAGTAGCTATTCTATAAGTACCTACTCACTATAAGCGTAATCTGCTAAGCTAAATAGCCTAAGGCTTCACACCGCCACTACTAAAGATGTTAAGTAAAGACTTTAGTGAAGCCTAATACGCCTTTTACTGTACAATAGATATTCTATCTCAAGTAGTTTAAGACAAATATATCTCCAGTCTACAACTGTTTTAGGTGTGATTACTAAAATAGTAATCTACAGCAGCTGCTGCTGCGCATCAGCTACTAAGCTGTTATGATGTTGGAGGAGACGGATAGTGCTCTTGCGCGCGGTTCCGGTGGCACCGGCTTTGGGGCAACAATCATTGGAGCTTAGCTCCTTTAGCGAGCCAACGGATAACACTGGCATACCCTCCAACGCCCATGCCACAGTCCTCACGCATTCCTCAGCTAGTTCACCGTGCAATAGCAATTCCAGCAAAGCTTTCAAACTTAGGTACATACTTCCGCGCCTCTCTAGGAACACGTACTAAAGGAAAATCGCTAGCAACAGAGCAGAGAAGTTGAGAATGAAAGTAGTTGGATGGAGCGAAGATTATGCTTATAGAGCAGGGTAAATGCAGAATAATAAGCGACTACGTCTGCAGTACTAGTATTGGCCACTTGTGATGCTTCTCCTGCTTTGACTGAAGGCTGATAGCTTTATATCAAAGTCTCCATTATTGTCTCAGCCTATAGATTGATACTGAGGCAGCATCTTGCATCAGCTAGATTCGATTTAGCCAGATTTACATGGTGTGTATGGAAAGACGACAATGGTTCTTAGACTACGTAGGATGTCACGCTTCTGCAGTCTAGTGCCTGTGCGTAGGCAGAATCGTGCTTATGTAGACATGCATTTGCAGAATACAGCCTACGCAGACCGTGCACTTGCAGAAACCTGCTTATGCAGATGTGCACTTGCAGGATCCTGCCCATGCAGGCATGCGTATGCAGAATCATGCTTTTGCAGACGTGCACTTGTAGAATGCTGCCTACGCAGACGTGCATTCGCAGAATGCTGCCTACGCAGACGTACATTCGCAGAATCTTACTTATGCAGACGTGTACTTGCAGAATTCTGCCTTCGCAGATATGCAATTGCAGAATACTGCTAAAGCAGCAGACGAACTAAAGGTGGGATTCACACGTAGCATCACTACACCTTAGCTAAGAATAAGGCTACTTATCCTATTAAGGGCGGAAAATGGCTTAACTAGGGCTTTGAAGTAGCTGCAGGGGTAGTTGACTAATTATATAATTTGACTTATGACTGACTCTGAATGAGGTATATTGCTAATAGGGGTGGCTACACCTTTCTACTATATAAAAAATCTAGTAAGTAATGCTAACGTTTAGGCGTTCTTATTATACTATTTTACCTAGTAGTTGCTTATATAGTAGAGGGGTTAGTTATATTTGATATAGCTCTAGCGTATATAATGCTGTTCCTAGCTACTATTTTTATTAACCTACCTTAATATAGTCTTTCTAAAACGCTTTATATATACTTAGTAGTGTTGTTTCTTTTTATGTTATCTATAGTTATATAGGATTACTTCTATAACTTGGACACCTCTAGAGTAATGCTCTTTAATAGCTATAGACCTGAATTTAGCTATGAGTTGTTTATAGAGCTTTTGTTAGAAGGCTGTAGAGGGCTTTTTATACTTAGAGTTTAAGGCTTTATAGAGTAGATAGGTATTAATGAGTATAACTTTTGTGAGTATAAAATAGTTAGTAGATATGATGTTAGAAGTGCTCTATAGACCTTTATTAATTTAGCAGGTAATTAAAAGCTATAGGCTACTAGCTACTATAATAGTAGTGTTATTTAGTAATACTAGCGTAGTTAGCTCTATATTAGTTATTAATATTAATACTGTTTATACTGTAGTTATAGTTATTAATAATCTCTAGCACTAGTAGATGCTAATAAGGTATTATAGCTAGCTTATAACCTTTTTTAGATAACTGTGAACTTTGAGAGTTCTTTGTGTTAATAGGTGTGGGAGGGATCTTAAAGGGGATATATACTGTTCTTACTAAAGTTAATGTGGCGTTAGGTTGTTTATATACTTATAGAGTGGCGATTTCTCTGCTATTAAATATACTACTAATTAGAAGTATAACTACGTTATCTTTAAATGCAAACTAGTAAGTAAGGCTATCTAGCGTTAGGTAGGTAAAAAGCTGGCTTTATAGCATAAAGTTGCTCTTTTTATTGCTAGCTTATAGCTACTTAAGTAGCTTAATGATCTTAAAATTTAGCTAGGTAGTGCTAGTAGTAGTAATAGGTAGCTGTAGTTAATGTAGGTGTTAAATAAGGTTAATAGTAGTGAATAAGTTGTTAGTGAAAATGTAGTAGTAGGTAGTAATATTTTCTAGCTAGGGGAAGGTAGGCGTAAGTAGGTGCTGTATGAGGGTGATGATAACAGCTTAGGTAGGTGCTAACTACTTAGGTATATAGGGCTTCTAGGGTACTAGTTTATTAATAAGGCGTATAAAGCTTTATATTACTTCTACTATAGCTTAAACTAGTAGGGGGTGTAGAAGTAGGATATTAATACTAAGGGGTTCTTTTTTAGTAGTAATAATTTTAGAGGTTAATATAGGATTAGTATATGTGTGAGAGATCTAAGCTAGAAAGTAGCTCTATTAGGCAGCTATTTACAGCTTAAATCTAACTTTAATAGGCTTTTTTGGTATTTTGATAATGTTATGAGAGCGTTTTTAGAAGTATATTATATACTTATTGATAGTAATGATAGAGCTAGGGTTTTAGAGTAAGAGAGATACCTATTAGATCCTATCTAATTATAGCTGAATTTTATTCTAAATATTAATGGGGGGTGTAGGCATATTAGGGTTCTATAGGTAAAAGTTGTAATAGAGACTAATGAAATAGTTTCTTAAGATATAGTTAGTGAGATTATAGTGTAGCGTCTATAGTGTTATTAACTAGTAATAATCCTATTAAGTAGTAAGGTGTATTAATAAGTAGATTAGGTAGGTAAGAAAGATATAGACCTTAGTAAGGCTAGTAATAAACGATTTATTAAGGTGTAACGCCTTTCTCTTAGGCTTTTAGTGAGGGCTACTAGTGCTAACTTAACGCTAGAGGTACTGCTAATTAGTTTATTTTGCCTAGTTAGTAATGAGGTTATTAAGTATAAAGCGTAGGAAAATATTAAGGGCTGACTTGTTATTGAGGTGTGTAGGGATTACAGTATAGTTAGTAGGGTGTAACTTATAAAAAGAGGGGTAATAATACGCCTCTAGTATGCTACTATTAAGCTACGCCTTTAGCTACTACTATAGCGTTAATTTGAGGCTAAAGTTGTTTTTGTGTGATAGTACTAACCTTAGGGGGGGCTGTGAGGCTAGCTGTGAGGCTAGTTGTAATAGAGGCTATAATACTAGTATTAACTACGAAAAATTCTAATCTAAGCAAAAATTAGCTATAGAAATAATAGAAATACTAAAAAAAAGCGCTTACTATTATCTTTGTTATTAGAAACCTCTTTTATAAGGTCTAGTTTGTTATTAGAGGCTTTATTATTATCGTTATAGCTAGCAGAGATTGGAAAAAATACAATACAGATCAAATACAATACATGTATTTATAAATACATGTATTTAGGGGGGTAAATACAATACATGTATTGTATTATGTATTTAAAGAGATTTTATTACAATACAAATACAATACATGTATTGTATTTATGTATTTTGTATTGTATTTTTGTATTTATTTTAATATTAATTAAAATCTATTAAATTATAGTTTTAAACTAGATTTTAATTAATATTAATACTTAATACTAATAACTAATACTAATAAGTAATAACTAATACTAATAATTAATACTAATAAGTAATAATTATAAAGTATAATTACTGTTTAATAGTAATTATATAATAATAACTAATATATATAAGTAATTATACTTAATATTATATAATTTAATATTAGTAAAATATAAGTAATAAAAATAAGTAATATTAATAAATAGATATAATATATATTATATAATATTAATACTTATTATTTAATAACTAATTTAGTAATTAATATTAAATTACTAATACCTTATATTAATAATTAATAATAATAATAAGTAATAATAATAATACTAAGTAATAATAATAATAATAACTAATAATAATAACTAATAATATTAAATAGAAATATTAAGTATTATAAATATCTTTATAAATATAAATTTAATTTAAACTTTTAATATATTTTAATTCTATTAATATTATTTCTTATAATAGATTTAATTAATACAATTAATAAAATATATAAATTAAATATTATTTTATAAATATAGTTAGTATAATTAGTATAGTTAGTATAGTTAGTATAGTTAATATAGTTAGTATAGTTAGTATAATTAGTATAGTTAGTATAGTTAGTATAGTTAGTATAGTTAGTATAGTTAGTATAGTTAGTATAGTTAGTATAATAAATATAATTAGACTTTTTAAATATAATTAAATCTAATTAAATATAGTCTATTTAAATATAGTTAAATCTAGTTAAATATAAACTATTTAAATACAGTTAAATCTAGTTAAATATTAACATATTCTATTAAATTTAATAAATCCCATTTAAATACAAAAATACAATACAAAATACAAAATACAATACGTGTATTTTGTATTTTAAATACAATACATGTATTTAATAAATTCTATAAAATACAATACAATACGTGTATTGTATTTTGTATTGTATTTTTGTATTATGTATTGTATTTTTGTATTGTATTGTATTTTGTATTTTTTTGACTTTCTCTGATAGCTAGGTAGAGGAGGTAGGTTGAGGAGGGTGTCGTTTAGGGTAAGTAGAGGAAGAGGGCTAAAGTGGCTGAGGTTAGGTTGCAAAGAAGAACTTATTATAGTTAATTAACACGCTAGCTAAAATCTAGTGTGTCTAATTAGCTAGAAAGTTATTAAGTAGGGCTAAAAAGACTAGTGCAGTTAATTAAGGAGATTATAGCTTAAGCTACGAAATACTTCCTTTTTACTTCTATAGTTAATTAAAAATTTAACTATAATTAGTAAATGAAAAAAAAGGATAGAAAAATAATTACTGTGTTAATTTGTATGGGAATCTTGCTTTTTTTTTATTAGATAATTTGTAGCTGATTATTGTGAGAGTTTTAAAGATTTCTAGAATCACTCTAACCTCCTGTAAGTAGCTAAAAGTTATAAAAAAAAGTATGCTTAAGCTATTTTCCGCCCTTAATAGGATAATGTAAGTAACCTAGAGTGTCTAATTGAAGTGCTGGCTACTTTCTATTAAGCAATTGTTGCACTTTAATAATCTTATTTGAGCAACTTATGATACTGCAGACTATAGCGTATATTTATAGTTTGTGGTCACTAGTTCTTAGAAGATAGATGCTTAATTATTAGTCCAGCCTCTAGACATCTGCTGCTATTAAAGAATAACTCTATACGTTTCTAATTATAAATCTAATATTTAAAATAGCTAAGTTAAGCAACACTATAAATTTAAACCTATCTATATTCCTAAATAAGCCTATTACCTGCAGCTAATACCCCTATACAACTGCCTCTATAATCTCCTTCACCCCTAATACATCTTTATGCTATATCAGCATCTACGCTATCCCCACGCTATGCATGCTCCCTAGAATAGCATCTCCCTGCTGCGTAGCTATCTTAATTGCTGCGCAGTCCTTCTACCTTAGGACGCACTTATACCCCACCTCCTTAAGCGCATCTATAATAATTCTAAAGGTTAGGCTATATATGATATGCATCCTAAAGACCACCTTAAGGTCTTTAGGATTAAGGTTCTTATACTGATACCCTTTAAGCTACTTAAAGAAAGCAAAATTAGATAATATATCTATATCAGGCATAATTCTAAAGCTATATTCTTTAACTATATATCTAGAGCTTATATTCTTATTAAAAATAAAGGCGCTAGCAGAAAGGTTAATGATGTTACTATAGACAGCTTTTGTAAGCTAATTAGGCAGACATATCAGTTTAAATTCAGTATAGGTACTTCATGCCTAGGCTAGGGAATAAAGCCCCTCTTAAAGCTTACTCACCTCCCCCTTTTCACAATTTGCATGTATATATCTTTCTGTGTTACCCTCTCATAATACCTAAAGTATAACTGCACAGCCCTCGCGCTTGCTCTTTATTACTGCAGCAGCTTAGTGCAAGTAGATTGCTAGAATGTGACACTTATCACGCTGGTTTCCTCTTAAGCACGCGCAATACTTAACACTAGACGTATATGACGGTCATTCGTTAGGAGCGTTGATCTAGATTTATCGCTCCAGCTCTAATAGCGTTGCATAATCAAGCAAAAAAGCGCGAGGCTTATCTGTGATCTATTGCAATGCATCCCTCTATGTCCTACTAAATAAATAATCTCAGTATGTTGTTGAATATTGTCCTTGCGTCGTTTATGCTGGATATCAGCAGACGCAGGGCCTCGGCGCGTGGGAGGTTTCGCTTGACTGAACTAGAAAGCATCGACCAAGCTCAGGGTGCAAGATAGGCCTAGCTAGCCTACAGGTTTTGCAGAGCTTGAGTTAGGATACTATCACATCAAGCAGAATTAAGTGATTTACAAACTGAGAATATTCTAATCTTTCTTGAAGCGTGACGCAATAGTCTACTGCTTTTTGACTTCTTGCTGATAGGTGTTTAGGCAGTAGCGTGGGGTTCTAATGCCCTCCTAGATGATGTTCTATCACAGGCTGTAGGTGTTCTGAGTGATGCTGGTTAGGTGGAGGCTAGCGCTCAAAAGGAAACCTACTATAGTATTATAGGTAAGTAAAACGCCCTAGGCGTGTACTTCTCTATAGATAGGGGGAAGTGGCAGGGGGGCACTAACTAATGAGATTCTAAGCGGTAATAATAGTGAAAGGTAGCAAATTTAGCAGAAAAATAGCTAGGTATTAAAAATAGACTTTTTTATATTACTATCTCAGAACTTAATATATATCCTATTAGTATTAATAACGGCCTAGTAATATACTAGTATAGTCTCTAAAAGTTCTTAGAAGTAGAATTCTAGAAGGACTTTTTATACCTCTTTAACTTATATATATAACTACATATAGGAGGGCTTTTTAATAATACTATACTTATCTTTAATATAATCTTTTATTTAGTTCTAATAACTTTTAATAAGGTTAAGGTTAGGTAAGTAGAGTAGCTACTTAATAACTTAAATACCTCTAGCTTTAAACTCTTCTTTAGTAGTATAAGTAGTATAGGCTAAAGTACTATTTTATATAAGAATAAGGTTTTTACTAAATATTTAATAGTAGAGATAAAGCTAACTATTAATAATTAGTATAGTATGTTCTTAATAGGTGTTAGTATAGATAGTACTTTAATCCTTCTCTTAGAAGATGTTTAGGCTTTTTTTAGTACTATAGAAGTAGCTTTAAAATATCTAATTATATTTATGTTAATGTTTTTTAACGATATAAGTAGGATCCTATTTTTTACTAGGAAGTTTTATAATATACTACTTATAATAGTAGCTGCTAGTAATCTAAGTTTTATTAAACTATAAGATATAGTACTATTAAGTAGAGGTTTAGTTAAAATGCTTATAGGCTTAAGCGAGGTAGCATTATTAGTTTTCTTTAGATATTAGGGGCTTATAGTAGGTAATATAGCATTTATATTCTAACTAGTATAAAGTAGCCTATATAGTATAGATCTTAAAAACTATATTAAAAAGCACTATAGATAACTATAGAAAGGTGGCGTGATAACTCTACTTAGAGGAGGTAATATATTTAACTAACTAGCGTTTTTAATTAGGGGTTATAAACTTAAGGTAGCTACTGTGAAGGGTAAGCATAGTAGAGAGAGCTTATATAGCGTTTTTAACTTAGGCGCTTAAATAACTAGTTTTTTTAATAATTTTAGAAGTTAATAGTTAGGCGTTAAAAAAAAGCGTTTGAATGCGTTACTACTTGCTTTTAGGTAGCTATTTTATATGAAAGCCTTTAGGCTTACCTTAAGGTATTATTATAGTGAAAAAGAGGGTGAAAAAGGGTAGTTTTAGCGTATAGTAGTTATGAGAGTTGAAGTTAATGAGAAGGTTATAAAGAGGGTAGAATAGTTCCTAATTTTGAGGGTGGTTAGTAAAAAAAGAGGGCTAAGGTAGTGAGAGTGATAATTGCCTCTTTAGGCCTAGCGTCGTCCTAATTGGGGTTAGTTAGGGGGGTGCAGTCTCAAGAGGGTGGCGCCCCACAGATACCTGGCAGGGGTATTTTACTTTGGCCTGCAACTGCAGTAGAATTGCCCTGCCTGTAAGCCCCACCTGTTATTGTTATATTGAACATTAGTTCTGGACCCTGTTGAGGAGACTGCCTGTAGGTTTGGTTGCGGAAAGCTAGGTATAATCCTGTGCTGTCCACTAGCCTCCGTTTCGCAATCGGTATGGCGTCTTAGTTGTGTTAGATGGGGATAAGCTTTAGCATATCTACAACCTAACTAATATAACGGTTCCCCTTTAGGCGTAGTAGCTTACAGGTTTTTAAGTATTAAGCGATAGCAGAAAAATCATAAAAGCCTGAGAATCTACTCAGTATGATTCTGAAGCTAAAACACAGACTAAGAACAAGAGCATTATTCTCTATCTATTAATATATCCCACGATGTCAACGCCGAACTGCTTGCTGCCTGGCTGGGGTGAACCTTAGCGTTCTTTGCATTCTAGTGCATCTGGGGTTGCACTGCATTTGGCCCCACTATCTGGCTTGAGCCAGCAAGTCAGTTCTATGCCTTTTCTTGCATACGTTGCTAACATAAGCAGCAGTCTGACCGCACGCCAACTGATGCTCTGCTACGCAGGATGGAGCAGGAGATAATTTGGTCTCTCCTGTTCACTGATGACGAGCAGTTTGAGGCTTTGTCGTCTGAGACTTAGCAGAAGGTCTTGGATATGTTTGCTTCCTTGTCTCTCTTTCAGCGAATACAGGACAGCCTGGAAGGATAGCGATGCGCAAAGCAAGCTGAAGCTAACGCAAAGCAAGCTGAAGCTGACTGGTTAGCTGGGGCTATATATGTATGTGAGGAGGCTAAACGGCAGGCTGAAGAGGAGGGTATTGAATTCCTTCATAGTGTATTGTTGATTGACGATGATGTTTACCTTTCCACGCAGAGAGACAGTTACTGAAGAGCAGAGATTAGCGAAGGGATGCCGAGTGACTGAGGCATCTAGTGCATGGGCAAGGCAGCTGAATGTAGTGGCACGATCCTGCGAGATTGCGATTATGGACACTAGTTTCGAGAGAACGTATATATAAGCATCTATACAGTAGCATAAGCTGTCAATTAGACTCCAATATGTAGGCGATGAGGTGGGGTGGCGAAGCGTGACGATTGGTGTGTGCCTGGGAGAAATAACGATGGTTCTAGAGACCCTTCGCATGGATTAAGATTTGGCGCTTAGGTGCTATGGGACCGTGGCTATCTAATCACTATGCTTGCTTTGGCTTGACCTATGAGAAGAGGCTTGTAGCGGAATGCGAGGAAAACGACTAAGATTATCCCTTGTGGGCTTACTGCTCTAGGTTTGTAATCGCTTGGGCGGAGGCGATCAGCAAAAGGCGGCATGGGCTTCGCTAGATGTCTAAACGTCTTCAGCGAGGTTTGTACTTACAAATGAAGTTGCTGTAGGACTCTGATTACGCTACCTGCTGAGCAGACCAGCGGCCCTATCAATAAGTGAGCTAGACTTAAATCAATAAGCAGCCGCTTTGATAGGCTGAAGAAATCACTGGAATTGCTAGATAATCTATGAGCCTTGTTGGCGTTGCTACACTGATTCTGATGTTAGCGGCTTTCACAGCACTCAGTAGACATAGATATAACCTGCCATCCCATCTTATTTAACAAAAAGCATGACCTCTGGCGAAGCCTGCGCTTTTTGCTGGAAGCACGGGTGAAACCAGGGATCCACTCTGCAAATAGCGTACTATTACTTCGTTCCACGAAGCTAAAAAAAATTTGCAACGCTAACGCTAAATAGACCTGGGTTTGATTTAAAGTCTTAATTATATTGACTAATTCCCTTCTTGGTGTTTATGCGTTCTCTAAGAAGAGCTAAGTATCTTGCTTCGCATTTGAATTCCTATGCTGCTTTGTCATCTACTAGGGACTAGGTCCCCTTTTTTTAGGCTCTGCAGTACTATGTAGCATCTGTTTAGGCTCCTAATTGAGCACTGTTTTTTAGTCCTCGCTCCTGTTCTAACATCAGTCCTGACATACCTATTCAAGCAACAATCCTAAATCCCGTTCTAGCCCTTGCTGTAGCTCTCGTTCTAGCAACAGTTCTAGCAATAGTTCCAGCACGTCAGTTCTAGCACGTTAGTTCCAGCACGGCGGTTTGTTCCAGCATGGCGGTTTGTTCCAGCACAGCGGTTTTAGCATGGTGGTTCTAAAACTAGTCTCACTGCAACTCTGGACCTGTGACCACAGATGCTATGGGGGCACTGGACTAATAGTGTGACTATCTAGGATAACAATTAGGTAATAATGTTTAATGCTAAAGCTCTCAGCTGCTAATTATTCCTCATTTAGCTTACTGGTTGAGGTTAGTGCTAGCCTTCTAAATAGGGTAAGTAAATAGATGTAGACGCCTTCTAGCTCTTTTGCTTAGGTTGCTATATCTTATATAGTTTTGCTATAAATATCTTTAGGGAGTTTATATATAACTGCTTAGCTAGAACGGCTTAAAAATATTAAGCTTTTACGCTATAACCTTTTAAATATCTTAAATTCTACTTTTATAATGAAAGTATATAAGTAGGTTGAAAGTAAATAAACCTAGTTTTTCTATAACTGTTTTGATATTATTCTAGCTTAAGAGGTCCTTATGCTTAGCAAACGCCTTAATTACAGTATTATATATACTTTAATTACTATTAATAATAGAGGTATAGGCTTCTTTTATAGTATTAAGGAAATTAGTAGTGTTTTAAGCTTATGCTGCTATAGTTTTAAACTTATTTAGTATGAGGTCCTTTAGACTACTAATTATATACTTCTCAGTAAGTATATATATCTTTGCATAGAGTAAAAAACTGAAAGCTTTATTATTAGAGTTTTGCTTTTAGTCTGTAATAAATAGGTTATCTTTAGGTTCTAGAGGCTGTTAATAGTTAAAATAGTAAAAGTATTACACTATTATGTTAATAATAGCTAGCTTATTATTAGGAAGAGATATATAACCTTTAGCATCTTCTTATATATCTACGTGAGGTTTAGCAATTTAGTAGAAAAGAGAGAAGAGAGAGGGGGGAAGAGATATATATAGAAAGCGTTATAATATGTAGTAGCAAAGAATTTAGATTGCAGATAGATAATAGTGTAATAGACTGCATATATATTTAACTTAGAGGAGATTATTAGATCTAAATATAGTTTACTTATAAAGAGGCTAGTATTATGTTAAACTGTAGCTATATTAGCAGAAAATTAAGAAGCTTATACTTTAAGAGATTTATAAAGATCCTTTTATAGTTAGTTAAGAGAAGCTATATTAGGATGTACTGTAGCTAGAGTGGGAGTAGATACCTAAAATAGCTCTAGAAAAGCGTTTTAAGTAGTATTAAAGTTATAAAATAGTCTATCTTTTAGTAAGAACTATATTATAATAATAAGGCGTTTAGATAAGATAGTAAAGAAAATAAATTATATTTTTTAATAAGAGATATAATTGTTTTCTACTAGCATATATAATATAAACTAGAGTTAGAAAAAACCTCTTAGTAAGAGTAATTATAAAATACTATAATTCTCTCTACTTTTAATAGTTCTATATTAATCTTTAGGTCTAGTTTAGTCTTATATAGTATTTTAGCTTTTCTAGAGTGAGCACCCTCTTATAGAAAAATCTCTAGAATTAGATATATAGGTTTCTAAGAGTGTGTAAAGTATTAGAGGCATATATATTAAGAGAGTTATATTTCTTAAAGCTTTATATAGTAGAACTTATGCATACACCTTACTATATATAATATATATATATTACTAGCAGCATTCTATTATAGCTATATAAGTTTATCCTAATATAAGCAATATAGATAAATACACTCTAAAGAAAAGAGGTATATTTATTAACCCCTTAGTTGCTATATAATGAGATCTATAGACTATATTAATAAAGAATACTTATTATAATAGCTACTTCTAATATAATATACTTCTATCTACTTTTCTATAGACGCCTTATATATAACACTTAGTTTTTAAGATATTTAAGCTCTAGTATAAAAGTCTGAAGATACTTTACGCATTATACTTAATAGATACTATTAGTAGTACTAATAAACTTACTAAGAGGCTTATTAGCTTCACAGTAGGGATAGCGCAGCTTGAGGTTAAATATACCTAAGTACTGCTTAGTAAGCTAGCTTACTTCTATATCTTTTTCTCCCCCTATTGCTAAATCTTATTGCTAATAGGTATTATCAAAATGTAATAAGCTCATCCTACTAGTTGCTAGAATTAGCAGGTCACTTTGTAAATCAGGCTATAATTAAGAATTACGCTAATAGGTGCAGTAATATTACTGCAGTGCGTTACATTATATAAGAAAGGTGACTCACTCTGTAGAATCCTACAGGCTTAAGCAAGTGGTTGCAACTAGGGAAGCGCTCTAGCGTAGAAGACTTAACTTCCTTCTAGAGCCTGCCAGCATCTACGCAGTACGTCAGCCCTAAACTTTTAGGATCATAGCCACTAATGTCCCTAAAAATAGACAAGAGGTAGAGTAGAGAAAGGGTGAGAAACTCTATAGCTAATCACTATAGAAGGCGCATTGCTCTAGGTGGATCTTAGACTTAGTAGGGCTAAGCGCATACGACTTAACACTACTAATCAGATCGTTTGCGATAGGATAAAGTTGATAACATTTAGACCTACTAACACAGTGTTATGTTGAAATGTGTAGAAACAGGCCATTCTCTTACTGCACCTATGCACAACCTAATGGGTGCTTCTCCCTATAAATAACTGTCCTAGAGAGCTATTAATCCTCTATCTTCACAGCTGCGCTATTTCTGCTCTAATAAGGATGGCACTGAGAGACTACCACTTGTCTCTAAATGCCCCCCATCTCAATTTCCCATCTCTACCCTTCATCTCTCTCCCCTTCCTAAGTGCCTGTTATCTTAACCCCCCCCCCCCCCCCCTTTCTTTCCACCTCTCCTCGTTTTTCCCTCTCTCCAGCTATACTGCCTCAACTGTGTCGTCAGGTAAGTATAACTTTTTTTAGACAACAATTTATTGAAACAAAAAAGCATTATATAGCACTAACAAATTGAATATAGGCACTTAATATGTTATGTAGGCTTCTGTAGTAAACTATAGATGCTTAGAGCTACCTGAAGGAACATATCTCTATGCATATTTAGACTTAACTTTATTAAAAGAATAATTAAACAAAACAGCAGGTGATATTCTATCTTCTAATGCTAGGCTATAGCTGATTATATATTAGTATACTGTTATAGAATTAGTAGTAATAAGAGCATTTTTAGATATTAGGAATATTAATAGCAATATGCAGTATATTACTAGCTTTTAATATAATGCTTTAATAATAGTGATAGCTTATTATAAGTCTATATAAGCCTTTATAGCTTTATTGCATAAGCAAGAAAATGTAGTTATAGGATACTATAGCTATAGATGCTAACTGTATATCATAGGATCTCCTATGTTTACACCTTTAGGTTATATTGAATTAGAGGATTTCACAACTATATACCTTTTGATTTTATTCTCTATGTTAACTATTATTATTAAAACGCAAAAAACTACTATCTTATTGAAACCAGCTAGAAGCATATTAAGATTAGAAGAAAGTGAGATAAATTAACTTCTTACTCTATTCTACCTCTATAGGTTTTCTAACTAAGTCTAATGTACTACTGAAGAGCTTATAATTGCAATAGAGATAAGTATTTTAGAGTTTAACTAAATCAACTATCATATTAAAATATTATTCTATGCTATCTCTATACCTCTAATAATAAGCTAGATCTATTATAGAGCCTAAGTAAGCTGATATTTGCTATATATTAATATAGCAAAGCAGCTACTCTTTTCTATAGTATTAAATAACACTAGTAATAATAGATATATTATATTTCTCGCAGTATAATCTAGTCTAGTTTCTAGTTATTACGCATAGCGTCAGCTTATACTGATAGTAGCTTTATATTTAGATATAAGATAGCAAAGCATATTAACTAAGCTATTTTTAAATTTATAGAGATATCATCTAGTGATAACATCTTATATTTTCCCTCTTATTTATCTATTAACTTATAAATAGCAAGTAAAATCCTCTCTTTTTTGAGGTGGACTTATATCTATAAGTAAGTCTTTTAATACTTACTGCTTAATTTCTAACTTAAGAGAAGAGTAGTTTATAGGTAAGCGCTTTCATCTTACGACTGTTTCTTTACTATCTTATCTCTGCTACCTATCTAAGTAACTCTACTCTTAATCCTTTTTACTCTTCTTTCTCTCCCTATTCTACTAATAGTAGGAGTAGATAGAGGTCTATTTAGAAGCGTTTTCCCTATTTTCTCTCTTAAATACCTTTCCCCCTCTTTAACTCTCTCCCTCTTTTAAGGATGGCATTTAGAATAACTTACTTCTAAGTGCTCTAAAAGCTTATCTTAATATCTCCCCTCTATTATTTTCTTTTTTCTACTTTTTATTTTTCTCACTCTCCTCTCTATAAGGTAGGTATTTAGGGGTAACTACCTGCCTCTAAGTGCTTGCTGCTTAGTTTTATGCTCTTAGCTTCTACTTTATAATAACTTTCTATTAGACACTTTATTCCTTCTTATGTCTTCAATAGGGGTAGCACTCTAAGAGAAGGGGTTCCTTAGGAGTGCTACCTTTATTAACCTTATTCTAACTCTCTCCTTCTACCTCACCCTATTAATTTAATTCCTATAACCTTCTCTCTACAATTAGTATAAAAGGTATTTTAAGACTGCTTACTTCTTAACTCTTTATATTTAATTATATTTTTTTTCTCTGCTTTATTCTTACTACCCTCCCTCTCTAAAGACTATAGTTTATCTAAAGTTTACTCTCTTTTTTAATTAAGTATAGTTCTCAGTATATAAAAGGACTATACTGTAATACTAAAGGTTAGTACTTAGAGAGAAAGAGGTTTTTAAAGTGCTATTTTAACTAAGCGGGGAGTATATAAGAGATACTTTTTAGGATAGACCTATCTTCTTAGGGGCTTCTGTTTCTTGCTTCTATATTTAATAGCAGCTTTTATATAACGCCCCTTAATACTGCTGTTTATATCCTTTGTGTTAACTGTTCTATAGGTGGAATTATAATTTATACTTATAGTACACCTTAGTTTTTCCTCTTCCTATACTTAATCTCCTATATAGTATTTCAGACCTAGCCTTCTGCGTTTAGGTTATTTTCGTCAGTTGTACTAACTAGCGCAGCTGTGTTTATAATGTGTTTATGTCACTAGATAGTTCTGTATCGCTTTGTTCTGCTTTCTAGTGCGTAAATATAGTTAAAGAAGACGAAGCATATCACTATATCTATTTTTAGGGTTTATGTAGATATTCTTATATTTGCAAAGTTTATAAATAGTAGGCGGCTAAGTTAAAACTTCGTTAATGTAAATGTAGCTACTTAATTTACCTCACATTTCGTGTATATGCTACCTCCTCTAGATATATGCTTGTGGATATAGGATATTAGAGTTAAAAGAGAAGAACAGGTCTCCTAAGACTTCATATTTTCACTATCTGCCTCTATTCTAAAATAGTAATAGCTTCTAATTTTCTCTATAATGTAGTTATTCTAGAATAGCCCTATATAGTAATAAATTTCTGTTTTTCTATAATTATTATTCCAGAATGAAAGTACTTCTGTTAACTTGCTCCATTTTAGATTAGAGAATAGTGATATTTTTCTACTTCCTTAAAAAATTGTTTCGTTCTAGAATGATAGTATATCTATAGGATACTTTTATTCTAGAATCATAACGTGAATTCGATTTGCTGAAGTTATAGGTATTCTAGAACTATAACATTCTAGAATAATAGTATAAGCGCTTTATATATCTTTTCTAGAATGTTGGCATGATTCTGTTTTGTTGAAGCTATAGGTATTCTGGAACCATCTCATTCTAAAATTGAAGTACTTCCTGTAATGCTTGTAATTCTGGAATTCTAACTTGTTTCTATTTCCTGAGCTAAGGTCGTTCCAGAATTATAGTATACCTGCAAAATACTTCAGTTTTAGAATTTAGCTACGAGCTATATGCTGTGATATGACACTTGATATAATTCTGAAATAGTGATTTCAGGTGGAAATATGAGATTCTATACCTGTGACTGGAATGTATTTGAAACTTGCTATTCTGATCGAAGAGAATGTATAGATTCCTATTGCACATTTTGAAGTAATCATTCGTCATAGAAAATTCGCCGTTCTAAGCTTAGAGGAATAGTCTATTTCATCTAGGTTCATGCAGGTTGCTACCTTCAAATAGATCATATATCAGCAGATGCTTCTGCCCTAATTTTAATGAAGACTATTAGCAGCTATATTTGTAGACGTTAGTGATTAGATTAATATGAGAGCTTAGTTAAATTATAGGAATCAGAGTATAGTAGTAATTTGTTGCGATGTGCTAATTGCAGCTGCTTTGTCCCTTTTACTTAAAATGAGCAAATGTTTTCGCTGTGAGTTGCGCACTTGAATGGCCCTCTTTGCACCTAAGTGGCATAAAGGAAAAGCAATGTGGATTTTGTTTGTTCATCCTGAGATGATACTAGTATCATACTTAAGAATAGGTTAAAAAGGTCTGTGATTTAAGTCAATAGTGATTTAACTACATATAGCGAACCTGATAGGTAATATCAGCTAGAGATAAGCATGATATATCACTTCTTAAGATAGGTGAATAAGAGGTTGTCTGGCTAAAATATTTGTTATGCTTAAGTATATACAGCATGGAAACTGAGGTAGCTGTTAGTAAAGGATATAGAGGAGAAGGAAGAGGGAGAGAATAAGATGAGAAGTGTAGAGAAGAGCAGTGTTAGAGGGATGGGAAATTTGTTAGAGAAGAGAGATGTATTAGAAGGGGGCAGAGATCTTAGAATTTTTAGCATTTTTAACTTGAAGACAAGGGCCCAAGTAGGCATTTTCTTAGGCGTTAGGCGTTATCACAGGAGGAAATAGCTTATATAAGTAAATAGAGGCCTAGTTAGCCTATAACGAAAAAGACTAAGTAGATAAGTAAGAAACACACTCATTTTTATACAATTTCCCATTTTCCTTCAATAACTTCAGTAACTATCCCTCTAGAAAAGCCTTTAGAGTTCTTCAGCTTAGCTCATAAAAAAAATCCATTAATTTCTACTTTTCAAAAATTAAATAAAGATAGGTGTTTTTAGGCTTCTCTACTTTTAGTTAGCTCTACTTTTATCCTCCTTTTTAATCCCTACTATACCTCCTCAATTATTTAAAGTAATAATAAGGCAGAATACTATAAAGATAATATCACTAAACTTCTTCTTAATAGCCTATTTTCTCTTAAGAAATTATATAACCTAAGATATAAAAAGAGTAGAAAATATAAATAAAGTATAAGTTAGTTAAGCTTATATTTATATATTCACCTTTATATCTTTTATAGTTATCTAGAAAATCAATATATAAATATTTAGAGCATTTTTAAGGGTTTTTCTACCTAAAGTAAAGTACTTAGTATAATCAATAAGTTTTCTCCCTTACCCTATTATAAAATTAGTAACTAGCATAAAGAGGTAAAATAGACCACTATAAAAGATTCTCTTTATAGTCTTTCTGCACTACTCTACTAAACTAAGGCAGAAAAAGCTTAAAAAAAGAGATAATTTAAATATCACTATATTAGAAGAAAATTTAGCTAACACCTTTTTAACTTCTATTTTCTCAAAGTAAAGAGTAATAGCTTAAGTATTTAGAATTAAAAATTAACTAAACCTATAGAAGTCTAAAAAACCTTAAGAAAAAGAGTATCCTATTAAGTAGAAGAGAGTAAGTAAGGTTCTACATAAGCTTTACTAAACCCCCTTATTAGCTTACTATCTACCTATTTAAAACACCTTTTTAACCTCTATTTTCTCAAAGTAAAGAGCAATAGCTTAGGCATTTAAAATTAAAGATTAACTAAACCTATAGAAGTTTAAAAAACCCTAAAAAAAAGAGTATTCTATTAAGTAGAAGAAAGTAGGTAGAGTTCTATATAAGCTTTACTAAACCTCCTTATTAGCCTACTATCTGCTTATTTGAAATCATTATATACTGCTTTATTATAAGCTACTATAATAATAACCTAAAAGTAACTAAGATAAGGTAAACTCATTTCACCCTCACTTCTAAAGCTAAAGTCGCAAAGGTAATAGAATTCATTTTACCCCTCTCATAAACCTTAAAAAAAGATAAAATTAATTGATCTATTCTAAGAAACTTCCCCTTACTTAAACCTATTAGAAGGTTTCTAATAACATATTAACTAATAAAGGGAAATACTAAAAAAAAAAAGCCTAAAAACTTAAGATCTAAGTTGCACTTACACATAAAAACACTAAGGTTTAACTTTCTCAAATTATAAGACGTTATAAGTATAAAGGCATAAAAGGCTAAAAAAAAAAAATATTGCAACTATACTAACTTTTCGAAAAATAAAGAGGAGAACGTTTTCTAAGCCTAACTAAGAGCATTTCTCCCTTCTAAGAATAATTCTACACTAACTCTATAGAAAAAAAGGTATATATATCTCTTTAGGTTTCTCCCCCTCTATATTTTTAAACAGTAAATAAATAGCTAAAGTAAAGCATTTCTTTTAAAGTCTATAGTTAATACTATAGTTTTATTATAAACTTTATTAAATCCTAAGTCTAACTTATAAAAGAAGAGAGTTATAAAGTAAAGCTATAGAAGATACTACTAAATATAGCTAGACTTCCCCTATAAGGAGAAAAAAAAGAAACCTAAGGTATAAAATAACCTCACTATTAGAACAGCAGAAAAGAGGAAGAATAATAAATATATATATATCTTCTAAACAAGAGAGAAGAATAAAAATAGAAATAATAGTAAGAGTGTCTCTTTTTTTCTTTATCTCTCCTCTCACTTTTTATTATTTTTTCAAACCTATATTATAAGAATTTTTCTATTACTCCTTCTATTAATAAATTATTAGCTCTACTTAAGTTTTATATAATCTTTTTACCTTAGCTTTTTTTAGTAAAGCTTTCTTCTACTTCTTCTTCTATTAATTTATTTATATTTTCTTTAGAATAGTATTACTAAACTCTAGAGCTCTAAAAACTTTAACTCTAACTTAAGATAAACAACTTAAACTAGAAATAATAGATAATAAAGCTAACCTAGTTACTAATAATACTTCAATAAGTCTTTTTATAAGTTCTTCCTTTCACTAACCTCAATAAGAAAGACCTCCTTTAATTCTAAATTCAAATTAAAGTTCTAAAATAATTATAAAAGCTAAAGTCTTTAAAGTAATAGCTTCTAAAGGCAGCACCTCTAGCGTAAATATAACGCCTAGAGAGAATTCTTTAAGAGAAAAAGGCATATAAAGCTGTTTAAACTCTACTAAATCTCATTAAAAGGTCTCTAAAGTATATAGCTTAAGACTTTAAAGATTCAAAATGCTATAACTTAGAACAGCTAGAGCACTATTTTTTACTAAAAACAACATTTTAGACTTTCTTAAAAGTTATAAAGCTATAGTAGAAGTAGTAAGAATAACTAATGCTTTAAAAGTGTTAAGTATTATTTTCTATATAAACATACCTTTCTAAGCTAATAATTAAATAAAACTTAGCAAGAAAACTTAGTTATAAGTGAAAACATACCTTATTTAGTACTATAAAGCTATAGATAAAGATTACTAAAAACTACTAAATAACTAGATTAATCAGATTGTTTCTATAATTCTAATAATAGATAATCTAAACTATAAAGTAGCTATATAGTTTCTATAAAAAATTAATAATATCTAAACTAAAGCTGTAAAATATAACCTTAATATTATAACTAGCCTCTAAATTATCTATATAGCTATATTAAGATTTAATTAGTTAGCTTTAAATAAAACAGCCCTACTTATAAAGACTAGTATTCATAAGTTATTTAGAAAAGAGAACTTTAATAAGTTTAAAGTTAACTTAATAAATTAGCTTAGCTTTAAGGCTACTTAGAGGTAAACCCTCTAGATTACTACCCCTACTTATTCTCTATTTCTTATATCTCTAAAAGTACTAAGAGGAGAAGCTCCCCCCCCTCTATAAGCTAAGAAAAGTAAAGCTAAGCCTAACTAAGGCGTTAAAAACCTCTAGAACTAGTTTTTAAACTAGTAACTTTCTAACTTAGTAAAAATAATAGATAACTAGAAAATCTCTACTAAAAAGATCGCTTATTCTTCTCTAGCTGTAGAAAACTACTATTCAGCCTCAGTCTATTTAGTTAAAATTAATAAAGAAAATCCTAAGCTTTTTCCTTATAGCCTATATAGTTAGTGCTAATATACAGACTATATAGATTATAACTTCAAAGAAGGCTATTATCCTCAAAAGATAGCTAATAAAAGAAGTAGTTTAATCTAATACTTCTAAAGATGCTATTCCTATAGACCTCAAAATAATAAGTTTTTTATCCTTTAGATAATTATTACTTTATTACAATAAAATAGCAAGCTTAACTAAAAAGCTATTATTACTCACCTTAAGAATTAAAACAGCTATAAGACTATAAAAGCCTAAACTACTGAAATTCTTAAGTAGAATATTAGCTAACTATAATCTATACTTATTAGTATCCTATAAGACTATAATAACTTTAACTTAATTAAGGTTTTCTATAGGTTTATAGAAGAAAAAAGCATTATATTAGATAATAAAATATCTAGTTAAGCTTCTACTTTCTAAGTTTCAGCTATTAGTAATTAAAAATATAAAAACTCAGCCTAATCTTCTCACCTATATAACCTAATATAACTTAATAGTTTAACTAAAAGTGATTTACTTAATTTTATAGCATTAAGCTTTATAATTACTCAGTTAAAAACATATAGAGCTAACTTATTCCTATAGAAGAAGCTGAAACTACTAAATCCTAAAAAAATTAAAAAGAAAGCCTTAAAGTCTCCTTCTAAAAAGGTCTATTTCACTATATAAAATATTAAAAACACTCTAACTATCTTAAAGAAACCTTCTTCTTTATAACCTCATTCTAAAAGTTATTTAGATTTACTAAAAAAGTTAGTTGTAGAGAAGAATTCACTTTTTAACTAGAAAAAGCAAAAAGAAAACTTAGACGTTAAAATAGGAGAAGAAAGCTTTCTTAAACTAGCTTTTATACCTACTAATATTTTAAAACTAGAAAAAGCGTTTAGAACAGAAAGAGAAGTAATACTTAGTAAAATTATTAAGATTTCTCTTCTAAAATCTATCTTAAAACTATTTTTTCTAAAAAGTAATTTCTAGTTAGCTATATTTCTTAATAGTAAAAATTAGAAATCTATTAAAAATAAAAAACTTATTAATAAACTTATCTCATATAAACTTTATAGCTTAGTTAGTTTACTAATTAAAAAAGTCTATAAAATTTAGCTAAAATATAGAGAAGAGTTTATTAGAAAGATATATACTTTTATAGACAATCTAAAAGGAGTTATCTATATACTTATTCCTATAGACTTCACAAACTTCACTAAAACCTTAAAAAAAAAAGCCTAATAGACTAATTAGATTTCTAAATATAATAAAGCTATTTAAACCTAAAACTATCTAAAGGTCTTTTTAGTTAAAGCTATTATCCTAATAACTATAAACTAGATAGCTCTAATAATTATTACGCTATAACTTATTCTAAAGATCTCTATTAGTAGTAAGTACTCTAATAACCACTCACCTATATAAAGTGTAATTAATATTAACATAGAATCTAATTTTATAAGTTACTAATATATCTTAAACTATAATATTCTAATTTCTACTACTACCTTAACGATAAGAATAATAGCTAAAAGTGACCTAAAGCTACGCTTTATTAAAGCGTACTATATACCTATTTAGATTAATAACTATAAGATTATAATAACTATAATAGTAGTAAACCTTAAAACTATTAACTATAACTTACTCTTTAGACTTCTTTTTACTATTTCTATTAAACTTACTTTTAAGTATTTAAAACGCTTTATTACTACTATAATAAAAGTAAAAGACTATAGAAGTAATAAATTTAAGAAGATCAGTATTTTAGTAGGTCTTATATAATCAAATTCTTTGCGTTAGATTTAGCGCTATTTCCCTAAATAGAAAAACTATATAAAAGATGTCTATAACACCTCTAAAGCTGCTAAAAACTAACCTAAAACTAACTAAAACCTTAGTAATATATATAATAAAGTTTAAACTTACTATATTAATACTATAATTAACTATAAAAAAAAGCATCTTCTTACTTAAAAAAAAAAGAAAGCTAACCTTTTTAAATAAAAAGAAGCTATTTCTAAAACTAATTAGTGCTCTACTCTAATTTCACCTTTAGCTATACTTAATATCTTAAAAACTATTACTAAAGCAGCAGTTACCCTAATTATAGAAACTATTTAAGCCTACTTTCTTAAAAACACTAAAAGCTAGTAAAACCTTTCTAAAGTCCTAAAAGATTAAACATTCTTTAAGTTAATCAGAAAAAACCCTAAGCCTAACTAAAACTTCATCAGTATCTACATAATATATAAACATAAAGACAAAAAGGTTCATCTAGTTAACAATTTACCTTCAAATAATTCTATTCCTAATAGTTAGAAAGACTAGAAGAAAATTCTAACTTAAGAAGTAGAGAGCTATTATTAGCTTTCTAACTCCCCTTTTACTAGCTATATATATCTACAATTTGCACAGTTTAACTAAAAAACTTACTTTACTTTAGAAAGGTTTTTAAAGCTTAAAGTTACTTAACTACACCTTTTACTAAAAGAGATCAAAATACTTAAATATATCCTTATAAATTAAGAAGAGGTATTAGTATAAGATTTCTCAGAATATAAGCGTGTTAACCTTTATATAACTCTACTATAGAAGATTAGGACTATCTTATATATTATATAGTAAGAGAAAGAGATTCCCATCCCTAAAACCTTATAGAGGAAGGTTATTAATATACTCAAATCAAAAGTTATATAAAGAGTTTTAGAGGAATCCTATAGATTATATAAGAACTTCTAGTTCCTTATTACTAAAAAGAATAGCAATATAAAGCTAATTAACTTATATATAAAACTTAATAAGATCAGCATTAGAGATACCTTTATTCCTCTAGAAGCTAATAAATTCTCAGAAAACTTCACTAACTATAAGATTATAAGCCTTTTAGACCTATTTTCTAGATATAACTAAGTCTCACTTAATAAGTTAAATTAAGACTTAACTATATTTACTATACTTTTAAGGCTATTTAGAATATATACTCTACCTCAAAGAGTAATAAATTTAGTTACTTAGTTTATAAAAGTTATAATAAAAATCCTCTATAACCTCATTCTAAGCGTTTACTAACCTTTCCTTAATAACATCCCTATTAGAAAGCTAAAAATAACATATAACAGTAACTATATAGTTAAGCTTCTAGAGGTGTATTTATATATCTTTAAACACTTTATAAACCTAGATATAGTACTTTAAAACCTCAAGCTTACTAGCGCTATAATTTCTCCTGAGAAATCTTAGATTTACTAGCCTGCTATCAACCTCTTTAGTTATATAATAAGCAGTAAAAGATATAAGCCTAACTAGAACAAAGTTATCAAAATCCTTAAATAGGAGAAATATAGCAATATTACAGTAGTTAAAAGTCTTCTTAGCATCATTAGATTCTATTAAACATAAATTAAAGATTATAGAACTATTTCTACCTTACTAATAAGACTTCTTCAAAAAAAAGTGCCTTTTAAGTAGAAGCTAGAATAGCAGCTAGCTATAAAAACCCTTAAGCTTTACTTAGTTAGCTTTCTATTACTTCAACCTATTAATTATAAAGAGAAAACTAGTGAAATCTATTTATCTACTAATATAAGTACTAAGAGGTGGAGCGCTATACTTAGATAATACTATTAAGGTAAAAGATATATTACTTAATATAAAAGTAGAATCTAAACTAGCGCAGCCTTCAACTATAATATAGGAAAGCTTAAGCTTTAATTAGTTTTACTTACTCTTAAAAAGCTTAGAAACTACCTATATAGCATATAATTCACTCTTAAAACTAATACAAAAGTCCTTATAAATTAAATCAGTAGTACTACCTTAAATTTACTTAGAACAGTTTTTATATAATAAATCACTTAGATCAAAATGTTTAATTTCAATATTTACTATATATCTAGTATAAAGAATAAAGCTATAGACAGTCTCTTATATAAACTAATAGAGGAATTTAATATTTAAGAAGCTAAATAAAAAAAAGATTTAGATGAAATAATTAACAACTCCATCTACGCACTTAAAGTAGAAGAGAATCCTAAACCTAAAGCAAATAATCTACTAAGCTCTAAATAAGCTTAATCTTAATAATTATAATAAATTGCTAAATACTTAGCTTTATTATTACGCCTAAAGACTGTTTCTTAGATTAATTTCAAGAAATTTAAGTTATATGTAGCAAAATATATGCTTTAAGATAGTTTTCTCTTTTAGAAAGAAATAAAGTTAAACCCCACGCTAAAACAAATAGTTAATAATAAAGAAGAGCAAAAGAAGTTAATTTAATATATATATACTAAGGGAAAATATAGAGGCTGTAATGTAATATATACTAAACTTTAAAAGCAATATACCTAAGAAAATATATATTAAATAACAAGCGATAAAATAAAAGGCTATCTACTCTGTGCGTAAGCCTAACTAAGATAATTTAAAAACCCTCACACCTTTTCTATACCTCTAGTGATCCTATTTTAGCATATTTATATTAATATCTAAAAGATTAGTAATTACTCTCTAGCTAAAGCTTAAAACGCACTTACTAGTTATATAGAAGCTTATTAACTTCTTAAAAATATTAACTTAAAGATAATAGCTAAGTTTATCTAAGAAAATATAATCTACTACTATAAGATCTATAAGCTCCTCATAGTTAATAGAGGACTAAAAAACAAAAAATTCATCAAAAAGCTTAATTAAGTCTATAGAAGATAACACCTCATCATCTCAGTATATAATTTAAAAGCTAATAAACTTATTAAAAAAGAACATTAACCTCTTATTTACACCCTTATAACTTAGTTAGACTTCAATAGAAAAAACTAAACTTTAGTCTTTCACATAGCTCTATTTACTAACTAAACATTAGTTAGATCCTCTATAGAATACTCTCCTTTTTACCTTATTTATAGTTATAACCTAATCACCCTAATTAAAACCAAAAGCATTATTTAATAAGTACTAAACTAGTTAAAAATTAGAAACGCTAAAACTAAACTCCTTTTATATATATAAACCTTTAAATAACTTAATTCTAACTAGTAAACAGCTTTTAAATATATTATAAAATAGCGCTACTAAGTTACTAAAAACTATAACTAAAGAAATAAGTATAAAATATAACATAAAAAGCTATAAATTAGAGATATTATTCTCATCTATAACGTAAAGCTATCTATTAATAAAAGCTCTTCTAGTAAGCTTAGTATACACTAGTTAAGCTTCTTTTATATCTAGTAGATATCTCCTCAAACTTTATCCTATTTACTTAAAACCTTTACTAGAATTCCTATTAAGCAAACTATAGCTAGTAATCACTTAAAGAAATTTATAGTAAATAAAGACAGCTATCTAGATGATATCTCTAAAATAGAAGTCTAACTAAACTTTAAATAAGCCCTCAATAAGGTCTTTTCTGCTATAAATCAACCTAATCTTAATGCACTTAATCTAATAGAAATCCTAAACCTTAATAAGTTATCTACACTAAAAGAAGTAGAAACTAACAACTTTAACGCTATAAAAACGCAAATTAAGTAATTATAAAAACAAAATAAAACACTATAAGCTAAAGTTAATGCCTAGTAGAAAAAGAATGAAATTATAGTAAGCATCCCTATAAAGAACAAAAAATTTAACAGCTACTATAGAGATATAGAGAAACTAAAAAACAGCTAAATCTATAATAATTATTAAATTTTATTTATTTTTAGTAGAAAAAGCAACATTTTATCTATTTATATTTAGTTACCCTTACACTATAATTTATATTAACTATATATTTATATTGCTTCTTTTGCCCTTAATATATATTATCACAAAAAAAGGGGGGATGCATAATAATGAAAACTAATAAACACTAAAAAGACTAAAAAAATACTAAAAAACTCAAAAGAAACTAATACCACCCCTAAAAAATTCAAACCTAAAACAGACTAATTACTTCTCTAAGTATAATGAACAGTAGCCTCTTTCTTTTTCTTCTTATCTTTACACCTTAACCTCACTTCTACTATTAAAAGGCTAACTTACTTATAAAGGTTCTTACTAAGGATCTTATAAGAAACTACCTAGAAATGCTACTATAATTTAAATTTATACTCTAAAACCAACTTAATAAATTAATTAATTAACAGTCTACATACTAGTATAATAGTCTCACCTCTAGAATACTTATACTTAGAATAAAGTATTATATTAATACCTCTACTTTCTTCATAAAGGGTGCTATTAGAAATACTTTTTTTCTTATTACTCTTCTTAATATACCTAATCTAACTAGTAGTCTCTTAGTTATAGTTAAACCTATATAAGTATAAGAAGCCCTTCTTATAGTAGATATAGTTAGAACAAACCTCTTTCTATTTAGTTTAATAGGAAACACACTCTTAGAAAGAAACAGACGTAGTAACTTAGTAGCTATTCTACTTAACCTCAAAAAACATCTTTACCTAGTACTTAAAGTATCTATTACATAAAAAGAGATTCTAGGCGCTATATATATAAATCAGCAAAGCTTTAACTGCCTTTAATCTATCTATCTTCTAGTATAGCTATCCCTAAAGGCTAGTATAACCCTCTATAATATAAACCTCTCTTATAAAAAATAGAAACTTTTTTAGTACTTCTCTCTTATTAATTAGCTCTATATATATTATTAAAAACTTAGCAAGTAAATACTAAAACCTTAAAGCAACTCCTTTAACTTTTTTATTAATAGTAATCTTATAGATAAAGCTTATTTTATACTAAACCTAACTAATAGAACCTTTAATAGAAGTCTAAGAAAGAGAAAGAGAAGCCTATATATAGGTTAGTAGTAGTCTAAATAGTCTTAGAAAAACAACCTATTATAACTAATAGCAGTATAATAAGTCTAAATAGATAAATAGTTCCTTTTTTATTTTTGTAATTTATAAAAGCTAGTATAAGAAAAAAGGAGAAGAGCTTATATACTTAGTTTAAAGTAGTAGTATAAAAGTAACCTAAATTAATTTTAATATCTATAATTATACTACTTAGAAGTTATCTAGTTATTATTATAAAGTATTAGTTAAGCTAAAGATTATAAAGAATAATATATTAAGAAGAAAAAAAAAGAGATATAGCTAAGCAAAAGAGATGCACCCTTTTATATCTAACTAGAGAGGTAGTTAACACTAAAAACAGTAGCTATAGTAATTTAGAAACTTATTCACTATAGTAACCTATTAATAAGATAAAAAAGAACAACTTAAAGAACCTTTTACTGCAAATCTAAAATTAACTAAACTAAAAAGAATATATTTATTTAGGTTTTAACAGTAAGAGCGAAATAGGCATATTAATTAAAACATCACTATCTATAAAAAGGAGGCCTTTAACTCTACGTATCTTATAATTAAATCACAAAAAGCCTCACCTCTTTTATAGCTATAAGTATTAACTTTCCCCTTAAAAACATATAATTATAAGCCTAACTAAGTAGTTTATAACTACATCCTTTCTTTTCCTACTACTAAATTACACTAGTTATAGTTCTTTTCTCTACTTACTATCCTCAGCACCTAACTTCACTTTTATCTAATTACTAGCTGCATTTAGTAATCGCTTAAATCTCACCCTTAAAAATAACTACTTTATACGCCTAACTAGTTTCTTTCTCATCTAAAAATCACATTTTCAGAAGGATCATTAACTACTAGTACTAAATTTACCTTTACAACATCTACAAAAGGAGGCACTTCAAATCGCTAACCTTCTACTAAATATCTTTATACATCTATATATATAACAACTACTCTTCCTCAATAAATACTTTCACATTTAACTATAACACTTCAACTAAGTCTAACTATTACTTATATATCCTAAAAATCATACCTTTTTCCTCCTACTTACTCTTACTAACTTTTAACAAAAATTATTAGTATTATAATTAACCTCTCCTCACCTACTACAAATTCACCTTTCTAACTCTTCCTTCCTTCTAAAACATCTAATTACTATAACCTAGATAAATAGCAACATAAGCCTATTTATTTAATTTTATATACTTATAACTTAATAATCCTTCCTCTAAACTACTATAAAACTTCACATAATATCTCGCTAAACTACTCCTACTACTCCTCAATCTCCCTCTTCTAGAGACTATAATCTTAAGTCTTAAAAAGCTTATAAAACTATATAAAACGTTAACTAGATTAATAAGATTAAGTAAAAGCTTATAATCTATATTATATATCTTTATAAAAACTAATTAGTTTCTTAAAGTAAGACTCTATAGGTAGTAGATATATCTACTCTACTTCTATAAAGAAAACAGCCCTTATAACCTTCTAATTCCTATCTCAACTACCTTAGTAAAGTAAACACTAAACTAAATAAAACTAAATATATCTAGCCTATATAATCTAACGAAAAACTCCCTAGAATTCTCTTTAAAACTATAGAGCTTATTAAATCCTTTATTACACCCTAAAGGCCCTATAGAGCACTAAAGCTTAGTTAAAACAGATCCTTTCTAGCGCCTAAATAGATAAGTATTAACGATAACCTTACTAATATAACTTTAACTAGACGCTAGTAGGGTAAATTCTCTTATAATAATAGCAAAAACCTAACTTAAGGAATCTAAAAACAAGGCATCTAAGCAAAAGTCCTTCTTAACCTCTATAATATATTAAAGTTCCTATATTAAAGTAATCTCCTCTTAAAAAGCTATATTAAGGCAGCCTATAACCTAACTATTAGAGATGTTATTAAAGAATAATATATAAAAGTTCTTATTGTTTAGGTTCTTTTCTATAATAACTTTACAATAAAGCATTATAAAGTTCTAGCTAATAAGCTTGCTTTATATAATTTCATTATCTTTTTGCAACATAACAGTAGAGAAAAGTATATAAGCCTAATTATTAATTAAAAAAACAGCTTATACCTCTACTCAGACAGTACATAGAATGTTACTAATAGCAGTAACCTAAGTAAGTTAGAAACCTCTTTTAAGACTATAGTTAAATTAGTTTGCAATTAGTATAAGATCTATAAAGCACTAGTAGAAACTTAAAAGCTTATTAATTATACTTTCTTTATTATCTTATAACTCTAAATTAAATCAAAAAAAAACCTATAGAAATACAGCTTCTATACTATAAACTTTATTAGATATATTATTTAATAAAGTATCTTTAGCATTAAGACTTTATATTTAGAAACTACTACTAAAGCCTAAAAAGCTAACCTAAATCTTCATAAAAACCTTTTTAACTATTAAGTTAGACTTATTACTAAGAAGTTTAGTCCTTATATCTCACTCAAAAGTTTAAGACTAAAACTTAAAACTAGGTTTAAAAACTAACTAAAGACTTTAAAAAAAAAGAGGTAAAAAGAATAACAAAAAGATAAAGCAAACATAAGCTCTAAAAAGGCTATACCTAACTAGACATTAGTTACTTAAAAGTTAATTAAAGTTGAGGCTAAAAACCTAGCCTTTCTAAGAGAGACTAATAGAACAGAAGATATAGTCTATAATAATAACCTTAATCTTATAACCTTTATTATTAATACAAAAAAGAAAAACTACTCTAGAGAAGTATTAAATGAGGTTAAAGATATATAGGTTAAGATAGAGAATAAGTAAAAGAAGCTCTACTATATAAAGATTAAAAGAAAAATTAGAAAGCTTAAGCTGCCTATAGTAAATAAACCTAGTAACTTAACTTTAAAGTAATTCCTTATTACTTAAGATAACCTAATTAAAGATATAGCTTAAGCTATATAACCTTAGAACACCTTTCTAGTTCTAACTATACTAAAGAGATAGATAGTACTTAGTATGTAGCAAGCTAAAGAGATCTAGAGGAAAGACTATAATCAAACCTATATTAAGAAAGAATCAGCAGAGAGACTAACTACTAGCTAGAAAAGTAGAAGATATAGCTTAAAGGCTAGATAGAATATTAAGTATATAAAATAAAGTTAATTAAGTTTTCCTCTCTTTAGTGTATAAAAAACTTAGGGGACGTATAGAAGAAAGTAAAGATTTTAGAATTTTTAGCATTTTTAACTTAAAAATAAAAGCCTAAGTAGGCATTTTCTTAAGCGTTAAGTGTTATTATAAGAGGAAATAGCTTATATAAGTAGACAGAGGCCTAGTTAGCTTATAACAAAAAAGACTAAGTAGATAAGTAAAAAATACACTCATTTTTATATAATTTCCTGTTTTCCCTCAATAACTTTAGTAACTATCCCTCTAGAAAAGCCTTTAAGGTTCTTCAGTTTAGCTTATAAAAAAAATCTATTAATTCCTACCTTTCGAAAATTAAATAAAGATAGGTATTTCTAAGCTCTTCTGCTTTTAGTTAGCTTTACTTTTATCCTCTTTCTCAATCCCTACTATACCTCCTTAATTATTTAAAGCGATAATAGAGTAGAATACTATAAAGATAATATCACTAAACTTCTTCTTAGTAGCCTATTTTCTCTTAAGAGATTATATAACCTAAGATATAAAAAGAGTAGAAAATATAGATAAAGTATAAGTTAGTTAAGCTTATATTTATATATTCACCCTCATATCTCTTATAGTTATCTAGAAAATCAATGCATAAGTGTTTAGGGCATTTTCAGGGGTTTTTCCGCCTAAAGTAGAGTGCTCAGCACAATCGATAAGTTTTCTCCCTTGCCCTATTGCAGTATATATTAACTTTTGCAACTATAATGAATCTCAGTTAAGTTGGTATAGTTAAAACTGAAAGAAGAGGCTTCTAGGGCTTCGTTAGCGTTAGTGGAGCTGAAATATAACTGCTGGTAGGGGAGGGGCACTGATTCCTTATATACTTCAATAGGCATTAGATAACGACTTAGCTAACAAAAGATCTCATATTGAGATGCTTATTCTGTATTCTAGGTTTGTATTCTGGGGCAGCAGCGCCTAGTTCTAATAGCATATTGCAACACAGAAGTCAGTCCTAAGTCTGAAGCTTAAATCTTAGCCTAAGCCCCATCTTTATATGAGAGGTCCACTTTATTAACAATAAACCAGCTCTGATCACTAACTAAGTATGATATTTAAATAACATAACGTGCCCTACTGGAACCCTGCATAAACTGTGCACTGTTATTATCGCTCCTATAAGTAAGAAAGCAAAACAGATAGCTAAGTGTAAAACTCTCCTCAGGGAGATTGCTGAGTAAAAAAGCTTAAATCCTTTTTCAGTTAAGTTTTACAACTAACTATAGCACATCAGGCTTTTCAACAAACTAATGCTAAGATTCAAATTAGCAAGTTTGAATTACCTACTTACAGTTTAGTGCTTACAACTTATAGCTTATGCTTTAAGAAGGCTCTAAAGGGAAACTTTCAAAAAAGCAAAAGTAAGACGTTTAAATTCAGCAAAGGGAGTTTTCAAGTTCATATATACTAATAATTATTCTGAAGAAGTCGAATTATTTGAAGCGTAAGGTAACTACTCACTACTTAGAACGCAGAACAGTGCTGATCTTCGCACAGATGACGCTAATAAACTAATGAAACACATATAAGTTTATGTCTTAGCAGATTTCTTCTTAATGCTAGAACTGAAGAGGTTTGCTATTAAAAGAGTGAAACTGAAGCTTAAAAAGCTTTAGGTTAGCAAATCTTTTATAGGCTGTTTCAGAGAGGTGTACAAATTAACTGACCATTTAGGTTAACAGATCAAAGATGCTATCCTCTAAGTTATTAAGGTGCAGCTTAACAGCCTATAGGCAAGAAAGGCATTTTGTGGTCTTATGTATAAAAGAGGTGATTTTCTAGGCAATCTTATCAGACAATTTGTAAACTGCTTAAACAGCAAAGCTAATATGAAGCAGGATGAGGATAAAGAAGCTAACTCCTCATACTAGCTATCAATAAGATAAGCAGTATAGACTTAGTTTGATCTATGTTTTAATTCTATATATAAATAACATAACAGCTTATCTTCTAAAGTAATTATAATCTACTACACCTCTACTTAGTTAGTTATAGTATCTACTGCCTAACCTATACTCCTATAAAGGTAAGATATTACGCTATGATATATTCTCATCTATCTATTTGAAGTGACATAAGAATTAAGTTAGCTTTATGTTATCTGCTTAACTATCTATTGCTAGGCATAATTTAAAGGATCATAATATAGTGCTATTAATCCTTAAAGGTTTAATTCTGCAGGTGCATATTGTAGCTAAGGGTATCAAACAGTATATTCTGCCATACCCTTATTTAATGCGTTTAAATCTTAGAAAGTTACTTGCAGATATAGTAGTATATTTAGTAATCACATATATAGCAGTTACATATAAAGTTGTTAACACTAAAACCCTATTAGAAATATAGCATACGCTTATAATATAGTCCTATAAATATTATAGGCATAATGCTAAAAGTGCATCTTATTATTAAGCATAACGTCATAAGCTTTACACTTTATCTTATTGCTGTCTGCAACTTTAGATAAGTGCTTATGCTAGAAGTGTTTAGTTAAGTTGTTAAAGCTGTAAAACTTATAAGTTAGGTTGTCTAACTGATCTCTATTATCTAGGGGCAGACCTAAGGCTTAGCTAATGCAGATAAAGCATCTCTTTAGCTACTCTTTTATGTTAGTGATATAAACAGACAACAAAGCGTTATATAAATAGGTGCCTTCTAGTAGATTACTAGGTGATAAAAGAATAGTATCTAGTGTTAACTGTGAGTAGGACTAGCGTAAAGTGCATCCCTCCTGAATAGAACTAAACCTATAGAGCAGGCGTATAGTGCAACCCTCCTGAACTATGCAGTATGTAACGATCTTATTAATAGCGTTATCCCTCTATTAGTATTATGCTTTGAGCGTTATAACGAGTAGAGCTGTTAGTGCCTTCAAGAGCTACTTCTACACTAGCTGCTGTAGTAGGCACAAATAGTAAACTGCAACAGACTTAATAAACCCCTTACCCTACAGTTAGGATTAGATGTTAGCAACAGCTTGCTTATTAGTCTATCTTTCTCTAGTCTCTTATAGCATTTCCCACTTCAGTTGCTACTTTTTATTCTACATCTGCTGTTAGGCCTCCTTGCGATCCTTTAACCTACATAGGAGTTCCTTAATTCTTTTAGCAAGGCGTCTAATGAGAGGATATATGCTGATAGATGCAACCTAGGCGGCCGTTAAATCTATTGGTTAGCGCTTACTGATAGAGTGGCTAATGCTGCAGGCCTGCTTGATAAGTGCTTACTGCAGCTTTTAGCCTCAGAGAATCCCCTAGAGATCGACGTAGATATAGCGTCTGAGGTAATATTTGCAGAATGGATCTAAGTTAGCGTGGCCTATAATGAGGTTTCATAGCGCAGCACTAATATTAACTGCATTAAGCTATTAGCATAACTTATCTTTATTAGAGGATGGGACAGACTATTCTCGTCAAACTTGTTGCCTGCATTATAGCGGAGACTGTAGGCAATAGTGGAATATTCAAACCTGAGGATCTGACTGATCCTCTTGATCTACGCTGCTATTATAGTATATATTATATGCTTGCTGGGAGATATCTTATATCCTACTATAGTTTTAATAGCTTGCTGGAATACATACATATCGTCTATCTCTTTTTTTAGCAGCAAGCATATTTCTAGTTTGCTAGGTTTAATATCTAAGCTGTCCAGCTAATATGGAGAGGTGAGCAGGGGATTCTAGAATGCTTAGTGCTGGAACAGAATGCCTAGCAGGAACACATAAGGGCTTAAGAGTAAGGATAGATCATATAAGGTCTTAGGGATTAGAAAGGTTTTCCTAGGCTAGTGTTAGCATTTCAGGTTTAATACCTAGATATATAGATATACTTATCCTTCTCACTAAGGTATGTCTTAATAAAAGCCTTAGTGAAGTGAATTAGTATGTTATGTAGCCTGTTGCAAAGGATATAAGGCGTAATTACTGCTTAGTAATTATAGTTCCACTTTTACAACAGTTATAAGCCTTTTAACTCTACTAGTTATCATACATGTTGTTTTTAAGCAGTAAAGACCCGCGTTCAAATCCCAACTCTAGCGTACCTAGAAGGGATTTTTCCCCTAGTAGAGAGGTTATAGAGGGACTACAAAGTTTAGATCCAGTAGACAAGTCATCTCTAAGATCTAAGGGGTGTGTTATGAAGGATATAAGGCGTAATTACTGCTTAGCAATTATAGTTCCACTTTTGCAATATAGCCTGCCTTCTAGGTCCCTCTTCAGTATAACCTAGATGTCTCTATACTTAAGCTGCAGTATAGCTAACAGATGAGAGCTGGCTAGGGATAGCAAGAGCAGGAAGAGGATAGCGAGGATGTGCAACTCCCCCAGTTTGAATGACTTCTTTATCATGCTCAGCATCTCCTCAATCTGTTTCTTAAGGTTATTAATCGTTATGCAGCAGTTAGGCTGCCTCTGCTGACTTAAGCTGTAGGTCTCTACTAAGAGCTTAAAACCCTACATAGGTTAGTGAGATACACTAGGTTAGAAGATATACTTATGTTCTTTATACTATCAGCTAGATATAAGTCAATCTTATAGCCTATAGCTATGTTATAGGTAAGTAGGAAATATTTCTAGTAGGTGTTTAATATGCTTATCTTCTTAACGCCTTACATCCTCCTACTGTTCTTACTAACTTTTTAGCTTAAGACCTAGTTAAAAAAGTTATAGATAAGGTTGATATTAAGGGACTTATAATACTATTGAGGATCACACTTGAGGACTTCGCAGTACCTATTAATAGAGTGAGTTAGCAACTAGGGAGATAGGGAAGAGGCTGTAGGTACTATATAGGTGCCACCTATTCTATATATCTTTAAGGTGCTGCCTAGTGTTAGGCTTATAGTTCTAGTGTTTCAAGGCGCTTAGGTTTAACCCTACAACCACCTACTAGTAGTACTCTAGCAGATAGAGATTGCTGCTGAAGAGCTAGTTTAGGTTATAAATATCTATACAGTTATTCACACTAGCGTTATCCTCAATGTTAGTCGTATCAGTGTCTAAATTGTTACTATCTTTAAGGTTAAACATATCATTAGCTGAGAAAGAGAACAAGTTATCATCTGAGTCATCTAAGTCATCTAAGTTATCCAAGTCGTACAGATCAGCATCAGCCTTAATGTCTGTAGCGTTAGTGTCCAAGCCGCTATCGTGGAGGTTGAACACATCATCAGTCTTAGGTAAGAACGAGGCGTCTGAATTATAAGCATCAGTAGGATAGCGCCAGCTTTATGTTATGGTTGAATTGGAGATAGAAAACCTAAGCGTAGAAGGGCTGTGTTAGGGGCGTTGCGTTCATTCGTCTAGACCAGTTAGAAGTAAAGGAGTTTACTATGATCGCCTACTGTAAAAGTGCAGCAGGCGCAGCTTATATAGGGCAAGCGTGAGAGCCATTTTCAACGCTATTATATAGGTACAAGGCTATTGTTGGACGTTGATGAGGACTAGAAAACGAGAGTTAAGATTGAAAAAGAGCTGACACCTAACAGCTCTCTGCAGCTAGCTATAGCGCTAGGCCGGCTGACTATAGGTATATAGAGGGATATATAGAGCTACATATTAGGGCTGTAGCGCCGCTCAGTGCAGCTAGCAGGTTGGCTGGACAGGTTAAAGCAGCAACACTTCCATGCTAACTAACCTGCTGAATCTAGCGACAGAACCTGCAGAATATAGCAGCAAACAAGCCATCATATTGTTAAAGTAAGTAAAGTTTATTTTATATATCTAATTATACTAAAAATATAGAGAATAAAGTATAATATTATAACTATAATATCTAATAAAAGTACTAAACGCTTAATAATTATACTAGATCTTAGTACTATAAGTTTTATAAGAACTAGGCTTTTAGATATAACCTAATATAATATTAGTATTATTGATAAATTAGAAATTATAATTAATAGATCCCTAATTTAAAACTAATAACTTATTCATATTAAGTTTTAAAAATACAACCTTTAGAGAGAAAACCTAATATTATAACCTATAAGCAAGAATAATAAATAACTAACCTACTTAAGCGTTAAGTAGCTAGAATAGAATATTTATACCTATAGAATTATAGAAATAATAAGGATCTACTTAGAAATAGAAGAACTATAGTATACATTATATAATTATAAGATAATAATTATTTTAGATTAAAATAATCTAATATAATTTAAAAACTAAATAATTATTCAGGATTAAAATAATCTAAAATAATTTAAAGTATAAAAGAATATATTTAGAACTAAACTTATATATAGTATAACTTTAAACTTAGTTTATAGTTAGACTTCTATAGCTCTTTAGTAATTAAATTTATAAATATCTCTAAGATACTTTTAGCTTACTTTTACTATAAATACTTATTAAGTCTAAGGCTAATTACCTTAACTTCTAAAAACTAATCTATAATAAAGCTTATAACTTATAACTTAAACTATAACTCCTATATACTATTATAATGCATTAATCCCTAGCTTCTATTAGTAGACCTTACTATTAGATAGCTGACTATAATATATACTTAGTACTATAAAGTTTAAAAATATATTAATCTTATGCTAAATATACTTAATATATCTTTTTAGACGTACTAATAACTTTTTATACTTAATAAAGTTATTTAGATATATTAAATAAGCCTCTAGTTATAATATAAAACTAATTATAATATATAGGTATTTTAGCGCTAAATACGCTATACTAAAACTACTACCTCTAATATACTTAATAACTTAAAGCTATTACTTCTATTATTTATTCCTATTATTAATGTATATAAAAAGTATTTTAATTAGATTTATAATTATAAGATTATTACTACTAAATATATCAAAGCTTTTAAAAGTCTTTAGTATATATAGTAATAAATCTAATATATAGTTAACTTTATGATTCTCTCTATAATATAACTTAAACTTATAAATACCTTAAATAGGTTATTTAAGATAACTTAAGCTTTTATATAGGCTTTTTAGGCTTAACTTTACCCTATTAACTTTATAATTTATAACTTCATTTAGCAAGACTATTTATATATACTATATAATATAAATAGTAATATTAATTCTTTCTAGTAGTATAAAAGCTAATACTATATATTTCTAGTAGTAAAAGCTTATAATATTTCTAATATTTAGGGCGTACTAGGTATATAAGCTTTTTTAAACGCTATTAGTATATATCTAGCCTTAACTTAAGTAGAATACACTTAATTTAAGCTTTTAACTATATAGAAAAGTAGTTAACTAACTAAATTGCTTAAAAATATAAATAACTTTTTATAATAGTTATTTAAAACATTTAGAGTATTAACTTAGATTATACTTTAAATAGTATATATATTACGCTTAGTAGATATCTAAAACTCTAGTTAGCTATATAAGTTATTAAAGCTACTTCTAAACCTCTTTTTAGTATAACTTCTAATAATAATAAAAATACTATTTATATTTATATAGGTATTAGTATAAATAGTATTTTATTAAGTATTATTAGCTTAAAAAAGTGCTTTATAATAAACATTTTAGCTAATTAGATATTTAGATATTTTCTAATAATATAGATAATATCTAGATCTACTTTTAGCTCTAAAAGTAGAAAGATCTTATAGAGGATTTTTATTAATAAGGCTAGTTTAATATTACTATTAATACTACTAATATTATTATTTAAGATTTTAACTTTAATACGTTTTAAAGCTTTTTAATATTAAGTATAGTTTACTATTTATATTAAATATAGTTTATAAAGTTAAAAAATAAATAAGTATCTATTTATATTAAATATATTCTATAAATAAGTAGAATAAACTTTCTATATTAAATATATTTTATAAGGAGATAGAAATAGCTTCGTTTTACTTTAGTTTTATATATACACTTTATAGGGTTTTTTAGAAGTAATATATATCGCTCTTAGGGGGGTATATTATAAAGATATATATAGTAGGGGTCTTTATAGGAGTATATATAACCCTTGCCCTTACGATCCCTGCTACCCTCCTTTTCCTATAGATATCTACATATATACGTTCGTTCACTATGCCCTTCTGCCCGCGTTATTCGCTATAACAACCCGGTTCTATTGGACGACATTATCCTCCTGTGAGGAGCGTTGATCCTCTTCTTTGTTAGTATAGATATCTAGATGACTGTGATGAAAAGATCTGCTTTGAGATGTTCAATTCTATGTAGCTTGTGGACATGTTGCATGAGACGTCAGCCAGTACGCTAACTAACACAGAAGTGTACGCACACCCTGCCTATTTGCGGATCCCATATTGATAAAGTCTAACACAAGACATTCGGACATGGAACAATATGGTCGGGTCACATGCAACATGAAAGTTAGAAAGTCACAACATTGGGATGAAGGTTTTCGGAAGAGTTTCCAGACAAGGAATAACACTCATGCTACATAACTTTCATGTCTAGGTATGCTCATGCTACCTCTCGCACGCTTGCTGCCCCATTACAACTCAACCCGTAATTCGGGAAACAAGTACAATGATAATGTTCGCAATAATTAATGTCCATCGGCAGTTAACCCCAGCACCTTCTCGTCTCTTCCAACAACGGGTTCCGAGTTCTTGGCTCTCCGGGGAGCAAGGCTAAGTTTTCCAAGAGAAGCATATCTCACAGCACCCCCTGCAGCTGGAATATTGTTTGCCAGGCTCCGCTTGTTGGCAAATGCCAAGGTCGCAAACTTGATGGCCTCTTTGTATGCAGCAGGAATTCCAAACTCGTCGCTGGTCACGAGCTTCAAACCGTGCTTCTCCACCTCTTCTCCGAGATTTTTCATCAGCGTCGCGTTCCGAGTACCGCCCCCAGATGCCACAACTTTTGTAACCTCTGTCTTCGGGAGAATGAAGTCTGTCAGGCTCTTCGTGATGGATATTGCCGTAAATCGCGTCAGTGTTGCGAGAAGGTCCTCGGTGGATGCTGTGGAATATCTCTCAAGAACGGCATCTGCATATGCCGCGCCAAAGTCAAGACGCCATGCGGACCTGGGTGGCTTCCGCGTGTAAAAGTTATGCTGCAGGAGCTCTTCGTGAAGTTTGGGGATAATCTTTCCTTGCGCTGCAAGCTCGCCATCTTTGTCGTAGCCTCTACTAGTGCGAGCTTTGCAGACATGGTCGATCATGACATTTCCCGGGCCTGTGTCGAATGCCATCATCTTGCCTCGGTCCGCATTAGCAAGCTGCAAGTTCGCGATCCCGCCAATGTTCAGAGTGACCGTCGGTCCATCATTCCGAAAAGCGACAAAGTCAAGGTACTGCATGAGAGGTGCAGCAGAACCACCAAGAGCGTGGTCGAGAGGTCGAAACTGGGTGACCGTATCGACATCGGTTAGAGCAGCGACGACACCGGACTCGGCGATAAAGAAGCCGCAAGGAAACCCTCCTTTTAGCCAGCGGTCCACAAGGCTCTTATTCCCACTTAGGACATACTCCCTCTCTTTGACACGGTCTGGCGGCTCTTGGTAGATAGTCTGGCCGTCGTAGCCGATGACGTCGATGTCTTCGGGCTTCAGATTGTTTCTCTGAATGAGGTCGTTGGCTGCCTCGGCATACAGCGCACCGGCGGCATAGTTTAACCGCGTCATTTCGAAGATGGTCAAATCATTGTTAAAGGCTCGCAGGATCAACGGTTGAAGTTCGAGAGGCCAGTCTACCGTCAGGCCGTCGACGTATTGGGGTCGAGAAGGGTGGCCGTCCTCCGCGATTCCGATCTGGCAAAGAACGGCATCGACACCATCGAAAGACGAGCCGCTGTTCAAGCCTACGATGTAGGTCATTTTGAAGGCGCTGTGAAGAGAACGACGTGATGTGGCTTGGGGAAGAGGTGAGACCGGGTGCCTGTCTGGGCCGCCCTCCCGACTTATACCAAGACAAATGCTAGCATCGGGCCGTGGTTTGGGAGATCTGGAAACAGGATCATTCCCCGTCCAGTGTCCAGATTACCGAGCAACTATGTGGGGGTTGACAGCTTCCAGGTCTGATCACATTGCCATATTAGGAATCGGAGCATGGGCTAGTTTGCTAGCCCATCGGGGGATCCCCCGAAGAGAGGGGAAGTCACACAAAGCCAAGTGGAGACAACTCGCAGCTGATGTTGCACGCTGTGGACGTGAGCTGACCTATCTTACGAGAACTGCAGGTTGCAGCCGATAGAGCCTGTTAAATCGCTGCAAGTCATATGATTCGGGAGAATACATCCGCTCAAATGAAAAGTCCAGAATATGCCAAGAATCGTGCTCCTCCAGATGCAAGACTTGATAATCTTCGCAACACAAGAGTAGCCATTACAGAATCATCGCCGAACTCCGTCGCTATTGAAAACCTCGCTGATGCATTCGGGTGCGAGACAAGATGCCGCCTGGTGGCTTATGTCAACGTGCCTGCGCGGCTATACTTTCTATATACTTGATAGATCGTTAGATTCCTTTAATCAGAATGATCACAAATCGTCGTCATGAGAGACAACGACGACACCCACGACAGCAACGGCGAAAGTCTTCCGTAGAGATAGTAACAATGGCGAGAATGGATGGCAGTAACGACGAGAGCAAGGACGCAGGAAGAGTGGTCGCTCTACCACAGGAAAGAAGGAGCGCCTTGAGAGTGATCATAGAAGCCAATGAGTCGTCTTTTCGCGATAATCTAGCAAAACTATCCCACCTGAAGCACCTTTGATAGTAAAAGCTTGAGCTTTTCTGTGTCTTCGCCAAATTTTCTCATAGCCTCGGCTGACTTTTCAACAGCGCACTCATCACTATTGAAAGCCCATCTGAATGCTGATTCGTCATTGATGAAGGAAGATTTCTGCAGGTCCATATTCCGTGCTAAACGGCGTTAGCGGAAGAACTTTGACTATGATTTAGTATTGCCGGCAAGGGCACTTACCAGATTCTAGCGTCAATTTACGATCAAGAGGCTCGTACTCTTGTCCCAAAGCCTCAAGAATGGCCGGCGAAGCTGTCAGCAGATCGATACCAGCTAGATCTCGAATCTGCTTGGTGCTGCGGAAACTGGCAGCCATTACCTGGGTTTTGAACCCGTACTTCCTCAGATAGTTCTGTATCTTTGAGACAGTCTCGACACCCAAATCATTCGCAATACCGTGCACCTTTCCCCAGTCCGCTATTCGCCCGACGTACGGTGCAATGGCATCAACGCCAGCCTCGGCTGCGGTGATAGCCTGTACCAGTCCAAAGACCACCGTAATCAAGCAGCTCACACCATGGTCTCTCTGCAAAACACGTGCAGCCTGAATGCCTTCCCAGGTAGCACTGATCTTAATGCGGATTTGACTCTTTGGCACACCCTGTTCATGGTAAAGGTCGATGATGCGCAAAGCTGCGGCGATAGTGGCCGCAGTATTGAAAGAGAGAGTGACGTCCACTTCGGTGCTGACTTTGCCTGTCAACTTGAAGATTTGCGTGCCAAATTGAACGGCAAGATGGTCCACTGCCGCGGTTAAACGCTCAGAGAACGAGATGGCCGAAGGCAGCGCATTCGCGTACGCGATGGTGTTCGATACAAGTGTAGCGTACGACGGATTCTGTGCTGCTGAGTAAAGGAGACTTGGGTTTGTTGTTCCTTCAGAGGCGTTGAAATGAGAAATTTCTGAGTTCTGATTAGCAACTGTTTTTCTGCTTTTTCTGATAGGAAGCTTCAGGAGTGCGAAGTAGTCGACTTACTGTCAAAGTCGGCGCTATCAGCAATCAGAACTGTGCCGGCATCCTGCAGCTGCTGTAAAGGTCCAGTGCCCATGATAATGTTTTCTTGCTTGCCGCGAGTATATTTTCGATGCACTGGGCAATAGTTTTCAGGCAATGGGATGAAAAGCTTTGGCAGTGTACTTGCTGGGATAACGAACAACCATCACCTAAGTAAATTTGGCACATCAACCGCCATGCCGCAAGTAAGTCATGCTACATCTTCATTATTTCAAAATCAACAACAATCAAAATATCACCGATAGCTGTTGATAAGTGTCGGGGGATAGTCCGTCGGATCAGTTCCCCGTCGGAGCATCCCCCGGGCGTTGAGGCCAACCAGGACACTCCTGGCTCCAAGCACATCATCACGTCTCACCAAATCACTGACTAAGTAATAAACATTTGCTGCGACATTCTGTATAACCATCACTGTTTAAGCTTCAAGGCACGACTTACCAATATTAGCAGTTTCACTAGTCTACCGGAGCGTCCCCCGATTAAACAGTCTGGGCCCTCGTTTTCACAGCTCCTCACCCTAAGCCTTACCCCAGACTCGGACAATATGTACTCCAGTGATCCATTCCTTGCGGGCGGGGCTAGTGGACTTTAGTGGTCTCTAGTGTTACGGACCCACCAAATGTCAACCTGCCATCTACAAATATTTATCGCCAAGATGCCATGACTTGACTGCGCCGTTCGCTCAAGAGTTTGACATCGTCCAGCGATCTCTGTTCCAGTCGTTCTCGAAGCCCTCTCGAGATGGGCGTGTTCAACATTGACTGGCGTTCTCACGCCTGGGCTCTGGCGTACTGCGGGGTCTCGACCTTCGGCGCTCTTTGTTATGGCTACGATCAGATTTACTACACTGGCCTCCTGGGTATGCGACCGTTTATTGACGATTATGGCACGGCGACCGACAGAAAAGGGCTCAAGGCCCTAACGACGTCCTTCATGTCCCTCACAGGTTCCATCATTTATGTCGGCGAACTCGTTGGCGCCCTTCTTGCCGCTCCAATCAACGATCGCTGGGGTCGAAAGGCGGTGTTCTACTTCGCTTCTTCCTGCATCATCGCAGGGGCCGTTGTCCAGCTTACCGCCCACGGTATCGAAGGCCTTATCATTCTCGGTCGTATTCTGATCGGTCTCGGCGTCGGGCAGTTCACGGTCACCTGCTTGCTGTACATCGGCGAGGTGGCTCCACTTGCGATCCGGGGGCCTGCACTGATGATGTTCCAATTCATGCAGTCCTGTTCCCAACTTGTCGGCTCAGGCATCACCCAAGGGACCGAGGCGATTCCCAACAAGAACGCGTACCTGATCCCGATGGGTCTTTTGATTCTTCTCCCTGGGCTGATGATCATGGTATTGCCATTGACGCCAGAGAGCCCGACATGGTACGCGACAAAAGGACGGCTGCCTGAAGCCGAGATAGCATTGAGAAAAATCAACAAGAGTCACCGCGACTATCAACCTGCATACGATATTCAAGTTTTAGACGAGGCGGTAAAGAGAGAAGCTGCCTACGCTGCAGATTCTACCTGGATTTCTCTTCTGCGAGACCCCATCGAGCGCCGCAAGCTGATTTACTCCTGCGGCGCCATGGTTGCACAGCAAATCAACGGCATCCAGTTCTTCTATTCCTATGGTGTGGTGTTCGCGCAGTCGATTGGCATCAAGGAGGCCTTCACAATTTCGCTTATTACAAATATTCTACAGGTCATCTCAGTTGCTGTTTCAGTTGTCCTTGGTAACAAAATTTCCCGTCGCAAGAATCTCCTGATTTGCACAGCCGGCATCTTCGGGGCGCTTGTCGTTGTTGGAGGACTGGGTTCGCAGAGAGCTCCGTTCTCCAACGGCACCAGCGCTGCCATTGTGGTTTTCTCGTACATCGTGATCGTCTGCTTTAATTTTTCGTTGGGTCCACTGGCTTTCACAATCGCCTCGGAGATGGCAGTGGGGCGCAACAGAAACAAGATCATGTCGTGCTCAATCGTCTGTTTCTTCCTGACTGTTTGGGTCATTGCTTTCGTTTCCCCTTACTTGTACTATGACGCGTATTTGGGACCCATGCTAGGGTTTGTCTGGGCAGGGACGACCATTATCACGCTCACATATGTCTGGTTCTGTGTTGGGGAAACGACGGGCCGAAGCAACCTCGAACTCGAACGATTCTTCTTGGAGAAAGTTCCGGTTCGGCAATGGAAGAAGCACTGCTTCATGGACGTGGCTGGTGCCGAGGATCCCAAGTCCGTGGTCCATGTGACTGAGAGCGCAACCCTTGGGAGTGGAATGTCCTCTGCTGCTAAATAGAACCCGCCCAGGCCGGTAATTCTATTATACGACGCCGTAAAATACAATTGTATTAAGCATTGAAAATATTTGAACCATTCAGGGCCTCACCGACATTTCCCAGCCATGAAGGCGTGTTTTTGACCTAAGATTCAGCTCTGGGTGACGTAGGCTAGTGACTTTTACATTTTGATAAATGTTAGCCGACGTTCCACCGATTGACTTCCCCTCCCCCTCCCAGTCGTTTCAATGTTTCTACTTTCACCTTTCTCCACCAAAGACATTGAAGTCCAATCAGTGGTTGCGTTGCCATGATGTTCCGCGAAGATGGCGCCTACGCCCAAGACAAATCTTGCCTGCGATACCTGCCGTCAAAGAAAATCGCGATGCGATGGCGTTCGTCCGATCTGCACCCATTGCAGAAATGCGGGACGTGAGTGCACCTACAGGCCAACCCCGACAAGCCTAGAAGCGTAAGTGATCTCAACTACCAGCCATTATTCAGGATTCGCAGGTGTACTTTGCCAAGAAAGAAACGAGGGGGGGTAGAGCCCAAACACTAAGACCATCACAGGGATAACTATGTTTTGTCCCGGTTAACACACGTAGAGGCGCGCCTCAAGCAACTCGAAGAGAGATCAGATCACAGTCGTCGTGCAAGCGAAGGACTTGCGTCTACTTGTCATAGTACTCCGAGCGCACATGCAACCTCATCTCAGCATCCATCTCTCGTCAAGTTTCCAGAGCTTCACACTGCAGCGGCTTGCAAAATGCTTGTCTACTGGCCCAGGATACGTATCAATTTCACCGTCCCTGGGATCTCAGCTGCCAATTATCTGTCTGAGACTGATCACTCAGACGCGACCCTGCTCAGCTCTCTCTCCTCAAGATCTTCGACCCCAACCTTGATGCTCTGGCAAGTGTCTCGAGTGCTCGAAGAGTTCTATGATAATACTTCGAGTAATTTACCGGTCTACATCTCGGAGTTGATTCAGAGTTGTCCAAAGCTTAGTAGTCAATTTGTGGCTAACAACCTGCGAAACATGTTTGGAATGGACATGGACTCTTTGGATACTGTTCTTGTGGATATCAAACAGCTTCCGATTTCGATATTACTCGTTCTTTCCATCGCGCTAAGATCGGCTGATAATAGTCCACTCAATTTGGGACCAGAGCTACTGCTAGCACTCTCCGAGGCCAGTTTCACAAATGCACTCCAAAGTCAATGGACTTTGCTCTCTGTTGTAGACGACGAACGGATACCACTGTCTCTTCTCATGGCTTACTGCTTGATGTATTTCTGGGCAAGACCGTTTCATGCACTGGGATTGGTACAGTCGCTGGACCCGGTAATACGCACTTTCTCTATGAGGAATGGAGACGAATCGTACGTAATTACACAAGATCAATGACCTCATCTTACTCACGTCTCCACAGTCTCGGAAGGCTTTACTACAGACTGCACTACATCATTGAATGGTAAGTGGAACTTTTTGCACGCCAGATTTCCTTGGAAGACTCATGTGTTCTAGTGATATCCTCACCGAAGTTGATGGCATACCATCGGATAAAACATTCGAGGTGCTTACCAAAACGAACGATGAGTCCATGCCGGGCTTTCTGGAGAGTCATTTGTGGCTTAGAAGTCACCTCAATAAAGTACTACAGTACCTTTACAGCACAAGCAAGGCATATGCCCAACCTCACGAACTGGCCGATCTGGTATGCAACTTGTCGGCGGACCTCCGGGGCTGGTTCCAATCCCAACCTTTGGGCGCCCAATTCGCACGCGACGCCACAGCATTTAGCATGAGCGTTCCCACCATGCCCCTACGAAAAGTGAGCGAGAATCTTTGTCAAAATAAAGATCCACTGACATTCTGTGACTATAGAGAGAAATCGCACTACGATACTTCGCATGCGCCTTTCTGTTACATCGCCCCGTGTTGTACTTCTTCCTCCACAAGGACATGGAGTACACAGTACGGCCCCCAGACACACAAGCACTTCGCTCCGACCAAGCACCCTGGATCCTCGAGTCGTGCCGCGACTGCATCGAGGGCGCCACGCTCTTTGTACACTTCTCATGCATCTCCATGGACTCTCAGAGCAGCAAGATGGAGCGATCATATCGCAGCTGGTGTGACATCCAGCTTCTGTTCGCGGCATATTTGGTTCTGGTCCAGGTCAAATCTGTTCCTGCTTTGGTGCCGATCTTTCGGGTCCTGGGAGATATGGAGAATCTCCTCGACCAGGCTGAGCGTATGTTCGAACTGTTTCCCATCGACTCGTTGAAGATTCGCAAGAGCTTGGAGGTCCTTCGCAGCCAACGCCAAAATCTGGACGCCGCTTCACCGGTGTATTCGCACGGTTCGGTGTGATGTTTGGATGTTGATGAAAATAACAACAGAGCTTCTACAGCTACATTTGAGAAGCAATACTAAGTTAACTGAAGTTAAACGTATAAACTTGATAACCAACTAACCTAAATGCGAACTGTTGTGCCCACTATATAGACTCAGCCGTTGTCAATATCTTCCCAAATCGATAGCACTTCACATCATCAAAACACGCCGCAAGAACTGTTTTTGCCCCTCAACATTTTTTTCGAATGATATCCCACCTTTGTATAAGTCAAAGTGACCCCCTTCGACTCTGAGCGCCTCTCCTAGCGGCGCCCGCTTTACACACTGTTCTGCTGCTTCCAATGACGCTTCATGATCCCACGTCGGCAAGACAATCAAGTACGGTCGGGTGCTCTTGTGAACTTGCAGCAGCGGTCGGGATAGCATGATACTCAACAAAGATCTCCCAGCAATCATGTTCGGCCAAGATTCCCCGTTCTCAGGCTCCAGCCTAGACCAGCCCTCAATGACCTCTTTGGAGGCCATGATAGCCGTCGAAGACCCGTCGCTCACCAGCTTGACATACTGTGGCTCTTGGAATCCCACCAATGAACCAACGATGTCTGCAGTAGCAGTGACTGCCAGTCTCAGAGACCGCAGTAGCGGCATTTGAAGGACACCCGCGGGGCCGTCCACCAGGGGACACTGAGAAATCCCGGCAACGAGGTCGTGATCCTCACTCATGAGCGCTGTGACATGCATGCCACCAAAACTGCTGCCCCACGCAACGATGCGGGAAGAGTCCACCCATTCGCTTTGGTCTGGATCCCGCACCCACTTGAGAACGTCTCGGAAATCTTGCAACTGGTGTTGGACGTTGAGAACGTTTCGTGGGGTGCCTTCGCTTTCCCCAAAGCCGATATAATCGAACGTCACCGCCACATATCCCTCTGAATTGAAGGCGCTCGCGAAAGGAGACAGGCCCGCAGCTTTGATGGCTCCAATACCGTGGCCCATTACGATCGTTGGAACGGGCCGTTTGAGTCCATCTGATTTATATATCGAGATGGCAATTTTCTGGTTTTTCCGGCTGGACCGAACGAACCCGTCTTCGATGGTATAACCCATTGTGACAGGGGTAGTGTCAAAAAAGACGGTGAACTGTTGGGGAGCGTCCACGAGATCTCCTTACAACGCAAGTTCAGTGCGTGCTTAGTAGTTAGACTTGAAGTCGATGAAGAATGATAGAATCACTAATCATAACTATTGCTTGCGCTGATCTCGCTACGAGAGCCAATTCTACAATTCGAGATCTTCGCACAGACAAAATTCGAAGTTAAACCTCGGCTTGAAATGCGGAGTATCACATCGTCTGACGTCGCCCTGATGAAAGCTTAACAGGCGTAGTACGGCAGTTGCGGGGAAGACGTTGAACGGAGCCCGGACCCCACCTTCGGAGACGCTGTCCATCCGTCCATCCGACCTGCATATACACGATAGCTCTTTGAGCTCACTATTCACGTACTCAGGCGTCATAACAACTGGTTAATTATTGATTGAGGCTGCTGGATGCTTTCGCTTGTTCATCATGTCGACTCTACTCAATCTTGCACCCTCCGGCGTCACCGGGCGAATTCCAGACCTGCTCCGCTTCTTGAAGATGTCCAAAATCTCCAAATCGTTCTCTCCAAATGGCTGGGCAAGATATGCCCTGGCGTTTCTACTCGGGTGGACAGCTGTGAAGAAGGCGAGCAGAGCGCTGGGCGATGCCGCATTGAATAACTACAGCCACGACAAGTATGACTGGAGACGGGAGCTGGTGCTGATTACCGGTGGTTCCGGTGACATGGGCGACATGCTCGTACGCAAGCTGGCAAAGAACTGCGTCAAGGTCGTCAGTATCGACATAGTTCCTCCAAGAACACCACTGCGTAAGTTCATCAACTTTCGCGTCTCCTCATTCGTCTTTTTATTGAGGGCGAGTTGTGTCTCATCTGACCGGATTTCCAGCATCCAACGCATACTTCTACCAAGCGGATATCACCAAGGCAACGTCCATCAAGGAGGCCGCGGACCAGATCCGGCAAGATTACGGAGACCCCACTGTCCTGGTCAACAACGCCGGCGTCATGAAGATCTCCACTATTCTCGACGAGACGGAGGAGCAAATCCGCCAAACCTTTGACGTAAACATCATTTCCAACTTCCTCCTCATCAAAGAGTTCCTCCCTTCCATGATCAAACGCAATCACGGCCACGTCGTCACGATTGCGAGCATGGCCAGCTTCGTGACCGGCGTGCAGAACGTCGACTACTCCTGCACCAAGGTCGGCGTTCTGGCCCTCCACGAGGGGCTGGCACAGGAACTTCGGCATCGCTACCATGCACCCAAGGTCCGAACGAGGTGAGGCCAAGCCCGAAAACCCTAGCTAGATCATTTCGGGAGACGAGACTGACGCGGCCCGCCGGGAATAGCATCATTCACCCAACATATGTGCGCACGGCTCTTATTGGCAGAGTGCACAGCTCAGGAAAGTTCAAGGCCTTGCTGCTTGAGCCTGAACATGTCGTACACCAAATTTTCAAGCAAATCATGTCTGGACGTAGCGGTCAAGTATATGTGCCCAAACAGTATTCGCGTGCTGCGGGAGCACGCGGGTGGCCTCACTGGGCCCAGGAAGGCCTCCGGAATGCACAAAAAGATGTACTCTTCCATGGTTAGCCGGTTGAGCAGTACAAGGCATGTGAGCGCGTGTTGAGTGAGCTCAGACTGTGTTGGGCTGTTTTGTTCATGATTCTCAGCGACAGAATGACGTTCATTTACTTTTAGTGCATCACTACTTGTGTTGGCTTTGCATCATGTGTAAATATGGATCGTAAATAATGAGGAGACTTTTCTGGTCCCAAGCGCAAACAAGAGTGAGGGTCTAGAGCGATGCCCAGGACCCACGTTCTCGACCCATTGTAGCAGTCTGGTGGTGCTTTTCGTAAGGTAGCATCCGAACCAAGCGACAAACACAGCCAAACGGCAGTTGTGTGAGTCGTTGTGAAATCCATTATTAGATCACGTTTTCTGAGTTGCGTGCATACTTCTGAATTCAGAACTTCTCAGCAATCCATACGACGCCGCTAAAGTCGGTAAAGTAGTTGGGTTTCACTCATCATGGGTGGAGTCCTTAAACTAGTGTTGTGCCCAGGCCAGTACAGCAAACGGGGCCTCCAAGGCTTGAATTTAGCATCAATTTAATTTAATTACAGAATGGAGAACATCGCGAACTGTAAAGTTAAGCCTAACGTTTGTTCGACTTAGTGAAATGCTTGTGTTGGTGGCCTCCAATGACTGCCGTCCCAACCACCGGAAACCCCATATCGACACGGGCCTCAGAGAGCCATGTGTCTCCCACATTCCATCCGTTCAGACTGCGCCTTTACCAATATCATGACTTTCTCTATAGCTACGCCGCAAAAGTCGTTCGTCATCGCGACTGACAACGGCGGTGTAGCTACGCAATGGGCCAATGACCTTTCGACATTGCATACCCCTGATCGTCGCACCCTTCAGCTCACCTGGCCGAACTTCCACGATGAGTTCTAGACGTTTGAAAACCCGAGCTTCGATCCATGCGGTCGGTCTGAAGTTTTCAGCTGAAGAGAGAAAGGAGGCTCTAAAAATGACAGGATTTGCCGGAATCCGACGTCGACCCCGGAATCTCCCACATCACGTGTAGATCGGCCGCGCAATCAACGGCCCCCGCTGTCACATCAGAGTTGAAACATGGACGTGTGGGGTCCAAAGAGGATTGCGAATCTACAAGGCAACGTCAGAGCCAGAAACCCCCAGCTTCCCGTGATACGTCTCCTTGTTTGCACCCTTTTCGCGCTTTTTCTCCGAAGAGACCGGGTTCCCAAAACAAGCTCCCGCCGCCCCGCAAGGCTTTGGCTCCCGCTTACCCGTTGGAACCAACCCGCCCTCTCATCGATAGACTCAGCCATGCGATTGAAGCCGCAGAGCCTCTTTACGGGGTATGCCGTGAGGCTGGGGTCAAGCTAGTCTTCTTTGCGTTTACTTTTACCTAATTCAAGCTTCGCAATCGTCCGATGGAGGCTGGGTTATCCCATCGGGTCCATGTCAAAGCTCGTTTGAGGTCGGCGGGCAATGACATGCCATCTAAACTCCTGTTGTTGCAAGATGCCTGGTGGCGATGTCGTGATGTCTCCTATGTTCAGATGTAGAACGCGTCGACGTGTCTGGACTGTCGGTAGAGATCGCCGAGAAACGCACCATTCAGCTGGAGATGGAGCTGAACGTGGAGCTGGCGATCCTCCTTTTTTGCGGGTGACCATAAGATGAGAATTCAAGTATAAAGACTCGACTCGATCTCGACCAGAGTTGGTTTTCTTTTCCTCATCATTCTCAACAACATCAACAGTTTTCTACTTTCCTCTACTCTTCCAACATTCTCTTGTGCTGTGCACTTTTAACATTTAAGTCTTATTCTCGAGCTTCCGATTCTTCGACGATACCCTCACTTGAACATCATCTCCTACCTGTCAACTTTTTTCAAGACAATCTTTAGTGTCCATTCTTCAAAATGCGTTACTCCACTCTCACCGTTCTCGCCATCGCCCTTCTTACCGGCAATGCCTTGACTGCCCCTACTCCTCAGGGTGGTGCCGGCGCCATCGGAGGCGGCAACATTGGCGGAGGCAACAACAACGGAGCCAACAACGGCGGCGCCGGAGCCGGTGTCAACAACGGCCAGAACCAGAACAATGGTCAGAACCAGAACAATGGCCAGAACAACAACCAGGCTCCTCCTCCTCCCGCCAACAACAACAACAATAACAACAACAACCAGGCCCCGCCCCCTGCCAACAACCAGAACCAGAACCAGAACCAGAACCAGAACCAGAACCAGAACCAGCAGCAGCAGCAGGGCAACAACAACGCCGCCGCGAACAACGGTGCCAACAACAACGCTGTGAACAACCAGGCTAACGGAGCCAACGGAGCCACCGGAGCTGGCCGCAACGCCGCCGGCAATGGCAACTTCCGCCGCGCGGCCCCGAACCAGCAGCCTCCCCCGCCCCCGGCCAACAACCAGACTCCTCCTCCTCCTAAGCCCAACCAGGCCCGCGCTGCTCCCAACAACCAGCCTCCTCCTCCTCCCGCCAACAACCAGACGCCTCCTCCTCCCAAGCCGAACCAAGCTCGTGCTGCTCCCAACCAGCAGCCTCCCCCGCCCCCGGCGAACAACCAGACTCCTCCTCCTCCCAAGCCTAACCAGGCCCGCGCAGCTCCCAACCAGCAGCCCAACCAGCAGGCTCCTCCTCCTCCTGCCAACAACCAGACCCCGCCTCCCCCCAAGCCTAACCAGGCTCGCGCGGCTCCCAACCAGCAGCAGCAGCAGCAGCAGCAGCAGCAGCCTAACCAGCAGGCTCAGGCTCCTCCTCCTCCCGCTAACAACAACAACAACAACAACAACAACACTCCTCCCCCTCCCAAGCCTAACCAGGCCCGCGCAGCTCCCAACCAGCAGCCCAACCAGCAGGCTCCTCCCCCTCCTGCCAACAACCAGACTCCTCCTCCTCCTAAGCCCAACCAGGCTCGTGCTGCCCCCAAGCAGCAGCCCCCTCCTCCTCCTCCCGCCAACCAGCAGGTTCCTCCCCCTGCCGCCATCTAGAGAACGGTCTGAGCTGAGCCGTCAGCGGTTCTTCCCTTGTGCCGACTCAATGGGTCTAAATGGCTGGGTTTAATGATGGACGATGGATCACAAGATCTTTGACAGACTTGTCTTCCGCTTCAGTAGCATGTAAACTTAGTCTCTAGCAGCTAGAATGATCGGCTATTTGATAGCCACGCAATAATGGATTATATGCCTCTATAACATGACCATCGCCTTGAATCTTTTGTGAATAAACTTGCCTCTTTCTGTTGTCTCTGCGAAGGATGAAATCTTCAGCTTATCAGTCACATCTTGCTGAAATGGCGAGTTCTTTTTCATAACTGAGAGAATATAAGGACGACTGACGACTGAATTAATCTGACGTTACACTCGGATGTCTGCTTGCTCTCAAATGCCATTCAAAAGAGTCTGCCTGTGACTTGGAGTCACCACTGAAAAGCTAACGTACACTTATGTCGTTCCCCCTCAATGAGCCATTTCCATAGCAGCAGTCTCGTTCTGCTGTTGGACCGTAGTCTTATAAGTCTTGAATTTCCGGGCCGGAACGCCCTTTGCGAACATCTCGTCTAGTTCCGCATAAGATCGGCCTCCAGTCTCCGGCTGGAAGTACCAGAGGTAGAGCAAGGAGAAAAAGCAAAGTGCAAAGAATATGAAAGCAATTTTGGCACCCAGGTTGGCCTTGTCGGGGTTGAAACTTAGATTCAAGTTAGTAATCGTCCCTGGTTTCGTAGATCTACTTACAGATACGGGATAACGAACTGCCACATGACGTTGATGGAGTTTTGCGATGCGTAGCCGATAGCGACGGTCTTTACTCTCAGGCGCGACGTCGATGTTTCGGCGAGAAGAGAGAAGGCGGTCGATCCGATGGAGACATTGTACCACCAGCTGTAGATGAGAATAAAGGCTACAGTGCCCTTGATCATGGGCTGGCTGGTGCCTGTGCCCAGACCTCCGGTGATGAGCAGGAATGCGGTGAGAATGGCGAGGCCGTAGAAGGTAAGGTTCCTTCGCCCCACCCTGTCGACGACAGCAGCGGCCATCAGGTTTCCGACGATTGACAGAACGGGCTGAGCAATCTGGAGCTGGTAGCTCATCGAGGTCGAGTAGCCAGCAAGTTGAAGATAGTAGGTGAAATATCTGAGGACAAGTGTTAGTTGTGCTTGAGAGGAAAAGGGTCTAAGGCAGTGTGTATCTTACCCAGCTACAAACGAGATGCCAGAGAAAGCCTGGATGATCAGGGGCATGATACTAATGATCGTGCGGCGCAAGTTGGACTTCTTGAAACATTCCAGGTATGTCACACCCTGAGTCTCTTTGCGAACTTCATCCAGGGTGAGCTCGATGAGGGCGAGCTTTGCTTTACCCTCGTCGCCCCTGTGTCCAAGCCTATGAAGACTCTTGAGTGCCTGCTCCTTCTTTCCTTTGGACACGAGCCACCATGGTGACCTGTGAAGAGTAAGATTTAGCTTACTTCGAGTGCAGACCGAACGAGGCCTTGCAACCAGCCGCACTTACTCTGGCATGAATGGCCACAAGAGGGCAGAGACTCCTGCAAAGCCGAATTGGCAGCAAAACACGGTGCGGTAGGCCCATCGGGACTGGACCTGTCCAGTGTAGTTGATGACAATGAAGGCGACCAGAGGGCCAATACCATATGCTACACCGACACCGCAGGTGAAAACACCACGAAGCGCCAAGGGGGTGATCTAAGGGGTAGGAGTCAGTTGAGACTTGTGCAGCACCGAAGAAAGGGGTCTCCGACATACCTCTCCGATGTAGCTGACCATGACGGTACCGACAGCACCAACCATTACACCATTGAGAAGTTTACCAAGGAAGAAGACCACGTTCGTCGTAGCCACGAACTCGATGGCAACTGCGATGAAGGATATGATGAGAGCAAGGGCGAGGACCTTCTTACGTCCGATGTAGTCGGCAAGCTCGGCGGATGCAACTGACGAGATGACCGCACTAAGCCAGCAAAACAGCCATCACAACATGTCGAAGAAGCCGGCGGTCAAGAGACTTACGAGGCAACGGGTGCACCATTGAATGCAGACTGCCACACGGCATGCAGAACATATTGTCCCTTGTACTCATAACCAAAGTCCTTTCGAAACTCGGGGATTCCGACAACGGAACTGGCCGCTTGGGTGTCGAAACTGAGCAGGATAATGGTCCAGCAGGCATACACACACCAAGCCGAAGCCCAAGGATACCGGATGAAGGATTTGAGGATACCAGTCTCGTGGTCCTCGTGGTCGGCGGCGTGAGCCAACTGCGAGTCGGCGGTGACTTCGACGTGCTTGGCATGCGAGTCGACCTTTTCGGCTTCGTAGCCGTCACCATCATTGTGGGCAGTCATGGTGAGTAATTATCTCATGAACCAGTAAGAACAAAAATAAAAAGTAAAGAAAGAATGTCTTCGTCGATGCCGAGCCAACACTAAAAGCAATTGGCCCGAGTTGAGGGTTGTCAGACACTTTTAATACGCGAATGCAAGATTGGGAAATCAAGGCATGATAATTAGACTCGGACGAGATATCCGAGCGTCTGGGGGAGACAAGTCTGGGGAATTGGCGAGGGGCCCAGACGACCGGTTCGAGGGAACCGCTCCAAGCTGTCATCTACCACCGCAGCGAAAAATGGTTCCCCCATGGGGGTGTCAAGATTTATGCGGAGGTGGGCCGCGAGCAGAGAATGACCAAGGTGCTACCAAGGCGTGACCACGTACCAACGCGGGAGTCGTAGGCACCCACCTCCGCATTCGTGGTGGGCTCGCCCATGGGGTGAGGGGTTCGCGTGTGGCTCAAATTGCCCGATCGGGACAGACCCGCGTGGTTTGAATCAGGCGCCATCTTAGATTCCCCGTATTTTGCAGCCCCTATCCTTGGACTTACCCGTCGCCGAACATTCTTCAGAGCCTCCGACTGCCTCTTCGGACGACGAGCAGCTGGTGAACGGGAGACTTCTGTCAGAGGCGCCAAGTTTTAGAGCTTGACCCCTTCTTAAACGGCGTGCGTGGGCTCTCATTTCGACTCGTTTGAGAAATCTCAAGAGCGGACGACGACGTAGATGACATTGAATAACAAGTTGCCGCCCAAAACATTCGCGCCGATCACCAGACCAAAGACTCGAGTCAACTCCGAACACAAGTCCGATCGCATCCGAGCTCCCAAAATCCCACCTCCACAGACATCACCAGAACCAACGCAGAGATGGCGGCGTCAACAACCAAAGGGGCAGCCGCCCTCACTCAGTTCCCGTCGAAGCCGCGAGTCTTTATTTTGACAGACATCACCAACGAGCCTGACGATGCCGAGTCCTTTTGCCGTTACCTCACTTACTCCAACCAGTTCCGCACAGAAGGCGTCGTCGCCGTCACGTCGGTATGGCTCAGGAACAAGGTCGCGCCGCAAAACCTCCACGAGATTGTGAACGCGTATGAGAAGGTTGTCGATAACCTCAACGCCCACGCGCATCCGGGCTCCCCCTACCCTTCGGCGCAGACAGTGAGAGACCTCATCAAGTCTGGCCCTCCGGTAAGCCAACTCCTGCCCTCTGACTGCCCTCACAATGGCTGACTGGAATCGGTCGTCAGGTCTATGGCATGGAAGCCGTCGGCGACGACATCCCTCTGAGTGAAGGCGGCGAGCTGCTCCTCGAGCGGCTAACCGCGCCCGACGCCGAGCCGCTCTGGGTCCTCGTCTGGGGCGGCATCAACGTGCTCGCCCAGGTGCTGCACAAGATCCGCAACCGCCCCGACGCCGCGGCCCTGCGCCAGAAGCTGCGCGTCTACACCATCTCCGACCAGGACGACTGTGGCGCCTGGATTCGCCAGCAGTGGCCCGAGATCTTCTACATCTGCTCCGTCCACGGCTGGAACCAGTACCAGTGCGCCGCGTGGACCGGTATCTCCGCCCCCTGCGCGGGTGACCAGGGCGGACCGGACGGTTCGAAAGTGACGCACGAATGGGTCAAGGAGAACGTTCAAATCGGCCCCTTGGGCGCGGCATACCCCAACTTCGAGTTCATCATCGAGGGAGACACGCCTACCTTCCTCTACCTCATCCAAAACGGCCTTGGTGTTCCCGAAGAGCCCATTTACGGATCCTGGGGAGGGCGCTACATCCCGGCCAACGTCAGCTCCAAGGGCTTGCCCGCCAGGGGCCACTTTGCCGATGCCATCGACACCGTGATCGGTGTCGACGGCAAGCCGCACAGATCGAACCAAGCTACCATCTGGCGCTGGCGGAATACCTTCCAGGACGACTTTGCGGCGCGCATGCAGTGGACTCTGACGTCCGACTTTAGCAAAGTTAACCACCACCCCGTTCTTTCAGTCAACGGCGACTCCAGTCTGACGCCAATCCATATTGATGCCGACGCCGGTGGTGTTATATCGTTCGACGCATCTGAGAGTTACGATCCGGATGGCGATAAGCTGAGTTATAAGTGGTATCAGTACCGTGAGCCCAGCTCGCTGCAGACGTACCACGGCATGGAGGTCTCTGACCTTGAGATCAAGCCTCTGAACGAGGACGGAAGCAAGGTAGAAATCACCGTTGCCCCAGCAGAAAAGTCGTGTTTGGTTTGGAGGGAAAAGATTCCTCTCGAGCGCGGTCTCCCTCTCCATTTGATCCTCGAGGTCAAGGACAACGGCTCGCCGCCTTTGACGAGCTACCGCAGAATCATCATCCAGCCGATCGACCGGAACTTCAGTTCAAGAAAGTAGAAAAAAGATTGCATAGACATGGGTTCAACATAGAATAACACTTGCATCGCACAGCTGCCAAGATTCGGATGTCGTGATTTACGAGGATGATAACGCTCATATCATGGCATTCGCAGTGCTGACATCTGATCCCGTTAGCTCCGCGCAGCCGGAAGCATGAGGTAGGTCGGGACGACAGCGACTCTTATCTCCTTTGTGCCGCCGGTCAAAACTTTGCTTCAATGCAAATCATTTCAACACAATTAAGGTGCGCCCCGTTCAAACTCAGATCCGGACCAACTTCGATTCGGTAAACCAATCGGCAGAGGGCCGGCTGACGCCCGGCCGGAACCTCATCCTTCGAAGCATCAACTGCCGACGGGACCCACCCGCTCCGCAAGCCCGCCCGTCGGACTTAGGTGACGAACCTACGTATCTCCATGTGTCCCGGCCCGTCCGCAAGTTATTAGACTTTCGGAGTGCGGGTTTCATGAGACCCCGCTTTATTCGTCCCATGGCCTGAATTGTGTCTTAGCGTCGGGACGCCTCAACAAATGAAAGTCTAGAAACGCGTTAGTCTAGACCCTAGACCGCCTCAAGTATTGCATCAAGAATGGTGATATAAAGAGACTTCATCGGCATTCCGGCCAGTTTCGTTTCGTTCGCGACAGACTAGACATCTCCCAGCTCATAATAACGACTTACAGCCTTCTTCAACATGGTCCGGTTCAACCCAAGCAGCGACATCCCTGACCTCTCAGGCAAGGTCATCATCGTCACCGGAGCCAACATCGGCCTCGGCAAGGAGACCGTCACGCAGCTCAGCAAGCACAACCCAGCAAACATCTACCTCGCCGCTAGGAGTCAGTCAAAAGCGCTGACAGCCATCGAAGATATCAAGAAGAATGTCCCCAACGCCGCGCCCATCACCTTCCTGGAACTCGACCTGACGTCCTTTGAGAGCGTCAAGCGAGCCGCCAAGGAGTTCCAGTCCAAGGAACAGAAGCTCCACCTCCTCATCAACAACGCTGGCATCATGGCCTGGCCCGCCGACACCACGAAGGAAGGGTACGAGATCCAGTTCGGCACAAACCACATGGGCCATGCCCTCTTCACCAAGCTCCTCCTCCCCACGCTCTCCAAGACCGCCAAGTCGGACAGCGACAAGGACGTGCGCATCATCAACCTATCCTCGGCCGCCGAGGGGTACCCGTCGAAAGACGTGTGGAACTTTGAGGCCCTCAAGACCGACATGGCCTCGTACAGCACCTGGGCGCGCTACGGCTGCTCGAAGCTTGCTAACGTCCACCACGCCCGCGCTCTGGCCAAGAGGTATCCGGAGATTCGGTGCATCTCGCTCCATCCCGGCGTTGTCAGCACGAACCTCGGCAGCGGACTGTTGGCTAGCTGGCCGCTATTCAGGCCTCTGATCAACCTTGCGCTGTGGGCTGTGACGACGTCGGTTGGGGAGGGAGCCAAGAACCAGCTGTGGGCTGCGACGAGCCCGGAAGCGAAGACTGGTGTGTTTTACTGGCCTGTGGGGGTGACGGGCAAGGACTCGAAGCTTTCTTTGGAAGATGACCTTGTTGAGAAGCTATGGGACTGGACGGAGAAGGAGTTGGAGCCGTACGTTTGATGTTCCGCACTTGGTTCGTTCTGTTTGATATGTAAGATGCCGTGTTAATAAATGATGTCAACTGTATGCTTTTATGTTGATGAGTTATACTGAATTCGAACGTTCTGTTGTTGTAACTTGCGCAGAGAATTGCCGCTGGCGGGTTGTTCAAATATCTATCTTGGGGTACGCATGGCTGAAGAGGTTCGTTGGGTCGTACTTCATCTTGAGCTCCTTTACCCTATTCCACTTCTCACCGTAGAGCTCCGCCGCACTCCTCTCCCCCGGCGGATTCGTAGCTGGGTAGCCCCTATCCAGTACCGTATCTTCGCCCAACGACCGCAGCCTGGCAATCAGAGACTTGCTCCAATCGATGACATCTTCGGCGTACTCCTCCGTCGGGTGTTGGTACGAACAAGAGAAGTAGGAATGGCTCTTATCCACGAAGCAGTTCGGCGGCATCGTCGCAGTATTTATGTCTACCATGCCTCCCCAGGCAATATTTGGGCCCATCGTTTTGGGCATAGCCTCGGCGGCATCAAGGATGGCTGCTGCCAGTTCGTCGCCGGCGTCGCTTGTTGGAAGACGAGCAAGGAAACAGTTCCTTTGTCCACCTTTCAGAGGACATGGCGGAGGCATATTCTGCTGGCGGACTTTATCGGGCAACACCTCCACGGTGGACGCAAGCAGGGGCGGGGCGTTGTCTTTCCAGCTCTGCAGACAAGCCTGTCCCTTCTCGATATCGCCCGTCCAGGTCCAGATGACACTAAAGACGACTCCTCCTTGGGCCTGCCAGCTGATGAAATTGTGGATCGTTAGCTCCTTGGGCATAGGGAGCTTGGGGGTGGCTTCGAAGTATGCCTCGAGAGTTTTCCTGATGTCGCTGGATTCGAAGATGAGAAAGCCGCCGAGGGGCTGTTGAGGTTAGCTCGGTCATGTCGGCGAGTCTTCCTTCAACTTACATCGTGTTTGGGGTACACCTTCACGGTCAGACTTGTAATCACGCCGAGGTGACCGCAAACGCCTCTGACTCCCTCAAGCATTTCCTCGTCGGCGACAACTTCTTCGCCTTTTGCGTTCACGAGCTCCGCCCCGACGACCTGCTCGATTCCCATGCCATGGATATGGGTGCTCGTCCCGTAGCCGCCGTTCGATACCCAGCCCGCGTAGCCGATGATCCAAGTATGACCCGTCGGCGTCATCAAGCCAACATCGTCCAAAGCGAGGATCAGGTCCTTCATCAGAACCCCACCCCCAATAACGACTGTCTGACGATCTTCCGCGACCTTGATGCTGTTGATGCCGCGCATGTCGATCATGAGAGTGTCGTGTGCAATGCTGCGCGCCCAAAAGTCATTGCCGCCTCCTCGGATGGTGAACTTGAGATCAATTGACTGGGCCCAACGTACGAGTCGCCGTACCTCGGAGCTATCTCGTGGAACTGCAATAGCGGCAGGGCGGATGTGCTCGAATCCCTTGGCACCGTCCCGGAGCTTGCGATGCTCGGCGTATTCATCGGATCCGGCAAAAAAGAGGTCAACAGGCGTGACGCCGCTCCCGGTCTGCTCCTTCTGGAGAAGAGCAACCATGTCGTCTGTGATGATGTTCCGGGCTGCCATGGCTATACCAGCATTTCACTTGGGGGCGATGCGAGATTCCAAGTTCAGGTTCAGGAGGGCACCACCAATTCCACGTTCAGATACGATTTCGCTCGTCCATGGCCACAATTTTACCCGGAAAGGCCGGTGGTTCATCCATCAGACCTTGGTATGCTGTCAGCATCCTTCGGTTTGGCGCGGGGGGAGGGCAGGCGACCTCCTTCGATCCTTTGAATCCGGACGGTCAGCGTGAGCGCAAGCTGACCATGCAAACATGCAGAAAACTGCTTACTAGGTCCAAGCCAGCGACTAGGGAGCCGCTGCTGCCACATTTTGAGTGCCCGACATCAGACAGTGATATTCCTCGATCTTGTTGAGAGTATTCCGATTGGGGAAATGGCTAGGCAGCTTGCTTTGTTGGACGAAGAAGGACAATGGTCCACGTCAGGTGTGATGCAAACGCGTTATGCAATTGCTGCAGCAGGGAGTCCTTACACCACTTCTGGCAGATGCCTCAAGCTGTTGGTACTCGGGTGAGCTGACGTGCGACGCTGCGTTTGCTCTACGCTCCACCAGCGAGGAGCTTGAGGGTTCTGTGGTCTGGTGTGAAAATTTTTCATCGAGCTCCGTAACGATTTCCCTGGGGATATTGTGCGTACCGCAGCGACGTCCAAAGTACACGATGCCGGCTGGAGCATCAGTCGAGCAGCCGGCCAGAACTCCGAGACTCGCCATCCTCTGCAGCAGTAGTTCCTCTTCGTGCCGCCGCACAGAGGCGGCGAGCAAAATGAAAAACAGTAGCGGGCGAATGAAGCACCCGTGGCGCCTTGGAAAGCTGCCGGTGCCATGAAAGGCTTTTCTGCCTGTTCATCTGGGATACGTCAGCATTGAGCTAAAGCCAGGAGTCTCGTCAAAAACGAAAATATCAGGTCCCAAAGTCAGACATCCAAGGAAGGATTGCCGCTCATCGTCCATCTCAAAGGCTCGAGTGATGGCTTGCGTGGAAACTGCGAATAGTGTGGAAAATTTCATCATTCAGGGAAGGGGAAGCAGAAAAGTGAACATTCTTGACTTACCATACAGATGTTGATGTGATTGGGAGGAGAAATACCATCAAATAATCGCGAAAATTGAGGCTTCAAATACTTCACACGCGCCGTGCACGAGCCACCTCGAAGAAAAAAAATCGACGACGCACGAGCCATCGGATGGAGCTTGAGATCCGCATAATGGAATGTCCGAGAACCGAGACTGGGGCCGGGTGCATCACCCACCTTGCTGTCATTTCCCAATACGGTTTAGTCTCCGTGAACGTTTGGGTGACGAGGAAATCTTCACAATTTGCCCTCGGCGCCCATGGACGAAGACACAGGAACAAGCTGGACGACCTGGAGGACAAAAGGTTACGGTCTACGCAATGTGACGATTGAGCCCGTCTGAAAATCATCTGAGAACCTCCTGACACCGTTCATCTTGCCACGGTCTACTCTCATGGAAGGAAGAGATCATGGCGAAAGCAACATCTCCAGCGTCATTTCATGAGACGTCAGCATCATCAATACACGCTGAAATATATACACGAAGACAATCCACCGGAGACGCCGCCCCTTCACTCCAGACCAACGCTAATCGCCGCCAACGCCCAGTCCATGAAGCCCGCGTTCGTGTCCAGGATGTTCGTGTTGAACTCAGCCGTGGTCGGGTAGAAGTTACCAGAGGGGCCAAACTCCAAGGTGTATCCGTAGACCTTGTTGACGCCGGGCTTGGCCCAGAAGCGAGAGAAGGAATAATCGTCACTGGCGCCCGACGTAGGGTACAGGCCGACGGCCTGGATGGACGTGTAGGCGCGACCACCGACCGCCTTCATGGCGTTGACCATGGCAGTGCCAACAGTTCTAATGTTGCTGAGATCCGTAGCCGGAATGTACTCCTTGTACGCCGAGTCGCCAACGGGGCCGCGCTTGCCGTCGTAGGCAGAGTTGAGGAAGTTCATGGTGGAAGTGGTCGTTTGGTCGTCATCGTCACCCCAGCTGTAGAGAAGGTCACCGACGGCAGAGTGGATGTCCATGAACCATCTGATCTTGGGGAAAGAATCGTACACGGAGACGAGGTTCTTGGTCTCGGGCTCGGACTCGGCAGCAGTGCCATAGAAGACCTCCGAGCTGGGCGAGGTGGAAGCGGGCGCCTCGGAAGAGTCGAAGTACTTCTTGAAGTTCCACAGGAAGTCGAAGTTGCGGTTGATATCGACACCGATGGAGCTGCCGCTGGAGCCGGACTTGGTGTTGCGGTTCTTGCGCCAGAGGGAGCCGGAGGACTGGTCGTAGGCGACGCCGTCCGCGTTGACCAGAGGGAAGAAGACGATACCGGCGGCAAGGACGCTCTTGACCTGCGCGTTGGTGTAGGTCTTCTTGCCGTAGGTGAGGCCGGTTCCGGCCTTGTTGGCAGCGAGCAAGTCGGAGACCCAGTAGATGATGTTGTCGGGACCGCCACGCTCACGAGCGTGCACCGCGGCGCTGAAGTACAGGTGGTACTGGGACTTGTCGGTGCCGGCCCCAACGAAGTAGGCGTATTGGGTGGCGCCGTTGAACGTCTTGTAGGGCAGGGTGACGGAGCCGATGCCGTAGTTCTTGACGAGAGCGTCGCAGGCCGACTTGATCTCGGCGACGTTCATGATGCTGGAGATGGTCGTGCCGGAAGCCCGCGTGCCAAGACCGACAGGGGAGACGGTTCCCGCACTGAAGCGATCGCCGGTTCCGATGGGAGCATTGGCCCTCTTGTCGAGTGATCTCCTGTGGAGGGAGACCTCTGGCACCATCTCGTACTCCTTGGACAGATGCTCGATCTGCTCCTCGGTCAGCCAAGCATGAAGCTTGTAGTGGCTGCCATCTTCGCTGGGCTTGGCGACAGCTCTGCAACCAAAGTCGTAGGTGTCGTTGCGGACGATGTCCCTGCAAATGGTCAGTTTATGTTCACCGTATGTGCTTTGCTTAGCGAGGTATTACCTAAAGGAATCAGGCGTCGGTCCCTGCAGGTAGACGGGCAGGAGCTCTCCAAGCACGACAGTGCTCTGGAGGATCAGAGACGCGATGAGAGAGTACTTCATGTTGATCAAACCGAAGGGTGCGAAGATGCAAGAAGGAACGGCCCGTCGCCAAGAGGATGGATGCAAAGAGTGAACGAGGGGCACGACGTGCTTTCATATGTACGAAGTGTCGTCCTTTTCAGACCGGCCAAGTCGAACGACAAAAAGCTTGAGTGGACATCGCTGTCCGCCGAAGCTTGCGGTCACGGCAAGAACAGCTCGTTCAAGCAGCTGCCCAGCCCCTGCCCGGCCAACTACCAGTCATTATCGCGACCTGCTTGAATATCCCTGATCCCACCTGCCCGGAACGGCCTAGCGCATCTCTGATCTTGGTAGGTGGGCGAATCAATCATATAAATTCATCAGGCGCCTTGTACGTAAAAGCACCAGTTGCCGCGTCAAAGGTCCCTGGCACGACGTCTGGTACCACCTTCCCCCCGATCTCTCGACGCGATCGCCGAGCACCTCCTTTTTACGTTGTCGCTCCCGATGTGGGGTGACGACTACCGCGAAGCTCGGAGTTTAGCCCCATGATCCTTTGCAACGAACTTGAGCCTTTCTGGAATAAGCTTATTCTGCACATCAAGTCGCCCGCGGATCATCGCTGCTACAGCCCAAGAATTGAGAATCCGAATTACAGCAAGCTTGTACTTGCGATGCCAAGATTGAAATCTCTCAGGGACCGTTCTGGGTGACAAAACAGAGCGCTGCGTGTTGCTTATGTAATCGGATGGGAAGTTAATGAAATTGCAGTCTCCCAGCGCAAATTCTTAACAGTACTGCCCGCTGCCTGCTGACCCCAGACTGCCGAGGTGGTGACAAGCAAGATTCAGCACTTCAAACTCCGCGCCGCTTCCAAATACACAACACAACATGGGGGGCTGCTGCGAGCATCGCGGACAGCTTGAACTTGCTCAAGGAAGAAGCAGACAAGTCAAAGCTTGCTCGAGTTGCGCGAACTCAATCGGAATGAGATCATGAATGTTTTCCTCCTGCTCAATGCTTGATCGGAGCCAGGACGACCTGCCACATCTGGGATGGTGATGTGCCATCTCACTGCGACGAACTCAAGCGAGCCATCAGAGACGATGTCAAAAGACGCAAGCGATTGGGTTGATATGCCACAGGCGGTTGTCTTGTCTAGTCACATGCCACTTTCGACAGTCAATCGAATGCAAACGAGCAGGCTAGGCCGCTATCAAAGACGGGTCGAAGCAGCGGAACCCTTTCGGTTTGTTAATTGGCATTTGCTTCTCTTCACAAAACAGCAAAATCAAATGATGAAATGATTTAGAAATATTCAGTCTTCAAGACCATATTTGGCATGGAGTTCAAGCCGGCATTGTGAAGCAGTCCTCTTGAGCATTTCCCAACCAATGCGTTGATCAACACAAGTATTTTTCGGCACTTAATGAGAGCATTACAGCTCTGAAGTAACATGGTAGTGTGCTCTTCATAGACCTGTCCCACTATGGCATTTCACGCGCCCTGCGACAGTTATTCCAATAACTCATAATGAGCCTTCCCAAGGGCCTCAACCATCGACGACAACATCTTTTCTTCGTCGAAGGCTTATACAGAGTTCAATTCCTCTTCTGTCTATTGATCTCGGGCTCGCTCTTCAAAAAGTCAACCCGAAAAGTCCCAAAGATGACAAATACGGAGAAAGTGCTGGAATTGTAGGCAGAACGGTGACCTCGTGCACAGCTTCGTGAGGATATTGAGCTTCCTTACGACGACATAATGTCTCAGAAGGCTCTTGAGAATCTATTTGCTCGACTTGGCCTAACGCTTGCTATATCGCCAAGCTGATTGCCCGGCCAATCCCGGCCGTCTGGTGTGTGCAGCTACACCAAGCCAGGAACCCGCCTACGTTAATGACAATTCGTCCATGATAATATGACACGTCTACCTTACGACGTAGCCTCAACCACGGACTCTACTTTCGGGCATATGGGCCATGGACAGACCAGGAGTCAATTTGCCCCCTTCTCGACATCAGAGACAGTCAGGCGACAGGTCCAGCAGGCATCGACCAACTCGCAAAGGGTTGGCTTCATGCCCACGACAAAGATGGAGGTTCGATATACCTTGCTTCGGCCTCGCTAGATGAGTTTGTACACGGTCTACTACAGAGGTCAGTGAGAGGTGCATAGGGTTGCTGGTATCATGACGGTAAGGAACGAATACTCTGGCGACGATGATAAGAACACTATCATTCTCCTCGATGGTTCCAGCGAACCTCCATTCACAGGCGCTGATATTTCACAGCGATCTGCAGTAGTTTGGAGCAAAAGCAAGCTATCATAACCTCCGGCATTAGATCTTTTGGTCTTTCGTTCTCCCGTATGACATTCGGGATTAGGTTTTGATGGTGGAAGATCTCATCAACTCTGGCTCTCAGTATGCCGATTGAGATAGTTGCCAGGAAACACACGAGTAGAAATGGTTCTGCGCGAGGTTTCGTTCGGCTTGATCGCAAGCTTGTATCGTCAAACAAACCATTTCCCACTTTAAAAATACTGACTTTAAAAATACTGCGATTAGAAGGCAAGTCCAGTAAAGGACAATATAGCCGACGAGAAACCAGAGATCTGAGCACAGGACCCGGTTGCATCATTGTCAAGGTCAAGGTCTCACAGCACTCCGCAACGCACAGGGTCAATGACCGCATCAAGTACAATCCACACACAAAAGACGTGATCCCACATGCTTCCCCCCACTCGTCTCCAACAACCGTGCCATGAAGCCTTTTTCGGCGCCGACGTTACATGTTAAATGTATGAAAAACGTCGGTTCGGTAAGAGGGTCGTAGCGAAGGCAACACGTCCAAGTCATGAGGCTCTTAGACCGGAGTCGCGGAGCCTTCAGCGCGTTGTAGCTGTTGTGGACAATGCCGCAATTGGTGGTTCATCGTGTTGACACCCGGCCCCGGGTGCGACGGTGTTGCGGCCACCGAATTGTGAAGGAAACCGAAATAACAGCGCCGGCGTCATTTGACCAGGGGTTCACAGGGAGCCCAGTGGACTCAGTACCACCACAACACGCGAGGGACAGGTGGCAGAGGAAACAAACATGCAGGGCGCGCTGGGGGCACTGACTCGATGCCGCGTGGAAAGAACTGTCAGAAGACGTCGGTCGCAACATGGAAGAGGGAAAGAATCGCCTGCGGTTGTTTAGAAGCTTCGTGACCGCCCCTCTGGAATGAACACAAAGTCCGAGCGGTGATCCAGCGTTTTGGACGTGAGGAAAAACAACAGAAGCTCATCCAACACTAGACTCGCCGGTTCGCATATCGAATCAAATCCGAAAACGCGGAGTTCGACTTCGTTTACTAGAAGTTCCCTGTAACGCCTAGTCCCAGGCGCCGGTCTGCGCTAGATCACCCGGATCGCCCGTGCTCGGTTCATCCATTGCCACTTTCGTCGATGCGAATCATGAGTCTCCCGCGTGGCATCTCCACGTCACGGTAGTTCTAGAACTTGGCGACGGTTGGCGTGGACGGAAAGTAGAAGCCTGGAAGGGATCAACACTCAACAAGCCCAGAACGGAATCCTTCCGAAATTCACGCGCGCGAAGGATTTCATGCTGTTGTCGCATTGTGCTCATTTCTCGCCGGCATCGGGAAAATAACCCAAAATCGCCATCGCTGCTGCGACGCCAGGGAGGCCCTTATTCGTTCAGTTGACGAGTCACCCTGGCGATGGAGGACTGCGAACCCACAGCGCTCCCGTAATATGCGGTCAGCGATGCTCTTGTGAAAAACTGGGACCAGGAGGGCTTTTGTTGTTTTGTCTCTCTCCAAGAGCATCGTCAGCCAACGGTTCGCTCAAGACTTTGTTTCATGGCAGCTCTCAGTCAAGTGGTCGGATCCATTCAATGACGATTCGCTCTCCTTCAAATTCGAGGATTTTAGTGTGTGAACAAGTCTGTCTGCTGGAATTCCAAAGAAGGAAGACTTGATCGTGGGTGTGGGGATTCGAAGAAACGCGGCAACGGCCCGGATGCCGGCTCTCGGACCTCTCTCAGAGCACAACATATCCGGCACATGTGATTGGTTTATGGAGGCATATCCCCCTCGAGGGCTAGCAGCCATCTGAGGTTCAATCTCCGTTCGGTTAGACGAACCACGGAAAGATTTGAGAGACGATGTCACGGCTCCTTTTTAGGAACTCGGCAGAGGTCGTCTTGGTTGGCGAACTGAGCTCAGCTGGTTGCGCTCAGGAAGAAGCTAAGACGGCACGACGACTTGGATGCCAACTGATGAGACGGCCGACGACGAGGTAGCGCGTGTAATGAAGTACTTGCAGGATCAGCCTTCGAACTGAGGCTTCATCCAATGATTTCTGCTGCATAAACTCTCCGTCACCTCGTTGCTGATTCAGGTACGGAAAGTTTCCAAGGACTTTACCACCACTTGATGCAGGTCCCTGGGTGGGATGTAGCCCCTCCCTTTTCGTGGCCGGAAAGGGAAAATTGACGAAACCAAGATGCCATGCAATCAAACCGTTAAAGAAAAATCGGCCCCCGACCCGTGGCTGGCGCCATGGAATGCGGGCCATGCTTCTCGAAATCTTGGACGGGCCTCCAATGCCGCGTGTGTGCTGTGACCTCTGGGTGGGTACGCTCGAGATGGCATCCTTGCACATGGCCGACGATCCCCTCAGCCCTCCGTTTGACTTGGGCCAGGGGCCGCCGCAGAACCAGTCCACAGAGTGCGTCGGGGCGTCTTCTTTCGGTTAGAGATCGACCTGTCAACCGATGTCCCCGTGTGCGGTGGATTTCGTAGATATGAAAGGGCCTACGGGGGGCCGCCAAGCCGTATTCCTCGCAGCGCTCCCGTGAGGTCTGTCGATGAATGGAGTACAAGTCTGGCCTTCATTGCCCTTCCCCAGATCCAGTACCACTCCTCTCCTGTTCCCCGTCCTAGATTGACTCGTGGAGGTGTAGGGATGGCCAAATGAACCACGGAGCTTTAAGTGACGTCTGCGCCCTACCTGGATCCGGGATCGACTCTCTCTCGTCCTTTCTCTCCTCTTCCTCGTTGTCTCCCATTCGAGGTCGGCACCAGAGGCACGATGATTGGACCAGGCGGTGATGCGCCCATGGCGCTGGGCGTCCTTTGGGGCTTGACTGCCATGGCATTGTGCTTCGTCACCCTACGCCTGTGGACGCGGCTGGGTGTGCTCTCGGCGTACGGGATGGATGACCATTTCTTCAACTTTTCATTTGTGAGTGTTCGCGGTAGTGATGTTGAACGAGCCATGCGCCTCTGACTCTTGTGTTGATAGGTCCTCTTCATCGCCTACGATGTCATGATCACGATCGCATCGTTCTACGGCTTCGGCAGGGATATCACGGAACTTGAGACATCCTACCACATTTCTCGAGCCATCTTATACGAAGCCATCGGGCAGACTATCCTCGTCTTCGGCACCGTCGTCTCCAAGACGTCCCTTGCGTTGTTCCTACTCCGACTGGTAACTACCCGCCTACACCAGTTCATCATCCTCTTTCCGGTCATCATCCTCGGTATCTTCGTCGTCGTGTCGCTATGCGTTTTCTGGTTCTCGTGTACGCCGGTCGAATTTCTCTGGGATCGACTTCTCTCAGGCGGCTCATGTCCCATCGACCCGGGCCCGATTGCGACGGCAGCCGGAATCTGGAGTGTGGTGGTCGATTTCTGGTACGCGGTCACGCCATGGGCTCTGCTTTGGAACCTTAAGATGCCCAAGAAGGAGAAGCTTCTCATCAACATGAGTATGAGTCTGGGCGTCATGTAAGTCAACCTCCTGGAGTTGGATTATGGACATCAACTGATTGCTCTCAGTGCTGGAGGTTGTGGCATCCTGAGAGCCTTGGAGTTGAAGAATCTGAGCAGTGCCAACTTCACTAGTGAGTTGTCCTGAATTTGAGAGTTGGCCGTGGCGAAAGTGAGGGCCAGTCACTGATGCGATTGATTTACAGAGGATACTGTTGGCCTGATAGTCTGGCACGCGGCTGAGCTTGCCACAACTTTAGTAAGATACTTTCAAGTAAAACTGAAGACATTCACTCAATGTCCTAGGTGTGCATCGGCATTCCAGTCTGCCGCCCTCTGTTCAAGGAGTGGCTCAGCCTATGGACATCCCGAAGCGGCAGCAAACGCACCGGTCCTTATACCAGAGACATGACTGGATCTTTCATGATGAGAACGATTGGAGGCACCGACTACACCGTCCGCATCGGCCTAAAGACTCCAGAGCTGGATTTGGGAGGCCGCATCGGCGAACGAGGCGGTTACGAAACGAGCGGCACCGAAAGATCAAATGGGAAAGACGAGTATGGCGACAACAACAGCGTTGAATCGATTCTCGGTCCCGGGCTTAGGAGAGCCGCAACACGCGATACACGAGACGGACATAATCGAGGATGGTCGAACGGGTCAGGAAAGGGTGCAAATCATGATATCTGGGTCAAGTCTGAAGTTGTTGTCAAGTCCACAGTAAGAGAATGAGGGAGAATAATGTAGGAAATCTTCAACGTCCAATACTTCGAGGAGCGTCTGATGGAGAATCGCGAATTTGAGCCACTACTCAAGTTGATCTTGAAGAGTTGGACTATCGAGTGATCTCAGTGGTCTTTGTCACCAGAACTTTTCCCTTCCGTGATCCCGCAAACCCCCTTTCATCCTCGGTGTGGTGCTGTCGTCCGAAGTACGCGCGTTGACGTGGGTGGTCGTGGTCCCGATATTGTGACTGTCCCGTCGTCCGGTAGCCTTCATATTACGCAGTTCCCACGCAAGGTGTTCTTCGCTGTCCGACATTTGCTTGAACCCGTCGCTGCGAACATTGTGTTTGTTCTGAAGTCCAACCTTGCTCGACCCCGTGGCGCCGGCCGTGGCGTTGGATGTTGGACCGGTGCCGCGTCGCTGACTTTGCGAACTCAAGCCGAGGATTCTTCCTACAGTGCGATCGAAAACCGGCCGGAGCGTGGGACTCGAAGCCACCATCATCGTGATACCGGCTTGCATGACGCCGCTTACGCTGGCTACCGCGAAGCCTTTGGTGATGTTTATGAAGTCGATATTGTAGGCATAGTAGAGTCGTACGCAAGAGAAGACGATTGTTCTAGCGCGGCAACCAATAAGTCAGCTGAATGAATATAGATGTGTGGCTCCAACCGTGGGAGACCGTCACTTACATAAAGCCAGCACAGAAAACGCCGTACAAGGCGATCTTGTGCGCCCTTCTGACCTGAAGCTGAGCGACGAACTTTATTGGCAAAGCGACAATGAACACGTCAGTGATAATGTCAAAAATGGCCACAGCTGAATAGGCCACAGTGTGGTTGCCACAAGTGCCCACCACGCTAGGATCCCAGGCCATCTGAACCGGCTGGCAGATGACGAACCCGATTAACACAGTGTAAAGCGCCCAGCAGATAGACAGGCCCATAGCTAGCCATGAGAGGAAGCGGAAGGTTGTAGAGTGCCCAAAGAAGATGCGCTGCAGCATCCAAGTGATGCTCAATTTGACGAACCCTAGAGTGACAGCATACAGGACCTGGGTAGCGAGCGAGATACGGAAGTAATGATGTTTGTGATCTTCACTTAAGCTCCATATGTCGTGTCCTGCGCCACCAACAGTAACGGCTTCAAAGTCTGTTAACATTCTATTGTTGCCTACTTTCGGCGAAGTTGAAGGCACGGAGAGAGCGGGACTGACCGAGGATAAAGCACGCAGAAGCGCCATAGTACAATGACTATAGGTTTTCAGTTTTGATTCGTGATCGCTTGGTAAGACGACTGAGGGTTTCCGACTCGTACCTGAGCAGCAGAGTAGAGGTAATCCTCAGTGAGGTAAGATATTTTGGTGATCCTCCTTGCCCATATGCGAAAGGCTGTCCAACATGTTGTCAGAATGAGCATAACTGAGGTCGCGGCCACAAGAGAGGCGCCTGTTGGCGTTAAAGGAGGGTATTTTTCCGTGATTATTGCTGAGTTTACAGCTTCATTCTGGCGATGTGCGAGGTTGTGTGGCATCGCCATGGTAGCTGATCAACTCAGGTATTCGGTCGACTACTCAGGCGTTCGGTCGACCACGAGACTGATTCTCGGGCCAGCAGAGGGTGAGAGTTGGAGATTTGTAGATGAGATAGACTGCCTGTTGCTCTGAACAAGAACACGCAAGAAGAACTCGCCATCGGCTCCTCGTTTTTTCTCGTAGTGCGGCTTCCTTCCAAGGCCTTAGTTGGAACAGCGCAACAGGTCGAGACATGGTTGGCACATCAATCTCAAGGAGTGAGTCTTTTCTGCAAAGGATGCCAAGCAGCATGGGGTACGCATACGTTGCAACATTGGATGTTATCTCAGGCTTGAAAACCGGTTGCCGGGATCTGGGACATCAGCAGGGAGACAACTGGATCCATAGCCGAGTCCAGCCATATCGTGCGCAGGAGCCGAAGTTCTCTTCAGCGTTGCATCTTGTTTCCTTGTTTGTGCTACTCAGCTGGGGCAACCTCCACTCACTTCTACGATGATAACAGGTCCGGAGGGGTGCCATCACCCAATGACTCTAAACTTCACATGGTGTTGAAACATTCCCAGCAATCATGTTCTACAAATCGCATCATCTGAAGACAAGGGTCCTGGAGTGACTAGGGTTGTTTAACGAGCTTCCTGTTGGTACTGTTGCCACATATGGTGGGCAGCTCGGTTGGTGCTATCAACTCATCAATGAACAGAATATTCAAAGAAACAGGCAATGGTGATGTCCATATCACTGTAACTGAGCTATTTCAAGAGCAAGAAAACTCACGATTTCTCCAACTAGCAATTCGAGTCTGCCCGGTGTATTTGCTTGAGGTTCGAGCTGATGAATTCCGGTGTTGGTAGCTGTCGGCGCCGGGCCTCGACGCCGATGGTGAAGTCCACCATCGCCGTGCCAAGCCGACGCGGGGAAGTGGCACAGCAGTAGCCATGCTAGCCACATACCGGGGTTTGAGATCTCAACACGGTCGATTTGGTTCTCAGCCCGCCCGATACCCGGTGTGACCGTATTTTTTCGGAAGGTGGTCCGGGTCCGGGGAGCAACGGACTCATCACCCGTCCCGTCGTTGCGGGTATCTCATCTAATGTTGCAGCAAGCACTCTCGTCTCGCCACCAACGTACTTCCTACAACTTTTCGACCATGTCCGTAACCCACTTTCCTCGTTTAAAAACCGCCAATTCACTGTTGGTTGCAAAAGCGGCCCTGCACTGGTACCGGCCCCCCTGGCTCAGGATCAAGTCCAATATTCCGTACAGAAGTTGACGAACTTTCAACGGGCTAGGTGTTCTCGACATACGGATGCAGCGGACATTTTGCCTTATCCCCGGTGAGTGCCATCACTTGGGTCGGTTCATATAAGGCGTGGTCCTGGAGTAGCGTCGTTCTCCTCGAGCTCTACCTCTCTCGCCAAGTGATTCCTTTGACAATTCGGGTTCGGTTGGAAAAATGTCTTTGTGGGACTTCATAGTCGTTGGCGGTGGCCTTGCCGGCTCCGTCATTTCTAACCGTCTCCTTCACAAGGATCCTTCTCTGCGGATTCTGTTGGTCGAGGCCGGCCCCAATGTCAATGGTCTCGAGGCCATCGCCTATCCCAACACCAGTACTGGGGCCGGAAGTGACCTCGATTGGGGTTATGCTTCCATTCCGCAGGTCAACGTGGACAACCGGTCGATTGCCTCTACGGCTGGAAAGGCTCTTGGCGGAGGAACAGCCATCAATGGAGGTAATTCAAGCTCGTCTAGCCGTCTTTCTCCGCAATCCCTCACGGCTTTTTGCTGACTTGAATCATAAGCGGCCTGGGTTCGTGGCCACACAGTAGACTATGATCTCTGGGCGGAAGAAGTTGGCGACAGCAGGTGGAGCTACGAAAGTCAGCTTCCCTACATGAAGTTGACCGAGAAGTTCTTCAATACCAGCATCAACCCTTCTCAGCACGGTTCCAACGGCTCCATGGTCATCCAGGGCGTTACTCCCATGAACCGTCAGTTTCCTATGCGCGAAAAGCTGGCGGAGTCCTACGAAGCCCTCGGTGTCTCTGCTCTGCCGCAACTTGATGCCAATGCGGGAAACCCCATTGGTTACGGTGACCTGCAAGAGAACCGAGCAGAGGGCCGCAGACAACTCTCATCAGAGGCCTTCCCTTTGGATGGGGTCACCGTTCTGACGAACACCACGGTTGAGCAAATCCTTGTCGAAAGGCGTCTGAATAGCACTTCGATGGTTGCGAAGGGCATCCGCCTGCAGAACGGAACAGTGTACCTCGGCCGCAAGACGATCCTCACCGCGGGTGCCTATCGCACTCCTCAACTGCTCATGCTCTCTGGTATCGGCCCCGCCGAGACGCTCAAGGAGCATGGCATCGAGGTGAAGCTAAGCCAACCCGACGTTGGCCAGAACCTCCATGATCACATTTTGATGCCCACCGCCTGGAAGGTCAAGAACGTCTCCGAGGGTTGGGCCTACGAGTCGGACAACCCCCTGTTCAAGGAGCCTCAGTACGGCCTGGGCAACAAGATTGATTTCCTCGCCACAACTACCCTGCCCAAGGAAGGTCTCGCCGCTGCCATCGCGGAAGATGAGGGCATCGAGCCAGGCCCAGATCATCCCCTGCTCCGTCAGGACCGGGCACATGTCTCTCACTCGTTGCAGTACAACGGCGCTTCAACAGACGGCTCCGCTATCCTGATGCTGTCCATCGTTCTCATTGACACCTCGCGGGGTTCCGTGGGCATCTCGTCGGCGAACATTAGCGACTACCCTGTCATTGACCCCAACTACCTCAGCACGGCAGTCGACAGATACGCTGTGCGCGAAGCTCTCAAGTTTGACACCAGGCTTCTCGGAAGCGATCTCACGCCAGTTGGTCGTGACATCCTCGATGGCGAGTTGGCAGCTGATGCGCCACTTACGGTGGACTCTGCTGACGAGGCATTCGCTGCCCGGGCTCGGCAAGTGGCAGGGTACGTTTTCCGCTCGCTCGTCTTAATATAATATTTTCAAATTGACCTCTAAATAGTTCTTGCTTCCACCCGAGCGGGACTGCTGCCATGGGCAAGGTCGTCAATACTGACCTCAGTGTCAAGGACGTCGACGGTCTCTTCGTTGCAGATTCGTCCATCTTCCCAAGGTCTATTTCCGCCAACTTACAGGTTGCCATGTACGCCTTGGCGCTCCAGGTAGCTGATATCATTGGGGGTCACGAGAGCGAACGTTGATAGACGTGGGAGAATTTCCAGGGCCATAGATAGCGGCGAAAGCCCGTACTTGAATCAATCGATAGATGCTCTCCCACGATCATCTGACTTCTCTGCTTGGTGGACGCTGGCGGCGTCTGTATTGTTCTCGCCCTAAACAACGAAAGTGAGGGCAATGCATTGTTGTCGTATTTCAATTCGTTAAATGCCTCGGTTCAAGGCCTCTATACGTCATGGGTAGTCTGCGCTGTCGTCGCTGACCCTTAGGGAACAATTTTGCTTCTGAGTGTTTCTGTGTAACGTAACCCTTCGGGTCTTACAAGTGAAGTGAACCTCATAGTGACACGAAGCCAGCAGGTGAATGACACCACCAATCAACATACCTAGAATCAATGACATGGCTAGTGACACAAAGGATAGAAGAGACTGGGACACCTACAGCACCGAGGTGTGACAACTGTCGGCCGCCATGGAGGCCTTGTTACCTGGACGACCCCTCCTTCTGCCCCACTTTCATGTAGGCTCTATAACACACATTTTACGGGTTTCATCCATCAACCAACACTGGCCTGCTGGCGAAATGGCATCGCGTCAGATTTCGGCTATCTCCAAGTCATACTCTGAAGATTCTAGGTTCGATCCCTAGGTAGGTCGCGTTATCTTTTGCGTTTTTTCACTGACGCCCTCGCGATATTGATCTATGTCGCTATCATGGAGACAGATTGAATTGTTTGTCCATAAGTTTTATCTTTTGTGCTCCATGATAATGTCATTTCTACCTTTCGCCGTTTGTTACGGCCTTCTCAGAAGGATGCTTAATCGATAGCTGCTAGCGCTGCATTCTGGACATCAATCAGAATGATCCCGTCCATGCAGCCCGCAGCCAACCGATACCACCCCTTCCCACCCGTTACCACCCGCCGTCCTTATCTCCTTCAAGGCCTGCCCGCCAAAGACCCCTACACTCCACCACCTACCGAGATCGGGAGCACATCCGACGATACCCATTTTGCAGCACATCTCTCAACCACGCCTTTCGCAAACCCGTCATACACGCCTTTTCCCCAAAAGCCTCACCGCCGTCCCCCCTCCTTCAGCAGTGGCCGTACCACAGCGTCGGCACCGCTCCCGTCGACCGCGTTACCCCTCTCCTTACTTCACCCCTCACGACCTCTGGGCGGCCTTCCATTGCGAAGCGGGCGAGGTTCGCGACCCTCCTCTCTGAACCTTTTCCTTGGTGTTTTCTGGATAAACCACAGCTTTTACAACATGTCCGCCTCTTTGCCCGGCAGCCGCGAGCTACCCGCCTCCCAGTATGACCTCAGCACCTACTGGGGACGCGCACGACACAGCATGGGCCTGACCGACCCAAGGTACGAGTTCTCTCTCGCGCAACCCACCCCGCCACGGCGCGATGGCACAAGCCGTCTCTCTCACAGACCCAATGCTAACATGTCGCGATCTACAGCACCCTGCTCGTCGGCAGCACCGGTCTCGAGCAAGCCAAGTCCCTCCTCAGCGACTACAAGCAAGGAAAGATCCCGACGATGACGCCAGAGCTCTGGAAGGCCAAGAAGGTCGTCGACTCTACCCTCCACCCAGGTGCGACGAGCCCACGATCCCAATAACTCCCCCGCGCGCGGACTTGTTGCGCTCCGGCTAACACAGGCACACGGCCTCCAGACACCGGCGAACCGGTCCTCCTCCCCTTCCGCATGTCCGCTTTCGTCCTGACCAACTTGGTCGTCACGGCCGGCATGCTCCAGCCCGGACTCGGCGTGAGTCTCCATCTTCCCCCTGCCGCCCGGCACTTACACTCCGAGACCGATCTAACAACCCCGGTAGACAGCAGGAACAATCGCATGGCAAGTTGTCAACCAGTCCCTCAACGTCGCGATCAACTCCGCAAACGCGAACAAATCCTCCCCCCTGACCTGGCGCAAGCTCGGCGAGTCCTACGCCATGGCCGTCTCCGTCTCCTGCGGTGTCGCCGTCGGCCTCAACAAGCTCGTCCCCCGCCTCCGCTCCCTCTCCCCGGCGACCCGCACGACCCTGACCCGTCTCGTTCCCTTCGCCGCCGTGGCCTCCGCTGGTGCCCTCAACGTCCTTCTCATGCGCGGCGAGGAGATCCGCAAGGGCATTGACGTCTTCCCCGTGGTCTCGGACGAGGAGCGCAAGAAGAAGGAGGCGGAGGGCGGCGACGGCGCCCAGGTCCAGTCCCTCGGCCGCAGCAAGAAGGCTGCCACCATCGCCGTCGGCGAGACGGCCGCCAGCCGCGTCTTCAACTCCACGCCCATCATGGTCATCCCGCCCCTTGTCCTCGTCCGTCTGCAGCAGACCCAGTGGCTGAAGCAGCGCCCCCGCATGACGGTGCCCATCAACCTCGGTCTCATTCTGGTGACGAGCTACGCCGTCCTGCCTCTTGCCCTCGCCGTCTTCCCCCAGAAGGAGAGCATCAGCGTCGACAAGCTCGAGCCCGAGTTCCACGGCCGTGGCGGGGAGAACGGCATGGTGTGGTTCAACAGGGGTATCTAGACTACTTGCTATGCATCCAGACGGTTGTCGTGAAATACCGCACAAAGGCTCTGTCGGGGACCTGATCTTTCAACGTAAATCATTCTGAGCCGAGGGGAAGGTCTTGCCGAGCGTCTTATTGAAGCTCTTCTAGAGGTCTTCACATTCGTCAATCAGGGGGATCTCCGTCTCCAGAACAAGCGCACCTGGGAATCCGGTGTCAGATCGGATGTGTTAAGCGTTTCACGCCCCAAGTTCCTCCTTGGCACGGGAGCTCCGTCGATCTCACATCTGACTTTGCTCTGTACGCGGGAGGATGCCCATGGAGTGAGCTGTATAGAGATCATGCCTCATTTGAACGGGGCATCGTCATCTAGATCGTTCATCGTCGTCTAGATCGTCCAGCGGGCGAAAACGCCCTCGGCCATGCAAGGCCTGCTTACATACGCATGAGACTACGCTAGTTAGAGGGCATCGTAATAGCAGACCCCGGGTCATCCCGTTCTTGAAGCTGAACACAGGCTGAGCGCAAGGCGATGTGAAGATGTATGGGCTCTTGTAAACCACGTCGGCGTAGGTCGATCTTTGAATGTGTGAGGCGGGGTATGGATGTTGGCTTGGGAAGCGGCGCGCGCGAGGCTTAATAGTGACAGCTCGTATGGCGCAGCCAGGCGTCCTGCAGACTTCTGGACAGCTTCCTGGATGTGGAAAAGCCGCATGTAAGATTTCGAGATCTTGCGGGAGACACACAGAAAGACATGTGTAAAACCGTTTCAGCTGCTGACGCTTGTCTGCCCCTCGGGACGTCTTTTGTTCTTGCTGACGTCGACGCGGGTTACGTCTTGGTTCAGACGGTTTCTCGGTCCAGTAATAAACACTTGGAAATGTGTCCGACGGGGTAATCAGATGCCGCGACGACGACAGAGACACACAGAGAGAGATAGTTTGGTAACAACAATGAAATCATACGGGTGGGCAGCCGGTGCCACTAGCACACCACTACCTCAAGACTTGGGACGCTGCACTTGGCGTAAAGGGAATCGCCACCAGCCGAGCCGGCGAGGAGGGGTCAGCGGGGTTCAATATGTGCGTTGTAAAGGCTGGAGAAAGGGCGTTTGGCGGATAAGAAACCGATCGCACGTCCGCCCGCGACGGTACTTGACGAGGCGTGTCTTCCGCTCCTTCTAGTCTGTTCTCAGGACGGCCCGTGGATGGGCCCCCCGTTTGTGCCCCAACCAGAGACTATTTTGAGGTTACCTCGCTGCGCATTCAGAACGCCGGCTGCGGTGAGCTGCCCTGGCCTCAGGCGGGACGGTGCGTTGAATGCTTCAAAGGTGAGATAGATATGAAATGCCACAAGGAGCTAGTCATGACTACTGCCCACGACCTCTAGCAGGATCTTGTGCGGTATCATTGGTTGCGACTTTGCGTTTTACCTTTTCCCCCCATAGAGGTTTCTGTGATGCCCGTAGATCTGGACCTGGGCTGCTTCATTTGGCGACTGGCGACGGAAGTTCGGGTTCCCTTGGGGAATGTTACGGCTTGATGCTGCCGGTTGCAAGAAGTTGAGACCCGTGTGTCTGGACTCTGGACAGAATTCCGAGAGCTGAAGAATGGTACACCCGGGTAAGTTTTGGGCGGAGCACGCGAACGACAGGCTGTGACATAAGCACGGATCGAGCTGCAGAAACAGAAAAGGACACTGGATGGCCCGGCGGACTGTCTCCCCTCAACAGACTGAAACTTCGCAGCCCTCAGTCGGGGTGGCATATGGCCATGATGAATCTCGACCTGTGAAGCAGGGGCGGAGATAGCCAGGCTCGCCCTCGATACTCGCGAGACCGGGTCGGGTACGATTGCTTGTCATAGAGTGTGATGGTGCCAATGTTGAATAAGGAAGGCCGTTGTTTGGCAGCGCCAATGTTGACAACAACGAATAATAGTCAAGCAACCCCAACTTATTCCAGGCTTTAATGAGGGGGAAATATAGGTAGGTTCTTCTAGGCTTCCCATCACCAATGTTTCGCAGCGAGGCACGGTATCTGGGCCTATGCCTGTCTGGTCTCGGTTGCCACGGATTCGATGTCCTGGAGTCATGCACGCACTTTACGCCACGTACCGAATGGGGACCTTTGCAGAGGCCGTGAGCAAACGTCGCCGCGGTTGCGGGTCACTCTCGGATGCCCCTCGATCTTGCGAGCACAAAGATGTTGACTCTTCGGCCAGCAGATTCACCATTACAAGAACGGTCTAACGGTGGTCGACGGAAGAGCAGATTGTATCGCCGTGCAACTTTGGCGTGACGAGAATTGTGACTTGTGACTTGTGGATGGTGGAGCAGTGGGCAGCAAATGCACGCAGGCATGTCGATAGTTGAGAGGGAGGGGCTGGCTGATGACTGAACCGGCCGGAGCGTGTCCGGTTCCCTGTCTTATGGGGCAGATGGCACAGTGAGAAAAAGCGTGTTTGCGTGTTGTTGTCTTGTCCCATGAGGGTCGATTTGGTCGAGTACGTCTTTCTTTTTCCCTTTGGCTCAAAGTCGTGATGGCTGCTACCCTTCGCCTCTTCTCCTCCACCGCGTCGCGAACTGCATCTGTGGTTGGCTGGTGGAGGTGAGGACAGGGCTCCATTGGCGCATCCTTAGACGGGAGACAGGGATCTAGACGCTAGAAGATGGTGCTTGGAGATGCGGCGGCGAGTGCGCTGTGCGTTTGTGCACCGGGGGTTGCTGGAGAGAAGACGACGGGATCAGATCAAGAACAACTTTCCGTAGGGATGTCGAAGACCAGAACAGCCTGTGCTGGGCCATTGAACGCTTCCATCGTCGCAGCCCATGCTTAATCTGTTCTTGTCGAACGTCGTTGGTGCGGAATGGTGTTTCTTTAGCTTTTTCGAATGCGATCAGATCTTGGCCGACTGCCTGGAATGTGTGGATCATGCTTTGGGGCTTGTTTGGGGTGTTGAACTGGAGCCCGCCAACGCTGTTCGCCAACGACTGCCACGAGGCAACGAAGCAGTAGGGCAAGGCGATGCATTGCCAGGGCACGCAAGCCTGCGGGGAACGGAGAGGCCACCGAAATATTCACTCGAGGCGAAGACGTGTATCCGCGGCGTAAAGTTTGCGAGAAACAAGGGTTCTCTCCCATTCGCAGCCCCATCGTGTATGTGCTTCTTTGACGCTTCTGACGTATTGCAGCGTGGGACAGATATGGGATTTCTGGGAAGTCAGTGTGGTCACTGGGGCGTCGTCGCCCAGGAGCATCCGCAAGGTACAACAGGTACCTCATTACGCAGCACCGGCGCCGTCAGGGCTCGCCTTTGTCAGCACTCAGCAGCTGAACCCGACGTGAGGGATGCCAGTCTGGCTGCTCAGTGCCTCCGCTGTAATGCCTGTCGTGGAGCGGTAGCACTGGGGCCGGTTGACGGTTGACGGGGACCCAACCGTCCATCCATCACAGAGGGATCCATCACCCATCCATTCTTCCGCCCATCCATCCACTCAGTTTCGTCATTCAAGTCTTCGTGTTCAGACCAGACTGGACTGGATCAGGCCAGGCGAGGCCAAGCAGTCTAACCTACGGTGGTAGACAAACGTGAGATTGTTCACACCAAGCGGCGGTGCGTGCTCCCGTTGCATGATGGAACAGTCTGCACATAGGCAGAGGCAAGAGGCGATTGCTGAGTGATGAAAGGCAGGGCGCGAGGTGACTCCGGGAGAGACGACCGTCCAGGCCAGCGGGACGCTGAGCCCATACGGACGATTGTCGGGGAGGAAGATTGGCAGGCGTGAGGTTGGGGTGGAGGGCAGTCTGCAAAGCGACCCGCTGAGTGCGTAAAGTGGGTGAGGAGGAACTCGAGAAAGGCCTTGGACTGGCGACGGCGATTGGGAGCCGTCCCCGGCCGGCGGTTTGGCGTGTCTTGATTTCGCGAACGTGACAAGGCTTGGGGCCCTTGAACAAAGTCAGAAGGTAAACTTGTAAAGTATCCGTAGAGCAGAGAGGGCCCCGGGTGCTCCACAATTGGGGTTTCCTCTGCTGGGGACGGTCGATTTTTAGAGATGGTGACCGCCGTGACACTAGACGGGGCATCGTGTGAAGGGTGAGACATTTAGGCGTGAGGCATGCCATGCTACTCTGCCAAAGGCACAGAGCGTCAGAGGGAGGTTGAGGCCAGGATGCCACGGTGAGAATTCCTCAAGCTCGGGTCGTGGGACGGGGCCAAAGGCTGATGATGGTGAGGCGGTTCTGGCTTTGACTGGTGGTGTGTTTTCGGGATGGAAAGGGAAAGCGCGCTGCAGTGACGTTCGGTTCGAGTCGAGGGCGCTGCTGGACGATGGCCGTTGCGGGGATGTGTGTCGGGGAGGATATCAGCACGGTGTAACTGTACAAGGAAGCCGGGTATGTCACAGTGCCCCGGATACCTCCAAACTGTTCTGTCAGCCACAGTGCCTAACGCAGCCAGAATCCGGCCAAGCGGACTGCACCAGTGCCGCTTCCTTCGTGCGTCTTCCCGGCGGTCCTCTGCTAGCGCAGCTGCCATGCCACTGGACTGGCCGCCCTTCTCGATGCTTTCCCTCGTGGATAGCGGAATTGGATGTCTTTTGTCACCGGCTCCCACGGGGGACAGGCACGCAGACAGTGGTTGTGAAAAAGGAGACAAGACAGCGGACTGATTCGAGTCCTGAAAACGGTCAGAAACACGGCGACCCCCAAAAGGAAGGACCCAGGTACGGATCCCAGGCATCTACACGTGTAAGGGAAGATACGACGCAGCAAATGGCCAAAAATGAACTGCAGGCTGGCATCACTGACAGGGCTTACGAACCTGGTCCCCGCCGGATCTACAGTGGAGGGGAGGCTAAAGCACGGAAACACTTCCCTCGGAGGCACCCAAAACACCAGAGGCACTGTAGCTGCAGCTCCAGCAATTTGGAAGTGAGAAACCCGACATGAACGCGACAACGGAACGCCTCAACCTTGTCGCTTAGCCCTCGGGGACCCGTACCGTATGGGGCTCACTGCGCCTGTACCCAAATGACCAAATCACACTGGAAGCCCCTCAGAATTCGTGTCCATAGGTAGATTTCACTGACGAGTCTCCCTCACTCATGGATGGGTGATGGATGAGGTGCTTCTGATGCACTGCGCTGCACTGCGCGCTGCACCGCTCCCGCTGCGTCAGGAACTTTCCCTCCTGGCGCTCGGGCCCGATACTTATCGGCTCGTCGAATCTGCAGCCAGACACAAGTACCTGCCTTAGGTAAGGTACGTCGAATGTCAGTACCTCTCGGTTTCTGCGTTGCATTGCCGTGCCTTGCGCTTCGCCTCGACTGCCTTCGCGACTGACCTGCCCTGGGCTGCCCAGGTTGCCGTCTCTTCACCTCAGGCAAACGCCAAAGACCGGGCAGACTGCGCCAGCGCCAGCACCAGCACTAGGTAGAACCACTGAACCAGCGCGACCTTGCACCCACCTTCGTCGGCGATATCGACTCTACGTGATTTTATGCCGTTCATCTTCATAGACTCCAAGACACGGACTCGACTCAAAATTAAACAAGTACTTTCCTTCATTCGTGACCATCCATTGCCTTCCAGCTTCGGACCTCGAGTGGGCTTTACTGGACCCGCGAAATAACGAAATTTGTTTCCCTCGGACCTTTTGGTCTGCTTTGGATCTTCGTCCACCCTCGACATCCCCCAAAGAAGACGCCGGCTCGCACATCCACCAACACCAAGACCGGTACCTCGCAGCGACACCAAAAACCTCATCACCGCAAAGTACCTTTTGCTCGCGCTCACCTCATCCTCCCTCCCCTCGTCCACTTCCACTTCCAATCCCGCTTCCAGACGCACACACACACACACACACACACACACACACACACACACGGCGGTACACCTCCTTCGCGTCCGCAGGTCCACGCCAACGCCAGCGCCGACTCCCACGCCCTCGTCTTTTGGTCCTCCAGTCGTCGGCGGTCGCCCATACTCGTGGGCGCAGACTACCAATCCAACCGTACCCACATTTGGTCGCCTCCTCCCGTCAGGGCCCTCCGCCAACCTACACCCACGGTCCACGGACAAGCCAGCTACCGGCCGCCATCCCTCGGAACCTCGTCACTTTTGACCACAACGACCGCAGACTGCTTGTTTTTCTCTCAGCTCTTGCCTCCTTCCTCTCCATTCTTCCTTCATTCACCTTTGTCTCTCTCACCATCCTCGACGATACCATCGTTTGCTTCGATGTAGCACATCACTTTCCCCCGAACCGAATACCCTCGATACCATCAAAACTCAACGTTACCTTTCGACCTGCACCCTACTAGCCACAGGTCGTGCACGACTCGGGAAACATAGGCCGAAGACCCTTGGAGCCCTTTCCTGGCTTAGCGGTACCGCAGCAGACGCAGACGCAGACGCAGACGCCGACCCCCCAGCAGAGACGCACGCTGCTCTTTGCCCAGCACCCGGTAGTGTCCTCTCAGCCAGTCTCCGCAGGCTCAGTACTCTACCCCCAAGAAACCCCAATAACCAGGGCACTGTGATGAGCACTGCTCACTGAGTCCCTCCATCGTCCGCTTTCTTTCATCCCCCAAAAATTGCCTTGGGCGACCAGAACAGCCTCCACTGTTTGGATTTGAGAGTCCCCCAGCCCGGGCACGTACCAAGCATCCAACAACGCCCAGCACCAACACCCACCCACACACACACACACACACACCCGCCGGCAACAGAGAAGGCACTGCGTGCGAAACACCACCCTCTCTCTCTTGCCTTTCCCTCGACCGTCAACCTTCTTTCCTCGCCCATCGCTCCTTCCCCTAGGTCAATCTCACGACACCGGGACCACCAAAGGAGAAACATGTCGACTCCGACTACGGCTACAGCGACATTACCTCCTCACTCGCACTACCACCATCCTCATTATCCGTATTCTCACCAGCCGTACCAGGCGTCAACCGCTACGGGCTCTTCGTACCGTCAGCCGGCGAACCCAATCCTCCCCACTTCCTCCTCAACGGCGACGACGAGGTTGCCTCCTGCCTACACCAGCCATTCCGGCGTCTCCTATACGACCTCCTCGTCTGCGAGTCACGCCGGCTTAAATGGCCTAGGTCTGTCAGCCTCGTCTGCTACTTCGAGGATCAACTACGACGCTTCGAGTCCCGACGCGAACTACTCGGTCACAGCAATGCCTACCACACACGCCCAATCCTCCCAGTCCTCCTCCGGTCGCAAACGAAGACGATCCCAGGGACCCGACTGGAACAAGTTTTATCAAAATGGTCTGCCCAAAGAGGTGATCGTCATTGACGATACCCCCGAACCGGAGCAGGGCAAGGCGACCGGCAACGGTGTAAGGGTCGTCTCTAACGGCAGCGTCAATGGCATCACCACCAACGGTGCATCCAGCACACGTCCTGTTCCTAAGAAGCGAAAGCGAGACAACGAGCCCCAGCCGTACGATCCTGTTTACCACAATAAATACGCTGGGTCTCACACAACCACTCCCCATCACAACGGAACCCCGAGTGGCTCTACCATTTCCACCGACCGGACGACGACCTCCGCCATTCACACAACCGCTGCCACCTCCTTGTCCTCAAACGGCCAGGAGTACTACGACGCCCAACCAGGACAGAAGAGAAAGCGAACTCGACAGCAGATTGCTCAAGAGGCAAAGAAGCGCGAGGTTGAGCTCTCGGACCCATTTTCCAGTTACAAGCCTCCTCCCTACCCTCCCAAGAAGGCCCAGGAAGTGCACGTTAAGGTCGTGCATGACGTGAGTGACTGCTGCCCCCCAACCATGACCACACACGGTGCTAACCTGAACACAGCATGCCTACAACAAAAATGCAAAGGTCGACGACGACGATGGTCACTACATCGTGGTTCCCGATGCAGACCTGACCGACAGATGTAAGACTTTTCCTGGCCACTTTATTGAGTCTGCCACTAACATCGTGTTTAGACCAAATGGTGAAACTGCTCGGCCAGGGCACCTTCGGCAAGGTCGTGCAAGCCCGAGACAGAAAGAGGAACAAGGCTGTCGCCATCAAGATCATTCGCTCAGTGCAAAAGTACCGAGATGCTTCGCGCATAGAACTCCGAGTCTTGGAAACACTGCGGCAAAATGATGGCGACAACCGCAATCGTTGCATCCACCTGAAGGATTGCTTCGACTACCGCGGCCACATCTGCATCGTCATGGATCTGCTGGGACAGAGCGTCTTTGACTTCCTTAAGAGCAACAGCTTTGTGCCCTTCCCTAACAGTCAGATCCAAAGCTTCGCTCGGCAGCTCTTTACCAGCGTTGCATGTGAGTATATTCCTACCGTTCAACAGCCACGGAGCCAGTTGCTGATCTGTTTTCCAGTCCTTCATGATCTCAACCTTATTCACACCGACCTGAAGCCTGAGAACATCCTTCTGTGTGACAGCGCTTATCAGACATTCACGTACAACCGAAAGATACCATCATCATCCCAAACTGTCAACCGCCAGGCCAACCAGCGAAGGGTGTTGCTCGACACTGAGATTAGATTGATCGACTTCGGCTCAGCCACCTTCCAGGACGAATACCACAGCTCGGTGGTCTCGACACGACATTATCGGGCGCCCGAGATCATCCTAGGCCTTGGGTGGTCGTTCCCCTGCGACATCTGGAGCATTGGCTGTATCCTTGTGGAATTCTTCACCGGCGACGCTCTCTTCCAGACGCACGATAATCTCGAGCATCTGGCAATGATGGAGATGGTTGTCGGCCACAGAATCGACAGCAGCCTCGTCCAGGCGGTCAACAAGATGGCTACCAGGAGTGGTGGAAATCCTGCTTCCAAGTAGGTCTGCAACATCGTCGACGTCGAACGCTCGCTAACCTCCCCGTCTTTAGGTACTTCAAAAGACTCAAGCTCGACTACCCCACAGCAGAGACAACACGTGCATCCAAGAGATTTGTAAAGGCGATGAAGCGTCTCGAGGTTGGACAACCCCTCCTACACCAGATTCGACAACGGCAGACTAACACGAACCAGGACATCATCCCATCGAACACTACTTACTTTAAGAACTTCTTGGATCTTCTGCGGAAGATCTTCGTCTACGATCCCCAACACCGCATTACCGCGAAGCAGGCGCTGCAGCATCCCTGGTTCAAGGAGCCAGCAACGCCGGATGATGGCACCGAGGCTGCCAAGATTCGACTGGAGCGGATGAGATCGGACGATTCTCACAGGATACACGCATGATTTTCCTTGGGTATACACAGCTTCTTTCAAACCCTTACGTCTATAACGAACAAAGTCGAGCATGATATGGGAGTTGGCCGGTTTGATATCAGGTCTGTACGATGTGGGATGGACCAGGGATTCGGCGCTCGTGCAACTTGATTTATCGGCATCGGTCTCGATCGGAAGAGGCCGGCCTCGTCCTGCCTCTAGTGGCAGGCTTGATGGAACATAGGGCATGGGGGAGACTTTTATTATTTTTGGGTTGGATAGGGGGTCCACGCTCGAAACAACACGATTGAGTAAATCAGGAGCGGCCGACCCGTGCGCGGATTAAGCGTTGCTTAGTAGAGACGTCTCATGAGTGAGCGTGCCTTATCGCCAGGCCCAATAGAGCGATTCTCCTCACCACGGCAGCCTTGCACGGCTCGCCACTTTGCTGGTTCTATCTCGGTTTGACACTAGGAATTGCTTGACGGCAGATAGCATTTCGGTGCCGATATTGTGTGGTCTTCATTTCGTAAGTTGCGCATTTGGGATTACGTCCCCATTTTAGGTTTGTTGCTTACGTCTTTCTAGATCCACCTTGGTTGTTGCATGATTCGTTTCTCCTTTGATATACGCTGCTGCATGCAGACCGCCAACCCGGGCACACGTGACCATTTGCAGATGTCGCAGAGGCGACCAACTCTCGGCCCAAGGCAGTCCAAAAGATGAAGTTCATGTGTGCGACGCGGCCTGAATCCCGGCCACGGCCGATCTTTGGGCCCAGAGTCCTCTGGTCATCTTCTCGGCTGTGTTTGAATAATGATCTTAACCAACAAAGATTATCGGCAAAGATGTTTGGTTCTTACTTCAGTCAACAGGGTCGTTCTTTCTTCCGGGGCTCGTGGCTCTTTGTTCAACGACACAACTTACCAGATTGTTCTCATTGTCGACGACCAAGGAAGCGTTCGGGGGCTTCTAAGTACCAAGTATTTCCACCGAGGACGAATGTTGGCACTGCGGTCGTTATAGAAAGGGTCCATCCCCGGCATGAAGACACCTCAATTCAGTCTGGTATAAACACAGAATTACCAACGAGACCACCTCCTATATCGCCATTTCTTGAACGAGTCGATTTTCGAGAACACAGCAGAGATCTTGCCATCTAAACAACAGACTTCCACCGATATGTCAATCACTCTCATTGATGAGCTGACAGACAGCAGCATCAAAAAGCTTGCGCGTTATCTCTACTTGCCGCCAAATTACAGCATCGCCAATCCACCGGATGAATGGTTCAGAGAGCAAGAGGCAAAGCTCAGTCAGCTTCCAAAGGTGATGCTACGTCCCAAGACGAACTCACTGAATGTGATAGATATGATGAAGCGCGGACTCATGAACGTTACCGCTAGGCAGTCGCTTCCCTTCGTCCCAGACGCAGCGATGCTCTGCCCCACACACAAGGCCCTGAACCCTTGGCGTATGCGCTGCCTCTTCGCTCTGCTTGCTTCCGAAGTTACAGACAAATTTGAGCGGATGCGCCGGTTGGTCCGAAACAAGTCTGATCTCGCCCAAGAACCTGACTACCAGGAGTATGTCCGTCGCGTCACCAGCATCCAGGGTCTGTGGATGGACCGCGCCACGTTCGAGCAGTTGTACGGTTACCCGCCTGTCAAGACGGAAAGGGTGCGATCGCAGTGCGAGGCGTGCATGTGTGCCGTCGTCGGCGGCGATACGCGTCTGCTGGTTGACCTCCGCGCGCATCTGCTCTCTCGTGCTGGTTCATACCAGCCGGTCTTCCTTCGTGTGGTCAACGCCTGGATTGATGCCTTTGAGCAGGGTGCCGGTGGCCTTCATGCTGAGAGCGCGTTGCTCGGAGAGAAGCTGCGCGCAATCCGTCGCGAGATTGGTGTCCGGCGATATGAACGTCGAGAGCGTGCCCGACGAGCTGGGAAGAGTATTCCATACTCCAAGGCAAAGCGCGATGATAATTCGAGTGCGAGTCTTCCGCCGAAGACCGAATGGGGCTCATCTGGACGGCCTTCGACGGCGTCAGGACCGGCCAGGGGCTATGATAGCCGACACGGACAGCATACTCCGGAGACGTCACACCCGCGGTGCGACCACTCCTCGCGCGTGTCCGGCAACACTCAGAGTCCCCGCCAGAACCCATTCGAAGACGATTTTGAAGATGACGAAGTGAACGAGGGCGACGAGACTAACGCAGGAAACGCGTTTTGGCAAGACGAGATGAATAACTACTATGAGCGTCAGGCTGCGCAAAACGGTGGACGATCTTTCGATAGAGCATCAATACACCCCGGACTCTTCGGGCGCGAGTCTCGCGAGGTTCTTCAGCACGCTCCTGAGCCGTCGCAGTCGAGAAAAGAGACAACTCTTCCTCAGCAGACGTCTGCCTTAGCCACGCCAAGAGACAGTGCACGCAACTCTAGGCATTCAGCCCACGCACCACCCCCGACTTCCAGCTCGAGACACCAATCCGATGCCGCTCGACACTCTTACCCCAGAGATGCTCCAGAGAGAACGTCTGTACGCAACCCCGATCAGTCTGCCCGTCAACCACCTACACCATCCCAAGATACACGCGTGCCGAGAATCCCCACCACCTACCATTCCGCCGACTACCGACCAGGCGATTTCCGTAGACCAACCACCCCATCTGTCGGCACCTCCGAGCACCAAAAGCAAACCAGATTGAGCGCCAATCGCATGGAAACCCTGGGGCAGAATGCCGTTCCCCAGCAGGCGCCGTCCCTCCATCGTCGGCCTTCGACGACGTCAACATCCTCGGTCCCGGCCTCGATGGTCCAGCGAGAATCCCGGGCTCGTGCGGAGCTTCAGGAGATTGCGAATACCCTCGGAAGAGAGAATAATCGGGCTCATGGCAGTAGCAGCTCGGCAAGTCCAGCAAACCAACGATCCGCCCGCAGTACTAACCATTCCAGCACCCGCGCAAGCGAAGCAGTGAGTTCCCCCTCTTCCCGTCGCGTGAATAACCCCGTGACACAGGATGTAACAGCGGCAGGAGTCCACCGGCCTCCGGCGCCCGTTTCGACTGTTCGCAAGCCTCAGGAAGCGGTGAGCGGCGCGGCCAGCACGGCGCGTAAAGCATGGGAGGCTAGGTTTGAAGCGGAGGGTTTGAACGGGTCCAGCGGCGGTTCCAGCGGCGGTCGCGGGCCAGGAAGTAGAAGCAGCTGGTCGTCCACAGTAGAGTCCCGCCGCACTTCTGTTTCTCATCCGGCAACAGTGTCTTCTGGACAGTCTAGACGTGAAGATGCGGTGTCTTCCTCGTCGACGCCCCCCTCGGAACATGCCCGCCCGCCCCCGGCGAATCAAGATCATCTCTGGAGCCAGATCATGGGCGGCTTCCGGAACGGGCATGATAGGTATGCCGATGATGCCCAGACTGTGATATATGGGGATTCGCAGCGGTAGGTTATTTCATCAATCGTGTAGGATTTGCGCATTTTGATTGATAGGATTAGCACAGCGGCGAGCACTATGGTAGGTCTACGAGAGTGCACGTCTTCTGTTTCCCATTTTTAGACATCTCTACTCTCCGTTTTGTCACTGGCATCGGAGACTGAAAACAAAAACTTTTGAGCTATCTACCTAGAGACCAGTGACATTCCAAGGTTTTCTAAGGTCCGGATCTGTCGGCCACCCATACTGGCATTGAGGAGTCCCAACCTTTGCACGAAGGAGCAAAACCAAGCTTCCCATGACCAGCAAACCCTTCCCTTCTCCCCAGACGGTCATTGATCCGGTCCAATTCCACAACTCTGGCAACGTTACGTCTTCCCTCGGGTACCCTGACAAATATTATGAGGCTCAAGACACGGACTGAAAAACTTGAAAAGGAAAAGACAGAGGAGAAAGATTCGGAGGCGGCTCTCTCGAACAGTTGCGTGGGTCTGATGATTGAAATCTTCAGACAATGCACTTCGCGGTACTCCGGGGCCTCTCGATTGCTTGCGGTAGAGGGTTTGCCCCCGCAACCCGTGCCATTCTCATGATTCTCGAGAGATTCGTTGACTCGGCGTCAGCAAACTCATTCGGTATTGCACATTCTTGTTGTCATTCTTGTGGCCACCGTTCATGGGTGACGCTGCGACAAAGTCAGTAAGTTGCAACCACAATAAGCGAAGAAAATCTTACATCTGTGACATTTCTAACTCTCAGCGTGAGCTGCGTCGTAGACCTCTCTCTCATAGCCTCAAGTAGACGCATTCTAGACGTTCTAGTATGTATCATCACTCTCGTAGTCGGGGCCGTTGGGGAATTCGACTCGCGGGCAGGAGTCCGCAACCTTGACGGGCGAGTGAGGCTTGCCAGGGTAGTCATAAGAGCACTCAGATTCGGCGTAGAATGTGCGTCCGTTGCCGGCGTTCTTAGCCCAGTGTACCCAGACAGCTTGATCGTACCAGTCGATACCATTCGGCTTCTCGACCTTGTAGACCTGGTTGAGCATTCCAGAGGGTTCAAACTGGAACGATTTCATAAATTTGCTCATCCACTGATGCTTGTCGTCCCTGCCTTGGACCATAGCATGCATGACAATGCCTGCCGTTTGTTAGTTGGGTGACATCCAGCAGATATATGAGAAACTCACGGTGAATAGGCTTGAAGTCGGGCCGATGGAATCCATCATCGACAGCGTCGGGGTCACGCCACTCGTACTGAGCATGACCGTGAAACATCAAAGATGTCTGAGAAAGCAGTCGGTGGAGCAAGGCGCTGCCAACACCGTTGCGGCGATGATCAGGGTGAACAAAAACAACCACCTTCGCGGTGTCTGCAGCGGCGCCCGTGGTCAAGCTAATACCCTTCTCATACGGAGCAAGGAACCCAAATCCGCAGATGGTCGCATTATCATTCTTGGGCTGGTTTTCCAGCAGATGTTGGAACTGCTGCATATACTGGCGATGGGCAGCACGGGAGGGCCAGTTCTTGGGATCGCGGAGGTCGACGCTCGTCTGAGTTGCGACGACGAAGGGCAGCTTCTCCTGAAAACACTCTCTCAAAATGGACTCGAAATGTTGCGTCGAGACGTTGGTCGAGTCGGCAAGAGGCTCCTGGGCCGTGACGGAGAGGTTGTACGTCTTGGCGCAGCCATTGGCGTCACTCGGTGAGGCGGGACGGAGAGTGTAGTCGGTAAGAGGCTGCACCTTGTGCTTCTCTGCCTCCTTGGGCTGGGGCAAGCGGCCAACGGCTTGGTCTTGAATCTGCTTGACCGTCTTTCTGGCTCGGTTCTTGATGCGCTCCTGTTCCTGTCGCTTCATGATCTTGGCACGAACATCAATCTCTTTGTATACCAGTACATTGCTGGTCATTCCTCGACGGCGATGGATCCAGTTCTGGGACATCTTGCCCTCCTCGTCGCAGTCGATCATTGTGTTGGGCTGCTTGACTTCTTCCATCACATCTCCGGTCTCGGGATCGATACCGAACTCGTACTCCCAGTCGTCGCGAGCGCAGTCTGACAGTGAAAATATGATACCTGTAGGGAGATCTTGGATCCATTGCTCAACGATGGGACTGGGTGTGAACGGCGCAACGCGTGAAGAAACACTTCCATCGTTCGAAGATTCGTCGTCAGCACTAACATCCCAGGAAGACCGGCTGTTGCTTGACTCCCGTCCGGTGTGATGTTCTCCATTGGGGATTGACTGCAAGGCACTCTGGGTGAGCTGAGCACGATCGACTTCCTCGTTAAACACGCGCGTGATAGGCGCGGTGGGACGACCGAAAGCCGAAGGGCCACGGGAGTAGTCAGAGTAAGCCATTTCGGAGTCGGTGTGCAGCGAGCTGCCTCTCTGTTGCGTGTTGCTTGTAGTGGAATTCGCCTCCTCCTGCAAATCTTGCTTCTCAGTCTGTCCTGCCAGGAAGTAGCGATCGTGATCTCTGGTAAGCACGAAGTCGCTGCCGTAGCTGAAATCGCGATTCTTTTGCGGAATAGGCTCCGGTGATTCAGGACTTGACGGGATCTTGCTGGCAGGTGAGGTAGGGCTTTTCCGGTCGGGAAGAGGAAGATTCTTGTCCCAGCGGATGGAAGTTCGCTGGCTAGGTTCGTTTACCTTAGGGCCAGGGCTTCTCGGGATGGGAAAATAGAGGGAAGGAATGCCAGGGATTCGAGGCTTCTCGTTGGGGCTGTCTTCAACCGGCAGCTGCATCGGGGAGGAAGTCGCAGTGGGGCAGGGCATGCTGGTCGGGGAAGGTATACTGCCTGCAGAGAAGGAGCTGATGATGGCGCGAGGGTAAGGGCTGCCCTGGCGGCGACGACGAGTGTTCTCATCTGGGGCTCTGCCTCGGCCACCGCGCTCTTGATCTGCCTCAGTCATTGTAGTGACTTCTTGGTTTTATCTCAAACGAGTAGACGGTGTGGTTGAGACAGAGAAACCAAGCACCTTCAGGGCTGGTAGTTGTCTGTTGTGAGATCAGTATAAAGGATCCAACAAAAGATTTTTAGGTTGAGCAATTGTTGCTGCTCACACTTACAGGCTGGCTTGAATGAAAGGGGTGTTAAGGAAGGAAGACCAAGATCTCACTGCTTTGCCTGTCGGCTGTGAAGTTCTTGAGAGGGAAAGAGGAGGATGGGTCGCGTGTTTGGGTGTTTTTGACCAAAAAAAAAAGGGCAGCGCGACAACCTGTAGTAAAGGAAATCAGATGCCTCTGGCGCGACTGTGAACTTGGGCAGTAGGAAAAGTCAGGGCAGTGCCTTGACTTGTCTCACTGCTACTGGTGTTGTAGCCAAGTTTCACAAAATCTGTTGTGGTGTGGGAGAAGGAGGAGAGCCAGGTGGGTGGGGATGGGGAGGGTAAGAAGAAGAGGAAAAGGAAACGAACGGGTGATCTGGCGCAAAGTGTGGGAGAGTTCTCTGATATCAAAGGCAGGAGCAGCTGCTTTTTTAGGGAAGGTGCCTTCCCATCAGATAGGGTTGGTCTTCTCGACTCTGGAAGAAAGATTCGATCCAGGCTTCGGAACGCAAAGACGCTAAAAATATTCTAGGTGACTTTGAAGGAGTTGAGTTTGAGCATCTTCATCGATTTATGTATATTTCACTTGTCTTTGACTTAACATTTAGATAATAAATTCCAGAACTTAACAGTTCAACTTACTAGAAGTACGTTCGGTATTATCCGATTCGAAAAGATATTTCTATCATAGACGAGGACGAAAATCAGCTTCAAGTGTAGTTGTTGGAGTGGTCGGTGTACTCGGTGAGACGCCAATGAACTGCCACTCACCGAAGCCAGACCGAGACCGCATGCCCGATGGTGTCACGTGCCCAGCTTGGTCCAGTCAGGCGCCCGAATTAGAGCAGTCTGCATCGGTCAACGTGAATAATGCAAGGAGCAGCATTACGATAGACAAATCAAGAATCTTGCAGACGCCCATTTCAGATACCTTATACCACAGACCATCACGCCTATCTTAAAATGCTGTCCATCTTGCGAAAAGCCCGGGTAAAGGACAAGGAAATGCGAATCCTGATGCTGTCAGTCTGCGAGTGCGCAACACTTGGCCGACCCCGCTGACAGACTCACCAGAGGTCTTGACAATGCGGGCAAAACAACGATTGTCAAGAAGATCATGGGAGAGGATGTCAACACGGTGAGCCCAACATTGGGTTTCATCATCAAGACTATCGACTACGATGGGTGCGTTGAGCGTCCTCCACTTCCCAGTGCTGCTGATTGACACCGCTCAGATACAAACTGAACATCTGTGGGTGATTCTCTCATACGGGTGACCAGCCCTCTGACCGTAGCAGGGGACGTTGGCGGCCAGAAGACGCTGCGATCATACTGGCGGAACTATTTTGAGAAGACAGACGCCTTGATCTGGGTCGTCGACGCCACAGATCGGCTGAGAATCCAGGATTGCATGGAGGAACTGCATGGGCTTTTGCAAGAAGAGGTCTGTTGGATGCAGACCCCTTCTCTCGATAGGGCTGACATGGATAACAGCGGCTCTCGGGAGCCAGTCTCCTGGTTTTTGCGAACAAAACGGATGTGAACGGATGCATGGATGAGCAGGAAATACTCGATGTACGTCCCGGTCACCCCTGGCGACCCGAGGCTGACACGCTGACCTTTTCTCAGGGGTTACGACTAGAAGCCATCAGAACGCATCGCTGGCACATCCTGCGATGTAGCGCCATGACAGGCACCAACCTCAAGGAGGGCCTGGCATGGGTTGTGGAAGACGCAAAAAAGAGGCTATTTCTGTACTAAGGGGCTTGCTTCCCGCTGTTATCGACAAGCGAACATCATGGACATGGAGCAGAAAGGGAGGCTCCGCGGTTGACGACAATCGAGGATGTCCCGGCAGTCAGCACAGCTAGCTGCCGAGCGCGCCGTTGGAGGCTGGGATGAGCTGGCAGAAACCAGCATGAAGTCCCTTAGGTCAAAAGGGGTATGGCAGGGCATGACAATGTGTTCTGGAAGCCTGGTCCCACGACATACCGGATCCGATGGGGTGTTACGGCTCGGAAGTCAGGATCGAGGTTGTGTAATGGGTCGCAGATAGATGGATGACCCGGAGGTTGAAATGCAGCGCATCCACGCGGTGAAAAGGTGAAAAGGGGACTGCTATTATCATTGGAAGCCAACGTAAGCTGAGGCTGAAAGCTAAGACCGGAAGCTTGTCGGATTTCTTTGCGTCTTACAACCTGGTGGCTATTGCTTAAAATTGGGCCTCCGCTGGCCCGATGATGCCCGAAAGATTGCTGCTTGGTGCCTCAGCAGTGCCGAAGAACTTGCCAGCTGTTGGGCACGCGACGAACAACGCTGTTCGTGCCTTCAGCACCGTTGGACGGCTGGAATAGCAGAGGGATTGTGTTGAATGCCAGGACATCCCTCCATGAAATCATGGTTTGAAACGACGTGATTGAAACGCTCCCGCTGGCCAGTGAGGTGCTTGAACGGCGAAATTGGTGCGGCCCCAAGTCAAGGGATCTTAGGTACGAGCGATATCCCAATGTGAGACAGGGGTTGCAAGTGTGGAGAAGCCAATGGTCCGAGCGCCCAGTCTTTGCCTGAGGTAAAGAAAGACGGGTACGTACCTCTTTTACGAGCTTCCTTTGTGTGTTTTGTTGTTTTTCATCGAGTTCCGTGGCTGCGCTGAGCCGACTTGGGCTGGCTGAGCCGAGCTGAGCTGGATCTTGGTGCAGCTGGATGAGCCGTTACTGAGAGGGTTGTACTTCTTTCTACCTGTGGTTATTCAGAACGTTGGATGAGATGGACGAGAAGCAGCTCTGAGAGATTGGTCTTTTAGCGCTGAGACTTGGGGAAATCAACACGGACGATGGGCCCAACGTCTGTTCCCAACTCTGTGAAATTGTTTGGGGTGCTGGGCTGTCATCTGACCAGTGCCTGACGGTACAGTCTTCGCAGCCAAGGCTAGACCAAGGACAGGGCAAAAGTATTCGGCGGACGTAGCATTCGTTCTCATATGTGTGTCCCTGACCAGACTGCGCAGGTAGGTAAGGTAGGTAAGGTAGGTAGCTAGGGCCCCCAAGGCAGAAAGGTCGGGTCGCCAACGCGGGATGCAACAGTCGTTCGCATCGGCCATTGACGAGTCCAAAAACCTGCTTCCTTCATCTCTGCCGTCAGCTTCCCATTTGCTGCTCTTAGATTTGAGCCTCAAGCCTCTCATCAACAAACGCAGGTCCCGTCCTGTCGCCGTTCACCCACACGACCTTATTTACCTCGTGCATTACCTAAGGCCTCTAGTCTCACGCGCCCCCTCACCAAACCCTCGGAACCAACCTACCGTACCTCCAGCAGCGTCCTGCACCCTGCCGCGCCCAGTACCTTGCTTCTCGCACGCAAGTTCCAGCTCGTTAGCGGCGCCATCCCATCCCGTCCCATCCCAGATTCGACTGGACCTCTGAGGTGGTGGTGACGAAGTACCTCCCGCCCAGTACCGCACCCATCCCGCTACCTCCCTCTCTACCTCTGCCTCTGCCTCTGCCTCCGCCTACCTACCTCATCCCGTCCCGTCGAGGAGCACCGGCCAAGGGAAAAAAAATAGACAACATATCCTTCTCCAACCAAAGGGGCCTCACCACGCTTGCTCGCCTTGCCACGGCATACCTTCTCACCGGGGGATACCTGCGCATACAGAACCACCCGTTTCCATTCTCCCCCCACCGCAATCGTGTCATGACTCTGCCTCCCGCTTCGACATGTCGGAACAAGCCATGGACGACGTCTCCAAGTTTTTGCAGGATGTCAAGGAGATGAATGCCCGCCGCACCGAGGAGGACGACGCCCGTCAGCGCGAATTGGATGAGAAGATCCAGCAGGAGAAGAGGGAACGCCAGGCTCGTCGTGCCGGTACGTGTTGTTGTGTTTCCCTTGCTTTGCTCTGCCCAGCCCAGACACCTGTTCTGTTTGTCTCTCATTCTGTCTCCATCCCGTCTGTCCCTCACTTCCCGCGCAGTCCCTCCTCACCTACGTTACTCTCGCTGGTGCTGCTGTTGTTCTATTCCTACCTGCGTGTCTTGCCTCTTTTTGTAAGCTTTCTTTTCCCAACTCGGCCAAGGTACGCATCCTACTTCGCGTCTTGCCCATCCTGCGCGAGTGCTCGGTGCTGTGCTATGTTCAGGTTCAGGTTGCCCTTGACCAAAAAGCTGAGCTACTGACGGGACCGCCGCCGCACTGGGCGAGACGCGGGCGACGCCTCGACGCCTTGACACCAACCCACGGCACTCCAATGGGCACACGCACATTGCACTACCAAGAGCACACGGCCTTCGTCCATTGTTGCCCATCTACTTTGCGCCCTGCAGAAAAAAAATCATCAACACGCTTTCTGTGTTTCCTCATCTGCCATTGTGTTTTCTTCCTTGTTGCGCTCCCCGTGCTATTTGCCAGAATTGCATCAACCCCTCCTTCTGACAACATTTGACAGAACGCGCCCGATCCATTTCCCCTCAGAAATCATCCCCGGCCAATACCCCACCACCCTCGTCTCAACGCAACACCACGCAGCTTTCCGATGATCTGAGGCTGGCTTCACCTGGCCTCGAACACACCGGAAGCCCTCGATCCCGTGGTATCACGGCCTCTGACACCATGGAGAGCTTCTCCTCCACCTCTCCCACCAAAGAGAACGATTCACCCTTCGATGCTGATACCAAGCGAACGAGCGTCACCTCTCCTACCGGCAGCGTACAAGGAGCACGACCGCTTTCCTGGCAGAGGCGTCCCAACTCGCAACATTCCGATCGATCCAAGAGCCGTCCTCTCTCCGTCGTCGCCGCCGAGAACGCTGCAAGGACCTCGCCAAACCCGCCTTCTGACCCCGCCTCCGCAACCGAGCAGTCCTTCTCCAAGGACCAGATCGCCCAGGCATTGGGATCCAAGGATCCCTCCTGGTTCCGCCAGACGGCCGACAGAGCTAGCGTTGCCTCCGCCGCCAGCCGCAAGAGCCAAGTGGAAGACACAGATACAACCGACATGTCGGCCATGCGCCAGCAGCTCCCTGGCATGAGCCGCAGCTCATCGACCGACCTCGCTCCAGAAAGTTCGAGCCCTACGAAAGGCCTGGCATCTCCGCTGTCATTGAGCTCCGCGCAAAGACTCGACCCCCCTGCCGAGATCTCTCCCGAAAATGACAAGCGAGCGTCAGCCTTGTCGTCAGGATCAGGACGCGCATCGCCTACAAGACCTGTCTCGCCGACGAAGGGCATGGGCGGCTTTGTGCAGAGTGCCATGATGAAGAGGTCAGACAGTGTAAAGAGATGGAGTGTCACGTCACCTACTGGGCTCGTCCGGGCCGACTCTGCCGCTTCGAGCCGGACTGGCGAGTCCCGATCACGGCCACAAAGTATGGTTATTCGCGATGGAGCATCCACTCCTACGAGCACAAGCAGAGCTCGTTCCCGTTCTCGTCCTGCGTCTCGCCACGCCTCTCGTCCTGCTTCTCGCCATGGTCCTACAGAAGAAGAAAATGATCTGGAAACCACCCCCAAAGCACCTGTCGCCGATCCCACTCCAGATCCGAAGCCGGAAGACGAAGAGGACAAGGTGACACCACCGTCAAGTCCGTCCAAGACCATGGATTCTAGGAGATGGAGCCCGACCAAAGCTAGCTGGCTCGAGACAGCACTGAACAAGCCAGAGTCGCCGAAGCCGAAGCCGCCGCCCACGACGAATCAACCGGCGTGGATGGTCGAGCTGAACAAAGCCAAGGCGCAAAAGGCTGCCAGTGGGAGTGTTGATCTTGGGCGAGCCGGATCAGTCTCTTCCCAAAAGCACGAAGTCAATATTGGCGGGCTCATGCGGTCATCACCCATGGGCGGCCATACCTCCAAGCCTTCTGTCAGTGGGCTGAAGGGCATCTTTACACCACCAACTGAGACCTCACATAGATCAAGCGGCAGCATCAGTGGGAGCAGCTTCCGCAATAGTCAAATCAAGAGCCCGATCAATGACGCCAAACCTGAGGGAGAAATTGGAGATATCCCGAAACGATCGTCAGTCAGTGACGGCCCTGCCGCTGCAAAGGTCAAGCCCGAGACCCCACCAAAGAAGGATTTCCGTGCTGGCCTCAAGTCTCGGAACCCCTCTGGCGATGCAGGGTCATCCAAGGAACAGCCTAACGAACTAGCAAACGTCTTTGGTAATCTGCGTCGAACCAAGACCCAAAACTACGTTGCCCCGGATGAGCTCAAGGGTAACATCCTGCGCGGAAAAGCAGGTCTCAACACTACCGGTGGCCCCAAGCCCAGCGAGCGCAAGGACGAGTTCAAGGATGCAATCCTGAAGAAAAAGGAAGATTTCAAGGCCGCCCAAGAACAAGGCAGAGGCATCGCTCGCAGCAAATCCAACGCGGCCGATAGACCGGTGCCTGAGGCCCTGCTGAAGAAGGCTGAATTTAGCAAATCTCTTTCCTCCAGGCCAGATATGTCAGACTACACGATTGAACATCGCAAGTCTGTCAGCGGCCGGCCTCAGTCCATGTCGAGAGACGAGCCAAAGGATGACTTCGCGGCGCCCTCGCCGTCATTCAAGTCTCCGGCGGAATCGATCAAGTCTCCCACCGGCTCGGTCACCTCCCCAGGTCTTCAGAAAGAGACCAGTCCCCCGGCCCGCCTGCAAGGCCGCGCTGCGGCTGGTGGGCTTGCAAACCGTTTCAACCCTGCGCTTGCCGGGCTTCTGGCTCGCGGCCCGCCACCCATGGCCGGAGGGAAAGACTCTGAAAAGTCGGAGGGTTCCGGCGCCTCGGCCTCAGAGCCCACGGCACCGGGCCCGCAGCTTACACACATGACCAAGGGCCGTGCTCGTGGTCCGAGGAGAAAGGCTCCTACAAAGGCCGCCGCTCCTGTGGAGTCTCAGTCAAGCCCGGCGCCCGCTTCGCCGGTCAAGGATGAAGAACCGGTCGTGATGGAAGAGCCCAAGAAGAGCCCGGTGAAGGAAACGCCTCCTTCGATCCATGCCCAAGTCGCTGCTCAAGCGGCTTTGAAGAGCCGGCCGGCTCCTCTCAAGTCGTTCGAGAAACCCGTCGAAGAACCTGAAAAGCCAGCGGAAAAGTCTGCAGAGAAGCCAGTCTTCAGCCCCAAAGACGGTGAACCCGTGCCGACCCGCAGGTCAAGATCCCCCACCATGAAGCTTCAGTCTTCCCCCATCAAGCTTCAGGAGGAGAAGCCGGTTGAGCCTACCGCCCAGCCCACGTCGCCTAAGAAGCTGGATATGAAGAGGATGTCGATATTCCTGGATGACACCGCCCAGGCTAGCCCCAAGCCTGAGAGCCCCAAGAGGGCCGAAAGTCCAAAGAGGGCCGAGAGTCCCAAGAGGGAAAGCCCCAGAAAGGAGAGCCCCAAGCCTGATAGTCCCGCGAGGGAGATCTCCCAACCGAGCAGCCCCAAGAAGGAGAGTCCCGTTTCTACGCCGAAGTTCGAGCCCAAGCCGGTCTTCGAGAAGCCTCTTAGCCCTACACCGCAGAAGGAGGAAGCTTCCCCTGTCAAGACTTCTGGACGGCCTCTACCAGAGCCCAGGCCCAGTTCTCCGCGCAAGTCGTTTGCGGAACCCCGCGAGGAGCCCGCGCAGCCCACTCCGATCAAGACATTCGGGGCGCGGCCGTTGCCTGAACCCACCTCCAGGTCGCCAATTCGATCTCCCATCAGATCCCCACCCCCGAATGACTACAGCCCTCATGTGGCGCCTCTCCGCCTGTCGCGGCCTAGCTCACCTCTGAAGATGGCATCGAACGACAAGGTCGACAGCGAGCCAGTCGTGTCTGTCAAGAATGCCGCCGCCATGTTTGGAGGATCCGTAGCACAGTCACCGCCGCTCGTGAAGTCGCCTCCTCCCATGAGATCACCTGTGAGGTCGCCACTGAACTCGCCTCCTGTCGAGAACATCTCCCGCTTTGAAAACCCCGCGCCTCCTGTGGAGAGGACCAGCACCCCGAAGGCCGCTGCCAGGCCACTGCCGCTTCCTCCGAAGCCATCTTCCCCTACGCCCGTAACATCGCCGATGCGATCTCCGACCAAACAGGGACCGGATGTGTCGACCATGCTGGATGACTTTTTCGGCACACCGAGACCGCAGAGAGAGTTCCGGGTGGATACTGCGGAAATCCTGATGAATAAGCCCCAGGCTCGCAACATCCAGGGCCAGGGTGGTCGGCTATTCCAGATCACTGGCGATGGCAAGAAGATCCCCGTGCCGGCGCATAACGAGCGCATCCTGTTTGAGCGGGAAATGTACATCTGCGCGTTAACCTTCATAAACGAAACCGGCAGAAAGGCAACGGAGGTGTACTTCTGGGCCGGCGATGAGGTGCCCGACGCCACTGCCGAAGATGCCTCTCTGTTTGTGAACCGGGAAGCCAGGTCTCTCGGCGGAAAGGTTGTGAGGATGCGCCAGGGCAGAGAAACCCCTGAATTCATCCTGGCACTCGGCGGCATGATTATCATTCGCCGGGGCACCAGCACCAAGTACGACTCTCTGGCGCCTAGCATGCTCTGCGGCCGTCGTACCCTCGGACAGCACACCTTTGTGTTTGACGAGGTCGATTTGTCTTCGGCGAGCCTCTGCTCAGGATTCCCCTTCCTGATCGCAACCTCAGGAAAGTGCTACCTGTGGAAGGGCAAGGGTAGTGATGTGGACGAGCAGAGTTGCGCGCGTCTCATAGGTATGGACTTGACTTTGACGGGCGAGCTCCTGGAGATCGACGACGGCAGCGAGCCGGACAGCTTCTGGGATATTTTCGACGGCGGCTCGAAGGCCACGTCCGCGGACCATTGGCGCTTGAAGCCGAGCTACGACAAGTACTGTCAGCGCCTGTTCCGGTCTAACGCGGCTTCAAAGCAGCAGGTAAGATGATACAATTCCTGAATCAGCTCTGGTACCCAATCTAACGAAATACAGGTCGTTGAAATCGCTCCGTTCACTCAAGCAGACCTGGATCCCTCAGGAATCTATGTCCTGGACGCCTTCTTTGAGATGTACATCATTGTTGGCAAGTTCGCCCAGAGTCAGTACAGCTCGTTCCGCATCGCCCTCGACTTCGCACAGGAGTATGCCATCTTGGCCAGCGGCATGGAAGACCGCCCCTTCATTCCCATCTCCACGGTCGTCCTCGAGGGTATCCCCAAGGACCTCAAGAGCGTCTTCCGCAAGTGGCGGGACGAGGCCAGCCCGACCATCATGCCCGTAAGGAGCGGAAGCTCAAGTCCCTTGAAGCGAGGAAGGAGTCTGCGCGTCGTGCCCCTGACCCAGGCACTCCAGGCGCTTAGTGAGTAGATGAAATATCTGTGTTTAAGGGCGGCGCGGCGGAATGGACGGAGTTATCATAGCAAGGCAGGCGGCTGGCGGGCTGAATACCTGTCCAAAAGTAAATACCCGGATGCTTGGAGGGAGCAAATGTGGAGATGAAGGGGGAAACTCGTTGTAAATGATATTGTGTTTTTAATGTTGCATTTGCAAAGGTTAAGGCGGCGATGGGCGTTGTTATAAACGAGTCGGCTGCGCTGATTTGACGTTCTGTGCAATGGGGTGGCAGTAGGGCATCAGCAATGCCTCTGCTGGTGCAGGGGATACATCAATCGTGGATACAGCATGACAACAGCATTGAAAGCGAATTGAACCGCCATTTGATACAGTTTACCAAAAAATTGCTCATAGATTAATCAAACCAGAAAGAGAGCCCACGACAACTACCTGAACAACGCCGGTTATATCTATGTACGCTTGATGGGTGTCTGCCACCCTATGCACAGGACATCCGTCTGTCTGCCCCCTTTCGCCCCTTCGCCCCTGACCTGTCCGCCTACAAGTACGCTCTCATCCGTACTCGTAGCCATCGCCGAGCGTCAAGCCCAGCCACATTTGGTGTGATGTTGGTTGTTGAAGTTGTGACTTGGGGTATATTGTTTGCGAGTCCTACCACTCCTTGATTTCTTTGCCTTTTCTTTTTCTCTACTATTGCACATTCATACACGCCCGCTCACAGGGCTCGTCCTTGCACGGGGGAGAAGCCCTTATGACTCGTCCTCGGTGTCCGTGTTTGTCGCGCTCGTGTCGTCCTCAACATCGTCATCAGTACCACTCTCCTCATCCGAGTCATCATCGGCGGGTTTCCTGCGGGGCTTGGTGGCAACAGGTACGCTTCCACCCTTGAGGGCTTGCATCTGGCCGGCTATCGAGTCTGCAGGTTGATTAGCTTTGCATGTTTTGTGACAATGTTTAGGTGACTTACCCTCATCAGGCTCGCTGATCTCGTCCTCGGCAGTCATGGCAGCGGCCTTGTCCGCCTCCTCAACCACTAAGGTTACCTCCATCTTGGTGTCGAAGCCGACATAGCTATCACACACGACGTGCATAACGAAAGTGTAGTGGCCGGCTTGAGGGGGTGCCGCGAACTGGGCCTTAAGGGTCTGCATGTTGAAGGTGGGCTTGCCATCCTCGCCGAAGATGGGCTGGTCGAACTGGGTGAAGGTGAAGGGAGGAACGGCCATCTTGCCCTGCTTGGAGTCGGTCAAGAAGACGTACCACTTGGGGGCGTAGTCGCGAGCGAAGTACGGGGAGTGGGCGAGGGGAGGCAGAATCGGCTTGTCGTCAATGGGGATGGCCTTTCCGTCGGGTCCCTTGATTGTCTTCTTCTTGCGGCCCAGGAAAGCCTCCAGGTCGTCCTCCGCGGGGTCAATGTCTTCCAGATCCACCTCGGCGATCTCGGGTACGTTTTCGCTGCCAGGGGGGATGATGCGGCCCTTGACGACCAGGGTGACGAGAGAGGAGGGGATGATGAAGCGCTCGCCGGTGACCTTGAAGAACGCCTTGGCGACGCGGAGTTGGGGAAGCTGCCTGGAGACGTCGAGCGCGGTGTTGTATTGCTCCTCGGTGAGGAGGCCCTTCTTTACCGTCAGGTTTCTACGGAGGGTGTCGGGAAGATCCATGAACTGTTGGAGGGAGACGTGAACCTTCTCGTCGCCGCCCTCGACGGCATTGACGATCTCCTGGTTGAAGTGAGGAAGCTGGAGGAGAGGGGACGACTTGGGGGGCGTGGCCTGGATCAGGTGCTGGCTGGCGGAGTACGCGGCCAAGATGGGGCCGGTGCTACCGTAAGCCTGGGCGATGGAAGAGAAAGACCTGGTGAGGGCGTGGGCGATGGGGGCAACTTCATACTTGGCGCTGTTCAGAGCAGGGTCCTCGAGATCGATGCGACCGAGGTAAGCCCAGAGAAGCGCGAGGGTCTTGCGGCGGACGCCGCTGTCGAGATCCTCCAGAGCCTGCTTGTCCTTCTGCGAAAGACCAGCCTTCTCGGCGTTGGCGAACAGCTTGGACTCGAGCTTGGAAAGGCCAGACTCGGCCTTGTCACCCTTGAGGACACTCTCAAACTCCTTTCCGTGGCTCAGGGCAGTCACAACACCACCCTCGTCAATGTCCTCCTTGTATGCGCGGAACAGGTTGTTGGCGCTCTCCATGAGGACACCGTCCTTGGACATGCGCTGGGTGCCGTACCACCAGGATCCGACGAGGTAAGGCAGGAGAACGCCAAGGAGTAGGGTGTAGGCGAGAACGACGTACTTGCCGTTGCCGTCAGAGACCATGAACTTGGGGAGCGCAATGCCGATGCTGAAGCTCTGCTTTCCGTCGGGGTGGCCATATTGGATGTAGTTGTTGCGGACCTCCTCGTCGGTGAGCGCCTGATAGGCCTTGGAGATCTCGACGTAGGCGGCGTTGAGGGATTCGATGGTCTCGTTCTTGGCCGGGTCGGGCTTGACCTTGTCGGGGTGCAGTCTTTGGGAGAGTTTCCTGTAGACCTTCTTGATTTGTCTCTCGTCGGCGGACTGGGAGCTTGTTAGTGCTGGGTAATTGTATCGCGGCCGGTTGTACGTACGTCTGAAATGCCGAGGATGTCATAGGGGTTCCAGATCTTGGGGGTCACGGTCTGGACGTGGAGGATGAGGTAGACCATGCCGGCCATGAGGGCCAGGCCGGCGAGGACGAAGATGACGCGCACGATGCGGCGCTGCTTCTTCTCGTGCGCCTTGCGCTGTTTCTCGATTAGGTCGGCATGTTCGGGCTTGTAGTCGCTCTGAATGCGCGGGGCTTTCGCTTCGATGTCCTTGGAGGGGAAGAGAAGGGTGTAGCCGAGGGGCAGCGTGATGATGCTGCTGAGGGCGAGGATGAAGAAGGGGTAGAATTGCGCCTCGGAATCGTACGAGTAGTCGGAACTCATCTTGACGACGTGGCGAGCTCGAGAGCTCTGGGACGGGTGGGCGAAGGCGGGATTGGAGCAGCGGCTGGGCGGTTGTGGTGTCGCGATGAAGATGCCACGTCAAAGAGAGTGTCGCGGGAGATGCGAGAAAAGTAAGAGGAACGAGCGGCGTAGCCGGCACGGAGAAACAGTCGTGTCGATGCAGCAGACAGACTAGAAAAAAAGAGAAGAATACAGAAACCCGGAGGGAAAAGAACAGCAGGCGCTGTGCAGTGGGTTAGGTTGTGCCGTGTAGCGGGAGACAACTCTGGGCTGAGGAAGCAAAAGTGTCCGTTGGCCGTCTGCGCTGCTGGTCAGTCACTTTCTTTTGACAATCGTGGCCTCGAAAGACTGCGGTGTTAGATTCCGGACAGGGGGGTTACGGCTCAGTGTCCAGTCAGTGCGCCTTACGAGACCCACCCACCACTGGCCCTTATGAAGTACCACTGTGGCCTGCCTGCTTTCGCCTCCGGCCCGGCAAATGGATTATCTGTCCTTCCCCAACTTGGACCTTAATTGCACCTGGCCGTTTTGAGCTTGTTGGCTAGCTCCGGCTGGCCCACTCTTTTATTTCGTCCAGGGCGTTCAGGTACCCGTCGTTTGTCGAGATGCATCTAATAGTAACAATTTGGTGAGTAGGCTTGAAGACTCTGAGATGCAACTGGCAAAGATGAGTTGATTCCTTTAGTGGCTAGAAACAACCATTTACTCGATGCTCTATGTCGGTAAGCATTCTCACTTGCTATCCATCACAACTCTCGCCCCTGCCATGGCATCTCAAACCCCTGCTCAACTCAACGTCGAAGCAAGCCACTTAACGGACTGGTCTGCGCATGGTAACTTCATCCGCCATATCTCAACGATTCCAACTCCGGACTTGTTAGCGTCAACTCAGTTCATACAGAAAGCGATTTGCATATCAATGGCCTCAATTACCTGTTAGTGGTTGGTTGCTACCCTGACAGAGGCTGTATTCCTGAGAATTATCACCTGCGATGAGTCGAGAACGAAGAGGCAGAGACTCCCATGCCACACTTTCACGCATTGTCTTTGAACTCTCTGCGGTATATTCTCCTGGGAACGGTTGCTTAGTGTCATCTTGAAGTTCATCAAAGTGATTTAGAAACGTCAACTAATGGAGACTAACATATCGCTAATCGAACAGACTGTATTCGGTTATGTGAGGCACTTCCATGGTGTATTCAAGCGACAGCCAGACCTTTCCAGACAGGTATGTGAACGTCGTGTAATCAGTAGTGAAAATTTCTAACGCATTCGTATAGTTCTGGAAGGTGGTGTCGAGCCAAAAAGGGTGGGATAGTTCTCCTTTCTCATGGTTCAGCCGTTGAGGTTCTACCCACGCATCCCCGCGGCCGTGGGAGACAAGAACCTGGAGAGCACCGCCCGACCTCTCTCTTCCCACGCAAGTAACCTTCATGTACGAGACTGCATGGAACTTTCCCAACGATCAGTTCAGCTAGGCCAAGTGGTCTAGTTGGTAAAACCGCCGCGGGGTTAGGCAAAAGAAATATCTCGATCGGGGCCTGGCTGGTCAGCTCGCGAGACGCGCAGTTCAACTGGGCGTGTACCTTTTGTTTTTGCCAACTTTTTGTTCTGATTTTCTTCGCAAATGCTCCTACTTTTTGCATCTATATCGGTTTTAGCCGTAGATCATCTTGATCGTCTAGTCTTTGGCCGAGAAACCGCTGTTTAAAATGTGCAGGAGATGAGGTAGCAGAAAATCTCGCTTCCAAATCCACGATGACAACGTTCATTTACGCATATATTTATTGCCGGCCGTCTTGTGGCCTGAATGAGGCTTCATAAATAGGGACAGCAAGATACGGTTTCTCTGGTGGCGACGTCCTCATATCCATGATGGTATGTATGTGCGGGAGTTCCCACGCCTAGATCACCAGGAAGATATTCCGCTGAAATTGTATAAAAGGATTACATAACACTGCTTGTGCTCAAGGAAAAGTCGTCTCACAGCAATGGTTCTGTTGGTATAACTTGATTTTCATGAGATGCGAAGCAAGACCAGCATTATCCTTACTGTGTGAGCCACAACTTCGCAACGTTGAATATGGCCGGAACAGGAGCATGTCGCGTCCATCCCTTCTATCCCGCGTGTATACCACTGACAACTTTCGTGTGAAAGAGGCTTTGGAACAGCATTGACAATAATCATCTATATCAAAGCAACAAAGTCAGAATTCACTCAAGATCACAGTGGAGGCACTCTCAGCCGTTTATTCTCTCAACTGTTGTCTGCTACCAGCAATGCAAGCAAAACCTCCAGGTCAACCCCATCTGCCCCTTTCCTCTCCCTCATCTTCGTCCTGGAGCAGGGTGTTGAGCAATTCACTACAGACGCTCCTGATCGAAAAAACCAAAGCGTGCTGTACAAGTTGCCGCAGGGGTCATTCCAGCGTAACGCGGAGCCTGCTCACTCGGTTGAAATGCCGTTCGCGTATCTTGCCTCATGGCCGGAACAACTATAACCAACCAGCCTCCATCACTATAAATAAGCGCGCGTGATTGCCAGCTCAAAACTCCTCGAGCACAATCATTGCCTGCGTTGTGGCCCAGTGATAGCACGGTTGATCAACTCTGTTGATACTTGGCCGCAGTAGCTAGGAGGCACGGCTGGGCCCCGGCTACGATGGCTACCTCCTGTCGGTTATCCATCTGTGTCTCTCTTCATGCCTGCGTATTAGTGTATAGAATAAGCTGACGATGAATCATCCCAAAGAGCCGGCAAGCTTCAGATGGTTGCAACTACGTGAGGCTGCCCAACTGTCTGAAGGGTGTATACTTCACCACCTCGAGAGCATAAACCACCATGACGTCCAGTAAGATTTGGCAAGGAGACATGAGCACATAAGTTTCATTGCTTGTATAGCCGGCCAGGGTGGAAGCGCGAACATTCTGTTCTCCCAAGAAGGGAAAAGAAAGAGCAGAATACTTCCATCGAGGATACTCATCCTGAACACAGAGATTGCCGAGAGTGACGTGGCAACGCCGCCCTGAGTCCCATGTCTGTCGACGACTTTAGACTAGGCGGCTTAAATGCCGAGGAGTTCCCTTTTGCATTTGTCCTGGGAGTTTGACAGAAGATACGGGGATGTTCTTATATCTTAACCACACCTCAGAAACCACACACCTCGGGGACCGGCCTGCGATGCCACCTAGCCTCATCCCCCTCGAGTCCTTATCATACACCTGAACCAAGAAAAGCACTAGCAGGAAAATCCAGTTGTCAGGTATTAAAGGCAACGCCAAGCTATGCTACAATCCTCCCATCCCTATTCCCAAAACCCAAAAGGTGCCAGAGACACCGCCACATCCTCTATCCTAGACTTTATCTCCTCTCAAACTTCTCATCCTCATCCCCATCAACAATAGCCTCCTCCTCCAGCTCAAGCAGAGTCTCGCCCTCCGCATCCGTCGTATCCTCCTCCCCGTCCGTCGCTCCACTAATCAACAGACTCCTCAAATCGTCCTCGCTCAGAATGGTCTCGATGCTGCCCCTGCGGATCCACGGCCTCGTCTCCCGCCGCCCCTGCTCAATGACCTTCTCGACCTTGAGCCTGTTGCTCACAAACTTCAAGATCGGGAACCCGCGCTGCTGGCCCTCGTGGATCATGCGCGCCAGCCTCGGCGGGTCGGGGTCCGAGAGGATGTGGTAAAAGTCCGACGGCTGCGTCTTGGGCCAGATGGTGATGGTGCCGGAGAACTGCTGGAGGAACAGCTGGCTCCAGTCTTGGCCCAGCGGGCGCGGCAGCAGCTCGGCGTGCCGGATGAACTTGAGCCACTTGGTCATGTCCAGCTTGAGGTAGTGTTCGACCGCGGACATGACGTATCCGCCGCGCCAGCCCTTGCCCTTGCGGTGCGTGACGGGGTGGCCCACGCTGCCCCTGGAGCTGAAGAAGAACAGGTTGATGTGCGGGTTGACCTGGCTCACGATTGTAAAGTTTACGTTAAAGTGCAGGTTGAGCGCCTTGATGGGGATATCCGTCCGCAAGCTGCCGTCCTTCCACTTGTGGCCAAAGGAGTACGGGATCAACGTCCCGTCGCGCTGCTTCATCATCAACACCACGGGGTTCAGAATGCCGGGGACGGCGGCCGAGGCCAGCACCGCAGACCAAATAACGCAGTCAGGAGACGTGATGTAGTTGCAGAGGATCGTGGGCGAGTGCGGGTCGGCCGGGACACAGGAGACGTTCAGGATCCTCCCCGTGCGCTCGTACGCTTCGCGGAACGTCATCGAGCCGCGGGTCCACCACGAACACTGCTTGGCCCAGTCGACCGAGTCGAATCTCGCGCCCGTCTTCCACCATCGGGGGATCCACGTCGTGAAGCTCTCACGACAGGCAGTGATTTTACCCGCAAGGGCCGGGACGAGTAATTTCTTGAGCTCGTCGTTGGTGCGAGTGGCTACCAGGGCAGCGACCAGGGCACCACCACTCGTGCCGGTGATGACTTCGGGGAGGAGATCCGCCTCGAGGAGAGACTTGACGACACCGAAATGGTAGTACGCGAACGACGCGCCACCGGATAGGCAAAGAGCTGTCCGGCCGTAGTTGTTAAACATGCCCTTGAAAATGCTCCTCTTCTCCTCCATGGTAAGCTGCTGTGTGTTTAGAACAAACTTGATGCTCCTCTCAACTACTCCACGTTAGCTGATGACCTCCATTCCATCACTGGCGAATGCTTACCCTCGTCGACAAAGTTCTGCACCAAATTCTTCGTCCCGTAGTACGTCTGACTGTACAACCTCGGGTTCTCAACGCCCACAAAGTTGCTCTTCACGCAAGCAGACAGCAGCGCGTGGAGCTCCTCGACCGCAGGCTTGCCCCCCTTCTCCCCATCAACCTCCCCGTTCTCCTGCTCCTCGGCTCTATGCCTACACTTGCGCATCTGCTCCCACACCCTCTTCACAGTCTTGGAGTCGTAGTACGCAAAGTCATTCTCCTCCTTCCAGCGCTGGCGATCCAGGTAGCTATCCAGCTCCTTGGCCGCAACGACCCAGTCGCGGTAGTTGTTCGTCCGCCGCATGCTCCGCCTCAGCCTCTCCCTCGTGCCGCGCCAGGTGACGAAGTGCTCGTAGACCCAGATGTACAGCCTCGTATAAAGGTACGTCAGGGCCAGACCCGCGAGCCAGGCCCCCACGAAGAAGAGCATCGGCCACTTGAGCAGGGCGTAGAATATGCCCTCTCTCGTCTCATCCTTGGTCCTCGTCCCAAGTAACGCCTCGGCCGCGCCCTTGGCCCGGTTCCTCCGCCGCCGCGACCCTCGCTTTGCCACCCGCTGGTTGACCGGCGCCCAGTCGTTCTGCGCGGTGATGAACATATTTGGCTGGCTCGCATGGCCGTTGCCGTTGGGCTGGGGCGGCGCCGTCACGTCGCCCGCGGCAGCTGCCGCCGCCGCCGCCACGGCGGACGGGTCGTCGTTTCCATCCTCGTACGTGCTCCCTCGCTTCGTGATGTCGAGCGACGAGGTGCTCCTCAGACCCGGGGAGCGCAGGGAGGTCGTCTCGTCCGCGGGAGACTGCAGCGGATCCGGGGCGTGCAGGGCGTTCACAAAAGCCTCGAGGTCCGCGTCGTCGAGGAATTTGGTGTCGAAGTCGGGGAGGCCATCGCTGCCGAAGGACTCGGGCGGAAAGCCGTAGCTGTCGGTGTTGTAGTTGTTGCTGCTGCTGGGAGAGATCGGGGCAAAGGTCACTCTGTGGTGTTCACGTTGTTCGCGCGTGTGCTCAGCCATGTCTGCGAGCTGTGAGGTCTATCAAGTCTAGGCGCATGATATTGCAGACGAAAAGTCTAAAAAAAGGACGAACGGCAGGAAAAAGGAAACAAGAGGGTACAGCTGATGGAGAAAGTCAATCTTCCCCTTTTTTCTCTGTCGGGTGGTGCGTATGCCAGCCAATGTGTGAGACGACGTTTCTGAGTGTAAGTGGTGATGGGGGCTGGATAACGGGTGATTTCAGGGCGCTTGTTGGGAAAGCTGACTGTTCTTGGGGATGGTTGTTCGGACCGGAGCGTTTCCTTCGAGATGCTCGCGCCTCTCCTCCCTGGGGAATGCGCCCGTGATGCCACGGGTCGGATGACGTCGGCTGTAGCTCGAATTGGATTTCGTTGGGGGGCGAGTGGACACCTCTCAGTGAGCTGCAGTGGACGCGGATGGAGAGGGTGGAAGGGAGAACATCCCGTATCCCGTGTTTCCCCAGTAGTTTCTTCACAGTGGATTGAATCAGGTGCACTTCATTCGTAGGGCGAGGGAGGGGCGTTCTTCAGTGGATGATGTGCCTGAGTGAAGCACCTCTAGCGGGATGTCCGTACCGACCAGGTTAGCCGAGATGACCATCCATGAACCGTCTGTACTCAGCAGCAGCGCTGTCTCTGTGCTCGTTTCCGAGCATGAAGAGGCAGTTATCTGCCAAGAGGGCCGTACAGGTAGAAACGGCCGCGCCAATGACACGCACATGAACAATAGGTAGGTAGGTACGAGTCAAGCCTTACGTAAGGTAAGCAACGAGAAGCCCCTGGGTCGTTGCTTCAAACATGAACATCCAGAATGTGGCACAGCTCCAAAGAAGGGTCATATTGTCACGGAACAACGTCCACTGGGAGAAGAGCAAACCACTTCGGGGTCGGCATTGTCAGCGGAATTGGATGGATGGCTGGCTGGCGGGACACGGGGATCGCATGGCCCCTCCTCGCCAATTTGGACCCCTAAGCTTGCCCCCCGTTCTGGTTCCCGCCTCTCCGGAATCCTCTGGAAATGTTACCTAACCACGCTCGCCACGCGCGACAATGGTTGGCCCGTCCAAAGCATGGCCCGAATGATGTGAGCTCAGATCGACGTCCAAGGCTATCGTATCGGGGGGGAGGCGGGACGACGATGATCTCGGAGGGCTGAGCCGGGCAATGTCAATGCCTTGAATGCCTTGCTGTTTGTTGAACATCAATGATAACACACTTTGTCATCATCATCATCATCATCGTCATCCGCAAAATCAAGAAAATCTTGGATGTGGCTTGTGAATCCTAAAATGCCACACTTACACGTCGCCGCCTCCCACGCCTCCTAAACTTACATCCCGCCTGCTGACACGGTGGCCTCGGTTGTATCACCTCTGGGCCGGGATCACCATGGCACAGCGGCACAGCGCCTTGCGTGAAGGTTCTGCCTACCTAGGCATTACGTCGTCTCCAGAAGCACACCTTGACATATGCACCTCTACCAGCAATACCGTTCCGAAACAATGATGTTGATGATGTTATGTTGTTGATGCAGAACTAGCATAGCAGGCTAACGATTGAAACGCACAATAACCAGATTCTCCAAGGTCCCGGGCCTGAATGAGTATTCTAGCCTAGAAACCGTACATACTGCCTCGTGTTTGACTGACTTGGCTGCGTAGCCGACCGGGCAGCGAGCTCTGCGCCATGCCGCGTACTCATACTCCCAGTAACCAACACGCAGAGCTCTTCCAAAGCAGCGAACCTGCCCCATTACGCACTTTCACCCCCAAGGATATCAGGTTCGAAAAGGGCCAGGACGTGGACTCGGCCCCTTCGAGCAATTTGAACCGGAGCATCGTAGACGTGGCACCATGATTTCGTTCCCTTACGGACGTTTACTCTTTTGTTTTGCCAATTCTTGCCAATCGCCCGTGTACTCCATTCCGCCGTAAACACCGCCTGACAAGCTCTTCCCAGAGCAGTCGGTCCCATGCTTAGACGTACTGAGACAGCCACCGGATACCGTCGCCGTAACCTGCTCCTGTTAGCCTTGCATGATCCTCGCGCGTACTGGTAGCACCGCGGAAACCCACCTTGTCTGAGGACAACGGAGCACATGAAAACCTCAATGGGCCTGATACCCTCCAGAGGCACCTTGCCCTTGCCAGTCGTCTGGTACATGCCGAGCTGGTGACGGAGCTCCTCCTCGGAAATGGCGTCGGGGTGGTCAATCTTGTTGCCGAGGATCACAAAGGGAACCTTGGCGAGCTCCTCCATGGAGAGAAGAGCGTCAAGCTCGGCCTTGGCCTCGGGGAATCGCTCGTGGTCCTTGGCGTCGACGAGGAAGACGATGCCGTTGACTTCGGGGAAGTAGTCCTTCCAGAGGCGGCGGGCCTGCTGGTGACCGCCGAGATCGAAGGTTGTGAAGCGCACGTTGCCGATGGCGAGCTCCTCGGAAGCTGCAGACGCAAGGTGGTCAGTTTTGCTCCAGATGGACTCGAGGACACGTGCGCACGGCTTCCCGCGGCATCGTCAACGTTGTTGGGACAGGGAGGTACTCACTGGGGTGAAGAGTGGGCTGAAGGATAGCAACTCGGTCGTTCTGGTGAATGTGTTAGCTACAGTCCCTCGTATTGGCACCAGAAGCTCCTGATATCCCATATCGGCGCATCCGGACCATGGCGGACGGGAGGTCTCTGGCAGCTTGCGGTCCAAGCTGGGCTTTCGGGTATCGTACCTTCAACATGTGCAACAGAGTCGTCTTGCCGGCATTGTCGAGACCGAGGAAAAGGAGCTTGGCGTGCTTGTTGAGCAGACCAAGGCTCGAGAGGACGTTATAGACTGCGATGGAACACAAGTCAGTTGATTGCTCTTCGACCAGGGATGGATGCTTGGCCCAGCAGCAGCGGCGGCGAAGAAGACAGCATCGCGCCCGAGGGAAAGGAGCAGCAAGCTGAGTACGTACACCAATCAATAATCCACATCTTGACGACGAAAGATCAAGTCTATTGTGCGTATGTGAGGTTGTTTCGGGGATGCGGTGGAGCAGATAGGTAGATTGAGGTCGGGATAGATTCGTTGTTCGGACTTTTGCTCCCAAGAGACAAGGCGAGGCGGCGGACGGTGCTGTGCGGGTTGCTGAGTGCTGGCTGGCTGGTGGGCTGGACTGGGCTATCAGCGGTTGGGGTGGAGTGCTGCTGCTGTGCTGTGTGCTGTCGGGTTCCAACTTGCTTGTGGTCGGTGCTGATGCTGAGGTGCTGAGGTGCTGAGGTGTGCTTATGCCTTATATTTGGGGCAAAACGTATCGGAGATGCTCCACTCTGGCAGGCAAAAGGTGTTGGTGCGTCAGAGCGAAACTCACTCTGGCTTTTTTGTGAGGATCACGGCAAGCAAAGGATGATGTACAGGTAGTGAAGTTTTGAAGGTCCAAATCGTTCTCATCTCTCCATTTATGTAGAGTTTGAAGGAACACGTTGCGATTTTCCAGTCACTCGACACGTTGAGGCATCCAAACTTATTTCGAACTCAATGTCACATAGATGGCAGAATCCGCCATTGCGGTAGGCCATATATATCCTGTCAAGAGCTTTGTGGTCATCATATACGGCATCACACATGGCAATGAGTCACTGTGAATGCGATGTGGACAAGTTGTTGGAGATCTGCGATATATCGCAGGAATGCAGTTGATCAGGCTCCCTCATGCTATGTGTTCGCTCAAACAACCATACAGCCTTCAAACACGCCATTCCAGGGGTATTCGTGCTCCGTCCCAACGATAGAAGACAAGAAAAATGAAGCGAAAGAAATGTACGAGGCCCCGTGCGTCGGGTTGGCCTCTGTGTAAAAGATATGTACAGTCCATCGGACAGTAAATAGTATCATATATGTCATGAATTCCTCTCCCATGCCATGCACCATCCCATGCTTAACGCCGAGCAAGACACCCCTAGTCTCGCTGTAAATGCAAATCAACAAACCCCACCCGGTGCAGAAAATTGTCTGTGGTTTAAACGGAGAGAACATAGTTGCCCTGGTCGATCTTGCCCGCCATGAGCAGACCAAGCTCTCTCATACGCTCACAGCCGAGGCCGCGCTGTGGCTTGCGCTCAGGGATCTGACCCTTGCGAGCGCGGTTGCAGTACTTTTGGTAAAACTTCTCCTTGCGACGTTGTCGCTTTCTCTCCAGGCCCTTGACGATGTCAATGGCGCCGCGGACGTGGATGTCGTTGGCCGGAGCCTTTGTGCGGCGTCCCTTGGCCATGTGGGGAAACATGGAGGGGGGACGGGGGAGAGACTTGGTAACAGTAAGGCCGGGGCGAGAGGCTAGAGTTTTGAAGGTAATAGCGCCCTGTACGTTGCGAGGGGATGCGGGAGGAGACCGCAGTGCCTGGGTAGGGGGGGGAGAGCGAAGACGGCGGGGAGAAGGGCCGTCAAAGAGGCCACGTCCACGGGCCTTGGGAGCCGGAGAGGCGCGGCGCTTGATAGGTGCGGGAGAAGCACGGCGCTTGATGGGCGCAGGAGAGGCACGACGCTTCATGGGGGGAGGAGAGCGGAAGCGCTTGGGAGAGGTGTGCTCCGACTTCCTGCGACCTCTTCTCCTGTCCTGTCCATGGTGGAGGTCCTCCATCTTGCCGTGGAGGAAGTCCTCGTCGTCGCTGCTGTGGTGAACGGGGTTGTAGATCTCCTCATCGCCCTCGTCTTCGGGGTCCGAAGCAGGGAAGCTGGGGTCAATGTCCTGAGGGATAAGCTGGAGCTTCTCGCGTCTGCGAGCTGCGAGGCAGGAGATGTAGGCATCCTCCATGGGGCGGTCCTCATCGAGGGTACCGCAGACAAAGTCGGTGCTGTCGGGGAGTTCAGGAGTGCCGGGGCGAATCTTCATACGCTGGGTCTTGCCGCGGCGAGCACGAAGGCTGGTGCGCGAGGCGATTGAAGAATCGGAAAGCTGCTCAGGGAGGGAGGGACGGCGAGCCACAGGAGTGGTGTCGATCTTCTGAGCGGTAGAGCGGCCGGGCGTCCAGAGGTTGAGATCATCGTCTTCATCGTCCTCCTCGTCGGAGTCAGCAAATCCCGTCTCCTCGTCGGTCTTGTAGCCATCCGAGTTGTCGTCGTCCTCATCCTCATCCTCGTCGTCCTCGTCATCCTCGTCGTCTTCGTCGTCCTGCTCCTCCTCATCGTCCTGATCATCGGCATCGTTGTCCTCATCGTCGTCGATGGCAGTCTCAAGATCATCCTCGTTCTCCTCCTCCTCAGCCTCCTCCTCGGCCTCAATCGCCAGCTTGCGGATGGCGTTCTCCTTCTGCAGGGTGTCGTCGACAGTGATGCGGCGGCCCTGAGAGGTGAAGGCGTGGCGGATCCAGTCATCCTCGCGGGGAACGTCGCTCGCAAACTCGTGGAAGTGAGAAGACTCGTTCTGCAAGTCGTTGTCGTTGGCGGTAATGTACTTCTTGGTAGTAGGCGACTTGACATCGACAGCGACGCGAGGAGGTGCGAGAGTAGGTCGCGGAGAACGCGAGCGAGACTTGCGAACAATCGCGGGCGAGCTCTTCTTCAGGGAAGGGGGCTGGAGCATAGCAGCGGCCATCTCCAGGCGTTGAGGAGGGGTGTTCTGCGTGGAAGCAGGGCGCTGAGGAACGGGGCAGGCGAACTTGATGCAGCTTCTGCGCTGAGGCTCCTGGGCAGAAGGGGCCTTGACCATAGGCTGGGCCTGGATGGGCTCAGCAGGCTTGGGCTTTGCGCAGGCGAACTGGATGCAACGCTTCTTGGGAGCTTCCTGGGCGGGCTCCTGAGGACGGGCAGCGGGAGCTTGCATGGCCAGCTTCTGAGGTTCGTCGTTGAGACGGAGGAAGCGCATCTCGGGGATGGGAGGGCTGGGAGTGTTGGCGCGAGAAGGGCTGGTAAGGCCAGTGTCGCTCGTCAAGTCGGCGGTGGAAGCCAGGCTGATGTTGCTGGCCATTGAACGGCGGCGGGCAAAGAAGGACATGCCCGGGCGGGCTTCGGGGTCCTCATCCTCGGAAGGGCTGTGGAGAGCCTTCGTCAGGAGAGAGGTGTTGTGGTCCAAGGTAGTGCGTCGGATAGGATTCCTCTTGAACATGCTGCTCATGGGAGAGACGGGCACCTGGGTGGGATTTTCCGGAGGCTCGTCAACATCGGCGGTCTCGTCTTCTACCATGGAGGGCATGTTGGCGCAATGTGTGGACCAAGCCAGGACATTTGACGTCGCGGCGTCGTGTGTGTTGTGCGTCATTGTGGATAGGTGAGGTCGGTCAAGAGGTGATTGCAAGGTTAAATCGGGCTCTCGGCTCGAGGTGTGGCGAAGGGTGGTATTCCAGGCCAAGTCGTTCAACGATGCGTCTAGCAGGCGTAACCGGTCGAAGGTCGACTTCGTGAGAATATGGTAGCAGTCGGTCGTAGTAGTAAAAGTGCTCGCACAAGCGGCTCTTGTAGTGGTTTGTAGATGATGGATGTTTTGTTGTTTTGTATGTCGAAGAGCGGATAGCCCTCAAGAGGACGTGCAGAGTGGGAGATCGTCTCGGAAGACAACTGCAGCTGACCAAAAAGTGTCCCTAGGGACCGTGAGGCTATAAGGACAGATCGGACATCGTCAAAGGGATCTTGTTCTGAAGTAGTAGTGGCAGTCGAGGGAGATTATAGGACGACCGGGCGTTGCCTCAATGTGAGGCGTAGTTGGTGGGATGGGAACAGGTCGATTCAGGGTCCTGGGTGTACAAGAATAACTGAATCGGAGTGTAGATCCCAAATGAAAGGGCGGGCTTGGGCGTGGCACAAGGATGACTGTGTCGTGGGCGAGCAGATGACGTCGGGCCTAGCGTGGCGCAGGAAAGGTAGTGTAGAGTGATGTGTGTTGGTGTTGGGTTGGGCGTGTGTGAGAGGGAAATATCTGGAAAGGATAAACAGCAACGGGCGGTAGGCAGTAGAGTGCTGTGCGCTGGGATTGATGCTCGGGCGGGTTGGAAGAAGTTTAACAGGTTCCGGGTTATTCTTGGCGTGTTCGGGGATGGACGTGGGATGAATTCAGGATGCTCAGAGGCTGAGGGCTTGGGCTCTTTTCTGGCCGAGCAGGAGTGTGGTGTCTGGGAGAGCCAGTTAAGGGTAGGGGGCAGATGGGTATGTAGAAGTATTTGCCGGGGAAACCCAACGCCAACGGGGCCAGGACCTAGGACCTAGGACCTGACAGAGAGAGGTGGGAGTGGCGACGGGTACGGATAGAGGCCGCGACTAGCGGAGGTCACTCGTCCAGCTTTTTTTGTTGTAAGGGCAAGGCGAATTCCCTTTACCGCCTCGTTGGTGCTGCCCGTTGCTTCGGGAAGTGTGGTCGGGTGGTGTGGTGGGTGGTGTCTGTGTCGATTGATGGTGGGTGTGCGTATGAGTGTGTGTGTGTGTGTGTGTGCCAGCTGGTAGATTCCTGTCTGTTTCTCTCTTTCTCTGTTGCTCTCTATTCCAACAAGAAGGGAAAAGCAGAGAGAGGCCGGAGGAGGGCAAGAAGAGTGGGCGACGGGCGAGTGATTGCAGATTGATTGAATGATGGGTGGGCGGGTATGTGGGCGTTATGCCGTAAGAGGGCGTGGGATGCGGATAAGGTCGCTGCAACAGTGCAACACGCAAGTCGTCTTTCGTTTCCTGAGGAGTTGTTCCGCGTCGTCCTCGTTGTCGTTGGTCAGGCGGGCAAACGGACGGGGGGTGAAGGGAAACACCAGCAGAATAAGGTGCGATTGGTGTGTCTGGCGTAAGGTGGTTTTTTTTTTTTTTTTTGGGGGGGGGGGTCCTCCCTTTGTGCGTCCTTGTCGCGTTTCTGCAGGAAATTTGGCAGACAGGCCGGCAGGACAAGGGAAGGGAGCCAGATGCGTGGACGCGGGTTGCCGAGGAAAAAGAAAAGGCTCAGACTTTGGATCAACCTCAGACCTTCGGAATCTGGATCTCTTGGATCTTGGACCGCAGACCGTAGACCTCAAAAGGCAAAAGGGAGAGAGAAAGTTGCTTGGCTTGGCAGTGCAAGGTATTTGAAGATCTTGGCAAAAAGGCGCTGCAGCAGCACCTGCGGACTGCGGACTGCGAGCTTAGAGCTACTTTGACAGTTGACAGCAGCAGCAGCAGCAGCAGCAGCAGCAACAATGGGAGAGGAGCAGCGGGCGCTGGAAGATGCGGAGGCAGGCAAAACGCGCGGAGGGTTTTATTGCGATGCGGCTTTTTTCCCCCCAGTGAGGTCTCATTCACCCTTTTTTGTTTTTCCTTGTGGCCCTTTTTTTTTTTAAACCCTCACCTCGTGTTTTTTTACGCTTTTCATTTTCGGGGACTGGGACCGGTGCTGGCCTGCGCGGGCTGGACCCCGTCCGTCAGTCAGTCAACAAAATGCGTTGAACTTTTTGTTCCCTGAGCTGAGCTCGGACTGGTCCCCAAATTTGTTGCGAAATTTTTCTTCGCCTGTTCTCCCCGGCGAGCGGCCGTGGGGATGCTGGCTCTGCTTCGAATTTTTCTTCTCTCGCGTCTTCTCCCGTACGTCGCCGGGGGTGGCACGTTTACTGGATTGGGGGGGAGGAAACTCAAGTGTCAGTGGGGGGAGCCCTGTCTCTCAGGGCTCGCAGGGGGGCCCTCCCCAAGCAAAACTTCCCCATTGGATGATGAAAAGGCGGCTAGGCGGAAAAGGGGCAAGCACAGGAAGCAAGAGACCGGCATCATCGACAGGCGGGCGGGAAATGGAGATGGATCGGAGTCTTGGGGAGGCTAAACCAGGCGTGCTGTTCCAGACACTGGAGCTGTTTGGGCCCCACACGGTGCGCAGGCAGTCAATCTCGTTCTGGAAACGCCCAGAGGCGCACGGCTGAGGGACCTCGAGACACGCATGTCGTCGGCGGGAAGCTGCGGCACTTTGTCGCCTTGCGTCGGGTACCGCGCCAAGGAACCTAAGCTTCGAGCCGAAAACGGAGCCAACGGCAGCCGTCGATTCCCACTGTGAGAGCTGGCTCGTGCTTTTTTCTTTCCCCTTGCGGCGGCCGGGAATGGCAAGGCCGCCAAGGTCCATCACCGCCTCCCGAGCAATTGTCGGTACGTACTGCCCGAAGGCCCGTCGTCATTTCACATCCACCACTCACCCACTGAAGCCACTCGGTCAGCAAGCGAGGAGTGACATGTCTCTTCCATATTACTTTCGTATGACCACAGGTCACCGCTGGTTCACCTTGGAACGATAATCTCCAGAAACCACCCCAAGAATGGACGCTACGACGCTACACCACAAACACTCTCACTCCAGTCGCGCGGGTTACAGTCGATGGATGGCGCCGTGCCAGCAATGGCCATACCATGACCATACCAAGTCAACAACCCTTCCGTCGACATGCAGCACCTGCTGCAAGCCCGCAACTGTCCTCGTGAGGCAGCCGTCCGTTCCTCCTGGCCCATTTCCGCGCTGTCTCATCTCCAGCTAGCTTAGTAGCTCTGACAAGGCGAGCTCTGACCTCTTGGTTTCCCACTCTGTCCTGTTCCTCCGCTGGCCTGCTTCTTCCTGTCTCGCTACCAATCACCACTCCAACCACCATCCGTCTCCAATCACCCATCACGAATACCAAGCAAAGCAGGCAACCACCCTCGGGCCCTGCATGTGTCCAGTCAAGTGACTCTGGTCTGGTCTAAAGCACCACACCCATCCGCCGCTGTCTTTGTTTCCTCCACTCTGTTGCTATTCACAGCACAGTCAGCCTTTCAGCGCAGTCCACAATATTCCTTCTCCTGGCCCGGCTCTTGCCGAGGAACAATAGCCGCCATACTAGCTGTCTGGCTGCCAGCTGCGCCAGCTGCACCACCAGAGACCATGACAATATCATCCAAAACGCCGGGCCTTGACTCGACATCGTGCCCCCCAGATGCCTGCATGGGCCGTCCCCTGGTTTTGCGTCTCCAGCCTTCGATCAAATTGAGACAATTTTCTCCTACTCCGTGCTGTCGTGCTTGCCCTGCGCGAGTTTTCCCCAGCGCGCACTCCGAACACCATGGCCAGCCATCCTCGTCTTACACCATCAGGTACACCCGTTACCCGCAACCCTCCGCTGCAATCCGTTTCCCCTACAGCAACCCTTACCAGGCTATCCTTCGCAACGACGAAATCAGAAGAACGCACATGAACGTCTGCGTCCTCGATGCACCATGGAGCACATCAGACGGACTATGGAGCGCCATGCCCTTACCCTGCCCCAATTACCGCATAGCACTTCCTGCAACTGCTCGGGGGCTAGCTGTTTGATCTTTGCCAGTTGATGGAGCTCAGGCAAGCTCAGCCCTTTCTGGATCCTCCATGTCGCCAATGCTCATGCCAATGCAAAGAGCATTCAGCATCTGATTGCTCTGCCCGCAGAGTGAAAGTGAAAGTGGCCCATCACTGCCAGACCAGAGTAACACCACCAAAAAAAGGCGTACTGGCCGATAGCGTTGCGTTGCAGCTAGAGTAGTGCCGAAATAATCTCAGAAACCGTCTGCAGAATGCCAGCCACGGAGGGGTAAACAACAGTCGACGGTCCTTCGCTTCGTCTTGCCAACTTTCCCAAGCACAAAGCCAAAAAAGCCCGTCCCGTCAACCATCGAGTTGCCCTAGCCGCTAGACAACAGTCAGCTCGTTGTTAGCCTGTTGTGATTCCCGGTTTCTTCACAAGCCCGTCGCGGGTACATGCAAGGCGCTTCTAGCGTGCCGTCGTCCGACGGTCGGCGGCCTGACCCCTCCTGGCCCAATCCTCACGCCAAACATGCCTCCGTCCACATGCAAGTGTTGGGTGTTTTGCTCTCAAGAGCCACACAGCAACTTTTGGGAGGACAGGAATCCTGCAGAGGGCCCATCGCACGGAAGACAAGCTTCAGCGAAACAGCCCTCATCCCGGCCCGTCTGCTTCCTGACTCGCCCAATGGGAGGCTAAGGAGGGCGCGGGCCATGCTGGACGATGCCATGCATTGCCTCGGGTCACTGGGAAAGTCAAGCTCGCCCACGGCTGCCGCCAGCAGCGAGCAGCTCTGCCAGCACATCAAAAAGGCAAAAAGCTGTGACATCAATTATATCATAAGCTGTACGTCCCTTCAAAGCTTGCTTTGCTGGGCCTTGCCCCATACAAGCCTGTCCCGTCGCTGTGGATGTCATTGTGATGATGATGATGATGATGATGAAGATGCCGTAGGTCCGGAGCCAGCAAGGCCGGCAAAGGGCAAGCCGCGCGCATTCAATCCCGAAAGCAGAAGTTACCCCCAATAATCCCGTCACCCGCCGGCGCCGCCCATCACACGCAGCAGTCTCAGTTCGCCGAGACTGTGAGACCAAAGTATCGGAGAGCACTGTGTGATGCACCATGACGCCAGCCAACCCGCTGCGGACGAAAGCCAGATGTGTGTTTCCCAACTGCGACTTCTTGGCGTCCAACAGAGCCCAGCAGCAGCCAAAAGATGAAGCGCGGGATGCGGAATCGAGCACGTGCCGCGGGTGTTGCAGAAGCAGCAGCAGCAGCAATGTTCACCACCGCGGCCGTCCGAGCCGCAGGCCCCCCATACCATGCCCATTTCCGTCCACTCACAGGCACATGCCTGGCGGGGTTTCAACTTCTTGCTGGCCGGCCACCAACGGGAGATCTGGCTCGGACACCGCCAAGAGATTCCCAACGGCCTCTGGCTCTTTGGTCCCTCCGCGGCAACAAAGCCGTCGACGCGGAACGGACGCTATCGAGGCTTCAAAGAAGAGATGCCCAGCCTTGTTCTGTTTTGAAGAATTCTCATGTTTTGTTTTGGGGCTGAGCAAAGGGCTCGCGAATCTCAGATATTTCGCAAGGTTTCGATAAACGAAGCGGACGACCTCGACGCCGTCTTGGTACTTACTTGCGGTTCGATGCGGATATCCCGCAGGAAATGTCGTCGCCAATGCCGAGCCGGCCGCTTGTTGATCTCCATTCCGGGCAACCGTGGGACCAAAGTGGCCCAGTTTGCGGTGTAAACACTGGCCCTCAATCACGAGAGTGAACGTCGGTGCGAGAAGAATCTCCGGCACATGCATCCCCTCCACTTTTCGTGTTGTTGGCCTCGTCCTGGGCATTGCTCATCTGCGGTCCTCTGGACGACGGGGGGCATCATGGCGGGATGGCGGGATGGCGGGATGACGGGCAAGCTAACGGGCGCTTCGACAAAAACAATTCGCGATTTTCCATGGCATTTACGACGCCTCCTCTCATTTCGGGGTTCACTAGGTTGTGGCCTGTTCTCTCTGGAGTAGCAGTTCCCCGGAGATATCTCCCTTGCCAAGAGATGTTATGCCATGACACGTCTTGCTTGTTGACGACACTGAGCGTCGCTGGCGGCACCTTGGACTCGCAGGATTATGTTCCAACTTTCTCAGACCTGAACAGCAGCACGCGATGGTGCCGCCTCGGGCGTCCCCGAAGAGACAGAGACTCCATGTGTGAGTTGTCCTTCTCACCCCCTCACATTTTGCACCAACCCGCGCCCGCGGATCCAGGGGCTGGCGCAACTTGCGAGGGGAAATCGAACACAACGCAAGCCAAGTCAATTCCCACTAGGGGTCGAGAAAATACATATTTTAGCTAAAATAGTACATACTATACTCAGGCCCTCAGATACAACAAACAACATGTTTTTGACGCTAACCTAATCAGGTAATAGCGCTAACTACTTATAGTTAGCGTTAGCTTAGAATAACTAATAATCCCCTTTAATTTTATTAGCAACCTCCTTAACGCTACTAATTAACACACCTCTAATATTAATGCTACTACTACCTCTACTATAGTTAAAAATCACAAACTTTATACTTAGTTTTAGCCTATAAGTGCTAACTACTATTATAAAAGCCCTTAATTGCAATATAAGCACTATAAAAAAACCCTTATAAATACTAATATACACCTCAAATAGCACCTTAATATCTATATATCTTACTAGACCTCTTTTTAACTTATACTTCTAATTAAGCAATTTTTTAAGTCTACTAAAGTAGTTATAAAGAATAAAGATAATCTTAAATACTATATAGCTCTTTCTATTTATTATAATAGTAGGCTTTTTACTTACTTTAAAGACCTTACTATATTTACCCTCTTTAAGCTCTATATATCTAGCTAGATACTACTATCTACTTACCTCTTAGCTAATTACCTACTTAATAAGGTTTATAAGCATATAAAGCAGTAAATATAACGCTAAATTAAGCATTATAACCACTTTAATATAATTTTTAATAGCTCTAATAATATTACTAGTAATAAAGTTATTAATGTTAATATATAACATTCTTTTATAATAATAATAATAATATAAGAATAATAATAACGCTTAACTTACTTTAATAACCTATATTAAATAAACTAATAAAGTTAAAGGTATAAAACCTTAACTAAAAATACTCTATTTATTATAACCTATAACTATAATATTGATTATATAATACGTATAGTTACGTAAGCACCTTATGTAATTAGCAGTTTAGCAGGTTACGTTTCAGGTTATCTTTCCCCTCACTTTTCCCTACTAGGGGATGTAACCTGCTAACTATATTAACAGGAATCATCACAATATATTACTTCTCTTATTATTATCTATACGATTAAATGCTCTTTAATGCTTAAGATTATCACTTTTTATTACAATATAAGCCTATCTATAACCCTATACTATATAGGTATATATACTACGCCTCTGCATACGCTTATATCTATACTAACAGGTTATAAGCCTAGCTTAGAAATAACCTCTATTCCTTCTACCTCTTTACCTCTCTCCTACTTACCTATAAAGCTCTACCTTTACTTAAAGGTTATATATACTGAAAATCGATCCTTTAAACGTTTTTCTATTTATACTACCTTTATAGAACTAGAAATACTAGCTAGACTAGTTATTTAGTTCTATAAGATCTACCTCCTTTAAATCTCTATATTAAACCCTATTTAAATTAACTATACCTCTATTAATCCTTTTCTAAGTAAATAAGCTTTTACTACTACTTTATTCGATTTATATCCCTTAGATTATCTTTTTAAATTATCCTCTAGTCTATTACTAATCTAGTTTAAACCTATACTTATAGTATAACAGACTTCCTCTTAACCGATCTACTATATAGGATATATATCTCCTCAGTTAGACAATAGTCTAACTAAAGAAGATCTTAATTAAAGAGAAGGAATAAAAAACCACCTTTTTTACTAGTTAAACCCTAACCCTCTAGGTTTATAACTGTTATAACCTTACTATAAGAACTACTATACTATACGTATAATAGCTCTTTAGTTAATAACCTTACTATCGTTAATCCTTTATAAGGCTTATAATTACACACTATATCCTATTAAGGCAATAATAACTAATCCTAAGGTCTAGTTCCCTAAGCTTATTAGCTCAGAGAACTATAAAGTATAGGCTATACGTATTAAAGCTCTACTATATAGTAAAGATATTACTATAGACCTTATTAAGCTTATATCTAAAGATAATTCAGATAAAAACTATAAGGCTTTAAGTTATATATAGTTATTCTGTAATAATAGTCCTCTAAGGGTTATAAAAGATAATAAAGATGCCTATACTACTTAGGAACATCTAAAAGCCTTATATAAACCTATAGGTTTTATAAATAAGTTTTTAACCTATAAAGAGTTCTTCAATACTTCTTTAGATAACTTTAATTCTATAGAAGAATATATAAATAAAATAAAAGAACTTATAGATAACTTATCTTATAATAAGCTTAAATTATTAGATTAAGTAGTTATAGCTTATATATTTAATAGTCTAAATAAGACTTATGAGGCTTTTATAACCTCTATAACTTAGTCTCTTAGGACTAACCTTACTACTTATAACCTTAACTCTTTATATACTAGTTTTATAGATAAGTATAAGAGAAAAGGTAGCAATGAAGTAGTTAATAATACTACTACAAAGGGTAATAATAAAAAGAATAAAAAACAGAATAAAAACTAAGAAAATCAAAAAAACAAAAATAAAATAAATAAAAAACCCTAGAAAAAACAGAAAGGTTTATACTGTAAAAATTGCAAGAAAACAAACTATACTAAAGAAAACTGCGCTTTTCTGTATCCTGAAAAAGCACCTAGCTAGTGGAAAAAGCCCTCTATTAGTACTACTAATACTAAGGATAAAGAAAAAGAAGTAGTTAATATAACTACTGCAGATAATATTACCCCCTATATATCTATTAATAATCCTAATAATCCTATGGATTTAATAGATTTATCTTCTGATAAAGAAGAAGAAGATATTCTCTTTGAGAATATAAGCTATACTGCTCCTAATAATAATATAAATAATACTAATAATCCTTCCTTAGGTTATTTAATTAACCAGTCTATTATTAAGGAAAAAGGAAAAGCAAGGAGTTATAACAATAAGAATGAAAATACAGTTAATATTTATATTGATACTGCAGCTACTATTCATATAGTTAACAACTATAACCTTATAAAAAATCCTATAAAAATAAATAAAACTATAAAATGGGGAGAAGCAAAGACTCTTACTTCCACAATAAAGGGTGATTTAATAATATATCCTAATAATAATAAAATAACTTTACAGGACGTTTATTATATACCTGAACTAGGTATTAATCTACTTAGTCAATCTAAGTTAGATTCTTTAGGTATTGCTTCTATTATATGGAAACAACCTATTTTATATAATATTAATAAAGATTGTATTATTGCTATGGGGGCAAAGAAGAATAATTTATATTTCTTCTAGTTTCCTATCAATAATAATAATTAATATATATATAATACTAATATTATAACTAATAATAATAATAAGAATAATATAAACAATAATATAAATAATAATATAAATAATAATAATAATAATAGCCTATAATTATAGCACCAACATCTTAGTCATATATATTTACAAAGTCTTTTAAAATTAAAAGATAATACTATAATAAATATAAATAATAATAATAATAATATAACTTTACAGCTTTGCGAAGCCTGTTATAAAGGTAAATTTGTAACTAAGGCTAGTAAGCTATAGGTTCATAATAAAAATCTAGATTATCTAGATTATATAGCTTCAGATTTATGTAGGCCTATCACGCCTACTACTTATAATAAATATAGCCTTTTTATTATCTTTATAGATAAATATACCCATTTTATATAGGGAAAATTACTTAGAGATAAAAAGAAGCATACTATTAGTAAAGCTTTTCTTGAATTTTAAGCTGAAGTTAATAATAATAATAATAATAAAAGAATAAAAGAAATTTCTACTAATAGAAGTAGAGAATTTAATAATAATCGTTTTAAAGCTATATGTACTAAAAGCAGTATAATATATAATAAAAGACCTCTTTATATATATAAGCCTAACGGTCTTATAGAGCGTACTATACGCACTATAGTTAATAAAATAAGAACTATACTATATAATTCAGGTTTACTACACTACTTATAGGGTGAAGCCTTTTATACTACTCTTTATATATATAATAGAACTCTTCATAGCTCTATTAAGTATAAAACGCCTTATAAAATAAAGAATAATATAAAACCTAATATAAATAATATAAAAGTGTAGAGTAGCATATACTACTATAAGAATAAAGATCTTAAAATAAAAAAAACTAAACATATAAGCACGTTAAGGTTATATAATTAATTATAGATCTAATAGGTATAAGATCTAGGATATGCAACTAAGAAGAGCCTTATAGTCTCAAGACGTTAAAATCTTAGAGAATACCTTTATTTCTCATTATAAAGAGCTTCCTTTAAGCATAAATACCCACTATAAGGATACAAATAGTAGTATTATGCCAAACAATAATAGACATAATATTGCCTATAATAGTCCACAAAGAGATATTTCTAGTCAATCTATCTCTTATAAAAATAATCCTACTATAAGTAGTGATATTTCTATAACAAATAACGCTCTTGCAAATCTAAGTGATGAGACTAGTATTAATAATAATAATAATAATAATAATAATATAAATAATAATATTAATACTAGTAATAACAATACTAATACTAGTATAATTAGTTCACATAATAATAGTATGAAAACTACTAGTATTAATAATAGAGAAATAAATAAAGAAAAATCCAAGTTATTAATAAAGATCCCCTCTCTATCAGAAGAAGCTAAAAAAGACTACTAATAGGTTAATAATACGGTTTATAATACTAAAAATGCACTATTATATACTATAGCAGACTGTTCTGCTCTTAGTATTTATAAAATAAATAATAACGTTTTAACTGATAATAATAGTATTACTAGAACCAGTACTATTAATAAAACTTCTTATATTCTATCAGTTATTACATTAAATAAGCCTTCTAATATATAGCAAGCCTTAAATTCTCCTTATAAAGATAATTAGGTTCAGGCTATGTAACTAGAAGTAACTCAAATAGAAGATATAAAAACTTAGGAAATTATAGAAAAACCAGATAATATTCATCTATTAGGCGGTAGATAGGTATATTCTATGAAATTAAAAGATAAAATAAATAATATATATAAATATAAAGCAAGATGGGTTGCTTAAGGTTTTAATCAATATATTAGTATTAATTACTTAGAAACCTTTTCTACTACTTATAGACCTAAAAGCTATAGGTTTATAGTCATATTTGCTATAAAAGAAGGTTAGACTCTTCTGTAGTATAACGTTACTATAGCGTTTATACACGCTAATATAGATATAGATATATATATAATTTTACTAATAGGTTTTTTATATAATAAAACTACTAATAAGTTGGAATTTAATCCTAATTATAACTATAAATCAAATAATAGTAAATATTGCTATAAGCTTCTTAAAGCTTTATATAGGTTAAAACAAAGCCTTAGACTATAGTATAACTATTTAAAAGCTATATTAATAAAATTGGGATTTATTGTTTCACCTTATGATAAAGCAGTATTTATACTTAATAAAAATAACTATAAAGCTATATTATATTACTATGTGGACGATATACTTTTAGTAGCTAATAATACTGCTATTAGTAACTATATATATAATATATTAAGGCAATAGATAAAAATATAAATATTAGGGGAGCTTAGTACCTTTTTAAGCTATAAGTTTGAGATAGATAGACCTAATAAGTCTTTTTTTATATATTAAACTAAATATATATAAAAGATATTAAATAAATATAATAAAATAAATATAAATCTATTTATAACTCCTATGAGAGATAATATAAAACTATATATAAATAAATATTATGCTTCTAAAGAAGAAATTTTACAGTTTTAATAGCAAATTAGAGCACTTTTATATCTAGCTTTAAAAACTAGATTTGATATAGCTCTAGCTGTTATAATATTATCAAGATATATAACAAACTTTTCATAAGAGTATTTTATAGCTCTAGATTATTTATAGAGTTACTTAAATAAATATCCTAATAAAGGAATATATTATAACTATAATAATAATATAATATGGGATTTAATAGGTTATTCAGACTCTAATTAGGCTGGAGACTTAGATAATAGAAAATCTATATCAGCTTATATATTTTGCTAGGGATTATATAATATAATATCTTATACTACTATAAAACAAAAAACAGTAGTACTGTCTACTTATAAAGCTGAATATATGGCTTTAACTGAGGCAGTAAAAGAAGCTCTATATCTATATAATAGTTATAATTTTAATTTGACTAATCTGGGTTTTAAAGCTATAAATAAGCCTAAGATTTTTATAGATAATTTAGTAGCTAAGAAGCTGACTGAAAATCCTAAATTTTATAAAAAATCTAAGTATATTAATATAAAGTATCATTTTGCTAGAGAATCTTTATTAAATAAAGATTATTTATTATTTTATATAGACTCTAAGTCTAATATTGTAGATATATTAACTAAGCTAGTTAGTAAAGTTATATTTAATAATATACTTAATATAATAAATAACAATAACAATAAAGAAAATAATAATAATATACATAATAATAATAACCGTATTAAAGAAATAACTTACTAGTTTTTCTCTTACCTTTTTACCTATAAGGTTATTTTATAAGAGTTTTTTAACTAGTTATAAATATATTATATATTATAGGAATATTTTTCTTATTTTTCCTATAGGGTTTTTAAGTTTTTTATACCTATAACGTATATATATATTAAGTGAGTAAGCTATATACTATAAATTAACTGTATATACCTTAAGGGGGGATGTTAATATATAATATTCTTTTATAATAATAATAATAATATAAGAATAATAATAACGCTTAACTTACTTTAATAACCTATATTAAATAAACTAATAAAGTTAAAGGTATAAAACCTTAACTAAAAATACTCTATTTATTATAACCTATAACTATAATATTGATTATGTAATACGTATAGTTACGTAAGCACCTTATGTAATTAGCAGTTTAGTAGGTTACATTTCAGGTTATTTTTCCCCTCACTTTTCCCTACTAGGGGATGTAACCTGCTAACTATATTAATAGGAATCATCACAATACATCACTTCTCTTATTATTATCTATACGATTAAATGCTCTTTAATACTTAAGATTATCACTTTTCATCACAACATAAGCCTATCTATAACCTTATACTATATAGGCGTATATACTACGCCTCTGCATACGCTTATACCTGTGCTAACAATTAATATATACGTTTAGGTGTTTAATAGTACAGCTTTTTATTAGTATACTTAGGATATAAATAAAACTTAGTATACTATATAGAATATAGTTAACCTTCTCTTCGTTAAACTTAATCACCTTATTTATAGTTAAACTACTAACAAATTAAACCTTTTATAGATTAATAGCTTTATAACTAATATTTATAAAACTATAAAAGCTTATTATAAGAATCTAATTGCTAACTTATATTTTAACGCTTTTAGCATACTCTATAATACCTATAGTCTCTAACTACTTATTAGTAACATCTTCTAACTACTCTATTTCAACTCTACTTTTAAAGATATATAGTATATTATTATTAGTTTTTACACCTCTAAGCTATAACTTATAAAACTTTATACTTACTAAGAAGATAAATATAATAAATAAAAAGCTCTACTTACTATATATATCTTACTTCTCTTACTACTAACTTTTACTAATCTATTTTTAATATAAATATATTACTTAATAGAAGAGCTAAATCACTATTTTTAAATCACTTATCTAAAATAAGTTTACTCTATACTACTACTATAAAAAGCTCTATATATTTACTACTACTAATAAGTTTCTACTAATAATTACTAATAGTATTATAATTATAAAAAAATATAAGTTTTAGTATAACTTAGAGACCTTTTATATCTTATTTCAGCTAATTATAGAAGTTTAATACCTCTCTAAAACTAACTACACCTACTTTAGTAAAGTTATCTCTTATTAATAAAGTATTTAGAGTAAATAAATTACTTTTAAAATAAATAATATATACTTACTTCTTATTAAAAACAGTATCTAACCTTAACTCTATAAAATCTACTATAAATACTAAGCGTTATAGTTATATAATATTAACTAAACTACTTAAGTATTAAACCTTATAACTATTTAAAATATTATACCTATTATTATTATTAGCTATATTAAAGCCTTCTTCTAAAAGTTTATAATATCTAGTAAGAAGTTTAATATTTACTATAAATATCTAGCTTATTAATCTTAATATAGCTATACTACTTTTAAGTTAATTAGTAATTTTTAGAACTCTAACTATAAGCTTTTTAAAGTATAGTAAATAACTTCTTTTATAAGTTCTAAGTTAATAAAAGTTATTTTATATCTCTTTAGTATAATTACTAATTTAATACTTTCTAAAAAGTCTTTTTTAATATAGAACTTTATCTATAACTAACTTTATAATAGATTAACCTCTAAATAAACTAATAAATTAGTATTTATCTATATTAACTAATAAATACTTAAAAAGCTTATAGTAATATAAGAAAGCTTAAAAGAGAGTTCCTAGTAATAAGAAGAGGTTAATAAGTTAGTTTTACTTTATTTTAATAAGTAAGTAGAATAAATAGGGGTTTAAGCGCTATAAAGTGCCCTTTTTAGCTTAGATCTACAGTTAATATTACGTTAAGTTATACATTTCGTTAAAATACAACGTTAGGGCCTCAGAGTACAACATACTGTACGCAATACGGCGTTCGTACTCGAACGCTAATTCCCACCCCGCGTCGCATATCCGCCCCCCTGTTCCATTAAACGGGGGCGCCTGTTAGCTCTCACCACGCAAATACCCCGCATTCAGAGGAGGACATGGCTAAAGTGGTATGCAACTCTTTGCGCGGTAGCAGCGGGTAGCGCCGAAAAAAAGAGAGGGAGGGAGAGCAACACCAACGGTTCCCCACGGCCTACGTGGGAGGGAACCATTAAGGTGATCGACAGGTTCGCTCCTCCAACACTCTACTCTCCGATGATTTGGCATCTTTCTTGGTGTGCAGACCGCAGACCGTTGCCTTCTACGCCAGCCCGGCGCCAATCCTTTCCCTCCTCTCCCCCTCCTCGACGCCCAAAACTGCTCTTGACACATGAGATTCTAAAATGTAAAGCTCGTGGCGTCGGAGGGGAGAGGGTTGCAGAGTTGCACACGCGACGCATGGCAACCGTAAGCCATACGGGTAGCGACATTGACGATCCAACCTTGCTAGAATGCGAGCTGGGCCGCCGGAGCTACGTCGACCTTGCCTTTTCGCCTTGAGCCTCTGTGAGACACAGTACCTGCCAGTAGTTCGGGTTACCTCTCCCCCTAGCTGTTGGGGTAGCTTGTGAGACATTGCAAAAAAGAAGCTCTTGTCTGGAAAACCTGTGACAAAGGAAACATCCCCAAGGAGACTCCGGCATCAAAAACGCCAGAGCAGGGGGGTTCGGGAGCAGCTTCAGCAACAAGAATTTAGGCTTTCTCCAAGTGACCAAAAGAACGGGATAATTCCCCCCAACCCCTTTCCCCAGCTCCCCTCCAATCGCCGTGTTGGTCTCGTCGTGGGGAAAGGGTCACAGGAGGCGGTGAGCGACAGAAACAAAGGACGACCACCACCCCATCGCTTCGAACAAAGAGGCAGCATGTCTCTCCAACACCAACCACAATCTCGAGGCCCAATTGGAGCGCTGAGATTCGTTCCTGTCTCGGGAGGCCGCTTTGGGTAAGGTCCTCGGTGGAAGGGGGCCCTTTTCCCCCCTCCAGACTATCAGCGATTCAGACGTTGGTCAGCTGCGCAGGAGCGATTGACTCTCAACTCTATCGTGCCGGATTGTCTGCGAAACGAATGACAACAGGCATGGACATTGTTCACTTCTTTTTCGTGTGCATTTTGTTGTTGCCCGTAATCTTCTCGGGTTTGCGAGCATAAACCCCTCCTCATGGCGAAATCTAGGGTCTTCGAGGGCAGACAAGGTATGTTGTACGCTTACAGAGTGACATGCTGCAGCCCACCACCCGTTTTTTCTCGTGTCGGACGGGCGCTCGCATACGACGGGCAGTCGCATCGAGGAGCTATCGTTCCTGTGCTGACTGACTCCTGTCAACCAACTCGTGATGACTGAACTCTCCGAGGAGCCCCATTGTCTTGCCTTCTCGTGTTAGTGCCGCCGCTGCTGGACGACCCTGCGATCCTGTTGCCTTGCCGCGGTGTAAGGTAAGCCTGATTGATGCAGCTGGCCTTGAGATCACTGGGCAGAAGAAAAGTCTTGTTACACATCCAGCAGGCCTTATCCATAACCCTGCCCGTCTCCTTTCGCCGCATCGTGTGTCTATCGCTGCTGTTTTCGTCCCATCTCAAGCGTCTTGGTTCCTTCCAGAACGTGATAAGGAAGACGGGAGCCCCTAGGTGACACAGGGAGGTTCGAGGTTTTGCCGCCGCCGCGGCAAAAGAAGTCTGCCTGCATCTTCTCCCGACTCTGAGCCCCCTTCTTCGGTTCGATCGTGCCGGTGCGCATTTCGCGAGTCACGGCGTGTAGAGGTGTGACCTCACCTTCTTTCGCTGGATGCCTTATCTCCAGGGCCGTCCTCATGGTGTTTCGTGAGCCGCATATCTTGTCGGTTAACAGTTGCTGGTGGATGGCACGGGTAGCGACGTCTCGCCGCCGCCGCCGTTAATGCCTCCCTCTCTCCAATCTTGTCCTTTCCTCGGCTCGGATTTGGGGCGGAAAGGAAACGGATCATCACCGATCAGCAAGGTTGGGTTTGGGGTGGAGGAAGGGTGGGCAGGGAGAGAACAATGTGTTTCGTTTCACACCGGTCCGAAAGTCGGAGAGGAAAGTTCCCTTTGTTCTCCTTTGTGTGTGTATTCGCCACTGCCATTGCCATCTTTCCAGGTGTGTGATTCTGTGAGGCGTTCGGGATTTTTTTCTTGTGGCTTGTCGGTCCGTGTTTGCGTGTACGTTTAGGTTTAGAGATGGTGTGTTGTCGGGCTGGCGGTATCTAGCTATGATTGTCGAGTATCATGCAGCAGGCGACACTTTGGGAGATGTGATCGACGGTCACGGGTTGGTGATTGTTGTTGGGCGTGTATGCAGCAGTCGGAGACGTAAGCCACCACAGTGTTAGCCGCATGTTCAATTGACTCGAGTTGCATGGAGGGGGAAATGATATTCAGGTGTAATTCACGGCACGTCTTTGCCCTTTTCGAGAAATGCCGTGTCTTGTCAGACCTCTTGTGCTGAAGGCTTGTCAGATATCCGGTTTACACTGCGTTCTGTGAGAGTGTGTCACTGGCATGTGAAGCCTATAAGCTGACTTGGATGAGACCCTATTCGTGAGGGCGCCGGCTGAGATGCATGTGTCTTGGGCGTGAGATTCTGTAGGCGGAACGCGGCGATGGGCGGCCGGCTTGTAAGTCAACGCGGTATGCAGGCCTTGGCAGGTGTCTGCAGACGCAGGCGCAGGTGATGTCTGTGATTGCGGCTGCTTGATGACGATGATGTCTTGGCTATTGAGCCGTGCTGACTGCTGGAGACGGACGAGGCTGAGGACTGGCAGGAGCAACATGCCTTGATGAGGCATTCTTGGGGAGGGGCATCCTGCGCATATCTTACAAGAGAGGTATCTTTTGATCAGCTGGTTGAGTTGCTTTTTGAGGCATACGCTCGACATTTGTTGAACAGTTATGTTGGCGTTGCTTGGGCTAAACTACGCGCCTTTATGGTGTACTGTCTCGTCGTTTGCAACTATCGTCTTGGCTGTCTCTCCTGGTTGAAACTATTGACACAGGATTGCGAGGTGGGATATTGATCAACGTCCAGCATTCTTAAGGGAGAGCAAGACTTTGACGTTTCACCTATTGAAGCAGACCAGGAAAACTGACTATCGTTCTGTTCGGAGCATGTTCAATCCTTCAAAATGTCCTCCACAGCTGGTTGAAAATGTTACACGCGTGCCCGCTTACCATTCTCTGGGAAACCAGAGACATCTTGGGTCGAACACCGCGGGACACGTCAAGTTTCTCAATTCCGAGGTTGATTGGCGCGGGTCGATGACTTCAAAACTGTGAACCGGCTCTCATGGTCATCTCACGCTTCTTTCATTTCTCGTGAGTTACGTAGGTTGTTGGTTCCTCTCCGTGGCTCGGCCACCAACTCTGTCAGCCTGAACATTAGTGAAGCCCATCATTTCATAATTAGCCTTGGTTTTTAATGGGCAACAGTAGTCAATCAAGTATTACAAGTGATTGCCTTTGCCTGTGATCCACTGATCTTCTGATCCCTGGGTGTCACGAAGTTATCATTGATGAGACTTAGCACAACGTCAAAATCATGCACAGTCTTCGTGATGTTGATGTTTTCCGTAGACTATCACGGAGTACCGAGAAAGGTCTATCAAAGGGAATAACTCAGCGGGAGTATGCCAAAACATGAGTAAATGTCCTTCTTGCCGTCGTTCTAATCTGGCCTCCTCACTGGAGATCAGTCAGTCATCGACAAAGGAGGAAATTTACTCTGTGACCTATCGCATGGTCCGATTTCTATATCAAACTGGAGTACTCAGGGGGCTTGACATTTCCCTCACTTGGCTGTCAACGGCTTCTTGTCATCTCAGAGCATTTCACACATAGTTGAGCGTCTTCATCGAGGTTTTGGTTACTGGTTGACAACGAGCTTGCTATGGGGATGTCCGTCTGACCGGGAGTTCTCAACCCTATTATAAGCTTTGTTGAAAACTTTCAAGATTGGGTTGTCTCGAACGGGATTGTCCATGAACTAAGTGACCATATGGAACGCCGTGGTTTAAGCTGTTGAATCACATTTTTCTCGTCGTGGTTGACTTGCGCTTCATCCAATGCAAACGCCTCCCGCCACCTAGTGCTTGTAAACCGCATCTAGCCCTCAGAGTGTACGTTTGCGAACAATCAAGACGTCAGTAGTCCACCATATCCAGACCTTTGACATTGATTGTGTTCTCAGGAAAACTTCCGGAGCGTAGCCCGCCATGCCCTCCTCCCTGCCCCTCTATGCCTCCTGTCTGCCCTCATGCCTACCCCCTAAAGCCCTACGTTCTGCCCTGGGCTCTGAGAATAACTTCACATGAGCGCCACTCAGCCGGATGATCCGAGAAGGGCCTCGAAACGTCGACTGATCCTCGAAGAGATACATCGTAATGATTTTGCACCCGAGCTTTGGTGGTATCACTACATGTAACTTCCTCGCTGCGCGTCAGGAGCTACATTCCGGATATCTAAATTACTTAGAAAACTCTTCATCTTACCAGAGAGCTGGCAGAGAGTGCTTCAGGACAGATGCGTAAAGGAGTTAACGTAAGCCTTCACTTCTTCAACCAACTTTTCGGTCTCATCTATTGGTAGGCGCGCCTCAGCAACTCCTGCCGATAGATATTCAATGAAGCGACCAAAATAATATCCCTGGGTACTATCAGGCTGTGGCCCGGATTCTTGGGGTCGCAAGAATTTTTGGTTGGCCAGTTGTTGAAGGCTCCTTAGCTCGTTCTGTTTCGACTCCGAGTCTGACATGCGATGTCGATAGAGCCAAAGACCAAGTCCCTCCCACATGATGCAGTTTTCGTTACTCGGCGCAGGTAAGCCAAATTTCTTGACAGCGCGATCAGCAAGCTAGCTGCCCCACCCTCCATTGATATGTCATCACATTTGCTATGTCCAAGTTGCGGCCACCCCGTCTGTTTCCCGCGGCCATATTCTGCACGATGCCATACGTTGATGGACCGTATCCACTGTCGCTGTTGGGACAGGTCTTGGAGAAGAGTTGGGCCATGTGAACAACACGTTCGTGACATGCGGAGCATGTTACTTCGAAGAGATTCTGTTTCTCCAAGTCCTCCTTCGCGGGTATGTGGGGGCCGTTCGGACACTTGATTGCCATCAAGTCTTCAAGAGCCGCGGCTTCTGGCAACGACTTAGGGGAGCAGAGCGAGGTAGATGCCACATTGCTTCCTGCGAGATTCTTGCAACTGAGTGTTACGAGTGGGGGAAGATTTGAACGAGACACAAACGGAATCTTTGGGTGTTGAAGTCGATGTTTTCATCCTAGAGAACAGGGTGTCTCCGTATGTCAAGCTTTGCAAGTTATTGGGAAGGAAAGCTAGGCTTCGCAGGGTGATTTTGTTCTGCGTGAGGAAATTGGAGGTATGTGACTCGACCATTGATTTCGCAAACTCGAAACTGGAGAAATACTCTTTTCGTAAAGTCAATACATGAGAACCCGGCATGGAGCTAGAACATGAAGGTATCTATATGGACACTTCAAAGTCTCACAAGGTTGCGTCCATATTGGGACTGATCGAGCAGATCTGGCGTTGGGAGGGCAAATTTTTCATCGTGATTTCATCGCCAAGTGAGTGGAAAGAACAGATTTGAATGCAAGATGTCGGAAATACTTAAGCAATACCCACCTGACATTGACCGTGTCGGGAGGTTGAAAAGAGGTCATCATGACTTATTGACAGTTGACTCTTAATTGAATACACACGTTAAGCGAACGACTCTGCGGTAACGGTATTGGAATCCTTGCAGAGGTCTTATCAGCTTATCGCTCATGGCCTGTGCTTTGAGGTCATGTGCCCGGAGGCGTGACCAAAGTTTCTCCCGCTAGCCGAATCGCGAATGGATTCAGCCGAAAGATTCCTGCCAGCGACCTCACCCGAGCTGTCTCCAGCAACACATCCCCATTGCCAGCTCAGCCCATCATGAACTCCCTCCGCATCGCGCGTGCGGCTCTCCGAGCTCGCCCTGCTGCCATCCGCGCTCCCCTCCAGCGCCGAACCTATGCGGACGCCGTCCCCGACAAGGCAAGCACCGGTGCAGCCTCCGAACCGACCCCGAGCGCCCGCTGACAATTTGCAGATCAAGCTGAGCTTGTCCCTCCCTCACCAGGTACGACCCTGATGTTCTCCGAGATGAATTGAGCCGCGGCCGAGTCGACGACAAGCGATTGCATGCTGCATGCGCCGGAGGAAGCCAATTGAAGGGTTCGGAGCTAATTGCCGCAATCGCAGTCCATCTACAGCTCCAAGGATGTCGTCCAGGTCAACATCCCCGCCGACTCTGGTGAGATGGGTGTTCTCGCCAACCACGTTCCCTCCATCGAGCAGCTGAAGCCCGGTCTGGTCGAGGTCGTTGAGGAGAGCGGTCCCAGCAAGCAGTTCTTCCGTACGTGCACCAATCGCAAAGCCACGCTTGCAAGGGATATCGAATTGAAGGAACTGACGGCTGTGTAGTCTCCGGTGGATTCGCCGTTGTCCAGCCCAACTCCGTCCTCAGCATCAACGCCACTGAGGGCTACCCCATTGAGGACTTCAGCGCCGAGGCTGTCAAGTCCCAGATCGCCGAGGCTCAGAAGGTTGCCAACGGCAGCGGCAGCGAGCAGGACATTGCTGAGGCCAAGATCGAGTTGGAGGTGAGTAGCTGCCGGACGGCCATGCAGGCCACACGCTGATTGACCCCGCAGGTCCTCGAGAGCCTCCAGGCTGCCCTGAAATAGAGAATGTAAAAGAGGTCGTCGGACAAATGACGTTGTACATCAAAGAATCGGATTCCCTAACTCATCTAACATCGCATAATTGAATCCACGTGCGACGTTCCTGAGCACCTGCTTGTAGTTCGAACCTGTGCGTGCTGTGCTTCCCGCGTTTGGGCCGTGCCTGAACGGTCCTTCCGTCTTATTTTGGGCCGAGGGGTCGAGCTTGCCTAGGGATATGTCACCGATGCCCCTCACTCTTACCCCAGGTATGGGGCTTCTGCACCAGCTGCAACCTACATAAATATCTTCCCTGACCTCCTACGAGGCAAACCTTTCTCCTAACAAATGCTCCGTATCGTTCATCCCGGTGCATCGTTCGTCAACCCACGACTTTCCATCCGGTCTAGTACTGTTTTAAACTTATCCCAGCATTATACAGCCATACACAATCACTTGCCACTGTCTTCAGGCATGGATTATCCTTTCGTTGCCAACTACCGAGCGCCTCGATCCGACGTCACCATCTATCAGTCTGATGGAGAAGGAGACGACATCCCACAGGGACTTGTGTCACAAAGACGACTCAAGTTTGCGAAGCCGACTCCCCCTCGCTTTGCAAAGCGAAGGCCAATCTTGCCAAGCAATATAGAACGCGACGCTACTCGGTTCGGTTAGGGTCAACGAGCCGACAAGATCTTCGCCATACCAGCGACCCGCAACACAATGGTCGAGGAGTCCAAGGCTCCATCTCAAGATCATTCGTTCCCTGGCTAGGGCCCCGAGGGCGAGGACTGGGGCCGGCCTAGGATCTACACAACACCATTGCTGCGTCCGCAGCAATCAGCCTACCTGACACCCCCCAAGAATAAGGACTTGGATCCAACGCAGCTGCGTCAGACAGCATCGACTGGACGCCTCCGGTCCAAAACCTGGGGCCAGCAGGACCAGCTAGCTAGGAATGTTGCCTTTCTGCAGTCACCAAGCCTCAAGCCGCGTCGTCTCTTCTCGAACAACTCTGCGTCTTCGTATCATTCCCAGGAATCCGAGCTGACCACTTCCACAATTCGTCTGCGTCACGCTCGTGATATCTTCGAAGAGTTTGGAATCTCACGACCTTCCGGCTGGCTTTCTGACGACGACGAAGAGGATTTCTCACGCCACCAGGATGGTACCAACAGCACTCCCAGGCATGTCGGCAACATTTGTCACTCGTGCGGAGCGCAAGTAACGACCCGGACGTTCTGTGCCACATGTGGTCATTCGGTCTGCCCCCAGTGTTCCAGCGAAATCCCTGATGACGAGGGTGATCATCGACGCACGGAGAGCTCAGGGCATACAGTCATAACCTCCCAACAACACACTTTCAACGTGACCGAGAAGGGATTTCGGTCTTCCTCCCACCAGGACAGCACTCATTCCCCCAAGACAGTGCAAAATGCTACAGTTGCTTCGCAGGCATTGAAAGACAACCCCTTCATTGTTGCGGACAAGATGACAAAGGTTGTCACTGCTGAGCCCCGACTCACTGATGCCACTGCTCGCGGAGAGCATCAGTCTAGATTCTCAGACTGTGTTCCGCAGCAAAATGACATTTCCACGACAGCTGGAACTCATGGAGACTGCGGCAATCCTAGGTGCAACGCCATACGTGCTGGCCACCATAGCAAGCGTCACAGCATTGCATGCATTATGGGCCAACAGGCAGCGGCGGATGCTTCTGACGAGCTTCAGTCTCATGCTCCGCTGGATGATCCTATCCAGCGCAAGATTGACAATATGTACCATCATGCCGACGATCTGAAGCGAACACAGCATATCATGGAGCATCTCGCTGCAGGATCCGCTGCGTCAGAGCAGCACGGCTCTAGCCAAGTCACGGACAGGACAAGGACATCCAGTGTAGTGGACATCGACAGACTTCTGGCCAAACCCGGTATCAACACGGTCAACCGCAGCAGGCTAATCAGTCTCGACACAGCGGTTGCCGCAGAAAAGAAGGGCAAGCGGGCTCTCGAGCTTCGCGAGTGGGAGAGGTCTCAGTCGTTTGATGTCGACCCGATCAAGAGAAGAGCCTCGGATACCCCGCCAAGTCCGGATACTAGACTATCCAATCCTCCAGAATGGCTGAGTCCAAACCGAGGATCCATCACGGGCCAACGAGTCGTGACAGAGACCAAGAGCACGCCCCAAATGAGGTCTTCGATTGACCAGATTGGCTCGGCCACAACCGAGTCAACAGTCGAGTGGCCGAAGCTGAAGCGAGTGGCGAAGGTGACAAAGGAGACCGTGGAGGAAAAGTCAAAGACGACGCTGCCGTGGATGCAACGGCCCTTGCGCCGAGTCCAGAAAGAGGAAAATATATCCCAGCAAGCCCAAACACAGCAGTCGCCAGAAATTGAGAATTGGAGATCTCAGCTTCGAAGGGTCGAGGACTCGCACCACGGCGGCCGACAGCGAGCTGAGACTTGCAGCTCGTGTCACGACGAAACAAGCTTACCGTCGCGTCCCTCTGTCGGCGAGGTTGTCGACGTTGCTACCGACGCAACAAAAGAGGAGCCTCAGCCTCCGGCGCCCCTGGGGTCGAAACGTGTCGAGGAGGTTCAAACCTCGACTTCCCACAAGTCAAGCTCCAGAACGTCAACCAGTGTCGAGTCAGAGACCAACACTCAGGTCTCACACACAGTCGAGGAAACCCACTCTGCCTCGGGTCCCGACGTTGTCGAAGAAGACAACAAGACGAGCGTAACTCACGGCTTCGAATCTCGCGGACAGTCGCAAGAAATTGAGGTTTTCAGCCCAGCGCCTGTGATTTCATCTGAACACACCTGCACCTGGAAGGAGCACTACTTGAGACTGACGTCAGAAGTGCGGCAGTTGAAGGCTGAGATTATGTCCCGAGAGAGGCTTGGATCGTCTGGCGTGGACGTGGATGTGAACGTCGGGCAGGGTGACGATGAGCTGGGCGTCGAGGGTCTTACCATTGTTATGCATCTGAAGGGGAAGGATGATCTGGTCATCAACACAGACTTGACCAGGGCTTCTTCTGAAGTTTGACGACCGGTGAGGTCGATGGCCCGGATACTCCAGAGTTGCATAGAGGATGTGTATAGCACAAGGAGCAGGATTACGGGATTATGATAGCAGCATGAATTACAGAATGCATGAGTTGAAGCAAGCGCCTAGTAGCCCCGTGCTGTAGTGACTACGTTTTCTGTGGGTTCGCATATACTCCGATTCCTGTCGTTATTGGCGTTGTCAGCGATTTTGCCGTACTATGAAGTCCCACGTGGCTGTAAGTTACAGCGCAAGCATTCATGTTCAACTGAAGAAAATAATTCAAATGTCATCATACCAAAATGCTACCTGCACGCCGGGCTCATCTACATAACATGCCGAATAATCTAGTCTTCTCAACTCGCCTGGCCTGATGGAGGGCCCCAACATGGCAGGTGAGAAATGCAAGTGCCTTCGGTCTATAGGGTATCAAAGAATGCCCCCCAAGTCTACCCTACCCATAACCAACCACCATTTGCTGACCAAGCCCTGGCTGGCGAAAACGGTCTGATCAGTGCCTTCGAGAAACATGATGCACCGTCTGGGGGACGCATCTTCTGGAGAGGCGCGGCGTCTTCTCCAGATACGTTTGTCTGTGTTGGAGCGGCTCACAATGCCGAGACGGTATCCGTGGTATCGGCGCCGGTTGCCTTTGCGGACGCAACGTCACCGGCGATGGCAATCTTCATGGGCCTGCCCTGAGCCTTCTCCGAGAGGCTGATGTACTCCCGCATCATCAGCTCCTGGGTCTTGCGGGTGAGCTCGTCGACGTCCGCGGAGGTCAGGCCGGTGGTAGGGATCGGGTCCAAGACTGCGGGGAGGATCGAGTCAGCATACGCCACTTTATATGTTTGAGGTGGTCTTTGGACGACCAGATGACTTACCCTTGACAGGGATCTTTCCAGAGTTGAAGACGAGGCCCTTGAGCCAGAGAACGTGGCTGTAGTTTGCAGCAACGACAGGGACGATGGGCACGCCGGCCTGAACAGCCAGATGGAATGCGCCCTTCTTGAAGGGCAGCAGGACGGGATCCTTTGCGTAGCTTCGGGTGCCCTCCGGGAACATGTATACGCTCTGCTTCCTCTTGCGGATCTCGTCGGCCGCGCCAGACATGGCTTCCCTCGCGTCCTTTGTGTTCTTGCGGTCGATGAAGATGGAGCCACTGAGGGTCATGAACCAGCCCAGGATGGGAGTCTTCTTGAGGGAGGCCTTGGCGGTGACGCTGCAGTACTTGGGGAACATGGCGCCCAGCATGAGAACATCGAGCTCGGTCTGGTGGTTGCCGACGAAGACGGCAGGGCGCGTGTTGCCGAGAATGTCCTTAGGGTCGTCGAGCTCGAAGGTCACTCCGGTGGTGAGGGCCATGAGGTAGTGGAAGGCTCTGGCGGTGGTCCATTGCGCGATGCCCGGGTTGCCGACGATGCGCAGGAAGATGGAGGCGAAGACGCCGTAGAGTGCGGCTACGACGAGGGAGATGTAGGAAGCGAGGACGCGGGCGCCGAAGGCGGCCTTGGGAACGACGAAGGACAGCATGTAGAGGGCGACGACGAGGGCGGCATAACCCTTCAAGAAGGAGAAGATGTAGCCCAGGAGAGCCGACATGGCTGCTGGCGGGAGCTGGGATTCTTCTTGGGAGGCTTGGTAGGTGCGGGCGGCGGGAAACGGGCGGCTGCTGGCGTAAAAAGAGACAGGCGCGCGGAAGAGGGCAGGCCTGGGAAAGTGTGAAAGTCGGGATGGCGGGGCGTTAAGCTTCTTTGGGCGCGCGTCTCATGGGGTTGAGATGGTTGAGGAGCTTTCGAGCGCGGGGTTGAGGCCGAGGAACGAAGGATCGTCACAAGGGCGGAACTCGGGGGAGAGTTGAAGGTAAGTGACAGCACGTGTCAGGTAGAGCAAGAGAGAGTAGAGGTGAGGAAGAGGCACTGAAGGCTACAGCTTCCACAGACACATGTTACGAGGACAAACACAATGTGGTTGTATGGAGGAGTGCGGATGTCTCAAGGGGTGGGAGGAGGTTAAGGAGGACTCATACAATGACGATGTAAGGGAACGAACGGGGATGCGTTGGTGGGAATGCGGCGCCGGTGCAAGATGCGGTACAGATACAGGCGAAGAGAGTGGAAACCAAAGCCAAGTGGCGGATGCACACCGCAAGCTCTTCCATTGGAGAGAAGGACCTCATGGGCCGTGGCCCTGGTTGATGGTCATGGGTGCTGGGGGTCGCACTCGCAGGGTCGAGGTCAGAAAGTGAACACGCAGTGGGGGGTTCTCTGGCTGCTTCTTTTCCCAAGAGATTATTTTTTTTGGTGGGATGACTTTGACTCCCCAGGGGAGGCGCCCCTCCAGTCGTTGAGGAGGTGTCTGTGATTGGTCCAGATCCCGCCCCCACAACAACGGCGGGGTCTGCGGTGACGGGTACGTACCTACCTGGTGTACCATAACTGAAGCCTGTTCATCATTTGGAGGTCAGCACTGAGCAGTCGTCATGCTGCTGCTGCCGCTTCCCGCGAATGTGCATGACTGACAGTCTTTGCTGTGGCTAGGCGAGTGCAGTTGTCGTTGGGGAAAGGACGGGATGAAAAGGGAACACTAGTTTCCATATTCATAGCTCATCCACCTCAAGACCGTTGCTGCCGCCGCCCTTTGCTCAGCTGAGGGAGAGCGCGCTAGACCATGACTTGCTGCCGGCAAGCCACTAGCACAAGTCATCGTCCGGTCTAGGTGCGGATCGCAAGTCAGAAGACGGACGAGGGGACAAACTGATCGCAAGAGAGGGGCGGGTAGGCGCGGACTGACATCAGATCTTTGGACAGTGGGTTCTGTGGCAGTTGAGTTCCGGAGGCGAGGCTGGAAAGGGTTGGGGAAGGGGAGAGACCGGACGGCACGGAACTGAAAGGATGCAATCAAGGTCCCGTCAGCTCCCCGATGCCATTGTGTCGTACACTAGGACACAAGATGGTGGGGCATGACTTTCCCGTGTCTCCTTCGTCGGTGCCTCGTTGCGAAAAGCATGTGGCAGGCCTAGCCAGCTTTTTAGTGGCATGTCTCGGAGCCGTGCTCGATGATGGCCGGGGTGCTCGCCTGCCCCACGAAAGATGCAGCTCTATACCACAGTCTCAACCTTGCCTTTTTATTTTTATTCTGATGGCATCTGCGAACCTCATTGACACATGTAAAACTGCTGGGGTACTTTCGCAGGTGTGTTACGTTATCATATCACAAGCCCAGGTAGCGGCAGGTAGCGGCAGGTAGCGGCAGGTAGCGGCAGGAACCCCACAAAGTGCTATCGATATCCGACGGCTTATCGATAGTGATGACTAAGACATCCCGGCGCGTCCTGCCTGGGGTAAGTACTCGGCGCCGGTAACTGTCGCCCGACGGCGAGGAGCTTCAACATCGATCGCACGACTGTCGTCAAGTGCATCGCGAATCCTGCAGTGGCCCCGTTCGAAATTCACCATTTCGCCCTATATCGAGACTACGACTACTGAGAAGAAAAGGATAAGTCCACCTTCAGCGCCCTATCGATCGGCGCATCCTTCCACTGCCGTAGAATGAGCTCGACCCGATAAGACATCGACGATGCCCTCCCGCCGAGTACAACCGGACCTCTCCGTTCGCCTGCCGACAGGCCTTGCGCAACCCGAACTTCCTCCTATTTCCGCGCTGTTTCTCATCGACTTTGACGTCAAAGCTGGATACACAATCGTGTGGAAACAAGCGGCTCCCGGGATTGAGCTCGAGGGACTGGTTGAATACAAGAGCTTGCCTTCGGGTCTACACACTGTTCCGGACGACTTGATCTACTTCGTGCACGAGGGTGCTCATGCCGGCCTCAGCGCATTTATCAACACGCCATGCGACGAGGAGGAGGCGCGCCATGCGCGCATGATTGCCGTGGGAGTCTTGGTGCCTCTGAGTTATGGTCGGCTTGGCCGGGCGTGGAGACATGCCGAGGGCCTGAAGGACATTGCAGCGTGAGTGCGCATCTACGCTATGCATGGCTCATCTTGCTAAGTTTGAACAGAAAACTCGCCGAGAATCGCAAGAATACGGCAATACTCGACGAATACTGGAAGAACAACCGGGATAAAGAGGACGCCGATCAGGAACGCCCCCCAATGGAGTCGCCTTCTGTCAGCTTCAGTGCCCAAGCTACCCAGCCGAAGAAGACGAGCCACAACAGGAACCGCTCCGCTTCCGATGGTGCTGCGCTTGTGCATCCCGGCCATCGACTGTCCCCGTACCATCCAGCCTGGAGTTTGACAGACTTGCTGGACACTTTTGGTCCCCTCATCTTCCCCATACATCGGGCAGCTTTGCTTCGGAAGCGCATCTTGATATCCTGTCACGCACCAGTGCGTGAGATCTGCAACTTTGGTAGGCTCAGGTTGGATTCCCGAAAATGAAGTAGCTCACACATTTTCAGTGTACAACATTTCGGTTCTATCAAACATCCCCCAGACGGTCGCAGAGCTATCAGCACGATCATCCTCTTCTCAACGTCTAAGGCCCCTCTTCACCATCGGCGTGCATGACATCCCCTTCCTCGTCGAAGACTTTGAAGCTTCAAAACGAAAGAAGGCTGACAGCAATGACGCCGTGCCAGACGAGGCCGGGAGCGGTTGGATTGCTTGCACTACTGACAGTATTCTGGCCATGAAGGATACTCTCTGGGACATGCTCATCACCATGCCTCCCCCGTACTCACCCAATGCGAAGGACAAGGTCTGGCCGACGGTCGAGTGCCCTCGTGGTGTGCCCGTCAAGGCAACACAGCGAGACCTGCGGCGATTCCGTGCTCTGAAGAGTGGCCTTACCCGGCTCACGGCCACAACACCTAGACCAAGAACGGCTGAGAGCCCACGCTCCGAAAACTCAACCAGCTTCAAGCTCACCACTGGTGCTTTTCCTGCTTCGAGTCTCGAGTCTGACGAGGCCCTGGACAAGATTGTGGAGCCATTGAGTTGGTCTGCGCTGGCATACAATGGCTTCATGTGGTGGGCCAGTGCCGGAGAACAGGCGCGGAGCGAGGAACAGGAAGAGTCTGCCCGGGATGCCGCCCTGCTGGCAGATCTCGGCCTGATGCCACACACCCCGAGCATGACTATGCCTACCCCGAAACCGCGAACAGCATCCGGCGGTATGAGAGATTCGATCGGATCTGTGGCATCACGGCAAACCGTCGGGCCGGACGACGATGAGGCCCGAACCGAGCTCGCCGTCATCGCATATTTCCACCGCCTCACAGCGCAGATGCTCTCGGTTATGGCGGACGTCGTAGAGAGCTCCGATGACCGCTACGAAGACGACGACGATGATGAGCAAGAGGCCGAGGACACGCCTCTTCGATCAGACAGCGAAGCGGACCTGCGCTCGGTCCGCGTGGAAAGCCATGCTATCGAGAGCATGGGTCTCGATGTCTGGAATGCACACGATGCCGAGTTTGTCAAAGAGCTCATGGCGAAGTACTTTGACCGCAAGCCTTACATCGAGGGCAAGGGTGTTGAGGTGTGCGGAGTGCGCGTTTGCTAAGCGATGCTCATTCGTGGCGGTGGTCGTTTAGTCTCAAGAGGTGGATATTCGGAGCAATAACTAGACTTGTTGAGTCTGGGGAGTGTATACTTGAACGTGTGGGGCTACGCTGTGCTTCTTTGACGCGCTCAATCATCGTGGCATATTTGTTTGTTTTTAAGGGTTGTTTCGGCGTTGGGCTGCTTTGTTTTTCAAGAACAAGCGTGAGGATATTGCGGTAAAGAAGATGGGCCATACAAGCCTAGGAGAAAAACTTGAGGGATTGCTAATGTACTAAAGAGTCACACGCAAAGTCGGTTCTCATACAGTCTGCGCTTGTCATGTTGCATCACCAATGTGCTGTTCATACATTTATATCAATCAACGAATGCTCTGCACCAAGACATTTGTTCATAGCATGAAATGGCAAATTGCCAATCCTGCGTTGCCTTCCATCGCATGTCTTCCGTGTCGTTGTCGAACCGACCAGGGGCTATGGAGTGACTGATAGGGCTGACCTGGATCACCCAGGTAAGGGGCGCACAGGTTGAAATGATGGTCAAAAAGGAGGGTTGAGGGTCAGTTGCAGAACACCAGGCGGTGACAATATGCTGTAGACACAGTAGCGCCCTGATAGCGGACGGGCTATTTTCTGTGTGTTTGTTTATGTGGACTGTGGAAAGGTCCAGAAGCTATGGAGCGTTTGTGCTGCCTCTCGTCGGTGTTTTGTCTGCCGTGCCGGAAGGAAAAGATAATTTGGGCTTGGCCGGAGACTTGGCCGACAATTGGCCGGGAAATGGACGGGGGTCCAGATTGCCAGGAACCCCGCCCTTCCCCTCCATGGCAGCCACCCGCCAACACATCTGCTGGCGTTGTCCACCGTTGGGCACGGCAAGGCCCTGTACCTAACTTGACCCCTCCTGCCAAATTGGCTCTCGGGCTTCCATTCACCTCAGGGTAGGAGGTACCTTGCTTCCATTAGGTAGGTACATTACCCAGGTCGGCGAGGCATCGTACAGAGAATGACACCACCTGGCAGGAACGCGGAAAGTGAGGTGGCCTCAGGGAGGAGCACGAATGCTCTGCAGACTGGAAGCTGGAGGTATCCGTAGCCATATCCATGCCGCTGGACGGTGACCTTCAGCAAGTGGGTTATGGAAGTTTAAGTGGAAGGAACCTTGACCTCACAGACCAAGAGTTGATCGACCCCACTTGTGCACGAGACAGAAGTGCACTACACACTCTACCGACTTTTGGATTGTGCCTGTGAATGGAGAAAAAAAAAACACAAAGGCGGCGAGCAGCGACACCACCTGCCACCTCTGGAGTTGGACCTTGCCCGGTCGACTACCTTAGCCTACGATATCCCCTCAGCCTTGCACCACTGCACAACCTTCCTCCTACTCCTCCTCTCTGTGCTCGATCATCCTACGACCACCTGCGATTCGCCCCCAAGGCCAAGAACTGCATATCGGCTGCTCCCCGCCGACATTCGCTGGCCCGCCTCGTGCTCGTCTCCGACCAAAGTACCTCTCGTGTGTGTGCACATTGAACCTCCCAACGCATCCGATCACCAATTCCCTCTGCCTAACGTATCGATCCGAACCGGGCCATGGGTCTCCAGTAGCTGCGTCGCCGCTTCCACGTCGAGCAAGAATGCTGAATGCACAGCTTCAAGCGCTGCCAGGATTATAGCAGCACATTTGCACCAAAAAAGAATTAGCCAGTTTTTCGGCCCTTTGACTTTTCTACCCGCGATATTTATTCCATCCGACGTCTCTGAGCCACATTGCTTAGAATATGGACGCTCAGGTACGTTTGCAGCGCATGTGCGATTGCCGAGTAGCTCGTGGTTGGGCTGCCATAGAAAAAAAAAAAAAAAAAGATATGGCCTCCTCTCCTCGCCTGGCGCCCCGCCATTTTGGATCAGCAGCATCGTCACCGCATCCTCCCACCACCGCCGACCGCGGTTGATATTTGTTGACTGCCTCTGCCACGGCAACCCACTCCCCGCTTCGGCAACCCTGCAAACCAGAAGATGACTATCATGATTTGACCTGAGCTGACCCGACCTCGTTAGATCGAGAACGCTGTTGAAGCAGCGTTCAACCCCACCGGCAACCAAGACCTCAAGCAACAAGCCTTCGAGTACCTGAACCAGCTACGAGTCGATCCCCAGGCCTGGCAGGTCTGCACCACCCTCTTCGCTCGAACTCCGAGACCTTCCGAAGTCGTTCGCCTGTTCTGCCTCGAGGTAGTCAACTATGCCGTCCATGCCCAAGGTCTCCACCGTCAGAGCCTCACATGGCTGAAGGATATGCTCCTCGATTACGTCCGGAACATGTACAATGGCTCCCAGCAAGACCAGATCGACCCGGCCCACTTGCAGAACAAGCTTTCGCAGACCCTCACGTACTTGTTTGTCTTCTTGTACAACGACGGTTGGGACTCCTTCATCGACGACTTTCTCGCCGTTGCCAGCAGTCCGAACAACACCGCCGGTGTCGTCCTGTACCTGCGAATTCTCGGCTCCATCCATGACGAGATTGCCGACATGCTGTTGACCCGCAACAGCAACGACGCGAAGCGCAACACCGACCTGAAGGACCAGCTGCGTGCGCGCGATGTTCAAAAGGTTGCCCAGTCCTGGAAGGACCTACTGTCGCAGTACTCGGGACAGAATGATCACATAGTGGAGATGGTTCTGAAGGTTATTGGCAAGTGGATTAGCTGGATGGACATCTCCTTGATTGTCAACCAAGACATGCTCGGCCTGTTGCTTCCTGTTATTGGCCGGACAAACAACTCTGGCAGCGAGGACAAGGTCAGGGACGCGGCCATCGACACCCTCACCGAGATCGTGGGCAAGAAGATGAAGGGCCCCGAGAAGATGGAGCTCATTTCCTTCCTCAACTTGCGCGATATCGTGTCCCAGCTTATCGCAAGCGCTCCTTTGGCCGACCTGAAGAATACCCCTCAATACGACACCGATCTCGCGGAGGCTGTCGCCAAGCTCGTCAACACCGTCATGGCAGACATTGTGCGCGCACTAGAGGATGGCCAAGCAAATGAGAACACGCGAGCCAAGGCCGAGCAGCACTTGCACGATTTCCTTCCCTTCCTGTTGCGCTTCTTCTCCGACGAATACGATGAGGTCTGCGCGACCGTCATTTCCTCGCTCACCGACCTCCTCACTCTCCTCCGCAAGGTCGGCGCAAACCTTCCTCCCTCTTACAAGGAGATGCTCCCTCCCATCCTGAACGCCATTATCCTCAAGATGCGGTACGACGAGACCTCCAACTGGGGTGACGAGGACGAGCAGACGGATGAGGCAGAGTTCCAGGAGCTACGCAAGAGGTTACAGGTTCTTCAGAAGACCGTTGCGGCCGTGGATCAGGACCTCTACATTGAGGTCTTGAGCAACCTGGTTTCTCATACCTTTACCGACCTCGACCAACGAGGCTCCAATATGGACTGGAGAGACCTAGACCTAGCGCTTCACGAAATGTACCTGTTTGGTGAACTGGCGCTGCCAAACCAGGGGCTGGGCACGAAGAGCCAACCGAACAGCACAGCAACAGAAAGACTTACCATCATGGTGACCAAGATGGTCGAGTCTGGTAAGTGATCACCCCTTCATTTTCGGTGACATCAAGCTGACCCCAGTAGGAATTGCTCAGTTCCCCCACCCCGCCATCTTGCTCCAGTACATGGAGATTTGTGTTCGATACTGGCAAGTGTTTGACGCCCGGCAAGAATACATCCCGCAAGTTCTCGAGAACTTTGTGCGGTTGGTACATCATGACCATGTCCGTATCAAGACACGATCCTGGTACCTTTTCTTGAGATTCGTCAAGTATCTCAGGGCTCAGGTCGGCAACGTTGCCGGGACCATCATTGAGGCTATTAGCGACCTCCTCCCGATCAAGGCTGAGGTTTCTGAAAATAACGGAGACGATGACATGTCTTCGGATGAGTCCGACCACTCCGCGGACGCCCTGTTCACCAGCCAACTGTTCCTTTTCGAAGCCATTGGCTGCATTGCTTCGACTGGAAGCACACCCGCAGATAAACAGGCCTACTATGCCCGGCTGGTGATGTCTCCTTTGTTCCGTGACATGGAAGCCCACTTGCCCAAGGCGAAGGCTGGCGATGCCCAGGCCATTCTACAAATCCACCACATCATCCTGGCCCTCGCCGGCCTGGCTCACGGTTTCTCCGATTGGACTCCTGGCAGCAACTCGGCACAGCAACGACCTCCCCCAGACAAGCTCGTGTCTGATGAGTTCTCAAGGGCTGCCGAAGCCATCTTGATCGCACTCCGCGAGCTCAACGGCTCCGCCGATATCCGCACCGCCTGCCGAGCTTCGTTCAGCAAGCTGCTCGGGGTTCTCGGTTCCGCAGTGCTTCCTCAGCTCCCTCAGTGGATCGAGGGTTTCCTTTCACAGAGCTCATCCAAAGACGAGATGGCCATGTTCCTGCGATTGCTGGACCAGATCGTCTTCGGCTTCAAGACCGAGATTTATGACGTCTTGAACCTGCTGCTCACCCCATTGCTGCAGAGAATCTTCGCCGGCCTATCCGAGCCGGTGACGGGCACAGACGACGAGATCCAACTCGGAGAGCTGCGCAGGGAATATCTGTCCTTCCTGCTGGTGATCCTCAACAACGAGCTGCAGTCAGTCTTCATCAGCGAAGCCAACCAGGCCTTCTTCGAGACGATGATCACCTCTATTCTCACCCTGGGACGCACCCTGGTAGCCGAAAACATTGGACCCAGTCGTCTGGCATTCAGTGTGTTGGCGCGCATGGTCGTCGTCTGGGGCGGCCCCGACGTCGCCAGGATTTCGGACAACCCCTCGCCCCCGAGCGGTTCGGCCAACCCATCCATCCCGGGTTTCGATCGGTTCATGATTGACCGTTTCCACCCGCTCTGCTGGGAGGTGTTCCAGGACCCGAACTTCAGGCCGCACAAGGATGCTCAGAGCAAGCAGGTGCTCAACGAGATTGCTGGGCTCGAGCAGGCCATCTATGTCAAGACGGGAGACATGTTTATCCAGAACCTCCAGTCGCAGTTGTTCCCACACCTGGGCATTGACGGATCCGAGTTCATGCGGTGCATGTCCACGTCGGCGGACAGAAAGGCTTTCTCGGGTTATTTGCAGGGGCTGCTGAAGAGCCGTAGATAGTGGCTCGGCTTATTGCGGTGAGGGGGTGTGAAGGCTTTACAACTATGAAGGACAGGTACAGGGAAGGGGATGGATTTCGGGAAATCTCGTCTTGGCCACTTTTCTTTGTTTACATATCCACTGGCCGCATCGCCTTGGAGTTTAAGGGAGGCATTAGAGATTAAATGACAAATGACAAAAAGACCATGTTCTATGCAAAATCTTGCACATTGTGTTGGTGATGACCTCGCCGGCTGAATGGTGGCTGTGCATGTTGGAAGACCCCTGAAATTCTTGCCCAGCCGTATAGCCGCAGCGCTTACACACTGAGACGACTCTCTAATTGGCTCTTGTATGCCATGAAGCCCAGCTGAATCTGTGCGGAGGTAAGTGTCAGCCTGTTATCGATATCGAAAGGAGCGACGCCCATCTCCCACCCCGAGTCTACCCAAGCACTTCCCCTCTCTCATTCCAATCTTACTACTCTCGTCGTCACAGACAGTCCCGCGACTCCATCATTCTGCAACTCCCACCCTGACAACAGCTATGTCTGATCCTCAAATATACACCGTCGGTTGGATCTGCGCCATCACCGCCGAGTTTGTTGCCGCCCAAGCGTTCCTCGATGAGGAACACGCCGGCCCGCGACAAACCGCACGACACGACAACAATAGCTATGTTCTAGGCAAGACTAGCGGTCATAACGTCGTTATTGCTACCTTACCTAACGGCCAGTATGGCACCACCTCGGTAGCAACGGTCGCTAGAGATATGCTCCATAGCTTTCCGAACGTGCGTATTGGGCTGATGGTAGGCATCGGTGGCGGCGCACCTAGCCAGAAGCATGATATTCGGCTCGGTGATGTGGTCGTCAGTGCCCTAAATGGGGGATGAGGAGGCGTGTTCCAGTACGACTTTGGCAAAACCGTACAGAATTGCAAGTTCCAAGACACAGGGTTCTTGAACCAGCCACCGTTGCTGGTACTCTCAGCCCTCACTACGCTTCAGGGCAAATATGAAATGAAAGGCCACCGGCTTATCGACGAAGTGGACAAGAATATCGGGAAGATCAAGAAGAAGAGCGCATACAGACAACCTGCTTGAGCAAGCGACAGGCTATATAAGTCTAACATTGTACATTCTTCAAGCTGCTGCGATGATGTATGTGGTGATGATACCGCCAGTCTTATAGCCCGCCCTGAATGAGGCGAAGAAGATGATAATCCTGCTATTCACTACGGCTTGATTGCTAGCGGTAACCAGCTGATGAAGGACGCTTATATCCGGGACATATTAATAAAAGAGAAGGACGTTCTATGCTTCGAGATGGAGGCTGCTGGTCTGATGAACCACTTTCCGTGCCTTGTCATCCGGGGGATATGCGATTACTCCGACTCGCATAAGAACAAGGAGTGGCAGGGCTTCGCGGCCATGATGGCGGCAGCTTATGCCAAGGATCTTTTACACCAGATTGCGCCAGACACTGTTGAGGCTGAGAAGCCCATCTCCAATTCCAGTTAGTTTGGCAAGACCCAACTCATTTGATTCTAACTGACTGTAAAATAAGCTCAAGAGTTGCTTTCCGACATCCAAAAGGGTTTACAGTATTTGAAGCTCGACAAAGGCGAAAAGCTGCCTACCGCCCGAAAGCCCCAATTTGTTGTGCCATTCCGCCGCGACTCCGATTTCGTAAACCGGCCTGACATCTGGTCATGGATTGAAACGCGATACGCCGGATCTGAAATGTGCTTTGCTCTCGTGGGCCTCGGTGGATTCGGGTAGGTCACAACAGCTGTTATTAAAGGCCTATATTGACAAAGCCACAGCAAGTCTCAGGTTGCCATACAGTTCGCTCACCAAGTCCACGATACGTCCCCCGACACCAGCATCTTCTGGGTCAATGCCAGCACGAGAGCGACCTTCCAAGACTCCTACCGTTCCGTTGCAGAAGCTCTGGAGCTCCCTAATCGCCACGACCCTGGTGTCAACGTCCTAGCGCTGCTCCGCGACTGGCTGCAGAGAGAGGACGTGGGCCGGTGGCTGATAATTGTCGACAATGCCGACGATGTTGAGATGCTCACTAAGACGAGTGATCAAAAGGATCCGCCAATGCCAATAGCGTCGTATCTCCCAAAGACAGGCAATGGCAAGATCCTGGTGACGTCGCGCAGCTGGGACGCTGCAGAGAAGCTTACGGATAATGGCAAGATGATCCTGAGAGTTTTGAAAATGGAGACGTTGCATGCCTTGCAGCTACTCCAAAAGAAACTTGGCCAAGATATCGACGAAATCGCCGCATTGCGCCTAGCTGATTTCCTCGACCACATCCCACTCGCCTTGAACCAAGCGGCAGCGTACATATACAGACGAAGCCGGGCGACCATACAATCATACCTGGACGAACTCCAAAGGAGTGACGAGCGGAAAGACGCTTTGCTGCGTAGCGACAGAGGGGATGCCCGACGGTACCCCGGTGTGTCCAATTCTGTCGTTCTAACGTGGCAGTTGACGTTCGAGCAGGTTAAAAAAGAGCAGCCCCGGGCGGCCGACCTCCTGTCGCTGATGAGCTGCTTTCAGGCACAAAATATTCCAGAGTACATGTTGCAACACTATAACAGCGACGTCTCGAGTGTTGAAGAGAGCGGCGACAACGACGATGGAGATTTGGAGGACTACGACGATGCAGATTCGGAGGACTACGACAATGGAGATTTGGAGGACGACTTGGAGGTACTCCAGGGCTACTCTCTCGTCGCGATAACAGCTACAACGGGGTTCTGTGAGATGCACCCGCTAGTACAGTTTTGTACACAGGCCTGGATTCGGGAATCCAGTGGCCTGGAGCGGTGGAACAGACTATTCCTCCAGTCCGCCTCACAACACTTTCCATCGGGCGATTTCGAAACGTGGGAGCAGTGCCAAACGCTGATGCCCCATTTACAACCGCTACTCAATCAAAAACCTTCAGAAGAAAGCGACCGGTTGGAATAGAGCCGATTAGCGACGAATGTTGCCTCCTACTTGTATGCGCTGGGCGACTACTCTCGAGCGGAGATGATAGCACAAGACGCCATAAGCATTCGCATGGAAAGCCTAGGTCGGCAACATCACTCCACGCTGCGGAGCATGTCCCTACTGGCGTTAACGTATAAAGAACAGCATCGGTTGAAGGAGGCTGAGGAGCTAGAGGTGCAAGTGGTGGAGACGTGTAAAACCGCACTTCGTAGGGATCATCCTGATACGTATAGAAGTATGGCCAACCTAGTAACAACATACTATCGTCAACAGCGGCGGGCAGAGGCAGAGGAGCTATATTTGCAGGTAATGGAGGCAAGCTCGAGTGTATTTGGGGAAAAGCACCCGGAGACTCTTCGTGTCATGAACGGTGTTGTGATAATGTTCACGAGACAAGGGCGATTGGAGGAGGCTGAGGCGCTAGCTAAGCGGGTGATAGATACAAGCTCGAAGGAACTTGGAGAGGATCATCCAGACACACTGATACGCATGGAACACTTGGCATCAATTTGTGAAAGCCAAATGCGGTGGGAAGAGGCTGAGAGACTCCAGATACAGGTAACGAACACTAGGAAAAGGGTCCTGGGAGAGAATCATCCCTTTACGCTACTCAGCATGAGATTACTATTATGGATATATGAGAAGCACGGTAGATTCGAGGATGCTTTAGATTTACAAGCGCAGGTGGTTGACATCAAAAAAAGAATACTTGGAGAGGAGCATCTAGATACACTGGAAAGTATGGACAAATTAGTGGAGATGTTAGAAAGACAGGGTCGGTGGAAGGAGGCGGAGAGTCTAGCGGCGCAACTGCTGGAAACGAGAAACAGGGTTCTTGGCGAGAAGCATCCAGATACGATCGCAAGTATGAACGCAATGGGAGTTCTAGCTGATAACCAGGGCCGATGGGAAGAGGCTAAAGAGTTTTATATGCGGGCGGTAAAAATGGGAAAGGGGGCGGTTGGAGAGACGGACTCTAACACACTAATTAGTATGCATAACCTAGCGGGGATGCATAAGGAAATGGGCGAACGGAAGGAGGCTGAAGAGTTGCTGGCCCAAGTGGTGGAAACGGGAAAGAGGGTGCTTGGAGAGGACCATCCAGACACCAGATCATCCATCTCTGATCTCACAGCCTGGAGACTAGAGTTTCAAGGAAAGGAGCACGAGTGATCATGATTTCTGTAATCATAGGGAACCTCAGTCGCTGTAGGAAACAAGCATACATTGACACGGATATTTTCAGTTGCGGGGGGACTTATGCCATAGATTATCGTGCGTCTATCACTATTGATAGCGCCGTTTTCCGATGGTATTTAAGACGTGTTTCTAGTTGTGTATGACCGCTTGGGGCACGGCACCATGGCGTGATATGAAGGGTTCTTCGCTCAAGAAACAACAGAGTCAATTTCCACGACCACAACTCCTTCACCAGAAGCCATAAACCTATGTAGTCTGCTCGAAGAGCTCTAGAACGACTCCGTGGAGGCAAAGTCTCCAGTGTGGGACTGGACACTGTTGTAGAGAACGTGCTCCTGCCGACGACAGTTTCCTGGAGTGAATGTACCGAGGAATCGCTACCTCTGGGTCTGGAGCGGACCAAGACTCACCGCCGACTTCTCTACTCAGTCGGTACAACGTCCGGATTTTGCGGCCTGGTTTCCCCGATATTGGTATTGGTAGTCCCGTCCATCTGAGCCTACCACCGAAGGCCATATCGAAAGCTGTATCCAGCGTTTGCTCGACAGACAGGAGTCGGAAATCGGCGTTGTCTCATCACGATGGCAAAGGAGCCATAATGGATGCCCACTCGATTCGTCATATCAGAAGTGATCGACAGATGCCTCTCAAATGTCAAGTTCTGGACCGATCGGGACGTCACTCGCAACGGAGCCCCGGACGCTTCCCACGCTCGAGTTCGGTTCCGCTAGCCGTGGGTCGACAACACCGCAGCGAGGCTGTGAGCGGTGCTCATACGTGCAATCTGCTGGTGAAAAGGAAGAATGGTGATACGACAGCCAAGACAATCATCAATATCTCTGAAGGGAGGTATCCGTCAAACTCGGCCGATTCGACGGTGCTCATATGGACTGTCTCGTATTTAGCAGGACCGCGGGTATGTCGAACCGCGAGACAGACAAGAGCTTGCGACGGGCCGCAGCCAAGATGTCTCGCTGGCACGCCGTGTTCATGAGACACAACGCGTGTTGCTGAACCAGCTGGACGCTGTTCCGAGGCCGAACCCTGCCGTGTTGTGTGTTGAGTCAAAACGTGTGTTGCACCACACTCTCATTTACCGTGAGACCTGCAGTAAAACATGAACATGTTCTTGTGTATTAACATTAAAAACCAAGGGCAGGACGGTAGTTGCTGATCTCCATGAGAGCCTGGCAGCGCAGTTGAGAGCTGTCTGTCGATTTCAAGGGACCAGAATGTCTCTCGGAACGTCAGTCGGAGCAATAGGTTTGGGAGACCGTTGGGCACCGCGGTACCGGGCGTTTTCTGCTCTGGGAGATGAGGATCGGGGACAATCTCAGACGAAGCATCGGCAAGAGCCCAAGTCGTTCGATACTCGGTGGTCTGCATGCGCAAAACAACAATGACAGATTGGCTTGAGTTTCGCTGCTGCTGCTCCCTTGGCCACGCCACCTCGGAAAGATGAGTGCAAAACCTCAAGCAACGTATCGGGCGCGTCAAGCAGTTCCTTGGTCTGCTTTCATCCGGTATCACGGACAGTCGAGTTCGGGCGTGGCAAGGTTAAAGAATAGAACGCGCGCTTCGAGCCAATAATGTAGGCGATTTCCCGTAGTAATCCGACAAAAGCGTAATGGGATTATCAGCCGGGCGAGATCCTTCGTCCGTTCAGCCACCAACATCGAGAACAGGTTCCGAGGGAATGGTCGCTAATATCTTGCGGCGCGAACAGCTTTCTGAGCTTCGTCGTACCCCTGAGGCGTGCATGTTGGCTTATGCGGGCATCCAAGTCTGGGGTTGGCCGAGGCCATGCCGCCATCTCGACCCGACGAAAGACCTGCCTCTTGAAGGCGGCGCGGAATGGGCTCCTTTTGCGGGGATGGCTGACTGACCCCAAAAATTGTCCGAGATTTGCTTTTCGTATGGTCAGATTGCCTTCACACACTCTCTTTCCCCCCTCCTCGGGCACAACGACGTTTGGCGCCGGGCATTGGACCGAGAGGGCGGGTCAGATTTCCACTTACCTAGAATAGACAGACAGAAGCACCGTCAAATATCCCACAGGAGACACCCAACTCGATCCCAGCCAGTCGCACGGCTTCCGATGGTAGATTTCCCAAACGGGACGCTGATGTCCAGAATATGGAGAAATCGGCTGTGTGATCTACAGGCTGGTGTGGCGCCGAGCTTCCTGAGAGACGGGAGCTGCATGGTTCATTAAACTCCACAACTCTCTCAGTCCCGCCGCGTGATCGGAGGTTTTAGGGGACGATTGTCATTAAGAATTGTCGGTGAGATGAAGACTGAAAAGGGAACAATGCGACAAACGAGATCCATTGTTTGCCAAGACCCGCCGGGCCAGAGCAAACGCGCCGGCCAAGGGGCACGCAAAAGCTTCTCTGCTCTGTTGCGCCAACGGGCCTCTCGGTTGGCTTCGATGGCGTACAGAAATTGCATTCCAAATGTGAAGAAGCGGCGATGCTGGTTGTGTCGGTAGATTTCACAGCCAAGAGATTAGACAAGGCTTGGCCAGGCGGCCAGTGGCAGCATGGTCGACGATGTGGTCATGTCAAATTACGCTGGACAGCCGATCCGATCAGGCCGCTGCCAAGAACCCGGAGGACAGACGGAGGCGGTCGACGGCGTGGCCTCGGGGCAACACTACCGCAAGCCGTGATGGTGACGGCGCTGGCAGTCCTGAATCGCGGCTGATTAAGGTTATCATTGCTCCTGTCAACGAAACCTTGCCGTCTGTGGTCCTCAGACGACTAGCGGAAAGTAGCCGTCGACGTCCAAGTCATGCCGGCAATCAAACACATTCGGCAGGCCGTCGGTCAGGCAGCCCAAGAGCAGGCATAACAAGACGTCATAAGGGTCAATCGACATGGGAGAGACGTTGGAGCCCTTGAGGGAGCATCAGACGATCTGGTGCGTCCACAATTGTGAAACGCGCGATTAGCAGCACGCTGGAGCCCTTGGCTTCCTCGTGGGGCCGGCTGGTACGCTGCTGATAAGTCCGACATGGATATCTCTGAGAGACAATTTGCGATGCTTTTCCGGCGTTGAAACGGCTCTTCTTTGTTCTGGGTCGCCGATGAGGGGTTCCTTGACCTTGGTTCCTGGCTAATATCCGTCTGTCGAGGAGCCAACAAGACGATGGACATGGCTGGTACGCTCATGAATTTCCCGAATCGATGCCATCCCCGACACCCAAGCACAAAACAACTCAGAGTAGAGAGCCACCGCAGTAGCGTTATTGACCGCCCGAGTGGCGGCCATCTAGGCGTGGCAATGGCATGGCTGCCACGGAATCCAGACTCACGATATGGAGTCCCAGAAGCAAAACGTCAAAAAACACAGACATCGGCGGGATGGGCGTGGCGGTCGGGGCTAAGCCGGTTCAGGCGGCATCATGAAGTGCCGGGACAGTCTAACGAGACGAACTGGAGATTGAGATTGGCTTTTTGAGCTTGAAGGGACACGGTCAGTGGGCGCGATGGTCCGTGATTCTGACGTGCTGACAACGCTGATCTCGCAACGCTGGATGATGCCGCGGAGGATTTTCGCAAAAACCCATCCAGGGATGGACAGGGGCGGAGGGCTTGGTGGCAGGGGGGCTCGTCTTCCCTGGTTCTCATGTTGCGGTATCTGCGCCTCTGCGTTGGCTTCCGCGGCTCAGTGTGCATGTAGCCGTGACCGTACGAAGTAGGTGCATGCTGTGGTGTCTGTTTTCCCGCCGACGCTGGCCAACAAGTCGGATGGATCGTTCCTCTCCCAAGCGCTCAGTCCGAAGACGAACGAGAATGGCAGGGATGATTTACCACGAGGCTCCATGGATGGACGTTGACGAGTGGTTCTCCCATTATTCTGGCAGCTTCGCGGGAAATTAAGCCGTAATGGACGGTTCGTGAAATGGAAAAAGATTGACAGGAAGAGACTGAAAAGGGGAAGTTGTGAAGATGATTTGCGTGGAGAAAAGGAGTACGTACATTGTGTGTATCCCAGAGGCTGACCCTTTTGGAAATAGAGCCCACCAGCCCAGTTTATGTTCCTGCATTAGCACACCCTCCGCTTCGTTTCTCATGCAGGTACGGATACGTACAGAATGTTTTGTGCCTCGGGCCCCTTTGTGCCTGGTTTGTGCAAACATCCACAGCCAACTCCAGGGGAGGAGAAAGAGAAAAGGAGCCAGGGACACAAGGCACAAGGCACAAGGCACAACAAGGCTTGCCAAGGGGAACGCCCAGGAACCGCGCTCCCCTGCCTGGGCTGTCTCTCTCTCTCCTCTTTTGGCGGAGAACCCTGTTCGCAGTGTGCTCGTGCAGCATCTTTCTTGGTGCTTGTCACTGGCTGATCTTCCTTCACCTCCACGTTTCGGTGCATTCCCGCGCCCATCCGTTTTCTTCCCTCTGCTCAGCTGGGCGGTCTCGTTGCCTCAGCTCTCCTCGAAGGCAGCTCTGGGCAGACCATGGCTTCGGATTGTCTCTCCCTAAGGACGAACATCTCCCAGCAGCGTCCGTCTAGAAGACGTCTGCCGCGTTCCTCTGCAAAACCTTCCATTAACCTCAGCACCCGTGCAGACCTGGACGATCATCGGAGACTTCCTGCTGACATTCGTCGCCTATCCGTACGAAGACACTAAAGTACACGCATCACCGAAGCAGAGAGACAAGACAAGGCAAAGCGAGCGAGCGAAATAACGACAGCCTGGATCTGCGAGCTGGCCTGCGCATCGTTGCAAAAGGTACAGTGTACGGCAGCAGACGTCCAAGTTGTGCAAGTCCCAGGGCCTGCGCGGTGTGTACAGCGTACAAATCACACCGAACCATCGCCCACTTGCCCAATCAGACAACCCATCCGTGTGGCCATTTAATGTGCCACTTTTTGACTTGCCTTCAAACCTCGCTTTGCAGCCCTTGATTGATTGACTCGCACTGCCTCTCGCATTCATCCTGGCCGCCTGGCTCCGGGATATCTGGGACCAGAGGAAACACCAAGCGTTGGTCAAGCGACAAGAAAACCAGAGATTGGCGAACATGGTCAAGTAGAGCCAGTCACATTGCGCGAGAGGCCACCGCTAGAAGTGTGTCCAGCAGCACCGGCACACCAGGTGGACTGTCGATAGGCGTCCATGGTCAGTCATGTGCTGCTCTCCAGCGTGACTAAGGTAGGATTCCAGAATCCAGCGAGCGAGAGGGTGTGCCGCCTGTCTCTCCTATTCTTGTTGGTCGGTCACTCTCTAGTGCTGTCTGTAAGGTACGGCCAGATGGACAGACAGCCATACAATTTGGATTCGCGAGATTGTCGTACCCCGACTCATTGCTTACACGAAGAGGGAAATTGGGGTAGAGAGGCGCCTGAAAACCAATGAAGCCAGCCGTTGCTGGCGCACAAATGCAGCGCAGCGCCTATGCCTGGCGCTGAAGCCACCTCAGGAGCGGATGGTGCCTTACTCGCATGGTGGGCGTTCTCGCCCCCAATAAGCGCTCACATCTCATCTCGCCTTACCACTCTTCTTCTACCCTTTGAGCCCAGCTACATCTAATTTGTGGATATTTACGCTACACTATAAAAATTCTGTTTATACTTTAATAGATACCTACTAAGTATCGTAATACTATTTATAATAACTAAGAAAGCTTTAATCTAAGTTTATAAGAGTATTATTAATAATTTTAATAGCTTATAGATAACTTACTATATAAGATTATATAAGAAGAAGAATATAGGTCTATTCTTCTTCTACTTATTAACTATTTTTAATAAGATTAACTTATTATAATTAAACTTATTAGAATACTTATTATTAAATTAATAAACTAAAAAATAAAATAGAAAGTTAACTTTATTACTCTAATAAGAATATATAAATAAAAACTTTAGTTCTTTATTAATAATATAAGCTTTAATATTAGATCTCTAGATAAATCTAAAAATAAATATTATTACTATATATTTATCTACTAAATTACTATATTTCTTTTTTTTTAATTTAATAAAAAGATACTTAGTATTAAAAAATACTAAACTAACTAGTAGTAACTCTATAAAATACTTAGAAATAACGAGAAAATAGAAGTAGTTTAGGATAAACTTAACGAGCTAGATAAATTTAAAGAATATAAAAATAAGGTAATTATAGTAATCGCTATAATCCTCCCCGATTATTAAAGCTAAGAGAAGCGAAGGGAGAAGGGAAGGGGGGTAGTTACAAGGGTAGCCTACGTGCTGGCAGAGGTTCCAAAAAGTACACTTTAATACACTATGTCACTTCACAGTGAATCGCCTTACCACTCTTCAGGCTACACCGCAGCTAAAAAAGCAGAGCCTAGCAAATAAGGTGGCAACGGCGTTTCTCGTCTCCTGTTCCTGCTGCCGTCTACACTATCACGACTATGCAGATGGAGGCAGATGGATGATGGATCTAACCCCGGTAGCCTGGGTAGTAGGGGACCGGGATGGGCGCGCATGGGAGGTCGGCCTCGCCTCTGCGGGCCAATTCGACCAAGTGCCCTTGCCGGTGCCATCCAACCTCCACCAAACCCCCTGGATTAGCGTTCATGGGGCTGCACGTTAGCAGGCGTTGTGTAATTTCCCACGGGCTGTGTGCTCGCTCCATGTCATGTCACTCCTCCTCTGTGGTCCTCTCACAGGCACAGGGACCGCTGCAGACAGACGGTGACGAGCGAACAAGAGCGGAGAGAGGCGGGAGGGAAGCTGACTCTCTCTCTCTCTTTCGACAAGTCAAGCCAACCTTAGCACACACAGAAGAGAGGGGCCCGGGGTCGATCCCATCAAGGACTTGTCCAACATGGCCTATTAATATGCCGCCGTCCTCCCCGTTCACCTCGGTCGTCTTCTTCTTTCCCTCTCCAGCCAAACAAGCCTCATCAATCTCAAGCATCAGCTTTTGACTCAACTTTGACTTCGGTCGTCCATTCTTTACCAAGCTCTCAGCTTAAACAACACTCTCTTAATCAACCAACCAACACTATCTTCGTCTTTACGAATTGAACCAACCCCCTTCAACTACATTCAAAATGAAGTACTCCATCGCCGCCGCTGCTCTCGCTGGTGCCGTCATGGCCCACGAGCCTGCTTCCACCGTCTTCTCCACCCAGTACTTCACCGTCACCTCTTGCGCGCCCACCGTCACCAACTGCCCTGCCCGCAGCACCGTCGTCTCCTCCAGCGTCGTCCCCGTGACCACCTCCACCGTCTACCAGACCAACGTCAAGACCATCACCTCTTGCGCCCCCACGGTCACCAACTGCCCCGCCGGCTCTACCGTCGTCGTCACCGAGACCAAGGCCATCGGCACCACCATCTGCCCCGTCACCGAGACTGGCGCCAAGCCCTCTGCCACCCAGCCCCCCGTTGTCGTTGTCCCTCCCCCCGCCAACAACGGCACCGTCCCCGCGGCTGTTCCCTCCAAGCCCGCCACCACCGCCAAGCCTCCCGCTGTCACCACCGGCGCTGCTCTGCCCTCCGTCTCCGTCCCCGCCACCCTCGTGTCCACCCCGGCCGCCCCCGTCTGCCCCGGCGTCTCCGTTAAGACCATCTCTACCTCCGTCACCACCGTTATCCCTACCGTCATCTACGAGACCGTCTCTGTCCCCTGCGCCACCGCCACCGGCCAGAAGCCCTCTGCTACCATCCCCGGTGTCCCCACTGGCGGCAACGGCACTACGTGAGTTATCCTGGTATAAAGCTCGTTGAGAACAGCATCACTAACACGCAAACCAGCTCTGTTCCCCCCACCAAGACCCCCGTCACTGCTGGCGCTTCCGGCCTGAGCGGCTCTGTCGCTCTCGCCGCCTTCGCCGGTGTTGCCGCCTACGTTTTCGCTTAAATCCTTTCCCCGGGACAATTCTAAAGGAAGCCATCACGGCTACGGCATTTAACGAACAACTATTTGGCGGGTCTTTTGCTGGAGTAGTAGAGACGAGACATATGTAAAAAGAGGCCCGTCTTCTCTTTGTACATGTATCATCTTAACGGAATGGCAAATACCATTTGTATCTAATCTTCTAATTGTATTTGGGGTCTGTTCTCGGTGGCGCGAGTGATATCTCTGGCGTTGGAAGACGCTGGAGGAGATCTCAGCCAACCAGACGAGCCTGGCTTTAACGACGATGCGGTTTGGTGTAACAAGATATTGGTGACATTCTTCACAACGTGACATTCCAAGTAGCCAACAAACTTGGCTCTGGCGCCCGGGAAAGGGATTCTTTCTTCCAACGCCCGATTACCTCAAGTGAGGTAACATGATCGCCCCTACAGCGATCTTCCCCGGACTTCGACAGCAGAGTGCAACTCACACTTTGCGCCGTTGGGCAGCGTTCCCACCCACAAGACGACACCGACACCGAATCGCCCACGTATCCGACCGCCACCTTTGGACGACTGTCAACCGAACCCCTGCGAAAGAGACGAATACCCCTGGAACTAGCGCGGCACGGGTCTTGGCGGGCATCTGAGCATGGGACAACTGAGGGACTTTCGGGAGATTACAATTGGGACGAACGGCGACCTCTGATTGGGCGCCCGACCTGAGATCAATTTGGGTGAAACGGCGGCCCCCCGCCCAACTGGGATCGAGTTATGAACGGCGTCACCGCGCTTGCATAACTCCCCACCGACAAACAATCCACCACCCATCCTCCTGTTCTTTTTTTGAGTTCACCGAGGGATGATGAGGCCCCGGGATGGGGGACCAAAACGATATGAAAGGGACCCGCGGTCAAGCAAGCACTCTACACCTCGAGCTGGGGTCATGCCGTCTCAGATCCTGAAAAGGAAGGCGATGGATTTTTTCTCTTTTTTGTGGCTCTCTGGGATTTCGAAAGGGCTGAGGACGATGCCCCGCGGGATCCTCAAGGATGACTGGAGAGGGCGCAGCATTGCCCGTCTCATTTCGGAAGAATTTTGGCATCCTGTTGGATGCTGGGACATCCCAAACCGCCTCGGGCTTGATTGTCTCTGGAGAGGGCAAATGGAACGGCGACGACGAAATGACGACCGACAGGCTGGATCCGGAACATGATTCGACTCGCGGGGTATCGGAGGATATTGTACCACAATGCGTACGAGTCGGATCGCGGAGACGCGGGACGATTGCATGATCGACGACGGTGACGCCGCTGTTGGGTGTTGGTTTCTCGACGGGGTCGTTCTGGCGGAGCTACTATACACTTGCGAAATACGTCACGACGGCCCGGGTCAGGTCTGATGCGGCCTCCCGAGCGGCTTGGTGCGCTGGCGACCGCACCGCGTTACTCCTGGACTCGCACCCTTTCTGTCGTGGGCCGGTCTGCGGGTAGGCGTGCGGGCGGACGTCGTTTGATGGTGATCGGAATTTGACGGTCATGTCCGTCGTTCGATGCGAAAAGTCTGAGGCATCCAGTTTTCGAGGCTGTGAGGCGCAGATCTCATCTGGGCAAAGTCTTGGGATGGAGAAGGACGTTCACGGACCAGGCCAATTTTCTTTCCTTTCTTTTTATCGTCATTTCCAGACGACGCACGGGAGCGGTCTGTTGTGTTTCTTTCTCGTCACAGCATATTCGAGCAGTCGACTGGCCGACCTGTGCTGCGCATCCGATGGTGAATCTCTCCCGCCCGTCGACGAGCCCATACTCTGAGACTGTACAACGAACGACGGACGTCAGTCAAAATGACACGACAGAGGGTCTGAAGGTGGCCTTCTTCTAGGTGACGCGCAGTCCTTTTTTGCTTTTGCAAACTGCGACGGCTCACATGTTCAATGCCAGACTAGTATGACACCTGGCGGCTACGCTGTCATCAACAGACGAGAAGCATCGACGTGGCTGTCATGTACATCAAAGCCTGGTTTCTCAGACGGGACGGCATCGTCAGTATCAGCAACGATGGGACTCCAAACCGATTGCCCGTACGAGCAAGAAACGCCGTGACACTTGGCGGATATGGAACGTCGAGACCGTGGACACCAAGTTCCAGCGCATGCCTGTGAGCATCATACCCGAAAGGCGCTCGCAAGGACCGTTGCCAAATGGGGTCTTTGCAATCCATCAACTCGATGTGGCCATCCCCTCCTTCCTCTTCCAGCCTCATCATCCAAAAATGAATTTCTATCACTAAGCATCATGGGTCTTTGTGGGTATGTTTGAGATAGACTCGGATCAGGCCGACAGGGCTGCGGAAACTCCACGGCCCACAGCCAAATCAGACGAACATCGTAGAAGCCAAAGATAGACATCGTTCGCAGTAGAGTGCTTTCGTCGTCTGAATTCGGGCTGAGATGATTAGTTCGTGGCCTCGCCCACACAATTGCCGAATCCAGAGAGCACGCAACTTTAAATAGATGTGCACAACTGTTCTATTCTCATGCACCTATATTTCACCGAGCAGGTTGACGATCATCCATCGTACCTACCGATAACAATTAACGATCCCCTCTTACCAATACTGAGCCGCCTGCTGATATGTACGTGGCTGAATCGTAACTTCTGCAATATGGCTTGTCCGTGTTGTTTCAGAGAAAGAGGCGGCATGACTCGGCCAGTTTGTCCCATCTCCTGGATATGCTTACCGCATAGAAACAGATCAAGCTTCGCTCGAAACGATTCCATGAATACGTACCTCGAGTGCACGTGGTCACTGAAAGGTGTAAACGCAGATTGCATGACAAGGTCTTCGGTGGCTGCTCCGAGCACCGGGACCCGGCCTCCGGCACCGAATGACGGCCCCACACACGGACTTGAATCACATCTTCGGATCAACAGCACATGACCGGCGTGTCACTGACCCCGCAACATCAAATGCAGGATCGAGATGTGTCGCCGATCTCGCCGCTGTGCCGGCCCGAAAGCAGCTCCGTCAAAGGACGCGGAGGAAACGATCAACCGTCGTTCTAGACCCCTCAACGCGTTGTCCCGATTCGGCGGCATTGCGCGCGGGCACACCAGACGTGACGCCCTCGTTCCAGCGGTCGGCTTGAGTTAGCCCTCTAGCAAGATTTAAGACAGCGTGCCCAAATCATCCAGCGCCTAAGTCCGCCTTGGCATTCGAGCAGAGGCACGCACCCGTCCATGGCAACAGTCGGTGCGAATGCGACGGCTTCTTCCACTTCACAGGCAGAACTCTTGGCATGGCCCTCACCACCAATACTTCGATGTCCTATCATGCATGCACCATGGTGGGATGGGCCTCAGATCAATGACACCTTCATCCCGTGTCGAGATTCCAACGCCCCGGTTGTGCCCAGCCCTACAGCCCCCCGTCAGCCTGCAGCACAACACATCATCCAAACCCAGCCCAACCGTCCCAACTTTCCTCCGACTTATCAGCCCGTCGTCATCTCAAGGCCTCGTCCGTCCCAGCTAATTGGCTGTTCCTCACCGACGGATTCCACGTTGCCCAAAATGGACGCATTTGACGCGCCCGCCCTTTCGCACTCGCTCGCACAGACCACAGCTTCCTTTCTCTCCCTGTTCGCACGCACGCAGCCACGCAGCATTCCTCTTCCATTCGCATCTGACACGTCCGTCCCGGCCCCGCTTCCGCACTCGCTTAGCAGCCAAGACAGACGCCGTCCCATCCTTAACGGCCGATCTCTCTCGCCCACTGCCGTCAGGCGGATCGTCTGCTTCAGCCTCTCTCTCATCGGCCGGGAAGGTGAGATGTCTCTGTCGCACACCCCCGGCTGACGGCTGCACCGCCCACTGGCTCCGACATGATTGGCGTTGCTGCTCCTCGAGCCACGAGTCTATCTGAATCATCGAAGAGAATGCGAGCCTTGGGGGCCCTCTAATGCGCCTAGTGATGACGAGTGTCTCCTCCGTACCTGGATTCCGCGATCCGTCCATGCTGTGAATGCCCCTATCGTGTTCCAGACTCTAATCCAATATTCCCTCCCTGTGACAATCTTGTATGTATATAGCGTGGCCCCTTTCCGGTCCTGACTGTATCGACACGCTTGCTTGTTCCTCTCAGCATCCAAGGCCCGAGCACGATAGCCGGCATCCAAGACAAACCACATCTCCCAGCCGCGATCCTCATAGAAGAAGCCCTTCCCGCCTCCCGCCCTTCTCGAAGCCCTCCCGTCTTCACCTCACACTCGTCCAACGAAGCAAACCCATCACCAAAAATGGCCGGACCGCCGCCGCCTCTCCCGCCGTACGTCGTCGTCTTCGGCCCCGACGCAAACTGCACCCTCGAAATCTGCGACATCCACTACAGCCTGTACAGGTACCGCCCGAATCTCGCCGTCAACGCCCTCTTCCTCGCCCTCTACGGCATCGCAGGCCTCATCCACATCTTCCTCGGCATCCGCTGGCGCTCCTACTGGTTCATGACCTTCATGGTCCTCGGCTGCCTCAGCGAGATCGTCGGCTACATCGGCCGCATCATGCTCTACCACAACCCCTTCGCCTTCGTCCCCTTCATGCTGCAAATCGTCTTCATCACCAGCGGTCCCGTCTGGTACACCGCCGCCATCTACGTGACCCTCTCCAAAGCGTAAGTTTTTCCGTTTGTTCACCTTGTTTTCGGGTCGTCACTGTCATTTCGGCGGCGTTTGCTTTTTCCTGGGGCTGGATCTGGGCGAACCCACCCCTTACACGCGATCGCAATCTTGCGATGCCAAAAGAAAGCATGCTGGTGTCAGAACGCCATAACCGAGAGACAAGTTCGTTCGCTGACTCGAGCTGTTGCATTCCACCAGCATCACCCACCTCGGGCCCGAACTCGCACGCCTCCCTCCCAAGGCGCTCTACTGGGTCTTTATCGCCCTGGACGTGTCGTGCTTGGTGATCCAGGCCGCCGGCGGCGCCATCAGCACCGACTCCAAGGGCGACTCGGATCTGGGTGTCAACCTGGCCATGGGCGGCCTCGTCATCCAGGTCGTCGTGATCGTCGTCTTCTGCGCCGTCTTCGCCGACTACATGATCCGCTACACGCGCTCGAGCTACACGCGCAAGCTCACGCAGCGCGAGAAGATCTTCTTCGGGTTCCTGGCCCTGGCTGTCGCGCTCATCCTCGCGCGGTGCTCGTACCGTGTCGATGAGCTGAGTGAGGGATACTCCGACTCGAACAAGGTTACGAACGAGGGGCTGTTTATCGGCTTGGAGGGAGTGTAAGTTGGCCTGTTGTCTTCAGGTTATTCGGTATGCTAACAATGATTATAGGTTGATTGTGCTTGCCGTGTTCTCGCTGTGTCTTGGACACCCCGGGCTCGCTTTTGAGAACAAGGCTGAGAGGGCCGAGGAGAGGAAGGAGTCGCAGGCCAGCGTGGAGAGTGCTATGAGCGAGACGACGGACAAGGGCAGGTCGAGACATGTTTCTTAGGTGATTAACATGATTGTTGGGGCATTTCAGAGGTGCCTGATTCCGTCTAGCTACATTTCTTTGGTTCGTTTTCATTGGTTAGAAGCACGCATGATACACACATGAGCATATTCCTGGTTTAGACAGCAACACACCGCAGAGCTAAGCTCTGCGAAAGATACGACTCTTAATGATCAATGAAGGCACGACGGTCCGGTCTCGAGCAAGTGATTTACAGCGGGAGGTGTGTCCAACTCAATCAACTGAGCTAATCAAATCGGCTTTTCATTTGCCTGGCCAATTTAGTTCAATCAAGCCACTATTCAAATCAGTCGAATCAGTCAAATCAGTCAAATCAGTCAAATCAGTCAAATCAGTCAAATCAGTCAAATCAGTCAAATCAGTCAAATCAGTCAAATCAGTCAAATCAGTCAAATCAGTCAAATCAGTCAAATCAGTCAAATCAGTCAAATCAGTCAAATCAGTCAAATCAGTCAAATCAGTCAAATTAATAGCGCATTCGCCACGGTGGTCCAATACAAAGCAGAAAGTTTTTAAACAAGTACGACGAAGATGTCTTAACAGAGAGGAGGCAGACAGAAAGCATGAAGTGGTCATTCCGCGCAGAAAAGTGGATGGGGCCCAATAAGAGGCACTGCATCACGATATCTCAGCGTCAATGTCACTTTGAGCAATTCTTTAAATGTAAACAGCCCAGGTATATCCCGCAAATGGGCTTGACGGGCGAGGATGAAGACGGCTTTCGTCAATCACTAGGTTTTCAAACTACGCGCACTTCTACAGGACAAACAAATTTGATGGTTCCATCGTCGTTGAAAACCAGCTAAATCACAAGCCAGGTCTGATTGGGTGCTTGGAGAAGCTTCCCAGGCTGTTATCGCGAAAGCGTTCTAAGTTCCTTTGGCAAGTCAGGCCTGTGGCTTGCCAAGAGGGCTTCTATCCCTGGCTTGGATACATATAAAGATGACCGAGGCGCCGAATGTTCAATATTCCAAACCAAGCAATTCATTCGTATTGACTACTGTGTGCATACAATCGACACCGATCGTATGGAAGGTCTTTGGTAAAGCTTCTTGACGACATCCCATACATACGAAGACGTGAAGTCTCCCTCGCAAGGTTGTTGAATACTTTGCGTATTCTTAGGACATGTTTCAGAGAGCGACGACGATCAAAGGAGACGAACGAGTCCAGAGATGCTGAAAATACGCGTGATCCGGAACGAAGAAGTACCCAGTGTTGAGAGGCTCGTCGGTCTATCCTGGATCTAATCCACTACGTCAATCGCATTGCTCGGGATATGAGGGAAGAGAGAAGGCCTGAACATTGTTACCAACAAACAAATTTAAAGAATTGGCTGCGTCAAACGCTCGGCCATGGTATGTATCTCGTTAGCCATCGACGGGCTGATCCCTGCCTATGCCTCTGCTATTTCTTTCAGACATCTAGTCATGCTGCAAACAGAGAAGACAACAATCTCGCAGTGGCCTGTTCCGTTCGCTAAATCTACGACGCAGGGTGTGAGAATAGCTTTATACCCAAATCTAATTCGATACGTCAGCCTTGTCTCGAGTTTCAGCAACTTCAATCACCATCCAAATTCGCGCCGTGAATAAGTGTCCGCGGCAAATGACGGGAAACGACCATGGCACTTTCGTGGCAGATACAAGCCACACTGAGTATCCCCGCAGATTGCACAAGATCCCCCAATGAGAGGAGTCGACACCATGTAAGCCTGGATGCTTCCAGCACGATGAGAGAATGGGAGGATTGGGCGCCTGTCGTGATAAAGAGAGGAGAGACTCAATGCCCTATATACAGACAGGTCCAGGCCTTGCCAGCGAGATATGCATGCCTCCTCCATGACTATGGCTACAAGCCTGGGCTTCGATGGTTCCCGGGCACCGCCTGTGCAAGAGGTTTGTTAGAGCATGTTGATCAACTATATATTCGTTCAAAATTTCTAGATTGTTTTGACCAAGAAGTGGCCGTTCTTTGCCCTTGTTGTGCGGAAAGCCAAAGAATGATCTTGTTCATAAGACATTGCGCTGCATCAATATACACCTCATCACACCGTCTTCGAATTGTCTGATGCCAGAGCTACCTGGATACTCTCTTGAATACCCTTCTGGATACTCACCAGACGTAGATGATGGACGTCTCGTAATAATCAATATCGATACATATTGAACGGCTAGGACTGGTTCGTCAGCTTTCTCAACACACTATGGGATGATATCGCGGCCTCATACCCTATGATCTGAGATTGGCCCCCAGTAATTATGCTATATCGCTTCTCCCAAACAGACTGAAGCGGACTAGGAGTATTCTAGGCATACACCGAAAGTGACAAGAGTGGATGACGTGTTGGTGGTATCGACTAGCACAACTCACCAGTCAGTCATGGTGCGCCTTGACTCCCTTGGAATGCGTTCACCTTATTGACTGCTGTGGATGCTTGTACGTCCATCCACTCGTCCTTCAATCGAATTTGGTGCCTCTGACCTAGAAGACATGTTTGCGCGCACTTATATAGCACTTTAGACCCCGTCCCGCATAACAGACACGCACCACAAGCATCAGTGGCCAACGAGCGCCGCAAAAGCAAGTCAAAGTTCATAGTACAAGTTCTGCATTAAAATCGTAGTGCCCATAGGCAATCCTAGCAATGACATGATCGTAAAATACTCTATATATCCATACACCCATGCGTCTCATACTTGACCGGCGACAGCCTGTCTCACAGCACCGGCCAGCTCACCGAACAGAATGCCCTTGAACACACTCTCGCCCATGTTCTGCGTCCAGTGTCCCGCCTTGGAGAGCTTCTCCTTCCAGAGCTTCTTCTGCTGCGCCGAGAGATCGTCCCAGCTGACCGCGGGGCCGTAGACTGCCTCGTTGTGGACGGCGGCCTGGAATCTCGGCACCGGGTTCTCCTCGGGGTGGGTAGGAGTGACGGCGTCCTCGCGGATGACGATCGGGTCTCCCTGGAGCGCGTGGACCTCACCGATGAGCGTCGAGAGGAACTCGTTGGGGGTGTTGGGGTTGGCCAGGGGGCTCGTCTTGGCGAGGAAACGCGGGCTCACGACACCTGCCGACTCGAGACCGATCTGGAAGAGGACGGCCAATACGAGGACGATGATGGTGGCGAGCGTGATGGTAGCCTTGGTGCCGTATCTCTTGGGTTGCAGGGCGACGGCGTAGCGCTGGGGCCTGGGCGGGCCGCCCTTGCGAAGGGGAACTTCCCTGTCGGTGAACTTCTTGAGCAGGATCGAGTGCACGACGACGGTGTTCTTCATGGAGATGCTAGCGAGCTTGAGGTACTGAGGACGGGCTGTCGTCTTGGGCGGGACGAAGTGGGACAGTGCGACGTTGGTGATGTTCAGAGGGTGGGCCTCCTTCAGCGTCGTCAGGCGCTCAAGGTTGGTGAGGAGCTCGAGGTTCGAGAGAGACTTGTGCTCGACTGTGAAGAGCGAGACGGAGCGGTCTTGTCCTGCCACGGCAACGACGAATTGCGTGTTGCCGAGCTTGGCCTCGGGTGTTGACGCCGGATTCAGGTTCCGTACGGCAATAGTAGTCGCCTGCGTCACTGTCTTTGGCAGCTTGGCTGACGCAGCCAGACGGCCCTTCTCATCCTCCTTCATCGGCAGCCGGATGCCCAGGAGAACCACGCCAGTGCGCTTCGGAAGGTTGCAGCCTGCCATGATGAAGTTTGGCGACAAGTACCGAATCGACCTGAAGATGGGCGTAACACCGGCGCCGTCCTCCTTGATGGTGAATGCCAGGTGCGGCCCATCAACGCTGTTCTTGGTGACGTTCACAACGAAGAGGTCGCGCTCATCGCAGAAGGCAACCTGGAACGTCTCGTCCCCGGTCTGGATGACATCCAGATCCATCGCCTCCCTCGAGATCTCCAACGTGCCCCTCGGCTTCACCGCGGCCCCGGAAGCGGCCGACACCTCGAACAGCGAGATCTGCGACTGCTTCGCCAGGCCAGTGGCCACGGCGCCCAGCTGGTGCTTCTCGCCAAAGGGCGCGGACAGCCTCAGCAGGCGCTGGTAGGCGTCCTTATCGTTCTCGGCGGGGGCGAAGAGGGCGGAGCGCGAGAGCTCGGCGAGGTTCACGCTCGGGCTGTTAGCACCGACGGAGAGACGCGCCTTGCTCTGCTCGACGCCGAAGACGCGGAAGTGCTCGTTCTTGCCCTTCTCGACGTCGGCGGGGCTCGAGTTGATGCCGGCGTAGACGTGGGAGGTGCGTCCCTTCTTGGGGCCGACGGCGAGGGTCATGACGCTGTCCTCGTTGCGGCTGAGGTCGGCCTCGCCGGCGATGCGCAGCTCGTCCCTTGCCGAGGTGTCGATCACTGTCTTTTCGCAAGTGTCAGTCGCATTCTGTCTGGGGGGCCGGGACGGCAGGGATGGGTGCGCACGATCTTGTTGGCGACGCCGGACCTGTTGGCGCCGCCGCCGCCTCCGACGAGCAGCCTGTTGGCATCTTGAGGGTCGAACTCGCAGGCATAGGGGAGGTAGTCGAGGGTGAGCTTCGCGGTGTCAAAGGGGGAGGGAGCCATGGCTGGCGGAGCTGGAGGGTCTTGGCGGCGGGATCAATTGAATCGAGACAGGTCGCAGGGTTGCGTGGCGGGCTCGTCTGCAGGATTGGACGTTGAAAGACTCAGAGTTGGACCATGTTTGGGGAGGAGGTCGTCTGGCGCAAATGGAATGAGGAGCAGGACACTCGGATTGATGACGTTCGGGGCGGAAAAAAAGAGTTGGCCATCTGGCCTTGTCGTTAGGGGCGTCCTAGACTCTGGGACTCCACGTGCGGTGCAGAGCTGAGAGCTGGAGCACGGGGCAGGCAGAGCTGTCAGAGCTCAGCTGGGGACGCTCAGTGCCGTAGATCCCTGTTCGTGGTTCTTAGTCGCTGCACTAACAATTTTTGCTCTCCACGAACCATGCAGTATTTGGAGCCGCCAAGTCGGACCGTCAACTTCATCTCATCCATAGGGTGTCGGGTATTACTGAATAACTCCACGCGGTTGAACATACGTCCAAAATCAGGAATCGGCATATTCCTGTTCTCCGACGATGTTTCCATACCACATCCCAGCGAGGATCTGCACATCTCCCGGAGAAAACTTACTTGCCCGCGTTGATGAGTCAGGAGCAATCAATACATGTATTTGTATTGTACTGTACTATGTAGTGTCTTGTATTGTATTGTACTCTCGACTGTATTTTTTTTAATACATTTTGGTTGGTGGCTTCTCACCATAAGTGAGTTCAACAAGACTACGCATCACTTCAAAGACATCAGACTAGCATTGGTCCAAAAAGGTGAATGTCATTTCACTAATGATCTGTAAAGCAAGTCTCCCCAGATGAAAGCGCTGTTCCTTGCTGCCTCAACACCAAAACGCCCTTAACTTCAACCGCTACACCGCGCTGGTATCATATGCCACCCCCCGCAACGTTACCCCATAGCATCAAGAATCTCTTCCCACCCTGAATCTTCACTGATCCACTCAAATAGCCTCCCTTCACATGCGCAAGTGACGGTAGAAACGGTAGACGTCGCTGGGGGTGAGGCCCAAAGTGCCCTCAAGACGGCAGTCCATGTTGGCAAGCTTGTTGGTCTCGAGGGGGCGAATGGTACCCTTGCTGTCGGGGGACGAGGACTGAGGGTCCTGGCGAGCCTGAGACTGCTGGGCCTGAGGCTGTCCCTGTCCCTGGGTGCTCTGCTGCTGGCCATGCATCTGCATCTGGGACGCGGGGCGGGACGGGGGCTGCTGGTCAAGGCAGCTCTCGCGGCGGCAGCGCTCCTGTCGCTTCTGGCGACCAAGCTCGGCGCAGTCGTGGCAGAGCTGGTCGTGGAGGTAGGTGTGGAACGGCTCAAGGAGGTGACGGCAGCGGTTCTTGTCACAGGGGAAGCTGACGACCTCGTGGTGAGTGCACTTGTAGTAGTAAAAACCGCTCTGGCACATCTTGGCGGTTCTTGTGGCTGTGAAGAAGTGTTAGTTCTTTGACCAAGGGGAGTGGACAAAGGCTGGAACCTACTGCTTATGATGGGGATTTGGTTATGTTGCAGATATATGGTGATGGATGGTGCGCGCGTAAGGAAGTTGAGATGTTGAGATGTTGCAGAAGATGTAGCCCTGGTGGATAGTCGACGTTCGGATGAATTCAGTGATAGTTTAGATGATCTGCTCGATCATCTTTCTTCCCGAAAAGAGAATTGCGGTGTCAGAACCTGTTCGATCAGAAAACCTGGTCCTGGTGGCTGTTGAGATGGTGAGGGTAGGTTTTCGGACGCGGTGGTCAAGAACACGATTTGCAGGAGACGGGATGGCAAGTCGAGTGGGATGAGCTCTGATTCCTCTGGGCTGTTCTCGGAAGCTGCGGCTCTGCTCTCTGACTGCGTGAATCTTGTTGTCGATATGGAGATCTCGAGATTTGGGCTCAGAATGAGCAGTGACGAAATCTTCGACCTGGAGTATCTCGGATTCGAAAGATTGCAGAGTCGGGGTTGCTCTGGTGAAGTCTCGATGTGATATCTGTCGAAGGTAGCTCCCAACTCGGCAATGTGAGAATCCCGAGTTGATGTCGAGGGCTGGGTTGAAGTCGGAAGAAAAGCCTCAGGCGGGGTCTGACTTAAATGGGGGCTTGGCTGTCATCTGAGAACGGGAAGGGAAGGCGCTGTTGAGAATTCGACTCGTTCCTGCTCCTTTGGTACCTGACGGGACTCTTACTGAGCAGCACCTGATTGACTTCTTTTGAGAACAAAATGACGAGAAATTGGTAAACTGAGCCGAAAAGTTACCAGGTAAGTAAAATGTGGTATCTTGGGAGAGAATTGAATAGCCAGGGGCGTTGAGACTGTTGGACGTTGGTGATGTTCTTTGAGTGCAGTCGGAGCCTAGAAAAGGCTGAGCTCTCAGGTTAGTTTAGTAATATAGACAGACGTCTGAGATATCGGAAGGAAGGCTAGTCTGAAAAAACTTTCAGATGGGCATCCGAACTATCTCAGGGGGTAAGAGAAACTTCATTTGCGGGTTTGGGTCGAAAGATTACCTACCACTGAGTGAAGCGAAGCTGTGGTGGTGAGTATCGTTAGGTTGAGTGAGCTTTCGAATCTCCGCCTTAATTAAGACTTTGACCTCAGCTGAATGCCTTGTGAGAAGGGCCGGGTCTTGTTAAATTTGGGATAAATAATGTTGATATACGAAGAAGGCAGCTACTGTGGTGAGTATTGTGCAAGTGACGATGTCTCCACCTTGATATGTGAAATCCGACGTGTAGTCGGAAGAGTTGTAGCTGATCGTGTGAAGCAGAGGCGGCTTAAATAGACGCTAGAAGAGCAGAAGTGAGATGAAAGCTGATGGAGGCAGGAGCAAAAGGAGGCGAAGCTGTCGTTTCCGATCTGAAGACCTGATTCAGGGGAGTTGTTCAGATCATATTCATCAACAATGTCCAGATGAAAAGGTCTCCGTCACAAATGCACGAAAAGCGACGAAATTGGCAGGACGAAATGTAATCACCAACATCGAGCACGTCTCCGGGGTCATCTTCACATCAAACTCACACGACCGCGATCCAACTGTTCGAAATAAACTTGTATTCTCACAACCAACACCACGCCGCCGCAACGCCACTAAATTCTCACACACCAGCACACCAGCAAACCTAATCCACGAGAATCTTCTCCTCCAGCTCCCCGAACCGCTCGTAAAAGCTCTCAAACAGCTTGATAGCGTGCTCGACGTCGGCGCTGCCGCCCGTCTCGCGGATGGAGTGCATGCTGAGCTGCGGGTTGCCGAGGTCGAGCGTCCGGACGCCGAGCTTGGCGCTCAGCATGGGGCCGATGGTGCTGCCGCAGGGCGAGTCGTTGCGGACGACGAAGAGCTGCAGCGGGACGCCGGCGAGGCGCGCGCACTCCTGCAGCAGGACGATGCCCGGGGAGTTGGTCGCGTAGCGCTGGTTGGCGTTGACCTTGATGACGGTGCCGCCGTTCATGGCGGGCTGGTGGGAGGACTCGTACTTGCCGGCGTAGTTGGGGTGGACGGAGTGGGCCATGTCGGCGGAGACGAGGAAGGAGCGGGAGAGGGTCTGCTCGTAGGCGGTGGACTCGTAGTCGCCGCCGTCGTGGGAGGAGACGGCGACGTAGGAGCCGTCCGAGGCGGTGTCGCGGCTGCCGGGCAGGGAGGCGAGGCGGCGCAGGACGGCGGGCAGGAGGTTCGAGTTGGCGCCGTGGGCGGAGGTGGAGCCGATCTCCTCGTGGTCGAAGCAGGTCACCAGGCGGATGGTGGTGTCGTTGTCGAGGACGTTTGCGTCCTTGACGGAGGCGATGAGGCCCTCGACGGAACAGTACGTCATGTTGAGGTTGTCGAGGCGGGCGGAGAAGATGAACTCGTCGTTCAGGCCGCCCAGGCAAGACTTTTGGATGTCGTAGAGGACGAGCTCAAAGTCGACGACGGCCTCGGGCTCGACCTCGGCGTGGGCGGCGATGACGTCCAGGATATGCGGGTGGTGGCGTTCCGTCATGGCCTTGAGGGGCTTGAAGTCCTCCTGGGAGTCGTCCGTGTCCTCGGGCTTGGCGGCGCCCTTGTTCAGTTCCGCGGTAGCCAAGCCGGCGATGGGGAACAGCTCGCTCTCCTTGTTGGGGTCGAAGTTGGAGCTGCGGTCGAGGTGGATGGCCAGCGTGGGGATGCGCAGCAGGGGCTTGTCGACCTTGATCAGCTTCTGGACGAAGTTGCCCTCGCCGTCCTTGACGAGCACGCGGCCGGCGATGGAGAGGTCGCGGTCGAACCAGCTGTGCCAGATGCCGCCTCCGTAGGTCTCGACGCCGACCTGCAGGAAACCGACGTTGTTCTTCTTGGAGACGGGCTTGATGCGCAGGCAGGGCGAGTCGGTGTGGGCGCCGATCATGGCGACGGGGTTGCCGGGCTTCCACTTCTTGCCGATGGCGAAGGCGACGATGGAGGAGCCATTGCGGGTGAGGTAGTATTTGCCGCCGGGACGGAGGGTCGAGTTCCAGGAGTCGCGCTCCTTGATCTTTGTGAAGCCGGCCTTCTCGAGGAGTTTCGAAGCGGTCGCGCAGGCGTGGTAGGCTGGAAGCGGGGTGTGAGCTTTCGCGACTGTCTGTGGGGTAGGATGCAATTCTTACGTGTGGGAGAGGCGTTGACAAAGTCGACAAAGTCGAGGGCAGCTTGGGGCGGAGCCATTGTGCGGGAGGTGGTCGAGAAACGGGTTCGTGGTTGGAGGGGTCGTAGCACGGTGATTCTGGCGATGGCGATGGCGATGGTGGGGTTGGCGGTGTTCGGTCTGGGAATGCTTCGGCACAAATAAGATGTAACCGGGACCATTTAGGGTTTGCAGGACAAGAGAAACACGGATCGATTGCAGACACGGAACGCTGCTGGTCTGCCTCGTCCTCTGCTCTCTTCGTTTTCTTTGCAAGTCGGGGATCTGGAAGCTACCTGGTCACGAGGGGAAGCTCGTCGACTATCGCTATCGCATGTCGTCAAAGGCAACCCGACGTTGATCCGCGCCGAAGCTGGGATTGTCTCCTTCACCTGCCGAAAAGGAACGAGGTGGAGCGCGCGCACCGGCTCTGGCGTTGCTTGGGGACTTGGGATTGGGGGTTTTGGGCTGGGCTGTCTGGCTGGGGCACCAAAGAATCACCGTCCTCTCTGCCTCTCTCTCTCTCCTTTCTCTTTCTCCTTCTCCAAGAAAGATACGTACCCGCGAGTCGTGGGTGCCCTCCCTCAGCGCCTCCAAGGTGTATCGGTACTCGATGAAGCTGAGCTAAGACGCCTTAAGGTAAGGCAGCATGCGCATCCATGGCACAACTAGTCGTAGTCGGGAGCGCAAGGCCAGGCAAGGTCACGTAGGGGACCTCGAGTAAGTAGCCGTGACTTTTGGGCAGACGGTCAGCTTCGATCGCCACTAGGTGGGTGACGGACCAGCATGGCAAGGCCACGAAAGAAGACCACACTCTTCTTCTACTTCTTCGACCGACGACTCACATCGCCAACAACTCGTGCAAAAAAACTCTCTCTCTCTCTCTCTCTCTCTCTCTCTCTCTCTCTCTCCGTCACGTCTCGCCCTCCTCGGCTCCTGAAGCCTCCTCCCCCCGTGGGCCCTCTCTCATCCTCCTCAATTGATGTGAATGGACCCTGGTAAACCCCCCGTCCACAGAGAACAAGCACCACACCTCTCAACATCCGTGGCGGCAAAGTCGACCAACACCCTTGTCACCCTGGCGTTGCAGCACGACAGATACGGAATGACCCCCCCCCTCCTCCCATGTTCTGCAGATCCCAGGGGATTCCTTGACGACACCCACTTACAGACGCCAGCCAAACTGGCCCGCACCCTGCACCAGAGACAGAGGGCAGCAGCAGCACCAGCATCCATCAACACTTGTCAACGCCCCTTGCCCTGTTCCTCTTTCTTCCTCGTCCTTCTTCTCGCCTTGGACGAGAGTGTATCCGGAAACCTGTCTTGGTGGCAAGATATACCATCAAAGACAACAAGCTGCTATGGATGCGCTTGCTGTAAATCCCAGATGTACACGACAACATAGCACATGGTGAAACTCTCGTCTGCCCTGTCTCCCCCAACTCCCACGCAGCAGACGGCAACGCAGCTCCGTACCCGTCGGGGGAGCCAAGCTCATTGGCGTGACCCCAAGAGACGTCTTCCCCCCTTTGGGGATGCCCTGCAGCTGCTTGTCTGTGCACTCCCCACCCCAAGGGCCAAGCAGCAAAAGCAGCGCAACACAGCGACGGGCACCATCGACAGCGCTCGTTCGTCGTCGCCGGTTCCCCTCAAGGGTCGCCCAATCTCATCTCGCCAAAGGGGGAACAGAGATCTCTGTCTGTAAGATAACTTTGAAGGTGGCAGCCGACAGCGGCTCTGATGGAACTCTCGCCCCCAAAGGTTCAAACCGACAGGCCAGCTGGGAAACATCTCTCTCCACAAACCCCCCTGCCAACCTCGCTCCCCTCCCCCAAAGGAAAACCTCCATTGAACCCATCCTCACGCGAGCCTTCATATATCGACGACGCTGCAGAGACAAAGATCTTCCCGTCAACCCAGCTCCAAACACAGTTCGCCCGCGGCAACGGGCTACGGGCTAAGAGCTACAGGGCCGTCAGTTGGCCGCGTCCCTCTTGCCCGGGAGCCTCGTCCGTCGTCGATCAGCGCCTCACCAGCGCCAGCACGTCCTTTCCTTCGACCGCGGTCCGCCGCTTGCTGCCCACCCACCCCTGTCCACGACTAGACTACGCAGTAGTGAGCAGGGGCACTCCATGGCTGCCGCGACCCCATTTGACAAGCCGCCCTTCTTCTTCCTCCCACTGTGCATATACCGGGTTCTTGCACACACAATACCTCGCTGTAATCGAGAACCCTCAGACTCTCGCGATTCCTGCGGCGTCGGATGGAGAATCCCATCATCAGGCCTAGAACGCAATGTTGTCTTGCGAACGAGTCTTGGTGGTCACGAGGTTGAATTACCCGCAAGGCTATATCCATCGCAAGCCAGACGGAGGCTGAACACGAGTTGCCATCGGGCTGGATGTGGGGGGAATGAGAGCCGCGCTTGAGCTTCCCTCGCCCATTCCTCATGCCTTCCAGAAAACAGCTAGCAGGTCCCCTCTCACAGAGTGAAATTCCTTCCCGCATAACCAACCCCCATGACAACTCGTCCGTCATGAAATCCGTAAAGAAGAAACCTGCATTATGCGAGATGCAAGATCTTCGAACGACAGTCCTCCGACACCCATCGCGGTCGTCCCCTTCTTTCCATTTCAGCCAACACATCAGTCCGTGACCGTTTGCGGTTTGCTGTCAAACCGGGCCCCCATATCGTCGTGGACTTCGGCTCGACCTGAACTGAACGTGGCCACACAATGGCTTGATGGCGGCCGGTAAGGGTCAGCAAAAGCCACCGTCTTTTCGGGGCTGGGCAGAAAATACATGGCGAAAAGAGAGAGGGGGAGAGACCGACAAAATGAGACGAAGACAGCCCAGTGCCGCCTACCGAGATTCAAGCCAATCGTTGCCGTTTCTCGAGCCACCCGTCCAGGGTCTGGCCTTGTTCACGGATGGGCACCGTCCCAGCGACACGCAGACGCTTCCGTCACCTTCCAGTGTGATCCTCAGGGGGCATGATGCCCTGTTCCTCCATGTACCTTGTCAAAAAAGTTCCCTCGACGTTTTTGATATGAAGCAATGCGTCTTCGATTAAACTGTCTTGTTAGTGAGTTTGAAGGTGTATGTACACGCGCAAGCTCTCCTCACTCAGCCATGCGGTTTGTCGTCGAGAATGAGAAAGCCCGTCGTTGAAGCTCACTCACATCAGGGCGACGGGGAGGGAAGACTGGACATGGAACTTGGAGTGGCCCTGACCCACCACCATGGGGGGTCTGGCCCCCCTGGTTACCCGGGTCGTCGATTTGAGTGCGACGATCAGACGTCGTTGACTGTATCAAAAGAGCTGCCGTCTGTACCGCGATCCTCTTTGTTCAAGTCTTCAGGTTCATCACACCCCAAGAGCTCTGAAGACAGCCCTCCAGACCGGCGTGCGCGGCTGGCTGAGGAGGCGAGAACTAGCCCATCCGCATCTCGATTTCGCCTCGCTGTACCGTCGACATCAGATACGGGTGTCATTTCATGACGCCATGCCTTGCGAATCGTTCTTTACCGGTATGACAAAGCCCAAACTCACGCCATGATGCACCCCAATGAGGCCAGGTGATTGCGGACTACAGACATCAGGTCATTCGGTCTTTTCTTGTTGTACTTTTCTCTTCCATCTTCTTCATTATCTTCATGCCTTGCCGTATCAACTTCTTCCCGTGCGAAGCTAGCTCCCGCACTGGCAGTTCGAAACTTTGAGAGGATGGAGGGTAAGTGGGTTGTTGGCTTACTGCCTGTAGGCTTCAGAAGCCTTCAAGGTCCTAGGCTGGAGCAGCCGTTTCGACCTTGAGAGTGAGTCGTGGGACAAGATGGATACGCTCGAGTGCGTTAGCTGCGTGACCCTCGCCCGTGCCGTTCAAGCGGGACGAAGGCGTAAACCTAAATTGTCCAACTGCTGCTTTCGTCCGTCTTTTGTGTGTATCTCACTGTGAAAGGCCCTACTACTGAGTACATGCCTGCAGATGGCACAGAGACCTCCAAAGCGCTCAACGGCACCGTCTGCATCTGTTCCCAAGATGAGTGCAGGCAAAGGGGAAAAAAAGGGGCGACCTGAAGGAACTTGAGAGGAGGTCCACGCAAGGGATCCCCCAGCGGAAGACAACGGCTGGGGAAACAAGAGGGTGGGTTGGTCTGCGTTGTGTCGCGTTGGCCTTGCTTGAAGCCGTTTCGCCTGCCTCGTCCAAATGGTCGCCTGTCAGTGGAGAGACATCGTCTCACAGTCGAACGCTCGTCGCAATGCAGGTACCAGCAGATCTGCCAGTGCCTACGGCGACGAAGTGCAACGACCAGATGATCCCCGCGCAGCCGTCTCTAACGAGCTGATTACAGACAGCTTCAGTTCGCATATGCCTCGTGGGCGGCGGTCTTGGGGGAAAACATCTGCCAGCATCACTGTCATCGCGCGGTCCCATGTCTTGTTCGTTTCCCTCCTCATGTTCGCTGCCAGCACCGTGTTTCTTTGAACCCCGTGCCCCTGTCAGCCACTCGGGTGTGGGAGCGGGGGCTGGTGTGCACATGTCTTGGTGCTAAGGCGCCAGACCCGCGCAGATGTTCTCTTTTGGGCTTTCACGTATTTGCTTTTCCTGGCGACCTCTGAGAACCTCGTTTTGCTGGGAGGAGGGAGTCGATTGTAGCACATATCCAGGCCGACGTTCTTGACGAGCAACTGTGCAACCAGACATGCCCAAATTGCAGGCAATCTGACAGGCCGAGGGCGGTCATTTGCGCACAACAAATAAAGACAACGGCCAAGGAAGGTACTTTGGCTTAGTCGAGAGTGCGAATCTTTTGATGAGAGCGCAGCTGGCACGACGGACCCAGGGGCTCAGCTCCCATATGGTAGCCTTATCGGTCAAGCTGACTACCGGACCAAGTATCTGGGCGATGGTGTTGCTGACCCTTGCCGGGCTGAGAAAGCAGCGGCGGCGAAGTACGCACGACTGGGCCTTGTGCTAGTGAGGCGATCGAGTTGACCGAGTCTGCTTGTCTGCCATATGCACGCCAGGAGTTTCCGCCCCTTCCACCTGGCAGCCCCCTCCAAGTGTGACTATCGACCGGACAGTCAGCGCCGCCGGCTGGCCGGTACTCAGAATCAGATTGCCGCGCCTTGTTTCCCGTGTCCTTGCACACATGGTGGCAGTGGGCGTAAGAAACAGAGGGCTGTGATATTGAATTTGACAATGATTGCCAGCAGGCCATGCAGAAACAATCCAAACACAAGCCATCCCAGGCAGACGCAGTAAGGACGACGTCGAAGAGGGCGGCGAGATAATCTGGACTAGCCGCTGTTCAGGGCCCCCGTCCACAGTCATGGGCCACCCACATTTGAAACGGGTGTGCTATTTTGGCGGCAAAGGCACGCGGCGAGCAGTGGGGCAGGCTGGGACAGTCTGATGAAGCCCGTGTGCGGATGCGTGCGTGCGTGCGTGTGCCTGATGTCTGTCTTCCTGTCCTGTCTTGTCTCTGCCTTTTGCCAGCATCTTCCGGCTTCTGTCAGTGTGGTTTGTTTTGGGCGTGCAGCGCCGCCAGCTGGTGCAAGGTGCGGCACGTTTGCGACACACGTGCGGACTGGCAGAAGTGTGGGATGGAGTCAAGGACGCAGAAAGAGCCCGGCATAGAGTGATGCGAGCGTAGGGCAATGGACAACTCTGCTACTCGCGACCGGCGTGTGGATGGCAGAATGAACCCCAAGGCGGTCGTTCTGCCATCGCATCATCTTGCAGCCCTGGCGCTGACTCGTCGGCTGCTTGTACAAACGGGTTGTGCGGTAGCAATCCGACAAGATTGTTTGGTTGACCTCGTTGTTAGTCGACCCGAGGTGTCGTTGGTAGCAGAGAGCAGTGGGGGTGACGAGCCGCCTGCCTGGCCCTGGGTGATGAGTTGAACCCGTTTCTTTAGTCAGAGACCTCAAGGAGATTCGGATCCGGAGTGGGTGGTGGTGGTGAGGACGGGCATCGTGCATCTTGACGCGGCTGGAACGAGACGAGTCTGGGACGTAACCTTAATGGGGGCCGTTCAACCAGTCATGGCTGCTGCTCGACAACGACCTGACAAGAGCAGACACCAGATGCTGATTCCCAACCGTGGAAGGGCGACGAACCCTCGAGAGTTAAGTTCCAAGCGTCTGATGGGCCTGGTATTGTCATTGCTGTTGTTTGGACGCACACTGATTGATGGCGATATTGTGCTGCAGACAGACTGGCGGAGGAGAGAGGCAGGGCGTGTAAGTGTGCTGCTTGTGTGGCGTGTGAGGTGACCAACGGCAGCAGAGTGATGTAATAACCAGCAGCCTGTGACTGCACAATTAGAGTGAGGCAGCAGCTGAGGCGGACCCTCTCGACCATCCACCTACCCTCAGGGAGTCACAGTCGAGCAGAGCCGTCACCACATCACCGTCAGGGTCAGGCAAGTCCCGACTCTGGTTGCCAACATCTCGACGTGTGATTGGATTGGTCGAGTGTGTAGTGTAGGCGTGATCGAGTCGGGGGGCACGGGAGGGTGTGGCCAGTTGGGAGGGAGCTACCTGGGATGGATTAGCTGGAGATCCTCTGCAAGTCTGCAGCGCAGCAAAGCAGCTGGCTTTTTGCGCCTTTGTACCTTGGACGACTTGATGACGACGTTGGAGAGGCCAATTCACTAGTCAAGTAGTATGGAAGAGAAGCGAATCGAGGGTACTCTGGTAGTAGGTCTCGCCCCGTTTGACGTCGGACTTGCCATCACCCTGTTTCCCTTCGTCTTCCTCCTTTCGAGCTGGGGCCCGTTGGGTTGGCCTTGTTGGCGTCCACCGGCGGCCCTTGGGCACTCTGCGTCATTACCTAAGACAGCTCCCGCGTCTAAGGTTGCTGCCAGTCCGAGGTACCCTTCCCTGCTTATTTCTCTGGGAAGTTACTTCACCCTTCTCTTTGCTGGCGGCGGGGCGCGGCTTGACACCAGCTCCCGGCGACAATCCGATGGGAGTACAGAGTACAGTACACGAACCAACCAACGTGGCAAGCGCCTTCGCTGTCCCCTCTTTGTAGTCACTTTTTGCTGACCTTCCAGATGGATTCTAATCGACGAGTAGATACAGAGACAGATGTCCAGGTAGGTATTCAAGCAAGGCCTTGCTGATTGCCTCGGCCGCGCTGCGTGATGCATTGAGATGGAGCACCTCATCGAGGGAGAGAAGTGGAAACGGCTAACAGGCAAAACAGGCCTGTGCCGGGTCTGGCTGGCGCGATAGTTGGGGAGGAAGGCTACCTACACCGCGGGATGACTTACCGCCAGCTGCGGGTAGAGAGCCCGGTGGCCGACTTGTATCTCGTCGATGCTGGTCTACCGTTGGGTGTGTCTTGCAACGAGAGGCGAGGCGTTGGGTGTTTACACTACACCCCGAGATAAGGTGCCCAGCGAGGCAAGGCAAGGCGAAGCAGGTTTGGCATGACAGGCAACAAGGCGTGCCAAAACGTCGCCCGTCGATCGAAACGGGGTCTTTTGGGGGGAGCGTACCGTGCCTTACCATGCCCCCAGCTTCCATCGGAACATTCCTCTCTCTTCCTCAGAGTCGTGGTGAAAGAGAGATAAGGTCTCGGTCGCCGGGCCTCGAATAACGTTTATTGGGGCCCCGGTCGTGGGACAGATCACTGTCTATGTAAAGTGTGTGCTTGCTTCCTGACGGGGGCACACACGACGAATACATCCCCACATACCTTGCAGTGGTGTAAGTTGGCAAGCAGATGAGGACCGCCCTCCACTCGTCGAAGCTGGCGGCGCCGCGAGTTGCGTTGGCATCAATTTACCTGTGATTTTCTTGCTGCACTGCTTCGGTCAAGGAAGCCAGACGTGAAATGTGGACAGTGTCAAGCAACAGCCTGTCTTCCGAGCCCCAACTCTATGCACCGGACCATGTCTCCAACTCGGTCTGGGAACTCGCAAGGTGCCTGTGCACCCGTGCGTGCCCTGTTCTTTTTCCCTTCGTCCCCGTTACCTTCGTCCCGTCTCATTGCGATTGTCCATATTGAGATGGATAACTGTGGATGAGCCTAATACCACAACGTCTGTTCTCTCCCATCTGCAGCGAACGCCGGCCACCACTTTTTCCTCGTTACTTGCTTCTTTCTCTCTTCCCGCTTACTGGATTCTGAACACGGCGGACAGGTTTCGAGGAGGCGGTACGGTACACCGCCAGGCCAAGTATCCCGTGGTCGTCGCAGTCACTTGGCACAAGCTCAGGTACCTGACTCCCCTCCCACCTTGGAGGACGCAGTCCGTCACGGCTTGATCAGTCTTGGTCTAGCGTCCATGTGAGCAATTGAGCTAGCAGGGATCATCCCAGCAGCATTGTGCGCAGTGTGCAGGGAAAGACAGCAGCAGCAGCAGCAGCAGAAGAGCAGCACCTTGGGCCACGAGCCGTGAGCCATGAGTATTTTTCTCTCTTTTGCTTTCCTGTCTCCCCTCTCTCTTCAGAAGAGAGGGTGAAAGTGAAATGCCACTCCCCTCCAGAGACTGTCCCTCAGGTCCTCGTGTCTGCTGCGTCTGCGCGTGCTCTTCCCCCAAGCAGACGTTACGCGCCGCGGCCCCGTTTTTTTGCACTCGGCTTCTTCCCTGTTGCAGACGCCATGTGAGGATCTCTCTTCACCCGTTTGGCAAGATTCAAATCTCCAATGCAAGGGCCCTGATGATCCACGTCTGCCCGCCATGGCTTTGCAGCCAATTTGCTTTCCTGCTGGGGGCGGCGGGGAAGAAAGAAAGAATACAAGGCACGCCGCAGGCGAAACGTAAATGTGTGAGCGGGAAGGACTCGAGGCAGATGTGGAATAAGAAAAGAAGAGACATCCAAGACCGAGAACAATGCCAAGACCCCTCCAAAAGCAGACGGGCAGGCAGAGAGCGAGAGAGAGCTAGTCGAGGTGACTGGACTATGGGCCAATGTCTTGCCATGGCTGGACGGGAGAGACAGGACGGCCCAATGAGTGGACGGACGGCGGACGGATTGGTGGTGGAAAGGCCAAAGAATGTACCTTGCTGCCAACCATTGAAATCCGAAGAAGCTGACGTGCGCTGGCGATGGAATGGAATGTACCAAGCCCAACCGCACGGTAACTGGTAAGCTGAGCTCTGCCTGGCCTGGCCTGGCTGGGCCGTTGGCCCGTTGGTTGTCGGACGGAGGACAGGCACAGAGGGTATCGAATGTCAGTCAGAAAGAGGGCATTTGTGGCATTCCATTCCTCAGCGGACGGATTGCCCGGGACCTTGTTCCTCGTCCACTCCCGTCGGTCCCTGGTGATGTAAATCGCTGTCAAGTGAGACTCGTGACCGGGGTTTTCTGGAGATGGCCATGGGGCTGCTCCTCCACGATCTCTTGGTGAAGGTCATATTGATCGGCGCATCGCAATGCGCACGCTGGAGACGACGTCCATATCAGCCGCCTCCATCCTTCTCGTGTTGGATCGAGCACCAGCACCAGCAGCAACGACAAGATGTAAAGTAAACATTTCGGAATGGCTTCAGAGGAGGTAAATAGGTACCTGACTGGCCTCGGACAGCGAGCCCGGCCGTGGCCATGGGCTCTGACCCTGATCCCGGCGTTGAGTCTTTTGGTCTGTCTCTCCCGTGGGTTGGTTGACAAGGTCGGTCTGGAGCAACGGTGCTCGCACCACCTACCGCCATCCCCGTCTTGTCCTCTCTCTCTCTCTTCCTCTCGCTGCGTGTACTCATAATATTCGGTGGGCGTTGTACGAGCGAGTGGTGAACAGTGGGAGGTAGGTGTCAGTCGCTGACCTGGAGTGCCTGACCTCGAGGCGCACATGGCTTGGGTGCATTTTTGTATCGTGTTAGCAAGGCAGAGCAACAGCGTGGGCGGGTGTTGACCGCTTCGCTCACCGCTGCAACGATAGGCTGGTACAAGGCAACTGCCGCCAGAGTGCTGCATCCAGGAACAGGCTTGTGAGGAGCAGGGTCTTGAGCAAGGTACCATGACCGTGGCTAGTGGTGAGGTGAAGCAGACAGGGTAGAGAGGCATGGGTTGTTGGTGTTTTGCACCGCTCTGGAGCGCGCAATGAGGGAAAAGAGCATTACACTGCTGTTTCTGCTGCCCAGTCTCTGTTGCTGTCCGCTTCTGCTTCTGCTCCTGCTTCTGCCTTCCTCGCTGTTCTTGTCCTTTTTTTTTTCTTTTTTTTTTTTTGGGAATGACGCTGTCGCGAAGTAAAGGGAATGGGAGAGAGACAGGCAGAGACCCAAAGTCAAGCAACGCTCGCACTTGGGGATGAATTGTATTCGCACCCCTGTCGTTACTACCACATCATCCCTACCCCCCATCCCCTCCTCGTCCCTCGTTCCTATCCCCCCCCCCCCCCCAAAAGTAAGGGGAGAAAAAAAAAAAAAAAGGACCAACTGCCGCCCAAAAAAGGGACCCCATTTTCGCCAGGTGCCTGTGTGGAAGGCAGCCCACTTCAGCCCGCCCGCTGTCCGCCGGTGAGTGGCCCCTTGGTCCTTGGACGTCCCTTCGTTTCCTGTCCGCCAACCTTGTCCCGTCTGTTTCTCGTCGCCATTGGTGTGTAGTCTGTATCGTTGGCAGCTCTTGTTGGTGTTAGTGTCGAATCCCAAAAAAATCTAATCGCAGGCGTCCTGTCGTATCCTGATCCAGGCTTTGTCTGTGTCGAGCAGGTCGACAAGATCATCAACAGGATGAGGGCACACTCATGCGTGCCTATGTGGTTGAGTGAGTTGAATGCCGCCGCCGGGTGATGCGCCAGTTGCCGGCGCATAAGACCACGGGCGGCTCATACACCTCGCTCGATGCGTGGCTCATACTCGACCCATGATAATCCCTCCTGGCTGGTGTACTTGCTGTGTGTGTGTGTGTGCGTGCGTGTCCCCGAAAACTTGTTGTAGGTAGGTATGTATGTTGGACGTTTCGTTTTGAGGCTCATCTGAAGATTTCACCTTGACGAGGAGTATTATTTATATAATAGCGTATCCTGTATCATGTAATCTGTTTGTCTTTCTCTCTTGGCATCAAACAACAACATCTTCTCTGCCATACTTATGTATCTGCATTCCATCTACCCTTACTGCATAGCAAGTTGTCGTCGTCCAGGGCCTGCCTCACCGGTACCTGGCTGGCTCCTCCTGGCGGTTCTGGTGCGTGTGTGTCTCTCTGCCCTGCGCTGCCCTGTTCCTCTATGCCTCTGGCTCCCACCTCCCACTTGTTGTTCCTATCTCCACACCCCCTCCTTTGCGGTATTCCCAGGTCGTCCCATCCAATCCCGTCTCCCCGTCCGCCCAGCCCACACACTTCAGAGTGTCTGCCCTCCCCTCCCCTCTCTCCACTCGTGCATCTCGCCGCCCTGCAGGCCCCATCCTCTCTTCTCTCCCAGTCACACACGCACACACACACATAGCTTTCTTTCTCTCTCTCTCTCTCTCTCTCTCTCTCTTCATCACCTACGCCCTCTCTCTTCTTAGCCTCCGCCGTTCTCGCCCTCTCTCCCCTCCCTTTCCTCACGGCCAACTCCGCTTCTGCCTCCTCTTAAGCTCACCGGCGCGTGTTTCTGTAGTCTCCGTACACCGGCCTCATACATACATAGGTATGGTCTAGTGATGCACTGCCAACCCAACTCTCCCATCAGCATCGTCACGAATATCTACCTACAGCACTCTGTAAATAATAATACGACAACAGCATCTGCTCTTTTTCGTTTCAGCCACCCCAGTCGACGACTTGCAAAAATAGGCTCCACGCTTAAAAAGCGCCAATCCTGAGTCCACCAGAACCTAAATCAACTGGCACTGATCCAGCAAAGCCCATCTCCAAGGGCTCCACCGCGCCCAACGATCCCGTCCTCTGCCGTACCCGTCCACCTCATTTTCCATCGCCAGGTACCTACCTTGCCTTTGCCTACCTTAGGTACGGATACTCTGTGCAAGAGGTACGATACCTGAGGTACAGCAAGTACCCTGTTCCCGGTGCTGCCCTGCGCTGCGTGTACCACAGTACATTGGACAGGTACCCTGCCCAACCTACGCACCCTACTGGCTGTGCTCACCTCACCTCAACTTGGCTGCCGCTGCACCTCCTCCCACTGCACAGCGCCAGTGCCACTCACTCATTCACTCACTCCCCCCATCCCATACTGCCTGCGTAAGGTAGGTAGGTACCTCTCCCAGACCAGACAGACCAGACCAGGTGCATACCCATACCCATACCCATACCCATACCCATACCCATACCCATACCCATACCCATACCCATACCCATACCCAGACCATACCCAAACCCATACCCAGCACTCACACCCACTTGCTTTCATCTCCCAGTCCGCCTCTTTCCTCCTCCTTCACCACCACAACCACTCCTCCTCCTCTCCTCCTCCTCCACGCCGTCGCCGTCGAGTCGAGGTCGTCGTGTGTCCGTCTGTTCGACTCTCGCCTCTTCGAATGTACACGATTCCCTCCCGTCGACATCGAAAGATTTCCGTACAGCTTCCTCCGGCGCGCTTCGCCTTATCCCGCTTTCGAAGCACCCCCGGTTCGCTTTGTCTCGACCTGCGGCTGCCGACACCCACCCTCCACTCTCTGGAATTTCGGCCGCTCCTGGACTGACACACCCAAAAACCACAACAATCCACCGCCGACACTCACACCTCGTCGTGATCTTGTCGCTTTCATTCTGCTGCCCCTGCTCTTCGCGTTGGGAGAACATACTGGCCCTCGCAGCCCGGTCCTTACACAGCGACAGACCCGGCTCCCAGAGTCCGAACCCCACGCTCTCGGATCGCCCTCCACGTAATCCCAGCAACCAGAAAAACACGAGACGGCATTCACCAGACCACGCCTCACCCGCCCGTCTTCTACCTCGTCTTCCACCACGACGACGACGACGACACCGACGAAACACCACCACCTCCGAACTACTCACGTCGCTTGAGAACAGAGCCTTTCGCAGCACCCCAAATCCGCTGCAGCAACAACACGCAGGACCCACCTGTTGCTTTACAGTCACACGCAACAATCGGCTAGCTCTTTATGGTTGTCGCAGCACGTCGCTAGGCACCCTGCAGGCAGTCGACGGCTCTCCGCCTCATTGTTCAAAAATAGCCAGCACCTCTTCTGCTCTGCCTGGTTTTATTCGAGCAACCTCACTCCCTGATACCCTCAACTTTCCAGACCCGACAGCGGTCCCCGTCACGACAACCGCTCCAAGGTCCACGATCCACACCCTCGGAAAACCGCGACGATATAGAACGACTCGTCGCAGGGACTTGCTCAAACCCTGTGGAAAGCGGCCATGGCCGCGAACATGCAGCACATGGCGGGAGCGGCGGGGATGATGCAGCAACAGCGTCCCCGGCCCTCCCCAATTCAGTTGAACCAATTTCTCTACCAGACGATGCTGGCCCAGCAGCAGATTCACTCGGGCTGGCAGGCTGGCGTCGCGATCCAAGAGCGCATGATCAAATGCCACAACCTGTACGTTGCGTTGCCTTCCTTGCCTTGCCTTGCGCACTCCCCGTCCCGCTTTTTCGCGCCTCGCTTGGCCCGTTCCCCCCTCTGCCAAGCGCCCTGGCTGACGTGCTGCTACCTAGAATCACCAACATCGGACTCGCAGTCGCCAACATAGACTTTATGAAGGCCGCAGAGGTTGGCGTCAACTTCGAGCGAGAAGCCTTCAACAAGTCGGCCGACAAGGTAAGCAGTTGAACCGAGCCACGTTGAAAATTGCTCGCCTCCCGCAGCAAGGTGTGTGTGCACGACTAACCCACCGTCCAGGCCTCGTACGAAGCGCAAATGAGCAACAAGACGAACGAATTTTTCCGTCGACGACAGGTCGCCGAGCAGAGCATGAGCAACAACATGCAGCAGGCCCAGGCGGCGGCCCAGGCTCAGCAACAGCTGATGATGAATCAGAACAACGCTATGCAGAACCATATGGGTCGCGGTATGGGGCAGAACCCGCAACAAGGTTTTCAGCACCTTCAGCACCAAATGCAGGCCTCCCAGCTACAACAACAGCAACAAGCGCAGATGGGCATCAACATGGGCAACCAGGGTGGTCAGCCCATCGGCCCCAACCAGCAAATGTTCCAGATGCCAGGTGGCGCACAGCAACGGCCCCAGAACGGTATTCCCAGCGACCAATCCAACCTGAGCCCAGCCGACCAGCAAAAGGTTGTCGAGCTTGCACAAAAGCTCATGGCTTCCTGCCCCGAATCCCAGAAGAACCATTACCGGCAGATCGTTCAGACACGTTTCGCCCAACGTTGCCAGGAGTACTCCGCGTCGGGCAAAGATCCCGTTCTCATTTGGTTCCAGCATCAGGCATTCCAAGGCCTGACCAAGAACATTGCGATGCAGAGGCAGCGTGCACAGCAGGGCATGCCCCCGAATATGAACCCAGCCCAGGCCGCGTTGATGCAGGCTGGCCGAGGCCAGATGAACCCCGCCATGATCAACGCTGCCGGCATGCAGGGTTACAACGGCGAGTCTGGTCAGTTCAACACGATGGAGAGCATTATGAACCAGCAAAAGGCCGGCATCCTGGCTCAAGCAGAAGGCCAGATGGTTGTTCCCGCCAGCAACGGCCCGGCTCGCAACGCGACGCCCCAACCTACCGCCGGGCCCCAAGGCATGCCGAACCAGGCTGGTCCCAACCAGACGCCCCGGCCACCTCAGGCCCAGCAGCAATTGAGCATGCAACAGGCACAGCAGTTGAAGATGGAACAGCAGCAATCTCAACACGCCGCTCAAATGCGGGCGCAACAGCAGGCCAGACAACTACAAGGACAGCCGAACGGTCTCGGCGGCGCGCCTCCATCGCAGAGCCCCGGCATGAACACGTTGAACACTCCCATGCGTCGACCTCCCAGCGCCATGAACCCCATGGACGGCCAAGGTGGAAACGGTCCATTCGCCAACACTCTGGGTGACCCGCGGTTCAACCAGGGTAACCAACGTCCTATGGGCGTTGGTGCTATGGCTAACAACCCAATCTACAACAGCATGATGTCCAACATGAATGCGGAGCAAAGATCAGCCATCCAGCAACTTCCACAGGACAAGCTCCATGAGGTCATGGGCAAGTGGCAGGAACAACAACAGCGGACCCGCCAGATGAACGCCATGAACCCTGCCATGCAGAGGGCCGGCCAACCCGGCGGCTTCAACATGCCGAATGGACAGTACGGCATGATGCAACAACAGCCGGCACAGGGTGCACCCAACCCGCAGCTCATCGCTCAGCAGCAGCAAATGTTGGCCAGGCTTAGGAACCAGGGGACGCCTCTGGCACCAGCGCACCAGGTGATGATGGATGGTTTGGACCTCCCTCCTCCAGTGCTCGCTCAGATTGGTACCCAGCTCCGCGCCCCTCCCGAGGTTCGCAAATGGAAGGATCTCAGGGCCTGGCTCACACAAAATCCCATTGCGCCTCAAGTCCAGACACAACTTGAGAGGGTCCAAAGGCAGCAGTTCGCGCAGTTTATGCAGAGACAGATGGAAAGGAGGAACCAGGCCGCGCAAGCTCAAGCACAGGCGCAACAGCAGCAACAGCAACCCCAGCAGCAACAGCAACCTCAACCCCAACTGCAACAGAACCCTCAGCAGCTCCAACAGCAGCAGCAGCCTCAACAGCAGCAGCTCCAGCAGCAGCAGATGAACGGCATGCAGCCTGGCAACCCTGGCCTCAATCAGCAAGCTCCTGGCCAGATGAGCATACCCGCCAGTATGCTCGCCCAAATGCCCCAGGTCCAGGTCACACCCCACGACATCATGAATGCCCGCAAGGCGAACCCTAAGGTGGCGAGCCTGACGGATGACCAACTCCGGGCGTTCATCGTCCAGATCAAGCAACGCCAGATGGCTGCCGCTATGCAAAAGGAAATGGCCATGAGGATGCAGCAGGGTGGCCAAGGGCAGCCGGGCGCGCCAGTTTCCGCCCCTCAGCCTCCGCAACCCGCAATGGCACAAGCCGGCGTTCCTCAGCCGAACCCCACGCCCACACCTACCCAGCCGACGCAGCATGCTACGCCGAAGCAGCCGAGCGCCACGCCGGATCCGAAGACTGTTGCCAACGCCGCTCGGCCACCAAACAACAACCGCCCAGCGCCGACGAACCAGCAGCAGCCCCCGAACCCCTCGCCGGCAACGGCGCAGAAGAACCTGAAGCGCCCCAGCACTGATGACGCTCCCGATGTTCCTCAAACCGCAGCTCAGCCCCAGCGACCGGCAATGCCCCGACAAATACCGACCCTCACTCCTGAGCAGATTGCAAATTTGAGTCCCGAGCAGCGGGCCAAGTATGAGCAGATGAAGGCTCGTCAGCAGGCCATGGCAGCCGCTGGAGCCGCGGGCATGGAAAACGACTTTGAGAAGCTGCGACGAATTGGCCAGGAGGAACAGAAGGCCATGATGACGGAGAACATGCCCGACATCCCGATGAACCCGAATGAACGAGCGGAAACGGCACAGCTGCTGATTAGACTGGTGCACGACATGGGCAAGATTGGCAAGGCCTTGGGCAGGTGGTACGCGGCCACTCGAGACGACGCCCGCGCGAGGGCCTACTTTAGAGCTGTAAGCACACTCCTCTGATGAGGCGAATCAATCACTGACACACAACAGCGCATTCGTATGATTAAGCAGTTCGAGGACGGAGAAACCATGTTGAACCCCAAGGCGGTGTTCAGCATCCGGCCCGCCGAGATCAACGAGGTCAGGCGCCTGCTCGAGACCATGGCACGAGACTGCGCCAACTTCCAGAAGAAGGGTGCCGCGCCGCCTCAACAGCAAGGCGGACAGGCCGCACCAAACCAGGCAAGCGCTACACCCACACAGGGTGGACAGCCTGCTCCGTTGAGTGCCGCGAACCTGGAGAAGCAGACGCAGGCGCTGAACAAGATGCACAGTCGATCCAACAGCAAAAGCGGCGGGCCACCGGCGGCACCGACCACGAGCCAGCCCCCGTTCTCGTTCGGCGCGACGTCTCCCCACGGGCAACCTACCTACGCACAGCCAAAGCCCAAGGTCAGCAGGGACAACCTCACACTACCGCCGAGGAAGAAGACCAAGACCGACACACCACCGCAGCCGAGCCAAGCAACGCCGTCGCCACAGATCAGCAAGTCCGGCTCACCAGAGCTCAAGCGACAGCCGGCGCCGGAGCCCAAGGCGCCGCCCAAGCCCATGTTCTTGTGCCCGGAGGCGGACTGCGAGATGGCCACGACCGGTCTCCCGTCGGAGCAGGCACGACAGGCCCATATCCAGGAGGAGCACGTCAAGCCCCTGGAGGACCCGATGAAGTTCATGCAAGAGAATCTGGCCCTTTCGCTGGGCCTCGATGTCAACGGCCAGGTCAAGATGGAGCCTCAGGCGCAGCTCATGGGACAGAACCCGTCCAAGCAGGGTCAGACTTCGGGAAGCAACCCGGCAGCCACGCCCATGTCCCGCGACGCTTCCATGCAACGTACCGGCAGCAAGGTGGGCGGCAAGCAGGACACGAAGCCTGTCATCAAGATGGACGGCACGCCGAAGCTGGAGAACAAGCAGCCCGAGATGGGCGGCGCCCCGCCCGCGCCCATGGATGCTTGGGCCAACACCATCGACCCTGCGAGCCTGTTCACCAACCTCGGCAATTTCGAGATGGGTGCCGGCGGCGTCATCAGCGATATGGGTGTGTACCGGTCGCTGACGCCGAACGACACGCCCGAGTCGAGCAAGGACAGCGGATCGTCGGAGCCCAACAGCGACATTTCGGAGAATGCCAACTTGGATATCGACCTCAACTGGCAGCCTGTTGACGTCGACCTGCTCCTGGACATGAACAACATTAACATGGATGGCGGTCTCGACAGCTTTCCCAACGGCAGCGGCGAGTTCGATGCGTTGATGCTCGAGGAGGCGATGCCGGTGGAGCAGTTCCCCAACTGGGACGAGGTCAACCCCGATTTTAACAAGCCGTTCCAATTCGACAACAGCTTGTATTCCTTGGACGTTTCCGGATCGTCATGAGGAGAGAGGAGGGAAAGAAGGAAATCAAAAAAGACAGAGGACAGGGACAGGGAGAGTGTGAGATGTTTTGAATACCCCGGAGGAGATTCCAACGAATGATGACCAGCCGGTTCTTCGGACGGGTGGGAAGGGTTAGCATCAGGAAAAGCAAGGCTTCGGCGTTCCTTTGGTGGGCAGTGGCCGCTGCCTCTGGGTCGGTCTCTTTGCGAGCGATGATTTTATATGGATACACAACCCTCGGACGAGGGGGTGGGGTGCTTTGCATTGTGTTTTTTTGACCATACTCGTTCCTTTCAGTATTATTGGAAGCCATTTGGCTCGAGGTTTGAGAGACGATTACGCGTTTGTACCTATCGATCTGCGAAGGGCGGAAGTCTTAGTTGTTTTCTTTGGCGCCGACAAAAGGCGCGACTCTTGCAAGGGCGAGAGGAATGATACCCGAGATTCAAAAAAAAACGGAAACGTCCCTAGCATTTTTGTCATGTACGGAGTATGTGCTGCAGCAGTTGGAAGTTTAATGAGCAGTGACGACATGGTACACGGTCTCTGGCGGTGGTTCAGTGTTAATTAGACGCGTGTTGGTGGGCAATTTACGGCGTTGGGCGATCCATGAAGGGATGGGGGGAGCTGTCACGTCGATCCCAGCAGCGTGGACCCTGACCCCGTACCTGCATTTCACTTTCTTCAGCGCTAGGCCGCATCCGCTCACAGGTGGCTAGTGAACCCCTGCAACGACAGACGCGCCTCTGGGGACACGCAGGGTTATGTAAGCCGCGTTCTGGACCGTGGGCGCTCTGTGATGCGCATCATGCCCTGGAGCAGGCGCTGTAGCGTGCTGAGGCAGGGGCCGTACAGCGGCACCACAGCGGACTGGCGGCAGGGGTACGCGCCCGCCGCCAGCCACCGAGACAGGGGGAACGGAGGGGGCACCAAGCTGCACCAACCGTCCCCGGCCCGCGATGGATGTTGGTGGGGGACAAGACGAACCGCGAATGCTGCCAGTGTGTGAGGTGCTGTATTTGAGCAGGTAACGTGCTTTTTACAGCGGTGTTCGTCCGCTAAAGACTGGTCGCGACTTAGCAGACCAGGCCGCCGTTGGAGCGACCCGACCTCATACGAGCAGAGCGGGCGACGCTGCATATTTCCCGGGTACGCGTTCGCCTGCATTCGCTTGTCCGAATCCTGTCAACAACACGCTCCCTCCCTCTTTAATATCTCTTGGGGCATTTTCCCATTTTCCCTTGCTCTGTGTCGAGAATCCTTCTCGAGCAGTTGTCCTCCTTTTTCTGTCTCCCTAGACTCTCAAGACACGGGCCAGAGCATCTCAACAGCGTTGACCGACGCACTTGTGTTCTATTTGTTTGTTTGGACAGCTCTGTGGATTCCAAAACGGCCGTCCAGTTGCTACAGCTGCACGCGGGCACAAGTCGTCGATCATTCGTTCGGTCCGCTACGGGCCAGCCCAGCCACGAAACCGTACCTTTTGCCCCGAAAGTCGCTCAGGTTGCACTCCGGAATCCTGAATTGACCTTGTTCACGCAGCTGCAGCACTCTGCCCTCAACCTCACTTCTACCCATCCTCCTCCTCCCTTACCCTCCCTCACCTCAATCTCCATTGCGAGGCTTCTTTCCTTCTCGTCCCCTCCACCACAGCAGCGGTTCCCGTAAACCACAGACACCATGAACCCCTCATCACCAGCCAAGAGACGCGCCCTCGCGCCCCTGGACGCGAACGTCAACGCGATGTCGCCCAAACGCCAGCTGCACAACAAGACCACGATGTCCGGCTCGCCTCTCAAGAGCCCAATCAAGTCTCCCCTGGGCCTGAAGAGGTCCCTCGACACCGTCATCTTCGACGAGAACAGTGTCGTCCCCAAGAAGAAGCAGTGCCAGGAGCCCGTCAAGGTCGCCGCACCCTCGCCCGCACCCGCGCCCGCACCCGCACTGTCACTCAAGGCGGAGCGTGTGTCTGCTGCAGCAGCTTCTCCCGCATCCGCAGCAACGTCCACGCCGCCTCCTGCACCCGCACAGACCGAGGAGGACATGCCCGACGCGAAGGAGGTGAGGGACCTGCATACATCACCCGAGGGGAGCGAAGCTAATGCGTGTGAGGTACCGCAGCAAACGACGCAAGAAGAACCCCTCCATCTCAAGCCCGAGAAGACGGACGCCATCACCACCGCCGCGGACGACGAGCAGACGCAACGGCAGCAGACGCCTCGCAGGTCCGCGTCCCCCGCCACGTCGTCCGTGTTCGATAACTCCGCCATGGACACGTCCCAGAACACCACCATCCTCACCGAGCCGGACCAGGAGCAGGCGGCCAGGACGACGACGACGACGCTGCCGCCGCCGAGGCCGAGGAGGTTGTTGACGCGCGAGGAGGCGCGACAGGTACGGCGAGACAGTACGGGGGACAAGGAACGGAATACTGACTGGCGTCTGCTACAGAAAGCTCGCATCTTGAGGCTGAAGCTCGGCCTCGCCAACTACAAGCTCCAGACGGGGCAGGAAGACGTGCCCCTCGACAGGCTGCAGGTCAAGCCGCTGCCCGGGCAGGAGAAGAGGGCGTTGCCGAGGGTCACGGTCCAGCCGCCCTCGAGCCGTGACGGACCCCCTGAGAGCGAGGCCACCATCGAGGCGGACGACCGCAGGGAGGAGGAGACGCAAGAGGAGGAGGTCGTGGTGACCAAGCCTGAGAAGGCTACGCTGCAAACCGTCCCCGAGGAGACTTCAACGGCCGAGGATTCAGCAAGCCCTGTCTGCGGAGGGGCTGTGAGCAGTCTGCTCAGTCTGGCGAGGGCCTCGTCGTCCGTGTCTGCCTCGTCATGACGTGTCTATTACGGGTTTTCTTTTTTGGTTGCATTGGAGATTTATGACTGGGGTTTGATATCCAGCATCACGTCACAGCAAACGATTTGGACAATGTCGCGAGATACGTTTTTGGGGTGGCTGATCTACACATGCTGTCGGATCTCATCTCAAGTCTTATGTCCAGGGAGGATGGGGTGGAGGTCATTTGTCTGATTAATTAGTCTCGGCGTCTTGTGGCAAAGACGCGCGAAGAGTAGAAATACCCTTGTCACGCTACAGCATGAAGGGCCGGCGTTACACGGAGCATAGGAGCATTAGGTAACCTCTCATTCTTTCTCCGGAGGGAAAAAAGAGGACGGGAGTACGGCGGTAATTGACGCTGGTCTTTCTGGCCACACAAAAGAGGGAACTTGTTCGTCTGATGTTTTTGCGGTGTTGCATTGCAGCTCCAGGGCGTGAGGAGAAGACAGGCTAAGCTGTTTCCCCCCCCCCCCCCCCCCCTCTGCTGTCGTGGAGAAGTCTCTGGACGTAAGGGGTGAGCTATGCTTTGTTGGAGATGGTGTGCTGGTTGACGGCCGCTACGCTACGGGATGGGACGGCGGGTGCGGGGTGAGGATTGGAAAAAAGATAGAGGTTCGGGTCTAGACCGAACGGGCGGGGAATGGAGGGAGGGGTTGGTTTGTGTGTTGTCGTGCGCGTGTGCGTGTTACGGTCACGGCGCCGTGGTAGATGGGGCACGGTGGGGCGATCGGCGGTGGGGCGGCGGGATGGATGGACCGGGATCACGGCGCGGGAGTGCGAGTTGGGGATCATTGGGGGGACGTGGACGACGTCGGTGATACAGAATAGCGAGAAGTCGTTGGTCGTAGTAGTTTGGATGAAGCTGCCTCGGCATCGCCTCTTTTTCTGGCCTCCAAGTTGGTGGCAGGCTGGCAAATACCCATTTGAGGGAAAGATGCTTGACGTTTTGGTTGCTGAATGCTTGACCACCGGAGGGTGCCTGATCACCAGGATGGTAGTCTTCTGCTCACTGGTTGAGCTTGGAAAGGATGCGACGGCCTCGGATCTTGGCTTCCCCATGTTCCCTCAGAAGAAATCCTTTGCTGCAGTCACAGCAGTTGAGCGGTTCTCGTCTCCTTCGCAGTTGAGGAGAACGTGGTAGATGGCAGCATTTTTCTCCGTCAAGAGGAGGTCGTCTTACCCCTCGATGAAAAGGCCTTTAAAGCACCAAAAGAGGTCGTTGACGTACCTAGCCTCCTATAAAGCTTGTACTTGGACTGGCGACACTTGTCATATGCAAGATTTTTTATCCGATCGATTACGCTTTCTTGCGCTCGTTGGAAAGGTCGATCAGAAGAAGTCCTTTGCTGCAGCCACAGCGATTGAGCGATTTTCGTCTACTTCGTAGGAGATTTGTAGGCGATCTCCCGAGTATACGGCCGACTCCTTCGAGGACGACGATGATAAACATGGTTACAGGACACCAGTGTGTACAATAAGCGGCATAAGCTGAGAGCACTGGAGGCGTTGGAGCTAGACTGAACTCTGAGGGCCCAGGAAAACAACCGACTCAAGGCAATTATCCTATAAATAACTCCGCTAATTCTCGCGTCCGTTGAGACGTCTCCTCGTCCTTGTGGCGGAGTGCCTCTTTGAGTTCCGTTATCGAGCTTGCCTGCTGAGCCAGAAGCTCTAATTCCCGCGTCCGTCGAGACATCTCCTCGTCCTTGTGGCGGGCAGCTCGCCGAGTTGCGTTATAGAGCTTGCCTGCTGAGCCAGAAGCTCTAATTCTCGCGTCCGTTGAGACATCTCCTCATTCTTCTGGCGGGCAGCTCGCCGAGTTGCGTTATGGAGCTGGTTTTCTGAGCCAGAAGCTCCTCCTGCTCAGTCAGCTTCAGTTTAAAAAGCTTCGTCTCATTCAGCTGCTGTTGTAAAAGCTCGTCCTTCTCATTCAGCTGCTGTTGGAGTGAGGCGATCAGAGTGACCTCAAGGAAGAACAGTCGCTTTCCACTGCACAGAAAAGATAGGCAGAGTCCTGGTGCAGTGTACGAGGCGCCTCCCACCTCGGCCGGAAGTAGACTCCCGTTCCTGTACACAACTGCTTCTAGATCAACCATTTAAAAGGTCTTCTCTCCCTTGGCCCCCCATCCGCGCAACTTTGCTCCACAACACTCCTGCGCACAAATCAACCCAAGATGGAGTCAACTTCAACGCACCTCCTGCGCACAAACCAACCCAAGATGGAGTCAACTTCAACGCACCAAGAGCGCCCATCAAGCCACGATGGCAATCTTGCAAATGCCAAGATGGAGTCAACTTCAACGCACCAAAAGCGCCCATCAAGCCACGATGGCGATCTTGCAAATGCCAAGATGGAGTCAACTTCAACGCACCAAAAGCGCCCATCAAGCCACGATGGCGACCTTACAAATGCCAAAAGGTCTCGCAAAGCGAGAGCCAAGGCACCCGAAGAGGACGTAGAACATGTTGTTTCTCAACGCTTTAGACATGGGCAGGCGGTGTCAGATATATATTTCGATGTCTGGTTTCGGCAGTCTGGCGGCGGCTTTTGCGGTGATGTGCCCGGTGGTATCGAATACGGTGTATTCAAACTCCACCCATGCGGGCTTGTCCTTGCCCTTGCAGACGTGTTCAACGTCTTCTTGGCTCTCGGCTGGCTTTCGCTTTGCGAGAACTTTCCGACGCGCCTTATGTCGATATGTTTGCACTGTTGTCTGATTTGGGGCCGCCGTCAACGGCAGGCGCTGCGGCCGGGGTTTCGTTCGTGCCTGTGTCTCCTGTCGTCTCTGTCGTCTCTGTCCTCGTCCCTGTCCTCTTCCTCCTCATCGCCCTCCACCGTTGGATAGCAAACATTCAATATCGAGTAGACGAGAAAAATAGTAGGCATGGCTCTTTGTTGGGACCACAAACTACCACTTCTATACCCAGGCGCTGGATGATCTATTTTTCTCTCAAGTTCCGCACTCAGTGGTATCAAACTGGGTAAAAAAGGCTTTGAGGACAAGAGGAGTGGGCGTGGAGACCATAGAACAAGGTCTCGGCGCGAGATAATCGTGACTTCGGTTGACACACTTGGCCGCCTGCTTCTGACACGGTTTATGATGTTTAGAAACGACAGCATATCACATTCCACGCGAATTGACAATCGCGTAGCTCGTCAATGATCAAATGTGATATTCAAACTTTGTCTGCTAGACTGTAACCTTCCTATCTGTATCATTTGACTCTCACGGCCATACACCATCGAATCAAGCTATCAATTATGACTGTTACAAGTTCAGGAGGTTCTTGCCATTATGCACCCAGAATAGTAATGGGAGGCAGTATTTATATCTTGAGATTTTATGAACTACGCAGTTCGGCTGTGGCTTCCCGCAGCTGTTCTTGCTACTCGTCAAGCTTTTATTGCATTTCCTTGAGTTGCTCGTTCGCCTCTTGCAAGTTCTGCTCCTGCTCTTGTGCCTGACGGAGAGGATTCAAGAAAGCTTTTCCGTCACTCTATATAACGAGGTTCCCCGAACACGGCCGTATCTGTCGCAAAGGGAGCAGATGTAGGATGTCTAGTATGCTCGTGATCTAGAACCCGGAAGATGACTCTCGGCGATCGACCTCATGCCTGGCTTGCCCACGCCCACCGTGATGACACAATTCACTTCAACTTTCGCCTGAAGATTCATCAATACACCTCGAACGCCTACCAAATTGAATCATGGCGCTGTTCGGGGATCCCTGAAGATGGGAGGTGCCTCCCTGGCAGGGGCCTCAACTTAGAATGTCTTGAAGGGTGAAGATAATCGCCGTCCAGGGCTCCCACTCGCACACTTCGCTAGGAGACTGTCTATCTTTGGTGTCCTAGTGGGGATGACTGGCGGCAATTGTGTCCTGGATCGCTTTGCAGACGAGAGACGTGTCCTCGGCAATTCTGGCGGCTTCCAGAGCGGCCTTCTTCTGAAAGGAGTCAAACTTGCCCATTGTGGAGCTTTCTTCGAATTCCTTGGTCTTTGCAATGGCTTCAACTCCCCGTTCTCGTCTGCGTCGCCTTCTCGCTCATCTTCGTGACGGTCTGTCCGTCCAGCTTCGTTGTGAGTTTGTCGACCTTCTTGTCGATCTTGCTGTTGGACTCAGAACGATACGTTGTCCAAGGCGGTCTCCACGGTACCCAGTACGGCGATTTCGTCGATATTCTTGGCGGGCCTTGGTGTTCGAGTATTCCCTCTCACCGATCGTTGTCCGACAGACCTCCGACACCAGCAATACGGCTTCGAGTCTCTCGGCGACGTCATCCCTGGTGCTGTCAATTTCATCCATGATCTCTGCGGCGATTGTCTGCTCGTCTCGCGGTCTTGGGTATTTCAGTTGCTCATCTGCCTCGGTTATTATCAGCTTGGTGTCGACATCCGCGCCACAAGATGGGGAAAGGGAAAAGCTCAGTTTGACGACGCAGCAAACCTATGTTTGCACCCATTTCATGACCTGCTGCATCAATATGAAGCAAAGGCGTAGATCCCGGAAGGACGCCCTGGTCATTCCTTTATAGCTTCCAGTGAGACCTAGCGGACGTCTCGGACTATTGGCAGTAGTGCGGACAAAGCCAAGAGGCCAGCTGCTGTTGACTTGAATTCCTTCTGATTTGACCGATGGAGAGCTCCCTCAGCATTAGCTTCATGTTCATCAAGATGGACTCAACAAGTACTGCGTGATACTACAAAACTGTACAGGAGCAAGTATATAGATATGCGTATTTAGCCCTGTCCGGGTGATCGAAAACTACTACAAATAGGCAGATCTTCTCATCACGGTCTTCTAACAGGTTAAATGTATCAGATAGAAAACCGTTCCTTCGCCGGTAAGCAAGACGGCCATGCCGCCGTTATTCACGGTACCGGGACTGACGTTGGGAACATCGGAGCCGCGTCGGCTCGGCCTGGCAGCTGCCCAAAGTATCGGAGCCCTGCGACATGGGTCAGGGCTGGATCTCGACAGCAAACGGCTTTGCGACGTCGGCCGCGTGAGATCGTCATGTAATAAGAGCCTCAGACATTGATACATTATCAGACTCTCTGTGTTCCTGGAAAGTCGGCCACTGGATCTTAGGACTCAGCCGCTGTAGGTAAAGATAATAGGGGCTCCAGGTCGTGAAAGTAATCAGGGGTTCCGTGCTCTGGGTTACGTCTTTACAGCTGAGATTGAGGGACGTGCTACTAGATACTCGTTCCTCGATCTACTAGAGGCACCATAGCAAAATACAGTCATGCTCCGAAACTCATCTGTCATCGAGACTGTTCCCGAAAGGACGTTTCCGAGTCATAGAAATGCTGCCCTTGAAGAGACCGTGTTGAACCGAACGAGTCGTGATTTCTAGACATCGGCCTTCTAAACAAATAATCGGAAAGCGATCGGAGCCGACATGCCAGACTCGGTGCTATTACACCTCTCTCAACTGCCGCCAGGCCACTGGTCCGGGCTCAGAGGCTATATCACAGAGCAGAATGGCGCGACTTGTAGTGTAGAGCTTACCCAGCCCTGTTCATGATTCACGATCCCTCCCCGTATCAGCCTCCCGTCAAGCAAACTTCCTCTTCTCAGACAACACACCAGACCCTCCCTGGCCCACGGCTGATCTTACAAAAGTCACGGCGAATTCTTCTCTCCACCGCAAAGTCTCACCATCGGCAGTTGTGAAGCCTCCCCCGGATTTCTGCCTTTTCTCCCCCACGGGCAGAATGCGGCGCGGGAATGATGGGAAACATGTATCGCTGGCTACCATAGGAGGGCGGGGTAGCCCGAGCCGAAGGATCTGTCGCCACGATGGCACGATATCGAACAAACAAGCTCGACACGACCCGATCAGAGCCCCCAGTACGAACACAATGGCAGAAATCCGGTGAATCTGCAACTGGCTTGCTCCATCGGGCAGATATAAGCCGACTTCAGCCTCATATAGGTAGCCACACCCCTTTTCCCGGCCACACATCCCCGGACTGTGTGCCTGTAAGTTTGCAAAGAGGAACCGAAGCGAACCGGTCGTCAAGTGTCTCCCCATGCTTCGCACAATCACTAAACATTCATGCCAGGGTTCCCTCTGAAAATCGATGACAACTCGACAAAATAACAAAAGAGTAAAGCCAGCAAACGCTGATTCCGAAATACGTGATTTGATTGCACTGCCCCCCGTGCTCGGGATACCCAGACGATAATTGGCTCCTTGGTTGGTTCGCATCTCCCCCTCCCCACCAACCCGTCCTTAGTTCATCGTCCCAAGCGTTTTTGTCTTTTCTCACGTCCCGCTATGCTGTCAATGTGGCGGGGCCTCGAGGTCAGACGAGAAGGGAGAGAGGAAGATTGGGAAATTGTCAGCCAAATCGGACGATCCAGAACTGGCAATGCAGAAAAGCCCAAAGGTGCGAAAGACACGAAGAAATCCCATGTTGAATGCGAATCAGCCAACGTTCTTGTAACTTTGCCATTTTCCGTCTCCGTTCTCTACCGTAGCAGGGCGTAACGTCAAGTCAGTTTCCCATCGTAAGTTCGTGACCTCGTCTTTCCCATCACTGTTCATGTGGATTTCGACGCATAATGGCCGTCATGTACGCCATCGTCCCTATTGCTGGTCCTCTCAATCACATCAACCTGTGCGCTCGGAAACGCACAGACACTCGCAACATTCTCGTCATCGTCCGACAACACCAACCTACCAATTCCTCTGATGGGCGGCGCTTCCCACATCACCTCCCCGTCAGGTTTACATGCACAGCCTTCACATTGCAGTACCCCGCCAGCCCGGCCTCCCCGAGCTCGCGCCCGATGCCGCTCTGCTTCACGCCCCCAAAGGGCACGCGGAAGTCCGAGTCGTTGCTGCTGTTGATCCACACCATGCCCGCCTCGACGTCCCGCGCGATACGGTGCGCCCGCGCCAGATCCTTCGTGAAGACCGCCGCGCCAAGTCCGTATGTCGTATCGTTTGCCATCTTCAACGCCTCCTCCTCGCTGCCGAACTTGACTACCGCGGCACACGGCCCAAAGATCTCCTCCTGATAGACCGTCATCGAGGTCTTGACGTCGGTGAAGACCGTCGGCTGGACGAAGAATCCCTTGCCCGATGCCTGCGGCGCTGGCTCTCCTCCCATGGCGACCGTGGCGCCTTCGTCCCTCGCCGTCTGGACGTATCCCAATACTCTCTCGTACTGCGCCCTTGTAATCTGCGGGCCCTGGAAAGTAGCTTCATCAAAGGGATCCCCGACAACAGAGATGTTGCGCACGGTTGACGTAAACTTGTCGATGAACGCCTCGTAGATGGCTTCGTGCACGAGAATGCGTGATGTGGCGGTGCAAACTTGCCCCTGGTTGCTCATGATCCCCTCGTGGGACCACCGAGCGGCTTGGTCGAGGTCAGCATCCTCAAAGACGAGTAACGGGGACTTGCCGCCGGTCTCGAGGGTGACGTTCTTCAAGCCGCCAGCAGCAAGCTTCATAATCTCTCTGCCTGTAGCAGTACTTCCTGTGAAAGCGACCTTGTCAACGCCGGGATGACCAGCTAGCGCAGCTCCAGCGTCACGCCCGAACCCGTTGATGATGTTGACCACTCCTGGCGGGAACCCCGCCTCTCGGACCAGCTGCGCGACATACAGCATCGACAAGGGCGTCTGCTCGGCCAGCTTCAGCACGACCGTGTTTCCACAAGCAAGCGCAGGGCCCAGCTTCCAGGCCGCCATGTCGAGGGGGTAGTTCCAGGGGATAATCTGCCCGCAGACCCCCAACGGGTCCTTGATGGTGTAAGCCAGCTTATCCGGGCCGACGTCCATGGTCTGGCCGTGGAGCTTGTCGGCCCAGCCTGCGTAGTACCTCAGCACCTCGGAAAAGTGCGGGACATCGACGTCGCGACAGACAGAGTACGGCTTCCCGTTGTCGAGCGTCTCGATGGTGGCCAGGGTCTCCAGGTTCGCATCAACCAAGTCGGCGAGCTTCATCATCATGTAGCCGCGCTCCGTCCCCGAAATGCGCTTCCACGAAGGATGAACGAAAGCAGCCCTCGCCGCTGCGACAGCCTTGTCGACATCCTCGGCCGAGGCAGCGTACACCTTGCAGATCTCCTCCTCGTTGCTGCGCCGGCATGATCAGCACGGAAAACTCGGACACGCGGGTGGTCTCAGTCTCGCACGACTCACCAAGGGTTGACGGTGCTCAGCAGGCTCCCGTCGGCACTCTCGACGAACTCATTCCCGATAAAAAGGCCTGTAGGTTGACTCCAGGACCGCCCGTTCGGAGCCGAAATGTCCGCCGCCGACGGTGTGCTCGTCCGCGACGTCGAGAACGAAGCTGGGAGGGGTCGCTGGGTACACGGCCATGGTGCCGCTCCAAGCGGCCGACGCCGACGGCACGGTGCGTGGGATACCCCGGAAAAACCGATCCTGGACAGGGCCAGACGACGGGCCAAGCCGGAAACCACGGAGCGCGTGTTCGCGGACATGGTTTGCGTCGCGAGAACGAGAGGGGGAGGCAGCCTTGCAAGGGGGGTGGTAAGGCACAGCGAAGCGGCGGGATACTCAAGCCGGTGAGGTCATCCCGTAGCTGCCGACTTTTCTCGTTGTGTTATTATTGTCGTCTCTGTGAGGTATGATGTGTGCAGCATGCAGCTCGAGGCTCGAGATTGATAGGCTGCATGCGGGGAAATCTGGTGGTGCTGCCACTCGCCCAAAAAACTGGGGGCCGCCCAGATTCCCGAGGCCGATCGTACCTGATTTCAGCCCCTCTTTTTCTTTAAGTGATGGGTCTCCACTCGCCGCGGCTCCGGGAATCTCGTTGGTCGGGTTTCGGTTCGGTGAACAGCTTGTCAATGTGCAGTGCCGAGATGCTGCAGCGATGTGTGGTCCCGGCGGGTCAGAGAAACAGAAAAAAAAAAAAAAAAAAAAGAGATGGAAAACGCAAGGCTAATCGAAGGGGGCGTCGGAGAAGCAAGGAGGGCGTGTGTTTTCCGTTGTTCAGGCTGCCCAAAAAAGCAAGAAACGGACAGAAGAGACAGGCAGGCGACCCCCCGAACAGGACAGTTCGGAACAGGTACAAGCAGAGGGACGTGCTTCACTCTGGACGATGTACCTCTACCTCCCGCCTCCTGTCTGTCTCCATCCTGTGAACATACAGAACACACACACATGGCAAAGGGGGACCCCTCGACGAGCAATGGCGAACGCGACCGGGCCCGTGATCTAGTTCTCCCTCCTTCTCGTCCGAGCCGCAGCTGCAGAAAGGGCAAACAACGACAACGAGGCATGCAAGACAGGAAAGCAAGCACGCAAGGTGGCCGAGGTAAGGCAAGGCAAGGTAGGCCATTCATGTAAGCCAAGCCAAGCCGAGGCCAAGGCAGAGAATGTCTAAACATGAAGATTCTCTCCCTCTCTCCACCGTCGCTTTAGCTCCCCGAGCCGATGGACCATGCTTAATCGTTTGGCGCGCAAATCATCTGCCAGGACGAGGACGGCCCGAAGACAGGATTCCACTGCAACACTTCGCTGTCGTCAAGTGCCGGAACGCCAAGCCCTGAGGCTTGAAATGTCTTGTCGTCCGTGGACCTGATGGTTTTCAATTCTCTTGACTTTTTTTTTTACCTTCTCCAAAGCTGTCAAACCTCCAAACACACAACATCCCCGCCAGAAAAGAAACCGAGTCTGCCTCACTTTCTCGCGTGCGCGACGTCTCGTCACTCGTCCGTCGGTTATGCTCATTTCAGCCTTGTCTAATCTTCTACACTCCCCCAAATCAACGTTTTCCATTCGCATTCAACCGAAAATGACCACTTACTCGGCGCCAACAGCCGACTATCATATCAAACCTTTTTCGCATTGCCGTCCTGGTCTTCTCTCTCCTTCTCTCACTGACAAGGGCCCAGAAAGTCAACCGACAGGCACGCGCGCTAACAATAGCATATAACATCCGACTCTGGAAACTCAATTAATTGCAAATCAGCTCTCAGGTGCAAGCAAGCCTCCTTTTCTGTCAAACGAGGCGCCTGGTTCGTCGAACCTCGAACCTCTTTTCCTTTCGCTGGACACCCCCTCCCCTCCCGCCTGACCGGACTCTGCCTGTCTTCTCCCCGTCGAAGCGCGAACCAAAGACGGTGCAACACCAGTCAGTCCGTGGACACTGACATGACAATGGGCAGAAAGAGCTTCCAGAAGCGTGCGTTCTTGCGCGCGAATGGCGTTTGAGGAAGAAGGAAGTCTGGGAGACACTTGGAGCTACTCAACTCAAATCAGACTAGAGGCGGGGCCCGGGCATAAAAACGACGAAAAAACACGGACAAGTTCCCATCCAGACAAGATGAAAATGTCAACGTCGCCGGGGACGCAAGGGGAGTCGTTGGGGCTCGGAGGCGGACCGCCCGCGCCCCCTGTCGGGAAGCTCTCCCGCTCTGCCTTTCTGTCTGTTCACCCGCTAGTCCAACGAGGATGCGTGCGGCAAGGTATGAGGTGCAGCATGTAATGCGGTGCCGTACATGCAGCCCACAGCCGCACCGTTTTAAAGGTTGTGTCGTCGCTCGGGAGTTTACTTGCCTCCCGATTTCGACAACGAGAGGCAGAAAGAAGCAGAAAACCAACCCACACACTTGACGAAGATCCCGAGGGCTGCCTCCCGATTTAGCCAAACACACTGATCCCCTGTTGTTCTCGATACGGAGCCCAATGTTGTGCGTATGCATATCAGAACTGCACCATAGCTGCTTAATTGCTCGGTCTAATGCCACGCACCCCTCTGTCTCTCTCTCCTCTGCATGCCTCCGCGTCCCCGCGCCTCGGCGGACATCTCACTCACACAACGGCGGCACATGTGTATGTCTCCCGGTGGATGATGGCACACACACACACACACACACACACACACACACCGTTGACGCTGGGCAGCAGCGATGGTTGGCTCGGACGGACCTGGAGGTTGAAAGTCAACCGCCAACGCTACCGCCAGTCGATGGATACCCAAGCCATCTGGAATGTGGGGGCCGCCCGAGTGCCGCGCTGTGTGGCCCCGCCGTCCCCCCCGTTTGCCGTTTCCCGCGTCCCCGTTTCCCGTCTCTCGTCTCCTCCCCATGGCCCCCCGTTCCTGTTCCTGTGCCTGTTCCTGTTCCCCAATCTTTGCCGCTTCTCTCCACAGGGACACTCCCTTCTGACATCGAAGATATCTGTCAACACACCAACCCAGCAGCACTACTGACATGCACCCACATGCCTCGATGCATCCGAGAGACCCTGAATCCGGTGCAACAAATAATTCAAATCGAGAAAAGACTGACAGGTAAACCACCTGTGCCTCATTGACCTACCACCACCAGCAAATCGGTACGTACCTCTAGCTCGGTGAGGTCATTTCCTGATTGGGCATTCGACGACCCAAGCCATCATCTGCCCGCTGCGCCGCGCATTTCAGCCAAAAAAGTAATGGAAGCCAGAAAGGAACATCCAACTGCAACGAGCCGAGTCAAGCCGCTCAGGCCGCTGGACGAGCAATGTATCCACGCATTACAGAAATAAGAAAGAATAATCACAGAAAAAAAAAAAAAAAAAGGTGAACTGACTGACCGGTTCAGCTTGGCGTCGTTTGGCTCTACTATATCCCGCACCACGCACACACCCCTTTGGAAGATCAGAATCACGAACATTGTCCATGCCACTCACTCAACTCACCTTTCGGCTTCTCCATGTCTACCCCCACCCCCCTGCCCACTCCCGATTCTTACCCTCCTTCTGCTTTAGGCCAGGCCATCTGTGAACGACAATCGAACATCCCACGCAGGTGGTAAGGAACCGGGCAAGAACACAGTCAACATCCCACGCAGAAAACTCCCACTAGAGAGGGCACAGTCAACATCCCACGCAAAAAGAAATCCCACAAAAAAAAGGCACAGTAACAATATCCCTCGCCTGGCGCGATAAGCAGACGTCAAAGATGCGTTGGCACGCAATATGTGCCTCTCTTACTCTCCCCAAAAGAGTCAGTCAGTTTGGTTCACGTCTAGCTGCCGGCAAGGGGTGGGCTCCCCTCCTCAATCCTAGAAGTTGGTGCGTGACGTGGCTGAGTGGTTGGCCCCCCCTCATTACATTACAACAACAACAACAACTCGCAACTCTGTTAGAAACCTCAAGGAAACATGCAAAAGGTAGTTGTGATCCCACCTCTTCCACCCTGTCAGCTGGCCTAGGGTAAACGCTAGGAACACATTCGGATGCTTGGGGTTTGCCTTATCTGGCTGAAGGGAAGGGGAAGGGGGTGTGCACGGTAGAATACCTCACCTCAGAGGGGGGCGCGACCGATAGACCGGTCGATCAGCCAGCCCAGCGCCTCCGATGATGGATGGATGACTTGCATTGTGGCATAAGCTGACTTGCCCACACACCGGGCTGCGCTGTGCCTTCACCACAAGCAACCCCCGACACGGGCATCTTCCCAGTCTCTCTCTTTCTCTTTGCGGTCCCTGATCGAGCTGGACTAACAACACCCCTACCGCCTCACTGTTGCCTTTTCAAACCAAACTGCCAAGTCACGATCCCCCCACGCCATTGGACCCGTCAGAAGGGGGGCTGCGCCATCATCTTCCTCGTCATCAGCTTCCAGCAAGGCAAAAGCCGGGATTGAGGGACTTTGTCAAGTTAAACATAAAGCTGTTGTTGCTTTTTTCTAATACGCGGCTGTCTAGTACTGTTTGAACCTAGCACAGGTAATGCCGGCCCACGCCCGAGGGCATCCATCCACCCGCCGGTCTCTGTCCTCGCTCGCCAAGACCCTTTGCTCAAACAGATGTGATAAACACATAGTGTACAGATTCCACCACAATCAAATAGGTATCCGCCAGCAACGGCGTAGAGCAATACAAGAGAAACAGATAGCCAATGCTTCGTCTCGGGCGCCCTGAAAGACAACTCTGAAAACACCAACTTGAACCGCCCTTGAAGGCTTTGTCCTTTTTTTACACATAATGCCGGGAACACATGAATAATCTTCTGGACCAAGTCCTGCTCTGTTTTTCTTTTTCTGTCCTGATCCTGATGGTGGAGATATCCCTTCTCTTTCCTCCCAAAAACGGCCAACTCCGGTAACAACCAACAAAACGTCCGCGTCGGTCGCCCAACTATGCGAGTCTTTGTGTGAAAAAGTCCCTGAACCCCAAAACAAGTGTTCCATTTTGAAGCCGCCTCTCCTATTATAAATCTGTAGCCATACGATTCGAACGGGGAAGCAGCGAAACGAAGTGGGTATAAAGTAAACGAGTGTCGAAAATGTCAAATAACCTCTGGCTCATTGAAGGCCGTATTCTGTCGTATTGGTTCTCACCGCTGGCCCTGGTCATGCGGATGGTGTCCGTGGTGAGGCGGCGGGCCAGGGGGTCTGCTGGCGAACCCCGTCTCGTGGGGGACGCGGGTGTAGCTGGGGTACATCGGACCGCCGGGGGTTTGAACCATTCCCGGCTCCGTCCCGGGAGCTCCGAAGGGCCCTTCCATAGCTCGGAGAGGAGGTAGTCGTTCACCGCCGGGGGCCGTCGAAGGTGGGCGCTGCATCATGCCATACGCTCCAGCCTGCATCGGAGGCAAGTTGCCCGGTTTGGGGACCGGCGTGCCATACGATGGGACCGAGAACTCGGGCGTCGGCGCAGAGTCGGTCCTTCGTCGTCGTGACGGTCTCTCCACGGACGACTCGCTTGACGCGTAGCCCTGCTGGGGGTGAGAGGGGATGGGTGCCTGCGCCATTGGGCTGGTCTCCGCCATCGAACCACCGCTCCGTGAAGACGTCGGGCTGGGTGGCCCGTTCGCCATCTCACCAAGTGGTGTGCGCAGGACCACCTCACGCAACCGGTTCCGCTCATCTCTGTAAAAGTCTCTTTCTTGAGTCAAGTCCCGCAGGCGAGACTCCAGCTCCCGGTTCCTCTGCTCCAGCTTGTTCATGGTGGCAATCTGCTCTGCGTCTCTTTCCTTCTTCCGTTGTCTAAACCGTGCGGACGCGCCGGCGTTGCGTTGCCGCTTCTCGTCCGCCTGCTTCGATGCCTGGTGAACGTCGACGGGCACCACCATCCCGCTGTCCCCTCCAATCCTGAACATTATCCCGCCCTCCATCACCGCCTTTGCAGATTCGGACCGCAGGCTCTGGTACAAGGCCGTTCCGCTCCCAGGGGCTGACCACACGGGGCCGGGGGGAGAGACTTGTGGCGGGTAGTTGGGCCCGGAAGGCATCATGCCTTGCTGGCCCTGGTATTCCGGTCCTCTGGGATCTCGTGCCATCGGAGGCAGCTGAGGCCTATCAGCATGTGGTAGCTGTCCAACCATTGGTTGGGACATGGATCGGGGAGGCGTCGTCATTGGTCCCATGGTCGAAGGCGGAGGGCCAAGGGATGGCGGGCCGGAGAATGGGAGACCAGGCGGCGGACGGCTTGGCTCCTCCTCGTAAGGCCGTTTCGCTCGCGGCGCTGAAGGGGGCAGGAAGGGGGTTTGTTGGCCCTCGTGACCCTTGATGCTTCCCTGACCGACGCTGGCTGCTCGTGTTTCCCTGGGGCTGAGAACTTGTCTGCCCATCGTCGGAAAGGGGAAGCCGCCCTTTGGCGAGCTCTCCGAGGGAGTGTACCCAAGAGGTGTCGTGGCTGGGTGCCCGGCTGGGGTTGCTGGCTGTGATCCCGGGGGACCAGGAAACGAGTATGGTCGATCCGACGTGCTGTAGTGTCTCGGGGGCATGCCGTAGGGCGAGCCCTGGGACTCGGCACTCCGAGGTTGCGAAGTCTCCCCCTGGTACCCTTCTGCGTGTGCCTCGGAGGGGTTGATCAAGCCTCTGATGCCCAACGACGAGCGTGGAGCGAACGGATCCCTAGCAACATCTTGTTGTCCTGGAAGAGAACTTTGTTGGAAAGGGCGAGGGGGTGACTGCGATGGAGGCCGAGATGTAGGTGCAGGTCCCCTCTGTGACATCGAGACCTGGTCCCCTTCGCACTCCTGGCCTTGAGGGCCCGAACATTGACCGCCCTGACCAGTGCTTGAAGCGGAGGAGTGATCCTGATTCGGGTGGGAGGCTGGGTGTTCGGATGCGTGCCCGTTGTCGAAACCAGACTGTCGAGGCGCAGTTGAAGGATCTGAGTGTGCGTAATCGCTCTCCTTAGCCTCTCGGCTTCGTTGAGGATGTTGTACAAAAGGCCGGGCAACTGCTGAGACCGCCAGTTTGTCGACTGGGGGTGGGACTAACTGGGTCGAAGCCAACAGTCCCAATTTGCTAGAAGTCGGTCGTAGAAGCAGAGAAGATGAGGAGACTCCGGCAACGGCTGGGAGAGCCGTCGATGATGTTAGACTCTTGACCTTGGACAGTAAAAATGGGTGGCTGCAAGAGTTGTCGAAGGTTGATTGGGTGATTAGCGTAGCCAGCGTCTAAGCCGTGTGCTATCAAGATGTCGTGATAGTCCCTTGGAGATGATGGAGAGAACGTTGACGAGTTGATGAAAGTCCTTCTGCGGAGGAGGTTGATGGAGGGTAGTTAAGGATGCCCGAGGTGGCCACCAATATGTATGTCGGGGGCTGGCGGTACTGATGGGTCAGGATTAGATGCGGTGAAAGGTGGGATGCAGCTGAGCGGACCACTCATGACTCTAGGAACGGAATCCCAGACCGTGAATGGCCGAGGGGATCTTACGCACTGTTTATGGCCGGATCTACCTACCAGCGTGGACAGCCGGGCGAGGTGATGGCGTCTTGTAAGCGAGCTGGTGGATGTTGCTGTGTCGAGGAACTGGCCCCCAAGCTCCGTTCTTTCGAAGAGAGAGAGAGGCGGTGTTGATGTCGGGTTGTTGGGGTTGCGTGTTTAAAGTAGCAAAGCTTGGATTGTGCTTCCCAGAGACAGTTGACTCGAAACCTTGACAGGACGGGTTGGCCGGCGGCGGTATCGGTAGGAATAAGAAAGTAGGATCGAAGGGAATCGTCAGGAAGTTCGCAGGTCTATTGCTCCAATGTAACCGTAGTTCATTACACGACACAGGCGACGACTAGACAAGGTCGGGAGGAGCCAGGTCTATTTGATTATTTTTCTGTCCAGCCCTAGCGTAGTTCTCCCATGGCGGCATAGCGTTCTTATCGAGCCCTGGCAACTTGCCGGGGAGCTTAAGGTGCATGGGAGTGTGGTGGAGGAGGAGGATGAACGGCGACATGGATACGGATACCTGGTGAAGCTGCAGCAGCTTGTTGGGTTGCGGTGGACGTGTGCTGGCCGGGGTGCATGTTCCCAGGAAAACACCAGGGGGTCGCCCCATTCTCGGCGCCATAGGGTGCTCAGACATTGACAGGGCTTAGTCGACCGGTGGCTCTTCGTTCGGGACCAGAGACAAGTAGCGGTACAAGTCCCCTTCTGACACGACCGTACCTCTGTACAGGTTGTCTTGCTGGCTGTGTGTCTGTCTGTTGTCTGTCTGCTTCTGCGTCCCCGTAGTCTGCAGTCTGCATCTGCGTGCCTTGCTTGGCTTTGACCGGGACCTTGACCATGACAAGTTTGTCTTTTTTTTCATCCCCTCGCTTCCTCACTTTCTCTGTTTTTTTTTGTTTTACGAGTCTCTCTCCGGGACCTGTCACGCGGGAAAACGCTTGTATTCCAGGAAGGCTAGCCATGCCTGCCGCACAGAGGATAAAAAGGTTCTGACTGCTGAGCCAGTCCGGAACGCCAGGAAGAAGACTGGGATATGCCTGTATATTTTCTCCTCGGACCAACCCAGCAATGACGGACAGAAGCGACGGATGCTTCGCAGCTACGGTCCGTCCAGAATGGCGCAGCCTGAACGCCTGAAGGTCTGTAGCAAGTGCTGCTCGGCCGAGACTCTACCGGCAGCTTGTCATTACCAGAAGGCATAGCGAGATGACGATGCGCTCCGCAACCGTTATTGCGCTAGGGCAGCTTCGTCGACGGCAAGGATGGGAGCACATCTGGCGCTCCACGATATCCATGCCGTGCCTTATTTCGCACAGATGGGCTCCTGTGTATTGGTGTGTATCGACCTTGGGCGACGGTCAGCAGCAGGCAGTCAGATATGCCTGAATGGAGAAGAGGTACTGCGATATCCCTCTTTCTGCACAAACATGTATGTATCCCTCTGCATGATGCAAGGCTCGGGGAGGCTGGTCCAACACCGCTCTTCTGACCGACTTTGAGAGGAGGAAGAAACGCGGTATGTAGGACAATTTCTCCCTCAAATCGACCGGTGGAGCGAGGAGAGAATGGTAGAGACTAGAGAAGAGAGGGAAAAAGAAAAAAATAAAAATCGGCCGGGATTCGGAGGTCCCTGCGCTGGTCCCCGGGGAAGAAGCAAGAGAGACAGACTTGAAGACGATGTCCTTGGGCCAGGCTCATGGAAGCTACCTGGACGAGGGTCAAACGTCCAGGTCGACGGATCCCAGCAAAAGACTTTTCGTCCCAAGAAGCCCGCCTGTCTGGGGCGGGTTAGGATCCAAAGCCGCGTTGCTGAGGGTGATTGGAGTGAGCAGATCGCCATTGCTCCTCGCGCGCAAGCAGCAGAACCAGGACCAGGACCAGGACCAGTGTCTCGGCGGCAGGCCGCCCGCCATCACATCCGTTGTTCCCAGGGGTCCAGCCGGTTCGTCAGCTCTGAGGCGAGGCAGGCCAGGCACTGGAGCAGATGCGCGGGTGGGAATCCCACAGTCAGGCAGCCTGCAAGGAGGGTACTTTAGCCTTTGCCATGTCGATTTGGCAGTTTGTCGGGCGGACGTCGAATCGGAAAGCCGGAGGCTAGCAGAGAGGAGAGGAGCCACATATAATTCATTATGTGATGTGCAGCGGGCGGCAGCCACGTCGATTCCATCTGAATAACGGTGACGTTTGGGAAGCCCGTCCACGGAGTCTGGGGGCGGAAGATTTCTGCCCTGGTTCGCATGGCCGGCCTGTAGAGGAAGAGGCGGAAACTCTGGCGTCTGGAATGTTGGATACGTGATCTGGGCAACGAGCTCGCACGTCGTAGGTGGTACTTGTGTATTGTCGTTGGATACGGTACGCTGGGCCTGACCTGACCGGACGCCAACGGGCGCTCATTGCATCATCGCCAGGTCCTCTTGATGAGGCGGCGGACATGGAGAGCAGGGGTGTCGTTTACTGTGTTCTGCACCAGCCCCAAGTCCAACAGCCAGGCGGACGGGAGGAGGCTGGCCAGAGTGTATGGAGACAAAGCTGCTTTCGGTAGAAGCAGAGAAGGCAAAGGAAAATCGGTGATGCTGGGCTCTGGTATGGGTGCTGGCTGGGTTGAGGGATGTTGGCGACGACGGGCATGACGGATGGGCGATGGGCAGATGAGAAGCAGTTCGAAATGGCATGGTGGTGGTTCCTGCCATGGCATCGCCTACTAATTAACCCAGATGAGGAAAGAGAATGGAACCAGAGCTAACCTAGCAGAAGAAACGATGGCGGAGCTTGAGGTGACGGGGACGGGACTTGGACACATGTATCGTCACACACAATCACCGCAGGGCGGTACATGGCCATGAGAGTTCCCCAAGTGTCCCAGCCTAGTGCAGCGCTCCGGTCGGCATGTTTCTGCGAGCTGCAGGGGAGGCAGCTCTGGTGCCAGGAACTTGGTGCCAGCCTACAGATACCTAGTGTACTATGTAGGTCCAGATTGCCCGCTGCTCGGGCTCTCACTCACCTTGGACTCACCTGGGCCTTACCTTAAGGAACAGATGGATGATGGCCACTTACACCGGTAGCCGGCGGACAAGGCTTGCGACACCAAGAGTCAGGCAAGCTTCAATCCCTTCCCTTACCGTAAGGTTCCTGTGGGATGGGATTAGGAAGGAAATGCCGCGCCCTCAGAAGTCTATTTGATGACGGAATTAGAAGGGACCGCTGGGTCAAGGCGCAAGATGCTTTAATGACTGACGGACGGAATTAGGGACTGGGGGTCGCAGAGACGGGGAGACGGGGACATAAACCAAGTACGCATAGAGAAACCAGAGCAAGAGACGGAATGATGGACGGCGGGAGGGATCGAGCAGAAAGTAAGCCGGAAGAAGGAGGGCACGAGGGGTCATGATTGAACGAGACTGAAGAATGCATTCATTATTTATTAGCACTTGACATAACAACAGATGAAGGCTGAGACCCAACAAGTGCCGTTCATCATTCCATTGCCAATGCCATTGCCAATGCCAATGCCAATTTGCCTTTGCAATTCTTTCTGCACTCCTCTTTCTTCTTCTTTCCCCCGCCACCGGAGCGTCGTCCGTCTCGTCTCTGCCGCCGTTTCCCCCCTCCCGAGCCTCGATTCGAAGAGGGAATCCCATGCGCGGGCTGAGATCGATTAGACTTAAGCTACATACACCATCGACACCACTTACAGCACCGCTCTTGCGTCGCCGGAGGTGGTGAACTATGGCCTGCCCTCATCGCCCTCCCTCCATCACGGACAAGAAGCGATCCAGCCCAAACCAAACCAAACCAGACCAGGCCAATTGCTTTGCTCTGCTGCGATGTGACGCGATGCGATGCACAGCACAGCACAGCACAGCATAGGCATAGGCATAGGCATAGGCACGCGGTGTAAACGGCATCATCCATGTTGGACGACTTCCTTTTGGATGTTGGGCACCCATGGCGCATCCACATTCCTTTTGCTGCCCCTGTCCCTGACACATCACAAACCACCAGGTCCAGACAGAGTGCTCTCCTCCTCCTCCTCCTCCTCCTCCTCCTCCTCCTCCTCCTCCACCACCACCTTACAACTGTGAGGCAGAAGCCCGCCTGGGAAACTGAGAAACGGCCTCTCCACCGCTGCAATGAAGCTCCCCTGCTTGGATCCCTGCCGCCCTAGCCCATCCCAGCTGCACCTTGAACACGTTTTGGCTCCTCATTTTCCCTCGCGGAACACGGAAACCGCCCCTGGTCTGTTCTAACGTCACCGTCACCGTCTTTTCGAGAAGGAGAGACGAAGAGATGTGAAAGTCGATCTCGTCTCATCCACTTGTTGGTCTACCCTGTTACCTACCATAGCATGCCTGCCTGCCTGCCCTCGCCAGCAGCGGGACCCCGTACTTTCGATAATACCGCCCTATGTGCGTGCTGCGCGAAGGAGGAGGGCGTTCCGCGGCGATCATGATCCAAAAGACCAAACAGCTTCACGCTCATCGAAAATCAGACTCGTCATATTCCGGACGGCACTAACACCACTCACCTCCTCGTGCTGGCCTGGGTTTGCCGCACCAGACTCGGCGCCGCAACCGTCATACCGCCCCCATGCCGCAGCGACAACTCCGTGACAACACACCGGTGCAGCTGGCGCTTAACTCACGCAAACATGCCTCACTTGAGTTGCCTCCTCCAGCCCATCAATCAACTCTGCTTCTGGGCCCCTCATGAGTCCGACATTTCCGGCGATGGTTATTCCCGTTGTACAGGGCCATGGAAGGGTGGTCAAGATTTTGGGTGTAAACGACGGTGAACTGAATCCATGCAAAGGCACGACTGTGACGATTGTGTCTACATGACTGCGTATGATTCAATCTGTCCGAGGTAAGCAACGGATCTGACCTGGCCTGCCCCCAAACATGATCCTCCTGCGAATAAATGGATAATAGCCTTACATATACATGACTTAATGTCAAGGTACAGCACCTCTCGCAAGGCGGTCAGTTGACACGCAAACTCTAACCCCCAAAACTGCGCCAGACTTACAGACCGACTGGTCGTCAAGGCGGGCGGGTGGGTGGGTGGAATAAACTGGACTGGTCATGGATGCTCGCTCACCACCTCCTTCTCTGATCCCACCCGCGCTGCATCTCAAGATCCTCGTCCAGGCCATGCCGTGCCATGCCGTAGGTACCATGCCATGCGAGCCCTTGCTCGCCTTCCCGGCCTCCTGGAACACCATTCACACGCAGCCACGGCCGGCCGCTTCTGGATCGAAGCCGGACGAGAAGCCTCCTTGGGGCATGGCAGCGAGCACGCTCCATCGGCGGGCCACAGCAGAGAGATGGCCACATCTTGCGTGCATCTCAGTCCACCACCGGCCATGGGGGGACAGGGTCCATGGACGGAAAACGAACCGTCCCTCAGTCAATTGCGGCATGTACCTCCCGCCGTGAGGGCGGTCCCGTCGCTAGGAAATCTCCAAGGAGGGGCGGAAGGGAAAGCTAGCACGAAGTACGAAGTGCGCAGTAGACTTTACATAGTGTAGTGCTCCGTCCTTTAGCAGCTCTGCTGGCACAGCAGCAAACACGCAGCAAGCGCACATTTTGTTGTTGTCGATGACCCCAGAACAGCAGGACACGACATTGTGCAGGATGACGAGCCATCTGTTTGTTTCTTTACCGTTGCGCTGTTGCTACGCTACGGTGCTGACTGACTGACTGACACCAATGGAGAACAGCCGTTTCGTATTATGCTCGACTCGAGCAAGACATCCAGGTTCATTCATTCCTGCTCGCTCTCTGTCTCACTCACACACACATACACAATCTTGTCTTTGCAACTTTCCCCACACCACTATCGATTTCGATGTAATATACCCTGCAAGCAACCTTACGAACTGAAATAACCACCCATGCTTTCCCAAGACTCTCTCCCAGGTTCCCAGAAATGCCCCAGCGAGCCGACACCGACTATGACCGACCACTGACTCCGGCTGCCCGTCACACGGTCACTCGCTCGTCATGGCATGGGGGCAGACGAACAGTGGGAGAAGGAGACCCAAGACCCTCTCAATTCCCCCTCTCTTCGCGCCATCTCCACCCTCGATGGCCTCCCACCCGCGCCTTTTCACACATTTCTCATTTCTTCTTCGTATTATCATCTTAATTCTTTCGCCCTGGGGAGGGGAGCCTGGAGGAAGAGGAGGACGAGGGACTTGATTCTTCACATTGTCCTTTTTTTTTTTTCCTTCTTCTGGATGTGTGACCGACCCACTGGCACAGAGAGATAGCTTGACGGACAGTTGTCTGGTCTGGTCGCGTCCGTCATGGTCGCCGGCAGCCACCGACCGCGCCGAACAAGACAGACAACAGACGGGCACGGCCGGACGAGGCGTCGTTGTTGGTTGTCGTTCGTTCAGTGTTGGTTGGGCGCACGTCGGCCATGATATCACTCACCCGCCTCTTGTCTACCATAGTAAAGACTACGGATGCTACAGATGATATCTGACCCCTGGCCCCCGGTCACCGACGCACAGCACCACCCGCGGGACGTGTCGTCGTTGTACATACTTACATGCACCATGCCGCCTGCATGAGCTGTATGCAAGGCCCCAGAAGGAAGGAAGTGCCATCTGCGGCCCAACATGCGGCCCCCCAACACACACACACTCGCTCCCTCTGTCTCTGTCGGCCGGCTGCCCTTCCACCTTACCTTCTAAGGGCAGGGACAGGCCGAGTACAAAGATACCTGACCATGTCGTCGCTCCAGAAGAGACGACACACGCGCTAGACCAGCGTAATCGACAAGGCAAGGCCGCCACGGAGCCAGGGCACCTTTGACGAGAAGACGGTCATTGGTGCTCCGTACCCAAGGACCAGGTGGCCGCCCGCCGCCCATCAAACTCACTGCTCGCCTCAGCAAATGAATCCTTCCAAGAGAGTGGATAGGCGCAATAATTCCACGTTGGCTCGTCCGGGACTTTTCGTGCTTCCGCGAGCACCCCCAACCTACGACGTGAGTCCTCGCCAACCATGCCAGTAGCCTGCCAGGCCCCCTTGAGTCTGTCCTGGAGCTGGAGCTGGAGCTGGAGCTGGAGCTGGAGCTGGAGCTGGAGGCTGGCCAGAGTCTGGCACGCACCGCCTCGCAACCGATCGCAACTGGCTGGCAAAGTATCCGGACAGACAGAGAGACGGAGAAGCACACTGACTGGTTTGCGTCGCCAGACAGAAACTCTATCCGTCAGGTACCACGCCTTATTACGTCTTGAGGAGCCTGGGGTGATTCGCAGGTTGCGTGCGCATCTAATGGGCGGGGGGCTGAAGCGACGGCTGCACAGTCCTCACGGTCTTACCGCCATCTACACGCGCTCGTCTCTGCCGCGAAGCTCCCCGAACAACACAACACCCCCCCCGTCCGTCTGCTCCGTTTCCAAACGTGTGAAAACGTGCCAGGGCCACCATGTATCCGACATGCGTCACGCCTGAGTTGGCGAACTAGTGGCATATGCTGCCAAAGGTGACGACGGGAAGGCGGTGCAGACAGACAGAGACGACCCCAAACCAGACAGAGAACAACGTCCCAAACACCACACGCACGTTGGATGGACAGCAGAGCACCATGCCTGGCAGGCCGCAAGACAAGATTACCTTCACATCCATCACGAGGCTCAATTTTGATCAACTTCCGAAGTGTTACATTTTGATGCCACGACGCGCGACATGGATGCTACTGAATAAGAACAAAACCCCAGGCCTGCCGCCTCTCAATTCAAACGAGGTGGCCGACTCCTGGATTTTCAAGATGAACGGGCTCCCTCATCTTATCAGACCTTGTCGCAGTGTGCTCACAGGGACCAGAGTGCCAGGACGAATGTAACATCGGTTCACGTTGGGACCAGCAAGGCACAAGGACATGCCATCGCCGCTGGGAGGGAAATCCGTGGATCAAGCTTTCATTTGCGCTCGTCGCAGCCGAAGCCGACGCAACCTAATAATAATAGGCTCGCCGCCAGGCGGACAGGAGCAGCGAGCCAAGCCAGACTGCCTAGATCCATGGAGGGGGAAGAGAAAGATGAGGGGGGAAGCCTACTGCTATGCCACCACCCACCCCCCAGTTATGATGATGCATCTCTAGCATGCCGTGATTGTCACGGGGAGTTTGACTTTGTGATTCGGAAGCCACGGTGCGGGAGGGTGGGAGGCAGCATCTACAGATGCCAAACCGGCGCCGACTCACAGCCGCAGATGCTTTGCCGTCGGCCGTTCAAGACTGCAAGAGAGACGGTTTCCGTGAAGTCTAACAGGACGTTATTGAGCCGCTGCATCTGGCCGGTTGCATGCCGGACAATAGAGTTGGTCCCCTCCCCGGTGTGGGCTGCAGAAACAAGAGGAGTAAACCCCGATGCGGCGATAGCGATTACGCGCGCGCTGGTCCCCTCAAATGACATTTCATGTTCCGTGGATGACACTATGAGGTGCGCGAGATGAACCCCACCGAGGGGCCGAGTCCTCGATTGTTTTTGATGAGACAACTGAGACATCTGCAACGATAAAATGAGCGCCGATATAACGATCAACTGCAACCGCGGCGAGCGCAACCATCGTGGAGCCAGCCGCCCTGATGAAGTCCCGTCGCGTCGGCCAGAGCGTTGCGTTGCGTTCGGGGCGAAGGGGAAACAGCAACACACACTGGGCAGACAGAACATGTTTGCTGCATCTCTCGGCAGTCGTCCGCAGAAGCAAGGACAGGCAGGGAGAGTTTCTGGCACATATCGATACTTCGTGGTGACTTTGTTGTCTGCAGTTGTGGTCTAGGATATTGCTGTTCCGCGAGCCAAACTCTTTTTTTTTTTTTTTTTTTTTTTTTTTTTTTTTTTTTTTTTTTTTTTTTTTTCTCTCTCCTGTGAAAGCCATCCTAATCACACCTCCGGATTTGGATTTGCGATAGGGAAAAGGCCACTTTGGCTTGCGGCCATTTCCCACCATTGCCCAGTTTCTTTTGCGCGCGCTCGTCCGCTCGTCCAAGCGCAGGAACTGTGTCGACATCGACAGGTCACATCAGCCCAAGGCAGTGTGAGTGCAGTGAGAGAGCAGCAGCACTTCAAAGCCTGTTCCCTGCCCGTGTTCGCTGTCCGGCCCGTCCCTAGCAATTTGGTTCGCCAGCTAGTCATACGCAGCACCATACATACATCCTACCAGTCAGTGGCTGGCGGTGTTCACGATTCGTCGCTAGTGTGATCCGGCAGAGCGAGCGAGCGCGCTGACCATTGCAAGCTGAGGGATGGTTCACGAGAAGGGAAAAGAAAAATGGAGAGCAAAGCAACATGCGCCGACGATCACTGCAAGTCGGAGAGCCAGCCAGATGGGGTGGGCGCTCAGAGGTTGCGCCAATTTCGCAAAACTGTTGAATGAGGCCTTACTAAACTGCACTTGGGTTAAACTGCCCAAGCAGTTGAATGACGAGCAATCCCAATACAAGAGGCCAATGCTACGTTGACGGGAGTGCTGACTGAATGAGCGACACCGAGAACTGCCCAAACGAGGCGAGACGGCGGGAAGGGAGGAGGGAGAGACCATGGACCGCCCAGAAGAGGATGTGACGTGAGAATGGCATGCATTTGCAGCTGCAACTAACACAACGGTGCTCACACGGGCCGCGGTTCATGCGCCCGGCACCACCCCTGGACGAGAGCAGCAGCAGCAGCAGCAGCAGCAGCAGCAGCAGCAGCACCTCGGAAACGGGAGTCCTTGATAGGAACGGTATTGCTACAGCACCAAGAAGAGACAGGCAGACAGAGAATGTGATCAACGGGTTGCCAGCGGGTGACCCGTGCAGCTTGCCATGCAGCTCGCCATTTGGAGCGAGAGCTCTCTCTCCAACGTCACTTGTCATTGTCAACCGGTGAGGCTTACAATACGAGAGAGGATAGCGCCAACGGCCGATACGACGTGCCGGAAGGCTGTTTGAAGCACGTTGGAGCCCCCTTTCGTTGGTTCCTGTTCATCCATCAGTTCAATGCTACATGCTAACCCGTCTGTCTGTACAGTTCGTGTGTACTCACAGCACTCTGTAAAAGTGACAAAAAGACAGCCCAGCCAGCCCGCTTGACCCGCATCGGCACCTGAGCTACACTACACGATTCATGGGCAAGCTACGGACGAGCCTCGCTGCAACCCCTCCTCGTTCGGGAAATTTGCAGACCTTCCCTCCACGGCTTGTGGACGATCATGTGTCTGATCCCCCTCCCCCCTTGGTGATGGAACAGTTCGATCGGGGTTGCATAGCCTGCCTGGACTGGACTGGGCCATTAGCCAGAGAAGCCCTGTATTGCAACACAAACCTGGAGATATCCACCCCGTTTTGGGGGCCTTGATCGGTTCGTCTGTATCAAGGGCGCAGCAAACAATGTTTGATTCAATCTTACATTGTTGCTGCTGTTGTCGTTTCTGCTTTGACCCTGCTCAATCTCGCAACAGAAGCTCTTCGGGGTGTTGGACAGATCAAAGACAGTCGACCATCACCCGCAGCGAGGGTTCGGCACGTGAAACGGAGGGTTCGCAGGATGGGACCGTTAAGATTGGGAATCTGGTGAGCCAGTCGGAACCAGGGGTTGACTTCGACATCGCCCCCAAATGTCCACCAGACTTTTGGACTGCGTAACTCTTAAGGCGGTGCGCCGTCCTGAGTCGAGTCGCTGAGTACTGACCATCGTTCGTGTCGCAACCCGGACGGGAGAGGCGTGCTGGCATCCCCTCCTACCCCCCGGACACACGCAAGTTCGCGGGCGATCTGAACATTGTTTCCCTTCGGTCCACACCGCCGTCCCGGAACACGCGCCCAACGTTCCCCGGGTTCCGGACTTGCTCCCAACCCCCCCGGAAGCAGCTCCTGTCGGGCATGTTCTCGTCACAAGACCACACATGCACTTTGCTCTGAATAGTCACCAGCATCGATTGGCGAGCTAGCCTTTCTCAGGGAGCGGCTGCGCTTTCCTTAGCCGCCGAGCGCTTCCAGACAGCCGTTTGCTCGGATGCTTGGCGGACGCCCATCAGGAGATTTTCGGGCGAGATCTGCTGGTGTTTATTTCACTCTATTGGTTTTCTCATTGCTTTTTCCCCTTGCACACGATTTCCATCATCCCCCCAAATGCCGGGCTGATCGCGAATCAGTACGATTCATTCTCTTACATGGAGTCGCATATCGCAACCGCAGTCGACGACATTAGAAGAAGCCTTCCACGTCGTTGATCTTGTGTCCTGTTGCACCGCTGAAGCCGGCGGCATGTGAGGCTAAGCGGCCCGCCTTCCGTCGGCTTCACGCAACGAGTTGGGTTGCACGCGCGATACCTCCGTGTCTTCGGAACGAGATGCTTCGTCGCAAAAGGGCCAGATTGCAAGGTGGATAAGGGCTTCGGTTCGGTTCGGGGAGGAGGGACTCAGAAAAAGAGCCAACAGTATATCCTGTCCTCATTCCGGATTTTGTATCGTTATCTTTCTTAATGACAACTTTCTGACGTCCGTCACCAGCAAACTACAACTCTCGGTTCCAAGTGCAACTAAAGAAAGCGGAACCACTCGTTATCGGGTTTCCTTCGGATAATTTTGGGGGTTGACAACACAGTGGCAGCAAGCAACGCGCCGCATGCAGAGGACATCCCGGGTCAATTCTGCAAGGAATAACCAACGTCTCTCCTCATCGCGAAATCCCTCATCAACCTTTGGGTCGACAGGAAACTCTGAGATTCTTCTCCGTCACGTCAAAAACGTAATCGGACGGAAAGGGCCGCGCAATCATTTCACACCTCCCGCAGCACCCAGTAGTCATGGCATCATCCCTTCAACAGTGGAAGGCCGACAAGCCTTACCTCAACATCCACTGCGCGCTGGGTGAGGGGCCGTACCACGACAAGAAGAACAACCTCCTGCGCTTCGTCGACATCAAGAAGAAGCAGGTCCACATCATCGACCTCGCCCGGGGCCCCGCGTCCCTGCGCACGCTGCAGCTCGACGTCCCCGTCGGCGTCACGGCCGACATCGAGGGCGTCGACCCCAAGGATCGCATCCTGGTCGGCCTCAAGTATGGCATCGCCGTCCTCGACCTGCAGACGGGCAAGTACGAGTACGTCGGCAAGCCGCTCAACGAGCAGCGCAACGAGCGGCTGAGGGCCAACGACGGCGCCGTCGATCCTCACGGCCGCTTCTGGCTCGGTACCATGACGGATTTCGGGTTGGGCGATTTTCAGATTGAAGGTATGTCGCAGCAGCCAGCAGCAGAGAGGAAGGCAGTTGAAGCGGTCTGACGGACGTCACGACCCATGTTCAGGCGTGCCGCCCGTTGTCGTGACAACGCACTTCTTCACCGCATATACTCCTCAAGCCCCCCCTCCCCCCCCAAAAGGCAAACACACAGCAGCTCTGAAGCCAACTCACGATACTGACTGCACCCAAAAGGCGCCCTGCACCGCTTCGACGGCACGTCGGGCAAGGAGGACGTCGTCAAGGGCCTCATGATCCCCAACTCCGTGGGCTGGTCCCCGGACAACACGACCATGTACTTCACGCACTCCACCGAGCGCAAGGTGTACGCGTGGGACTACGCCCCCGCGGACGGCGCGCTCTCGCGCAAGCGCGTCTTCTACACGCACGACGGCCCCGGCGAGCCCGACGGCTTCCGCGTCGACGAGGCCGGCAACCTCTGGCACGCCGTCTACGGCGAGGGCCGCGTGCTCAAGATCTCCCCCGAGGGCACCCTCGTCGGCGAGATCCTGCTGCCCACCAAGGCCATCACCTGCGTGCAGTTCGTCGGCACCGAGCTCTTCATCACGACGGCCTCGCTGGGCGAGGAGGAGGAGGCCACGCAGGAGCAGCGCGAGAACGGGGGCGCGCTGTTCCGCGTCGACGTCGGGGTCAAGGGGCTCGATTTCTTTGAGTTTAAGCTCTGAGCTGGCAGCAAGTCCGCATGACGGGCCTCTTTTTCCAGGGTCGCTACGGAGCACTACGAGGGGAGGGGGTGGAAAGTTCACGATGGAGTCAAGTGTCTCAGAAACTCCGGAGGGAAAGAAAGTTTTGATGGATTCGACGAGGGATGAGGTGACCCGGCGGGTTGTCAGGGTCCTTGACTGGTCACGATGGTAGAAACGCGGTTGGTGATGAATGACGAGAATGAAGCATACGACACCGCTCTTTGGGCTTTTCCTCCCCATCCCCTTCCCCCCCTTTTGCCTCCTCCTCCGTCCTTGCCGCGCTTTGCAGTGCGGCGGCTTCCCATTTTTTCGCCGCTGCTAAAGAAAAAAAACTGTGTGTCGAGTCGTGTCGTGGTCTCTGAGTGGCTCCCCCCTCTTCTGTTCCAGTCCCGGTCCAGACAAAGATCGTCAACACGACGCTGCGACGACACCTTCCGCAGAGCACACTCACATGAACCAATCCGTGGTGCAGCCAGCAGCATACTCAACAAAACCTCCTGCGCTTCCTGCGGCTTCACGATAATTTTTTCTCGGGTTCGAAAAGCTGCTTCGTGTCTTTGCGTGTGTTTTATTGACTCGTGGCCATGTAAGTCGAGGGTTTGCTGGCCGGCTGGCTCTGCTACGCTGCATGTTGGCCCCCAACAAACCCCGTATAATTACACTAAAAAAGGACTGCAAGCAGCATGCAGGAGGCTCGCCTCACTTTCACACCGTCCAGGTGGAATTGCAGTTTGGGCACCAATGCCTAATGCCTCCGAGAGAATACATGTACACGTTTTTTCTGTCAGATTTACTGCACATTGTCACAGCTTCGTGCATACCCTTTCCCATCGCCGGGAACGTATGACAGCCAGCGAAAACGACGTGGGAACGACGCAGCTAGTGACGTCCGACATCGCTAGATGGGGCAAGCAAGGTAAAGAGGTAGGGTCGAGTGAAACCCAACCACACGCTGCACACGCCCACGCAATGAAGACCACACGCCCGTCCGTCGCGTATCTGCATCTGCAGTCGACGTGGCAGGCCTCTCTCGTCCACGGCAGATTGTATGTGTACATGACACGCGCTCACGACCCTGTACCTCATACTTTTGTGCTCTTTTTTCACCTCTCGTCTGCTGTTCACAAGAGTCTGCCCCGGTTTTTCCAGATCGGAGAATTAAAGTGGTTCCCACGAACGAACGACCGGGGGCCTGCCGCATCGTGCAGTTAGATCGGAGCCTGAGCCGCCATGTCATCCCGTCCCATGCTGGCTTCGCCTGGGCCTGAAGAGGCCGGGACGCACGCGGGATGACCTAGCCCTAGGGGGTTTCTGCACCTGGGGGCTAGTCTAGCCCGTACCATTCCTCCATCATCATCCATCCGGCCGGCCCCCCAATCCCCTGGTCTCCCGGGCATCAGCCCCGGATCCATGGTTTGCTTGCCGCTTACCGCCGCCGCCGCCGCCGCCGACCTTCGCCGCCACGGGTGTCGTGTCTTGCCCCCGCCTGTTCTGTCCGCCACCGCTGGTTTCTGCCCCGTCGTCTGCACTACTTCAGTGCGTACATGCGTACCGGGAACAGTTCCTTGGGAAAGCCACGCTGCAGCTCCGTCCTGATTAGGCGGAGACCCGCTTCCTCGAAGAGGCTGCGGAACTTCTCATCCACTCTGTGTGTTTGTTGCACTTGCGTCAGTCTATGCAGGTGTCTTGCATGCATCCGTATACACGGGCCATTGGGGGCAAGGAACAAGGAAAGAGGACGAGAAAACAGGGCCTGGCCGGCGTTGGATTCCGGCAGAAATTTTGCCACCGCGGTGGTTGGTGATGGAATGTACGGGACGAAAGCTCGGGAAGGATGAGCGGGGCCGGGTATAGCGCATGCTAACTCACCTTGTCACGCTGCTGTCGACATCGTCGAACAGGTCAACACCGCTAGTGCTCAGGTTCTCCTTGACGACGATCACGCCGTCGGTGGGAGCAATGACCTCCTTGCAACGACGCAGGTAGGCAACGAGCTGCTCGTCGGTCAGGTGGCCGACACACCATTGGTTCCATACAAGGTCGTATGCGGTGCCGTCGAGGGGCTTCCACTCCTCGAGACCAATGTTGAAGACGGAACCGACGCCCAACTTCTCCTGAAGAGCGGCGGTGAACTTGGCGATGGGTTCGACAATATCGACTTGTTCAGCTACATCAAGCATGAGTCCCTCTGTGATGCGGCCGATGCTGGGGTTCGAGGGTCAGCAGGGATGGTCGTGACATGGTACGGAGACTTGGGTCGGGGAGACAAGGGCAGGGGGTGTATGTCAGAGGTACCGGTGAGAGGTTCCGATACGAGGAGGCGAAATGGAGAAGGCCCAGGGCGCAGAACAACGGGGTCAGGCGAGGCAAATCATTAGCTCGGCCCGCCTTGCAGTGTCGTTGTTGCGGTGGGTTAGGGGAGAGGTGATGGGCATGGGATGGCGAAAAGAAGGGGTAGGACTGAGAGGACGTGAGAGGCGGTGAGGGAGTTGAGTGACGATATGGCGGTGAAAAGGGAAAAAAGCGACGGGGGTCCGTGTATGTCGGTGGTGGTGGTGGTGTTGGTGATGTGAGATGGCAGCAACCAGAATCAAACCAGCCGTCAAACTTGAATGTAACGGGTACCGGATTGACGAAACCCTCGGGCCTGAGAACAATGACAAGAGAGAAAGCGAAGAGAGAGAAAAACTCACCCGGCCCCGCCTTCCAGAGCGCGGCTCACCGTCCGCAGACCGCTTTTCGTGCCGATGCCCAGCTTGGCCAGAAAGTTGCGCGAGCCCTGCAGGTCGACCTTGCTGATGTAGGGGAAACCACCCAGCATGCCGTTCACGTCGGCGTCGATGCCCTGCCAGTAGGAACGGCCATCTTTGGCGTTGATCTTGGCGTCGGGCGGCGGTGTGGTGGTGGTGGCTGCTGCTGATGCTGCGGACTGATCTCCCGCTGTTGAAGATACGGCCGTGGCTGCGGGTGCCGTTCCTTCGTCGCCGGGCATTGTGACGCACACGCACGCGCACGCGCAATCTGACCTGACTGCCTCGGAGATGGTGGGTGGTGGGTGGCGGGCGGATGCGGCGTGGTGGTGAAGAAAGATCGGAGGCGGTCGGGAGCGGTATGACATTGTTGAAGAACACAGAAGGGGGACGCTCGATTGATGCATATGTTACATTATGCGAGTCTGCCATTGCTTAATAAGGTAGACTCAAGAAATAGTCGTCTAAGCACTCCTATCCATCTAAACAGCCAAGATCCACTGATAAGGCTGATAAAATACATGCCGCCCCGGTGCCTGGCGTCATCACGGAATGCCCCTAAAACTAAGGTTAACTTTGCAACCTTAGTACGCCCGCCCGCCCGGGGCCTATCGACGCCCACTGCGCGCAATAAATTGACCTAATTGCTTGCTGAATTTATCTGCACCAACGGGAGTTTCTTTTGCCTTTAATCTTCTTTATATCCATCTGAACCGCTTCCTCAAGCTTATCTCAGCTCATGCACCTGTCAGCCTTGCCCGTAAAAGCTACGTGGGATGCGCGACTCTCAACGTCTTTTCATCATGGGCGCGGGTGGTGACTACATGTCATCTGCGACTTCACGTCTCTCCCGCCGCGACATCAGCCAGTGCCCCCGTCTCTGATCTCAACTCTTGCATTGCTGCCTCATCTGCGCCCGAACAACAAGGTGCTTACGATCGACCGTTAATGCGGCCAGAACCGACCGCCTGGGACGCGCGGGCTCCTCGACAAGATGATTCACGTCGACAGATTCCGGATGGTTCCTCAGGCGACAGCTTCTCTTACACCAGTCAGGTGACTTGGACATTTCCCGTTTGGTAATTCTTGCGATGGCGCGATCAATGTTTGAAGGTCCGTCCAGACGACAGCAGCGTCCACAATCAGGAAAAAGAAAAAGTCCCCGTCTCAAAAATAGGCCGTCGCTAGCGAACGGCAGCCATCATCCGCAATACAATTGCTCCCATCGGCAATGTCAGAAGGACTGTCACCATCTCCAGATGAAGCAGATATTCCAAACCGGACCTCAACGAGGCAACTGTTCGTCTCCGCCGCGGGAGAGCAGGCGATCATGATGTGGAAACCCGGCTGCGACGTTCTTCGCGATGCGCTTTGGCGACTCCGGCAAAACTTGTCTCCAAACCACCACCACGGCTCAAACTTCCCGAAATACATCGACAGGCCACCGCCTGGCCCGTGTCTCGGATCGCAAAGATTTTTCTTCCAAATCACCCAAGACGATCTTGGAGATCCAGTAGGCTCGCGAATCTGGGGTTGCCAAGACATGTAACCAACATGCAACCGCTGCAAACGGGCGTGGGATCCCTTTTGGAACAGAGGATCTGCAAATATCACGAGAAGGGGCAGACGTCCCTTTCTGTGCAGGGCGTCATCCTGGATCCCTCGGCCACCGCCGTTGCACCTCAACGTCGACATCATGTGAAGCCCGTGGCGACACAGCCCGTTTCTCAGGTTCTGCGTGGTGCGGTCCAGGCTTTTTCGGCCAGCGAGGGCCTTGCGGCTGCATGCAGGCAGACTCGCAGCCGGGTCTTTCCTACACACTACCACGTTCTGATACTGGACCAGGGGGGGTCTGAACACCAGCAGACTGGGTCCCCTTTTCTTCCCCGCGGGGGCCGAACCTACGGATCGCGTGAGAGCTCGCCAGACAGGAATCCACTAGCAGTTCGAGGCAGTTGATGGCGCTCCCAATTGCTCGGTATTCCGGCAGGTTTTGTGGCGCATTCTGCTACTGAGGAGTACCGCCTGCCTCCCAAACCTAAGCCTTCCAGTGTCACGAAAGCTTGATTGACAGCGGCGATCGACCTGGACCGGCACTTTCTACCCGCGACGCGTCAGTCTTTTGATCCTTTGCATCGCGAATATGCAAATTTTCATCGAGCTTTACTCGGCGACGAAGAGATCCGGAATTGGTTCGAGCTCCGTTGGGGGCCGGACGCTAGCGTCATGGGCAAGTATGCTTAGGCAGGTATGCTTACTTGACATCACCATGTCCTGGTCATTTGTAAACTGGGAAGATAAACGGTTCTTGACAGAAATTACAATGTGCGTAATCCTCCAAGGGAACGGCTGAACTTCCAGCCTATCGAAAGCCTTCGTTCTCGGTGTCGAGTCGTGGATGGCAATGCAACGAATGGCTCTGGGCAGAAAGCGAAGCCAAGTCGGACGAGGCGAGGGGGTTTGAGGCGGTTTGACTTTTCTCGCTTCCTTGCAAGATGTTTTGCAGCTTGTGGCCCTGACGCCTTCTGGCCAGAAAGCTTACTGCCTCAAACGTGGTGAGGACAGCAAGGGGGGATCTTGCAAAAAGGCACGAGCCAGACAAGGGCCGATCACCCGCGGCTGTGGTTATACCAGCGTGTGGGCTCCCGTTCCTCCTGCTTGGTCGCTGAGATCAGGCCAGGGGCGGCCATACAGATGAGATCGCATTCGAATCAAGCATGAATAACCTTAGCTGGCGCTGTGGGGGGGGGGTCTCTTCTCGTCTGCAGAGCATGATACGCGAGGAGGGAAAAAAGAAAAAGGAGAGATAGGGTGAGGGCGACTGGCGACATCGGACGAAGGATTAGAGTTTCGGTTGCTTCGAGCACCTTGCCCCTTTGAAGGTCTGGATGTAAGGGACTTTGGACGACGATGGACCGAGTTCCGAAACACGACTCTGCGGTTGGCCTGACTCAACGGTGTTGCTATTCTGAATGATGCAATGAGAGAGGCAGCAGCAGCAGATGCATCTACACAATCCGGTCTCTTCACGCGAATCCTTGGAGTGGCTCAGCACATCGCGCCTGGACATTGACATCTGTCTGCCCCTGGGCTTGGGGGTTTCAGGCTCTCGGTCAGCCTCTCTCGACATGTTCCGCTTCACGCCACTCTCAGTCTTGTTGAGGTCCTTGTTTGGGACGAGAGGCGAGTGAGTACATAAAGGCTTCAACCCATCCTCTCTCTTGGCAATTCCTAGATTGATTCGACGGCAGGCCTCACAATACCAGATTTAATACATACATTCCCTTACAACCAATATCAGTTCATCAAATCGACCGGGTTCGATTATCTAATTCATCAATAACTTCGGTTCACTTCAGTCCAACAAAATGAAGTTCCTCACATTCTCCCTCTTCCTCGCCTCGACACTCGTTAGCGTCAGCAGTGCTCCCGCCGATGTTGATAGCAGGGCCGTCACGTAAGTCACAGTTGCAGTATCTTAAAGGGCCATCACTAACACGCACCGCAGTTTCACCAACTATGATCAGCAGTTGCAGGAGCGCGACCAGGAGCCCCGCGGGGTTTCCGTCCCCTCCTTCAACGGAGTTGAGACCACCAGCGGTGTGATCGCCGACGTTCAGGACGAGGAGGAGGCCGTCCCTGTCCGCGCCCGCCAGCTGCTCAAGAAGAAGAAGGGCAAGAAGGGCAAGAAGGGCAAGAAGGGCAAGAAGGGCAAGAAGGCCAAGAAGGCGAAGAAGGCGAAGAAGGCCAAGAAGGCGACGAAGGCGAAGAAGGCCACCGCCGGCGTCGCGAAGGGCAAGGGCAAGGTTATTCCTGCTGCCGGTGCTGCCAAGGGCAAGGGCACTGGTCCCCCCACCGTTGCGCCGACTGGCGGTGCTGCGGGCAAGGGCAAGGGAACCAATCCTCCCGCTGTTGCTCCCGCCGGTGGTGCTGCTGGTGGTCCTCCTCCCGCCGCCCCGGCCGCCGCTCCTCCTGCTGCTCCTCCTGCCGCTCCCCCTGCCGCTCCCCCTCCCGCTGCCGCGAAGCCCGCTGCTGCTGCACCCGCTGCTGCTGCTCCCGCCGCCGTTGCCCCGGCTCCTGTCGCTCCTGCGCTCCCCGTCGCCAAGCCCAACTAAGCTCTCTGCTTTTTGCGGTGTTAGGCGCGTAATGGAAGGGTCGCCGGCACTGGTGCCGGTTGCTTGATTCACGAGGGCTACGGAAAGCAGAGTACCAGGACAGTCTACGGACTACTGGATCTGTAACGATATGACAAAAAAAGCTTATTCTACACAGGACGTCCGGTCCTAAGGGGTTCTCCAGCCATTTGGCTTGGATCGGCGCTGTACGAAGGGTTCAGGGGTAGTTGAGACCGGAGCGCGGAAGTATATAGCCACGACGAGTAATTCAAGCATCAGACGACTTCTTTCTCAATGGTCATGTGTCTGGTGATTATGTTCGCAGTTTTCTCGGAATCGGGTCCGTACTGGCCCAAGTGACATCAACAACACCGTGATCCGATAGGTATGACACGAGATATCTTGGCGCTATGATGCCAATTATCGGGGTTTATCGTTTCATGGGTTGCCCGTCCACAGAAACATGTTTCGGGTGTTGGTCAATGCTCGGGCGCATGCGGGTAATATGCCATGTACGTTGCGGTCGTCTCGTCTCTTTGCGTGCAAAAAGCGTAAATCGCTGCTGTGTGGGTGTGGTCGATTCGAACAAGAGCGCGACGAGAAAAAGAAGGTTGGCACAAGACGGGCCTCCATCTCTCCGGAATCTGATCGACATTGCGAATGCAACCCTCTCTGATGGGTTTTGCGGAGTGGATGGCGGTCCACTCGGACATTGAATCACAATCGCACAATTCTGTTTGACTGGAATTGACGGGACTTGGCGACGTATGTATCTGACAAAGGCGCTTCGCTTCGCCCCTCGCGCGCAAACATGTTGCCTTTCTGGAAACTGTTCCGGGATGGGCTCTGGTGACCGAAATGCTCCGGCCGATCCACCCGGGAGCCCGGCCTGCGGTGAACCAATGAGCACCCCTCGTCAACGACTCAAGCCTTTGACGGGAATCCTTTCGCTTCCCTTCCCATCCGAGCGTTTTTTTCCTTCTTCTGCGCCATCATACCTGATCCACCGACCAACGTCGAGTCCACTTTTCCTTGGTGTTTTCTCTCTTTTCTCCCGCCCGTTCTCCACTGAACTAGCTCATCGTCTCCAGTGTCGTGCTCATGCAAAGAAAAATCTCTTCGTCGGGCCCCTCCTAGCGTCTTGAGCAGGTTCTGCTTCTCGCTTTTCAACAAACACCTCGGCTCATTCAGCTGAAACGGCCGGTTGGCCCAATGGCAAGGCGTCTGACTACGATTCATCGTGCAATCAGGAGATTCTGGGTTCGACCCCCAGGCTGGTCAACTTTCCTTTTGCTGTGTCTGGACATCTTGGCGGCACGGTGATCTTTTTGATGATGCCTGCTACACGCTTGTTTCGACACTAGCCACTCTTTACCGTCAGTGTACACAAACTTATTTGCTGTGTTTGTCTCTTTCAGCTTATTGTTCCTTGAGAAGGACGTTGGTCGTCGTCAAATATTTAACGACGGCGAGTCAATTCCTGGCCGTGGAGAAATAACGATAAGCTTAAAAAGGTGACAGAACTCAGTGAGGCGCTAGTCAGAAGGTACCACAGAGTTTGATCTCGCGTGGCCCGTCGCATGCTGCGATGTGGCCTTCGCCCTGCATAAACTCAAGCCGTCATTCTGAGCTTGTTCGCCAGACGTCATGACTTGAAGGGATATCTTGGCCAACGAAATGGCCCGCGCTGCCCGGGGCAGAATTCGTAGACAGTTTGATGAGTTGTGGTGAGAATCATTACTATCTCCGAGGCGAAGACATTGAGAAAGGAGGAGTTCAGCGACCGATGAATTCTGCGGCAACCTGGCGACCGACTGCCTGAGCGCTGTGTCCGAGGCCTTCCCCTCTGATCACATGAAGGGTTCAGGGGTCCCCTCGGCAGCGTCTAGGTTCAACTTCTGTAGGCGTTAGAGATGTCTTATCCCCGAATGTCCTCTTGGATCTAGGAGCATATCCTTGGATGACTTTTGTTGTCGCAGTGCGCGCAACCCCACTTATGCAATACGACAAACTTTCGATGCTTTCTTGTCTCATACCAGATCAAATTTGGTTGCACGCTTCACGTTGCAACCGCACGAAGTATTCTTTCAGTCCTCTTTGTATTTATTTTTTGTGCCTTCTATGACTCGTCCGGTTGAACTAATGCTCCAAGTCTATGCTTCTCGTGGGTTTCCTCGCATGTCTATGCTACTACTTTTGGTCTTGTTACCGCCCCTGCCTGGCCTCCAATGGCTCTCCGACTTCATCTCATGAGTAAGAGTCTAAACACTTCATGAAAAAGTCCTCATGGTCTGTTTGGTTTAGGTCAAGCTCAAAGAATTTTTCGCCTGGGCCGGCGACGCGTACTCTACCGTCGATCACATCCTATGACAGCAGGCCTATATCAACGCATGCGAACTTCTTTCCGTCTTCTTCTGGGTATAACAAGACAAGATATGGCGAAGACGGGACCTTGACAAATGATGCTATCTTTTGCTCGGGTGCGACTTGAACACGCACCGCATAGACCCCGCGAGGGTCGTTTGCCTGGCGAGCTTGATCGATTTTCAACGCCTCCGTGAAAATGAGCGGCGCCGTGATGTAAGCGTTTGATAGCTGCGGATCCCATCTTTTGTGAAGAACATCTGCAAGTGCCCATATCGCCATCTTGACCGGACCGTTGTCGTTCTCGTAGATTCCGTTGCAGACACCCAGAAGCCAGCGGATAGCGGCTTTATTGGCTTGGGGGCTGTCCGAGATTATTTGTGTTAGTTTATTCATCGCGGCAACGAATTCATGCTCAGGCGTATCTAGGCGTCCCTGCCGGATTATGTGGAGGATATGGATGAACAGCTGGCCCACTACTCTCACGCGGCTGTAATCCTATGCAGATGTAGAACGATCTGGCTTCCATGTGGTCTCGATAGACCATTGGCGATACTTCAGGGATGTGGGCTGAGCTTCCTTCGAAATGACTTTCTTGAGTTCCTATTCAAGGCCAAAGTCGATGAAGAATCCTTCCCATCTGCTGTTCCTGTGCTGAAGATAGGTGTTCTGTCTTGTCAAGCTCACAACCTGCTGTTCGAGTTCACGGATATATTCCCGGAGTTCGGGACCCTGGAGTGGGTCCATGGTTGATAACATGGGCAAGGCGCAGCACTCAGTGGCGTTTCTCAGCTCGAGTCTGGGCTTCGTGTAAACTGATGGCGATTGGCATCCAAAGAAGCTATCGGTTCCGAGGTAAGGTATCCTGGTATGAGTGATGTCAGTACACAATCGCCGCCGTGTCCGTTCATTTTACTGACCTATGCACTGAGATCTGCTGGAAGAATCTTGTCGTGATCTTGTCGTGAAGGCCTGTGATCAGTTGGATGATGTTTCTGGTCGTTGCCTGCGGGAGGTGTATCTGGAAGATACGACTGGTTTTGGTCGAGTCCCAGAGATACTTAAGGAGAAGGGAAGCAGGTGGCCAGTGGGAAGTTACCTGAAGCGCGACTACCTAGTTAAGAGCGGGATCCTGCCTCATCTACGCGACCTTGATCTGGGCCCTTCCCTTTTTGCGAGGTCCTCCTGCTTCCAAAGTCTATCTGGCTTTCGACCACACCTCCCATCAGATATCATCTCCCAACAAGACCTCATAACACATTGACGACGGCAGTCACCTCGGACACAACGAAGACAACAGACAATATAGAGACAACAAGTCCACACTGGATTAAGGGTTTGCTGTGCCATCACACGGTCAAATATCTACTTGGGTTTTCGTGCGATCAACCCCCCGGCAAGAATAACCAACAGGGACGCAGTTTACCTTGGCGTCCCACCTTTCCTCGTGTGCCGTCTAAAGAGACCTGCTGTCCTGGGGCCTGCCGTCTTAGCACCTGTCAAAGTGACTCCTGCCAAAGACCTGAATCGGGATATCACGACATGACATGGCCAACGCTACCCATTTAGAATGGTCCTCTTGAAAACCCGTACAACCTGACGCTGTATTCCAGCAACCGACCGCCTTAGAGAAAAGTCATTCCAATTTAGGCCTGTATTGCTTAAACAAGTCATATCCTTTGTCAAACGCATACCTAGGAAGACACATGGTGTGTACTGAGACTATGCTTTCTCTCGTCATTGTATGTTTGTTTCCCTCACTCTCTGTCGACATGATCTAACGGTCAAAGTTCCCCAATGCTTCACCCAAAGAGCAACACTGTTGGCAGCCGCCTAGAGCCCTTCAAGTACTGCATGTCATGGTGTTGGAGGAAAAGCTATGAATCACTGCCTCTCGCTCTTTCCACCATTTCTACCCAAATTCTTGCCACTACGTCTCTCGCGTTATATGTTTCCTGAGCACTCTGTGAACCTTTCTGTGAAAACCGCCAGCACTCTCCAGGTGTCTTTGAGATACAGCTTTCCAAAGGGTAGAAAACAGTGAGCCCCATGACTAGTCGTTCCTTCTTCTTGATGTCCTGGTGATAGCTTCATCCCCGAAGACCCCACAAAATATCACCTCTCTGCTCTTCTGACTTCCTCTTCCATAGCAACATTTCATTCACCATCAATTCCCAGTCCTCCACTCTCGGAAACTGAGAAAGCTGCACATTGGTGCTCTCTGTCACTGCGCTTTCTTTGCTACGGCACCCCAAGAATCAAACATTTTATCTCCTTGCACTCTGGTTTCCGCAACACCACTCTCCCTAAGTCTTTGATATTGCATTCTTACTTCTCACAACACGACCAAATAAACGCTACTTGGAGTGAGAAGAGAAGCTGAAACCGGGGCCGCAGCTTCCTCAATTCCTCCTCATCTACAGTCCTCGACCCAGCCTACAAATATCACCCTTTTTGTTCTCACTCCCCCACGCCAAACTGTCCTCCACAACGAATAATCAATTAGCTCCCGACTTTCAACCACCTAGCTGAAGACCAGTTAGGTCAGACGTACGAAAACAAGATCGAAAGGGACCGACGTGTCGTTCCTTCCTTCCTCCACCCCTTGGTTATTTCACCTCGTCACCAGCCATAAGTATCCGTCACCCACTTCGACTCTCCCACCACAACATCTCAACACAACATCACAACCACACAAAGTGATTCACCACAATAACAATATTCGCATTCACCCTCCACCCAGTATATATCGACGTCCACCCACCAACGTCATCCTTACAATCCCCCTCCCGACAACCGCCACCATGGTCAACACCAAGTCTCCCGAGCTGGTCGAATACCACCAGTTCCTCATCAACCGCATTCCCTCCAACGTCACCGACTCCTTCCGCATGGCCATCATCGACGTCATTGAGCAGCGCGTCGAGTTCCCCGACCCCAACGACTGCAACCTCCTGTGGTACATCCAGAACGAGTACGAAAACGACCGCGAGCCCAAGGCCGCCGAGGTCGTCGCCCTGGCCCTGTGCTACGAGAAGGGCGCCATCGAAGGCGGCATCTACGATATCCAGCAGAAATACTATGCCAAGCACTCCGACCTCGCCCATAACATCCACAAGTGGACCATTGCCGGCATCTCCGGCCAGCCTGTCCAGGAGACGGATGAGAGCAGCACCGCTTCTCCTGACGCCGAATTTGCCGACCTTTATGCCTCTCTCCAGCAGCCTGATCCGTTCACTGCACTGTTCAATGATCCGTCCGAGAGCTCCAAGGACAAGGGAAAGCGCAAGGCCTCTGACGAGGACGACGAGGCCGCCAAGCGCGCCCGGCTGTCTCGCCTCTCCCACAACGACTACACTGACAACGAGGACACACCCCTCCTCAACAAGCTCATGGCCAGCGCCTTGGCTCCTCCCAAGAAGTCCTCCAAGAAGGGCACCGCCAAGACCGCTGCTTCATCCTCCCGCAACCAAAGCCAGGACGCCAACCCCGGCCCGACCGCCGCCCTCATGGTGACCTCCTTTCCCCGCGTTCCCATGACCAGCAGCCACGCTGCGACTTCCGATAGGAACGACACGGGTAAACGCCAGATGCCCGTCACCCCCAACGCCGGCTCTCGCCGCACCAGAAGCAACCCCGTAGAGAACCTCGACGCCGCCAAGACAGCCCAGACCCAGGCCATAATCGACGTCCTCCACAAGCAGGCCACTGACAAGCTGGCCCACGCTGAGGCTCTCCGCAAAGAGAACTCTGCCGCCCTCGACCAGCGGCCCGCCGACATGAACCTGGCTGCTCTGACCGAGCATGTAACCCACACCAACGGCCTCAACTCCCGCATCCACTCTTACCACGAGAGCGCCATCAAGGACCTGAGTGAGGCCGTCCGCCTACAGCGCGAGCAGGACAATGCCTCCTTCAACCGGCTCAACCACATGGAAAGCATCCTCAGTGTGATCGGTAGTGCTGCCCGCTGCACTCTCAGCCGCACCCACGAGTCTGAGAACTGAACGAGCACATCCATCAAAGAAGCAGCTTGTACGAACAAAGGACTTGGAACCATACCCGGCTTTTTGAGATGATCGGCGATTTTTTGATTTTTTTGCAGGTTGAATTGAAGATTGGAGAAGGCGTGGCAAGGAATGAAGTTGGTCCGGAAAGCTAAGGAATATTCAAGGCGTTGGACAAGGATTCAGATACCCAGGGAGGGAATTGTTTTTCGCAAAGCTAGATAGATTGGGCCAGACCTTTCTGAATAAGTTGCATTTAATGAGAAGCTTTCAGTCATGATGTTGTTGGTATACTGTGGTGCCTGACTGCTGGACTGCTCGTTGTTATATGATTGCTGTGATGAGATATCGCTGTTGCCTCCAGTGTGGAAGCTGATGAGCTTCGAGCAGAATGTCTTGAACAGATGAAACTCTCAGGAGATAATTGAAACGAGAGATCAATTAGTTCTTTCTCCAATAAACCCAAATGGGCTACTTTACAAGCTTGTTCTGCTCAAAAATGAGAGGTATTGATCGCTCTATATCAATGATGATGCTTCCCAATCCATAAGACTCCGGTGCAGGTAAATAGATGAAAGACAGGACAAGATAAGAAAGAACGGAACAAGAAATTAGTGATTACAACAGGAATTTACTTCTCTTCCAGCCCCATGTGATTTGTTGGCAGACAACGTTTTTTGTTGTCCTCAAAACAGCGCTGAACTTTTTTCAACTTCTCCTTTTTAGAAGCAGGTACCCCATTCCGGCTGGCAGCCGTTGAACGCGTAGCAATTGCTATTGTTCCAAACCCACACCTTTGTAGTCGCACATTGACCTTTACTCGTGCAGCAAAGACCCGTCCCGCACTTTTGTCCCAATGTCGAGCCACAGGAGACACCGACGTTGTTGACGACCTTGACGACCTTGGCCGTCTGCGAAGGGGCAGCGGAGGAGGAGGTCGTGATGGATGTCAACAACGTGAAGGAGCTGAAGATGCTGCTGCTGCTAGAAGACTGAACGCTGCTGCTGGTGACGCTGCTAGAAGACGAGCTGCTGGAGCTGCTACTGACAACGACATCCGGAACAACGACAGGACTGCTAGTAACGACAACAGAAGAGCTACCAATAACATCAACAGCAACCGAAGAACTACTAGTAGTAGTAACAGTCGAGCCGCCCGTTGTGGTCGATTGGGACGAAGATACGGTCAAGGTATTATCTGGCAGAGGTGGTTGCTGCGGAGGAAGAGCCTGAGAAGTAGTGTTAGCAGAAGGTAAGATAGAAGAGGTCAGCGTCGATGCGCTTGTGACCTCGTTTGACATACCACATGTGCCGAAACTGGATTGACATCCAGTGCCACAGTGAAGATCAGTACTACCGCAGTAGCCGTAAGCCGAGCAACAGTTTCCAAAGGTGGAGCCCTTGCAGGTCACCGATCCCGAGGCGCCCGTGTTGCCGCACTTTCCATCAAGAGACACGTTCACGTCCGAACCGGTGCCAGAGCACTTTCCGAAGCCGCTCTGGCAGCCCGTATCGCAGTGAGCGGTGGTGCTACCACAGTAGCCGTAAGGCGAGCAGCAGTCACCGAAATTGGTGCCCAAGCAGTTGAAGCCCTGGGTGCCACCACAAGTGCCGTCGCTGGAGGGCTTGGTGTTGGTAGATGCTGAGGCGGAAGCAGTGCGAGTACCGCTGGCTTGACCGGCAGCGGAGCTTGCTGCGGTGCTTCCGCCGGACGCAGAGCTCTGGCAGCTGCCGAAGAGAGACTGGCAGCCAGTACCGCAGTGGGCATCGGTGTTACCGCAGTAGTTGTACTGAGAACAGCAGGTACCTCCAGAGTAGCCCACACAGCTCTTGCCCGCCGCGGCTCCACACGTACCATCGCTGGTAGCCGGGAAGGTAGAGCTTGCGAGAGGAGCAGAGGCAGAAGCGGTACCAGCAGAGCTGGCGCGAGAGCTTGAGCCGGCCGCGGCGCTTGCGGTGCCGCTGGGAGAGGTAGCGTTGACGGAGGCGCCGCAGGTACCGAAGACACTCTGGCAGCCGGTGCCGCAGTGAGCATCGGTGCTTCCGCAGTAGTTGTACTGGGAGCAGCAGCTGCCCTGAGAGTATCCGATACAGGTTCTGCCGTTGTTGCTGCCGCACTCACCGTTGTCTGAGACAGGAAGGGTGGAAGAGGGAAGAGCAGCGGTGCCAGTGCTGGAACGAGAGGCAGACGAAGCGCCCGAAGCCGTGCCGCTGGCCGTGGATGAGCCAGACTGGGCGGAAACGGAGCCGGAAGCGGATGCGGAAGAAATAGACGCCGAGCGTGTGGACGAACCGGAGACCGAGACAGAGCCGGAACTGGAGCCGGAGACTGGAGATGACCGAGTCAGAGAAGAGATTCCTGTACGAGAAGTAGATCCGGTGGCAGCAGTGACACTTCCGGTAGCAGAAGTGCGGGTGCTAGAACCGGTAGATGAAGTGCGAATGCTTGAACCAGTGCTGCTCCGAGTGCTTGAGCTGCTGGTGCGCGATGTGCCAGTGCTAGAGCGAGAGCTCGAGCTGGACACCCGCGAAGAAGAGCTGGTGCTCGAGGAGGAGCTGCTGGTGCTGCGACGAGAAGTAGACGAGGTCCTACCTGTGCTGCTGGAGCCGGCGTTGCTTCCGCAGTTGCCAAACTTGGACTGACAACCTGATCCGCAGTACGCGTTGGTGCTACCACACCAGCCGTTGACGGAACAGCAGTTTCCAAAGGTAGATCCAAGACAGGTGTTTCCGCTTGTTCCACCGCAGGAAGCGTCAGTTGAGACAGCCAGGGACGTGGAGGTGGGAAGGGTAGTAGCGCCACCGGTAGAAAAGGCTGCAGTGGTTGTCTTGGATGCTGTGCTAGCGCAGACCGCAGGGCTGGATGCGGTGATGTTGAAGTTGTAACCGGGGTTGCCGCGACGGTACCAATTTTCAACGGGATCGCCCAAGCACTCGCCAACAGTAACGGCCCTCCAGCCGTTGGCAACGACGGAGTCCAGAATGTGAGGAGTAAGAACCTGGGCAATCTGCTGGTGAATGTCGTGCTCGATGTGCAAGTAGGAGGCGTTGCAAGGAGACTTGGCCAGCATGGCTTGGTCCCAAAGGTTGACACTGACGCCGATCTGGCTGGGGTTGGTGTGCAGGTACCCTTGAGTGTCAAGATCAAAGTAGGTGATGTGGTAACCAAGATCAGCCATCTGTCCCTGACACTCAGTTCCGCAGATGGAGTAAGGAGGACGCATGTAAGTGGGGTAGAAGCCCAAGATATCGGTGAAGGCGATCTCGTTGTACACCATCTGGTTCTTGCGCTGGGACAGAGTCAAGGAATCGAGGTTCTCGTGGGACCACGTGTGGCTGGCGATCTGGTGACCCTCGGCAACCATGCGCTGCTGTTGTCAGATCCCTGCCAGATTACGGACGCGATTGGAGGTCTTACCTGAATGGTGCTAACGTAGGCGGAGTTGATCATGCCCTTGCCAATGTTGTTACCAGTCATGAACCATGTTGCAACAGCACCGTGAGCCTTGAAAGCATCCAACATGCCATCGGTATAGAGGTACGGGCCATCGTCGTAAGTGATGGCGACATCACCGTCGTTGACGCAGTTGTAGATGCCAACACCGCCATAGGGAACGTTACCACGCTTGGGTCTGGCGTCGTTAGAAGTATCGGGGCCGCTTGGTTTTTGGTTGCCGTCGCAAGCAGGGCCGTAGCTGATCTGACAATCGGGGGAGTTGCAGTAGGCAGGGCCTCGACCACACCATCTATGCAGGGTTAGCCACTGATTGCATGCCAGAGAAGCATTGGAAAATACCCGGAAGCCGAACAGCAGTCGCCCGGGTTGCAAGCTCCGAGCTTCGGACCACACTGCGATCCATCTCCGACCGCGATTCCGGAGGGCAGGGCCTGTGTCTGGCCGGATGTCTGTCGGGCTTCGAGGGGGCTTGTAGCGTCTCCGCGGGGTTTGAGTGGCACTGATGGAGGGTTCCATGCCTCGTACGCCGCACGCTTCTGTCGCAACTCGCTGGGTCCACCGCGTCCCCAAATGACGTTCATGTGAGGCTCATGCTCATCGTGGCCGTGTGCCTGAGCGAATTCCAACCCAGTGAGGGAGGCGAGGAGGAGGGGAGACCAACGCATTATGGCTCGCTGTATCAGACAAAACTAAGATATGAAATATAGTGAGTGGTGCAAAGAAATAAAAGAAAAGGGCTAGGAGATAAAAGAATGACTCCAAGCTTCTTGTAGGGACACTGAAGCACCTTGATAGAGGATACCGAGAAAAATGCCCCTCATGATTCAAGCGCGGCCATCGAAGTTATATACAGCATGGGAGGCGTCAAGGAAAGTCGTGGCATCAGAAACGGCGTCACATTCTCCACAACATGGTTGCTGATGAACGCGAAGAAGCACCCCCCACCCCTCTCCGGGAGGCTCGAGCAGTGATGGATGGAAATTAGAGGGTCAAGAGGCGAGGCCGCCAAGTAGCTGGGTCGGGAAAGTTAGCGTGGCGTCAAAGATTCTCGATCACCGTCTGGACGGGTAGGAGCAACGAACTCATCGGAATGGAATCGCCGTGATGTGCGCGCCTAGCCTTAGACACACTGCAAACCGGTCCACCCGTTCTGAAGAAATTCATTGAGCTCGTCGCCAAGAGCGAAAGCGATAAAGATGCCATGGTAGTGTTCATGTGAGACCATACCAAAGGCAGCGAGACGGGAATAGGAACTGATGAACCGATGGGGACGGTAAGTGAACACGAAAGAAACGCGGTCAGAGCGGGCTGGGCGACAAGCCACCGGTTGCGACTGTGACTGTGGGAGGAAACGCCAGGACGAGCCGAAGACGCCAGTGGCTGTACGGGGCCGCACCGACGGGTTCGAAGAGGCTCGAGGGGTGTGGAATGCCACGCCGTGGTCACATCATTGGACCCTTCTGGACGTCCGCTATGAAAGGCGAGCGAACGGAGCGAGTTGTGGAGGTTGTCGAAGGAACAAGGGGAGAGCCGATCATGGAAAAGCCTGGTCGGGCGCGCCACAGGACATCACCCGTTCCAAGGCTATCTTGGGAGCCTATTCCGTGGTGTTGAAGCCTACCTCCGTGTCTGTCCATTTTGGCTCCGGGTAGAGTAGCGATTCTGGTTCAGAGTCAAGAACGCGGCAGCACTAAGCCGAACCCGGACGTGCCTGACAGCAGCGCACCCCGTTGATTGGGCCATTGCTGGCAAGATCGGAGAAAAAAAAAGAAATGGGACGAACGCATTCGGGTTGCCGGTCGATCTCATCTTGCATCCCTTTCTCCTCCACGGGGAATCCTGGCTCTGCCGCACCGCGTAGGTGAGCAGCGTCCCCTGACACCTCAGTGCGTATCCTGCAATCTGCGTCAGTATCCGTCGCCCGGCCATGTGTTGATGTGGTCTTGGCGTTGAACTACCCGATCCTGACCAGAGGGCAGGCCGTCGCTCAGATGTTGGGATGCAGATTTGACTTCAGGTCAGAACAGACGCGAGCCCACCGGTCTGGTCAAGCTTACAGATGACGTCCTTGCGCCTGCATGGAAGCCTGGAGCCATGATGCCCAGCTGGACGAAGCGCCTGTGCAATAAACAAACAAACAAAGCAGTGCAGACTTCATCGGAGGATCGGCATGGCACAGGTGCTGTCATCCCATCGTCTTCATGCATCTCTCCTCTCGGCTGGCTGCTTGGGCCGAGTCGCGCGATAACATTTGGACTAGGGTGAACCGAGTCTTTGGGATCGTCGTTAGTAGACCGAACCCGAGCTCCCGCGACGGCGTGCCCGCTGCTTGTAGATGTGGTCGGTCAAGTTCTCACTGAAACCATGCAATTGGCTGGGCGAAAACAAGCTTGTTCTCCGCGGAATGTTCATTTGGAATTGTGTCCTGCCTGACAGCTCCCACGCTGCCCTCCCGAATTGTCCCCGATGTGCCGGTAACCCGGCTACCATTGTGCTGAATGAGGTTATGCATATAAACTCCATGACGCCCGACGCCACACTCTCCGGAATTGGTATATCAATCCATTATCGGACCATTCCTCGCCTCGTCTGGGGGACGTCGGCCACAACCGCACGACAACCATCTGTCCAACGCCGTTTGCGGAAGCCTCGGCGTTCGCGGCAACCTAAAAAATCAGTGCCCCCGCTGGTATTGAACCACGGTGTGCATCTTAAAGATCCTCCCCTCCATACTGTTAAAGCACCGTCATTTCGGATTAGTTGACGTAGAACATGACTTCCCTTGTCGCCTCAACTTTCGTTGTTGTACTAACTGACATTGTCGTCCTGGTGTCGCTGACGTTTCCGCGGAGCATTCCGATCCGACTGTGGTAAACGGTCAACTTTATCGGTTCGCCGAGTCGTGGCATGTCGTGGGCCCGGCAATCGCTTGTCGAATCTTGAAGTTCCGGTCGGTCCTGTCCTTAGAGTGGTTGAGTGCTTCCCGATTCCTTCGCGGCGGCTATCGCTTTCGCCTCTTCAGCCATCGCTTTAGCCTTGGCGTCGGCGTCGTCAGTGGATCCCGGGCCGGACGGAGAGGAGCCGTCGCCCCCCAGACCGTAGTCGAGCTTGAGCATTTCGTCGAGGTCATTTTCGTCAAGGTCGTCTAGTCCATTTGCTTTGGTGTCAGCTGGTTTGTTCTGGGCGTCGCCTTCGGCTTGCTTCTGCTGCTCCTGCTTCTGCTGCTCTTGCTGCTGCTTCTGCTGCTCCTCTTGCTGCTTCCTCTGCTCCTCTTGCTGCTTCTGCTGCTCCTCTTGCTTCTTGCGCTCCTCTTCTGCTTGTCTTGCGGCCTCTGCCTCACCTTCTTTTTTACGACGCTCGTCCTCCTCTGCTTTTGCCTGTTCTTCAGCCTTCTGCTTAGCTTCTTTTTCTGCCTGCTCTTTCTCTGCGTCGGTGGGACCTATACCTCCTTCTCTGTTGTCGCCGTCGCAGCGTTCGCGTTCGAGTTTCATGTCCATGATCAGGCTGACCTCGGGACAGTAGTCAAAGATCTTCTTGCGCTGGGTCGGGTTCTTCCAGACATTGTCGGGAAGGTTTTTGCCGCCGTCGGGAATGTGGTATCCCATCGGCTTCTCCATGTAAACCTCTTCAACGGCGAGGGCGCCCTTCTTCCCGTGCGCCACCTTCTCCCCCTGCATCACCCACAGTCTCTTGCCGTACCACTCATCTTCTGCTTCTGTGTTGTTATATCTTTCCTGGAATTGCAAGACCCTCTTGATAGAGGATACTCTACGGAGGGAAAGACCGCCGTTACCTGAGAAACGGTCGTCGGGCGTTCTATGGGTGGGTTAGGACGGCAATGGTATTAATGCATGGGGTTGACTTACTTGGGCGCGCCAGCCCAGCTCCAGTCCAACCATTCATTCAGACTCGTCGGAGAGTTGGAGCACAGGATGCTGTCCGACTCGAACTTGAGGATCCACTCTACACCAGGGAGGAATTCGTCGTAGAAACGTCGGTCGGTCAACAGGCGGTAAATGTGCTCCTTGGACTCGATCGACCAAGGCTCGGGAAGGACCATCAAGTCCAGCTTGCCAATGATCTGCTGGTGCTTGACGCCGTAGCTCCGAGAGATGCTTACGGTGCTCTTGTTGGAGCCGATGAACAGGAATCTCCAGTCAGGAGGCACGACAGACGTCATATGCAGCAGCTGGGGAACCAGGTGAGGGAGCGGACGAGGCTCGATGATGAGCGCAAGCTTAGACGCATTGTATCGAGCCCTCGGGTCGTCGGTCGGATTCCAGTCGACCTTGATCTTGGGAATCTTCTGCCGCGCCTCATCCAATCGTGACCTAAATTGCGCCTTGATCATGGGCTGGTAGCCCGGGAGGATGTGGGCGAACCACCATCTGCACGAAATGTCAGTTGCGCGCACTGGGTAGAAGAGCACATGATTGCATATGCAGGCGGGAAGACGAACGTGATAGCCAATGAGGCAAGAAGCAGGAGCTTGCCTTTCGTAATGGCAAAAGCGCTCGTTGAGGAGGTTGCGGCAGCCATGGCGAACAGGCGTCGACGTCAAAGGACGCGCAGCGAGACGAACGTGAAGGGATCGGCTGTCGAGTGTTTTGGACGGAGCAGTAGTGAGTGATGGTGAAGTCGAAAAAAAATGTCGAGGCAATACTCTCAGTCGAGGGAACGAAACGCTCGGGGTCGGCGGAAAATCAGCGGCGCGTCATATCGAGTTGTGAAACCGCCGAGAAAGAATGCCAATATGGACTGGGTTTCGCGTTGTGGACAGCTTGACAGGTTCCTAGAAGGGAATTGGAGGGAGTCCAGAAAGTTCGCCCCGACGCGCAGGAATTCCGGGGGTATTGAGGCTGAGTATCGTTCGGGTTCGGTGTGCCGGGAGGAATTCAGAGACAAGGTCTGCGAGGGATAGGAAAACGAAATACAAGGGGTTCAAGGGCGATCAGAGAACCTGAGATAGATAGGGCACGCAATGGCAGATGACGAGTCGCTGCAGGAGGTGCCGATACTGCTGAGTCGAATGTCATCAAAATGTCCGTACCGTTGGCCACGTCCGCTTCACAGCGCAAGCCTGGGGGGTCCAACGGATTGGGGCGCGGGAGGAGGGGGAGGCCTGGAAATCAAGCAATTCCACTTGCGCCCACAGCAGAGAGCACGCACCAGCACTAACACCACTGATTTGGTGAGGAGGGTGGGGGGGAGCTACTAGGCGCGGGATATGTGGGAGCGAGAGCTGACGGCCCTGCAAAGCGTCTAGACTGTGGTTGATGGTGTTCGAGATCGAGTCGGCCTTTGGGGGGAGGACGTGGAGGTGGTGGTGGCACATGGAGCACATGGGCGCAAGGGAGGAAAGAGAGACAGAAAAAAGTGACCAGCAGGTACCCGCAAGTACCGTCCGGCCGCCCAACGTCTGGTGCTGGCGTGGCATGCAGGGAAGGAGCTCTTCCCGTAGACCCCCTCTTCCCGGGTCGCTCCTCCCTTCCACGTCGCCCTTCCCTGCGTCAACCCAAGGCCCGTGGACTGAACAGTCAACAGTGAACACTGCAAGAGCCCACGGCGGGCGGCGGGCGCCCGGCTGAGGGAAAGGGCTCCCTGCGTTGCGACTCGCTCTCGTGATCCGGGGTGAGCGATTCAGCACCGGCTCGTTGTCTCTCCGTCCAGTCTCTTTTGCCGCCCATCACAATCACTTGATATCAAGTTTCCTCTGTCAATGGGTTCGTCAATCATCTTGCAGCTCCTCAATCGCCCCAACTTTTAATTGCCACGAACTATCATTACTCGAATTAACCTCACCTTGCATACAGTCTGATATGGAACCACCGCCCATTCGTGCACGGCTTATCGCGACTCCAGATGACAGTCGAACCTGCAGCAACACCACTGCATGAAGGCCTCAGTGACGGCCGTCTGCATATGCGGGTGATGTGCCTGGTAGTAAAGGCGCTGCCCAGCTGAAGCTCTGAGCAGGCTGCGCTCGATAGCCTTCCGCCCGAGAACAGCGGCGGACTTCAGGACACCGTTTCTTTTCCATCTCGAGAGGTACGTCTGTTTGATTAAACGCTCTAACGCGGCTTTTCAACGCCCGCTCCGCTCTACGCTTTCCATGCGAGCAACAAGAATGCTGCCGTCGTGTCGTCTCCAGAAGGAAGTTGGAGCTTCCGGGTTCGAGGAGCGATATGGGTACGAAGGTCGCGGCCAAAAGTATTCGTACATACAGGGGTCGCCAAAGCCGTGCTAATTCACATACGAAATACCTACTCCGCACTATAGGCGATCGCTCCATTTTAGGTTAGACTAGACCGATAAGACACGTTATCTCGCTTATATAAGCGCTCTTAACCAATAGATAGGTAGCGATACTACTATCTAGATCGCCGACTATTAGCCGAGCCTATCACAGATTAGATAAGGTCAGGACCACACTGTGGCAGGGGGGTATGTATGAATACTTTTGGCCGCGACCTTCGTACGGCCAAGACATTGTTATCTCACGTCCTCCCTGCATGGTGTGGAGGAACCAACCGAGCAAGGCTGGAGCCTGGAGAAACAGGCCTCGCGATGTGCAGCAAGGGCCATCTATTGTGCCCTACGATTAGTTTTGCCCGCCGGTTTGGACTCGACCTAGAAAACCTCCCATTCACAGAATCGTACCATGTACGCGAGCGAAGCAAACCAACGCATCGGCCTTCAGTGCCAAGACAAGCAAGACACAGCATCATCCGTTGGCTGCATGAGCCATCACAGTCGGGCGGATTGCTGACGGTGTCACAGTGTATCAGTGTGGGCGCCGTTCGTTCATGTAATAATAGCCTTTCGTCTGAAAAACTCAAAAGCGATGATCATTTCGAAGCCTCGAGAAATTTGAGACAGCACCACACACCGTCCTCCCTTGTGTGCCCTTGCATCCAGTCTTTTTTGGCCCAGGGTCTCGGTCTTTTGTACTAGCTGGGGAACCGAGATTGATTTGACGTTGGATCAAGCGATTGACGAGGCTCCCGTGAGTCTGTGACAATTCGTCTCGAAGAAGCGGTCATCGGGAGCCCATGTGCTACCCGTAGACAGCGCAACACACCATCATGCTGCTAGCATTGGGCGACGCGCTGTGATTAGTACCCCTGGGCTTTGATACGGCCCGGCTAATGGGTGACACGGCCGGCGATACCGAGAGTGCGGCACGGGGGACTGTTGGTTTGCGATTGCGACCAAGGCCTGCACGTACTCGGTAAAGAGCAAGGTACCCTGAGTCTCGGAAGCTGTTGCGCAAGTCGCCGGCGCTCACGAATCGGTTCGCAGGGCAAGATGATGAGACGAAAATCGCTGCGCCCGCCGCAAATTGCATTCTGTCCGCGACCGCCGTTCGTAAAATGCCATCCTCTGACCGACCGACAGCTTCGTGGCGCTTCGTATCAGTTGCGGCATCCAGCAGCTGGAAGACGTCGTCGAGTTGGAGTGTGAATGGTGGCGTGACGTCCCGCTGCCGTTCGTTCCTTATTCCCCTGCCATAATACACACCGAATCGAACCCTTCCATTCTAAATCTGGAGGAACCCACCCCAGGCCAAACGTGTGAGGAGAGCTGCAAGTCAGAGGATAATGGAGGGGACGGCGAAGGAACCGCACTCGCAGTGCGGATAGGTGGCCTGGCGAAAGCATCCTGGGTCCTCATCATCGCGCTTCGCTGTCATCATCGGTGGGATACTTTGTGATACCTGACAGGTACTCGACCGATTTAGATGCTGCTACAGTGGCTGCATTGCGCGGTTTGACAGGGGCTCGGCGGTCATCGACGGCAGCCAGGGGTGGAAAGGCTGCAGGGGAGCTCGCTTCACCTCCAGTTCTCTCGCTCCTCAAGTTGCATGAGGAGTGGTGCTTGGGTGCTCCAGTGTGGGAAAAGAAGCCCGAAAATCGGCTCGGCTGTCTGGGGCACTAGCAGCCCACTAAAACGTCCCATTTGCCATCCCTTTGGTTGAAACTTCCACGACCCGGGGCCTGGCCTGTCTGATTGGAACTCGCTGGCACAACTCTGTCTGGCCCAGGCGTGGGAGGCTGGCGTGGACAGGTGCCAAGTGTAAGGGGGGGGAAGGGAGGGGGTGCAGTGTCTTATCATCAGATAGTTTTCCTTCCGCGACCCTCGACGAGCAGCCTGGCATCATTTCGAAGGGAGGCAAGAGCTACATTCATTGCGGGTTCGCTTTTCGAGGCCCTGCCGCAGGAAAGTTGCCGCCATCTTAGTGCAAGTGGAATCAGCGCCTCTGACACATCACGCTCTCCGACCAGCTTTCTATTTCCCTCTCACTCTCTTCCTTCCTTTCTCATCCCACAACACTTCCTCTGCCCTGCATCTCCAACGCGGGCCATGAGCAGGTATCCGCGCGAGTAGCCCAGTCTATTCGCCATCCGCTGCCGTCGTCGTAATCACCACCCGGCCGCGGATCCGGGCATGCCTTAGTCCTCCCCTGGCACGCTACCGCCCATCCGCGCCATCGACCTGCGTAATCGCTGTGGACCGGACGGCTCTGCGAATCGCCAACACGCCCGCTCCAACAGCCGATCTGGCCGCCAACTCCCCCGACACAATTTCCGACAGAAGCATTTTCTCGCTACAACTGCCGCGCCGAGACCCGTCTCCCAGCGCTCTTTACCAGCCGTCTTGGCTCTTTTGTCAAGATGGCTTTACCACCTCAGCCAGACACCAACATGGCCGATGTGAAGCAGCAGGTCAAGGTCCTGCTACTCTCCCTGTGGGCTCTGACAAGCCGCCGGATGAGAGTGGCCGGCGCCTTCGTCCTCTTCCTGTAAGTTGACCGTCTGGATTATCACGGGCTGTTCGCTGCGCCTGTGGACGTGCGCCGCACGAGTTACTGACAATGAGGTGACAGCGGCGTGTCGGTATGGCTCTCGCTACCCACGATCAAGACGATGACCGTCCCAAAGGTCACCCTCGAATACGCACATTCACCATACAACCACTCCAAGGTCGCTCTCCTCGTTGAGAACCGACCCAATCCTATCCTGGCGCCTCTGATGCTGCACTTCATCTCTGTCGTGCCCCCGGACTGGCGCTTCCGCTTCATGGGCTCCATTGACTCGGTCCGGTCAATCAACCAGTCTGTCGCCATTCGCGAGCAAGTCGCTGCCGGCAAGCTGGATCTGACCTACATTCCCTCCAACATGAGCACCGCCGGCCAGGAGATGATCAGCCGCTTCCTTACCAACTTGTGGCTTTACGAGACCGTTCTGCAGCCTGCCGAATGGCTGCTCGTCTTCCAGACCGACAGCATTCTGTGCGCCAACAACAGACAGAACATCAATGACTACCTCGAGTATGATTGGATCGGCGCCCCCTGGAACCCCGGCGGTCGCTGGGGTGGCAACGGCGGTCTGTCCATCCGCCGTGTCAGCGCCATGATCGATATCCTTCGTAACCAGAAGCGTGTCGATGGATCCGAACCCGAGGACGTCTGGCTCGCCGAGCGTCTCGCTCACCGCCCAGGCAGCAAGGTTGCCAACGGAACCGTCTCTTTGATGTTCAGCGGTGAAATGCACACAGGGCCGGGCACCGTGATCAACCACGACGGACCCAACTCGACTTTGGAGGCGGCCGCTGAAGGCGAGCTTGTTGCCGGCATCGACGACTACCGTGAAGGCTACTACGAGCCCATGGGATATCACACTGGTGGCAGCGGTATCTGGTTACACAGCGCCATCTGGGGTACCCCGGCCCTACGCAAACACATTTGGGACTACTGCCCGGAGGTCAAGTTGACGTTGGCTATGGACGCCGCCAAGTACGTTCCGGGTACATGCAAGTCCAACTGGAAGAGAGGAATCGACATCTACGAGGACGGAGGCCTGGTCGAACGCGAGGAGGAGATCTCCGAGGAGGATGCTCTCTCGGCTTACCCGTTCGGGACCGAGATGATTGACGGCGAAGAATACCCCAAGCTGCCACCCAACTTGATGATGTGGTAGCGCCTTGCTCTGTATGAGAAATTTCACTTTCAATCTGCAAAGGACCGCATTTCGAGCCATGGAGGGCGCATGGGGCGAAGTTTGTTACATTACCGGTGGTTGTTACCACTGAATTTGGCTTGGCGTTTGGAGGACTGCTCCTGAATGGAAAGCGGACAAGACAGCTCGTGGAATGAGTCATGTATGGCATAGGTCATGAACTTTCCGAAATAACCATTTGAACAACACAACTTGAGACGTAAATCCTCCGTAATTCGGCCCATCCCGGCAGCGAGGCGGTCGGAAATGAAGGTGATCAACTTGTGCAGGGCGACGCCCCCACGTCCTTGATATCGCACAGATCTCTGCTGTCGTCTTCTCTTCTCAGTCGCGCCGCAATCTACCTGCCGTACGCCGTCCAGAGTTTCTCAGAGTTAGAGAGACACGGACACCCATGCAAGAAACCGGGGCGGCCAGCGGCAAAGGGAAACCTTGACAAGACCGATCATACGCGCGCGAGAACAGGTGCATAGACCTACCTGCATGTGTACAGAAGTAAGGTTTTTCCATTGTCGAATTCTGCGCTCGGATATCGGCTTCCATGGAAGTTGCACATAAGACAGGAGTGACCTCCGGCGGAGGTTTCCGGCCTTGCTTGAACCCATTCCCCGGTTCCATCGCACAAATCTCCTGACGTTGGCCCGGTGGGAGCAATGCAATTCGATTAAGTTACGATCTAGGTAGCTACAGGTAAGATGGCCGCGGCGGGCCGCGAGACTGCAGAAGTGCAGAACGGCCCGTTGGCGTTGAAGGTTGGCGCGTAGCCCTTGCCAACGGGATTCCAACCATACACTGTTGGCTGCGTCGGGAATGTAGGCAAGTAGAGGCACTCAAGAGTGAACAGATATCGAATAGTGCTACAAAACACGGGCCGCCAGGTTGTCAGCAGGCCTCTACTGGAGTGCGTTGTATGTCTTGACAGTAAACCAAGAAATGTGTAGACAGGAATCAGGACCAGAGATGGTCGGATTACAACAAGTAATTAGAGCACGTATCCGCCGCTTCCAAGACACTGCCACTCCCTTACGCCCGTGTGCTCCTCGAGCTCGACGCACCACCAGAGCACCTCCTTCGCCTTGTCGATTTGGCCGCTCTCCTCGTGGGCCCTGGCCAGCGCGAACCAGGCCTCCGAGTTATTCCAGGCGACACCTAGTTTTGTCAACGACGACAAGAGACCGTAGGCACGGTCGCGCGCTGCGAGGCGGTCAATCTTTGGCAGTGAAGCTGCCTTGTACGGCGCAGGCAGTTTCTCGTCCGACTCCGCCTTTTCCAGAGACTTGACAGACGAAGCGGTCGTTGCTGACTGATGAGCACTCGTCTTGCCGATGCCTGAGCCCGACGCACTGGAGCCCAGTCCGAGTGGCTCTGACGGGAGACCGTGCTGCGGTACCAAGATCTTGGGCAGATCTGGCGCTGGCAGTGACAGACTTGAGATGTTTTCTGGCGCGCTCAGCACCGGAACTGCTGGCGGCGGCAAGACCTTCTCGGTGTAGATATCAAGCAGAATATTGGACAAGCCCACGATAGCAGCAGCGTGATCTGGGAAGTGGGTGAGAGCCATCTCAAAGTCTGATCTCGCAAGGTACGGCGATCCCTTGGCCAACGAGAGATATCCCAACTAGATGTGTTGTCAGTGATTGTGTGCAGCATACCGGACGGAAGAAACTCACCTCCGCCCAAACGTCTCCGAGCAGTTCGTCAACCCCCTTCTTTTCCGCCCAGCCATCGCCTTTCAAAGACAAAGCGCCGGTAGGATCTTTGGCAACCTCGGCTTCGAGGATGCCGACGAGCTTCTGGGCTTCTGAAATGGCGCCCTTGCTGTCCTCAAACATGCTCGCCCGACGATAGAAACCCGCAATCATCAACCACACCTTGACCAGCAGAGCAGCCCGTTGTCTCCGCTCCAAGTCCTGAGGAAAGTGTATTAATGGCAGGGGGTTCGAGATGGTATATGTAGCACTGGCAGAGATTTCGGAAAAGTTGGTAGACCGTGACTTCTGAGAGGTATAAGACTCAAGGTGATGGAGAGACCGGCCCCGAGAGATGGATGATGCCGTGGAGGCCTGACGATTTCCAAGCGGAAACTCGCTTTGTTGCAGCTCGTCCGCGGGAGTGAAATACACCTCGCCATCGAGAACAGTTGGCGCGTGAGGGTTCGTGCCTGCGCTACTGACACTTGATGTCCTCTTGCGGCCGCCGCTGCTATCACGCTTGCGAAGACTGTGCCTCTTGCCAGACTCGCTTCTTGCCCGGCGGGTGACGCTGGAGAGTCTGCGCGATCGCTTTTCGTTCGGCGATCCGTTCTCCTGAGTGACCTGGATGGTGGGCGCGATACTTGCAGAGGTCTGAGTAGTCATTGGGCGCGCTGTCCTCTCGGTCTCCGCTATGCTTGCCCTCCTCGTTCGCTGCGAACCAAAGATGCTGCCCTTAAGACTCCTCAACGTGCCTGCCGAGCTCTTTGGTGGGAGCATTGTGGCCCCCGTCTTGGGCGGTTGCGTTGTAGATTTGGCTTCGAGGCTTCCGAAAAGCCGGTTGAACAGCGACAACAGTTCGGAGCTTGCGTTAACAGCCACATCGGGACCCTCAAGAAGCTCAACCAGTGCGAGCTGCGTCATCTTGACCTCGAGAATGCTCTCTCTCTCCGTGTCGTCCATGTCGTCCACAACCCCCTTACGTTCGTTGGCAATCTTCTCGTCCTGAGCCTCGGCATCGTTCAGATGCTCACTCTTGAAGTGGAGATCCTGCCGTCCGAATAGCACAGAGGGGTCACGGAACTGCTCAAAAGCGCCCTCGCAGGCCTTGGCAGCCATGTTATATTCTTGTCTCGCACTCAGAAGGAGGGCCAGGAGATGCCAAAGGGGAACTAGAGAGCGCTCCTGCCAGAAGGGGCCGTGATAGAGGCTATGCTCTTCGTCCGCAGACTTGTTGGATATCAGAGCTGTCTTCACAATGTCGATTGCGGGGGTAAGTTCCCGCCGCTCAGCCAACAAAAGACCCAGGGCGAAGAGGCTGCGGACATCTCTAGTGCGGCCCAGCTCTGGGGAAAGCGACTTTCTCAGACACCTGATCGCCTTTGTCTGAATCTCGGTTCGTGACGCTGCGTCGTGCGTGATTCTCGACCAGTGGGCCTGCGAGAGACCAATGGCTTGCCACGATAGCGCAATCAGGTGGGGGCGGATCTTGGGGTGAATGGTAGTCGTCTCATCCTCTTCCGGGACACTGTTCTCGTTCTCGACACCATTCTTCAGTTGCGGCAGTCTGAACAACCAGTCCTCGAGCACATTGCCAATGTCACGAGCCTTCTCGACGGCGTCTTTCCCACCGTAGCGGCACAACGCCAGAATGCACTGCGACATCGTCTCGAGCACCGCCCCGTCATCGTCGAGATTGGCCTCGAGGTGGCCCGTTTTGTCGACTCTGGCCTTGCCGTGCTTAACCAGATCCAGGTATGAGTCGAAGGCCTTGAAAGCGAGGTCAAACTCAGCCACCGCAAGATGAACCGTAAACAGGCAGCGGAGAATGGCAGTTGAGTGGTACGTCTTGGTTGCGCAGTCGTAGAGAGTATCGAGAACACCTCTGCTGAGGCTCTCGCGTCCTCCTTGACCAAGATCCTGTTCTTTCCAACCGCGGCCGCAAAGGATAGACCAGTTGCTGACGACAGTCCTGACAAACGATTCAACCTCTTCCCTGGTTTCGTCGGCTTTAGGGAAGGTGGTTTCGCCGATCAGGAGCGCTTGGTATGCCGCTTCAGTCTTTTTGAGCTCGATTCTCATCTGGTTCCGCGCTGAAGATTCTTTGGTGATCTTGCCGAGGAACCCTGTCGGGAAGGGCAGATCTAGCTCCAGAATATTCGTGAGAGCCAGGTAGTATTCTAACCACACCTGTCGCCTTGGCACGGAACCCCTATATCCATAACCTCCCGTGACAGGTCCCGTCATCGACTCCCAGTATCTGGCCCATGATCGGAAGCAGGCGAGTGAGTTGGGATCCTCCAGCGACCTCTCGTTTGAGCGCAGAGCTAGGCTGTGCAGCACACAGTATTCAGTCAGGAAGAGCTCCGACCATACTCTGAATTGCTTGTGGGCGTTGCGGGTTGCCGAAGGCGCGGAAACGGATGGCAGCGCAGAGTCAAAAACGACCAGGGCCTCAGCAGTCTCATTGTTTCGAGACAGGCAGTTGGCCTTGATGAATGCGGCCTTCAGTGCGCTGATGTTGGTCCATTCGGAGAGCGTATCGGCAGAGCTGAGCTGCGCAAGCTCCTGCTCGAGGTTCGATGGCAGCTTCGCGGCAGCCTGATCGAACTCGCCAACCACCCAATGCAGCAAGCCAGCGCAGACCTGAGCCTGGAATCTGTCCTCTGGGAACCGTGACTCTCCGTCGACGGCAGCTTCGAGCTTCGTGATGACATTCGCAGCATCGAGGTCCTTCGCGGATACGGCAGTTGCTGGTCGGCCCGCGCCTGAGGGATCGGTCGCTTTTGCAATTGCGCATTCGGTTTCGGCGGCCAAGGTCAGACCTGTAGGGGATTCGAAGTCAGTAGGGTGGACGGGGCCGCGTATGCAGGTTTCGTTCGAGGGCACCGACAGGTTCGGTCAGGCGCATGTTTCCTGATCTTGCGGACGAACTCGGGAACAGCGCTCCAATTGCCGTCGCATCTCGCATCGTCGAGGGCCTTGATGTAGTGGGCGGCCTTGTTCGGATCGGGCTGCAACGAACAAAGATAAACATGTGGTCAGTCCAAAATGTCCAGCACACACAGCTTCGACGTCATGGGTTGGGGCATGGGATGGGCGGTCTGTCCACAGCCCCTGGGAAAAGCACACTCACAGCCATTTTGCGATACCTCGGCCAGTGCCAATATTTGGGGGAAGATGAGAACCAATTCTACTAGCACGGCATCTGGGCATACAGCATGTTTTGTTGAAGATAGCAGGGGGGCCGGCGGTGGTTGGCGATGTTTAGGAGCCGAGAAATGGCTTAATTAGGAGAAAGCACGTTGCACAAGTGATTGGGAGCGAACGCGATATTACACGCTTGTAGTGCTGCTGCTGCTGCTGCTGCCACACGCTGCACTAAAAATGACGGTGAGGTGGGCTGGACCTCCATGGACTGCGAGGTCCCTGGAGGGAGCACGGGCCAGTAAACGGGTGAAGATCAGGGGATCCTGTCAGTGCCTGTGAAAGGCCTCTTTGTACCATTGTATCTTTGTTCGTTATGCCGCTTACATAACAGACCAGGGAGTCTCATGTGTCCAATCCGACGACAGGAACAGTGGAGTCGACGGTACATGTGAAATGTACCTTTTTCACTTACAGAAAAAAAGTTTCATTCAGCATCAACAGCTTGTGAAACGACGACAGTGCTCATCATTTATCGAGTCGGCAGGCCTCGAATATAGTCTTGGAGACTCAATTGGGTCATTTTATCCTTTCCAGTGTCCGAGGTTCAGTCAAAATGTCCCTCCCTCCCGATCTGAAGGTGCTATGCCGCCGCTTGACCTCAACACCACCTACCCAGCTGCCTCATTCGATCCCGGCCTTCATCAACCACGTCCTCCGCTGCAAAGATGTTCTCTCGGCACCCCAAGATCAAAAGTCCACGGACGCCGCCTCATCCGAGACGGCGTCTCTGGTCCACAAGTTGAGGACTATCATCACGACTCTTCTCAATGGCAAGAGCGCCGTGGGACGCTTCACTGGCGCAACTCTCGTCAAGGCGGTCGTTGATGTCGGTGGATGGGAGTGTCTCAAGGAGTCTGGTCCTTGGGTTCGCAGCCTCTTGGCTATGATCCAGGTTAGTAGAGTTGCATGTCCGTAGGTTCAATCGCTGACAGTTCACAGAAGAACGACCCCTTCCCAGTAAAGGAGGTTGCGATTGTCACCCTCGTCAGGATATACTCTCTCATCCATGACTACCAGACTCTCACTAGAGAGATCGCAACACCCACCATCCCAACCTTCTTCAACGCATGCTTACAGCTGATCAAGCGCCCGCCAGCTGGCCAGCGCCTCAAGACGCCTCTCGTTGTTGTCGAGACCATCCTGGATGCGTTCTCAACTCTTATCCCTCTGTACCCGACCACGTCACGCCCCTTCAACGGCCAGACCAGGACTGCCATCCGGCCTTACCTGGCGCCAACTTCCTCGGATGGGACCACGATCCCCCAGCCTCTCCGTCGCGCCAGCAGACATCTGGCGCTCTCGCTCCATTTCACCACCGCCGGCAAGACGGGACCTACTGATGACTGGAACAAGCTAGTCGAGGAGCTGAGAAAGGACTTCCATTCCAGCGCCGACCAGGTTTTTCGCGCGGTACAGGAGTCGTGGGAATCATCTGCTCCGTACACCCGCTCCAAGGTTGACTTTGACGCACCCCCGGCTGGAGCGGAAGGAGCAGCCCAGCTGCCCCCTTGGACCGGGATTTCGGCGGGCCGCGATAGACTTGTCGGTCTCCTCGAGTACCTCACAGACTCCCTTCGCTACACTACGAAAGCATCCGTCACCGTGCCCGTCGGTGCCTTGTTGGACGTGGTCTCCCGAGTCTCGTTGATCAGCCGCAACTCCAAGTCGCAATCCTGGGATCAGGCCCTCGAAACGCAGGCCGCCGTTGGCAGAGAAGAGAAGGAGGAGCTGTGGGCCGTGATGCCGGACATTCACGTTGCTGCGCTCGATCTTTTGTTGGTTCTGGTCCAGAGACTCGAGAACAACTCCCTCCCCCTTGCCCCAGAAATCTACGACAACCTCCTCCTCGTCTTCAAATCCGGCATCAACATCCCCTCGGTGCGCTTCGCCGCCTACAAGCTTTTCAACGAGACCCTCCCCGTGTGCGGTCCCGGCCTGCAGAAGCTGACCGTCGAGACTCTCGGAGTTCTCATCCTCGCCTGCTGCCGTGACATCCAGCAGGAGACAGGCTACGTCAAGGAGACCAAGGCGGCCACCAAGAACGGAGCAGACACCAAGAAGAACGGCATCGCAGCAAACGCGGACCTCTTCCTCCCCTCGCAAACATCGGATGCCCAGTCGTCCTCAAAACCCAGCTTGTCCAAGGACCATCTGGCCGCCGCCGAGACCCTCCTCACCAGTCTTCTGTCGCACCTGCCCCAACAGCACCTAAAGCCCGGCCTGCGCGGTCTCCTCGACCAGACCGCCATCCTCTCCCGCAACAAGGACGCCATGCTCGCCAGCGTCCTGAACCCCTACGTCAACCAGGCCGGCGCCATGTACCCCAGCATCCTCCCCTACCTCTCGCAGCAGTACCCCGACGACAAGGGCGTCGAGATCCTGCGCTCCAACATCCGCACCTCGACGCAGACGCCCACGCCCGCCGACGACTTCGGCGCCAACGCGACGGCGACGCTCGCGGAGCTCGAGGCCGAGGAAGCCGCCAAGGACGGCGAGGAGGAGATGGTCTCCGAGATCGAGGTCGCGCAGGACGAGGAGATGAAGGACGCGTCCGCGGCTGCCGGGACCATTGTCGTCGCGGCCGACGACGACGACAGCAACCCGTTCAAGACGTCCAAGGGCGCCAACGCCGCGCCGGCGGAGGTCGCGAACCCTTTCGCGGTGTCGTCCGCGCAGAAGCGCAAGCTCAACGACAGCGACGCTAGCCCGCTCAAGAGGCAGAGCGTGGAGAGGAAGGTGGAGCGGGCCGTCGTGCCCGAGCCGGTTGCTAAGCCCGATGAGGCGGGTGACGACGACAGTGACGACGAGAGTGTCCACTTGAACATGGATTTAGATGACGATGAGGAGGAGGATGAAGAGTAGGCCAGACCATCTTTTTATTTCGTGTCATTTCAAGTGCAGATGGGCATGATACCCCCGAGGGAGATTCCAGCATTTCAACTTGTGAAGCCAGGGTATATAATTTGAGGGAAAAATGTGCGAGCTCGCGACTCCATGGTCTAAGCTGTATTCTGTTTACACGACACTGTGAAATTGCAGTATCCAGGGCCACGAGGCCGTTGACTATTCTTTGAGTATGTAAAGCGTATCCCGCGTGAGAAACGGGCGTAGAGTGTAGAAATGCAAATCCCAAGGCAATCCCGTCGATAGCCTCTCGCAACGCCGCCCAGTGAAGAGGTTCTCCACCAAACCCCCGTTCCATGTGTGAACCAAGATATTTTTCAAAAGCAAATTTGCAAACCAAAGACCGTAGAAACAGAAACCCCCGTAGCGTGTCGTCTCGTTCAATCCCGCAGCCAGGCCCTGCGCTTCTCCTCCTTCCTAGCGCGTCGCTTTTCCTTAAACTGCTTGAGCTCCTGCTTTGTGGGCTTCTTGCCGCTGCGCTCGGCCTTGAGACTGCGCCCGTCGTGGGAGTTGGCCGCGGCGTCGACGTCGAAGAAGGCGTTCATCTGCCGTCTGCTCTTGGCCTCGTCCGAGTGCCGGTCCGGCCCGTCGCCCGCCGCCTGGAACTGCCCGGTGAAGCGGTTGAATTGTGCCATTGCGCCGTAGTTTTGCTCCGCGAGCGCGGCGGTCTGCTGCGCCTCGTTCTCGTTCGCCTTGTCTCCCTGCGCGTACCACGCGGTCGGGTCGTAGTCGCCGTGGATGGCGGGATTGTAGCCGCCCGCGGCGGGTCGGTCGTTTGCCGGTAGGGGCGGAGGGCCTGATGGGAGAGGCGCGGCGGTCGCGGTGGTGCCGGGCGCTGCGCCCGTGTCGGTTGAGGATGAGGCCGCGGCGGGGCCGGTTTGCACGCGCGGGTTCTCCCACTGCGTCTTGCCGGTGAAGCGGTTGAAGAAGAAGTACGCGTTGGAGGTTGGATCCCACTGGAAGTCCCAGCCGTCGTCTTCGGCGGCAGGAGGCGGCCCTGAGGGCAGCGGCGGGGCTTCGTTGGGAAGAGGCGGCGCATCGTCGTCGCCGGCAAGGGCCTTGTCGTCGGGGGACGCGCCCTCGCTGGCCTCGCCGGACTCTGGGGAGCTGGCGGCAGCCTTGTCGTCGTCGCCGCCATCGCGAGAATCGTCTGGCGATGCAGAGGAGCTTCGTTTGTCGTCGGCCGGGGCATCCGCAGGCGTGCTCTGCTCGGGATCAGCCTCGCGCGGGGAGGCGGGTCGCGGCGACTCTGACGCCATGGTTTCAAAGGGAGATGGAATGCAGGGTTTAATTCGATGGTGCGTCGCGAAGTAAGTCAGTTGTCTGTCACCGAGTAACAAGAGTCTGTCGACCTGGCTGGACCCTCATAGCTTGGTGGTGAAGAGGTCGACGAACGGAATCGGAGAGTGCGCGCGCGTGCTGGGGGTGGTGGGAGAAGACAAGGCAGAGATTGAGGCTGGTTGGCAGGTCGCGCAGACCCAGTGCTCGGATGAGTGCATCACCTGAAATTTGGATACAAGGAAGACGCCGCGCCGGTGATGGGCCGCATGGGGTTCCGCAGTTGCAATCCTGTGAACTGACGGCGGGCTGGGTGGACGGACAGGGGAAGGCCCAAGGCCCAAGGCCCCCTCCAGGCCACCTGCCCGGAAGGCTCCAGGTGAAGGATGGCCAGGGTTAGGGGGCACACGGCCACCACAGCACCACTTTTGGCACTGTCTGTGCGCACTGTGCCGAGACCGACACAGCGAATCTAGTGGCACCGTGTGGGGCCAGTGTCCTTTTCTTGTCAGAACCTAGTCCAAAAGTGACGATGGACCACACAGCTGCTGCAGGCTCGCACTCTGCTGGCCAGACCCAGACACCTAGACCTCTCTCTGGCTGGTGGCAATACCTACCTACCTTACCTTACGGAAAGTGGACGAGGGAAGGCGGGCGGGAGTGGGATGGGCAGTTGTAGTCGGGTTGGGTCTGACGGATGTATTTGCTGCCCGCGGAGCCCGCCTGCCTGGTAATGTAGAGACAGACTGCAACACTGTACGGCCTGGACTCGAAAGAGGGCACGACAGAGGTGGGCAGATTAAAATCACACTCACTGGTCGGAACCTGATGGAAGTCGACGGAGCTACGTCCGGTCTTTTCCAGGGACGGATCGGATTCTCAGAGCTTTCTTCTGCCTCTCCCTCTGCCTTTCCTTCCTCTTGATGGTTGCCGTCCTCTCTGTTTGACGATTGACCTGCTGTTATCTCTCCTACGCCGACGTCTCACTCCCTCCCAAACCGTTGAGCCTCTGCCGCCCTCTTAGTCTCACCGTCTTCTTTCTGCCCGCCCTTCATCTCCGCCATCACCCGCCTCGTCCGCCGCATCGTCCGCACCACCGCTGATGATCTTGCGCGGGGAGCCGCAAATCCTCGCCGTCGTTGGATCGTCTCAGCCAATGTCTGCGTCAGCTGGAGCTCATCGACACGGGTTCTATCCTGCGCGGTATACGGACGACCGTGTGCTCTTTGTTTCTGCTCGCCCCCTCGGTTATTATGCTGCCTCCCCTCATGCCAAATACCCCTCTTTTCCCCATCACGACGACTGAAGCCCGTTCTGGTACCTTGGGCAAGTTCGCTCCATCGTGAACCCCTTCCCAAGTCGTACGAGCACCGCTTTTGAAGCAGCAACTCCTTGTCCCAGCCGAGGGCATCGATGCAAACCAGTCGGAATCATGCCTGACCAGAGTCTCCGTCGATTGCTTCCTGCCCCAAAAACCCCCCTCCCAGCTTTATCACGTCCACCGCCTGCCCCCTCTCGGAAACGTGCCACAGCGACAAGAGTTGCATGCAATGCCTGTCGTGCCAAGAAAAAAGCTGTAAGCACCGGGCCGCCCCGTAGTCTTCCTCTCCAAGTCAACTAACAGATCTACCTTCAGTGCGATGGCAAGAGACCTGCGTGCTCATCCTGTGTCGAGCTGAACGTGGCATGCGCTTATGTCAGTGTAGACGAAAAGGAGACGCCCGCAATGGCTCTCAAGCGCGAGAACCAGGCTCTCAAAGCCGAGAACGAAGCTAACAAGCGCGAGAATGAGGTCCAGAAGCGCAAAAACCACGCTCTCGAGTCAATGTTGGCCCAGCTTAGCTACATGTCACCAGAGGCCATGGCGAGGACTGTGAAGGAATTCAAGTTCGCAGTCGACCCAAACGCTCCTCTCCGCTCCATCACACCGTCCGGCCTTGATCCTCGACGCTTTCTGCCTCAGCTGCACACCAATGTCGAGTTTGAACTCATGAGAGACTATCCGACTGCGTATCCTATTTCAGGAAACGCCCCTCGGTTCTCTAGTCCAGAGAGCACAGACTCCAAACCGTCCAAAATGCGTCGGATCACTGAAGCATCTGATTCGGCCTCGTCATCGCCTGAACCGAGCACGGTATTCAGCAACGTGTCCGTGGCCGGTTCTTCATCGGGAGAAACCTCCAACGAGTCCACGGTCCTTCCGTCGAGCACGTCCAGCGTCTTCTCGGTTGAGTCTATCCGCCCTCCCCCAATTCAGACCGACTCGCGCCTGAAAGATCTCGACATTACACATTGGACGGCCGTGTCCATACCAAGCGATGTTGCTGCGAATGTCATCTCACTTTACCTCGAGACGGACCATGCCATCCTAGGCTTGTTTGACACCGAACTGTTTGTGCATGATCTCACCCACTACGAATACCAGTTCTGCTCTCCGCTGCTCGTCAGCGCCCTTCTCGCCTTTGCTTGCGTTAGTCTTGGCATCCCTTTCCAGTCTAACCACAGCTAACTCCTGAGTAGCAAGCGTATGCGGCATACGACCCTGCCGCCTCTGGTTGGAGCCACGAGTTCCAAGCAGAAGCAGATAGGTTATGGCGAGCAGATCGAGAAGACTCCCTGACGACTGTTGCCGCCCTGGCTTTCCTCATTCAGTCTGTGGGCTGCAATGGCGACGGCGAGCTCGACGTTCAGTACATCAAAGACACGGCAGCCATGGCAAAACGCATGAAGCTCTTCGGCACTCCTGATTCCTGCACCACCGAAGACCTCGGCAAACTCTCCGAGGAAGACGCAAGGGCGAAAGCACAGGTCGCCTGGGGGGTCTTCAGCAATCTGAGGTGAGTCTCGGAGAAGACCACCCTTGCGACAAGAGTGTCATTAATAATGGGAATAGCATGGCTTCGCAATTTTGTCTGCCAGCTACTACCGAATATCCGCCAGCTCTTCCAATACCTGGGAAGGATCCCATCGTACATGCTGGTACGGGAAGCGAGAGTCCTCTCGACTCCACGGCCTCTGGTTCTCGCAGGAAAAGAAGCGAACCACCACGAGGGCAAGCGACATTCGCAGCTCTTTGCGAGTTATGGGTCATCTCATCGCGATTAACGTGGTACTATCAGCATGACACCGGCCCTGGAAAGGCCGCCAAGGGGTTCGCCCTGCAAAAATACCAAAAACTGCTGTCATGGGCAGCCAACCTGCCCGAAGGTGTAACCCGTGATAAGCACAGCCCTGGCCATGTGCTCGTTTGCCAGTACGTCACCCCGTAGCCGAGGCCGCACGTAGTCAAGACTCACCGTCTGTAGTATGCTCTTCCACGGCACGATCCTCTACCTCTTCCGGCCGTTCATCCCCACCGAACAGCAGCACACGATCAACTCGTGGTCGCCGTCAGCGCCAGCCGTACCGTCCATATTTGCTGCTTCCCTCGAGCAGCTTAAAAGCCTGGTGGACACCTACATGACATTACCTCAAAGGACCTACTCCATCTTCTGGCACATAGCCCTCGTGCACGTGGCAAACGCGGCGGCAAACGACGCAAGCGATCCCGACGGACGCCACTACTTTTTCAAATGCATCTATGCTTATCTGGGTCTCTACCGTTCCTTCGCCGTCGCCGGAGTGATAGCGCAGAGCCTGCTGGGCATGGCGGTCAAGAAGGGAACGCTGAATGCCGCGGAGGGGTATGCGATATGGCAGGACTTCCGCGCTACGGATAGTCAGAGGAGCAGCGGGCAGTCGGTAGCTCCGACGGGGTTGTTCGTCACGGATCTCAACCTCGCCGTGAGGGATCGGGAAGCGGCGAGGGTGGACAGGCTCATTGAGGAGTTTAACGAGTTGACGCTGCTAGAGGAATTCACCGTGGGGGTTACGTGAGGGTGTCTCGGGCAAGTGCAGCCTGGCTAGGCATCCATGACAGAAAGCAAACGAATAAAATCAAATTCACCGCAACCTCTCTGGTCTGATTGCACGTCCCGCCTCCAGAGAGCTCCATGACTGCCGTCGCTTCTACTCCTTTCAACAATGGATAGAACCTCCCATTTGGTGCAGAGGTTTAGCATATCGCGCTTTCACCGCGGGGACACGAGTTCGAATCTCGTAGTGGGAAATCTTTTTGATTCATTGACCTCGTCTGTCTTTTTGTTTTGCCAGGCTTTGAGGCAAGCCGAAAATTCACCCCTTTTCATGACCCTTACGAACTCGAGAGGTCGCCACTGACGAAGACTACCAACACCGCGGCGTATCTAAAGGTACATTAGCTTGATATCTCTCAAGTGGTGACGAGGCTTGACTGATGCTGCCGTTCCAGCAAATATCTCGGCCCTCCGCGCGTTCGTCGTTAACCCGACGCTGAGGGCGAATAGGGCTGTGAAGAACGCGATGAGGCCAAGCTTTGCGGTATCATTTTTGGCGTAGTACAGTCCTGTTATCGATCCTATCAGGAGGATAGCTGCGATGAGGGTGCTGATGACCGCGACTGCGATAGATATAGAACGCTCTTCGTATCTTCCTATTTGCACTCCGTTTTGTTTGGTGTCTGTCTAACAGAAGCTTAGCAGGCCATTCCCTCTTCTTTCCGCTCGCACCCACCTTTACGGGCCAGTTTCTTCTCAAGTACTCTGATAAAAAGTCCGTCTCTTGGGCCGGCTTCAGAGCAACCAAGTCTTTTGCATTTTCAAGGATATCCCTTTCCCTCCCGCTGAGTTCACTTATTCCTGTGAACCGTGCTTTGAAGGCTTCTAAAACTCGCCTTTTTGGTCTGTTTAATTTAGCGATTTCACTTGGCGAAGTAAGGTTTCATCTAGCGGAGTGTGAGCACAATTATCGTGGGATTGAGCAGTGCTTGACGGTATGGACATACAATATTCTTCCAATTTATGGCGCAATTTTGCGGCTAATTTTGCGCGAGCCTTTGCCTTTGATACTTGGATCTCATCTCCTTCGTGACGGTCAGTGATTGTATTGGCCAGGGGGCTGGTTCTGAGAGCTCTGCTTAAATATCAAAGATTTAAGAGACATAGATAGTAGACGGCAGCAATGCCCGGCGGATAGCAAAAAAACAAAAAACACGGAGCGAATCCAATGAGAATTCGGAGTTCAAAAGTGATTTTCTCCATAAAGGAGTGAACTGTTCTGGGATCTGGAGGCCTTCAGTGCTCATCTACAGCAAATCGGATCGCGAGTCGAGGAAGCTTGTTTGTTAGTACCGCCAGACTCAAACTTTGTTCGTATTGTAGATAAATACCTAGGATATAGACCTCGGTCTGCCTCGTCCCCAGGAAATCACCACCGTCTGCTCTACATAAGCCCTGCAGCTGGTGTAAGTCGTGAACTGAGGATGCCAGCCACCCTCCTGATTGGACAAAACACTCCACCTCCACATGGCCAGGAGCATCGTACCGCACTGACCTCTCGCGAGCTAGCAGCGTCAGATCCTCTCATTTACATCTATCATCACAACAAGGACATCGGCCCTTCAAAGATAGCGTTGCAGTCCACGGTCATAACCTCCTTTCGCACAGCCTCCAAATGCCACCGCAGACCTCCCGTTACAACCCACAAATAGCTCAATGACACCCGTGCCGCCGTCGTCCCTGTTACCCGCCGCCTAGGAGTCTGGAGCGACACGGAAAGCTCCACGGGACGACGCTAAGAGAGCGACTGAGCAACAAACACCGCATCCGGCCGTTTAGGTTGGCTTGGTGTGCCAAATTGCTCTCCTCTTAGTCAAGGCTCATTTCTCCGTTCCTCTCCCCTCCGCTGCTTCCAAGCTTCCCGCCCGGTCCCTAACGGGTACGACGGGATCGCCATTACCCAGTCGCGCTGGCCGCTGCAACAGCTCACTCTTGACGCTAAGCCTGAACTCTCTGCAGCGTTTTCAAATCATGGCGACCAAGTGGCCGCTAGCCAAGGAGCTCCCGACGCCGTTTTTGTAGGGATCTCGCGCGATCCCCAGTAGCTCTCTGCCTGTTGGTCACTCGATCTGCTATGCTTTTGTTCGGCCAGGGCGATGGTCTGGCCAGCTAGTGGCTCGATGACATTTGGAAGGAAACAACAACGCACGATCACGTCTCACATTCCGGTGCGCCGTTGCTTGGGGATGTGTTTACGGCAACACCATCCCAGGCCAAGACAACGATGGATTGTCACCTCTTCTTTTTAAATCATCCCATCCCCGCGTTCTCTCTTTCAACCCGTCCCCGACAGAGCCGCACGCCACTCACCCTCTCAGACAAACACAACCATGCCGTCAACGAGGTCATCTATTTTTGGCTTGGCCCTCGCCCTGCTGCCTCTGGCTGTGGCTGACGACCACCCCGTCGTGGCGGACGATGTCTGCAACTGCTTCCTCACCAACACCTCAGAGAGCTACTTCACCAACCATCTGTTCTACGACTTCCGCAACCTCGGCCAGTACGCCGGTGTCCCTGACATCATCACCAGCTACAACGACAGCGGCAACGCCTCGGTAACATCAGACTACTTCAACTCCGATGCATGGACGTCAATATGGTCTATCCAGAGCTGGAACAACAGCGGCAACAGGGGCAGGAGCGGCAACGATGCCACCATCAGCATGGTCAACTCTCCCAATAACATCTACATCGAGAAGAACACCGACTCCAATCCCCAGTCGGACACTTACATGAGCTTCCGCACCGCGCGTCTCAAGGACTTCCAGACCTCTGCCGAGATGGAGTCTGTCTCGATGGGCTACCACTTCGTCTCGGTCCGCATGTTTGCCCGTACCATTGGCGACCCAGGTGCCTGCACGGCCTTGTTCACCTACCGCGAAGCCGAAAAGTACGCCGACGTTCAGGAGGCCGATATCGAGGTCCTGACCAAGGATCCCGACAACAGGATCCAATACACGAACCAGCCCTCTTTTGACGACAGCGGCAACACGATCGACCAGTCGACCCAGAACGGCACCGTGCCCGTCTCTTGGCGCGACTGGGCCATCCATCGCCTGGATTGGGACTCAGAGCAGAGCGTCTGGCTTGTTGACGGTCACAAGGTCTCGACCATCAAGTTCCAGGTTCCCCGCGATCCCAGCCGTGTTATGATCAACTCCTGGAGCGACGGCGGTTCGTGGTCTGGCGTGATGGAAGTCGGCAATTCGGCCGTCTTGCAGGTGCAATGGCTCGAGTTGGTCTTCAACACCACCGACTCTCCCACAACCGTCACAAAGCGCGGTGCCGCCGATTCGCAGCACGCTCACGGACCCCAGGGCAAGCTGGCGCGTCGCGACGGAGATGGACAGTGCCAGGTCGTCTGCAGCATCGACTCCGCGCACGACTTTGGTCAAGTCGTCATGTTGCACAACGGCACGGCGCCTGGTCTGTTGCTCGCCCAGTCCAGGGCCCTGGTCTTCTGGGTGCCGGTTTTCATCATGTCGGCAATGTTCTTCCATGTCCTGTCCTAATGAGTGTGTGGGTTTGCTTCCCAGCATAGCAAGGGGTTTAAAATGCATCTGTATCCTAATAGATAACGAAGTCTACGATTACATTCTCGCAGCTGTTTCTCTCCTCACATCCTGACACTCATTTGTCCCCATGACCAGGGTGGTCAGACAAGCACAAGCTGTCAGCGCTCTGAAGGGATGAACAATGCAGCGAGCTCGACCCCTGTATCTCCAAACCGGGCATTACGGCGTACCTTGTACAGTGGGCCGCCCTGCAGAAACAGCGGCTCCAGGTGAGAAGCCAAGAAGCCTCGGCCCCGATGGAGGGGTGGGACGGGAGCGAATGGGAGAGGATCCAACTCCAAACCCTTGCTGCAGCTCAACCTCCCTCAACAAACTTCTCCAATCCCGCTGGCAGTCAAAAACACCAAAGCTGCAGTCCTGCGATTACCACGCAACACAAACCCCAAATCTACCACAGCTGCCAACCGCAAGCAATCATGGTCGACCAAGTCCCGACGAAGCCCCAGAGGCGCCCCTCGTCGCCCGCGAAGAATGCGTACCTCATCTTCTACAACTTCGTCTCGGCCGTCGCCTGGTCCGTCGTCCTCGGCAGGACGGTCGCCCTCTTCACGATGCGCGGCCCTCAATTCGTCTTCCTAGGTGTCGGCGATTGGACACGCTGGACGCAGACTCTGGCCGCCATGGAGGTCCTTCACGCCCTGCTTGGTGCGTCCCCTTACCACCCAAGCCAATTGCTTCAAGAACTGACGGGAATCATGTACAGGAGTCGTCCGCGCCCCCGTCTTCACGACCGTGATGCAGGTCCTCAGCCGCTTCGTCCTCGTCTGGGGCATCGTCTACCCGTTCCCCCACCTCGCCCGCAGCACCTGGTACTCGTCCATGCTCCTCGCCTGGAGCGTCACCGAGGTCATCCGCTACTCGTACTTTGCACTGAACCTCAGCGGCATCCAGCCCAAGCCCCTTGTCTGGCTGCGCTACAACACCTTCTTCGTGCTGTACCCGATTGGCATCACCAGCGAGTGCGCCTTGATCTACCTTTCGACCGGCCCCTACGCGAAGCTTAACCCGTTGCTCCCGGCCATTGGCTACATGGTCCTGGCCATCTACGTCCCTGGTACGTTGGAGGCACAAGATGCAAGGACTCGAACTGACATACGGCAGGCTCCTACATTCTCTACACCTACATGATGGCGCAGAGGAGAAAGGTCATGCGCCAGATGAAGGCCGACGACTTGGGTCTCTCCAAGACGCAATAATTCGTTGCAAGACGAGGTTAAAAAATACAATGTGGGTATTTGGAGGCTACGTGGGTATGGATTTAGACAAAACCGGTATCTAAAAGCGCGTCCTTCGTTGCTCTGGAGGCGCAACATTCGTAATAATATAGATCAAAAGGAAACCCCCTCGTGCATCAGGCAGTCGCACTCTCTCCCGCTTCCGTGATGGCCAGCTTCGGCTCCTCGCTGGTCTCGTACCAGTCGTTCGTTGTCCACTGCACGATCAGCGACGCCGCATCCTGCTTCAGCTTCTCGTACCCAGGATTCTGCTTCGCCTCAAACATGTCTGCGGCGGTGTCAGTACTCAGCTCCACGGTCGGTAGCAGGCAACTTACTCATATGCGCCAACGTCTCGTCGGTAGCCATATCATTGACTGCCTCATTCCACACCCCGGCGGGGCCCTTCTTGGGCAGGTTGCAGAACGTGCGGTCCTTGCCGAGCACCGTCCCGACTACACTGACCTCTTTGCTGCCCGCTGCCTTTCCCAGCCGGGTGTACAGGTTGGCAAACCCGACCCCGAGCTCCCGGTTCAGCTTGACCATGTACTGCACCCTCTTCTGCAGCTCCGCGCCCTTGGCGAGACATCCGACAAACTCGAGGTGCGACGTCGCCCAAGTCAACCCCTGCGTGATCTGCTCGCGGTTGTAATACGCCGCCCCGGCGCTCGCCGCAGCAACAGCGGCGCTACCTGCCACCATGGCAATCTTGCCCCATCCCCAGCCAGCCTGCTGCTGCTCCTTCTTGGCGGGCGGTGCCGGAAGCGCCGCGACGGGAGCTTTGTTCTGCGCGGGAGAGGCGGCTTGCTTCGCGCCCCAGATGGCCGTCCCGAGGCCGCTGAGCTGCGTCATGGCGGCGGAGGCGGTGTTGTAGTGGCCCTCGGCGCCGTGGGCGACGACGCCGGGCGAGATGCCGAGATAGGGGGTGTCGAAGGCGAGCACGCCCTGGACGTAGGGGAACATGAGCCCGTTGAAGGTGGACGGGTTGTCCGACTTCTCGACGCCGTCCTCGGAGTAGATGGGGTGCTCGGAGGTGAGCCCGACGACGGTCTCGGCGGCCACGATACCGCCCATGGAGTGGCCGATCAGCACGATCCTAACGGACGGGTCGACCGTCGGCGACGGGGTGGCGTTTGCGACCTCGAGGTCGATGACCTTTTCTAGGAGCCTGGTTGGGTGTCAGTGGCCGACCCTGGCATCATACGAAGCGGGGGAACTCACCAGTCGCGGAAACGGCTGACACAGTCTCCCAAATCTCCGCGCGTCTCATACTTTGGGTACACGAGATGCTTTACGTTGATTTTGGGGAGGGCGGCGGCAAGCTGGGCCCGGAGCTGCTCTGTAAAGCCATCCTTGTCCCCAAAGGTGTCGTCGCCTCCCTGTGAAAGTGTCAGAAGCTAGTTGCATGTTGAAGTCCCCCCGACGAGGAAAACATACCTTGAAGCCGTGGATGAACACAAGAAGTAAAGTCTTCTTCATCTTGTGATCGCCATCCACGGTTGCTTTAAGTTGGATGTTCGGGACAGCTGGCTTAGCTTCAGCCTACGGGCTTGTCGGCTGACAGTACGAGGACAGTGCGAAAGTGCATGAACGACTGCCCCCGCATCGCCACCCCACCCATGTGACTCCCTTCTGAAGGGCACCTCAAGCATGTCTCTCCTTCATCTTGGAGTAGAATGACGTTACTTTGGGGGTGTGTCTTCATTAGTGTTTTGACAAAAAACTTGACCATGAGAGTCAACAGATTGGATACTTGCAGCCGTTTCTGAGTTCCTCCGTTGGCACTATGGCGTACCTACGGCACAGCGTGCAGGCAACGAGCGGGCAGCTCATCCCAAAACCAATCAATCATGGCTAATCCTGTCACCTGATGAGGTATGCAGGCTGCAAGAGCCGGCCACTTTATCAAGTACGTATACCTGTAGCTGACGCCGCTTCCATTGCATCAATTGCAACTTCGAAACTTCAACACTTCAAGATATGGGAAATGCGTCTTCTCAACGTCAAGACCAGAACGTTGGAGCAGTATTTCAACAACATCCCGAAGTATGCGATACTTTCTCATCGATGGGGCGAAGAAGAGGTCACCTTCCAAGACCTCAGCGCTCCAGCTTATCAATTCATGAGAGGATATGCCAAAGTCAACGGCTTCTGCGTCTTGGCTGCGGAGCATGGCTTCGACTATGTCTGGATCGACGCCTGTTGCATCGACAAGACGAGCAGCGCTGAACTCTCTGAAGCCATCAATTCTATGTTCCGGTGGTACGAGAATGCATCAGCCTGCTATGCTTACCTCGACGACGTAGGCAGAGGTCCAGCGGACGAGAGCCAGCCCGACGTTGATGGCGAATTCAAAAAGAGCCTTTGGTTCACGAGAGGCTGGACTTTGCAAGAGCTTCTCGCCCCCAAATGTGTGCTGTTCTACGACAAATTTTGGAGGCAATTTGGCGACCGCTACTCCTTAGCTGCTGATATCAACGCCATCACAAATATCCCCATTTCTTACCTTCGTAGGGAACAAGATTTTCGTACAGCGAGCATCGCCGTCCGCATGTCGTGGGCAGCTTATAGAGAAACTACCAGGATCGAGGATAGGGCATATGCACTTCTGGGAATATTCAATGTGAACATGCCGCTTCTTTATGGAGAGGGTGATCGCGCATTTGAGAGGCTCCAACTAGAGCTCCTAAAGCTCAACACCGACGAATCCGTTCTTGCGTGGAGCCCGCTGGATACTACCTTGAAAGAGGAACCTTCGGATGTGTTCTACAAGCGTTTCCGGATTTATTATAGCGTTATACACCTGCTATCTGCCGACCCTCAAGAAACTCAGTACTCCAAGGAGTACTACCGAGAAGTCTCACATCGACCTGAGTATCACAGGCTACTCGCTCAGAGTCCCAGAGACTTCGCTTGCTGGTCAAACATTTCCGCCATACCGATGGGTGGAACAAGCTCGGTGCCTGAAATGACAAGCCGAGGCCTTCGAATCACGCTTCCTCTTTTCCAACTTGAGAAGCTTGCCTACGGTCTGCTTGACTGTCAGATTGGGACGGATTTCAGAAAAGTCGTTGCGATTCCTCTGTTCCAGACCGCTATCAGTGATGAGTACATCCGACCAAAGCAGCCCCCATGCTTATTGGATCTCCCCTGGAGCACTACGCGGCGCATGCAGTATCGTGCCATCTACATAAGGAAGGACAAGCAGGATCACCGTCTTGAGCAACCGATCTGGAATACGGATGTCAAGTGTGGGTTTGTCCGTCTCGACGCTGCACCAGATTTACCGGAGCGGTTGGTGAAAGTAATACCGACAGAGGCGGACAAGAGGCAATGGAGCAGCGTTTGCCCCGTTTCAGGTGCTGACCAGACTTGGAAACGCATTCTCTTGCACTACTCAAAGGACGACGGTCAAGATGATGGGTTCGTTGTCGTCCTCGAGCGGCGGACCTTGATCCGCGCAATATTCTCGCGTACTATGGTTCCACCACCTTTCGTCTGTCACATCGTCGCCAAGAAAAAGGATCAGTCTCTCGAAGACATGTCACAGAAGTTCGATAAATCCAAAGCAGGCGACTTGGTTGTGTGCCCGGATGGACCTCGGAGTGTCACAGTGAGACGCGATGCGTTCCTGAAGCACGAAATGTTCATTGTCACAATCTCCTCCTCTTATCCATCATGTCTGCCAATCCAAACTCAGATCTTCAGAGCACCCTCACGAGGACTATTTGCTGGGGCTGGGATGAATGCGGACGCTGCAAGCAGTTACGTCTACGAAAGTTGCATGTTTAGTTGGCGAGAATTCTATTTCGTCCCCATTACGATTTTCTCTTGGGCATTGCTCAGCAGTACGGTCAGCAAAGCAGAAATTGCTGTGTTGGCCGGATCTAGTCTTTCTTACTTTGCAATACGCCTCAAAGCTCGACGTGCCGCACACGCCATCCATGTGTCGAACGTCGATACATCTGAGTACGAAGTCGCATTCCGTTACTGGCCTTTGGACCTGGCGTTTGTAGTTTGTTTCACGTTTATCAACGTGTTCATCTTCATTCGCTGCTATCGGCTTGGCGAGGACAATACTGCATTGCTGGGCCTTCATCTACTCTCGATCTCCATCTGGGGTCAAAGACCTAGGACTCTTGGTACGCCTTGGAGGGAACGGCTGGTCAAGACTTGGCTGCGTTCCCGTGTATTTGCATTGAATGTGTCTATACTTCTCCTGGTTCTGTCATTCTACAGCCCATTGACGGAAATGGTGGCCAAAACTGGATGAGCCCACGCCCGAAGAGCCACCCGAGTTGTAATATACAGACTTAGGCAGAGAACCACAATGCTTTATCAGCGTGTAATTGACCAGGATGATGTACAAAACATGACCGAGCAAAGTCAAAGCACGAGCGATCGGAAGTACAGTAAACCTTGATTGATCATCTCTAAGTATACTTCGAATCAGTCTCGATCATGTTTTTGGGATACAAGTCTGATCCTTTGTCAGCAGAAGGCGATATCAGTCAATTGACCGGCAGTTCACCCTTGAGAACACGATCAATTCGCTTTTAGTAAATCGTTAATATAAACACCAAGGCCGTTAGTACGTGGCAGCCAGTCTCTGCACAAGGTACTGCCCGCTGTTGATACCCTCGTACTTCTTCTCCGCCTCTGTTGCGTAAGTACCCGGGATAGCCTCGATGTGGCTCTTGAAGTTGGGGTTGCAAAAGTATCTGCTCGCCATTAGCATCTTTAAACTGTTTCCGCAATTTCTGACTCACGCAATGCTGTACCGCGGAGGGTACTCGGATCCATCTTCCGGCTTCCTCGGGGGCTCGACAACACGGTGGATCGTGCTCTTGATTGTGTCGTTGCTCCATCTCGCCAACAAGTCACCCGCGTTGACGACCACTGTTCCGGGGATGGGCGTGGCATCCACAAACTGGCCGTTGGGGCTCTTCACCTGCAGACCGCCGCGGTCGTCCTGGAAGAGCAGGGTGATGGAGCCATAATCGCTGTGAGCTCCGGCACGAACCTGGCCGGGGTTGATCTTGAAAACTTCAGGGTTGACTGACGGGTAGTGCAGCAGACGGAGCGTGTTATCGCCAACATCTGTGAACCCGTCAAAGTAGTGCTCTTCGATGCCCATGCCAACGGCAATAGCGCGCATGACCTCGACGTGGAGGTTCTTGCACTGCCCAAAGAAGTCAAGCATCTGGGCCTTGAATCCGTCCACGGGGCTGTCCGCCTTCTCCACGGGCCACTGGTTCGGATGCGTGGGCTCGCCTTCGCGTCCAATCTCGTAGCTCTCCTTCAGGTCGGGGTTGCCAGCGCGCTCCCTGCCGACCGAGGCGGCGTCCATGAACTGGCTAACCTTCTCGCGGCCAGGGGCAGAGTACCCGCGGTTGGCCTCGGGCGTGGTCCAACCGACGGCGGTCTTCGCGTCGTCGTCCTGGGCGAAGAAGTCGGCCGACTTGGCAAAGGTGGCAGCGCGGAGCTCCTGGCTGATGGGGACATTCTTGAGGTAGATGAAGCCGGCGTTCTGGAAGCCGTCGAGTATCTGTTTGGCGGTCTCGGTGCGTTTCGCCTTATCGCCGCTGAGGAAGGCGGAGAAGTCGATGAGCTGGGGTGCGTGAGTGAGAAGTGAAGTCGGAGATGCTTGGCGAACTCACGGGAATGAAGAGACCCTCCTTGTCTACCGCGGTGGCCGCCATTGTGATTTAGCTATAAACAGCTGAGAATGAGAATGAACACTATGAGACCGCAGAGAGTTGATGAGATGTCAGTGGTCAAGTGTATCAGATACCATTACTCGGACTGAGACGTAGAATATTCCACGGCGTCGCGATAAGGCTCACGAGCGAGATCCGTGCGGTAGGGCATTTGAGTGACTTATATTCGTCTGGTAATACAACAGGACCCTTGTGAAAGTGCGAGTTCAGGCTACCAACCACATGGCCGCCATTGACCTCAGCCCGGGCATCTAATCAGTCCAGCAGGCCAAAGCCCCTTGCTGATCCCGGCAAAGAGGTGACGGAGGAAACAGTAAGCCATACAAATCCCTGAGGGGTCATAGGTCGGCTCGAACCGGGCGAGTCGCACGACCAAGGCCATCGGAGACCTCCTACGCTGTGCTCATAATACCAACGTGTAAGACAATAAAACAGAGTGGCGTTACCCCGCCAAAAAGACGACGGAAAGATAAGGCCGGCGCGGCGCAGAGGACCGGCGAAGATAACGGCGGGGTAGGACAATCGGCAGCCAGCGCAGTTGGAGCAAGACGCCCGCGCGTGGGGTGGGCGACTTGATGCGGAGACGTGCATTTCGGATGCAACTTCATCACCTTCCTGTAAAGACATAGCCCTCGGGTAGCTGGTACTTAACTCAGGAACACGAGAATGCTCAGCGCTTAAGAAATATCCGTCTCAAAGACTCGACGTTGTGCCATTTTTCATTTCTGCAATTGTGTGTTAGCTGAGAACCTTCACGACTCGCGATTGAGCCTCGACCATTTGTAAGTCGGCAACCTCCAACGTCGCATCTTCAATTTCCAGCCAGAGACTCACATCAAGCACAGAACACGTCCAAGGCGCTCCCTTCATACCCCGCACCTCACCAAACAACAAGGAATTCAAACATCTTTGAGCATCTGGCATAAAAAAGAAAGAATGGCCTCTTCAACACCGATGCGGGTGGTAGACATCCACACGCACATGTACCCCCCGTCGTACATCAAGATTCTCGAGTCTCGAACCACCATTCCTGTTGTCCGCCGGTTTCCGCAGGACCCCGATCCGCGCCTTATCCTCCTCGCCTCGGAGCAGCAGGCCCTCGACGAAGCCACCAAGGATGCCACGGCAAAGCCCCCGGGCCGGCCGCTGACCTCTCACTATGCCTCGCTGGAGCAGAAGGTGCACTTCATGGACACGCACAAGATCGACATCTCGGTCGTTTCCCTGGCGAACCCATGGCTGGACTTTATCGACGCCTCGGAGTCGGGCCCCATGGCGCGGGATGTCAACGAGGAGTTTGACCGCATGTGCGCTGCGCATCCCGGGCGTCTGTTCTTCTTCGCTGCCCTTCCCCTGACCGCGTCGCTCGAGACGATCCTCGAAGCCATCAACCACGTCAAGGGGGTCAAGTACTGCCGTGGTATTATCCTGGGCACGTCTGGACTGGGCAAGGGTCTCGATGACCCAGAGCTGCTGCCCATCTTCAAGGCCATCGCCGCCGCCGGTCTGACCATCTTCTTGCACCCGCACTATGGCCTGCCCAACGATGTCTGGGGCCCGAGGGCGAGCAACGAGTACGGCCATGTCCTGCCCCTGGCGCTGGGCTTCCCCATGGAGACCACCATCGCCGTGGCGCGCATGTATCTCGCGGGCGTCTTCGATGAGGTGCGCGACTTGCGCATGCTGCTCGCTCACAGCGGCGGCACGCTGCCTTTCCTCGCCGGCAGAATCGAGAGTTGCATCCTGCACGACGGACAGCTGGTGCGCGAGGGCAAGGTCGGCAAGGGTCGCCGAAAGATCTGGGACGTGCTTAAGGAGCAGATCTATCTCGATGCAGTCATCTACTCCGAAGTTGGATTGAAGGCGGCCATCGACGCGAGCGGAGCCGACAGGCTCATGTTTGGTACAGATCACCCCTTCTTCCCTCCGTTGACGACTGATGAGCAGGGTGAGTGGGAGAGCGTGAGCATGAACGCGGATGCTGTGGCAGCAGCTGTCGGTGAGGGAAGTGACCAAGCGAAGGCTATCATGGGCGGAAACGCGATTGAGATTTTGAATCTGAAGGCGGATTGAGTAATTGCATGAAACGAAAATGAAAAGTACCTTGAATACTGCGATGAGTTTAGTGACACACGGAATCTCATATGAAAAGTGGCTCAGTGAGATTCGCTTCACCGCTTTCTTCTTTTAACCAAGCCCGACGGAGTCCTTACACACCGCCTGCCATTTTTATCAATCCTCGCCAGTTTCTGCCGGCAATTCCTGAAAATATGCTTGTTGGCCCCGCGACCCTTCCCATCAGACATCTCAACTCTTACAAGCCCAATTCACTCGCTTTTATCGATATACAAGTCAAATTGCTTGCAATTACATCGCAAACCTTGTTTGATATAATCACATCAATATGGCGACCGAAACGCGCCGTGCTAACGGCACGCGCCTCGATGCATCTCTCGGCATCACAGAGCGCATCGCCCCGAGCATGACTGCTTGGACCGGCGACATGCGCAAGAGGTGCGCGAATCCAGACCGGTCATTTTGATCGCGTCACTAATAAGCCCAGATACACCGACTTCCAAGTCTACGAGATCAACAAAGATGGCTCCGTCCTCCATCTCACAGAAACACGGCTCCCGCAGCCCCCCAAGGAGCCCACTCCTCCGCCACCGGCCGCAGAGGAGAAGCAGGAAGAAGTAAAGCCCGAACCACAGCCCGAGAATGACGACAACAGCGAAGTCCCAGCGCCAACGATCCCCGAGATCTCTCCCGAGGACATCGTCACCCTCACCTCCCTCACAAATGAGGACTTCGCCAAGCAGCTCGTCGCAATGTTCCAGACCATCTCCGCCGACAAGAACGCAAAGGTCGAGCCCGCCACCTCACCCGCAATGGACGACAAGGACCAGCGCTCGCAGCTCCATCAAGCCGTTCGCCGCATCTTCAACTCCGTCATCGACACAACAACCGACCCAACCGGCGCCATCGTCGCCAAGATCTCCCCACCGAGGGGCAAGGGCAGGGGCGTGCGCGGAGGCCCCCAGCAGAAGAAGAAACAGGAGCCCAAGGTCAAGGCCCCCGGCGAGGGCGAGTACCTGCACTTCACGCTCTACAAGGAGAACCGCGACACCATGGAGGCGACGAACCAGATCGCGCGCGCCCTGCGCGTCAAGCCGCAGTCCATCGGCACCGCCGGCACCAAGGACCGCCGCGCCGCGACGACACAGCGCTGCTCTGTCCGCCACGTCCGCGCCGACAACCTCATGCGCGCAAACTCGCGCCTCAAGGGCGTCACCACCGGCGACTACGTCTACGCCACCACGCCCATCCACCTCGGCGCGCACACCGGCAACGAGTTTGTCATCGCCCTCAAGGACTGCGCCGTCGCCGGGTCCCCCGACCTCCCCCACGACGAGCGCCAGTCCAAGATCCAGGCCTCGGTCAAGGCCGCCATGGAGAGCATGCACTCCCGCGGCTGGATCAACTACTTTGGCCACCAGCGCTTCGGGACCCACGCCGTCGGCACGCACGAGGTCGGCCGCATGATCCTCCAGGAAGACTTCGAGTCCGCCATCAACGCCATTATCTCCTACGACGAGGACATCGCCAAGCGCGCCGCCGGGGGCGAGGTCCCCGCCGAGGGCCACCAGCGTGACGACTTCAACCGCCACCACGCCTGCATGCTCTTCCGCCAGGGCGGCTCCGAGGAGGACGCCATGAAGATCCTCCCGCGCCGATTCAACGCCGAGGCCAGCGTCATCCGCCACCTCGGCCGCGCCACCTCCCGCCGGGACTTCATCGGCGCCCTGACGAGCATCACCCGCGGCCTGCGCAGCATGTACCTCCACGCCTACCAGTCCTACGTCTGGAACCACGCCGCCAGCCACCGCTGGCGCCTGTACGGCGACAAGGTCGTCGAGGGCGACCTCGTGTTCGCCGACGCGAAGCCCCAAGCCGACGCGACCGCCGAGGAAGAGGCTGACGACGACACCGCCGACGCCCGCGCGCTGACCGCCGAAGAGGCCGCCTCGGGCCGCTACACCATCCACGACGTGATCCTCCCGTCCCCGGGCCACGCCGTGCTCTACCCGACCAACGCGCTCGGCGACTTCTACAAGACCTTCATGAAGGAGAACGGCGACCTCGACCCGGAGAAGATGATCCGCCGCCACCGCGAGTTCAGCCTGCCGGGCGCCTACCGCAAGCTCACCGCACGCTTCCTCGCGGAGCCCCGCTTTGAGGTGCGCGCCTACACGGACGACAACGAGCAGATGCACCCCACGGACATGGACCGCATCCGCGCCAAGCAGCCGCCCTCATCCAAGAAGCGCGGCCGCACCGATGGGGACGACGAGCAGGCGAACAAGAAGGCCAAGCCCGACGAAGACGCCGAGGTGAAGCTCGACGAGACGATGGAGGATGCTGCAGCTGCTCAGCCCGAGGAGAAGCCCGAGGCCGAAGACAAGCCGGCGCAGGCCCCCGAGACGGATGCGGTGGCAGCCGAGCCGGAACCGGCGGCGGTCCAGAAGACGGCCGTGGTGGTGACGTTCCAGCTCCCCAAGAGCGCTTACGCGACAGTCGCCCTGCGTGAGCTGATGGGCGTCGACGAGTCCGAGGTCATGACAGCCCCTGCAAAGTCATGAAAGAGTGCACTGGAGGAAACGTTTCAAGAGGCCTTTCATCAATTCCACTTTGCATCTAACCGTGCCGTAGACTAGATACCCCTGAAGAGATTTGCTGGGTGAAATAAAATATGTACAACGCCCTAGCCTTTGCAAAAATGACCAGAATCCCCCGTTCCGTGGCCAAGGACAATGTTGAAAAATTCATTTGTGTACTTTTTCTCAGTTGTACCATACTTAACATGCCATCGCTCCAGTGTCATGATAACAATGCCATGCTGACAACCACCCAATACACAACAGTCTGGTGCGAAGATATCCCCGCTCCTCCCGACCGTCTCGGATACCACGACTCGTGTCCAAATAGCCCTGTTCCCTCAAAGGCGGTAGCATCGGCAGTCCTGTGCCGTGCGGTATTTACTAATTGTGAAAAATCTGCCCCTTCTCTTGCTGGTGGATCGTTAGATTTCTAGGTTCGGTGTGATGTTAATTCTTTGTTGTGGCTGCCGTTGACGGCTCGTCTCGCCTCTCTGATTGTTGCGGTCTAACTCAATACGCGTTGCTTTCGTGTGCCTCTGTAGACCAACGAGCAACGCAGTGGTGTAAAGATTCAGACATATCTCCAAATTCGGCCATGAGAGTGCACCGAAACATGTATTGCCGACTTCGTCGCTTCTGAACAAAGCCTACTTGGTCTCCCAGCCCCATACCTGCGCGAGGTATTTGGCCATGTTGACACGCTTCGACCGCATTTCGACCATCCAAGGATGCTCAAGCATTCTCCAAGGGCTTGCTCTCCGGGTGGACTCCTTCTCTAGGCTTCAAGGTGTTAGTCATGATTCAACCGCTTCTCGAGGTATACTCACCAGCACTCGATGAAGTACTTGAAGTTGTCACTCCAAAATATGTTGGCATCCGGCTCGTCCTTGAGCTTGGGGATGGGCTGCCGCACAATGTACGTAAGAAGATCGATAAGGCCGGCGCGAGGCTGCATCTCGGTGCCGTCGGCGGGGAAGGGGAAGCGATGTTGTGCCACCTCCAAGAGGGTGACGCCGGTCGACCAGACATCGGATGTGATGGTGTATGATTGGCCAGTGATTCGCTCCGGGGCCATGTAGTAACTTGTACCGATGAAGGTGTTTGCCTCGCCCTTTGTTCCAAAGTCTCCTGAAACACCGAAATCGCACAGCTTGACGTCTCCGTTCCTGCATAGCAAGATGTTGGAAGGCTTGATATCTCGGTGAATGATGCGCATGCCGTGCAAGTACGTCAGACCGCGCAGGACACCCTCGGAGATCTTGCCGAGCACCTTCTCGCCTGTGCGACCTCCAAGCTTCTTGACCTCCTTGTAGATGCTGTCGAGAGAGCCGCCCTCGCAGAACTCCATGGCAATCGAAATGGTGCCAGTAGTGTTGTCTTCGAAAGCGCCGTAGTACCTGCAAATGTGGTCCGACGCGCACTCCTTGTTGAAACCGAGCTCTCTCACGATCTGCTTCTTAACGTCGGGATCGGGATTCGTGGTGATGATCTGCTAGCGTCAGTTTAGTTCAAGTGGTGTGTCCATATTTACGCACCTTCAGGGCGAAGATGGTCTTGCCGCCTTTCAGCTTGGCTTTTGTGACAGCACCACCGGCACCCTCGCCGAGAGAGTCGAGTTCTTCGATTCTCTTCTCCAAGCTTGCGACCCTCCACCCATCTGCGTCGAGTTCCTCAACATCCAATGTCCTGCCGCGCTCCAGAGACAGCTTGTCAAAGCCCTCCAGACCTTGTAAGCTACCATCTCTTTCCATGCCCACGCCGCCGTCGCTTCTTTCCGAGTATATGGAGCCGACAGCAGACGACGGGTCGGGCGTTCCCCTCGGTGGCGCACCGAAACCATACTGTGAGGCAAACGACAATGCCGAGTACTGAGATCCGGCCGAGGTGGGGTTGCTGGCCCTGCCATCCAGAGGGCCGAAGCTTCCTGACCTAGAGTGGGCCGCGCTGCTCTCGCTGCCACCGCTGGCTGACTGACCCACGCCGACTGGCCTTTGGGGCTGCTCATAGGGGGTTGTCTGGCTGCCCATGGGTGTTGCAAGGTGAAGGGTCGGTAGAGGAGGTCGAGAATTTACGGGTTGGGGCGCAGTGCCGCCGACGGGCTTTGCATTTGGCGAAGGTGGGATCGCAAGACCGAGTCTCGGTGTGCGGGCGCCGCCGCCGGGCCTCGATCCGGGGATGGCAGGACGAAGAAGAGGAACGGGAGAGTTCATCATGGGGACGGATCCGGGTGTGGAGAGGGGAGAAGGGATTGGAGCCTGCGTGGTGTCAGTCAGCGTGCGTGTTGAGGGCCGGTGAAGTGGATGCTGGCGAGAAGCTTACCTGCTGAGGAGGGTCCGTAGTCTGCGGTTGTGAAGAAGAGTTTTGGTCGGCCATTACGGCGATGTGATGTTGGGGCGGCCAGAAGGTAGTTGTTGAAGCTGGGGAGGGTTATACACAAGAGGATTCCACAAAGTCGCAAAAGGGCCGAAGCCAAGCAAACCAACGACGTAGTTGAATGTAGGTCGAAGTGTGGTGGCTGCGGTACAGGGCACGGGCGGAAAGACGAGAGCTAAGGTAGCGTGCTCGAGGGATTGTGGGAGGAAAAGCTGACGTAGCAGTTGGGGCTAGACAATGGGATTCGCGGACGGGTGGTTCCTCTGGCTCAGGGCAGAATGCGTTAGTACCCGTCGAGGTCGGCCGTCTAGGCGGTTTCGTGAATATGGGTGTCGGAGCCAGTGGAAGACGGGAAACATGCAAGGAAGAAACGACGACGACTTTGACGACCAAAAGGGCGATACGATAAGCAGCGTGCGTTCCCCGCTAGGTGTCGTCTCGGGACGGATCAAGGCTGAAATGGAGGTAGGTCTCGGTACCTGCCCACCGTAATAATGGTCGAGGTCGGAAATCGGAACGGACAGTGTTGGAGCTGGCCTGGAAGGTGGTGAGAGGGTGGAAGAAATGCAGTCGGCCGTGGATGCGTACGCGGTTTCTATGGTCTTCAGGCCCGACGTCTGGTATTGGGACCGGGGTCTGGAAGAGGGGGTTTCTTTTCCTTGGAGGGACGTGGTGAGGGACCAGCAGCAAGCAGGCCGAAGCAGGACGACAGGGACCGACCGACGGGGAGGAGGGGAGGGGGGACCAGACCAGACTCCAGAGGGACCCGACGAGTTGTGGCGAGACCAAGGTCCAAGGTCCAAGGTCGCAGTCTTTGGGAGCGCCTGAGAGTGGGATTCAAGTGGGTGAAAAAAGGCGGGGAGCGGGCGGGACGAGGGACGAGGGACGAGGGACTTGAGCTTGGGCGCTAATTCCAAGGCCAAGTTCCAATCGACGACACCAGTCAGCAGGAAGCCTGCCTGAGATGACAATGCCCTGCTGCGGTGGTGAATGCTGAATGCTGCACCGCGCGCAACACAACACTACACAACACACGTAATTGCCCAAGGAAGGTGTACCTTAATCATCCTTGGGTATTCATCCCATCTGCACCTACGTCCGTCATGCTCTAGCTGCTAGTACAGAGTTCGAGCATCCCGTTGGGGCCTTCCATCACCCTGCCAGGGGCTCTTCTTCCATTGCCTTTATTGCGCCTTACATCAATACCTTAAGGTACCTACCTACCTTACCCAGGTTCAGGTCACTTGGGCTGTACCTGCCGTCGCCTCGAGAGCACGAGCCCAAAGTCAACCGGCACCAGAGCGACGAGTCAATGGATGAAGCTTGGAATCTGAAGAGGACCGCGCTTGGTCATTGAATTTTCTTGTCTCTTTTTCTCTCCAACGTGTGCCATACGGGACGATTACGCGCGCCACATTACGGAGTCCTTTGCGTTGAGTCGTCTGAGGTTTTTCCATTCCCACCTTGGTATTTTCAGGAACGGCATCGGCCTTGAAGCATGGACCGAAATCGTCGTGCTGGTCCAAGAGGACGACATATGAGACCTGGACGGGACAGCCTGACCTGACGAGCCAACAGGAGCAGGTCTACCGGAAACAATCCACCCACGGATATGTCTATACGCATAACGTGCTGCCGGGAGAGAACAGCAGCTCTGCGGCGGAAAAACGAAAATGAGACAACAAAAGCAATGCCGCTGTTCCGACTCAAGTCAACAGCCATCCAGTACATTGACTTTCCTTGCCTCAAATTCTCGCCTCGAGACGCGTCAGGTACCTGATGATCGAAACCACCGCAACGCAGCCACCTCGCCAACAAAGCCTAGTGTCATGTTCACTCATCGCCTGTGTGAGTCGCCCATTTCATCCAAGGCTGGCTCTGGGTGCACAGTGACCCCGAGTCTGGCCAGTAACACGCAGCTCTCGGGCGACGAGATTTGGGAGGGCACTTGCGATGCATCAACCAGCATGGGGGCGTGAGAGAGACGACAGGGGTTGTCCTGCGGTTGGTGGTGTGTCGTCTGTGTCTTGGGCTGCCATTCGATGCCCTGCCCTGCACCCAGAGCTCGCTGCTTGTGCCCTCGAGCCTGCCTCCCATGTCGCTGACGACTGTCGTCCGTCGTCAAGCAGACTTGAGCTGCTGCTCCTTTGCGTCCTGCATCCTGCATCCCGCCCTGGCTCTCGCCTGTGTCTGCTGCACCAAGCGGGGGGCGCCCCCGATGCATCGAGACTCTTTAGTCGAAGCAGAGGCCATGGTGTGTCGATCGACAGAACAATATGGATATCCCGCCTCTTCAATCAAAGCAGACGTCGTCGGACGATGGCTTTACCCTCTTGAGCATTGTGAGCTGGATTGGCTATCAGGCCCCTCCTCGCCGCCCCTCGATAATTAGCCAGACAAATTGTTGGCAGCCAGCCATCAATCACAATCACTCCCGTCACACTCTCACACGACGCAGTCTGTCGCCTGGCTCGCGCATGCACTAATTACCAACCGGGAAACCTTTTGACTACTGCACAGTGCCTGCCTGCTTGCTACCGATAAACCAAGACGGGATTGGGGTCCAAATTAATGCGGGCTTTCGGCAGCCAATCTCCATCCACAGAATTGCCATTGTGGTCCAGAGCGTGTCGATGAAACTCGCATAAGCCAGTTGACAACGTCGTTTTGTCTGGAAAATGGGGCATCTCCGGCGGCGGTAGACGAGGTGAGCGGACTGAGAGAGAGACACAAACGGCGTGGACATGAAGGGAGGGACGGCAAGGAGAAGGGGACAGGATGGGGCACCACACGGAGCTCCCTCGGCACCTGTGTTGGCAAGCCTGCCACCCTCCGTGTTCTTGCACTGGCTGCTGCCGTGTTTCCATTCCAAATCATTCAGGAATTGTGACTGCCATTGCGACCCAACACTACAGACCATCGGCACAGCAATCCATCCTTCTGGGCAGGTTCCAGTAAGCTGATTGCAGAGAGTCATAGACGCGACCGATGGAGGATGCAGACCGTCTGCAGCACCACCGCGCCAACATCCTCTCCACCGGTCCTGCGGCACGAATAGGAGGGGGCCCCGAGATGGAGGGGGAGCCAGATACGGACGGGAGGGACAAGGAATCCTTTGGGGTCCGAAACACCACAAATTTTTATCGTCTTCTCTTTTTTTTTGTATCTGCCTTTTTTCTTACCCAACGCGGCCAACACGGTAGGCGGTGGCGGCGTGTCTGAGGTGTTTGGACGTCGCGCAACTCATTCTCCTCACCGCATCGCAGCTGGATCCCGACAACCTTCGGACGAAGGCCCGATTTTATGAAGCCCTGTCCAGGACACGTACGTGGTGCACCGCTGTTCGGCGATCAAGCTGCACAGGTTGCCTGGTTCGGGGATTTGCCGATGCCTGAATCTGAATCTCCGTTCCTTGAGTTGTCTGCCTTACCACACGGCTTCGCAGTCCGTCTTGGGTGATGGCAAGGCGTTGCCGCGGCCGTCACATCACATCATCCATCTGTCGAATCCGCTGCACCGGGACCCAGATGAGAGCTCAAACTCACCGACAGTCAGACGGTACACCAAGGTGCACTCGCTTGATACGAGAAACGACAATGTTCCTCGAGATTCCCTATTGGACAAGCGCTTACACGGTTTGGGGCAGCAGTAGGTGCGCCCCGAGACGTCAGTGATCGACACCCGATTCCTTTCTGCTTTACATGCCTCGTCAATCCTCTCCACCAGCATCCCACACACACACACACACACACACGCACCTAAGGCACTGCCGCATAGGGTACGTGCCGCACTCTCACCTGGCTTCAAAGACGCCAATGCGATCATGGGCGCGGCGGCGGCGGCCGAGTCGTCCATGTCCGAGGCTCATGCTATGCACGGGGTCTGGGGGCATAAGCACACAGCGTCCAGGAACCGGTACCTGGAGTCTGCCAAGCACAAAGGGCGGAAAATGAAGTCGAGCTGGCGGCATCCCTGGACGGGAAGCAACGCTATGCTGTCATCAGCCTCAGCCCTGGGGCTGCCAGCAAAGTATTTGTGCCTGGCCGTCCAACATTCGTAGGTAGCCTGCCGGCTCACACATGACGCCCAAAGGACTGCACCGCATTGTGGAAAGGTCTTGCCTCGACTCATCATGTCAGGTCGATCCATGCGGCGCCGTCGCGTAGCGCACAGGTTGCAACCCGGGGGGCCAGAGGCATTGCAGCTCCAGATGAAATCTGCAACCAACAGATGACAGTCGCTCGTCGCTGCAAACCTACCCTCTGAGGTGGGCGTCTGAGTGGTCGAAGGCTTCGTTGCAACGCTTTTGGCGCCCTGTGAATGGCTGGTGATCACTTCTCATCTGGCTTCAGTGGCTCGTTTCCCCAAGCGCGCGTCTACCCGGTCAATGCGGGGCAGTTGCTGGCTTGCCATTGGGTTCTTCCACGCTAAGCCCCTGCATCACCCCGCCTGCCCGCCCAATCCCGGCAGCTGGCAACGTTCTGAATCCGCCCAAGCTTTTTGGCTTTGGCTCCGTCAGTCCAGAAATTTCGGAGGGACCCTGAAGGAAAATTCTCATATGCTGGTGCAGCGCCGCCGTCCACCCGTCACCACCGTCCACCGCGAACAAGCTGCATAACGTCTCAGGTTGCAGTCGAAGCCGACATATTCTGTGATTAATCACCTCAAATGCCGTCTTCCGCAGCTCCCCGACGGCCGGGCCCCGCGGCCGACGACGAGGATCCGGCTTCCTCGTCCGCCAACTCCTCCGGCGCCGAATCCGAGTCCGACTACCTAGACAGCCCCGGCTCCCGCAAGAGACGGAGGACCGAGCCGCCAGCTGCCGAAATCATCGAGGAAGACGACGATGACGACGAGGAGGAGCTCAAGGCTGTTGTCTCTACCATCCAGGCCCCCTCGCGATTCAAGCGCGCCGCCGTCCCCGAGCAAGCACCAAAGACCGTCCTTCCCGCGCCGTCGCAAAACGCAATCACTGCGCCGACAGACCCCAACACATCATTCTCGTCCCTCAACGTGCGCCCATGGCTGGTCCAGTCGCTGGCCAACATGGCCATCAAGCGGCCGACAGGCATTCAGAAGGGCTGTATACCAGAGATCTTGAAGGGCAGGGACTGTATCGGTGGCAGCAGGACAGGTTCCGGTAAAACGGTCGCGTTCGCGGTGCCTATCCTCCAGAAATGGGCAGAGGATCCCACAGCCATCTTCGCCGTCGTCCTGACGCCGACGCGCGAGCTTGCGCTGCAGATCTTTGAGCAGTTCAAGGCCATCTCTGCGCCGCAGAGCTTGAAGGCCATCCTCATCACGGGTGGTTCAGACATGCGCCCTCAGGCGATTGCTCTGGCGCAGCGACCCCACGTCGTCATCGCGACCCCCGGCCGTCTCGCCGACCACATCAGGACATCGGGAGAGGACACCATCTGCGGTCTGCGGCGCGTCAAGTACGTCGTGCTCGACGAAGCGGACCGCCTCCTCGACGCCACCGGCCCCGGCAGCATGATCCCCGACGTCGAGGAGTGCCTGTCCGTCCTGCCGCCCTCGTCGCAGCGCCAGACCCTCCTCTTCACCGCCACCATCACCCCCGAAGTCCGCGCCTTGAAGGACATGCCCATCAAGCCCGGCAAGCAGCCCGTCTTCGTCTGCGAGGTCGACACCCAGTCCCTCGCCATCCCCGCGACCCTCTCGCAGATGCACCTGCAGGTCCCCGTCACCCACCGCGAGCACTACCTGCACACCTTCCTCCTCACGGACGGCAACGCCGACAAGTCCATCATCATCTTCTGCAACCGCACCTCCACGGCCGACTACCTCCACCACCTCCTCCGCCTGCTCGAGCACCGCGTGACGTCGCTGCACTCCGGCCTGCCCCAGCGCCAGCGCGTCGACAACCTCGGCCGCTTCCGCGCCGCCGCCGCGCGCATCCTCGTCGCCACCGACGTCGCCTCCCGCGGTCTCGACATCCCGGAGGTCGCGCTCGTCATCAACTACGATATCCCCCGCAACCCGGACGACTACATCCACCGCGTCGGTCGTACGGCGCGTGCGGGCCGCAAGGGCGAGGCCGTCACCTTCGTCGGCCAGCGCGACGTCGAGCTGGTGCTGGCGATCGAGGGCCGCGTCGGGCGGCAGATGGAGGCGTGGAAGGAGGAGGGCGTCAACCTGGAGACCCGCGTGCTGCGCGACGCGCTCAAGGTTGTGAGCGAGAAGAAGCGGGAGGCGTTGTTGGAGATGGAGGAGGGGAGGGAGGTGGGCGGAAAGAGGAAGAGGGCGAAGCAGAAGCTCAGGGCGTAGGTTTGCCCTTGGAATGTGTGATGTTTTGCGAAATGGGAATACATGGAATAGACAAAATAATACCCGAGATTTTGAGACTGATGAGCATTTGGCGGAGATGTATGTGATCTAATCGATCTGATTGTGCGTGAAACATAAGTCATGGATGTACCACTGGGCAGACACGGTGAAGTGAGTATGTGGCATCATGGCTGTACCTTTAAGGAGACCTCTTCACCTGGGACGCGTACGTAGTATTGCAACGTGTCGGAATCATAGTCTTCGCGATGGTTATCCTTACACAATTGTGAGTGTGAGAAGCAGATATAGGCTCACCCGCGTGTCGTGGTCGAATATAGCTTCTCAAGTACCCAGCTCCATCGTCGTCTATCATCCTCGTCGGATGATTCCTGCGTTAAAGGAGAACTGTAGGAAAGTCATTTGGCTTCGCAGTTTGCTTCACATCCTTTATTTTGGACAGAAATATAATCATAATGTGCCAAAACCCAATTTTATTATAGGCAAGGAGCACACGCAGTACATTCCTGTTTGAAAAGAAAAGAGTCATGAAAGGGGACATGTTAATAGTATTTTACCATTCATCGTGAGGTCTCGTTTAGATATCATAATAGCGATTGAGGCAATAGGGTCATGCGTGCCGTCTGGAGTATTCATAGCCAGAGCCTCTTCTTCAACGAACAGATAATTCCTGCCTCCGCTAATACCAGTTGAATCTTCAGGCGCTGTACTTGGATGCTCTCCGCGTGATCGCCATGGTAGGGCTGGTTCCGTGGTCTGTGTGTCAATTGCTCACGAAACTGAGGTCAACGTTTGGCTCTGTTGCATAAGGGGTTTACAAACAAGCCTCAGTCGGTCATTTCCATCCTCGACTTCTACCTACTTTGTATTGGCTTATGAATAAGAACAAGATGACGTCTGACAATGTGTTTTCAACATGGGTGGTTGATCCAAAGATCCATCGTGGAGTTATGCTTTGTAGCTCATGGCACCAGGTCTCACGTCCTTCGAAAGCTCCTACCACCATTCTGTGTTATGGTGTTTTCCTCTGCTTCTTCGTCGAGGCTGTTGAAATTTGTGTTTGGACACTTTTCCTCGTCAAGTGAAGCCAGGACATACGCTCTCCGACAATGGACATCGCGATGGACTGGGCATCATTAGAAGTTGCACCGACAATGGACCGGAACTCACAGAGAGGAGCCGATGATTGAGGTTTTTCAACTAACATTCGAACTTCGTTCTGGATCAGGAGAACACGAGGTCGTCTCCCTACCAATTGCGGGTCCTCAATGCCATGTCTTCACGAGGGCGAAGGAACCTGTTACAAAAGAGCTGGATAGCCCAATATCTGAGTCGTCAGAAACGAGCAATAGCAGTTCTTCATTGACGAAAGCGGGACACTCTATGAAGTTGGCGAAGGGGGAGAAACGCAGGTGTCGTATTCGTATTGGAGGAAGAGCTTCTATCAAACTTTCCCAAGTTCTGACGGCGTCTGTTGCTTTCTTCCGAGTGGGTGATAACGAATAAGACGGGGACGATGACCTGCCTGAGTTGTCTCGGCTTCGATGACTCATGGGAGTCAACTCAAACACCATACTATCCAGGTGCCGGAATGCTGCTGTGACCTTTATCAAGTGTACAGAGAGAAGACATAAAGCTCACATTGCCCCCGAGGTCGCTGAACTCTGACCACGGAGATCGCTTCGACATCGCCACCAGCGCAAAGAGGTTGCAGTTGGATCATATATAAATGAACCAGAAAGACAGCTGACGGACTGCATTTTCTCTTCCTTATTTCAACAACCTACACATCCTTCGACGTCGTCAACGCAAAATCAAATCACACATTGCATTATATTTCCTACATCACAGCTCTTACACAACAGCAAGATATTCACCATGACCCAAATCAATATCAGCAACAAGCATACCAACTTGGCAATGCCCAGCGACCATCAAGGTCCGCCGGCACGCCCATCCTTCGCGGGCAAACGCCCGTATATCAGGCTATTCCACCTCAGGCCAAAGATAATGTATCTTATCTCTGCAGCCATCATCATCCCTTTGGTTGTCAACAGCCTCTTTGACAGCCAGATCCTCCTTGCACCAACCAACGGCCTCGTCTCGATCCCCTTCGCCCTTCTCAGTCTCTTGACAAGCATCATTGCTTCTGCCATTTTAGAAACTGATACAAACTTTCCACCGGATAGAAGAGGCCCTTCGGTGTTGGAAGCCCTTATCTTGATGGTTTGGCCCGTGGCACCAGCCACCTACTTCGTCAAACTGGTTGATGCAGGTAGTTCTCGTTTGGGCGACGTCCTTGGGATGACCATCTTATTACATGAATGCATGACCGCTCTGATGTGGATTACTATGCTCGCTTACGGATGCCTGCCACCTTGCCTTCGGAGGCAGATGAGGAGAGCTTTCAGGGAGGCACTTATGAAAGCAGCTAGGAAGGCAGCTCGGGAGATACCTCTGGAGGCAGCTGAAATTACATCTGCAGACGCGTTTCTGCTGCATACAAATGCTGCCCCGGACGATGAAAAGTTTTTCTACTAAGACGTTGAACATAACAAGCCTCCGCCAGCTTGTGTCAACGTGTGAATGTAGACGAATGGCATCACGCGATCATAGGATGTGCATTCTCTCGGGAGTAGAACGGCATGATAGAAAGTTTTAGCAGCAATTAACGCAGTGTCTAGTTGAAAGTTCTTTGCTGATTATCCCTTATTTAATATGTTTTTTCCTTTTTTGACTTCCAGATGAAAAGGGCTATATAGTGCGGCATCTCTAAGCTAAGCTCCACCCGTAGAGTATAAGACCATCCAGGACGTACACCCGTGTAAGCCAGACCATTAGTACCAATAGACGGAGACTACGGAGACACAAACACCGTGAACGTTATTCTTTGGTCAGATAGGTATTGCCCAGGTATGCGAGACTGTCTTGCAGCACTGACCCTGACGATGGCAACCCTTGCGTTCTTTCCACGTCACAGGAGTCAAGCATGATGAGCGCACGGGAATAGTAGTGATATGCCTAACGTTCCTGAGATCGCGTGTTTCTCTTCCCGCCGTTGTGACTCTTGCCTCCTAACTTACAGCCTCACACCTTTTGCGACTACATCATGCCGTACTTTCAGTTAGAACAGGACTAAACAAGTCAAAGACCTTGTCGCATTAGTCTGTAGTCCCCTGACATCAATCTGTGCTGGGACTAGGCGCTTCGGAGGCAGGCTGACAGAAGCAGCTGTGCAGCTTGATGATTTGCTAAAAGAAGATGATTGCTACCATGATGGCATGGCCTACAAGTGGAAGAAACGGAGATACACCAGCAGCGTTGAGAGGCGTCCGCTACTCGGATTCGTTCAGCATTAGTATTCAAAAGACATCACTGGCGCGCTAAACACCCCTCGTATCCCACATTGCCGCCGTTCTTTGTTCCAAGAATAACATGGCTAACATACCACTTGCTCATTAAGCGCTCTGCCGATGTCATGCCTGTGCTGAACACTCAGGTTCACTCCGCCCGACTCCCAAACTGGGAGACACACACACACACGTTACATTCGTATTATTGCATCTTTTTTCGGCTCAGGGACTTTGGGTCAACACCGGCATGGCGCATCTGCATTCCAGCCCAATATGCCATTTCAGACAGACACCCCCAGACTAACACACATGCAGATGAATATCTTCGGTAGCACGCCAACTCAATGATTCACCTTAACCGAACGGTCGTCATTTGTGGTTCCGGAGATTTGGTACCAAGACACGGGGCTAGCTTCCAACCGCGATGAAGAAACACGCACTCGGCCGCAGTGAGACCAGGCACCCGGGTCAGCCTCAACCACCTACCCCCAACGATCTACAATCACAGATCGAGCTAGACTCAGACAGCAACACTTGCGATGGCATCTTGTTTACATGCAACCCGCGAAAAGGAACTCCAGGACAACATCCCTCCCTTTTGTTTACTTTTCCCCTATTCAACCCTCAGCTCATCAATATTGTAGCACAGAGAAGTCCAAGCGCAAGACCCGAGCCGGGGGGCCGCATCAATTGTCTCACCGCGGAAACGCCACCGGACAAGGCCCTGGGACCTGATCCCAGGTTTCCGGCGCCGGGGGGGCGGGAGGCGTGTTCCCCGACCAATCCGCTCTCACGGACATCGCAGAAGAGCTGAGGTCAGACAAGTCGGATCTCCCTCCCTCCCCAGCCAGCCTGGTCCCCGGGGAAAGGGGAGAGCTCTCGTGCGGTACACGTAGCGGGACAGGCACAAAAATAAAGAAAAGCGAGACGTGATGCGGCGGACGAAGCAATCTGTTTTTGGATAGCCTCAGCTAGACAGCTTCAGCACACAGCTCGTGTGGAGCAGGCAAGGCGTGGTTCGTGGCTTGGTCCAGACCTCTTTCAGGAGTTGAAACGTCCTTCAGACGAGTCAAAACCAGGATATCTCTCGCTATCTGATCGGCCCTGACGTGACGGGAGTGCTTGATCGCCCAGCCAAGCGCACACATCACCCGAGGGGACCCGCGCCGCTGAAGGCTCCCGCATTTCCGGGTGTCGCCAAAGAAAGAGACAGACCAGCCAGACCGGGCCCTTATCCGGGTTTCGGAGCCCAGCCCCGGTGCCGCTCCCCGACGCTCGACCGCCACGGCGCCGAGAGAACGCCATCCCATGCTCGCGTTTGTCATCAATGCCTTCTTTCCAGGCACGAGTCCCATGTTCTTTCACAGTCTCGCAGATATCGACACACCCTTTCGTGGGGCCCTTCAGCCTCCACGTGGGTGTACCTAGCGCAGCGTAGCGAAGAGGAGGAAAAAATCTACTATGGTGTGATGGGTAAGTAAAACCCGTGGAGCAAGTATCGCGGGGACTTGCGGCCCACTCGAGGCTCTGGATTAACTGCTGAATGGCTGTGTGAGCGATGTACCGGCCCTGGTTTGCCTGACCCGCAGAGACCTGACAGTGTGTTTTTACTTTGGCCTGGTACCGCAGTAGACCCAAGCCCACAAAAGCCCAGTGAAAATCGCGAACCGACCAGAAAGATACGGAGGAAACCAGCAAGAATGAGAAAAACTAGCATAAAATTTTCATCACGATATCCACCGCGATGGATCCCCACGGCGCCTTACCGACGCGAACCGGGCCTCTGTAAGTGTGACTGTGTGTGTGAGTCTGCTGACGTCAAAAAAGGGAAATGCCTGCAAAAAAAAGTTTTCCAAAGAGGAAAAGAAAATCTCCACATGGTGTTGGTTGAGTTTTTTAGTTGCCCAATCCAGAGTCCAGGACCTAAGTGTTCGCGGCTTCGCGGTTCGAATACTCCACCGTTCGAGAGCCTGAAGAGTTCGTTCTCGCAACCCCTCCGGTACGCGGAATAGTACAGAGAATTTCTCTTCGCAAGGATGGTGGATGACCGGACACCCAGCACATCCATTGACCGCAGACCTTGCACCACGCGACACACGCACAGAAGCCACACAATTCCGCGCATCCACTTCCAGGAACGCCAGACAGGAATCGCGCAAGCCCCTGATTTACGCTAGAAGCACGCTAGAAGACCACATTTTCTACGCTAGAAGCTGTGCACGGTCCAGAAAAGCGGAGATCAGCCCAAATGGAAGGACGCTAGAAGGGCGGGAGAAGGGCAGGGGTCTTGCTGTTTTGAAGCCATCTTGCGACAATCCTCAAATCAAACACGCAAAATTGGCATGCCTATGAGAAACTTGGCAGCGCACCTCTCTCTCTGACGGGGGAGAGACCTTGCATTCTCTTCCTGCGGGTGATCCAGATACGCGGTGTCTCGCATACATATTCGGCGCCGCTGATGACGACCAGCGGAGACCGGCCATGAGGTCCTTCATAGGACCGCAGACACCGAACATGTACGGGGCGCCTCCATCACGCCCTCTCGAACGATGCCAATCTAAAGCGATTCCCGCTGCACTGTGGCTTGTGTGGGGGGAGGAGAGATTTCAGGGCGTGTTCGGACGAGACCGATGCAAAATCCGGCGACATTCCGACGCCTCAAATTCCACACGCCGCCCCGTTCGTTCACATTTCCCGTTGCGCATACGAGCTGTGCCGCCAGCACCCAATGCAGCAGAGAAGCAATGCATACCATTTCATATACAGTCATCGGGGAAGCTGGCGCAAGTAGCCAATAAGCGCCGTGGCTGCATTTCTTTTCGGTGGTACACATACCAAGCCTTCGCAGCGCAGGCCACGAGCGGTGAGGATAACACGCAGCTGGGGTTGCACCGCCTCAGTCTCCTGATAGGGCGCTGATGCGAGGAGCGAATCATCGTGAGGGCGCGATGCAGTCAGCATACCGACCTACCCCAAAGAGCGGGAAAGAAGATTTGCACAGCAAAAATGGTCGTTGGCTCGCGAGTCGCGGGAACAGCCCTATCTGTGTAACCTGCATCATCGTCGTCGGCGAGTTGCTACGTTCCATTGTGCCCTTGGTATGTCGACGGGTAGTAGGTGTGCTGTGCTGACCCCTGGCTCTGCCATGTAAGAAGCTTACCAATGACTCTGCATCGGTCATTGTCGCGCTCCCCATTTGCGCACTTGGCTTGGGGGATCTGTAAGCTCCGTCGGCGTCTCTCATTTCTCATCAGTCAACAGCAATTGGTGTGTCCACCGAGGCCCGCTCGCAGGGCTGCAGGGTCTTTCTGTCCTCGCATTCCATCGCGCGTCGGCCATGTCCATAGGCTGACCGTGAGGCACCCTCCCACCAGACCAACAAGACTCGATGAGACGCCGTCTGAACCCTCAATCGGCTTCTCGCGTCATCAGTCCCGAGGGAGCGCGGAAATAAGATGGTGATGGTCGCACAGGCAAGCGCTCGCGGGGAGAGAAGCATGGAGCAGCTGTCAGGACCGCGGGATTGGGAATTCAGCAGCGCGGTCCCCACTCCAGCAAAGAAGAGAAGCTTTTAGCCTTTCGGCAACAGTCTGCTATGACGCGAGCGCGACGATGTCTGGACTTTTGCAGTGATGAGTAATTTTGCGCTGATCTCTTGCGCTCATGAAAGAAGTTCTCTCTCTCCGACCCGCCGACCGTCCGTCGGGACCGCGGTGTCAAGAGTGAACCGTGCGGGAAGCTCGGCAGGGTGGGGACGAGGGGTGTGAGAGAGCCTGCGAGGGGTGGTTTCTGGGTGACTTGCAGGCCGCAAGAGAAAGATGCCGAACTCCTCCCCCAAGCCCGGGTCATCATCGACAGGAACTTTCGGACGGCATGGGGCCAGCTCGTGAGCCCTGTCCACGAGCCAAAGATGGGCGCGGGAAAGGGTCCAACAAGTTAGCACGGGTCCTGTGCTGTCATCCCGCGAGGGTTTTCAGGAACCATCGCTGGCGTTGCTCCGTATTGCGCTGTAAACCGTAAACCCGCGATCCGTAGCCATCGTGGAGTGCGGGATACGTTGTTGGCGGCGGCGGCGGCAGAGCCCGGGACCCCGAGTGGGCAGCCCCCAATTTCCGCAACTTGGGGAGCCAAATCGAAGGCGGTCACGCGTGAACCGACGGTCTAATCCACCAGCCCGGCCGCTCCAAGTAGCGACCGCTTCCCACTGCTGCCATCGTGGCTTGGGTCCTGTCCTCCCCTCTCGCGAGAGACGGCTGCACGGTGGTTTTTCTTCTGGAAGGGGGACACAGCAGCTGGTTCAATTGGCTGGACCGAAGTCGCGGTGAACGCGAAAGGGGTTTACGAAGTATTGGCACGCTGTGTCGCGGCCACCATGCAAGCCACCTGTTCTGATGCCGTGGATTCGTACGTGGCCGTCCACGCGAATGCGCAGCAGAAGAGCATCAGTCCCATTGACTGAAAAGCCGTCGTCCTCGCGACTGGCTGGTCTGGCTGCAGGTCGCATGCGACAGCGCGCCAGATTGGGCTTGGAGGGGAAACGGAATTTGGATGTGGCTTGACCCCTGCCAAAAGTCTGGCAGATGACTGATGAGTGATGAGCAATCCTGCTTCAGGATGAGTGTTTTTTTTGAGTTTCCTCCCTTTGCTCCGTGCCCCCGAGTGCGGTGCCGCTGGTCTCCGACAACCCCACGCCCAGAGCAATCTCGGAGAGTAAACTTGCGAGAGAGGCTTTCTTTCGGCATGGGCAAAGTGGGAGACGGCCCCCCATCTGGCTTTTTGTCATCACTTGACAGCTCCCGTGCGGAGCCAGGGTCCTCTTGCTTTTCGTCGGTATCCAGGGAGACGGGACAAGTCGGCGGACTGATACGGCAGTATGACTGTTGTCGATGCTCAATCTGACGGCAGCCCGTGCGAAACATTGGATCAATGCTCAAAGAAGCAATTGCGGGTTTCTTCTGCTTCGCAAGGAAGGGCGGAAGAGGAGCGAAGGGCAAGGCGCCTCAAAGTGTAGGCAGACGCGAGGCTCCCCAACGGCGCCGCTGATGCAGCAGCTCCCGTGGATGCTCCGTCGCCCCGGGCAATTGACCAGTCGCGAAAGGCCGGCGTGGGGTACCAAGCAGGCCGACTCAGCACGACTGTGGCTGGTGTTCTAGGCATCACCGTAAAAGAAGGGACACCGCGAGAGCGAGTACGGCGTGTGCGTTACGCAGTAGCCTGTGAATCCCGTAGGCGTTATGCCCAACGCGGAGACCAAATGTACCTCGCCCATTGGCTGCTGCGACGTTGCCCTCAGCCCTATCTCTCTTTCGGCATGCTGTATCTGTACGTACACTCGGCACCCCTGTGCTTCTCTCTGTAATTACTGCTCGGGGCCACTCGTAAATCCGTACAGATGTGCTTCGTGTTCCTCGCAAGGCGCTGTGATTGGTGCGTGTCCGACAAAGCCAGTCAGCTGGTTAGATGGCCCCCAGTCTCAGGCTCGCACTCGCAGCCAGGTGAACGGAGCCGACGGGCGGGCTGTGCTGGTGCTGATGCTGATGCTGTGCTGTGCTGTTCCGCCCAGCGCTGCCAGCCAGAGTATTATCCATATTGGTGCAATGATTGATGATCGCGGTGCCCTTCGCGGCCCTCGGCGCCGTGCATGAGGCCCAGCGACCGACGGGGGTACGGATAGGTGCCCAGGTTGAGGTAGCAACCGCACTCGGTCTGCTCGTTTAGTCCTTTGGACACAATTAGGCTTCGAGTGCGGTACTCTGTACCTGCCCTGGGGTAAAGGACTAGGGATAAGGAATTGGTAACTGTGCCAATTGCAGGCCTTGGCCGGGCGATCACGCCCAAACACCACCCCCGGGCCAATATTGAGGCCGTCCCTCTCTCGCTTGTCCGCCTCAGCCTGTCGCAGATGGCAGATGTGTCGAGAGTTACAGTTTCGAAGGGAGATGAGCCACGGCGATTGTGACGGGTGCGCCGAGGTAAGATGTGCGAATGCGCATAACCGCGTAACGGCCGAGGCGTAGGGGTCGTCGTACGTAAGGCACGCCCCTATTTTCACCAGTGATTGAATTCTGTGCAGAGGTTTGTCAGATGAAATTGTGCATTCGAGACTCGAGATGACGCGCTGGATGGGTGACGGGGATTGTGCTGTAGAGGCCGGCATGGGTAATCACTGAGCAGAACAGTCAGTATCCGTACCTGGATGCCAATGGAATCACGGTGGAATCGGTGGTCGGTGCGGAGTTATGCCTATCCCCTGTGTCCAAGGCCTCGGGTCGAGCCCGTGATGGCGGGAAGAGGGATAGCGGCCGGACAGTTTGGACGGTCGACGTTGATGGAACTGATTGATTACAAGCACTGGCTGACAAAACGAGGTGTACAGTAATGGGGATGGTATTCGAAAAAGGTACGTATCCTTTGGCCGAGTGCGTCAGAGAAGACCTGAACTGAGACGGGCTTGACGGGGCAGCCACGTACCTGGCGCCGGACGGCGCTGGTAAGCTGGAAAGTCCGAACCACGACGGCAGACATACCCACGGTGAGATAGGTACCTACGGCAGGTGCTGTGGCAGTAGGTAGGCGAAAGAGCGCTGCGGAGGCTCGGCAAGCGCCTCGGGCTTCTGATGACAAAAGCCGCCCAAACTCCAAAGTCCACAAGCCCACACCTTTCCGCTGCAAGTGTGTGAGTCCTCAGCCTAAGCCTCTCCACCCGTCCACCCATCCTCACACCCCCGTGGTCATCACCCCCCCTGCACCTGCACCTGCCACACACTCTCGACAACACACCCCTCCCCTTGTCACCGCTTCCTCACACTCTTTTCTTCTCTCCGAGCCCGACAGTCCAGCGAAGCGGTCGAGGGAGTTAAAAGAAATCTGTTTCCCACCACGATCTACTATGTAGATTCCCACCTTCCAGTCCACCAGCTCCAGCTTCACAATCAACAGCCTCAGATCTCCAAAACAAGGAAGCATCCACCTAACCCAACAAGCTTCAAACATATAAACACATCTCATCCCCATATTGGATATCCCAAGCTGTCTCTTCGCCTTACCTCATCAACCACTCCCGAGTCCAACCCGAGAAAAGCCCCTTGGAGAAGATTATCAAAGCTTCACACACCGGCAACACTAGCCTAGGCACCCCTGCACCACAGCAACCCCCGATCTCGCTTTGAGTCATACCAGCCAAAATCGCGACATCAGTCACCGTCGGTGCAAAGTCACACAAAATGTCCACAACAACCACCCGTCCCCATACTCACTCTTCCTCCTCACCTCTGCACATCACCGCCCTCAAGAAGAAGATGAGCATTACTCAGACCTACTACCTTGCCCACAAGGCCCGGGCCAAGCTCTCATCTGAGGCTGCCCGCGCCGACCACGACCTCCGCCTCCTCGTTGGCCACGCCAACCTTCTCGACTCCCTGATGCTTGAGCTTGCCGATGCCGAGCGTGAACAGGAGAGCTGGTTCAACCAGTCCGTCCGCGGAGCCACCAAGAGCGAGGAGCGCCACGTGCAATGGGCCGACACCGTCGTCGAGGATCCCGAGAATGACTGGGACGCCTCCGACTCGGATGACTCCTCAGACTCTTCCGACGACGACTACGACGAGGAGGACGACATCGAGATGGCCGACACCGTCTCCCTCCGCCGCATGCCCTCCGGCCCCGCTTCCCCGAGAACAACAACCGTTTCCGTCTCCGAGGACTACGACATGGAGGAGGACGACCTCGAGGAGGACTACGCACAGCTCGAGCTTGTCCGCACACCTTCCCACTCCAGCAGCTCATCACCACCTGAGCTCGAGCACGACTCCGACATCTCAGACGACGAGTCGATGCCCCCATCACCGCCAAACGCAGTGCTCACCTTCTCCGAGAAGGAAGCCAAGGAAGAGATCTCACAACAACAACAAGACGGCGCCTTCTACTCTGAGGGCTACTACCTGCCGCCCAGGAACCCAGCGAGGCTTGTGTCTGCCATCTCAGTGTACTAGAAGTCTACACTCGGGACGTTTTCACTACTTCGACTGTGATTTGATCTCTTCTTTGGTTTTACAGCGAGCGTTTGCATAGCATGGCGTTTTTACATATATCGATACCAAGACCGGCATGGTTCATGATTTTGAACGGGCGGGTTTACAAAAAGACAGCAATGTCCACTCAGAAATTTCCTCTCATCTCTACGGATTTACTACAATACTTTCCTATGTCGGAACCGGGAAGCAAGGCACGAATGGGTTGGTCGGGTGGACCACATACGACCTTGATGGATAATGGATGGCTACTGGAATTACTTCTCTTCGGCTGCCGCTCCCGACTCCCCCGATCTCGGATCGCAGGAGCATCGTGGTTGAGTGGTTCAGCATTGTGTTACAGACAGATAGAACAGAGCCGCTGGGGTTGCAACAGTGCCCATCAGTGAGCAAAATATCCAATTGAAACAGATTTCAATCTGAACCCCCCTTTCCCCTCGTCTTTGCTTTGCACACGTGAAGAGGTCACGATTGCATCATTGCACTTCATTCGCCTCATCTCGGGGGTTGAAACTGGCTGACGAGTCATTCAGGCAGTCCACATGATTCAGCAGGAACGACAATGCGCTGCAGCGCAGCGAGCCAGACAGCGAGAGAGCAAGCGCAGGCAACGGGACGCTTTACCTAAGCAGCAGAGACAAACCAACAGCCACAGCGATCTCGGCAGATCGGCGTCGCTCAACTTCCGTCCTCCCTGCTGCTTACCTCATTCAGCTCTTCCCGCTGTCCGCACTCTGCAGTACTCGACAACCAGACTGTTCAACGAACCGACCGCCCCGACCTTCTATCGACACACCCCTGTCGAGCTCAGCAAGCCGTATTGCGGACGAATCACAAAGGAGCCATGGCATTCGGACTTTGGCGGTGTGTTTTAACTCCCTCCAAAAGTCGGAATTACCAAAGGGCTGCCTGGAGCAAGCGAAAACCCCGACGCCAGTGATTATTCCCGTTGCGGCCGCTTCGGGCAGTCAATCGAAATTGTCATTTACAGGTCGCCGTCAATTACAATGGTACCGCGCAGGGCAAAACGACGAGAATTGCGCCGCTCCCCCGACGGATCTTAGGGATTGAGGCAAACGGCGATGAATCCATTTTGGACCATGGCCTGATTGCTTCGATGGCGACGCAATAGCGGAAACGAGTGCGAACGATGGCGGACGGCAGAAGCAGCGAGAAAAGGCGGCGCAGTCGTGAGTCCTGAGCGATTACGACGATACGACACGAGTCCTACGGCGTGTGCACCCGCGGGATGAATCTAGCGGAGTGCGCGGCCTCGCGAGCAGATGCGAGTGGCCGAGGGGGTGTGTGGCAGAAATCTAGCCCAGCAGCTGGCAGGCTGGCAGGCTTCAGTCAATCAGTCATCACTTTTCAGGACGGACGAATCCCGCCCGAATGGAGTCGGCGAGCCCAAGAAGGGGAAATTTTCGAGGGAGAGACAACCCAACGGAGCTCGTTCGACCTCCTCTCGGGGCCCGTGTTGCCTGCGCTCGGGCCGCCGTACACCACGTGTCGCCTCTCTGGCACACCCCCAAATCTCCATCTCCAGCCCCCATCAACCGCCCCCTGCGACCATCATCCCAGCTGACATAAGGCGCAGCAGAAGCTGTGCAATAGATCTCGCTGAGATTGGAGATTGGAGATTAGGGACTGCTGGAGATGGAAAATGGCACGAGGTTCGCTTGGCTTTCTTATTGCGCGACCCAGGGTCCCGGTCTGGCATCTTACTGTGCCCGGTCGTGGCCCGACGAGATTGGAACTGCCAACCCCCTCGTAGCTCAGCTCACCGATCCTTCAATGCTGACACCAAACGCCAGGCGGACCAAGGTTTGTGTGTGATGAGCCGTTGTCTAATCTTACTGGCAGTTCAACCCGACAAACAGGGCTGAGAAGGAGGGCACGATTGCCGTTGGATAAACCGTCCAACCTTGAGAGCGCAGCGACACAAAAAAACGAGTCCGACTTCGCTCTCGCGCAAACGGCACAAAGTTGATTGAGCCGACCGACGATAGATAACGAAGAGGGGAAAGCAGGACGGATGGAAAATTTGACGATCCAGTGACATTTTCCCGCCCGCCATTCGGCCTTCGCATCCGATGCGACGCAATCAGACACCCCCCGCCTTTCCGTTCGCCAGTCTCGGCAAGCCTAAAAGTGTTGGTTCAGTTGCTCGGCGGGAAGCACTCACGGCACTTTAGCAGACGGCCAGCGACAGGCGACGCTTATTTGTTTCACCTGAGCAGAGCTGGCCCTTCCCGATCGAGTATCCTTTGCCCGCGAGAGAGATTGTCCGGAGAGGAGTCATGACCGATACTTTGCTGCTCGCACGCAATCAACCGAGTCAATCAGGTCTCGGAAGACAAGTTTCCCTGGCGTGCTCAGCTTGCCAGCGTCCAGGCTAGGCTTCTGCGCTATCCCACGCTTTCGATTCATGCCCCGTTCCACGATACCTCCCAAACGCACTTGTTGACCGCCTACCGCTTCACCGTCCACCAGCCCGCCGTTTAAATCTTTTTGCTGCTGCCCTACCGTGGAGCTTCTGGGCTGCGGTTGAGAGAGGGCCTCAACACTGAACCGGGCAACGTAGGGCGGTGAAAGGGGGTCCCTTGCCTGTGCCTGAGCCTAACAAGCATTGGGGTGTGATCTTCTCCCCAGTACTAGCACCAGTACTAGAGATTTAACGGCAAAAGTGACCTCCGACGATACCCTACATCCCTTATATAATTTCAGATTTATAATAGAAGTACTTATTTTACTACTAAGTCAGTATTTTAACTAAATTTAGTAAAGGATATACTTACTACTTTTATAGCTAGGGTTTCTAGCTAGCTAGCTAGCTAGTATACTTTACTAGTTTATATAAACTTTATTTATATTATAGCCTCTTATATATTATAATAAAAACGCTAAATTTATACCTTTTTATAATAATTTTAAGTACTTCTACGCGTAGTTAGTAAGCTAATAAGGGCTTAGATATCTAGGAAAGTATTATTATTACTATACTTATTATAGAAGAGAATTCTAATTTTAATAATAATAAAGTTAAATAGATTAAGCTACTATTTATTAAGCTAGTAAATCTAGAATTAAAGAAGTAAAAGAGAATATCTTAGCTAAATAATAATATTTTTCTATTTATAATTAAAGCTAATAGAGCTAAAAATAAGGGCTTATAGATATATTAGTTAGCTTATTAAATAGTAGTATTTATATAGGATCTTCTATATATTTTTTAGGAGAAGAAGCTAAATATTAATAAGCTATAAGTTTTAAAGTTAGTATAAGTGGAGATTATAAAGAGTTTTAATAATATAAAGGTTTTTAACTATATTATAATATTAAACTACATATATAATAAGTTCTATATTAAGAAGAAGAAGTTTTTTCTATAGGTATAAGTAGTGCTAAAATCTAGTAATATTTTTAATAAAATTATTAGTATAATATATACTAATAAAGATAAAAAAATAGCGTTTTTAGTTAATAACCTAAAGGCGTTCTAAATTTAGAATAGAGGGTTAGATTAGCTTTAGTCCTATTTAGAGATATAGAATAGAGACTTAAGTATTAGTAATAATATATATACTATAAAAGACTTTATATAGGTAAGAGACTCTAATATAGAGAATAATATTAAGAGTAGTAAGAGTAGTTATAAAGAAGAAGTTAATAACTTTACTAAAGAGGAAGATAATATTATTAATAGTATTTTTAGTTTATTTACTTTATTAACTTTATAAAATAACTACTTTATATTAAATATACTATTATATACACTTTTACTTGAACATTTAGTATTATAAATATTACTTCTCTTTTATAATATATTAAGATTATAAAAATATAGTAAAATAATTATAAATACTAAGAACTAAGTATATATAGGCTGTTAACATATAACATTCTTTTATAATAATAATAATAATATAAGAATAATAATAACGCTTAACTTACTTTAATATTCTATAATAAATAAACAAATAACGTTTAAGGTATAAAACCTTATATAAAAATACTCTATTTATTATACTTTATAACTATAATATTGATTATGTAATACGTATATTTATGTAAGCACCTTATGTAATTAGCAGTTTAGTAGGTTACGTTTTAGGTTATCTTTCCCCTCACTTTTCCCTACTAAGGGATGTAACCTGTGAACTATATCAATAGGAAACATCATAATACATCACTTCTCTTATTATTATCTATATAATTAAATGCTCTTTAATGCTTAAGATTATCACTTTTTATCATAATATAAACCTATCTATAACTTTATACTATATAGGCGTATATACTACGCCTCTATATACGCTTATATCTATGCTAATAGGTTATAAGCTTAGCTTAGAAATAACCTCTATTCCTTTTACCTCTTTACTTCTCTCCTACTTACCTATAAAGCCTTACTTTTACTTAAAGGTTATATATACTGAAAATCGATCTTTTAAACGTTTTTCTATCTATACTACCTTTGTAGAACTAGAAATACTAGCTAGACTAGTTATTTAGTTCTATGAGATCTACCTCTTTTAAATCTCTATATTAAACTTTATTTAAATTAACTATACCTCTATTGATCTTTCCTTAAGTAGATAAGCTTTTGCTACTGCTTTATTTGATTTATATCCTTTAGATTATCTCTTTAAATTATCCTCTAGTCTATTACTAATCTAGTTTAAACCTATATTTATAGTATAATAGATTTCCTCTTAACTAATCTACTATATGGGATATATATCTCTTTAGTTAGATAATAGTCTAACTAAAGAAGATTTTGATTAAAGAGAAGGAATAAAAAACTACTTTTTTTACTAGTTAAACTCTAACCTTTTAGGTTTATAACTATTATAACCTTACTATAAGAACCACTATATTATACATATAATAGCTCTTTAGTTAATAATCTTACTGTTATTAATTCTTTATAAGGTTTGTAATTACATACTATATCTTATTAAGGTAATAATAACTGATCTTAAGGTCTAGTTCTCTAAGCTTATTAGCTTAGAGAACTATAAAGTATAGGTTATATATATTAAAGCCCTACTATATAGTAAAGATATTACTATAGACCTTACTAAGCCTATATCTAAAGATAATTCAGATAAAAACTATAAAGCTTTAAGTTATATATAGTTATTCTGTAATAATAGTCCTCTAAGGGTTATAAAAGATAATAAAGATACCTATACTGCTTAGGAACATCTAAAAGCTCTATATAAGCCTATAGGTTTTATAAATGAGTTTTTAACCTGTAAAGAGTTCTTTAATACTTCTTTAGATAACTTTAATTCTATAGAAGAATATATAAATAAAATAAAAGAACTTACAGATAACTTATCTTATAATAAGCTTAAATTACTAGATTAAGTGGTTATAGCTTATATATTTAATAGTTTAAATAAAACTTATGAGGCTTTTATAACCTCTATAACTTAGTCTCTTAAGACTAACTCTACTACTTATAACCTTAACTCTTTATATATTAGTCTTATAGATAAATATAAGAGAAAAGGTAGCAATGAAGTAGTTAATAATACTACTATAAAGGGTAATAATAAAAAGAATAAAAAACAGAATAAAAACTAAAAAAATCAAAAAAATAAAAATAAAATAAATAAAAAACCCTAGAAAAAACAGAAAGGTGTATACTGCAAAAATTGCAAGAAAACAAACTATACTAAAGAAAACTACGCTTTTCTACATCCTAAAAAAGCACCTAGCTAGTGGAAAAAGCCCTCTACTAGTACTACTAATGCTAAAGATAAAGAAAAAGAAGTAGTTAATATAACTACTACAGATAATATTACCCCCTATATATCTATTAATAATCCTAATAATCCTATAGATTTAATAGATTTATCTTCTGATAAAGAAGAAGAAGATATTCTCTTTAAGAATATAAGCTATACTGCTCCTAATAATAATATAAATAATACTAATAATCCTTCCTTAGGTTATTTAATTAACCAGTCTATTATTAAGGAAAAAGGAAAAGTAAGGAGTTATAATAATAAGAATAAAAATACGGTTGATATTTATATTGATACTGCGGCTACTATTTATGTAGTTAACAACTATAACCTTATAAAAAATCCTATAAAAATAAATAAAACTATAAAATGGGGAGAAGCAAAGACTCTTACTTCTACAATAAAGGGTGATTTAATAATATATCCTAATAATAATAAAATAACTTTATAGGATGTTTATTATATACTTGAACTAGGTATTAATCTACTTAGTTAATCTAAGTTAGATTCTTTAGGTATTGCTTCTATTATATGGAAACAACCTATTTTATACGATATTAATAAAGATTGTATTATTGCTATGGGGGCAAAGAAGAATAATTTATATTTCTTCCAGTTTCCTATTAACAATAACAATCAATATATATATAATACTAATACTATAACTAATAATAATAATAAGAATAATATAAATAATAATAATAATAATAGCCTATAATTATAGCACCAACATCTTAGTTATATATATTTACAAAGTCTTTTAAAATTAAAAGATAATACTATAATAAATATAAATAATAATAATAATAATATAACTTTACAGCTTTGTGAAGCCTGTTATAAAGGCAAATTTGTAACTAAGGCTAGTAAGCCATAGGTTCATAATAAAAATCTAGATTATTTAGATTATATAGCTTCAGATTTATGTAGGCCTATTACGCTTACTACTTATGATAAATATAGCCTTTTTATTATCTTTATAGATAAATATACCTGTTTTGTATAGGGAAAATTACTTAGAAATAAAGAGAAGCATACTATTAGTGAAGCTTTTTTTAAATTTCAAGCTGAAGTAAATAATAATAATAATAATAAAAGAATAAAAGAAGTATCTACAGATAGAAGTATAGAATTTAATAATTATCGCTTTAAAGCTATATGTACTAAAAGCAGTATAATATATAATAAAAGACCTCCTTATACATATAAACCTAACGGTCTTATAGAGCGTACTATACGCACTATAGTTAATAAAATAAGAATAATATTATATAATTTAGGTTTACTACACTACTTATAGGGTGAAGCTTTTTATGCTACTCTTTATATACATAATAGAACTCCTCATAGCTCTATAGAGTATAAAACACCTTATAAAATAAAAAATAATATAAAACCTAATATAAATAATATAAAAGTGTGGGGTAGCATATGCTACTATAAGAATAAAGATCCTAAGATGAAAAAACTAAATATATAAGCACGTTAAGGTTATATAATTAATTATAGATCTAATAGGTATAAGATCTAAGATATATAACTAAGAAGAGCCTTATAGTCTCAAGATATTAAAATCTTAGAGAATACCTTTATTTCTCATCATAAAGAGCTTCCTTTAAGCATAAATACCTGCTATAAGGATATAAATAGTAGTATTATGCTAAATAATGATAGATATAATATTACCTATAATAGTCTACAAAGAGATATTTCTAGTTAATCTATCTCTTATAGGAATAATCCTACTATAAGTAGTGATATTTCTATAACGAATAACGCTCTTGTAAATCTAAGTGATGAGACTAGTATTAATAATAATAATAATATAAATAATAATATTAATACTAGCAATAATAATACTAATACTAGTATGATTAGTTCACATAATGATAGTATGAAAACTACTAGTATTAATAATAGAGAAATAAATAAAGAAAAATCTAAGTTATTAATAGAGATCCCCTCTCTATCAGAAGAAGCTAAAAAAGACTACTAATAGGTTAATAATATGGTTTATAATACTAAAAGTGCACTATTATATACTATAGTAGACTGTCCTGCTCTTAGTATTTATAAAATAAATAATAACGTTTTAACTGATAATAATAGTATTATTAGAACTAGTACTATCAATAAAGCTTCTTATATTCTATTAGTTATTATATTAAACGAGCCTTCTAATATACAGTAAGCTTTAAATTCTTTTTATAAAGATAATTGGATTTAAGCTATGCAACTAGAAGTAACTTAAATAGAAGATATAAAAACTTAGGAAATTATAGAAAAACTAAATAATATTCATCTATTAGGCAGTAGATAGGTATATTTTATGAAATTAAAAGATAAAATAAATAATATATATAAATATAAAGTAAGATAGGTTGCTTAAGGTTTTAATTAATATATTAGTATTAATTACTTAGAAACCTTTTTTACTACTTGTAGACCTAAAAGCTATAGGTTTATAGTTATATTTACTATAAAAGAAGGTTAGACCCTTCTATAGTATAATGTTACTACAGCGTTTATACACGCTAATATAGATATAGATATATATATAATTTTATTAATAGGTTTTTTATATAATAAAACCACTAATAAGTTGGAATTTAATTCTAATTATAACTATAAATCAAATAATAGCAAATATTGCTATAAGCTTCTTAAAGCTTTATATAGGTTAAAACAAAGCCTTAGACTATAGTATAACCATTTAAAAGCTATATTAATAAAATTGGGATTTATTGTTTCACCTTATAATAAAGCAGTATTTATACTTAATAAAAATAACTATAAAGCTATATTATGTTACTATGTAGACGATATGCTTTTAGCAGCTAATAATACTGCTACTAGTAACTATATATATAATATATTAAGGCAATAGATAAAAATATAAATATTAGGGAAGCCTAGTACTTTTTTAAGCTATGAGTTTGAGATAGATAGACCTAATAAGTCTTTCTTTATATATTAAACTAAATATACATAAAAGATATTAAATAAATATAATAAAATAAATATAAATCTATCTATAACTCCTATAAGAGATAATATAAAACTATATATAAATAAATATTATGCTTCTAAAGAAGAAATTCTACAGTTTTAACAGCAAATTGGAGCACTTTTATATCTAGCTTTAAAAACTAGATTTGATATAGCTCTAGCTATTATAATATTATCAAGATATATAATAAACCCTTCATAAGAGCATTTTATAGCTCTAGATTATTTATAGGGTTACTTAAATAAATATCCTAATAAAGGAATATATTATAACTGTAATAATAATATAATATAGGATTTAATAGGTTATTCAGACTCTAATTGGGCTAGAGACCTAGATAATAGAAAATCTACATCAGCTTATATATTTTGCTAGGGATTATATAATATAATATCTTATACTACTATAAAACAAAAAACAGTAGCACTGTCTACTTGTGAAGCTAAATATATAGCTTTAACTGAGGCAGTAAAAGAAGCCCTATATCTATATAATAGTTATAATTTTAATTTGACTAATCTGGGTTTTAAAGCTATAAATAAGCCTAAGATTTTTATAGATAATTTAGCAGCTAAGAAGCTAACTGAAAATCCTAAATTTCATAAAAAATCTAAGCATATTGATATAAAGTATCATTTTGCTAGAGAATCTTTATTAAATAAAGATTATTTGTTATTTCATATAGACTCTAAGTCTAATATTGCGGATATATTAACTAAACCAGTTGGCAAAGTTATATTTAATAATATACTTAATATAATAAATAACAATAACGATAAAGAAAATAATAATAATATACATAATAATAATAACCGCATTAAAGAAATAACATACTAGTTTTTCTCTTACCTTTTTACCTATAAGGTTATTTTATAAGAGTTTTTTAACTAGTTATAAACATATTATATATATTATAGGAATATTTTTCTTATTTTTCCCACAGGGTTTTTAAGTTTTTTATACCTATAACGTATATATATGTTAAGTGAGTAAGCTATATACTATAAATTAACTGTATATACCTTAAGGGGGGATGTTAACATATAACATTCTTTTATAATAATAATAATAATATAAGAATAATAATAACGCTTAACTTACTTTAATATTCTATAATAAATAAACAAATAACGTTTAAGGTATAAAACCTTATATAAAAATACTCTATTTATTATACCTTATAACTATAATATTGATTATGTAATACGTATACTTACGTAAGCACCTTATGTAATTAGCAGTTTAGCAGGTTACGTTTCAGGTTATCTTTCCCCTCACTTTTCCCTACTAAGGGATGCAACCTGCGAACTACATCAACAGGAAACATCACAATACATCACTTCTCTTATTATTATCTATACGATTAAATGCTCTTTAATGCTTAAGATTATCACTTTTCATCACAACATAAGCCTATCTATAACCCTATACTATATAGGCGCATATACTACGCCCCTGCATACGCTTATACCTGTGCTAACATAGGCTAAAGTATTTAATTAGTATATTTAAAGAGAAAGCTAAAGTTAGAAGAGATAGTAGAAAGTAAGTTAGTAATTAATATAGTTTTTACTAACTTTAGAGCTAATTTTTAAAATAAGTTAATAATAGTATAATATATTATAGTTATAAGAGAGCTATTATTAAAGTTTTAGAACTTTATAATATTACTAATAGTTTTTTAGAATAAAATAGAAAGTAATAATAAGCTTAAGAGATTATATATTAACTAGATATTAGAGAAGTAGAAAAAAGGTTTTTTTTTAGTGTTTTTTTTATATAGATATTTTATAGTATTAGTATTAAAAAAAAATGTTTTTACTATATATAACTATATTTATTTACTTCTATTAATATTAATATTAACTTACTTACTGTTTTACTTATTACTTTTTTTTTAAAACTATTTTAACTATATCTCTACTACTATAATATTATGAATTTTACCTACTAATTTACTTATATAGTAATTATCTACTTATTATTATAATATATTAATATTAATATTATTTTAACTTTTTCTTTCTATTTGTTTTATTTTTACTAGTAAGTAGATTATTAAAAAGTTATAGAGTGCTATTATTATATATATTATAGTAGTTTATTATTTTAAGCTATACTTTAGTATTAAATTTTAAATAATATAGAACTTCTTCTTAAGGCGACTAAAGGCTTACTTTATAATAACTTAAAGATAACTATACCTCAGATTATATAGCTTTTAAGTAGTTATTAGTAGTAGGTTTATATTCTTTTAATTTTATAGATAGTAATAAGTTTTATAGTATAGAATATTAAGATTACTTCTATTTTTAAACTTAGTATTAGTAAAGAAATATCTGCTTTTTAGTATAGTAAATCTCTAGTTATATATAAATATTACTAGCTTTAAGTTATAGATTAACTTTTTTGTACTAGTAAGTATATATAAGAAGCTGCTATTAAATCTTACTACTATAAAGATATTCTAGCTAATAAAGCTTTTATAGTATTATTATGTTTTCTACTTTTTTTTAATATAAAAATATAGATTAAAGTGCTGTTAATAGTGTTTATATAACTTAAAAAGGCTTCTCTTTTAGAGTTCTTTTTGATCTTTAAAGAGATCTTTCTTTTTATTATAGGTTAAATATATACTTTATATAGTTTAATATAAGTAGTAAGTAGGAAGTTAATATACTATAAAACTGCGTTTTAGCTAACTTTAAAAGTGTAGATAGTAGTATACTAAGAGTAGTTTTAGTTTAAGATATATAAGAATATTATTAATTTCTACTTAGTGTTTATATATTAAGAATCTATTAAGTTAGTATATCTACTAAGCTATTTAATAAGTATATTAAACTGCTTTTTAGTTATTTAGAATATCTTAAAGAAGTAGTAAAATAACTTTATTAATAACTTTTTAGTATATATATATATACTACTATAAAGCTACTCTTATTAATAGTTATATAGTAATTACTTAATAATTACTTTTATTAAGTTAAAGTAATATAGATATTTTATATTACTAACTCTATAGCTTTATTTATAGCTTTATTATTAGAGAAATCTATTATAGAAGGGTTAATTCTACTATTTAAAAAGTCTAACTACCCCTAGTACTAACTTTAGTATATAGAGAGGGTTAGAAAGTACCCTCTCTATATACTAAGCTTTTTATATAGTAAGAAGGGGTTAAATAGTAGAAAACTCTAGTACTAGTACTAGAGAGAGGGGGTATATAGTTATTTTTTATATAACTATGTTACTAAGATATTATAATAGAGTTCTCTTACTAGTAGTAATTTATTAGTGCTTAGAAAGGTTAAGTATATTAAAAAGAGGTTTTTCTAGGCTTCTATTACGTTAGAGAATATGCTAGTACTAGAAATCTCTAGTACTGGTGCTAGTACTGGGGAGAAGATCACACCCTTGAAATGCGAAATTGGGCCAGCGCGTTGCCAGCACGCCAGCAGCCAAATTTCGCTGCAAAGTGCGTGCAGGTGACACTCCCACCCCGGATGAGACACTGGGCGTGGGGTTGACCCTATCTGCCTTGGCCTAGGACGATCATCTGAGGCGGGATTGTGCAAGGCACAAGGCGGGCGTGTCTCGCACGCCATTTCGATCGCAATAGGAAACACTGATTACCTGCTGTGCGCGCTGCTCCCTCGCGATAAGTTAATGCTACAATGATTATGCTGCTAGAGTCCTACAACAGGTCACGATGGCAGTTGCAGTGGCCCGCTAGGACTATCGAGCGATCTTGGCCTCGACGATCTGCTGATAAGGGCACGGCTTGGCTTCCGAAGAATAATGCTGCACCCTTCTGTGGTCTACGGGAGCCTTCCAACAGGCCGACCGACCGCCGCACCGCCCGCAGGCGGCAGCGCTGCAGCAGCCGACCCCGCTGAAGTCCCCTCCGATCCGCTCGCCGCAACAAACTCCATCAGCAAGTGTCTTTCGGCACCGGCGGGGCGGTGGGCTTCTTTCCATCCAGGCACGACGCACCTCTGCGGGGGTGGACTTTTTTCTTCTTCTCTGCCAAGAACCATGTCCAGCTGTGGGACGGACGCAAGGGCTGGGCGATGATCTTCATCGACCATCGTCGAAAAGGTGCAAGAGAAGCGAGGCAGACAAGATCGAGCATGTCGTTCCAAGGCCCGGCTCTCCACCTCTTTGAGTCATCACGACGAGAGAGAATCGCGGCGTGCACAGTCACTCACACACAAATGTTACCTTCTCGCGTCCCACTCTTGATCCTCTGATGCGCGCATCTTCTGCTGCACACCCCGCTTCAGCTTGGCGTTGGAGTTAATCTCACCAAGTCCAGACCTTTAGCCCCGCCGGCAAGATTCCATGGGGTGTGAGTCTATCAGGAAAGACCTGGTGGGATTGATAATTGTGCTGCTGCTTGGGTAAGCCGAAGCCGAGCACAAGCCGATTATTCATCCAGGTACCAGCACGCAAGTGACGCGGACTCCACACTTTTCCGCGCGTTGGGTGCAGAGCGGGTGCGGCCGCGGCTGTTTGTCTGGCGGCTGGCCCTGTCGGCCTGGGACGTGCTCTCTCTCCCCTCGGCCGAACCAACGCCCACTGCCTGGGGACGAGTTCGATGCCGAGTGACCGAGGAGGGGTTCAACTACGGAGCCAGTGGGCTGGGATGGTTCACCGAGGTGAAGAACCCCCTTCAGACGAAACTTGAGACGGTTGCAACGGTTTGCGATGGCTTGGGGTTCTGATGTCAGAGAGATTAAGAGTCATGATGATGCTACTTTTCAAAGTGAGAATATCTGAAGCAAACCAAAATGAGAAAGCCCCTTATTGAGCCGTACTTGCCCTCGTGAGAAGCCGCCTCAGCCCACTATGCACCGCCGTTGCTGTCTATGCGGGTGTTCCAGACCAACGGTTCCTTCAACCCATCACCAACTCCGAGAAAACAAGAGTTGGCCCGTCCGCAAGAACATGGTCGTGGCTGAACTGCAGTGGGTGCCTGGTGAACCGGTCTTGGGGGACATATCCGGAATTAAGAACAGCTGTCATCCAATGGCAGATGCATCATCCGGAACCCGATAGTGCGGGAGGGGGGTGTGTGAGGTGCGTGACGTTAACGATCTGTATGCTTCGGATTTAGAGGGGTGATCTGGTGATGCCGGACGAGGCTTCGCTCTCGCGGTGGTGTTTGCCCGCGTATTCGACAGCGTGGGGGTGGTGGTGGTGGTGTAAGACCACGCGGACTGTGAGTGTGAGGGCCCGCGGCGCGGAGCGGGATTCGTGTGTCACCCCGACGCCGACGACACACTTTTGCTGTCATTGACTTTATTAGATGATGACTCGTTGCGCACAGGCCTGCCGGCCTCCCGGGACGTTCACAGCTCGGGAACATGCCAAAGTCCGGATCTCTCGCTGCGAAGGGGGGGAAGCCCCCACTGTTTAGACGTAATTCGAGTGCCAACAGGTCCCTTGCTTTAGCGTCGTCGCTCTTTGTGTGGCTGACGCCAATACCGAAGCCGCGGGGCCGGGTGGTTTGGACCCTTGGAGAATGGATGAAGTCATTTGCGAGTTGATCTGCGGAGGAGATTGGTTCGGACGACGTGTTTGGGCATGGTGTCCGTCTCGGAGGCGATGCTGTCATGGAAGGGTGATCGGCGGGGATGGGATGATGGGCCGGGGGTTGTTGACGTTGAGATTTTGGGTTTGGATCGAGAGAACGGTCTGTGGAGTTGGGTGCCGTCCATCAGGGTTGTGGTGCCGGATGTTTGGGATTTAACGTCTGTCCGTGGAGGCTGTGCTTCATCAGGCTCGGCCCATCGACGGCTCTTGCGGATGCTTTTCAGGCTTTGGATCGGATGTGGCCCTCAGTGGAGGTCGCCGGGCACCGTGAAGTGGAGGACGTATCCGGCTCCGAGTTCGTGCCGGTCGGTAAGGCCCTCAAAAGTCATTGGATTCAAACCCAAAGGTATCTACACACATAAGCCGTCTCTACCGAACCTAATTTCTGTATTTCTCTTCATACTTCGCAAGTAGAACCTGTGTTGAGACTGTAAGCGAATGGCGTTTGCCCAAGATTCTGCTTCGAGCTTTTGCGACGTGGTTGACGAGGCGTCTGCCTTCCTCTGGCGACCTCCCACTTTCCAAGTAAACCCATGCAAGCAAATACTGACTGTCTGACAAATCTCCGGCTTCTTCATCTAGAATTCCTTGTCTCTTTGTGAGCACTTTCCAAGCTGCTTCAAGCTCCTGACCTAACTTGATTGCATCCTCCCATCGACCCTTCATTGCGTAAGTTGTCGCCAAGTGGAGCTTTATCCCGAGATAGAATCGCTGACCAGCCAAGTCGGACTTGCCCTCGAGTGTTGGCAAAAAGTCACTGTATAGTCGTATGGCGTCGTCAAGCTGTTCGTTGCTCTCATACGCAGTCCCAAGCGCTAGCTGACTAGTGACGAGGTCCAGTTGCGGAAGGTCTTGACCTGATGCCGTCTGGTCCTTCACCACACTTTCTAACAATTCTACCGCCTTATTGGGCTGACCTCCGCCAATGTAGGCTTTTTCAAGCTGCATTTGTGCTTCGAGGGGCCGTCTCTTGTTGTCATGCCCCATCTGATTGTGAACGCCTACAGCACCCTCCAACATGGCGATGCACTCACTGTGTTTTCCGGTGCCGGAAAATATCCCACCGAGCCTTACCTTCGCTGCAAATAAGCAGTCATGGTCGTTGACTATCTTCATCTTTTCCATCACTAGCTCGGCCCGCCTGGAAGCCTTTTCCTTTTGATCCGCTGAGAGGTATGCCAACGCAAGATCTATCTCTGATTCGATCACATCTCCTGGACCAGCCCACCACGAACAATTTGCCTGTTCAAAGACAAGCTTTGCGATTTTGACTGCTTTCCTTCTCTGTCTCGCCTCAGACATAGTGAGGGACTTGATGAGACGTCTACATGTAATGATCATGACCGGTTCATTTTCATCCCACATCCTGTCGCACAGTTCCAGTATGCGTTCTAGTATCTTCGAACACTCATGAAAGCTGGTGTCAGATAGTAGTAGAGAGCTGACATGCAAGCCGACGCGCATTGTTTGGAAAGAAAACTCAGCCTCGATTTCGACCGGCTCGATAGACATAAGAAGTCTGCAAGCGTGTGGAAGATACTCCCGCCATCTTTCGAGGATGTCCGTAGGGCCCACAGATGTTGGTAACAGGCAGACCATACGACGTACGGCAGCTTCCGCAGCGACTTTGGACCCCGTCGTTTCTCTAAACCAAACAACCGCAGCCAAATGAACAAGGCTGTGCATGTCAAATATTCGCTGCCCATCACCTCGGTCACGGATGAATGCGTAACTCAGAAGTGTCCCAATGGCTTGATCCAATTCAACCGTGGTCCGAAATGTCGGAAGCATCATTCGCGGTATCCCTTTCGGCTCAATTTGAGAGCAAAATGATAGCAAAGTGGCGGCTTGTGGGTGATGCGTGTTGATTTGTTCGAATGATATTGCCCATGTGGTCAAGACGGAAGCCGTCGCTTTTCCAGTTGCCATCCGCTGCTGAAGAAGCTTGATCAAAATTTCGTCGGTACCAGCCATAAGATTGACGTAGTCGCTTATGCACTTCCTGTTTTTTTTTTCATATAAGCTGCAGCATGGGCGATAGCAAGCGGCAAGCAAGTAAGCTTCTCCAGAAGAATATCAACCATTTTGTCTGGCTTTGACCATGCGTTTTTGCCAATAAGCCTGGCCAGGAGGTTCTTTGCGTCGTCTTCGTTCATGGCCTCCACATCGATCACATTCCCTTGCGAGACGCACTGGGCCACATCCCATGATCGTGTTGTGAACAGCGTGAGACAACCATCGTCTCGTGGGAGTACGCTATTTCCATCGCTATCGTGAAGCATATCCTTGAGCATAGCTTCGTCATCAGCGTTGTCGATGATGAGAACCCAAGGGCTAGCGATTCCGGAGGACAGATATCGTTGCAGCGCCGTCTTCACCCCGAGACCCTCCGAGTAGTCAAGACCAACTTTAGGCGCAATATCTCCGTACGATTTATCAATGCTCCCGCTGCTCAAAGCTGACATCCAGAATATGGAGTGATCTGGCATGGTGTCTTTGACCCAGTGCGCGAAGCTGAGCGCGATCTCGCTCTTGCCCGCGCCGCCCAAGCCGCAGAGAGCGACTGATTCGCACTCCTTGTTCCGCAGCATTGTTTGAAGTCTCTGTATGATTTCCAAACGGCCAACAAAGTTCAAATTCTTCCCATTAGGAATGTGATGCGATGCTGCTCAGCTTTGTTAGCACGTCATAGGTTGAAACGGCCAACTCACGCTTGGATTTGCCTTGATACTCATGTTTTTTCTTCGAAGGTCGCGACAAACGAGTATGGTCAAGATGATCAGGACAAGAAACTGTGACGTTGATTAAACTCTAAGTCTGGCAAGATTGATGTCTGTCCTAGCTCTTACCAAATGTCAAGGTTCCAACGTCCCCGAAAGTATTCCCCGAGTTATTCCCTGTGTTCATTACACCACCAGACATGTTATACTGTGTGCCTGTGGCGTGGTCCCGATTTGTTTGCTGCGCGTAGATCGCTCCCAACTCCATCTCGGATTCATCCAGGGATGGCTCAACTTTTGAAAGTGAGTTGATGGCCTCTTTGATCTCGTCAAGGTCATCGTTGAGACTGAAGACTTGGCTCATGGCCAGGGTCCGCATGCGGTCCAAAATCTCCTTCATCAAGCCCTCCACACGATCAGCCTGCATGCCACGCATAGCTTCACGGTACCAGGCCCGGGCCCTCTTCCAAGTCTTGTCGGCGTCTCGATCCTTGCATTTTTTCTCGAGTGTAGCGAAGATCTTCTGGAGCAGCTCGACTTTGTTGTGGCAGGTGTTGATGGCCTCGCGGATAGAGTCGCTGTTGTCGACACTAGGATCTATCCGTTGGATTCTTTCATAGATACGTTGAAGAACACCCCGGACCAAAGGGAGATTTTTGTTCACCTCGTCGAAAGCCTTCGGAAGGTTCTGGATCTTCTTGATGGTCTCGTAGGCGCTGGCAACCGCTCCAATGATGCCAATGGTTGAGCTGATTACACTGAGAGGATCCATCTTGGAAGCCAAGGTTCAAAGATGGGAAAGGCTGCTGTGACGTGAAGCGCCTGAAATTCAGGGGAAGAAGACGAGGAGTTTCTCCTGGGTGTTAGGAATTCAGCTAGTTGAAAGGTGCTTTCAGCTGAGTTTTATACCCTGGTTCCAACCGCCGAGGCCGGGGATCATTTGGCTGCTGCGCTCGTCTTCTGCATGCCTAGCCTCACCAACAGCGTTCGTGCGGCGCAGCAACACCAAATGCAACTCGGTCTCTGGTGGGCATACAACACAAGATTAGTGTCTGCGTATTAGCTCTCTGCAAGTTGAGGACATACTGAAGTCGGCTAGATTTGATAGCATTATCGCTAAGGGAAAACGTACTGCCCCCCACCCCTGGCGGTTATCAGATCCAGGAGAGTTGAACATCAGTATATGTTTTACGAGACGCTTGGCGATGGGTTTTCTTCTTGTCAAAAAAGCTTACATGTTGACGAAGTTTCATAGCCCATAGTAGATACGATCAGCAAGAGCACTTCGGCGGATGCTTCAGTAAGAAGATCGCAGTATAAGTCAAAAGGTTTCAAGGAGATGTCAACTACCTCGCCTATCAGATCTGGCCAACTTTTGATATCTAGCAAGCAAGTATTGCGCCGAAACCGTGAGCCTGTGGTTGTTACCATACATCTTCGTGCGGGCTTCGAAGACTTTCTCAATGAGCATGTGACCTCTCTCTTTAGGCCCGCCACCAAATAAATAAGCCCAGGCAACATTGAATTGGGCGAATAAGAGCTCTTCGTTTTCTTCTTCGGGGATCTTGCATTTCTGAGCAATCCTCTCTTGACACGTCTCCAAGAGCTCGAATAGCTCAATGCCTTCATGGTGGAGACCTTGAGCTATGTATGCCGCCCCCAGAAGGAACTGTAGGCAAAGATACTTGGATTCGTCACCTGGTTTTGGTGACGTTTCAAATCCAATTAGCAAAGCCTCAAGGAACATGACAGCCTCACCGGCGCGCTTGAGTATTATCATTAGCGCCGCAAGCCATTTTAGTTCTCTCGTTTTTCCCCAGTCGTCGTAATCCTCGAAGTGTTTCTCACTCATCGCATTCTTCATTGCAATGTTGTCTGCTACCACGAGAGCACTTCCCCCAGTGGGAGTTTGCAGCGTATTCCTTTCCGATACGTGCCCCTGAGGTATGGCGATATCTCTGCCATCTTCCAAGGGATGGACCATTTGCCTGGGCCAAAGATCCGAGTCAATGGCCCCGAGGATCGTTCGAGTGTTTGGCAGATGATGATGATCTTCCCTTCGCAAATTTTCTTCTGCTTCTGCCACACGCTGAAGAATTTGCTTCGCCTCCGCATATCTACGGTTGAGGAAAAGGAAGTTGCCGGTCAGTCGACCCAGTTCTAATGCTTCTTGATCAAGCCCTGCCTGTTCGCTTGCTCTGAGAAGTCTGAGGATATGTGGAAGGTATTCCCACCATTTCCGAATGCGAGAGCAAGGCTCATCGATACGAATCTTCCTGTAGAGCAGACCAACTGCTTTCCTCAAGGCTTTGTTCCTTAGAGCTCGTTTGTTTTCTTCCTCTTCGATCCATACTCTTATCGCCAGATGAACGAGATGATGCATATCGAAGATCTCGTCATTGCGTTTCGTGATAAAGGCGTATCCAGTGAGCGTGCCGATGGCACAAATCCGATGGCCCTCTTCCATATCTGGGAGCATTGATATAGGTATTTCTCTGGGTTCGACTTGAGATAAAAACGATAATAATTCAGCCGCGAGAGGGTCTTCCTTGTCAATCTGCGCAAACGACACGAGCCACGTGGTTGCTACAGAAGTAAGGTACAGATCCACCTCGTTGCTCTTTGGGAAGCTTTCGCTCAGGAGACTGACAAGATTTTTCTCAGAGCCTCTCATGAGCTGTCGGTATTTCTTTATTGTTATGTCATTGTCGTTGATATACGTCGTAGCATGTTTGATTGCCAATGGAAGATAGCAGAGCTCCTTCAATAGGTGCGCCACTTCTAGTTTGTCCTCAGGTCGCCGTCTGCCACCCAAAATTGTCTCCAAAAGATCGTGGGCTTCTTCTCCAGTCATTTCTTTCAATATGTGCAGGCGACCATTAGCAGCTGCCCTCCCGACCCTGACAGACCGTGTCGTGAAGAGTGTGCGACCAAATTTGTTCCGAGGCAGATAGGGCTTCACACGTTGGTAGGTTTCCATGTTGTCAAGGTTGTCAACAATAAGGAGCCATGGAACCGCTTCGTCCGAGGTCAGGTACCGGTTCAATACCCTTTTCGAGTCCTCTGGGGAGGTAACCCCCAGACCGAGTTGGCCAATGACTCTTGCACATGAGCATTCAAAGGCCTCGTTGCTCATTGCTGATACCCAGTACACTGAGTAATTCTCCATTTTCTCTTCCACCCAATGAGCAATAGCCACCGCGACTTCAGTCTTTCCAACACCACCTAAGCCCACGAGCGCAGTCTGCTCAGAGTCTCCCGCGAGCATAGGTTGCAACTTGTTGAGGGTATCAGTGCGCCCGACGAACTCACAGTTTTTCGGAAATGGTATGTAGCTCATTTTTCCTGTCAATAGCATCAGCATACTGGCCAGATCACTTTGGGGAAATGAGCGTGCGTACGACTGCGTCCTCCAAAGAGGTAGCTGATCCAGGTGGCTGGCCCCTGAGACAAGAATTTTGGGAAGAAAGAACCTCCGCTAAATATGCCCGCGTCTGACCCAGAATACCATGTTGATTCACTGGCCACTTTAATCATGCTTATGTTGGATGGCTTCTGTGACATCTCCATGGGATAATAATTTTTATGAACAATTTCTATTAAGAAACACTTAGTTCACCTCTATCTGCAGATCAACTTCAGGAACCTTTACCGTAATTGAAGCTGTGACCATCCCCGTGAATTTCCTGAAACGTATTGGTAGATTTGTCTCCGAGAACGTTGTTCATCATCCCTCGGCCCCCAGAATGAACCTCTTGATGTGCATATCTGCTCCCTTTGTCGAATTCAGAATCAGGCACAGATGGGTCTACATTTGCCAACTGTGCGAGGCCCTTATCCAGGGACTCTACGACTTCGTGTAGGCTGAAGATTTCGTTCAAGGCGAGGACTTTGACCTGCTCAAGGATATATGCCATCAAGCTCTCGACGCGATTGCCCTTGACTCCTTTGAGGGCGTCTTGGTAGAAGCCCTTGAACCGTGCCCATATCTTTGGTGTGTTATTCTTCTCCAACTCCACACCTTTGTCTTCGATTTGTTTCATGATACCCCTCAGATCATCGGCCTTCGTCTTGCATGCCTGCAACACGTCTTTGATCCTTCTGTTGGTTTCTTCGTCGATTGTCGTGTTATTGTTTTCGACTTTTCGTTGGAGGGTTCGAAGGATGTTCTCCACAAGAGGGAGTTGTTGCTTGACAGCGTCAAAGGCCTCGGGAAGCTTCCTGATTTGATCGATAGCATTGTATGATTTGCCAATGAGATCGATGACCGCGAGAACAGAGCCGATGGCCGACAGTGCCTCCATCTTGATTTGTCACAGAGGCGAACCCTGCCGGTCTATAAAGAGAAACAAATCATGTCGAGAAGTGAACATGGGATGGATCCGGGAGATGAGTCTGCAGCTGAGTTATTTATCTTCCATTTTTCTTCGCAAGGCTGTCGGTAGGTCACGACATGCAAGGATTAATCAAGAGCTGAAAGATCCCTGCAAATGATAGCATATTGCAAGGCTGGATGTAGAAACCCAGAGGATTTATTCCAGGCCTATTGGTTGGCCTGATCCTCTTTGTCTGCAGCTAAGACGAACCAGTGAACCCATGATCGACGCCATATCTTGGGCGCGGGTGGCTGCGCCCCCTTCCATGACCAAACTGCAAATAGCATGTGAAGGTTGTGTCCTATCATATCTGTTAATACATTTTGTTCTTCGTTGATCTACCCTTTATACCCAAAGTCACTTTTCGTGCTGTCTATTATTTGGGAGTCTCAAATGTTGAGATGGTGTGCAGAACCCAGGGGACAGGGTATTCACTGCAACGAGATCGCCGAAAACTCCAGGCGGGTCAGAGGTGGAAGGCCAATCTAGAGACCTTTAGTCACCCTACGGCGCATGGTAAGCACACTGACCTTAGGGTAAAATTTACAAGACAGCGGGCGCCGGTGCCTCATGGGCAACGTAGTTGGTGCTTGTGCATCAATAAACATACCTCTCAGAAGCTAGCTATAAAGACCCATCCAAGCTTACCGATGTCATCCGGCTGATACAATCGTCGATTTGATGGCTCTGTCTGACCGTTCCAGCTTTCGAAATTGTATCTGACTGCCTAAATCGCGCATCATCATCTGCTTTCCTGAGTTGAACATCATTATGAACTAATTGTCTACAGTCTAAAGGTATCTCATGAAGGTATATATCCCGCCTCAACCATTTCCTTCCAATTGCAATCACTTTTCATCATTTATGCGTACCCGACCCATCAAGCTCGTACATCACCCTAGGATTGGCATCCAACTCGGGAGGATGCATCATCTTGGGCACGTCAGGGGGAGGCGTCCGTCCACTCTCCAACTCCGAGGCCGCAATCGTCGCCGACGGCGGCACGGGAGAGTATCCGTGCTGAGGGGCGTAGGGCTGCGCCTCCGCGACGGCGGGCTGATTCGCACTCTGGGCCTGCTGCCTCTTGCGCCTCTTCAGCAGGCAGAAGGCCGCCAGGCCGATCGCCGCGATTCCGGCCACACCTCCGACGACTCCGCCGGCAATCGCGCCGGCGTTCGAAGAGCCGGAGCCCGAGTCGCTGGAAGAGCCACTTCCGGAGCCGGAACCAGATCCTGAACCGGAGTCGGAGCTGGATCCATTGAAGAGAGCCGCGACCTCGTCGCTCGTGTAAGTCACGCTCGAGAGTTTGCTTTTTCCACGTTAGTTACACCATCTTACAACTTCGGCGCAAACAAAACTTACCCCTCGTCGTACCAAGCCTGCACGGTGTCCGGCGTCTGGTACGCAGCAGCGCTGGGGTTGTAGTTGTCGGTCCACTTCAGCTCCGTCATGTCGAAGATGCCAATGCCCTGCGGGAACGGGTCCTTGTTCGCAAAGAACTTTGTGGACTGCACGAAGCTGCGGTTGATGCCGCCGACGGTGATCATCTGGCGCTGGCCGCCGACGGCGCAGCCCATGGCATCGCGGGGGCTCGAAGACGTGTAGTCGGCCTTGGTCCAGAAGAAGCCGGGCAGACTCAGGATCCAGACCTCGTCGAAGGAGGTGCTTCCGCTGCTGCCTCCGAAGATGAAGCTACGCGCTTGGTCAGTATTTGCCTCACATCTCGTTGCCTCGGCGACCTACATCTCATATGTGTTGTTCTGTCCCTGCGCTCCCACTGCGCAGTGCCATTGCCGCGGCGCGGGCGGTGTTCCGGACGTCTTCTGGGTGTACCACTTCTTCGTCACGGGGTCCATAAAGTAGAGCGTGTCAAAAGCTTGAAGCGCAACATCATCCGAGGCCACACCCTCCCCTACGGTGTACGTGCCTCCGCTGAAGAGCATGACGAGGCCGTTGTCGCCAAAGGTCGGGATGTACTGCGCCGCGCCACCAGCGATAGTACCGTACGGCGAGTAGGGGGCGTCGGTGTGGTTCGTCCACGCCTGCGTCTGGTTCGCGTAGTTGAATTCCAGGAACCCCGGCACGGGACCGGCGGGCGTGGGGTCGGACGTCGACTGGGAGTAGCCGCCAAAGTAGAAGCCCGACTCGGGCGTGCTCACGAAGACGCCGCCCTGGGAGCGCTCGAAGTCGAGGAAGGTGCTGTGGCCGGGCTTGATTTCGGTGTTCCAGGAGCCGCCGCCCTGGTTATCGGGGTTGAACCTCCACAGCTGGGCGCTAGGGAGCGGGTTGCTGTACGAGATGAAGCCGCCCCAGATGTAGAAGATGCCGCTGGAGTTGTCCTTCAAGATTGCCTGGCGCATCATCGTCGGCGCGTCGGTCTTCTTGGTCTCTGTGAAGGTGACGTTTGAGGGCGTCCAATACGATGTGAGGTCAATTGACAGCGTGCTGTTCACTGTTGGCATTGTTTAGTAGGGCGGTCGTCGAAGCGGCCGGCGGGGCAGACGAACTTGGGTTTGAAGCACGGTATGTGAGGTTCTTCCCGTTCACTAGCTGTGAAACTTCGCCGCCGTCGATGTAGAGATAGTTGTCGACTACGGTTGCTGTTCGCCGTCAGCGGTCGCGACTCTCCCCCAAGTCAAGCGGGCAGGGACGTACTCCTAGCAAAGGCCCTCCTCACGAAGTTGTCGACGGACGGGACGTCTGATACCTGCGCGGCGGTCTGCGCATAACATGTCGTCGCGAGCTGCCCAGCGGCGAGCAGCGCCGCCCACCGTGAGACCATGGCTAGAGAGAAACTCGGGCCACCTCGAGGTATGGCGTTCTGTCGCGATAAAAGACCGCGGTTGTGGTAGTTGCGGGGGACCGAGTCAAGGTGACGGCGATCTCTTCGTCCAAACGATCAAGCTTCGAGACTAGAAACCAGGCTGTTCCAATCCGTCCATCCGGCGATCACGAAGGATTCAAGAGCAGAGTTCGCGCCAGGGAGAAAGAAAAGGCGGGAGTGAAGGATGCGAGGGGGACAGCCCTCACAGAAAAGGCACCTCCATGTAAGACGGATCGGCAAAACAGATGGTCAGGCTAACTCCAATCTACGGGTACTGGGGTTCCGCTCCATGTCGAACTGCATTGGAGCATCAGCTTCTGTCCCTGACGCCGACATTTCATGTCGAATGGCATACCACGTAGGAAGTGCCAGGATGCCGATCCTTTACCGCGACTCTGTGGGTGCATCTTGGTCGAGGTGTCTCGCGTGCCTAGCTAATGGGAGGTCGTCTTTCACTTGGGGGTCGTACCAAAGTCCCCCGGCTAGCGGGCACTTAGCACTTATAGCCACGGGTCGTCAGACGGCTAGCGCGATCCTGCGCCCACAGAGCGTGTAACCGTAATCATGGTGATTGGCGCTGCAACGGCCAGGGTTGCGATATCCTGGGAAATTTGGGAGCCCACTGAAGCGCATGCGGTTGCATCGATCCCCTTCAGCCTTGCCCGGTGGTGTGGTTGCCGGCGGTTGTTTGGGGCTGTTGCGCGGGACAGACGGGAGTGGCTGCGCTGTCGGTGTGAGTGCATGAGACTGCGTCACTTGCTGCGAGGAACACTTTTGCCAAGGCAAATTGGGGCACAGTCTGGCGTCGGTTCATAGTATTGCCAATTTGAGAGAATATCGTGTGTTGTTGGGTTTGGAGACGAACAGTTGAGAGGTGATTCTCGCGATGCTCAGCTGTGGAGTTGCTTGGAGCTTCAAGTTGCAGTTGTGCTAGGCAGCAACTCAATGTTCAAGCACAGGCCACGTACGTCCAGGGATAGCCCTGAATGGATTTCCAGTCCCTTATCCGCTGGCCCTCTATCCGAAAATTCAGCAGACGCCGGGAAATAATCGGACTTACAGTGGTCGTCCGATTGCCCATTCCAGGCCTGCCCCGTGCGTCCCGGACGGCTGGCAGTGCGTCATTACAAACCAACCCTGGAACAATTTTCTTTCCAGCACCCGATAGCTATCGTGGGGTACGGGACTCGAACCCACGCGCCTCGGACTTCGACTCGACCGAGCAAACCTCTTTCTTAGCTTCGGAAGCTGCAAGAGTTGTGTACGAGTTCACATAAAGTTCCAAACAATGCACGGAATCCCTCGACTCGCCGCGCGCAAGCAGCTGTCCGCAGCCAGCTTCGTCTGCCGGAGCTGTCGCCAGGAGCAGCAGCAGCGACAACGCCGCCCGTACTCGAGCAACATCAGCCCACCGCCGCCGGCACCGCCCGCCGGCGGCTTCACGGCCCTGTCCTCGCGCCGCCTCATCTCCGTCGCTGGCCCGGACGCCGCCAAGTTCCTGCAGGGCGTCATCACCGCCAACATCGCCTCCAAGGAAGCCCGCGCGCGGGAGACGGGCTTCTACGCCGCGTTCCTCAACGCCACCGGCCGCGTCCTGCACGACGTCTTCATCTACCCGGACACCGCCGGCCTGGGCGGCGGCGCCGCGGCCGGAGAGCAGCAGGCGGGCACGCGCTTCCTGATCGAGGCCGACGCGAACGAGGCCGAGAGGCTGGCGAAGCACATCAAGCGGTACAAGCTGCGCGCCAAGTTCAATGTGCGCCTGCTGGCGGTGGACGAGGCGACGGTGTGGCATGCGTGGGATGACAGCGGGAAGCCTGTCTCAACCGATGCGGCGACCTTGAGCACGCTGACGCGAGACCCGAGGACGCCCGGTTTGGGATACCGGTTGGTGCGGGGCAATGATGCGCCGCCGCAGCTGGATCTTGAGGCTACCACGGAGGATAGCTACACCATCAGGCGATACTTGCAGGGGGTTGCCGAGGGGCAGGATGAGATCATCAGGGAGCACGCGCTGCCTCAGGAGACGAATATGGATTACATGAACGGCATCGACTATCACAAGGGCTGCTACGTTGGACAGGAGCTCACGATCCGGACGAAGCACCGCGGGGTGGTGCGCAAGAGGGTGCTCCCATGCATGATTTACGACGTGGACAGAGCTGCGCCCCAGACACTGCAGTATAGGCCGGACGAAGATGCGAATCACGGTCCCGAGGGCCTGCCGGCAGAGACGATCCCGAGAGAGACGAGCATCGGCCGGTCTGGCAAGAAGGGAAGAAGCGCGGGCAAGTGGCTCAAGGGCATCGGAAACGTTGGCTTGGGTCTTTGCCGGCTAGAGATCATGACGGACGTCGTCCTCCCCGGCGAGACGGCCGCGTCGACGTTCGACCCCGCCAACGAGTTCATGCTACAGTGGGGCGAAGAGGACAAGAGCAACGCAGTGAAAATCAAGGCATTCGTGCCTGAATGGCTGAGGAATGGGTTGAACGAGGCACCTGCCCAGTAGAGAAGTCAGTGCCATTCCTGTTGTAAAATAGAAAAAGGGGTATAATTGTATAATCAAGCCGTCGCCGCCTCTCCCTCCGCCGTTTTTGTTGACGTCTCCGTCCCGGGTGGTGTATTTGTGGCCTCCGCTGCCTTTATAGCTTCCTTCCGCCTCTGAGCTTCCAACATGCGCGCCTTGAGATCTTCCCATTTGGGCGGTGCTCGAGGAGCAGCGGGTGCCGGTGCTGGCGCAGGCGCTGGGTCGGGAGTCGGGGCGCCGTCTGCCTTGCCCTTCTTCCGAGCCTTCTTCTCAGCCTTCAGCCGCCTCTTCTCGTCCAGTTGCCTCTGCAGCTCTGCCAGCTTCTCATCGTATTCGTCCGGCTCCCTCTCCCTCTCCATGCGCTCCAGCTGCTCCTTCTTGAATCGTTCGGCCTCCTCGGCCATCCGCCGCTGGCCTTCCGCGCGAAGCCGAGCCTTCTCGCGCTCCATCTCCCGTTCGCGCTCTTCCTTGTCGAGACGCTGCCTCTTGGCTTCCTGCTCAGCGGCCTCGAGCTCGTCGATGACGCGCTTGCGAGCCCCCTCCACGCGCTGGCGCTCAGCCTTGCGCAGGAGGGCCGCCTTGCGCGCATTGTCGTATGCAGCGCGGGCGGCGGTATCTAGGAGGATGTCGCGGGCGTTCTCGATGAGCTCCCACTTCTCGGGGTCGAATGCGTCCTTGGTCTTGTCGGGATGGTACTTGAGGGACTGTTTGCGCCACGCGCGCTGGATTTCCTTCTCGTCCTTCGCGGACGCTTCGATTTGGAGTAGCTCATAGAGATCGACATTGTTTGTCGAGTATTCCTGCGCCTTAGCGAGGAGGTCCTTGTTGCTGTCTACCATTTCCGGATATTCGTTGGCAGGTAGATGTTGCGATGAGAAAGATGTTGAACGACGGAAGGGTTGAAGACTGCCAAGATAATCCGGTGGTCGCGTAAGAATGTGGCAGGTGGCACGGGCGCTCTAGAAAGGTGGGTCCGGGATTTACGTCCGTACACCAACACCAACGCCTTCTGTGTTTCTTGTTTCTTGCACTACCATCTCTTGCACCATCGACAGAAACCCATGATGAACTCGCTGTTGCGTATTCTTGCGTTTTCTTTTGCCAATTTCCGTCCTTAGAATTATATTGCAAAACCTTAATTCTCTGCAGATTCTGAGTCAAACGAATCTTCGACTCAGTCGATTCGGCCATGCTGAGTTTCTTACCTCCAAGCAACGTGATTACGGGCCTCATTTCTGCGGCTCTCAGCATTTACAACCTCAATGCAGAGGCCCTCCAAATTCATGTGAAAATTTCTGAGGCTTCAATTACACGTATTCTCGAAGAATCGCTTTCAGACGCCTTCTCTCAGAAGCTAGTTAGACGGTATCGTCGGGCTCAGTGGATGGCGTTCCGGCAGCGCCTGGCTTGAAGTACTCCCGTACTCCAGCAAACCACAGCGCCAAACACATGGATCTGCACATCCTGCTCGATCTTACGTCCGTACACCTTCGCCGTTGCTTGGCGGCGGTTCTGATCTGATCTAGAAACCACATGGCATTTTCAACCGTTCTGCAAGGATTCGATGGATGGTTCGAATCCCCATCAACACTTGGGTCCACGATGTCTTGGAATGTCTAGATTTTCTCGCAAGTCTACTAATGTCCAAAGCTCTCCTCCGTAAAGTCGAGCATGGTAATGGCATACTCAAATACAGATCACAGATTACTGAACATCCGTTCGCCCGGCGATGACCCAGATGCAGTCTTACACAAATCACTCACATTCCTGCTCCGCAGCAGACAAATCACTCTTCCTCAGAGTCATGCGATTCATTCTCCAACCAGCTCCATGCCTATGGCTGGCTCCGTGGCGTTGCTGACTGTACACAGTCTTTGTTCTCGCCCACGAGTTCAACCTCCCTACTTGACCCGATGCGGCCTGTTGCCATTCACTCTCGACGCCCTCGAGTGAGGCTTCTCAGGCATCTCGCCATACTCTTTTCGTCCGAGGCCTGCTCAAGTGGAAGGGCCCAGAAAGACACGCGAGAGCCATCATGTCCCCCAGCTCACAGGTCACACTTCTCACAGCCCTCGTGTCAAATTTTGGAGCGCTCGTATCCAGCACCAGGGTTTGTGTGGATGACTTTGACGCTCTCGACTAGCTCGCCTGATTCCATGGCTTTCACGAGAGCGACGACGTCGGGACCACCCATGTGTTTATTCAATGCATCCTCGTCAGCATACCTGGTTGGGATCGTCAGTTGATCTCCCGCTTCCGCCGACGTCAGGACTTCTTCCACTTACGTCTCCCTCACGACGAACTCCTCGAGACCGCCGTTCTTGTCTTTGAACCCCCTGTGGATCTCGTAGCGCAGAGTGCCTGGCTCGTTGGCTTTGGAATAGTTGACGCAGCTGCTGAAGAGCTGGAAAACCTGGTGTCAGGACGTCAGGACTGCGCTACTCGTCTCGGAGTGAAACGGGTGGCCGCCGAGACGCCCGCTGGGGGGTGAGGTAATGGGTGCACACAAGGCAGCATGCCGACCGGGTCGCGCTCACTTGTTCCGCCTTACCCGGCTTGGGAGTGATGACAGCCGTTAAGTCAAGGAATGGGGTGGACATGGTGAGGGCCACACCTTTGTCCCGAGGCGTCGGGTAGATTGGGCAAGATTGGGTTGAGAGTTTGACTCTGATGCAAGTCGACCGGGTTGGTGGCCGCCACTAATGAGTTCAGTCAAGTATGGTGAAAAGTCTCGACAGCAACGTTGGCAGACACGAGCAGCGACAAAAAGCGGCTTGATCTCGGTTTCGGTACCATCTGAACCTTGGGCGGAAGTTTTCAAAGACTTTTAAATGGCACTAGGTGTTCGGGGACCACAGACACTCCGTGTGGAGGCCGGAAAAGGTTAACCACTGCCGACCCGGAAGCGAACTACAACATTTCCGGAGCAAAACCACATGGCCCGGCGAGGGACCGAATGGCCGGGCGGGGGTCTTGGCCATTCCCGTGCTAGCCCGTCCATGCAGTGTCAGCGTCCTCGCCAACACCAGTCGCCTGAGTTTGACTAGATGTTTGATCTGTAACACGATGTCTCGCAGCAATCGCCGGACTGGGAATAACCTCACAGGCAGATGACGCCCAAGACGTATGCAACGAGCGAGTCGGAGTCTTGGAGCTCTCCGACAGAATGTTTCAGCACTCCCACGTTCCTCTGAGGGATCCTGAGACGTCCCCCGAGATACTAGCGGCTACCTCAAGTGCGGCCTGCCACTGCCACCAGTCTGGAACACCCTGAGCCATCGGGGCGCCTTCCCAATTGCTCTCAGAAGCCACCCAGCACACCGGATCCTCGATGGCTTACGGGCCCCCACCTCCATCGGCTTGGCCGTTTTCGATGAGATGAAGATTCTTCAGCGCCACTGACTGACGCCCCAAAATTTCGTTGTCAATCCGACCCAAACCCTCGGGTAGCGTGCGCCACCAGCTGAAATGATACGATGAACTCATCGTTGCTGGTCCCCGATCTGAGACCTGCCACCCAAAGCTCTGGGTCCAACGGATTCTGCTTCCCCCTTTTGCATGTTTGTCTCATGGCAAGTGTCTTCGGGGGTCTCTAGCCAAACCGCCTTCCGAACGAATCCCCATCGCTCCAAAACCCTTGTGTTGGTCCAGGGGCGCACGCTTGGCTAGTTCAAACGCCATGTTTTCTTCCCTTCATGCCATACCCGCATCTCCTACTTTTCATATAAGCTTCATTTCAATCCTCTTCAATCTTGAGATTCCATTTGCTCTTCAACCTCGGCCTCAATAGCCAGGGCTGCAAGCAAGTCCAAGAACACACGAAACCATCAACGTGTAGATGCAAGCTCCAACACCCACGAATATCCACAGCACGACATCGATTCCCTAAAGATCAGCTTCATATCATTAGCATCGCCATGTCGCCTACTCAAGTCATGATGAGGCTCTGCCGTTCGCCCTTCCAGCTGGACGGATCATCAGAGACATACTTCATGAGGTACCCTGGATCAGGTTAGCAACCCCGGCATCCGACAGCACCCACCACGTTCTAATATGCCAGCAGCCGCGCTCCCGTCTCCTTCGGTTGAGCCTCTCCCCACCAAGCAGGAGCTTCTCGAACTGTGCGACACCGTCCGAACCTCTCTTCGCCAAAACAGAAGCCTGGGCCCCAATGCAGACAGAATCCAGAGCCTCCTCGAGAGGGCTCTCAAGGAAGAGCTGCGCCACACCCCGATCCTCGACTTCGAGACTCTGCAGTACGCCCGCCTCGACAAGCTCCTCGCCGACATCGTCGACCCCGCCAACCGGCCTTCGCCACTACCTCTCCGCTTCCGCGCCGACATGGCCGTCGCCGAGAGCTTGCAAAAGATGTGGCGCGCGCGCTTCCGCGACCAGTACTTCGCCATCGACCAAATCCGCCAGCGCAGCCTGTCCATCGGCGGCGAGATGCGCGACATTAGCTTTACCGCTACCGGCAAGGATCCCCTCGAGTCCTGGACCGTTCAGGCTAGTTGCCGAGACCCCATCTCCGAGCTCGAGGGAAACCAGCAGTACGAGCCTGGCCAGTAAGTAACTGCCCATCTTCATCACATGCACTTATACTCACAAGTCGCAGCTGGTGGCTGAACCTGGCCTGCGCCCACCGCGACGGCATCCTCGGCACCGCAGCCGAGAAGCCCACCAAGAGCAAGTACGGCATCACTGCCCTGCCTCTCCTCACCGGCCGCGAGGAGCACATCCGCGGTAACCTCTACCGATACGTCCGCGAGGGTCGTCTGTCCGACATGCACGTCTCCCTCCTCACCCAGGTCGGCACCCAGATCCGCATCCTCAGGGGCTACCGCCTCAAGAGCACCCTCGCTCCCCAGGCTGGTGTGCGATATGATGGCCTGTGAGTAGCATTACTTGCTTACACTCTTTTGATCCTCGACTAATTGGACAATAGTTACACCGTCCGCCAGTACGGCAACAAGCTGGACGCCACCACCGACAAGTACCGCCTCGAGCTTCTTCTCGAGCGTGTTAACGGCCAGAAGGACCTCGAGCAGGTACAGCAGATCCCCCGCCCGTCGCAGATCGACGACTGGCAGGCGTTTAAGAAGGTCGAGGCCGAGATGGTCCGCCAGCGCAAGGGGGACGACGGCCTGCTCGACTTAAAGATGCGAAAGGAAGAGGAGCGCATCGATCGCGAGCACTGGAGGCGCGCGAGCGAGTTCAAGGCCTCACTTTGCCAGGAGGGATGCGGTCTGGGACTCATCATGCCTGTTTAAACCGGGAGAAGAAGCTGAAAATGGAGGGAGAAGCAGCGCTGGGTCTTGATTGATTTCTCACGAATACCCTGTATTACCTATGACACCTGTACCACTACCACCTTATGATTAATGATGACGAATGATGAACCACATCTGAGCTTTTTGTTCATTGTGCCTTTTTTTCTTGATTTGTGTATTACACGACGAAAACATCACGGGCAGTTCTTCAACCTGTGGTCGACGAAAACGTTCATCGCATCAAAATCCTACAGATGCAATAGAAGCATGCCGAAAGAGGACCGGATGATGAAGCACATGGTGACCGAATAAAGGCGGCAATCAAGATTGCATCATGCCCAGTAGAAGACAAAACAAGTTAATTTTCACAATCATTCCAAAGCATCAAAATAGAAGCAGAACATAAAATGATACTATGCAAGTCTGAATATGCAACCCCGTGGTCAAAGATGCAGTCTAGGAAGCATGTGGGCCCGTTTCCCAAAACGCCGAGGTTTTCTGTTCGAGGCTCCCATTGCGCAGTTTTCAATCCAATTTTGCACCCTCAAAGAGTATGATGCGAGGAATAAAAATTACATTGTCGTGATCGCAAGAATCAGGAGAAGCCGATGCAAAAGAAACGCAAAAAAATTGGTAGCTTCTCTTTGATTGAGCGTGTCATCCTTAGTGCAGGGGCCATGCTAATCTTCTCTGTATCGTTTCAAATTGACCAAATGCCCGAAGGCGAAAGTAAGAGAACAAAAACCGATAGATAAGGGCAGTTGGGGTGGTGACTCAGCAGGGTAGTGGCGACAGAGGTTGGCCAGTGCTCACGGTTGCCTGAGGTGCTGACCGACCGTGCTAGATCCCGGCGAGAACATCCCAGCTCCAAGGTGTTCGAGGTGGTTAGCCTGAGGTACACTTTGAATTGGTTGATAGGCATTCGGTTGCACAGAATGACCCACGCTCTGGTCGAATCGACAGTTTGCACTTGGACCGAACTCGGAACATCCTATCACCCTAAACAAAGTAAGCAAGCTGTTTTTGAACAAAGCATCGTATTGAGTATAATTACATTTCAAAGAGGAGGCAGTCCAAATGCTGCATCGGTATGCGTCGTCTGCCGGCGATTGCTTCCCAGGTCCAGATTCGCTTCAACCTCTGCCAGAATCTCCTGGCTTAGCAGGCTACGCCATGTGTACATCTTGGACGGTTCCCCTTTCGCGCTAAACGGATACCCTGTGGGAGACATCAGCTCCATCTTCACCAACTTGTCGTACTCCCATATGAACAGCCCCAGCCGGCGGAACGGTTGCAGAGGAACGCCGCGGATGGGCGAGGGCGGGAAGTGTCGGAGGCGTATGTTTGCGTAAACCCATCCGACGGGATTTTGACTCATGAGATAACCGCGAGTATGACCTGCCGGCTCGTCAACTGCGAGAGGCGGCGCGGGCTCTGGCCATTCTGTGACTGAAGCCGTCGTCGTCGGACACGGCAGACTCCACGAGCTGCTTCCCCCTTGGATCCGGTCGACAAAGTCCGATACCGTGAAGAACTCCTCCTTCTCATAACGCAGCGCGCCGTATAGGCCCTCCGCGGAGACCGGACCGCGTGTCTCATCCATCTTCCAGCCTAGGCGGTTCTCCGAGGTTGCCCGTTGGAGTTCGTAAAGCAGCTGCAGCCTCCAAAACCCACGCGTCACCCTGTGCTCTTCGATCCAGACGGGCGGGCCAATGTCATCGGGACTGTACGGGCGGCCCGCGTAGCGATTCTTCCAAGTCTTGTACACCCACCCGCGCATATCGCCTTCTGCGTGTGAGGGAGTTGCCGACAGCCATTGTTCACGGTAATAGGAGAGACAAGCTGGGGTCAGATAAGCGATTCGGCGAGCGATCTGAAGGAGGCTCCTGACGGCTCCTGGTTTTTGGCGCTGGTAAGTACGGGTCAGAGGTGGGATGCTGCTGTAGAACTGTCCCCGGCCGCTATGTTGCATGTGATGGTTGGCCCGCTTGACAAACGCATCAAGGGATGTTGCTGGTGGGTCATCTGCTGTCGATGTTCGGACAATGGCGACGAGTCGGATCAAGCCAAACACTTGGGGCGCTGTTGAGTTTGCTAGGACGTGCTCGAAAGCCTCAGGGCCCATGGTCGGGCTATCAAAGATGCGGGATACGGATGGAGAAGCCGTTATGAGATGATAGAGTGTCCTAAGATCGGCAATGTACGAGATGACCTCTGACAGAATCTCAGTCGGAAGATTGTCCAGTGAAGCGGGCGTCAAAGCCATGACGGATGGCTGATGTACTTGGGTCACGACGTGTTTTTTGATGGACGATATGGATCGCTGCTAGATAGTGAGGACGTGTTCGTTAGCTTGAGAAAGGCCATGTTTGAGAATTGGAGCGCGTCCGGTGATAGCGTGAGACTCGTGGTGTTGCTCGCCGACATGGCGGCGGCTCGGGTCATCTCCCCCGCATTTCGTCACACCCCTCTCGTATTGGTTGGTGGGGTGAGAAACAGAGGGTGTGCCTTAACCCCCACTACATGCGGTCAACCCAATTTTCATCACCACCATCACGCCAACTTCACGCAGTCAGCATGGGTAAAAACGACAAGAAGCCCGCCGACAAGAAGGACGGCGGAAAGTCCGGCGGCGGCAAGAAGGGAGGCAAGGGCGAGAGCGAGGACAAGGGCGGCAAGGCGAAGGGCGCGCAGTCCATCAACGTCCGCCACATTCTGGTGAGCGCAGGCTTGAGTTGAGGGTTTACTGAGATTTCATCTGACGAGGGGTTCAGTGCGAGAAGCATGGGAAGAAAGAGGAGGCCATGGCCAAGATCAGGGACGGAGCCAAGTTTGACGAGGTTGCGAGGGAGTTCTCTGAAGACAAGGCCAGACAAGGTAAGAAACGAACGACTGGGTGACTCACCAACGGCATGAGGGGTAATGATTCTGATTGCTCGATAGGAGGCTCGCTGGGTTGGAAGACGAAGGGTAGCTTGGACCCCAAGTTCGAGGACGTCGCTTTTGCTCTCGCAACAAGCTCAACGTCAAGCCCCGTCATCGGGGAGGCGAAGACGGAGTTTGGTTACCACATCATTATGGTTCGTACACTGATTACAGCCGCCTCTCGTGTTGTTACACATACGCTGACCTGCGACCAGGTGGAGGGAAAGAAGTAGATTCCCGGGCAGCGGCCCACATTGATAGCATCACATCACTAAAAGCATCCAAAAGTGCGCGAGTAATTTGGTTCAAGAGTGCCCAATGCCGTTTCTCTTTGTTTGCCCTGATGCAAGATGACCTGACCTCCAGAGGGAGTCCTCCATTTTTTGTTTCGAGATGCCAGCTGAAGAAGCTAGAGTACAACCGAAAGATTCGTTCGTTGCGGCGGTTCCAGATTTTCCCCGTCGCCCCTCTATACCCCCGTCGTGACGCCCAAATTCAAATCATGAAAGCCAACCCAAATTTACTGCTCGGTCTGGAAGTAGTTGAGGAGGATGGAGCGCTCCTGGGACTCTTCACCCCAGTCCTTGACGACGACGCAAGAGCAGTTGACGACCTTGCGGGCGTTACCCTCACGGTCCAACACGCCTGTCTCCCTGTTAGTCCACGCCCTCCTCCAACATCGCATCCGTCGCCGCGGGGTAACTCACAGAGACCAGCCCACTCGCCGAGCTGCTTGCCGTCGGGAACCTTGATCAGGGGGATCTTGTGCTCGGAGCAGAGAGCAATGACGAGCTTCTTGTAGGCCTCCTCCTCGCAAGCCTCGTTGAGGACGCACATGTGGGCCTGGCGGCGGTCGAGGGCCTTGGAAGCCTCACGGAGACCGCGGGCAAGACCGTCGTGCATGAGGGCCAGCTTCAGAACACCCTTGAGGGCGTCCAGAACGGACATCTGGCCCTTGGAGCCAGCATCGGCGGAAACCTCGACCTCCTCGGCCACCTCGGGGGCGTTGTTCTCTTCTACGTCCGACTACAACAATTGCGCAACCCATCAGTCAGCGAGTCTGATCCTGCAACGACAATGGAGAGTGGGCGCGAAGCCCCCATGAAGGAAGCCCGGGGGGAGGGTCTCGATCGGCCTCGCCCGCACGCCGCATAGTTTCCAATCGCCCGGCACCTCTCAATTGAGCACGCGACGGACAATGCGAAAAGGCGCGGCGAGGGGGATTCGTGCGGGGGGTAGTCGGCGGAGACTCACCATCTTGGAATTTTGCGTCAAGTCTCTGTCGGTGCGATCCTCGAAGAGTGGTGTTGTGATGTGTATGGGTAGTTTATGAATAAAATGGTGCTTGTGCGATTCCACAGGAGAGGAGTTCAGCGCTCGAGAAAATTACAGAGTACCAGAGATCGCTTATTGGCTGGCCGGTGGGGTCGCCCAACTGTGCGCTTAGGGCAATTTTTCTCGGGCACGGACCACCCACAACCGAACTGGCGAATTTTTTTGCCTGGGTTTGGTCCACGACAGCTTCGCCCTTTTCCGTTGTTCTCCTCCATCCCGATCTCTATCCATCGCCAATTGCCTAACCTTCAGCGGCACCACTACTCAACGAGGTACGTGCAAAGATGCTTATCATGCCGCCTTGATCAAAGCAGGAACTCTCGCCTTTTCCTTGATGCCGGAGAGGAGCAATCAGACGAGTCGCGCGCGCGACACACGAGAACACGATGATTTCTTCGAGGCCTCTGTTGCATGCCGCCGACGACGATGATGACATCTGATACGCTCCTCTCTTCAGCAATGAGCTGGCGGAACCCTCTCCTCGATCAAGGCTTGTCTGCCTGGGAGGGCACTCTCCACGCTCAACAGGCCTCGGAAGGCTAACATTTACTTCTTCGCTGGCAGATACCTCATTTCACAAGACTTGAGAATCTCCGCATTCACCAACCGCCAAAATGGTCCGCACCTCCGTTCTCCACGATGCTCTCAAGAGCATGAACAACGCCGAGAAGGCCGGCAAGCGCCAGGTCCTCATCCGCCCTAGCTCCAAGGTCATCGTCAAGTTCCTCCAGGTCATGCAGCGCCACGGTATGTCACGACAACTTCCTATCCACCTGCTACACTCTTTTTCTTTATTTCTCTCTTGGAGGATTATGGGCCTGTACATTCGGCATGATAACTAGGGCGACCGTCTCTTTCACTCCCACGACCCAGCCCCTATAAGTTGCCGATATATTGAACGCGGAGATCTTACACCTTTCTCGGATTCATCACGTGATGTTAAAGTTTTAGTCTTCCGCAACACATCGCTAACATCTTGCAGGATATAGTATGTACTTCACGACATGATGTTTAGTTCTCCGATACTGACTACTTTGCATTCTCTGAATTTGAGGAGGTTGACGACCACCGCTCCGGCAAGATTGTCGTCCAGCTGAACGGCCGCCTCAACAAGTGCGGTGTCATCTCCCCCCGCTACAACGTCCGCCTCGCCGACCTCGAGAAGTGGGTTGTCAAGCTGCTCCCTGCCCGTCAGTTCGGCTACGTCATCCTCACCACCTCCGCTGGTATCATGGACCACGAGGAGGCCCGTCGCAAGCACGTTGCCGGCAAGGTCATCGGCTTCTTCTACTAAGCGGATCGGGATATAAAAAATGGATGATGAAAAATGGGGCATGGATTTTCAAGGCGTTTGGGGGGAAACATTTGGGTTAGCCATGGCCGGATACCAGCGGACGCCATCGAGCTAGGATCTCATTTACACCAAAAGCAATGAACTTCAAGCAAGACCCCCACCAATACGACCACTCTTTCTGTGCCATATTATCGTGTACGTGTGTGCGTGTGCTGTGCAAGCCATCGTTGTAAGATGCGAAAGAATCTGGATCGGACTGAACCGAGAACGTTGAAGGAGTTCGACCTACGACCTACTGCAAGTACGTCGCTCGACCAGCCGAGTCAAAATGGATGAGGCAAATCTGGAAACGATCTCGTTTATCTCACGTCAACGCATGTACCCGTTGCTTTTGCAGAACCCTGAGCTGAGGTTGGAGAGCAATACACCTGACGCCGGAATTCTACAACGCCGTTGCACCCTTGAAAATGGTCTGCATACCTACATGTTGTCTGCGAGGGCCGGCTCGGATTCTCGCTGTTTTTCCTTCTTCAACAGCTTGCCGGCTAAATCGGCATGGCAGCGAGCCTCTAGATCGTCCCGATGCCGGACAGATTCTTCATGTAGTCTCAGTCTTCCAAACGATTCCCCGTGATTTCGAATCACCACAAACTTTGCGTGGAGTCCTGGTGGGTTACCCAGGCTGATGGAAACGGGCCCGCAAGCGATGTTTGTCCCCGACCTCGGCTCGGCAGAGAGGTCGGAGCCAGGTGCCAGGAGGCCCCGCAAGAGGGAAGCGAGACGGGACCTCACCACCACGGTGGGTGGCATGCGAACCAGGGAGACTAAAGTGACTAACTGCTGAGCCTTGCCGGTTTCGAATGGCCTTCTTTTTCGTCTTGGAAGGTTGTACCGTGATTGTTGCTTTTGCGGGATTTCCGCCTTGCATTCCGCCTGCTACTCTGGGTTGATCATGGACGGTCTTGTTCGGAAGAAGCAATTGCGGGACACTGGGCGCGCGTCCAGTGCTCCCGTAGACGACAATCGCCAAGATTCATGGTGGTTGTTGGGCAGGTGAGAGCAGTTGACCATCCGCGTTGAAGCTTGGCTCTCTGGTTAAATGGTCTGACATGTCTATAAATAAGAGAGGGGAAGAGGCGCATATATGCGGTGTGAATTAAGGCTAGGTGTGAATACCGTGGGTTTATTTATGGAATATCACGTCTTGGTAGCGGCAGCACAGTTAAGAGGCTGGAGCAAGATGGGATGACGGGAAGTCAAATGACGGCCATCCCTCCCACCGTTTTCTGTTGTGCTAATGTAGACACGATCATTGGCTGGGACAGGTCAGTGGAAAAGGAAGCAAAGAGCTCTGTGCGATCGATGGAATTGCACGCCATCGGTACGTAGTGCCCCTCAAACCCCGGCTCCGTCCCGGACAGACCTCCGGGACGTTGCAGTGCGCTCCCCTGCAGGGCACGTTTCCTTGGACTTGTTTCCCTCTGCTCGTCCCAACCTTTAGATGTTTGCGCATATGTGACCTGCGTTGAATATTTGCATTTGCTTTCGGTGTGCAGCTGCCAAATCATCCAGATTTGCAAACTGCGGGGCTTCTCGGCTGCTGTAACGGAACCAAGAGTCGGCATCTGTGTAATTGTATGTGCCCGTCTTTCTGAACGCAAGAAGACATGTAGTTCTCCCAGCTCTCTAGAGACTTATCGCTTGAAAAAGAGTACATCCAGTTTGCGTCATTATCGTAATTTCGCATCTATAACATTCTCCTCGAGCCATTTCAAGTCTTCCTACACTCGATGCCGCCTCCGGAAAGTGCCGAGGGCTCTTTATCCTGACCCAATCCCTGGAGAACAGTCCCATTTCGCAGCCATGTTGAACCGCGAGCGAGCCGCAAGTCAATCACCACCAAGATGCCTCAGAGTATTATCCCGGCGCAATGAGCCTGCCGCCTGCGACCGTTCATCTGGCCCAGACGAACCTCAATCCTGGGACTCACACGGAAACTTTTTGGATGGACCGCGCTGCAACCCCCCATCCGTGGAACCCCGGTTCACGCGATCCCAAGGCGGCAGCAATAACCCCGGTCTCTCGCTTCGACTGAGGTGATTTGTATTACAGAGGCCTGGGCAACGCAGCACGATATTTTCCTCCCAGGTGATCAGCGAGGAACGGCCCCACCAGAGGGCCCGCACGATGACGATGGCGGTTCGGCCTTGTCAACCTCAACCTCAACCTCATGCAGCGAGCTCTTTTCCTTTTCCATCCCAGCGCCGGGATTTGAATCTGCATGCGGATTTGGTCTCCTGTCTCATTCGCCCGCCTCTCTGTTTACTTTGCAGCAATGGGACTTGGCAAAAGTACCCAGCCCTTTCCATCACACTTGAGCATGTCTAGAGAACGCTACAAGTCCTGGTCGACGAGGGTCCCCGGGACCATTTCATCTCCTCTCAACAGCTCTCCTGTAGGCCAGGTTTACTAGCCCCCAATCCCATCCCAAATCGACTTCTTGCTTCCCCATTCTTCGTCATAGACTAGACATAGCGGAAAGACGGTCGTCTCCACGGCCGTTCTTCACTCCCATTGCTATCCCAACATTACGCACGCCGCGGCCGGTGCCTTGCTCGGCGGCCACCGGTCCATCGCCTGAGCCGCTTCCCCCTTCAATGTCGCACAAAAATCACCACGAGACGACGCGGTCGCTTCTGTGTTTTGCGTTTTCCCTTGTACACGGGTGCTGGGCCAAGACCCAGGTACCAGCCCTCCTGGAAGCACACAGACTCGCACAGACTTGGGATGATGGCATCGTCCGGTGCCGGGCTTCGATCTCCCGCAGCCGCATGTTCTGTTCCTAGCTTGAACTAATCTAAGTAAGGCCAAGCAGCGCCGCCGCCCTCCTGGGCCTCACAACTGCCGCAACGGCGCCCCCTCCACCCCCCTTCCACCCCCCTTCCAACCACGCTCCATCGCCCTTCTCACGCCAGCACTAGACAACCCGGACCGAGCTCCAGCCCCTCTAGTAGCCCACGTTGTCTAGATGTAACCTTATATCGAGCGTAGGCTGGATCCATGGGCCATGGAGACGGTAGTACCGTCAATGTTTTGCCTGCCTCGCCCGTGAGGCACACAAACTGCGGCCAAGGCATGCCATGAGCACACAACATCAGAGGTCCGGGACTGTGGGCGCTTCTGCGATGAATCACAACAACTCGTTTTCCAATCTCACAACATCTGTCACCCATCTCTTTCCTCCTTGGGCGCCCCCCTTTTTGTGGGGGGCTGCTTGCCTGATATGATTATGATGCTGTCATTCCTCAGTCCTGGCCGTGCCTCCTTCGCAGGAAGCAGTGCTGTTGTGCTCACCTGCCCCGGGATGTGGATGCGTTTTTGTTCTGGGCAAAGCTGCCTTCCTGCCTTAGTGCCTTTGCCGGGCCGGTGAAGACCTCCTCCACAAGCTCATGATTAGCAATACCGGCACAATTCTTGGGCTTGTGCTCTGACAAGTGTCATTCTCTTGCCGATCTGCCCTCGCATTGAGTTCATCATGCTTTTCCCCTAGTCATCTTTAGCTTGTATAGAGCTCCGCTTGTCAATCCAGGCCTCTGGAGTTCATAAGTAGGCTGCCGCCCTCCATTGTTTTCTCGTTTTAGTCGATAGTCTTGGAAAAGTACCAATCCTTTCCGTATAAGACATTGGAAACGTTCCGTGGTCTGAAGCTGGTTCTAATATCCAGCAGGCGAGCTACTTGTCACAGTCAGCCCTTGGCGCACACCCAATATGCATACCACCCTGCTGCTGGCCGGTCTCGGCCTGGCCACCCTCTCCTCTGCCGGCTGCCCCTTTGCAGATCCGGCCAACATCAAGGCGCGCTCCGATGATGATGGCTCGCGCGATCACGTTGCGAGCTACGAAGTCGACGACAGCGAAGGCTACTTAACGTCCGACGTTGGCGGCCCAATCGAGGATCAGACCAGTTTGAAAGCCGGCATCCGCGGTCCGACTTTGCTAGAGGACTTTATCTTCCGCCAGAAGATTACTCACTTTGACCACGAGAGAGTAAGCATCTCCTGAGCTGCTGTTCGCTTTCATGGCTAAGCAATGCGCCTACAGGTCCCTGAACGAGCGGTACATGCCAGAGGCGCCGGTGCCTACGGAACATTCACCAGCTATGGCGACTACTCCAATCTGACCGCGGCGTCATTCCTCAGTGAGAATGGCAAGGAGACGCCGACATTCGTGCGGTTCTCTACAGTCGCTGGATCCAGGGGAAGTGCCGATACGGCAAGAGACGTCCATGGGTTTGCCACGAGATTGTATGTACCGGCCAACATCTGGTGAACTTCATGCGCTAACGGAATAGCTTCACGGACGAGGGCAACTTTGATATCGTGGGAAACAACATTCCCGTGTTCTTCATTCAGGATGCGATCCAGGTGAGTGCCGGTTGAGAAAAGCACCAAAAGCACTGATCTGACGATCCATAGTTCCCCGACTTGATCCATTCCGTCAAGCCTAGCCCCGACAACGAGATCCCCCAGGCGGCTACCGCTCACGATTCGGCATGGGACTTCTTCAGCTCCCAGACCAGCACTCTGCACACCCTGTTCTGGGCCATGGCCGGATACGGCATTCCCAGAAGCTACCGCCACATGGTGAGTATGATTGTCTCGGAGTTCAAGAACATGGCTAACAGCAGTCTCAGGACGGCCATGGCGTGCACACCTTCCGCCTCGTAAAAGAGGACGGCACCTCGAAGCTCGTCAAGTGGCACTGGAAGACTCTGCAGGGCAAGGCGAGCTTGGTCTGGGAAGAAGCCCAAATTGTCTCGGGCAAGAACGCCGACTATCACCGCCAAGACCTCTGGGACGCCATCGAGTCCGGCAACGGCCCCGAATGGGAGCTCTGCGTCCAGGTGCTCGACGAAGAGGACACCCTCAAGTATGGCTTCGACCTCCTGGATCCTACCAAGATCGTCCCTGAGGAGATTGCCCCTCTCCAGAGACTTGGCAAGATGAAGCTGGATGCCAACCCGGTCAACTACTTTGCAGAGACAGAGCAGATCATGGTATGTCTCTCTCCCAGCCACCCATGACCCTCAACTAACCAGTGGCAGTTCCAACCCGGCCACATCGTCAGAGGCGTCGACTTCACCGATGACCCCCTGCTCCAAGGCCGCATCTTTTCATACCTGGACACCCAGATCAACCGCCACGGCGGTCCCAACTTTGAGCAGCTGCCCATCAACCGTCCAGTAACGCCTATCCACAACAACAACCGGGACGGCGCGGGCCAGAACTTTATCCACCGCAACAAGTACCCATGTGAGTTATGACCTTGTCCAGATGAGATGACTCGTTGCTGACCCAAATGTAGACACGCCCAACACCTTGAACAAGGGCTTCCCCGCGCAGGCGAACCAAACCCAAGGAAAGGGCTTCTTCACGGCTCCGGGACGCACCGTCACCGGCCACCTCGTTCGCGAGGTCTCCGACACCTTCGACGACCACTGGTCTCAGCCGCGCCTCTTCTACAACTCCCTCACACCCGCCGAGCAGCAGTTCCTCGTCAACGCCATCCGTTTTGAGACAAGCCACCTCGAGTCCGACACCGTCAAGCAGAACGTGCTCACCCAGCTCAACAAGATCTCCAATGACATTGCCAACCGCGTTGCCGACGCCCTCGGCAAGGACCACCTCCAGCCCGATCCCAAGTACTACCACGACAACACCACCCAGGGCCTCTCCATCTTCGGCTCGAAGTTGCCTACCATCGCCACACTCAAGGTCGGCGTGCTCGCCAGCCAGGCTGTCAACGGTTCCGTTGCCCAGGGCGCGCAGCTCAAGGACGCCTTCGCGGCCGACGGCGTCCTCGTCACCGTCATCGCCGAGAAGCTTGCCGACGGCGTGGACATGACATACGCCCAGGCCGACGCGACCTCCTTCGACGGCGTCGTCGTCGCCAGCGGCGCCGAGAGCCTGTTCAACGGCACCAACAAGTCGCCCCTCTACCCGGCCGGCCGCCCCGCGCAGCTCGTCATCGACTCCTACAGGTGGGGCAAGCCCGTCGGCGGTCTCAACACGGCGCTGAGCAGGTCTCCCTCGCTCGGCGTGGAGGACGGCGATGGCGTCTACTCGGCTGATGGTGTGAGTGCCCTCGTGGAGGACTTCAAGGCGGGACTGGCGACATTCAGGTTCACCGACCGTTTCGCGATGGACTAAGGGTTGCTCGTTGCTGTCAGCGGGGGATAAATCTCTCTTCTTGTGTATAGTTTCACGCCCGTCCACGTTGAGAATGAGGCATAGAGTACGACTTTTAGGTATCAATACAATCAATCATGACTTGAACTTGCCCATGCCGCTCCATTTTTGTCACCTACAAATGCATGTCTTTGAAAGAAGCATTCTCGCAATGTGCAACTGGACGGATGAATGAGGAGGATACTGGGTCAATTCATTGTGGTCCGAGAACCAAAACGCCCGCCGTCCCTGAAAAAAAAGAACCAACGTACGCGAATCGGATACTCTCGATTCGTCAAATCTCTACTAACAACACTATCATCACCTCCCCGTCTCCTCGTCCACACAGCCCTCCAGCGTCATCCCAGAAAACAAATCCTTTCCTCTCCTCGGACCTGCCGCATCTTGACATGAGTTTCCATTGCCTAATCCGTTTTTCTTGTCCGTTCGTTATTCCCACGTGCGTAGTATTCCTTCGCCCTGCGGCCTTTCCTTCGGTGCTTTGGTGTGGGTGCTTGTGTGCCGGCTTGCCTGTGTACCATACATGTGTGTTTGCGAGAACAAACCACACACGTGTTGGGATACAGACAGCCCGAGGGAAGCGGGTAATCAAGTTTTTTTTGAAAGAAAAAAAAAATAAAGCGAAAACGCCAGCCCATTGGGACCTCTGCTCATTCTGATGAGGGAGATCCCGACCATGCATATAAGAATAGGAAGCGAGAAGGGATGTGAAAAAAAAATAAACCAACAAAAGTTTACATCGTGCTGTCGTCGCTGCCTTTGCATTACCATTCGTTTGGGAATACACCAGTAATAATAATAAGTGAAAAACGCAGCCGGCCCCTTTCATCGTGATCATCATAGGCTTCTTTTTTTTTTTGTGTTTTCGCAGCGCCGTCCTTCCTTGGGGGCGAAGGTGGCAGCGCTGACAGTGCGAGGTTACCTCCCTTGAGGCCTCGAGCTGGTCATCTCGCCGTACCGTCCACGCTGCTGCGTCGTGTCGTAGGCCTGCAGAACTCTCGTTTGACTCTCATCTGCCTGCGAGAAGGCGTAGCCACGCTGCTTGCGCATGCGCTGTACTTGGCGCACCTTGCGGATAGCTTTTTGGAATTGCTCCATTCTGGATGAATGTTAGTTCTCAGATCCAACAACACGCAAAGGAATGCTACACACCTTGGTCTGTAATCTTGAATGTTGTACTTTTGAATCTCCTGGATGTGGTGGTAGGTCTGCGGCATGTACATGCGCTTGGCGAACTTCCAGGCAAAATCTCTCAGAAGACACAATATGGCCAGTGAGATGGTCTGTAGCCAGAAGACGGGGCTGCTGTATAGCTTGGGAATGACACCGTGGTACTCGGCCGAGAATGGGATCATGGGCGCGACCGTACCGTAGAGAGCGATGAAGCCCCACCAGAAGAGCATGCTGCCGGGGATGGCAATGACATGGTACTTGGTCCAGTTGTTCGTAATTAGAGCGGCCTTGCCCAGGACGGTGAGAAGAACGGCGGCATAAAGTGCAGTACCCCAGACCCAGTGACCGGCAATCTGGCCGTCGCCCTGGATGAGGTCGCCGTACCAGATGAGCTCGCCAAACACGTAGAGGATGATGGAGTGGTAGATGGCATTGGCGACCCATTCGGCAAAGATCTTGATCTTGAAGAACTGGTTCTGCTGGCCCATGGTGTACAGCTGGGGGTAGCGGTCAAGAAGTCTAGCCGAGATGAACTGGTCAAGGATACCCAAGGCCAGGGGGGGTAAGACGGTGTAGAAAACGTTGTAGAATGACAGCGTCCAAGACTCGTAAATGACCGCACCAGAGAATACGTTTTGGAACGTGTACTGTGGATGTTAGCAAGCATGCACTTAGGCGGGAGTTGGGGGAGACTAACCCAGAACTGGGTCATGTAGAGAGTGATGTTCTTGTAAAATGAGAACAAAATTGTCTTGGCGACACGCTGGTAACTCCAGGCACCGTGAACCAACAGGAGCTTTCTGAGATAGCGGAACTGTCCAATGGACACGTCGGCACTTCGGGCGGCTTGGAGACCTTCCATACCACTGATACCGACACCGATGTGAGCGGCCTGAATCATGGAGACGTCGTTGGCACCATCACCGATGGCGAGCAGGATGGACTCCTTTTGGTACTTCTTGACCAGCTTGACGACGAGGGCTTTCTGCAAAGGAGAGACACGGCAGCAAATGACTGCTTTGCACATGACAGCGAGGTCGAGGAAGAGCTTTTCCATGTCCTTCTCGAGAGCGAAAGTAAGCGACTTGCCGTCGATGATGAGGGCTAGGGTCTCCGTTTCGATTGTTCCGTCGCCTTGAGTTCGAATGGCGTCAATCTTCTTCTGCAGGTTGTCTCGGGTTGCGGCAGCGCTTTCCTCGTTGACAATGAGAAGCATCATATCCTCGCTAAGGAGCTTGCAACTCATGCCAATGTTGATGGCGGTTTCCTGACGATCACCAGTGAGAACCCACACCTTGATGTTGGCCTGCTGGAGCGTGTGGATAGTCTCAGGGACACCATCTTGGAGACGATCTTCAATAGCGGTCGCACCCAGGAGATAAAAGTCCTTCTCAATGAGCTCGGAGGCCTTGTCCAGCTCGTCGGCACGGTTACCACCGACCGTGGTGGATGCCTTGTCGTAGATCTGGTACCATTCCTGGAATTCCTGCTCAGGAACCTCGCGCATGGCCAAGCAGAGCGTTCTCAGACCCTCAGAGGCGTATTCTTCCAGGTGACGGAGGGTGGCTTCAACATGCGGGTTCTGGTCGTTGAGACGCTCCAGAATGACAGTGTCGGCTCCCTTGCAGTAAACGCGAATCTTTCCATCGGGGCACCGGTAAATTGTCGACATGCGCTTTCTGGTTGAGTTGAATTCACAGACCGCCAACAGCTCGTATTCCATTTCCCGTCCATGCGCTTCGATAAAGACTGATCTCGGCTTGCGATCCGTGAAGACGTAGCCAAGGTCTGCCGCGCCCTCGACCAGGGCGCCCTCATCGGGAGAAGCTGCCTGATACTTGATCTTGCCGCCCTTTTCGTCGCTTCGCTCGGGAATAACCGTGTGGCAGGTAGCCAGCAGAGACAGGAAGTGGTCAATGACGGGGGCGGTCTCGTGGCTCTTGAGGTTCTCGGCCAATCGCTTGTAGTCGTGGATGCCTACTTCAACACCATCCTGGATCGTAGCCCTGAGGTCTTCCGGGACATCCTCTGCGTACTGGATTCCGCCAATTGAGGCCTGCTTGAACTCCATCATGTTGCAGGTAAGGGTACCAGTCTTGTCGGAGAAGACATACTCAACCATGCCCAGTTCCTCCACCAAACTGGATGTTCTGCAGTTTGCCGGGGTGTCCGTCTTGTCATAGTAAATATCCAGGTCGTCGTTGATAAGAATGCCGTGCCAGTACTTGACCATCTCCAAAGTGACGAAAAGCGAGATGGGCACCAGAGAGGAGAACAAGACCCAGTATGTGACCATATCCTTAAAGAAGGTCTTGATGATGTCGCTCGCGGAACCTGTGGAGTCCAGCTGCAGGTAGGAAAGGGCCTGTCCCTCAACCTTGCGCTGGACGAGATCGCCCACTGTGCAAATAACACTGAGGACGAGGAGGATGCCTACCAGGACCAGGACCAAGATGTTCAGCTTCTTCTCTACCTTTGTGCGCTTGATGGGTGCCGCCGTGGCGTTGCGCATGAGCTTTGTCTCGTGGCCAGTGAAGACAACGACACCGTGAATCCAGGGAGTGTTTCGCAGAGTGGCACCACGGAGGAGGAGCTGCTCGGGGTTCAAAGGCAGCTCTTTTTCTCCGCCGCCAGCCTGCATCGTCAAAGTGGCCTCATATGTGTACAAGCTGCTGTTGGGCTGCTCAGACTTGATGCGGCCGCCGAGCCTGCTCAGCTCGCTGGAGCTGACCATGGCACATGTCTCCGGGAGAGCTTGCTTGATCTTCAGGTTGGTCTCTCCGTCGAGGTTGGCTGTTTCGATATAACACAAGCCCTCCGGTTCGGAACTCGCAAGGAGAACAAGATCGGCGGGGAACGGCTCCTCGGATTCTACACGGATGATATCTCCCACTGAAACGTTGATCCACTTGGTCTCCTGGAAGCCGGTGCCGCGCAAGATGCGCGCCTTGGACGTGTTCAGCGCACTGTCAGCCTGTTTGCGACGGTAGTCCTCCACCAATTCCTTGCCCGCAGAGACCAGCATAACAATGAAGAGAGGGATAATCGTCGTGTATCGGTTGGTAGGCGAGAGGTTGGGGATCTGCTGCAGCGCAGCCGTGAACAGGAAGAAAATGTTGGCGAACTTGGAGAACTGCTCGAAGAGGAACTTAGGGAGGAAGCTTGCGACATTGTATTTCGCCGTCGAGATGTGGTTGTCGACATACTTGTTCGCGGCGTTCGCAGGCGGGTTGTTGAGGTGGATGATTCTGGGACCCAGAGTCGAGGGGTCCGGCTTGCTGCGACCGAAGCCAAACTTGAAGTTGCCCATGTCGAACTTCTTGCCCTGTTTGGCCTGTTGATCCGCGCCGGCAGCTCGTCCCTGGCCAGCCTCTGTTAAAGGAAGATCCATCTCCGAGTACCCTTGGCCCATGCCCAGTCTATTCTTCATGCGGCCAAAGAAGCCACCGCCCAGGCTGAGAACGCTGTTACGGTTCCGGGCGTTGGCCATGCTGGAGGGATCCGCGACATTGTTCTGGCTCGTGGTAGCTCCTCCCTGTTGGTAGTAAGAATCGTGTTCGGTCGGGTAGTCGTCGAAGTCATCGGCGTATCGCTGATAATTGTTCAATTCTGAAGTTTGGCTGTAATGCCTCTGCATGTAGGGAGTGCCGGAAGCAGCGCCGCCACCGACGCCGGGGGACGAGGGGCCGGCGGCTTGCGGTCTCAATGTCGAAGGTTGTTGCGCATTGTGTCCAGCTCCTCCAGCTCCTCCGCCACCAACAAAGTCGTCGTAGGATACGGAAGGGCGACCCTGAGCCTGGTCCTGCTCGTGGGCGTAGGATCGCAGCAGGTCGTCATCGTTCATCGCGGATCGCTGTCCTCCACCGTAGACGGGTTGGTCGTTCTCCAGATCTAGTAACAGATCGTTATTAGAGGGTCCTCCAGGAGGGCCTCCCGTCGGTCGTCCAGCCATGCGGGGGAGACTGGTTGTGTTGCTGTTGCTGGGCGATCAAGGTGTGATGGTGTCGGAATGTCCAGCATGCGAGGTCGGGGGGTTGGTGGATTAAGGTCGTGTTTCCGGACACATGAAGGAAGGAGCGATGGGAATCGAAAAAGGGCGAAAGGCGGCAAGCGCGGAGCGTTTTCGGCAGGCTACCTTTGGTCGGTCGACAGGTCAATGGAATTCGTAACCGCGGCGGCAGCGGGCGAGAGAGACGACGAGGCGACCACGACGACGGCAGTAAGACTGATCAGCGTGAGAATGGGCGCCGCAGCTGGGCAATGGCAGTAGTAGCTGCTGGCGGGAAAAAAGAGTGGCCCAGCAATCCGTATTTGTTGCAGCACAGCCTCCTTCTGGCGCAGGTTTAGGATTACACAGTGGTCGGGTTCGCGCTACGTCAACGGGCGGAGGGTGCTGGACGGAGGCGACGTAGACACAAGTCGACGTAGGCTGAGCCTGGAATGGTCGGACAACAGTGCCGTAGTACTGCAAAGTACCAGAATGCAAAGCAACGCAGTCGCTATGGGTGGTGTATGATGTATGTTGGTTGTGTATGTATTGGCAGTCGGAAACAAGAGGGGATGTCTTTTGAGACCGGGAGGCCAGGAATTGAGGTGATGCGAGGAGTCTCGTCTGGCGGGAGAAGAGATGGGATCTGCGGATGGTCGTGTTTGAGGTGCTGGGTGCTTTGCTTGAACAATGGATGGATGGTGCTGCGCAGGTGGCAGTAACTGATGAGGCTGGTTGGGGCAATGGTCAATTGGGGGGACGCTGGACGCTGGGGAGGAGGAGGGTGGAGGAGACCCAGGAGGGGAGGGGCGCCTTGGTTGGTTGGAGAAGCTGAAGGGGTCCAGTCTCATCCGTCTGAGGTGGTCCCGGTCCAGTGTCTGGCCTGGCCCTGGGCCCTCGCAGCTGGCAGTGCGTCTGTCTCCCCGGTAAAGGTTCTGTTTTGCGGCGCTGTTTTGCAGTGCTTCCACCTCTTCTGCGCTCTTACCAGCCAACCAGCCAGTCACTCACTCACGCACAACACAACACAAACCTGGGGGGTTGCCAGCTCCACCGATAGGGGCACGTGGGGCATGTTACTATTCGTGGGCCGTTTAGTGGCCGCTCCCATGGGCTTCAGACCTCCAACTCCCCGGCTTAGACGCACGACTGGTTGCAGTCGACCTCCACGACAATCGTCTTCTGTCGTACCGGATGGGACGAGCTGACGGGCCAAGACGATGGGGTCTGCCAGTCCGGTGTCCTTCAGCCACGATACCTACGACGGCAGGGCTGACTATGTACCTCATGCCGGACACTGGACGATGGCAGGACCTAAGGAATGCATCTCTCCGTCTTGCGTGCTTTCTCCCTCCATCGTCACTCAACTCTGGGGAACATGAGGTGACGGACCTGCGGAATCTCGGAGCTGTCAGACCGTCCGTCAGTCAGCCACTGAGATTGACGCAAGCGAGCCAACAGCACGGCAGCACTTTAGTATGTTCCCTTGGGGTTATCAACGGTCATTGCTCGAGCAATTGCGCCGTCGCTCAGACAGTGACCCCCCAACTGCCAACGCTTAACCGACAACGCCGGCCCTGGAGCCAGGCGAGAGGAAACAAAACAAGACGAGGCGAAAGGTCCCAGGCCAGGTTGCCAGAGCCAGGCCCCCCTTCCAGCCCGTGAGATAAAGGTCACCAGGGAAAGGAATTAAGCATCTCCCGCAGAACCAGAGAGAAAAATTTCCCTCGTCCACTCGCCCCGAGCGATCTGTGATTACGTGTGGATACGATATCTCGCTCGTCCGAATTGACCAGACGAAATTTGGCTCGGCCATCTTCGAAAGTTGGAAACCATACCAAGCATTGTCCTGCGCAAACGTCCAGTGCCCCTGACTTGGCCTGCCACCTTGGCCCCCGTTGGCTGGCGAGGCGGACGTATCGCTGAAGAAAGCTGATGAGCAGATCCAGTTTCAATTCCAGACTGGCTGGGGACCCCGTGAAAAGTCAGCGAAAGAGAGAAAACATTCAGAGGGCCCCTATTGTGGCTACCTACGCTAATCCACGATCCCGACAGGTGTCGTTTACGAATCCCAGCTTCGGTAGGGCGCTAGCTCCGCCCTCTGGTCTGGTCCCGGCCCACCCTCTGCACCAAAGACTTCAGCAGAATACGGCGCCGCTCTGCACTCTAAACGCGGAAGCCTGTGATGTTGCGTCACTTCGCAGTCTAGCTTTCCAGCCACCCGAGCCACGTCTTAGGTAATATATCCCGCTAGTGGCGCTACCTTCGTCAACCGTTATCTTATCGATAGTCGGTTCCTCGGTCATCGTCTTCACCATCACGACTGTCACCAACCATCCCTCACTCCCATTCCAACGTTTATCTCCAGCTACCAATCCATCAACCACGCCATGGTCTGCGCAAAGTGCCAGAAGCTCGGCAAGGGCGGTACAACCCTCGCGACGCCCTCCGTCAAGAAGAAGAGCGAAATCTACCACGGCTCCGCCACATCCTCCGCGTCCTCCTCGAAAGCGACCCTGGGCAGCACCGGCATCGGCAAGAGCAAGCTGCTCTCCAAGGCCGCCAAGAACCCCTACGCCCAGTACTCGAGTGCGTGCTCCAAGTGCAAGACAAAGGTGTCGCAGGGTCACGCCCTCTGCCAGTCGTGCGCCTACCGCGCCGACTCCTGCGCCTCATGCGGCAAGCCCAACAAGAAGAAGACCGCCGCGCCTGCTGTTGCAGGGCAGAAGTTTACGCTGAAGTGAAGGATACGAGGGCATTGAGACAACATACGATAGAAGAGGACGTTGCGTCGATGTCGATGAGGATTATCGTACGCTTCCGGCCGATACATATACAACGGTATACCAGGTGGTCCGGAATAGCTGCGCGCAAGCGGTGCATCACAACTGGATCAGAACCCGCCCGGAAACAAGTAAACGCCGATTCGATTAAGCAAGAGACGACGGACGCGAGTGCACGGCTGATAAGCGATATGCGTGGATAGCTTGGCTTGTTGAAGCTGAGGGGTGGTCAAACCAAGTGAAGGTCACGTCGCACCGCATGGTCGCAACAGGATAACCATTCACTCGTGCAAGCGCAGATATGCCATATAGGCAAACATCACAAGCATAGACAGAGCAAGCAATGCTTAACAAAAGAATCATATTCATCGTTTCTAGTCATTCCCGACTACAAAATTACTCCTGCCTTTTTTGCCCATATCGTTAATGCCATGCTCTTCCAATCCATTAAATCAAATCAAAACTCACAAGTTCGCCGTCGGCTTGTTGACCTTGGTATCCAGCCACTCCTTGATCTGCTTGTTCACCTCCTCCGGCGCCTCCCACAGCGCCCAGTGCGTCGCCGTCACCTCGCCCCTCGTCAGGTCCACAAAGTGCTGGTCCATGCCCGCCGCCATCGACGCCGGCAGCGCCGCGTCCTTGTTCGCGAGTATGAACAGACTCGCCGGCTGGATCTTGATCGCGGCCCCTTCCTTCTCCGCCTTCTCCGCCAGCGGCAGCTCCTCCTCGTAGTTGATCTTGCGCGTGCGGTACCAGTTGAGCGGCCCGCGGAGCCCGCTGTGCGAGAACTGCTCGGCGTAGTAGGCGATCTCGTCCTCAATCAGCAGCGGCGTGGGGCCCATCTTGCCGAGGTTCTCGAACACGACGCCCTGCTCCGTCGTGAAGACGAGCTCGCCGTTGGGGCCGCGGCCGCCGTAGATGCCCTGCAGGAACTGGCGGATGTCCTCGGGCGTCTTGACCTTGGCCTCGACGTCCGGGCCGCGCAGCTGCAGCTGGTACTTGAAGTTGTGGAACTTGCCCGCGGCGATGAGGTCGGCGAGGTCGAACCAGTACGTCGTGGGCGAGTTGTACGGCGTGCAGACGCTGAAGACGCCCTTGATGAGCGACGGGTGCCAGAGGGCGACGCGCCAGACGAGGGCACCGCCCCAGTCGTGGCCGCCGAGGATGATCTGCTCGCCGGGCCCCGCGACGTGCTCCGAGAGCGCCTTGACGTCGTCCGCCATGCTCTTGAGGGAGAACTCCTCGAGCTTCTCCGGGGACGCGGTCTGGCCGTAGCCCAGGCAGTCCGGGGCGACGACCTGGTAGCCCTGGGAGAGGAAGAAGGGGATCTGGTAGCGCCAGCCGAGGGAGATGTCGGGGAAGCCGTGGATGAGCACGACGGTGCCCTTGGGGGTGCCCTCAGGCTTGCCGTAGAGGTAGGAGTAGGTCTTGCCCCTGACCTCGGCCTGCTTCCGCTCGATGCGGGGGTCGTTGGGCGCGATCTTGTCGACAGCCATGTTGAAGGTGAGGTGGTGGTCTGGGTCGAGTGATAGAGACGATATTGGTGAGGCTCTTGTCGAGGGCAGCAGGCGTTCGTCCCTTATATACAGGTTGGCTTTGTTACGTCGGCCAAGCAGGAAGCCCTAGTCCAGAAAGCGGCCGTTACTCCAAAAGGTGAATCCCGTGCCGGTGCGGGGAATGAGGCGAGAAGCAACGAATCCGAGTCCGATGTTGGGTATGCAGGACGCCGGAGCCAATTGCGGGATCTACGCCGCCCGAAATCCTCTCTTATAAGAGTTGAGTCGTCAAGCCCGAGTCATTTAAAAATAGGCGTGTTGCACCACGTAAACTGGGTAGAATCACCCAAAACGTACGAGCGGGATGGCGGCGCCAGACGAGCAGAGAAAGAGGGGCAAGCTTTCGAGTGAAAAGGACGTGACGTGGGGTTCGTGGGCGGCCGCGGCCACAGAAGACCAGAGGGCCGCATTGCGTTGGCGACCGGCGTGGCCGGGAACCCCACCCGCGCGGGGCTCTCGCATGTCTGCCATCGGAGTCCCTAGATGGAATCGTCCTAGCGCCTCCGTCCGCGTTGCAGAGATGCCTCGGCCCAGCGCTCAGAGACATGCACCGAACGCTCTCGCGCCGGGAGTTGGGGCAGCTCCCTGCATCGTTTGTTCGAAACCAGACACCACCATTGTGTCATCCCAACAGAAACAAAGCATCGGATTCCCAGGACGTCGGCAGCTTGCAGATCGGAAAACTGTAAATCTGCCGCCTGCATCTAGAGGTAGTCGCCGATTCTTCAACGGCACAAACGGCTGCTAAAGGTGACGGGTCCCCACTAGCCGAGGCGGCATCGCGCATCACACGTCACTCGGCCGACGCCGAGTCAGCTCATTGCCTCGATCGCTCCATGAATTGATGTCTTGCAGTTCCTTGATTTTCGTATTGCATATCTCCGGGGGGTCGTGGATATCTTTAAGTCAATGCCGCTCTGAACTCCAATTGGTATATCGTGACCCGACGTCCAATCTTTTTGCCCCTCATGAAATAGAAAAAGCGCTTCCCGTCCACCGGCGCCAATCGTTTTTGATAAAATGATAAAAAGCGTAACCTCATACCAGGTTTGAAAAGAATATTCGAGAGCCGCAACAGACCATTCGGCTCCCTTCATTAGTATATGACCATATCCTCCTCGGCGTCCTCGACAACATCGCCAGACTCATCGTGCGGCTCTCGGTCGTGTCTCTCAGTGCCGTGCGACAATGTGTTAGTGTCGGCTTTTAAAGCTTCGGCTGGTGGAGCTTCTGGGGCGGACGTTGCATCTGTCGAAGCTTCAGCAGTCACCGGCGCAGACTGCTCTTGTCTCGTGGGCGGCCTGCTCCGACCGTAGCGCCGCTCGTGCTCTTCTCTTCGCTCGTTGAAAACCTCGACCTCTCTAGCGATGGTCGCCTTGGCGTCTTGTATCTGATCGTCTATCTCGTCTTCTTGCTCCCTGGTGAGCTTCCATGGCCGGAAGAACTACATCATCAGTCAGCATGATACCTACGAGTACCGACGGAAAACATACGATTTGAGGCTGTGTCTTTGTCCGCAGCGAATGCGCCATTGCAAGCATGTTGGAGTGCCGCGTCTTCATCTGTGAGGAGGTAATCAGCAAAACCGGGGCGCATGCTCGCAAGGGAGGAATTGTCCACGCACGACTTTCTCATCAAACTTGATCTGCTCTTGCCATCGCACCTCGGTGATCCTGGCAACCTTCTCCGCCCGCCTCCTGTCGTCTTCCGCCCTTTGTTTCTGCGCTCTCTCCTGCTGTCGCTGCTCGACCTCCCTGCGCTTCTTGTGCTGGGAGCTGGTGTTGGTCTGACTGAGCGTGCTCAGCAAACCGCCAAACAGTCTCTTTCCTCGCTTCTTCTCCTCCTCTTTTGACAGATTGCCCCGACGGGCGGCGCTGCCGCCTGCATCCGCATCGCGCGACCTCACGGCTGTTGGCGAAGCTCTGGGCTCTTGCGCGCGCCGGTCGCGATGGTCGTCATCCTCGATTCTCGGCCTTTTCGACGTCTCTTCCGGCTCCTCAGATATCGATGCAGCTTTGCGCTTCTGGGAAACGTCGGCTTCGGGGCTGACCCGCTCGGGATCGATGGCGTCGGCGGGTGGTGCCCTGGCATGCATGTCAGCTCGCTGTTTTTTCCAAAAAAAAAGTGTTGAGAAGACGTACTCCGTAAGGGTCGCCATTATCGACGTCGCGCAGACTCCGGAGCCTTTTGAACTGTTTGCGACGATGCTGCAATACGTAAAATAAAATTCGGTATCGTCCCGGCCGGGTGATGTTGAATGCGACTTCGCTGTGGTACCTATTGAAGCTCAAAAGCTCCTGCGTGAAGCTCCAAGGCTGAGGTTTGTCAGCGGGGTTGGCCACTCAGAAGAGGGCGCCCCGCAAATGACCCCACTTCGGTACGGATCAGACGGCGGCCGTACCAATTACCGCGGGAGAAACGTCGAGAAGAGGTGGCGAGGCTGAATGGCGTTGACTACCTCTTCGTCGCCATCATTGCAAACGTATCGCAACCTCGCGATCCACATCACAGTCGCTTCTCAACTCCCGCGACTTTCAACCTTAGCACATCTGGCGATCTTTTGCGCATAATCGCCCACCATGTCGCGTCATCATCCGTAAGTCCAGTTCACGCCCCAAACCACCAAACCGCGTGCTGACCGTTCTCCTCCAGCGATCTCGTCATGTGCCGCAAGCAGGCCGGCATCGCCATCGGCCGCCTCTGCGACAAGTGCGACGGCAAGTGTCCCGTCTGCGATTCCTATGTCCGCCCCACGACTCTCGTCCGCATCTGCGACGAGTGCTCCTTCGGCAACTACCAAAACAAGTGCGTCGTCTGCGGCGGTGAGGGCATCTCGGACGCCTTCTACTGCTTCGAGTGCACGCGGCTCGAGAAGGACCGCGACGGTTGCCCCAAGATTATCAACCTCGGAAGCTCGCGAACCGACCTGTTCTACCAGAAGAAAACGAATCGCACGGCGACGTACTAGTCCCTACGTCGCCCGGGTCTGGGCACCGGTTATGTTTTCGGCTTGAGGCAGCATGGATACGAACAAGAAAATTTTGCGACACATGGGTATGGCATTGTGTACATGGCGTTTGGGCGTCAATTATCAGAGACAACGCACGAGGGTTTCACCATTTAGATCGAAAAGAATGATATCCCACTTTGCATGATGAATCAGCCAGTTGCCAACTTGTTGAAATGCTCCCATTTTTGAACCAAAAAAATATCCAAGGCCACAACAATTACGGCCGTTCATCCAGATTCATACTTATAGTACAGTGAAAGCCACAGCTAGCCGGTGTCCGTCGTAATCATATGTAGCTAACCTTGACTCCCATTCCCGCTGTCGCCTTTACCTTGTTCCAACCATTACCAAGCACGCGCTGTATCCGCTCTCGGACATTCTTCTGTCCAAACATGACGACCAAACCCAAAATAAAAGCCACGAGCCGCATCAGCAGCATTGGATTCGTCTTGAACGACGCCCCCAGCTGGTCTATGAGCTCTTTCAGCCGAGACACGACCATAGATGCCCTGCTTCCAAACGTCGGGTTGGCTGGTGACTTGCCCTTTGCCCGTGATACAGGCATCTTTGGGTTTGAATTTGACCCTGAAGCGTTTGAGACGACTCTGGCATGTCGCCCCTTGCTCGACCCTGCTTTGCTAGAGCCCGCCCTGCTCGGTGTCCTTTCGATACCATAGTCCACCTCGGTACCCTCTCGCCTGGCTCGTTCTTCTTCTAATCGCCTGCGTTCCCTCTCTTCATTTTCAGCTCTCAGTTTCTTGGCCTCCTCAATATCGCGCCTTAGTTGCTCTTCCTGTTGGCGTCTGTCTTCGGCTTCGCGCCTTTCTGCTTCTTGCTGTTCTTCCTGCAAGCTTTGCAGTGCTTGTAGGAACGCCTCGCGGCGTTCGTCGTCTAATACGGAGCTGACGCTGATGAATTCTCGGGCATAATCCCACTCATTATTACGCAACAAAACATGCAGCGTGTACAGCTCGAGGATCTTTACCCTCGCATTAAGGTCTCTCGGCGTATCCGCGCCGCTCGTCCCCTTCGCCGGCGACCTGTGCCGGTGATTCAGCCGCGGGGACGGCGACGGCGTGTCGGAAAATCTCTGCGAGAGATCCAGATTTGGTGAGGTTGAGGCAGCGAGATAGCTCTCCAGCCTCTTTTGGTTCAATTCCTGCGTCCGGGCGTGAGCTAAGAGCAGCGTGGCGCTAGGGTCCCGGTTAGCACATGATATCCAGCATCAGGCGACACCCAAATAAACAATTTTGCTTACAGGTTTATGACGACGTCGGAATCGACGTCGCTCTCGACGCCGTGGTATCCGTTGCGGACGACCTCCTCCCACACTTCTCCGTCCCTGACCTTGGTGCACAGCGAGCGCCACTCTTGGCTTCCAAACGCATCCTTTCCCTCGTCCGGCTCCAGCTCGACGATGGCGTTGAGCGTCGTCAGGTACAAGCTCCAGACCTTGATTCTCGTGGATCGAGACGCCCTCGCGACGGGCGCGGGCTCTGTTGGGGCGCCGTCCGACTGTCCTGGTGTCGGTGTGATCAATGGCAAGATGGTGGATAGGGCCTCGGGCAGGCGACGCGTGAGGAAGAGGGTCGAGGCCTGGCGGTAAGTCTTTGAGATCTGCGAGGTGTGGCGCGAAGACGTTGATGAGGATAGCGAGGAGATGGAGCTCGAGAGCATGTGCGGAGGGAATGCGGATGCGGTTTCGGACGAGGCGAGCGTGGGACTCAGAGTCGCCGTGTAGGAGCCGTTGAGGGACGACATGTTGGCGGGCAATGGCATTTAGAGGATGGACAGCGGCAACAGGCAGGGCGGCGTCGGATTCAATCTGTCGGCATTGACGTGCCCCAGACGGGAGGGAAATTGACGAGGGGAAGACCAAGAAAAAGAACGGGGTTTGTTATGTATCCGGCGTGCGGAGAATGGCGGCCATCATACGCGTTCCTGCTCAAATGCCACCAGCGGGTAGTGGTGAGAGCCGCGACATGTGGTCGTGGTTAGATTCGGATTGCCGGTGCTCGGTGGTGGTGCTGGGTTGCTGGTTGCTGCTCTGCTGGAGAGTGGAGAATGGAGCTGGGGCAGTCTGCTGACTGAGAAGGAATGGAGTGCGCTGGGCCAATCACCGGCCGCAGCTGTAGGCACGGTTACACTTTTCGGCCGTGGCCAAAGTTTAGCCTCGGTTTGTTTCTGCGGCGGTGTCTCGCTGCGGGTGTGGTGGGCTCATCCCGGCTCTCCTGCAGAGTGCATGCAAAGTGCCTGAGTGTGTGCCCGCCGGCCTGGCGTTCCTGGCCAGCTGACCGCCAGAAACATTGAGTCGTTCGCTGTAGCCAGAAAAACACAGAGATAAGCGAGTACATGGTCTTGGTGCAGCACGCCCCAGTGACGTCGCACCGGATGCCTCGCATGTGAAGTACCCCTCTAGCCTCCACGACCACGCGGGCTTCCTTCGGCGTCCGTTCTTCTCATTGGGCGTAGCTTCCTGATCGGGGAAGAGCGCAGGCCCAGACGGAGAAAACAGGGGTTGCCCTCGACGACCGGCCGAGCTTCATCTCAACTCGCGGAGATCAACAGCCGTTTCCAGCGATCGTCTCATGCTGCCGCCGCCTGTCATTTCAAATCTTCGTGATCTTGCCCTCCAACTTGGGATTCCCCCTCCACGGCATCGCCTTCTTAAGTGAGCTATTACTACTCTGTGTTTAAATTGTCCCATCAGAGGCCATTCAAACGCGTGCAAACTTAGAGTTCGCGTGCCCCTGTTTCCCCAGATTATCCCGAGGCCCGCGGGTTCGAACAGCCGAATCGTCCTCTACCCCTCTGCCGCCCCTGAGCTGAGCAAAAGCGATCAAAAAAGTCAGAAACGTGGAAGAAGGTCAATGGCCGGTGAGAAAGGATCGTTCTTGTGAAAGCCATTTCTAGGAAACAAATTGGCCAAATGTAAGATACGACAGCCTGGCGGGGTCACTCGAAAGCCAAGGATCATCCATCACCAATTCAGTCTATTACACAGCCCATCGCTATATATCGACTCACAACGCGTCTCCTCCACTTAACGCGTCTCAAGAACTAATACTGCATCCTTCCGCGTCTGACTTCGGACGCGGAACCTGGCGAAAGGCTCGATCGGCTGCCCACTGTCTCTCCAGAAAAACATTGGTGGAGGGGCCGATCCGCAGAGTGTTGCGGAACATGTCGAACACAGAATGACCCCAGTAGAGCTCTCCGACTCTCTCGCCATCGCCGTCTGAGGATGCTGTCGATTCCTCAAAGTCCGATCCTGAGTCTGATCCAAAGCATTCGGGGTCACGTCCGATCTCTAGTAGCCAGCCCTTGTCGTACAATCGACGCATCTTCTTGTCCCAGCTCTCACCCTCGTCGACGTTGTCGAGTGTCCTTCGAGCAAGTTTGTGTGCGAGTCGCAGAAGAATAACAGCAGTCATGAAGCCTATCGCCAGGTCAGTTACAAAGTAGAAGGTAGGAATGTATCGACGCACTGTCGTAGCCTGCTTCATGGGCGTTTGCCCTTCGACTGTACCCATGGGCCGGGTTCCAGCCAATAGACGGCCTGGAAACATCGCCAATGAATCTGTCGAATATATCCGCCAGCGGATCTTCCCCTTCGATCGCCTGATCGGCGATTGCCATGAGTTTGGTATCGATTATGTGGGGAAATAACTCGTAGATGTTGGCAAAGAATTCCCCGCAGGAAGCAGGGAGGTCGTCAAAGAAGGTTTGGTAAATGAACAACAAGTCAAAGAACTGGTTGTGACCAACAATTGGTGGGCGCTGGAGCTGGAGCTTGGATTCGAGTGTCCAGAGGGCGGCCCGGATCTGATCGGAAAGCGTTGCTTCCGAGATATCATCCTCGCTGTGACGCTCTTCAGAGTAGCCGGCAGGATTTCCCTAAGACCCGCTGGGACTCACAGGCGTCTGCGGGAAACTTGTAATCCACTCCGACGATGATTCCGGCAGTCGCCAGGATTGTTCGCCTCTTGCTTCTTCCAGGGAGTTCCCGATGTTATTGGGTGATTCTTCGCTGGAGTAGCTGGATTCCTGCTCTGGTGTCGTCGACACCACTCCCTCGCTGTCCTCGCCGGACTCTCGCTCCGGACTCAAAAGCGGCGCGTTTCCAAATTTCTGCTGAACCTCTTGACAAAAGCTCTGTACCGTCATGCCGCCAGGCCAGGATGATAAAGCCTCAATAATGTAGCTCGGGTCAATGATATCCGCAAAATGCCCTCCGGAAAGGGCCTCCATAATCAGGCGAAGACCTTAGGATGGTCAGCATCTGCCGGCTGTCTTGTCAATGAGACCTACCTGTTTGCTTTCTGATTGAGGCGGAAAGGTTATCTCGAAACGTTTGCTGCCTCTGGACATTGTCAGTAGGGGGCGCAAAACAGGGCCAACCAACAATCGCAACGTTTCTGGGGGATCGTACCTCTTGATTCTCGTCGGAATCTTCTGGGGAAATAATCACAGAAAGACCATGGTTCCAGGTGCGGCACTTCATGTGCGGAACCAGATTCTGAGCTGTTACTCGAACGATCTTGTGGTACACACTGCTTCTCTTCTTGCTATCTGAATAGGGGATCCGGATCCCGATCTCTGACTTTCGCTGCACGACCACAAGCATTAGCCATAATCCCCATGAATTCAACCGTGGGTCTTACGTCGTCGTTGCGGTCGCCGAGCCATGAAGTGATCTCGTCAAAAACGTACGTGCTGAAAAAATTAAGGCCTTCCTCGTCCTCGTCGTACGGATGGTCCTTAATCGTTTGTGTCTGCGCTCGGGATTCCAGGCGTTCGATTGCGTCGCGCGATTCCTTACGGCTCAAGTACGGGACGGGGTTGTCGAAAATCTTCTCCAATTGGAGGCCCTCCTTTCTCATAAACCTCAGGGTGCTGAGTGATGCCGTCAAGTTTCTTCCCAAGCCTTTGGCGAAAAAGCTGTCTTCGCGAGTATCCTCGAGGAGTAAAGGGCTGACATAAAAACTGTAAGATTCCGTCTTGTACGAATCGTCTGTGGCTTGTCAGCAAGAAGTCGCGAGAGATGGAGGAAAGTACTCGCCTCCGTCGGGCTTGACACATGTGAGACCCAGCTCAAAGACGTTGTACGTTGACGCGATCCGCTTGCCTGTCTCGTAAATTCCCTGTCGGGTTTGGTTGGTCTTTTTCCAGAAATTCTCCGACATCTTGTCTGCAATGCCGGTCATCTCGACGTCGACGGCGACAAAATTCGACTCTGCGATGGAAATCAATATTCTTGGCAGCTGCCGCCAAAAGTTTTCCATGGTGATCTCCATGGCTACGGGTGTGAGTGGCACCCACGATGGTGGTGTAGTGAAGGTGGTGGTGGTCGATATTGTAGGTGGGCAAGGAAATCGGGAGGGGAGTGAGGAAGTAGTGGCTCAGAACAACACCACTTTTTTTTTTCTTGGAGGGAGGGGGAGAGAGTATGTTCCTCTCAAAGTTAACAAGACGTAAGGAGGCTGCAGGAAAAGGAAATGGCAACGGAGGAGGGTCGTCAGTAGCGGACCAGATGTGAGAGACTCTTGTACCGGGAGGAGTGACGACACTATGAACAAGGACGATATCAGTCAAAAACCATAATGGGGAGAGCGAAGAAGTTGGTCTAGCTGAGTAAACTTCAGAAGTCGTCAACGTGCACGTGTAGATCGAGACTGAGCATGGCCTGGCTTCGAGATGTTCTCTTCCAGAACACCTGCCCGTCACGCCCAAGCCCAAAATCGCAAAACAAACATTGATCAAAAAATCAAAAAGTTCAGGCAGAGCCTTATGAAAATCCATAGGAGATTCTTACCAACCTCAGGTGTAACGATGCTATGGATTTTTCGAACGGCGGCAGAGTAAGGACCCCGCTGACTGTCGACAGCGGGATTCGAACCTACCTACCCGTGGCGTGGGACGTTCGAGAACTCGCCTCAATTGAGGCGCCTAGTTACCCCACTAGACCACGGGCTGTTGTTGAAAGATCTAGTGATACTTTCGTACATAAGGGGTGGGTGGCTGGTTGGGCGGTTCGTCGAGCGTGGGAGGAAGGTGCGGGTGGGGCTGGTCGTCAGGCGACAAGGTGAAGATACCTTCAGGTTGGTGCCTGGGACTTTGAGACTCAGGCAGACAAGGTAAGGCAGCTGCCCGGTAAGCCGACTGTCCTTTGTCCGGCCTTCAATGTTTCAACACTCCTCCCGGGGTGAGGAGACTGTCCAGGTGTTGACCCCCTGAGGCAGGTATTGGTGCTTGTCTTTTATTCACCAACTGAACAACAACGTGCCAATACGACCGTATGTAGACAATTTAAATGTGATGGAGGCAGGACAGACATTCAATAGACTCCAAGTTCACTCACTTGGTCTCGAGTATCCTACAGCTTGTCTCGGCGATTCCCTGGTTCACAACCCCTGAAGTCAACGTTGATGTCTTTTATCCAATACAGACGTCGAACGACAAATTACAATGCTGAAGAATGAATAGAATATAGAGAAGTCGAGCGTGCTCTGCGTCGCGATACTCTGCTTCCAAAAGCGTCTCATGTGGCCAGCTTGCTACCCCCAGCTCTCCAGAAACAAAGACGCAATCTCATTGAACATGAATGACGGAATTCAATCTGGTTGAAGAAAATGTAGTGGAATAGGTAGTGATAGCAACTAATGATGTGCAAACCTAATATCCGCCTATTAAGAGAGCACTAACCTGACAGGATCCCGTTTTACTCTGCGGCGCCCCTTGCTCACTCACCATAAGCCATCGTCAGGAAAGCCCACGTTTAGATCAAGACAGCCAACCCAACCGGTCGAATCCATCCAGTGAAGATTTGATTGTACAGTTCATCTATGATACAACAGCGTTACACCTTTCCCCTTTCGTCCACTCATGTTTTTTTCCTTTCTTCATTCCTCCCCTGGCTAGATCGTTTTACCGGCCGCTTTACCTGTCAGCCAGCATGAGCCGCACGCTGCGGTAGTACTCCTCCGGCAGAGCCTTCTCCAGCTCTTCCCGCGTCAGCCACTGGAACTCCTTGTACCCGTACGCGTTGCTCGCCAGGTCCGCCTGCCCGGCCATGATGCGCCACTTGAGGAAGAACGTCTTCTCGCCCCTGCGCTCGACGCTGCCGTCCTGCTTAGCCACAGGCTTGACGACGTGGTGCGCCACCGGCGCCCGCCCGACCATCCACGTGTTCATGTTGACGCCGGCGGTCTGCTCGAGAACGCGCGAGGAAGCCTATCGTGTCCAAGTCAGTACAATGATCACGTCTCTTCTCACGCAGCCATGGAGCCGTGAGAGACTGACGAAAGAAAGAAAAACCCACCTCGTGGAGGTTCTCCTCCGTGCTGAGCGCCGCTGCGGGGAACTCCCACTTGGCATCCTTGCCGTCCCGCTTGACAACCAGATACAGCGTCCGGTCCATCGCGCGGTCCAGCCTCGTCTTGTCGCCCTTCTTATCCGCCTCCGACACTCGCGGCTGCGGCGCCTCGGGCGGCACCCGGTCCTCCTCGGGGATGATCTCCGCGTCGTCACTCACACGCATCACAGCGTCCTTGAGCAACAACTCAACACTCGTCTCGTGCCTGCTCAGCTTGTCCCCGACGAGCAGCTCGTCGTCCCACGCGCGGGACGCCTTGCCGTTGTACACGCCCACGTCCTTGCCCACGGTGCCCTGGCGGTCCTTGACCTTCATGTTCCAGTCGATGAGCGCCGGCGTGTCCTGCTTGAAGTAGACGGACGTGATGAACGGCAGCGTCAGCCGCTCCTCGAGGCGCTTCTGGTAGAAGAAGTACGCCTGCTCAAAGTCCGTCAGCGGCCTTGTGAGAAGGGGCGCCCGCGTGACGATGGCGCCCGACTTGATGCGGTAGCCCGGCCCGCTCGGCGTCGCGGCCTTGGGCTCCGGGGGGATGCTGCTCGGGGTCGACGGCGGGGGGTTCGGAGGGGTCGTCGTGGCAGCCGCGGCGGCGGCACCCGAGTACGCTCGCGAGGGAGCTCTGATCTGGACTCTAGCGCATTGTCGGCAGAGCCTGGGGGATGCTGTTGCGGGGTCTGCAGTCAGTCAATTGGGTCCCGGTCAAGAGTACGATAGCGCAGGCTTACTTCGCAAAAGCCCTAGGACGGCAAATGCGCCTCTGCTTGAGGCCGCCATGCTGAATGTCTGGGTGTACTGATTCTCCTCATCAACGCCTCAGTCGAGATCTCCAGATGGATTGAACTTTTTTGCTGCATTGTGGTACGTACCGCTTACCTAAGGGCGAAGTGCAGTCGAGCTTCGTGGTGGATAGGTATCCCGCTCCGAGGCGCACGGTCCATGCCCGTCGACCAGCTCTCTGGCCTGAGGAGCTCGCACTGACGCGAGGCATCCACATCGAATTATGTCAGCAGCGGAAGTCTTTATCATCTCAAAAGGCGGGCTGACTTTTCCTCTTTTTCTTCTTTTTTCGTCAACGGCACCATTCCTTATCGTCTAGACCTGTTCCGCCTCCAGAACGTCCGGATCATTTTTCGAGTGCCCAGAGTAAATAAGCAGTCTTTTTCGCTAGCAGCGCCTGCATCTTTTCTACTGGGATTCACTGTTAGATAGATACTGCAAACATTTCAGTCCCCTTGCGACGTTGTTTCTTGGCGGCTGATTTTTTCATTCTCAACGGTCCAGGCTGGGCCTGAGTGAGGGGATTGCCGAGAGGATTTCCCGGCTCCACGAGCCACGTCTGAAAATAAGGCGCACTCTACTCTTGAATTCTGCCTAGCGTCATCGTGCTGCCTCTGCTCTTTTGCTCACGTACTACGATGCTGCTAACTGTGTCCAAATTTTAGTGGGCTGCCAACCAGCCACATCCAACCCCAGTCGTTATGTCCATTCATCGTATCGTCATTTATCTACACAATACCGGAAACTTCTCTCGATCTCAGAACCGTTGAGTATCGAGTCATGCGAGACCCCTAGCATACAGATCGGGTCTACCCTATTCGAAAAAAAAAACATTCGGTCCTAAGCCGAGACAAAATTCAAAGCCACTTTCAGATGAAGTGTTGGGTATCAAACCGCGTGGTTCGCTGCCAAACACCATGAACGCCTAATGCCCATGCCACTCGTGACTTCGATCAAGCCTTCAGTTCCTCGACTGCACGGGCCACTTCCTTGGCGGCGATCTTCTCCCATGTCTTTCTAGCATCCTCGTCGAGGGCCTGAGGGTCGCGCAACCCCTCGTACAGCTTTCGAGAAACGTCTCGGTTGATGTTTGCGTACTGCTCAGATGTGAGCTCTTTCGCGCGATAATGCGGGTTCAGCGCGGCCCGGACGATGCTGCTGATTCTCTCCTTGGTTTCGAAAGTGATGCCATGCCTGGTCGGCGATGAGTCTTGCGACCGGGAGAGGTTGGGTCGGTGGCGCATGGGCCGCTGGGGCCGGGGCTGGCGGATTTCAGCGCCGTTCGAACGACTGTCGGAGTCGCTGCTATCGCCCGAAGCTCGAGTCGGCGAGTAGTTGGCCTTGGGGAATCTTGGCTCGATGTAGGAGCTCAGAGACAGTGTTGGGGAACTAGGCCGGGGGTGGGGTGGCGGTGTGAGAGACAGCGCCCTGGGAGAGTTTCGCGAGGATGGTGAGGGGGACGTGACTGGGGACGAGGGGTCGACGCCAGAACGAGTACCGAAATAATTCCGCGCCGCTTCATCTTCCGACGGCGTGCTCATCTCGACCTCCTTGAGTAGCGAAGAGAGGAAAGATGGACCTGTCTCTGTGCCGGTGGGGGATTGAGGGCGAAGAGCTGCAGCGCTTGCGGTGCCATTGGTCTGAGGCCTCGAAGCCGGCACAACGATCGGCGCGGGCGAAGATGGGGTTGCGGACGTGGACGTAGACGCGGGAGCAGACGCGGAGGCCGATGTTGGGCCAGAAGCGGATGCAGAGCCGGAGGCGGCTGAGGCAGACGTAGATGGATCTCCCTGCAAAGGCAACCGGCGAGTGCGAGGACGCTTCAGCTTGCGCTCGGGTTCTTGTGCGGGCTCCTGCGGGGAAGCCGTGACAGATCTCGACTTTCGCTTCCGGGTGTTGGGGGGTGTCTCGGTCTCGCGGGCGCGCTCAAGTGCGCCCCAGGCTCGCTGCTCATCTCGAGTCTCCGGAGCAGGAGGAGGGGTTGGTTCTGCAGGGGCGACGGGGACGGCACCTAGGCGATGGCCGACAGCGGGCCGGATATTCTGCGCAAACGCCTCTCTGGCGCCCATTCTGCTGGCGATGGACATGCGCTGCTGCCAGTCGCGATGTTCCTGCATTTCTCTAATCTGTGCTCTCTGCGCCTGGGCCCGGCGGAAGCTCTGGAAAGCATCGTCCTCTTCGTGATTATCGAGGTCGATCTCGGTGGCGTCGTAGATGCGGCTGGCAATATGGTCCCAAGCACCCACCCATTCGAGAGATCTCGCCTCGCGCCTTGCGTTTCTGGCCTGGAGTTGCGTACGCAGGAAGCCGCGTCGGTTGTTGTTGCCCCGTCTGTTTGAGGAGCGAGCAGCCTGGGCGATGGCGTGGGAGATGGCCTGCGCCTCCTGGACGGAGCCTTGGGAAATCTCAGCAGGACGCGGACGGCCGGCGGAGTTATCGTTGCACTCGAAGCAAAACCAGTACTCCGACTCGGGGACCTCAGGGAGGCCGATGCAGTGGGTGTGGTAGGCCGCGTTGCAGCCATCGCAGAGGAGGAGGACATCTTCGTGGTCCGAGGACTCACAGACAGGGCAAACCACAGCGGGTTCCGACTCTTCTCGCCCCTCGGGGTTTTCTTCGAGCCATCTGTGGATATCGAACTCCTGCTCTTGCTTTTTGTCCTGGACGGCGTACGAGTCGACGGAAGGACCTGTATTCCAAGCCGTTAGCTGCTGCTGTTGCAGTAATAAGGGTGGGATGGTGGTTTGTGGTGATACGTACCGTTGAGCTCAGATGATAGACTGACCTCATTGAAAGGCGTGCGGCAGATGGGACAGGTGTTGGAGTTCTTGGCCCAGCTCCTGATGCAGCGATCGTGGACTACATGGTTGCAGCCGACGAGAGTAGCAATCAAATTGTTTTCGTCTTCGAGGATTTCAATGTCGGAGTCGATGCGCTGGTAGACGGCTTGTTTTGTTGCTGTTGTTGATGGTGGTGCCGCTGCTGGTGCTGCTGGGAGTGCTGTAGGACCCGACCCGTTTGCACTGTCTGGCTGGTGCAGCGAGGGGGGCTGCAGCGACTCCAGGCATATGATGCACTGATCCGGCTCAGTCATTGTGGCAACAGTGGTAGTATCGCTTCAGATTTGAAGAATTCATAAAATTCGTCAAAGGGAGAGGCCAATATATGGCGTTTGATGTTCACCAGAATTCACAGCCTGAGAGGTTGTTCGTTAATTCTGGAAACCTTGGTTTGTTTGCCTTGTTGTCAGGCGTGCAAAGGTGGGCGGCAAAGGTGAGTAGGGCGCTGGTGCTGAGGCGACTGGGTGGTGGTAGTGTTGTTGGTGGTGCCAGGCGCACTCACTGCACTGGGTTGGGTTTGCTGGTTGCTGAAGAGTGGGAAAGGGAAAAAAAAGAAGAGGTGGAAGTGGGTAGGTAGGCAGCAGAGAGACAGACAGACAGACTGAGTGACTGGCTGGCTGGCAGGAGGCAAGGTTGGTCTGGTCTGGTGTCAGGTGTGTGGTGCGTTTCTAGCGGGAGAGGAACTGTCAGCCGGTTCGGGGATGTTTCGCCGCTGGAAGGGAAACCGAAAGAATAAAGCTGCGAGAGGCCAGTGTGGGAGGGGAATTTCGCACTTCCGGCTTGAGGTGACGGAGAGAATGGGATGAAGGCGTGGGTGAGAGGTGAGGTGAAGACCAGGACTGGAAGGTAAACTGTAAGGGTGGTGAGGGAGGCAAGCAAGCCTGGCAAGAGGATAAGATAACTGCTGCTGCCAGCTGGTAGACGGGACGAAAGAGGTGGATGAGAAGCGCACTGCCGGCTTGGGGGGTCTGAGTGATGAAGATGAAGTGGACTCTGCTGCTTCAATGGGTGGTGTTGCGTTGCTGTACCTGCTGCTGCCGCCGCCCTGCCGCTGAAAAGCCACGAGCGACCTGGAATTTTGTAGGAGAGAGAGTTTGAGGACCCGGAGCCCCAAAGCGGTTTTTTGCGAGCTTAGCGCAGGCCTGCAGCAGCTGGTCTCAACCGGGGCCAATCAACGGCCGGCTGATGCCCAGCGGTACGCCACACACACCATCGCAGACCGCAGACCGCAGACCGCAGACCGCAGGACCACAGACCTCAGACCGTGGCCCAGTGGGCTGGACAGGGACCTGCTGCTGGACTGTGGACACTACGGCCCGGGTAGGTAGGTAGCCCATCACCACCACCCGCAGCAGTCCGCAGCTCTCAGTGCGTCTGTCTGAATGGTGACTTGCACACGCTTGATGCTGGACATCGGAGACACTGGGCCAGGTGGACTGAACTTGACTGGACTGAGGCGGACTGCAACCCGACGGACCAGACTAGCCCACTAGGGCCGCTGCAAAGCACAACCCCCAAGGATCCATGGATCGTGCAGCATTAGCAGCAGCGGCGGCAGCAGCAGCAACATCGAGCAAACAAGCAGCACTCACTCAACTCATTCACCTACCTCCTCACCTTCACCACACGCAGGGCGGGCAAGCTACGCGGTAAGGCAAGTCATGAGTGAATGGGGCCCCTGCTCCTCGGCAAACCCTCGAATCGGGCAAGTCGGGAAGCAGCAGCAGCAGCAAGTGAAAAAAGAGAGTTGTGATACGTACCTGCCTGCTATGGATGGGGACTTGGCGGGTAGAAACCCAGACGACACAGCACGACACGACACGCCTGCGGGAAGCTTGCGTGTGTTGCGTTGCGTTGCCTTTGCTTCCTCGCGTTGCGCTTGCCGGCCTTGTCCTCTCGGTTCCTAGCTTCTTAGCTGACCCTTTGCAACCTCTCTACTTCCGCGGCTGCCCTCCAAGACTGGACGAATCGTGGGCCGGGGATGGAGGGCAAGGGTGGTGTGGAAGAGGAGGGGAGAGGGCGGTGGTAGTGGTGTCAAGGCAAGTGGGCGAGTCAAACACTGTCGATGGGCTCGGCTGGCTCGTGCGACGTCAGTTCGGGTCAGGTACCTCGAGCCAGCTGAGCGTGAGGTAGGTACGTCGTGGGTTGAAGTAATAATAAGGTAGGGTAGGCAAAGTATAGACAATAATGTGTGTTAGGTTGGAGTCTGCGTCTGCATCTGTGTCTGCGTTGAGGCGACCTGAGAGTGAGATCGGGATGTGCGAGCGAGGCGTTTACGTCAGAACACACCCACAGGCACAGGCACACAGGCACACGGTCAGGTGTATTCCACAACTCAGGCGGTGCCTTAAAGCAAGGAGGTGAGAGGTGGTATGCCGGATTGGAACGCAGACTCGGCAACGGCAGGCCGGACGATAGGGGGAGGGGAGAGACGGAGGCGCAGGTGATTGAAGGATGAGGACGGGTTGTGGAACAACGGAAGAAAAGAAAGAAGAAAGAGGACGGTTGAATCGAGGGCGGAACGAGATGGCTGAAGGGGAAAAGCCGGGGCGCAGGGTGTGAATACTCTTATTTGGCGCTGGAATGGGGTCAGGTCGGTACAAAGTGCCATCTCCGCTTCCAAAAATGGGATGCCCCTTCACTGTCATCACGGGAGTTGGGGGCAGCTGGGAGGGGCGGGCAGGCAAGGTAAGGCAAGTCCACCACCCAAGCCCTGTTCTTCTGGTGTGTGGTGGTGAACACCTTGAAGTCGAGGTAGACGCGGAAATGGCTGCTGTACGCAAGGCACTCGTGAGACCTCGACGCCCCTCGAGTCGTCTCGGAGGTTGACGAGATTGGCTGGTCGTCTGGCCCGCGTCAGGTTGCGACCCAAGCCAGAGTCCGTCTCTTCCTTGGTGTGCCCGAGCGAGTAGTGTTGATACCTTAGGATGGGTTGGAGCCGACTGCGGTCGAGTTGATTGAGATTCCGTCGCCGGCCGCCCGTCCCGGTCCCGGCCACAAATGCGTGTTATTTCCCTTGCCTAGCAAATTGAAATGGCCCAGGGTGAAATCATTGAAAGGGAAGGTAAATTGAAGCGGATGCACCGTTTTATACCCATGTGTGTCTTGATCGGACACGGCAGCCATGGCGGCCATTCCGCAGGGGAACAGCCCCCAAATTTGCCTGCTCTCGCGCGGCTCATCTTGAGGTACGAAGATCTCATCTTCGCCAGCAATGATGCGACCCTCGTATGTCCCTCAGACACCGTGTTGACGAGCAGGGTCGAGGTGACAATCAGAACTCACCGACTTACATGGTACAAACCCGCCGTCTTGTGGTGTCCTCTTTTCCATCGGTGTTAGTCAGGCGTCTCATTGGCCGCCTGGCGCTGCCCAGCGGCGACCGCGCTTTGCAAGTCCAGGGCACCTGGATGAGTCAAATGCCAACCAAACGTGGCACTGCTATTGCATGAAATTATTCGACAGCTTCGAGACCATTCTAAACCCAACTATGAAGCTGTGAGTACATACAAAACGGAGTCATTGTGGCCTCTCGTGAGTACCTTGCTGGGTCGTGCTGCCTCGGTCCAATGCAGGCACCCAGCGGGACTGGCCACGAACTGTCTTGGCCCGACATCAAAATGTTGAGATGTGCCACTGCGAGCGTAGCGTAGCCTCGTAGACGCCTCCTTATGACGAATGGCGCCGATCGACAAAGCGTGGGCCTGCCAGACCACGCGGCTATCTGATGAGGTTGGTCATTCTGTCCACGCCGGCCGGTCTCCACTCCATGTCCAACTGACCCCTATCACACTGTTCGTCACTTCACGGAAATACTAGCCTCGCAAGCTAAAACGACTGCACACCAAAACAGAGCGATCGGGAGGGGACGTTGTTGTACGTCAAGTTGTTCTTTTCATTGCTGACCAAGTGGTCCCTCTGGCAGCTGACTGAAGACCCGTTCCATTGTGGCCGTCGTCAGGGTAGACATGAATATCCGGTTTTCCCATACACCGCCCGAAAATGCAAAGCAGAAGCCGTCCACCATTCCGTCATCTCATCCTTAAACCTCAGCGATCTCCCTCAAGCGACGGAGAGTAGAGCGCATGGCAGCGGCGGCGGGGGTGCTGTGTATCTGGTTAGCGACTGGTGTCTCTTCGACATGTCGAGGCAGAAGCCAACGATGTGGTTTGACATACGCAACAGTGTAGGCACCGCCGGCGACGGTCTTTCTGCAGGCGTGGCAGTTCCAGATGCCAGTGGAGTGGCGCTTGACGGTGGGCTTTCCGCAGAAAGTACAGGTGTACTTGGCGTGCTGGGAAATTTCCATCTTCTTCACCTGCTTACGCAGGGAAGCACCGTAACGGGTACCGTACTTGCCGGTAACTCCGACCTTCTGTAAGGTTGTTAGCCATCTGCGGTTGGCGAGGTTGAGCGAGGGTCATGGCTTCGTCGGGTCCGTCATGAATCTGTTCGTGCCTGGATGCGGCGCTGCTTTCCACCGCCGAGTTGCGAACAAGAGAGAAGAGTTCGGGAGATTGCGTCATATGTGGATTGATATTGTGTCCATGGAGATTCGCTGGGTCGTCACTGAGAAGGCGGCCCATCGTGTCGTGTCAGAGTCGGGGCAAGGATTTTGGTGGTGAAGTTGTGGGTGAAGCATCTCGGGCGAGGAGCTTGACGTCGGGCGGCGTGATCGAATCGTTCGGCTCTTTTTCTCTCTCGATCTCAACTCGGGGCGTAGTGCTGCTGCGCAGGCGAATGTATCCAGTCGACCTCATCCCGTATCTCACGATGCCTTCACGGTTCACCTGCCACTGTCGCCAATGGAGCAAATCGCGGACGGTCGTCGAGGCGGGGTAGGGAAATTCGGAGCATGACGAGAACTCGACGAAGCCAATCCTCCTGGGGTTAATTGTAGAGCATTACGAACCTTCGTGCGCTTGGCCATTTTGTCGATGTGTGAGGGGAACGGGTTCGTTGACTTGAAGTTCGACGATGGAGGTGTTCAGGGCGATTTGCTCGAGAAAATTCCCAAGTAGATTTTTCGTGGGCCAAAGTCAAATGAGTACGTACCTAGGGCAAGCCTACCGTTCGAGTGAGGTAAGTGCGGGTCCGCTCGGCTGCCATCTGCTTCCATCGCAATTGCCAGTCGGAAAAAAAAAATATCTTAGCGAGCACACGTGCTTGGTCACATGACAGGCCGCCGCCGGCTGGCTGGTGGATCCTGGAGCTGTCCGCCTGTGAGTGGAGGCTGGGCGGCGGTGTACCTTTCTCTGCGAGGTTGCACCGGTTTCTCTTCAAACGGAGCTTTCAATCAGCCCGGGAGATCGGCGTCACACCTGTCCGCTCGGCCCTCCTAGGCCGCATTTGGAAAGCACAGCGTCCGGGTGGACGTCAAGAAAGCGCTAGGGTGGCCGAGGCAGCGCGGGCCAGATGCCTTTACGAGTCCATATCGCCGTTTGCTACTTCGAAAGTTTGCGTTCCCAACGGCCGCAGGCAAAGGAATGTGTCCCCAAATGGACCACGAAACGGCAATAGTGAGGGATCATCGTCCGTACCTTCATGCTTTGGAAAGGGGCCGGAAGGGAGACGCGGACGCGGGGGCGCCACTTTTCGTGGCGTGCTGGGATATGTAAAGATGGCAGCCGCCGTGCATGAGTACCCCTCCGCGGCGCCCCCCTGTCCCCTCTGCGGCACCCTCTTAAGCCTAATCGGGCAATTTGTAGTAGCCACAGCCACAAGTGAAGGTTGGGCTGTAGGCTACACTAAAAGTATTATTGTGCAAAGTGAGATGTGCAATAAGTAGTGTATTAGTTATTTAACTGCTGAAGTGCCTGAAGTGGCCAAAAAACCCTCCCTGCGGCCCTTGCAGTGGTGGCAGCCCTGGAGGTGGGTATAACGCCTCCTCTTGATACTGCTGTTAATTTAACGGCCACAGAGGTAACGCATACTACTGGCTTAGCTGTGTGAACTCGAACTGAGGCTGGAGCGGCACTTGGCTGTAGTTTTGCTGAGGTAAAAGCTGAGGTAATGGAGATAGTGGCGGGTAGTGAAAAACAGGCGGAGGAGGTGGCTGCTGCGAAGCAAACTGTTGCTTTATTGACGCATTAATAGTGGCTTCAATCAACACCTGCAACTGGGCGGCAAGGGCCTCATTAGCCCTCTTTACTGCCATCTTCTGCTTTTTGTGAGGCTGCGTAGTTGACACTGTTAACGTAGTCGACAGAGTAGGAGTAGGTGCCGCGCTGCGCTCCCACGCAGAGGGCTTGCGCTGCGTTGACATATCGCAAGGGTTGACAACTGCTACGTTTAAGCTGTGAAAACTCTGCGTAGGCGCTGCGTGGAGGGTATCATCGTCGTTAATAACTGGTGCAGCTTGTTGGTAGTTACACTAAGTCAATATCGTATCGGGGTTGGGCTCACACGTCGCCTCGCAGAGGGCAATAATCTCTGGCTGTAAACAACGCATTAGTTATTGTTTTGACAGGGGTAGTAGATGTAAACAAACCAGGGTCTGATTAAGCTACTAGTAGCTATTGCAATCGTCGCGCGATAAGTAACGCAACAGATCCCTCAACTCAAGGCGATTGAGAAGGTGGTGACAGCAGGGCAGGCCCCACTGACGTTAGAAGTCGCCAGTACACCTCGTCAACTTCTTAGTACGCAATTCATCCAAAAAAACAGCCTCTACAGCCCTAAATTGAACCCAGATCATCTCAAGCGCCTTCAAACTAACCATAAAGACGAGCAACTTGGTCATGTTCTCCTTGAAGTGGGCGGCGTTAAATTGAAGCTTTTCGTCGCTAACGCAGTGGCAGTAACGCTTCTCCTTCCTCTTCACCATATTGACGATAGCAGTGTGGAGGCTGTAGAGGTCAGAGAGGTAGTTACATAAGTAACTCTTGAGTTTAGCGTAGGCAGACTCTATGCGAGAGGTGACTTTGATGCTATAATTTTGAAGATTTTTCACTATATACTTGCAAAATTGCTAGCAGAAGGGAATATAGGTCTTTTCGAGGTAATTGAGAAGGTGTGGCTGGTCCTTAAAGGTCTTGCAGAGTTTTGCCCATTTTTTGTTAAACTTAGCCTCAGTTAGCGCATAGCAGCACACCTTCCAAGCGTATAAAAAGCCATCAGCAGAATATTTAAAGTTGTCGTTAGTTATAGAGGATAAAAAACGTAGCGGCAGCATAGCGTTAGCGTGGGTTGTTAACGTAAAGTCGTCGTCAAGCAGTACTTCTAGAGGGATTAATTCAACTGTAAGGCGCCTGTTAGCCTCATCAGCAAGATCGGGAGTGATATTAGCCTTAAGATTAAAGCCATTAAAATTTTCTGCCCCACTTATAGTCAAATTGGACGAATCAGAGTGCCCAGATTCGCCAGAGCCGAGGTTAACCCAGCGAGGCTGCAAGGCAGCCTGCCTTGGATTTGACTCCACAAGCGATCCCTCCTCAAGTATGCCATCCCACTTCTACTTAATATTCAACACCACATTTTTCAGTATATGCCACAAGCAAATTTGCTGCAGCACCACGTTAAAAACCACTCTTACTGCCTTTTTGAGCGCCTTGTTGAAGTCTATCAACAGCACTTTAGGTAGGGCGATTGCTGCTGCCTCTGCTGTCGATTTAAGACGCATCAGTACCCACTTAAACGTTGCTACGTCCTCTCTAGAAACAAGGCAAAACGCAACGTTAAAAGTTGTGTGGACGGCAGTCATTCCTGTGATCTGGAACAGCGGCATATTAAATCGATTAACCTATCACCTCTAGTAAGCTTTTTTTCGCTACGTTTGATACCAAACCCTTGCTGACCTTATATGTGTTATCCATCATCAGAAGTTCCAGGTTTCGCCGCCACATCTCAAGGCACCATGAGTACGTCCAAAATACGCTATCGATCTTGCCCGTTTCAGGGTTTCTGTGGACTTCAGCGCACTTGACGTTAGGGCTACTCTCAAGCTTACATAAAAAAATCTGCGTTGACGAGAGGGGGTTGTACTTCTCTCGTCGCAAGGTCCTCTAGAAGTTCCACACGTCTTGCTCTCGAATTAATACGTTCATCTCCTCCTCGATTTAGCTAGCAATATCCCTTGCCGTTAACTTGCCGCTTCTTGAGAGAGACTCTACCTTCTCTTTTATGACCTCCTCGCCAACGTCCTGCCAACTCAGAACCCGAAAATTACAGCTGGCGGCGTGATATTCAGCCTTAAGCAGCGGGTGGTTATGCCCGCTATTAATCTCAAGGTATGTATATCCATCGCTAGTTGCAGTAATCTGACCTGACTACTTACAGCCTGTTTTTGAGGTCTTGCAGTTACGATCAGTAGCCTACAGAGCTTTCGGCCTACTACTACGATCGCAAGTGAGATCCTGCTATATCACGATACCGCGGACGTTTTTTTTCGACTTGTTTTTGATTACGCTATAGCTAAGGTTGCGTTAATACTTATGGACCTTCTCGATAAGGCCGTTGAGGCTGGGGTCTTAGAGAGCTATTGTGGGCAATATCAACGAATGCAAAAACGGTTTTTTTGGGTTAGGATAATGTATTTCTGCACAGCTCAGCATTTTATGCGTTTTACTACGAAATACTACACCGCTTCGTCTCTAAGGGTAACGCTGAGATGCATAACTACGCCCTGACCTCTACCACTTACACAACTACGCTTTAGTGGGCAAGCCACAGCCACATGCCCGATTAGGCTTAAGAGGGTGCCGCGGAGGGGACAGGGGGGCGCCGCGGAGGGGTACTCGCCGTGCATGACTTTTCGAGATGTCTGAGACTTTAAACCACCTTGGGGCTTCTGTAACTGTGCTTTTCCCTTTCGACCTCTTGCTTTTTCTTCTACTGCACGACGACCAGCTCGAGAGTGATTTTGTCCAGCGATTTCAAGATGCCGATCAAGCAGCATGGCCGTCAGTACGACTTGGTCGTCTTTGGCGCCACGGGTACGTGCAAGTCGATGAACTGTTTGTGAAGTGATGATGCAACACGTACTTTGGACAAGAAGCCAAGCGCTGACGATAGCCCGTAGGATACACTGGAAATTTTGTCACCGAGCACATTACAACACACCTGCCATCCAATTTGAAATGGGCGGTGGCAGGCCGATCAGAGTCCAAACTTCGAGGCCTCGTTGCAGAGTTGAAGAAGTTGAATTCCGATAGAATGCAACCAGGTGAGCCGAAGGATTTTGAGTTCTTGTCACATCAGACGAATGTCTGATTTTCCCCGGGAGTTCTCCAGCCAAGCGGCTTGGACGTTTCTTTCCCTTGGGTGTTCATCAGAATGAATACCAGTGCATGCCAAAAGAAAATGGGAACGGGCGATTACACGGCGTAGCGCGGGAGGGAGAAGAGTGATGACGGAGTGTTCTGAGGGGTTGGATCCTTCATGCGGCTTCATGCGGGCTTGGCGAACCGCTATTCGTGCACACCATATGCAGCTTCGTATAACTGACTATTACCAGAGATCGAAATCTGCAGCCTCAACGACGAGGATCTCGAGCGCCTCGTAAAGAAAACTTACATTCTCATCACCACCGTCGGCCCCTATGCACAGTATGGCGAGCTTGCCTTCAGGGCATGCGCCGAGAATGGCACGCACTACATGGATGTGACCGGCGAGACACCTTGGACCGGCACGATGATCAACAAATACGAAGGTGCAGCCCAGGAGACGGGCGCGATGATGTTCCCCCAGATTGGCATCGAATCCGCCCCGCCGGACCTCGTCACCTGGTCGCTCACGAAGGAGGTCCGCGAGAAGCTCTCGGCCAAGACGGCAGCAGTGACGGTCTCTATCCATCAGCTAGAGTGAGTCCAGTCCCCATCATCTCGCGCTGAAACATTGACAAACGTCGCTCTAACGCGTATCTTTCGATAGTTCGGCTCCGTCTGGCGGTACCCTGGCAACGGTACTCGGCCTGTTTGAGTCATTCTCTATATCGGAGGTGAAGGCGCAGCACAAGCCATATGCTCTTTCGCCAGTGCCCAATCGCAATAAGGTTCAGTCGCAGAAGTCCCTGCTGACCAAGTTGGTGGGATTGTGTAACGTCCCAAACCTGGGACTGATGACTACATCGATTGCCGGGATGACGGACACGCCCATCGTCCAAAGATCGTGGGGCCTCATGGCGTCGCTGCCCTCGCGAGAGAAGCAGTTTTACGGGCCCAACTTTTCGTTCCATGAGTACATGAGAGCGAAAGGCTACCTTCGCGGCATCGCCATTCACTGGGCACTCGGGTTCTTTGGTCTGCTTCTCGCGACGATGCCGCCGTTCAGGGCGTTGGCCAAGCGGTTTGTCTACGAGCCAGGCCAAGGGCCTGATAAGGAGCTGGCAAAGAAGGACGAGATTGAGTACCGCGGAATTGCTGTGCCCGACAAGGCGTCCAAGACTGGAAATCCGCAGGCGTACTGCCGTGCCAAGTACACTGGCAGCATGTATTATTGTAAGTTGTCCGCCAGAAGGTGTCTTGAGACGAGTTGCTGACTTGGATAGTGACGGGCATGTTATTGGCGCAGGCTGCGTCGACGCTGCTGGAGGATGACGTCGACTTGCCTGGAGGTGTTTTTACGGCCGCGTGCCTGGGACAGCCGTACATTGATCGTTTGCATGATGTTGGCTTCAAGTTTGAGACTAAGATCTTGGATCAGTAGTGTAAGATCGTTGTTCCTGTATGCGACGGACGAACAGACAGATTGTGTTCAAGTATGTATCTTGATGTAGTCAATTGTAATCATGCGCAAGGTTTAACTTTGTTTCCGCTGTGAATCATGATGATGTGAAGGAAACGATTCTGCTGACTCGGCTCTCGGTTGGTTGTCCGGAAGTCGCATGCAATTGAAACTCTGATCGAGAGAGGAGTTGCACGGTGGACGACGGAAGAGTGTGTTATTCCGGCGGCTCTAACAAAGAGTATTAGCAATGGAGCGATCGTCGCTGTCATCCGCGTTCCTGGATCCTCTGATACTGATAGCGCATGTATAGAAAACACGTTTATGCACCTAACTTGCTCTAAGTAGCGATAGCTGCAACCCAAGGTTGTCGTTTGCCAGGGTCATGATGACAGCTCAGGGGTTGTTGTGGCTTATCCACACAGCTGCAGCAGCTAGCTAGCTGTTGGAAGGGCGCAAATATGACCCGAGGTAAGCGCACTATCCAGTTGCACTTTCAACGACGAAGGACACAATGAGATGCGTCTTAAAAAAGTCGAGTCGTGATGATTAGAACCGCAGCAGGTTCCGACAGTGGATGAGAGCCTCCGAACCTAAGCTGCCCAGCGGCGGGCAGTGGTCGGGTAATTGGTGCACCGAATGCAGCTTTCCCCGCAAAATACAGCAGCCCACAGCTAAGAGGCAGGCCTCTGCAGCACACCCATTGGTGAAAACTGAGGACGTCATCAGACATGGTGACTGCAAATCCAGCACCCGTCCGGACCCAGTGGCTTTGTCGCTTCCACACGCAGCAATGACCTCCCTCCCCCAGACACCATCGAACGACCCAATCGCCAAAAAATAAACCCCCTTTGCGACATGCGATAACACGATCGGCTTCCGACCACTTCCATCATCTAGGTCTCACGACTCTTTTTTCTTTCTTTCATTTAGTGATACCCCCTGAGCGACGAGGCGAAAGAAAAAAAAAAAAGCCGGAGGGAAGAAAAAACAAGAAAGCTTGCAAAGATGGATCAGACGACAACAACATCACCAGCCGGCTCGGCCTCGGCCACCGAGAACACGCCACTCCTCCCGACGACAGAGAACCGCCCCAAGTCGGCGCGAACAGTCACATTCAACCCGAACCCCGTCTCGAAGACGATAGAGCCGGAGCCAGACGTCCCGCGGCCGCGGACGAGCCACAACGCCCTCGCCACGAGCCCCGGCCAGAGCTCCGCCATCTCCGCCATCAACAGCAAGCTGCGCCGGAGGAACAGCCACGGCGCCGTCCCAAGTCTGCCGGCCCAGCTGGTGCCCAAGATCGGCCCGCAGCGAAGCACCAAGAACGCGCAGAAGTTGAAGCTGCTGCCCGCGCCGGAGCTGGGCGAGGAGAGCCCCGATGAGGAGAGCGGCAGGGACGTGTACTCGCAGTACACGCGCATCAAGGACCCGACGGCGCGAAGGGACGCCGCGCGTCTCGGCAAGGCGGACCGCGACAGGTTGCCCAGGGTGACGGCGTACTGCACGGCGAACAAGTACCAGATGGAGGGCTTGATGCGGTTCCTCAAGGGGCGGGGCAAGACGAGGGGCGCCAGCCCGAAGCTGATTGACGAGTGCATCTACTCGGCCTACGACTACAGCAAGACGGTCGAGAACAGGCACGACCGCCGCGTGGGTGCGCAGCCGGACCCCGTCCAGGCGTACGAGAGGCGGCACTCGACCGGGGATGTCTCGGACAACGGCTTCCACCGAGACAACCTCATAGACCTGCACTCGGAAGGCCGACACGACTCGGGGTTTGCTGACGGGTATGACGGTGGCAACGAGACTGCCATCGTCGGGGAGACGAATCCCGACTTCGACACGCAGGTGCACACCCCTGAGGTGTTCCTCTTCGACTACGGCGTGGTTGTGATATGGGGCATGACGCTGGCCCAAGAGCAGCGGTTCCTCAAGGAGATTGCAAAGTTCGAGACGGAGAAGCTAGCGCCGGACGACGTCGAGACGGAGCACTTTAACTTTTACTACACGCGCGAGTACCAGGCTCGTATATACAACGACTTCATCACGCTGCGTGACAAGAGGAATTACATGACCAAGCTGGCCATCTCCCACGCGCTGGCGCAAAGTGTCAAGGTTTGTGCCCTCTCGTCTAGCTGCAATGTCCTGATGCTGACCCGATGCAGACATCCCTTTTCGAGGAGTTGATAGCTTCAACCGTCGACACCTGCAAAGACATCCCCACACAGATCGCGCTGACGGGCAAGATCGCTCTCAGCCGGACCCAGATCAACATGCAGATCGGCGAGCTCTTCATCCTCCGCATCAACATCCATCTCAACGGCTCCGTGCTCGACACGCCGGAGCTCTTCTGGGTCGAGCCGCAACTGGAGCCTGTGTACCAGGCCGTCCGTAGCTACTTGGAGATGGACCAGCGTGTCGGTCTCCTGACGGAACGACTCGATGTCATTGCCGACCTGCTGGCTGTGCTGAAGGACCAGCTCAGTCATGGGCATGGCGAGAAACTAGAATGGATTGGTGAGCCCGCCTGATGGCCCCGTTGATCTCTCGCAGCTAACACAACGTGCAGTAATTGTACTTATCGCGGCTGAAATCGTCGTCGCGGCCATCAACATTGTGGTTGACTTGTATGCATCGGACTAGCAATATGGACTGTAGGCACTAGGAGTAGGGTTTCATTCGCGGTTGGGATGGGAAAAATCAGTGACGAGACGTAATTCACAAAGGACACACAGAACACCTGGGGTTCAGTTGAGTGCATAGAAACGGAGCTTCACGGCGTCAAAAGTGCAAAAGGTGCATACTTGAAGGAACTGAAAGCCGCCCGCCCCATATATTTGGAGCTATTGATGTTTCCGCATAGTGTACAAATAAATGCGAGAGCCCTCTACGCCAAAACCTGAACGCCTGATAATTGAGCAACCCGGTTCATCAAGACGGCTCTATTCGTCCGCCTTGTCGTCCTTGTCGTCCGCGGCTGGCGTCTCCTCTGGCTGTTCCTCCGTGTCGTAGTTCGTCATTTCCACGTCTTCGTCTTGTGAAGCTGCAGGGGCCTGATCTGGGGTCTTTTCGCGCTCCTCCTTGGGCTCGGCGCTCTTGCTCTTGGCGGCAAAGGCGTCCTTCTCCTTCTGGTACTTGGCCATCTCCTGGTCGGAACGGGTCTGGAACTCTTCCTTATCGCCCTCAGGCAGGTCCTTCCAGGCGCGCGCGAGCTCCTCGTCGATGTTGAGGTCAGCATCGTCCTTCTTCTTCTCCTCAAAGGCGGGGCGACTGTCGCTGCAGAAGAGCTCGAACGCGTTGCCCGGGCGCTTGGGCGGCTTCGCGACGCCGTTCGTACGAGCGGAGGCCTGGGACTCGGCAGCGTGGGCGTGGGAGAAAGTCTCGGAGCTCGGGGAGACGGTGGCGGCGTTCTGGCTCTGGGGATTCGGCGAGTCGTTCTTGGCGGCGGCGTCGATCTCGGCCAGGACCGAGGGCTTACGGTGTCCGCGTTTCGTACGCAGAGGCTTCTCTTGCGGCTGAGATGGTGTCAGCAGTCTGCTTTGTCGTCGAGGTGGGCTTGGCGGAGGGCCTACTGTCGGAGGTGGGCTCGGGCTGCCGTCTGAATCCTCCACGTTTGTGCTGGTTCTTTTGGCGAGCTGCTCGAGCAGGAAGGCGCGCTCCAGACGCATCTTTTCGACCTGGCGCTTGATACGGGCGAGGCGCACGCGGGTCGCGTCGTTCTCCTCCTCGACCTCGTTCGTGCGCTGCTTTAGCTGGATGCATTTTCTTCGGTACGCCTCCTCGACGGAGGGTGGGAGGGAAGGCGGAATGGCTGAGAGGTCGACGGCGGGTGGATTAGCTCGAATAATCTTTTTCGGAGGCATTGTGATGTTGGGAGACGGACGCGCGGGAAGGGCTGGGATGATGCGAATCTCGTGGGGTTGTAGTTGGATGCAGAAAATCAATCCGGACAATGGCTGTTTCCTTTTCCTCTGCGGGCGAGGACGGGTCAAGGAAAGAGTTGCGACGGGATGGGATGGGGATGGGGTTCGCAGCGGATGTCGAGCGGAGCTTTTACGAGCTTGCTTGATTCAAGGGAGCGCGGATGTGGACGGGCAGGAGGACATTGAATTGACCAACGTACCAGATTGCGGAGCCATTGTGGTTTTTTTTTTTTTTTTTACAACGGAAGGTACAATGGATGGTACAAGGAAGCTTCCTTTACCTGCGTGCGCCAAAAAGCGGGAGAACCTAAGGGTAGATTGAGTTGAAGCTTGAATGGGACGCGAATCTGAAAGGACGGGGGAAGAGACGGGAGGTTGAGCCAGCCGAGACTGCGACTACCTTAGTATGTAAGGCACCTCAGGTCGCTCGCTATTGAGCAGCGTGATCTGAGCGACGGGACGGGATTGTCGTCAGGACCAACCAGCCGATTGCGCCAATCCAGTGCCAGCTGGGCAGTGCGAGGCTGGCAGCTGCTGTCTTACACCGAAGCAGGAACAGTGGAGGGGAGCAGGGGGGGTGGGCCACCTGCCGGGGGTGATTGAATAACACCCGCTGCTTACCTACCTTACCTTCAGGTGCCTGGGCTGGATAATATGGGGCTGCTCAACTGCACCTGAGGAGGTGAACTGTGGTCTGGGGAATGTCATAGAACCAAGACTGCCCGACGGTAGAGTTGACGACAGATCAGTATGTGCAACTACTGAAAATTGCTCAAAAAAACACCAGATATTCTTTCAATGTTATAAATGCCCGTGTAACAATTTGACTGTAAAAATCTGCTTAAGACACAACCACGAGAAACTCTCTTGCGTGAAAGAACACTGAAGAAACGCTCCGTCGCTGGAGACACCCCCGAGATTTAGGCCACTCCAGTTGCGCCGGATCGGATCAATAGCACGCCTGCAGTGTCGTGATTGGTCATCTCCCACTCCAGCCCACCAAGGCTGCAGCACACGCTCCCGCACTGCACCCAGACTTTTTTTTGAGTCTGGAGGAGCTCCCGCAACCACATCGTCAACATTCAGGGTACTCCCACACTGTTACGAGCGGCAAGACTGACACAACCCTGATACCCAAACCGTACCTGGTCGTCAGTCCATCATGTCTCTCAACATCCCCAACGCCCCCAACGCGGGCCTGTTCAAGCAGGGGTACAACAAGTGAGTCTCTCCTATCTGGAGTGAAGCTCCCCCGCCATCCCACCGTCACCGACTGACCCCCCCTCGCAACAGCTACGACTCCGAAGATGGAGCAGTTCTGCGGAACATCGACGCCTGCCGCGCCATCGCCTCGACCGTTCAGACCTCTCTGGGCCCTTACGGCCGCAACAAGATCGTCATCAACCACCTTCAGAAGATGATCCTCACCTCAGATGCCGCCACCATCCTCAGAGAACTCGATGTCGTCCACCCCGCCGCTAAGCTTCTGGTCATGGCCAGTCAGCAGCAGGAGGCCGAGATGGGTGATGCCACGAACCTGGTCATCGTCCTTGCCGGCGAGCTTCTGCGGAAGGCCGAGGACCTGCTGCGCATGGGCCTGAAGACGTCGGATATCGTCACCGGTTACGAGCGCGCTCAAAAGTTCGCCCTCGAGACCCTGGAGGAGCTGTCCGTCGACAAGGTTGAGGAGATCCGCTCTCAGGAGGAGTTGAGCAAGGCCATCCGCACCGTTATTGCCAGCAAGCAGAACGGCAGCGAGGACTTCCTGGCCAACCTCACCGCCGAGGCCGTCCTCACCGTCCTCCCCAAGAACCCCGTCGGCTTCAACGTCGACAACATCAGAGTAGTCAAGATCATGGGTGGCAGCTTGGAGCAAAGTCGTGTTGTCAAGGGTATGGTCTTCCCCAAGGAGCCGGATGGATCGATCAAGAAGGCCCAGAAGGCCAAGGTCGGTGTCTTCTCCTGCCCCATCGACACCAGCCAGACAGAGACCAAGGGCACCGTGCTTCTCCACAACGCCAAGGAGATGATGGACTTCACCAAGGGCGAGGAGTCTCAGCTCGAGGCCTCCATCAAGGAGCTCCATGACGTCGGCATCAGGGTGGTCGTTGCCGGCTCCACCGTCGGCGACCTGGCTATGCACTACCTCAACAGATACGGCATCCTCCTCATCAAGATTCTCAGCAAGTTTGAGCTGCGAAGAATCTGCAGAGTCGTCGGTGCCACCCCCCTTGCCCGTCTGGGCGCTCCCATGCCCGACGAGATGGGCTCAATCGACGTCGTCGAAACCCTTGAGATCGGCGGTGACCGTGTCACCGTCTTCAGACAAGAGAACGAGGTCACAAGAACAGCAACCATTGTCCTGAGAGGAGCTACCCAGAACCACCTCGACGACATTGAGCGTGCCGTCGATGACGGTGTCAACGTCGTCAAGGCCATCACCAGAGACCCCCGCCTGGTGCCTGGTGCGGGTGCCACCGAGATCCAGCTTGTCGAGAGACTGAACGCTCTCGGTGAGAAGACCCCTGGTCTGTCGCAGTACGCCATCAGGAAGTACGGCGAGGCTTTCGAGGTTGTACCCAGAACAATTGCAGAGAGTGCCGGCCTGGACGCAACCGAGGTTCTCAGCAGACTGTACATGGCGCACCACAAGAAGGACGACTGGGCCACCGGTGTCGATATCGAGGTAAGACCGCCCGCTGAGACCGCGTGTGACCGCGATGCTGACTATCACAGAACGACGACGGCAGCGGCACCCTTGACGCCCGTGATGAGGGTATCCTCGATTTGCTGGTTTCCAAGTCGTGGGCCATCAAGCTGGCTACCGAGGCGGCTCGGACTGTTCTGTCTGTCGACCAGATTATTGTGGCTCGCCAGGCGGGTGGCCCTAAGCCTCCTGGCCCCAATCCCGTAAGTTTTCGTGACGACTTGCTTGCTGGCCAACATACTGACCTGCCACTTAGAACTGGGATGAGGACTAAACGGGATAAAAAGGGGACCGGTAATGGAGTTCATGTCGGTTTTGATGACCATAGACTACGTCAGAATTCACGTCGAGATATCCCGAATAGATTCCTGAAGACAAGTGCTAGTGCCCTGTTGCGATTCGGTGATTTTCTCCGCCCTTTTGTGTTTTGGCTCTGGTTCGTATCTTGGGTTATGTGAATTTGACGACGCTGCGGCGGGTGGAGTCGACATGCCGCATCACCATCGCGAACTACCGTGTCACCAGACTGGATGAAATTCACTAACCTCGACAGAACACGATGTATTCACCTGGAACACTCGCAGACTGGACAGCTATATAAACTGCCGTTCTATGCTCCCTAATGCCAATCATCACAACAGCACAATACAACAGAACAACATCAATCACACTCTAACACTTCACACCTACAAACACCTCACAACTCCAACGCACTCTGCCAAACATGATTTCCAACAACATTCCTACTTGCAGCAAGGGCCCCAACGGCGGCAGCTCTGGCAGCGGTGGCTGCACCGGAGGCGGCAACGGTGGTGGCAAGGGCGGCAAGGGCGGCAGCGGATAAACGGAGCCCGGACATAGAAACGCAGAAGCATCGCAAGACATCATGGACTCTCGGAGGATCTTTCTCTCTCGCTACGCAGATGAAGTAGACCATTACAATACAATCACGCAGTCTTGAGTCAAACTTGGCCTTCTTACCTGCACCAATCGTGACAAGCCAGCCATCCAAACGAGCATTTTGTTTTGCGGCGCTTGCGCCCCCTTATACACTCGTCATCTTCAACGCGAGCACTTCCTTGGCTGAACGAGGCCAAGCCGTCGCCGGACATTGGCGTTTTGAAGTAGGCGGCGAGGCGAGGAAGGGAGTGATGACGCTTTGCCCTTTTTTTCTGAAATGTCAAACTGGCACCACGCAACCAACCACCGCGGACTCACACGGAATCCCACCACAACTCCCCAAGTCTGAGTTCCAATTCGCCTTAACCCTCGCTGCCGCGGAGTCTCAAGTAGTACCTTAAATGCCAAGTTCGTCACCCGCATCGTGGCTCATTCACCTCTTCTACGGACTCTGCCATTGAGATGCGCACGGGGCGTTGTACCGATCATGCATAGCCAACCCAAGCCCGACGGAACGTTTCTGCAAGGTCTGTGTTGCGTGAAAGGCCGTCCGTCCCTTTTCTTGGGTGAGACCGGGCCAAGTCCGCTTTCCCCAGGGTAAATCGGCATGGAGAAGTTGGGTGGTCACGGTAGTGTAGACCGTGAGAGTTTAAAGAGCTGCGTCTCCTCCTCCCCGCATCGTCAATGTCTCAAGTTCTCTTCTTTGGGTGCAGCTCGCATCACATCTCGCAACCACGCAGGGGAAATCTTCAGACAAAGATCTCCCCGTATGTACCCCTCGGCCCGATCATCAGCTGTTTTCTGTTTCTCCCCTTCTTTTGTTTCTGTCCACTTTGTTTCTCCCTCTGCATCTACACTGCAATGTAGTCTTTTAGGTAATGTAAATTAGCAAAATAGATCATGCTGCCCCGTACGCTTGGGACTCTTTTGCCCCGGGCTGCTGGGATGACGAAGATTATGGATGAAGCGGCAGGAGGCGGCAGCAGCGGCGTCGGAAACGTCGAAACTTCTCAGCCATGTTCTTCTCATCGAGCATGCCATCTTAAATAGTTCAGATGCCGCTGCGGGAAAACAAGAGGAAGACAAGCCCCCATGCTTCTTCTTTGATCGGTTTCCTTATCATTCTGCATTCCGTTCGTTCTGGGCCCCCTTTTGTAGTTCATTTACACCATGTGCGGAATCACGGCGACCATCGCCCTCGGGCAGGGCAGCAAGACCAACGGCCATGTGAAGAAGGTGGATAACAGCCCGCTCCGCAAGGAGCTGGAGGAGAGCCTGAAGGCCATTGCCCACCGCGGCCCGGACGCCTCCGGGGTCTGGATCAGCGACGACGGTGCCATTGGTGAGTCTGACAACATTGAGAGTAACCAAGTACTCGACTGACACCCGCAGGCCTGGGCCACTGCCGCCTGGCCATCAACGACCTCTCCCCGGACGGTGTGCAGCCGATCCACAGCGACGACGGCAAGATCCACGCCGTGGTCAACGGGGAGATCTACGACCACGACGCGCTGCGGGAGCGGTGCGTGGACCTCGGGTACCGCTTCAAGGGCCACTCGGACAGCGAGGTGCTGGTGGCGCTGTACAAGATCTACGGGACCTGCTTCTTCGAGCACCTGCGCGGCGAGTTCGCGTTCGTCGTGTACGACGAGACCACGGGCCGCGTCGTCGTCGCGCGGGACCGGTTCGGCATCAAGCCCATGTTCTGGACGATCCAGGACCAGGGCGCCGCGGGGAAGAGGCTGCTGCTGACCTCGGAGATGAAGGGGTTCAAGGCGCTGGGCTGGGAGCCCGAGTGGAACGTGTTTGGGGTGATTAGCGGCAACGCGATGCAGAACGACAAGACGTGCTTCAAGGACGTGTTCAAGCTGGAGCCGGGCACGTACATGGAGATTGATGGAGAGGGGGAGATGAAGACGCATCTGTACTGGAACCAGGAGTTCAGGGATAAGGTGAGCCGGGCTGCTGCACACTGGTTGTATGTGGATAAGATACTGACTTATAGCAGCGCGAGGTAGAGACTCGCAGCGTGGATGAAATGGTCCTGGGTGTGAGGGAGCATCTGGTTGACGCGGTCAAGCTCCGTCTCCGCGCCGATGTGCCCGTTGGCATTTACCTGTCAGGAGGTATGCACAATCCTTTCTCTCACTCTGGACACCGCTGACAGCCCCCAAGGAATCGACTCTTCCGTCATCGCAGGCATCACGACGAAACTGGTCCACGAGGGAGGCGTCAAGCTCGGTAACCAGGACGCGACCAAGAGAATCACCTGCTTCACGATCCAGTTCCCAGAAGCGTCAGGCTTCAACGAAGCCGGTGAGTCCCCGCGATTCTCCCTCTTGACATGCCAGCATCGCTAACACCAAACCCAGATATCGCCGACCGCACAGCCGAATGGCTCGGCGTCCGTATCCAGAAGAAGGACATGAACGAGGCCGAGCTCGCCGCCCACTTCACCGACTCGGTCTACCACAACGAGCACCACACCTTCGACCTCAACTCCGTCGGCAAGTTCTGCCTCTCCACCCTCCCCCACGCCGCCGGCATCCCCGTCGTCCTCACCGGCGAGGGCGCCGACGAGCACTTCGCCGGCTACCCCTTCGTCCTGCCCGCCTTCCTCATGGAGGGCGACCCCTCCTGGCCCGCCTCCCCGCTCAACGACGACGCCACCCGCGTCGCCATGTTCACCGAGATGCTCAAGGATATCAAGGACATGTTCGACAGCATCGGCATGTTCGAGGATGACGCCTCCATGGCCGCGCTGCGCCTCGAGCCCGAGTGGGACGCCTTCGCCCCCTGGGTCCGCGACGTCTACGTCGCCAACGTCTCGCACGACCCGCCCCTGTCGCCCGAGGTCATCGCCAACATGAAGGAGCGCTGGCACGCGCTGCACACCAGCTTGTACCTCTACACCAAGGGGCCGCTCGCCAACATGATCCTGACCTGCCTCGGCGACCGCACCGAGATGGCGCACAGCATCGAGGCCCGCCCGCCCTTCCTCGACCACCACCTCGTCGAGTACGTCAACGCCCTCCCGCCCAGCCTCAAGGTCCTGTGCGCGGAAGCGGCGACCGCTGCAGAAGGCCAAGACGGCACGGGCTCCAGCATGTGGTGGAAGTCGCACGGCACGGCGCGCCAGCGCCTGATTGAGAAGTGGATCCTCAAGGAGGCGGCCAAGCCCTTCATCACGCAGGAGCTGTACGAGCGACGCAAGCACCCTTTCTCGGCGCCCGTCAAGTGGCCCCGCGGCGGGCCCATCCACTCCAAGATGTGCGAGATCCTCACCGAGGATAACGTCGACCGCCTCGGCTTCCTCGAGTGGGCCAACGTCGCGAGGTGGCTGGAGCAGGGCTTCGGCGACGACGCGAGTCCGAGGGCGTTCCGCAAGCTCATCTGCGCGGCGTCCTGGGTCGTGCTCTCGCAGCGGCTCGGGGTGAAGAGGGCCACTGTCGCCGAGTAAGCGGCAGTGAGGTTGGTTTGCATTTTGACTTTGGGGAATGGAGGGGAGTTTTTGGCGTCTGAAAGACTGGGAATATACGGTGGTCTCATGATGCTACCAATTTGGGACGGCTAGATGAATCGTTGTAGGCATATTCATGATTGTAGCTTTTTCTCTTCAAGTGTTCTTCGGCTGTGAAAGAAGTGAGACCAGAGTGGATGCGGCAGTTGATTAAGGACTTACCAAGCCATTGACAAGAAGTCAGTGAAGAAGATAACATCATATCACGGAAGCACCAAATTTTTGGCATGTCAACAGCAAGGTATATATTGCTCGTAGCTCCCGCACGTCGGCTCTGGCCGTTCCCAATCATGTACAACAAGAAGCGTGCTTTTTCGCAGCCGAAATCCCCTCCTTATCCCCACCCAATACATGACCATCCCCTCCCTCACTCCGGCATCAGTGACATGACAAACGCGAAATTACAAAAATGCAAGTCCTATCGTGTAGGACGACGATAAACAGGTGTCTCATCAGACGGGCGTAGACAACAGGGTGTAGAGAAGAGAACGAAAAAACAAGTGTGGTATCTTTCCGGGCAAGCATGCGCTGCGGAGCGGTAAAGACGTAGCAGAAGCAGCTATATCGGTGAAAAACAATCAAGTGTGCTGTAGATCAGGGGTATGATGGTGGAAAAGACAAGCCATGCCGGGTAACGACCGTAAGAATACGTCTGTCCCAAGGAACCGATGCGCCGCCGCTTGGTCGTCCAAACGTCTAAGTGTCCCCAAAAAACCAGCCATATAAAACAAGCAAGTCGGGAAGGAGAGCAATCTAGGCCTCTTCCATGATGCCGCCCTCGCCGCCTCCTTCCTCTCGCCACTCGCGGCTCTTTGATGTGAGCTTCTTCACGCCAGCGACCCGACCGGCCCACAGAGACTCAATGGGCGTCCGAAACGTGAAGGCGCGTTGGGAGCTGATGACGCCAATAGCCTGCAGCACAGCCTTGCGGCTGTCGCGGCCAAACACTGCAGGGTGGCTGATCCACTCGAGACTGCTCTCGAGCTCGGAGTCGAGGGCTGCAACAGTGTTGGCATCGATGCCAGCCCCGAGTCCGAGGCCGTCGTTTGAGCGGCTGCGGCCGATTGCTGCGGTAGCCGGATACCCGTTGGCAGCGGAAGAGTTGGCAGACTGCGTTGGCGATGGGGATTGCTTCCTGTCGGGGGTAAGGGAGGGCGAGCCCTCGTTTCCCGGATGCGGAGTAGATGGGAGGGACCTGTTTGGCGGGGCGCCCGGCGGAGGGATCGGAGGAAGACCACCCTTTCCAAGTCCCTTGAGGATAGAACGGGTTTCGTTCAGTAGGGTGTGCGCTCGGTCGTGCTGGCCGCGCGACACGAGGGTCAAGGCGCGAGTCAGCATGTCCGACGTAAGCAGCTCCATGCGCCGCTGGACGATATGCGGGTGAGGGGGAATGGGGGGCGAGTTTGCCCACGATTCCTTTCGCTTTGCTTGAGCAGGGAGCATAGTGATTGCGAGCAGAGAAGGGCGGGGGAGATGCGAGAGAGTGCCGTCTCTCAAGATGTCTCCCCAGGTGAGGTCCGCCTGGATAAGCGGTACCTCTTCGACGGAAGTGATGCGTTGGTCGTCACCGTCCGCGGCGCCGCCGAGAGCCTCCAATCCAGAGACGATATTATCCCAGGGGTCTTGCGGGAGCTGCTCTTGCGAGGTGTTGTCCGGTACGATGACGAGTTGCACTAGGACATCACGCTTGTCGCCGAACCTAAGATCGCCCAGAGAGGCCTCAGCGTCGCGTCCAGTAGCCCGCTTGGTAATCTGCAAGGCACCAGAGATCTTGTGGAACTTGGCGGGCGATCCTTCCGGTAGCTTGAGCTTGAGCTTCACGTTCTGGTGAGAGAGGGTTTGCATCGAGCCAAGGCAGCCGGCAAGACACTCGCGGAGCATCATCCAGTCCTTGACGTAAGTGTATGACGCCTTGGTGCGAGTCGAAAGCTCAATCATCGTGTCGGGCTTGTGAGTCATGCCCAGGCCGAAAGAGTGGATGGTGATCTTTGCGGCCTCAGCACGCGACACGACAAAGTCGACGCTGTCTGCGTCGGAAGTCGATGCGTCGCTGATGAGCATGATGGTGGCGATCGGGTTGTTGTACTTGCGCTGCATCAGCAGGTCCATGGCGACGTTGGCGCCCTCGACCACGTCGGCGCGGTGGCTCTTCTGGCCGACCGGCTTGATAGAACCGAGGACGTTGCTCCAGCCAGGCCAGGCCTTGGTCGTCATGCCCACGATGGGCACGCCGCCGCCACCAGAGCCAAAAGTGACGAGACCCATTCTGTCCCGCTCCCCAAGGGTGTTGACCATGAACTTGAGCGCATCTCGGACCAGGTTGATCTTGACGCCCTGCATGGAGGACGAGATAGGCACGACGACAACCACGTCGATGGGCACATGGACAGACGCGGGCATTCTCGGGCTTCTCTGGAAGTTGGTGTACTCTGTCGGCGCAGTGGTGACGGACTTGGCTCCGCCCCATGATGAAGCGACCGACGACACTCTCTGCTGTCGTGATCCGCGCTGCCATTCTTCCTCCTCCGTCTCCGAGAACTCGCCCCGGTCGTATTCCGGGCTGCGGACAGGCGAGGTTTCAACGGCGTTCAAGTCAAGCAGAGCCTGGTGCCACAGCTTCAGCTGGTTGCGGTTCTCAAAGCGGAGATGGAACTGCGGCAGCTCGGCCACCGAGAGGTTTAGCGTGAGGACGTTCTCATCGACTATTGATTGATTAGCGCCAGATCCTTTGCCAAAATGAGGGGCACTCACTATTACCCGTTTCCGAGACCTCGTTGAGGTGCTTCTTGATGAGAATGGATCCTTTCAGTGTGCACTTGGTGGCCTTCTTGGGCATTCCGTTCTCGTCCCACTGCCCCGGCACGGGCACCTTCTTCTCCTTCACGCAGATCAACATCTCAGCGAACAGGAAGCATTCCAGCTCCTGCCAGGACGCCTTATCCTTGCCGACACGTAGCGTGCCATATAGGCGCAGTTTGCCGAATCTGGTGATTGTCAGTACTCTAATTGGCCAGTGCGAGTCGCTCGATAATCTCACCTGCTGAAATCGAGCCCATGCCAGTTGTCGACCCGGTTTCTGAGATTCTCCGTCATTTCCTCGAGCACTTCGCGTGACTCGTAGGGGTAGAAACGCGGCGCGCTGCGGGCGGGTGACGGTGGCCTGGCGAACGCCTCGTCGATTCTCGCATTCACGGCTGGAGGCCCAGGAGGGGCAGATCCCAAGTCTTCGGGATCTGGTCGCCATTTGTTGTCGGGCACTTCGACGGTGATCAAGCAGGTCAAGGTCTGCTGCGTTCGAGACCTGTTGATGGTGGGGAACTCGGATCGCACCGTGACAGTCGGAGCGGGTATCGGGTTTCTCGTGATGGCGCGCGGGCTGCCTGGTGTGGTCTCCATTGCCTGGACATCATAGTCGTGTCTCCGCGGCGGGCCGCTCTGCGTCGTCTCAGGGTATCCTCCGGATGAGGCGACGCCGGTGGCCCCGGTGGCCTCACTGTCGCTACGCGCATGTCTCGAGGGGCCGTATCGTTCTGAGGTAGGTGGCTGACTGCTTTCTCTCTCACGCCCGGTACTCCTTGGCAGGCTTTCGCGAGTGTGCGTGCTGGGCATGTTGCGCTGATTCGACTCGATGCTGGTGGGGCGCTGCGGCGTCGGTGTCGGGTTTTCCCAGGGCTGGGCCGTCGGCGTAGGGGTGTGGTTTGATCTAGTGTCGGTAGATGAGACAGATCGAACGAGGTTGCTGATTTTCTCTGGCGAGTTGAAGATTAGCATTCATTGTCTCAGACAAAGAACAGGCCAAAGCGCTTACCGATATCCAAGACATTGCCGCCCCTGCTAGTGTCGAGATGCAGCGGCGCATCGCAGGAGGGGCAGTACTGCGACTCGAACTCGCGGATGAACTCATAAAAGCATGCCTCGTGCGACACGTGAGAGCAGGAGAACTGCAAGATGCGCTCTCCACGCAGGGTGTGCTCGAGCGGCTCCTCGCAGACGGCGCACTCGCTCCCTACGAAGGTGCGCTCCCTCCGATTGCGACCGGCGCCGGATGCCATGGTGCTGGAGGAGTAGCTGTCGCCTCTTCGATGTGCCTCCGAGTTGCTGGTTGCTGTCTCGGGTCTGTGAGCCTGCCCGCGAATGGTACCTGCGGCTATTGAGACGTCTGTGAGGAAGAGCTGTCAGCGAAAGTTTGCGCATGGAGTTTGACAGCACGGGGAGAGGAGCGCAGCGTTGACAGCACGTCAAATTCTCTCAATTGAGATGGCTGCGCAATGCACTGCGCTCGGAACAGTCTGAAGTCGGCGTTGAGGAGGGGCCCACGTACTCTTTTCAGGGAAAGAAGGTTGTGCATCCGTCCAATCTGTCCAGGTGTTGTTTGATCTCGTAGTGGTGGCGGTTCCAGGACGATAAGGGTCCTTTACCGCCTTGGGGCTCACGATTCCGAAGTCAAGATGGTGGTTGCTGTGGCCGTCCTTGGTGCTGCCTGAGCTTCCAAAGCCGAATGCTTTCGATCCCTTGCGAGAACGAAACATTAGGAATTTGGCGCGTGGTAGAAGGGGTGTTCGGGGTCAGTCGTGCAGGCGAGGGTGGTGGGCAGGCAGGACAATTTAGAGGTTGAGATTGGAGTGTAAGTCGTAAGTTTGTCGGGTCGGCAGTGGGATTGAACCGGTTCGGGGTGCGCGAATCGTGGAATCGTGGAGCTGGGCGGGTTGGTTTGGTTTGGTGTGGAAGAGGGCTGGGCGGGAAGTATATTTTAAGAATGGAAGGTGATATCAGAGCAGCGGCCGGTATACTTCAGTGTAGCAGAGGGGAGGGGGGGGCGCGCCTCTGGATCTTGGGTGGGCTCCACCCGCGTGACTGGTAAGGCAGGTAGGTAGACAGACAGAAGTCAGGTTTGCAATGCACACTGGACAATGCAGGTGCAGATGCAGGTGCTGGAGTACCGGCTTCTGGAGTACCTCTGGTGCGGTGTCTGTCTGCAAGGTTGAAGCGCAGAAAGAAGAAAAGAGGCACTCTCTGTAAGGTAGGTTGTACTCTGTAAGGTGAGGTAGGCCAGGTCAGGTCGGCTCCAGGTGGGTGGCTGTGGCGGGTGTCACACAAGGACTGGGACGCCTGGCAGGGTGTTTCAAATGGTTGTATCAACAATGCTGGGCCGAATGGTATGCAGACTGAACTTGCATGATTGCAGGGTGGCCAAGATGGAGGTTGACAGACGGACGGAGAAAACGGGAAAAGTGCAGTCGAGAAGAACAGCCGAAAAGTCAATTCAGAGTTCGGCAGAATTGCTGTAATGGCTGCACGTCCAGATGCTGTTGCAGGTTCGCGCGTGTTGGCGTCGTCGCAAGTTATCCTCTTGTTGGATGGAGGGTTCGGTAGATGGCGTGTTGTTTCTCCTGAATCTTTTTTCCTCTTCCACTTTCTCTTCAGCTGTCTCTTCCTCTTGGATCCCTCTCTTTCTCTAGCGGTAGCGGTAGCGGTAGCGGCAGCGGCAGCGGCGGCGGCGTCGTGTGCGAATGATGCGTCGTGTCTCGGTCGTAACAGGTGTATTAGTCGAAATGAGTGGGCAGAAAGAGTCAGCCGGTGCTGGGCTAGGTGTTGCAGAAGCAGCAGCAGCGATGATTGTCTGAAGCGGCGGACAGGAGCAATTCCGAATCCGCGGCAGTGACCTGTAGGATGGATGATGGGAAGACGGGCTTCCTCTTGCGGTTTCCGGGTTCCAAGTAATTCTCAGCAGGTCAGGTCGACAAAGAGGACGCAGAGTCGGGGTTTCTTCTGGGTTTGTCTCGTCGGGAGCGCCCGCCAGCACGGTAGGGAAAGGTACTATGTATGGCAGCCGGTCGCAGAAACGGGGAAGGGGCGAGGTATATACTTCTAGCAGCGAGAGAGCAGAACCCAGAGGCAAGAACCAAGACTCTTTTGGCCGACTGACTTTGACTGGACTGGACGGGGGAGTGACGGGCGAAGGAAGGGGAGGGAAGGGAAGGCAAGGCAAGGCCAGGTCCCAGGGGCGCCGGGGTGAGGTCGGGTGGGATGGACTGAGATGGGAGAGCCACCACAGAGCCCAGCGAGCGGCCTGTTGTGGGGAGGGGACGAGGGGCCACCTCATTAAGGTACCTAGACAGTGGAGGACACTGCACGTTTTCCCTTTTCTTTGTTCGCTACCTACCTGAACCTGGTCTGCCTCTCTCCCCCGGGTACGGCCTGGTACCTGGCTGTACCTGGGATCCTGTGTCCCTATCACCGTACCTGTTCCTGTTCCTGTGCCTGGCTAGGTTGTTGGTGTCGGTCTAACTGACCCTCCTGCGCCGGCTCTTGCTGCAGACTCTCACAGCATCCTCCTCACCACTAGGTACGCAGTATCACGAGTGCATGTCCATCTACACCAGCAGGGCTAGCATGTAGGTACACTGCCTAGCGTGGGTGGTCTTGCAGATGGATGTGCCCTTGGGCCCTGCTCTGCTGCAGTGCCTGCGAGGTGCGAGGGACGAGCCAAGGCACGAAGAACATTGGGGACGATGGCAAAAGGGCAGGGTTCCTTTTCCACTAAAATACGGATACAGGTGGCCCAGGTCCTTTTTAAGGCAGGTCAGACCCATGGTCGACGCGAGAGACAGGGTAGCCGGGGTTCCTGGCCCGGCCCAGGCTGATTCGGCCGGGCCCCCTCCTGTTGTTCTTCTTGTTCTTCCTCCTGCTCAACTCTCAACTCTCTGTCAGTCTTGCCGGACATCTTCTCCTATTCATCCTTCAAGCATCTCGTCGGGCACTAGAAGAGAAGGCGGAGGCACTCCCCTGGGATGATGAGGACTGACGGCCGTATCTGAGTTGGTGGTGGTGCGTGCGTGCGTCCGGTGGCCCTTCTAGAACAGCGAAAACCCCAGGGTTCAGCACGTATGAGTGTGTGTTTGTGTGTCGAGAAACCGGGAATTCGGACGTGGACGACATTGTTTGCTCGACAGTCACGGCCAGAACCAGGTAGCAGCCAGTGGTGTGTGATTACTCCGTACTATGCAATGCCGGGCGATGCGATGGATGACCACACGAACAAACCAAACCAAACCAACCCGCCCAGCTCGAGACCGTGTTCTGCCGGTATGAACGACGGCTATGCTTGTCTTGCGCGGCGCAGCGAGAGCACTGAGCGCGCGCCGCTCGTCCAGATTGGATGAGATTGGTTTGAATTGTTCTGCGCATGGCGCATGGCGCCGGGCAGGGACTCGCGGGCCATATCAAAGTTTCCTCGCGAGTGAAATGCGATGGGGGTGGCCCTCTTTAGCCTTGGGCCAAACTAACACAGCTCCTCTCCCATCTGGTCGTCGCCCTTCAAAGTTTCGCCCTCGTAACTACGGGGTAGAGAGGGCTGCTGGGCTGGGTTGATGAGGTGTACCGTGAGTAAAAAGGTGGCTCCAGGGGAGATGATCGCTCCAGCGTAATCCTAATCCGCCACGAGGTCTCCGTCGCGGAGAATAAAAAGGAGGTGTTGGCGTCCAGGACTTCTCCAGATGCCGGACGAGGGAGCTTTCGATGAGGGCTGCTGCTTCTGTTAGTACGGACACGCAGTACGAATAGACAAGCAACGCAACGTTGGTAAGTACGATGCCGTGGTCTAGCACATGGTACCGTGAGATGCTGGATCGCATCATTGGACGACAGCCCAAGGCGAGGCGGATCTTATTGTCTTAGCGATTCAATGGTCGGGCCGCTTCGCCCTTGTGCTAATGTCCCCCCCTCGCCTAACGGTAATGAAGGAAATATGTCAACGGGGGGCGGCGATGATACTCCCCGCAAAGTACTCCGTATCCGTCAGAATTAACCACATAAACCTATCCATCCGCCGGTACGGATAGTGCGCCGCAGTCGATTACGTGCCATGTCGGTGATAGTCATTCAAGAAGGAGACAATAGGCAGGAAAACCGGGGCTGGTCCTGGCTGGTTTTGATTGGATTTTCATCTGCGTCACTTCGTCTCTGTACCATCATCATCTTCAGTTAGTGAAAATGGAAATCGCCTGTGTGTCTGTCTTTGCTGTGTGCACTTTACCTTTGCATGAGCTGCTTGATTGACAGCCACAGCCACATAGCCAGACAGGGCTGATGAGCCAACTTTGGTAAGTGACCAACACCGACAGCCAACCTTGCTCGGGCATGGACTCTGGATGTTTTCCGTTTCTCGCCTCCTGTCGTACGGATGCCCTTTCTTTCGATTTCCCAGCAGTCATCTTGCTTCTTCTCGCCCTCGTTTCTTCTCACAGCGGCCGTCAGGTCGCTTTTTGGTCGTCGAACCGTGTCAACCCAGACCCAATGAGAGTTTGGCGAGGGGACCGTGCTCGAGAATGACACGCCGGCCGGGGGTCTCGCAGTACAAGTGGCTGACCCCGGTCTGGCTGCACCTGTTGCACTCGATCGAGGTACTCTGTACATTTTGCGTACATATTCTGCAGCCGGTCTGTCACAGTGAGCTCTGGCACCTCGCTTTCTGGCTCTCATCAGCAAACCCTGCGCGGGGGCCCCGTCGTCCTATGTGCGGTGCATTGCATCTGGAATTGGATGCTCATCACGAACTCGCCGTACGAGAAAAGTCTGGAGAAGGCCTTCCGTCACCACCCCGGGCTTACTGTCTGTGGGTAAAAGTCAACAGCAGGCCTTTCCGAAGTGTAGATGATTTGCCCCTCCTTCGCTCGGTGGCGTACCTGCAAAGCAAAGCAAGGCGTGCTTCAATGCCTCTTTGAGCTGCTACTGTTCGTAAGTAGGTATGCCATTGCGTGTAAGTGGTGGTGGTGGTGGTGGTGACTGGCTGCTGGGGGGCATTCCCCCGCCAGAGTTCATAACGTCGATAGTATTCATACCAACACACATGACGTGTAGCGTCTCAACACCGAAAGGCAACCAACCTACCTACCTTCTCGTCTACCGTGGCTCTTGCATCCAAAGTCAAGCAAACTGAGGTAAAGTACCGTATCCGTAGGTTGGTGCTTCGCTGCAGGCGAGAGTGAGAGCGTCCTCCGATGCTGCTCTGCTCCAGAGAGACATGAAGGTACTTGTCCGACCTGGTGGATGTCAGTTACCTGCGAATACAGTGCCAGTGCCATTGCCATTGCAGTCTTGCCCCCTTGGCGGAGCAGATACCTGCCTCAGCTGCGTGTTTGCTGCGTGTGATCATGTACCTGCGACTCAGGTAGCCTCCACCAGCCAGGGCTCTGGGCCACCGGATGGTAGGTTGGAAATTCGATGCTTGCTCTTCTCAGCCAGTCGCAACCAGGAGCCCCGAACCGGTGTCTTTCCACTTTGCTAGGCACTAAGAGTACGTACCGACTAAGGTACTGCGTCAGTAAGGCGGTGGTAGAGTGGAGCGTTCCTTGACGAGCTGCCCCGCCGTTTACCCCCCGTCCACTACCTTAGGTACCCAAGGCACCTGGCCCCGGGCAAGTGCACCACGAACGCCTCCCCCCCTGGACCCGGCAAGTGCGTCTCTCTCCAGAGGAAGGAAACGGCCGCCTGGGACTTTTCCTCTTGCCATTTGGACCCCAGGCCACTAGGTAGCCTCTCGCATTCCATCCCACCACCCACCACCCACCACCCACCACCACCTCTCAAACTCCCATCCTGCTGTCGCCTCGATGAAGCTGTCGACAGAGCCAAAGCTGGGATGAGCCTCCCGCTTCATCAACGTCGGACACTCCAGAGGACCCTCCTCGTCGCCGGATACGCTCCCCTTTCTTGCGAGCTGCGCATTTATCCAGGACCGTCCGTCGCACATGGCCAGGGATCCCGCCGTATTACGACGCTATTATTGTCCATGACCTGACCGATATGGGCCGCAGGTTTGCCTGTGCTTGCTTGCATTTCCACTTACACCTCTACGCCGCCTCCAAACACTCTTTCCCATGCCTCCAATCACTTGCCCTCCACGAGACCACGCGGATTTGTCTGCATTGACCAGCCTCGATCTTGGTACGCCAGCATCCAACATGCCGCCCGAACCAGCAGGCCCGCCAGATTCAGCTCAGGAACCGCTGCCGCATCGCATACCGACGGGCAATCACCACACCACCACACCACTACGATCGCCATCATCCTCTGTGGGTTGCCCGTCTCCAGATCTTATTGGATCCCCCCATTCAATCTCTCGGTATCATCCCTGACTGAGCCACTACGTCTACCAAGCACGGCATACTACGCAGTACGCATCATCGTCGCACAAACAACCATGCCGTGACTCTGAAGGCCTTCGGGCTCTCGTACGTAAGGAATGACCCATCTCGAAAAGGAGGGTGTCAAAATTGGCAACCAACAAGTTTACCATGTTTGTCGTCCAGCCCGTACATATCATCTGGATCAATATCCAGGTTCCAACAAGTTGCAACGCATCCCTCTCTGCACGCCGCCTAACCTAGCCCCTACAGTTTCCACCCCAGCTCAGACAAACCCATGGGCAACCTGGAGAACCCTTTTTGTTGCAGCGAGATAACGAGCCGATTCATCTCGTTTCCCGTGCCATTGGAACGTTTTCGTCGCTGTGCAGGCCCTCCAAGTGGCACGATAGCCAGCCACATGGGCAAACCGCCGGGGTCAAAGGTTGCCTTTATGAGTTGCGGCACGTGGCAAGGAAGGGCTTGGTAACCGTAGCTAAAATTCCACTGAAGAATCGAAAAGCTTTTGGGTCAACGGGACCCCTAGACGTTCTTGGCCAAGCGCAAACCTTCGCTTGTCGGCTGAGCGGTTTGCCAACTTTGAGGGCCTTGTCCTCATTTTCCCTCCCTACCAACAACGCCCTGGAACGTTGGAAACGGTTTAGATGAGGCGTCCGTCGGTCCCAACCTGTCCCTCGTTGGACGGAGCCACCCCGCCATTGACGGATTGCCTGGACACGATGGCTCCAAAACGGCATTAAGGATCACCGTCTTCCGGAAGGGCTCCATCTCTGACATCCGCGACAGGCGCGCTGCGCCGTCATTGAGAACACCCGGAAGCGCCAGGTTTCGGCGTGTCGGGCGGGTCGATCTTCTCTCACTCGTCCGCCCGCTTCCCACGACACAGTGTCCGGCCCGTGTGCCTCGCGAAACTGCTCATCAACTTGGATACATCAGCAAGAGTCATCACACACTAGGAGTTCCAGCTGCAGACCCTGTCGACCGAATGAGATGCCGTGCTGGCTCTGTTACGTATGCGAAGGAGAAGAAGAAAACGCGGCCGGCTAGGCGAAGTCACGCCCATAGATGGTTGATGATGGTAGTCCTCTCCAATCAAGTCCGTCAGTCGGGGATCTGGGTGCTTTCGGAGGCTAAGCTAGCGTGGCTAGCAAGACATACCGAGGCGCCGGTGCTGCACGACTGGTGCTAGGCCTGCGGAAACGGTTTTGCTACTTTGTCTACTTCGTTCGTGGCTCTTGTCCAGGGGCAAACACGTCCAAGCAAGCGTATGACGCGCCAATATGCCATCATCGGGCGTCTCGTCTCTGTACTTTGAAGTGTGTATACGGTTCCAACGTGATGCCAGACAAGACCGTTTTGCCTTGGCCGGTCCGACGCACCAAAAAGGGGACGCTTAATTAGCTCGTGGGGACGGATATGTGCATCAAATTCCCCGTCGACGAGGGTCACCGCCTTGCCCGGATTCGAACATTTATGATCATCCAGCGAGTGGATCCCAACAGAGCCGACCCCCGAGTCGCGCAAGAAGGTCTTGATTCGATTGAAAGGGCCAATGTTTCTGTCGCACGGGTGCCGGATGGTTTTGTCATGTCTCTCTATCGCCATGACTCTGGCAAGAAGGACGAATGCTTGCTTCACGGGCGTTTCTTCAAGCCTCCTGAACCACGTAAAACTGGCGTCTGGCGCGGACCAAGGCGAGGCAATTCTTGGGGCCAGGGGACCCGTTCAATATGCTGAATATTGCCAGGGAGTCCCTCTTTGGAGTTACATCACTGGGGGTCCAGATGTCCCATCGTTCTCAGACCTTTTCACCTCCAGCCGATGTCCCAATTCTCTCTGGTGACAGAGTTTTCCTTGCGGCAAAAGGAGGGCGATCCCTGTGGCTGCGGTTCGAAATCACCAGCGGGGGCCAAATCGGAAATTGATCAAAGACGAGGAGTTTTGCCCGCTGCCGGATATCGAGCTAGGCACCTAGGGCGTGCGACGGATCCCCCTTGGGAATTCCGTCCTGCTGGCACGGCCTTGTTTGTTTTAACCAGACCTGCCAGACGGAGACTTTTTGTCTGGATGGCATTGACACTGACAGTTCCGTCAGGCGCAGCGCCGTCGCCGTGGGCCTTTTCGTTCCGGTGCCAATACAAACGAAATCTGATGACGGACAGCACCGGTAGCCCTGGCTTCGAAAGTGGCCAAAGCTCGAAATGATGTGCGCTCGTCATATGCCAATCATCAGGCGGTGTCGAGCACTGCAACTGCAGCCCACAGGAGACCTCACACGTAACAATATCAAAATCCAACTATGGTTCGCCCCAAATCTTTCTTCCACGAGACGGACACCAAGCCCGATCCGGTATCTTCCACCGGCCAGGACTGAGGGCATGAATGGCCGTGGTTCAGCCATTGGGGCTGTTGGATATGCTTTCTTTTCCTCCGTCACCGACTGACAGGCAGAGAGTGGGTGGTGGGCTCATCTATTTCCCTGTTGTGCCAGCTATCCGGACAAAACTCTCGGCGCCCCAAGACACTTACATGAGCGCATCGGAATCCTTCTGCTACGATGCGGGCCCATTCGTCCCGCATAGGCACCGCAGCCGAATGTGCCGCCAGGACAAAGTTACACCCGCTCGCAGCACCGCACCAGCAACCGTCCGGGCGTACATGATGGACGACGACCCCTCACGTCCAGCCAGTGATGTGAGGTAAAGCAGCACAAAGATGCGCGTTGTGCATTCGATGAAGATCTCTCCAGGTCGTCAGAACAGGCCAGCTCCTCTGTTTTCTGTTTCTCCTGCGGCCCGGCCGGAGGACGGGACAGGGTTGCAACGCCAGGACCAGCGGGTGCCCGCGTACCCGGCCTCTTTCGTAAAAGGGTTGAAGATATCCAAAGTTCCCAACCTCGTTTTGGCGGTATGATTGCTGACTCTGGCAATGATCCACGCAAGCCGGTTCTCGGGCTAGTGAGCCATCTCCAGTGTTATCCTTCTCGCCACGTGCGGCTAGTGAGAACATTCCGCACTTTTCTGCAGAAGCACACGAAGCAGCACCAAGATTTGGGTAGGATCGACCATCTCCTTTTGTCAGTCTTTCTCTTGGCCGGTACGCAGCAGGACGCGGGAGACGGCGGTCAGCGGTTGAGGCCGTTCAACGTCGAGGTGGGAGGACGGCGTTGCACTTGCCCCCCGGGCTATTGTGGGATTGATTTTACACTGTGTCTGTCAATCCATACGGGCCATGCCTAATCAGACGGCGGCGCAGCCTTCATGTGAAGCCATCTCTGAGGGTGTGCTGCATCATTGCATCTCGAAAACGTCGTGGCACGGACCCTCTTGGGCTTGCTAGCGTTACGGCACTGCACACTCTCTGCAGCACATGTCGCATTCGACGCGACAAGAAGATGCGGTCCAAGACCGGATGAAAAGAATTGGTGAGGGGCTTCAGATATATTCCAGCCACAGTTAAGGGACATTTTGGGGGGTGACTGCCGGCAGAAGCGTCCGCATCGAGCAGGATCACGACCCGTCGCGTCGACCTGCGTAGTTCCAGCCTTCGGTGCCGAAGCAGGACGGACATATCGACGTGGCAGAGCATTGCTTCCAAGTTTTTGGGCCTTTTCATTCGAACGGTTGTGCCGGTTCCCTCCCTCAGAAGAGTTCCTTCAGAGTTTGGACTGGACTCTGTTCGAATCGATGCGAGGAACAGATGATGGAAAAACTGGAGCTTGGATTACCATGTCTCGGGAACAAGCCAAGACATTTGAGTGTCTCACCATCTCCCACGGCTGGTCTCCGCGCCTGCAAGAGCCCCCGAACATGCTTCGCGAACACCGGCCGACGTTCTCTCTGGAGCTAATCAGGCTTCTCGGGTCGGGACTGGGTAGAACTCTTCCTTCACACATCAGACGATCAAGATGCACTAGCGCGCCTGCTGGCTTTTTCTTCCACGGATGTACGTGCCAGGGCAGCACCGTGGGAGTGGTAATGCCGTACGAGATGCCATCATGCCTGCGACAATCATCGGCTTGTCCTTAGCCCGTCAACACCATAAATAGGTTTCAGCAGTAATGACAATAAAAGACAGGCCTCCCTAACCGTGAATTTGGAAATTCTGCTCAGGGTCAATCAAACGACCATCCCTCACGACGACGGGCAGCCAGCTCGACTGTCGTGGACGTGAGAGCTTCAACAAGCAGGTTTTGGGCGCGCGCGATGGCCCCCAATCCCCCTCCAACGTCGTACTCGTCCGAGAAGCGTGCATGTGGCTTGCTTGTAGTCCAAGGTCGAGATCCGCTCCCAGGCGTTCAGTGTGGCTGTTTTCAAACCTGCCAGAGCTGCTGCTGGCGTGCGTGCGTACCATATCGACGGACCGACCTTCTACGTTCAAGTGTGTCGTCTTTCTAACGAGGGGCACACACACACACACACACACACACACACACACACACACACACACGCATTGGCGACGACGATCCTCATCAACATCGCACACCAGAAGCTTCGAGCCCCCTTCGTACGACACGATTCTAGAATACCCGCCGTTTACCGACTAGCGCGGCGCAACGAAACCGTTTTCCCGCCTTCTCCTACTTCCTTTCCAGCGGCTCGCAAGCTGCATTTGCATTGGGACTAGGCCATCCGCGGGATATCCCTCCTTGTGTGCGCGCAACCCTGGCCGTTGAGTCAGTTAGTCATGTGTGAGTGCGTGTGTGTGCCGCCGTCCTCCGAACATGCGTCGATCAAACTATGGGAAATCGGCCGGCCAGGTCCATTCCATCGCTGGCGCCGATTTGAACACAACCCACCGCAGGTCGCGGGCCCGATAAGGCTCAGCCCGCAGAACCTCAAGAGATTACAGATGCGAGCCGGCGTCTATGGTTGGGACGAAGAAGCGGACTTGAACCTGTTCGCAGTGAGCTGACTCGACACCGCGCGCACAACATCATTCTCCGGCCAAGCTTTTGTCGGAAAAGCCGAGTCACGCACATGTCTTCCAAGCATGCACATAACGATGACGATGTCCAACATAACCTGCAGCGGGACACATGCATACACACACACGCACGCACACGGCTTCGAGCCAGATGGGCGTGTCTTGATGTCGCTTCTTCAGTCTCAGATCGAGACATGGCATGAAGTCGGCGGAGGAGCGCAATGGAAAGCATCCGGGGGAAGACAGGCACAGGTTCGGCACCTCGGTGACCGAATCCGAACTCTGTCGCATTCGAGAGGCGAGGAACGCGCAAAAGAGAAAGACACATATTAACCCCTTCACCGATACTGTGATTGGGGAGCCTGAAGTTGCATCTACCGCTGCAACGTGCTCTCCACGACGACTGGAAGACCGCGGATGAATTCCCAAAGTCCCCCAAGTTTGAGATCTATGCGTCGTGCAACACCCGGAAACATGGTTGCTTGTTCCATCCAAATCGAAAATGTCGGGAAAGGCTGGGGCCCATGCAAAAAAGCCCAGCGTTGCGCGATCTGTGATCTCGTCGTCCCTCCCTCCCCCCCCCCCCCCCCCCCCCCGTCCCATCCCCATCCCCCTACCCCACTGATGGGAAGTGTTTCACACTTATTTTCAAACATCCCCCAAGACGAGCATATCCTGGAGCAGCGTGTGTGTGTTGAAGAAAGAAGGGGAGAAGACTCGCTTCTGGATCCAATCCAGGGCCCGGCTGCTCGCCGAAGTTCTGCCCCGAGACTGGGCTCCACGGGACGATCTTGCTTTCTTTCTCCAAGACGTCGTGTCACCGACGGGGCGGGGTATCGTTGCGTCGTCCTGCTCGCCGCCGATTGATGACTGCAAGTGACCATCTCATCTTTGAGGGAAAAGGGAACTTTTGGAAGATCCGCTCCGTGTCATAGAGATCAGGTCGTTGGAGCGGCGCGCGCGCCCGCTGCTTTGGATCAGACGACGTTGCTGACCCACCGTAACCAAACCCTTCATCCCGCACAGACGGATGCTTCTGGGCGCGCTCTTGTCGAATCGAACGAGTTTAGACTCATGCCTTTCCTGTCAAACTTGTCAACCATCAAAAGAAGGAACCCACAGACATAAACTGCCCGGCCGGCCGGTGGCGACTGTGTGTTTGTGTGTTTGTTGCAACCCATGTGCAGCCTACCTATCTCACAAAAGAAGAAAGTAAAAAAAAAAGGTCATAGCTGCGCCGCAATAACGATTGCCATTCCTACATGGCACGGATACACATTACGGATTTGTTTCAGACGTCTGTGCTTAACTCGTGAAGAAGGAAAGATGGAATGCCAAGGAGGGGACAAATCCGAGAAAAGGGCCCCCGCCCAAAATGTCACCACACCGGTATGCAAGGCGAGCAAGAGAGAGAAGGAGAAAACGATGGGCCGGGCGCGATTTGGGAGGGCCCTTTCGGAAAGCTGAGCCTTCTTGTTGTTACTGGGGGGGGGGGGGGCTTAAGAGGGTGTGACCTTCGATGGATGGAGGGGGAGGGTATATCAGACGTCCCTTATTACGATTCTTCCCACACCGGCGAGAGCGTTCCTGTTGCAACAATGTGAACTCCCCGCCCTGCCGCATCGCAAGCAACCGCAGGGTCTCCACCGGGTTGACACCGTGACCCGGCTTCGGCCAAATCGCCGTCGGGACTAAGCCTTCCCAGCAGCAAATCCAAGTTCAGGGTCCGTAAGGTGTGCCGCCTTTTTGGGGGGAGGGGCAGAGAGAGAGAGAGAGAGACAAACACACACACACATAGAGGAAGATAGAGGTCGCCGACTCGCGGCTGGCTTTTCCGACTTTCCCAGTGCCTGTCTGTCGATCAATTATCACGAATCACGAGGGAAAGAGAGAGAGAGGGGGGGGGGAGACGGAGGGTTTCGTTTGGCGGGCGGGCATAAGGGGCAGCGAACGGCCTCTCCCTCTCCACACCGGGAGGAGGGAAGGCGCCGCTTGGGGTGTATCCCTCTATCTATCTCCATCACTCGTATGACGAATTGTTGGCCGCCGGATCGCATTTCTTGGTTATGACGCCGCCGGGGCGACTCGCAACTGGGGCTGGCTGGCTGGGCCGGGGAGGGTATTTCGTTTCAAGCCCACACCTGCGCTCCGCTCTCGAAGTCATGTTGGCGGTGGGTGCTTGCTGCGCGTGCTTCGTGCTTTTGGCTGCTGCACCTAGCATGACTCTTTGCTGCTGCTGCTTCTCTCTTGCATGTGGTTCCGGAGAGAGAGCGCGCGCGGCGCCCACTCACACACACACACAATCTGTCTGTCTTGCATGCGAGCAATCCGGGTAACGGCGCAAGGACCCTAAACCGACATGTTTAATCGATTTTAATTATGGGTCCATATCCATTTGGCCAATCGAATTGCACCGCTTCGCAACGCACAACTTCCGCACCCACCGCCGCCCTCATATCCCACAACATCGTGAACATCACTCAACAACGGCCTCATGGCGCAACGGTAGCGCGTTCGACTCCAGATCCGATCTGGAAATGCTGGTTTACCCACGTACTGCAGGAATCTCATTTTCGCGAGGCATTGACAGACTAACTCGTTTTCAAGTTTTTTTTCTTGATTTTCTATAGCCATTTCTTTACTTCACATCGCCAATCTTCAAGACAGACAAAATACCGCCGTTCATACCATCATCCATCCAATCCCAAAAGGAGTTCTTCTTGCCAAACTTCTCACAACATCTTCTGAGCCAGGAAATCAGATACCAAGAGTCCATCTCCCGGCATGTTTCCCTCCGTGCCAGGCGTCGGCACTTCCTCGATGCTGACAGTGGGAATCGCCGTAAAGGTGGGTGTCCAGCCGGGGACACCGGGCCAAAGAGCATCATAGATTACACCGGGAAGCCGAAGTGACGTCGTAGATAGAGAAAATCCCGGCATGCCAACTGCCGGTCCGATCGCGACACCGGGGCCGGGCGCCGAGTTGCTTACCTGCTGGCCCGGGTTCATGGCGACCAAGCCCTGTCGGCCTGGAACATCCACAGGCTGAGGCAATGGCTTCACTCGAGTCTTGCGCTTCGACATAACGACTTCAGCGCGCTGGGTTATGCCTCTGAGATGCAAAGGTTAGCTACCTGCATTCAGATGTGGAAAACATGCGTCTCTGCCACTTAGGCCAAGAACGCAAGACTGCAACACTTCCTTACCTCTTGACTTCAGTGGACGTGTTCGTAGTCCAATCGTCGTCATACCATCCTGCATCCGCCTTGAGCTTATCGTGCTTGGCAGCGAGGGCCGGTGTATCCCAGCCGCTGCCGTTGGCGATCTTCTTGCTGTTGGAACGGCGCACATGTCGAAGCAGATCCTTCAATGATTTGAAGGAGTACGAATCATGCTGTGGATGGACTTCCGTGCAATAGGGGCAGCGGAAGGAATTGCCTTCACGGGCTATCATGGCCTGTCTCTGCCACTTCTTGTAGCCTGTGTGAAAATCCGACGCCAAGTGCTCGTTGAGGTGGCCAACTGTCATCAACTTCTCCTTCCGCTCGGCATCCACCGTGTCATCATCTTGGCACAAGGTGCAAGGGACTTTGCCCTGTGGCCTGTATTCGCCGAGAGTGTGGTCAAGCATCATTGTCATCGACACCTTGGCAGCAGCTTCATATGGAATGCTGCTTGTAGCCGCAATGTAGTTGATGGTTGCATCCGACTGATCTCTCTCCTCTGGCACGGTGATTTCCTCGTCTCGAGGCTCCATCTGTACGTCACAGTCCTGCTCAAGAAAGAGACCGTTCTCCGCATTATTGTCGGCAGACTCTTCAAAGTTGTTGCCGAAGTCGACACTGTCAAGGTCTTCATCGACGTCGTTCTCACTCGCATCACCCTCCTCCCAGATAGCGAGGAGACGCTTGTTGAAGTCTGTGGCTCGGGCTAGGATCTCTACCTGACGTTGCTCTCGATCTGCGATACTCTGCTGCCTGCGAAAGGCGTTGAAGATTTCCTGTCGAAGTGCAAGGAACGCTCTCCGACGCAGGACACGGTTGCGGTTGGCTTTGGTCCTCCCGGAGAGATCTTCATATCCAGGGTCGCGGTGCGTGTACTGGCGAAAGAGGGCATTGAGCTGCGGTCCGTACGACTGAATGATTCTTTCCGTAGAGAGCCGGCTCAGAGAAAGGTCGGCGCTGGCCTCAAGAACCATAAGCTCATCAGCATCTCCTCTGCCCACAAGTTCGCCTAGGGTAGCGGCGGCAACATCTATGGTCCTGAGCTGATCAATGTAGTATCGCTCCAGAGTACGGCTGTCGGGCTCGTGCGACATCAGGGTTCGGGTGTTCTCGGTACCAAGGATTCTGACGTAGTCCTCTGAGGTTTGACGACGGATGCTGTAGAATGTAGCCTGGCCGGGCCATCCCATACGCTCACCACGGATCTGCAGCCACTTGGTGAGCGACAATGAGGGAATTGGTCTGTCATCATCTGCAAGACCAAGACCACGAGGCTTGCCCGCGATCAGGACAGGCTTGTCGAGGAATTCGTTTTTGATGCTGATCTCATACAAGCCAAAGTCGAACAGCTCGTCAATGCTGGTGACGTCTTGAAAGACACCACGCCGAATGCCGATGACGAGCAGCCTGTGGGGAACAGATAGCTCAAGATTCGATTGTTGTTGAGGGGAGGTAATGCGAAACGTCATGCTACTCTTGTGCTTGGAAGCATATTCAGCGTCACGAGGTCTTGAAGACTTGAGGTTGCGAATGGTAACCCGAACAGTCCACATGCCAGGCTTGCCCCCAGCCGTGATGCGGATGTCCCCCCACGTCAGGTACCGTTTGGTGTCACTCTCGTCGTCCTTGTCCTTGGGATGAGGGCCAAGGCTACCAAGTCGAAGCGCACAAGCCCTCGCGAGACAGATTGCCAGGTGGTGCTGCTCTGACAGCTCAATGCATTTGGTGTCTCTGACGTCGTCATCTATAAGTTGGCGGATGTCGTCGAGGCCGACGTTGACGCGGTTCGGGTTCTGGTTGGCAGGGCGCACAAGTTTGAATTGCACTGCTAAGTTGCGCATCACTTCCGTCATCTGATTGAATACATGCCGGGTCTTGGGTGGCTCGATGTTCCTGGCAACATACATTCGAGTAACCCAAAAGCAAAGAGCCAAGCGGTACTGAGCGAGAGTGGTGTATGAGATGTACTGGTGAGCGTGAGAACGAGGGGTCTTGAGCTTCGTCACCGTGAACAAGTAGGGATGAAGGAGTCGCCAGAGGGAGTTGAAGCATCCTGGTTGCCGGTCGCCCTCCGGGTCAGGGAAGCAAGCCTCGTCTAAAGCCTCTTCCGAGACATCTTCACCCAGCTTCTTGTAAAGACAAACGAACGTGCGATAGTCGTTCAGAATGCGGTCCTGGCGTTTCTGGGTGGAGATGGAATGGTGTCGAAATCCAATAGAGGACATGTCAAAGTCTTCGGCCTCTTCCATGATCTGGGAGAGCTGCGCCATGACATCTTCGGAGTCCTGGTTCAGAAGACGCAAGCTCTCGAACCAATCGGCATTCCCTGGGCCCCGAGGACGGCGCAAGGCCTGTAGCTGATTGAAGTCCATGGCTTGTGACCTGTAGATAGATTAGCAGGACGAACGCAGCAAGGTGAGTGGGCAGGAAGGGGACAAACCGAGCAGGTCCTGTCAGGTCTTCTCAAGCGAGGTAGAATCAAGTGAAATGGTAGACGACAGGCAAGTGCAAGCGGTAACGGCGCAGGATGTCGGAAGTTGAAGGTTGTGATGGGGCAGATGCCTGGTGAAGAAACGTCAGTTGAGCATTCCTTGTACATGAAAGCAGGGGGGCACGAACGGCCCTGAGCAGTGACAGATCTCGTGGATATTCCAGATCAGACACCACGAGCTCGTCAAAATGGACTCGTAGGTCTGAACGTTGAGAGACCAGACTGAGCGACAGCCTGGAAGATAACACAGGTGATGTCAGCGGAAGAAATGATGTCTATCAGGAGAAGGGATGTCAGAAGCTAAGAAGGCCGGTCAAGAGTTGGGAGAAACACCCAGAGCTTAGAGAAGATTCGCAAACCAAGGATGAATGACCAGAGAAGGGGGGAGACGACAAGACAGGCATATCTGACGGCCTTGGGAGCTGGACTAGGCACTTTCCTACACGGAGGCAAAGAGGCCTGGCGGATGGTCTGATGCATCACTAACGCCGGCATTCATGTAGGCGTTCGCCTACTGTTTGCAGAACGGATCCTGTCTTTCCTCTTTTCTGGTACCCAAGTTGCAGACGTATGCATGCCTGCCCTTTCACAGTGGCGTCGTAACATCTTCGCCCTTTGCATGCATGATGCCTTGCATCCTCCATTCCTGACAGCGTCTTCCTTTCCAGTCATGAAGGCTTCATCTTTGTAACTTTTAATGAAGTCTTCACGTCTCATCTGCCTGTGCCTTTGACTATACCCTTCTTCCAGTAAAAGATCCTGAGTCCGTATTGCCACCTGTACGCGTTCTTTGCTTCCATATGCAAGCTCGTCACCCTTCAAATGCATCCCAGTACACCCTGACTCCACCATGCAGGATCTACAAGCGTCTCCGGGAAGAACGTTGGTCGGATATACGAATGGCGGGAGGCTGCAAGGACTACAGGCACTTGCCATTGGCACAGCCCAGTCTGAGTCGTATCTTGACGCTTCTGTTGGCCATTCCACAGACATTTCTTTCATGGCCCTGATCACCCTTCCATTCGATTTTCTTGTCTGCCAGTTGAACAAGGCAGGCGAGCTTGTAGATACTTACAGAATTCTTCAAGGGCTTTACTACAATGGGGCCAAGGAACACCGGATATCTTTTATGCTACGCAGCTAGTCTGACCAAGGCGGGTAGGCGGATCAACGGAGACATACATGGCAATCTGGGGCACTGACCACCACGTGCAAGGCAAGGCCAACGGCAGCTTTTCATGATCTGTCTGCATGCCTTCATGAAGCAGCGAAGCAGCGGTGAAAGAGAGAATTGCGTTTGAAAGCTGGCAGAGTAGCGTGGAAAGAATTGGAAGAGTAGCGAAGGATCAGGAGAAAATCCTCGCATGGCCAAAAAACACTGAGGCTTACTTTACCCACATCCTCCCTTCTTCTCTCTGGCATTTATTCCCTTTCCACTCCCCTTCTGGATTTCCGTGACCCTTAGTCTTTCCAACACCGAATCCTTACCTATCTTCGACTTCATACCTGTGTCGCAATGGCTCCCGAAAAACCCGGTGCAAAGGTCAGTTAGTATCTCGTCTCATTGCGTCGTCCTACTCTGCTTTCGGTGTCTTTCACTGGCCGTATCGTAAATGAATGCGCACGCTATCCTTCCAACACTCTTCTTCTGTTCACTATTCTGGCTTCATTCCACCCATGCGGTGTTCTCTTGAGCTAGTGTCCCCATTGCGGTCCTCAAGCTCGTCACACTCCTGTACGCCTTACCCTGTGATGTTGTCTGGCCCAAGTTCACCGTGCCTCCGAGTGGCCTCAACCCAGGCTTTGAATTTCTGTGTCGTCTGCAATTTGATTATCTGCTGTCGTTGTACCGTCTACGCTATCATTCCCCATGAAACCTTCTACATTCCCCCCTGCCTCGAATGTCTATGCCCACATCATCCTCCACAGACCGTGTCGTCCTTCGCATCCCATGATGCCCTCGGACGTCCATGTCATCTTCCGCCCATATCTTTCGCAGCTCTTCTCTTTCATCTGCGTCGAAATGGCTTGAAAGTCTTGCCAGGCCCTCCTCCTCCCTTACCCATTTTGCTACAGGGGTTACCACTAACAGCCATTGAAGGCTAAGCCTGCGGTCGCCCGAAAGAGGTCGCAGGAGAGCCCCGACACTCCTAGTCAGACTTCCTCTCTGAAGTCAGCCCCCGGTCCGAAGTCGACTCCGCTTAGGAAGTCGACCGCGGCTTTGAAGTCGACCCCCGCTCGGAAGTCGACTCCGGCTTCGACCCCCGCCTTGAAGTCGACTCCGGCTCCGAAGCCGGCTTCCTCTAGGGTCACTGCCGCCAAGCCGGCTGCGAAGACCCCGGTCACCAAGACCGCAGCAACTACCCTACGCAAGCGGAGCACTCGCAAGTCTCCCACGGCGGACGACGATGATCCCGATTTCATGGACGTCGACTCTGGCGAAGGCGGCAATGAGGATGATGAGGAAGAGGAGGCCGAAGTTGGCGGTGTGGATGAGGATCTGGCTGACCTTGCTGACAACAACCGCTCTGACAGCACCCGCCCTGCTAACAGGCCCACCTCGGAGAATGCAGCTATTCCGTGGTACAAGATGAAGCATCCGGAGATGCTTAGTGCTGATTCTCAAGTGATTATCAACAATCAAGAGCATATTGCCCTCCGCATCCACAACATGGAGGATCTGCCCCGAAAGCTCGCGTGAGTACCCACCTATCTTTCTTACTATCCATCATCGTTCAATGTGCTTGCCTCTCCAACCCCACTCAGTCTGCCATTACATGTCTTTCTCACTCTGGAATTGCTGGCGTCAGTCATTTCTGGAGGTCGATTGACACAATTGCAAACACTTACCGCTCCTCATCCGCAACGTGCCTGTCCCAGGCCCGAAAAGGTCTACCCCTGTCTCACTTCTTCACCTACTCCTTCTGACATCGATGATTTGTCACTGCTTGCTTCGTTGTCGCTTGAGTACTGTCTCTAGGCCGTTACTCCGGCTATTCTGTGTGGCCTGGAGGTGTTTTATTTGCTGTTGTATCTGCTGTCTTCCTCCGCTCCTATCGTCCCTCCTATTTCTCACATCGGGAGCTCGCTAATATCATCTTTGCGCAGGGGTTCTGGCACTAGCAGTACCCGACGTCGACGTTCATCGGCGGCATCCAACACCTCGGCCTCTTCCAAGGCGTCTGCAGTATCCGCTCAGACACAGGGTGAGGAAGAGAAGAACACTGTCGAGTTGATCGAGGACCAGTTCCTTGATGTAATCAAGGACCAGCACAGCCAGTGGATCGCCGAGACTAAGAAGCCGAAGCTCACAACCAGAACTGCCAACGCCAAGACCCATGCCCAAACCTTTTTTCTCTACCTGGAGAGCGTCGCGCTCCCTGAGCTCTATGCCGAGGAGTGGGACGACCATCCCCTGAGTTCCCTTCTTCCCTTGTTGGGTGATCAGACCCGCATCGGGTTGTATGTAGATATGAACAAGGCCCTGGTGGCTCGAGAGAAGGAAGAGGCCCCTCCCGCGGAGCCCAGGTCTGCGATGAAGACCGCAAGCACCAACAAGCGCAAGAAGACGGGTCGTGTCACAACCCTCAGCAAGGACTCACAGCAGACTGTCAAGGACACTTTGAGTGACCCGATTGATCCGCTGGTGTCTTCAGAGCCCGAGGCCGAGCCCGATGTCGAAGAGGCCTCTCGGCCGCTCAAGCGTACAAGACAGGCGCGCAGCAAAGTAAGTCCGCAGATCATATTGCCACGATCATTCCCCTTCTGTTGATTCGCGAGGCTCCGCTGACCTTCAAAAGCTTATCATCAGTTCTTCGCCCGACGACCAGGAGGATGAGGGTGACACCGAGAACGTCGAGGTTCACTCCGACGAAGAGGAGGAGGAGGAGGAAGACCAATATGACGACCAAATGGACCAGGGTGAGTAGATGAAAGGTAAGTCGTGATTGCCTTGCTCTCTTCTCGTTCTGTTAACTGATATTTTACCCCAGAGGGACATGCACCGTATCCACAGCCCGGCTCTTCTCGCTTTCGGGGTGCCGCCAATCTTTGCTTTGCCTGCGAATCCCATTCCACTCGTATCCTTCGACTCAGGCTCTACCTTTATGCCGGATGCAACGCGAAAAAAACCTGGAGGGAAAAGAAAAAAAACTTGAAACAGGAAGGGAAAAAAAAAAAAAAAAAAAGAAAAAAAAAAGGGGGAGTCGAACGTTGTTCTGCCACTAAAGTAGGCGGCCATTGGCTAACGGACATCTTCAGGGGGGCATTCTCATATCGACTTCGGCTTTGAATTTCTTTTTGGCTTTGACTGGACTGCTATCGTTTCTTGTCGGCATCTGGTTCGCTGTTTTACTGTTGTACTGTGTTCTTTGTGTGAATTTCCTCCCCAGCGGCGATTGCACGGGGTGGGATAGGATGGATTGATGTGATGTGGTCGAGGCAAGCAGACAGTAAATCAATTGGCGGTGCTCTTCGTACCAGTTCCGTGACATGAGCCAAAGCTAACCGTATTTGCTCATCGGCTTCGCTCTCAATCACTCGCGTTGCTGGATGGGGCCCGTGCGTTAAGTCCAGCGCCTGTGCGTCAATAGTTTCGCTCCGAACTGAACGTCCCAATCACTCACTCACTTCAACTTCTCGTCAACACGGACAAGCCATCCATCACCTCAACTAAAAAGATAATGATGACTCCAAAGCGGCAAAAGAATATGACCCCAACCCGATTTGAACGGATAACCTGGCGCGATTTTGTTAGCCAATTGTACGAATTGTAGTGCTGTGGGTAAGTCGAAACCCCGGTGTTGTGTCTTACCTTTCGATCTGGAGTCGAACGCGCTACCGTTGCGCCATAGGGCCCGCTGATGGTAATTCTTAACACAACCTCAATTATGGAGAATACATGCACCTGCTAACTGCATTGGGACGGTTGTCTGTGACATCTGGCAGTCGATTATGTCCTAAAAAGACATAAATCGGACTGTGATATTAATTGTTCAGAGTCAGATGCCGAGATGCTCAGCCGGTCCAAAAATGCAACGCTGCTTTGCTTTCAAAGTTCCGTTCAAATCGGGTGGAAAGAAGAGGAGAGCGCGTGCTGGGTGCTGGAGAGTTGCTCAAAGAGGACGGCTTTTTTGGTGAACATGATGATGCTGATGTTCAGCAGCAAGCGAAGTCTCCCTGTCTTCAAGCCTATACTAACTGTATTCCGCCTGACCGTTTCCATTTCTGTGAATTGGATTCAACCGTTTCAAATGGCGCTGATGCCCTGTCAATTTCTATCTATGCATCCTTCTCAAGAGATGCCACAACAACATAATTCGTCCTTGATTGTCTACGCATCAAGCAGAACCGCCATGCCCTAACTCATTCATCACAAAGAACGACATGATTTGGCCTACGTCGCACATTGGTTATGTTATGCCTGAGCAAAACATTGTTTGATCCGGGGCTGAAACTTTCACCACCAAACCGAGTTGGCATTAAGGACTTCATAGACAGCGAAGCCAGGATACCCTCCAGCTCAAGCACTCAGTCACGACTGTCCGGTCCACTAGGTAGGCAGTGAAAGCTTCTCTGGAGACTCTTTTTAGCCCAATGGCCTGTGGCAAGTTTTCTGAAGGCATCACATGGCAAAGCTGAAGGGCAAGGACAGAGTGAGAGACCAAGACGCTATTCCATTCTGTCTAACACTAGACAAGAGTGAGTATACTCGCTACCTATTCATCGCTGTTGCCTCCCTGCTTCCTTGCAGAGACATGCACTTCCCAACAGAAGTCCTGGACAACTTCATCGCTATCGGCGACAGCTCATGACAGTCATGCAAACCCAGGCAGTAGCTACGAGACCAAAGATCACATTCCCAGTGGTCCCAAGGGGCCCAGGTCCAGGTTCTTCGTTGGTCTGAGGGCCCCGACGTCCAGCACCATCGTCCGTTGGCGCCGTCCTTTCCGTCGTCCTCTCCGTCGTCTGTTGGTAATTCGTGCCCACTTGACTCGAGCGTGGAGACGGCGTCATTGGCTGATATGAGGGCCTTCGTGACGACTGCTGCTGGGCATCAGGTGGCCCTGCGGGCGCCTCTGATGCTCGCAGACGTTGCTGTTCAACTGGCATGCACGCAGGCGGCGGCGGCAAGACGTCGTGAGGGATGGCACTCGGGGGCAGCTGCCCCTGGTGTGTAGGGGGGAAGATCCCGTTGTTCCGTGCGTTGCTTGCGTCCTCCCATCGTCTCAATGTGTTCTCCATGTTGCGCACAGAAGCCCCTATATACGCCACCTCACCAGCCATAGCGGTAACGTTATGCTGCATGATCCTCTCAAAGTTGGTCAGATGCTCTTCTTCTTCGTTTGAGTACCGAAGCCGCATTGAGCTTGAGTCGTGAGCTGGGCCATAATAGAATCCGTTGCGGTCTTCGTCGTCGTAGACTGCGTATTCTGCACTTGATCTAGTACGTGCAGGGGACTCGTCCGGGGACGGATAGCGGTCTAGAGCCCACGTATTCTGCGGTACAGAAGCTAAGCCAACCCATGGAGAGGAAGGCGCAGGTTGTTTGGCTGTGTTTTGGTCTTTGGAGTAGACTCTTTTCTTGCCTTTGAGGCCTTTGAGGTAGGGCTGAGAAACGACGGGCTGACCGAAGTGCTCCCGGATGTACTGACGGGTGAACTGGGGGTTTTCGTCGTCGGGCACGTCTTGATGAGGTGTGTCTGGACGAGGCGCAGCTGGACGAGGCTTATATGGGGGAGGCACATCTGGACGAGAAGTGTCCGCACGGGTCTTGTCCTTGCGCATGCCCTTATCGTTGTTGTCATCTTCGTTGTCGTACTTTTTCTTGCCTTTGCGGTCGTCCTCGCACCTGCCGTTGCTCTTGCCATTGCTCTTGCCATTGCTCTTGCCGTTGCTCTTGCCGTTGCTCTTGCCCTTGCCGTCCTTCTCTATGCCTGCTACCGTCGAGGCCTCACTGGCGTCAGACGAGTCGTCAGAGGAAAGGTAAGTTGTGTTCGCGGGGTCTTTCAGGCTGTTGAGGTCAACAAGCTCCAGGCGAGCGGGCTTATTATGGTCGCAGGCAATGTAGCCTTGGAATTTCTGGTTGTTCTGGCCGCTGCCCGCCGGTAATAGTTCCACGAAGAGGGCGTGAGACTGGGAGTAAGACGTATTTGCAGTTGTACTTTGAGCCTGGGGTAGAGACGCATTTGCAGCTGTACTTTGAGAAGGGCTATACAAGGTTGCAAATTGAGGCCGAGGCGGCGGTGGAGGCGCAGGGTATGTGGCATACTGTGGGCTTTGCACACCATTTGAAGTACTTTCGGTGGGTGAAGACACGCGAATGCTCCGGGGTATCTGGTGTGTGTCAGAGCCGCCGTTCACTAATGGTCTTGACGAGCGAGGGCCTTGTGCCGCAGCCTGTTGATCTTGAGTAGGGGGCTGCTGGACGGCATCCTCTCGAGCGGGCGGCTGGGCGACAGTAGAGCTTGAGCGCTCGTCATCGACGGTTGAATGAGGCATCTTGTGGATGTTACGATGTGATGAATGGGATGTATTTAGAATGTCTTGGGGATTTTGTAGTCGAAGAAAACGTGTTCCAATGTTGGGCTGACGTTGAGATTTAGAAAACGAGGAACGAGGGTCAGAGACAAGGACGGCATATTATAAGGACGACGGAGGACGACAGAGGACGACAGAGGACGACAGAGGACGACAGAGGACGACAGAGGACGACAGAGGACGGCAGAGGACGACAGAGGACGACAACAGCAAGGGCAGGAATAACGAGAACAGGGACAGCAGGGGCAGTAGCGACAATATGACGCGGAGAAGGTACGTTTGCTGCAAAGACAACAACCAGTGCTCTCTGAAAGGAGTGGCCCGGGAAGAAGATCGTCACATCTGACTTTCTGGAGTGATGCGAGGCGACAAGAAGGGCAGTAGCAAGGACAATAGGTGTATGAGTGACCACAACCGACAGCAGTAGGGATAGGAGCAACATGAGTTATCAGGCATGACGATGTGATGGCAAGACCGTCCCTCATATATGCCACAGAATGCACGTTTGCTAAGAAGATGAATTTTCCGACTCTTTCCACTACACAAGTCTCTTCATCAAACACTGCTCTTGCCTTTTACACATCTTCTTCCTCCCTCCTGATGTCTTCCTCACCCCTTCCCCTTTCCACCCGACCGCGGTCCCTCCTGACCAAGAACCAGATCGCCCCAGTCAGAAAGAACTGAACAACCATCGTGCCCACGACGCTCCTGAACCCGCGGCGGAAGTACGGCGCCTCGACGGCAGGAAATTGGAGCAGCTGCGCCCAGGCGACAATGGCCTGCCCGATTGCGTTCATCGACGCCGTGACGATAGCTCTCTCCTCCGCGTCACCTGCCATCGTCACCGTCGCCCACGCCATCGTCAGCGAGGGAATGGCGCCCTCGAAGCCGTTCAGCATAAAGGCCGCCAGCCGCCCGCCCTCGCCGACGTTCCACGCCACCAGCATCACCACGCCAATCAACGACGGCACCGTCGCGGCGATGGACAGCCCTGCATACCAGCCCGTGCGGTCGGCGAGCGCACCCGCGGCGAAGGCGCAGACGATGGAGATGGCAGTCGCGACCGTCGGCAGCGTGTTGATTCGCGTGACGGAGTACGTCTCGGGGAAGGCCTTGAGGTAGAGCGAGAAGGGGGACCCGCTGGGCTGGAGGTTCTCGTTCATGATGGTCCACTGCGCGACGAAGAGGTACCAGTGCCAGCGGGTGAAGACCCTTTTGAAGATGTCGCGTGAGATCTTTAATTGTGGCGGCGCCGTGATGCCCTCGAGACGCTTCTGTGCGAGGGCGTACTGGCGTGCGGGCAGCAGCTTCGGTCGCGAGCGGGAGGGCACGTCGGGGAAGACGAAGAAGCCGATCAGGGCGATGGGGATGGTGATGATGGCGTCGACGATGAAGAGCCAGCGCCAGCCGGCGAGGCCGTGGACGTGGTGCAGGTTCGTGTAGGCGGCCGCTTGGAGGTAGCCCGCGAACATGGTTCCTAGCGGCGCCGCGATGTAGAACAGGGCGACTCTGCGGCCGATCTCTGAAGGTTTGTACCAGCTTCCGATTACGTAGATTATTCCAGTGAATGACGAGCTCTCGAATAGGCCTGTGAAGAAGCGCATAGCGTAGATTGTCTGCACGTTCTGGGCCCAGGCAAGACCGAAAGTCGACAGACCCCAGCCGATTTCGAGGACTGGCAGGACGATGTTGATGGGGTACCGGGTCAGATAGTAGCACGCCGGGATCATGGAGGTGCAGTACGAGGACCAGAAGACAATGGTCATGTAGTTGAGCTCGTTGCCGACGAGGTTGAGGTCCTCTTTCATGCCGCTGTCCCGGTGAGCTTAGGAGACTGTCAGCGGGAGCAGAGCAACATACCTGACGTAGGCATTGGTCAGAGATGACTGGTCAAGATACTTGGTGAAGAAGCAAAGACAGCCAAAGATCAGGATCAACAAATCCAGCCGCAGGACGAGTTTCTTCTCCTCGCTTGGCGTGTCGCGCGAATACCATCGGAGGGCCGTCATGAGGCGAATCCACGGGCCTTCACGAGAGGACTCCCGAGGTTCCTCGATGATATCAGCCGGGCCATCAGCCACGGCTGACGACTTTTCCGTCAACGCAGCCATCATGACAGTCGCCATTGAATTGAGCTCAAGGTAACTGTCAGGCTAGCTGCACAACATCGTGGGGCATCACGTTTATATCAATACCGTGGAAGTGAGAAAAAAGTTCGTCAGCATATCGATAACGAATAACGACCGACTCGCACATCGGCACAGAAGCTCGTTTCCCCATTCGGTCAACATCCGCAGCGATGGTTGGACGACGCGATGGCGCAATCGCTGCCCACTATGATAGCACATGGCATCTCCATCCGAGTCTCCCAATGAAACATTACCGTTGCGTAGCATTCTGCGAAATCGCAGGGTGGGTCCGTGATAAAAGACCCTGACATTCGGAGGCTGTCCACTTAACCAATGCTAAGCTTTGGAGGCGCCGGGAACCGGTGGGATGGGTCAGTAACTCATTCAACGTAGTGCTTACTTTTGGCCTTGGATTATTCTGTTGGCCGAGATATGTCCCACGAGAGAAGAAAGCGAGTTACAAAGCCGTCCTGACGGGAAACAGTCTCATTAGTAGTACTCATTGCCTCGCTGGAGCCCCTAAATCCAAACTTTTGTATAATTCAGCCTCTCTGGGTCAATCTTTCAGTTACTCCCCCCTTCACTCCATTAAGCACCGTAACCTCATCTCCGCCTCTTATCCTTCACCTTCTTGTCCGTCTGCTGCGTCGTGCCGACCAAAAATCCCTTCTTCACTCCCACGGCCGTCCTGCCGCGCGCCAGCATCGCCTTCTTAGTGCCGATCGAGTACTTGTGCGACTTGGGCGCGAGCCTCTGGTCCTCCTGCTTCACCACCCGGAATACGGTCGACCCCACGACCTCGTCCTTGGGGCCGCGGCCCTCGCGGGAAATCTGCGCCTTGGCGGTGTTGAGCTTGCGCGCCTTGCGGGGCTGACCCTCGGCGCCGTCCTCGCCGTCGTCTTCCGAGTCGGACTCGAGGAACTCGGCCGGGAGCTCGGCCGGCAGATCGAGTCTCCGGCGGGTGGGCTTCTTGGACGCCGCCACGTCAGCCTGCTCTGCGTCCGCCAAGTCCTCAGCCTCCGCTGCGGCGGTCTCCATCTCCTCGTCCTCGTCGTTTGCCTTCTCTGCGGGCGCGGTCTTCTGGGCCTTGCGGACTGCAGCCTGTTCCTGGAGGCGGGTGTTGCGCTCCTGGCGCTTGCGCTTTTGAGCAGCGGCTTGTCTGCAAGATGGTTAGTTTTTTTTAAAGGATTCAGGTCACTCGTGAAACGTACTCTGCGATGGCCTTGTTGGCAGCTTGAGCGGACTTCTTTGCCTGCACCGCAGCCTTGCTCGTCGAAACAGCCTCGGGGGCCTCGTCCGAGTCTGAATCGTCCGCCGCCTCAGCAGCCGGTGCCTCATCCTTCTCCTCCGCCTCCTGCTCCTCCTCGTTCACGGGCTCTGGCGACTCCTCCGAGTCATTGATGACCTTGTCCTCCACCTCCGGCGCCGGCTGCTCAGGCCCTGTGATGATGGACGGCTCCTGGATGTCGGCGGTCTTGGACGGGGTCGAGTCCGCTTTCAGCTCCACCACGAGAGACGACTTCTTTTTTGAAGACGGCCGGACGCTCTCATCCTTCTTGGCGGAGCCCTTCTTGGGGGTGGCTCTGGGTGTGGACTTGGGTGTGCCCTTAGGGGTTGCGTCCTTTGAGCGGACGGGCAGCTTCTTTGGTGTGGTGACTTCTCCAGGCGACTCGACTCCCGAGCGCAGCATGTTCCGGGTGGTGACCATTGTGAATGAGAGACCGGCAGGTCGTATGGCTTCCCGCGGGGGGAGGTGGCAAACCGTGTTTCAATGCGATCGCAGGGCGGGATTATGTATTCCAGCAGTTTTTTTGCAGGGCTTCCGTATGAGTACACAACGCGAAACGCTTCGGGTCCCTGGCGACGAATGAGTGTGAGTTCGACGGTGTTGATGAGTGAAGGCCGAAAAGTCGTCGAGGGAAGGGTGCAGTCGCAACTTTTTTTCGAGGTGGGGCAAATCATCAAACAGACGGTGTTTGATTGGCTGCAAAATTTCGACCCACTTCACTCATCGTGAACCTCAGTCGAGCTTCCTACATCGTAGCTTCATTTGAGCACCACTGCGCCGAGGGTACCCACGACCGCATGAGCTGACTCGGGCGACCAGTTTCTTTGAATCTGCCATTGAGATTCTGAGCGAGGTAGATGATCAAGGCGGTCTCAATGCAGCAGGCTTTCCGCCTCAATTGATCTACACTAGAACCCCGAATTTCATCCTCTCGGCCCGCTCAGATGCTGTCGATTGACCATCATTAATCACACACTCATCGCGCCACTTTCACACACTTCATCCTTCATCATGTTTCGCCTCGCGAGAGCTCATGCCTCTCACGCTCGGCCTCTCATGGCCGGCGTTCTCCCCAGGCCATCGCCAGCTCTCAGCCCTCCACCAGCCGTCGCGACGAGCATAAGAACCATTCAACGGGCTTCAACCGGACATCGCAAAGCCCGTCCAGACCCCAACCTAAGAGACGAGAGAGCGCCCATAAAGATCCAAACAGTGAAGATACCCAAACGCTCAAACGCTCTCTTCCGCATGCTGTGGAAGACGCTGGAAATCCCCGACGGCGACCCCGACCGGACATACAAAATTTACAGCGCCTACCTGTCGGCCCTCGCCCAACGTAGGGAAGTCAAGAATTGGGAGTCCAGCTTCCTTGGACGTGAGTCAGCTTTGCTACATGATCCGTTCTGACTCCCCTTCGATATCCAAAACACATTTGCTGACCTGCCTCCGCCACAGAGACAATGGCGAACGGCACCGACCTCCACAACCTGGCCCTCTTGATCCTGGACTTTCCCAACATGCGCGAGGAGGAGAAGGACCTCTTCTTCCACGTCCTAAACACGGCTTCCGGCATCGGGTACGACGCCTCGGCCCTGTCCCTCGGCCGGACCCTCATCCATAACCAGGTGCCCAGGACCTCACCGTACTCCTACTGGGCGCCCCAATGGGGCCACATGCGCGACCACGTCGACTACCTCATCAAGCTCGGCCGCGACGCCAACGCCATCGTCCTCGAGGGCATGCTGGCCCTCAGCCGCAAGAACGAGGAGTACGACAAAATGGCCCTCGCCGCATTCAAGCGCGCGCGCGTGCTCGGCGACGAGATGACGCACTTCGACTGGGAGGCGGGCTGTCTCACGGGCATGGCCGAGGCGTACAAGCGTCTGAAAATGAAGCATAAGGCCCATGACACGTACCGGCTGCTGGCGGACAAGGGTTACGCGGATGGGGTGTATGAGCTGGCCATGGCGGCCCCGGAAAGCAGTGACTATCTCCCTCGCCTGACCAGGGCGGCCGTCTCTGGATACAGAGAGGCTTTTCAGCCTCTTATGACCGAGCATCTGAGGCTGTCAGACGAGTACAGGAAGAAGGGCGACAAAAAAAACGCGGAAGAGCACCTGTTTTGGGCGGCGGAATATGGAAATATTCTCAAATATAGGAGGACTGTGAAATAGAACAAAATGTATTACTACACGAACTGCGACGCCATTTTCTCTCTTCTTCTTCTTCCCCTTCCTCTTCTATCTAGGTACATCCCACTCAGGCGTACTCCGCCCGATCCTCCCAGCTGGGCTGCAGGTAGCTCCAGTCGCGGTTGAACTTGAAGTCCGTCTGGTACTGGCCGTACTGCACCAGCTTCAGCCCGTCCAGCTTAGCCCCGGCGTCCGTCTGCGCCCACAGGCTCACGGCGATGGTGTTGCGGCCGCGGTTGTTGATCACGCCGGGCGGCACGGGGAACCGCGTCTGCGGGCCGATGTGCGGCACGTACTTGCCGTACTGGTAGCCGTTGATCCAGAACATGACGCGCGCCGTCGTGCCCGCGGGTGCGGAGAACTCGACGCCGAGCGGCGCGTCGAGGTCCGAGTCGATGTTGAGCGTGAAGGTCGTGACGTAGAAGGCGATGCCAGCGCCGGTCAGGCCGTCGAGCGGGGACTTTGTCGCCCACGAAGACGAGGGTGTGAAGCCCGGCAGGTGCCAGCCGAGGCGCTCCGGGTGGAGGCCGCCCTCGTTCATGGGCCCGCGGACGGGATCGATGTTGGCCTCGCCGCCCGCCGCGCCGGCGAGCTTCCACTGCTTGAAGCCGGTGGCCGTGCGGGTGCTTCCTGGTTGGAGCTGGGCGCCGAGGATGCCGCGCGGGTTGTTGATGCCCTGGCCGGTGGAGGCCTGGTCGTGGCCGTGGTAGTCGACGACGACGGTGAGGACGTTGTCCATCGCGCGGAGGGCGGCGCGCGGGAGGGCGAGGGTCTTGTTGGTGGTGGTCGCGGAGGCGGACCCGACATCGCCGCCGATGGGCTGGCCGTTGAGCCAGGCGGACCAGCCAAACGCCAGGCCGCCCGAGGCGGTGATGTGGACGGACGTGGCGTTGGCGCCGTCGAAGTAGCCGCGGTAGATCTTGGCGCCGGAGTAGAAGCCGTAGTCGGAGCTGTAGAGGACGGGCAGGGTGACGGGGGCGTAGGGGCTGGGCGTGGTGGTCTTGTTGCAGACGACCCAGCGGGAGTCGTCGTAGTCGCGGGCCGCCTCGGGGAGGGCGTCGGCGGAGCGCCAGTTCTTGAGCTCCGGCAGGGCGACGGTGCGGTCCTCGGCGCCGGGGATGGTGGCAGTGAAGGAGCCGTACGCGGTCTTGGTCGCCGGCAGGCGTATGCCGTTCCAGTCGATGGTCTCGATGGGCTTGTCGCCAACGTAGGCCTCGATCGTCGTGGCGCGGTCGTTGTCGCCGGAGACGTGGAGGACGCCGTGGGAGATGCTGGCGCTGCGGACGAGGTAGGGGCCGAGGACGAAGAGCTGCTCGTCGGGCTTGACGGTTGGGTTGCTCGTTGTGGCGGGAGCCCAGAAGCGCCACGCCGTCTTCTGCTCCAGGAGGTACACGAGGACGCCGTTGGAGAACTTGACGGCCGTGGAACCGGCGACTTGTTTCCAAGTGAAGGCGGTGTGGTTTCTGTTGCTGGTCTCCGTCACGTCGGTATCGCCGTGTACCTCGAAAGTGAGATTGCCCTCGTTCTTGAAAGCAAACTGTCCAGTCTGGCCTTCTTGAAGATAAAAGACGAGGACTTCGTTGTCAAAGACGCCGTAGGTGGCGACGTCGGCGGATGAGTACAGCAGCGTGTGCTTGCCAAAGGTGTAGTCCGAAACGAGAATCTTGCTCTGGCGGCCGTTCAGAGTGACACCAGGAACCGTGACCGCGCCGGCCGTCGTGTTCAGGGTGACGTCGAACTGGATCGGGGTCATGGACTTGGTGCTGGCCTGCTGCACGACGGTGAAGCCGGTCTGGGTATCGGGGTTCCGGAGGACCCAGCTGAAGGCGGACGTCGATGAGAGCTGGTACCCGGTACCGTTGCCGACCATCTCGACCTTGAGAAGTTCGCTGGAGACTCTGGTAAAGAGACTGATGAGCTTTGTCTGGAAGAGCTTGCCCCACTGCTCTCGAGTCTCGCGAAGGGGGGCAGAGTAGTCGTAGGACGTGTAAACTTGGGGTGCAGCAGCTTTATGTCGTTAGATTTGCCAGAGCAGGCGGAGCATCTCACTCACAATGGCCCCAGTTGGTTCCTCCATACGTCATATACAGGCTGAGCAAAGTGACCCGCTGTCCGATGTTGTTCTTGTAGTAAACATCCGCAAAGCCCGGATCATGCTCCGAGGCGCACTGCAAACGTCGTCAGTCATCCCCCGTTTCTGCTTTTTCCTATACGTACTTGGTCGTAAAAAGTCTGGCTTCCCCAGTTCGAGAACCAACCTCCCTCGAACTCGGCCAGGTAGCTCGGCTGGGTGAAGGAGTAGTTCTGAAACCACTGGAAGTACGTCCTGACCACGTTGAACCCGACCGTCGGGTCGGTGCAGGACAGGCCGCCGGGGTAGCTGTCGAGGCCGTAGACGTTGATGGCGCCGCCGACGTTGTTGTAGTCCGTCGACCACGAGCGCGAGCGCATGCCCTTCTCGTTGTGCGTGAGGGGGACGATGACCCCGGCGTCCTTGAAGGCCTTCTTGATCTGCTCCATGTATACGACCGCGGTGTTGTTCGCCTGGTAGACCGTCTCCTGGTACTCGTTCTCGACCTGGTTGAGAATCACGGGCTGTTTCTCAAGTCAGCCTCTGCCACCGTGTCATCTTCTCCGTTGAAGCCACTCACACCGCCGTTGGTGATCTGGTTCGCGGCAATGATCTTGCCGACTTCGGTGATGAACGGCAGCCATCCCTTGTAGTAGTTCTCATCAGAGGTCCTGATCTTGCCGAAGCGGCCGTCGGAGCCCCAGAGCGCGAGGCCGCCGCCGTTGGTCTCAGCCTTTGTGGCAATCAGCAAGGAATTCTCGAGCATCAGGAGTTCGGCGTCTCTCTCACATTGCAGTATGGGCCCGCTCGGGCAATCACGTACAGGCCGGCCGCGTTGCAGTCGTCGAACAGACGCTGGATATTCTTCCCGGCTGTCTCGAAGTCGAAGACGCCCTCGGAGGCGGAGTGGTAGGACCAGAAGAAGTAGATGCTTTTTGTTTCGTCTGTCAGTGTTGCACCCATTTGATTGCTGACTTGCAAGACGTTCTGCCTACCTCACGGTGTTGAAGCCATTGGCCTTGAATTTCTGCAAGACATCCTGCAGACACTTAGTAGGAAGAACGATGGTGAGCAACAACCCTGTGACGTACGAGCCATAAATCTGGATTCGGCAACCGCTGGTAGTGAAACTCCGCAGAGCTTTTCTCATCGTCAGCAATTGTTACAAGTTCCTAATGGTGAGAGGGGCACCGACTAAATAAAGACCCTGGTGTTGTTCACCGACAGACTGTACTTGTCCCACGACACCACATCCGTGAGGCCATTGTCAGTCGCAACGGCCCCAGAGACCAACAGCCAGATCAAGGCCGTCACCGCCCTGAAGAACCGCATGCTGGAATACTGTCAAAAGGTTCCCAATGTTCGCGCCCAGATCTTGGCAGGGTCGAAATCGCAATGGCTCGCGTCGGCATGAAGCAGCCAAGAGATCTTCCCTCGAGAATGGAACGCCAGATCGTAGTCTTTGAAAACAGAGCCTCACGTCAATCACAAACATATAACAAGACCTCCTTGGTCGCGCGTTATCGCGGGAAATGAGGCCGAGCACGACATTTTCGTCATTCCAGCAATCAGGTTCACTGCCGTCTACCTCTCTTGCGGGGTATCCCAGTCTCTCGCCATAATGCCATTACGCGCTCGAGGCAGGTTTTTGGCGGGCCGAAAGGTGCAATTCTTCCGTCAGCTCACGTGTGAATTGACCAAACTATGGCCAGCGGCAAAAGGGCATGGTTTGCAAGGTCGAGCTGCCAGTTTGGGAGAAGGCCAGATGGAGATCTCGGCGTTATGCCAGCCGAGGATTTGGGCTGTTGTCCGTGGATTGCGGGGTTTGGGGGAACTGTGATCACCTGGAGATCAGAGGAGCTGATAGGCGTGCCTGTCGGATGGCGAGGAGCCCACGTGCAGACAAGCTTTTTGGGGAACGCGCCGATGCATCTTGGCCGATTCTTCCGTCCAAGACAAAACGTGACGTGATTTTATTCTGGTAGAGGAATGTTGTGCTGCATCTTGACTGCACATGCTGCTGCAAACCAGCCTCAGCTTGTCAAGTAGGTAAGCTTAATTGCGGCCGGATTGCCGAAGCCGAAGGCAACGACTTGAGCGTTAATTTTGACGTCGAGCCCATCTTTGGTGTCAATAGACATTGCAACAAGTCATGAAGGCCTCGAACCAGAATGTATTTCTTGAACCAAGATCACGACCTGGGAACCAGCGAAACGAGCTCCAACATCGAAAAGTGGATTGCGGCACACGATCGGATACTAATTGACAGAGAGAGCGCGAGCGGAAACCTGTACCCAACAATCTGCACTTCACAAGTCCATACTCGCGGTTGAAGTGCCAGCAAGACCTTAGCTGTTGACTGCGCACCGGATGTCGACCATATCGTACGCTCATCGCGTCAGAACGGGAAAGAGAAATGGAAACGAGAAACCTCCGTGACCGTGACGACGTCGGGACCGAGGCTATCACCAAGGACAACCTACCTGAAAGGTGACAAGACCGCCGAGTTCGAACACGAACGACTGCAAGCATATAATGGACGATGGGGTCCGGGGCTGATCCTACCCATCAGTCGGATCGAATCGCGCGACGTGCCTGTTGGAAGACGAAGACACCATCGAAGCTGCTCCAACGCGTCTCGTGTAGTCCCGACCGTGATCTCGTACATGAGATGTTGCCAGCCAAGTCGATGCGGGCGTTAGAATCCTCAACATCCTCAATGACTTATCCGGAACGGAAGGTGGTGCGCGACGGTGAGAGTTGGCCTTTGCGTGACGTCGCCGGTGAACCTGAAGCTGGCGACACAGAATGATAGCTGATGACATGGTCGCATCTCTGCAGGCGGAGTATTAATTCTGTGTTTGAAGGTGACCTCACCGGGACTCGTATAGACGATATCGCGACTCTCCTATTTTCGAGGCTGTCTAGCCAAGACCCCACCAACACGAATTCAGCATCGAACCTGACTCAAAACGCCTGCTCGAGACGATCACTGGCAACGCCGCGACGGTCTTTTGAGGTCGGTGAGGGCGGCGATGGACCATCAGCCCCATGTCCACAGTAGCCGGGCGACTGATTCCTCCCAGGGGGCGCGCGCGCCCGTGTCAGGCCTGAATGTCGAAATCCGAACTCAGGTCTACGAGTTGGTCGACACTTGTCAACGAACCCAGCCTTCCACGCCTCCTAGAAACTTGGTTGACTTTGTTGGTGAATCGATAGCGCCGAAGCTTCTATGAAACCCCTGAGCGAGGTTACATCTGGTACCAACCATCTTACCAGCGATTGCGGGCAATCTAGCAGAAACAGGGGCGAAATGCTCTCCCGGGGAGAGAGGCTGGACGTGCCGCTGAACAAGACCAGGGTAGTAGGCGAAATACAAAGGGAAGCGAAATGCAACAGAAAAGGGTGCATTCGAGCCCCTTTCGAGCAATGATGGCACTTGGCAGGATGCCCCTCTCATCAAATTTTGCACATAGCAGAGGCGCTCAGTCGGTCAATTTTCTTTCCCTCACCCCGGATTCTCAAGCAGACCCTTGAATGCCGTGCGGGAGTCGGAGAATAACCCTCGACCACCAACCACCCTGGCCAACGACTTTGCAGCAGTAGCACCAACGCAGATGACGGGTGAAGTCGGCGACTACACCTATCCCACGGAGTGAAAGGTTAGCGCGAGTACAAGGCAGGGGAGGGGTAGGGGTAAGGCAAGGGTTATTCTAAGGTCAGTTTGCTATTTAATCTGTTTAACTTTGAGGTCACTTTTCCTATTTTCACCACTAAATCTGGCGGTTAGTACCTCTATCCTTAATAGCCTAGATATTCCTCTTAAACTAACGCTTTAATAGTATCTTATTTATACCTCCCCTACTACCCTCTACTATATTATAATAGATATCTCTAACTTCATTAATAGTATACTACCTATACTTAAGGGTAGTATACTTACTACTTTTAAATATAATAAGACTACTAGTAGTTATTACTATTACTATAGGTGTATATCGATCTATATATTACTATTAGTAGAGCGTTTTTATTACTTCTAAGCTTCTTATAACGCTTTATACTATAGCTTATACTATAGTAATAAAAAGCTATATAGTTATAAATTAATATATAATAACTACCTCTATATATATATACTATATAATAATATAAAAATAGACTATAAGATGATTACTAAAACAATAGACTATATAATATACTAAGTATAGAAAATATACTTTCTTAACTTAATACTTTATTACTTTTATAGAGTAACATAATAGTTTATATCTAATAAGCTATTATAAAAGATCTATTAGTATATAGAGGATTAATACTACTATATAGTTTTATAAGCTAACCTCTAATAGCTAATCTCTAGCCTTAAACGCTATAGTAAATATACTATTTATACTACTCTTAAAAAGCTAAAATATAATAAAAAGAAGTAGACTTAACATATTAAATATACTACTACTAATAAGTAGGTATAAGTTCTCTTCTATTAGAAGTACTTCTAATACTAGCTAAACCCTAAGGACTAGAAGTGTAGTTTTATTATTTTTACTAATAAAATATAAGCTACTAATAGCTTAATATAAAAGCAATAGATTATGATATATAATATAGAGGACTTAGAGACTTAGGCTTTTATTTATTAAAAGCCTCATAGTTAGATATTCTGAAGTTTTATATATAAGCTTAAAAAGGGTCCTAGTTTCTTCTAAGAGAAGAAGTATAGTAATATTAATACTAAAAAGTATTAACACTATATTCTACTATTTATAAGAGACTTTATATATACCTACCTAAGTATTATTTTCTAATAAAATAATGCACTAGCTTATAAAGCTAGAACTACTAAGTTTTAGCTACTTAATAATAATATTAAATACTTAAAATAACTAGCTAGATTACTAGATTTATTATTTATTAAGAACGTTTAAGCTTAGATAAAATACTAAGTTAAATAGTACTATAATATTAAGTCCCTTAAGTTATTTAAACTTCATACTACTTTCTAAGAGGTATAAGAAGTAATACTTTATAATTACTTTAAAAAGCTAGTTTATTTAATAGTTAGAAGGTTTTAAGAGTATATTGCCTAAGGTAGTAATATAGTACTATATTAATAATTAAGAAGGATAGGTTTAAAACGTTAGAAACTAGCAACTTATACAGATATATTCGTTTTATAGTGAATATACGTAGTTTAGAAGTACTCGTTATACTGAGTCAACCCCCTGGTGATCCTATTAATTCAGACCCACAAAGTACCGCACTAACCTTTTACTCCGTGGGATAGGTGTACCTGGCGACGTTGTGCAGGTGCGACGTCGGCCTTGAAGACGGATGGGATCCTGGCGATCTGGACCTCTCGAGTCGTTGACCGAGAACAGTGGCAAGCTGGCGCCCTGGGCGTTGTGCCCGGTGCACGCACCTGGTTTGCTTCCGTGGGCAGCAGATCTTGGTGCGATGACGCTCGTGGCCGACAACGAGCCGGTGGCGGCCAGCACCGTGCGATGGCTGAGCAGCGAACAGCGCAGACGTTGGCAACGTCCTGGCGCTGGCGCACCAGCAACAGCGACTGCCAATTCTTCATGGCCACCGTGAGGATCTACCCGACGGCTCTGCAGGTTACCGCGTGCGATGGCGGGATGAGGTGTCCTTCAACTTGTCTGTTGACGATCAGCTACATGCCTCGGACATCAGACCGATGGGTTGCACGGGTGACATCGTGACGGACGTCCATCAGCAGCCGGGAGAGTATGTCCAGACATAACCGTAAAAGCCAACTCATCCTGTCTCGAGAGGCAGGATACACACAGGTTCTTGGCAGGGTGTTCAGTGAGAACTCCATGGAGCAGGGTCGATCGGTATGTGGCGTCGTCTAGAAGCCATCGTGCTTCGAAACGTTGTCCCGGCTATTTTGATTCGGCCGAGGAAAATGAAGGAGAACCAAAGACGGATTAGCTGGTCGCGAGACTCAACATGGTAGAAAGCAGAATAACAAAACGAAACAGGTGACCGAAAGCGCGCCGGAAGGCAGGCGTCCCACGTGTTTGGCGCGCGTTGACTGCCATCGTGCCGTTTCAGTTATTCCTGAAAGGACTGAAGGAGAGCAGAGACAGTGACATTGAGTGGTGACAAGCAACGTGAGGTCGCAGCGCTCGTCCGTTCTGAGCGCAGGTGGCTATCGGGTTAACCAGGCTTTGGCCATTCGGGGCGCCGACTAAGACGAAACTCTGGTGTTGGATTGCCGAGCGTTTCTTCCAATTTTGGCAACACTTTTTTGGCCTGACAGAACCGGAGCAATTGCACGACAAGATGGAGAAGCGGGTTGAAGGAGCAGAATTTCTTTTTGTTTCATGGCCGTCAAACATGTGTGCGGGTTGACACGTTGCGAGTGGACCTGGAGAAGAGAGCCGTTCGCAGCGACGGCGTGCCATATGCACCGAGGGTTCAACATCATCGTTGGTGCTTTGGCCATGGCGGGGATGGCCTCTCGAACCCCCCAGAATGATGCCGAGTCAGTAAGGCAAACTCTGTCTGTCTCTGCCTCCCTCTCTCGCCTTGGGCGAAAACCAAACCGCCTTCTGGTTCGTGCAGCTGGGGGGATCCCCTCGACTGACAGCGGCATTTTCAGGCAAGATCCTAGAGAGGTCTGCGAATGGGAAGCGATGGGAACGGTCCAGGTCGGACTTAGGGAGAGGTCTTGTACAGTAGCACCTGGCCAAGTTGCTCCTCTCGCGTTCTCATTGCTGCGAAGAAGTCAGAACTCTGGGTCAAACTCCGCAGGGTGTGGGATCAGAGATTTGGGTATGACTCTTCATTCGTTTTTATCCCTCTTTTCATCTGCGTCTGCATCTTCCCCTCACTTGACGTCCTGGGCGCGCGGTGAAAAGCTGGAATCGGACAGAGAAAAAAGACTCAAAAAATGACAAAGCAACGAGCATCGTGCAGATGGCGCAGACGGGCGTCCCCACAAGAGGTGCATCAGCGTGAGCCCTAAACGCAGGAACAGGCGCATCTGTTGGATCCAGCAGTCTTCGTCCGATGCAGATGGGACGAATGAGAAGCGACGGATTTGCTTGATCCTTGGGCCGCGGAAGGGCGAGAAGTCGCCTCAGCATCGCATCGCAGCGCATTATGCCAGGGTGCCAGGTGTTCTTGGTTCAGGTACCAGCGGCGGGGGTACGTATCTTTTTGGTAACCTGTAAGACGTCGCGTCGGGTTTCCTTCTGGCGAACGGCGACAAGCGATGGCAGACAACGGCCAACATCCGTACGTACGGGCGAATGTACTTTGCAGCAGAGAGAGAGAGACACTGCATCTGCATTTGTGTCTCCTAGCGTCAGTCCAAAGCCGCACTTCCGACCCTCCATCGCGATAGAGACCCTTATTCGCAAGGTGCAGTGGCTGGCGCCGAGAGATTCGGATCAGGAGATCAGAGACTCCTCCACTCCAGACAGCCCAATTGGCAAGCATCCTGTCCCAGGCCGGGCTTGTCTCAGCTTTATTCCATCTCCAGAGAGATAGTCCCAGAGATGACGACCAGCGGGGGAGGCGTGGACGGGGTGTCTCTGATTGGGAGGTGTCGGAGAAAAAGGAAGCAGGAATAGAACATGTGGAAATGTGCCGCAAGCCCCCCGAGGCATCAACCGACGCGGGCTGGCGCTGACTAGTGGTGGCCCTCTCGGCTGGCTGGAGGAGGACGGGAGGCGTGGGAGGAGGACAACCAGGCTATTGGGAGGCGATCTCATCGCTGAGCCAGCCAGATTCCAGAGGCGACCTGAGAAGCGACTGGTCGTGGAAACCCAGAAAAATGCAGGTAGCGAATCTAGGAAATCTGGGACATGGTGCATCTCAGATCCATCCCTTTCGTCATTCGTGCCATTCTTCCAAGGTCCAAGAGGTCCAGCCTCTGGCCGTGGAGCTAATTCCCGCAGACCCCGTCGAGAAGCATCGGAGGTTGGTGGCGCCGGGCGGTGGTCTCTCTCGTGTCCTGGCATGTAGTGCCGTCTCTGCCTTGTCGACTGTCGTGACTGTCAGGGAAGGCGGTAATGGTGGCCTGTCTTTGCCCTGCCCTGCCCTGTTGACGGCCCTGTCCTCGCTTAACCGGGGAATAAGGCCTGGTCTGCACTCTTCTGCAGCATCTCCCGGTCGCTTCCAGGAGTGACGGATGGAAGGCAGGGCTGTGTCGTGGGAAGTGTGGCCCTGTGGAGAGAGACGGAGACGACAGGCTGGAAGCCGTGGGCTCTCTGTGAGTGTGAAGCCTGGTCACCGACAGCGAGATCAAGGCCCATGGCACAGCGAGCGAGATTTGCAGTGGGGAGACGGAGATGAGAAGAGGTCCCAGGTGTGAGGCACTGACGAGAAGGAGGAGGAGGTGGAAAAAGACGTTGAGAGGGTCTTCCCGGTAAGAAAGGTACTTTGCACCATGTACCGAGTTTACTTACCTAAGGCAGACAGGGCACGGTACATACAACGGCCAAGCATCCAGGTACTGTAGCATCTGCCATTGTTTCAAGCCCTTTCATCGCCCTTTCATCAGAGCTTCCTGGCCCCCTCTTCCCGACTCATTCGCAGCCTGTCCTCTCCTATTTTCCTCCCGCTGTGGCATTGGGGGCTCAAGTCCCATACATGACACCTGCCTACGGTTGAAAAAACTTACCGGGCAACACAGGAGAAGTTGGTGCATGGCATGGCATGGCATGGCATGGCTTAATGAGGTGAGGCGGTGCGGATACGGGGCGGGAGGGACAAAGGGACAATAGGCACAATGCTGGCCTGCCCAGCACTCAATCCCCGGGCTCAGTCAGGGCTGGCTGGAATGAATGGATTCGTTCTGATAGTGCTCTGGCGTCATCCCGCGTCCGTCCCGTCTGCATCTCTGTCCTCCCCCTCCGCCTCTCTGCCCCCAGCAGGCAGGCAGGCAGGCAGGCAGGCAGGCAGGCAGTCAAATGTAATCGCAGGGCAATCCCGAGAATAGAACAGCAAAGTGCGTATGAGACATTTTACATTTGCATTTGCGTTTTATTGCCCTCTCCACGGCCAACCAGCGACTTGGGTCCTTCGGTAATAATCAGCACCTCATCCCTTTAAAGCCGAGGGTGTGTAATTTAGCGCCGTTTTTCTTGCAGAGACGATCAGAGGCAATTTAACTAATCAGGGCGCTATATTCTTTAACACTATGCTTATATAATTATATAATTAATTATATAAATCAAAAAAACCTCGTTTTTAGTATTTTTAGCCTCTTATAAACCCCCTTATAGAGTACTACCTAGTTTAGTAGCTACTCTCTTTATAAAAAGCTATATAATACTACTAGTAGCTATATATAGCCTACTTTGTATATTTCTAAACGTTTAGATCCCTTAGCGTAAAAAGGCTTTATAATATTATTTTACTAGCGTATATAATATAATATTACTACTTATACCTCTTTATTAAATTATAGCTTTTAGTAGCTTATTAATACTTTTAGTAATAATAATGCTTATATAGTAAGCTTTTAAAGCCTTCTAGCGTATATAGCTAGTTAGGTTAAAATATATAAATAGAGACTTATATAGCACTTTAATCTACTTAAATTTAGTCCTAGCTTTCACTTAATACTCTATAGTAAAGTAATTTTATTAATAGAAGAAGGTATTACTTATAATAATATTAATTTTAAAGCTAAAAATTAGTGCTTATTAGCTATTATAGTAGATATAATAATACTATATATACCTATATAGTTAGTTACTTATATTAACCTCTTTTTTTTATAGATAGCTATGAAAAAAAAGTATAGAAAGTCTTTTTTAGTAGTATATTTAATAACCTATTTTTTATATTTACTTAAAATTATTTATAGAGTTAATTAAATATTTTGCTAAACTTCTATTAGCTATAAAACTAATTATAAAGTTACTTAACTTATTATAACTTTAAATAGCACTTAAGCTGTTTTTAAATATATAGCTAACTATTTTAAAAAGTAATATTCATAAAATATAAAAAGTTTCACTAAGACTATAAGTCTAATAAGTCATATAAATAGAAAAAACTAGTAACCTAATAGTGACTCAAACCCTCAACCTTTAGGATTGAGAGTAAGAGCATTAACAACCAAGCCATTAAGCTGGATTATTAAGGGAGATTAGTCTGAAACTAGCCTATAAGCTAAGGGTCTAGCGCTACGCTAACCTAACGCATAAGGGCTAAAGCTAAAACTAGCTTATAAGCTAGTATTACTAGTAAGCCCACTAGTTTCAGTTATTCCAAATAGACTAAAACACCTACTTAACCCTATAGGGACTAGTATAGGTTAACAACATCTATATAATAACCAACCAGTCCCCCCAACTTTACTAGAAACTTAGAATAGTTGATATACGCAACAAATACAACAATAACTTCTATAGCTCCTTACTTTACTATTACCCTTTGCCACACTAAGAAACTAATTATTACTCTCACTTATACTAGTTATTATAAAACCAACATTTATTTTCACTTCCTATCTCTTAGTAGTTATAAGCCCAGCTACTCAGAAGAGTCCATAAAAGCACTTATACCTCTTTCTCAACTACAACCTTCAGCTTCTCAAACAAAGAAATAACCTATTATTCAACTTAAAGAATCCTTTTTATCTCTATCTCTTCAAATCAACCAATCAGAGCTCTTCTTTAGAGAAACTCTAAAAACAACCTTTACTAAAGACGAGATTCTTACTTCTTTTCATATCTTTCTCTTTAAGAATCAACTTTTAAGAAACTCTATTCAACACAACCAACCCCATACTTTCAACTACACAACTATTCTCAATAAACCTACTCCCATAGCAAAATATCATCTTTTCAACTAACTTACAAACTCCCAAAAGTCTAATATACCTTTTTATATCCCAGATTACTTCCTTCTTAGTAGAGTTTACTTTACTATTAAAAAGTCTCCATCTTATATATCAAAAGAAGTTTTCTATAAAATTAGAGACTCTATAAACTCTTCTACAACTACACCAGTTACTTATAAACAGGATCCTCTCTTTAAAGACCTAGAATAATAAAGTTATCTACTCTATACAGTATAATCTTAAACTTAACTAGTTATTTAGTTATTAATACAACTCTATTCTCATATTATAGAGAAACATATTCCTCATCTTACAGAAAGCCTTAACTATCAAGTATAGACAACCCATTTTGAGGCTTTACTTATTAGTAAAGATATAAAGTCTAGTTTACTAGACAAGCCAACAACTCCAACTCAGAAGGCAGCAGACTTAAAAGTCTTAGCATATATAAAGCTTCTATGTGAAGATTCACCTTTAAAAGTTATAAAAGACTTAATAACAGGTTTTTCTGCTTAGTTAAAACTAAAAGATCTATATAAGCCTACAAGGTTTACCTCAGAATATCTAACTTATAAAGAGTTTTTTAATACTTCCTTAGAAAACTTTAACTCTATAGAAGATTACCTTAATAAGATAAAAAAGCTAACTAACAATCTTACTCTTAAAACTATAGCTTTACCTAAACAAGTTATTATAGCTTAGGTTTTAAATAGCTTAAACAACAGTTACAAAGGTTTTATAACCAACATTACTCAAGCTCTTAGAAAAAACTCAACTTCTTATACTATTAAGTCTTTATTTGCCAATCTTATAGATAAAGCAAAGAGAAAAATCTCTACAACTATCTTATATACTAAGGTTAAAACAAATACATCTAAAAAACCCTAGAAAAAGACTAAAGGACTATACTATACCAACTACAAGTTAAAAAACCATAAAGTTAAAGATTATTTCTTCTTAAATCCTAATAAAGCTCCAAGTAACTAGAAAAATAAGAGTAAAGTCTCTAAAACTAAACCTAATTCCCAGAAACAAAAGCTTTATAAAGCCCAAAAAGCTTTAATAGCTAAAAAGGTTAATACAGAGTCTTCTGACGAAGAAGATATAACTCAAGAGGTTAATACAACTATAGTTAACTCTATAAGTATTGATCAACTTAAAGAAGGTATAGAATAAGAGAACATAAGTTTAACCTATTATAAAAACAATAATATAAGCACTAATAACCTCCTAAGTAATCTAATTATAGATACTATTAAGGATACAAAATATATAGATAATCTAAAGAATAAATCTGAATTTTATCTTAATACTAGTGCAACTATACATATAATATCTGATATTTCTCTCTTTATTAAAACTACTACAGTTAAATATAGAGTAAAATAGAGTGAAACCTCTTATAGATATCTATATAAAAAAGGAGAAATTGCAGTTAAATTCCCACTTAGCAATACTATCTTTATATTAAAAGATTATTACTATATGCCTAAGTTAGAAATCAACTTAATAAGTCAGAAAAGACTTAAACATCATAATATAGCTTCAATACTATACCAAAATTATGCTGTATTATATAGTATAACTGAAAATAAGTCTTTATATAAAAGGACAATTAAGTCTAATCTATATAACATACCATTACAAACTTTATACCCTCAACAACTTAAAACTATAGCAAATACAAAAGTTGCTACTTTATCTATAAAAGACTCAACTAAAGTCTCTAAATATAAACATAATAAAATATATAAAGAAAATATAACTAAGAAAAATAACTCTTATATAACCTAGCATAATAGACTAAGTCATATCAATAGTAAGGCTTTAGCTGAACTAACTAACAATACTATAAATAATATAAATAAAGCAAACTATAAAGAAGTAAGCTTAGACAGTTATAAAGCCTATAATAAGACTAAGTTTACAACTAAAGTTAATAAACAGTCAACTAACTATAATAAGGAATATCCTCTATATTATAAAGTTACTTCAGACTTATATAGACCTATAACCCCTAAAACCTACAATAATTATCAATAGTTTATAATCTTTATTAAAAGGAAGTCCAGACTAGCTTATATTAAGCTATTAAAAACAAAAGAAGCTGAAGAAGTTAATACTACAGTTATAGAATACTATAATAAAGTTAATATAAATAATAACTCTATAAAAGAGTTTAATACAGACAGTAGTCATAAGTTTAATAATAACAAAATAAATCATACCTATATTATAAAAGAGATAAATCATAATATTAAAGTCCCTTATACTCATAAACCAAATAGTATTATAGAACGTATTATACATACTATAGTTAATAAAATAAGAGCGTTTTTAATAACATCTAATTTACCTCACTACTTATAAAGAGAAGCAGCCTTAGCAGCTATATATATATATAATAGAACTCCACATACCTCTATAGGCTACAAAACGCCCTTTAAGGTAGCTTTTAATATAAAACCTAATATATCTAATATAGCTATATAGAGAAGTATTTATTATTATAAAAACAAGAATCCTTCAATAAAAAAGCTAGATAATAGAGCTAATAAAGGAGTTATAATAAACTATAATAATAATATATATAAAGTATTTAATATAAATAAAAGAAAGTCTACTTAGACTAAAGATATAAAAATAATAGAGAATACTTTTATTACTTCTAAACAAAAAAAGCCTCAGATAATAAAGGACTCTAAATTATATAATAACCTATATATAAATCCACATAACAAAAGCAGATCAACAGACTTAAATCTAAGAAGTAATAATAATAATATAAATATAAATAATAATAATATAAATAAACCTCCAGAAAATACTACAAGTAATATAATAGTAGAAATTCCCACTATATCAAAAGAGAAGCAAGAACAATATAAATAGGTAGCAGATGAAGAAAAAGCTCTTATAACCATAAAAGACTGCCCTATTCTAACTACAATATCCACTATAAATAAAAATAAAACTAAAGCTTCCTATATTCTATCTATTAGTAATCTTTCAGATCCTTCTACATATAAACAAGCTATAATTCACACTAAAAGCAAGAATTAGATTCAAGCAATAATAGAAGAAATAACTAAATTACAAAATATAAAAACTTAGATAATAGTATATAATATACCTATAGATAAAAAGCCTCTTAGAGGAAGATAGGTTTATACAACTAAATATAACAATAAAAAAGAAATTATAAGATATAAAGCCCGTTAGGTTATACAAGGTTTTAACCAACATATTAGTATAAATTACTTAGAAACCTTTAGTACTACCTGTAAACCAGAGAACTATAGAGCTATACTTATAATTGCAGTAGCAAATAACTAGTTTATAAAGCAATATAATATAAAAAACGCCTTTTGCCACGCTCCTATAGATAAAAATATATAGGTTAAACTACCTACAGGCTTCTTTTATAACCCAAATACTAAGCAGTTAGAATATAACTATAATAATACTAGTAATAATAATAACTTATACTGTAAACTGCTTAAGGCTTTATATGGTTTAAAACAGAGCCCTAGACTCTAGTATAAATATTTAAAAAATGTCTTAAACAAATTAGGCTTTAAAGCTAGTCCTTATGATGAAGGGATCTTTATAGCTAATAATAAAATTATAAAAGCAGCAGTAATCTGTCATGTAGATGACTTTATAGTCACTACGCCTAAAGAAGAGTATATAACTCTCTTTTATACTACCTTATTAAAGGATTTATATATAAAGGATATAGGAAATCCTACAACGTTTTTAGAGAACGAAATATATATTAATAATATAAATAAAACAATAAATATTCATCAGTCTCAATATATAAATAAACTATTAAATAAATATAATAAAGAATGGGTACTTGAGTTTAATACTCCTATAGACCCTAATATAAAACTATACCCTAATAAAGGACAAGCTACTGCTATAGAAATAAATACATACCAGCAAGAAATAGGATCTTTAAATTTCCTAAGCCTAAAAACAAAGCCAGATATAACCTATGCTGTTAATATATATGCTCGCTATATAAGTAATCCAGCAAAAGAGCATATTTTATGCTTAAATAGGATATGGGGATACTTAAAAAGATTCCCTTATAAAGGCCTTATATATAACTGTAATATAGATCTACAGTTAGTAGGATTTTCAGACTCTAATTAGGCTGGAGACCTATTTGATAGAACCTCTACTTCAGGCTATATCTTTTGTTTTGGTTTATATAATATAATAAGCTGGAATAGTATAAAACAAAAAACAGTTGCTTTAAGCACTTATAAAGCAGAATATATAGCCTTATGTGAGGCTACTAAAGAAGCTCTATACTTATATAACTCTATAAACTATATAATGGAAAACTTAGGATTTAAATCCTTAGAAAAGCCTAAATTATTGATAGATAATGAGGCTGCTCAGCGTGTAGCTGAAAATCCAGAATTACATAAAAGAGCAAAGCATATAGATATAAAATTTCACTTTACAAGGCAGCAATTAGCAGAAGAAAAGCTACAATTATACCATATACATACAAAAGCTAATTTAGCTGATATTTTCACAAAACCAGTAAATAAAGAAGTATATAAATACTTTATTGAGACAACAAACCTATATAACAAAGGGTTTTTACCTAAACATAATAATAATACCTTAAATCTTAAGCTTAGTAAAGTTAAAGATATACTATATTAGGTTTCCCTTATTTTCCTCTTTAAGAGAGGTTTTTATAACTATAACTATATAATACTTACACCTTTTTTTTCTCTTATAATAAGAGTTTTTCACTTACTTTTTCCTTATATAAGGTTTTTTAGTAAGTTATACATATACTATATATAACTTAAGGGGGTGACTAAGACTATAAGTCTAATAAGTCATATAAATAGAAAAAACTAGTAACCTAATAGTGACTCGAACCCTCAACCTTTAGGATTGAGAGTAAGAGCATTAACAACCAAGCCATTAAGCTGGATTGTTAAGGGAGATTAGTCTGAAACTAGCCTATAAGCTAAGGGTCTAGCGCTACGCTAACCTAACGCATAAGGGCTAAAGCTAAAACTAGCTTATAAGCTAGTATTACTAGTAAGCCCACTAGTTTCAGTTATTCCAAATAGACTAAAACACCTACTTAACCCTATAGGGACTAGTATAGGTTAACAACGTCTATATAATAACCAACCAGTCCCCCCAACTTTACTAGGAACTTAGAATAGTTGATATACGCAACAAATACAACAATAACTTCTATGGCTCCTTACTTTACTATTACCCTTTGCCACACTGAGAAACCAACTGTTACTCTCACTTATACTGGTTATTATAAGACCAACGTTTATTTTCACTTCCTATCTCTTAGTGTTTCTCACTAACAAAATAAATTAATATAAAAAAAGTATAAAAAAAGTCCTTTTAGCTAAACTAATTAACTTAGTAGTTCTCTATAAGAGTAGTATAAAAGGTCCTCTATAGTAAGTAGTTAGCTAACTTTTCTACTTTTTTTATAGTTATAAGAGGTATATAAATCTGAGCGTTCTAGTAGTAGATATTTATAATAGTAATATAAAGGTTATAATATAATATATATAAGAGGTATTATTATAGGCTACGCCTACTTACTATATCTAAGTAGTGCTATAGACCTTAAGTAATTCTATCTCTAGCGACTATATCTACTTAATAAGTACTTTATATCTATTTTTCTTCTATATAAGGAGTATTTTAGAAACTTCTTCTCTTTAGTTTAAATTACTATAATTAAAGTATTTTTAAGTTAAATAAATTAAAAGCTAGCTTTTTATATATCTAAGCTTATTTAAATACTTATTTTACTAGTTATATAAAGTAATAAATAGTAAACAAGAAATAGACTTTAATAAGTTAGAAGTAACTAGCTTAGAAGTAGTGCTAATTAGTATAGAGATATTTAAAGTAATTTATATAGTAATTAATAAGCTTAATAACTAATTTAATAATATATTAACTTTATAGTAAGCTAGTAATAAGCTAATTATAGAACTAATATAAGTATTAATAAGTAACTATATTATAATACTATTTATATTAAACTTTATAATATCTCTATTAGTACTACTACTTTTTAAACTAGATATTACTTAAAGAATAAGTAGTATTTAGTATTTAAAGCTCTTTTTAAACTTCTTTAAGTTTAAAAGAAATTATAATAAATATACTATATAAGTATAATAGATATATAATAAGATCTAAATAAACTAAACTTTTTATTTAAGTAATTAAAAAGTATAATACTTAATTAATATCTATTTAAAACTTAAAGTATAATTAGTAGTTATAGTTTTTTATAGTTTAAGAAGTAGTAATAGCTTATTTAAGTTTAACGCTTTTTTAATATATTTAAACTATATATATAGTAATTTTAATATTAAAAATAAAACTTTTAGAAAACTATTAAAACTTAAAATAAAATAGAATAAGGTTTTTATTTAATTTCTACTCTATTTTAAATATATTATTATAAAAGTAAGTAGTATAATATAGCTAAATAGTATTTAGATTAGCTATTTATAAAAGATATTACTTTATAAACTTCTTAACTACTTAGTTAACTATTTAACCTCTTATAAATATACTAAGTATATAAACTTTATATAAAATATTACTTAGAAACTAAAAAAATTATATTATATTTATAATATTTAACACTAGTTTAAAACTTTTAAAATAAAGATGTTACTTATTAAAGTAGATATAGATAGAGATATTAAAATAATAAAGTTAGTATATAGTTTATATAATAGAATAGAAAGAAGCTTTATTAAAGAAATATATTACTATTCTAAGTATAACTAAGTTAGTTACTTATAAAAGAACTATTAAAAAGCTAAAAAGTTAAAAAATAGCTTTAAAGTAGTAAAAGCTACTAAAAAAGTAATATATTTAGATCTAGAAGAAGTTAAAGAAAAGAAAATACTTTTAACTTAAGAAATAAATAACTTTAACATAAAATTAAGTATTAGAGATAATAAAAGAAAAATAAACTAAATAAGAATAGTTTTAGTTAGAATATAATATAAATAAGCCTTTTATAATATTAGCTATTAGAATTAATAATAATATTTCTATTAATATTTTAATAAACTATAGTTATAATATCTATATAATAGTAGATTATTAGTATATTTATTACCTCTATTTACTATATATTAACTACTAAATATAGTAATTATAAAGTTTTATTAATAATTTAGTTTAAGCTATAATAAAAAGTATAGCTATATTATATTTAGAGATTAGAAGATATATATAGTAAAAAGACTAGATATTAAGTTTTTTTTAGGAAACTATAGATAGAATAGAATAATATTATATATAATATAATAGAGAAATAGGTGTTTTATAAGAAAATAAGAGTTATAGTTACTTTATAAAAAATAAAAAGAACTATAAAAAGTAAAAGAAATCTAAAAAGCTTACTAATTAAATACTATTTTATTTATAGTAATCTATTAGAAGGTTAATAAAAGCTAGTTATTTAAATTAGCTATGGGAATTTAAACTATAAACTTTAAGAATATTAAAAAAGCTTTTAAATTAAAAAAACTAGAAAACTATTTAGAAAAACTTTTATAGTATATTTAATAGTTAAAAAGCTTTTTAAGTTAGCTAAATTATACTTTCTATTTTTAAGTTATTTAAGTATAAACTATAAAATTTATTTTAAGTATAATATCTGTAACTAAAACTTACTTTTATTTTAAAGCTCTCTCTATAGTATATTAAGAGAGAAACTACTAGTATTTAAGAAAATATTTATAAACTTTTTTAATAAAGGTTTTATTTAAACTAATAAGTCTTTTATAAATATATTAATATTTTTTATCAAAAAGCTAAATAGAGAACTATAGTTCTATTATAACTATTAAACGCTAAATATAATTATAAAATAGAATTATTACTTTCTATTTTTAATTTAAGAGACTTTCTAGAAAGTTAATTTAGTAAAATAGTATACTAAACTAAATATTATAGCTATTTTATATAGAATTAAAGTAGTAGAAAGATATTAAGAAAAGACTACTTTTTATATATAATATAGGTTTTTTAGGTAGCTAGTTTACTTATTTAAATTAAATAGAGCTTCTATAATATTCTAGTAATATATTAATAATATACTTTAAAAGGTTTTTAATAACTTTATAATAGTATATATTAATAATATATTAGTTTATAGTAGTAGGTTCTAAGTAGATTATAAGTAGAAGGTTTATAAAGTTTTTTAAGTTTTTAAAAAAGCTAATTTAAATTTTAATTTTATAAAATATAAGCTTTCTATAGAAATATAAACATATATAGGATTTATCTTACAAATAGGTGAAAATACTTTTTATCATATAGAGAAAATATAGGTAATTATTAAATAAAAAGCATTTATTTTAATAGAAAAATTATAAAGTTTTTTAAAGTTTTTAAATTATTATTAAATATTTATATTAAAGTATTTAGAGATTATAAAGCCTTTTACTCTCTTTATAAATAAAAGAATACTATTTATCTAAAATAAGAAATAAGAGGATATATTTTAAATATTTAAATATTATTTTTAAATTATATTAGTATTATATTATTTTAATTTATAAACCTTAATAATAGTTAAAATAGATTACTTAAGCTTTATATTAAAGAAAATATTTACTTAAGAGGATATATAAAAATAATACTATTTTATTACTTTTTATTTATAGAAGTTAATTTCTACTTAATATAACTACTTAATTTATAATAAAGAGTTACTAATAGTAATTACTTATTTAAATATATAGAATATTAAGTTGGAAAACTACTTTGAATTTAAGGTTTTAACTAATTATAAAAGCTTTAAATATTTTATATAAAAGTAGTACTTAATAGAATATTAGAGCTATTAAGCTAAATAGCTATTAAAATATAATTTCTATCTAGAATATTAACTAAACCGCTTAATAGCTATATATAATATACTTTTATACTATAAATAGGACGTTTTAAAAGAAATAAGAAAATAAATAAAATAAAAAGTAAGTAATATAGATAATCTCTAACTTTATTCTAAAAAAAGTATAAAAATTAATATTTATAGAGATCTTTATTATAATAGTATTTAAAGACCTAGTTTTCTAATAAACTTAAAATAAAGTATAAATAGATAATAATTAATACTAAAAAGCTTATTCTATAGAAAACAAAAAAAGATTAAAACTTTTCTATTTAGTTAAGTTTAAAAACTTTAAATTACTAAATATAACGTTAATACTTTTAATTAACTAATATTTAGAAACTAAATCTAAATACTAAGATTAATAAATAAAGATTACTTTTAGAATATACTCTAAATATAGTTAATTTAGAAGTATTATAACTTAGTAATAATAAACTACTTTAATTAGAATAATATTTTAACTATTTTAGTTTAATAGTATTTCTAGTTAAAATAGTCTTTAGCTATCTATTAGTTTATAAAGAACTATAATAGCTATAGTTATAAAATAATATAGTAATAAGTAAAATATAGGTTTTTATGAATATTATTAATAACTAAATAGCTTTATTATAACCTTATTATAAACTTTATAATAAACCTTTTTTATATAGTAAAGATAAAGTTTAGATATTTCTAAGTTATAGTAAAGAAACCTTCTAAGATAATAACTTTCAAAAGAATATTATTAATAAATATAGAAGTATATATAAAATATTTTATTAACTATTATTACTAATTTTATAATATACTTAAGTTAATTATTAATAATAAAAGTAGCAATTAGATAAATAAGTTTTAGTAATATTTCTATATATTTATAAAGATTAAGTAATATTTAAGTATTACTTTTTACTTATAGATAGATAGAATAACTAAATACTTTAACTAAGAGATCTAAATAGTTTTATAAATAATAGTTAACTTTCTTTAAAATAATTAAGAGATTTATTTACTTTTTATTTAACTTATAATAAATAGCTATAATATAGCTACTATAGAAGTAAGTTTTTTTTATTTATAGTTATTATATTAACTTAAAGTAATTTAATTAATATTAGAGCTAGTAAATATATATAAGTTAGCTACTAATAAGTTTATTAGTAAACTAAAGTTAACTTCTAAGTTAGCTTAAATTATAATTACTACTACTTAGTAAACTATAGAATAGTTAGTAAATACTGAAAAAGTGTTAGTAAAATATTATAAAGTAAATAATAAGGTTTAGTTATTTTTAGTAAACTTCTAAATAGAAAGACTTTATAAAAAGTTAGATTAGTTATATTTAAGGTATAAAATAACTAAAGTAGTCTTACTTATTATAGTTAAGCTAAACGTTCTAAATAAGGTTTATAGCTATTTTTATATTAGCTTATTATACTAAATAGTAAATAACTTACTTTTAAATTAAAAGATTAATAATTTATAACTACTACTTATCTTTAGAAATAGAGAAAATAAATAAGAAGTTAAGTTTATTTTAGTAGTATAGTAGAAGTATATAGGTAGAGGTAAGCGCTATAAGTTATTAGTTAAATAGTTAAAGTATAGCTAGTTTATTAAGAAGTTTTTATAATCTTTATAGAATAACTAAGTAGTTAATAAATTTAAAGAAAAATATAGCTTAATAGATAAAAGTAATAGTAATTTTAAGTATATAGCGTTATAAATAAGAATAATACGTAAATAGTAGTAAAATAAGAAAAGAATAGTAAATTAGTTTATAAATAGAAAAATAAAAAGAGATAAAAAGACTTTATTATAATATAAAGCTAAAAGAGAGAGGGGTATAATAAAGCTAAAATAAGCTTAGAATAAGTAAATAATTAATAAAATAAGAACTCTAGAAATAAACTTTTTATTTTTCTTACTTAGTATAAGTAGTAGTAGTAATATTAATAAACTAAGATATAGTTAGAATATTAAGAATAGTAGTAAGATAAAAGTGTAATATATTTTATAGAGAATTTTAGTCATATTTAAATAAGCTTAAGTAAAGTAATATAACTAAACTTTATTCAGTTTAACTAAAAGGGATATTAAAGTAGAAATAGTAATAAAAGTACTAAAGATAGAAATAGCTAGAGAACTAGTAAAAAGTATAAAAGAGGTATTAATATTAGTAGTAGTTTTAACTATAGCTTTAGTAATATACTTCTCTTTAGCTTTAATATAGATTTTATAGTTTTAAATAGAGATAGTATAAAAAAGCTTTATATAAGCTTTAAGTTATATAAAAAGCTAATAACAAATTAGTAATTATACTAAAGTAATAATATAATAGATATATATTAAAGCTTTTTTATTAATACTATAATAAGTGAGATAGTTATAGCTAAGAGAAGTAAACTTTTTATAATAATAAACTATATTATTATTACTGTTAGCATAGGTATAAGCATATATAGAGGCGTAGTATATATGCCTATATAGTATAAGGTTATAAGTAGGCATATATTATAATAAAAAGTGATAATCTTAAGCATTAATAAGCATTTAATTATATAGATAAAAATAAGAGTAGTAATATATTATAATAATTCCTATTAATGTTATTAATAAGTTATATCCTCTAGTAGAGAAAGGTGAAGGGAAAGATAACTTAAAATATAACCTACTAAACTACTAATTACATAAAATACTTATGTAAATATATATATTACATAATTAATATTATAGTTATAAGGTATAATAAACAGAGTATTTTTATATAAGGCTTTATACCTTAACTATTATTTATTTATTTATTATAGAATATTAAAGTAAGTTAAGCGTTATTATTATTCTTATATTATTATTATTATTATAAAAGAATATTATATATTAACATCTCCTCTTAAGGTATATATAGTTAATTTATAATATATAGCTTACTCACTTAATATATATATATATTATAGGTATAAAAAACTTAAAACTTTATAGGAAAAATAAGAAATATATTCCTATAATATATATAATATGTTTATAACTAGTTAAAAAACTCTTATAAAATAACTTTATAAGTAAAAAAGTAAAAGAAAAACTAGTAAGTTATTTCTTTAATATAGTTACTATTATTATATATATTATTATTACTTTCTATATTATTATTATTATATATTATATTAAGTACATTATTAAATATAACTTTACTTAAAAGCTTAGTTAATATATCTATAATATTAGACTTAGTATCTATATAAAATAATATTATATCTTTATTTAATAAAGATTCTCTAGTAAAATGATATTTTATATTAATATACTTAGAGTTTTTATAAAATTTAGGATTTTTAGTTAGCTTTTTAGCTATTAGATTATTTATAAAAATTTTAAACATATTTATAGCTTTAAAACTTAGATTAGTTAAATTAAAATTATAACTATTATATAGATATACAGCTTTTTTTACTACTTTAGTTAAAGCTATATATTTAGTTTTATAAGTAGATAGTACTACTATTTTTTATTTTATAGTATTATAAGATATTATATTAAATAATCCTTAGTAAAATATATAAACTAATATAGATCTTCTATTATCTAGGTCTCTAGTTTAATTAGAGTCTAAATAACTTATTAAATCCTATATTATATTATTATTGTAATTATAATAAATTCCCTTTTTAAGAAAGTTATTTAAATATCTCTATAAGTAATCTAAAGCTAAAAAATGCTTTTTTAAAGGATTTATTATATATCTTAATAATATTATAAGTACTAGAGCTATATTATATCTAGTCTTTAGAGCTAGATATATAAAAGCTCTAATCTACTGCTAAAATTATAGTATTTCCTTTTTTTTTATAGTATATTTATTTATATATAGTTTTATATTATCTCTTATAGGAGTTAAAGATAGATTTATATTAGTTTTTTTATATTTATTTAATATTTCTTCTATATATTTAGTTTAATATATAAAGAAAGACTTATTAAGTTAATCTATTTTAAACTTATAGCTTAAAAAGGTACTAAGCTCCTCTAATAGTTTTATTTTTATATATTACTTTAGTTTATTATATATATAGTTACTAGTAGTAGTATTATTAGCTACTAAAAGTATATTATCTATATAATAATAAATTATAGCTTTATAGTTATTTTCATTAAGTATAAATACTACTTTATTATAAGGTGAAATAATAAATCTTAATTTTATTAATATAGCTTTTGAATAGTTATACTATAGTTTAAGGCTTTATTTTAACTTATATAAAGCTTTAAGAAGCTTATAGTAATATTTATTATTATTAGACTTATAGTTATAATTAGAATTAAATTTCAACTTATTTATAGTTTTATTATATAAAAAACCTATTAGTAATATTATATATATATCTATATCTATATTAGTATATAGAAATACTATAATAATGTTATATTATAGAAGGGTCTATCCTTTTTTTATAGTAAATATAACTATAAACTTATAACTTTTTAATCTATAAGTAGTAGAAAAGGTTTCTAAATAATTAAAACTAATATCTTAATTATAACCTTAAGTAACCTATCTTACTTTATATTTATAGATATTATTTATTTTAATTTTTAATTTTATAGTATATACTTATCTACTACTTAATAGATAAATATTATTTAGTTTTTATATAATTTCCTAAGTTTTAATATCTTTTATTTAAGTTATTTCTAGTTATATAGTTTAAATCTAATTATCTTTATAAAGAGAATTTAAAGCTTACTATATATTAGAAAGCTTATTTAATATAATAACTAATAGTATATCAGAAGCTTTATTAATAATTCTAGTTCTAGTAATACTATTATTATTAATTAAAACGTTATTATTTATTTTATAAATACTAAGAGTAAGATAGTTTACTATAGTAAATAATAGTGTATATTTAGTATTATAAACTATATTATTAACCTATTAGTAGTCTTTTTTATCTTCTTCTAATAGAGAGGGGATCTCTATTAATAACTTAAATTTTTGTTTATTTATTTCTCTATTATTAATACTAGTAGTTTTCATACTATTATTATGTGAACTAATTATATTAGTATTAGTATTATTATTGCTAGTATTAATTATATTATTTATCTTATTATTATTAGTATTATTATTAATACTAGTCTTATTACTTAGATTTATAAAAGCGTTATTTATTATAGAAATATCACTACTTATAGTAGGATTATTCCTATAAGAGATAGATTAACTAGAAACATCTCTTTATAGACTATTTTAAGTAGTATTATATTTATTATTATTAAGTATAATACTACTATTAGTATCTTTATAGTAGGTATTTATACTTAAAAAAAGCTCTTTATAATAAGAAATAAAGGTATTTTCTAAGATTTTAACGTTTTAAGACTATAAAGCTCTTTTTAGTTATATATCTTAGATCTTATATTTATTAGATCTATAGTTTATTATATAACTTTAATATACTTATACGTTTAGTTTATTTATAAATAGATCTTTATTCTTATAATAGTAAATACTACTCTATACTTTTATATTATTTATATTAGGTTTTATATTATTCTTTATTTTATAAAACGTTTTATACTTAATAGAGCTATAAAGAGTCTAATTATATATATAAAGAGTAGTATAAAAAGTTTTACTTTATAAATAGTATAATAAACTTAAATTATATAATATTATTCTTATTTTATTAACTACAATATATATAGTATACTCTATAAAACTATTAAGTTTATATATATAAAGAGGTTTTTTATTATATATTATACTACTTTAAGTATATAGAGCTTTAAAATAATAATTATTAAATTCTATATCTCTATTTATAGATACTTCTTTTATTCTTTTATTATTATTATTATTATTTACTTTAGCTTAAAATTTAAGAAAAGCTTTACTAATAGTATACTTCTCTTTATTTTTAAGTAATATTCCCTATATAAAATGGGAATATTTATCTATAAAGATAATAAAATAGTGATATTTATTATATATAGTAGGCATTATAAGCCTATATAAATCTAAAGGTATATAATTTAAATAATTTAGATTCTTATTATAAACTTAAGGTTTACTAGCCTTTATTATAAATTTACCTTAAAAATAGGCTTTATAGGGCTATAATTTATTATTTATATTATTATTATTTATATTTATATTTATAGTTTTATTATCTTTTATTTTTAAAAGAGTTTATAAATATATATATCTAAGACGTTTATACTATAGTTAGAGGCTATTATTATTATTATTGTTATTATTTATATTATTATTATTTATAGTATTATTATTTATAGTATTATTATTTATAGTATTATTATTTATAGTATTATATATATAGCTATTATTATTATTAGTAGGAAACTAGAAGAAATATAAGTTATTTATCTTTACCTATATAGTAATAATATAATCTTTATTAATATTATATAAAATAGGTTGTTTTTATATAATAGAAGTAATTTCTAAAGAATCTAACTTAGATTAACTAAGTAGATTAATATCTAGTTTAGGTATATAATAAACGTTTTTTAATATTATATTATTATTATTTGGATATATTATTAAATTACCCTTTATTATAGAAGTAAGAGTTTTTACTTCTCTCTATTTTATTATTTTATTAATTCTTTTGTAGTTTTTTAATAAGTTATAGTTACTAACTATATAAATAGTAGCTGTAGTATTAATATAAATATTAACTATATTTCTATTCTTATTATTATAACTTCTTACTTTTTATTTCTCTAATAATAAACTGGTTAATTAAATAACTTAAAGAAGAATTATTAGTATTATTTATATTATTATTAGGAGTAGTATAGCTTATATTCTTAAAGAGAATATCTTTTTCTTCTTTATTAGAAGATAAATCTATTAAATCTATAGAATTCTTAAAATTATTTATAGATATATAGGGGGTAATTTCTTTTAAAGTAGTTATATTAACTACTTCTTTTTCTTTATTCTAAGTACTAGTAGTACTAGTAGACAGTCTTTTCTACTAGTTAGGTGCTTTTTTAGGATATAAAAAAGCGTAGTTTTCTTTAGTATAGTTTATTTTCTTATAATTATTATAGTATAAACTTTTCTATTTTTTCTAGGGTTTTTATTAATTTTATTATTATTTTCCTTATTAGTATTTTCTTAGTTTTTATTTTGTTTTTTATTCTTTTTATTATTACTTTTAGTAATATTATTAACTACCTTATTACTACTTTTTCTCTTATATCTATCTATAAAACTAATATATAAAGAGTTTAAGTTATAAATAGTAAGGTTAGTCTTAAGAAACTAAGTTATAGAGGTTATAAAAGCTTTATAAGTCTTATTTAGACTATTAAGTATATAAACTATAATTACTTAATTAAGTAGTTTTAGTTTATTATAGGATAAGTTATCTATAAGTTCTTTTATTTTATTTATATATTCTTTTATAGAATTAAAGTTATTTAAAGAAATATTAAAGAACCTTTTATAAGTTAAAAACTTATTTATAAAACCTATAAGCTTATATAAAGCTTTTAGATTTTCCTAAATAATATAAGTATCTTTATTATTTTTTATAACTTTTAGAGGTTTATTATTATAAAATAACTATATATAACTTAAAGTTTTATAGTTTATATCTTTATTATTAGAAGTAATAAGCTTAATAAGGTCTATAGTAATATCTTTACTATATAGTAGAGCTTTAATATATATAGCTTAAACTTTATAGTTCTTTAAACTAATAAACTTAAGGAACTAAACTTTAGGATTAGTTATTATTACTTTAATAAAATATAGTATGTAGTTATAAACTTTATTAAAAATAAATAATAGTAAAATTATTAACTAAAAAGCTATTATATATATATAGTATAGTAGTTCTTATAGTAATATTATAAAAGTTATAAACCTAGAAGTTAAAAATTTAACTTATAAAAAAGAGTAGTTTTTATTTCTTCTCTTTAATTAATATCTTCTTTAGGGCCTCTAGCTGTTCACTATGATTTTACCTGCTTAGAGCGACAGACCTCCTAACTCCACGCCTCTTAACAATATACACAGCCTTTAGTTATATGATTATAACTCTCCTAACCTCAGCTACACTTATATATACACTACTAGATAACCTCATAATTTTTAACTTCACTTTAGTAATAATATAGTTTGTAATTACTTAATTACTACAGACTATTAAACTATTAACCTATCCTCTCTCTTATATATCACTTATACTACTAACACTATCTCTATCACTGCTTCGCTATCTACTATTCTTTACTATTGTTATCTTTTTGTTCGATCAGGCTAGCTAACGCCTTTACAGCTATACTATTATTAGTAACATTCTCTCTATTAGTTAGCATAAAGCGCACTCACTAATTCTTAAAAGGCTACCTCTACTTTAGTATTATAGAAGGCTTATTTAAAGAAAGGCTACTCTATAAAGTATATAAGTACTCTACTTACCTCTACTACTAAATTTATATACTTGCTATTAATTAAGTTATATATTATAAGGTCCCCTATAGAGGTATTAATAAAAGCTCTCTTAAGCATTATTCTAACTATATACTCTCTATATATCTTAGATTATACGAGGAAAAAGTAGGTTTTATTAATTTAATTAATATTAAACTCTATAGTAAGCCTTCACATATTATTTATATTAATAGGCGCACTAGGCTTAAAGTATCTATATATAGAGTTAAATACTAACATTATAAAGGTTTTTTATAAGTTATAAGGTAAAGAAGAAGAAGAGGGATAAGCATAAGGCTTTATATATAAAGCTTTTTATGCTTCTAGCTATAAAAACCTCTTATAATAACCTCTTTAGTTAAAAAGTTATCTCTTATATAGTAGCGTTTATAGCACCTCACTAGAAGGTTTAGTAAAGCTGTTATTAGCTAGGCTATAAGAGCCTCAGTAATCTGTTTAGCTCTAATATAATCAGCTTTACTATATATAGCGCTACTACCGCTAGCCCTACGCTGCGCAGCTAGCGCTGTTACTATTCCGCTAGTCAATTTAGCTAGGGCGTACGTTTAACTTTATGATACTTAGAGGGTTTACTTACTAGTAGGAATATATAGGGTTTCTATACTATTTTCCTTAATTAGTAGAAGGTATAAGTTAAAATGCCTATATAGTGTTTCTAGAATTATGCCTGTATATAGAGTGAATTTTACTATAGTCTTTTTATAGGAGGGCTGCATTATAACTACAAACTCAATCTTCTTTAGTTAAACTTATATTTAACTAAGGAGATATATATTCTATATAGTAAATTAGTTAAGAAGAAGTTTATTATACTATAAATATAAGTTTAAATTAAATTAGTAATAGACTAGAAAATAGTTTAAAAAGATAATTTAAAGGATATAAATTAAATAAAGTAGTAATAAAAGTTTATTTATTTAAAAAAAGATTAATAGAAATATAGTTAATTTATATAGAGTTTAGTATATAGATTTAAAAAAAAAAGTAAATCTTATAAAACTAAATAATTAATCTAGTTAGTATTTCTAGTTTTATAAAAGTAATATAAATAGAAAAGCATTTAAAGGATTAATTTTTAGTATATATAACTCTTAAATAAAAGTAAAGTTTTATAAGTAAATAAGGGAGAAGTAAAGAAGTCGTAAGAATAGAGGTTATTTCTAAACTAGGTTTATAACTTATTAATATAGGTATAAGTATATATAGAGGTATAGTATATATATTTATATAGTATAAAGTTATAAGTAAGCGTATATTATAATAAAAAGTAATAATCTTAAGTATTAATAAGTATTTAATTATATAGATAATAATAAGAGTAGTAATATATTATAATAATTCCTATTAATATTATTAATAAGTTATATCCTCTAGTAGAGAAAAGTGAAGGGAAAGATAACTTAAAATATAACCTACTAAACTACTAATTATATAAAATACTTATGTAAGTATATATATTACATAATTAATATTATAGTTATAAGGTATAATAAATAGAGTATTTTTATATAAGGCTTTATACCTTAAATATTATTTATTTATTTATTATAGAATATTAAAGTAAGTTAAGCGTTATTATTATTCTTATATTATTATTATTATTATAAAAGAATATTATATATTAATAATTACTCTAGTAAGTTATTAGTTTTATAGAGATAGAATAATAAGAGGGTAATATTTATATTAATATAAGTAAACTTAATAGACTTATTAGAGTAGTAGCTGTATTAAATAATATTGTTTAAGAGAAGATTAGTTAAAAACTATAGAAAAATAGTAAGATAATATATCTTACTTAAGGATATTATAATAAGCTATAATATTAATAGAGTATTTAGCTTTTATAGTAATAATAGTATACTTTAAGTAAAGGACTTTATAAAGAGCTTTTTAGGTTTTATTGAGAAGAATACTATTAAAAATAAACTAACATTTATAGAGGTTTTAATATAATATTAGAAAAGTAATAAATAAATAACTAGAAAATATATAAAAATAGGCTTCTATATAGTAAAATAAGTAAAAAGAAACTAAATAAAGTTATAGAGGAGGTTATTTTTAAAGTTAAAGTCCTTAAAGATAAGCTTTTTACTATTAGAGAAACTAGTAAAAAAAAAGTAGTTAGAAAGTAAACCTTTAGTATTAATAAAAAGAAGAGACTTTATCTCCTTATCAAAGTTAGAAATAGAAAGCTATATAAAGTTAATTATAGTGAAATAATAGGAAAAAAGTAGAAAAATAATTTATAAGTAGTATTATATTAGCAGTTTGGTTAATCTATATAAGTAGGTATTGCAGTTCACTCTATACTTTTTTTCATAGTACTAAAACCTAATAGCAGCATTTTAACCTATATCTAATCTTAATAAAGCAGAGAAAGTCAAAAAAATACAAAATATAATACAACACAAAAATATAATACATAATACAAAAATACAATACAAAATATAATATAAGTATTTATATTGTATTTTTGTATTATACTAAATATATATATTTAAAATATAATACAAAATATATGTATTGTATTTTGTATTTTATATTATATTTATGTATTTTATTTTAATTATATAAAACTAGAGTTTTTTAATATAATTATATAAGTTTATATACTATTAATAGTAGTAATACCTTAAAATATTAAGATTAAAACTCTAGGAAAATTATATACTATATAAAACTATTATCAAAGCTCAACCTAAGATTTTTAACTAAATCTAGCTATATTTAATATATTTAATATATTAATAGAGCTAATTAATAGATATTTTACTTATATCTCTAACTACTTAGTTCTATTAGCCTAGCTTATATATAGGGTAATCTTAAATACTATTATATTTAAAACTAACTTCTTAAAATCTACTAATTACTTCTAAACTTTTTATTAAATTTAATATCTATTGTATGATTTTATACTTAACTGATTTAAAATTAGAAAATTTTAGAGAATTAAATAGACTATCTCCCTAAATCTATAGGGTATGTATCTTTTTTTATAGATTATATTAAAACTATATAAACCTTCTATATTTTATATTAAATACATTTTGCAATATAGTACTAAAAAACACTAGATTTTCACATTAAATCTTTTGAAAAAAAATAGAACATAGCATTACTATTTTTGTTAACTTTAACTCTACTTACTCTAATGAAGCTATTAGGTTAATTAATGCTTTTTATTTATTTATTTAGTTTTACTAAGCTATTTTTTAAGCCTTTTCTGACCTTCTTATTAGCCTAGACCTTCCTAAGGACCTATAGGACCCTATATTTACTTCTTAATTAGGAAATTTTATTGAAGATCTTAGTTTTTATAGCGATTTAGTTGATTTTAAAGCTGATTTTTAGCTTAACGACTTTCTGCTTCAAACTAAGGCTATAGAGGCCTTCTTACTACTTTAAATAACTGAATTTCCTTCTGAAACTATAGAGGAATTACCTGATTTAGCTTTTTTTTCTACTATAAGTAATACTATTAACCTTAAGGTTATTCTTTTAAATCTAAGGTTTATAGAGCTTTATAGTAGTCCTCCTCTAGCCTCTCTACTTAAGAGCCCTATAAGGGACCTTTCTGTAGCTCCTTTTGAGTTTATATAGTTATCTGTAAGTAATTTAACTATATATTAACCTCTTTATTTAAATATATACTAATATATATATATATTTAGGTATCTAAGAAGAGATATAAATATTATAGTAGGAAGTATATAAACTTAGGGAGGTACTATAGTTAGAGGACTAAAAGGGGAGGAGTTTGTAAGTTTAAGCTTAAATAAGCTAGTATTTAGTAGTTTTTCTTTAGTTATATGCTTTTTTTGTGGATTTAGTTTCTTTTTTTATTCTCTTAGTTAGGTATATAAAAGTAAATAAATAAAAAAAAGGTGTAAAATTATAACTTTAAAAGTAGTTTATTATTATAAAGAATATAAATATTTAAAATAAATATCTATATATTTAATTTACTTTATATTACTCCTTTATTAAATCCTAATATAAGTGATAGTAATTAAGGTTTTCCTTCCAAAAAGATATAATATTATTTATATATATATAATTATAATTAGTTTTATTATATATATCTAATATATCTATTTCTCTATTAATTAAATTAATAGTAGATATAATAATAAAAGTAAGATAGTTTATCTATAAAGAAGTTTATTATTAGTATATAATATATATATTATATTATAAAGAAGAACTAGATTAACTCATTTTAAAAGAAAGCAATTAATGCTACTTAAAAGTTAGGATAAAGATTTAAATAAAGAAAAATCCTATAACTTTAGCCCTAAAGTTTATAGTGATTTATTTAATAGTTCTTTACTTTCTTTATCTGAATTAGAATTAGATTTTATAGTAGAAGATACTAATAATAGTAATTCTAAGATGGATATAGATTATAGTAGTAGGGATGAAGAGGATATTAAACAAGAGGATATTAAGTTTAATGAGTAAGTTTTATAGATAATTATATATATTCTTATATTTCTTTTTAATTTATATAGAATTAAATTTCTATTATATAGGAAATTAATAAAGTTAGATTCTTCTAAGTTAAAAGCTCTTTTTAAGTACCTCTGAACGTAGTAGTTTTATTATTGCTTATAATTAATATATTAAGTTATTAAAGGTAGTAGTTACTTTAAAAAGCTTTTAACTTAATATATATATATATATAAATACATAAATACAATATAAAATACATCAATACAATATATATATTGTATTTATATTATAATAAAATCTCTTTAAATACATAATACAATACATATATTATATTTAATCTATATTGTATTTTTTCCAATCTCTATAATAAAGTAAGTAAATAAATCTTAGTATAACTTGTTATTAACGCTTAGCTTAACTTATCTCTAGCTATATAAAAGAGAGAAGGTAAGTAAGTAGTAGGGTAGTAAAACATACTAATAAGAGCGTTATTTATAACATTATAAAGGCGTTATTATTAATATATAACATTCTTTTATAATAATAATAATAATATAAGAATAATAATAACGCTTAACTTACTTTAATATTCTATAACAAATAAACAAATAACGTTTAAAGTATAAAACCTTATATAAAAATACTCTATTTATTATACCCTATAACTATAATATTAATTATATAATATATATACTTATATAAATACCTTATATAATTAGCAGTTTAATAGGTTACATTTTAAGTTATCTTTCCTCTTACTTTTTCTTACTAGAGGATATAATTTACTAACTATATTAATAAAAATCATTATAATATATCACTTCTCTTATTATTATCTATATAATTAAATACTTTTTAATACTTAAAATTATTACTTTTTATTATAATATAAGCTTATTTATAACTTTATATTATATAAGTATATATACTACGTTCCTATATACGCTTATACTTATACTAATAAGTTATAAACTTAGCTTAGAAATAACTTCTATTCTTATTACTTCTTTATCTCTCCCCTATTTATTTATAAAGTTCTACTTTTATTCAAAAGTTATATATACTAAAAATTAATCCTTTAAATACTTTTCTATTTATATTACTATTATAGAATTAAAAATACTAACTAGACTAGTTATTTAGTTTTATAAGACTTATTTTCTTTAAATCTATATATTAAACTTTATTTAAATTAACTATACTTCTATTAATCTTTCTCTAAATAAATAAGCTTTTACTACTACTTTATTTAATTTATATCTTTTAAATTATCTTTTTAAACTATTCTCTAAGTTATTATTAATTTAGTTTAAACCTATATTTATAACTTAATAGACTTCTTCTTAACTAATTTACTATATAGGATATATATTTCCTTAGTTATATATAAATCTAACTAAAGAAGATATTAATTAAATAAAAAGGAATAAAAACTACTCTTTTTTATAAATTAAACCTTTAACTTCTAAGTTTATAACTATTATAACTTTACTATAAAAACTACTATACTATATATATAATAGCTCTTTAGTTAATAACTTTACTATTATTAATTCTTTATAAAGCTTATAACTATATATTATATTTTTTTAAAGTAATAATAACTAATCCTAAAAGGCCTCTAGCTATTTACTGTGATTTTACCTGCTTAGAGCGATAAACCTCTTAACTCTACGCCTCCTAATAATATATATAGCTTTCAGTTATATAATTATAACTCTTCTAACCTTAGCTGCACTTATATATATATATTAGTTAACAACCTCATAATCTTTAACTTCACTTTAGCAATAATATAGTTGTAATTACTTAATTACTAACTACTAAACTATTAACTTATCTTCTCTCTCACATATTACCTATACTACTAATACTATCTCTATTACTACTTTGCTATCTGCTATAGTAGCTTCTTTAGAAGTAAGTCTTCACTATTATTATAGTCTTCTTATTCAATTAAGCTAGCTAACGCCTTTATAGCTATACTATTATTAGCAACATTCTCTCTATTCAGCATAAAGCATACTCACTAATATATCCTTAGAAGGCTACCTCTACTTTAGTATTATAGAAGGCCTATTTAAAAAAAGGCTACTCTATAAAGTGTATAAATACCCTACTTACCTCTACTACTAAGTTTATACACTTACTATTAATTAAGTTATATATTATAAAGTTCTCTATAGGGGTATTAATAAAAGCTCTCTTAAACGTTATTCTAACTATATACTCTCTATATATTTTAGATTACGCGAGGAAAGAGTAGGTTTTATCGATCTAATTAATATTAAACTCTATAGTAAGCTTTTACGTATTATTTATATTAATAAACGTATTAAGCTTAAGGTATCTATATATAAGGTTAGGTGCTAATATTATAAAGGTTTCTTATAAGTTATAAAGTAAAGAAGAGGAAAAGGGATAGGCGCAAGGCCTTACGCGTAGTAGTAGTGCTTTTTATACTTCTAGCTATGAGAACTTCTTATAATAACCTCTTTAGTTAAGAAGTTATCTCTTATATAGTAGTATTTGTAGCACCTCGCTAGAAGGTTTAGTAAAACTGTTATTAGCTAAGCTATAAAAGCCTTAATAACCTATTTAGCCCTAATATAATTAGCCCTACTATATATAGTGCTACTACTACTAGCCCTACGCTATATAGCTAGCGCTATTACTGTTCTGCTAGTCTATTTAGCTAGAGCATACGTTTAACTTTATATAGTAATACTTAGAGGGTTTGCCTACTAGTAGGAACATATAGGGTTTCTATACTATTTTCCTTAATTAGTAGAGGGTATAGGTTAAAGTACCTATATAGTGTTTCTAGAATTATGCCTGCATATAGGGTGAATTTTGCTATAGTCTTTTTATAGGGGGGCTGCGTTATAACTATAAACTTAACTAATCCTAAAATTTAGTTCTTTAAGTTTATTAGTTTAAAGAACTATAAAATATAAGCTATATATATTAAAGTTTTATTATATAGTAAAGATATTACTATAGATTTTACTAAGTCTATTTCTTCTAATAATAAAAATAAAAACTATAAAGCTTTAAGTTATATATAGTTATTCTATAATAATAAGCTTTTAAGAGTTATAAAAAATAATAAAGATATCTATACTACTTAAGAATATCTAAAAGCTCTATATAAGCTTATAAGTTTTATAAATAAGTTTTTAACTTATAAAAAGTTCTTTAATATTTCTTTAAATAACTTTAATTCTATAGAAAGATATATAAATAAAATAAAAGAACTTATAGATAACTTATCCTATAATAAGTTTAAATTACCTAATTAAGTAATTATAGTTTATATACTTAATAGTTTAAATAAGACTTATAAAGCTTTTATAACTTCTATAACTTAGTCTTTTAGGACTAACTCTACTACTTATAACTTAAACTCTTTATATATTAATTTTATAAATAAGTATAAGAGAAAAAGTAGTAGTAAAGTAGTTAATAATACTACTAAGGGTAATAATAATAAAAAGAATAAAAAACAAAATAAAAACTAAAAAAATACTAATAAGAAAAACAAAAATAAAATTAATATAAAACTTTAGAAAAAATAGAAAGGTTTATATTATAAAAATTATAAAACAATAAACTATACTAAAGAAAACTATACTTTTCTATATTTTAAAAGCACTTAGCTAGTAGAAAAAACCCTCTACTAGTATTACTAGTACTAAAGATAAAGAAAAGGAAGTAGTTAATATAACTACTTTAGAAGAAATTACCTCCTATATATATCTATAAATAATTCTAAAAATCCTATAGATTTAATAGACTTATTTTCTAATAAAGAAGAAGAAGATATTCTCTTTAAGAATATAAGCTATAATACTCTTAATAATAATATAAATAATACTAATAATCCTTCTTTAGGTTATTTAATTAACTAGTTTATTATTAAGGAAAAAGGAAAAATAAGAAGTTATAATAATAAGAATAAAAATATAGTTAATATTTATATTAGTACTATAGCTATTATTTATATTATTAATAACTATAACTTATTAAAAATTATAAAAAGATTAATAAAACTATAAACTAGGGAGAAGTAAAGACTTTTACTTCTATAATAAAGAGTAATTTAATAATATATCTAAATAATAATCCTATAATACTTAAAGATGTTTATTATATACTTAAACTAGGTATTAATCTACTTAGTTAATCTAAGTTAGATTCTTTAAATATTACTTCTATTATATAGAAATAACCTATTTTATATAATATTAATAAAGATTATATTATTACTATAGAGGTAAAGAGAAATAACTTATATTTCTTTTAATTTCCTACTAATAATAATAATAACTATATATATAATACTATAAATAATAATATAAATAATAATAATAATAATAATAATAATAATAATAAATAATAATAATAATAATAATAATAATAATAATAATAATAATAATAATAATAATAATAATAATAATAATAATAATAATAATAATAATAATAATAATAATAATAATAATAATAATAATAATAATAATAATAATAATAATAATAATAATAATAATAATAATAATAATAATAGTAATAATAATAATAATAATAATAATAATAATAATAATAATAATAATAATAATAATAATAATAATAATAATAATAATAATAATAATAGTAATAATAATAATAATAATAATAATAATAATAATAATAGTAATAATAATAATAATAATAATAATAATAATAATAATCATAATGATAATAGCCTCTAACTATAGCATAAACGTCTTAGATATATATATTTATAGACTCTTTTAAAAATAAAAGATAATATAACTGTGAATATAAATATAAATAATAATAATATAAATAATAAATTACAGCTCTATAAAGCCTATTTTTAAGGCAAATTTTTAATAAAAGCTAGTAAACCTTAAGTTCATAATAAAAGTCTAGATTATTTAGATTATATAGCTTTAGATTTATATAGGTCTATAACGCTTACTATATATTATAAATATCACTATTTTATTATCTTTATAGATAAATATTCCTATTTTATATAGGGAAAATTACTTAAAGATAAAGAGAAGTATACTATTAGTAAAGCTTTTCTTAAATTTTAAACTAAAATAAATAATAATAATAATAATAAAAGAATAAAAGAAGTATCTATAGATAGAAGTATAGAATTTAATAATTATCGCTTTAAAGCTATATATACTTAAAGTAATATAATATATAATAAAAGACCTCTTTATATATATAAACTTAATAATCTTATAAAGCGTACTATATATTAACATATAACATTCTTTTATAATAATAATAATAATATAATAATAATAATAATATAAGAATAATAATAACGCTTAACTTACTTTAATATTCTATAATAAATAAATAAATAACGTTTAAAGTATAAAACCTTATATAAAAATACTCTATTTATTATACCTTATAACTATAATATTGATTATATAATATATATACTTACGTAAGCACCTTATGTAATTAGTAGTTTAGTAGGTTATATTTTAGGTTATCTTTCCCCTCACTTTTCACTACTAGAGGATATAACCTACTAACTACATTAATAGAAATTATTATAATATATCACTTCTCTTATTATTATCTATATAATTAAATGCTCTTTAATACTTAAAATTATCACTTTTTATTATAATATAAGCTTATCTATAACCTTATACTATATAAGCGTATATACTACACCCCTATATATACTTATACTTATATTAATAAGTTATAAACCTAGTTTAAAAATAACCTCTATTCCTACTACTTTTTTACTTCTCCCCTACTTACTTATAACGCCCTATTTTTACTTAAAGGTTATATATACTAAAAATTAATCTTTTAAACGCTTTTCTATTTATACTATTTTTATAGAACTAGAAATACTAACTAAACTAGTTATTTAGTTCTATAAGATTTATCTTCTTTAAATCTATATACTAAACTCTATTTAAATTAACTATACCTCTATTAATCTTTCTCTAAATAAATAAGCTCTTATTACTACTTTATTTAATTTATATTCTTTAGATTATCTCTTTAAACTATCCTCTAAGCTATTACTAATTTAGTTTAAACTTATACTTACTACTTAATAGACTTCTTCTTAACTAACTTACTATATAAGATATATATCTCCTTAATTAGATATAGATCTAACTAAAGAAAATATTAATTAAAAAAAAGGAATAGAAACTACTCTTTTTTATAAATTAAACCTTTAACTTCTAAGTTTATAACTATTATAACTTTACTATAAAAACTACTATACTATATATATAATAGCTCTTTAGTTAATACTTTTACTATTATTAATCCTTTATAAAGTTTATAATTATATACTACATCCTATTAAAATAATAATAACTAATCCTAAAGTCTAGTTTCTTAAATTTATTAGTTTAAAGAACTGAAAAATATAAGCTATATATATTAAAACCTTACTATATAGTAAAGATATTATTATAAACCTTACTAAGCTTATTTCTTCTAATAATAAAGATAAAAACTATAAAACTTTAAATTATATATAGTTATTCTATAATAATAAGTTTCTAAAAGTTATAAAAAATAATAAAAATACCTATACTACTTAAGAACATCTAAAAGCCCTATATAAGCCTATAGGTTTTATAAATAAGTTTCTAACCTATAAAAAGTTCTTTAATACTTCCTTAAATAAGTTTAATTCTATAGAAGAGTATATAAATAAAATAAAAGAACTTATAGATAACTTATCCTATAATAAACTTAAATTACCTAATTAAGTAATTATAGTTTATATATTTAATAATCTAAATAAAACTTATAAAGCTTTTATAACTTCTATAACTTAGTCTCTTAGGACTAACCTTACTACTTATAACCTAAACTCTTTATATACTAGTTTTATAGATAAGTATAAGAGAAAAAGTAGTAGTAAAGTAGTTAATAATACTACTAAAGATAATAATAAAAAAAATAAAAAACAAAATAAAAACTAAAAAATACTAATAAGAAAAATAAAAATAAAATTAATAAAAAACCTTAGAAAAAACAGAAAAGTTTATACTATAAAAATTATAAAAAAATAAACTATACTAAAGAAAATTACGCTTTTCTATATCTTAAAAAAGCATCTAGCTAGTAGAAAAAACCCTCTACTAATACTACTAATACTAAAAATAAAGAAAAAGAAGTAGTTAATATAACTACTTTAGAAGAAATTACCCCCTATATATCTATAAATAATTCTAAAAATCCTATAGATTTAATAGATTTATCTTCTAATAAAAAAGAAGAAGATATTCTTTTTAAGAATATAAGCTATACTACTCCTAATAATAATATAAATAATACTAATAATCCTTCCTTAGGTTATTTAATTAACTAGTCTATTATTAAGGAAAAAAGAAAAGCAAAAAGTTATAATAATAATAATAAAAATACAGTTAATATTTATATTAATACTACAGCTACTATTCATATTATTAATAACTATAATTTATTAAAAAATCATACAAAAATCAATAAAACTATAAATTAGAGAAAAGTAAAGACTCTTACTTCTAAAATAAAAGGTGATTTAATAATATATCTAAATAATAATACTATAATACTAAAAGACGTTTATTATATACCTAAACTAGGTATTAATCTACTTAGTTAATCTAAGTTAGATTCTTTAAGTATTGTTTCTATTATATAGAAATAACCTATTTTATATAATATTAATAAAGATTGTATTATTGCTATTAGGGTAAAGAGAAATAACCTATATTTCTTTTAATTTCCTACTAATAATAACAATAACTATATATATAATACTATAAATAATAATATAAATAATAATAATAATAATAATAATAATAATAATAATAATAATGATAATAGCCTCTAACTATAGCATAAATATCTTAGATATATATATTTATAGACTCTTTTAAAAATAAAAGATAATACAACTATGAATATAAATATAAATAATAATAATAATAATAAATTACAGCCCTATAAAGCCTATTTTTAAGGCAAATTTATAATAAAGGCTAGTAAACCTTAGGTTTATAATAAAAATCTAGATTATCTAGATTATATAGCTTCAGATTTATATAAGCCTATAACGCCTACTATATATAATAAATATTACTATTTCATTATCTTTATAAATAAATATTCCTATTTTATATAAGGAAAATTACTTAAAGATAAAGAGAAGTATACTATTAGTAAAGCTTTTCTTAAATTTTAAACTAAAGTAAATAATAATAATAATAATAAAAAAATAAAAGAAGTATCTATAGATAGAAGTATAGAATTTAATAATTATTATTTTAAAGCTATATATACTTAAAGTAGTATAATATATAATAAAAAACCTCTTTATATATATAAACCTAATAGTTTTATAGAGCGTACTATATATACTATAGTTAATAAAATAAAAACTATATTATATAATTTAAGTTTATTATACTACTTATAAAGTAAAACTTTTTATATTACTCGTTATATATATAATAGGACTTCTTATAGCTCTATTAAGTATAAAACGCTTTATAAAATAAAGAATAATATAAAACTTAATATAAATAATATAAAAGTATAGAGTAGTATTTACTACTATAAGAATAAAGATCTTTCTATAAAGAAATTAAATATATAAGTATATTAAAGTTATATAATAAATTATAGATCTAATAAGTATAAGATCTAAGATATATAACTAAAAAGAGCTTTATAGTCTTAAGATATTAAAATCCTAGAAAATACCTTTATTTCTTATTATAAAGAGCTTCTTTTAAGTATAAATACCTACTATAAAGATATAAATAGTAGTATTATACTAAATAATAATAGATATAATACTACCTAAAAAAGTCTATAAAGAGATATTTCTAGTTAATCTATTTTTTATAGGAATAATCTTACTATAAGTAGTAATATTTCTATAATAAATAACGCTCTTATAAATCTAAATAATGAGACTAGTATTAATAATAATAATAATAATAATAATAATAATAATAATAATAATAATAATAATAATAATAATAATAATAATAAAAATAATAATATTAATACTAATAATAATAATACTAATACTAGTATGATTAGTTTACATAATAATAGTATGAAAACTACTAGTATTAATAATAGAGAAATAAATAAATAAAAATCTAAGTTACTAATAGAGATCTCCTCTCTATTAAAAGAAGCTAAAAAAGACTATAAATAGGTTAATAATATAGTTTATAATACTAAAAGTGCACTATTATTTCCTATAGTAGATTATTCTACTCTTAGTATTTATAAAATAAATAATAACGTTTTAACTAATAATAATAATATTACTAAAACTAGTACTATTAATAAAGCTTTTTATATTCTATTAGTTATTATATTAAATAAGCCTTCTAATATATAGTAAGCTTTAAATTCTCTTTATAAAGATAATTAGATTTAAGCTATATAACTAAAAGTAACTTAAATAGAAAATATAAAAACTTAGGAAATTATATAAAAACTAGATAATATTTATCTATTAAGTAGTAGATAGGTATATACTATAAAATTAAAAAATAAAATAAATAATATCTATAAATATAAATTAAAATAAGTTATTTAAAGTTATAATTAATATATTAGTATTAATTATTTAGAAACCTTTTCTACTACTTATAGACTAGAAAGCTATAAGTTTATAGTTATATTTACTATAAAAGAAGGATAGACCCTTCTATAGTATAACGTTACTATAGCGTTTATATATACTAATATAGATATAGATATATATATAATATTACTAATAGGTTTTTTATATAATAAAACTATAAATAAATTAAAATTTAATTCTAATTATAACTATAAATCAAATAATAGTAAACATTGCTATAAGCTTCTTAAAGCTTTATATAGGTTAAAGTAAAGCCTTAGACTATAGTATAACTATTTAAAAGCTATATTAATAAAATTAGGATTTATTATTTTATTTTATAATAAAGTAGTATTTATATTTAATAAAAATAACTATAAAGCTATAATTTATTATTATATAGATAATATGCTTTTAGTAACTAATAATACTACTACTAATAACTATATATATAATAAACTGAAGTAATATATAAAAATATAACTATTAGGGGAGTTTAGTACTTTTTTAAGCTATAAGTTTGAGATAGATCGACCTAATAAGTCTTTCTTTATATATTAAACTAAATATATAGAAGAAATATTAAATAAATATAATAAAACTAATATAAATCTATCTTTAACTCCTATAAGAGATAATATAAAATTATATATAAATAAATATACTACTATAAAAGAAGAAATACTATAATTTCAGTAGTAGATTAGAGCTTTTATATATCTAGTTCTAAAAACTAAGTATAATATTACTCTAGTAGTTATAATATTATTAAGATATATAATAAACCCTTTAAAAAAGCATTTTTTAGCTTTAGATTACTTATAAAGATATATAAATAATTTTCCTAAAAGAGGAATTTATTATAATTATAATAATAATATAATATAGGATTTAATAGGTTATTTAGACTCTAATTAGGCTAGAGACCTAGATAATAGAAGATCTATATTAGCTTATATATTTTACTAGGAATTATATAATATAATATCTTATAATATTATAAAACAAAAAATAGTAGTACTATCTACTTATAAAGCTAAATATATAGCTTTAACTGAGGTAGTAAAAGAAACTTTATATCTATATAATAGTTATAATTTTAATTTAACTAATTTAGGTTTTAAAGCTATAAATAAACCTAAGATTTTTATAGATAATTTAGTAGCTAAAAAACTAACTAAAAATCCTAAATTTCATAAAAAATCTAAGTATATTAATATAAAGTATCATTTTACTAGAGAATCTTTATTAAATAAAGATATAATATTATTTTATATAAACTCTAAGTCTAATATTATAGATATATTAACTAAGCCTTTAAATAAAGTTATATTTAATAATATACTTAAAATAATAAATAACAATAATAATAAAGAAAATAATAATAATATATATAATAATAATAACCGCATTAAAGAAATAACATACTAGTTTTTCTCTTACTTTTTTACCTATAAGGTTATTTTATAAGAGTTTTTTAACTAGTTATAAATATATTATATATATTATAGGAATATTTTTCTTATTTTTCCTATAGGGTTTTTAAGTTTTTTATACCTATAACGTATATATATATTAAGTAAGTAAGCTATATATTACAAATTAACTATATATACCTTAAGGGGGGATGTTAATATATAATATTCTTTTATAATAATAATAATAATATAAGAATAATAATAACGCTTAACTTACTTTAATATTCTATAATAAATAAATAAATAACATTTAAAGTATAAAACCTTATATAAAAATACTCTATTTATTATACCTTATAACTATAATATTGATTATATAATATATATACTTACGTAAGCACCTTATATAATTAGTAGTTTAATAGGTTATATTTTAGGTTATCTTTCCCCTCACTTTTCCCTACTAAAGGATACAACCTACTAACTATATTAATAGGAATTATTATAATATATCACTTCTCTTATTATTATTTATACAATTAAATGCTCTTTAATACTTAAAATTATTACTTTTTATTATAATATAAGCCTATCTATAACCCTATACTATATAGGCGTATATACTACGCCCCTATATACGCTTATACCTATACTAACAGTTATCTATAACGTAGAACGCTAATAGTATATAGCTAAAGCTTAGTAATAGCTTAAACCTATACTTAAAGGTATAAACTTAATAGTATAACTCTTTATATAGCTAAAAGAGTTCTTATAGCTATAGTATAAAAACTTAACTGTTTAAATAAAGCCTTAAGCTTATTCCTCATATCTTCTTATATATATAATAACTTTATATAATATCTTTCCCCCTTATTATACCTATATATAGGCTAAGTAAAGCTACTTTAAATAACTTAATTTATAAAACTAAAGTTTATAAAATTAAAAGCTCTAAGTATAGTAACTTTCTCTATATTACTAAAAAGACTCTACTTAAATTCACTTAGAAGTATCTATTTAAAATAGCTAATAAACGTAATATACTAAAGTTATATAGCCTTAAGATCGATATAGATATAGTTAAAGCTACTAATAATAATCTTAACGCCTATAAATACTTTATAAGCTTCTTTAAGATAGCTAGGGCGGCCTAAGCGCTTAAACGTTAGTAAGTTAGGAAGGGCGAATATAGCGAGAGTATAGCTAACAGTAGCAGGGCTCTTCGTTGAGACTGCGTAGTAGGGCAGAAGACGTTATCTGAACGGCGCGACGGTATGGAGGCCTTAGGGCCCCCACGCCTGGCGGAGTTATAGCGCAGACGTCCGAACGGCGGAGGAGAGGGACATGAAGGAGACTGACGGAGATGGAGGCGGCTGGAGGAAGGCGGTTGAGGCTCGTTGTGATGTTCGAAGTTAGAGGAGCGTGGAGGCGAAGATGATTTCTAAGTAGTCACGTGACCCGAAGGTCGTTAGCAGAGGGCGAGGGGACCAGTCTAGCTTTTGCAGTTAATACCAGTTAAATTTCACAATATAAGGCCAGCGGCCCTATAAGTAGTATTATAGTAGAGGCTAAGTAAGTAGTAATAGACTTTATATAAGTTAGTAAATAATAGAGATTTAAATCTAACTAACTTATAGGAATAATAGACTAAAAGTATACTAGAAATATAGCTATAATAACATTTAGTTAGTTAAATAATATTATAAAAGGTTAAATAACTTATTACTATATAGATTAATAAAAGAAGAAAAAAACTTAAAGTAAACTAAATAAGAAAAATCCTATTATTATATTATTTACTTATAAGGCGTAGAGTAATAAGTAGCTTAAATTAATATAGTTCTAAACCTATTCTTAGTTTATATTAACTACTTTTAGCCTATATTAAACCTATACTTATATAGAGGTTAAAGGAGAGAGTATATACTAAACTATATTTATTTATTATATCTAAGTAGTACTATAAACCTTAAGTAATTCTATTTCTAGTAACTGCGTTTACTTAATAAGTACTCTATATCTGTTTTTCTTCTATATAAGGAGTATATTAGAAACTTTCTCTCTTTAGCATAAATTACTATAATTAAGGCATTTTTAAGTTAAATAAACTAAAGGCTAGCCTCTTATAAGTATAAACTAGTAAATAAATTATTAAGTATAAAGTAGTAGAAGCTATAAGCGTATATAAATAAATATATTACTAGTTTATAAACTGCCTTCTAAATATTATTAAAAGCAATCTTTCTAGCGTATTATAAGCCTTAAACGCCCTTTATATAGGTATACTAAAGCTATAAAGTTGAAAAGCTATAATTAGATATCTTTTAAATTTTAAAGCTTATAAAAATAGATTTAAACTTAATAGTAGTTATTTTACTAAAGTAATCTATATATCTAACTATACTTTTATTTATAATAACTATTAATATAGAGAAAAATAATAACTATAAAACCTATTAGATATAAGCTACTTATAGCTTAATATATATAAAAGCCTTAGAGAGAGAGAAGTTAAGATTATTAAGATCTTAATAACAAAAACGCTAAAAAAAAGCTTTAAAGCAGTTCTTTATAATCTATTAAGTAAATAAATAGTAAATATTAAAATACCTAGTTAACTAATAAGTATTAATAGTAACTTAAGGGTTAATATATATATATATATGTATATATATAGTAATATACTAAAAAGAGGTAAATCTTATTAACTATAATAAGTATAAAGCACTCCTACTACTTTATAAATACTATTAAGTGTAAATTTATCTATATTACTTACTATATAATAAATATAAGATGTAAAAAGAGTTATAAGAGGGTAAATAAGCTAATTAATAGGTTAGTAAAATAGTAGTTAAACTTATAGAAGTATAGAGGCTTAAAATAGATACCTTTTTTTTTAGCTAATAGAGCTACTTTTAGGTACTATATACTTAGGTTACTAACTTCCTACGCTAAAGTTTCACTAAAAACTTTAAGTATATTACTTATTATAAAATTTAGTTAATTCTGTTTATAAACAAGTTAAAATCGTTTTATCATAAACAGTGAGAATATTATAATTATTTGCGTTATTATAGTTAACCTTAATTTAGTAGGATTAGCATAAGTGGGTACTTTGCCTAAAAAGGCAACGCTAAAAAACACTCTCAGCTTCAAAGGGATGGGTTTTTTTTTTTTTTTTTTTTTTAAGTTGCCGGCTTATAAACTGCCACAGAGTACCTAGGTAGGAACCTTGTACTTTGTACCTTCCTCCTTCACCTCAAGGCCGGACATCACCTTGGAGGTAATCAATTGTACTTTTGCGCTTACTTTTGGCAGCTCGGTACCTTCCACCTTCTGACCAGTGCGCCTTCTCAGAATTGACTGCCAGTCGCACATCTTCATCCAGCGAGATTCATGTCATTTTCAGCAATGTTTGGATAGGTCGGGCTCTCCGTCTTATCTTTGACTCCTTTCGTCCTACCAGAATTTTCTTTTCCAAGGCTGGTTTTTCTGCCCCCTCTCCTTTAGCAAGGGAGGTTACACAGTTGCATCCATCATGTCAGGTCCAGAAACAGGACCCCCGGGAAATCTCTCCTCCTCCCATGCACACACACCAGCACCTGCGCAATTCCAGACTCTTGTGTGTTGGGGGCCGAGTCAGTCTGCGGCCCAGTTCGGCGTCCACGGATCCGTTTCGCACTCAGCTGCTGCCAGAGTTGGCAATAGCCAAAAGCCAGCCGGGCAGGGGGCCATAATGAGGGAGGCCTGAGATCAAAGAAGCCACTTGAGAGTTGACGAATATCGATACCGACGTCGATATCAACGGAGCTTTGCACATCTGCTGGCCCGTTCTGCACAGCTCGGCTCAGCTAAGAGCAGCTACTGTTTACTATGCAGTAGTTTATCCAATGTTTATCTGACCGTCCGCTTCAACCTTATGCACTCGGCGTCCCGAGCGTACCCGGGGAAGCGGCACAAAAAGCCCTCTGTCATGCACAACCACTGGCCAGCATTAGGACCATCAACCTAAGCTTCCCCTCTGCAGAACATGGTCCACCCATGCCACCAACCTCCCAGAGTCCCAACGCCAACGGCCTGTCCCCGTCCTCTCCAGCGGCAGACCTTCAGTCTCCTCATTGCTCAGGCACTATCAGGTACCTACGGCGGTACGGAGAAGGCATCTCAGGTACGCCGTAACGCCAGACGCACCTCGCTCTCCACTGGACGAACCGCTGCCGCCTCGTGGAGAAGGGCTCGCCGGGCACGGAGGCGGGAGGAGGGAACACCCCCTCTCGAAACAAGAAGCACTGGCTTTTCTCTCACTGGCGCCTCCGCTCGTTTTATTCGGCCAGCTTAATTGCCATGGAAACGAGTGGAGGACACGAAGTTTCCGTCGATAACCACCGTCGCTTGTTTACACACCGCGGGCGATTCAGCAGTCGTGTTGCCAAAATGTCTTGCCGGAAACTCGCCCCTCTGTCTTGAGGCCATCGTGGACTGGCAGTGGCAGCTTCTCCGGCTGGAAGATGATATCAGCCGGTCTTGGACGGTTTCCTGTCTCCCTCTGTTCGCGACCAACGGACAAGGATCCGCGTCCTGTCTCACCCAAAAACAACAACATGCAAGAGGGACGACGCCACGCATCTCATCGCTAGCCCCGTCGATCACCATCCTCTCTTTGGGGTAAAATGACTGAGCTGAGCCCAGAGAGGAGGTCAAAAGAGGCACAGCAGCACCGCGTCCCTCGCTGCGACGCCAGGACGGCTTGACGGACAATTGACGGATCGCCCGTCTGATTCATAGACGCAAGGGCGCACTCACAATTGGACGTTTGGAACAACATCAAAGAGGGCAGGACCGGAGATTGTGCCTGCACACCCCTCACATGGGATGCAACGAAGGCCCTCTGCCAAATCAAGAACAAGTCCAGCCTTACCCTGCGCCAACTCGCTGTGCTAGTGGCCTCCCTCGACACGTCGCTGCAACCATGCCAAAAACGACACGATGTAAACAGAGCTAGAACGGCCCAGAGCCTCACTTTTTTCCTTCCAATCGACGGGTTCTTGGGGGTGCGCTCTTCCTGCTCGACGCCCGTCATCTCGCCTCTCCGCACCACCGAGAAGGAGAGATGCCATGGCGAAGGGGCCGCTCGGCGTGGAAACGTCACCTGCCTCTTCCTGGATGCACCCAGTCGCGCGTCATGAGGGCGGGAAACATTGTGGTGGTCGATGCCATCGGAACTGAAGCAGAGGAATATAACGTCCGTGCTAATCAACAAACCAGACCAGGGATAACCACGCAGGAGCGCTCACACTTCCAACTTTGGTCTTATTGCGGCCAACAGCCTATATGAGAGAGAGATGAGAGATGAATATAGCGGAGCGCAACCAGCAAAAAAAACAGCGCAATCATCAATCAAGTCTTGTTGGTGTTGGTTTAGTCTATCATCTCTCTCTCGCCCGGCTGCCTGCTATTGCCGCAGCGTTTGCCGTAGCCTGTTTGCCTATTGTCTGCAGGTTTCTTTTTCCGCATCCTATTGTGGCTGGCGATGCCCGCTTTGCTCCATCGTTGCTTTTCCCGATGACACCGATGGCGGGATGATGGATGATCCCCCCTCTCTCCCTTCTCTCACGCCATGCGTCTCTGGGCTTCTTTTTTTCTCAGTGTTTTGTATGGCGCTTGTGGCTGTCCTCATCTAATCTGGAAGCCGTGGCCAATCACCAAGGGCAGCCCAGCTGTCAGCTCTCGCCGTCTCGTCGCCGTGTCATGCTAACGCCGCAGCGCCATGCCATTGCCATTGCGCCGCCAGCGTGTGTGCTGACTGCTCAGAGACAGACGACACACAAACTTCGACTCAGAAGCCACGAGGAAGTGGCCGGATCATGCGCAACGTCGAAGGTGCAGTCGAATCAACGTGTTCAATTGGAAAGTCGAGTTAGATTGCCACAGGTACACGGCAGCTTCTTTTCCCTCTCGCATTGTGCTGCCCACTGCCGGGTCTCACAAGCACAAGGAAGGACGAGAGGTTGAGGTCAGAGAGCACATAGCCGTCGCATCGTCCGGTCATCGTCCAATTCTCTGACTGGCTCTGCGTGTGCATTGTCAGAAGCATATCACCAGCGGCAGCGGGAGCATCGTCACTGGATGGGACGACAGAGCCCTGCATTTTGCCCTCTTTCTTGATCCTTCTTCTTTAACGTCTGGCGGTCTCCCGCAATACAATATTTGCAGCTGCGGTACATGACATGCACGCCGACCCAGGCACGGCAGAGCGTCAGCAGGATTAGCAGCAGCAGCGGCACATCACAGATCCCGAATCATCTCGTCACCGGGCCTCAGTCCCCTGCCGCCGCGGACTCCCAGTCCCTGGCCCCAAAGTCACTCCCCCCCGGTCTCAGTAGATTCGAAAGAAAAAAAAATCCCAAAAATCTCAGGCCTTCACACCAAAAGCCGGAGTCTGTCCCAGGAGCACACACCCCCCAGCACGGACAAGGGTAGCTGCCAGTGTTTCGTTCCGAGCACTCCACCACGGCATCACTCCCCCTCCACCCTTGTCATTGTCGTCCTTTCATCCACTCGTCTCTCACTGCCCCTTGGAAGAAGCCTGGGTCGGGTTGGGTCCTGCAAGACAAGACTCCAGCCCACCGGCTGGCCGAGGCGTGAGCGTAATGTACAGACCACAGAGTACCTGCGCTACGAATAAACTCGCTCGGTCTGCCGTTTGCCCACGCGACGCTGGACCTTCTAGTCCCAGCTCCTCCTCCACCTCGACAAGGAATGCCATCTACCCCCAACCCAGGCACCGCACACACAAAAACGCGTCCACGACCGTCTGCCATACTTTATGCGTTTGATTCCCAGGTTTTGTTCTTCGTCCCCTCTGCTTACACTTACGCCTCTTCCCATAACCCCCCATTCCGTTCGTTTTTCACCAACTACTATTCTCTCGTTAAACCTCACCTGGGCTCTGTTCACTTCACCCAATCCCATCATCGACAACCTGGCTCGCCAACGACCTACTTTCGCGGCCCCAGACTCAAACCATCTCTATCTCGCCTCAACCTTGCAGTTCCATACAAGAATCTCGCTGCTCATTGCCTGGCATCTCATTCGTCACAACCACGACCCCAGTTTTACCCATTCAACCTGTCGAGAGAGTTTCTGTAACGGAGCTCTCTTACAGATCGAATAAACCACCAGTGCCCATGTACACGGCTGGTCAACCACGTCCCCCATTTATCTCGTTCTCCCACAGTCTACTATCCGGGACCCTTTCGTCAACTAGTCACTTACAACAGTTGACATCCCGTGGCCGTCTCGCCTCTCTGGGGCCCAGTCCTCATCGTATAAGGTAGTCGGCATCGCTTGCCCTTTGCAAGGCACTCACCAACTTGCCGGCTGGTCTGTGATATCACCAACGATCACGGCTCGGACAGGTCCTCTCAGCGTTTGGATATACAGCGTTGAAGAGCAAACAGATTCTGGCCTACTCCGGTCTCCGGCAGACCACCACTACGCATCCCGTTCGGCGTTTGCTCACTTGAAGCAAACCCTTGTCAGCCCGTCTTCCTCATCTGGAAAGAGGAGGATATACAGCACAGCAACTACACCGGTTCGAATACATTTAGTTCTCGGCTTTGACAGCCCCAGTTTACACCATGGGTTTAACGCGAGCACTCCCAATCGTGGCCGGCGCACTTGCGCTCATCGCTACCATCACGATCGTCGTCATCCACGTTGTGCTCGCCGCACACATCACCCAGGTCACCCCCGTAAGGACATCGTCCGTCCTGTCTTCGGTTTTGGAAAGCATTCTTTTGGCGGTCTTGGGATGGATGTTGTCAGCAAACTTGATTCCCAAGTTCCGGAACTCCTCGAAGCGCCTCATCAGCGCAATGTTCGGCGTCAGCGTCCTGACATGCACTCTGGCCACCGCGGCGTCGGTCGCCACCATGATCTGTCTCGGCAACGCAACGAGGGGCTTGTCGGATTCGATTCTAGGTGCGAAGCAAACGAGCTTCCTCATCGCCTCGTCCGTTGCGCTTGGTCTTTGCTTCGCGTGTCAGCTCATCTTCATTGTCATTCACTTTGTTTTGGCACGTCTGTCTGCCCGTGAGGAGGCAGACTCTTACAACACCGACGAGGAGTCGACAAGGAGGTCGCCTCACTTCCACACCAAGTCGGTCAAGTCGATTCCTTACACCCGCACCTCGCCCACGTACGAGAGCCGGAGTCGTTCCACCTCGATGGGTTCTCAGACCCCTCCCCAGTCGAGCAGCGGCCGCTCGGCGACTGAAACCCTGAGCTCCATCCGCTCTTCCCTGTCCAACGTTGTGCGCCCCATCTCTTCCAGGACGCGCCTGCTGCCGTTGCGGGAGAAGCGCAGGGCCGAGTCAATCGACTCGAACCACTATCGCTCGCGGTCGAGCAGCGTCAACGAGGACTCGTCCTTTGACTCCTGGGACACCTCCTCGGTTGACATGCAGAGCCGCATGACCGTTCTCGGCACATCGTCTCCCCCCGGCCGGTTCTTGGAGACGATCCCCGCCAGCCCTACCACAAGCCGCAGCCCCAGCCCCGGGACGCCGCTCGATCTGGAGCCTCCTCGCGCACGCCGCCGGAGTCGCAGCTACAGCCCCGTCGCCGACCTCCGCCGCCCCAACACCACCTTCACCATGCAGAACTGCGCGAGTGACGGAGAGCTTCAACGACCGGAGCCGGCGTTCACGATGCAAGGCTCCGCCAGTGAATCTCACATCCACCCTCTTTTCCGGTCTGACTCGCCAGACCCCCCGCCGATGGTGACACCCGGCACCATGGTGGTAGCCGCGCCCGATGCAGGCCGTGTCATCTCGGACAGGCACAGCGTGCGCCGGATGAGGAGCGGCAGTCTGCCTTCCGGGCCGAGCCCGCTCAGTCGCACGAGCAGCATCGACAACTTCTTCCCCAACGGGCCTCCCGTCAAGGAGGAGAAGGAGGAGCTCGAGTCGCCGCAGGAGAAGGAAGAGCTCGATGATCCCAACGAGAGACAGATGACTCCACCGATCCCGGAGTGGATACTCACCGCCGGTGCTCGGACGAGCCTGAACGGGTACCACAGCCGCAAGCTCCGGATCGAAGACGGGGACGTCAAGGAGGAACAATCATGATGATTATGACGGAGGGGAGGGGCAGCGGTACAGCAACAACACGCCCCCTCCCCACAGGAATATGAGGAGGGAAAAGAAAACAAAAAAGGGAAATACCCTGACCCGGCGTGGTCTTCATGAATGTCTAATTCCTAGTAGTACGTCCTTCGGCGACTTACGAAACGGAGTACAACACACACAAACTCGGGCGGTGATACCATATTTGAGGGCTGTATTTATTTTTTCTTTGTTCCAGCGTGGCGTTGTCCCGGGAGGTAGGTATGGAGGAAAAAAGGGAGAGAGGAAGTCAGTCTGGCGGTCGTGAAGCCAACACCGTCGAGCAGGTAGAATAGCTATAGTAGCTACAACAATCAAACGAGTCAAATGAATCTTCTGTTGATGGGTGCAGAGTGAAGTCGTTGTCCTCCACAACCAAACACACTATGACAAGGGATAGGCTGAGCATAGGTGTTGGCGCCGGCGCAGAGGCGGACTTGGACGGGCGCCTCGGAGGCTTCCGGGGCTCTCCAGATCTCGGAACATAGATGATCCCGATGCGCTAGTTGGGACGGATGTACCTTGCCGTTCGGTCCGGCTGGTGGGAGAGGGCACGGCCACGGACGGGTATTTTCTTACCTCAGCAAACACTTACTGCGTAGTCCGGTCCCAGCAGTCAAGGCGCTCCCACAAGCAGCTTGCTTGCCGAGGTAGGTAGGTACCTGGATCACAGAGGGTGGAGGCATGTAAGAAAATCAGAGATAGGTTTGCATCATGATATTTGACAAAAGTCGTGGTTTGCGCATCGATGGCGGTCAGCAAAGCTCCAGACTCTGCGCGGGTTCGCAGGCATGGTATCACTGTACGGCAGATTTGAAGACATATCCGGTTGCCAGCACCCCGCCCGTTTCTCGTGGCTGTCCGACAACTGTGTCTTTCATCCAATGGTTCCAGCGGCTTCCCTGGTTGTCCAGACAGGCCTCACCTGCAAAGACGTCCCCCCCGCCTCACCTTTGCTTGGCCTCTCTCACCTGCCTAAAATTCACCAGAGTGCTACTTGCACCGCCACCCTCACCACACACACATGGGGAAAAGTTTACCATGAGAGCCACCAGAGCCATGGCAGCGCTAGGCACCTGGGTAGGTAGGTAAAGTACCTTACTTTGTAGACGGCCAGTCAGCAATGCTTCTGCCTTCCGCGAATGTCTGGCAGCGTCACAGTGTTTTGTGACTGCTCGGCTGCAGTAGGGAGAGCGGAAACTTGAACCACCCAAACCTCACCTCAGCACCGCCCAAAGCACCAAACGACGCTGTTGTGACCTCAAAGCAAAGAAAGACTAGCAACACCTCAGCGCCAGCGCCAGCCAGCACCAGCACGGTACCTACCTGCTACCCACCTACGGTACCCTGCCCGCCATTGGATCGGTGGAGCTACCTCCCTCAGCCAACCAACCGCCGGACGCCTTCCCTTCCCAAGTCCCCTCCCCCCACTGAGCGGCAACACAACCAAAACTGACTTCAGGTCACCACTTACCTTCGTCATCTCCATTAATTCTGTACCTGAGTACCTTGCCTGCTCCTGCGCACAACAAAACCCTTCCAGCTTGAGTGACGGATTTCCCATCTCGATCGCCTCTGCTTTTCCCACGCGTTCCATTCCTGCGCATCTACAACTGCAACTGCCCGTCCCCATCGGCATCGTCCGCCTCTCATCTTTCCGCCACCCTCTGTCCTCCCCACCGTGATCGCAGCCTTTTGCTGCTTTGAAGCTCGTCAAGATGAAGGTCACATTCAAGGTACGCAGCTCCGCCCTCCGAGCCCGCGATCCCACGCCTCTTCGCATTGCGCTCTCTCCTCTCAGCCGACCCGCCCCGAGCTCCAGCTAATCGTTTTACTCTTCCGCAGGACTTGAAGCAACAAAAGTTTACGCTCGATGTCGAGCCCACCGACCTGGTGCGTTGTTCCCCCCACTTCCGCCTCCGATATTTCTCGTCTGCGGCTGCCTTGCGACCTCCCACCCGAAGCTAACAAGACGTACAGATCTCTGCTGTGAAGCAGAAGATTGCCGGCGAGAAGGGATGGGATCCCAAGGACCAGAAGCTTATCTACTCTGGTAGGTGCTCTCGCGGCGCAGGCACCCTGCGATAGCTCCGGCTGACTGGGTTTTAGGCAAGATCCTGAAGGACGACGACACCGTCGAGTCTTACAAGATTGAGGAGAAGGGCTTCGTCGTGTGCATGGTGAACAAGGTCTGTACCCCGTAGACGCTACCCGGCTTCGCGAATGCTGACAACCATATAGCCCAAGGCACCCAAGCCAGCCCCCGCCGAATCCTCTTCTGCTCCCGCCGTCCCCGCGACTCCGGCCCAGCCCGTCGCCGCTACCCCGGCTGCTCCTCCCGCGCCGGCCGCTCACGCTGCTGCGCCCGCGGCCGCTCCCTCCACGCCGACGCCCGCTGCTCGCTCTACCGGTGGTGGTGACGCCGCCAGCAATGACCCCTCGATGGCCATGGGTGCTCAGCGCCAGGAGGTGATTGCGAACATGGAGGCCATGGGCTTCGAGCGTAGTCAGATCGACGCTGCCATGCGTGCCGCCTTTTACAACCCCGACCGCGCCGTCGAGTACCTGCTCAACGTAAGAACGGTTGGCTCGTATGTCGTCTTGATCAGAAACTGACTTTGACAGGGTATCCCCGAAGGCGTCCAACAAGAGCAGGCCCAGCGCCAGGCTGCTGCCGCTGCTCCGGCCGAACAACCCGCCGCCGCCGCCGCGGGCGGTGAGGAGGGCGTCAACCTCTTCGACCTCGCCGCTCAGCGTGGTGGCAGCGGTGGTGGTGCTGCCCGCGGCGCTGGTGGCAACCAACAGGCTGCCGCTGCCGCTGCGGCCGCCGCCGCTGCTCAGGGTGGCTTCGGCAATCTCGACTTCCTGAGAAACAACGCTCAGTTCCAGCAGCTGCGCCAGGTCGTCCAGCAACAGCCTCAGATGCTGGAGCCTATCCTCCAGCAGCTCGGTGCCGGCAACCCCCAGCTCGCGCAGCTGATCGCCAACAACCCCGACCAGTTCTTGCAGCTTTTGGGCGAGGAGGTTGACGATGACGTGCCTCTTCCCCCTGGCGCGCAGGCCATCGCCGTCACCGAAGAGGAGCGCGATGCCATTGAGCGGGTGCGTCACCTGTACATCTGGAGTCGCGTAGTGATGCTGACAGATCCTAGTTATGCCGTCTCGGCTTCGACCGCGACGCTGCCATTCAGGCCTACTTCGCGTGCGATAAGAACGAGGAGCTCGCGGCAAACTTTTTGTTTGACCAGCCCGACGACGATGACCCGCCCCAGAACTAAGCCACCTTTGAACGACTGCATGACAAACCCAATCTACGACAGACACGCACAGGAATTACCGGACGGTGTTGGCTTGGTAACAAAGACTTAGGAGACTTGAGCATACCTTGGTCGGGACGACGAAGGTCCCAACCGTCAGGGGCAACATGGACGCTCATCGTTCGCAGTGGAGGTAGAGGGTTCTTTTTCCCGGTAGGCCGGCACGGAGGCGGCCAGACGACGATCGGTATGCGGAGGACGAGCTGAAGCATACGAGGATCGCAAAATATTCACGGTTGCAAATGCACTTGCTTCATCTGTTAACCAGGATTGCTCCTGTTCTGGCTTGGAAGAGAGCGTGGCGTCGGTCCCAGGTAGCCAGGCCAGGTAGTACCAGGTAATTCAACTTTTTCAGTGCCACTGTGCCTTGTCCTATTTGTCTCGTGGTGATGTGCAAGTGTCTGGGCAGAGGTACGTCCCTGTGAGGCCAATTTGAAGGTTTGGCCTCACCTTTTGGCCTCAGTACGTGCTTTGCCCTTAACTGCCTGAAGTAAAGCCATTCCCCACGGGTATAAAACCCGACTCTTCCCCGACGCTGTTCGAAACCTCTTCTTCTTCTTCTTCTGTATACTTACCTGCTTGAACGGCCCGGAGATCAAGAGAACCGGGCCGTGATGCTGGGGGACCTGCATTGCACACCGCGGCTGTGCCCCTCATCGTATGGTACTCCGCTGCGAGGCCGTACTGGGCTTATTTTTGCTTTCCTTTGTGTCATACACTCTTTTTCATTGTGAGTTTTCGTCGCTGCGGGCGGCGACACGAAGAAGAAGACTGAAGACTGAAGACATGGTATGGGTCAGATGTGGTGGGATGGTAGTCGCTGTGGAAGCTTCAGATGAGTGGGATGGGAGTAGTCATTGCTTGCTTCGTACGTGTCATGGGATGGTAGGAAGGTGGTTAACTTTGAAAAGTGATTGTATCTCTCTTTTTCTTCGTCCCGTTGTTCTAAACGAGGGCGCAAGCTACTGCAAATAGAATAGAAAAGCCAGGAAAAACCAAACGCCGTTTGATGCAAAGTGAAGCCTCCCCCCTAATTCAGGAAGCTTCGCGTCCTGGAGCCGAGTGCTAAGGGTATCTGTCTTGTGGTAGTAGTAGTAGTAGTAGTGAGAAGTAGTAGCCCGCCCGCCCGTGTCCATCCCTTTCTTCGCCGCCCATTTTATCTGATGATTTCTCCGCGCATGTTGTATTCCACAGCCTTCTTCTTCGCCTTCCCCGCGCCCCTCTTCTTGCGCGCCCCCGCGTCGGGGTCCATGTTGGTCTCGTCGATGGTGATCATGCCGTCTGCGTCGACGGTGATCTGCGGTCCCGAGTTGGCCCCGCCGCCGGACTGCTGACCCCGCGATTTGCCCTTGCCGCCGGACGACGACGCCTGCGCGCCGCCGGGGCGGTCGCTGGGGTCCTCGAGTGCGGCCTTCTTGCGTGCCATGTCCGCTTCCTTCTGGGCCTTGGCCTTGGCCTGCTCGGCGTCGAACTCGACCTGCTGCAGGCGGTGCGCGGCCATGATGTCCTCGACGGGCTCGTACTCGGCCTTGGTCCAGGTCTTGTACTCCTCGAGGTCGATCTGGAGCTCCTTCTTGCCGACGAGGATGGCGTCGATGCGGGCGGGGGCGTGGCGCTCCTCGCGGTTGAACTTCATCTTGACGTGGCGGCGGTTCTTGCCGGGGAACATGCCGCTGATCATCTGGAAGTCGGTGCCGAACATGCGCAGGCCGCGGTAGAAGAGCTCCGTCTCGTCCTCGGTCCAGACGTTGGGGCCTTTGAGCTTGGAGCCGGTGCGGTAGCTGTTCTGCGTCGTGAGGGTGGTGAAGTCGTTCTCCTCTATCTCGAGCATGTCCTCGGCGTTGGCGTCGGCGATGGCGTGGCGGTCGAGGGCGAGGGAGTTTTGGTCCACGACGATCTGGCCGTCGATGATTTGGAACTGCGGTCCGGTCTGGCCCATGCTGGCCGAGGCGGCGGGTTGCGGTTTTGAGGCAGGTGCGGCGGGGGCAGGGGTGCCGTTGGCGCTGCGCGGTCCCGGGGTGCCGCTCTCGGAGGGGTCTTCGGTGCCGTTGCGCCTGCTCTTGAGCCGTTCCCTGGCCTTTGCCTGTTTCTCGCGGTGTCGCTCGAGGAGCTCGTCGTGCCGGCTGAACTTCTTGCCGATGCGCAGGTCTCGTGTGAGGTCGCCCATCGTGAGAACGCTCAGGTCGGCCTCCTGGTTCTCGGCATCCTCTGGTGTTATAGAGCGGGCTCGTCGGGGACGTTTTGGCTTGGGTTCCGCTCCTGCGCTGTCTTCCCCTCCATCGGTTGTTGCCGCCGCCGCCGCTGCTGCTGCACCATCCTCCGCCGTCTTCTTTTTCCTCGGGCGGGCCGGTCGCTTTGGGGCCTCGCTACCGTCTGCGGCTGTTGCGTCGTCCTTCTTTTTCCTCTGTCGCTTCGGTTTTGTGGCTGCTGCGCTCTCGCTGGCCTCTGCGGTCTCGTCGTCGTCTGCTTGGGGGGCTCGTTTCCTCGGTCGCTTGGCGGGGGCTTTTGACGGTTCGCTCGCAGGAGTGGCGGCAGGCGTTTCGACGGAAGGGACGACGTCGGTGGCAGAGGGGAGGGTGGCTGGAGGGGTTTGGAGTTGGGCGGGCGTTGACGTCTCGGCGGCTGGAGGAGGGGCATCTGCGGCGACAGTGGCCGACGTCTGTGTCGAAGCAGTCTCGCTGGTGGAGGTCTCGCCCGATGGTGTCGCATTCTCTGTTGTCGCTTCGCTCTGTGCTGTAGGTTTTGACGCAGTCGCAGGCTCGCTGATGGGCTTCTGTGTTTGCGGCGTGGCCGTCTGTATCGCGTCCGAATTCGTCGATGGCGGGGTATCAGTGACCTGAACCCTGCCGGATTCTTTCGTCCCTGCGGCATCGTCGACATTTTGCGCCGACTGACCGGCAGCCGGGATGGGGGCCTCTGACTGCGTCGCCGGTCCCGTGGCAGTCGTCGACGGGGCCCTTGATGGCTGGGAGGAGGCAGCACCAGGCGCTCGAGGACGGGCCATGGGCATTTTTGGCTTGAAAGCCATGCCTCCCTTCTTTTTGAACATGGAGCTCATGATGACGGTTCTGTTGAGGGTCGTCTAATTATCGATGTGGAAATAGCCTCATGGCCGGGTCTTTGGTGTGTGGTTGCGGACTGCAGCGAGTTGTTTCGTCGGAGATTTGGCTTGCGCAAGACTTTGATGAGCCGCGGGAGGGACAGGACTGACTGACTGTGGGTGGGATAAGAAAAAAAAAAGGTAGATACGGGAGGGAAAAAGACGACCGACGATTAACCGGCTCCTGCGGGGCGCTTGATAACGAGGCCCCATCTGGTTAGCGTAAAGCTAGTCCAGTTTGAGAAGTGGACCGGGCTGGCTTGATCTCAGCAGGAGAAGAGACGTGAAGCGTCGGCAACCTCGAATTTTCACTCCTTGCCCAAGCATTGCCTCCCACCCCCCATCCTCTGCGCGAATTCGACAAGCCACGACCATCTCGACACCGCGCGTGGCCCGGATCAACGCGTAATCATCATCTGGCTTCATCATCCAGTCCCCTTCATCGCTTTCGCCGACCCGGTTGCTCGCGCTGTCTCAGCCTCTCTCTCTGCCTTTCTCATGCCTGTAGCGACTTCAGCCCCGACTGCCTCTCCGCGTCCGTCCACCTTATCCAAGATGGAGGACAGGAAGAGACCTCCCATCAGCACCGCTGAGGATCTCGCTCCTCCCAGCAAGCGACACCAAACCGTCAATGGAAGCAAGTCCAAAGGTGACAGCGGCGATACCGCCGAGGAGCATTGGATCGAGGTAAGTGTCACGAGACACGGTTTCCCAACACATCAAGTTTTCTCAACAATCAATGGACCCCTACGCGACCCCCTTCTGCCGTCAATGGCTGCGCGACATCACGATCATCGACAGCCCCTAGCCACGCCCAACACTGGCGGATCGCGGTCGACTGGTCTGGAATGGCCTTTCGGTCGGCGGCCGAGGGCGACGAGGCTGGCTGAAGACGATTCCGTCTCCCTGTCCTCCGCACCACGCATCCGATTCCCCTCCCACACCATCTGCCTCTGGAGACGATCGCATGACGCGAAATACATGGAAAGGGCCCGAAGCTGATGAAGTGACTTCAGAATTACCAAAAGGGCGCCATATACAGGCAGCTGCAGGAAACAAAGAGGGAAAAAGCCGATTTCGAGTCACGCGTCGAGCAGTTGCAGAAGAACCTCAACCATCGGGAGGATCACATCCGCATCATCGAAGCATGGTGGAAGCAGGTCGGTTTTCGATTGAATCCCTTGTGACTCGTGTGGCTGGGGCTGACTGTCGCAGGTATTGGAGGAGATGGAACAGCTCGTGGATCCTGCGCTACCACCACCGTCAGGCCCAACCAGTAGGTTTGCTCGTGATCGGATCGACGCGGACTGCTGCTGACAATTCCAGGCCCCCCATACATTACTAGCACGCATTTTAAGGATAACGAAGAATTCCAACGGCACCTGGGCGACACCACCGCGGACATAAGGAAGCGAGCCGAAGCAGTCATTAACCGGATCGCAAGCGCCAGAGGTGAAATAACGCCAAACATCGCCGACTTGGAAACTAGAGTGAATAGCCTTCTCGCCCAGCAGAAGGACTACCTGGTGAAGCTCGACCGAGCGAACCAGGAAAATGAACAACTATCAGAGGATCTCAACAAGGCCAGCCTGAGATTCTTTAAGGCGGAAAAGCGCATGGACCGACTTAAGAGCGCCCAAGTACAAAAGCTCGAGCAGCAGTTCATTGCTAGTGCCAAGCCGACGGCCGCTGGAGGAGAGAACGGCAGCGACAACGCCGAAGCGAATGGTAATGCCGCCGAGGCCTTGATCAAATTTGAGGAGGCATCGGCGGTCGTCGCAAAGCAAAAGGAGCAGCTTGAGGCTGCGCAGGCCGATATCAAGACACTACAGGAGGAGAACTCGGCGCTCAAGGCGCGACGCGAGGGGCTCACCGATGAAGACTTCATTAGGACCGATGTCTTCAAGCAGTTCAAGAGCCAGAATGAGGACCTGATCAAGAGAGTTAACCACTTGGAAGCGACGAACAAGCAGCTCAAGGAGGAGGCTGAGAAGCTGCAGGCGGAGCGAACGGCTTTCCGAACCAAGCTGCATGACGAGGCGCAGGGGATGGTTATTGAACTGGAGCGGCAGGTTGAGGAGCGCGATGCGGATCTGACCCGAATTCGAGCCGCCCGAGACGAGTGGTACGCCAAGGCGAACATGCTGGAGACGCGAGAAAGGGAGGAGAAGCAGGCGCACCAGCACCTCAAGGAACTCACCGGGTCCCAACAAGATCGAATCACATCGATGGAGCTGGAGTTGCAGCGATTGAAGCCCGAAGACCAGCAGATGGCGGACCCAGACCCCGAACTGGATACCCTGCCCGCCGAAGAACTGCTGGCCAAGTATAAGAAGCTGCAGCAAGATTTCGAGTCTATCAACAAGGAGTTGCCGGCACTGCAGCAAGCGTACAAGCGATCCATGACCCTGGCACAGAAGAAGGTCATGGACTTTACCGCCCTCGAAGAGCGGGTCGCAGCAGCGCTCGCTGAGAAGCAAAAGGCCGACCAGAAGTACTTTGCAGTAAAGAAGGACGCCGACATGAGGGATAGAGAACTCGGTGTGCTCAGGAGCCAGCATCGCAAGAGCTCCGAAATCGTGTCGCAGCTAAAGGAAGTTGAGGCGCAGCACAGAGTTCTCATTAGCAACCTTGAAAAGCAGCTCTCCGACCTGAAGCAGGCGAACGCGGCCATGGCGGCGGAACACAAGAAGATGGAGGCAACCAGCTCCGACGCTGCGCGTCGCGCTGATTCGTATAAGAACCAAATCAACGAACTGTCGGGCCTCGTCAAGTCCCGCGATGCGGCCGTTGCTGCCGCAAGAGAACGAACGACGACTCAAGAAGCGGAGGTGGAGCGCCTCAAGGTGCGCGCAGACATGGTGCAGAAGGACAAGGACGAGTGGAAACGCAAGGCGTTGAGCAACTCGTCGGAGGAAGAGGAAATGCTCAGAGTAAGCTGCCCCCCTGTTCCTGCCCAAGAATGCAAGTATCTGACAGATGACAGACCTTTGCACTATGTACTGTCTGCCGCAACAACTTCAAGGACACGGCCCTGAAGACTTGCGGTCACCTGTTCTGCCACCAGTGCGTGGATGACCGGATCAGCAACCGCATGCGAAAGTGCCCCAACTGTTCGCGGGCATTCGATCGGCTGGATGTTATGAGTGTCCACCACTAGCCCTTGGCAGTTCCGCTTCGCTTCGACGTCCGACGCATTTAATTTGAGAGCCCTGGGGCTTTCGACGTGCGGGCTGATGTTTCGACTACTTCGAACATGTTTGTGTGCCATATGGAGTTTGTTTCGCAGAGCAAGGGGTTTCATGGCATGATACCTTGGGGTTGGCCCAGAGGATGTTTGACTTGGACACGATGGATCGCTGTACTTTTACGTGTATGGAAGACGGCCTGGACTGAGTATGTACATACTTTCACCCCGTTTGAGGGTTTTCACAAGAGCAGGTGGCCGGCGAGAGGAGGACTGATGTACGAAAGCTGGGGTGTACAGGATAGATCTAGAATATCCTACCACTGACCCATCCATACCAAGTATTTCTATGGAATTGTCTTCTCCGTGACGAACATCTACCTTCTGCTGGTTGAGCCAAAGCCGGTGCTCTCGTGTCGCGCAGAAGAGGTCGAAGACGAGGACGATCTGGTAGAGGATCTGGAAGGGCCAGCTCCCCACTGGTTCTCGTCGTAGCCCCAGCCGCGCTGTTCATTTCTGGCGGCGTTCCGTCCCTGGTAGTACCCCGCTCCGTAACCAGCAGCGCCGCCCGCTGCTGTCCCGGTCCAGAAACCAGGCCGCCATCCTTGCTGCGAATTGCTGCCGGAGGGCTTCGTCCCTGGGTACGGCGGTGGAGGATCGTTGTTATCCGGGCCGAATCCGGGATTCCAACCACCACCGCCGCCGCCTCCTCCACCTCCTCCACCGCCCCCGCGGCGCCGGCCACCGGCCCTCCGATTCTGCTCACCCGCCACACACGCCGAGTACACGATCCAGCCCAGGACAGCGAAGAAGAGAATACCAAACAGGACCGCGCTCATGTCGAAGTCCTCGTTCGCGCCGCCGCCGCCGCGGCCCAGGTCGGGATACCTGCGCTCGCCCTTGTCGGTGAGGGCGAGGCGGTACTCGACGCCGCAGCTGCCCTTGAGGACGTACGGGTCGTCTTTGGAGCTGTAGCCCTCGCAGATGACGTCCGTGGAGCCGAGCTTGAGCTCCTCGGGCAGCTGGGCGACACAGGACCACTGGATGTCCTCGGAGCTGTAGCCGGCGCCCTGGTTGGTGCAGCGCATGACGTCGATGGCGAAGAGGTCGCAGAGGGGCTTTGCGGAGAGGCATTTGAGCTGCGGGGCGGCGGGCGCGCGGCGGTGGGTTGTGAGGGCGCCGTTGCCGCGGAGGGTGAGGGATTGCACGTCCGAGAGGAGGATTGCGTTTTTTGGTTTGCTGGCTGCTGCGGCGAGGGGCAGCAGCAGCGAGAGGGTGAGTGAGAGGTGCATCTTTTTTTCTTGTCGGCTTTGGGGGCCGGAGTGTCGATCGTGTCCGTTGGTTGCGACGCTGGGGTCGCTTTTTCTCGGGGTTTGGGTGTGTCCCGTGTGGCGGGGGTTGCCTGAGGAAGTTGGTGATATGTCAGAGCATGAAGGTGAGAGGGATTCAAGCTGGTTTTCCCTTTCTCAGGCTGTGTGGTGTTTTGGTATACGTCGACCGAATTATAGAGGAGTATGTGTCCAGTGAGGCAGAGTGAAGGGTAAGGTTAAGGACAGATATGATGTTGGGAGCAGGCTCCTCGCCCGGTGTAATTGGGGTGCTGTGAGGAGGCGACGGTGACGAGGTCGCGATGGGATTGGTCCCGTGGCGTCGGTGAAGAAGTGGCGTAGGTGTGGCGGGCGAGTAGCAGTGCGCCACATGTACGCAGTGGAGTGTGATTGGAGTCATTTTCGCTGTGGCGGTGCATTTATCGTATGTAATATTTGTTCCTTTTGTGCATGTTGAAGAATGCCGTCTTCTCTTCGAATGCAGTGAGGGAACAGCACAGATTTAACATGAATTCTGTAGGTAGCGAAACTCAGGGAGATACAGAGGCTGCGAGATGCATGCAAACTATCGCATCAGCATACGCAACATGCGATATTCAACGCCAAAAAAGCCAAGCTTCGTCCTTTGGACGTGAACATGGTCACTGCTGTGCTTCACTTTGCACATAGTAGGCCCAGCAGATCGCCAAGACGGGTCCCCTTTCTTTTCCATGCTGACGGGCCCCCCTTTCGCCGATCTCACCTAGACAGCCGTAAGGCAATCTGCCTGTTGTCATCTTTTTAGCGGGGTGTTGCAGCGCGGGAACGATTTTTGCTCTTCTTAAATCTTCGGAGAACAACGATTCCCCGAGCTGTGGTCATCAAGCCTCTTCCTTGGCAGTTTGTCCCTCGACGTCCAGGGTAGGCATGTCGGGGCCGATAGGTGCACCTGAGATGCTGACAGCGCTAGCCCGCCCATCGAGCCCTTCTCACGGGAATGGCGCGCGGTCTCCCATCCCTACGGACGTGGAATTCTCTGGGAATCCCGTGTCTTGGGGTCTGCTCCGGTTTTTTTTCTGTAGACTGACGATCACTGTTCTGCTCGCTTTCGCTATCGTTTGTCTCGGAATGCCTGCCGGTAAGGTTCCCACTTTTGCGGTTTTCTCGTTCACCTTTCTTTTGCTCTTGGCTTCAGGAACGCTGGGAGCATCTCTGTCCAGCGGAACTCCACGAGGGACCCGGTGCTGGACATGTGAATCGTGAGTGCAAAATTTTCGTTGCGGAGATCAGATAATGCAGCTCAGGCTATTCTTCTGCCTGGCTTGTGTAGTGCGTGGGTTCCGTTCCTCTGCCGCGCCGCTCAACGTCTTTCGAGGGCCGTGCTGTACGTGAGCGCGCCTGTCGAGTCAGCACTGCGCAGGACGAGGGACCTTGGTTGGCTTGGTCCAGGGCTTTTGGTATTGGCGTCCGGAGAGTTTGTCCGAAGCTGACTTGGGTTTTCGGACGACGGCTGGGAACTCCGCGAGTCGGTACCGAGACGGCGGTGGAGTGCCGCAGCTGCTGTTTGGGGCTGAATATGTCACGGGCCAGCAAGAAGACTGAGTTTGTTGTCGGCAACTCGAAGAAGAGGATAAAAATGGTAGCTGCGATGGAGAAGATGACACTTCTGAAAGAGAAACAAGACAGAGGCGACGCATGGGATGATGGACGGCATCGAGGTGAACGACGCAGAAACAGGCAATGGCAGAGACAGGACACTGGCAGTATCAACAACCGTAGCGTCTCCATACCAGGAGCTATCCAGTGTTAGTTCACAACCTTGTTGGGTAGTCGGCATTTGGATCGCAAAGTTCAGCAATCCCAAGGGTTCCTCCAGCTGGACCTCACAAGGTCATGCAGCAATTTATATACCAGGAGCAACTGGGCTTATGCCTGGACGTCGACGAACGTACTGACCAACTGCTAATCCGGCAGTTGAAAAGTCAAAAATAACACACAGTCCCAACCATGTACATCAAGACCTTGAAGCACATGCGGGAACAGCTTGCACGCAGGGCGAAGCTTAGGGAAATCTACGCACCCTTCGCCAACCTTCAAAAGGGATCCGAGGAGTACGAGAGACTGGCCAACTCGGGCAGGGTATGGGAAGACTATTTTCAGCCCAGCGACAGCCGCCGACTGGGATACGTAGACCTGCAGCAGGAGTTCAACGGTTTGCTAGAGAGGATCGATGACTTGAGAGGCAGGCTGCCGGCCCTGGAGCTCGCCAGGAAGCTGGTCCCTCGCTATGCGCAGCAGTCCGTCATGATCGAGCATAATCCGTTACAGGTCGTCGATGCGGTTCGCATCTTTGAGCAGTTGAAGTTTGGGCAGAGGTTCGGGCCCGTGGGGATGCTCTCGATGGCGTCAACCAAGCTTCCCGATCTCGCAGAGCCGGACGAGTGTTCCGCGACGGCCGAGCTGCGGAACCACATCGTCGCCTCGCAGTGGATCGCCGACAACGCGACCGCGAAGCATCACACTGCAGGCATCACGGAAACCGAGATGCGGGACCTCGCGGCGCTGTCGATCAAGGGCACCGCCTCCGAGGCCACCGCGTACGGCATGGCATGGGGCGGGCCGGTGCCGCTGGGGGGATACCGGACGCTGCCGGTCGCGGTGCGGAGCAGCCCGCTCGCCGTGTTCCCGTACCCGCAGGAGGTGCCGGCGTGCGTCCGGCGGTTCTTTGCGTGGCGGGACGCGCAGCATGCGGCAGGACTGCTTCACCCGCTTGTACTGGCGTGCCAGATGACGGCGTACTTTGTGAGTGTCCACCCGCTCCCCGACGGGAATGGGCGCGTCAGACGCATGGTCATGCAGGATTACATGGCGCGGCAGGGCTACCTGCCCGCGATCCTCCGGCCCGAGGGCGAGCTGGAGAGGGAGGAGTATATCCGGATGATACGCGGCGCTTGCGAGGGGAGGCCGCGGGAGTTTTTGGCGGCGGTGGTTGAGGCTCAACTTGCGCTCATTGAGGGTCATCTGAAGAGGAAGAGCGGTGACGGCGACGGCGACGCTTGAGGCTGATGGTGGTGGTGGTAGTAGAGTAGGATGGCAGCAGAGATAGACTAGATAGGGCAGGAAGGGGTCACGAAGCTATTCCAGCTAGCTTCGGCCTGTGATTGTCCACCTGCTCTTGCAACGGACAATCTCGATCCTATCTGTCGCCACATTCTTAGTTGATGTGAGTAATACCTCATCACCACCATGCTGTGCCGCCCCCCGTGAATCACCACTGTTTGATGACAGAACAAATGTTTCCGACATGTCAGCAGTTGTCTCGGTGACTCGTTGCCGTCGTTATTAGCGCTGCCGGTTTGCCTGCGCCGTTGCTTACATCGTACATTCGTACATTCCTTTGCGCCCAGCTTCGCATTGGAATGCGAGCACACAAGCGATTGGACAACCATGGTTCCTGTTTTTTCTTACTTACTAAACTGACGGCGGATCCAATCGCCAAGAGTTCGATATGGAGTGACTCTCTCTCGTGGCGATCGGTAGCGCGTGGGAACTTGTCCCAAGTTAGCAAGCACTTCGGTGCTAGCACATGCTACATTTCCGGTTAGATTGTTGCATCGCTTAGATGGGCGGACGCCACGCCGGGATTGACAGGGAAGGCCTCAACCCCTGTCCCGCTTCTGGAAGACTTTGTACGTAGCTAGGTACCTTAGGCTTATCCGAACTCTTTTGATTTGGTTCACCGCGTGTCGCCGTAATCTATCCGTTGGTGGCACAGGCAGGTGTCACCGACAGGTCTGACTCTTTTTGGAACTTTTAGACTTGTTGGTGCCGGTGCCAAACCTGCAAGCCTCCTTCTCTTCGCGCACCCGCATCGTCGGGCCCGAGAGCAACGTTATCGCCGGCGCACGATTGTTGTACTTGTGCAGGGAAACGGGCATCCTACTAGGGACCTTGTTACCGGGGGATTTTGAGTCCAGGGGGGTTTCTTCTATTTGTGTTCCCTTGTTTCCAAGTTGCATCTTTTGACAGTGTCAACGTAAGAAGAATGAGCGAGTGAGACCTGCTTGCGCATCTCAGATTAAAAAAAAAAAAAAAAAAAAAAAAAAACCCACCGGTTGTCGCAGATGTTCTGGAAGCGAAATCTTTCGGGCCAGCTCCGGGGAGAGCAGGAAATGAAGACGACCGGATTTCGGGGCAGTCGAGAAGCCCGAGGGAGGGGCAGGAATAATAAAGAAGCAGTGCTTCAGCCTGGCAGAGGCGTGGAGGAGAGGAGCCCGCCCCAGCTGCGGTGCTGCGAGGTGGGTAAGCGAGTGCGGCTAGTTTGGCTGACTCGACTAGGGTGGCGGGAAGGGGGTACCGAGGGCGGCGAGACGGGACGGGCTTAGTGGCTTTTTGCTTGTTTCTGGAAGCAAAAATGGAGGATGATGATATGATGGCGGGGGAACTTTTTTCTTGTGTCACTCTTGTTGTTTTGCGAGTGATGTTATTGGGCGCCTTCTTTTTGTCATGACCGAATACGGATACTTTTGAGAGATGGAGATAAACTGGATGGCAAGGACAGTCCGAGGGAGCGAAGCGGACTTTGTGTGGTTGATCCTGGATGTTCACTGTCCAAGACCCAAGTCTCTGGGCGCCTACGCTTGGGACCTCGGATCGAGTGAGGGAGAGCATGTTCGGAGCTTGAATCCGTCTGTTCTTCAACGAACCAAAAGACAAAAAACCCACGGGCGGAGGAATAGGAGGGCCAGAACCAGCCTTTTTTCGTCGCATGTGTGGCCACACACCCACACGCTCCCCAATGGGCAATTGTCAATTGTCACAAGCAGTTGTTCTACCAGCTAGGCCCCTGGAAGACAAGCGAGATGGCGGCAATTCAAACAATGGACATCGGCTGAAGACAATGCTCAATTACAGGAACTGCTCTTGTTGATACACAACGTACGAAGAGGTACAGATAATACCGAATGGTTTCCCCAGATCGACTAGCTGGACGGAAACCAGACAGACAAGCAATGGGCAACGTGGCTAATGTGCCCGTTTGAATCCCGGGCCCCGGTCCTCGCACTTCTCGCAACCCCGGACGTGGAGAATGCAGCAAAGTACGGATACTAAGCAAGTACGCATAGCTTGTCCTGTAGAGGCTAACGGATGCGCCTCACATCACATACTGCGGATCGCTTCCCCATCTATCTCACCGGGCAGGCAGCCAGAACTCCGCCTTACGGTCTGCCGTAGTACGTGTGACTGCTCTTTGAGTATCTTCAAAGTCTGACTCAACCAGCGGCGCGGGTCATCAGATTGGAAATGTAGTGTATCTATCCGCCTGAGAAAGTGCGAGGTGATTTACTGCGTGGGCAAGACTACGGATCGGCTGCATTCCGCCGCCTTCTTTCTCCGTGCTGCTGGCTTCCTACTCGTCGACCCCGGGCCTTGGAGGGTGAGTGTCCCTCGCTGCCCCGACCCGAGGAGGGTCACGGTGGTCCACCCCAGTCCAACACTACCACCTAAGGTAGGTAAAAGGTACCTTATCCTGCGAGGTGAAGACTCGAAAGTCGGCCCAGTCCAGCTCCGTCCACCGGCAGGGTATATCTCAAAAGTCCCACCCCAGTCGGAAAGTACATACTATCCGTACCACTAATCCCTATCCTGGCCTGGCCTGCACCCCAGGTGGAAACGCCTCAGCTTTCCCTCTTGTTTTTATTCATGATTGAAGAAGAAGGCACACGCCCTACCTTGCCGGTAGCGAACATCGTCTCTCTCTTCTCTCATTCTCGGCCGTCCTGCTGATTGGATTTGATTTGGTTTGCCTGCTGCGGTTCCTTCTTTGATCCCCAACGACGATCCCGATCGCTGCAAATCTTTTCTTGGCTTTCGCCATCCGCGGCCGCGCCCTCTTCCACTCCCACCACTCTTACTGCCACTTTTTCTTCCTTTTCTTTTTTCCCGACTTGGTCTGGGGTTTCGCAGCATATCTGCGAGCAATAATTCAACCTTTCGGCGCCGTCGCCAAGCCAACAACACCACCAACCGCATGCGATAAGCGCCGTCCCGTCCCACTCACTCGGAGCTCGAGCTCGGCCTGCCCTTACTTACATAACTCGCGACGACGACATCACCACTTTCGGCCCGCAACACGCCTGCGCCTCCCAAGCTGCTTCAGACGAAACAACCGCACAGCTTGCGCGCGGCGCACTCTCGCGCAACGAGCGCGCTCTTATAATCCCCCCCCAACGGTAGCTCTCCTCGGCTCTGCTAGGAGCTCCCCACACCCACCACAATGGCCCCCGAAAACGAAAAGTCCGTCAGCGAAAAGCCGGCGGTCGAAAAGGCCCCCAGCAACGGCGGCCACTCCTCCGACAGAGCCTCCTCCAACGGCGAGTCGACAGAGGTGGATGCGCCTGGCCAGCCCAAGACCAAGACCGTCGCCCTCGAGAAGGCCGATTCCAAGGTCGTTGCGCCCAAAGAACCGAACGATGACCCCTACAAGCACCTCCCCGAGCACGAGGCCTCGATCCTCAAGCGCCAGGTCACCACGCCCGAGATCAAGGCCGGCATGCTCACCCTGTACCGCTACTCTTCAACGAACGATCTCCTCATCCTCGCCGTTTCGTCCTTCATGTCCATCGCCGTGGGCGCCGCCCTGCCGCTCATGACCGTCATCTTCGGAAACCTGCAGGGCACCTTCCAGAACTACTTTAACGAATTTCCGCCCACCGACGACGCCAAGAGCACATTCAAGAGCGAGATGGCCCATTTGGTTCTGTACTTTGTCTACCTCGCCATTGGTGTGTTCGTGGCGCAGTATGTCACCACCGTCGGCTTCATTTGTAAGTGAACCCCTGCCGGGAGGATGCAAGCTTGTATCTAACACGCCGAATCAGACACGGGAGAGCACATTAGCGCAAAGATTCGCGAGCATTATCTCGAGAGCTGCATGCGTCAAAACATTGGTTTCTTCGATAAGCTGGGCGCTGGAGAGGTCACCACTCGAATTACCGCCGACACGAACCTGATCCAGGATGGTATTTCCGAAAAGGTTGGCCTGACCTTGGCCGCAATTGCGACCTTCATCTCGGCCTTTGTCATTGGTTTCATCCACTACTGGAAGCTCACGCTCATTCTGCTGTCCACTGTTGTGGCGCTGCTTCTGAGCATGGGAGGTGCTTCATCTTTTATTGTCAAGTACAGCAAGCAGTCGATCGAGTCCTACGCCCACGGAGGCAGTCTTGCCGACGAGGTCATCAGCTCCATTCGCAACGCCGTGGCCTTTGGCACCCAGGACCGCCTGGCGAAGCAGTACGACGAGCATCTCACCAAGGCCGAGTTTTACGGCTACAAGGTCAAGGCCACGATCGGCGTCATGGTTGCTCTCATGATGACCATTCTGTACCTCAACTACGGTCTGGCTTTCTGGCAGGGAAGCAAGTTTCTCATCGACGACGGCATCAAGCTGTCTAACATCCTGATTATCATGATGTCCATTATGGTCGGTGCCTTCAACCTCGGAAACGTCGCCCCCAACGTTCAGGCCTTCACCACCGCCATCGCTGCGGCTGCCAAGATCTACAACACCATCGACCGTGTTTCTCCCCTGGACCCGTCCAGTGATGCCGGCGAGAAGATTGAGAAGCTTGAGGGTACGATCCGCCTCGAGAACATCAAGCACATCTACCCGTCCCGCCCTGAGGTCACTGTCATGGAGGATGTCACCCTCACCATTCCCGCTGGAAAGACCACGGCTCTTGTTGGTGCATCTGGTTCTGGAAAGAGTACAATCGTCGGTCTCGTCGAGCGCTTCTACGACCCCGTCCGCGGAAAGGTGTTCCTCGACGGCCACGATATCAGCACCCTGAACCTGCGCTGGCTGCGTCAGCAGATGGCCCTCGTCAGCCAGGAGCCCACTCTCTTCGGAACCACCATTTACCAGAACATCAGGTACGGACTGATCGGCACCGAGCACGAGAACGCCGGCGAGGCGGAGCAACGCCAGTTGATCGAGAACGCCGCCAAGATGGCCAATGCCCACGACTTCATCACAGGTCTTCCCGAGGGTTACGAGACTAACGTCGGTGAGCGCGGTTTCCTGCTTTCTGGTGGCCAGAAGCAGCGTATCGCCATCGCCAGAGCCGTCGTGTCTGACCCCAAGAGTGAGTTTCCCTGGATTCATGACAAAGAATTCTACTAACTTTCCCAGTTCTCCTTCTCGATGAGGCTACCTCCGCTCTTGACACCAAGTCTGAGGGTGTGGTCCAGGCAGCTCTCGAGGTCGCCTCCGAGGGCCGCACCACCATAACGATTGCCCACCGTCTGTCAACTATCAAGGATGCTCACAACATTGTCGTCATGTCCAACGGAAGAATCGTCGAGCAGGGAACGCACGACGAGCTACTCGAGAAGTCGGGAGCCTACTACAACCTCGTCAGCGCCCAGAACATTGCCCGCGTCAACGAGATGGATGCCGAGGAGGAAGCCGCCATTGACGCCGACGACGACGAGATCATCCGCAAGAAGTCCCGCGTTTCCGAGAAGGGCGATTTAGTTCCCGACCCCGAGGACAACATTGCCGCCAAGCTCGCGCGCACCTCCACCACCAAGTCCCTGTCCAGCATTGCTCTCCAGGGCAAGAAGGAAGACGGCGAGGTCAAGTACGGCCTCTGGACTTTGATCAAGCTCATCGGCTCGTTCAACAAGCAGGAATGGCACCTGATGCTCGTCGGTCTCTTCTTCTCCATCATCTGCGGTGGCGGTAACCCCACCCAGGCCGTCTTCTTCGCCAAGCAGATCATGACCCTCTCGGTCCCCGTCACCCCAGAGAACGCCCACCAGATGAAGAAGGATTCCGACTTTTGGAGCGCCATGTACCTCATGCTCGCTGGTGTTCAGTTCATCGCGTTCGTCATCCAGGGTATTCTGTTCGCCAAGTGCTCTGAGAGACTGGTTCACCGCGTCAGAGATCGGGCTTTCCGCACCATGCTTCGCCAGGACGTTTCCTTCTTTGACAAAGACGAGAACACCGCCGGTGCGCTCACCTCCTTCCTCTCGACCGAGACGACCCATCTTGCCGGACTTAGCGGTGTCACTCTGGGCACGTTGCTCATGGTCTCTACCACTCTGATTGCTGCTCTGGCTCTCGCTATCGCCATCGGGTGGAAGCTGGCGTTGGTCTGCACGGCGACGATTCCTATCCTCATCGGCTGTGGTTTCTTCCGTTTCTGGATGCTTGCGCATTTCCAGCGCCGCTCCAAGACCGCCTACTCCAACTCTGCCAGCTACGCGTCCGAGGCCATCTCGGCCATCCGCACTGTCGCCTCGCTCACTCGCGAGAAGGACGTTATCCAACAGTACCAGGCTTCGTTGGCTGTTCAGCAGCGCGCGAGTTTAATCTCCATCCTCAAGTCCAGCTTGCTCTTCGCCGCCTCGCAGTCCTTCATGTTCCTGGCCTTCGCTCTTGGTTTCTGGTACGGCGGTACTCTCATTGCCGACCTTGAGTACAATATGTTCCAGTTCTTTGTGTGTTTCTCGGCCGTCATCTTCGGTGCCCAGTCTGCCGGTTCCATCTTCTCCTTCGCCCCCGACATGGGCAAGGCGCACCAGGCCGCCAACGAGCTCAAGATCCTCTTTGACCGCAAGCCCACCATCGACACCTGGTCCGAGGATGGTGCCTCCCTCGACTCTGTCGACGGCACGCTCGAGTTCCGCGACGTCCACTTCCGCTACCCCACCCGCCCCGAGCAGCCTGTCCTCCGCGGGCTGAACCTGTCGATCCACCCCGGCCAGTACGTCGCTCTCGTCGGCGCGTCCGGCTGCGGAAAGTCCACCACCATCGCCCTGCTCGAGCGCTTCTACGACCCCCTGTCCGGCGGCATCTACATCGACGGCAAGGAGATCAGCTCCCTCAACGTCAACCAGTACCGCTCCTTCATCGCCCTCGTCAGTCAGGAGCCCACCCTCTACCAGGGCACGATCAAGGAGAACATCCTGCTCGGCGCCGCGTTCGAGGTCACCGACTTGGCCATCGAGCACGCCTGCCGCGAGGCCAACATCTACGACTTCATCGTCTCGCTGCCCGAGGGCTTCAACACCGTCGTCGGCAGCAAGGGCGCCCTCCTGTCCGGCGGTCAGAAGCAGCGCATCGCCATCGCGCGCGCGCTCATCCGCGACCCCAAGATCCTGCTCCTCGACGAGGCCACGTCGGCGCTCGACTCCGAGTCGGAGCACGTCGTGCAGGCCGCCCTCGACAAGGCCGCCAAGGGCCGCACGACCATCGCCGTCGCCCACCGTCTGAGCACCATCCAGAAGGCCGACATCATCTACGTGTTCGACCAGGGCCGCATCGTCGAGCAGGGCACCCACGCCGAGCTGATGAAGAAGAACGGCCGCTACGCCGAGCTGGTCAACCTCCAGTCGCTGGAGAAGAACCGGTGATTCGGTTAGAGTGTGGATTTGAGAGGAATGAAAGAAGCAAGAAAAGTGCATACGCCAGTGGAGGTCCCCCCATCGCGTTGTCTCCTGAGATATCCGGATCGAAGACCTCGATCCATGTCTATTTCTGCATTGTTGTGGCGTTTTGTTGAATTTTTCCGGGGCAAGATGGCGGGAGATAGAACTTGGCCATGATACCTATCGTTGTCTCAATCATGAGACAGATTACTACCACTATGTTTTGCTCACAAAAGGGGGGCTTTTACTGTTGACGATCACACGAGAAGAAAGAGACGTATGATCTCGACGTGTTTTTGCTGTAGCCTTTGGTTTTTATAATGGTCTAGGGTTGAGAAAGTAGACTCCCCTCCCACTTTGTACGGTGGTCAGATAGACATAATTCCAATCATTCAAGATGACCGTGTTCTCCTGGTGCATGGTGAAGACTGCTAGATGAAATGTAATGTTTTATGACAGGCGTCGACGGGGTGTATTGACAGAGACCAGTACGTGGGCTCAGGATGGCCATCCAACTATCGGCCTTACTCGGTATATAAACCATCTATCTTCCGAGTCGCAAGGGATGTTTAGCAAGATGAAGCGCCATATTTTCCCTGCAAGCTTTCCCCTACAAGGCGGCTGACCTCCCGTCTCGCTAATGGATGGTAATCTGGGTTTCGACAGAACAGGTCGCTCCGTCGAAGTACCGATTCCCTTCATGTTCGTCGTCGTGAGCTTTCTCGGTCGTATTCGTTTTGGCTGTTCCGTGATTATGAGCAGCTGTAGTCGCTTGGTGAGCCTTGAGCGCCGTGCTAGTCACTTGTGGCCTATTTAAATCAATTTCCTATCCATTGAGAAGACATCCAGCAAATGTGGTAGTAAGTGTGGTAGTAGTCACAGTTGGCTGCAATTTTACCCAGACAAATAGCATCCTGGTATAAAATGCATTGCGGATCTGGGTTTTCGGACGGACGCCGTCGATTTGTTGACGCCCGGCTTTCTTTAGTTCTATCGTTTGGTTGCGTCTTGGCTGTATTCATTCATGGTTTATTCGTGAATTCTGCAAAGGGTGTCTGAGAGTTCCCCGAGTCTTGGGCTGTACGCTACGACAGCGGACGGGAGAGTCTGATCGAGGAGTGGGCGGTGTTGCCATAGAAGATCCCTTGGTATAGGGATATTTTCTGGTTGAACTTCCTGGAAGGCGTGCTGCTTCCGGGGCGTCTTTTATATTCTACTGAGCGGCCTGTCGCGGTTCCGCTGTCGTGGGAGTTGGTAGTATAAATTGTGTTGGATGGGTTTGAATCAAGGGCCCAACAATTGTGTCTCGTCGCACATTTCTTTTCCAAATGAAGGTAAGCGGACCGACGGTTCTTCATGGGGAGTCGAAGCACCATGCTGTGGCTTGAGAAGCAGCCGATCAGATACGTCATGCACGTAATCAACCCCTGTCTGTCTCCCTCTTCCTTCGTCGTTCCTGACTGAATGAGGAGAGAATACACAACGGGTGAAACGGCACCTCGAGAACACGAGAATCTGCTCTCAGTGTGTGCGATGCGCTGACCTTTATTTCGGTCTTGGAGGGATCTCTTTCGCCCATCATGCAGACTAAGAGTCAAGGGGAAGCATCATTGTGCGGTTTGGGGCACAGCTACAAAGCACAAGGGGGCCATTTTATATCTCTTCTCGGAGCGCGAAAACCTTCCGCAAACACCCGCGTATCAAATCGTCGATTATCGGCCGTAAGGACGGGAAAGTATCACAGGGCGGCAGGTAGGAGTCTCGACAACTTTGCGGTTTGAGAAGACGGATGAACCATTTTGAGCATGGTTGCGATGCGAAACCCATGAGAACCTTGGAGATTGAATTTCGGTGGGCGTTGAATTGCGTCAAAGTGGCCCAGAAGCTCGCCCTGGTCAGAACACCGATCAAGAGATTATGCTTTTCGATACTTTTGTGGTAGAGCAGCTCTATACGGTAGCTATGGAATCATGCCGTAATGGGGGGAAGAGGTTCCAGGTGCCCTGCAGGCCTCACTGAACTACGGGGTCTTACTCGTCTCTCTTCGTCTTTGACTGAATATGAAGGTTATTACGCCCCATTATTCCGCAATCAATGCCTTGACGTGCTGAGTCTCTCAGTGGAAAACGCGGCTGTCAGCCTGGCGCCGCTGCATATGTTGGAAGCACCCAGAATCAGCATTTTCCAATGCCCAATGTTGCAAAGAGGAGCATCTCTCGGTGCGGAACGAAAAGAAGGACCCCATAACCGCCCGCCTTGTAATTCGTCAGTGTACTGATCCAGAGGCGGATAGTATAAAGGGAAGTAGGGAGATCGACTGATAGGAGGTCTGGGAGGACAAGATGAGACCAATAACAGTGTTGGTATTGATAGGTCCTGTTCGACATCGTTACTTTGACGTGGCCCGAAAGTTTTCCTCGGCCAGAACGCCTCGCACAGTCACTAATAACGTCGTCTTGTACTGCCGGCGGTACTTTCGTTCACGATGCGCCACACAAGCAATCTGCAAGGCTGAATTGACTCCCGGGGGAGGTGGCGGCACCACGTCCAGAACTGATGGTACCTTGGCTTCCTTGATTCTGCAGGTTCTCATTCCAGCGGCTCATAGCAATCGCGTCTTTAGCACCTTACGGAGCCGGTGGGATATTAAAGTCATTCCGGGCCTAGAATCTCAATCCCGAACCCGTACCTGCAGTTACACGTCCGCCGTCCGCGGCTTGCCAAGCCTGCGGAGTTTGGAAATCCGATCCTTAAGCCCACTTACACGATGGTCACTTGCAGCCGACTTTATCCTTGATGGTTATTCGAGAACAGCGTAAAAGGGCAACCGCGGCCTTGACCCTCGAGACTTTTGGGGGTTCATGCATAACAGTGTGCTTCCATCAACCTGAATAACATCGAAGAAAGTCTCACCCGCGGCCAAAAGGTTCCAAGGCAAACAATGTCCGCCAAACGAATCGCCCTCATAACAGGCGCCAACACCGGCATCGGCTACGAGACCATCAAAGCGCTCCTCTCCTCCGACAGATCCTACCACATTCTTCTCGGATCCAGATCCACGGAGAAGGGCGCGGCGGCCGCCAAGCAACTCCGCGACGACGTCCCCTCCACGGCGAGCACCCTCGAAGTAGTCCAGATCGACGTCGACAGCGATGAATCGATCGCCAGCGCTTTTAAGCTAGTCCGCTCAAAGCATGGCCGTCTAGATTACCTGGTGAACAACGCTGGTAAGATCATAAACGTGTTCGTATCCTTGAAGACGCTTTGATTTTGACTTGGCCAGGTTGTGCTCTCACCGAGCCAGACACCCCCCCCCCCCCCGCGACGCATTCAACGCCATGTACAATACAAACGTATCGGGCCAGCATGTTGTGACGCTGAGATTCGCGCCGCTGCTGATCGGCTCCGACGACCCGCGCCTGCTCTTCCTCACCAGTGGGACGGTCCACCTCGCGCGGTTCGCCAGGGAGTTCTGGCCCGGCGAGGCGCCCGCGGCCGGGTGGCCGAAGCCGGCAAGCCATTTTGCGCCGACGGGGTACCGCGTCAGCAAGACGGCGCTGAACATGCTCGTCTTGGCGTGGCACTGGACGCTGAGGGCGGACGGGGTAAGGGTTTGGGGGGTTTCGCCGGGGCAGTTGGCGACGAACCTTGGCGGGAACCCGGGGTTGTTGAGGAAGCTGGGAGCGGGGGAATCGAGTCTTGGAGGGCTGCTTGTTAGGAAGGTGCTGGAGGGGGAGAGGGATGGGGATGCGAGTAGGATTGTGAGCCAGACTGGGGTGCAGTCGTGGTAGGCGTCGCGGGGCGTCTTCATTCATTTTGAGCATAGTGTAGGTATCTTTACGTCGCTTTCCTAACACCACCCTGTTATCGAGGTGCTGTGGACGGTGTACTAGGTGTTCTCGTCCTAGTGGCTATATTCTACTCCTCGTCATCGTCGCCGTCGTCGTCTCTTTCTATTCTTCACGTATGAAGAAGTGTACACGCCAGCACGACGTCTCTCACGCTTCTCCGTAAGCAAGCTCTCTGCCCGTCATGACACACTATTCGAGGAATCTCATCATGAAAGAGCTTTTGGAGACTCGACATGCGATTGTGTCTGGATGTGAGGGTTCAACTATACCCCGTCGCAATGGAATATTTACACGTACCAAACTTTCGAAGAGCACGTCTACGGCGCATCCAGGGATTGGCTGTGTAAACACTCTCCTGTCGAAGGCACATTGACGCCAACAGCAATCCGTCCGTCTTCCCCCAGGAGGACTTCCCTCAGGAGAACTTCCTTCTGTGAGACATCTCCATCACAACGATCGACTCTCTTAACCGCTACGAAACACTAAATACATCAGGAAAGAAACTTGATCGCGATGGGACTAGTATACCGTCGTCTCTGATCGTCTTTGGATGATACTTGTGTGTATACATGCCTGTATGGAGGAGTAGCCGCCATGAGTGACGTTGAGACCGTGGCAGAGATGCCGACTTGACAGTCTGCCGTGCAAATAATGTCCCCCTTAAAGAAAAAGATAAGCCAGCTAGGAGCTGCACTGGCATGGCACATTCTGAGAGTTCGCTGAGATGAAGTCGATCCTTTTTATATCGAGTCATGTTGAGACTCAGGTTTTCTGGAGAGCTAAGGTCCTCGTCACCTCCTCAACTCGACCCTCTTAAGCCAGGGTGACTGGATATCGCCGGCACTTCAATTAACAGTTCGCTCGTGACGCCTCACTGACCATTGAAAATTGTCACTGTGGCGCGAAGGAACAAGTATTTCTCCTCTGAAGGGATTCGCGGTACCTCACGGTCATTGGGTTCTCAGGGGAACCGACCGATGCAGTAAATCGGTCCGTCTTCTGTTCAACTGCACTTCAGGCGCCCTGGGATTGAAAACGGTAGTTGCATCGACATGCAGGATTCAAAGTCTCATGTGATCCATACCATCATAATCGTGCTCACCTGTTCTTCTTATCATGTCCCGGACGCTCTATCGTGTTGTGCTACAGCAACAAGGACTCCAGGACCCCACATCATCAGCCTTGTGAGCCAGTGCAAGATCATTAGGGATCCGGACTCCCAGATCTGATGCTAGGCTTCCCGCTCGATGTTGTTATCTTTGGAACACAATGCGTCTGCAGCGTCACCGAAGAGCGGCGTGGGGGCGAGTCAATCCTTCGTCCTTCTGGAAACACAAACATGCGCACGTCCAAACGAGAATCCCTCAGGCCCTTGCAAACAGCCGCAATGCCAAGGAGCGTGCTGTCCGGGATATTTTGGTTGTTTGTGGTCTGTGGGCGGAACAGCCCGGACTGGGCCCCGCTCGACCCCGACGCGCGGCCGTCACACGGAGCTCGCGTGGAGTCTATCGGCCCTTGTGCCCGGGTGCCGCGCGGATGCGATCGCAACGCTACACGGACGGACATAGGGCTGCCGTCTGTTGTTGTTCGGCAACACGGTGACGACGACATGGTATTTGAGCGGCTACTCGGCCTGTGTTCGCGGCGTGGCTGAAACATTAGTTGAGGACATGATGTGAAGCAAAGGCTCGGAGTGTTTTTGGGGCAGTCAACGAATGTTTCGTCTCGGCAGCTCCAAAGCTGTCAGGGAGCAGCTCGTGTCCTCACTTCGGGTCAGGTTTAGACAACGCCATGTCGTGATTGCCTCCCTGCTCGAAGGGATACTGCCAGCGTCAAAGTGGTGTCGTCAGGTTGTTCGCATCTGCCCATGTCCCACAAGGTATGCGGGTGAGACCTGTCTGAGTTTCAGCGAGGAGGACCGCAAGCCGGGCTGCCGACTTTGGCTCCCAATTCGTCCGCCCGAGCGTGGCGGAGGATTTAGCCAGCACCTGTGTCTCGGTGACTTCGTGTTGTGAACCCACATCTTGTTTGATGTGGTCACTCAAAAGCATTGTTGTGATTCTTGAGCCTCACCTGCACGATACATCGGGTAGCACGCAAGCAGGGCGAAGTTGTATCAGGTTGCCGCTGAGCAACATCGCCTCAGTCGTCTCATGTCTGTGGAACATCTGTGCGCGCCGACGGACAATAATTCAAGCTCTGGAAGGGGGATACGGTCTAGACCCAGCCTGACTCAACCATGAAAGCTGTGTTCGCCCAGCCATGAAAAGTCGATGATCACAACCTTGTTAGGTTTGGCCACGATGGGCGTTCAACGTGGTTGGAATGCTGGCGTGGAGCACACTTGACGAGGATATGCGAGCCCGAGCTGCCGTCGACGCGCAGTCGACGCGCCGTCCTTGCCGATCTCCAGTAACTCGGGTCGCTGGACGGGGACCCGGCAACCAGAGCAAGACCATTGAAGCCGAATAGCCCGAATAGGGGCAGTGATATCATACCGCGGCCCGACTGATCACAGCAGCTTGCTGCATTACTCTTCATCACACACACGCGATCCGTGGCGTCGTCGCACAAAACCTGTCGGGTTACGGTTGAGGTCTGAGCATCTCCCAAGTGAACGGTTTGCGGGCGGTATGCAAGGAGGCGCAGGTACCCGTCGACTAAAAGGGGCACCGCGAAAGCCACAAATCGATAGACCTCGCGCCGCCTACACGCTAGCCACGGCATTGGGAGCTTTCAAGAAATGCGAGCTGTGGATGCGAAAAAGGCAGCCATAAACGCCGCGGGCCAATACCAAGACAGGCCGTTTCCTTCAGGGCCGTGTGGCAGTCAGACACGCGGCGGCGGGAGATGGCATTCCTGACGGGCTCACCGGCGTATCGGGTCGAGGGAAATGAGACAGAACTGACATGACACCACCTCGGATAGGTAGTGAGCTTTGACGACAGAGGGTAAACAGTCGAAAGAGGGTTCTGTGAAGACTTCTCGAAGGCTGGAGGGAGCATCCTTTCTGCAGGGAGCCGACGAATACGGTTATCGGAATTGAGTGGTTGTTAGTCGGGCCGCTCCATCCGATATTGGGAGATGTGCTGAACATTTTTCTCGGACCATGTATTTGACTTTAATGATAGATGAAGTGTATGCCGGGACACTCTACTTTGGCGTAATCGTCCGAAGACGAAAGGCTCGTGTCAACCCTCCGACGGGGACCGCGCGGGGGACGACGGTAGGGTTCTTCGTTGCAGGAGTGAAGTCGACCAGCGCATGTGCGTGTGGATGAACTGCGGCTGATGGCAAGGGACCCCGCGTGGGCGGCATGGCAGGAAATGAGCAGCTGGAGACACAAGACGTGATTGGATTCCCAGCGGGCCGGCTGGCGCCTTGCAGAATCGGTCGATTCCAGTGCAAATCTTTCGGTGGCCTTGGCCTAGACTCTGACATTGTTGACGATGGCGGTTCTCCCAACGGCTCGACGGGATTGGCGGCCGAGGATGAACGAGAGGAGGGAGGCCATCGCGTGGGCTTGTCATGCCCGTAGGCAGCATCTGTCGGGCGATGACCGCAACTGCATGGCAAATGTTTATTGAGACGAATCGATGCTAGAGGCATTTCGAAATTCCTTATTCGGGCCACGTCAGGCCAACGGGTGACGACGACTCAGACGATGGGGTCCAAATTGCGGTATGCGGCATGGCTGTCATTTCCTGGACTGGATCGGAATAGACGCACGGAAGCTGGATAGGAGAGCCGGAGAATGGAGAACGGAGATGGGCAATTAGCAAAGAATTCTTTTTCTTTCTTTTCTCCTGAGAGAGGCGAGAACAGACGTGTTCGGGGGTTGTTTGTCCAGGGATGGCCTAGTCGGGAGTCGCTATTTTTACTGGGAGAGACCATCTCGAAGCCCCCAATTGTGAATGAAGCAACAAAGTTTGACAGCCGGGAGGATCATTGGATCATTAGACACAGGGCAGCGTCGTGTCCCGCCGTTTCCCGTTAGGCCAGGCCCATTCGTGCCAGGCAAGCAACCTGGAAGGCAGCATTCAACGAGATGAGCCTTCCCTTTTGGAGTGGTGATGTTGGATTGGTTGGACTGGTTGGACTGGTTGGATTGGAAGCTAAGCAAGAAGGAGGCCTGAGGAGCTCCTTCCAGGCAAATATTGAATAATGTGAATGCAGGTCCTGACTCCCTGACTCCTGTGCGCTTGCCTGTCGCGCCGTCGAGTGGGAAGTGGGAAGTGGGGGTGGACGCGACACTTGGACCAATGACAAGCCCCACCATCTTAGCAGAGACCGCTATGATTCGCCGATTTAATCTGCATTCTTTTTCAGGTGCAGGCATTGTGCACCGCGGTCAATCTGGAGCTCCTTCCGCATTTTCACAACTGCTCCTCGTGTCCCGACAGGAACACCCCAGCCGGCGATGCACATCTCGCGGGCGAGTCGGGGTCGGGGAATGTGCATATGCAGGCGCACAGCTGCTCTTGCCTTGTGCAGGTCATTAGCTGGTATGTGGGGCGATACGCAGTCCATCATTCGTTAAGGTATCAGCAAGCTGCGAGAGTCTACACATAAGGTCAGAATCACACACCCCATGTCAGTCCAAAGGCCCGTGCGTGGGGCGGTGCAGAGGTTGAGTCCAAAACCAGTGGATCTCGCTTAGGTAGCCAATCAAAAAAATCAGCTCCAGTGCTCAGCTGGAAACGTTCGGAAGATCCTCCCCGGACTAACTAGAAATAATCCGGGATCGGCTGTCGCACCCACTAGCCAAGTCCTGGAAACAATCCGGGTCTATTTTCTTTCCACGACGCGTCTCCTACCCAGTATTTCCCCCACTATCACCGCGAATCTTCACAAAACGACCAACTCCAACGCTTCACGCGACTCTCACGATACTAGAAACGTTTCTCGACCGTTTCTCGCTACGATGCCTTCTAACTACCGAAGTTCCGAGTGGTTTCAGTGGTACATTAACGGCGTGAACGGTGAGCGCCAATCGCGCCTTCCGGCTTTTGAGACCGATCTTGTGAGTACCTACTAACGAAAGATTGCATCTCTCATGGGAAACGTTTCCAGCACATTTAAACTAACAATTCGAATAGCAAGGTCGAGTTATCATCGCTGCTGGAGAGCTTTTCTGTCGTTGCCACGACCCTGATACCGGAGGTCTCTGCTACATCGTATGAAACAATTCCCCCATGTTTGGTATTTTTGTCTGACAATTTCCAGAAGCGCAAGTGGTCTTCTCTCGGCGCTCTGAAGAAGCATATTACCAACGATCACAAGATCGAAGTCGCCCCTTCCCACAGTGGTGCCCTAAAGGGTGATGCTGATCGCGAGACGAACAGTACGTCCTTCCCAAATCATTTCTACTTTGATCACATACTGACCCTAGTGATTCCAGGCTTCTATCGCAACATGAAGCTGCTCGCGACTGGTACCGACACTTCACTGAACACCCCCCGTAAGACGAAGGCGATCGTCAAGGATCGCCACATCCTCGACATCCCTACCCTGAAGAACGGCATGGTGAGTGGAAACGTTTCTAGATCGATTCCCTAGTATGTCGCTAACAGTTTACAGCCGGACTTCATTACTATGAAGGCCAATGTCGGTGTTGAGGCGGACGGGCAGTGCCGCGGTTGCTCGTTGTAGAACGACGAGGGACGAGGTAAGTCCAGTCTTATCCTTGGTTGATATTTTACTGACTTGCGATTTGTAGTCTGCCCCCCCCTTGAGGGATTCGATCCTACGTGCGAGGTTTGGCGTGCCCATCGCCACCCTGACCTTGGTGAGGACGAGGAGATTTCAGGTAAGTGTTGGATTCATTTCTTAATTGTTTCTTGTACTGACGCGTTTTGTTTGTAGATATGCCTGCGACTCCTTCCCGCCCTTCCCGCGGTTACCGCGTTACCCAAGCCCGCGCAGCTACGCCTTGAATGAGATACGTCGGAATGAAATTAGCTAGTTGATACCCGAGAAGCTGGAGGCGTTTACAGGTTGACTTAAGGATCGTTTCACTTTACGTATACGTACGTTTATGCACTTATAATAGATGAATAACGAATCACGTTCTATGATTATGAAAAACGTTTCTAGTAAATGTGAATAAAGAATAATAGTATTATAAGAATAAAAGAGTTTATTTTTATAATGTGATATAATAAGAATAATCTTATAAATAGTTTAATAGAATTTTATATTAAGTTTAAAATCATAAAATACTTTCTTTATATAAACTTTATAATATAATTTATTTTATATTTAAATATTATTTAAAGAATATTATATATATATATATATATATATTAAATTTATATAAATATATATTAAATTTATATAAATATATATTAAATTTATATAAATATATATTAAATTTATATAAATATATATTAAATTTATATAAATAAGTATTATAATTATATATTATAAACTTTAATCTTATTAAATAAAAGGTTTTAATATTAAATAGTAGTTAATAAATTATAATATATATTAGACTAATAAATTAATATAATATACACTTTATATATATATTATTTAATATATTACTTTTTAATAATATTAAAAATAGTATTAATATTAATAAAAGTAAGCCTTTTATTTTAGCTTTTTTAATAAAGAATAATAATTTTTAATTTATTATTATTAATAATACTATTATTAAATCTTAATAACTAGTTAATAATTAGTTACTATTTAGATTTTATTATAAATAAAGTTTTAATTAAAGTTTTATTTTTATAAGTTAAAGATTTAATATTAATAAAACTTAAATATTATTAGTTTATATATTAATAACTATAAAATTAAAATTATTTATAAATAATAATTAAAAATAAAAATTATAGCTTAAAATAATTATTTAAAACACTTCTCTATAATAAATTTATAATTATAATATAGTCTCTCTATAAAAGAACTATAATAAAATTCACTTTATATATAAATATAATCTTATAAATACTATATAAATATTCTAATTTATTTTTTTTATTAATTAAAAAGAATAATATAAAATCTTTATATATTTTTATAAATACCTCTAGCTATTTATTAGAATCTTATATATTTAATATAATAAACCTCTTAACTTTATATTTTCTAATAATATATATAACTTTTAGTTATATAATTATAACTTTTTTAATTTCAGCTATATTTATATATATATACTAATTAATAATTTTATAATTTTTATTTTAATTTAATAATAATATAATTTAAAATTATATTTAATTATTATAAACTACTAAATTATTAAGTTATTCTCTTTTTTATATATTATTTATATTATTATTAAATATTATTTATATTATTATTTTATTTAATTAAACTAACTAACACTTTTGATATATTTTATATTACTTATAAATAGAATAATATATTAAATTAATAAGTTTAATAGTAGTTATATTATAATTAGTAATTAGAGATTAGAAAGAAATATAATATAGATTAAATATAATATATCTATTTATAAATATATATATTTAAGAGAGTAAATATAATTTATATATTATATTATATATTTAAAGAGATTTTACTATAATATAAATATAATATATATATTATATTTATATATTTATATATATATATTAAGTTAAAAGCTTTTTAAAGTAACTACTACTTTTAATAACTTAATATATTAATTATAAGTAATAATAAAACTACTATATTTAGGTGTACTTAAAAAGAGCTTTTAATATAAAAAAATCTAATTTTATTAATTTCTTATATAATAGAAATTTAATTCTATATAAATTAAAAAGAATATATAAATATATATATAATTATCTATAAAATTTACTTATTAAATTTAATATCCTCTTATTTAATATCTTCTTTATCTCTATTACTATAATCTATATCTATTTTAGAATTACTATTATTAGTATCTTCTACTATAAATCTAATTCTAATTTAAATAAAAAAAATAAAAAGCTATAAAATAAATCACTATAAACTTTAGAGCTAAAGTTATAAGATTTTTCTTTATTTAAATCTTTATTTTAACTTTTAAGTAGTATTAATTATTTTCTTTTAAAATAAGTTAATTTAGTTCTTTTTTAGTAATAATATTACTATTTTAATTAAAAGTTAATAGCTAAATACTTTTTAGCTAATATACTAAATATAAAGGATTTTTCTTTAGTCTTTTTCTACTATATAAATAGGTTAACTTATTAATCTAACTAGTAAATATATTAAATATATTTAATTTAATAACTTTATATAGTTATTAATTAATAAATAAAAATTAAAATACTTATTTTATTTCTTTAAATATCTAGTTTAAAATAGCTTTTTAGTTCTACTCTTTAAACCTTTTTATTTTATTTATTACTTTTAACTAGAAAAAGCTAATTAATTATTTCCTCTTTAAACTTAAGTTAAAGGTTTTTATACTTTTTAAGTTTAAGTTTTTTTTATTTAAAGTTATAGTAAAAGTTATTCTTAAAATATTTACTTTAGATTTCTTTTTATTAGTAGAACTGATATAGTTTTTTTTATTACTACTATTATTTATATTAATAAAGCTATTAATAACCTCTAAATATAACTAAGATTTACTTAAAGTATTTAACTATACTATAATATTAGATTTTAACTTATATATTTATATATTAGTATTAACTTATAATTAATAAATATATAGATATATATTTAATTAAATTAAAGAACTTATAATTTATATTCTTTAGTTAAATTCTTTTTAGCTTGTTTAATATAAGCTTACTTAATAAGCTTTTCTATATTAAATTTATTAGTTAGACTATTAATATTTAACCTAAGATCTAAAATAAACCTAAATAAATAAGGTTTATATATATTATAGTCTTTTTTAGTAACTATAAAGCTAGAAAACTAGCTCTCTAGTTTATTTAATTCTATTTTAATAGCTAAAGTAAAATATTAAAAATAAAGATATAAAGATTTTCTAAACTAATTAATATAAATTAGTATATACTATATAATAAGATATTAAAATATAATATATATATATATATTTAAAAAGTTATTTTATTAGTAAAATTAAAAGAATTAATATAAACTTCTAATTTATTTTTTAAACTATTATAAATATTAGCTAGTAAAAATATACTAATACTAATAGTTTAATAACTATAAGATTATAAATTAAAACGCTATTCTCTAAGTTAATAATATTAACTATATTATAGGTTATAACTACTATTATATATAGTTTATATTAGTATAAGTATAAGTATATATAAAGGCGTAATATATATACCTATATAGTATAAAGTTATAAATAAGCTAATATTATATTAAAAGGTGATAATCTTAAGTATTAATAGGTATTGAATAGTATAAATAATAATAAAAGTAGTGATATATTATAATAATTCCTATTAATATAGTTAGTAAGTTATATCTCTTAATAGGGAAAAATGAGGGGAAAAATAACTTAAAATATAACCTATTAAACTACTAATTATATAAAGTACTTATATAAATATATATATTATATAATTAATATTATAGTTATAAAGTATAATAAATATAGTATTTTATATAAAGTTTTATACTTTAAATATTATTTATTTATTTATTATAGAATATTAAAATAAGTTAAGCGTTATTATTATTCTTATATTATTATTATTATTATAAAAGAATGTTATATATTAATATCTCCCTTTAAAGTGTATATAGTTAATTTATTGTATATAGCATACTTATTTAATATATATATACGTTATAAATATAAAAAACTTAAAACCTTATAAGAAAAATAAAAAAAGTATTCCTATAATATATATAATATATTTATAATTAGTTAAAAACCTCTTATAAAATAACTTTATAAATAAAAAGGTAAGAGAAAAACTAATAAGTTGTTTTTTTAATATAGTTATTATTATTATATATATTATTATTATTTTTAGTATTATTATTATTATTTATTATATTAAGTATATTATTAAGTATAAACTTACTTAAAGGCTTAGTTAATATATCTATAATATTAAACTTTATATCTATATAAAATAATATAATATCTTTATTTAATAAAGATTCTCTAGTAAAATAATATTTTATATTAATATACTTAGATTTTTTATATAATTTAAGATATTTAGTTAGCTTTTTAGCTACTAAATTATTTATAAAAATCTTAGGCTTATTTATAGCTTTAAAACTTAGATTAATTAAATTAAAATTATAACTATTATATAAATATAAAGCTTTTTTATTATTTTAGTTAAAGCTATATATTTAGTTTTATAAATAGATAGTATTACTATTTCTTATTTTATAGTATTATAAGATATTATATTATATAATTTTTAGTAAAATATATAAACTAATATAGATCTTCTATTATTTAGGTCTTTAGTTTAATATTATAGTATTTATATTAATAACTATAAAGTTAGAGTTAATAGTAAAAAGGATTAAAAAGTAAGAATTATAGCTTAAAGTAATTATTTAGAAAACTTCTCTATAATAATAGCTATATATAGCTTACTAGTAAGTGCTAGTTTTAGTAATATTATAGAGTAGCTTAATAACTCTTATAATAGTACTTTTAAAGTATTAGTTATAAATCTAAATAAGTAAGTATATAAGGATTATTTTATTAAGCTTTATTATTAACTAGATATATATTTGTATTATATTATAAAGCTAGAGGATTTTACTTAAAAGTAGTAATTATAATATAATAATAAAGATAAGGTGTTAGCTTATATATTATATTATTAGAGATTATATTAATATTACTTTCTTATTATTATTAGTATATCTTTAAATAATAAAGTGGGATTTCTTATAAAGCTTATTAATGTTTTTACTTTTAATTTTATTAACTATTTATAATTAGAAGATATAAATATTTATATATTTAATAGGGTTATATATAACTATCTTAAAAACGCCCTAATTAATAAGTTATTTAATTTTAGCTTTATTAGATTGCTTAAAGAGGTAGCTAGACGTATTAATCTTATCTACTTTATAGAGTTATATAGCTAAGTTAAGGTTAATATGTTTTTTATTAGTTATAAAAGCTTTATTAGCAGTAAAAAATATAGTAGTAATATTAATATTATTAACTTTTAGTATAAAGTTAACGTTAAGAGTAAGATTAATATTAATTATTTTTATTATTAATATCTACTTTTATAAACTTTAGTATAACTTACTCTAAAGTGGTTTTAAGTATTTTTCTCTTTTATAAAGCTAGCTATATTAGTATAATAATAATAATATTAGTACTAGTAATCCTTTTTAGTCTTTTTTTATTAGTATTATTAATACTTTAAAGCTATTTAGTAGAAAGTTAGCATTAATAATATCTTTATTTAAGTTATTATAAAAAAGCTTAATATAAGTTAATTAAAACGTTTTTAGTTTATAAAATAGGTTAAATATATAATCCTCTTTATTAATAGAGAGAAGTTTATATAAACTAACTTAGCTTTTATTTTTATACTATATAAAGATATCTAACTATAATAAGAAAACTAGTATTATTAATATATTTAAGCTATTATAAAGAATAAAAGTATTAAAGATTTAGCGTTTAGTATATATCTAGTAGAGTTTATTAATAGCTTTTTATATAGCTTTTTAGTATTTAGTAATACTTAGAAATAGTATTAAACCTTTAGTTATTTAAAAATAAACGCTAAAGATAAATAAAGTTAAAATTAAACTATTAAGCTTAATAATATTATTAATAATTTTAATATTTATCTATAAGGTTTATTTATAGAGGATAGAAAGGTTTTTAGTATAAATAATATTATAAATATAGTATAAAGTAGTATAGTAACGTTTAATTTTATTAATATTATAATAAGCTTTAATAGGGATTTCTTTAATAGTAATTACTAAAATATAAGTAGTACGCTTAAATCTATAGCTATAGAAGCTAGTATTAATATCTATAGTAATAAAATCTAAAAAGCTTTAGTATATATTAATTTAGTATATATATAGAGTTTTTTAAATATACTAAGCTAATAGATCTTTAAAAATATAAGCTATATTAAAACTAGTAGTACTATTAATAATATAGAGTATTAGTTTATTATTATTAAGATATATAATATCTATAAAGATCTTATAATTAAACTTATAGTTATTATAAAAGGTAAATTTAAACTTTTTAGGTTAATTAATATAAAGTTAATAATATTAGTAGACTTTAGTTAGATAAGTAAAAAAGCTTTTATTAACTTTATATTTAGCTTTAGTAAAGATGTATTAAAGTTTAATAACTAATAAATAGCTAAAATAGTAATAAAGTTATTAAAATTTAATTTTATTAAAGTAGTAGTAGATAATTAGTTATTTCTATTAGAGAAATATCTAAAGATATCTTTATTTATAAATAATTAAAACTCTAAGATCTCTCTACTTTATAATATTATTAAGGTTATTAAATATAATTTCTATTTTATTTATATTATAAAAGTAGTATAAGAAAAGTATATTTATTAATATAATATAAAAAGTAATAAAACTAAATAATATAAAAACTTTAATAGATCTTAATAAATAGATAGAGTTATTAAAGCTAAATCTAATAGTAGCTATTTTTATAGCATTAATTTTAAAGTTTAGTATTAATTATTAAAATATAAAGATTTAAAGTTAGCTTATTATTAAATATTTAGAAATATTAGTATTAAGTAAGATATATTAGAAGATTATTAATCTATATTTTCTCTTAAGTAAGAACTATAAAATATATTTTTTAAGTTTAATTATAATATATAGATTTTATTTAGTAATAATATAGAAAGTAGTATTATTACTTAATATATTAGTTACTTTAAAGCTATTAAAAGTAATATTAGCAAAATAAAAAGTGAGAAATTTTTAATTTTTATTATCTAAGCTATTTACTCTATATTAGCTATTTTTAGCGTTAGAGTTCTTAATATTAAAAGTATTAAAGTAATTTAATATATTTTTATTATAGCTATTAATAATAAAGTTATTAATATTTTTAACGCTTTAATATTATACTAAAAAGTAATTAAAAGTAGAAGTAGAGATATTTTTATTAATATATAAAGCTATCTATCTTTAAATAGTAATATTTAATCTTATATTAATATTACTAAGCTTATTTTAAATATTATAGTTAACTATACTATAAACTTTAATAAGAATAAAAATAAAGTAGTTATTAGCTAGAGGTATTAGAAAAACTAGAGAAGTTAGAAAGTTATTTAGAAAATTTTTTAGAAGAGCTTAAGTAGCTAAATTAAATATAATTAATAAAGCTTAATAATAGTTATTTAAGAAGTTATATAAGTTATTAAAGCTATAGAGGGGTAGATATTAATATTTCTACTAAAGTGAAATATTAAGTTAAATTATAAATAAGGATTATTATACTATAGTTATAAAAAGCTTATTAAGTATTATAATAGCTAAAGCTTATTTATTTAGTAAATAATTTACTATTCTATTATTTTTATTTAATTTAATATAGCTTAATAGTAGTTAAAAATAGAGGTATAGAAGTTAAAAAAAACTTCTATAAAAAGTAAGTAGGTTTAATAAATAATATTATTAATAAAGTAGTTAAGTTTTAAAGATAAAGAGATAGTATAATAGTATTATAGAAGAAGTAAAAAAGCTATATAATAGTGTTATAAAAAGAGCATAGGTTATTAAGAGTAAAAAATAGTAAAGAATTCTCTTATAACTAGTAGTTAGTAGTTAGTATTTAGTAGCTAAATAATAAGAAAAAGTCTTATAGTAAAGTATACTACACGCTATATATATAAATAATTACTATTAAATAGACTTAAAGTAGCTATTTATTATTAATATTAACTTAGTAAAAAAAGTAGTTAAAAGCTATTAAAAATAAAATAATCTCTTATTTATTTATATAATATAAAAACTCTATTTATAAAAAATAGAAAGCTATATAAGTTAGTTAAAAGTGAAATAAGTAGTTAATTTTACTATTAATTATAAATTAATAGATAGAGTATTAACTACTATATACTATAGTACTATAGAACTATATATAGTTATAGTATATAGTATATTATAAAGAAAAATCTAATACTATAACTATACTATATACTACTGTAGTTATAATATATAGTATATTATATACTACAAATTATACTATATTTTAGCTATAATATTATATATAAAATTATATATTAATATTAATATCAATAAGTTATTAATTAAATAGTTATTTTAATTAAAATATAATTTAATATTAAAAAACTATTAAGATATATTTATTAATAAAATATCTATATAATTAAATATATATATTAATTATCATTAATAATAATTAATATATAATACTATTATATATATTATTATTCTTATTAATTATTAATTAGATAATTATATAACTAAAAACTACTCTTTAATAACTACTAGTTAATTAATTAGAATTAAATAACTAATTTTTAAAATATAATACGTAGTATTATACTATATTACTATAGATTTAAAAGTAAGGCTATAGTATACTATAAAATTAATAAGTAGAGTTATAGTATATTATAAAAAAAATTTAAATACTATAACTACACTATACTATATATCATATATAGTATACTATATAGTTATAGTACTACTATATAGTACTTATTATAGCTCTATTAATAAGTTAATATTAATATTAAAAGTTAAATATATAATAAACATTTTTTAAATAAAAAATAAGAGTAATTATTAAAAGCGTTCTAAGTAAAATAAACTATCTCTTAGGTTATATTATAACTACTTCTATTAAATATAAAATTAGAAGCTATAAAAGCTATTATTATAATCCTACTATTATTAATATTATAAAAGGATATTATTTAATCCTATTAGCGTTAATAATATTAAGATTAATATATTTTTCTTAAAGATTAGAAAAGAGTAAATTTAAAATAGCTTTAGTAATATAAACTATCTTTTCTTAAAATTATAGCTATTTTATTAGTATAAATTAATTAATTAAGTATTTCTAAATAGAATAGATCTAAATAAATATTAATAAAACTACTTCTTTTAAAGCTTTACTAATCTATAGTTAATTAATATATTATATAGTAATAAATATAAAATTAACTACTAATTAGTATTAGTTTTATAAAACTAGTTAACTAATAGAATATTATAAGTAATAAATATTATATTATATTAACTATATTAGTAGTATTATATATATTAACTATATTAGAAGTAGTAGCTATAATTATAGTATTAATTATAAATATTAAAGCTTTATATAATTACCTATTATATAGAGCGTATCTAACTTAATTAATACTCTAATAGACTAATATTACTAATATAATACTAAATAAATAATATCTACTATATTTTACTTATAAATTAATTAATAAATAGAAAAAATTAACTAAATCTTTAAAATATACTTCTATATTTATATTAATTATAACTAAAATAATTATATTATATTACTACTAATTATTTAGTTTATTTATAATAATATAATTAGAGAAAATATTAAATAATCCTTTTTTTATTTTAACTATAATAAATTAAAAATATTTAAAATAATATATATAAAAACTTAAATTTATATAGTAATAAATAATATAGTTTACTAATTAATTAGAAATTAAAAAACTAACTTTAAAAGAAAAATATAATACTTATTTTATATAATAAAATATTAAAATAAAATAACTAAATAATAAACTTAATTTTAAAAAACTTAAACTTTTTAAGATTATATAAATAATTTTATTAGTTAATTATAAATTTAAACTTTTAGAAACTATAAAATATTATTTATTATTTTATATTTTACTTTATAAACTAATATTATTATTATAAAAAATAATAAACTAGAATATTATTATAAGCTATACTTACTTATTATATCTAAGCGTTACTATAAACTAATAGAAATTCTACTCTTAGTAACTATATTTACTTAATAAGTATTTTATATCTATTTTTCCTCTATATAAGAAATATTCTAAAAACTTCTTTTTTTAGTTTAAATTACTATAATTAAAATACCTTTAAGTTAAATAAACTATAAGCTAGCTTTTTATATATTTAAGCTTATATTAAATGCTTATTTTACTAGTTATATAGCGTAATAGATAGTAAATAGAAAATAAAGCTAACTAAGTTTAAAGTAGTAAAACTAGAAATAGTATTAGAAAGTATATAAGTATTTATATTAATCTATACTATAATTATTAAACTAAATAACTAACTTAATAATATATTAACCTTACTATAAGCTATTAATAAGCTAGTTATAAAGCTAATATAAATAGTAATAAGTAGTAATATTTTAGTATTACTAATATTATACTTTATAGCGCTTCTACTATTAATATTACTAGTACTACTACTTTTAAAACTAAATATTACTTAAGAAATAAGTAGTATTTAATATTTAAAGTCTCTTTTTAATTTCTTTAAGTTTAAAAATAGTTATAATAAATATATTATTTAAGTGTAATAGATATATAATAAAATTAAAATAAATTAAGCTTTTTATTTAAGTAACTAAGAAGTTTAGTATTTAATTAACTTTTATTTAAAACTAAAAGTATAGCTAGTAGTTATAGTTTTCTATAAATCTAATAGTAGTAATAGCTTATTTAAACTAGATACCTTTTTAGTATATTTAGACTATATTTATAGTAATCTAAATATTAAGAGTAAAGCTTTTAGAAAGCTATTAAAGCTTAAAATAAAATATAATAAATCTTTTACTTTATTTTTACTCTACTTTAAATATACTATTATAGAAGTAAGTAGTATAATATAGCTAGATAAAGTTTAAATTAACTATTTATAAAAAGTACTATTCTATAAGCTTTTTAACTACTTAGTTAACTACTTAATTTCTTATAAATATACTAAGTATATAAGCTTTATATAGAATATTATATAAAAACTAAAAAGATTATATTATATTTATAACGTTATATATTAATTTATAACTTTTAGAATAAAATTATTATCTACTAAAGTAGATATAGATAGAGATACTAAAATAATAGAGTTAGTATATACTTTATATAATAGAATAAATAAAAAATTTAATAAGAAAATATACTATTATTTTAAATATAATTAGATTAGCTATTTATAAAGAGATTATTAGAAGTTAAAGAGATTAAAGAATAGTCTTAAAGTAGTAAAAGTTATTAAAGAAGTATTATACTAAAACTTAAAAGAAAATAAAAAAGAAGAAGATACTTTTAATTTAAGAAATAAGTAACTTTAGTATAAAATTAAGTATTAGGGATAATAGAAAAAGAGTAAACTAAATAAGAGTAATTTTAGTTAAAATATAATATAAATAAGTTTTTTATAATATTAATAGTTAGAGTTAATAAAAGTATTTTTATTAATATTTTAATAGATTATAGTTATAATATCTATATAATAGTAAACTATTAGTATATTTATTACTTCTATTTATTATATATTAACTATTAAGTATAGTAACTATATAGTTTTACTAAAAACTTAGCTTAAACTAGAGTAAAAAATATAGTTATACTATATTTTAAAATTAAAAGTTATATATAGTAGCTTTTTACTTATATAGTAAAAAGGTTAAATACTAATTTATTTCTAGAAAAGCTATAGATAGAATAAAATAATATTATATATAATATAGTAAAGAAATAAATATTTTATAGAAAAGTAGAAGTTATTATTATTTTATAAAGATAAAATAAGCTTTAAAAAATAAAAGAAATCTAAAAAGTTTACTAACTAAATACTATTTTTTTATAGTAATCTACTAGAAAGTTATTAGAAATTAAATATTTAAAATAGCTATAGAAATATAAATAATAAGCTTAAGAGATATTAAAAAGATATTTAAAATAAAGAAATTAAAAAACTATTTAGAGAAACTATTATAATATATTTATAATAAGTTTATAGAGCTTTTTAAATTTATTAAGTTATATTTTTTATTTCTAAATTATCTTAGTATAAACTATAAAATCTACTTTAAGTGTAATATTTCTAGCTAAAAAGCACTTTTACTTTAAGGTTTCTTTTATAATATATTAAGAGAAAAGCTTCTAATACTTAAAAAGATATTTACTAACTTATTTAATAAAAGCTTTATTTAAGCTAGTAAGTTTTCTATTAATATATTAATATTTTTTATTAGAAAACTAAATAGAAGATTATAGTTCTACTATAACTACTAAATATTAAATATTATTACTAAGTAGAACTACTACTTTTTATTTCTAATTTAAAAAACTTTTTAAAAAGTTAATTTAATAAAATAATATATAAAGTTAGATATTATTACTACTTTCTATAAGATTTATATAATAGAAAGATACTAAAAGAAAACTACTTTTTATATATAATATAAACTTTTTAAGTAGTTAGTCTATTTATTTAGACTAAATAAAGCTTTAGTAACATTCTAATAGTATATTAATAGTATACTTTAAAAGTTCTTTAATAACTTTATAATAGTATATATTAATAATATATTAATCTATAGTAGTAACTTTTAAATAAACTATAAATAGAAGGTTTATAAAATCTTCTAAGCTTTTAGAAAAGCTAGCTTTAATCTTAACTTTATAAAGTATAAGTTTTTAATAAAGATAGTAAAATATATAGAATTTATTCTAAAAATAAATAAAAATATTACTTATAATATAGAGAAAGTATAAGTAATTATTAAATAAGAAGTATCTATTTTAGTAAAAAAGTTATAAAGTTTTCTAAAGTTTACTAATTATTACTAAATATTTATATTAGAATATTTAGAAGTTATAAAGCTTTTTACCCTCTTTATAAAAAAAAAAATACTATTTATTTAAAGTAAAAAATAAAAAAAAGTATTCTAAATATTTAAATACTACTTTTAAACTATATTAATATTATATTACTTTAACCTATAAGCTTTAATAACTATTAAAATAAACTACTTAAAGTTTACTTTAAGAAGTATATTAACTTAAAAAGATATATAAAGATAATACTATTCTATTATCTTTTATTTATAGAAGCTTATCTCTATTTAATATAACTACTTAATCTATAATAAAAAACTATTAGTAGTAATTACTTATTTAAGTATATAGAATACTAAATTAAAAAACTACTTTAAATTTAAAGTTTTAACTAACTATAAAAGCTTTAAATACTTTATATAAAAGTAGTATTTAATAGAGCATTAAAGTTATTAAATAGAATAGTTATTAAAATATAACTTCTATTTAGAATACTAACTAAACTACTTTATAGCTATATTTAATATATTTTTATACTATAAATAAAACACCTTAAAAGGTTAAAAAAATAAACAAAAAAAAGAAAAAGTAATATAGATAATTTTTAACTTTATTTTTAGAAAAATATATAAATTAACTATAGTAAAAGCTTTTACTATAATAGTATTTAAAGACCTAGCTTTATAGTATATCTAAAATAAAGTATAAATAGATAATATTTAATATTAAAATACTTACTAAATAGTAAAATAGAAAGATTAAAGCTTTTCTTTCTAGTTAAGCTTAAAACTATAAATTACTAAATATAGTATAAATACTTTTAACTAATTAACGTTTAGAAACTAGATTTAAGTATTAAAATTAATAAATAAAAACTACTTTTAGAACGTTTTTTAAACGTAGTTAATTTAGAAGTATTATAACTTAGTAATAATAAGCTACTTTAGTTAAAATAATACGCTAGCTATTTTAGTTTAATAATACTTCTAGCTAAAGTAGTTATTAGCTATCTACTAATTTATAAGAAACTATAATAACTATAATAGAAAAATAATATAGTAGTAAATAAAATATAAGCTTTTCTAGCTATTATTAGTAGTAAAATAACTATATTATAACCTTACTATAGACTTTATAATAGATCTTCTATAAATAGTAAATATAAGGTTTTAATACCTTTAAGTAATAATAAATAGACTTTTAAAAATAATAACTTTAGAAAGAATAATATCTATAGATATAGAAGTATATATAGAACGCTTTATTAACTATTATTACTAGTTCTATAAAGTACTAAAGTTTATTATTAATAATAGAAGTAGTAACTAAATAAGCTAGTTTTAGTAATAGTTTTATATACTTATAAAGATTAAATAGTATTTAAATACTACTTTTTATCTATAAATAGATAGAATAACTAAACGTTTTAACTAGAAAATCTAAATAGTTCTATAAATAATAGTTAACTTTACTTAAAATAACTAAGAAGTTTATTTATTTTCTGTTTAATTAGCAATTAATAGCTATAATATAGCTATAATTAGAGTAAACTTTTTTTTCTTTACCTATAAATACTATATTAACTTAATACTTATAGTTTAGTTTATACTAAAGCTAGTAAACTTATATAAATTAGTTACTAATAAATTTATTAATAAACTTAAGTTAACTATAGAGCTAGTATAAACTGCTATTATAGTAGCTTAATAGATAATAGAATAATTAGTAAATACTAAAAAAATACTAGCTAAATGCTATAAAATAAGTAATAAAGTTTAGTTATTATTAGTAAATTTCTATATAGAATAGCTTTATAAAAAGTTAAACTAGTTATATTTAAAGTATAAAATAACTAGAGTAATTTTATTAACTATAGTTAAATTAAACATTTTAAGTAAAATCTATAACTATTTTTATATTAACTTATTATATTATATTATAAATAACCTACTTTTAAACTAGAAAGTTAATAACTTCTAATTACTATTTATCTTTAAAAATAAAAAAGATAAATAAAAAGTTAAGTCTATTTTAGTAGTATAATAGAAGTATATAAGTAGAAAAAAGTATTATAAAGTATTAATTAAATAAATAAAGTATAGCTAGCTTATTTAGGAACTTTTATAATCTTTATAAGATAACTAAATAGTTAATAAATTTAAAGAGAAATATAGTTTTATAGATAAAAATAATAGTAACCTCTAATATATATTATTATAAATATATAATAATAGAAGAATAGAAGTAAAATATAAAAATAATAATAAGATAAGTTATAATTAGAAAATTAAAGAGAGATAAAAAACTTTATTATAGTATAAAACTATAAAAAAGTATAATAAAGCTAAAATAAACTTAAAATAAGTAAATAATAAATAGAATAAAAACTTTAGAAATAATTTCTTTATTTCTTTTATTTAGTATAAATAGTAATAATAATATTAATAAGCTAAAAAGTAGTTAGAATTTATAAATAGAAATAAAATAGAAATATAATAAATTTTATAAAAAACTTTAACTATATTTAAGTAAACTTAAGTAAAATAATATAACTAAGCTTTATTAAGTTTAATTAAAAAGGATATTAGAGTAGTAGTAATAATAAAAACGCTAAAAATAGAAGTAGCTAGAGAACTAATAAAATATATAAAAGAAGTATTAGTATTAATAATACTTTTAGTAATAACTTTAGTAATATACTTCTCTTTAGTTTTAATATAGATCTTATAACTTTAGATAGAGATAGTATAAAAAAGCTCTATATAAGCTTTAATTTATAAAAGAAGTTAGTAAAAAGGTTAATATTTATATTAGAATAATAAAATAATAAAGATTTACTAAAGTCTACTTATTAATACTATAGTGAGTAAAATAGTTATAGCTAAAAGAAATAAACTTTTTATAGTAGTAAATAACACTTTTATTATTTTAGTAAAATATTAGCTTTATAAGATTAAAATAGTAAGAGAGTAATATATATATTAATATAAGTAGATTTAATAGACTTATTAGAATAGTAGATATAGTAAGTAATATTACTTAAAAAATAGTTAGTTTTATAATAACTAAAAAGTAACTAATTAATATATTTTACTTAAAAATATTATAATAAGCTATAATATTACTAAATATTTTAGTTCTAGCTATAATAAATATATATTTTAAGTAGGAGATCTAATAAATAGATCTTTAGGTTTTATTTAAAGAGATACTACTAAATATAAGCTAATATTTATAAAAGTTTTAGTAGAATATTAAAAAAGTAATAAATAAGTAGCTAGAAAATATATAATAATAGGTTTCTATATAGTAGAGTAAATAAAAAGAGACTAAAGAAGGTTATAGAGGAGGTTATCTTTAAAGTTAAAGTTTTTAAAGATAAACTTCTTAGTACTAAAAAAGCTAGTAGACTTAAAATAGTTAGAGAATAAGTTTTTAAAATTAATAAAAAGAAGAGATTTTATTTTTTTATTAGAGTTAAAGAGAGTAAACTATATAAAATTAATTATAATAAAATAGTAGAAAAAAAATAAATAATAATAAATAAGAAGTAGTACTATTTATAGAAACTAAATAAATAATAACTAGATCTATATAACTTAGTAATTAATAAGGATTTAAGTCTAACTAACTTATGAAATAAATAAACTAGAAGTATAATAAAAATATAGCTATAATAATAATAAGTTAGTTAAATAATAATATAAAAAGATTAAATAACTTACTACTATATAGATTAATAAGAAAAAGAAAAACTAAAAGCAAACTAAATATAAAAAATCAAATTATTATATTATTTATTTATAAAATATAATATAGTTAGTAGTTTAAATTAATAAAGTTTTAAGCTTATTTTTAGTTTATACTAACTACTTTTAACTTATATTTAATTTATATTTATATAAAAACTAAAGAGAGAGGTATATATTATAAGCTATATCTACTTATTATATTTAAGTATTACTATAGATCTATAGAAATTCTACTCTTAGTAACTATATTTACTTAATAAGCGCTTTATACTTATTTTTCCTCTATATAAAAAGTATTTTAGAAATTTCCCTCTTTTAACTTAGATTACTATAAGTAAAACACTTCTAAGTTAAATAAATTATAAACTAGCTTTTTATAAATATAAAGTGAAATAAATTATTAATTACTTAAAAGAATTAAAAAATTATTAATATTTTATTAAATAGAAAAGAAATAAATATAAAGATAATATATAAAAACCTACTAAATATATTACTAATATAATAAAAAGACTTATAATCTACTAATAATAATATTAAAAATAAGAAATAATATCTATATTAACTAAACTAACTATTTTAATAAACACTTCTAACTATTTATAAATTAAATACCTTTATAGATATATTAAATTACTAATAAAAGTAAATTAACTAAAAAAAAAAACTATTTATTTACTTAAAAATATTAAAATATAACTAAAAGTCTCTTAATAAAAAGTTTAATATATTTAGATTCTAATTAAAAATAGAATTTAAATTAAAGATTTTAGAAATACTTATTAACTATATTTCTAAAACTAAAAGAAACTTAATTAAAAAACTTTTTACTACTTTATTTTTCTTTATTACTACTAATATCTTTTTATAATTTTTCTTAAAAACTATCTACTTTATTTTATAAATATAATTTAATTTTATAAATATTTTATTTATTTTAGTTTATATTTTTTATAATATTTCTACTTTTTATAAAAATAACTCTTTAGTTTTCTCTTTTTTATTATCTAAATAATAAGATTTTATTATTAATTACTTTATTATAATATATTAATATAAAAAAGGAAATTAGATAAAAAAAACTTATATTAATAAATTATATTTTTAAAAGTATTATAAGAATAATAAATACTACTAATAATAATATACTTTTTATAAACTAATAGGTTTTATAGTATTTTATAATATAAACCTTTTAAGTAATAATAGTAATAAAATATAACTTTAAAACTATTTTTAATAATTTTAAAAGAATAATAATAATAATAAAATATAGAACTTATAAAATTATTAGTAATATAATCTAATATAGTATTAATATTATAGATAAATTAGAAAATATAATTAATAGATCTCTAATTTAAAATTAATAATCTATTTATATTAAGTTTTAAAAATAAAACCTTTAGAGAGAAGATTTAATATTATAACTTATAAATAAGAATAATAAATAACTAATCTATTTAAGCGTTAAATAGCTAAAATAGAATATTTATATTATATAATTATAAGACTAATAAGGATTTATTTAGAATAGAAAAATTATAATATAAATTATATAATAATAAAATAAAACTAAGTAAATAATAAAGATTACTAAGTATTTAATAAAAATTATTAAGTATTTACTAATAATTACTAAATACTTATTAGTATTTATAAAAAGATAAATAATAAAATAAAAAAAACTATTTAAAACTTATATATAATATAACTTTAAGCTTAACTTATAATTAAACTTCTATAGCTTTTTAGTAATTAATTTTATATTTATTCTTTAAGATATTTTTAACTTATTTTTACTATAAATAACTTATTAAATTTAAAACTAATTATTTTAGCTTCTAAAAACTAATCTATAATAAAGCTTATAACTTATAACTTAAACTATAACTTTAGTATATTATTACTATATATTAATATTAACATATAACATTCTTTTATAATAATAATAATAATATAAGAATAATAATAACGCTTAATTTATTTTAATATTCTATAATAAATAAATAAATAATATTTAAAGTATAAAACCTTATATAAAAATACTCTATTTATTATATCTTATAACTATAATATTAATTATATAATATATATACTTATATAAATACTTTATATAATTAGTAGTTTAATAGGTTATATTTTAAGTTATCTTTCTCTTTACTTTTTTCTACTAGGAAATATAACTTACTAACTATATTAATAGAAATTATTATAATATATTACTTCTCTTATTATTATCTATATAATTAAATACTTTTTAATACTTAAGATTATCACTTTTTATTATAATATAAGCTTATTTATAACTTTATACTATATAAGTATATATACTACACCTCTATATATGCTTATATTTATACTAATAATTAATCTCTAGCTTCTATTAGTAGACTTTACTATTAAATAGCTAATTGTAATATATACCTTTAACCTATTTAATATATAATGGTTTTTTATTCTTCCTAATAAACTTTATTACTAACTAGTGAATTATAATATATAAGTAATATACTTTTATTACTTATTTGCTTGTTCTAACTCTAATCTCATTCTAAACTCCATAAGTTCTCTTTTCATTTTCAGTTCCTCCTCCATTCTACAATTCTGTCGTTCAATTTCAGCTTGAGATTCACGCTCTTTACGCTCTTCATCCCTTTCCTTGCTCTCTATTTCCCTTCTTAACTGCTCTATACGAAGCTTTTGCTCCTCATTAGCAAGGGATAAAGCGCTAATTTACGTTTGTGTTTAAACAGCTTAGCGAAGAAGTTAACTATTTCGAGGGTGTAGTAAGCCTCGGTTTAAACGGCTTCGAGGAGCAGTTACTAGTACTCCAGATGATGAAACGCTACTAGACCGTAAAGATCTCTCATCATCTTCACTATCAGAGAAGCCAAAGTTACTATTATTATCAAATAGCGAGCTTCCCCGATTACTTACTAATAGTTCTCAAGTTCTTAAACGGCTTGAAGACCGATGGGGTTGGTCTTCATCATCATCATCTAATGATCTCTACTACTTTCGTTCTAAAATAATAATTAGATATTAGTCTCTTAATATAATATTAAACTTACTATTCCATTGCATTGCTAAGTCTACTCAACCAGAAATTCCAGTGTTACAGTATAAGCCTGAGATATGTCGCTTGCGAGTTATATAATCTCAGGAGATCATGTTCCAATCCATTTCCCTTAATCTATATAAATAAATAAGAGTATTTTCCAGGTGAGATAGTACACTTACCCATTAACAACATGAAGGATAGGGAGAAACCGCCCAGTCCATTAGTAGGACGCTTAGTGGCAGATCTCAACAGTATTTGTGTCGCGTGGGATTTGTTCCCAATCTGACGTTAAGATCTTTGATATCGCCTGACAAAACCCTACAGCAATAGGTGATGACTGCTTGTAGTCTGCCCAAGCTTTAAACGCTGGGAATTTCACTATGCCTTACGTAAGTAACGAAAAACATTTCAGAAACATTTCCAGACGAGGTATAATAATAACATACCCCCAATTGCATTGCAAAGTTCGTCGTAGTCCCTTTAGGATTGACAGCTTAGAAGACTAGTCATAATGTTATATGGTGTCCCTGGTCCACAGGGACAGGTATCACCTAAAAGCTTCTCAACACCACATTAAAAATGCACACAACAGAGGCGAACGCAGCTTTTAGCTTGGAATTCCCAAGACTCTGGGCGTTAATACCTTTTCTTAAGGTATTAGCCAAGGCCTTTGATAACACTCCATCCTTAGTCGAGAGTAACCCCAAGTATACCAGATCCATAAATGAACTTCCACTGAACGTCAATTACATACTTACGATACAGAATATCAAAAACAGCTTGAAACATATATTGATACATTTCTGCTGTCTCAGTATTTATATAGCAACACGCTAGGGGGAGTGCTTCACTAGGTTAGAAACAATTCAGAAACATTTCAGCAATAGACCCCCACCTTTCTCTGATATATGGCTGTACTAAGCCCAGATGATCTCACGATACCCTGAACCACGAACATGTTTGTAATTCGCGTCAACCATAAATAACTTCATGTCATTAAATGTCCACTGCATTGCTTGTTCGTAGAAGAAACAAATAACGATGTAGTTAGAAGATGATTGGAATGAATGTTAGATATACTGATAATAGTAAGCTATTAAAGTCATAATACTATAAAGAAGGAAGGAGGTCTATACGCAGAATCGCTTGTTTTGTTCTTTTGTTTGCTGTAAAGCGAGTGCAATTGCGCGGGCACCTTGAGGAAACATTAAGATTTGCTGCTTTTGAATAATATGTCGAAGGTAGTCAGGATTCGCAAGGCTTTTGTGAATATCTATTACAGATTTCCCACGGTACTCTGCAATATACTCCTTTAACTCATTTGAGTTTAAAAATGAGTCTATAAATATTAGTATATTTTAACGAAGTGAAGAAGTAAAGCTCATACTTAATGTTGTGCCAGGCTTATTAATGCGTAGGACAACACGCATTAAACCATTCACAATTGAGAGAGGCGTTTTTGCTGCAGGTGGGGGAGGGTGTGTATGAGTACCATGTGATGTGATCACAATATATGGCGTGGTTTTTAGGTCTTGTGGGATAAAGAACCTATAATGGACAGAGCATTCAACTTGCTGAATTTGGGCAAGTGGACCCCGATGGGTTTGATCGCATGTTGGTCGTCTTCGTAGATTGCCTGTAAATACGAAGCATTCCTGGCTTGCGATTACTTCCTCTGGAAGTTCAGTCTCATGGAATGTTGACGTCACAATATCCCAGTATGGTTGCCATTCAAAAGGAACTAACATGAAGTAGTGTTTCTTTCGGTTTTGGGCTGTGATACCATTTGAGCATGTGATTACCTACTGCTGAACGCCAGCAATAAACTAGATTATAGTTAGTAGATATATTATATATAACCCTCAGAATAGATTTATCTTACGCCTTGGTCTGTTGCTCGTAGGATAGGGCTATATGTTTCACTTGAATCAGTATATGATTGCCCTTTGCGAAAACGTTCGTGCATTGTCTGTAGTGTCCTTTATGTATGTTAGACTGGATGCGAAACATTTCAGAAACGTTTCTAAACTGATCCTACTTACGCTATAATGCGCTTCTCTACTGTTAGTGTGGTGACCCTCTCTTTAAGCGCTATGAGTTGTGCGTTGAGAGATGGTGTTATTGCGTTGTGGGCGAAATCTTGATACTGTGTATATTAGCATGCTTTTCCACCTGTACAATCTCGGCCTGTACGCCACACAGGTGCATCCCTAAGAGCATGACAAGTCGTGCTAAATTTGCTTATCCTTTCACGTGTTTGATATTAGATTACATTCTAAGGCTTAACAATCTCCTCTGCAGAGAGAGCTTCTGTTGGAATAATAAGAACTACTCTATTTAGAGATGTTATTAGGTATTCTAAGATACTAGGTAGGTAGCTAATATTCTCTATAACTACTGCGTCTCGTGCAAAGAGGTTGTTGCTTTGTGAAGCTAGAGGATAGCTAATAATTGTTAGCTTAATAGGTGCAACAAATGTTTCTAGGGGTAGCTACCGCTATTTATTAGTAAAAGATATAAAAGGAGAGATAATCTGATAGTTATACTGTATCTTATGGTTGTTTTTGAATTAGTATTAAGTTTGTTTCAAGGCTAGGATATAGTGTGATGTTACTTGAATTATTATAAACTTTATTTATATCATTTGAATTCCTAAGTTTGTTCACAGGTTTATCGAAAGTAGGTATAACAGCCCACTCCTGAACTTCAAGATGGTCATCATATATTGGTAAATCTATCGTCTCTAAGAATGATGTAGGCGGAAGTGTGATTGATTAGCGTGGAAAAATAAATATATCTGATTCGGTCTGGAAACGTTTCTTGTGATACTGATAACTTTTAAGGTTACCCCTCACTTAGAATATTTCAGTTTACGCCTTAGGTATCAGTTATTATATAAGCTGCGTGGTAGTGACTTCTACAATTAGATAGATAATGTGGGGTGAGATCCACTGGTTTTGGACTCAACCTCTGCACTGCCCGAATGCACGGGCCTTTGGACTGACATGGGGTGTGTGATTCTGACCTTGTGTGTATTGTCAGCTGGCTGGGAGGGGTCACGCTCTCTCTGCCTTGGTCCTTGGCTACAACCTTCTTGGGCAGTCGGCAGTCAAGCTCCGTCGTCGTGGGAAACGGGGCAGCCCAGGGTGGTTCAAAATACCAGGTAGACGATGTGAGCGGAGGCTTTCTTTACCCAAGGCATGTACAGAGGTACCTACTCTACGATACTTTGCAAAACACTAAAGATTTGTGACAGGTGAGCGACGATCAACGGCGCCAACTCCCACCTGAAGACAGACGAATCCGGCCCCCACAACTTCAGGCGCAGCACGCTGCGAGCCGGACATTGAGCGCAATGCACCGCCAGAACGGCCCGGTGAAAGGGCCTCCGTCCCAGTGCTCCAGGGCTCCAGGGCTCCAGCCAGCGCTGCAATGCCAGTCGGCGGCAGCTGCTTTTCCCACCTGGGCAGTTGCCTCCACCTAAACCCGCTCCTGCCCGCACCGGCCCACGACCTCGACCACTGGGCGGCTGGGCCCCCTCCATATCGTGAGCACGACACACAAACAACAGCAGGAGCAAGGGTGGGCCTCCTGCCTCCCGATTCGGGCATGAGGGTGGTCATCTCCCGCTTTTGGCTACCTCGACTGCTCCCGTCATCAGAGACAACTCGACAATTCCACTTAGCAGTCTGACGTGTTGTTCGTTCCTTTTCACGGCCAATCAACCGTCTGAGATGAGAAGCCCATCCCTCGTTGGAACCCTGCCTCGATCATGCTGTTCTAGACCACCGGTAGGCATGCTGGGTCCTGCTGCCTCTGCCTCTGCCCGGTTCGCTTGCTTTTGTCTCCCAGCCGCCCATTGAACCATTATTTCGCGCGCGACATTTTGCCCTCTTCTCACTGACTATAGCCATCCTTGGGAATATGCTGCAGCGCGGCACATATCTCGCTCACTGCATTGGGCTGCTGCGTTGCGTCGTATCGGCCGTTGCAGTCACCGCCTGGCCGATGCGACCAAAACACTCCGCGAGAGTCCGGTTGGTCGCCCGTTGGTGCCGGTAATAAGGTTGTTTCTCTTTGTTCATGCCGCCTTACCCAGCCAGCCAGCCGTCGTGCCGCCGCCAACTGGACTCAAGCCAAGGAGCAGATTCCAACTTCAACAAGGCATCTGCCGGGACGACATCGACCTTCCCAGTCGCGGAGCGGGCCCCGGGAAGAAAACAAATGACGACGTCAACAAACCCGCAGCCCGGGAACCACAGCTGTCAAGCACAAACCCCCATGTGCGGTGCATCGCAGGCAAGTGGAGAGAGAGTGGTCAAAGTATTTTCTCATACTCATCTAGGCGGCCAGGTACAAGAATGAGAATATTGGCTTTTGCTGCTGAGTGGCTTGACGCCAAATCTCCTCCTTTCCCCCCCCCTCCCGGCGCCCTTCCTCAAGCGGCCAGCGGCTGGCGTGCTGCTGCCATACCCCTGTCCCCCTGCTCCAAGCCCCCCTGTTCATGCCAGGGGTGCCGGTTCTCTCGCGGACCTGGACCATGGACCACCGGCCACGAACCAGTCCAAGTTCAGGGCAGCGCACTTTGGCCAGTGGCCACATCCACATCAGTTCGTCTGCTGGCCCGGTGCGTGTGCAGGTCCCAGGTGAGGGTGCAGAGGGTCTGGGTCTGTCTGTCCAGGTCCGGGTTTTTGTCTTGCGCTGCGTTGCGTTGCGCTGTGCTGCGTTCTGCTGCGCGATAGCGGAATCATTGACAAGTTTTGCCCCCTAGCCCCCCGTTCCCTTTTTGCTCTGATTCCTGAATGAAAATACGACGCAGCCCACCACGGGTGCCGTCCATGCTTCGTCCAGACTCCACTGCAGAAGCCAGCGCCCGGCCCTTTGCTCTCTACACCCAACGCAGGTTCGTCTATCCGTACCGTTCCTTGAGTAAGGTAATTACCTTACGGAGACATACCGCACTGCAGTAGCAGCAGCGGCAGCAGTCAAAGGCTTCGTTCCCCTGGACCCCTGTTCCCCTGGTGCCATCCCATCCCAGGAACCGAGCAAGCCAGGGCCAACCGCGCCTCCCACCACGCGAGCGAGCCAAGCCAAGCCAATATTGCTCGCTATCCCCCCATCCCATCCCATCTATTCCATAGTGTCCCGTCCCGTCCACCCATCCACTCGTTGCTTCTCCTTCTTAATCACCTCCTCTGCCCCAGCCAGAGCTAGGGATCGTCGTCGCCCTTTCAGAGCCTCACCTGCTTCCTGTCGCCAACCGTCTAAGCCGACTGACCTGCTCGCCTCGACACGAAAATACGCCTGTCCGTCGACGACCTCGAGATCGCACGCACTTCGCCTGACTCCCGTCTTCTTCGCTCCGCCGAGACAGGTCAACCGGCGCGTCGACAACCGGGAAAGCTCCGAGCATTTGAATATCGCTCGAGCAACTATTTAATCACTCCGAATAATCTCAAATCGACCACTTGCGAAGAATTCCCCGACTTGAGGGATCACACCGGAGGCCACCGGATCGATTCGCTATTAATCCTTCGACTGCATCGCTCTCAGCTCGCATTCGACTCCTTCATTGGTGTTGTTGGAACCTCGTCTGGCGGATCACTCGTTTACCCGCCTGCATCCGAACTCACCGGCTCTCGACAAGCACCGAATAGGTCGCCTGCACAAGTCCTCCACCTTGGTGCAAGCAGTGGAGTGGTGCTCTTGTTTTTCCTTGGTGCCATAATATATCCACCATCGCGTGCGTGATCTGGTCGATCACCGGCTAGAGACAATCGACGCCGATCACAACGTGGGGTTCTCCAGGGAAACCAACAAAACTATCTGCCCAGCCAACATTGAGCGAGAGGCACCTCTTCTCGTATCTTGCCACCACAGTCCGGCAAAAGGATTATGTTCCGCATCTCCAACCTGCGTCCCGCAGCTTCCTCATGATGGCCTCACCTCTCATCATGTCTTCATTCGCTACACACTCAACCTCCCCCCGCAGGCCACGGTCACTATGGCTTCTCTTTTTCCTCACCATCGCCTCCATGGTCTCGGCCACCTCCGAATCTCTTTCTGAACTCCCCGCTCAGATTACCGCCCCCGCAGTCATCGCCCCCATGGACGCCCTCGTCGTCGACGACCGCACCCCGACCATGATCAAGGGCCGCTGGACCATGATGCCTTACGAAGAGCTCAAGAAGCGTGACGACGACAGCGCAACAGCGACTGCGACCCAGACGGTCAAGGCAACGGACGACCCGACCACCTTGACTCTTTCCGTTACCGTTCCTGCTGCGACCGTCGAGGCTGCTTCGCCTCTGCCATCTCCCTTCGACACCAGCTTGGCCTTCAACTTCACCAGCAACGACGGTGCCTCTTGCCCCCGCTTCATCAACGAAGTCCTCACCAACTCTAACTTTAAGAAGTGCTACCCGCTCTCTATGCTTCTTCAGGTGAGTTTCACGATATGCCGACTGAAAATGTGTACTAACTCGTCCAGGGTTCGAGGTCCTTCTTCGAGGCTGAGAAGAAGCTCTTGAGCATTGTCAAGGTACTCGACGCCACCTGCAGTGCAGATGTCGACTTTTGCACCACGTACTTGAACGGCGTGGCCAGCAACCTGACTCTGGCCGCCAACTGCGGATCGGACTATGAAGCCGGCAACCCCATCGTCATGCAAGCCTACCTCGGCATGAAGTCGTATGAGATGCTATACAAGGCCACCTGTCTCACCGACCCCGACACCTCCATGTACTGCTTCGCCAACGCCGTCACCAACCTGACCACGCCTGCGAATGTCTACTTCTACTACCTCCCTCTCAACATGACTCTCCCCGGCAGCGCCAACCCTACTTGCGGCTCGTGTCTCAGACGGACCATGGAAATCTACCAGACGTACACGTCCAATCGGAAGCTCCCTATTTCGTATACGTACGAGGATGCCGCCAGCCAAGTCAACACCATCTGTGGCCCCGAATACGTCAATATCACGCTGCTAGCGGCCGTCAGCAAAGCGGGCTTGTCAATACCGTCATGGGCCCTGTCAACAGCAGCAATCGTGCTGGCGATGGCGTTCAACTTCTGGTAGACAGCATCACGCCAGCTGTACAGCAACACCAGGTTGTTCAACGATCTGCACGGATGGTTATGAATCATGTTTAGAGATTTGATTTTCCAGCAAGCGCCTTGATACCCCTCAAACATTCTTTCGCATTTACTTCTTTTCATAATTCGCCACCCCCACGGGCCTCTCGAGTTGTCACTCGGTCTTTATCTACATCTTTTATATTAGTCTCTAGTGTGTCACATCATGGCTGGGCTGGAAAGAAAAATAGCCAAGAGGTGGCATTGGTTGGCGGTTTGTCGATTTGACTGGGCATTTACACGACAGCCGGGAAGGCTGATCATGATCATATGGGAATATTCGCTGAGGACAGCGATGAAGAGTAGGAAGGCGCACGGCGCCCTGGCACATTATCGGCATCCCATGAGATGCGGCACAAATAGTAATCTTCGCATGCGCGAGTCTTAATCCTATTCTTGTAGATACTCTTGAAGATGGTGGTTTATCTTGGGGAATGAGAGGAAGAAGACAACGACCTATCATGGTCATCTCAATACAATCAATAAGTAGAACCATCCTGAGCTTTCCTTGCGCGACATGGTGATCAAAAATGATTGGGTGTGAGATTAGTCCTCGTACCCGATAGCTTGTTTGCCTCTCATGCAGGTTTGTCCAAGCCACCAACACCAACGAAACGGCTGGGCTGGGCTGGCTGCAGATTTTGTGGGTTCAAACTAAACTTTGTGCAACGACGATCCGATGTGAGAGCGCTGATCCTTTCTTGGGCGTGCTGATCCTGTCTTATTTGCAGTGGCAGTCGCAAATCATTCAGAAGATGTAAGATCTCCTCTCGCGTTGCACTTCAAACACTGAAGCCGCTCCGTCAAAGCGCACAAACGTCAAGATCTTGCACTTTTTTTGGTCAGGATAAGACGTGCTTTAGGATTGGAGAATTTTGATCTGTTGAATATTGTCACTGTAACCATATGTGTTGAAATCCTTCGCATATCAGCGTCTTGCAAGGTAGGTCTGTAGTGGTGCACGAGGAGGTGGTCCGCAGTCACACGAACCAGCTGGGACGAGGGGAAGGGACTGTTATTAAGCACTCGCAAACATTCATCAAGCAAATAGCTGAACTGCAGAAATATAGGATTTTCTGCGACTGTCAAAACAAAACTGTCTAAAAATCAACGTGTAAGTCGCGCCTTCCTCACCAACCTAGCCACCCACCACCCACCACCTTCTCCTTCCCGACTTTTTCATTTTTTTTTCTTCACTACCAAACCGGTAAACAAATCAAAAATCACCTCCAAATTCTCACCAGCAGCACAGGATCTCGGCTTTGTTGCAAAGAAAATTACGATGGCCGATCAAGAACAGAGAAGCAGCAGGAAACGCACAAGGGACGATGATGACGAGGCTTCAACCCAAGGCGCAGAAGCATCGAAGAGCATATTGATCAAAAACTTCCAGGAGATGATGGAAATGGCATTCCAGAAACATCTTAATGATCCAAATAGCTCCATCGCTCCTTTACTCCGGGGAGCAGCTTTTCAAAGCAAAACCCTCGACCTCAATTTGAGGAACCATGAATTGGTGGGCAGAGACCATGCGCATACGGATGGCGAAGAGGAGGCTGCTCATGATCAAGAGCATGAACTTCGTCTTACGATGGAGGAGACACACGACCGACAAGACGGTGACGGCAATCAGGCGGCGGAGGAGGAGTATGAGCGGCCGACGCAGACGCCAGCTTCCAGCGACAGAGCGGGGGCACCATCACCTGACCGGTAAATTTTGGATTCGGAATCGATCGATGCTGTTGTGGAGGAGAATGAGGAACAAGTCAACCTAGATGTTGGCCGAGAGATGGTAGGCTATCAGGCCGGACTCCCGTCGCACGAAGAACAGGTGGACGACTCTACAGGAGGCAACGAGATCAACCCAAACCGTGGAGAAGGGCCAGCAGACAGCGAAGTCGAGGAGGAAAGGGCTATAGGACGTCGAGAGGGCGAGTTGGTACCGATTTGCACCAAGACCCGCACCAAGACAACCACGACGAGGACAACAACCAAGAAGAATGGTACCACTATCACCATCGTCACCAAGACATCGACAAAGGTCTCGCGGAAGAGGTTTGAGAAACGATGAATGGGAGCGAGTTTGCCACCGTCGTCAGTCAGTACCTACATCGCTGGTAGAATGGACAGACTTCTCATTGTGCAACAATGACAGCGGTCTTCCAAGCTCTCTCCAACCGGCAAAATGGGCGTATCTTTGAGGTTGCACCTCGAGGCAGCCGAGAGTGAAGCTTATATAACACTTCTCGACAACGAGCTCGAGGTATTCAGTGGAAGTAAAGATGGGATGGTGCAGGGACCAAGTTGGAATAGAGCATACAGGGCAATTTCAAGTCGTCTGTTGAGCATTAGAGGACCAGGGGTTCAGACCGAGCTTCACCTCTAATCAGATTAGATAGATTGGGTTTACGCGGATCGTTACAAATCAAATATGATCCCTATCTCAAATCTTTCATGGAAGTTATTCTATTATCATTGATTTGTAAATTTGATGTTTGGAAGGATCCCTCTGACGGTTTCGGGCGAGGGCTTTTATACGGCAGAGATGACGACAATGACGACGACGACAACGACGACGATAACAGTAAGGCGAATGTAGAGGACGAAGGCGAGGATCAAAGGGACAATAACGATAATAGACCTCCTAATTGTTGAGCAGGTTTCGAAACCGGAGCCAGTCCTATATAAGCGCTAGGTAGACGGATTCGACAACATTGAAAAAGAACGGCTCGATTCTATGCTACACATATTTCATTTAAAGTAATACCCAAAACCCCGGCGTCAATCTAAGAACCAGACAGCCCACAACGTCTCATCTCACAACCTCCCCTGCCGCAACCCAGCCCGCAGCTCCTTCTGCTCCCTAATCCGCCTCTGCGCCACTTTCCACGGGTGAATCCCGTCCGCGTACCCAATAAACGGCGAGCCCACCCCGTAGCCCAGCATATCCACCAGCCGCCGCGGCATGCCGTCCAGCTTGTCCCAGTCGACGGCGAGGATCTGGTTCTCGAGCGGGCGGATCCAGGGCTGGCAGTACTGCACGGTCATGCTCCTGCGCTCGCGGTCGGAAACGTTCTGCCCGCCTCCGTGCCAGAGCGTGCCGACGAAGAAGACGGCGCTGCCGCGGGACATGATCACGGGGACGGCGTCCTCGCGGCGCGGTGTGCGGTCGTGGTCCTTGTCGCCCCATTTGTGGGAGCCCGGGATCACGACGGTGGCGCCGTTGGTGGGGGTGAAGTCGTCTATTGCGACCATGACGCCCTGTTGACAAGTCAGAAGCAGACGTGATTCTTTAGGGAGAGGTCCCTTACTGTGCCAAATGGATGATGGGGCCGCGGGACGGTCACGAACCCATCGTCGTGGTGGAGCATCTGCGGCGCCTCGCCGGGCTGGATGTAGACGCTGTGAAACGAGTTGAGGAGGAAGCCCGGGTCGAGAAAGTGGTCATTGAGGGCGAGCAGGGCCGGGTGGAGGGGGAACTTCTGGAAGACGGGGGACTTGTTGAGAAGGGCGTAGATGCGTTTGGTGTTGAGGCCCTCGAAGTCGTTGCGGCCGGCGCGGTCGCCGCCTGCGGGCCCGGCGGAGGCGGCGTCGGCTGCGAGGCGGGCGAGTTCGCTGGTGGCTTCCTCGATCTCGGCCTCGGTGAAGGCGTTGGGGATGACTACGTAGCCGTGTTCTTCGACGTGGTCGATGAGGTGTTGGTAGCTGGGTTGAGGTGCGTTGGTGGTTTCCATTATGATTGAAGCTTCGGTATCGTGAGTTTTGATGAGTGAGAGTTCTGTGTTGAACCTCAGGCTGCGTCGTGAAGCTGAGAGTCACTGGAGGACTTATACAAAATCAGTCAACGAAGCCGGACGGGATGGATGGGATGGACGGCGTTGCATGTGTGGGCCAACCGAGGCTCTGAGGATCCGGTCTTTCGAGTCTGCTACTGCTGGGGAAGACCGATGATGAGGATGTTGAAGACGCGGGAGGGACGGTTGGACTTATTGCAGCACTTATCGATGCTTACAAGGATCTCAAGACTTGCGGGAGCCGAGGTATGATGTGGGCACCTTCACTCCTTGCTCCAACGAATTGCGTTTTGGAGACTTCCAACTTGCGTGGGAAGCGGGGATATTGGAGTCTAAACCTGGGGAAAAAGATGGGATGATGCTGGCGTGCGGGGGAGCCGAGGCGGCTTGATGCGGAGGAGAGAGGATCACCGAAGATCGTCGTTCTATGTTAACTTGGAGACGTTCATGTACATCGGATGTTGATTGATGGTGGTGGTTTCGTAATGAAATGATTGGATCGGCGTGTCGCCGACTGTCCGGATGTCGCGGACGCGGCCGTGCCCCCCGTATTACTTGATCCGATGACAACGGAGCGCTCCGGCGTACCGCCGAAACGGTTCTGAATAGCTCCGGATATTACCACAAGCATCCCGGCGACGTAGTAGCTAGAGCTCAACAACAGTCTTGTTGTTCCTTACCCCGCTGACGTACTATCATCTGAACACAGCTTCAACGCATCTCGTTAACCCTCTGTTTGGCTGATGGCGGTGGAAATCCACCTTGATAATTCTTGGACATTCTCCTGGTAGGCCTTACGGTGGTACATCATGTGCCGTGTCATCTGATGGACATGAAGCAAAGTCCAAATGGCTCCGAGTTGAGGACTTGATCCAAGGCACTGACAGCTAAGATGCCGGGAGATCACTCCACCCCAAACAATCAGCCGAGGAACAGTCTGTTACTTATATTCTACTTCTGTTTCGGTGCGTCGCTATATACATACCACCTTTGCTATTGTTCATGTGTTCCCAAGATGACAAGCGGCTTGAGGCTCTGTGTGCACAATAAGAGAAATTCACTCTTCTGCCTCCGCCTCGAATGGTTTCTGTCCATAAACGACATGGCTATACACATACTCAGCAAGGGAATACGTAGCAAAATTATCAAAACTTACAGGTCGAACATTGAATGGAAAGCTCCCGTCTTCAGCTCCTTCCGGACTGCCGCCAGCTCAACAAGGACCTCTTCTCTGGTGCGTCCAAGGACACCGCAAAAGAGCTTCAACGAGAAGGCCTCCAACCCTTCCAAGATTTGCGCCAGGTTCAACATTCCGATGTCTCTGTAGTAAGGGTCCTTGGGCCACGGGCCGATCGGAGCCCGGAATTTCTGGTGGTACACGCTCTGGAAGCCGCCGTGGTCCCTCACCCAGCCCTCAAGTTTGGGTCCGGGGCAAGGGTCACGCCCGAGGCTCTCGCACGCACGCACGAAAGTCTTGTTCCAGCCCCAGGTGGCGTTCTTTTCGGTGTAAGTTCCGTCCTGTGAGTAGTAGTCCGTGGACATGTCTTGGAACTCTGCCCAACCCCCCGGGTTAAGGTTGCTACCATAATGGATCAGAATGTTTCTCGTCTCTCCTCCCAAAAGGTGCCGGAATGGATATCCATGGGTGAGAAACTTACTCGTAGATGTTACGCACAAGTCTTGGCCAGTCGGAAATCGAAGCGGCCATGTATCTGCACATGATGAAGTCGTATTTCTTGTGTCCGACCCAGGAGCTTTCAACGTCATCGATCTCGAACTTGACGTTTGCGGGAACCCTTATCATGTCAGTCAAACGCAGAATACATGAGAAAATGCCGGAGGAGAGGTAACGTACCACTCAGGCTGGATTGCGCTAAGATCAATTCCAATAACTTCAGCGTTCTCGAAGATGTCTCCTATCTCCACGGCCCCTTGGATCCGCTTTGTCAGAAGGTTTCGCATTCAGTCGATAGATCGCAGGGTACGAACAAATTCCGGTTCCGGTTCCAATATCCAAGATTCTGTGGACGTTGTCCCTCTCAAGAGGCGCAAGAAAGAGTTTGGATCCAATCGACCTGACCATGAGGGCATGCGCCATGTCAAGACGGTCCATCTCAACCTGAAATGGCTCAGCCAGCCGTTTACGGCAAACAGTCAAGGCGTTTAGGTATTACAAACCTCATCGTTGGGGAAAGAGTACGCTGAAATGGTCAATGAGTAAAAGTCGACTGCAAGCGACTACCGTTGCGGGAGTCTACTCACATCCTGGGCGAAACGCATGATACCGGCGGCCGTACTCGACGGGGTAGTCGACCACACTCGAAGACAGAGATGCCGTGTATTGCGAACTGAACAATTAGCGACGAAACTGGTCGAGGAAACTACGGCGATTCATACAGACGCTCGTCAATCGTCGCACCCTCGTCAGTCTCGATCACAAGTCAGCATTAGTGCGCAGAGAGCCCCTACTCAAGCACACTGACATTGTTCTCTTCATTAGCCTCTAAAGGTGCATTCTCAACGACAGCATCGGCTGGATTTCCCTCGGTGCTGGCTGGAGATGACGCAGCTTGAGCGGGCGACGGCGCTGTCGGGCGTGTCGGTGAGGACGTTGGCGCTTCCGCTCCCGAGGCAGATTTGACAGACTTCGGGGAGCCGGACTGTCTTGTGGATGAGTCGCCCATGATGCAATTGATCGAATCAACTATGCGAATGGAAACTCCCACGGTGTTATATCACCCAAGACCGTACCACAGATGAGGGCAGAGTTTCGAGACAGAAATATGAGGGGAAACAAAGCAGGAGGGGTGCAATACGCGTCGGACTTCGTCAAGTTATCCTCCTTCCTAGTCTGAGAAAGCCGGAAGGATGACACGCCACTGCTGCGGGCAAGGATTGAATTGCATTGCAAACATGTCTTTCTCCTACGTTGTCGATTAGTGGGAGACCGCTGAACCAATGCGAATCGCCCTTGAGCTGCATTGTGCTGTTGGTTGACATGGAACGGCACAGGCACTCGACAATTATGTGCGAATGGATGCTGCCAACGTTGGCGGCCCCACTCACATCACCGGTCGCTGAAGCCGCCTCCGTGATCGAACTTAGAAGCGAGCAGGAAATAAATGTTTCTAATGGATAGGTGTCTGGCTGTGTTCGAAGCTAGTTTTTTCCCCCCCACTGTGTAGCCAAGCAGAACCGGTTTGCTTTGACTAATAACAGTTTGACATTGGAAGGAGAAAATCGAAGTGCAAGTGAGACCTATGTGCCCCCTTCAACCGGAAAAGACTACCCGAGGCGACAAAGAAATTTATTCGCGATGCTCGACGCAAGCCAAAGAACTCATGACATTCTGGATATTGGGTCCAATTTCCAGGTATGAACATGTTACCCTCAGCTGCAGTGTTGAAGCTGCTCAGAAGATCTCCCGAGAGATCACTGGGAAACGCTTCGAACAACCATTGATCAGTAACATTACATGTATTGTGTAGTCCATCCAGATAGGGCCAGTCCCCATTGGGTGTTTCAAAGTCTGGTGGCTTTGGAACGATAGTTGGGTTGCCTACGTCAAGAAAGAGCTCCCTCTCGTAACCAGGTAAAGGCGGAACGATGGCATTCTCGACGTGCAGGGTTTCGCTATGGCTTACGGCGAAGGTATCCTGTGAAAGTCGCGTTGAGTGGGTTGCATGCTGCGATTCACGCCATTTTTGAATCATGTCAAGGCACGCCTGCGCTTGTTCGCTCGAGTCATCATTGGCGCCGAGCAGTTTCTCGTTCCGTAGGAAGTGCTCGAGGTCTGCTACTGATTCTGCGCTCCCCATTGACTGGAATGGCTGGTAGCTCTGAGTATCTGCTTAATCATTAGCATTAAGGGTAAATTACAATGTGCACTTCAGAGCTTAGATGTCGAAAATGCCTACATGAGCAAGGGCCTGTTGGGGGATCGCAACCGAATAAGATTTGGCATATAGCCGTGTACTTCTCCGCATCTGACTTGTTCGTGAATCGCGCGTGGATACGATCCCTTTTCTGATTGTCGATCTTTGCGCTGACTGGCTCAGTCAATCTGGGACAGACCGCTTTGGCTTGATGTTCTGTCAGCTTGAGTTGCGTCTGAAAATCCGCGCGGCATCGTTGGCAGATAAAACTAGACAAGCAATGGCGACGATATATGTGTTCCCTAATGTCGCTGTCAGAATGGTGTTTTTCGTGGGATGAAAGCAAGCCAGATGTAATCTTACTTCAGCCTTGATATGGTCCAGCCAGGCCCCATACAGGAGCGCCACTCTTTGGTGCCGAACTTTGCGGGATCGTGTTGGAAGAATGGGCAAGGAAAGAGCAGAGACTTTGGATACCCATCTTGACTAGAAGAGGGACCCGGCGCTCCAGCTATTGTCACCTGTGGCGATGTCGATTTTGTGGTCCGTTTCAACCGCTTGCTGGATGTTGAGGGCCTAGGCGAGGGACATTCTAGACCTCGTTTCCCTCGGGAGGGGAGGCTTGAAGAATCGAGAGAGGCTGTTGGCTCCGGCGGATCAAGAGACACACTACAGTAGCCACTATCTACTGTGTCATTCCAAGAATTTGTAGGAACTGGGTAGGTAAGCCCCGAATCTGTTGGCAAGATAGAACAGGAGAAGTCAACCAAAACTGGTTCCTCGTCGTGAGATCCTTGAGTCTGCTGGGTGAATTGTGAGACAAACTGTGTATCAACATCTTCTTGATCGGGCAGGTTGAGTACTCGAGTCTCCGTGGCCATGTTTTCGGCAACAAGGTTGTGTTGCAAAGGATCTCGTACTCCGTACACGTCCCAACTGTCGTCTTCGGCTTCAGGAGCCCTGTGCCACTGGGAACGGGGTCCGTCAAGCGCAGGGATATCGAGTTGAGCTGTGAATACGTTGATAGACGAGAAGACTTCTGCGGCGTCGGCTCGCTTTTTTGGCGACGGTTCCAGCATGCGATCCTGAACCAGATCTAAGAGTTTGAGAAACGGCGACGCGCTAAACCCCGAGCGAAGCTTGTCGAAGTACTAACAGTAAATGAGCATCTTAAAAGGAACAATCATCGAGGAGTCCTAACTGACCTTTGACACCATCGGCTTGAGTTTCGGTTCTGTCTCTTCATGATCTGAGACACGTCGAATCTCAAAGTATGCGTCTTTAAACTTGCTGCTCTCATGTGTTGTCCAGCCAGATGTCGATTTCCGAGCAGTTTCGAATGTTTTGAGACTCTCGGTCCCCCATACGGTCCATATCAGAGCCTCGCTCAGCACACATCCCAGTGACCATACATCATAGTTCAAACAGTGCTCTGAACCATGTAATACCTCCGGTGGTGAGTAGTCAGGAGTGAAAGTCTCAATAACGTCATCTGCATGAGCATCTCCCTGCATAAAAGGTTTAGCTGAACCGAAATCGCTTATGACAAGTCTTTTGTGATCTACAAGATCACTGTCGTCTGAGAACACCAATATGTTTTCCGGCTTTAGGTCTCCGTGTCGGATGGGGAGCGGAGAATGACTGTGCAAAGCGGCCAAGGCGGATGCAAGACCTAAAATTTGACGAAACAGCCAAGTCGTAGCCTCGGTCGTTGAGCAGTTATATTTGTCTGGGTCTTTCCCCCAATACTGTCGAAGATTGACATCCGCCCATGGGAACACGAAAATGCTTTCATTTCCTCTTACGATTGAGGCGATAGTCTCAACCAGATGGGGATGTCGAAGACGACGGGCCTGCTCCAGCGCTTCTAGTTCGGATCTGAAAGCCCTTTGGTTGGCGTTGGATAATCGCTTGACCGCGAAGTAGCAAAACTGAGAGACGTGTGAGTAAGGCTAGCCTGCTTTCATGAAGGGCGGGCCCTGAAATACCTTCTGTGCTTGAGGCTCAAGATGAGCATTGCTGATTTTGACCTTAGCGATTGATGAAAAGCCTCCTCGAACTATAGAGGTACTGTTTCCTGACACCGGGCCAGCTATGAATGGTAATATCGACTCAGGATCGAGATCCAACTTCTGGATGTCGTTGGACCTTTGGCCAAAGGTTGGCGCAAGCAACATCCACTGCGTAGATTGAAAAGCGTCCAGGACGCTGCTTGGGAGCCCAGTGAAACAGTGGATGATCTCTTTCTCTCGCAATCCAGCTCTGGGTCTAGCAATATTGCCACGGACAGAGATTGGAAGAATGGAGTCCGTTAGGTCGTCCCCCATGAAGCCTGAGATTAGGGACGTTTGATCGATGAGAACCAAGGTTGCGAATATCTTCCTTCGGGAGCTGTACACGGCCTCGGTGTACATGTTTCGAATCACGCAGGGGATGTTTGGTGCATTTCTGAGAAGCTCTTCCTCAACTTTCTCACGGTTGATGAGCGCCTCGATTCGATCACGAGGAAGGAATTTCCTTCTCGGCCGCAAGGTCGGAGTTGAGGGTAGGAATTCTTCTACCATAGCATCTTGAAGCTGTTGTTTCAATGAGAGACTCTGGAATCCTCTCGCTGGGGCCATTTTTGCTTCGTTGAAGCCAGATATCGACGATCGAATTTTGTCGCGCGAACAAAATCCTCAAAGATGATAGCAGAGGAACTTCGTTTGACTCGCAACGATATAAGAAGACAGTTCGTATGGCCTTCAAAAGAATGATGAAGTATTTGCGTCTGATACATTAGGGGATAACACGGCTCAGAATTGATATCAGAATGAAGAAGCTGATGTTAGGCGACTACGCCACCTCGCCCATCGCTACCCAATGGTTTCGTCGCCAACGCTCTGCGCAGTTGCGTGTTATGGTCTTCGCAGCATGCTAATTGGCCCATATTGAGGCAACTCGCAGATGCGAACTGCCTCCGCGTCTGCACAGCCATGTTCCGATCGTCTGCCAAGATTGATGCGTGTGGGATGGTTGTGGTCAAATTCCAAGATTATTACAGTACGTCAGAATTGAGCCCTAGGAAAGTTGGCTCCCCCGATGGTGTACATATGTGTTTGGTGACAGCCGTCCACGATCACAGGTTACAAGGCCTACAGCACTGGTAACGTCAAGCACAAAAATTCTAGTAAATGGCAAGGAACTCATTTGTACCGGCAGTCATCCCAATTAATACATTATCATTAACCTCCTCTAAACCCACTCCTCCACATCCCTCCTCATCAAAATCTCCCCGCCATCCAACCCCGCCCCAACCTGCGGCACCACCACCAACCCCTCCTCCACCAAATCCAGCGCCAACCTCGCAATCAGCCCATCACACCCCCTCGCCGCCATAACGTCCACCGTCACCGGCAGCATCTCCGTGTGGTTCGTGATCGCGCTCACACTGCCCACCTGGCCCACGGGGAACACATGGTCCGGCGCGCCGCTGAACACCGACAGCCGGCCGTTACTAAAACCCAGCGGCGGCGTGCTCGGCGCCTCGAGGTACGCGTTGCGCGGGCTCGCGGCGCCGGCGCTGCCGACGTAGAGCAGGAACCCGGAGGAGCACGAGGAAGGGGTCGGGGCGAGGACCGCCGTGTTGAACCAGTCCATGAAGAGCGTCTTGTTCGCCTTGGCGTCGTCGAGCGCGGAGGCGGGCTGCGTGTCGCCCCAGGCCCAGCGGGCGAGGGGGACGGGGTTGACGAAGGGACGGCGGCCGTCGTGGGCGGCTGCGATGTGTTAGTGAGTATTATCAACTTCTGGAGTGCGGCCGAGACTCACCAGCGTAGTCTGCATAAAACGGGTCCCTAACAAGGGCAGTCTGCTCCTTGGTGATGAGCGTGGCATACGTTGCGCCCAGCACCTCCGTCAGACTCAACCCCTTAACGCTCTCCGGCCCTGACGAAGCCCACGCCTCCGTCAGGTTGAACTCGGTCACGTTCGTGTCCAGGAACGCCGCCAGGCTCGCCGCGAACTTGTTCAGCATCTGGCCCGCGGGGGTCTCGTCCGTGGGGAAGCCGAGGGTATACACCGTCTTGGGGTACACCACCTCCGCCGCCGCGAAGGACGTGTAGTTCTCCCTGTAGAACGCCTTCTGCGCCGCGTCCCAGATGCGCGGGTCCCGCGTCAGGAAGCCCGGCGTGTCCAGCGTCGGCGAGAGCGGCATCACCTCGTCCAGGCTCACGAGATCGTGCGACGGCCGGTTGCCGAACAAGCCCTGCACGCCCGACGGCCCGCGGATCGAGCCGCCGGTGTCGCTGCCGACGGCGATGTCGAGCCACTCGTAGCTGGCGACGCTCGCGCCGGCGCCTGAGGAGCTCGACGAGGGGTCGTTGTAGCCGTCGCCGCGCGGGTTGAAGGGCGCGTGGTAGTCGACCCAGTCGGCGGTGGCGGTCTCGCCGTTGGCGAACTGGCTGGGCTTCTGGAAGCCGACGACGACGGCGCCGGCGTCGATGAGGTTCTGGATGGCGGTGCCGGTCTTGGCGGCGGGCGGGTAGAGGCCGTACCACGCGCGGTTGCCGTTGGAGCCCTTGACGCCGGCGAGGGAGTAGATGTCCTTGACGCCGACGCGGACGCCGGCAAGGGGTTTCTCGGGCGTGGGGGTGAAGTACAGCCGCGAGGGGACGCCGACGGTCAGCGATGCGGAGGCGGGGACCTGCGCGGAGAGGGTCTGGAAGGTGCCGTCTGGCGTTTGGAGAAGGGACTCGGAGAAGGCGCCGGCGAAGTCGGGGTATAGGCGGAAGGCCTGGTGGACCTCCCCGGTGGTGGTGTCGAGGAAGTAGGGGCCGGACGGGATCGAGGCGAGCTTGGACAGCGGGAGGACGGCGGATGTGGTGTTGCCGCGAGCGTATGTAAACTTGGAGCCGGCGCCCGCGAGGAAGATGGCGTTGAGGAAGGCGGGCTGCCAGACATCATCCTGGGCTGTCCAGTTGCTGAAGAGGCTCGTCAGGTCGTGTGTGGCCACGGCCTCGGCGATGACGGTGATGGGAGTGAAGCCGAAGGCGCGCGGCAGGGTCTTGAGGTCCAGCGAGGCGTTGGAGGGCTTGCCCTGGGAGAAGGGGGAGACGAAGTAGTACACATCATCGAGCTTGAGCGAGGCACCGGTCGTTACGAGGTCGGCGACGGCGGCACCGGCCAGCGTGAGGAAAGCAAAGGCCTTCATCGTTGACTATTGGGAGGGGTGAGAAGATCACGGCTGGTGAGGCGAGCTGGACTGCCTGTAATGCAACGACGGCGGCATCTTTATAACCTCGTTGGAGCAGTGCTCTATTGGAGTCCAATTGAGAGATCCGACTCGTCGCCCTGGCTGATAAGTGCGCGCTGCTTATTCCTTAGAATCAGGACCTCTGCCATAAGCAATATGCAATCATCTCTCTCTGCATGGGGCGGCCGCCGGGGGTTGGCTTATCGCGGGGCTCCTCAGTTGCATCGCTAGCTTTGATGCCTCCCGGTAGTCGAGCGGGAGTCTGCCGACTAAGCAGAGGCCGGACCCGTTTTTATTTCGGTGAAGAATGTTTCTCTTGGTCATTCAATGGAGGGGGGAACTTTTGGGAAGGGGGGGAGGAAGTGTTATCGCGGCGTCGAGGATTCCGGCCGATGTCGGGAATGGGCCGGGGGGCTGTTTACCGGGGGGCCGGCAGATTGGACGAGCGGGAATTTCCCGACGAGTAAATGCCGAGGGAGATGACATCGAGAGACAACTGTGAAGACGACACTCTTATGGCCAACAGGTGACATTGCAAGATCTTGAATTAGAGGTGTCGATGTGAAACAATTCACAGTCCATCACCGCGGGGTGCAAGATCCAACGGGCGTTCGCCATCCCAAGCAGACGGTTCCCCCACACGCGGACCGGACCTGTCAACGTGCCTATCCAACGGCACGGTAAACTCTATGGTACTTCCGTCATTAACAAACAAGTACCTTGCCTGTTATTGCGTCAGCTTCTGCCTCATAAACCACGCGGACTTACAACGAACACGCCCGATGGATGCTGACCACCAGGTCTCCACGAACATTTGTCGGATGAATTACAAAGTTGGAGGACACGAGGTCTTTCCCTCTTCACCTCGGGAGATACTCCAAGTGGGGGCCAAGACCCTTCGCCCGGAGGCCCTCACCGATCATTGACAAACCTCCTCTTGCAGATAAGACGTGGTGATGACACTGACCTCCGTTACGATAAGACGAACGACGACGTCAGTGCCAAGGAGCCATCCATTCCCGGGTTGGAGGGTTTTCTCAGGGTCCATTCAGTAGGCCCCAGAGTAAACAAACGCTGGTTAGCAATCACAGTGCTGACCAAATGATGTCGAGGGTGATAAGCCCGACAAGGATGACCCCATCGGAGAACGACTCCAACGCTGGGGTTGCCTGGTTGGCAACCATAGCTTAATCTGCAAAGTTGAGTGGCTGGGCAACACCGCGCAAAATGTGTAAAATCGTATCATCATTAACCAAACCATCACCACCCGCAGACGACCTATTGAGACGTCAAACCGGTGATGAAGTCCGAAAGCTGGAGGTATCCTAAGGTGGACCAAGCCGGCCCACCGATGCTGTAGAAATCATTGCCATGTTTTGATCCAGTCTCCCTGGAATGTGCCACCCTCGCTCTGCTATGCAACCGAATTCCACGTCCAAACTGAAATGCTCATCTGGCACGTCCCGCGTCTTTCCTTCGATGCCTCATAAATAGCAGTCTGCCTGCCCGTCATCCTCTCAGCCGTTTAGATATTATCGACGACATGATATCGACCTTGAAGCTGCAAAAGTCGGCAGCAAGCTTTTAACCCCAGCCGAGGGTCTCGAGTGTGCCTCTGGCGTCGGACGCAGACATGCCGCTGACGCCCAGCGAGCGCACCTGGGTGCCCTTGCGCAGCCTCTGCACGCCGACGGCGACCTTCCAGGCCTCCTCTTCGTCCAGGACAAACATGTAACGCTTGCCTTCTTGATCTCGGATAGTTGCGCGCAGGACGTGGAGGCTCTTGTGTCTCCACTCCCCAGTCTGCCCGGTCGAAGATGGGATGTTAGTATCTTTGAACTTTGTGTCGCACAAGCCAAGACGGCAGCAATTCTTGCAAGCACGCAACATTTCGGTCAGGTAGGCATCAGCTTCGTCTCCCGTGAGCATTTTGGTGGCGCCTCTATCCGCCGTACGCGCTCGCTGATTCGCCATTTTTTGAAACAAGCCAGAGGGATGGTTTGCAGAATTCGACGGGGTAGAAGCAGCAGCAGCGGAATTCAAGCAGTGCGGGGGGCACCATACCTCGACCAGCTTTAACGTCCAGGCCTTGACGTCCCACTCACGCTGCGGGACGCCGCGGACATCGTCGTCGATGAAGAGGCCTTCGGTCGTTATCCGCAGGATAAGTCCATCTGTCACTGTGCCAAACCCCGACACGAGCTGGCTGGCCGGGGTCTTGGCAAACTGATTCATGAACAGATAGACCGCCCTGATGACAATCTTGTCGGGGTCTTTCGTCGTGTACGGAGCGCGCATGCTAGGCGGCGGTGTCGTTCGCGTAGTCGTGGCCGACGGGGCCCATGATGACTCGGAGCCGATGGAAGATGCCGGCTTGTGCTTCGGCTTATCGTATGGTCGGTACGAGTATTGCTCTTCGTCGACGGTTCGCTCTGTTCTTGCTGACGGCCTCGGGGGCTGTCTCGCCGTGTTCGAGGATGCTGTCGAAGGCGCTGGTCGCGATGTATTCGAGGACGTCGCAGAAGGAGCGGGTCTCGGTGGCACAGAGCTGGCTGATGGAGGTGGTCTCGGGGGAGCAGAAGAAGACGCAGACGGGGGAGGTCTTGGGGGAGCAGACGACGCGGCGGACGGGGGAGGTCTCGATGGCTGTGACGAAGCCACGGATGGGGAGGTGGGGGAAGCGGGAGGTCGGCCGTTGGGCCACATACTTGTCTTCTCACCGACCGACGAGAAGGCGTAAGAGCCACTCTTGCGAGTGTTTCTCGCGGCTTCCTCTGCTGCTTCTTTGGCCTTGCGCTCTGCTTCGGCCTTTCGTTCGGCCTCTGCCCTTCTTTCCGCCTCTGCCTTCCGTTCAGCCTCTGCCTTTCGTTCCGCCTCTTCCCTTGCGATGCGCTCCGCCTCCTCCTTGGCCCGGCGGGCAGCTTCCTCCTCCGCCTTCTTCTTCTCTGCTTCTTCACGATCCTTCTTGGCCTTCTCGGCAGCTTCACGCTCCCGCTTGGCTTTCCGAAAGGCTTCGAGCTGTGCCTCGACGCGGGCCTTGCGGGCAGCAGCTTCGGCCGCCTCTTTCTTGCGCGCCTCCTCACGCTCTTTGTCTGCACGCTCCTTGTTGACCTGGGCTTCGCGTTCCTTGGCCGCCTTCTCGGCGCGCTCCTTGGCCTCCTTGGCCTCCTGCTCCGCCTTTTCCTTTTCGCGTTGGAGCTTTTCCCTCTCCTGTCGCTCAATCTCCAGCTTCTGCTTGAGTTCCTCTTTTTCGCGAATGTCTTGCTCGATCCTCTCCCGTCTCTCACGCTCCTCTCTGTCTCGCCGGGCACGTTCACGGGCTTCTCTTTCCCGGAACTCTCTCAGCTTGCGGGCCGTCTCGGCCTTGCGCCTCTCCTCCTCTTCCTTGGCCTTGCGCTCTTCCTCGCGCTTTCTCGTCTCCTCTCTAGCCTTCTCCCATTGGGATTTCTGCGGCGGTTTCTGTGGTGAAGTCTTGGGTTCAGGCTTCGGCTCTGGCTTCGGCTCAGGTTTGGGTTCCGGTTTGGGTTCCGGTTTGGGCTCTGGTTTGGGCTCCGGTTTAGGTTCGGGTTTTGGTTCAGGCCTCGCCTTTGGAGGAGGATCCGGCTTGCGAGGCTCTGGTTCGGGTTCAGGCTCGGGCTCAGGCTCGGGCTCTGGCTGACGGGGTGGCGGAGGAGGAGGCCCTTGTGGTCGTTCTTGCCAGGAAGACCTAGGCCCCCCATTTCCCGACCCGTAGCTGGAACCGCTCGAATGACCGGTATTTTGGCTGCCGTGAGGGGGAGTGCCATGAGGTGGAGGGGGAGGAGGAGCACCGGTTCCGGGGAAGCCGTTGGCGAAGTTGCCACTGCCCGCGTAAGAACCATATCCTCCCGGGCCTGTACGCCAACCGCCGTTGGGGCCGTTGCCGTTTGAGGCAGACGGCTGGGCTTGCGACTTGCCCCATGCCCATGCTCCTACACCGACGGCGATGACGAGGAGCGACATTCCCATGTTTCCCATGCCCTGGTAGGTTCCCCACCATGTGCGAAAGGCGGGGGCCATGCTCTGGAACATGACGACCATGACCAGGGCGCAGGCAAAGCCGGCTGCAAAGCTGGGGCCATTGGGCGCAAGGGACGGGAGGTAGATGAAGCCGCCGCCCTTATCGCGCTGGGGAATGACGAATATGTCGTAATTGCCTGGCCCCAAGCCAGCGCCAGGCGGGGGAGAGCCGGCGGTGGTCTTGGGATTCTCGCCGTGAGGCGGTGGCGGAGGAGGTCCGCTCATGTCGTGGAGACCTCAGCACTTGCGGTCGAGGTCGGTTGGCTGGAGTAGCTGGTCGGATCGAGCTTTACAGCTCGAATGAGACTCAGTCTCTGGTGGAAATGAAGAGCTCTAGTGGTATCTTTGTAGGGCCATTGGCAATCGTTAAGTCGTGAAGCGTCTGCATAAAGGTCATGAGCATTTTGTCCAGAAGTAGAGGAGCGGTTGGCATGTGGTGATGGAGGGACCAGGAAAAAAAAAAGTCGGCAGGAACAGGAAGGTCATGCATGGCTTGGGAGGGTTCGGACTCACAAGCAGCAAGAAAGCAAAAACAAACGCCAAAAACCCAGAATAGAGGACGGGCAAAGACGGATGTCAAAGCGACGGAGCGGGTATCGAGGATTTTGTCGATTGACAGTGTGGTTGCAGCTGCTGGGCTGTCGCTCCGGCCTCGCGCTTTTTTTTTTTTTTTTTCTTCGTCTGGCGGTGGTGCTTAGCTGGCTGGATTGCGTCCGATCGCGGGGCAATGAGACAGAATTGTTGTTGTTGTCGGAATCGACCTGCCGGTTAGTAGGGCAGGTCGAGGGACGGATCGGGATGGTGTCACGAGCACCGCTCTTGGTGGAGGTCGACTTTGGGCGAGGTGTTGAGGGAAGATGTGACGAGAAGAGGCAAGCGGGAAGGGGGAGGAATTCTTTTGTGTTTACTTTGGGAATTTCTCGTGGCAATTGGACAGGTCTGGCCTCACTGAGGAGAGGAGGGGGACCTCAGTTCTTGGGGGGTGTGACTGGGCGCTAGCGACCGGCTGCGCAGTCTCAGTGGCTGTTCTCCCACCGTCAGCCCAGCGGGCAGGGACCCACCTGGAGCTCACTGACCTCCCCGTCAACCACATCAGCCGGCTAGGTAAGCGAAGGATGGTGACATTTGATAGACATCAGCGCTTTCTTAGGTCACCAAATGGCAGGTGCTGTCACCAGCTGGGCCTTCCCTCTTGGAGAGTCTTAGGTTAGCCTCAAAGTCTGCTTCTGCTTCTGATATTGTGTTCGGTGCGTCTGCATGCGTCGCCTGGGCGGGCGTTATCATCCGGCAGCATTCAACAGCAACAAGACGCAAGACCGTTGAAGAGTCGCACGGCAGAAGACAGCCCTCATGCATTGGGTCCCAGCCACGGCGTCTGCCTCTCTCGCTCAGAGGATGTTCCCTGCGCCGGCAAGACCCTGAAAAAAGCTAAACAAGCGGATGACCGAGCTCTAACCTCCGCCCCCGACTCATGCCACTGCCCACGATGCCTTCAGTTCGCAGCGTGTTGCTCCCCTCATCCCGGCAACTGTTCATCCCACCTTCCACGATCGAGTGGTTTGGCCGTCATCGCGATGGCCACTGGTTCCTGGCTGCTTACGACTGCAGATGCCTACAGCTGCTGCCATGCAAATACGAACATTCACACCGCCCATCGTCCAACTGGAAGAGGCCACAAAGCATATCGAAACCCTCGACCACTCACCACCAACAGATCGCCAAAACAAACTCCCCCCGTTGCCATGTCCACCGCCCATCTTCAAGCAAACACCGCAGCCAAAGAACCCCTCTCCCCGCTCTCGCTTTCGAGCAGACCTTCTGCAGACTTCTGGCCGGCGGCCCAATCCCAAGAAATTGCTCAATCTCCTGCCTATGAGAGGCCCTTGGCACACTCGCCTGTGGTCCTGAAGCGGTGCCTCGCTGGGGTTGAGATCCACCCCCGGCAGCGAATCGCGGAGTCTGAGGCTATCCTCCCCGGGAGGCGTCGGCGCCAGCATTGTTCAGCAATGCCTCATGAGGAAAAGGCCATATGCCAGCTGGCGAGGGACGCTTCACCCACGGCCCCCGCCAGTGCCCCGTTGCAAAGGGTGAGGCCCTCTTCCTTCCGTCCCTGCCAGATGTCTGGGACGTCCCTTCGAGACGAACGTCGAATCCTGCGGGTGATCGGTCAAGATTGCGATTGCGAATGCAACAGCGACGGTCACAATGGGGGCCACAACCGCTACCGTCGGACTCGTCGGGCGCCAACTGTGACATTGTCTCAACTCTTCTTTCACACTTCTCGACCGCCAACCGTTGCGGTGCGCAAGCCGGACGGTGGAGCTTTGTCCCTCGCCCTTCCCACCCAAACGGTCTCGTTGCCCGGCAACCGCGGGAAGTCCCTTGCACCACGAGCTCGAGTGACGTATCAGATGTCACCATGTGGGCGCTGCTCACGCTCACGCTTGAACGTTTCTGGAACGACTGGAGCCTGCCGGCCGGCAACGCTTTCGACGTTCCGGGTCGAGGGCAAAACCGGTGTTTTGCGGTGACGACGGCGGAGAAGACGTCAGTAATTCCGGGGTGGTCAACAAACTGCCAGGGCCTCGGACATGATCACCACTGCCAACATCCAAGGCATCGTTACGATCAAACGTAGCGTCGAGGCTAGAGTGGCGCTTCAACTTTCTTCTTCACCCCACGAGAAATGAATTTTGAAAGAAAAGAGAGCGATGTGACAAGCGCTACATGCATGCAACCCCATGGGCAGGGGTCAACCCAATAAGCACCGTCTGCATGTGCATGAGGAACGGTCCGCGGCCACACTCCGTCGCGTCCAGTGTCAACAACTCCCGTCATGCGGCTCTCCTTGCATCCCGCAGTCTTGGTATGACTTGACACATTAGCTCCGGGTCGATGCCGAGCATCAGCTTGGTGATGACCGTGGCAGGTGGAAGGATGCTTCAGTCTTGGGCATCTTACAACCTTGTGTGACCAAATGCGACCGCAGTATTGTCGACGAGGGTCATGATTTAATCTCTAGACCATGGCAACCTCGAACGTTGCTTAGGACGAGATCTCATGATGTTTACCAGCAAATCAGTGGCAAAAACAACCTCGTTGCAGTCGATGCAGGCGCGAAACCAGACAAGATCAAGAGCAGATATTGATAAAACGTCGCCGAAGCATTCACTTACAGTTGAAACCCAATTCATTCCGTCGAGGTCGGCTACGTGGCGTGCGATGAAGCCATCTGTCACAGTTCTAGGGTAACGATCTATAAAATCAGTGAACGAACGAACCCAGCTGGTTGGATTTACCACAATGATATGGATCGCTGCGGTGAGACTTTGGTACAGAAAGCTCTGCTGGGCTGGTCTACTCGCCTGATATGCCTCTCGTAAAGTTCACCAGTCATCGTCTATCACTCAGCTGCCGTCCGTCATTATCATCGTGAGGTTATTCGCATCCGACACTCACATTGATTATTCTGATGTCGTATGCCGCCGGCTCAGCCGAAGATCCACCACACGACGCCTTCTGTGTGTTGCCGTAGCACCGTTATGGCAACACTCAGCCCACTCAGCGCTATCAAGACCAAGTTTTGGTGATCGCAAGTCGAACAGCCGGACTCTTCAGAGATATTAATACCTCGATCGCACCTCTCAGCCTTGAGACGTTAGGCAGGCACTTACCAGCAGCTTCGTCCCACTACCATAATCACCTCACCAAAGGCACCCAGGACCACTAGTAAGCGCCAAAGCAGCCTTGGTATTCATTCCTATCACACTGTCCAATCTCATTCTTCCCGTCGTGATTATATACGCGCATCCAAACGCATCTCAGAATTTCCCATCTCTCATTACCCATCCAAAACGGGCTCGCCGTAGCACAATCTGAGTTTCCCTTTCCCAGCCCGCTTCCGTCATGCCTTTGCGTAAGACGAGGAAAAAACAAAAACAGGAGTTGGTGAAGGCGATCATGGGCGACAACCTAAAACCTGTCGCTAATTGTGTTGCAAGTTAAAATGCCGTAGTAAGAACAAAATTTCCCCCGTGTCATGCGTTCCTTGCAACGAGAAGAAGAGAGCCCAACTCCATACACCACGCAAAAGCATCCCAGACCGCGCCCCCGACCCAAAGCAGCCAGACGACGACCTCCATCGCCGCGACGACGACCCGCGCGACGACCCCGACGGCGCGCCGCAGTCAGAACTTGCCGATGCGCCGGTTCGCGACCTTGATCTTGCCGCCGACGCGGTCGGCGTCCTCGTTGACCCTGTCGAGCATCTTGGTCTGCGCCTCCACCTCGTCGTTGATCTGCAGGCCCATCTCCTTCTGCCGCCGCACGATCGCCGCGAGCGTGTTCACCTGTTCGTCCTGCTCGCTCATCATCTGCCGCTGCAGCAGCACGACCCCGTCGTTGTCCAGCTCCCGCGTGCGCTCCGTCTCGGGCAGCGGCGCGCCGAGAACCCGCCCGCCGGTCCGCGCCCCGCTGCTGCTGCCGGCAGCCCCTCCCAGCAGCGCCGCCTTGTCCCCCGACGAGGCCCACCCTTCCCTGGCGGCCCGGCCGTTCTGCGACATGCTGTTGCTCAGCCGCTCCAGGCCCTCCCTATCGACCCGCGCCGAGGACAGCAGGTCGCGCCGCCTGCGCAGCTCGCCGTCGCCGAGGGCGCCCTTCTCCTGCATCGTGCGCAGCCCCGCGGTGAGGTTCCCGATCAGCGTGCCCGCCTTGACCAGCGCCCTCTTCGCCGCGGCGCCGGCCTCCGCCGCCGCGGTGCTGTTGTTGTTCTCCGCCGCAGCGTCCCTGCGCGACAGGCTCAGCCGCGCCTCGTGGAGGTTGCTCTTCATCTCGCGGTGCAGGTCGAGCCAGGTCGTCGGGTCCGCGGCGCCTGCGCGGCCGCTGGTGATCAGGCCGTGGGCGCTCGCGGCGGAGTTGCTCGTGCTGCCGCCGCCGCCGGTGCTGGGGAGGTTGAGAAAGGAGCGCCAGGCGGAGGTGTCGCGCCAGCGGCGGTCAGGGGACTCAGCGATGGCGCGGAGGTAGGCCTCGAGGCCCTGGCGGCGCTGCTCCGTCAGGTCCGGGGAGGAGACGGTGGACTTAAACCAGGACTTGCCGGGCAGCGACTTCGGGGGCGGGGCGCCGACCTGTTCGGAGAGGGACTGGTGGAGGGTGGCAAAGTCGGAGTATCGCTTCTGGACGACGAAGGAGCGCAGGGGCAGGCGGAGGGTGATGTTGTAGAGGGTGTAGGGCTTCGCTTCGCCGGTCGAGAGGATGGTCGAGGGGATGGAGATCTCGGCCGGGGGAGCCATTGTAACGGCGGTTGTTGTGAACGGATGGGAAGATGTTCTTTCTTTGGTTCTTTCGACGATTGGGGATGATGGGACGTTGATCGGGTTTGGACGAGCTTGGGCTCGGATGAGCTGAGCTGGGCTGGCTTGAGGTGATGGTTCGCTCGCTCGCTTCGTCGGGTGGGAGTGTAAGTGGCTTAGTCGGATGGCGTGGGTGGTTGCTGCTTGCTGGCAGTCGCAATGGCGTCGTCGAAGGGATGATGTGGATAATTCGCGAATGAAACACAATCGTAAACGTTGTCGAGCGCGTCGTCGTGCTGGTAAAAATCAATGTTGTTGAAGGACGGATTTGGTTCGTTGCTTGCGTCAGGTCCCGGGGAGATGCAATCAAGGTTCACAGCCCAGTCCAGTCCGGTGAGCAGCGTAGCGTATGCAATGCTCCAGCGAGGTGTGCTGCAGCCAGGCGCGGGACGCAGGTGGTCGGTTCCTTAAAAAACGACGACGGCCCACTGTTGAATGGCAGGTTCCTGGGTTCCTGGGCGTGCCTGGGTCTGAAAGATAGCAGCCTGAGGGGGAGGCTGGTGGTCGTGTGCGCTGTTTGACGCCTGTGGCGCCTGCATGGAACCACTAAACTGGAGCCTGCCGCAGGAATGACCGCATATCTGGGACACCTCATCAGGAAGGGCCTGGGCTTCGGCTCATGACGAGGGCCAAAGAGAGACACCGAAGCCCGAGTGATTGTCACTGCCTGGAGATCCCGACTGAGATGGATACGACGCTGTGTCTGTCCTCTCTGCCATGACAGCTGCCATTATCCGTATTTCCACACTAGATCGACTGAACTGAGTGAGTGACAGCGCGAGAAGAAGCCTTCCAGAATATTCATCCGAAATGCAGTAGTCATGTTCATGCATAAGCTTCACCTCTCCGACGACTAGTAGATTGAAACTTGGGAGGATCACTCTCAGCCCAGACAGACTACTGTGCCGAACCAAAATACCCCATACGAATCGTCTGAGCCGTCTCGGACGCGTGGTCCGGGACCAGACGTGCCTCGCTCTCACTCACACCACACCCACATAAATGACTCGGTGTTCCCAGACCAAAAAGTTTTGATTCTATCATGACTGCTCATGCTGGGACAAGAGCGCCGCAAGCTCTGACCAGCCGGCCGACCCTGTTCCAGGCTGCCAACGCCGTCCGAGTGCTGCTCAGCCTCATCGCCAGTGTACGATTATTACGTGCCTCAGGGTATTTGTACTACAGCCAAACCCATGTGCTTTTGCTTAAACCCCAATCTGCATGCCCATCCAATAGTCTTGGGTATGCCCGCCCCCTCCTCACACCTCGGTCCATGGCACCACCCGCCTAAAAGGTCTCCTGATCGTCGGCAGCCTCGCCCTCGGCGGGGATCTCGAAGCCCTCCTCTGTCGAGTACAGAATCGTTTGGATCTGCTTGACGAGACCGTCCTCCTGCTTCTCCAGCTCGGGGTCCTCCTCGACGGCCTGCTGCACAAGAAGCTCAATGTCGCGGAGCTTGCTGAAGTAGAAGTCACGCTCACGCTCCAGGCCGACGACAGTCTCCTTGAGGGTGGCATTCTCCTGCTGCAGGGCGGCGCTGCCGGGGCCGGCCGCCTTGGCCACGCGCGGACCGCCCGAGGGGGTCGTGCCTCCTCGTCTGGCAGCACCGGCGGCAGGAGCGGCGCGGGGGGCGGCACCGCCACCGCCGGACACGGGAGCGCCCTTTCGTCGGGCGACGGCATCGTAGTCGTGGTCGGGGAAATTCAGGTCCCAGAATCTCTTGGTCCATTGAAGGAACTCGAGGTTGTCCTGCATCTTGCACTTGACTAGGGCTTCGACGGGAATGGGCTTGTCGATCTGATGTCTGGCAAAGGTGTCTGCAGAGAGCAATTGTCAGCGTCGGGTTCGCTGGGCACCAAACGCAAGGCAGGTTCGACGGCTGGACTCACTTTGCAACACCTTGAAGTTCTGTATGTATGCATACTCGCTGTTGACGTTGAACTTGACCCTGGACATGGGAATGTCCATGAAGATGCTGTCAAACACCTGGCATAGCGCCGCGCTGCAGTCAAACCGGCGTTAGCAACACCATCACGAAAATCACCAGGTCCCACAAATCGCTGTATGGCGGGGGAGGGGTATCGGGCTGCACTTACCCCGTACCGCATTGCTCGACCTTTGTGATGTTGAGGGACAGCAGCTGGTTCAACCACTGGATGAGTTCCTGTCTGGATAGTCTTTTCTGTTAGCTGGGAGTGCTCGATGCCGAGGCTGCGACGCGCCGAGTCCGTCGTGTGGTGGTGGTGGGCGCCGCGGGATGGAAGGCCGTGGAAAGATACGAACCTGGATTCGCCCATGTTGACCGTATGTGTCTGATCTCTGGGATTTTTCGTGTGTTTGGATGAAGAGTGCGCGCGCAAAAAACCGGGAATCGAAAGGACGCTCGAGAAGCAGAGACGCGATGAGGCGTAGAGAAAGGAGACGTGGGTAGTTAGAGCACCGAAGTTGGGCTTAGGACAAGACAGGCAAGTGTCGAAGTGGCAGAAATTAAATCTCGTTGCTTTGTCGCCGGCGGCGTGAAGGCTGCCAAAATTGTTGGCAATAAGTGGTCGCCCAATCAACCGTGGTGGGGGCAATTACTCGGGAGTTGCCCCTACCTTACCTTCCACGTCCCCCCTAAACACAGGCAATGACTGGCTGGCGGCCTGGCCCTTCTCTGCTGATGACAAACACCGTCACGTGTCCGAACTCCGATCACGTAACGCACTGACCAGCGCGGCGGATGGGACCGAGTCGTCTGACCGCCTAGTCAAGGTGGGGCCCGACGGCGGCAGAAAAGTTCAAGCTCCACCGTTCGTTCAGAAAAAATTCTGGCGCTGAAGATCGAACTGGGGGATTGGGAAAGCGTGTTAGAGCAGACGATACCCCGCGGGACTGTTCATTCGCTTTTCAACAATTATCAACCGCCCAACATGGCTCCCTCTCAGAAACGCAAACCAATTGACGACGACTTTGTCCACACAATCTCCGATAATGACGAAGACATTGCCGAGGAAGAAGAGGCTGTCGCGCCGCCCCCGAAGAAGAAGGTGAAGACCGCCAAGAAGTCGAAGAAGTCTAAGAAGGGCGAGGAAGAGGAGGAGGAAGAGCGCGAAGGCATCTGGGGCAAGAATGAAGATGACGACGGTGCCATGGACTCCGATTTCGAGTTTGCCCAAGACGGCGCTGTCGAATTTGGCGACGACGAGTTCGAGGGCTGGGGCTTCGACGGCGCAAAGAAGTCCATGAAGAACCAGGACCCGGTTGGCGTCGATTTGGACGAGATCATCCGCAGGAGGCGCGCGAAGAAGACTGGCAACGAGGAGCCCGAGGCCGCCGTAGAGGAGGAGGCTGGCGACGACGAGGAGGCAGAGAACGACATGGAAATCGACCTCGACGACGATGAAGACGGAGTGCTCGCCGACGACGCCTTCGGTATGGGTGTCGACCCTGAGAACGAGGGGTCGGCCGACGAGGAGATCCCAGACGCAGAAGATGAGGACGCCGCTGCATCAGACAACGACTCCGTTGCGACACCCGTAGACCACCCCGACGACGCTCGCGACGATTCAGACGACGAAGAGGAGGATGCAGAGGAACAAGCCAAGCGCGATGCCTTCTTCGCGCCAGAGGAGCCCGCACAGCCCGGCAAGAAGGATATCGCTTCATCATTCCAGGGCATGTCTCTGTCGCGTCCCCTTCTCAGAGGTCTTGCCGCCGTTGGCTTCTCCAAGCCCACTCCCATTCAGGCCAAGACTGTGCCCATCGCTCTGATGGGCAAGGATGTCGTCGGTGGTGCAGTCACTGGTTCCGGAAAGACGGCCGCCTTCGTTGTGCCCATTCTCGAGCGTCTCCTCTACAGGCCCAAGAAGGTGCCCACCAGCCGTGTCGTCATCCTCACCCCTACCCGTGAGTTGGCTATCCAGTGCCACGCCGTCGCCACCAAGCTGGCAGCCTACACGGACATCAAGTTCACCCTGGCTGTTGGTGGTCTCAGTCTGAAGCAGCAAGAGGTCGAGCTCAGATTACGGCCGGATGTCATCATTGCCACCCCCGGTCGTTTCATCGATCACATGAGAAACTCTGCCAGCTTCAACGTCGACACGGTAGAGATCCTGGTGCTTGATGAGGCCGATCGTATGCTCGAAGACGGTTTCGCCGACGAACTGAACGAGATTCTCACCACACTTCCCAAGTCAAGACAGACCATGTTGTTCTCTGCCACCATGACATCGTCCGTCGACCGCCTGGTCCGCGTCGGCATGAACAAGCCCGCCAGGGTCATGGTGGACTCCCAGAAGAAGACAGTCGGCACCCTGGTGCAAGAGTTCATCCGCCTGCGTCCCGGCCGTGAGGAGAAGCGCATGGGCTACTTGATCCACATCTGCAAGACAATGCACACCGAGAGGGTCATCATTTTCTTCCGCCAAAAGAAGGAGGCTCACAGGGCAAGAATCATCTTTGGTATGCTGGGCATGTCTTGCGCCGAGCTCCACGGTAGCATGAACCAGGCTCAGGTGAGCACCTCTCTTATAAACCGATGAGAATGTCACTAACAACCTTGCAGAGAATTGCCAGTGTAGAGAACTTCCGTGACGGCAAGGTTAACTACCTCTTGGCCACCGATCTTGCGTCTCGTGGTCTCGACATCAAGGGCGTTGACACCGTCATCAACTACGAGGCTCCCCAGAAGCTGGAGATTTACGTGCACAGAGTCGGTCGTACTGCGCGTGCCGGCCGAAGCGGTGTCGCCGTCACCCTGGCTGCCGAGCCGGACCGCAAGGTCGTCAAGGCCGCGGTCAAGGCGGGCAAGTCCCAGGGGGCCAAGATCATGAGCCGTGTCATCGAGCCTGCGGAAGCAGATAAGTGGCAAGCCCAGGTTGACGAGATGGAAGACGAGATTGAGGAGATCATTGTCGAGGAGAAGCAGGAGAAGCAGTTCGCACAGGCCGAGATGCAAGTCAGGAAGGGAGAGAACATCCTCGAGCACGAGGCCGAGATCAAGTCCAGGCCGAAGAGGACATGGTTCGAGACGGAGCAGGACAAGAAGAAGGCCAAGGACGCGGGCCGGGCCGAGCTCAACGGCGAGGGCGGCCCTGGCAAGAAGAAGGTGAAGATGAGCAACAAGGCCAGAAAGCAGCTCGACGCCAAGGCCACGAGGAGCGAGGGCCACGTATGGAAGAAGGGCAAGGCGGAGCGTGCTGGACAAGGCGCCGTGCTGAACCTCAAGAAGAAGAAGGTCCCCAAGAACGGCAGAATGAGGGCGAAGATGGCCCGTGGAAAGAGGTAGTCGTCGGTGGGCATAATGGAGGGAAAAGTTTAGACCAAAATACCATGTTGAAATACCATCTAATTCTTGCTTGGCACGGAGTTCCGTTCATCATGGATCATGGGGAAATGCGCCAGCAAAAGGACCGAAATGCGACAGTTCAGTTACATCGAGCGAGTTGACAGGCCCTCACGTGTCCAGCGCCGGAGCGTCAGTTGATGGACTCTGGTCTGGCCCAGGCACGTTACAGTTCTTGTCCAAAAGTCTGAGCCCACCCGCCCCACTAGGACTCTCCCAGCCACTAACACCCAACCCCCTAACTTTGATAAATTTGTCAAACGACGTCGTATAGTAAAATGGGTTATATTAATTGAAAGCCTGAAATCTGGCGTTTAATATCGTGTATATAAGCCCCTAGCCTTCTAAATAGCCTTCTAGTAGCGTAGTAATAACTTATATAGGCGCTAAATAAACCCCTATAGTATAGCTTACTACACTATATGTAAGCACTACTTTAACTCTTTAATATCTACTATATTACTACTTAAGTGGGTAATATAAAGGAACATTCTATATACCTACTACTTTAGATATATCTAAACGTACTTAATAAGGTTAAGATTAAATAAATAGGTAGGCTAAATAATAACACTAATACCCTAAGTATATAGCTAATTTATTAAAGCCCTTACTATATAGATAGATATATTATCCTACTAAAAATGCTTTATATTATTATAAACTAGAACTAAACCTTCTTCTAGAGCCTATATATAACTCTATACTGTGAACCTATTCCTCTTAGAAGTTAAATCCCTCTATATAAAAATAAATTACAACCTCTCTATTTTCTAAATAGCCCCCTAGCATATTATAGTAACTCTCAGTTTGCTATAATAATTTAAATTAATAAAAGTTTTATTCTATTTCTTAGAAGAGTAGTGCTAAACTTATATAGTTTTATAAGAGGAAGTAGATTATAGTGAACACTTATTAATATATATAGCCTAAAAGTTAGCTAAAAATATATAATACGCTAAGTACTATATCTTAACTAATTTATTATCTTTACCCTACTAAAAATATACCTCACATAACTACTTAAGTTATGCTTTAAGTATAAAAAAGATCTATTTTATAGCCCTCTATTTATAGTAGTTATAAGTATAAAAAGCCTAGTATATAGTAGTAGCTAATACTTTCTTATTAATTATACTAATAAGGGCTTTAGTAGTTATTTTAAGGTTTTTTTAAGCTATATAGTATATATATTAAATCTCCTATTTTATTAGTAAGTAAGCTTTACCTACGTGAGGTAAGCTTTTGAGGGTGTGTTGTTTAGTGAAGTGTATAATAGCTTAATATACTGCCTTACGCAAGACGTAGAAGTGCTTAGCAACAGCGCGCTGACTTTAGCTATACGCTACCACTAAGCATATCGCTGTGCATAGCTCTAGCGATAGTTTATGATTACCTCATCGATTGCTGCTAATTTAAGTACCAAATCGCCTTATCTAGAGGGATATTTGTGGTTGTGGTGTAGGTAGTAGAAGGAGGGGTAGGTTAGGGCGCGTCGCGAGATCTGCGTATGTGGGGTGGGTGGGCTCAGACTTTTGGCCACTGACTGTACATTTGCAGCGTCCTTTTTTCAGTGGGCCTCGTCCAGAACCAGCGCTGAAGACGATGGCAGCACAGTGGAGGGCACCTCACGCAGCGCATTGGAAGCTTCAGCGGGAGCTCGGCAAGCTTAAAGGATGACGTAACATCTCGTTTCGCTTGGACGTGGACCTCATTCAGCGGGCAATAAGCTGAGGTGCTCGCTGAGGAGGAGGCGCCGCTGTCTTACGCCGCCTGCATAATATTCCATGCATTTCTGGCACTCGGTCGCATCTGGAAATCGAGACACCCCGACCCGGCGCCGGCAGCTTCTGAGACCAGACACAACCTAAAGCTTCGCCCGCCCGTCGTCACGAGCTCCTAGCTCAACCCTCCCTACCCGCGTGCTCCCGCTACTTTGCCTCGACCCCCCGACCGCCGATTCCGCCTCCCAAACTCGTCGCCCAGATCATGTGCTTCCATCATTCTCTGCCGCTTCTTCATCAGCTGTAGAGCGTGGGGGTCAGAAGACGCTGTCGCCTGCGCAGCCTCGTGCACCTCCGGTCTGCCTCGTTGAGCCTCGGACGAGTAATCGACGCCGCTGAGCCCACGACCTGCCGCCGCCGGCGAACGGACGACGCGGAGGGACCCTTCCTGCATTACGAACAAAACCAGCGCCGTCCCGCACACCATCGCGCCCGTCTTGGAATCTTGTCCAAGGCACCTACAACGATCAAGCTGGCTCCCTTCAGGCCCTTCAGGCGATTTGGACCCCCGCATCCGCATCCTCATAATCGACTCAGTCTACTACGATATCTCTTCCCGCGAACCGTCCGAGATCAATATCGCGAGCGCGTGCTCAACTTCCGGCTCGACACCCTTCCGCAACTCAAGCACCGCTTCCAGTCCCGCATTTACCGGTTGATTCTTGAGCGCCAGCGCAAGCGGAACGAGAAGTCGCGGCTCGTCGACGTCTTCCGGCGGCAAAGTCGCCGGCTGCTCTTGGGCCCACCCCCAGCGAGGCCGGCGAGGCATGCGAGAGCAGGACGCCCAGGCAAAAAGATGCCCACTTGGTCAGACTACACAGGCAACGGAGGAGGAGGAGCTGCGGCCAACTCGAGCCGCAATGGGGACGGGAACGGCTACGGATATGGCGCGGCGCCCGAGGGCGAGCCGGCACAAGGCGAGAGAGGTTTCCGTCGGAAATGGCTGGCTGCAAAGGCTGGCAGCATGTACCGCGCCGGTGCAGTTGCGATGAACGAGATCAGAGAAGGATATGCGCAGACGCGGGTGCGATCGCTTGAAGCAGACGACGGCATGCCGAGGACGACGATACCCGGATCATTCCCGGATGTTGCCATTACGGTGCAAGGCGACGACCAGATGGTCATCTTTCCGTCCTATGCGAAACGACACACTAAGCAAGATTGGGGTGACGACAACGAGTATATCTCAAATGAACCACACGGGGCCATTAGAGATTCGGAGTACTGGAGGCAAGAGTGGGAGCGCAACGAAGACGAGAGGGCAATCGTGGATATCGACGTCAGAGGATGGGTCTACTCGCCGCACAAAGGGCCCATGACTAGACGCAACCGGATTCTCATCGGGCTCGCGCGCCAGTTGAGCGGCATCCCCGCACCCAGGCAGGATGCCCCTCCCTCAGATTCGCTGGGGGCGCTTCACCAGTCCCATGAAGAGAGGAGGGAGCAGGAGAAGATTGCGAAAGAGGCGGCAGAGATTGAGAAGAGGGGCCAGGAGGAGAGGCGCGTGGCGAATCGCGGTGGCTTCAGCGAAGCGGCACGAGAGGAGGACGACGATGATGCCGGTAGCATATATCCCGCGAGGTCAAGATCCCGCAGTGGCACCCGGACGCCCATGACAGCACCGGGGTCGCCCAAGATGCCAGCTAGGCAGTACACGAACGGCAACGAGCTGTCGGAGGCTGAATTATCCGTCGCAAACGCGAACCTCATGGCTAGGATAGCGCCATTCATGACGACACCCCTGATCCAGCTTCCCATCACCATATTCTTCTACAACGATGAAAAGTCGGCTTCGCGGACGGTGCAGACCAATGATGCCGGCCACTTCGTCATACGCGCTGCCTTGGATTTCGTTCCGACACATGTCCGAGTCCTAGCCAACCAAAGCCTGTCGGCAGTTCAAGAAGTCAAGATCATTGAACCAAGGGGCGTTAGTCTGATTAGCGATATCGATGACACCATCAAGAGGTCCAATATCTCTGGCGGCGCGAAGGAGATCTTCCGCAATACGTTCATCCGCGAGCTGAAGGACTTGACGGTCGAGGGCGTCAAGGAGTGGTACAACGAGCTGCACGCGATGGGCGTCAGCATACACTACTGCTCCAACAGCCCATGGCAGTTATTCCCTGTTTTGGCAAGCTACTTTATGATTGCCGGCTTGCCTCCCGGATCTCTCCACCTCAAACAGTACAGCGGTATGCTCCAGGGCATCTTCGAGCCGGTGGCCGAAAGGAAGAAGAGCACACTTACACGGCTGATGAAGGACTTCCCTGAGCGGAAGTTCCTGTTGGTGGGTGACAGCGGCGAGGCTGATCTGGAAGTCTACACTGAGCTGGTCGAAACCCATCCAGGGCGAATTATTGCAGTGTTCATCCGTGATGTTACGACACCTGAGCAGAGCGGCTACTTTGATTCATCGTTCGAAGGCACTGCTCGCCAGAAGGCCCCAACAGTCAGACTTCAGGACAAGAGCGACGAGCCGGCAAACAGGCCTGGTCTGCCACCACGCGGCGAGATCAAGACAGTTGGACCCGTCGTGGGCGATCTGATTGACTTCTCGGACGAGCCGGAACAGGCTAATTTGGACGACGCGGCTGCGCTTGCTCAACTCAAGGCAAGGCCAAAACCTACCTCAAGTGCGAGCACGTCGGATCTCGCTATCCGCAAACCTCCGCCACCTCGCCCAGTCAAGCCAGCAGCCCTTCGCAGTGCTCCCTCAGACACGAAGGTGCCTACTCTGGGGTCTAATGGCGGTTCTGCTCCACCTCCGCCTGCGCCGCGATCGAGAAAGACATCCGCTGACCGGTCCACCCCTCATCCGCTGTCACAAATACACAACGCATCGCAACAGACGGTTGGGAGCACCAGCAGCTTACCCAAAACAGCAAAGATACCAGCGTCGACTACCCCAGAGGACATGAGCAAAGCATTCAAAGTCCCACCACCGCCCCCACCTCCGCGCCGCAGGGAAACCCCGTCCGGGGCCCGGAGCCTCAGCCCGCGGGCCCTCAATCGGCAGAGACTGTCAAACAACGATGACATCGAATTTGAAGCCCTCCCACCGTCTGCCGGTTCTCAGCCGCCAGCATTCGCAAAGACCAAGTCGAACAGCCTCAAGTCGGGAGGCACATCTCCAACGTTGGGGTCTCCGACGATGGGACCAACATACCCCAACAGGAAGCACGAATTATGGATGCGCCGTCTGCAGCGTGCGCAGGAAGTATTGGAGCAGCATGGAGTCGCCCTGTACACATGGCGGAGAGGCGATGACGTTGTTGCTGAAGCAGTGGGCATGGTAGAGGAAGAACTGAAAAGAGTGGGAAATGGGAAAGGGAACGGAGAGAAGGATGCCCGTGCGGACGGAAAGAGGTTTGAGAGGCAGCTGAAAGCGGAACAGCAACACAGGCAGCAGAGGCCGCCGCAACAGCAGTGGAGGTGATTGATGTCTCGCCGCACCATCCCCGGAGAACTTGGGGTGCTGTGTTAATACAAGCGTCTGGAAAAACGGAATAATTCGGCGCTGATTTCAAGTAGATATTTTTCAATTTAGTCTGAAATCGTTAATCCGGTGTTGCTCCGAGGTGCTCGGGTCATGCCACAAGTCGCTCCGTCCGGTTGTTTCACGCAGAGGTGGCAGAAGGCTGCTCGTGTCATTCAGTTTTCCGAGAACTCGGTCAATGCTGGAGATATTGAAATGGTACAAGGAAGTCTCCCCCATCTCTGTCCCAGTTGCGAGGAACGATATTCGGCATCTCAATCGAACTACAACCTGCATAAGACCCAAACCCCCACAAGGAGGGCCGTTTGAAGCATATGAAAGTCCGTGTCAGGGCCATATCCGAAGTAGATGAACGGTTGCTTACATGTGCTCTACACAGGGCAGACCCAGCCGCATGACCGACATCAGATGGTACAGGTTAGCGCCAACATCGATGGTCCATGTTTGATGGGGGAACAGCAGCACACTGGATTGGTGGTCTTTTGTCAACAGGTTACTCTATCCCAGGCTAGATGGATCTGTCAGAAAAAGCTTAGTTGACGACAAAGTTTCGGACGATCTTTGGGAACGCACGTACCTCACTCAACGTGAAGCGCACCGTCGCCCTGGGATAGATATTATACTGGGGACTTTTGATAAATTTCTGTGAAGGAGCATGTTTGATGAAGAATAGGGGCAGGATGCTGGAGAGCTCGGATCCCAGGTTGGCTTGGAGGTTTCTTTTTCTAAGCCAAGATGCGATTGAGTTTTGTCTTATGAGGACGGTGGTGTAGGGGTTCGCGAGGGCAGTTGTGAATGGGAGTTTTGGTATATAAACAGAATGAAGTTCTCTCGAGCTTTGGGAATTAGAACCTTAAAATCATCATCAGCTTCTAAGAGCTCAAAATATTTAAACAACCATTCGTCTCAATATCTCCAACACGGCTGGTTCGTCTCAAATCTGACAGCTGGTCTATCGTCTCATCCCGCATCTGCTTCTCCACGTTGCCCACACAGCTTGCGCGGCCAAGCCTTTCTTCATTTCATCTCAACCTCGCAGCCAAGACGCTAGACGCATCTCCCACTCCATCTACGACCCCTCCACAATGTCTCTCCGAAACATCCTCCTCTTGGCCCTCGCCGCTACTGCCCTCGCGTCCCCGGCTTCCAAGAGCGGCAGCCACAAGGGGGGCAAGAAGGCAAAGCACACGGCGTCCAAGACCGCGCCCCACGTGCCCATCTCAACGGGCCACTCAAGGACTGGGTCTGGGTCGGGGGCCGCGAACAATGGGACGACCTCGGGCGGCGGTGGCTTGAAGACTACGTTTCCCACCCCCAAGGGCTCGCAGAACATCGCCGCTGTCAAGACTATCGCGGCGGGTCAGTCCTTCGACGGCGGGATGCAGCTCTGGGACCGGAGCCCGAGCACGTGCAAGGAGCAGACGGAGGGCGGGAACAAGGATGCCGTGTTCATTCTCGAGGAGGGGGCTACGATTAGCAATGTTGTGATTGGGCCTAATAACGGCGAGGGCATCCACTGCCTTGGTAGCTGCACCATCAACAATGTGTAAGTCCTACCACAGCATCTACGATGTGTTCCCGAGCTAACACCAAGCAGCTGGTTCCAAGACGTCTGCGAAGACGCAATCACATTCAAGCAGACCTCGGGCACCTCCTTCGTCAATGGCGGCGGCGCACAGAACGCCGAGGACAAGGTGCTGCAGCACAACGGCGGGGGCACGGTCGCGGTCAAGGACTTTTTCTGCAAGGGCTGCAGCAAGATGTACCGCAGCTGCGGCAACTGCAAGACGCAGACGGCGCGGCACGCGACCTTCGAGAACGTGCGGCTCGACGGCGGCAAGGTGCTGGCGGCGGTCAACGGCAACCTGGGCGACGGGGTGGACATTAAGAACTCGTGCGTGCTGGGCGGCGCGGAGGTGTGCGAGATGTTTGAGGGGAATAGTCGTGGCGCGGAGCCGAAGTTGACGGGCAAGGGGCCTGATGGGAAGGTTTGCGTTGCGGAGGGTGTGAAGACTACGGGGTGCTAGGTTGGGTAGCTGGGATGAAGGGGGAAGGGATTGGATTGTACATGCTGTGCGTGGTTTGAGATTGTATATAGGAGATATCCTGTAGATATGACATGTACATGGCGGGCCGGCTTCAACGTTTATCAAACTCGTAGTGCTCATCAATTATTATCGAAGATCACGAACTGAATTGGTTTGCTTCTGAGGTGTGACCTATTCAAGATAACATTAAGTTCAACCCAATTCCTGTCGAGCTACAGACGCACCGCTCCAGACTCGCCGAACTGCAATCAAGCCACAACAAGTCCGTCGTCGGAAGTTGACCGGGCTATCCCCTCCGCCCCATCCCCGGTCTCCGATCCGGCACCCCGGCCCCGTCACGATCCCCGCCCGCGATACCCACCCAGGGCTCGCTCACAAATTCTCACACACGCAAATTCGCGACGTCATATTCTGCTTGTCCCCAACCGGCCTCCACAGCACAGCAGCTTCGGCTCAGTTGGTCTATTAGTCTAGTTGGTTAGGACGTCGGATTCTGACTTCTCTATGAGTTGGAATGTTCCGTAAGCCCAGGTTCGAATCCTGGATGGACCTCATTTTTGATCCCTGTGAGCGGATCACCTTGCCTTTTGTCCCGAGACTTTCTGAGGATCTTGGCTGAGAAAAGAAGTGTGTCTGATTTACATACATCACGAAACCTAAACTCGTTCAGATCGGGAGCCTAAGATGTTTGCCGAGGGGCATATATCAACGGCGCATTACGCACGTGGCCGTGAAACGGCGACGTTGAGTTTAGTCCACGAGACGAACTAACCTTTACAGGGGAAGCTGGTTTATACTCGTATTCAAGCCTAAGGTTGCATCTTCCCTCGGCTCCAACGGCGATTCCAGCCAAGGACAAATCCACACAAGTGGCGTTACCAAAGAACCGACCATACCGTGTTGTACCCACGGCCTTGGAATACGGGGGATGGAAGGATCGAGCCGAGGGCCCATAAGGTAATAAAAAAACATGCTTCCAGAGATCCCATCCCCTGCCAAAAGGCGAAGATTGCTTCAAACAGCGGGCTCAGCCGGTTCTTGCAGGGTGCTTAAACCGGGGGGCCAGGGTTTGGGCGCGGTTCGCCGAGCGCCAAGTTGTGGGGGCATGGACGGGGTTCATCTCGTATCGCAAGATGATCACCAGAACCTAAATTGTCACTCTAGGAATAGGGATCGTGTGGATTTCTATCAAGAGCACTTGATACTGAATTAAAACATGGAAGAGACACATTCGAGGTTGCAGTTGGTGGAAGTCAGCAGCGTTGTTGCTCCCTCTTCGTCAACACCACCCTCCTCGCTCGCCTTTGGGCAGCTTTCGATCGTTGAACATGTACACGCCCTCGTTCATGGGTCTCTTGACCTCTTGTCTTTCAATATGCTCCGTCACGTTCGCATTTCCGACTGAGCGTCGGGTCGCCAACGACAGCTCCGTCGGTGTCCAGACATACTTCAACCTCAATGGCGCGGCCCATGGCGAGAGATCGAAGTCTTTGACCGCAGACGGCTACCGGATGATCTCCCTGAGCGCATACGGCACCGCACCCAACGCAAACTACGCCGCCGTCTGGGTCAAACGAGACGGAAACCCTTTTGAAGTGATTTACGACGCAGACGAATCAGCCTACAACTCGTGGTTCGACTCGTGGAAGGCCAAGGGATACGTCTCGACGCATGTCTCCGCCACAGGACCGGCCGGCAGCGCCGTCTTCGCGGGCGTCATGGAGAAGGCCAACGTCACCAACTGGGCACAGCTGTGCGGCATGAAGAGCCCCTACGCGTACGACAACGCCACGGACGGCATCCCGATGTTGGTGAAAGACTTCCGGATGTACGGCACCCCCGGGGATCGCAGGTACTGCATCCTGGGCCACGAAAATGTCGGCAACCAGCTCTCCACGATCTTCTACACCACAAACTACTCCATCAAATACGCGGACATCTACTCCTCCGAGCTTGCCAAACGCTTCTGGCGCCCCTCTCGTCTCTTCTTGTCCGACGACCAGGTGATCACGCCCCAGTTCGTCGATACTGCGGTCGGTAAGTGGAAAGCCTTGGACGGCCTCACCGGTGCTGAGCTGGCCGCCGAGATCGAGTCGCAGAAGGCGCAGGGTTTGTACCCAATCGACCTCCACGGCGGCGTCTCGGGAGCAGACGTCCGCTTCTCAGTCATCTTTGCCGAGCAGGACACCCCCGAGGCCCGAAAGTGGTCCGCCACCGGATCGTTCACCGGGTTCAAGGACAACGACGCCGCAACGGCGGCCTTTGACTCGACCATGCAGACCTGGATGACGAAGAACGGCGTCCGACAAGCCCAAATTGCCATTGCGCTCAACGGCACCGCCATCGCCGAGCGCAGCTACACCTGGGCCGAGAGCAACCGCGCTGTCGTACAGCCAGATGACATCTTCCTGCTCGCCAGCGTCAGCAAGATCTTCGTCCACGCGGCCGTCTACAACCTCATCGAAGCCGGGAAGCTGAACTACTCCACCCCTGTTTATCCCTTACTCGGATACAAGCCTGTTGACGAGCGGGCGAACGAGATCACCATCGACCACCTCCTCGCGCACACCTCCGGCTATAACCGTGACAAGTCGGGCGACCCGGGCTTCATGTTCCGCGACATCGCCTTTGCGCTTTTCAACGGCACCCGCGCGGCGACGCTGCGCGATGTGATTGAGTACCAGCTCACGCGCACGCTCGACTTCGCGCCGGGGACGGACTACTCCTACTCGAACTACGGCACCATGCTGGCAAGCTACGTCGTGAGCAACGTCACCGGCGTCCCGTATCTCGACTTCCTCAAGCAGAATATACTCGGTGACCTCGAAGTCAGGCTCTACGAAACGGACGGGGAGAAGCACGTCAACGACCGTATCGTCCAGGAGAGCAAGTACACGGGTTACGACCCCGTGGATCCCGACGCGTACAGGCTTGTCCCGGGACCGTATGGAGGCGACGGCGCCATTAAGGAGGAGTGCATGGGCGGATTCTCTTTGGCGGCCAGCGCAAGTACAGTTGCGAGGTTTATTGGCTCCCATGCTGTGGCGGGGACTGGTGGCCGGGCGGTCTATTCTGAGCGCGATGGTACTGTTGTGGGCGCGAGATCGTTCGCGTCAAGTCGGCCTGATGTCGATTGGGCTTTGACGTTGAATACGAGGGAGTACATCTCCGAGGCCGAGTTTGATGATTTGAGATACTGGAAGATACCCTTTACATTTGAGGATGTGCAGCTAGCGTAGATATCAGGGAGTAATAGTGTCAAATTGGAAGCTGAATGAACAACGGCATTGTTCGGAGTGGATGTGACTTGTTGTGTCCTGTCTGATGTATACGCCGCTACTCATAATGAGTTTTGCGGGCCGGGTATTGTGCCCTATACTTCCAATCACAGCGTATCCAATACTTTGACAAGGACGACGGTAGTAGAGAAAATGATAGCGGTAACGATGATGACGATAGGCGACGACGAAAGTGAGTGTATAAGACATATAATCGCTTCGGTGTAAGAAAGATAGAGAGTTTCCACAGGATATACAGATTACGTGTATGTTGGACACTACCCGGATAGCTAACTCACACTGCATGGCCAGAAAAGTTCCTCATGATATCTTACTGGCGACAGACGTATACGTTACTAATGCTTTCAATGCATCCTCATATTCCCTTTCGATGACTTCAGCATGTTGTGGTGACCGAGGTGCGATGGAGCAGGGAAATGGCAGGGGGCTTGAGTTGAACCCATCAGAGTAGGCGAAGCTACAACGTAATCAGTCATGAACAGCTTGGCGAGAGATCTCACTTACATGTCAACATCAACGTCGCGCCCCTTTTCGTCTTTTCCTAACCTCACATCGAAGCCCCAGAGGATACGCGCAATGTTGATTGCCACCGAGGCAGAGCCGAGATGCATCCCTGGACAGATCCGGCGACCCCAGCCAAAGGCGCTGTGGCCGAAGGACCCCGGATACTCACGATCCTTGAGAAATCTCTCCGGGATGAACTCGTGTGGCTGCGGGAAGTCCGACTCATTTAGGTGGACTAAAAGGTTTTAGTGAGGATAAAAGTGAGCGTCTCTGAACTGTGCTTACGGCTCCAAAGAGGGGCGATGATTGTGCTGCCCTTCGGGATGAACATGCCCTTGTACGTATAGTCGGCAGTGCTGGCGTGTGGTGTACCGCCGAGGACCGCGACCGGTCTCCATCTCAGCGTCTCCGATGCTATGGCCCGGATGTATTGGAGGTTCTCTAGGTCTTCGAACGCGGGAAGGCGGTCCTTTCCGACGACCCTGTCAAGCTCCTCTTGAGCTTGAGGGATGAAGCGGGGCCCGAATTTCACGCATGCGAGGAGGAAGCTGGCAAGAGAGCCAGCGGACTGTCTTGTAAGACTCAGATCAATAAATGGAATAGTGCCGAGAACTCACAGTTTCAACACCTGCGCCGAAAGGTGAGCCAGCCGTGTATGCAATCTCCAGATCCGACATGCCGAGACTTGCTTGCTCTTCCAGGAGGTGTCTAGCGAAGCATTCTGGCGCACTACCTCTGGCCACCTTTACCCGAACCTCATCCATGAGTTCGGTGTAGAGCTGAATGTCCTTTTGTCTTTGTTTCAAGACCTCGGCTTTCCACGGGGCAAGGAAGGTGGGTAAATACTTGAGGGCTGGGTAGCGCTCGACTGCGAACTTGCCAGGGATGCTGTAGATATCTGTTAGAGGGAGGCCAGCTATTGTTGATGAATATCACTCACTTGACGGAAGTCAAACGTCCCATGGACTCGGCGTTCCGCTGCACCACAATATCCGTCGTCACATCCTCAACCCTCCTGCCATAGGTGACGGTCACGATCACGGAAGCAGCATACCTCTCCAGGTGTCTCCTGAAGTTGATTGGGTCCACAAGTAACTCATGCATGAGAACCTTCGATTCAAGACTCTGGATCGGCCGGTACGTCTCGCTCTGTCGCTGCATGAAGCCACTGTGAAGCAGCTTTCTCCAGCGCCTCCAATAGGATGAGTACGGCGCCATCAACCCTCTCATACCTCCGGACAAAAGCTCGCCTCCCATGATGAAGCGCGGGCGGGAGGAAAAGATTGCGCCCTTTTTCTCGAGGAGGTCCCATGCTGCCTGAGCGGAACCCAAGATAATAGTTGGTGTCGGGCCAAGTTGGAGGTAGACAACATCGCCATATTGCTTACTCAGTTCTTGGAACCAGAGCCATGGCTTGCGAATGCCGGTCTTGATAACCTTTGGCCCGGGCGGGAGTTGAGAGCGGTGCGAATATAGCATCCATTCTTGTTGAAGCTGCGAGGGCGGTTATGGAGTGGTAATCAGGGGGCTATGATTGGATGTTGAGACCTACCCTGGGAAATATGAGAGCGATGTATGTGAGAGAAGCCAGAGCCGTTGCCCATGCCAGGACGTGTGTGATCATTTTGGTCGTCGGTCGGTCATCCAGGAGTATTGATGAGCGAACAAGAAGATTCACAAAGTCTTGTCAGCAAATTTCTCCCGACTCAAAGCGTCGAGATGTTTCTCTTTGGGCGATGCCGGCAGCGTTGCACTGAAATACCGAGGGCCCGAGGTTCCTGAGCCTTTATTGCGTCTTCGGCTCGTCGCCTAATCTGCCAGCACGAACTGCCGACCTTGGCGAGACGTTGCAGTAGGCCACCCCCACTGATATCGCGCTTCCAAAGATCACTTGATGGGGCTCCAGAATCCTTTCCAAGTTGCAATGTGAAAAACCTAGCTTGATATCGCGATGCGACAGGGTCAGAACCCCGCAGTTTGCTCGCTGCGAGGACGGTGGATGGCGCGGGGAAGCGGACCTGTGCGTTGAGTCTGGGGTCGTCCCCCACATAGTCGGCCTGCTGACGCGGAACTTACAAAGGATCTGGTTGGAGGCGGGTAAGTATACCCCTGCTTTAAATAGCAGTGGTGTCGTGTATCATAGTGAAGGATTTGGAGGTCGAGTTATATGTGTGACTTTTGTCTTCGGACTTTGAAACTTTGCTTTGAGTGATTCGTTCCATTGAATTAGAGTTGTTTTACCATGACCCCAGATTCTTCGCCTTGGCTTAGCAAGCCCTTCTTAACTTCGATACTGCTGGGTATTGGAGGGTTCCTCTACGGCTAGTGAGTTGCGAGCATGGACACTTGGGATCCCGTTACTGACTAGCAACGATCAGTGATTCCGGTATCATCACACCAAGCTTAGCGCTCAAATCCTTCTTGGCCTACTTTGGAAATCCCGATGCCCCCTTGAGAGGAGCTATTGTGTCGGTATACCAAGCGGGAGGTAAGGCCGTCTCAGATCTCTTACTAGTCTCATGAACGATTATCATGATGAGGCCTAACCGAGTGATTTAGCCTGGCTGGGCAGCGCTTCGGTTGGAATCACTAGTGATCGGCTCGGCCGCCGGCGTGCCATTGCTTTTGGATGTATTTGGGGCGTCATCGGCGGAGCCTTGATGGCTGGCGCCGTTCATGTTGCTATGCGTGAGTTTGTGTCTGACTTATGAATATTGATTTGTCTGAGCTGAACTCATTATCAGTAATCATGGGACGACTTCTAGTCGGCTATGCTGTTGGTACAATCACGGGTGTGGCTCCTGTCTTTGGTGCTGAGATTGCAAAGGTATGTCCACTCGTGCAAGTTGTATCAAACCGCTGATCCAACGACTCCAGACTGAAGAAAGAGCCAGAGTCACAGCCGTCAACCAGATGAGTCAGTATTCAAAAAGCTCGCAACTACAGTTTCTGACTTTGCATAGTGGTTGCATGGGGCTTTTTCGTCGCCCTCTGGACCGGAGTTGGCGAAGGAAAATGGCACAACTCCAACCAGTGGCGGCTCGGCTTCGCTATCCAAAGCATACCAGCGTTGATTCTAGGCGTTGGTGTTCTCTTCCTCAGCGAGTCGCCACGGTGGCTGTGCTTGAAAGGCCGTAACGAAGAAGCCGAAAAGGCATTCCGCAACTACCACTACAACGGCTCCAACGACAGCTGGTGCCGCACCGAGTTCACTGTCATTCAAGTCAACATCGCCGAAGAATTACAGACTCAGGGGCGCCTATCGTGGGCCGACCTATTCAAAACTCCTGTGTTTCGCAAGCGGCTATTTGTCGGGTCGTTCGTCTGGGCAGCTGCCATGTTGTCGGGCATCTCATTCGTCCAGTACTATCAGACAGCTATCTATGCCACTCTGCAGTTCAGCCAGAACCAGCAGCTTCTTGTCAGCGGTTTGTACGGATCTGTCGCCCCGGTAGCCTGTTTTATCTCTCTATTCTTTGTCGACCGCATCGGACGAAAGAAGATTCTCATCTTCAGCTCATCGCTACTATCCGTTTGCTACATGATTATCACCATCTTGGCAGCAGTGTACCCAGCACGACCTGGATTCCCTACGAATCAAGCTGCTCAGCGTGGACTCATTGCCTGCATCTTTGCTGTTTCTGCAAACTATTCAGCGCTTTTGGGACCCATGACTTGGATCATTCCGTGAGCTTAAACTTGTGACCTTTCTGTCCACTGAGACTAATTAACATGCGGAATAGCCCCGAGGTCTTCACGACCGAGCTGCGTGCAAAAGCGAATGCCATAGTCCAGGTCATCCACTACTCCATCAGCCTCGTCATCACGCAATGTTCACCAATTGCGCTCGCTGAGGTTGGCTGGAAGTACTACGTAAGTCGCCTCTTCTATACGGAACACACCTGGTGCTCATTCATATGAATAGATTCTGTTCATACTGACAAATGCAATCTGCGCTGTCGTATTCGCCCTCTTTTACCCCGAAACCAGAGGAAAGTCCCTCGAGGAAATTGACGAGATCTTTGGGGATGTCAACATCGTTCGCGAATTGGACGCTGATCTGGCCGAAAAGGCTGGGGCTGAGGAGGTCGAGGTCCGTAGAAGCATGGCAACGTAGCTGGGGATGAACGGGGATACCCGAGTACCAAACCTTGCCTAAAGACAGTAGTCTATGAGAACAAAAGCCTACTCGAGTAGACGAGTGCATTGCTGTGTCGTATGCGCTTCGGTTTTATAACAACTCCTAGGCTGATATGCCACCTCGGCTGTCTTATGGGGTAGCTTGAAGTTTCTAGAAACATATCGTAGCTTCATCCCTTTTTTCCTCTAGCATTTGTCTGCTTTACACATCAACGAACATTCCCGTATGCCAATAGTTGGCAACCGGATGTGAAGCAAAATGTCTTCTTCTTATGACCACCCAGTGCAGTTACATGCCTGATCCGCAAACATATTTGAATTGCAGACACAGTCCATCCAAGTTTTCCCCGACACCCCTAACCTTTGAGAAACTAATTACAACCACAAACCTGTGGTACTTAGCATCTCATGTCTGCCACAGGCAACCATTCTCTCTTTTACTTCCCCAAGTCTTCGCAGTCATTCTAGTTATTCACGACCCACGGGTGGTGCAAATACAGGACACACCCCGCAATTGGTAAAATTCCTTTCGCGGAATGAAAACCGGTGGTTGCGGCTCCCGCTCGCCGTATTCAACATGCTCCCAGGACGCCTTCTCCCACGGCGACGTTGGCTCTGCAGCTGCCTCTGAATAAAGCTTTTTCGAATTTTCCCTTCGCAGAGTGTAAACTGGTGGTTGCGGCTCGCCGTGCTCGATATGATCGCAGGGCCCCTTCGCCCACCGCGACGCTGGCTTAGCTGCTTCCAAGTCGAGCTTTTTCGAATGAAGCTCCTTCCGTGAAACAGCCATGATCCGGATGAGGGCAAAGATGTAGATTGCTATGGAGGCCAGGCTCAGCAGCATCCAGGCTACCGCCAGGTTCTTGGTATCAGCAGGCCAATCCTGACTCCATAGGATCTTCATGTTGAAGAAGCAAAGGACTTGAACAACAACCCAGACGAAGAAGAACACAAAGGTAATTAGCCCCGGAATTTGAGGAGCCTGTCGAATTCCGTTACAGAAAGCCACGGAGATGATGAAAATGCTGGATGCCAAGTAACACATGATAGAGAGTACAAGGGAACGTGTCGTCTGAGATGCGTCGAGGATCCCGCTCATGATGAGACTGCTCACGGCGGCGGCGGCAATAGAGACTGCGATGAGGAGATATCCCGTCTTTGGCAGGAGGGTGATCAGACTCTTCTTAGGAATTTCGTCCCATTTCGACGCTGATTTGGGTGAAGACTCGGGTGTGCGTAGCGATATGGAACGTGCAATCCGACTGCTGCGGTTATCGCGCTTCGGCATGCAGGAAGGATGGGATTCGCGGAAACCAAGCCCGGGTATCTGGGACATCTTACCGTTGTTCAATTGTTTGGTGATGAGAAAGCCCGTACTGTTCCGTTGGTTTCAGGATGTGAACTGCGTAACTGAGGATTCGCACTCGTTGCGAAAATCTACGGAAAATTGAAAATCTAGCTATGAACCACGGCTGTACGATTGATTAATTATATTTTTATTTCAAAACCACGTGAAACTAGCCACGAGAGCTTTCCATCTACTGCTTTCAGAACAAGCTTTCATCGCGCCATGCGAGGCGCTCCTAGACTGAATATTGCAGTCGCCTCCTACCTGGATGGCACGCCGTGAACATCATGAACAAAGCCAATGGCGGAAAGCTTGATCTGGTAAACTCGAAGGCGTGATGTGACATTGGGATCAACAGCCCGGAAGATGACCTGCTTCAAGAACAGCCATGCATCAATGACCATCATGGACGACTACTTAATCGCAATATTCCGCTGTTTCGTGTCCTCTGACATTTGGAATTCGCAAACTCTCGGCAACTACTGTGACAGTATCTTGCACCGATGGTAATTCCGGTCGTGATACGAGACCATGTCGACGGCCGGGTGCAACACGGGCAAAATGACGCTTGTCCACCCGCGCGAGCCGAGGCCCGTCCCCGGATCCCATCCCGCAGTTCGACCGCGGATCGCACGAACCATCTTCAAACAGCTCCGCGTCGCCTCAATCTGCATCACCTGTACAGATCCAAGGGCTACTGCATCATCTGTACAGATCCGCGACTACTGCACCAACTGTACAGATCCAGAGCCCCATCTTCGTCAACATTGCACGCGAGGTAAGGCCCCGTCTTCGCCTGCATCACCTGTACAGGTAATACAGCTTCGGAAATCCACAGTGGTGCGAAGACCACCGCCTAGCTGAGGCGAGGGAGAGTCTCGACCAAATGGTGGTTCAGTTCGAAGGCCCATTCCACCCCACGCTAAACCCCTCACCGACATGGCTCCGCGACAGCTCCGCGTTGACAAGCCAACAGGAGCTCTCAGAGCTTTGTGTACAAGTGTGGTACTTTCATTTGACACGTCCACGACATCGATGGCCCCTCTTCGCGCTCGTTATCTCAACAGCACAAAGAATGCGGCATTCACAGCAAACACGCAGGAATAGCCCCACAGAGGCAGGCCTCGTTCTCCGACCGAGTCCAGCCAGTGAAGCAACGATGATGCGAGGCCTTGACTAATGTTCCTGTTGCAGCACAAGGACTGGGGGGCTGGCAGTGGACTTGGTGGAGCTTCAGCTAGTCTTGGCCGCAACCTTGGAGTTGACAGTTTTAGCGTGAGTTGTACCACAAAGAGCTTCATCATGTACAGACTGAGATAAGCCGTCGCTGTTGGCATCCAGTCTGCCGAGCAAAGACTCGCAATTGCCCAATTTGCGAGCGCTCAGATAGTCATCCCTAATCAGGCTGGTGTCTGCCAGGTCGCTCCCGCAGCTCTTAGCCGCATTACCAAGCAGTAAGAAAGCTCCAAGATCGATCATCGATGAGCTGTCGAAGCCGCAGGTGTTGTTGCACTGCAGATGGGCATTACTCAGGTACATGCCCTCTACATGCGGCCCATCCGGGTCTCCAGAAAAAAATCTCAAGATCCACCCACTCAAGGATGTCTGCCCTTGTCCACGTCGGCTTCAACCACCAAATTGCTGAGTGAGGACCCGTATCAGTTAGCTCCGCCGGTGTCAAGTCCGTGTGCCTGATCAATGACATCAGCGGGGTTCTGGCATGCCGTCACGGCCGGTTCGAAACCCAAAAGCTACCCCTCCATCATGCCACCGCAATGCCCCTCCAAGGCCCTTGAGCTTTCTATCTAAAGCCATCTTTCGCGCCGATCTATTTTCTTTTTTTACCTCTCTTTCTCCTTCATCCAAACATACTTTGATACCCATTGAACCTTCTCTTCCACATTGACAAGATCTTCCTTTCCGAACCAACACCAAACAAACCGCCACTATGCCTCAAGGAATTCCCACCGCTTCCCGTCTCCTGGACCTCTTCAGCCTCAAGGGCAAGGTCGTCGTCGTCACCGGCGCTTCCGGACCCCGCGGCATGGGTATTGAGGCTGCCCGTGGTTGCGCCGAGATGGGCGCCGACCTGGCCATCACCTACTCCAGCCGCAAGGAGGGTGCCGAGAAGAACAAGGCCGAGCTCGAGAAGGAGTACGGCGTCAAGGTCAACATCTACAAGCTGAACGTCAGCGACTATGAGGATGTCGACAAGACCGTGAAGCAGATCCTCTCTGACTTTGGCAAAATCGATGCCTTCATCGCCAAGTAAGTCTTCATTCAGAACACAGCCTTCCGAGGCAATTACAGTTGCTAACGTTTGGCTTTCACAGCGCCGGTGCTACCGCCGACAGTGGTGTCATCGACGGCTCCAAGGAGGCCTGGGACCACGTTATCCAGATCGACCTGAACGGCACTGCGTACTGCGCCAAGGCCGTCGGCGCTCACTTCCGCGAGCGCGGCTCGGGATCCTTCGTCATCACCGCCTCCATGTCCGGCCACATCGCCAACTACCCCCAGGAGCAGACCTCGTACAACGTCGCAAAGGCAGGCTGCATCCACATGGCCCGCTCGCTCGCCAACGAGTGGCGCGACTTTGCCCGTGTCAACTCCATCTCCCCCGGCTACATCGACACCGGCCTGTCCGACTTCGTCGCCCAGGAGACTCAGGAGCTGTGGAAGAGCATGATTCCCATGGGCCGCAACGGTGACGCCAAGGAGCTCAAGGGCGCCTACGTCTACCTTGTCTCCGACGCCAGCACCTACACCACCGGTGCTGATATCGTCATCGACGGCGGTTACTGCTGCCGATAGATGCTCGTTCTTTTTTAGCGAAGCGTTGGATTTTAGGAGCAACAGGACATGGATACAGGGTATGATAGGGCTCTGGATATGATGTTATGACTTGTTGGATAATAGAAAAAAAAGTAAAATTGGATTTAATCAGCCCGTTAATACTTGTGTGACACTGCAAGTGCGACATGCCAATTGAGAAGGTTGCAAGCTCTTAGCGTGGCGAAGCGAAACGGCATGTCGGAGATACGGTCCGGGACCTTGATGGGTGCATTGGATGGATGTAATGGCAGTCATGCATCAATGTCATAGTTAGGCATCATCACAGCATTGGTAGGGTGGGAAATTGCAGACGTTTTACAGCATGATGTATGAATGATGCCATGATAAATTAGCGTATTCTCGGTCTCTCGCTAGGTCATCGGTCGATTCCATTTTTACTCCACGATGTCCACACCACGATTGGGGACGTTCCACCCCCATCCGTTCCACTGCTGAATCCACCTGCGGCTCTTCGTCTGGAAATCGGCAGATTCTCTGGATTCCAAATAAAGTGCGTGAGATAGAGAACGACTATTGACGAAATGAGTGCCAACACGCGATGATGGTGATCGTGACCATACTTCGGGCGGATGGCGTAGAATTTCCATCCGTCACCCACCTTTGAGATGCCGCTAGACCAGTAGAAATCATCACTGCTTCTTCTTTTGGATGCCCGAGCGCTCTTTGTTGGAGTCTATTTCTTTGATACCCTTCGCCAGGGCATATGGGAGGAACTCCTTGAACCAATATGGCAGCCCGATGTCGGACTCGTCCTGGGGTCCTATCGAAACGAGGAAGCCCCAGATAATAGCGGTGACGATTATCCACCAGTATACACCGACGAGCCATACCATGATAGAATCCCTGGACCCCCCGGCTCTTGCAAACATCGAAGCTATAGTCCAAAGACATCCGCCGGAAATATTGAAGGCGAAATATAACAAGGTAGCGTGTAACCACAATCTGACCCGAGTAGCTATAGGAGTGTCTTTGAAATGGAGAGCGACTACCAGTGAGAATGTGGCGCCGAGAAACAGCGGTCTTAGTGGATTCCAGGCATCTATATTCATAAAGAACCCGTACAGCCAGTTAAAGGTTTGAAGAATCCAGGCGGTGATGCCAATGAATCGGTAGACCATGGCCTTCTCGCGCGACATGAGCGGTGGGCGTTGCTTGGAAATCATGACCTCATGTTCCGCAGACTGCTTTGGTCTCGGTTGCCGAATCGCGGGGAGTTCGTTCGAAATGGTCATGTTGACGTGGGTAAGTATATGATCTTGGTTGAATCGATTGAAGTGCAGTTTATTTGGAAAGAGCGAGGGATTCATATTAAATAGACGGAGTTAAATAGACGGAGGTACTCATAATAAAGAGAAGCTCACAGGGTATCTTGATCTCGGCATGGCCGAGGGCTAAGGTTTACCCTGTGATCTCTACATGTGTGGGCAAGTATGAGACTGTCACAAGTTGTGGCTGAGTATGGCACCATGTTCGCCCAAAATGTTTGATTCAATCTCTGAGACTGTTGCTAATCAAGCTTAAAGGTGCCATTGTTTCTCATTTCCAATGCGTGGAAATCATTTGCGGTCTATGAACCTTGAGGACTCAAGGACTCACCCAACAGATCATCAGTCTTCAGCGCCTTTCGTTGAATTTTATATGCTTTGCAATTCCATAAGGAAGTCTCCTTCACCCAATATGGCAATGTGAGATCCGTTAAATCTTGAGGACCTATCGCAACAACGGCACCCCAGACAAGGAGTATAATCACAACCCAGATGTAGATGGCCGCAATACGTGTCGGAATCAAGAAAGAGGGATCTCGCCAATTATCCGCTGCATGCCAAAGCACAGAGCATGACAGGTAGCATCGAGGCTTGTACACAAAGCCTAGCCCGTGTTGTCTAAGGAACGTTTGTGAATATGGTTGCGATCCCAAAGGCAGCGCAAGAGAAGTAAGCAAGGTTGGAAACAGGTTCGATACAAGTGCCGACCCAGTGTGTCCCGTATAGCCACCACAAAGCCTGAAGGATCCAGGCAATGATGCCGGCGAATCGAAGGACCCAGATTTGTGCTGGCAGCAGCCCTGAAAGTTCGGTCATCGTGCTTTTATGTCTGTATGTCGGTTTCATCTCAGCGCGAGGAATCCTCCGTGACTTGGTGCTGGTGGTCATCTTAGCTTCGGAAAGTTTTTGAGAGCTTCAGTCTCGAAGAATGGAACAATCAAGATTGGCAGCAGAGGTTCTCCTTCTCATATGCTATTTCGATCAAGAAAACATTGGTCCTTTGGGGTCAGTCTATGGTACACCCCAGAGTACCGCAAGCTAAATTGCTACTGCTTGTTCAGTAGCACACATGAGACTCGAACCCCTCTGTTCACGTCTCGTCAAACAAGGAACGGAGGGAAAGGTTGCGTTCATCCTACGGGCGGTATGTGAAGTAGATTGCGCGAAGCCTTCCATTGAAGAAACATACATGATCTATTTCTTATTCTTGATGAGCTTGGCAATTCCATGAGGTAGAAAATCCTCCATCCAAAGCGGCACCTTGATGTCCTCCTCGTCTTGGGGTCCTATCGCAACTATCCAGCCCCAGACAACGCAACATGACCACATCCAGACAAGTGACCAGCAAATCCTCGTTCCAAGAGCCCATGACTTAGGAAAATCGTAAATGAAACAATTAGAGAGCCACTCGGTGATTGTCAAAACCACGAAGTGAAACGTGCCAGCCCACAGACTCTGGATGAAGAGATTAGTCGCCAGGTAATTGGACCCCAAGAATGAAAGATAAGATGCCGCATACTCCAGCGGGGATGAAGAGATAATCCCTGAGGGATCCACGAAATTGATTGTACATTGCGTGGAGAAGCCAAATCGTCCAAGCTACTATGGCGACTGTCCTGCACACATTGAGCTGAATATAGGGGTACGGTGGCTCTGTCATGGTGCCTTGATCATGGTATCTCGGCTTGGCTTGGGTGTTGCGTTGCTTGTTGTTCGTCATCTTTGCTGCGTAGTTCCGATGATTTTCGTAGTAATATGTAGAGAATATTTTATCAGTCATGACGCTGGTGGTGGCGGTGGTGATGGGTATAACGTGTTTGAGCAAAAATGCCGTATATTGACGCTCGTTGAGGAGATAGTTGCAAAGAAGCTTGCATGCACCTCGAGGGTTTGTTCTTGGCCAATGATAATTCAAAGATTATTTTATTTCTTCAGAACGGCAGTGATTGCAAGGCGAAGAATTAGGGCAGAAACGATGCCTACCAGGCAGGTCTGGTTACTGAATCACCGAAAAGTGCAACACCACAGCGGTTCATCTTTAAATACAAGCCACCGCTGTCCGCACCTTGACAGCCCCAGCTCATGCAATTCTTCGAAACTTAAAGTATTCCGAAAATGAATATCGTCGTGGAAAGGAGAAAGAGTCATGATGCGTCAGAAACCGTCAGGGTTCTCGGGGTTCTGCTCATGATTTACTTCGTCTACCTCATTCTGACCGGTACTATACCATTCATACAACAACGAACCCGTGTACCGCAACACTAGAGGAGAACGTGCCGCGATTGCAAGTCAAGACCAATCAGCTAGTAATTCATCGCGAGTCTACCATCAATATAGATACCCATCGTTGAACAACGTAGAAACAGTGCGATTGAGGCTTGCATGAGTGCTTTACAACTTGGGACCCGCACCCGTGTTCCAAACTCCTTGCTTTCCGGGCGATAACACCCCGTACGGGTCGATAGCATCCTTGAGCAATGTCGTGAACCGTCCGAAGGCACCTCCGTTAAAGTTTTGGTGGGCGGCAGTCACGTCCATGAAGCTGATATGCGCTCGGCACTCGAGATACCCAAGCTTCCGCGTATGCTCCATGAGCGCCATTTGAAGGGGATGCAATCGGGGTCTCGCCAAAGGGTGAAACAGGACACGGTTGATGGCGATGACGTAGCGGTCAAAGACGTGGAAATCGGCCACGAAGTTGAGATCGTTGTCTTCAGTGATTTTCTTCGCGCCGAGGTACCATTCATACAACTCACGCCCAGAGGGAGGGATGACGGGAGAGTAGGAGTTGTTCCAGAGGCCGTCACCGTCGTTGTGTCCCTCGAGCATCTTCAAGTGTTCAATGCTCGGAACGCCGTTCTGAGGGAGGAAGTCCGGGGCTACATCCTCGCCTCGTAGGTACTCGCCTGGTGGAGCAGTGCATGTCTCGGTCGTGATATTTGAGCCTTTGACAAGCTCGAAGCGGCGCTTGATCGCCTCGATGAGACCAGCATGAGCCTCACGGGGCGCGTATGTGGCAAATGCGGTGCGCCAGGCCGGGAGTTTGAAGCGTTTGGTGATGTCGGCGACGATATCGGCGGGAATCCGGTGCTTCAGAGACGATTACTGTCCCAGCGTTTCGGTGAGCTCCTTGCTGGTGCCGATCATCCCGGTGATGATGGTCATGGTGTTGAAGAGTTGGGGTGGATTGGTAATAACGCGCCGTCGCATCAACTCTGTGAGTGCGCCGGTAAGAGGGTCGACATCTTTCTCATCGAAGCAATCTACTTCGATGCGGGTATAGGCTTCAGGGGCATGAGAAAGGTGGACACCCATCTTCGTGACGATCCCTTGTGTGAAGTTAGCAGCAGTTTAAGAGAGACAAGAGTCTTTCTGCTTACCATAGTTTGACTGAAAGAACAGACCATCCACACCCGGCCCCAGGCCCCTAACACAGTTAGTCAAGGAGCTGACGACGAAATCATTAAATCAATCAAATACCCTGAATAGAGCGGCCAAGTCTTGTTATTCTCCATGGCCCCCATCCCAGTTCTGAGAAGATCGCCGTTGGGCAGGACGACTTCCAAACCGGACTGCTGTCTGTAGTGCACAGCTTCTTGGGTATAATCAAAGCCTCTCTCCAGAGCATTGCCAATGATAGAACTCCATCCCAGAGCTGGTACGGACATCCACAAGTTCAGGTTCCGCCGTCTGATTTCAGCGTGAAGTTGCATGAAGGTAACACCCGGCTCCACGATGGCGTGCGCGTACTCCTCGTTGATTTCGATGATGTTAGTCATTCGATGTAAGTCGAGAATCACCGTTCCCGAAACAACGGGTGCTGAACCGCCATACCTGAGCACTCAAAGGTTAGCAGGTAAATTCACAGGAGACATCAACACCAACCCAAGATTCTTTCCCCGTGAGACTGTCCAAAGGGGTGTTCGAGTGTCATTGGCTGCTTTGACAATTTGCTGAATGTGATTAATGGTGGTAGGCCTTACGGCTGGCGCTGCATGATGAGGCTTGCTTAACGGAAAGGGGTCGCCGTAGTTATCGGCGCCGTAAAGGCCTTTCGGTGCTCCCCATGAAGGGTCTCTCGAGACATTATCTGGTCCGACAATGCTGGACGCGATGTCTAAAAACTCTGAAAGCCTTGCAGGCACAGACTCAATAACTTTAGAAGACGAAGACATGATTGTAAAGGAGGGACATAGACTGAGCTGGGTGCTCGCGTCATACGCAAGTCCATGGCGACGGTCTGGGTAATTATGGGCGCAAACAATCTACGCGAAGATGTCGATACTATTGCTCGCCCACATATCGAAACCGAAACCGACTATGTTCAAATAATCCAATCGGAAATTTTTGATTTTCATTGCTTGAAGTCGTCATGACCAGCCAAGCTCACGGGCTGCAAGTCTTCCGTTTGACACCGTCGGTGAGCCTCAAAACCCCACACCCGCCACATGGGCGGACTGCCATGTTTCGCCGCTTAGCTCAGCGGGATCGTCAGACCATCTGATGTAAGGCATGCCAACCAGCTTCAGTCCAATCGGCTGGCCGCTTATTAGTAGCCGTCTGAAGTGACGCCAAGGACGGGTTGTGTTACTTCTCTAGGTAGTTCATTACCTACTAGTCATGGCCGCAGGTCGCCGACCTACACCTTCTCAAGTTGAGACGGAACGGCAAGTCTTCGTGCAATTGCCCCCGTATCCCAGAGATCACAACTAGAAATGAAACGGCATTTGACCACGGCAGTTGCGCACGGCCTTATGCTAGCTGACCTCGAGGCCGGGTCAGAGAGGACTGAGTCTTGGTTACAAACATGAACTTCGGATCCGGATGTTTTTTGACGGCCTTGAGACTGCTGATGAGAAATCCGCGGCGTCTCACTGGCAGCGCAGCATACTAATCAATTAAGTCAAAACTAAGGCTTAAGATTAGCTAATTAAATAACTTTTTATAATACTTTTAATTATTTTAACTAATTTAATTTGATTTGATTTGAATTACCTAAATAGGAAGTTAGTAAAGCTCTTATAATATTCTTAGAGGGTTTAAACTTATATTATATAATAATTTAAAGTTATATAGTTTTCTATTAACTCCTCTACTTAAAGTAGTAGCTACTAATAGCAATACTACTACTTTAAACTTAGTTCTAGAAGTATTAAGTATTCTTAAGTTATAAAGGCTTTATTAATAGTTTCTATAATATTAGAACTAATTTAGTAAAGCTAAATACCTTTTTATAGTTTATTACTGTTAACATATAACATTCTTTTAATAATAATAATAATATAAGAATAATAATAACGCTTAACTTACTTTAATATTCTATAACAAATAAACAAATAACGTTTAAGGTATAAAACCTTATATAAAAATACTCTATTTATTATACTCTATAACTATAATATTGATTATGTAATACATATACTTATATAAGCATCTTATATAATTAGCAGTTTAGTAGGTTATATTTCAGGTTGTCTTTCCCCTCACTTTTCCCTACTATAAGATATAACCTACTAACTATATTAATAGAAATTATCACAATATATCACCTCTCTTATTATTATCTATACGATTAAATACTCTTTAATACTTAAGATTATCACTTTTTATTATAATATAAGCTTATCTATAACCTTATACTATATAGGCGTATATACTACACCCCTATATATACTTATACCTATACTAATAAGTTATAAGCCTAGCTTAGAAATAACCTCTATTCTTACTACTTCTTTACCTCTCCCCTACTTACTTATAATACCTTACCTTTACTTAAAAGTTATATATACTGAAAATTAATCTTTTAAATACTTTTCTATTTATATTACCTTTATAGAACTAGAAATACTAACTAGACTAGTTATTTAGTTCTACGAGATTTATCTTCTTTAAATCTATATACTAAACCCTATTTAAATTAACTATACCTCTATTGATCTTTCCCTAAGTAAATAAGCTCTTACTACTACTTTATTCAATCTATATCCCTTAAATTATCTCTTTAAACTACTTTCTAGGCTATTACTAATTTAGTTTAAACCTATACTTACTACTTAATAGACTTCTTCTTAACTAATTTACTATATAGGATATATATCTCCTTAGTTAGATATAAGTCTAACTAAAGAAAATATTAATTAAAAAGAAGAAATAAAAACTACTCTTTTTTATAAGTTAAACCTTTAACCTCTAGGTTTATAACTATTATAACCTTATTATAAGAACTACTATACTATATATATAATAGCTTTTTAGTTAATAACCTCACTATTATTAATCCTTTATAAGGTTTGTAATTACGCACTATATCTTATTAAAGTAATAATAACTGATCCTAAGGTTTAGTTCTCTAAGCTTATTAGCTTAGAGAACTATAAAGTATAGGCTATATATATTAAAGCCTTACTATATAGTAAAGATATTACTATAGACCTTACTAAGCTTATTTCTTCTAATAATGAAGATAAAAACTATAAAGCTTTAAGTTATATATAGTTATTCTATAATAATAGGCCTCTAAAGGTTATAAAAGATAATAAAGATACTTATACTACTTAAGAACATCTAAAAGCCCTATATAAGTTTATAGGTTTTATAAATAAGTTTTTAACCTATAAAGAGTTCTTTAATACTTCCTTAGATAACTTTAATTCTATAGAAGAATATATAAATAAAATAAAAGAACTTATAGATAATTTATCCTATAATAAACTTAAATTACCTAATTAAGTAATTATAGCTTATATATTTAATAGTCTAAATGAGACTTATAAGGCTTTTATAACCTCTATAACTCAGTCTCTTAGAACTAACCTTACTACTTATAACCTAGACTCTTTATATACTAATCTTATAGATAAATATAAGAGAAAAGGTAGCAGTAAAGTAGTTAATAATACTACTAAGGGTAATAATAAAAAGAATAAAAAATAAAATAAAAACTAAGAAAATACTAATAAGAAAAACAAAAATAAAATTAATAAAAAACCCTAGAAAAAATAGAAAAGTTTATACTACAAAAATTATAAGAAAACAAACCATACTAAAGAAAACTACGCTTTTCTATATCCTAAAAAAGCACCTAGCTAGTAGAAAAAACCCTCTACTAGTACTACTAGTGCTAAGAATAAAGAAAAGGAAGTAGTTAATATAACTACTTCAGAAGAAATTACCCCCTATATATCTATAAACAATTCTAAAAATCCTATGGATTTAATGGATTTATCTTCTGATAAAGAAGAAGAAGATATTCTCTTTGAGAATGTAAGCTATACTGCTCCTAATAATAATATAAATAATACTAATAATCCTTCCTTAGGTTATTTAATTAACTAGTCTATTATTAAGGAAAAAAGAAAAGCAAGGAGTTATAATAATAAGAATAAAAATACAGTTGATATTTATATTGATACTGCGGCTACTATTTATGTCGTTAGTAACTATAACTTATTAAAAAACTACAAAAAAATTAATAAAACTATAAAATGGGGAGAAGCAAAGACTCTTACTTCTACTATAAAGGGTGATTTAATAATATATCCTAATAATAATAAAATAACTTTATAGGACGTTTATTATATACCTAAACTAGGTATTAATCTGCTTAGTCAATCTAAGTTAGATTCTTTAGGTATTGCTTCTATTATATGGAAATAACCTATTTTATATGATATTAATAAAGATTGTATTATTGCTATGGGGGTAAAGAAGAATAATTTATATTTCTTCTAGTTTCCTATTAACAATAACAATCAATATATATATAATACTAATACTATAACTAATAATAATAATAATAATATAAACAATAATATAAATAATAATAATAATAATAATAGCCTACAATTATGGCACTAACGTCTTAGTTATATATATTTATAAAGTCTTTTAAAATTAAAAGATAATACTATAATAAATATAAATAATAATAATAATAATATAACTTTACAGCTTTGCGAAGCCTGCTATAAAGGCAAATTCGTAACTAAGGCTAGTAAGCCACAGGTTCATAATAAAAATCTAGATTATCTAGATTATATAGCTTTAGACCTATATAGGCCTATAACGCCTACTACATATGATAAATATATATATTTTATTATCTTTATAGATAAATATTCCCGCTTCGTATGGGGAAAATTACTTAAAGATAAAGAGAAGCATACTATTAGTAAAGCTTTTCTTGAATTTCAAGCTGAAGTAAATAATAATAATAATAATAAAAGAATAAAAGAAGTCTCTACAGATAGAGGTATAGAATTTAATAATTATCGCTTTAAAGCTATATGCACTAAAAGCGGTATAATATATAATAAAAGACCTCCTTATACGCATAAACCTAATAGTCTTATAGAGCGTACTATACGTACTATAGTTAATAAAATAAGAACTATACTATATAATTTAGGTTTACTATACTACTTATAGGGTGAAGCCTTTTATACTACTCTTTATATGTATAATAGGACTCCTTATAGCTCTATAGAGCATAAAACGCCTTATGAAATAAAAAATAATATAAAACCTAATATTAATAATATAAAAGTGTGGGGTAGCATATGCTATTATAAGAATAAAGATCCTAAAATAAAAAAACTAGACGTACGAGCACGTTAAAGTTATATAATAAATTATGGATCTAATAGGTATAAGATCTAGGATATGCAACTAAAAAGAACCTTATAGTCTTAAGACGTTGAAATCCTAGAAAATACCTTTATTTCTCATTATAAAGAGCTTCCTTTAAGTATAAATACCTGCTTTAAGGATACTAATAGTAGTATTATGCCTAATAATAATAGACATAATACTACCCATAATAGTCCACTAAGAGATATTTCTAGTCAATCTATCTCTTATAGGAATAATCCTACTATAAGTAGTGATATTTCTATAACTAATAACGCTCTTAAGAATCCAAATAATAAGACTATTATTAATAGTAATAATAATAATAATAATAATATAAATATAAATAATAATAATACTATTAATAATAGCAATAATAATAAGACTAATACTAGTATAAGTAGTTCACATAATGATAGTATGAAAACTACTAGTATTAATAATAGAGAAATAAATAAATAAAAATCTAAGTTATTAATAGAGATCCCCTCTCTATCAGAAGAAGCTAAAAAAGACTATAAATAGGTTAATAATACGGTTTATAATACTAAAAGTGCACTATTATATACTATAGTAGACTGTCCTACTCTTAGTATTTATAAAATAAATAATAACGTTTTAACTAATAATAATAGTATTACTAGAACTAGTACTATCGATAAAGCTTCTTATATTCTATTAGTTATTACATTAAACGAGCCTTCTAATATACAGCAAGCCTTAAATTCTCCTTATAAAGATAATTAGATTTAGGCTATGTAACTAGAAGTAACTTAAATAGAAGATATAAAAACTTAGGAAATTATATAAAAACTAGATAATATTCATCTATTAAGCAGTAGATAGGTATATACTATGAAATTAAAAAATAAAATAAATAATATCTATAAATATAAAGTAAGATAGGTTGCTTAAGGTTATAATCAATATATTGGTATTAATTATTTAGAAACCTTTTCTACTACCTATAGACCAGAAAGCTATAGGTTTATAGTTATATTTGCTATAAAAAAAGGATAGACCTTTCTGCAGTATAACGTTACTACAGCGTTTATACACACTAATATAGATATAGATATATATATAATATTACCAATAGGTTTTTTATATAATAAAACTATAAATAAGTTAGAATTTAATCCTAATTATAACTATAAGTCTAATAACAGTAAATATTACTATAAGCTTCTTAAAACTTTATATAGGTTAAAACAAAGCCTTAGACTATAGTATAACTATTTAAAAGCTATATTAATAAAATTAGGATTTATTGTTTCACCTTATGATAAAGCAGTATTTATACTTAATAAAAATAATTATAAAGCTATAATTTGTTATTATGTGGATGATATGCTTTTAGCAGCTAATAATACTGCTACTAGTGACTATATATATAATAAACTAAGGTAATATATAAAAATATAACTATTAGGGGAGCCTAGTACCTTTTTAGGCTATGAGTTTAAGATAGATTAACCTAATAAGTCTTTCTTTATGCATCAAACTAAATATACAGAAAAAATATTAAATAAATATAATAAAACTAATATAAATCTATCTTTAACTCCTATGAGAGATAATATAAAATTATATATAAATAAATATACTACTACAAAAGAAGAAATATTATAATTTTAGTAGCAGATTGGAGCCCTTATATATCTAGCTCTAAAGACTAGGTATGATATCGCTCTAGTAGTTATAATATTATCAAGATATATAATAAACCCTTTAAAAGAGCATTTTTCAGTTCTAGATTACTTATAGGGATATATAAATAATTTTCCTAAAAGAGGAATTTATTATAATTGCAATAATAATATAATATGGGATTTAATAGGTTATTCAGACTCTAATTAGGCTAGAGACCTAGATAATAGAAGATCTACATCAGCTTATGTATTTTACTAGGGATTATATAATATAATATCTTATAGTACTATAAAACAAAAAACAGTAGTACTATCTACTTGTGAAGCTGAATATATAGCTTTAACTGAGGCAGTAAAAGAAGCCCTATATCTATATAATAGTTATAATTTTAATTTAACTAATCTAGGTTTTAAAGCTATAAATAAACCTAAGATTTGTATAGATAATTTAGTAGCTAAAAAGCTGACTGAAAATCCTGAATTTCATAAAAAATCTAAGCATATTGATATAAAGTATCATTTTACTAGAGAATCTTTATTAAATAAACATATAATGTTATTTTATATAGACTTTAAGTCTAATATTGCGGATATATTAACTAAGCCTTTAGGTAAAGTTATATTTAATAATATACTTAATATAATAAATACTAATAACAATAAAGAAAATAATAATAATATACATAATAATAATAACTGCATTAAAGAAATAATATACTAATTTTTCTCTTACCTTTTTACCTATAAGGTTATTTTATAAGAGTTTTTTAACTAGTTATAAATATATTATATATATTATAGGAATATTTTTCTTATTTTTCCCATAGGGTTTTTAAGTTTTTTATACCTATAGCGTATATATATATTAAGTGAGTAAGCTATATACTACAAATCAACTGTATATACCTTAAGGGGGGATGTTAACATATAACATTCTTTTAATAATAATAATAATATAAGAATAATAATAACGCTTAACTTACTTGAATATTCTATAACAAATAAACAAATAACGTTTAAGGTATAAAACCTTATATAAAAATACTCTATTTATTATACTCTATAACTATAATATTGATTATGTAATATGTATACTTATATAAGCATCTTATGTAATTAGCAGTTTAGTAGGTTACGTTTCAGGTTATCTTTCCCCTCACTTTTCCCTACTATAGGATATAACCTGCTAACTACATTAATAGGAATCATCACAATATATCACCTCTCTTATTATTATCTATACGATTAAATGCTCTTTAATGCTTAAGATTATCACTTTTCATCACAACATAAGCCTATCTATAACCCTATACTATATAGGCGCATATACTACGCCCCTGCATACGCTTATACCTATACTAACAATTACTATTACTAGGATAGTAAAGATATTAAAAATAAGTTTACTAAGTATTAGAAAGGTTTATTAATATAAAATCTACTACTAAATAGGGTTATTAATAACTTTAGTAATTAAAAAACTAAAATATTACTTTAGTTTATTAGTTTTATTAATAGTAGTATTATAAGCTTTACTATTTAACTATTAATAATATTTAGAGTTCTTAACTTTTAAAGTAATAATAAGTAATAAAAAAATAGCTTATTAAAGCTTTAGATAAAGTTAATAATTAATAAAATTAGATCCCTTAGTATATTATTATTCTTAGTACTTTTAAAGTCCTTCTTAGGTATTATAAAGCTATCTATAAGTTTCTAGTATATTTTAGCGTTTTTTAAGCTATTATAAGCTTTAGCTAGAATATAAAATCACTATAGTAATATAGAAAGGAGACTTTATAAGCTTAATATAGTATTTATTAAATACTTATTAACTATTAATAATTAATAAGTATAAGTAGCTATAAAAGTTAAAAGTATTATACTAGAGGTATTATAAAAGTATATAATTAGACTAAGTATAAGTTAGAATACTATTAATTAATAGAGCTTATAAAGCTACTACTAAGGCTCTTAAAAAGTATTATAATACTTTTATAGGTTAAAATAGTTATTATAACTAACTCTAAATAAGTTAAGTAGCTATAAAGTTAATTTCCTTATTAGTAGGAGTATTATAGAGCTTATACTAGTCCTTAAGTTAATCTAAGAAGTACTTTATACTTATTAGAACCTCTTAGAATTAATTATACCTATTACTTTTACTTTAGCCTTTATATCTCTTAGTCTATTTATAGAGTAGCTTAAATATATTATTTAACTCTATAAGGATCTATTAGTTTTTATTAATAAGAGTATCTTTACTAAAGATATAATCTATAGTATACTTAAAACTTTAAGTATAAAGTATATAACTATTAATCTAGCTATATTTAAGTAGAGTATATTTAACTATTATATATATTAAGTTCTATTAAGTAGTATTATTTAGTATTAAGTTTAGCTTTTATAATAACTTCTCTTATAGAGTAAAAGTCTTATTATTATTATTAGCTTTATTACTAATAGATAGAAAGCTTTTAGATTATTATAATAATAATCTAATATACTTAATGATATTTTAAAGCTTACTAATAAAGCTTTTTTATCTCTAGTAGGTTAGGTTTTCTTAGGTTTTATTAGAACTAAAAAAGAAATTAAACTTCTCTTTAAATATTTTATTATTAATATTATAAATAATAGTATAACTAATAAAGTTAAGGATATAACTATAATATTAAATTTAGTATTATTTAGTATTAATTTCTATATATATAGGTAAAAGAGAAGAGAAGAGAGCTTTAAAGTAAGAGTTATTATTTATAGTATTATTAGAAATAGCTATACTAACTTTATTAAATAAGCTTTAATTACTAAGAATAGTATAAATAGTAATAGCAATATTTTTACTAAAATAAGCGTTAAGTTAATAGTAAAAAGCTAAGAAGTACTATATCTACTTATTTACTTTATTAATAAAGTAACTAAAGATAGTAATAATTATATATTAATTAAGTAAGATCTATAAATTAAATAATATATAAACTTTAGTAAATGCTTTCTATATCTCTTTTTAGATTTATACTTTCTTAGAAGTATAGAGTTAGTTAAATAAGTTCTTCTAACTTAACTTTAATTAATATATTTAGTTAAAAACGTTATAATTAAAGAAGCTAAATATATACTATATATATTAATTACTAAACGTTAAGAAGAGGTTACTAGTATTAATAATAAATTTAAAAGTTAGCTTTTTAATCTATAAAACCTTATTTTAAAGTATAGTAATAGAAATAGAGCGTTAGTATTTAAAGAGGAGCTTATTAGTATTAGAATTATTATTAGATATACTTTTAACATAGGATTAATTTTAGAAGATATAGTAGATAGTCTTAAGGTATACTTTAATACTAAATATAGTAAAAGCTTTCTAAAGTATATTAAGATATTTAACTTTATTATAGCATTAGTAAACTTAGTAAATATTACTTAAATATATTATTAGTATAGTTAAAAGTAAAGTAAAGAAGTAGTATACTTTAAGTATTATTTTAAAAGATTTTATAAATAAAAAGGTTTTTATTTTTAATCTAAAAAGTATAGTTTTAGCTATTTTTCTTTAAAATATACTTAATATTAATAAAGTAATAACCTTTCTATATAGTATAAAGTAGAACTTTAAGACTACTATAAATAGTAAAACTAATAGTTAATAGATTACTAGTAGTTAATAAAGTATAGATCTAAATAGTAATCTTATAAAGAGTTAATAAATTATAGCTAATAAAGTAATTAAAGTATTAATTATAAACTAATATAGATATTATAATAATAAGCTAGAAATTAAAAAAAATACTAAGAAGTATATATAAATAAAGCTTTAAAGCGTAGAAGTAGATATAATAGTAGTAGTAGTAATAATAGTAATAGTATTACTAGTAATATTAAAAAAAGGTTATTTTTAAAAACTAGTAAAAAGGTTAAAGATAGACTTTTTTTAAGCTTTAGTAAAAAGGCTAAAAATATATTAATTAAGCTTAATAGCTAAAAATACATTTTAGCTTTATAGTAGTATACATAAAAAAAAATATTATAAAGTATTTATTAAAAAAAAATTACTTTACTAATATCTATTAATATTTATATAGTTAAGTAGTATAATTTTTAACTTTATTTAATAAAATATAGAGTTATAGGTTTAAATCCTACTATAGGTTTTTATATTATTAATAGTAAATTTCTTTAAATATAGTTAGTAATATATTTTTATTTTTTTTAAAAATCTTTTAAAAATTCTAATTAGTTTAAAAATTAGATTTTCTTTCTTCTAGCTAACTTTAGATTAATTAAAATATCTAAAACGAGGGTATTATCGTTTTAGCTAATTAACTATAAAAAAAGCCCTCTTTTGATTATCTGATTAGTTGAATTGATTGAATGGGATTGAATGGGGTGCTGCGCTGCTCACTAGACGGGTGTAGTGATGTAGATGGTTGCTGTAAGATGAAGCATAAAAGAAAAGCGCTGTCCAGCTGGTGATGAGGTTGTCTACGATCTCCAGCCTGTTTTCGAAGCATCCCACCGGTTCATCAAGCCTCATCGAATTCTCAAAACATCGTAACTATCTCTTTACCCCAAGTCAAGTCTGGACAACTTTCTATATCATGGAACAAAAGCACCTGAAAGCCAACTGTGTCAACGGTGCCAACAAGGTTTCTGGCCTCGAATCAGCTTGGTCTCGCCATTTGAGACCGTCAGATCACGGCGTCAAAGGACGTTTTGAGGGCGAGGTCGAAGATCTCCCCGTCTTTGGGGAGATCCCCAGCCAATTCAGCGGCACCTTCTATCGTATCCTCGTGGATCCTTTCTACCCTCCTCCCGAAGAAAATCCACCTATCGAAGGGGACGGTAACGTTTGCGCGTTCCGGATTCAAGATGGTCGTGTCGACTTAAAGATACGATACGTCGACACTGAGCGTCTCCGACTGGAGAGGCATGCCAAAAAGCGACTCTTCGGTCTTTACCGTAATCCTTTCTCTCACCACCCATGTGTTCGGGCTGCTATCGACTCAACAGCCAACACGAACCTTGTCTTCTGGGCAGGCAAGCTTCTGGCCCTCAAGGAATCGGCGCTGCCGTATGAGATCGACCCCAACACCCTCGAAACCCTGGGTTACGACCCGTTCAAGTCCCCAGGATTGACATTCTCTGCGCACCCAAAGTTTGATCCGTATACCAACGAGCTGGTGGTGTTCGGTTACGAAGCTAAAGGACTTTGCACGGACGACATTGTAATCTACACCCTCGACAAAGAGGGCAAAGCCCGCGACGAGCAGTGGGTGAAGTCGCCTTGGCTGGCTTTCATACACGACTGTGCCATCACAGAGAACTTCATTATCTTGGTTCTGTGGCCGTACGATGCCGACGAGACTCAGATGAAGGCTGGAGGCCACCATTGGCAGTACAAGAGAGATCGTCCTGCAACTTTTGTGGTTGTTCCGCGACACGGGTCAAGTCGACTGCCGGCAGGCTGGAGCCCCGGCGAGTATCGCGTGTATCACTGGGAACACGCCATGCTTCTGCACACTGCTGGAGCCTGGGAAGAGTGGGATGAAGGTACGAACAGCGTAAAGATTTCCATGGAGTCTTCGAGAATGATGTACAGCCCCTTTCCAATGTTCGACATGCCTACGGAGGGGAACCCGTTCGGCGATATGAAGGCTGATTACGTGCGGTGGTCCATTGACTTGAGCCAGCCTACGAAGGCCAAGACGGTTGACCCCACGGTGGTCGTTGACCTACCGGGCGAGATGGCACGCATTGATGAGCGATTCCAAACGCAATCATACAACAACATCTTTTTGCCTGTCATCATGCCCAATAAGGCATCTTCCGCTCCGCCAATTTTGCCCGTGGGGTTGAACGGGTACATGCTCGTGAGTAAGTCAGGAGAGCACGAAGACAAGGAGATCCTGTTTGACCCCGGGCCGAACTGTACCGTGGAAGAGCCTATTTTCATCCCGCGATCGAACGAAGCACCCGAGGGTGACGGGTGGGTCTTGGGGATGGTTCATCATCATGACGTGGACGGAAGTGAGCTGGTGGTGTTGGATACTAGAAGCTTTGAGAAGCCCGTGGCGATCGTTCAACTGCCGTTCAAGACCAAGGGCCAGGTTCATGGAAATTGGGTTGAATCCGGGCCGGGAACCACGAGCCTTGTGAGAACATATGACAAGGTGGAGGTGAGCGGACTTGGAGCTCTGTCTGGGCGGTAATAGCCAATGATTTCATTCCAAATTTCGATTATTTATCACACATTTCGTCATTGCCAGCATTGAGTGGTCGTCGGAGGGGCTGAAAACACTGTTGAATTGCGGTGACGGAGCCAGCTAGAGGGACGTAGTTTGATGCGGTATACATCATGGAACAGTGTATTGATAGTCAGTTTAGTCGTGAATTTGAGTTTTCAAGTACCTCTGTAGAATAATCAAGCACTACCAGAGACTGGGATCAGATCGATCTTCACTGAGACGCCAGTGCCGAGATCTCCACGAATTTCGCGTTTCTCTGTGCCCTTAGCGCTGTACAAAGCCAGCCGAATAGAACCCACAGGTGAGTTCCCTTCAGAAACAGTTACTTGAATATGTCTGGAGTCCTCAAAATGACGAACCGGAACATCAAATGCCCACGTCCCGCCATTCTCTCCCTGACCGGGCTGTCCGGTAATACCAGCGTAAGCTTTCTTGAAGTCCTCACTGCTGACGTCAACCTCAACCGAGTGAACTCCCAGTGTGCGGCTGGGATGCGTCACATTCTTTTCAACATGATCCGGCACCCGCAACTTGCGCGGCGTCCGGTCGAAGCACCAGAACGGCAACTCGCCCCGCTCCACTTTTCCCTCCGGCCCGGGCAGCGCAACGGCCCACTTCAGTTCCTCGCCGTCCGGTCTAATCCGGCCGCCCGGGACGGGGGCGTCGTACGATGCCAGGGATTGCGCGGCGTTCACTCGCTCTTGGATCGCAGAGAAGCCAGACTCGTCAACAAGGGAGTAGGCCCAGTCGATGATGGTTCCATCCTTCTTCGCGCCCCACTTGTGCTTGAGCCGTTCTTCCGGGCTAATACCCTCGACGAAGGAGATGAGCTCCAGGTAGGTCCCGTCGGCGAATATTACGAGCTTGTTTTCAGTGAGGCCATCGGCATGGCGGCCGCCGGTCAGGATGGTGAATTCGTCCGAAAGCCAGGGTGGGAGGTTGGCGAGGACTTGGTGGGGTAAGAGGATGACGACATGATCAAGGAGGGGCGGGTTCTGCTTTGAGGAGGTCATTTTGAGATGTTTTATTTGAAGACTGTTGAGTTTAGCTGTTGATAACAGCCAAGAGAATACGCCAATTGACGTTGTCGATTGTTCATGAACTCATCATGCTACTTTCATCTGGTATTTATCTTTGCGTTCATTGCGTTCCCCGCGCGCCCCACTATGATACCATTGGAGACAACCATTGCGACGAGAAGGACGCAGTCCGCTAGCGGTGATCCTTACGAAGAACAACAGAATTCTGCTGAAGAGTACTTGCAAGGAAATGGTCTCTTGGCATCTGTAAGATTCGAAGATGGGAAATATTTCAACATAAATGAACAACAGGAACAGAAACCTCAAACGCCAAGCGGGCCTGCATCTTGGAAGACACCGGAAATGACTTACTAATCAAGAGATGGAGGGGTCATCGTGTGGCTTGAGGAAATGTCTGACCAGCCAAGATTGCTTCACCTGCGACGTGCCCGCCATTCCCCTTCATCATTGCCGCTTTGGGCGTCTTCTCGACGAATCCATCCATCAGGATCAACTGCACCCATCCCGTCGGTGCCCCTAGTTTCGGAAGATTTTTTTCTCTTTTCATCAGACGATCAAGATCTTCTCATTCGGTCTGGCGTTGATTGCATGCCAGGGGGTTCGAGCCGTTGGGACACGCGTCGGCAAAGGTTCCCGAACGCCTCGGACGCGGAGAGTTCTCCCTCTGGCAACACAGCACAGCACAACAGCAGGTCACTTTCTCGAAGGCCACAAACGGCGCCGTTACAGTCTTCAATACGAGCTGTTGCGAGACAAAGCAGAGGAACCCAACAGGCGTAACGATGTGTCGGCTGTCACGGACATTTAAACGCCATGTGTGTCTTTTGAACCCTCTCTAGCGGCGGCGCCCTAGTTTTAGAGGCTCTCGTGGCTTGCTGGGCTGCCCCTCGATGTCGACCAACACCCGCAATCTGGTCATCAGTGCTCGCGCCGTTGCAATTCAGGCTCGTGCCAGAATGGAGCTGACAAGAGGACGTATCCATGACAAGAGGTTACGATGAACGCAAGGTCACTTTGCGATACTGCCGTGTGACGTCGCTCATGATCACGAAGCAAACATCCCGAGCATTACAACCAACGCCATCGGGCCGAGAATCGGCTGCCGTTTGTTGATTCAACCTTCTCTTGGCTCATGTTCTCGCTCTTCTGTCACCGCGAGTCAGCTGAGCCCATCGCGCGGTCAACATGAACATCGTCGATTGATCGCCCATCATCCTTCAAATCACAGTGACATTGAAGTGGCGCATTGGGGCTGACGCCGTTTGCAACTTCCATTCGCAGCAATCAATCCAAGCCGCACTCAACTGCAAACCGTTGACTTGGAACGCTCGACTCGCCGCACCGGCGGGTCATCCTGCCGCACCCCGGCCAGCCCGAGACCCCAGCGCCTCTAGGCACATCTTTTCGCTCTCCCGCAGCTCATGATCTAACCTGCTAGAAGTCGCACTCTCCGGCCAAGGCTCAAGACCGTCCCCAAAGATCCATCCATGGCGTCGAATCCCCCGCGAGCCCCATCCCCAATTGCTTGATTTCCACACGATGTGGGCAGTGTGCCACTGCTTCGGCATCCCGTCAGTGCAGAAGAGAGAGAAAGAGGCCTAGTCTGGTCTTCCTTCGTCTTGCTTAGGTGGTATTCGCCCTGGGGAAGAACCCGCGGGATCCCCTGGCTTTGGTGTCCGCACATGAAACCCCCACCGTCTGATGCAGGCCCCCGTCCGACCGGGCTTCGTGGCGCTCGCCGCATGAATCTGTCACACAGAAACGACCATCAATCAGATGGCATGCCTGGGGCTTGGCTTTTTCCTCTCTGTTCGCTCAGCCCGGGTGCGCACGATTGGGGGACAGGAGCCAACAATATCCACTCTCTGCCGTCCCCGTTAGCAAATGATGGTCGTATGGAAGCTGCTATTCTTGGGTGCACGAGCATTTTTCCTGTGATCGATTCTTATGCGTGGGTGTTCCATGGTCATCCCACCGAAGGGCAAGGAGAGGAATATGTAATGCGGCTCGCCGCCCGTCCCGTTCGCGAAAAACCTCTGGTTCTCCTCTTGGGAGTTTGCTGCAACACCAAGGCCCCTTTTGCGTCTGTACCTTCGCTTCTTCCAGGCCACGCGCTGTTTCTTTTCTTTTCATTCTTCGGATTGAATCCCTTCTTTTTGGTTACCCAGTAACCGTCTACTTTCACATTCGCTTTTCTTCATTCGCTCAGGTTCGAATATGGTCTCGAAGACATTCACTCTTTTGGGGTTGGCGGCGGCGGCGGTCGCCAGGGTGCAGTTCTTGGCAAGTCATATGATCTACGAGACATGGGATGACATCTAATGCTTCGGCTTTTAGGGAGTTGCGATATCCGGTGGTGACTTTGGCTGTGAGATCGATGTAAGTCATGATGTCAGGGCCGGTGGTGGTGATAGATGCTGACGATCCATGACAGGGAAGCTGCCCTACCGGCAAGACCCAGCTGCCTCTCAGCTCTCTCGGCGGCGGTGATGGCGAGGGTCAGATGAATCACTTTGCCAACGATGACAAGCTTAACATGTTCCGCCTGCGTATGCACCCTCGAGTCTGCCATGGATGACCATCTTACTAACACCACTTAGCCGTCGGCTGGCAGTTTCTCGTCAACAACCAGCTCGGAGGCACCCTCAACGCCGGCAACCTGGGCAAATACGATCAAGTAATGCAAAAGTGCCTCGCTACCGGCGCCTACTGCATGCTCGACATCCACAACTTCGCGCGATGGAACGGCGGTATCATCGGACAGGGAGGACCGACGGACGACCAGTTCGTGTCTCTTTGGACGCAGCTGGCGACGAAGTACAAGGACAACGAGAAGGTCGTCTTCGAGCTCATGAACGAGCCCCACGACCTCGACGTCAAGATCTGGGCGGCGACTTGCCAGAAGGTCGTCACGGCGATTCGCGGAGCCGGCGCGACGAAGCAGATGATCCTGCTGCCCGGCACCAACTTCAACTCGGCCGAGTTCCTGGTCAGCAGCGGCAGCGCGGATGCGTTGACGGCCATCACGAACCCGGACGGGACTACCGACAACCTCATCATCGACGTGCACAAGTACCTGGACGAGGACAACAGCGGCACGCAAAAGCCGTGCACGACGGATAATGTGGAGAGTTTCAGGACTGTTGCTGAGTATCTGCGGTCCAAGGGCCGCAAGGGGCTGGTCAGCGAGACAGGAGCCTCGAGTGATTCTTCGGTAAGTTTCAGATGATGTTCCCGTATGATCGACGCAACCGAGAGCATAGGGCTGACGGACATCAGTGCTTCACGGCTTTCTGCGCGCAGAACACCTTCATCAACCAGAACTCGGACGTGTTCATTGGCCTCGTCGGGTGGGCCGCCGGCAGCTTCGGCACCGACTACGTCCTCAGCTTGACGCCGAAGAAGTCCGGCAATAGCTACACGGACAACGACCTAATGAAGCAGTGTGTTCTCGCGACGTGGAATACCGAGCTGAACGTGACCACGCCCGTCTCGGCCGAGCCTTCCAAGCCGGCAGCCTCTGCGAAGCCGAGTGCGGCCCCGAGTTCAGTGCCCGCGTCCGTCCCCGTCTCCGCTCCGGACTCGGCGCCTACCTCGGCTCCCACCGCAGCGCCGGTTAACACTGATGATGGCTCGGCTATCCTGCCTCCTACCACCGTCATGACTGTGCCGACGACTTTGTTGATTGACACGTCGACCCCGACGCCACCCGCTCCCACCGGCACTCGTGGCCGTAATGGGACGACTACGACGGGCACGCCGTCTGTGCCTACTGCGGCCGGCGCTCGGGTTGATGCTATGGGAAGCCTGGTTGGCTTCGGCTTGGCGGTGGCAATGTTGCTGTAAAGATACCAAGTTTAAAAATATTCAAAATATTGTTCTTGTATTTTTGTGATTTCAGGCGGGCTGATTTTGCTCCTTTCTGTTAAATTGCACATCAAACGAAAGTCAGGCAAAAGGTTGTGAAGATGTCCCAATTGCGCTGTGAGAGAGTCGTCCCAAGAATGATGGTTCGCATTACAACACCAACACCAGTTGGGAATGAAAATTTGGTTAGGGTGTATTACAGTCACTGTTTACACTGCTTCAAAAACCACTCGACATAGACTCCTAGCCTCGACATCGGGGTCCTATACGCCCATTACTATTCAAGCAGAGAAAGTAAAGAGGAGATCATCTCCTTGCCACGAGTTGTCCACCTCCACCTTGAGAAGCTTCTTCTTGATGTCGAAGTCCGCAATGGCGCCCGTGATGGAGGAAGCAAAGATGGTCGATCCAAGCCTGGCCCAGCAAGCCTTCTGAGCGGTGCCGCTGTCCGCAGCCGACACGTCGAAAGACGCCGAGGCGCCGAGGTTCAGCTTCGTGCGGCAGTCTGCTAGGGCCTTATTCATGTCGTCGTTCTGGACCAGGGAGCCCTTGACCTCTACCAGCTCGGCCGGCTGGAGGCCCGTCATCGTCCAGCACTCCTTGAGGACCTCGCGCATCTTGAGGCGCGGCTTGGTGGTGTCGAACGCGTTCTGGGCGTTGTGGACGGTCAAGCGCTTGGCCGTGGTGTCGACCTCGAGGTAGTCGAGGACCTTGCGGTCGCCGTCCTCGTCAAACTGCTCGTAGCCGTCGCCGTAGACGGCAAAGTCCCATACCTGGCCGCCTCGGGATTTTGTGACGTCAACCCAGTAGGCGTTGTTTTTCTGTGTTCTTGTCAGCGACTGGTTGTCCATTGGACCTGCTGGGTACCCACGGCGAACGGACGGATAACTGCCGCGGAAGTCAGCGGGATGACCGCGAGCAGAAAAGCGCAAAGGTGTTGGAAAAGCATATTGAGCTATTAAGGGATTGAATATGGTCAGATATTAGGTGGTAGCTGCGCGAAGGTAAAACGAAATGAGTGACGGGTGTTTGGGGTTTCGAGATAACTCTAAAATGCAAACAGAGTCCAAATGTTATATACTGGCTGATCGCCATCTCTGACATACTTCATGGATAGCATGAGTTGCTAACCGTACGAGCAATTAAATTAAAGTCGTAATCCGCTGAAGCAGGGTGTCCTACTGGGCAGAGCCCTTGATGACTGGGTAGTTTTCCCTAACTTAGCCTTCTTGAGCCAAGAGTACTATGCAGTTTATCCAGTCAGAATGTCTCTTAGGGGTAGTGCGGGGGTCCTGTGGATTAGGAACACTTTTGGTTTTGTTACCCAGTTTTTTAGTGTTTTAGAAAGAGAAAATTCTTACTAATAAACTTCAAGGTATCAACAGAATCAGAATATCCTGTATTCGTACTGATTTTAGAACATGGGGAGACGGCCCCGCCGAAGTCGATTCATGCCTGGCGACTCACTTAGAGGTTAGTGACAGGTTTGTGACTCAGGGAACCAGATGGGGACATCTTCACACATTGGATGCAGCTTTGACCCTAGAACGAATTCTGCGAAATCAAGTCGGGATATATGCGGAAATTCTCGCGCTGTTTCTTGCTTGTCTCAAGGCTAATGCGAAGAGTAGCAGTGGATGTGAAAGTCGAAGAAGGATTTTGGTCAATGTACGACTGGAGTCATGATCGGTGGCATTCTAAATCTGTGACAGCTGAAGTGGGAAGCAATCTAAGGTGGATCCCCGCCCAGAGAGACAATGGGATGAATTCTGGCAACTAACAGCTTAAACTTTGTTAAGAAACCCACTGGTCCCATTGCTAGGATACGCGTGTATTCATTCGCTCCCTCTCCCTGTGTGTGTTGCAATGCGCCAACACCGGGACCTTTAGAGAGACTGTGCACCAAGAGCCATGACAAGTGACGGCATGCCCCTGTGGACTAGTTCCCGTTCGTCGCGGGACATGTCAAGTCAGTATCCAATGAATCCCCAGTATTCTGGCGTGCCGACTACCGTAGGTGTCAGTCCGATATACAAAGAACGTCTTGATTAGCTAAATCTCATGCCAGGGCTGAGGGTAAAGCGTCAAGCTCCACCCTGCGCAGATTTGGTGGCGTATACTCTTTTGTACGGTCTTGGTTTCGCGATATTATCAGTAGCGAACTTGGTAATGATTTCGAGAAAGATAACACGCGTCTAAGGGTTCGATTCGACCCGATGTCAGAGGCGTAAGTCTTCCAACTGCAGGTGGTATCTTCAACACACTGCACGATAACGGGTCAAGGAGGTCCATTCACACAGTTGCAAATTGATGATAAAATGGAACATACAGTAAAGAAAGAGAAGATGCATAAGAATACCAAGCGGGCTGAGATTCTATTCTACTACCTTTCCTCCCGCCACGATGCTCGTGTTGCCCCGCTCATCGTCTATCGCGCAATCTTTCGATAGCGGGCGGCCCCGTTGACATGCCGCTATTCCCAAACAGCACACTGAAAGGGCGGTTGATCCATATCTTGGGGGGGGGGGGGGGGGGGGGTCATGATCCAGCCCTATAAGTGACAGGTCAACAGACGATCATTCCGAAATATTGATTAGTGCGGAATTTCTGGCGATGCCTGTCTATCAATACTTTGCCGCGGAAGTCACACCTTGGCGTTCGTAGCATGTAGGTAGCTGTGGCTGGCAAACGCGACATGGACCGAGGTGTAGACTCATTGCAAGAGACACCAAAACGCAGAATGGTGGCGCAGTATATGAGCGCGCCTCTTAGGAAGTATCCACATGTATGGCTTGAATTGTACAGAATGTCTTCTTTCTTAACATTATTCTAGTGATAGCTCGCAGTCTGCATTTGCATCCGTTTTGCCCTTCTTGTAACCAGGACTATGATAATCATTGTCAAAACTTTTCATTCTCTTTTGTTGATCGTATCGCCGAGCTTGTGCTCTCTGCAAGTCGTAGCCAGGTACATAAACACCATCCAAGGCCTGCATGAGGGTAATATACTCGTAACGAGTCTTAAACCCCAAGAAAGGCCGGAACCCTACGTCGATCGATAAGGATTTTAAGATGAACGTGAGTGCGTCAGCAATTTTCTGGCAAGATGTAGATTTCCCATAGATTGATATCGTGTGATGAGAATGTGACACATTTGATTCGTTAAATTGAAGGCTTGTCGTCTTAGACTGCGATGCCCCCAACTTTCGCCTTTTCCGAGGAATGGTTTTATGTGGAGAAGTGCTTTTCTCAGAAGAGGTGTGTACGTCCGATGAACAACTTTTGCCCAATGTTTTCTGATTGCTGGCAGTTTCCTGCTGTAGTAATCGCTCGTTGAGCTTATGTAGTGCCTTTTTAATATGGTGATGGCAGAGGGTTCCCTCATCTTCGAGATAGTTGATAGCCTGAATGGCACCTTGAATCATTTGTCGATCGTGACCACTCATAAGGTATTGCCTTGGCTGCAAAGATTCGTATCTATGCTTGTAGCTCCCCATCAGCTTGAACATAAGACGTAAAGAGTCTGCGTTGCCGGTCAAGCAACAAGACTTAACCAAGTTCTCAATGCTTGAATCTTGAATGTGCGGAGGAACGAAACACATATCAGCGGCCCAATATAAGGGGAAATGCAGACGGTCTTCTGTTAGCGAGACCGGATGATGGTCGATCCTGCTCAGTCTTTCAGAAACAGAAGCCACCGTTGGCTGAGTTTGCCACAGAACTGTCAGCGCGAATTTAGCCAGCGGCCATTCTTTGCAGCAGTGTGTCACGGCGAGTAGTTCTTGCGGAAGGTCTTGCGAAAGTTCTTGCGGGATCTCAGAACGCATTTTAACCGCAGTAATGCTATCCAACACGCTAAGTGGCCTCGATTGCGGATTTGATTGAGGCGGGTTGAAGAGTGTTTTGGACGATGTGGGCATCCCCAGGTACAAGTAGGATTTTGTGATGACATAGTGCTCGGCTTCTTTCCTTTCCACTCGCAGCGGCCCGTGTCTGTTGTTCTTGCGAAGGAACAAATTGACTGTTTGGTGAAGAAGCTGTATCGTCCATGTTGGTTGCGCAACGTGGCCGCGGTGTCGCTCTTTGCGTCTATGTTGCATTGTGATGGGAGATTGGTGATTGTCCAAGATCTCCACTAAAGGTCCACAATGGTCCTGGATATAGAAGCAAAAGATGCTCCAGTTGCCACCGAAAAGGCGTCTAGAATGTTTCAACGAATAAGGTTCTTGATCATCCAGCCCAATCTCTGAAATGGCGAGAGCATCTCGTAATTCTCGAAGCTCCAGTGCTGACCACCCCTTCGAACCTACGATCCAGGTCAGAATGTCTTTGGTAACGCGCAGCTTGGTAGGGTCATCGAAGACACTGAGCTTCTCCAGAGAATATGAATACAATTGTTCGATCTCAGTGGGTAGTGACTTGAGAGTGTCTCGTAACTGCCTGGGGGTGAAACCGCACGTTCCTTCGATGTCGATTTGTAGTCGATAGAGGACAAGCGTAACCCATAGAATGACGCCAGATGCCTCACGTTTCAAATACCGACGGATCTCATCCAACATCTGTTCTCTCTGAAATCGCTCTGTGTCTTTAGTTTCTGTGTGTCTTCCAGTCGCTGGACCAATGCTGGACCGAGACTCTTCCGATACAACCGAAACCTCGTCTGCAGAAGAACATGCTTCATCATTCTCGTAATCCAGATCTGAGGATAATGGCCAAGCTTCCCGTATACGGCATATTCCATCTTCGATGAGAATGGAAATGTCATTACTGTTGTGCTGCTGGAGATTGATGAATGGTGATCTGCCGAGGATGTCAAGGATGCGAGATTCTGGCCTGCTTAACATAACCAGACGTATGCTGCTGTCCTTGACCAGTCTTTGTAAAATTCTCAATGCCGTTTCCCAACCGACTTGAGAACCACCAATATTTTCAGACTCATCGAGTGCGTCAATCACAGCGACTGTAGCAGTCATTCGTGGGCTGACACGAACAGCATCAAGAATATCCTCAAGCTTGTTGTAGGTCCATTCAACGGCCCCATCTATGCCGTCCAAGTATTTCCGGTACAGTGGCTTGACATCGTCGAACACCAACGCAGCCGACTCCAGCATCTCATAAAGAATTGACCGCATCATGAAGTCGTGTCGGGTGCCAATGTCAGAACTTCGCGCTGTGTAGAACCAGCCACAAGTCAGCCAAGGTGTTTGTACCATGGCTTCAACGGCGCTCGACGAAAACCGTCGTTGTATACTCTTTGCCAGGACTGATTTCCCACTGCCTGCTTTTCCAGATATCCAAAGCAGACCTCCATCTCGCTCCCAGTTCTGAAATGTTGTATTTGTCCAAAGCCACTCATTGGTTTCATGCATAGGATCACTAACTTGCTCGCGGCGTTGGTGCATGTCTTTGAAACGGAGGCTCCTCATGCATTCTTGGTGGGTCAGTATGTGACGGCACAAGGTGACATGGACCAGTCTCACCTTGATATTCAGTTTTCTCATGTATGACAGTCTCATGAGGTAAGTGTTGACCCCAGCCATTCCAGCTTGCATATTCCCTTTTGTCTTCGTCGTTGAAGCATAACAATGCCCGGAAGCTGCATTCAAGACTATTCAAGAATAAGGTAAACTCAGCCCCATGAGCTGAGTTGACAAGTTCTAGGCAGTCCACAATCAAAAGCACCTCAATGTCATTTGACTTTAGATGATCGATCAAAGCTTTTGTGAAGGTGGCCATTCTCTTCAGTTCCAGGGAAAGTAAATCTTGATACCAGGATACGACTGGCCATACATCTGGGGCTCTGTGCCTATTGCTTGACCCTTTGTGATTTTCGATGATCGAGTAGACGAATTTTAGGTCCTGCTGGGCTTCTTCAGGAAAGCTGAGAATCAACGACGCTAAATCAGCGTCATCTTCGCAGTGAAGGATCGCCAGCTGCGTAAATAGGCACCAAACAGCTTGTGAAGGGTGAAGACTATGGGAACGGATGACCGACGCGTTGTCAACGTCAGGAAGAAAAGAGTCGGCAAAAGAGAAATATACCCGTAGGAGTCTAGAAGGTACTATGCCTTCAAAAGCTCCCATAGCAAAACGCCAGCCGAGAGAGCTTGGCTGTAACGGCTCTTGAGAGCTTCTGCGATAGCCGAGTATCCTTGGTTTATCATGCGATTGCGTCAACCATGTTCGCGCTGCATGGCAGTACTGAACCCAAGATAAGTCCTCCTGCAAATCCTGGAGCCGTTTAGATCTTCGTTGCGTCTGTGAGGCGTGTATTTTTCGCGCCAAAGCTGTCATTGTTTCAACAACAACATCAAGATCGAAAATTGCAGCTACTTGAACCGAGTCCAGGCATATGGACGCCGGGGTATCGCAGAGGCGGCGAACACCTTTTTCAACTGTACCAAGTAATCTGCCACTGATGAGCCATTTCGACTTTGGGTAACTCTGTGCTAAGTTCTTCAAGAAAATAGCAAGCTCGTCCAGTCCGTTCTGGCCCGCATCTGTCGTGCAGTTCTGGATACCATCCACCACGAACATAATCCCCTGCTCGCTGCTTTGTTCATGGAGCAGTTTCAGAATCTCCATCAATATCCCCGCTGTGACCTCGAGATCGGAGGCTACTATTGACGACCCATATGTTCCTTGGATCTCGGAGACAAGCCGAGGGCCAAGTCGACGATCTGTTAAGCAGACGCGTGCTAAACCTGCAACAATGTCGCTGGCTGTGAAGGAGAGTCCCTTGCTACTCTCTGAGCGACGAAAGAAATATGACGTGGCGAGGTATTCCTTCACGTGAAGAGTCTCGACTTTGTCAACAATGTTGGAAGCTAGTATGGTGTGTGCTCTGCCCGTACTGTCGTTGACGAAGAGAAATTGTCCTGAGTCTCCGCGGATCCATCTGTCTACTTCGGAGCCTTGGTCGAGAAGCTTTTGAAGCGCGCTCAAGTTTGTTGACTTTATTTTTACGGCCGTATCGATTTTCTTCTTTTCCACTCGCGGATCGATGTTCGAAAGATGATTCAGGAAGTGCTCAGAAGGCTGCGAGAGAAATGTTCCTGACGAGTATGATTCATTAGTTTCTGATGAATACGCATGGAACACTAGGTAAGTTGGGGAATTGTTTCTACCGTTCTGAAACTGGAAGTTTTGTTGTGAGACTCGCGCGTAGTCCCCGAAAGTCGAGCCCTGGACAGATAATCCAAGTAGTGGGTTAGTATTGCCAGCTTCTTGCCGCCCAGGTGCCCCGAAGTTGTTCATCGTACAAAGTGGGCTCCAGAGCCTCCGGTTCAACCTCTGATGGACTACACGGCGAAACCAGTGACCGGGAAGGCGTCCAAGATTTGGTGATTCGATTGAATTCAGATAGATTCTGGTGGATGCGGAGAGGAGATTAGCGATTTAAAGAACATGCAGCTGTGATTGGCACCAAGTCGACTGTCAGCGGAATCACGTGGGCAACAATTCTGTGGATTGGTTCAGCCGCACGTCATGCTTTTTGCTGCAGCGGAGAAAGCTCACCGGCTTACGGTTGCACCCTGGATTAGGCAGACTGTCCCTGGGCTGATAATCACCACCGGCACTAACGTCTTGGTGGCGCAACGTTTTCACAGACCGATGAATGTGAAAGCATGGTAAGATACTTGCTTCGTTCGGGTTATCGTTTGATAGCTAATCCGAGTGCCGTAGGCTGCAGAGATTGGAACTGCCGCCAGTATTATTGGCCTGATTACAGCCGCCGTTACGATCGTTCGAAAAGTGCAACAAACTCGAGAAACAATTAGAGACTCCTCTAAAACACTTGAAGATGTTTCCTTGACTCTGAAAGCCATAGCAAAAACGCTGGATCTAGTTCAATGTGAGCCGCGACTTCAAACCCATGAAGTTGGGGATCAAGTCAAGATCATTGAGGCTATAGCATCGGACCTCGACAGTTTCTTCATCAAGATACAAGGAGAGCAACAGAAGAGTCGAGTTCAAAGATTTTCCCACGCCTGGAAGGCAGGAGACGCAAACGACAAGGCTTTGGCTCGCATTTTGCGCCGCCTTGAGAATGCTCGAAGCGAACTTCTCGGCCGGATTGCTGTCATCCATGTCGGCCTCTCTGGGAACCTGCAAGATGGATATCGAGTTGGACTGAAAGTACTTGAAGACACTAACGTCAAAGTAAGGCAGGTCCTGGGACTAAACCTTGCTTTCGCAGAAAGGCTCCACAACAGAGAGTTGAGGAGAGTAGGTAAGTCTGACATCGTTTTGCAACCTTTCCCCACGTTTTAGTACGGAGATGCGGGGCTGAAAATCTGTTCGTCATTAGATTCCGACACAATCTTGCTTGACCCTGCCGACATCGCTGCTATGCGATTGTCAGATCAGCCAGCCCGAGAGCAAACAAGTTCGGAACAAGGAGCCGACCAAGGACAACATGAAAGACTTCGTTTCCACGGGAACACCACCGGGGACGAGCCTCGAATATTTGTAGGAAGCTTGGGTGTTGAAGATCCATCTAAAACGGGTAACTCGAAGGCGAATATTTCCAACAATGAGTTCGGGAAAGGAGCAAGCTTTATGGTTGCAGACGTGGGTGGCGAAGCGGCTTTGAATATTTCCAAGTCTTTCTTTTGATATTTCAAGCGCAATATGATTTCTCGAATTAAACAATCTTGAGAGTCTTGACAGCCAGGGGTAGTCTGAGATAACGTTGATTTGTATATGAGTATGACTAAATCAAGGCTTCATCTCTCAGCGGTTCAATTCTGTATCTGATCTCTGCGTCCGGGAAGGCATCAACAATTGCCGTGCAACAGAGGTGTTCCTCACATAAGCGATCGAAACTTGGACGCAATCTTGTCACGTAAATATAGATACCAATTTTGCCTTCTCGCATTTGATCCACACATTCGGGAAACGGTATGTTGCGTAGACCTTCACGTCTTCTTCCCAGCTCACTTTCTTGCCCGAAGCGGGTAGTTCTACATCAAGTGCCCATGCCAGTTTGGCAAGTATAAGGCGTAGCTCCGTGTATGCAATGGTTGCACCACTGCACCGCCGTGGGCCAATCGAAAAGGGCATGACGGCGTGCTTGGTGTCGTTACTGAAGCGTCGGTCATACCACTGATGAGTTTCTTGTAGGAATCTCTCCGGGTGGAACTCTCGTGATAAGAGATAATACTTAGGGCTGCGAGCTGCCGCAAAGTTGCAAGTCTGTACAGTGACCTATGTTCACAATAAGTCTTAGACTCTGAAACGGACGGACACGAGTGACATACCCCTGAAGGTACGAAATGACCATCGACATCTGCACCTGGACTGTACCACGGCAGGCCAAACGGTGCTGGTGTCACAAGACGCAAGTCCTCCTCAATTACGGCATTAAGGTAGCGACACGCAGACTGGCATGCCTCCACTGTGATGTCGTCGTAGCTTTCGAATGTGGTTCGAACCTCTTCCTGCAATCGCTTCATTGTCTCCGGCGAATCGCACAAAAGCAAGATTGACGAGATAATTGCGTTTGTGACCGGACCCAAAGCTCCTGCCATGAGTGAGTTGGCTTGGGCAACGATCCAGTCTTCGCTGCGCTTCTTGCTTTCTTGTGATACAATCGACCCCTCAGGGGGTATGATGGGCTCTAAGAGGTCTAGATGCCGGACTTTGCCACCTTTCGCAATCCGCGCGCGTGCGTACCCTTGGACAGTTTTGCCGAAGGTGGATATCCCAGATGCTAGAGCCCACGGAATCAAGCAAACGAATAGAGGGAACTTCAGGAGGGGAAACCGTTTCAGTGCCACGCTCACTGCTCCCAGATATGACATTTACCGCGATGCTATTACATCCGGCGTTGGATCTCCTGTGATGCGAAATTTAGTTGGGCGACGACCTTCGTTACTGTCAAGTAGTCTCACCTGACTTCATGATCTTCGCCTCCCTATTATACACCAACTCGCCGGAAATGTCATGGGCGAAGTAATCGACCCACTAGTTGAAATCAGCGGTGCGAAATATGTGGTTGTCACCTTCGAGGAATTACCTCTGTTAAGTTGACTTCGCCTCGTCTCCCAAGTTGCGTAACAAACTCGTCAACAACCTGGTGAATCACGTCATGACAGCCATGGAGAACGCGCGAGCTAAAAGATGGCTGCAGCCCGCGTGCCACTTGGGCATGAGTTTCGGGGTTTCTCTCAGCGGCGACGCCAAGGTCAGGAAATCCAGTAAATTCCGACAAGTCTTGCATGTCAGTTTTGAGGAAGATCTCTCGCCGCCTAACGGTGCTTCCATAACTGTCTTTATAAGCCTGTGGTGTGCGAAACACCAAATCGTTTGGCGCAATTCTAACGACATCGCCTGTTATAGTCAGCATGGGGTTTCATGAGAGGTGGTGCGTAGTTTGATACCGTAAATCTCAAATTGCTGTTCAATTATCCAAGGATATCGTCCGGAAAGCCTAGCCAAGCCCTCCTGGTCAGCCGTATTCTGATGCTACGTAGAGTCATAAAGAAAGCCATACCAGACGAATATGTACCACAGATTGGATATGGCAGCAATCCTAGGCCGAGGATACTTTGCTAATGGATGAAACCATAGCAGATATATCCCACGAATTGTAGCGTACGTTACAGCCGCGCTGACAACGATTGCCAGCGGTATCAATATCATGATGGAGTTTAGTATCTTTTTAGTGATTATTCATTCAGTGAGAAAAGAGTCAGGAGCTCGTAGTAATGAAAAGCGTCTCCACCAAGTATTTAACCCAAAGGTGTAAGTCAAGCGCAACCCTTCTTTCAGTGTTTATCGGGTGATAAGATCTTTTCGACCCATGAGACGCATGGGCATGGGTACTGGGAATCACATGTTGAATTCCCATGTGCAGTAGTAAAGCTGTGCGCACCTTTGCAATCGTGAATTAGTCTGGAGTAGTCCCGTCCGAGAGTTCCGAGTTGCGTTGAACCCCAAAGTTTCTTTAGAGGTCTAACGATTTAGCTAATCATGCGATCGGGTAATAAAACCAAATGGTCAACAATCCAGGTTCATTGAGCGAGACTGAACTTATTGATGTTTAGACGGTTTCTTTCATTAAATCGTTCTCACGCCAATTGGGAAATCCTCTTCAGTGGTGGCATGAGTGACGGCAGCGGGTCTTGTAGGGCGGTGCGGGCTGGTGGGCGTGGGCCGGTGGGCGCGAACCTGTATGCCAAGCCGGTGGCGCCCAGGCTTCGTTGATCTTCATCGTCCTTCGCACGTTTTGTGCGGGGGAGAACCGAGTCAAGTTGCCTTTCGGGCCTTTTTGTAGAGTTTATGAGAGCAAATAATGCGCAGAGTACTGCATTGATGCCCATGGACAAGCCTGTCATGCATCTCCAAATTTTCAACATTTTTCTGGCCTGTGCAGCTGTGCGTTCATACCGGTGCCAGGGCGCGGGCAACATGTTCTTGAGTCCCGGACAAAGTCTATCTTCGCAGATTACCGCTACTTTTCGGTTTACAGGAAAAGGCCCAATTGAGTTTGCCTGCGTTCTAGTTCACGATCACTTGCTACTCGAAACAATCTTCACTCATTCAATGAACAACACGGGTAAATTCTCTTCCCAAGAGCAACTAGAAGCAAGTGGATCGTATCTAATTATTCTTCTGGTGCACCGTCAAAAGTATGTCTGGTTCACTATCTCATCGGCAGTCATGTTTTCATTGTCGTTCAGTGACACCGCAATTACCCAGAAACTTCACCACCAATAAACTCCAGGTGCTGGCAGACCGTTCTTGAACTCCTCGCTCAACCTTTCCAAGATGCCCATAGCCAGAACTTCCGCCGGAGGAGCACCAGGTCCAGCAGGGACCTTTTTGAACCAGGGAATCTGCTTCACCGGGTCACATGCCGCCTTCGCAGCCTCAAGGTCTTCGTTGGTAAAAGCTCCCCCCGACGACAGCTGCGACAGGCAAGACTCCGCTCTGACTGCCCAAGCCAGAAGCGGGCTTCACATTTTTGCCCTTTAATAGGGCAGGCAGCTCAGCCAGAGCCGTAGCCCGGATGTGAAGCCGCTTTACTGACTGATTCAACTATTAGGTAGCCAAAAAGGAAACAAGAGTAGGGCGCAGAATGATGCACATCGACAGCCTAGATATCATGGCCGATGTGATTGAGACCAACACCCGTTTGGGTCTTTCAAAAATCAGGTGCGAACATGATCTTGATCTGGTTGGGCGACCTAAATTTTCCCATTCCGGGGCCGGCCCGATTCAATAGTCGTCGGGTCTTCATTATTCTTGAAAACTGTCAGTCGCCTCTGAGCAGGCAGTGTTCTCGAATGCCGTCGAGATGGGCCCCACTTCCGGCCGGTGATGTTGGATATCCGAGCACAAGAATTCGACGGAGAGTAAGTACAGTGACGCGCCAAAAAAAAACGGTCAATGCCGAATTTAGCCGAAATCGCCCGGTTAACCACAACTAGGCCCTGTATATGCTATGTGAAGTAAAAGTGACAATTTAGAGGCTACTAGGGCTAAACTTTCATAGTGTATTTATTAAAAACTACTCTATTTAATACTGTAGTTAGTACTTTATATACTAACCCTTTATAATTAGTAGCGCCTTAATTTATTAAGGTATACTATTAATTAGATCCTTAATAAGCTTATCCTTAAGGCTATTCTAAACCTTAATAGTAATATTAATAAGCTTTTTTAATATATACTTACTTTTAGGTACTAAAGAGAGATAGAGAGAGTGTTTTATTATTTATTCTTTAAGTAGTTTCTATATATTTTTAATAAGGTTTATATCTAGTAAATATAGAGGTTAATTTATAATAAGGAAGCTTTTATTCTATAGATATAAAGTAGTGATTTTAGTTAAATAGATACTTATATTATTTTATATAAATACTAAATTAAGGTTCTAAATAGTAAGTAGTATTATTACAGTCAGCTATCTAACAGTAGGGTCTGCTAATAGAAGCTGGGGATTAATATATAGTAACAGTACACTAGGGTTATAGTTATAGTCTTAAGTTATAAACTGTATTATAGATCAGGTCTTTAGAGGCTAAGGTGATTAGTTTTAGGCTTAATAAGTAATTTATAGTGAAAGTAAGCTAAGAGTATTTATAAAGATAAATATAAAGTTAATTACTAAAGAGCTATAGAAGTCTAACTATAAACTAGGCTTAAAGTTATACTATATATAAATCTAAGATAGTTCCTTTATTTTATTACTAATTACTAATTAGATACTAATAAACGTCTAGTGATTATTAGTAAGTACTTAGTAACTCTAACTAAACGCTTAGTAATCTATACTACTTACTTAGTTTTATTTTATTATTATATAACTTATATTATAGTTCTTCTATTTCTAAATAAGTCCCTATTATCCCTATAATCCTATAGTATAAATATCCTATCCTAGCTACCTAACGCCTAAGTAAGTTATTTAGCTATTATTCTTATTTATAGGTTATAATATTAGGTCTCCTCTCTAAAGGTTTTACTCTTAAAACCTAGTATAAATAGGTTATTAGTCTTAGGTTAGGGATCTATTAATTATACTTTCTAATTTACCTATAATACTAACACTATATTAAGTTATATTTCTAAAAATCCTATAATCTCTACTCTTTATTATTATTATTATTCTCTTAATATTGTAGAGAATAGTTTTAAAGTTATACTTTATTATTATTATTAGTCTAAGGGGTTATACTATAAAATACTACTTAGCTTTTTAGTTTATAGAGAGTATATTGCTATAAATAGCACTTATTATTCATATAATACTTCTAATAATATAATCTACTAATATTTATATAGTTTTAAGTTTATTATAATTACTTATATTAATTTATATATAGTAGAGCGTTTAATAGTTAAGCTTTAGCGTTTAGATAATAAAGAAGAAAAAACTAAGGAATTATTTTAAAAAAGAATAGAGGCGCTATAAAAAGTACAGGCTAAAGTGAATAAAGCGTTTATAAAACTAGATTATATTTATAAAACTAAGCGACTAATATTTAAAAAGAGTTATAAGAAGACTTTAGTAGTAGCTAAAGAGGAGGGAGTAGTAAGTTCTTTTTTTATTAAGTCTTTTTTAATTCTTAAGGTATAATTAATAGGCGCTTTTAGTATAGTATATCTAAATATTATTTTTAGTGATTAAAATCTAAGTACTCTAAACTTTTTATTAGAGGAGTTTTAGTTAGTTTCTAGTGTTCCTAGGCAAATAAATAGTTTTCTTTATTATAGTCTATCTATTTTTATTAGTAGTTTAATATATCTATATAGATGTCTAATATGTAGATAGCTAGTAGTATTTATTAAAGGTAGTATTACTAATACTACTAAAGTTATTTCTTATTCTTAGTGTTATTACTAGTAGGTTATAAGTTTATCCTTTATATTAGTAATATTTTTAGCTAATTTCTATATATTATCTTTATAACTATATTCTTTCTATTTTATAAAGTATTAATATCCTTTTAGTTCTTTAAAGAAGTTAATAATCTGTTTAACCTTATACTTTAGTCTATTATCTTCTATAATAATAAGGTTATTTATTTAAGATCCTTATAGTACTAGTTTGAGAAATAAAATATAGAATACTAGAAAATATTTCATTATATTAGGTAAATTAAGTTTATAGTTAACTAGTGAAACTTTTTAGAGGATTTTAAAAAGTTTAAGTTTTTTGAAGTTTAGTTTATTATTTAGTTGTTTTGTTTTGATGTTTTACTATATAAGATAAGCGTTATCTCCTTCTTTTAAAGTTAGTCCTTTAATCTTTTATTTATTACTAAATTATATTATTTATTATTATATAAATTTAAGTTCTTTTTATATATTATCTTAGATATCTTTAATTTATTTAACTATAGTAATAGCTTTTAGTACTACTAAACTAACTTAAAGTTTTCTATAAGTAGTTAGTTTAAATCTATAGTTAAAGTAGAAGGGAAATTCCTTAGTATTTTCTCTAATTATATTATTATAAGTAAACTAAGCTATTAATAGAAGTACTACCTAATTATTCTAGTTATAATTAATATAGGTATAGAAGTAGGTTTTGAGGATTTAGTTAACTTTCTCTATTTATTTATTAGTCTATAAGTGAAATATAGTAGATATTACTTACTTAATACTAAGTTATAATATAACTAATTTTTAAAACTTAGAAGTAAAGATCTTATCTCTATCTAATATAATTTCTTTAGGTGTTCTATAATTAGCAATAATATACTTAAGGAATATATAAGTAAATTCTTTAGCGTTATTTGCTTCTTTATATAGGATAAAGTAGGTATACTTTATGAGTTAGTCTATAATAATAAGAATACTATTAAAGTGTACTCTTATAAGGGGTTCTTAAGACTTTAGTAATTTAATAATAAAGTTAAGAGATATAGATTATTAAGCAGTTTATAGTATAGATAAAAGTTATAGCATATTATAAGGTTAATATTAAATAGGTTTACTTTTAAAGTAGACCTTATAATCTTTAATTACTTTTACTATATATTCTCTAGTAACCTTTTCTCTATATTATTATTATAGTTATTTCTAGGTTTTTATAATTCCTTAATAACTAGATATAAGTTAAATATAAAACTCTATAATTACTTTATTATTTAGTTTGCTATTTAGGCTAGCTATTAGAAGGGGGTAGAGTTCTTAGAATTTTTAGTAATTCTAACCTAAAAGTAAGAGGTTAGATGGGCGTTTTCATAGGCGTTAGGCGTTATTATAGGAGGAAAAGGCTTATATAAGTAGATAGAGGCCTGGTTAGCCTATAACGAAAAAAACTAAGCAGATAAGTAAGAAACACACTTGTTTTTATACAATTTCCTGTTTTCCCTTAATAATTTTAGTAACTACTTTCTTAGAAGAGCTTTTAGAGTTTTTTAGCTTAGTTTATAGAAAAAACCTATTAATCTTTACCCTTTGAAAATCAAATAAAAATAGGTATTTTTAAGCTCTTCTAGCCTTAGCTAGCCCTATTTTTATCCTCTTTCTTAATCTCTATTATACTTCTTTAATTATTTAAAGCGATAATAGAGTAGAATACTATAGGGATAATATTACTAAACTTCTTCTTAGTAGCTTATTTTCTCTTAAGAAATTATATAACCTAAGATATAAAAAGAGTAGAAAATATAAATAAAGTATAAGTTAGTTAAGCTTATATTTATATATTTACTTTTATATCTCTTATAGTTATTTAGAAAATTAATATATAAGTATTTAAGGTATTTTTAGGGGTTTTCTATTTAGAGTAGAGTGTTTAGTATAATTAATAAGTTTTCTCTCTTATTTTATTATAAAATTAATAACTAGTATAGAGGGGTATAAATTAAACTACTATAAAAGGTTCTCTTTATAGTTATTTTATATTATCTTACTAAACTAGAATAAAAAAAACTTAAAAAAAGAAGTAATTTAAATATTACTATATTAAAAGAAAATTTAGCTAATATGTTTTTAACCTCTGTTTTCTTAAAGTAAAAAGTAATAGCTTAGGTATTTAGAATTAAAAATTAACTAAACTTATAAAAATCTAAAAAACCTTAAGAAAAAAAGTGTTTTATTAAATAAGAAAGAGTAAGCAGAGTTCTATATAAACTTTACTAAACCCCTTTATTAGCTTACTATCTACCTATTTAAAACATTTTTTTAACTTCTATTTTCTCAAAGTAAAGAGTAATAGCTTAGGCATTTAGAATTAAAGATTAACTAAACCTATAGAAGTTTAAAAAACCTTAAGAAAAAGAGTATTCTATTAAGTAGGAAAAAATAAGTAGAGTTCTATATAAGCTTTATTAAACCTTCTTATTAGCCTACTATCTACCTATTTAAAATCATTATATACTACTTTATTATAAACTACTATAATAATAACTTAAGAGTAACTAAAATAAAGTAAACTTATTTCACTCTCACTTCTAAAGCTAAAGTTACAAAAGTAATAAGATTTGTTTTATCCTTTTTATAAACTTTAAAAAGAATAAAATTAATTAATTTATTCTAAGAAACTTCTTTTCACTTAAACCTATTAGAAGGTTTCTAATAATATGTTAACTAGTGAGAGGTAATACTAAAAAAGCTTAGAAACTTAAGATATAAGTTATACTTATATATAAAAATACTAAAATCTAATTTTCTTAAATTATAAAATACTATAAATATAAAGGTATAAAAAGCTAAGAAGAAAAAATATTATAACTATACTAACTTTTCAAAAAATAAAAAGAGGAACATTCTCTAAGCTTAACTAAAAGCGTTTCTCTCTTCTAAAAATGATTTCACACTAACTCTATAGAAAAGAAGATATATATATCTTTTTAGATTTCTCTCCCTCTATATTCTTAAGTAGTAAATAAGTAGCTAGAGTAAAGCACTTCTTTTAAAGTCTATAGTTAACGCTATAGTTTTATTATAAACTTTATTAAATCTTAAGTTTAACTTATAAAAGAGGAGAGTTATAAAGTAAAACTATAGAAAATACTACTAAATATAGCTAGACTTCCCCTATAGAGAGAAGAGAAAGAAACCTAAAGTATAAAATAACCTCACTATTAGAATAGTAAAAAAGAAAAAAGAGAATAAATATATATATACCTTTTAGATAAAAGAGAAAGATAAAAATAGAAATAATAGCAAAAATGTTCTTTTCTTTTTTTATCTCTCTTCTCACCTTTTATTATTCTTTTAGACCTATATTATAAGAATTCTTCTATTACTTTTTCTATTAATAAATTATTAGCTCTACTTAAGTCTTATATAATCTTTTTACTTTAGCTTTTTTTAGTAGGACCTTTTTTTATTTCTTCTTCTATTAATTCACTTATATCTTCTTTAGAATAGTATTACTAAATTTTAAAGTTCTAAAAACTTTAACTTTAGCTTAAGATGAACAACTTAAACTAAAAACAATAAATAATAAAGCTAACTTAGTTACTAATAATACTTCAGTAAGTTCTTTTATAAGTTTTTCTTTTCACTAACTTTAATAAGAGAAACCCCCTTTAATTCTAAATTTAGATTAGAGTTCTAAAGTAAACATAGAAGCTAAAGTCTTTAAAGTAATAGCCTTTAAGAATAACACCTCTAGTATAAATATAACGCTTAGAGAGGATTCTTTAAAAGAAAAAGGTATATAAAGCTATTTAAACTCTGCTAAATCTTATTAAAAAGTTTCTAAAGTGTATAGCTTAGAACTTTAAAGATTTAAAATACTATAGCTTAGAATAACTAGAGCACTATTCTTTACTAGAAATAATATTTTAAACTTTCTTAAAAGCTATAAAGCTATAGTAGAAGTAGTAGAAATAACTAATACTTCAAAAGTGTTAAGTATTATTTTCTATATAGATATATCTTTCTAAGCTAATAATTAAATAAAACTTAATAAGAAAACTTAGTTATAAGTGAAAATATACTTTATCTAGCACTATAAGGCTATAAATAAAGATTACTAAAAATTGCTAAATAACTAGATTAATTAGATTATTTCTATAACTCTAATAATAGATAATCTAAACTATAAAGTAGCTATATAGTTTCTATAAAAGATTAATAATATTCAAACTAAAGCTATAAGATATAACCTTAATATTATAACTAGCCTCTAAATTATCTATATAGCTATATTAAGATTTAATTAGTCAGCTTTAAATAAAATAGCTCTACTTATAGGGACTAGTATTTATAAGTTATTTAGAAAAAGAGACTTTAATAAGTTTAAAGTTAACTTAATAAATTAGCTTAGCTCTAAGGCTACTTAGAGGTAAACCTTTTAAATTACTACTTCTATTTATTCTCTATTTCGTATACTTCTAAAAGTATTAAGAGGGAAAGCTTCCCCCCTTCTATAAGCTAAAAAAAGTAAAACTAAGCTTAACTAAAGCGTTAAGAACTTCTAGAGCTAGTTTTTAAACTAGTAACTTTCTAACTTAGTAAAAATAATAGATAACTAGAAAATCTCTACTAGAAAGATTACTTATTCTTCTCTAGCTATAGAAGACTACTATTTAGCCTCAGTCTATTTAGTTAAAGTTAATAAAAAAAATCCTAAGCCTTTCTCTTATAGTCTATATAGTTAGTACTAATATGTAGGCTACATAGATTATAATTTTAAAGAAAGCTATTATCCTTAAAAGATAGCTAATAAAAGAAGTAGCTTAATTTAGTACTTCTAAAGATACTATTCCTATAGACCTCAAAATAATAAGTTTTTTATCCTCTAAATAATTATTACCTTATTGCAATAAGATAGTAAGCTTAACTGAAAAGCTATTATTACTCACCTTAAGAATTAAGATAGCTATAAGGCTATAAAAGCCTAAGCTATTAAGATTCTTAAGTAGAATATTAGCTAACCTTAGTTTACACTTATTAAGGTTCTATAAGACTATAATAACTTTAACTTAATTAAATTTTCTTATAAGTTTATAGAAAAAAGAAGTATTATATTAAATAATAAAGTATCTAGTTAGACTTCTACTTTCTAAGTATTAGTTATTAGTAAATAGGAATATAAAGATTTAGTCTAGCCTTCTTACTTATATAACTTAGTATAACTTAATAGTTTAACTAAAGGTGATTTACTTAATTTCACAGCATTTAGGCTTATAATTATTTAGTTAAAAATATATAAAGCTGACCTATTCTTATAGAAAAAGCTAAAACTACTAAATCTCAGAAAGGTTAAAAAAAAAGCTCTAAAGTCTCTTTCTAAGAAGGTCTATTTTATTATATAAGATATTAAAAACACTCTGATTATTTTAAAGAAACCTTCTTTTTTATAACCTCATTCTAAGAGTTATTTAAACTTACTAGAAAAGTTAGTTATAGAGAAGAATTCACCTTTTAATTAGAAAAAGTAAAAAAAAAAACTTAGATATTAAAATAGAGGAAGAAGGCCTTTTTAAACTAACTTCTATACCTACTAATATTTTAGAACTAGAAAGAGTATTTAGAATAGAAAGAGAAGTAATACTTAGTAAAGTTATTAAGATTTCTCCTCTAAAACCTATCTTAAAACTATTTCTTCTAAAAGGTAACTTCTAGCTAGCTACATTTTTTAATAGTAAAAATTAGAAATCTATTAAAGATAAAAAACTTATTAATAAATTTATCTTATATAAGCTTTATAGCTTAGTTAGTCTATTAGTTAAAAAAGTTTATAAGATTTAGCTAAAATATAGAGAAGAGTTTATTAAAAGGATATACACTTTTATAGATGATCTAGAAGAAGTTATTTATATACTTATTCCTATAAACTTTATAGATTTTACTAAAACTTTAAAAAAAAAAGCCTAATAAACTAACTAAGTTTCTAAATATAATAAAGCTATTTAAACTTAAAACTATCTAAAAGTCTTTTTAGTTAAAGCTGTTATTCTAATAACTATAAACTAGATAGCTTTAATAATTATTATATTATAACTTATTCTAAAGATCTTTATTAATAGTAAGCATCTTAATAACTACTCACCTATATAAAGTGTGATTAATACTAGCGTAAAATTTAATCTTATAAGTTACTAATATATTTTAAACTATAATATTTTAATTTCTACTACTACTTTAACAATAAGAATAATAGCTAAAAGTAACCTAAAGCTATACTTTATTAAGGTATACTATATATCTATTTAAATTAATAACTATAAGATTATAATAACTATAATAGTAGTAGACTTTAAAATTATTAACTATAATTTGCTCTTTAGACTTTCTTTTGCTGTTTTTATTAAATTTACTTTTAAGTATTTAAAACGCTTTATTATTACTATAATAAAAATAAAAGACTATAGAAGCAATAAATTTTAGAAGATCAGTATTCTAGTAGGTTTTATATAATTAGATTCTTTACGTTAAATTTAGCGCTATTTCTCTAAATAGGAAAACTATATAAAAGATGTCTATAATACCTTTAAAGCTACTAAAGGCTAACCTAAGACTAACTAAAACCTTAGCGATATATATAATAAAGTTTAAACTTATTATGTTAATACTATAATAGACTATAAAAAAGAGCGCTTTCTTACTTAAAAAAGAAAAAAAGCTAAGCTTTTTAAACAAAAAGAAGCTGTTTTTAAAACTAATTAGTACTCTACTCTAATTTTACTTTTAGCTGCACTTAATATCTTAAGAACTATTACTAAAGTAGTAGTTACCCTAATTATAGAAACTATTTAAGCCTGCCTTCTTAAGAACACTAAAAACTAGTAAAACCTTTTTAAAGTCTTAAAAAATTAAATATTTTTTAAATTAATTAGGAAAAACTTTAAGCTTAACTAAAGCTTTATTAGTATCTATATAATATATAAATGTAAAGATAAAAAGGTTTATCTAGTTAATAATCTACCTTTAGATAGTTTTATTCTTAATAGTTAGAAAGACTAGAAGAAGATCCTAACTTAAGAAGTAGAAGGCTATTATTAGCTTTCTAACTCCTTTTTTACTAGCTATATATATCTACAGTTTGCGTAGTTTAACTAAGGAACTTACTTTACTTTAGAGAGGTTTTTAAAGCTTAAAGTTACCTAGCTATACCTTTTATTAAAAGAGATTGAAATGCTTAAATATATCTTTATAAATTAAGAAGAGGTATTAGTATAAGATTTCACAGAATGTAGGTATATTAACCTTTATATAGCTCTACTATAGAAGATTAGAACTGTTTTATATATTATATAGTAAGAGAAAGAGATTTCTATCTCTAAAGCTTTATAAGAGAAGGTTATTAATATATTTAGATTAAGAGTTATATAAGGAGTTTTAGAGGAATTCTATAGATTATATAGAAACTTCTAGTTTTTTATTACTAAAAAGGATAGTAATATAAAGCTAATTAACTTATATATAAAACTTAATAAAATTAGTATTAGAGATACCTTTATTCCTCTAGAGGCTAATGAATTCTTAGAAGACTTTACTAACTATAAGATTATAAGCTTTTTAGACCTATTTTCTAGATATAACTAAGTTTTACTTAATAAGTTAAGTTAAGACCTAACTATATTTACTATATTTTTAAGGCTATTTAAAATATATACTCTACCTTAAGGAGTGATAAATTTAGTTATTTAGTTTATAAAAGTTATAATGAAAATCCTCTATAACTTCATTCTAAACGTTTATTAACCTTTTCTTAATAATATTTCTATTAGAAGGCTAAAAATAATATATAATAGTAACTATATAGTTAAGCTTCTAAAGGTGTGTTTATATATCTTTAAGTACTTTATAAATTTAGATATAATATTTTAGAACCTTAAGTTTACTAGTACTATAATTTCTCTTAAAAAATCTCAGATTTACTAGCTTATTATTAACTTCTTTAGTTATATAGTAAGTAGTAAGAGATATAAGTCTAACTAGAATAAAGTTATTAAAATCCTTAAGTAGGAAAAGTATAATAATATTATAGTAGTTAAAAGTCTTTTTAGTATTATTAGGTTCTATTAAGTATAGATTAAGGATTATAAGACTATTTCTACCCTACTAATAAGACTTCTTTAAAAAAGAATGCTTTTTAAGTAAAGGCTAGAATAGTAGCTAGCTATAAAAACCTTTAAGCTTTACCTAATTAGCCCTCTATTACTTTAACCTATTAATTATAAAGAGAAAGCTAGTGAAATCTATTTATCTACTGATATAAGTACTAAAAAGTAAGGCGCTATACTTAGATAATATTATTAGAGTAAAAGATATATTACTTAGTATAAAAGTAGAATCTAAACTAATATAGCCTTTAACTATAATATAGAAAAGCTTAAGCTTTAATTAGTCTTATTTACTCTTAAGAGGCTTAGAAACTACCTATATAGCGTATAATTCACTCTTAAAACTAATATAAAAATCCTTATAGACTAAATTAGTAGTGCTACTTTAGATTTACTTAGAGCAGTTCTTATATAATAGATTACTTAGATTAAAATGTTTAATTTCAATATTTACTATATATTTAGTATAAAGAATAAGGCTATAGATAGTCTTTTATATAAACTAGTAGGGGAATCTAATATTTAAGAAGCTAAATAAGAAGAAGATTTAGATAAGATAATTAATAACTCTATTTATATATTTAAAGTAGAAGAGGATTTTAAACTTAGAGTAGATAATCTATTAAACTTTAAATAGGCTTAGTCTTAATGATTATAATAAATTGCTAAGTACTTAGCTTTATTGTTACGCTTAAAGACTGTTTTTTAAATTAATTTTAAGAAATTTAAGTTATATGCAGTGAAGTATATACTTTAAGATAGTTTTCTCTTTTAGAAAAAAATAAAGTTAAACTTTATACTAAGATGAGTAGTTAATAATGAGGAAGAGTAGAAGAAGTTAATTTAGTATATATATACTGAGGGAGGGTATAGAGGCTACAATATAATATATACTAAACTCTAAGAATAATACGCTTAGGAAAATATATATTAAATAATAAGTAATAAAATAAAGGGCTATCTGCTCTATATATAAGCCTAACTAAAATAATTTAAAAACTTTTATACTTTTTCTATACCTCTAGCGATTTTATTTTAGTATATTTATATTAATATCTAGAAGATTAGTAATTACTCTCTAGCTAAAGCTTATAACATACTTACTAGTTATATAGAAGCTTATTAACTTCTTAAAAATATTAACTTAAAGATAATAGCTAAGTTTATCTAAAAAGATATAATCTACTACTATAAGATCTATAAGCTTCTTATAGTTAATAGGGGACTAGAAAATAAGAGGTTTATTAAAAAGTTTAATTAAGTTTATAGGAGATAACGCTTTATTATTTTAGTATATAATTTGAAAGCTAATAGACTTATTAAAAAAGGATATTAACCTCTTATTTATACCTTTATAACTTAGTTAGACTTTAGTAAAAAGAACTAAACTTTAGTCCTTTATATAGCTTTATTTACTAATTAAATATTAGTTAGATCTTCTATAAAATACTCTCTTTTTTACTTTATTTATAATTATAACTTAATCACTTTAATTAAGACTAAAAGTATTATTTAGTAAGTGTTAGACTAATTAAAAGTTAGAGATATTAAGACTAAACTCCTTTTATATATATAGACCTTTAAATAACTTAATTCTAATTAGTAAATAGCTCTTAAATATGTTATAAAGTAGCGCTACTAAGTTACTGAGGATTATAACTAAAAAAATAAGTATAAAATGCGATATAAAGAGCTATAAGTTAGGAATATTATTCTTATCTATAATATAAGGCTATCTATTAATAAAAGCTTTTTTAGTAAGCTTAGTGTATACTAGCTAGGCCTCTTTTATATCTAGTAGATATCTCTTTAAACTTTATTCTATTTACTTAAAACCTTTATTAGAATTCCTATTAAGTAGACTGTAGCTAGCAATTACTTAAAGAAATTTATAGTAAATAAAGATAGCTATTTAGATGATATCTCTGAAATAGAAGTCTAACTAAACCTTAAATAAGCCCTTATTAAGGTTTTGCCTGCTATAAATTAACTTAATTTTAATACGCTTAGTTTAGCAGAAATCTTAAACCTTAATGAGTTATCTATATTAGAAGAAGTAGAGACTAATAACTTTAACGCTATAAAAACGCAAATTAAATAATTATAAGAACAAAATAAAACACTATAAGCTAAAGTTAATATTTAGCAGAAAAAGAATAAAATAGTAGTAAGCATCTTTATAAAGAATAAAGAGTTTAATAGCTAGTATAAAGATATAGAGAAACTAAAAGATAGCTAAGTTTATAAAAATTGTTTATTTTTATCTATTTTTAGCAAGCAAAATATTATTTTATTTATTTGTTTTTAGTTATCTCTATATTATGATATATATTAATTATATATTATATTACTTCTTTTACCTTTAATATATATTATTATAAAAAAAGAGGGGATATATAATAATAAAAACTAATAAATATTAAAAAAACTAAAAAAATGCTGAAAAACTTAAAAAAAACTAATATTACTCCTAAAAAATTTAAACCTAAGATAGACTAATTACTTCTCTAAGTATAACAAATAGTAGCCTCTTTCTTCTTTTTCTTATCTTTATACCTTAACCTCACTTCTACTATTAAAAAGCTAACTTACTTATAAAAGTTCTTACTGAGGATCTTATAGAAAACTACTTAGAAATACTACTATAATTTAAATTTATACTCTAAAGCTAATTTAGCAAATTAGTTAATTCACAGTCTATATACTAATATAACAGTCTTACTTCTAAGATATTTATACTTAGAATAAAGTATTATATTAATACTTCTACTTTTTTCATAAGAAATACTATTAGAAATATCTTTCTTTTTATTACTCTTCTTAATATATTTAATCTAGCTAGTAGTCTTTTAGTTATAGTTAAGCTTATATAAATATAAAGAGCTCTTCTTATAGTAGATATAGTTAGAATAAGCCTCTTTTTATTTAATTTAGTAGGAAATATACTTTTAGAAAGAAATAGATATAGTAACTTAATAGCTACTCTACCTAGCTTTAAAAGATATTTTTACTTAGTATTTAAAGTATCTATTATATAGAAAGAGATTTTAGACACTATATATATAAATTAGTAAAGCTTTAATTACTTCTAACTTATCTATTTTTTAGTATAGCTGTTCCTAAAAGCTAATATAACCCTCTATAATATAAACCTCTTTTATAAAAAATAGACACTCTTTTAGTATTTCTCCCTTATTAATTAGCTCTATATATATTATTAAGAACTTAGTAAGTAAATACTAGAACCTTAGAGTAACTCTTTTAACTCTTTTATTAATAGCAATCTTATAAATAAAGCTTATTTTATATTAAATCTAACTAATAAGACCTTTAATAGAAGTCTAAAAAAGAGAAAGAGAAGCCTATATATAAGTTAGTAGTAGTCTAAATAGTTTTAAAAAGATAACCTATTATAACTAATAGTAGTATAATAAATTTGAATAGATAAATAGTTTTTTCTTTATCTTTACGATTTACAGAAGCTAGTATAAGAGAGAAGGGGAAAGGCTTATATACTTAGTTTAAAGTAATAGTATAAGAGTAATCTAAGTTAATTTTAATATCTATAATTATACTACTTAGAAGTTATCTAGTTATTATTATAAAGCGTTAGTTAAGCTAAGGATTATAAAGAATAATATATTAAGAGGAAAAAAGAAGAGATATAGCTAGATAGAAGAGATGTACCCTTTTATATCTAACTAGAGGAGTAGTTAATACTAAAAACAGTAGCTATAGTAACCTAAAAGCTTATTCACTATAGTAACCTATTAATAAAATAAAAAAGAATAACTTAAAGAACCTTTCACTATAAATCTAAAATTAACTAAACTAAAAAGAACATATTCATTTAGGTTTTAATAGTAAGAGCGAAATAAGCATATTAATTGAAATATTACTATCTATAAAAAGGAGGCCTTTAACTCTATACATCTTATAATTAAATTATAAAAAACCTCACCTCTTCTATAGCTATAAGCATTAATTCCCCCTTAAAAACATAAGATTATAAGTCTAACTAAGTAGTTTATAACTATATCCTTTCTTCTTTTACTACTAAATTATACTAGTTATTATTTCTTTTTCTACTTACTATCTTTAGTACTTAACTTCACCTTTATCTAATCACTAGCTATATCTAGTAATTACTTAAATCTTACTCTTAAAAAAGACCATTTTATACGTTTAACTAGTTTCTTTCTTATCTAAAAATTACATTTTCAGAAGGATTATTAACTACTAGCGCTAAATTCACCTTCATAACGTTTATAAAAGGAGAGTATTTCAACTTACTAACTCTCTACTAAATATCCTCATATATCTATATATATAATAACTACTCTTCTTTAATAGATATTTTTATATTTAACTATAAAACTTTAACTAAGCTTAACTATTACTTATATATCTTAAAAATTATACCTTTTTCTTCCTACTTGCTTTTACTAACTCTTAATAAAAACTATTAATATTATAATTAATACCTCTTTACCTTCTATAAATTTACCTTTTTAACTTTTTCCTTCCTTCTAAAATATCTAATTACTATAACCTAAATAAATAGTAATATAAGTCTATTTATTTAATTTTATATATTTATAACTTAATAATCCTTCTTCTAGACTACTGTAAAACCTCATATAATATCTTACTAAACTATTCTTACTACTTCTTAGTCTCTCTCCTCTAGAGACTATAATCCTAAGTCCTAAAAAGCTTATAAAACTATATAAGATGTTAACTAAATTAAAAGAATTAAATAAAAGCTTATAATTTACATTATATACCTTTATAAAAACTAATTAGTTTCTTAAAGTGAGACTCTATAGGTAGTAGATATAGTTACTCTACCTCTATAAGGAAAATAGCCCTTATAGCCTCTTAATTTCTATTTTAACTACTTTAGTGAGGTGAATATTAAACTAAGTAAGACTAAATATATCTAGCTTATATAATCTAACTAAAAACTCCTTAAAATCCTCTTTAAAACTACAGAGCTTATTAAGTCCCCTATTATACCTTAAAGGCCCTATAGAGCACTAAAGCCTAATTAAAATAGATCCTTCTTAGCGTCTAAATAGATAAATATTAATAATAATCTCACTAATATAACTCTAATTAGATACTAGTAAAGTAGATTCTCTTATAATAATAATAAAAACCTAACTTAAGAAATCTAAGAATAAGGTATCTAAGTAAAAGTCCTTTCTAACCTCTATAATATATTTAGGTTTCTATATTAAAGTGATCCCCTCTTAGAAAGCTATATTAAGGCAGCTTATAACTTAACTATTAGAAATATAATTAAAGAATAGTATATAAAGGTTTTTATTATCTAAGTCTTCTTTTATAACAACCTTAAAGTAAAACATTCTAAAGTTCTAGCTAATAAGCTTATTTTATATAATTTTATCATCTTTTTACAATATAACAGTAGAGGAAAATATATAAGCCTAATTATTAATTAAAAAAACAACCTATACTTCTACTCAGATAGCATATAGAATGTTACTAATAACAGTAACCTAAGTAAGTTAGAAACCTTTTTTAAAACTATAGTTAAGTTAGTTTATAATTAGTATAAGATCTATAAAATATTAGTAGAAACTTAAGAACTTATTAATTATACTTCTTTTGTTATTTTATAACTCTAAATTAAATTAAAAGAGGACTTATAGAAGTACAGCTTCTATACTATAGACTTTATTAGATATATTATTTAATAAAGCATCTTTAGTATTAAGACTTTATATTTAGAAACTACTACTAAAGCCTAAGAAGCTAACTTAAATCTTTATAAGAACCTTTTTAACTATTAAGTTAGACTTATTACTAAAGAGTTTAGTCTTTATACCTCACTTAAAAGCTTAAAACTAAAACCTAAAACTAGGTTTAAAAACTAACTAAAGGCTTTAAAGGGAAAAAAGTAAGAAGAATAATAAGAAGATGAGGTAAATATAAGCTTTAGAAAAGCTATATCTAACTAGATATTAGTTACTTAAAAGTTAATTAGAGTTAAAGCTAAAGATCTAGCCCCTCTAAGAGAGACTAATAGAATAAAAGATATAGTTTATAATAATAACTTTAATTTTATAACCTTTATTATTAATATAAAAAGAAAAAACTATTTTAAAGAAGTATTAAATAAGGTTAAAGATATATAGATTAAAATAGAGAATAAATAAAAAAAGCTCTACTATATAAAGATTAAAAGAAGAGTTAGAAAGTTTAAGCTATTTATAGTAAATAGGCTTAGTAATTTAACCTTAAAGTAATTCCTTATTACTTAAGATAACCTAATTAAAGATATAGCTTAAGCTATATAACTTTAGAACGCTTTTTTAGTTTTAACTATACTAAAAAGATAGATAGTACTTAGTATATAGTAAGCTAAAGAGATCTAAAAAGAAGACTATAATTAAGCCTATATTAAGAAAGAATTAATAGAAAGATTAGCTACTAACTAGAATAGTAGAAGATATAAGTTAAAAGCTAAATAGAATATTAAGTATATAAAGTAAAAATATTTAAGTCTTCTTCTCTTTAGCGTACAAAAGACTTAAAAGATATATAAAAAGAAGTAGAGTTCTTAGAATTTTTAGTAATTCTAACTTAAAAGTAAGAAGTTAAATAAGCGTTTTTATAAGTATTAGGCGTTATTATAAAAAGAAAAGGCTTATATAAGTAGATAGAAGCTTAGTTAGTTTATAATAAAAAAAACTAAGTAAATAAATAAGAAATATACTTATTTTTATATAATTTCCTATTTTCCCTTAATAACTTTAATAACTACCCTCTTAGAAGAGCTTTTAAAGTTCTTTAGCTTAACCTATAGAAAAAACCTATTAATTTTTACTTTTTGAAAATTAAATAAAAATAGATATTTTTAGGCTTCTCTAGCTTTAGCTAGCTTTATTTTTATCCCTTCTTTTAATTCTTATTATACCTCCTTAATTATTTAAAGCGATAATAGAGCAGAATACTATAGGGATAATATTACTAAACTTCTTCTTAGTAGTTTATTTTCTCTTAAGAGATTATATAACTTAAGATATAAAAAGAGTAGAAAATATAGATAAAGTATAAGTTAGTTAAGTTTATATTTATATATTCACTTTTATATCTCTTATAGTTATCTAGAAAATTAATATATAAGTGTTTAGGGCATTTTTAGGGGTTTTCTGCCTAGAGTAGAGTGCTTAGTACGATTGATAAGTTTTCTCCTTTGCCCTGTTGCACTATAAACTATTTAGCTATTATTAAAAGTCTAGTTACTAGTATTAGGTTTCTATTATTATTTCCTTTAAGAATTACCTAGGTTTTTTTAGGTATTAAGACGTTATAGTTTAGTTATTAACGAAGAGTATTAGCTTTACTATTATCTAATCCTTTTTAATAGATGATTTAAAAGTTAAATTTAAATAGAAATTCTAACTATTAGATCTATTATTTATTAAGTATTTTTAATATAGTAAAGTATAAGAGGTTTTTATAATCTAAATATATAAGTATTTTATAAACTATTCCTAAAAGTTTAAGTCTCTATTCTTTAAAAGCTTTAATAATTACTATAAGTTTCTTATTATAGATCTAGTAGTTAAGTTTAAAGCTATAGAGTTTATAAGAAAAGAAGATATAGAAGTGTAGTTACCTTTCTAAGTCTTATTATAAGAGTTATACTCTAAAAGTATAATCTAAAGAGTTTAGTTTAACTTTAAATTATTTTATAGGATCTAGGATTATTAGAACTAGTTTACTAGTAATTTAGTTTTTAATTTCTTAAAAAGCTATTTATTATAGTTTATTCTATATAAATAGTATATTTTTATAGTTAAGGCTTATAAAAGCTATATTAATCTTACTATAGTTTTTAATAAATTTATAGTAGAAGTTAATAAAACCTAGAAATTCTTAGACTTCTTTAAAGTTATTAGGTACTAGCTATTCTTTAATAGCTTTAACTTTATTTTCTAATATATAGACTTTTCTAAGTGTAATAATAAATTTAAGGTATTCTACTTTCTAGGTGTGAAATTCACTCTTTTTAGGTTTAATTAGTAGTTTAGCTTCTTATAAAACGTATAAAATATAGTAAATATCTTTTTTATATTCTAAAGGTAGTTTTCTACTCTTTTCTTTACTTTATTCTAATTAAGTTATAAACTTCTTTAAAGTTAAAAGCTATAAACTAACTAGCTCTATAGAGAAATTATCTTATTTTATTAATAAGAGGTAATAAATAATAATTCTTAATTATTATCTTATTAAGTATATAATAATTAATATATAGTTATAATTTTCTATTCTTCTTAAGTATAAATAAGATTAAGCTTTCTACTAGTAATATTGAAGGTTTAATATATCTTTTCTTAAGGTTTTCTTTAAGATATCTATTTAAAGCTTCTATTTCTATTAGGTTAAGTCTATAGATCTTATTAAATTATAGTTTCTTTTCTTTTTTAAAAGGTATTTTGTAGTTAAAACTAGTATATATTAGTAGTTTAGTTTCTAGTTTAGCTATAAAGAGTTTCTTATAAACTCTATGTTAGCACAGGTATAAGCGTATACAGAGGCGTAGTATATGCGCCTATATAGTATAGGGTTATAGATGGGCTTATGTTATGATGAAAAGTGATAATCTTAAGCATTAAAGAGCATTTAATCGTATAGATAATGATAAGAGAAGTGATATATTATGATGATTTCTATTAATATAGTTAGCAGGTTATATCCTCTAGTAGGGAAAAGTAAGGGGAAAGATAACCTAAAACGTAACCTGCTAAACTGCTAATTACATAAGGTGCTTACGTAAGTATATATATTACATAATCAATATTATAGTTATAAGGTATAATTAATAGAGTATTTTTATATAAGGTTTTATACCTTAAACGTTATTTATTTATTTATTATAGAATATTAAAGTAAGTTAAACGTTATTATTATTCTTATATTATTATTATTATTATAAAAGAATATTATATATTAACATCTCCTCTTAAGGTATATACAGTTAATTTGTAGTATATAGCTTACTTACTTAATATATATATACGTTATAGGTATATAAAACTTGAAAACCCTATGGGAAAAATAAGAAAAATATTCCTATAATATATATAATATATTTATAACTAATTAAAAAACTCTTATAAAATAACCTTATAAGTAAAAAAATAAGAGAAAAACTAATATATTATTTCTTTAATACAGTTATTATTATTATATATATTATTATTATTTTCTTTATTATTATTATTATTTATTATATTAAGTATATTATTAAATATAACTTTACCTAAAAGCTTAGTTAATATATCTATAATATTAAACTTAGCGTCTATATAAAATAACATTATATCTTTATTTAATAAAGATTCTCTAGCAAAATGATATTTTATATTAATATGCTTAGACTTTTTATGAAATTTAGGATTTTTAGTCAGCTTTTTAGCTACTAAATTATCTATAAAAATCTTAGGCTTATTTATAGCTTTAAAACTTAAATTAGTTAAATTAAAATTATAACTATTATATAGATATAAGGCTTTTTTTACTACCTTAGTTAAAGCTATATATTTAGCTTTATAAGTAGATAGTACTACTGTTTTTTGTTTTATAGTACTATAAAATATTATATTATATAATCTTAAGTAAAATACATAAGCTAATGTAGATCTTCTACTATCTAGGTCTTTAGTCTAATTAGAGTCTAAATAACCTATTAAATCCCATATTATATTATTATTATAATTATAATAAATTCCTCTTTTAGGAAAATTATTTATATATCCCTATAAGTAATCTAAAGCTAAAAAATGCTCTTTTGAAAGGTTTATTATATATCTTAATAATATTATAACTACTAAAGCAATATTATACTTAGTTTTTAGAGCTAGATATATAAAAGCTCTAATCTACTACTAAAATTATAGTATTTCTTCTTTTATAGTAGTATATTTATTTATATATAATTTTATATTATCTCTTATAGAAGTTAAAAATAGATTTATATTAGTTTTATTATATTTATTTAATATTTTTTCTATATATTTAGTTTAATATATAAAGAAAGACTTATTAGGTTAATCTATCTCAAACTCATAGCTTAAAAAGGTACTAAGCTCCCCTAATAGTTATATTTTTATATATTACTTCAATTTATTATATATATAGTTACTAGTAGTAGTATTATTAGCTGCTAAAAGCATATTATCTACATAATAACAAATTATAGCTTTATAGTTATTTTTATTAAGTATAAATACTACTTTATCATAAGGTGAAATAATAAATTCTAATTTTATTAATATAGCTTTTAAATAGTTATACTATAGTCTAAAGCTTTACTTTAACTTATATAAAGCTTTAAAAAGCTTATAGCAATATTTACTATTATTAGACTTATAGTTATAATTAGAATTAAATTCTAACTTATTTATAGTTTTATTATATAAAAAACCTATTAGTAATATTATATATATATTTATATCTATATTAGTGTATATAAATGCTATAGTAACGTTATACTATAAAAGGGTCTATTCTTTTTTTATAGTAAATATAACTATAAACCTATAGCTTTTTAGTCTATAAGTAGTAGAAAAGGTTTCTAAATAATTAATACTAATATATTAATTATAACTTTAAGTAACTTATTTTACTTTATATTTATAGATATTATTTATTTTATTTTTTAATTTCATAGTATATACTTATTTACTGCTTAATAGATGAATATTATTTAGTTTTTGTATAATTTCCTAAGTTTTTATATCTTCTATTTGAGTTACTTCTAGTTATATAGCTTAAATCTAATTGTTTTTATAAAGAGAATTTAAGGCTTACTATATATTAGAAAGCTTATTTAATGTAATAACTAATAGAATATAAGAAGCTTTATTAATAGTACTAGTTCTAGTAATACTATTATTATTAGTTAAAATGTTATTATTTATTTTATAAATACTAAGAGTAGGATAATCTACTATAGTAAATAATAGTGTACTTTTAGTATTATAAACCATATTATTAACCTATTTATAGTTTTTTTTAGCTTCTTCTAATAGAGAGGGGATCTCTATTAGTAACTTAGATTTTTGTTTATTTATTTCTCTAGTATTAATACTAGTAGTTTTCATATTATTATTATGTGAACTAATCATACTAGTATTGGTATTATTATTACTAGTATTAATCTTATTATTTTTATTATTATTATTATTATTATTATTATTATTAATATTAGTTTTATTACTTAGATTCATAAGAGCGTTATTTATTATAGAAATATCACTACTTATAGTAGGATTATTCCTATAAGAGATAGATTAACTAGAAACATCTCTTTATAGACTTTTTTAGGTAGTATTATGTCTATTATTGTTTAGTATAATACTACTATTTATATCCTTATAGTAGGTATTTATACTTAAAGGAAGCTTTTTATAATAAGAAATAAAGGTATTTTCTAGGATTTTAACGTCTTAAAACTATAAGGCTCTTTTTAGTTATATATCCTAAATCTTATACCTATTAGATCTATAATTTATTATATAACCTTAATATGCTTATATATTTAGTTTCTTTATAGAAGGATCTTTATTTTTATAGTAGTAAATACTACCCTATACTTTTATATTATTTATATTTAGTTTTATATTATTCTTTATTTTATAAGGCGTTTTATACTTAATAGAGCTATAAGGAGTCCTATTATATATATAAAGAGTAGTATAAAAGGCTTTACCCTATAAGTAGTGTAATAAACTTAAATTATATAGTATAGTTCTTATTTTATTAACTATAGTGCGTATAGTATACTCTATAAAACTATTAGGTTTATATATATAAGGAGGTTTTTTATTATATATTATACTACTTTGAGTATATATAGCTTTAAAGTGATAATTATTAAATTCTATACCTCTATCTATAGATACTTCTTTTATTCTTTTATTATTATTATTATTATTAACTTCAGCTTAAAATTCAAAAAAAGCTTCACTAATAGTATACTTCTCTTTATTTTTAAGTAATTTTCCTTATATAAAATAGGAATATTTATCTATAAAGATAATAAAATAGTGATATTTATTATATATAGTAGGCGTTATAGGCCTATATAAATCTAAAGCTATATAATCTAGATAATCTAGATTTTTATTATGAACTTAAGGTTTACTAGCTTTTATTATAAATTTGCCTTAAAAACAGGCTTTATAAAGCTATAATTTATTATTATTATTATAATTTATATTTATATTCACAGTTATATTATCTTTTATTTTTAAAAGAGTCTGTAAATATATATATCTAAGACGTTTATGCTATAGTTAGAAGCTATTATTATAATTATTATTATTATTATTATTATTATTATTTATATTATTATTTATAGTATTATATATATAGTTATTATTATTATTAGTAGAAAATTAAAAGAAATATAAGTTATTTCTCTTTACCCCTATAGTAATAATACAATCTTTATTAATATCATATAAAATAGCTTGTTTCTATATAATAGAAGCAATACCTAAAGAATCTAACTTAGATTAACTAAGTAGATTAATACCTAGTTTAAGTATATAATAAACATCTTTTAGTATTATAGTATTATTATTTAGATATATTATTAAATCACTTTTTATTTTAGAAGTAAGAGTTTTTACTTCTCCCTAATTTATAGTTTTATTGATTCTTTTATAATCTTTTAATAAGTTATAGTTATTAATAATATAAATAATAGCTGTAGTATTAATATAAATATTAACTATATTTTTATTCTTATTATTATAACTTCTTACTTTTCATTTTTCCTCAATAATAGACTAGTTAATTAAATAACCTAAGGAAGGATTATTAGTATTATTTATATTATTATTAGGAGCAGTATAGCTTACATTCTCAAAGAGAATATCTTCTTCTTCTTTATCAGAAGATAAATCTATTAAATCTATAGGATTTTTAGAATTATTTATAGATATATAGGGGGTAATTTTTTCTAACGTAGTTATATTAACTACTTTCTTTTCTTTATCCTTAGTACTAGTAGTACTAGTAGAAGGTTTTTTCTACTAACTAAGTGCTTTTTTAAGATATAGAAAAGCGTAATTTTCTTCAGTATAGTTTATTTTCTTATAATTTTTATAGTATAAACTTTTCTATTTTTTCTAGGGTTTTTTTTTAATTTTAGTTTTGTTTTTCTTATTAGTAGTTTCTTAGTTTTTATTTTGTTTTTTATTCTTTTTATTATTACCCTTAGTAGTATTATTAACTATTTTACTACTATTTTTTCTCTTATACTTATCTATAAGACTAGTATATAAAGAGTCTAAGTTATAAGCAGTAAAGTTAGTCTTAAGAAACTGAGTTATAGAGGTTATAAAAGCCTTATAAATCTTATTTAGACTATTAAATATATAAACTATAATTACTTAATCAGATAATTTAAGCTTATTATAGGATAAGTTATCTATAAGTTTTTTTATTTTATTTATATATTCTTCTATAGAATTAAAATTATCTAAGGAAGTATTAAAGAACTCTTTATAAATTAAAAACTTATTTATAAAACCTATAAGTTTATATAAAGCTTTTAGATGTTCCTAAGTAGTATAAGTATCTTTATTATCTTTTATAATCCTTAGAGGCCTATTATTACAAAATAACTATATATAACTTAAAGCTTTATAGTTTTTATCTTTATTATTAGAAGAAATAAGCTTAATAAGGTTTATAGTAATATCTTTACTATATAGTAAAGCTTTAATATATATAGCCTATACTTTATAGTTCTCTAAACTAATAAACTTAAGAAACTAAACCTTAAGATTAGTTATTATTACTTTAATAGGATATAGTATATAATTATAAGCCTTATAAAAGATTAATAATAGTGAGAGTATTAACTAAAAAGCTATTATATATATAGTATAGTAGTTCTTATAGTAAGGTTATAATAGTTATAAACCTAGAAATTAAAAGTTTAACTTATAAAAAAGAGTAGTTTTTATTCTTTCTTTTTAATTAATATTTTCTTTAGTTAGACCTATATCTAACTAAAGAGATATATATCCTATATAGTAAATTAGTTAAGAAGAAGTCTATTAAGTAGTAAGTATAGGTCTAAATTAAATTAGTAATAGCTTAGAGGATAGTTTAAAGAGATAATCTAAAAGATATAAATTAAATAAAGTAGTAGTAAAAGTTTATCTACTTAGGGAAAGATTAATAGAAATATAGTTAATTTAAATAAGGTTTAATATATAGATTTAAAAAAGATAAATCTTATAAAACTAAATAACTAGTTTAGCTAGTATTTCTAGTTCTATAAAAGTAATATAGATAGAAAAGCGTTTAAAAGATTGATTTTTAGTATATATAACCTTTAAGTAAAAGTAGGGTATTATAGGTAAGTAGAAGAGAGGTAAAGAAGTAGTAGGAATAGAGGTTATTTCTAAGCTAAGCTTATAACCTATTAGTATAAGTATAAGTATATATAGGGGCGTAGTATATATATCTATATAGTATAGAGTTATAGATAAGCTTATATTATAATAAAAAGTGATAATCTTAAGTATTAAAGAGTATTTAATTATATAGATAATAATAAGAGAAGTGATATATTATAATAATTCCTATTAATATAGTTAGTAGGTTATATCCTCTAGTAAGGAAAAGTGAGGAGAAAGATAACTTAAAACGTAACCTACTAAACTGCTAATTACATAAGGTGCTTATATAAGTATACGTATTACATATTCAATATTATAGTTATAGGGTATAATTAATAGAGTATTTTTATATAAGGTTTTATACCTTAAACGTTATTTATTTATTTATTATAGAATATTAAAGTAAGTTAAGCGTTATTATTATTCTTATATTATTATTATTATTATAAAAGAATGTTATATATTAACACTCTATATTCTTTTAAAATAAACAGAAGTAAATTATTCTTTTATTTAAGATCTATTATTATTAGTAGTTATAATATAGCTTTTTTTATTTTAAGGTAGTAGAAGTATTATTTTGCTACTCTTTACTATAGTATTAATTTATTTAAGGTTTAGTTCTAATAGAGCTACTTAAAAACTAAATTATTATAGTTCTAATAAAGTTAGCTTTTATTTTAATCTATTTATAAGTTATTTGTTTATAACTAAAGTAGTCTTAATACTATATTATATATTCCTATATTAGTCATATTAAATTAAATTCTTTCTTTTTAATCTAAGTAGCTTATCTTAAAGAGTGTAGTCTTATTATAGATAGTACCTCCTTTATATTTAAATTCTTCTCTTTCTACTATATATAGCTAGTATAGTTGTTCTTTTTCTCTCTATAATACTTCTAGTCTATTAATAGCTTAAAAAGTAATAAAATTTACTTTAGCTCTACTGTTAATTAGTATAAGTATTATTTATTAATTAATAATAACTTTAAGTTTAAAGTTACTTTTATATCTTTATAATATCTAGTATATCGATTTTATACTTATTACCTATTATAATCTTTTTTTAATAAATAAGTTTAGTTTTTTAACTATTCTAATTATCTAAAGTAGGTGATTTGTTTTTCTTTTTATACTACTTTAGTGAAACTGTTTTTATAGATTCTAACTTATAGAGGTCTAGGTCTATCTCTTATAATTCTCTAAATATATACCTTTTCTTAGTAGTATATCTAGTATTTATCTTACTAGTATTTATTCTACTTTATATTATTATTATATTAATATCTTATAGAGAATTATAAACTAAGTTAGAAAACTATAAAGTTATTTTTAAATAGCACTATAGTCTATCTAATTATAATAGAGGTTAAATAAATTTTATAGATAGGTTTATTATTTTATCTTTTAGAGTAGAACTAGTAATTATGTTTTTCTCCTATATATTCTTTATATTTATTATAAAAATATTAAGGCTAGAAGAGGGTTTAATAAAGTTAGTAGTTATTTCTTAGTATAAGATAGTCTTCTATATAGAGTTAAAAGGTATAATTTTAATCTTATTAAGTTACTAAGGTACTATAGAAGTATTATTATTATCTATTTTAAAATATATTAACTTTTTAGTATTTTAAAAGTTACTTAGTTCTATTTTCTTAATTATTAGATTCCTCTTTAGAGCTAAAGTTATTTATACTAGGGGTGAACTTATAGGTGATCTCTATCTAAGTATATTAACGCGTAATATTATAAGGTTTATCTAAGTTATAAAGTGAGCCTTTTTCTTCTCTAAAGGTCTAGTTATTAGTTAAACTGAGAAGTTATTATTCTATTAAAGGATTATATTAATATTCTAGTTCTTTATCTGATTTTTATTTAACTTATTCTTCTATTTCTTAGTTAATTTATTCAATTTAAGTGGGATTTCTATATATATGTTTTTATTATTTTATATATATAAGTATAATATTAAGTTATCTTTCTTATATTAAGTTATAAAGTTTATTTTAGATATATTCTAAATAAGTAAGCTTCGCTAGCTATAAGTATATAAGCTTTTATTTATCATTATCTTTAAGTTTTATATTATAGTTTAGCGTTAATATTAAGGAAATATTAATAGGTTTAAAGTGCTAAATTTAGAGCGCCTTATTAAGTTATTTCTTTAGTTTTCTTATAATCTTACTATTATTTATATATATTATTACTAAGGTTTTAAGGTATATATCTAAGGTAGTTATATTATAGCTAGATCGCTTAAAGTTGCTATCCTTTAGGTAATATCCTAATATTTCCTTATTTTTAATATAGATCTAATAGTTATTATTATAACATCTAGTCTATAATAGGAATATATATAGAGCCTTTAAGATTATACTAACTTATTAAAGTTATTTAGTTACTAGTTTTTAAGAAAGCTTTTTTAGTTATTTATAGTTCTTAGCGATATATCTTTATTTATTATAGTTATAGCACTTAAAGTTCTAAGGTTTTTTATTATTAGGTTTAGTTATTATATTAAGATCTATAGGTTTACTATATTATCTATAAGCAGTACGTTATTAGTTATTATTCTAATTATTATAAGGTTTATTATTATTCTACTAGTTATTAAACTTATATTAGAGTTACTACTAGTATTTATATTTTAAGTTTAAGTTCTACTTCTTATCGCCTTATTCTCTTTATTATTTAAAGAGTTAGTTATTAATTTTTATAGTAAGTTTAGTATACTAGAAGAAGTTATTAAGTTAATTAATTTTAATAATTTTATCTTTAACTTTATCTTTAAGTTCTTAGTAGAATATAAAGATCTTAGTTTCTTTAGTGAAGTTAAATTAAACGCTAAGTTAGTAGAAACTAGTAGAGTAGTTTTTAGTAGACTTAGTTTATTATAGCTATAAGAGGTCTTATTTAGTTTATTATTTTTTATTTAAATCCTAAAAGAGTGAATAAAATATATCCTTAAATCTTTAGAAATTAGTATAGATATTATAGGTCTCTATAGTATATTTATTAAAAGTTTCACACTAAAGGTATTTTTCTTAGATTAGTTTAAACTACTTAAAGGCTTTACTTTAGAGATAAGTAGCTATATATACTACTTTCTTAGTTTAATTAGTAAAGTCTCTATAACAGAAGTTCTAATAATTTTTAACTTAGATTAAAAATCTTTTAAAGGTTTTAGAGGTTCTATTATAAGTAATAGGTGTATTAAACTTAAGTTTCTATTATCTTCTTATAGGTATAGTAATAATATTAGTAGTAGCTTAGAAAGTCTAATTTTTACTTTTTAGCTTAGCTACTTATTAAGTGACTTACTAAAAGGCTTTTTAAAGCTTATTAATAGCTTAAGTACTTTTATTAAATATACTCTATATTTGCTTAATATTGCTATTAGCTTTTGCTAGCTGTTATTTAAGTTCTTTATTATTATTATCTTCTTCTAAGTCTTCTTTTATTTTATAGTCCTCTAGTTCTTAGGCTAGGCTATAGGTTATCTATCTAGTAGAAGAGTTTAAGATAGGTAACTTAGTAGAAGTATAAAAAGATATACTTATTATTTTACTATTAGTAGGTATTAATAGTTAACTTACTAAATAGAAGTAATTAAAGTGTTATAGTTAGCTATTTAATAGTAAGGTCTACTAATAGAAACTAGGGATTAATATATAGTAATAGTATACTAAAGTTATAGTTATAGTCTTAAGTTATAAACTATATTATAGATTAGGTCTTTAGAAGCTAAAGTAATTAGTCTTAGGCTTAATAAGTAATTTATAGTAAAAGTAAACTAAAAGTATCTATAAAGATAAATATAAAGTTAATTACTAAAGAGCTATAGAAGTCTAACTATAAGTTAAGCTTAAGGTTATACTATATATAAGTCTAAGATAGTTCTTTTATTTTATTACTAATTACTAATTAAGTACTAGTAAGTACTTAGTAATTATTAGTAAGTGCTTAGTAACTCTAACTAAGCGCTTAGTAATCTACACTACCTACTTAGTTTTATCTTATTATTATATAACTTATACTATAGTTCTTCTATTTCTAAGTAAGTCTCTGTTATCTCTGTAATCCTATAGTATAAATATCTTATCCTAGCTGCTTAACGCCTAAGTGGGTTGTTCAGCTATTATCCTTATTTATAGGTTGTAATAAGTACTTCTAAGAGCATTTTAATATAAATAGTAGCTATTATACTTTATTTAAGCGTTTTAAGGTTACTATAAAGAGATATAAAGTTACTCTTTATACTATAGTAAATAGCGTTTTAAAATATCTATAAGAGATATTAGCTTTAATATTTAGCTTATATATACTTCTTTAATATAATAATTAAACTTATTCTTATTATTCTAAGTTAAAGTAGTAGTTTAAAAAAGTAAGAAGAAGATTATAGTAAAACTAACTAATAAAGTAAAAAACCTACCCCTTTCTATAACCTACACCTTTATTAATAGTATTTTTATCTATAAAGAGAATAGTATACTAAAACTTAGTTAGTTTATCTCTATAGTAGAGAGTAAAGTAGTATCTCTTAGTAACTACCTTCTTACTAAAATATAAATATATTACTACTTAGGTATAAGAAATCCTTTAGTTTTAGAAGCTCTAATATAATATTAATATAGAGATATAAAGATAATAGAGATTAAGTAACTCTTAGTTAGTAATAAAAAAGTTAAGATTAATAATCTATAAGATATATTTTTTATTATAATTAGAGAGCTTCTTCTTATAACTATAGCTAAGTAAAGAGATACTATAATCTTAGACCTTATAGTGCGCGAGGATACTATAAATATACTACTTACTAACGCTTTTATAGAAAATAACGCTACGTACTAATTAGCTAGTTTAATACTTTCCCTAAATCTTTAATTATTAACGAGGTGTAGAGTATTTATTAAAATCCTCATATCTTATTATAGTAGGCGTTATAGGTATTTGTAGATAGTAGGTGTTTTTTAAGCGTGCTGAAAAACGCGAAATTTCGCGTTTTTGGGGAGGGGTTGACCGTTTTTTTCTTGGCGCCCCACTGTACCTTAGTTTAAGGACTTGGACTTGAGCTTGAGTTGATGCCCAAAGTTGTAAAGATTTGTCATTTGAAAGCCATCTATGAGTAATACACGCCCAGCGTAGTCTGTTGAACAACCCCAACCACATTAACTTCTGTCACTGAACCCTTAGTCAATCTCCACAGGCCTCTTGTTCACATAATAACCTGGCTTATCCACAGGGGACTCCGGATCCTCACCCCCAATCCCGTGGCTTCTCGAGTATCCAGGCAGTTGTGGGAAGTTCGTGCTACCATGGAGTTCGGAAATTGTCTGCTGCTTCTTCTTGAGGTACTTGTACCACAGCATAACGCACACAACACAAGTTACGCCGACGAGCCCTACCCCAACACCTATGCCCGCTTGAGCCCCAACAGAAAGACTGTTTGGGTCTGTAACACTGACTTCTGGGACGTTGCTCGTCGAAACGTCACCTGCTTTTGTCTTGTCTGTCGGTCCCGGCTCTTGCGCGGTTGGCAAGATACGCGCCTGTGTTGTTGCAGCTGCTTCTGGTGTAGTTGTAGCCACCTCAGTTTCTGTCGTCGTTGAGACTAGCGACGTGGTGGAGGATGTGGACGAGGAAGCGACTGAAGTTGAAGTTCGGGTTGTCGAAGACTTGATGGAGGATGAACTGCTCGGTTCGGGCTCGTCGGTGATGTTGAAGAATGCTGAAGAAAAGGCTTGTCCTTTTTTCACTTGTCCTTGAACGGACTTGTCTCCCTCGAAGAGCCAGAAGAAGAAGACATTTGAGGCGCCCAAGTCCAGTTCTTCGAGGTCAACCTTCCATTCAAACTCTCTCTTTGAACCTATTGTGGTTTCTGAAATGAAGTTAGACGTGACCTTGTGAGACAATCAACTCTGTCAACTCTTACCAACAATGATCGGTCCCAGAGTCGCAGAACCTCCTGCAATGGCCTGTTGCCAAAGGGCAATGGTGTATTTCTCGAGTTTAGTGTTGTATTGAACCTTCCGTGTCTGCCCAATTCTCCAAAGCTCCCTACTCTGAGACGGGTTGAGGAACTGGGAAGACACCAAAGGGACAGTGGTGAACAGTAACACAGCAAGGAAGAGCATATTGAACTGGCTTGCTTTTCCGCAAGATGAGAGGGAGAGCCGTTGACTCTGACATTTGTTCTTTTATTAAGATGCTCCAACTTGATCGTGGTCCTTGCTGAGTTGAACCCGACAGCCTGGGACCCCGGCCCACTCCTTGGTATCATGTTGGAACAACAAACAGCAACACCCTGCTCAACTGAACCAACCACGTGCGCAGATCGTCGAGGCGCAATTTGCAGCCTGCTGCAATAAGCCAGGGTTGACACCGACATTGTTGGAAAAAAGCAAGCAACCATTTGCCCGTCAAGGCCATCGTAAGGGGACCACTGCGACCACAGCACATCCTCGAGTCACGATATCCGGACTTTCGTAGAGAATTCAAGCTTAAAACTAAACATAAAGAGCCAATGTGGATTTCCAATAGTGGGTAGACCACCAAAGGGGGCTTTATCGCGTTGCCGATGGTTTGGAAAACGGCTGCGGCGCTTGCGATTCAGCCCCCTGCTAAGGGTCCAATCACGAAAGTCTAGCGATCCACTTCGCATGCAGATTAACCCAACTTGCACCAACACAAACTCGTATTGCCAAGCGATGGCGTTAACCGCTTCAGGTCCAACACCACAGCCAAAACTCAGCTCCGTGAGGCAAAGCAAACAGTCAAATCATTCCCCTTTTCTTCCCTCTGCTCCGGGCCGCTTAGCTCCACGTTAATTAGGAACTCGCCTGCAAGTTGTTTGCTTCGGGCTACGGATACGCATCCCGGCGCAGTTGATGCAGGAGAGCCATGCCGCACACTATGCACCCCCATGCATCGTGGCCTATCAGTGGAAAGCAGCCATTCGCAAATTTGGACATTGGGGGCTGGCTGTTCCGGCCCCATACATCCCGCCGGGTAAGATTTGACAACCCACACCATCATGCCTGATACGGCCTGTTTGCTCAAATCTGCTTTTTAAGAAGAAGCGCCCGGCACTCGCGGAACCCATGGTGCAAAATTTAGGAATTCCTCGTTCTTCATCTTTGCCCCATTGTTTTCGTGTGAGGAGATGAAGATGCATTTCATGCCCGTCAGGTCGACGTCCAAGAGGGATCTTTGTATCCTTGGGGCAGTGTTTGTCACACTTGTGTTCTTCTTGCATAATCCGTTCCTCGGCCAGATCCGGCAAAGGCGGAGCTCATCCTTGCCAGATTTGATGAGCAAGATTAACAACAGCACATTGGGTGTGAGTCTCCTCTTGGCCTCTGAGTTGGGTGTTGTACTGATATAACAATCTGCAGTTTGAAAAGATCTTCGTCATCGGCCTTCCATCAAGGACAGACCGTCGAGATGGCGTTCTTCTCCAGGCCGCGCTGAGTGACATGGAAATCGAGTTCGTCGATGGTATTCCCGGGGACAGGGTGCCGGACAAGGCTATCCCTAAGACGAGCGAACATGATAAGCTCAGTAACGGAGCGATTGGCTGCTGGCGGGGACACATGAACGCGCTTGGAGAGTGAGACGCGTCTATCCTCCCAGACAACTTACTCCCTCGCTGACCCACTCCATAGAATTGTTCGTCGCAACTTGACTTCTGCCCTCATCCTCGAAGATGACGTCGACTGGGACATCAGGATTAGGCACCAGTTACACGACTTCGCCCTGTCGACGCAAGCACTTATCCAACCCTTAGCAGAGACACCTTTGTCCTACGTCGACCCAAGCTACCCAATGCCGACCGACAACACTCTGGGTAGGATACCCGACATCCCATTTGAGCATCTCCCCGCCACAATCCCACCCAAAGTCTCTCCATACGGCGATGACTGGGATCTCCTCTGGATTGGACACTGTGGCATGCACTTCCCGTTCGAGGACAGCAAGACCGTGCCCAAGGCTCGCATTATTCACACAAACGATGTCACCGTCGCCCCGAAGAAGAACCTCTGGACCTTCAATATCCCCTTTACCCTGAAGGAGAAGTACCCGGAGCACACCAGGGCTGTTCACCACGCACAGGAAGGTGTTTGCACGCTTGGATATGCAGTCAGCCAGAAGGGCGCGAGGAAGCTATTGCAAGAGGTTGCTCTGAAGGATGTCAGTGATGCTGTTGATATCCTTCTGAGGTTCTTCTGTGAAGGCGCCAAGGGAAGGAAGCCTCACAATTGCTTGACGACGCAGCCAGCTCTCTTCCATCACCATCGTGCAGCTGGTCCTCTCAACTCAATGAGTGACATTGGAAACCACGGTGATGGGTTCAGGGATCAGAGTATGACCGACATGGTGAGGTGGAGTGTGAGGCTCAATGCCGATGCGTTGCTGGATGGGAGGACAGATTTTGTGGATCAATACCCCGATGATCGATAGAACATTACGTACATGTTCATTTGGGTTGCCTTAGATACAATAGATTTTAGTTACAAGACCTTACCACCAGAATCAGACTTTTCCGTCGTTTACCATCCCACGTCTGTAATAGTGACTACACTTTTCACTTGTACTCCCGTCCATCAATGCGATAATTAACTCCACTACGATGGTAGTGGCGTCGGGCGTAACTAGGGACGAAGTTCGCTGTGTTGTCGTGCAACAAAACAGTATTCCGCATGTTGCGATGGGGCCAAAAACAACATCTCGACGTTGGCCTGATTCGAACAGACGCTCCCGAAGGAACAAGATTTCTAGTCTTGCGCATTAGACCACTCTGCCACAACGCCAGAACCCACTTGAGGTGGAGATGCTGGATTAAGGATGTGAAGCGGATCATGATTGCCAAGCTAACCCATGCTCGAGAGGTTGCCGATAGTGGATATCCGCAGAAGAAGGCAGCAGGCTGGCCCAGTCATCTGCCAAAATTACCACAACAATTCTATATCTTCACTGTAACACATCAAGTCGTATGCAATCAGTGTGACTAACTCAGCCACAGAAAATCATTGGCCTATAAACTCCGCCGATACCAAGTACCTTTGTTCAGCTCTTAACGTTTTTTCCGCGCCCTTAACTCCTGGGGTATCATGAGTTGCCCGGATCGGTCATCAAACATACTCCGTCGCTTCGTGGTCCACAATGGTACTACCAGAATCTGGGTGGCTTGAGCTCGAGTTTCGAGCAACCTCAAGTGGGGACAAGCCGATTGGTGCCGTCAGACGACGAGACATGGCGCGCGGCCGTCTGGGAATCTCTGTTTGCACTATTCGTCCTGACCCTGAGCTTTCCTGCTGGCCGGGGTCATGGGTATCTTCTCCTGAATTCCTCTTCGAAGCTGTCTCTTGTGAGGATAGGACAACTCGACTGCCCAGATATGGCATGGAGAACCTCCTGGATCTTGACTCTGTTGATCTTGATATTGATTTCTTTTGGTTGGGAACGGGGGCACCCTCGTTATTGTTTCGTCTGGATTCAAGGTGTGCATTCATGGAATGTGACTCGCGGACTACTTTGGCAATGAGGTCGGCCATACCCATCTCGATGTGTAGTTTCAAAAGATAGGCGAGAGGATGAAATTGGGCGTAGCTGAGAAAGTTAGTATCTACTCAAGGATTTCACCCGAGGGATTACTAACATGAGAGTATTGGGAAGAGACATGAGCCCTATCAAGATGACCTGTATCCACTTGGGTAAGTATTGACTCAGTTACGATTTCATACGCATAATACTCACGTCGAGTGACATGGACACTGCAATCATGAGAAGATTGAAGTTGAATAGCCTCGTGTACTTCGTAAGGCCGCTGGCAATCAAGCGTGACTTGACGAGATAGATGAAGGTGAGGTTTAGGCTTGCGTCAACGATCAAGAAGATTGCCTTCTCGATTCTGTCCCAGATCTCGTTGACATGGATATACGTGTGGTTGATTTGAAGACGCGCAGGAATCCATATGCAGAAAACGCTGATGTTAACTGCGAGCAGGATCCCGAAGACGCCCCACTTCAACCGGCTTGCATGCGACTGAATCGGTATCAGAATTGCGATCCGGTTAATGATGATTTGCATCAGACATTGAACTTGAATAGACCACAGAACGACTGGAGGAGTCGATTCGTTAACGGCGCGGCGAAGAAGTCGATCGTACTCGATGGAACTTACGAAGGAAGAAGAAGTATTCGAAGCTAGAAAGCCGTCAGGTTTGATTTCTTAGGAATTGGTTCACTACACATACCTTGCGCCAATCCTGCCCGTCAGGTAGCACCAAGATATGATGCCAATAACCATACTCGCAATCCATTCCGACCATATCAGCCACACATACGTGTTGATCCGGTGTATCCTTCTCCAGCTTGCCAAACTCTGTCGGTATCCCTTGACCCCGCTCCATAGCCCGACTCCAAGCGTGAATCCCCAAAACATGCTGGCGATATTCATGTCGTTGACCGAGGGTGGATGCTCCTCGTACCACGGAGGAACAAGAGTTCCCGCCATCATGAAGCTAGATGTCGATGATCATCAGTCGACTGCGAAGAATCTTGGACGAGACGTCCTCCTGCATCCCCTACCGAAGCGCAGGGACTCGAGGGAGAAGAGCGAGAAATGCTGCTGGGCGGGGAAACTTTCCCACGAGGGGCGCGAAAATGCTGGGGCACGGCTGTGCATATGAAGGCCTGGAGCCCACTGACCGCCGCTCATCGGAACTTCTGTGCCGCGCTAGAAGTGATGGCGAATAGACACGCTAGAATCTGAGGAATTAAGCCGGCGTATGGTGGCAGTCTGGGGGAGTTTATTCGAAGGTTGGTGTGGAATGGAGGGTGCGACACAAGCGCAGTGACTGGTCTGCAGAGCAAACGCCGTCGAGGATTCTCTATCCCCGACTCGGGAACGTCAGTGCTGGCCGAACCGGATAACCTTGGACCCTGCAGGCGTCAAGTTGTCCGTGGGCAACGTTCAGACCCAGCCCGTTTTAGCTGGATCATGGATGCCAAGGATTTATGGGCAAATTTTACCTCTTGTGGTGTCTTGCTGCATCGAACAGACTTTCCCTGTAGCCGGTTGGCGGCCGGCAAATGAAGTATGCAGTTGCTTTTGGGGCATTCGCCACGCCGTTCCAAGTGAGATGGCTGCTACGATGATCTCCGGACAGTTATGCCAGGCTCCCCTGGAGGCGGGGCTGAGAAGCTGCCGCGAGAACAAGGCACGGTCTGGATATGGGTAATGGCGCCGTTGAACGACTGCAACCTGACGGACGGCGCGGAGATCGGACTGGACGCCGGTGCAACCGGATTGCCGCCAACGTCCACACCTCTCACAGCCGCGTCTCCTGGAAGCCGCCAGGACTCGGGAGATGCCGTTCCAGCAAAGAATTAAGGAATAGCAAACGGGCTGGCTAGGCCTTAACAGCGGTGAATTGTCCGCTCTCTGCCCATGCACACCTGTTCACGATCTCCGGCCCGACAACACAGACACTGGGACAGCGAGTTCCCGTAGTAAAGGGCACCCTAGACTCCCTTGGGGAATTGAGCTTTGGCCTCGCAGGAACGTGCGTCACTCCAATCGAGATCAGCACGAGGGTAAAAATGTTTTAGTGTGGGAATGCGAGTCAGGGTTCACTATTGTCGTCATTGGGGAAAGACTCCAACACCACAAAGGGGTTCGTTCCAAAGTGTCCCTCCGGCGACAGACTCTGGACGGCACGAGACGGCACCGTCTCCAAGACCGAGCTTTCGCGGCTTGTGGGGGCGATCTGCCGGCCAAGCATCAGTGTCCGTTTCGTGTTCTCTCATTTGTTTGAAGGTCTGTTGTCTACGGCGTCAAATTGGAGAACATTACTCTGGGGATACCTCGAAAAGGTGAGAGATCATCACGCCCATGACTCAATTATCTGATGTTCTGATGACGTCTGATAGTTGGCTACGATGTTGAGGAACTTGGTGGCTCCCTACAGGAATGTCATCAACCTAACAATACCTTGAGATTATACAGAACCAGGTCTGTTTTTCATTGTAATTATTGTATAACACAAGATAAGGTCTGGGACGTAACATTCAAACTCGGCTCTGCGATGTTGTAACATCGCGGGTATCCTTCAAGAACTTTTTTCTTTGTCAACATGATTTTACAATGGCGGACCTTATAGGGAGTGCCATCGATGTGAGCCCTTTGCCATCTTGTACATGAAACCTTGATGTGATTAGTTGGCACATGTACAAATGGACTCCATCTTGTCCTCTGCGGCCCGACCACGCTGCGGCTTGGATCTCATGATTATGTCAAATCACCCCAGACGCGGAGAGACAGTTGAGCAAAATGCTGTCATTGAATGTCGAGCAAAATGATAGTCAGACCCCCGTATTGCCTTGTCATTGACAGGTTGATAGCAATGTTGAAGGTAACCAGATTAAATGTTACTGGGATCTGAATACTATTCTACAGTCTGGCACCTGAAGTGCTCGACGAGGAAGTGCGGCAACGGGAATCTGCAAATGTCCTATCCCTTGTGTCTTGCAGGGTACTTGCTTGATCATTCAACATAGTGGATCTGGTAGTTCTCAAAGTCGCATCCCTTTCTTGTGCCGAAGCGTTTTTGACTTTTTCTGTCCGCTGCCTCGAGAAGCCCGTAACGCGGAAAGGTCATAGCCAAAGCGGCACAAGACGAATTTGAATGTAATGGAAAACGTTGGAAAGCTGAGCAACCCTATAAAGCTTATAAATTTGAGCCTCGATAAACTAGCTAACGCCTAGGTTTCTAAGACACAGCATTCAATCTATTATTAATACTTGTGATGACTGATTCCAGTCTCAAAGGTGCTATGGGATCAATAAGACATGACGACAACTCAAGGAAGGGAAAGGATTTAATTTCCAGTCAATCTCAAAACCATGTTCTTTTAACTCGGGTTTTCTCGGACGTAAAATACTGAGATCTGACACTTTTCCCTTAAACGTTATCACAGTTACCTCAGAAGCGTGTAATCTATATACGTCTGCTACGAAACTTCAGGGAAAGCTCCAAGGTGTCAGCTTGACCCGGATTAAGCGGCTGTATACTGAAGTTGGCTGGCAAGCTGTGAGCAACATGTGGAAATATGGCTCAAGTGTTCACGTCTCACGTTCTACCGCCCCAACTCAACGCGTGCTCCAGTCGATGTCGGCGGCACCTGGATTCCCAATCAAAGTGTGGCAACTGCGCTCAAGGTAATTCAATAACCCGCCTGGCCTGGTATTTCACAATGTTGACTTGCCCTCAAGAGAGTCCAGCCTGATCCTTAGAGACCCGTCATCTCAAGGCCCCATCTAGCACAATCATCAGTCTACTTCACACGACTACAGGAGCTAACAGCAGGCAACCACGAATACAACCCCATCATTGTATGCAAGCACATAATTCTGCATTTTCACTCGGCCGAGGCGTTCGAAGTATTGTAATTCTGACACACTGCGCTTTCATGCAGCGATACCATTGGTATAAGGGCTGCCTTGAGAGTGGGTGTATGACTGGCCCCTGGCCGGGGCCAGCCTCGTGGGACAGAAACTTGGAGGGTGCACTGGCTGACAGGTCAGTTTCTCGACCACTGGCGCCTAGTGGTTCGCATACAGCCTGCTGACGAACCTGCAGACCCTACCTTCACAACTCATTATTCCTTCATTGCACTTTCGTTCTGGATTTGGTCTTGAGATTTTGACGCTTTCGGTCTGATCGCCGACCTCTGCCTCAGAACCTCTTTTCCGCTAGTTGCCTTTGGCGAAGGCTGCCGCCCCGCGGTCCTTGGTCGCTCAACGACGATATAGTACTGAACGCGGCCAGGACCACTGACTCTTTTGGGCAAAGGGTTCAGGTGATATTCGCCCCAGCACAAATGTGCCCTCGGCTCACACCTTGCATTTCCGCCGAAAGTTGCTCGTATCCCAGTCGCATGACTCCTCCGCGTCTTTTCGTGTCACTCTCCTCACTGGAAGGCTCTCAGACGACAATTGAGCCAAAGTACGAGTGACGACGAGTCAAACGGGATGCATTTTGACCGGGCTGTTTGTGGCATCCATAAATTTACGCTACGTTGTGCATCTTGCCGCATCTTTTCCACTTCCTTACCTCGTTCCTTCCACATCACCGGAACGCTAATATATTTGTTCCAGTAGAATGCGCGCCTCTCTCACAGTAAGAACATGGAATGCGTAACGCTGCTTGACTGAGTAGGACTTGTAAAGATGTCAGAAATACATGTAAGATGATACTGTGTGAAGGTATTCTATATTGACATTTGTGAATAAAAACACTACTCCCTATGTCCTAGATGGAAAATCTTTGATTACATATCTCGTAAAAGTCGTCCGGTCGTCATCATTACTTGCTCAAGAACATAACCATGATATGCTCGAAGACCAACGCTAAGCTGATGCCCGCTAAGTGTGTGTGTGTGCAGAATGCTTTTCGTCATTATGATCAATTGCGTTTATCATTCAGCTTTCCAAACCAATGAAACCATTCAATGGTCGGCTGTCTCGGCGATGGTTTCGGTCGCGGTGAGAGTGTGTCGTTGCTGGTCGGGAGGATCGGCTCGTCAAATTTCTTCCTTGCAAATTTCTCCCTCAACTGTCCGCATTTCTTTACCAAGAACCCCTTCCCCTTCGGGTGCGACAGGTCGACGATCAAGAGCGCAGCCAGCGTCAAAGGAATGCCAATGGCAAAGAAGAGCCAGAAGCTCATCTTGGCCGCGGAGAAGTCTGGGGAGATGCTGAGGAAGCTGGAGGTGAAGTTGAGCGGGATGAAGATGGTCGCTAGACCAGTGAGTCGGGTCAGGTTCCCGTTTTGCTTCACTGCTCGCCTGGCTTCCTCGGCGTTGATGCCGTTCATGGCGATGTTCTCGATAGTGCGGATGCGAGCTTGGCTTTCGTTCATTTGCTGCTTCACATTCCTGAAATCCGTCCAAAGAGCTCGGATGCCGTGGTTGTCCTCTTCCGCGATAGGCTGAGGAGGTCGGCTATCCATCTCAATGATGGCGCCGCCAGGTTGCATCCCCCGGATAGGTGCGTGAATCTCGGGAGGAAACAGGCGGGCTATGGCCTCGCTGATCATGGCCTGGTAGTAGCCAATGTTGCGACGCCATGGGGATAGCTTCTTGAGGATGTTATCGATGTTGCTGAAGTTGTCATCCCAGTGAGGCTTCTCGAATTCCCACTCGATCTTAGTGAGGGTGGTCGTGACATATTTCAGGGCCCGCAGCCAGTCAACGATGACCAAGCGATACATGCCGAGGGCGATGTTGCGCACGTCTTTGCGCACCAGATCGAGCTCGTGGGCAGTCATGCGCTGACTCCAGTACACGACGTCCTCGTACAAAGTTCCTTGTGGGGGTGCATCGACAGGCTGGGCTTCATTTTGCTGCCATGTCTTCATGGAGGGGGTCTGCTGGAATGGACGATAGCCGCCCCATACAGGCTTACCACTGGAGACTGTAGGATCAACAAGCAAGATGGCTGTAGGGGTGGTTAGCGTTTACCTGACGCAGGGCACCAATTGAACAAACCTGTGACGGGTTCAGACGCATCCTTTCGTGGCTTCCACCACAGCGAAGTTTTGGATCGTGTCAAGGTGATGCTGTCACCAGTCTTGGCCAGCAGACCGCCTTTCAAACGTTCGCGGCTCCTATCGCTATCGATGCGCCGCAATACATTGAACATGCCGCTGTCGTACTCGGCTGACTTGAACTCTGCCTCGGTCTCGAAGTATCGAGCTCGCAGATACTGCAAAGTGAAATGGTTGCGTTGGCGGGCATCGACATCCAGGCTGGGAAGCTCGACCCACGGGTCACGGGGATTGTGGTACAGATAGTCGTCAATGTGTGACTGGAAGAACTGAGGATCAATATCGTAGAAGGAGCCCAGCAACTCGACAAGATCACGGGAGAGATCCTCGACAACGATGAGCCTAATTTGAGCAGTCGTGGAGGTTTGCGGTTGATGGTTCAGGAAGCGCTCCAGCCCGGGTACGTCGTTGATGAAGTCCGGTGATTTCTTGGCCTGGTTGCCCGTGTAGTCGACGACGCAGACATGAGATCGCTTTGCTCGCTCTTCTCTATGGCCCTTTTCGTTCCCTGGGAAACACTGCAGATATTTCCACTTGGGCGGTGCAGCGGTGACTTCCATCCAGTAGCCCAGATAAGCCAGATGGGGCAATGTCTGCGAAAGACTCTTGATAAATTTCAGGTACGGCTTTGGCCTGCGAGGCGGAGTGTCAGTGGAAGCACTCCCATTTCAAAGAGTAAAGCGACGGACTCCTTGATTTCCCACTGTGATTTGCACCTGACGCCTTCGTAGAGATCGCCAATGTAGTATGTGTTCCCGGCGGCATCGGTATGAGGCAGAATGGCAAATTCTTTCCCGTTCCAGCCCTCCCACTGTTTTTTCTCGTGAGGCTCTAGGTCATTGATCTCCCGGCAGAGGAGTTCATAGTTGATGCCCTGAGCCTTGGCGGAATGGCCGTCTGGTGGAGGATGAACTTGGCCTTCGAAATCCATTTCCTTGGAGCGGGCCGGACTAGCGGTGGAAAACATCTGAACCATCCTGGAGGCTAGCACGAGAGACCTGACACTTGTGATGGCGCGGTATTAATAGAGGAGACGAACGAAGCAGATAATTAGGAAACGGCAGAGCGAGGAGCTATCCATGGATAGTCTCGATGGGGTGCCTCAGGCATGGTGGGCTTGGTGTGCGCTGGCCGATGATTTTCTGCTTGATGCAGTGTGAGCCTGCAGAGGTGGGGTTTGGGGGCTGCATGGAAAGTCTTGGACGATGCCGTAGATACCGTGATCAGCAGCAAGAGCAGTTGAGCTGTTGAGCTAGCTATATCTGTCCAAAATGCTTGTGTCGCTGCGGGTGGGCGTGGAAGGGCATAATACTGCATAACAACTCGTGGCTTCCGCATACGAGGGCAGCGCAAGTCGAGTGCTATTCGATTTCCATTGGCAGGCACGGCCGGGGCGGCTGCCCTGGCGAGTCACAATGTAGGCGCAGTGCATGCAGTCATTGCTGACTTCCATGAGCTCGAGGAGTCGAGCCGGCACTAGCGCGCCAGACACCTGCCCCGTACACCTGACTTGGTGGGGCTGTGCATGTATATTTCCAATTGTGAAGTTGCCTTGCTGTCAGCCTCCCAACATCCCCCTCAGTCAATCCTCAGTGGAGAATCCCATCCGGGCGGTCATCCTCTTTTTTCCATTTACGGTGCTGCCTTGCTGTGACTCCGAACAACACAACTTCAACTGCCAGCTCTCTCGCGATACGAATACATCTACCGTGCGTCGCCGCGTCAGAGCCTGATGAAATATCCACACCCGCTTCCGTTTGCTGACGTGCCCAGGAAATCGCTGCCAACAGAGAGCAAACCGCGGAGAGGGGTACGCTTCATGCAGCATTTCTTGCGCTCGCTGTTTTCCTCACCGCGATCCTCATCCCCCCATCCATCCTCTCAGATTACCACAGAACCCACCAAAGCCGCCCCGAGAGAGCCGAAGAAGACCGCCGTCATGGCTCAGCCGGTGCTCGTCAACGGCGCAAACGTCTCCCAGGCAGATCAGGCCGCCTACGCCAGAGACAACCTGCAGGCCTGGGACAATATCGCTAACGAGTGGGAGACCTTCCACACCCCCGGCGAAGACGACGGCAGCGATATGTTCACCCAGTGTCTGCTGCCTGTCGTGTGGGAGCTCGCAACTGAAACAAAGACTACTGACGACCTGGCCGCCTGGAAAGAGGGCGAGACCGTCCTTGATCTGGGCGCAGGGAGGTGAGCAGCCGAAATTGAAATTGCGACGCGCGAAACGCGCAAGCAAGCTGACCTTGCCATTTTGCAGCGGTATAATTGCGCGCATGTTCGCGAAAAAGGGTGCCCACGTGACCGGCCTTGACTTCTCAGAAGCCATGCTTGAGAAAGGCCGCGACCGAAGTAAACGAGAGACGCTCAAAGGCAAAATCGAATATGGCAAAATCGATCTGATGAATTACGATGAAATGGCCGCCTACATGGAGAACAAGGAGTAATTCTATCTCTCCCAGCACCGCTGCATTCACCTGCTAAGTAATTGCGAACAGGCGGTTTGACATCATAACCATCAGCACAACACTCAAATCTCTACCTTCACTAGATCCGGTCGCTAAGGCTCTGCCACTAATGCTGAAGCCCGGTGGACGGTCAGCATTATCGACTGCCGAACACATAATATCTGCTGACATCTGACAGTGTCGTGGTCGTTGACCTTCACCCCGCATTCTCAAAACCGGCCGGCCATCGCGGCATGGAGATTTACGAGGATCCCAACACCGGCAAGCAGCAGCTGAGCACCTACATCAAGATTCCAAAGTATCTTAACGTCCCACCGTCCAAGAGTGAGGCCGTGCGTGGACAGCCAGAGCCACTAGTAAGTGTTCAATCTCTTGTACATCTCTTGATCAGACACTGACCTCGCAAAAGTGGGTGTTCCACCGGCCGTTCTGGTCACTAATGGATCCTTTCTTCAAGAACGGACTGGTTCTGGACGCCATGCGGGAGCCAGCTTTCGAGGGTGCACCTCAACCCCAGCAGGCACAAAGCTACCACAACTTTCAGCAAACTCCCATGCTGCTGGCTTTCCGCCTACGGCACAAGGACCAGGTCAATAGCGCACGGAATTGACAAAGTGGTCATAGAATAGCACTGCAACCCTGTACATAGTTCACCTGCCGCGATAAGTTCTTGGTGTCCAACCCGTTGGACGGGCCTCTAACCGGGTGAAAGGATTTGGGCCCACGTCGCCCTGCAGCCACGACCAAGAGATGCCGGTCACCTACTTCGACTCAGACCGGCCCTCCTTACTTCCGATAATCCACGGAAACTGGCTGGATTTCCTCCGACTACTGAGTTGAGTACGTGGAAGTAGGAACCAAATTCACGCGCCTACGACGACTTACTGAATCACGACATGAATCATGCACCTAAGGCCTTAGACATTGTTTTGACAGGCCACGATTTGACGGAGCACATCATGAAATTACGTGCCCCTTTTCCCAACCCTTTCCCAGTCTGCAAAGACGACTCTCACATCAGATATATTTGTTGGGGCATCACTATGGTATTTATGATTTTGCTTACACCTAGCAGACCATGAAATGCAGACCACATGGCTGTGCTTATGGACTGGGCGGCATATTGAATTCTGCACAATCAGATGAGCAATCCTCCCAGTGCTCGTCAGCGAGGAAGCTCTGCCAAAAACGGATTCTGGTGGCTTTGGGAAATTTTGTTGAATCGCAAGTTCTTGTACTGTATCTCAATCAATTTCTATGTGTTGAAGCAGGGAATACCTCCCAACATCACCATTTTCATTTACTTCACCCACACACTCTTCACATGCCAGGTCAGGACGACCGTGGCCATGGTTGATAAATGTGAAGAAACTAGAGGGCATGGTGTCGAGGCGATTTTGCCAATCTTAGCAGCCAGCAGATCTCTTCACTTGCAAAGTTCATTCTCCAAGGCTTTTGTTTGGGATAGCAGGCAACAATAGGCAACAAGCAAGGCGAGTTTGGGTTTGCCCTGGCGTTCTATGGCCCAGGCATCTAAGCTTGCAGGTTTTCAGTAAGAATTCTGCTCAAATGCGTTACTCTGATCAATAATTCCCACTACTTTACTTCGCCTTCTGAGCCTCAGATGCGTCTGTTACAGAGCTGCGTTTTCGCAGTGAGCCCTCTGATGTCAGGCATACTTCGATCTTGGGTGGACCTGGCATCGTACACGCTGGCTCATAGAACAGTCTTCAATCGCAATTATGAATCTTTTCAATTTGTCCGACAATCTTGCCACAATTACGAGTCTCGGATTCCGCACCTGGCCATTATATGCATGGACGCCTCCCATTTAGATCTCAGCTTCGGAATCGCCTGAGTGCACCTAGATAACCCAGAAACTTTGGTATGGTGTGAGTGATGTTGATGTAATTGGACAGCCCCAAGACATGCCTGCAGCTCGCCTTGCAGTTCGGTTGGATAAGGAGCCTCGACGACAATCATCGCCACGACACAAATGTGCGTGTGGCACTAGGGGGATGACATGGATGCATGCCAGAAAAAGCACTTGATTCTCAGCCTGTTCATGTGTTTACCTATCCCATCGAGTGCTGAATGACGCCAGTACATAGGTATGCGGGGTAGCAGCAAGTCGCCTGTTATTCCGAGAGATCGACAGTTTTTTTTAGACCAGTAAAGAAATTCAATCAGAGGCCATTTGGAGAAATTGTGGGCACCTTTTGTACTGGCGTCGTTCAGCACTCGATGGGATAGCCTCAACAGAACAAGACTGATTTGACGAATTATGATTGCCTTATCCCCAAATGCTTCCGAAATGGCCGTAAAGTTTCCACGCAGTGCCTCAAATCTATATGAAATCACAACGGCTTACTTGCGAACTGTTGACCACTGGTGAGTACATCATTTTTGAAATCAAAACCTGGTATTCATTTGGTAGACTGTAGAAATGTAGCTACTAAATACTACCACGATGGAGTTTGAATCTTGGGGTGGTGGACCAGACCTCACGTTTGCAATACTGTCGCACGCGTGGGATCGCGACGAGGAAATCTTTCAAGACCGGAGAGAATCTCACATCAGATGCAACACAGCTGCCTGGCGTCACGTTCGGATGATATCAGAGCTTGCTCGAGCGCAAGGAATTGGGTAACTGTGGTTTGAATCCTGCTGTACAGACAGGTCATCACGCTCCGAACTAGCAGAGTGCGTGGAAACATCTGAAAGATGATATCGGACAGCGAGTGTCTGCTTTGCCTACTTACCAGACCTTTCCTGTATCGGATCTGAAATCAACCCAACCGCTATTGAGATAAGTGACCTCTTGGCACGATCTTGGCCGAGAAAGGCACTCATATTGTCCTGTCATCCAAATCTTCGACTCAAAGTCGCATTTCAGAGGGGAAAGATTCACGATCCCGAAGGTACTACTACCATTGGTGTGCCAACAGACTCGAATAGACTCAACTAACTTCGCATGTTATGAAGAAACAGGGAAAGGCTTCCCTCATATGAAGGTAAATGTAAGTACACAGCTCTTTTCAAATACGATTCCGGAAAAAGAAGTAGCTCAATATGAACGAATAGGTTCGCTATCGAGACAGCTGCAGCCGCGCAGCTTCTGACTCCGAGCGCCAAGGTGCTATGGTCCTCGCGCAACATAACATATGCCAGGAAAATGAGAAACTTGCGATGGTTGTATTCGTTGGGGGATCCCGCCTTCATGAGGCTTGGCCATCACAGCCAACAACTGGGGAGTTCTCAGGTACAAAGGGACCAGACGCAAACGCTGTGAGCTCTGGTCACTGCTTGATAATAATGACTGTAGAAGACATTGCATCAAGAACGCAAGACTATCTTACCGCCCCTTCAGCCTCAGTCGTCTGGTTTCTTTTGAGACGTAATGTCTGCTGCGACGTTAGTCGGTTTCTTCCATGCGCAGATCGTCGCCTTTGAAGAGGGTTTTTCTTTGCAAAAGGGTACTAACTGGAGACTTCAACCAGGGAACCGTTTACAGTACCGCGACCTTTAATTATATACACCGTGGAGTAAAACATTATCAAGGGATCCTAATGCATTAATAATAAATTAGTCTTCCAAGGGTGCTTCATTAGTCAAATGCTTAGGCGTTCTTCCACAGTGATATAATGCGTGAGACTAGAAGTCGTCTTCCTTCTACAGCGTATTTTCGACTCCAGACCGTTTCTACCAGAGCTCTCAACAATAACCTCAGTAAAATCATAAACAGTGGTCTCTAGTCCTAAGGCCTGGATAAAGGACTGCCGTTATCCACAAGGACATCTATCCGTAATAATACATCTATATTATGTACTGAAATCCTTTAGGGCGGGATATTAAAAGCAATACTAAGCCTAAGTATAGGGGAACTACATAAATAATGAACGAACAAGAGTCACATAACGTTTGATCTTTACTTTTGCCTATTTCATCATTTGAATATGTCTATACCTAAATTTGAATATCTTATGAACACTCATGTGTAACACCCCTACATGTTCGGCGCAAATTCATTTTAAGCTGCTTGTATAGTAATGATTGAATTCACTTGCTGCTATAACGATAACATTTGCCGATATATCAGCGCCGCCAGGGCGTAGCCTTCAGTTCTCTGCCTCCTGACGGGCTGGAGGGAACTCAGACTACTCCAGTGGCAGCCAATCTTCCTCCCAATTCAACTGAAGATCTACACCCTGCAACTCAGAAAACTCGCTTTCGGACTGTTGCTGTATAGACCGTTTGTATGGGGTTGAGCTGTCTTCATTCTCTCTCGAGATCGCTAACGTGTCAGCCACTTCGCGTCCCGCTTCCACCGACGTACAGGATGGGAAATTGAGGACATTTTCATCGCATAGTGCAGGCGCCAGTTCCTCAAGCTTTTGGAGGATAGTATCAACTCCGTCTGTAAGTATTTCAGCACTGAACCTTTCAGTGCTTCTAGACGCCGACGCAATACTTCCAAAATGACTTGCCCAAGATGAGCCACCTGTGATATTTGAAAGTTGGGTCGTCGCCATAATGGATGATATGATATGGCTGCTGTTCTGCTTCCAAAGCTGCCGAACTGTGGCGATGATCTCTTGCACCTCCGTGCCAAGGTAAGGTGATTCAGGCTCACGCCTAACGGGAAATAGGATTCTCCAAATATTGAACCACTGTTCAGAATCGCTGTAGCCACTACTCTTCCGCGATGCAATGGCCTTCTGCTGTTCAAGAGTCATAGGAAGATCATCCTTTGGAGATGGGTTTCGAGGTGTGCACAAACGGTCTATGATATGTTGATCCCGCATAGAGGGGCGTTCGAAGGTACACCAACATGTCGGGCAGTACAGCTCAGATATGGCGTGTTTCCGATGAAGATGCTGTTTAACGTCCTTTACACGCTTTAAGTTGAATCTTCTGAAGCAGGTAAAGTGCTTGACAGGATCCAATTTGCAATATGGACAAGCGAAGAACTTCAAATTTGAGGAGTCTGATCCGCAGCCAGGAGTGTTTGACGGAGGCCTTTCGGTGTCATCGCCATCTTTCCGTCTCTTGGGATTAGGGCATCGAGAATCATAGGGTTCCTTGGTCTTCTCTGCAGGCTCTCTAGGGCGCTTCCTACAGCTGTCGACCCCCAAAGCAGTGTTGTCGACGTCGCTCGATGCGATTTCTATGATCAAGAGCCCCCTTGAGGATGTTTGATCGACCAAAAGATCCCATTGCGGATGGGCATACGCGGCAATCTTGCTATGCTTTGCCAATAAGAGAGCTCGCAAATTGTTGCTGATGGTCAGGTTTTGGAAGACATGTGCCACCAAAAAGCTGATTTCTGCATACTTCAAACGATCAGCGTGTGTCCCCAGGCATAGAGTTTCTTAGACCCGGCAGATGCGACCTCTTGTCCCAAAGTAAATGAAACGGTATGACGCAACATGCGGTTGTCTGCATAAATGCAACGCTAATACACGGTCTTTGGCAGCCGAAGGCTTGCCTGTCTCAATTCGTCCAGTAAGGTTTCATGTTAATATATCTCAATTGCGGTACTACTGAGCCATAAACTCTGCAGGCTGCAGGTATGAATTGTAGTTGTTCATCTGCTTGGTTGTTTTGTAAACAGATTACATTCCAGCTGCCACAGCCGCGGGTTCTCCGTGAAATCAAAGGCAATGTGTATAGCGAAAGAAAAACCTGAGAAACATCCATTACTGACCGTCTTGAGTTGCAAGTTCCTCTGCAGCTGCGGCTATGCCTAACGCGTGGGTGGACTCGACCGAAGACCTCACTGATTCTTGTGGGAAGGACTGGTTGCAGTCGCATCGGTGGAATGAAACTTTCTGAGCATTGATCGAGTAATTTGATGACCGCGATGACCTTTTGAGATGCATCGTGCGTGAACTCAGAGTTCTTCTGGACGACGATATCGAAGCTTCTTCGTGATCGCGAACTACATTCTGGTCTGGTACGGAGCGGCTGCAATACAGTTTTTCAATTGATTGTAGAGCGCGCCCAAGCCTCGAGCGTAAAGGAATTGCAGCAGAGGCGCTCGCTGAGTGCGGAAAGGAATTTCGATGGGGCTCAGGCTTCGTCGTTGTTAACGCTGCCATTGTGATGTCGCTCTGGAAATGGCCAGCATGCATGTTGCTTATTTTGCTGTAGTGGGGGGAGAATGAGGGAAAAGATTGACCTAGCCCAACAGCCAAAGCATTGGGCTGCTGATGAGTATTAAAGGCATCTGAAATCCCGTGACCGCCTGTTTCTCCAATGCCCAAGCAAGTCATCCAATCGCATCTACTTGCACTGCAACCTTAGTCGGCGAAAAGGCCTTTGCTTACGTTCCGTGTGATCCCCGACTGTCCGCTTCCTGCCATTCTGGTAACTCTCTGCGAAGAGATGGCTGAAGGTGGGATTATCTGAAAGGCTGGATCTTCGAGAGGAGGAGAGCGAAACGAATGAGGGAAGCTGTTGTAGTCGGCTGAGATCCAAAATAGGCTACAGACTTTATTCAAATTCTCGTCGTACCGCAGAGTGGCAGTTGAGCTGATTTCCACGGGATTTATTTCCACCTATAGTACTTCAACAAACAATGCGTGAGACTTAAAGAGACTCGCGCGAAGTACGAATGAATGGAAAATTGATCGACATCTTTTAGATCTGGAGAAAATTTGGAGATAACCTGCATGTACTGGCGTCATGAAGCACTCGATGGAATACAGTACAAAATCGACAGAACACGCATGTTCTCCAGCCTTACGCCTTTTCGGCGACTAGTTCACGATCCCGCTTCTTAGCCAAGTCCACCCTCTTATAGCTGCACGTATACTGCAAAGTTCAATCTCAAGCATTCTTGCTGAATCGGCGATCAAATTGCATCAATTGGTCTTTGGCCGAAGCCAAGCGCCGGTCGTTGTGGGTCCCTTCGAGTAGGCGGGCCGTGAGAGACGACGACTGCTCTTGGTGCCATTTCTGAAGTTGGCTGGATCGTATGGATTGATGTTCACAACTATTTCTGTATTGATCTGGTAAGCAAATCATCTTCAAGAAAAGGCGTAAGATGAAATTCAATGAGAAGCTGGTGTTTTACATGATGCCGTCAGATTGGGCCCGAGAAATACCCGAGTCGGCCGTCTTTGTACTACCAGGCCTACCAGGCATGGCTTGCACTGTGTGATTTCGAGTATGCTCATCAAGCTTGATAGTTTATGTTTGTCGTGTTTGAAATGGTGATAAAAATGAGAATTCTGTCAATCAACATGATCCTCTCGGCTTGTCTGCATTTGAATAGCAAGTTTGACGATTCCTACCACAATTGTGCAGGCCACAAACTTGCCTGGCACAATTGTGGCAGATGCCTTCCAACCCACGCTGGTTGGTGACCGTTGGACCCAGCTGTACATGCAGCTGACCGGGGAGCTTGGGCCTCGGCCAACGAGCTTTCGGAATTAGGTTGTATATCGGTCTCGATGTTAGAGACTTCTTTCATGACTTCTCTTCCCTCTTATTTTTCCTATCCTTCATCGTGTCATCATACTAGGCTAGAGCAGACGGAGCCGGTCGCATCGCTGCCACCAGTAGCCGTAGATCGCCCTTTTGTTAAGAAAAAAAGACTAAAAATCTGGAGACTAAGGACTCAACGAGTCAATTAAACAAACCCCAAACTTGGGCGTGGGCAAAGTTGCAAGACGTAGGAGCTGCTCAGGGCAACGGCAGAGGTAATCACGGCCCACCCTCTCCCCCATGCTTTTGGCCGCACCTGCGGTTCGGTGGGTTTGCGCCACGCTTACCCTCGTCCCCGGTCCCCCCCCCCCCCCCCCCCCCCCCTGCTTACCAGAAAAAAAATATTTGTATTTAATTAAGGTAGGTGAACTCGCGGGAACACCCTTTTCGTCTTCCATGAACCCAGCAGAATCCACGAAATCTGGCTATGCCAAAATCAAACTTGTTCAGAGGATAGAGCTACAGCATCCAGAAGAGTTGGGTTAAATCTGTGGTACACCATTTCGTGTCTTCCTCTCCCATTAATTCCAAAATGTCGTGTGATGCTAACGTACTTTGGATGCAGGCCGTTTGATGGAGCAGTGACATCGCCAATTCATAATACACCCTGCGCCGCTATCCACCCCCACCATGGGTTCGCCGACCACGCTGATGATTTTTGGGCCCAAAAGAAAAAGATCCAACGCCAACGAGCAGGGCGAGGATTGGAGGTTTGACCCAGCCAAAGCCGACAAGCGATTGAAGCCATCAGTCGCGCTGGATGTCCGTCTAGCGTGTCCATTCTTCAAAAACGACCTGGCCAAACATCAAGATTGCTTCAAAGCCGCCTACCAGACGTGGGCTCATGTGAAGCAGCATCTCAGAAGAAAGCACTACGTTGAGCCTGTCGATCATAGTCGTCTTTCCCATGATTCTTCAGGCATGAACTGGGACAAAGATGGCCCGAGTCGCGATCGAACTGTTGCTGGTGGGTTGAGTATTGACGATACGATTGGAAACACCCAGATGCAGCTCATCGAGGAGAAGACCAAAGCACGCCTGATGTCAGATGATGACCGTTGGAACGTGGCATGGGGTATTCTTTTCCCCCAAGTCGTTCCCCCAACGACACCCTATGCGCAAAACCTCGTTGACGAATTTATGCATTATGCTTGGAGGGGCATTCCTGATCTACAGCAACCTTTCGACACTGGACTTGTCAATGAGAGTTTGGCCATGTCGCCGGAGGCTTCGAAAGCAGTCGTGATTCAATTTGCTTGCTTACTCAAGAGGAGCTTGAGGAGGCAACATTCTGCAAGCAGTTGTCGAGGCAATCCTCGCCGATACGATGACAACACCGCGGTGTTGACTTCTATTCCCACGAGAGTCGACACTGAAATCACAAGCGCTGACAACCCTCAACTGGACAACAACAATTTTACGTTCCCGCATCTGGATACGGCCGCCCCTGCTCTTGCCGGTACAGTCGATGTGCTTGACTACAACTTGTGCGAGGAGGACACTGCTGACCAAGGGTTGCTCTCTGATCACGTTCTGTGGGAAGGCCTGGAGTGAGATGGTTTTCGTGCGGGTTTGGAGGTTCTCAGCTCAGCTTCTAAATGCAAAACGCACCAAAAAATACGTGTCAATTTCTAGCGGTTTATGATCTATAGTCTCTTAATTTGTTTTGTCGTGCTATAGAATGTGCCTGTCTTTGCTAGTGTTCGTTAAAAGCTAGGAGCTTTTCTTCACACGCCTTAGATGTAAATTCAAAATGAAGCGATATGTGGTGAAATGCCACAGGCAGCTGTGATGAGCTACCGTCTGTCAGAAGCATTATTTTGGGTTGCCAAATGCGAGCCAGATATTTGTCTTACTGACTCCAGCCACCACGGTTGTGCCCGCGTGCTAGCGCGGGACGGCGACGAGGTCAAGAGTCCCCCCAAAGCTACGTAAGTACATGCCATTGGTTCTTGTGCCTCTGAAGATACCGAGATGACAAAGTTCGAATGACGGGAGCACAGCCGCTTCTGCTTTGCATTTAAAAGCCCACCAAGAAACAAGGCCCCACTACAGTCCTCGGCCGCCGAGTAATTATCTGACAAGTCTTGACTTGACTGCCAGGGACTTCGGTTGGCTTTCCGCCATTGGATTGAGCAATGGAAGTCAGCAAACCCCACCACTACTCCAACTGAACGCACGCTGGCATGACACCCCCCTGCTCGACCCCTACCTTTGCCCCGGTACCATTTAGGACCCAGAACCTTTTAGACTCGCGGGTAATCGCCTGCCAGGCCAGTCGGGTCTCCAGTCACTAGCCTTCTGCTCCAACATCTTGGCCGAACCGAGATCGCATAGGAACCACGCCGGCGCAGTGTCCTGCAACTCTGGATACCTCACTGGATACCTAAAGAGGCGATGGTGTAACCACTTACATACATCCACAGAACCCAAATCTGTGACACTCTCTTACCTGCCTTACGTACAAGTACGCACTACAACCTGCTTCATCTTCGCTTTCCATTTCTTTGCTTTACTCAAGTCTTCTCTCGCACCATTTGGCTCAAACGCGTCGTACTGGTGCATTTGGATGCGGCTTCTTCTTCTCCCTGGGCAGCCGTTCACTCATCCGATTCCACCACCTCGACGTTATTTCGAGTCAATCCAGATGCCATACCCACACTAGCCACTCCGTCACAAAACCATGGAATCTTTCGCTGCGCAGCCCGCGGTATGCCTGCCCTTACAAGATGTGTCTTGAATTTCGCTGACATCCTGCTAGGCTGCCTCCCAAGACCTTAACAAACAATCAGGTGCTATCAAAAAGGGAGCACAAAAGAGGCTGGCATGCCCATTCTTCAAACGAGACCCAGCAACAAACCAGTATTGTGTCGGTGTTTCCTACCAGACGTGGGCCCACGTGAAGCAACATCTCCGAAGAAAGCATTTCCTCGAGTCACCGCCCGGAGATTGCGGCCCCGAAGTTCTCCGTCAAACGACTTGTGGCTCAACAGGCCACATCGGCGTTAGCATGATTGGGAGGGATAAGTTGAAGGGTGTGGAAGAGGTGACAAGATCGCGTAAGCTATCAGACTGCGAACGATGGAAAATGGCATGGAGCGTCATCTTCCCCAAGGTCAACCCCCCAGCATCACCGTGTGCGCAGGATCCTCGAACTAGCCTTGTGGAACATGTCATCCAGCAAATTTGCGACCGACCCCGATCTTTCGACGCGGGCTTAGTGCATGACAGGATAGTCCAGACGGAGGAAGTTTCACGAGTAATCATCGCGCGGCTCATCGAATTTCTTAGGGGAGAAGCATCCCCTACAAGCCCGATTCACTCTGTTCTTCCCTACACCGCCGGAGGCAAAGAGGGCGACACAACGAACACATCCGGTACTGGCGAGACAGACGTTATCCAGTGTTTCAATAGTGAGGCTATCACGAACGATTTTCCCGCCCAGCAAGACCTTGGGCCGCCCACTCCAACTCCGACTCCCGCTGCTCAGGCTCAGTGGCATGAACTGATGACTACGACGGACGTGAGTACCTCAACGTGGGACTATTATAGCGGATTCATGGATGAAGTTATGAAAGATTGGCAAGAAGGCGACGCCGGGGACAACTCATTGTAGCACAGTCCCATTAAAATTTATAGCTATCTTTCATACATGGTCAAACGGAGCATTCTCAAATAGTTTATATCTCTCCGTGACGAAGCCCCGATCATATGGGCCATGGCGCATTCATGCCACTGCGGCTTACCATTTTACAGAACAAGCACCTCAATCATAACTCACAGCTGGAGCCAATGTCTGCCTCCTTTGTAAATGGAAGTTACAATCAAACTTGAACAGCTTTCGGTTCGCGAGTCGTTCTGTACGATGATGCTCACGTCTGCCTTGACTGCCTCCACTGGCTTGCGCAGCGCTACTACCCATTCAAGCCTAATCAAACAAGTCAATCAATCAGCCAATCAAAACGAGGCCTTTTTCAGAATCAATCAGCCAAATTCACGATGCCCTCGGTTTGACTGTCTTGATCAAACCGAGGGGCCCCGGATTATCTATTAATCCGGGACCCGGGCCAATCAGAGCGCTAGAATTAGCCCGGAGGGCCCGGGGGCTTAGGGGACTAGGGCAAGTGGGGCCAAAAGTAACAAAAAGGCCTCCTCAGCCTATATTCGAACGCAGAGACTTTAAAAAAGAGCCCTTCACGAGGAACCCCTATACCACGTGACTTCTTCACCTCACGTCTCCATATATACCAATTCAAATCAAAACAGTCAAGTCAATCAAGTTTACTGTCGAAAGTGAATCAATCAGTCAAATTTGACCCTCAGATTTGGCTTGATTGATTGGTTAGCAGCGCTGGGCTTGCGGGATGGAATCAGTAGCTTTTGCGCTTGACCACGGCTTCGCAATCACAAATCAGTGAACAGCTATCGTTACTTTTAAACGATTGTGTTGAATTGTGTAGATGTCAATCTCTGTGATAAAGGAGTTGGCCACCCATAAGTGATGCCCGTCATCACCATGAATTAGTATCCTCCGATGCTACGTAACGAGTGCGTGGGTAATTCTATGACAAACTCAAAATTCTCAAGAGTATACATAAGAAAAGCTGGTGAAGCGTCCATTTGTCGTCGATTTGGATCCATGTGCCCAAAGCAAACCACCGAGACATGACAAATGTAAAGTTCCAACTGGGTGTTAACGAGAGGATGTACAGAGCGCCGTGGCCTCATGAGTAGAAAACGTATGATATGGCAGACGAGATCCGTCGGCATCTTTAATCATCACCGCGACTGCACACCTAGAAGGGTGTTCAGTTCCCCTCGGCCCACATTGTGTGTATAGACGAGGGGACGGTGGAACGTATATCAGAGCTCTGCACAGATCCCTCCACCAAAGCTACAAGAGCTTCGAAGAGAACATCTGACGAAAAGTTCTTGAAGTCCTGCTCGTCTAGCACGACGTTTGAGGGATGACGCTCCCTCAGGCAATGTCGAAGCAGCTCAAGGCCACGTTTCTTCCAGAATGTCTTAAAACTGGAAATGTTGCGGTCTCGTCGATCCCGGAGATAAGAATCGTTTGGAGGCGAGACATGGGGGAACAGAATATTCCACACCTCGAACCATTCCGCCTGGACATCATGGATGTCCGAAATGTTGGAGATTGCCTGATACTGGTCTTCCGAGACACCTTTCAACGGCTCGCAGTCTCGAGGTTCACAGCTACGTTGGTTGATGTGCTCATCATTTTGATAAGAGAATTCGAAAACTTCCTTGCAGGTTGGACAAAAGTAAGGAAGTTTGTGCGATTGCCAGAGGTGATCCTTGACATCTATCATGTCCTTAAAATCGTGAGTCGCGATGCAGTCAATGTGTGACATTGCGTCGAAGACGTAATAAGGACAGGCGAGTGTTGGGGGAGGAAGCTTCAAAGTGTTGAGGCTCCGTCTTTTGGGCTCCTTCCAAGCGTGTCGTTTGGCGACCCTCGAGCGACTGATTCGCTGTATGCGCCAGCGACCGGCAAGCCTTTGTGACATTGCGAACTGGCCGAGGACCATAGAAGAGAACTCGCCTACGCTCGACTCGTAAGCATCAGGTTGCGCAACATGCCAGGCTGTCTGAGTGACAGAGGAAGATTTGTGCCGTCCAATGAAATCATCATTGGCGTGGAGGCGGTCCTCGAGAGAAAACCCAGCCTCGGTGATGGATGGTGACGTAACGCCAGTTATATTGGACATGGCCGAGTCCGGTCTTCTCCAGCCAGCGCCCGTTTGTTGCGACAGTTTCATGGAATCATCTTCGGAGTCATCGGACTCAAGGATCTCGCATGAAGGCTCATTGACATTGACCCAGTCTGCCTCGGTGGTTGGAAGCTGGGGGTTGGAGTTGGTCGGTGTAATCTCTGCTAGACTCTCTTCATCCGCTGCCGTGTCTTGGCGGGGTGTTAAGGGCCTATTGAGGTCGAACGAAGATGGCGTCACATAAGATGAGTCGACGCATAAATCGATATCCTCAAATGCGGAGGAAAGCCAATCGTGGCCATGGCTGTCATTCTTGTCGACCTCTCCACGGGACACCATCACCTGCATCGCAAGGCTCCTTTCAGATGCGGGTATTCGTTGAATACAGGCTGGCGCAATGCGAACGAAAGTCCCATCCTGATTTTGGCGCAATAAAATTCCATGCCGAACGGTATGATCGTTCTCTTCTGTCTGGATTCCAAGGTCAAGCCAAAGGCCGGCTTGTAGGTTTGCAAATTGCCCAGAGACCAGGACGCCTTTGCTGGTCAAACATGCGAAGCCCTTGAAATCCAAAGGAAGGCGGAACACATCTTGCCGGGAAAGTGGTAGAAACTCTGCTGGGGTATTGGCGAACAGGCCTCGACAATCCTGGTTGTCTCTACTGGCCCAGGCAAACAATGACGAGTCGTTTGTGTGCTTGACAATCTCTTCTTGCAGGCGTCGAAAGGCGCGCTCTTCTCCTTCGCCAAAGACAACTGGCATGCAAACACCGAACAGACCCAAAAGAGAATAGGCAAGGTCTTCGGGACTAGAAGACCTTCTACACGCAGCCCATGACATCTTCCGGGCAACAGAAGCTTGCTCCAAGGATCGTTCATGACTGAGAATATCTTCGTCTATGCCTGTGATGCCAGAAATGAGCGAATGAAGATGTTCCGATGATCGTTCGCCTCTCAGGTGCCAATGCGCATCGTAGAATTGAATCTTCGACGGCAAGATGAGCTCCTGTAGTGTCCACGCCCGAGTCCAAAACTGACATCGTGCCCAAGTGTCTCTGCATGGTATAGATGTACCGCATGGTAGATCGACCAAGAATGCAAAGCAAATGGTGGCTCGTTGAAAGTACTTAGGAAGAGAGTTGATGGTCTTAGAGATGTCTGCACTCGAGGATTTGTCAATGCACGCTTCGTCTATCCAGACGTATTGTAAATTGTGGCTTGAAGCTAAGTTGCAAACCCTGCGGATGATGTCTTGTTTGGTCGAATGAGATCGCTGGCCTGCAGGAGCGTAGGAGAGCCATTCATCATCATGGGGTGATGACCAGGTGTGAGAGAAGATAGCGTATTGCACTGAAGGCGGGTAGGTGAAGTGGTAAATCTTTTGTTCGAGGCAGTGCAATAGCCTCATTTTTTGACGATGTTGGAGTCTGGAGGTATTTGGTCATAAGTCATACAGAGAGGACGACCCTGAATCGCAGGGTTACCAAAAGATTGTAAAAAGGATCTGCGTGCGCGCGAAGGGGGCGAACAGATTGACAGCAGGTTAAATAATCCCCAATCGCAGGCAAAGCTGCAGCTGAACTGTGGTCTGAGCCTGCTTTCTGGCCACAAATGTGCTAGCCAATCAGGCTGAAGGATGATGCGTGCAGCAGATCTCACGCGCCGCTTTGTGAGCCACACACAAGGTAGTTTCCACGTAGGGCTGGCTGCTTGCCTGTGGAGTGACACCCGAGAATGCCTCAAGCTCATTGTGAGATGCGTGACATACGTGTGATTCAATGGTCGAGTATCGTGTTTCTGTAGGCAATGCCAATAAAATATGATTCACAATGCTATGCAGTCTGGTGATTCATCTGTTCGTGGGGCTATTCGGTTCCGCCGAAGAGGGTGTGGTGCACCCCGCGAGCGGTTAATGGGCGCCTGCTTACCGATGAGCAATTTGGAGGCAGACGCTTTGCCTGAGTAAGGCAATGCGCAAATGACATTTAAGTCTCAGCAATCAAATAAGTTCTTGGGGCGATGCATGCCGTTTCCAAACAGCTGGTCCGCCCAGGCACATTAGGCCGTCAGGCATGTAGGGAACTTTCCTCGTCATTAGAGGCAGACGACTTCCTCTCCTTCAGAAAGCCGGAATTGCAAGGTTGGAATAGAACCACAGCCTTTCATTAACAGATATCCAGAGAGTTTGTCACCGTGTCACTGATGGACAGAGCTGCTATCCAAGCCCATCATCTTACTATTGTACTTTCATGTTACCATTCAACAAACTCTTGATACATCCTTGAGTTACAATGGGATGAATGTTATTTGACGGAAACTATCTAAGGCCGTGGCACGGTATCCTACACATACCAAACTAGTTATGGCGTTTACGCCAAAGTGAATGGGTTTGATGGGTGTGATGCTCACTACCAAGAAGGGTTTGTTTGGAAATGGCATATAATGGAAACATTCACTTTCTCTCTAATGGCGGAACGAAGTATCTGAAAGGTTTGAACGCTTCACACATTACCGAATAGATATGAGGCTGCACCTACGTGCTAGCTGCGATGCCCCGGAACTATGGACAAGAGCTTCTCATGGCATGCTTTACATAGGTGGGTATTGCGGGTCGCTTCTACGCGTTCTTCATCTCCCATCTCCGAGATATGGGCATAGCATGTAAGGTCGAGAACTGTAGAGCGAAACTCATTTTACATGTAAGCCTGAACGCCACATAGCACTCGTTGCATTTAGTGAAGCCCCCGAATAGAATCCTATCTACGTATCCACAAGGGCCATGCTGTTCTGCTTCGTACAGCACCATGTCTTTCATCGACATCGTGTGTCATCGACATTGCAAGCCAGCTCTCTCTACAGCCGACACGAGTGAGATTATACGACGTCTAATCAACTGGACTCCCTTACAAAATAATATCTATATTGTCATCCTTCGTTTCCACAAAAGGCCCTACTGCTACACCTTAACTTTTTCTTCAGCGAAAATGAGCAAGCCTTCTCTGTCAGCCAAGACTTTTCAAAGCGGCTACTGATTGGTGCACAAGCCGAGGGCGTTGCCTGTGTGAGCTTACTGGCGTACCTTAATTAGGCAGGAATGCATCATTCCGGCTGACTGCTTCCAGGACGTCACCGGAGACGTCCTGTCTCAGCCTGATCTCACGCAGCAGACTACATCTCACTTTTGTACTGCGTTGGTCTTTGGTAAGTCAGAATCGTTATGTCAGACACTGCTAGACAGCTGAATGACACCGCGCATCACAGAAGTCCCTTCGAGGCTGAGATAGCTTATAAACAACGATACATCGAGACCTCTTTCGTCGATAGAATGTCATCGAGCATGGTGGTGCGTACCCAACGAATCGATGAGGAATCATTGCGACCATTGTTAGTCCATGAAGCCTGTATTAAGTTGCATGTAAGCAGTGCCACAGAGAGGCCAGTGCAAATCATCACCAGGACATATTATAACCAGTACATCACCATTCAAACATCATTCATGAGTTCGACCTATAAGTGCGAAGAAACAGTCATTGCCTTGATACAGGTCATTGATAATCATTGAACAGCTTATAATAAGTATAGAATCACCATGGAATCATCACGACCAGCTTCGGGACTACGGTGGTTCAGGCAAATTTCGGAGCCTCCCATGCCCCAGGTGTCAATAGAAAGGGTAACCAATTCAGATACAAATTTGAAGACGCTAATACATAATTGGGAAAGACATGGACTTTCAGAATCTACCGTCGTTGAATACTTGCTCGCCAACGAAACTCAAATCCAGATCCCCAACTATATAGTCATCCCAAGCGGAACTGCACTGATCGTCGTCCCGGTTTGCGTTTGGAAACACATCGTCGATTCCTATAAGACCTTCCATTTGGGTATCAATGGCCTCTGAAAGTTGCTGTTGGCTTTCAAGAGAAAGCTGAGGTGGTGATCGAGACAAAGCCTCCATTTCAGGACTAGGCTGAGGAATTTCCAGGGGGGTTTGAACCGCTGTTACGCGAGGAGTTTGATCCCAGGCTCCGGTTTGACAGAATGGTTCCGAGTTGACTTCTGAGGGTGGTGGTAGTTCGAGTTGGTCCGTCGGCTCCCAGGGATGTGAGGGCGAAAGCTCGGCGCCCCAAAACACTGGACTCGGAGATCTCATCTCAGGGTTGACCACGATGACTCTAGAGAGTGAATCTAGAATCGAATCCACCTCTGCTATCGTTGAACCAGCTGCGTTTACATCTAAAGGTCCATTTGTGATGCTGCAAGATGCCAACATACTGTTCAACGCACCGTCTCTGAAGCTGACGGTGGGACTGAGGTTCTCTAAAGCTAGAGGTCCATTACTAACCAACAGTTCCCGAACCATGAGAATGCCCTCTTCAACTTCACTTCTTAGGTAAGGGTCGGAAGGTGGCTCAACGTCCGGAAAGAGTGTTTCCCACACACTGAACCACTGTTCCTTGTCAGTTCGGCCGATTGTCGCTCTTGATGACAACTCCAACTTCTGAGCTTCTGATATGCTGTTTGCCCGGGCATAGTCCTCCAACCAATGCCCAGGTTGACACACCCTTGGATCCATATGCTCCTCACATTTCTGCATGTCCGGGAAGATTGCGAAGCAAGTCGGACAGTGAAACTGGTGTTTTCGTAGAATGTGCTGTTTCACATCCTTGGCTCTCTTTAGCTGGAAGTGTAGACAGGTGAAGTGTTTTGCCCTGTCCCTCTTGAAGAAAGGACAAGCGAGCCTCAGACTGTTCCCGGCTTCGTCTTCAGAACCCTTTGAAGACGGGCCTCTCTTACGTCCAGAATATTCCCCAGGGTTATTGTGGTCGTTATTTGTGGCTCGGCGTTTTCCAGCTTTTTTTTCAATTCTAGAAACGAGTCTCGCACCTACCACACCAGGCGATGTGTTTGACCTTGATTGTCTCCGGTGGCTTCCTGGATTGGCGGCGGTGTATGCTTGTGGTGCCCTACAACTTTCTTCTTGGCTCAGGCCCTTCGTATGGAGAATTGACTCTTCGTTTTTGACGACCAAAAAAGGATTCCTTGACTGTATATTTGGCTCATAGCAGAGATCTATAGGAACATCCGACACTAATACGGTGTTGAGTGGTTAGTATTGAGTTTGATCATCTTCTGGGAGGCACTCAAGAATTTGGAAGAATCATTACTGACGCATTGCCGCTTGGGAGAATGACTGGGCTTCAGAGACGACCTCCGTCTGTTTGAGGAGACCTATGCCGTTCTCCATTGTGGTATCGTTGCTCCCAATCATTGTATGCTTTCGTTCGGTGGCTGATTGGCAAGCTTTGGGCTCTGTATCTTTCCGCGAATCAATCACATTACTGGAAACCCGTCCAGGGGCATCCGCTATCTTCGATTAGCATTCCGCTTTCACAAAGCTGTGTGCTGCAGGCATACAATTGAATGGATGTCTGTGTCTGGGGGATTTGATTCGGGAAGGCCGACGCAACGAGGAAGGAAGGAATCGAAGAGCCAAAGCCTTCGAGATCGCTGCCGGACGGGAAATCAGCTCTGTCAGTCCCGACCGAACTTGGTTTTCCCGGAATTCCTGATGTGAGTGACGACTCAGCATCAGTGCCGCTCCGAGGTTCATCATCTCCGATTGTGTACTCTGGGTCGCTCATATGTGATTCATGTCGGTGCAAGAGTCGACTTGCATGTATCGCTCTTGAAACAAGGCTCGCAGCTCCAAGGGAACACTTGTGTGATAGAAATCAATCGATGCCAGTCAGGTGGGGGGGATGATGCATCGAAGTTGCCTTTTTTCCATCCCTGCAGGACACCTCCGTAGTGACGGCGAACTGTCATGGTACACCGCTGCGCCATGCGCTAGTTCCATACACCACCAACCAAATTTAGGGTGGGCAGCAGCCATCCGACTGACAACAGTCAGACACGGCTCCAACGTCAGAGGGGTGCGGCAAGTACAAGGCGTCCAGAATGCTCCATCATGATGCACCTTAATTTCTGTCATTGCCATGGATGAATACCTGACTAACTCTGCGGGAACCTTCCTCCTCGGCCCAGAAAATCAGATCTCTGAACGCCGTACCCTGTCATCTAGAACGCCAAACGCTATGCAGCTAAACCGAAAGAACATGTTCCCCTGTGTCCTACTTCCGTGCCGCTCCGTCCCACTTCCTGTCAAAGTCCCGGATTGCATCACGCGAGGATGTTGCCCTATCCCTACTGCTTGCCCCGACTATCATGCGGCCTTGGAAGGTGGGTGATTCAGCACTCCAAGCTTGTAATCGTGCATTTCTCGCAGCTTGGGCATCGGGAGGTGGCCTGAGGAAGCAAATCAGAATCGAGTACAATGTACAAGGGTGCGCTGGGACTCACACTGCACCCCCTGAGCGAAGGGTAGCTGATGATTGGGTTGGCATTGTACAGATGTACCAGTTGTTTCTCCCTTTGTTGCGTTGGATGCTCCGTACTGTTTTCGGAATCGGTATGATGGACGCCGTTTGGATTTTGCAGAAGATGGCACCAAAGAGCATCATTGTTTGAAAAGCGGCCATTTATGTATAACTCTCATCTCTATCCTCACAAAAGTCGCCATCCTTTGTGCCAGTCTTTGCGCAGTTGTAAAGACTCAAGCCGCGATATTGCGCGCAAGCTGTATGTCAAGCCTGGGCAAATACAACCTGGGTCTCCCCGCAGCTATGTCTGTTATCGAGGGCCACGTGTTGGCATGGTTCTTAAGCCCTCTGTCAAGGGGGTGTGTCTACCCATAGTGCGAATGTGTGCGCTCATGGGCGCGCAGCTGCGCAGATGCCAGCGTGTTTTGCGCCAGCCTTAACTGTACTAGCTCCTGCGCAACTGCGCAGGCTGAGGATGCTTGAGCCGCGAATGTCCAATGACATTGTTGAGGCTCTGGTGGACACGCCCGACGAAGAGGTTGCGAACGAAGGTACGCATCCACCCGAGCCGGTACTTTAATGTGGGCTGGTCAGAGCCTGGTGCTGCTGCCAAAAGATCCGGCTGGCGGATGGTTGACCTCGATAAGTTCACCTGCAATTAAGACGACATACTTTTCATGTTACCGCTATTTTAAGTTACTAGACGAAAGAATGATTGAGACTGTGGCTGATGTTCCGTATTGCTTAATTGTGAAAGCTCTCCAGGAATTCGTGTCCTGGGTGTTTTGCTTCCCTATCCGCTCGTCATGAAGACCCCCTGCAGGTCTAGTTGCCCAATCCCTCGTGTGTTCCATCTGATTCAACGCTATTGAGCCTCAGAAAACGCCTACAGCAGTACTCACCAATCGAACAGTAGCACCTTCACCGAGGGCATACCTGTTTCCCCTCTTCAGCAGAGCCTTGTGCAGATTCTGCTGCGCGGGGTTGGCCGAAAAGTAGAAAAAGACCACTGGGGCAGCTCCAAAGCCAGTGATTCATGCGAGGCGACCAGGCTAAGCAGAGATGAGAGATGTAAGATTGTGCTGGTGCGCGCACGATGGGATGCGCGGGACATACGTCGTTGGCTCGCCTTCTCGCCACTTGTTTGGCCCCCAATGGGGAAAGGCAAGCTATTTTGCTTCACTGTCCCGCTTCATGATGAGCTCTTAGCAACGAATAAAACTATCCAAGACGTTTTTTCCTGCCTTGTTTTCTGCCCGTCTGGCAGCTTCATTTTCGACGATAGGCTTTGGCCCCCGACCCGCCCGACGACCGGACGCCGATGCTTCGCGCTGCGACTCCCGAACCCAAATTCGAGCCGAAGCGGAAGACATCACAATGCGTCTGTGGACGGAAGCAGGGTCAGTCCCTGGGCTGGATGTTCGTCTGTTGTCGTGGGCCGTCGAGTATCTCGTTTTCGAGTATCTCGCGTCCTGGCATCCACGAAAGCAAAGCCCAGACATTCCTTGCCAGGATGGGAATGGCAACTTGATACGAATCACCAAACTGCCAGCATTGCGTTGTTGCCAGTGCAGTGACACTGTCATCGCCGAAGAGAAGCCCAACAGCGAATCCGACCTCCAACGCGACCCCAGCCCTGTACTCGCCTCCAGCCACGAAGAGCCTTCCCTTGTGGAACAATATCTACTTACGAATAACCACAAGATTGATGGGCGGGTCTTTAGTGACCCTACGAGCGACCAGGTCTACCACGAGCTGCCAACTCGCGAATCATGTAGACTAGTCAACATTCACGATCCCTTATTCGTCCTTTTGATACTCCTCTACAACACCTACCAATACTTCGACTTGACGCTCCTCCTTCCTTTACCGCCATCTGTCAAGATAATTGGCGTTTCGGCGAGCTTCTTCTTCCAACCTTATTGGTTGCTGGTGATACTTTTGGACAACGATAAGGGTTGTAGGCGAAGGAGATGGATAGCTGCATGCTCCATCGTCTGGATTGATGATGCCTTTTGGCGAACTCTATCCGGTACCCTCTTCGCCTTCGCTCTCCCAGAGCTTGACTCGGGCCGCCTTCGAGCGCTGCTCACGCTTCCGAATCTTGCGATTCAGTACCCTTATTCCGAGGTAATTGAAGCACCTGATGGACAAGGCCAAACTGCACCACCCAGCGGTGGCTTGCCACATACTGGAAGGAACAACAAAAACCAAAGTCAACCACAGAGCAATCGGGAACGCGGCAAACCTGCCCGTGGCCGTGGCCAGAAACGCAGGGGCCCCGGCCGAGGGGGGGCCGGCCGCGGCGGCGGCGACGGCGACGATAATGAGCAACAAGAATCCGAAGACAAGTCGGCGGAAAAAAAATTGGCTTGTCACTACTTCAAGCGGTGGCCATGGTTGCACATGGGGTGTTTCTTTCACTCACAGATCGCCTCGCGATACGTCAAGATACATCTCCTAAGAAAGCACCGCCAACCGATACACTGCCCGACCTGTTTTACCACATTCACCACCCACGCGGATCAGACCACCCACATAAGCGCCAGAACGTGCCAACCTGGGGAGGGCACTTGTCCATACCATGGTACAGCCATCTCGAATGACCAAAGAGATGCCCTCAACAACCACCCGGTTCCTCCTGGTGCCGATGAAAAAGAGAAATGGTTTCTCATGTGGGATATCCTGTTCCCAGACATTCCACGACCCAGTTCTCCCTACGTGACAGCTCAGGAGGGCGAGGGTCTATTTCGATCCTTTGCGGAATTCGCGACGTCACAATACTCCCTGCGATTGAACCAAAGCGATAGATTCAACGCTGAAGATACCCGGCATGCGTTGGACATTCTAGCGGAAGTTTTTGAGGGTGACATTGGCACGCAAGCTCTCTCAAGAGCTGTGGTCACTCCTGCACCTCCGTCCAACCACTTACCGCCACCACCTACGCCCCGACAACGGCACCACCCTACACCAAGTGAGGTTATCGATGCTCGAATTACTGGACTCTCACCATCCCCAATTCCTGCCACCGAAACAGGAGCATTTGACACACCGATGCCGTACCCCGCTACTTTCGGGAGTCTACCATTGGATCATCTTTCCAACCCAAGATTTTCACACAGGACCAATATGCAATACGAGAACCAACATGCTCTTTCCCCGACACCAGCAACTACCCGCTCGTCACTAGTTGAAGAGCATAGAGCGCATAGGCGTCGAGGGCGCGAAAGAACCAGGATTAACAACAATGTGATGAGCGGATCCACGCCGTCCAACACCACATCGATGTCGCAACACATGTTCAGCAACCAATATCCCCTGACCCCTCCAGGAGGCTATGCCCCAAGTCCCCCAATACATATCAGTTCAATTGCCACTCTGCCCTATTTCCAAACACTATATCACCGCCAACAATATCCCACACCTTACTTCAACCCATACCAGCCAAACACTCCCCAAGGATACCCAACCAATATGGGCCATGAACAATCACCGACCGCATATCCCGAGTCGCTCATGAACCGCGCACATGGGCTCTCTCCTCCGCCGTTCCTTTACGGCGGCTTAGACAATCAAAACAACCAGATGCAATCGCAAACAGGCTTTCCGCACCAAGGACACAGCCACAGACAAACCGGCAACGAGCAACGCCGTACGCAGCACAATGAAGGGCCCGGTACCACGCCAGGGCAGAACATGGTTGGAGCAATGGGATTTCAAGCATTCTCGCATCCCGGGAGCCTTAGTAGGCTACACATGACTGGTGCGAGTGCACACATCCCCGAGTCTGCATCTGCAGGTCCTGTTCCTGAGGAGATGGAAACAGACTATCAACTTGGAGCAGCGCAAAACGAGATGTCAGACAATTCACAATCTGGTTCCCCTTCGGATGTCTTTAGAGACCTGAACTATTCGTCGGAGCCAGGAGGTGGGTAAGGTTCTGTAATAAGTAGTTTCTTTGCGACTTTTTTTTTTTTTGTCTATAGGATGCTATACCCACAGATTGCACAACACTGGAAATGATAATGATGACGCACGGTAGGGACGGTCGAATATGCATGGATAGGCGTTTGCGGCGTAGACAAAACTGCTCCTTCAGGCGGTTCGGCTTCAGCATGGCAATCCAGCGAAATGCATCGTGCGGAGATCTGGGGGTCCTGGAGAGGATTTGGGGAAAGGTTGCCGGGCGCAGGGTGTTAGGTTTGTCAAGTGCTCGTGTCAATGAATGGATTGGAAGATGCCCCCAAAAACTTCGTCCTGCTGGCGGTTAAGTAAATAGGATTCAAGACAATACAGACTCTGTACATACATTTGGATAGCCTCAAGACCGCGAACAATGACATCGGGTCTGACGAGGGGTTAGATAGTGATCTCATACGTAGGTATTCAGAGAGAATTTGGAGACCTAGGGCATACAGCAGGTAGGTTTGTACAGGCGTCCGATGACAAGTGGTTATGGTTGGAAGACAGCGCAAAAGGAATCAAAAAGGATGCGTTCAACTTGATCACAGGGAGATCAAATTACTCTTTGTTTTTATGGCTCTTTTTCTTCTAGATTTCGATGACGAAAAGTGTGAATAATTGTAATGTCCTAAAGACCCGCTGAAGAGAACTGTAAAGTTGCCTCCGCCTCTGCTGTTATTCGTGTTAGTGCAGCAGCTTGACAGTTCCATCTATGTGAGCGAAGCGACTCTTCAGCTAACAGTAGAAGTGGTCTTCTGGTTCTACCCTGTCTCATACAATCGCTTTACTTGATTGAAAAATTGCACCGCTTCAATGCAATCAAGATACTGTCTAGTTGCGAAACAGCTCTGTTCAACATACTCGGCTTCTGATCTTCAACGGTCGGCCCCTCCCCCGCACTCTGAAGAAGGAAACAAAACAGCCATTAATCCCCTAGAGCGTGCAGAAAATCTCCCGTCTTATCCCCGACAGCCCCTCCAAACACCAAGGGACCGTTAGTGTTTCGGCACCTCACACAAAGTCCGCGCCGAGGCGGGACGAGAGACGGGCCCAAGGGTTCAGATCCCCAGAAGGGGGGCCAAACACTGGACCCCGGGAGAACCATTGCACCAGAACCCGGCACGACGGGAGACGCGGGACACACGGATCACAGTTTAACCATTAGCCCATGCGTCGACGTGTGTTTGGTGTTCGGGTGCTCGACTACCGTTACTCTAATCTGCCGACGGGGTAATCGGTCCCTCCGAAGCTTGATCCTCTAACCACAACACTCTACTTACCATACCGCGTCTTTCGTAAACATCGCGAAGACATTCTCGCAATCCCCTCGCACAACGAAGCTATTCCCAGTCCCCCTCGTACCCGAAAAGCAGCAACAATGGTCTCAACCCGCTCCGCCTCCCGCGCCCTCTCCCAAGGCCCAACAACCCCTTCCCCTCCCCCTCCAACCCGACCAACAACGCGCGCCGCCGCCGCCGCCCTCCCGCCCAAAGACAATACCTCCACCGCCGCCGGCTGGTCCCACGCCCCGACGCCCATGACCCTCTTCTGGCTGCTCGTCTCGCTGCCGCTGGTCGCCTGGGACACGGGCTACGTGCTGCTGCGGCCGTGGACGATGCCCGGCGGCCACCTCCACTGGCCGCTGTACGTGCCCTACGCGCTCTACGGCACCGTCGACCACATCTACGGCTGGAAGGCCTTCAACGCACGCAACGGCTTCACGTCCGCGCAGGGCACGCTCAACCTCGTCGAGAGCGTCATGTACCTCGTCTACGTGTGGATCTACTTCGCGCGCGGGCGGGCGGTGCAGGGCCCCGCGGGGATCAAGAAGGTAGTCGGCGGGAGGGCGGGCGCGCTGGGTGTTGTTGTCGGGTTCAGCGCCGCGGTGATGACCCTGAGCAAGACTGTGCTGTACTGTGAGTGGTGTTCCTGAAGGGAAATGCAAGGCAGGTGAGAATCGTGAGTGCTAATGATGCGATAGGGGCGAACGAGTACTTCTCCGGTTTCGATAACATCGGCCACAACCCGCCCATGGACCTCCTTTTTCTCTGGATCATCCCCAAGTGAGTAGACTCCTCCAGGCGGCGTCCCCGAGCCTCTCGAACGAAGGGAACAGGCACTAACACATCCGCGACAGCGGCGCATGGCTTCTCGGGTCGGGATACATGATCGTCTCCCTCGGCGGCGAGATCGTCGACGGACTGGCCCTCGCTTCGAAGACGACCAAGACGGAATAGAGTTTCGCAACGCACACGACTACCACGTGCCAAGCACCGAACGAAGTGCCATGTAAATCATCATACGAGTACGAATCGACGGTCGAACAACAGGGAAGAGGCTGAGAAGCAGTCGAAACAATCGGAAAAGGAGGCGGGCTGGAAAAATAACGGGGCTGACGGACAAAGAAGGAATGCGGTCCCGGCTACCAGGTTTCGACGACGGAAGCTAAGAACAAGATCAAGGAATGGCTAAATGAGGCTGGGTTATTGACGGTTTGATACGGTACATATGGCGAAATGGGACATGGGATTGCATGTGTGTTAAGGTTGTTTGCTTGGCTTCTTATCGGTGCAGTTGGGCGTCGGGCTGGGTAACGTGGTCGCGCTCCATGCACCAAGTCAGGCTGTCATCATGCAGCTTCGGGGAGTGTGGATGAACGGCATCAGGTTTGTTGTCAGCACTAGACGTCCTAGGAAATGGGAATATGGCCGTCATGGTCTGGACACTGATTTGACAGAATCACTAAACGACATGTGGATGGCGGGAATCTGGTCGCGACGCGACAGGCCGGTTAACATCACAAGTAATGGCGGCAATCAAGCATTGGCAGAGAGAATCATTTTCTGTGTGATTTCCACCCCTTCTAGTAATACATGACATGTCGCGTGACATGATGCAGGTGAAGCCTATCCCGACTAAACGCCTAAAGATGATAATGGTACATAGAAGACCGTTTGAAGGAGGGTGCGATGGGTATCTCTCATCAAGTCCATGATAATACGTACAAAGAAAATTGAAGGCTGTGTTCGTTCCCAGCATTCTCGACATAATAGAAATCTAAATTTGAAAAGAGAAAAATTGAATGAGTAAGTCCCGCATTAGATGTTCAGCGGCGACAGGCTGGTAAGCCCGCCAAGGTCTTTGTACTGCTCCCATTCGGGCTTGACATCAGCATCCTCAACCATAGCCTCGAGGCTCAGCGGTGCCGATGTCTTGCGAATTTGCAGCGGCAGGGGCTCCAGCTCGTGGCGGTGGAACTCTGCCTCCTGCTCCTTGATAAGCTCCTCGTAGTCGTGGGCGTAACTGCCTGCCCCAATGACGCTGTGGCGTCTGGTATTGGACCATTCCGAAGAGCTGGCGGCGCGCGGGGTCCCGACAAAGGAGAGGACGTCCCTGACACGCCGGCGCCCACGGAGGGGAATGGGGCTCAACATCGGAGACTCTTGGTTGGGCCAGGCCTTATCCGGCGCATCGGGCGAGGTCGGCGGTGCCGTTGAGTCGACAGTAGCGTAGCTGATGCCGCCGGCCGATGCCTCTGATATGGCGCTGGACTCTGAAGAGGTTGAGAATGAGCGAGGCGCCACGGTGCAGGGAGACAGCTCGGGCGGCTCGATGGGGCGGTTGGCAAGCTTCTTCACGGCATTAGTGCCGTTACCGTAACCGTGAACCACGATCTCGCAGTAGGATGCTTTCCGAGGAGTTGGTGTAGCTTCGTCCTCATGCTTGCGAAAAATACTGAGTGTTCTCCGGAAGGGGCTGTTGCGGGACAAGCTGCGGCTGCGCGATCTGGGCGGTACGGCCGGGGCGCCACCCATGGTTTGCCTCCGGGCGAGGAGTTCTTCGCGGCGTGACTGGGCGGTGTAGTCAATATCCGGTTGGATGACAATGCTCGGTGAGACCAGAGCAGGGGAGATCGGGTTCTCTGAGCTCCACTGAGAGACAGATTGAGAACGCTGCATGTGGGGAATGAAGTTCATCGAAGTCTGGAGAAGCGGCTTTAGGCCGCCGCGTCCATTCTTCCAAGGGGGCAGTTGTTCGGTGGAGACAGCCAGATGGTAGTCGGCGTCGGCTGAGTCGCGAACCTCGAGGGGAGGCGATGTGCAGTTACGAAGGACCTGGTAAACGGCGTAGATCAAGATCCATCGCACCTTGCGTGCGTCGACAGGGTTGATCTTTTCTGTCTTGTCGGTTTTGGTGTGTGGCATGACAGAGTCTTCCTCGAACTTGCGATAGGCTCGAACAAAGTCGTTCTCAAGCAGTTCCGAGTCGCGAACGTTCATCGCCTTGATCAAGGCGGCGTGTGCAAGGAGGCGATGGTCGGGCTTGAGCTTGTCTCCGCGGGCGGTGTTAGACAGCCATGCGAGAGACATGCGGCGCGAAGCCTTGTCATCGTCGATCTCGGGCAATAGTGGTAGAGGGTGCTTGAGAGAAGGATAGTCGCATCTCTCGTCGAACGATTGCACGCTTTGCACAGCGCAAATCCCGCCCTGGGCCAGCAAGGGACTGCTATCGTCTGAGGTGAAGCTCTCGTCCACAAGCAAGTCGTACACTGCCCGGAAGTCCTTTCGTAGAATTTCGAAAATCTCCGGGTCAAATATCGTGCTTCGCGAATCGAGTGAGAGCGGCGGGAAATAGCCGAGACGTGTCTGGTAGAATGAGAGTACGAAGGAACGGAATCGGTCCAGGTGTGCCCGGCCTCCGGCTGGCAGGCCGAGGTTTGCTTCGGAGAGTTCGTCCTCGAGGAATGATTTCAACATGCTACCAGCCAGACTCAGCCGGTTGTTCATGTCTGCGCGGGCTCGGCGAATGAGAGTACGGGAAATAGAGCTGATGTGCTGCGGAATCTTAGTTAAACTGCGCTTGAGAACTGCGCTTGAGAGACAACGGATTCCAACGCGCATACCTGGTATTCCGGGCTGCAGAAGAGCTCCTCGCTCATTCCAACACAATGGCTGAAGGCGTCAATGTACATGTCCCGCACCTGGAAGAACTCCGCCAGATGCAAGATTGCCAAAGCGTGGTGCGCATGGCCCTTTAAATCCAGGTAGCCCTCCTCATCCAAATAAGAGTGAAGATCCATCATGTGGTCTTCGCCGCTGCTCCTGAATTCTGCCATGCTGTTTATGAGTCCGATGAGGGCGCTTCCCAGATGTTCTCCGACAACCGACCGCCTGAAGATCCACGCAAAGAAATTACGCGTTGCCAAATGGTAAGCAAATGCCTGTTCCTTGTCGGCCATGGGGGGAGCCGGGATGTAAAGCTCGATTCTCTCGTGAGGATTCAGGGCGTTCCATCTGTCGAGGTCCTCGTACGGGTCGTGAAATGATCCTGGAGATTCAGGCATGTCGCGGGACATGAATTTCCTGACGAACGGATGACATTTTGCCGAAAGCAAGGCACCGAACGGCACCTTGAATGCTGGTCCTCTTCTCGACTGTCCCTTGCCATACAAATGCACAAAACAGTTACCACCACGGAACCATAATTCCGGATCCTGAGCGCGGATGTTAGCAAGTTGAGAGAACAAAAGTCACAGCTGACGATACCAGCCGCGGAAATGCAAACTTACCCTCCTCAGGTTATCCCAGTCACTGCATGACCTCGCAGCTCCATCCCACCTCTTCACCTTTGCAATCTGAGCTGCCCTTCCATCCATCATGGGCACTCCAAGCTTCTTCGACTTCCATGCTTGAGATGATGTCGACATCGTGGGACTTGGCGGGGGAAGCGACAAACGGGGACGGGGTTCACGACGAACAGTCTTGGTGGAGGCGGCATCTTGAGACAGCGGGGTGGGAATGTGTCGCTGATATGTACGATCCTTGGGTGCCGCTTTGGATGACCCCTTGGACGGCTCTTTCCTCCACGAGCCAAATGGCAAGCCCGCTGGATGCGGCCACAGCCTCATGGCTGAAGAGCTGATGGCACTGGAAGGCGCCGATGACTGCAGAGTGTGTTCCGGACCGCCGATAGACCTCCAATAATTCCGTCAGTACCCCTGGCAGATCTGCGTTTGTCGATGAGGGGTGGATGGGGGAACTGAGCCGACTAGCGCGTGACCAGTACGCCCGTATGAGGGAACAATGACTTTGGATCGTCACTGCATTCCACAACCTCAACGAAAACAGCAGACCTAGGTGTGCAAGATGTTGTGGTTGGGTGGGAAAAATCAACGCCGCAAACCTTGCCAAACGTCTTCGGGCGGGCGTCGTGATGGCTTTATGTCACTTGTCCCAGATCAGAACAAACTGACCCGACTTTCGGGGACTGGTCTGAACCAGCGCCGTGGTGGGACTAGTAGACGTCCTCACGGTCCGAGCAGTTTTCGAGTGACGCGGCGGGAACAACAAGGATATGGCTTCACGCCATGTCTTAGGCCGGGCCGCCACTAGGTAGGATGGACGAACCCCTCACTCACAGCCCTGTCCTGGCCTGCATGGGGAGAGAAGGCGACCATGCGGATGTGCCTGTCATCCACAGCAGTATTGAATGCGCTGTCAAGCTCTGATTATGCGAGTGCGTGTGTGTAATCGACCTGCCTGTGCCTGGCACATGATGCAGCAGTAGTAGGCGTCAGCTTCGCTGCGCCGCAGTAGGTTCCCCGTCTGTGAGCAGAGCTTCGCAGCAAAACCCTCTTCGAATACTTCAGTCCTAACTTTGCAACTTCAACGGCGACAGAACATGTCTGAAAGTCTCAAACACTCTCTGCGTCTCCACAAACGCTGTTGTGACGCGGTCCAAGAAGACGACGTTGAAATGATCGACAGGATGGGGCACCTGTAGTTCCCTCGATGACAAGAGCACTTCTGCACCGTAGGCCTGCCTTCTGGGGCCGAGCAGGGTGCTAGTCTGTGGTGGTGATGCAAAGCGTCCCTGTTGGCTCCCCTCACCCACCCTTCGGAGGGTTGACATGGGGGATCACCGTCCTCGATGCATCTTTCGGCGTAAGCTTGCATGCACCTCTGAGCCTCCTGATTGGCCACCACGGCGAGCGGCTCTCTCCATGGGAGCAGTGTCTCATTGAGAGTTGGCGCCCAGCACCGGGATCTTGAGTTCCATTTGCCATCTCTTGTAGTAATGTTGGAATTGGATCATGCTGCTGATTCATCAGTCATTGGTGCAGGATGTGGTGTAATCATAGCAAAATCCCAACGGCCCTGATCGCATGCAGCCAGCAGAGCTCAAATTCGACCGTCTTCATCTTGTTCAGACCTCATCCTGATTCTAGGCCTTCGGTTCACAGGCCTGCTTACTGACAACTCAGAGGGCCAAGCGACGTCATTAGCCAATGGCGCCAGGCATCCTCACGACGGCATCTGCCAGACGGTATTTCCAGAAGCTGTTTTTTGACAGTGCTCCGATCCGCCCGCCCTCTTTGTCGGAAAAGTAACCGAAGAGTCCCGGACACTCATTGCAGGCTCATTGCAGAGTCTCAGAGGAGCGCCCTAGGTAGAGACATGCTCCCGCTGTTGTGCACCCTCGTCAAATAGTACTAGGATAATCCAGGGCCGGAATCCAGCACAATGGAACCGCGAGTGCGCATTTCGATCCCTCGCTCTATGCCGTCGGCCGACCTGAACACCTTGTCTGTTGGTCAGGGCCAGCCAGCGGACAGTTGCATTGCCGTGCTCGCGACATCAGACGATTCGAGACCAGAAACCCCCGAGTTCGCTTCGCCGGATTTCCTCTTTGGTCGCCACCTCGTCGGCGGCACATCTTGACAAAGCTATGGCCTGCGAGTGCTCGGGAGGCCAAAACGCTGGGCTGGTCGATGTTGCGATGGACACGACCTTCTGGAGCGAAATGCACAATCAACGCCCAGACGGACTGTGTTGTGGGTGGAACGACGGACCGGCACAGAAAATGCAGGCACTCTGGTGCTTTGCTTCTTCTGCCTGCGCGGCGGGACGCACACCGTGCAGAGTGCTGCCATCCCTTGCAGCCGGGCTACAGTCATGCTCGACGAGCTGAGAGGCACAAAGGAGCTCCGGAGACGGATCCCATCAACCTTGGCCGCCGTCGAGTGCCGGACCGGGGGAGAGACACGCTTCCCAGAACATGGGTATTTCAGCTCTCACTCGCTTCGGGAGGTTTGCGCGACCTAGACCGCCGCTACTGAGAGGGGTCTGGACCACCAGCCGCTAGCGCGGCGCTGCTGCTGCAACGAAAACGTCGAAGCTGAAGGAGAATTTCCAGCCAGGTGGAACCCATTGAACGGCAGAAGGAAGCCTTAGACGAGACTTGGACGAGATAAGGTACGAGAGGCAAGCTTGGCCGGGGGCGTGGCGGCCGGCAGAGCGAAGAAGGTTGAGCATTTGGAAGGCGGACTCGAGTCTCGTTGTCCTCGGTGCTGGTGGCCATTCACCTCATCCCCGGCGACACCGAGACCTTCGATCTGATCGAGATGGATTCGAACTTGTAGATTCGCCTGAAGGAGTCAAGTCTCTCGTGGGAGACCAAATGAAAAGGCGATGGGTGACACCTGTGACGGCTGATTCGGGGCAAGCTTGGCGAAGCGGCCGGCGATGCAGTGACAAGAGACGGTCGGTAATCTTGAGGGTTTGACACCACGCCCACGCGAGAAGCGAGTGTCCGTTCGTACGACCACTCGTCTCCAATGGAATGGGCGAAGTGTTCGAGCGGTAGCGCGTGTCAACAGGCGATGGATGATGAGCTAAGGTGGCCATCGACATCCCAGGTCAATGAGTAGTCAGTGGAAGGCCGTGAGAGTTCGTGTAAGTCGTTCGTCCGGCCGAAATGGAGGGTACGAGAGTTCAAGCTCCACTGCGAACCGTTCACCCCGCTTATCTAATCGTCTCGTCTTATCTTTTCTATCGAGATAACGAGATAACGATCGGGCCCGGGACCAAGGTAAGCCCTTCGTCATCTTTTGCCAGGTGCAACAGGAGCGCGACACCTGGCAACAGCTGCTCACCAAAATTGAGGTCGGATTGGTTCGGCGCCGTGTTGAATCAATCGGACGGCATCGCTTTCGCGTCCAGAACAGCAGCTCTGTGCAGAATCTCAAACGCCTCTCGACCAGCACAAGTCAGTCGGCCCCGAACCACATCTCCAGCTCCCGGAATCGACTCCGCCAACCACTATGTCGGAGCAATAATGGCGCCCTTAACCCCATACACCTATATCCGGTGCCCCTGTTCCGAGACGCGGGCAAGCGAAGACGGCTCCTCGACGCCCGGCAGCCCAGAGGACGATGAGCGCACCTTCGACCCCCGCGCCCCGCGCGCCAACTTCAGCCTCTTTCCCCTGGAGCACTTGATGTACTGCGAGGACTGCCACCAGATCAGGTGTCCTCGCTGCGTCAACGAGGAGATTGTCACCTACTACTGTCCCAACTGCTTGTTTGAGGTGCCTAGCAGTAACCTGAAAAGCGAGGGCAACAGGTGAGCGCGTCAGTGCTGCGACACCACTTGGGACGATCTTGCTGATAGTTTCCGCGCAGGTGCACTCGAAGTTGTTTCCAATGTCCCGTCTGCATCGGTCCCCTCGCGGTTACGAGTCTCGAGGAGCGGTCCGAAGCCAGCAGTCTCCTCACCGCTGACACCTCTGCCCCGCAGGGTGGCCCATACGTCCTAAACTGCTCATACTGCAACTGGAGCTCGACGGAGATTGGCATCAAGTTTGACAGGCCCAATGGCATCCACGGGCAGCTGGCGAAACTGCAGAACGGCGGCAAGCCCAAGTTGACGCCCAAGGAGCACAAGGAGAGGAAGAAGGAGAGCGGGGCAGACTACTCGCTGGACGCAAAGGACATGGACACGGAGCTGCAGTTTGCGCAACTCAAGTCGTTTTACCAGAACCAGCTTGCAAACTCCAACCCTTCTGCAGGCGGGCTCTCTTCTCTCGGGGACCTTGGGCTCTCCTCTCCCGGATCTCTGTCGCGTATCATGAGTCTGTACACGGGAAACAACTATGGCCACAAGCAGGCACGTGGCAAGGTGCAGATCATGCGTGAGGCAGTCAGCACAGACGAGGGGCTGAAGGAGACAGACCTGGACGAGTCGGCGGCTATCGAAAAGCTTCGCCAAACCGTCCTCGACGACACAGCTACCATTGCCCAGAACGCCCACCAGCAGGACTCTGTGCGCTTTAGAGACGAGCTGAGGCCCATCCCCTACCTGCTGAGAACCAAGCGGTCGAAGCGATGCCCCATCTGCAGGCACATCATCAGCAAGCCGGAAGCAAAAATCTCCAACACCCGCTTCCGCATTCGCCTCGTCGCGGGCAGCTACATCCCGACCATCACAATCCGGCCGCTCGCCTCGGAGTCACAGAACATCCCCTCCACGGCTAGGCCGCCGATACCACAGGAGCTGTGGCTCGCCCCGCTGAAGCCGGTGCAGTACCTCTTGACCTTCAAGAACCCCATCTTCGAGACGGTCAAGGTATCCCTGGCCACGCCGTCCAGCACGCCGGGCCGGTTCGCGAGCACGGTGACGGTGTTCTGTCCTCAGTTCGAGATTGACGCCAACACGGACATGTGGGACGACGCACTCAAGGACGACACCGAAAAGGAGCGGCGGAGAGGCGAGGAGGGCGCGCTGCAGCAGGCCGAGGTCGGCAAGATTTACGATCGCGGCCGCAACTGGGTCAGCATCGTGCTGGAAGTCGTGCCGGCCTCGCTCAGGCTGGAGTCCAGCGGCAAGGCTGCCGAGGATGCGCTCCTTGGGGAGGAGGATGTGCTGGAGATACCCATGTTTGTGCGCCTCGAGTGGGAAACGGAAGGCCAGGGGGATGTCGGCACGGCGCAGGGCAAGGACAAGGAGGCTAGAGAAAAGAGGGAGCTAGCATACTGGTGCGTCTTGGGAGTTGGACGCATCAGCCAGGAGTAGATGTGTTGAATGAATGATACCCCAACTTTGACTTTGCACTCCATCACGGGCTCATGGTACGACTACCGAGGACCTTTGATTTATAGTGTTATTTCACTTCATAATCACTGGCAATGGGAATAGTACGGAAGGGAGCGGTCAAGTGTGTGGTATATGCATTTTTGGGGGCGGTCATTGAGTGAATCCGCCCAGCTACATCCTTTAGACGCCAGACCCTTTTGACCAACCAGTCATTGCCATGCTCTTCATTGCAGCAGACCTTAAAATGCCAAATGCCCCATCCATCATTGACCGACCCAAGTAAACACTTTTGAAGGGAGTAGTCCCCTAAGAAACCCAGCCATCTTTACGAGGACGAGTAGCTTAGAAGTCAGAGGCACCGCTCTGGGGGAACTCGAAGGTGACGCCGCGGCCGGTGAGCTTGCGGTAGACCTCGGAGTAGGTGTCGAGGCGGTAGTCGACGCCGCCGCGCTCCTTCTCGTCGAGGATGACCTTGAGGACCTTGGAGCCGTCCTCCTTGGTGCGGAGGCGCTTGCCGACGATCTCGACGGGGTAGACGAGGTCGGTGAGGATGGCGTCGTGGACGGCGGTGAGGGTGCGGGAGCGGGGGCGCTTCTGGGTCTGGGTGTTGCGGGAGCGGGCGGAGCGCTTGGGGCGGGGGAGGATGCGGCGGGAGGCCAGGATCAGGACGTGGCGGTCGGAGAACTTCTTCTCGAGCTCACGGGTGAGGCTGAGGGGTATTAGCATCGCGGGTTCGGGAAGAGCAGAGTGGTGAAGTGGAACTTACCGCTGCTGGACGCGGTGGAAGCCCTGCAGGGAAGGAACGGGGACAAAGATGGCGACAGCCTTCTTGCCGTGGCCGACCTCGATCTATTACCAAAGATCACAAGTCAGCATGCGAGCTCCAGGACGAATGCCTTGGACCGCTTCCCGTCCTGTTCCTGAGATTATGAGTCTTTTCAGCGTTCAAATCTTTTGCCGCCACGGCTGCAGCAATTTCAGCGCAGAGTTCAACCAAACCAGAGATCTTCAACCGTCGCAGGAAACATTCTCGCTCCGATTCCTTCCATATTCTCCTCGATATCTCTCAATCGGTGGAACTGGGGGAACGACGGTGTGCGAGTCAAATATGCATGGCTTCTCTCTCGTCGGTCGACTGGCTGGCTGGCTGGGCATTCCGTGGCGGCAGGAACAGGATTGTCGATTTCGAGATTTCTGTGCGAGTCCTTTCTGGCGGATTCTTCAGGTATTTCTCACCTCGCGGGCAGAGACGAACTGCAGAGGGCGGAGGGCGACCTTGAGGTCGGCGGTGTTGCTCTCGAGGTCGTACAGAGCCTGGGCGATGCTCTGCTCGAGCTCGGAGGGGTTGGCCCGCGAGGGGCTGTTGGGGGCGATCTTGTTCAACGCGGCGCTCATTTTGGCGGTTGGTTGGGGCTGGTTGGACGTGGTGGTCGGGTTAGTTGACGGGATGCTCGAGCGGGACAGAGGTCGGAAGGGGAAAAAATCTCGAGATGTCGAAAATGTTCGCGACTCACACCGAACGAGCGCTGCCGGCGGCGATTGGGGTTTGGAAGCCCTGTGGTGCTGGTCAGTGCGTTTTTCCCTCGCCTAATTTTTGGGTTCAGTGCAGCCAATGGGGTGGTCCTTGTGGCCCCGCTCCTTGTCTTCACCACCTTTCTGTTTCGGGATGGTATCCACTATCAGAGCTCCAGGTGTCAGAGAACAACATGAAAACTGTTGATGAAGTGCTCCCATCCTTCTCGAGATTTGTGTTGGCCATGTCGGATAAGCATATTCGAGTTTGGCCCATTTTGCATCCTTGTTTCTTTTAGCCAGTGGCTGGAACACCTGATTAGAGGTTAGTTGTTCAATGTTCTCATTGACCTCGCTTGGCTTATCACCATATCTTTGCCTCGAAGCCCAACTCGCATCAAGTGATGACCAGTTAGTTCATGGGCTCAAGTCTGGGTCATGTCAACATCATCATTCAAATGGTGTATGTCACTGCCATTTTACCAAGTCTTCTATATATACGGCAAAACTCATACCCTGAGCTTTTCATTTGGATATTCTATGTGAATTAGATCCATTGCCCGGAATTTGCCCTCTGTCGTCTACCATCTCAATAATCACACAATACCTCCCTTTTTTAACGAGCGTCATGTTGTTACAAGCCGTTACTCATGTCAAGTGACCCAGGCATCTGGCCCACTCCTCACATCATATCGCTGCGTGCCTCAATATTCCGCTCCTGTCTGTTCAACTCATCGCGGAAGGCATTACCGGTGCTGGGCGGAGGCGGTCTCGGCGGCGGCATCATCTCCACCCCGCCGCGGTTCGCCGACGTGAAAGTGCCGTCCGCAAGCCTCAACCCGTCCGTCCTCTGCCCGCGGCTCTTCCCAATACCGTACCCCTGGCTGCGCGACGCGAACATGCCCTTCCGCCTGCCGTACCACCAAATAAACCAGCCAATTCCACCGAGCGACAGCACGCCAAAGACGATGGGCAGCACAATCCCCAGCACGTTGACCTTGCGGCGCACCGGGTCGTTGATCGAGGTCCGGTTGTTGCTGATGACGCGTACCTTGGGCCCCGCGTTGCGCGCGACGATGCTGCCGTTGGCCGCCGGGATCGCCAGGAACAGCTGCACGTCCATCGCCTCGCCGGCGGGCATGTCGTAGCCCAGCACGGCCCACTCGAAGAAGCCCGCCGACGCCGGGATCTCGAGCGACGAGAAGCCGTGCCCGGGCTCCTTAATGGTGCTCGTTACGCCGTAGTCGCCCTGGACCTGGACGACGGTGTTGGTGGAGGGGAAGAGGGAGGCGTCCCAGGTGACTGGTACACGATTAGCGGCCGTCCCACGAGTTGCAGTCGATGCATGGGGGGACAGGGCTGCTGCTGCCGTAGCTGTTGCTGCTCACCAAAGTACGTCTTGCCGCCCTCCACTTGATTGTCCTTGGCCGGCGCGCAGAACGGCTGCGCGAGGCCTCCTGAGCCGGCGGCGGGGTTGCAGAGGACGAAGGCGCCGCCGCCCTGTGCCTCGGCCGTCGGGAGGGCGGTGTTCCCCGGGAACGCCGAGGTGGTCTTGCCGTCGTTGACGGTGGGTGTGATGGTCTTGGTGGCGCCATCTGCTTCGACGGTGACCCAGGCGCGCGGGGCCTCGCTGCTCTGCCGGGGGAAGATGGCTGCTTGGGTGAGGGCTAGGGAGGCGGCCAGGAGGGCCAGGCCTCCTCGTGATGGTGCACCCCAGGTGACCATGGTTGACCGAAGCAAAGACGAAAAAATAAAAAGATTAGATATGAATAATGAGGCGGTATTTACTGCCAGCTAGTGGCAACCCGGGACGAAACGAAGAAGAGGAAAACGAAAAGAGGTTCACAAAAGGGACTCCCGAGCTTTCTACGTGGGGGGACAAGGAAATGGGTGCTGTTAAGTATCAGGAAATCAGCACTGGGCATGCAAAATTGCGACGAACTGAAGGCTTAACCTGCGTGACTTCCTGCTCACGGGACACCTTAATCTTGCCTTCTTGAAACTCTCACGTGTTGCCTCCTACGTTGAATCACCAGACGACGCAGCTGGTTGCGATTCATAATGTTCCAAGTTGTCCTGACTGCAGATGTCTTCTTTACCCCGCGTTTCTTGAATAGACTAACGGCTATCAATCCATCAGCCTAGTGCTGCTATTTCGATTTTGACAGCTACTAGCAAGCAGCTAGCAATGAAGGATTCTCTCCATCGAGATCAAAAAGGCTCCAAGGCAAAGTAGCTTTCTCTCTGCTAGACCAAAGAGACGAACCGTCCATGGTTCTGCTCTGTCAGCCGAACAAAAGCAAAGCTAGAACGCGCGGGGGCCGCTCACTGACACGCAGGGGTTTCCCCTCTCCGGTTTCACCTAGTTTGGCATGTTTCCTTCGGAAGGAAAGGCATCAGACTAGTGAGCGCAGAGTGGCCTTACTGCCTGAACTGGTGTGCGGATGTGCCTCTGTTGAATGACAAAAGGAATTCGGGGACCGTTGGGGTCCAAGCTAAGGTCGTCTGCAAGTCGATGCGACTTGTCGAGGAGGAGGATGGGGGCACTGTGCCGACGGGGGTCATGGCGGGATTTCGCTGGGACCTCTTCTCCCAAGGTCGAGCTCGCGTCCCCGGGAACCCCGTTGAGTTCAAGGGACGTAGGAGCATCAGCTGCAAGGTTCGGCACTTTGATGAGACACTCTTATGTGAGCGAATCCATGGTACAGATGAGAGGTACTAAGAGTCAAAGGGCGGGGATAAAGACGGGACTGGACGGAAGAGAGGGGGGCAAGACAGACGAGACAGCTAGCCGGGGGTGCTTGGTCCAGTGACGCCGGGGCTCCGAGAATATGTGGGGCCTAAGCCGGCGTTTTACGGCGCAAGAACGGCGCGGTGACCGGTTCGGAGGCGCGACACAGTGCAGGAAGAAAAAGGAACAGGGGGGCAGGGCTGGATGTTGAGAGAAGAGCATGGAGACGAATCAACGGATTTCGAATTGACTCAAACCCCAGATTCAGCAAGGCTCCGGTGCAACGTGCCTCCATTTTTCCTGCCATCCATCCATCCATGAAATTCTGCACATGTCAAATCACCCCTCGGGAATCTGTCGGTGAGATGACGCCTAACCCAGGCTGGAAATCAGTATGTGCCGTCTTGGCCAAGATCGTCGGCAGCGAGATGCAGTCGCAGGGCCGCGTTGCCGTAAGCTGTCAGCCAAGAAATTGGCCGCGCACATTGAAACGGGGGGCCGGCGGCGCTATTGAAACTTTTATGGCTTTTTTTTTTTTTTTTTTTTTTTTTAATGGCTTCGTGGGCTTTCCAGAGTTGCAGACGGGTACCGGCGGGGTTCATCGCTGTCCTGCTGGGCCGTTTGGGCTGTGAGCGCTTTTAAGCCGTTGTTGACTCATGCCTGTATCCGTACCTTGCTGCTTTTCTGAGATCCATTCCAGATCGATCGTTCTTTTTTTGTGAGCGAGATATTATATGTGAAGCTTTGTTCGTCTGTTTCGCCAAGCTCCCGTTTGCCGCACCTAGTCTCCGTTTCTAGGTCCCATCATCTTCCCTCGAACCCCTCCCGTGATAATTTACTTAGTGACACTGACTGCGAATCTGCACTGTCCCAACCTCATCATTTCCCCCCAAGTCAATTCAACACTCCGTACCTGATCGCCCAAGCTCCCCTCTCCCCCGCCGGAGCGCCGGACTATCGACAGAGAAAAAAGGAGCGCCGCACCGTTTACGCACCGTCTTGGCACCGTTCTGCGCAGTGACGTCTCTAGCGCATTCGTCGGACCTTCCCAACAAATCTTCCGAAGACCAAGACGAAGCAGCAACGGCAGCCCGCAGCCAAGAAGCAATTGGAAAGGAAAGGCGTGCTTGCTGCGACATTTCTTCAGTCTTGGCTCCTTTGGCTCCTCCTCCTCCTCTACGGTCAGATCCAGATCCAGCAGCCAATCGCGCCAAACCTCCGGACCTGCAGCCGCCTCGCCTGTAGCTCCTCCTCCCGAATCACCTCCGCTTCCTCCGTCCTCCCGTCATCCTTCTTCCCTTTCCTCTCCCTTCTTATTTCCTCCCTCCTCCCCCCTTGCTTCTGCCTCTTCCCTTTCCTGTAATGTTTAAATCCAGTCCCGTCCCGCGCTGTCTTCTATCCTCTGCGCGACTCGGCCGTCCTCTTCCCGCAAGACTCTTCCCCAACATCGCCGCCCTCAGACCTCACCACCTCCAGCAGCAGCACGCCAGCTTCTCCAAGGTCACCAAGCCCATCCCTGAGCAGCCCGACTTCGACAAGATGGCCGAAAACGACATTGAAAAGTACCTCAAGCAGACGCACGACCGCGTCTTTGAGCACAACAAGGCCTGGGCCGAGCAGAAGAAGAAGGAAGACCCCAACTTCTTCGTCACCCTCTCCGCCGGCCAGACCCCCGAGTACCTCTGGATCGGATGCAGCGACTCGCGCATCCCCGCCGAGCAGATCACCGGCCTCGGTCCGGGTGAGGCCTTCGTCCACCGCAACATCGCCAACCTCGTCAACAACATCGACCTCAACGTCATGAGCGTCATCAACTACGCCGTCCGCCACCTGCAGGTCAAGCACATCGTCGTCTGCGGCCACTACGGCTGCGGCGGCGTCAAGGCCGCCATGACCCCCAAGGATCTGGGCCTCCTCAACCCCTGGCTTAGGAACATCCGCGACGTCTACCGCTTCCACGAGGCCGAGCTGGACGCCATCAAGGACGAGGAGGCCCGCTACGACCGCCTGGTCGAGCTCAACGTCATCGAGCAGTGCCGCAACGTCATCAAGACTGCTGCCATCCAGCAGTCCTACGCAAAGAACAAGTTCCCCATCGTCCACGGCTGGGTCTTTGGCTTCAACGACGGTCTGCTGAAGGACCTCAAGATTGACCACGAGTCCATGCTCCACGACATCCAGAAGATCTACCACCTCCCCGACGCGTAAGTCGTGATCGCGACTTGCGTGCGTGGGTTACTGGTGCGGGGTTCTTGGGAGTTGGGGAAGCGCGAGGTGAGCCGGTGAGTCACTACCTCACGGCACAGGGGCTCACCGACCCCCATCGCGACATGGGGGAAATTTTTTCTTGTTGAGCGGCCACCCGGTGCAGATCCGGAATGGGGTTGGGAGGAGATTTTTTGGACCGAGACATTTGGCGGCAGCCCCCCACACGGTCCATCGGGGCTTAGCCTACAACGTCCAACGTCAAAAGGGCGCACCCCGCTACCGTGCATCTCCGTGGGCGGGAGAGTAGATCGTTATCAAGCTGTCACCGGCGGTTGGCATCGGAGTTGAGGGAATTGAGTTTTCGTGGTGCAGGAGCACAGCTTTTTGGGGGCGCGGGTGGGTTTGGTGTACAGGGGAGGGCAAATATTGTTGGCACGTTGTTCTGGATGAGCAAACTGATGCAGAGAATCATGAAAAGCAAGTATCTACTACAAAAATGAAATGTCCATCTCCATGATGGCTTTGAAACTCTATGAAATACCGAGTAATTGGCCGACCTGGGTCTCGGCCAAATATGATGGCAAGATCATCACGAATTTAAATTTGAACCCAAGATTAAGTGTCTATTTGTATTTCGACAATGCATAATTCTACTATTTGCATCATATAATGCTAAGTTTCATGTATTGGCTTAAAGCTCGGGTTGTTGGTGACCATGTTGATGTTTTTACATACGATTTTAACGTGGTTGTAAATAACCGTGTTCAATATTACCGATCATTGCAATTCTCAAATAAGACATCAATGAACGTTAAAATGGCAATGTCTCAGTTGCCTCATCCCATCAATCTTCAGCGCAAGAGATACTTTCGATGAGGGCGATGGGTGAGTCACTCTCAAGTCTCCATTGGCAACTTCCTCATCGAGCCACACCAATCATCTGATGTGATAGCGCACCAAGCGGATATTCCCTAACGCCGATAACCACCACCCGCTACGTGACGCATATCAACCTCAGCACGCAATCCCCTCTACAGCCAGCTTCACGAAAACATCGGACTTTCACACTCCCTCTCACTGCGTCTCAGAATATCAGAGATGGCCGCCGCGATACACACCTCCGTCCCGGACGGCCTCATCCCCCTCCTCGAATCCCACCTCCCAAACTCGCTCCCCATCGTCCGGCGCCTGCAGTTCGCACGCTTCCCCGGCGGCCAACGGCCCACCGCGCGCATCATCCTTGCCGCAGACGCCCCGGTATCCGATGCCCCGCGCAACTTTGCAGCCGCCTACCTCGACTTCGGGAGCGGTATCGAGACCTCGCTCTTCATGTACTCCACCCTCGAAGACGCCCCGCCATCTTCTATTCCCGCGGCGGACCGCGAGGTGTGCGAAGCGCAGATCTGCGCGGTGGTCGATGCCGTGAAGGCCGTGGCGCGCGAGCAACCGCAGCACAGGGGGTACCCGGGGCGGTGTCTGGTGGGCACGCTGGCGACGGCGGTGAAGGAGGCGATGGTGCGCCGCGGGGTGGGGATCGAGGCGCGGCAGGAGTATGAGTATGAGAAGTGGCTGTTCCGGGTGGAGGATGTGCGGGAGGTGGAGGTTGAGTTGCCGCCGGGGGCGCGGTGGGAGAGGGCGGGTGAGAGGGATTGTGAGGTTGTTATTTCGCGAACGAGTATTCCGCGGCAGGTGTAAGCTTTATGTGGGAGATGGGGAGGGGACGAGCGTGCTGACCTTTTTAATAGGAAGACGTTGTTGACGTGTCCGAGTTTGGTGCTGAAGTTGGAGGATGGCACGCCTATAGCGTGGTCGTTCTTGGGTAGGTTGAAAGATTGGTATTCATGCTGGGGGTGACTGATACTGAGACTTTGGTCTTAGGGACTGATGCTTCTCTGTCGAGCCTTCACTGCGAAGTGGGTTACTGCTTAATCACCCAGAAGAACACATTATTGACATTTTGTAGGAGCCTTATCGTAAGAGAGGTTATGCAAAGGCTCTTGCCGCCAAGTTGTTCAAGAGGAGCACGTTCGAGTATGGCCCGGACGGATGGTGTTCTGCAGATGTTGCGCCGGACAACTTGGGCAGTCGGGGGATGTGCAAGAGCTTAGGAGGACGGCACGGATGGAATGTCTCATGGTAAGTTTCTCTTCATTTTGAAATTTGCGGTCTTCTAATGCTGTGCACAGGAACCTGCTGGTGCTTGATGATGAGAAGTAAGCACGTTATCGTCTACATACACCCCTCAGCTCCCCAGAGATTACAAATTTTTCCAAATAAAATTCTACCCGCATAAATACCTTCAAAAGACGCCGTATGATGTTTTTAGAAGTTGCGTAGTTTTCTACCACGTTGGTTGAAAAGGGTCAAAACGTCGCTGGAACGTTATGTTTGGCAATAACAAGTGAAACAAAATGACTAGAAATATTATTATTACGGCCTGCATTGACGTAAAGCACTCAATTGGCATGGGTAAAGAAATCGGTGTGATTTCTGATCATTCCGACATATCACAAAGTTTAAATACACACCGGAAACCGCGATATCATAGTTGATGATGTCGTCTTCATCGTCTGTGTTGCAGTCGATTCAGGAACCAGTGTCCCGCCTCCACGACGCGCCCCACACCGGGGCGAGGGGAGAGGGACCGCTCACTCAAAAATCTTCACCTCACCAACAGGATCCCCATACAGCATTCCCACCCCTCCGCCAGAACTCACAGGACATATTTTTCTCATCTTTTGAAATACGAACAAGAAGGAAAAAAAATGTCAGTCTACAACCGCGACACCGTCGTAAACTGCCTCACGCGGCACTACGAGCTGCTCGTGCGGATGGGCTACATGGACGCCTCGGTGGTGCAGCTGCCGCCCTCGGGGACCGGCTGGAGCGACGCCGAGCTGCGCGTCGACGCGCTGCGGGCGATGGGCCGCTCGGAGACGGCGATCGACCTGCTGCGGCACATGCCGTACCTGCGCGAGAACGAGACGGCGGACCCCGTCGAGGTGTACACGGAGACGTTCCCGCTGCGGTACCTGCGGGACGGGCGCTGGTTCGGCTCGGCGAGCGGGGAGGACTTTGCGACGACGGCGATGCTGGATCTGGGGTTCGCGCCGTTTGACGGGCCCGTGCCGGCGGGCATGGTCTCGTTGACGCATGCGGACGAGGGGATTTGGTGGCTGGTTGATACGGATGAGGGTTGGTTTCATTCCATTTCACTTTTTTCTTTTGTTTTCATTCTCACACGTTTTCTTTCATTCTGAGGGTCTACGTCTCGTGTGCAAAAAGAGTGATGAGTTACTAACAAATTTACACAGGATGCATCTATCCCTACGGCACCGAGTTCGAGGGCGATGAGGATGCGCCCGAGGGAGAGCCGTGGAAGGCCGTCGAGGCTGTCCCGATTGAGACTTACTTTGACAACCTCTACGCGCAGGTGGGCAACTTGGACGTCGTCCCGGCGCCACGGTCGGGCAAGTGGGATGCGCGGGTTGTGGAGGAGCACACCGAGGAGGGACAGGTGAGTTTTGCAATTGAGCACCGAAAACACCGTCTAACGCACTGCTGCAGCTGGTCAAGGGCTTGTACCAGGAATTCGGATGGCCCGATGCGTTCCGCATGGAGGAGTTCGTGCAGGCCGTCGAGCAGAACCGCGCATCGTTCCTGGAGGCGGGACTTGGAGACGACGATGAGGACGAGGAGATGGCTGGTTGAGGCGAGCATGAGACAGGCCCTGCTCTCATCATCACCAGAAGCGAACACTTTGGGAATCAATCACTTAGTGCACGGTCTTCGGGGATGGGATGAACCCGATCTGCGCCGTCGGGCTGTTCAGAAATGTTCAGGTTACTCCGCAAGACATGGCGGACGGGGAGCCATCAATGACGATATCACGAATGAACATGAAAGACAAAAGCAAAAAGAAGATAGAGGATAGATATCGGATCGCGGAAGACGACCTCGGATGACGGATGTTGGCCGTCGCTATGTGTTTATCACACCTTATTCGACCCTGTTCTCCTCATCAATCATCCATCGCACTGCCTCCCCCAAAACTCCACTCGCCAATGCCAAAATCCACGACGTTCCTGAGAAAAAAGAGCCGACCGGCTGGCAAAAGGGGAGGTTGGGGTACATGCTAACCTTGCCGATCCCCAAAAAGGCCTCTCTTTGCGGGGCTCTCTTTCTCTCTCTCGGTGAGCAGTTGAAGCATTGTGTTTGGAGATTTAGTCATTTGCGCTGCTTCTTATCAACACCCGCTCACCTCACTGGCTACACAGCGTCAAGCCATCCATAATCCCCATCTTGATTCTTGGCACCCCCGGGCTCCAAAAGTGAGCGCCGACAATATCGGAGAGAGACCCCTCTTCGCTTAAGCAATGACATCGATCTCCACGGATCTAGCGTGCTCGCAGCGAGCTCTCCGCTGCCCGGGTGTGCCTTGATGCTTGGGTCAGGGATCCGGGCTTCTCCAACTCTTCTCAATTCTCCAACGTCAGTGGTCAATGGGTTACACCGTCAACGTTGCCTCCATTAAGACCATCCCAGCGACAGACGGGGTCGTCGGGAAATTGTCGCCATCAAGAGGGGAAACACGAAGCGGCGCAACGCGGAAGAGGGAACGAGAGAAAAGAATGCTCTTAAAGATCGGCGGCATCCGGTGCTGCGCATCGGTGCTGCTATGTTCCTCCCTCTTCACCTCCTTCATCCACGGTGAAGAAGTACAACCGAGACATCACGGAGACGAGGGGTCGATGCAGTCAGTCATCATGAAGTTCTCCTCGTCGCTCCTCGCGGCGTCGCAGGTCGTCCTGTCCCCGGCCGCCGCCGCCGCCTACAACCCGGTCACCCTCAAGGACTACGGCACCTTCGCCGGCACCGTCGTCAACTCGACCTTCAGCGGCCGCGCGCTCCCCGCGCCCGTCGACGCCTGGCTCGGCATGGACTACGCGACGCAGCCCGCCGGGCCCGAGGGCCGCTTCAAGCCCGTCTCCTGGCCGGCCGCCTTCAACGGCACCAAGCAGGCCACCGCCTTCGGCAAGACGTGCGTCCAAGACCCGACCTCCACCGACGTGAGCACCCAGGACGAGGCCTGCCTCAACTTCAACGTCTTCCGCACCCGCGGTGTCCCGTTGGACCAGAAGACCCCCGTCCTCGTCTGGATCCACGGCGGCGCGTTCGTGGCCGGCAGCTACAGGTCCTTCGACGGCGCCGCCTTCGCCGCCTCCTCTAAGGAGCCCATCACCGTCGTCAACTTCCACTACCGCCTCAACTCCCTCGGCTTCCTGCCGTCGGCGCTCTTCGAGGAGGAGGGCCTGCTGAACCTCGGCGTGCTCGACCAGCGCCTCTTCCTGCAGTTCGTGCAGAAGCACATCTCTGCCTTCGGCGGCGACCCCGAGGCCGTCACCATCGGCGGCCGCTCCGCCGGAGGGCACTCCGTCGGCATCCACTACTTCCACAATTACGACGCCGACGCCGGCAAGCCGCTCTTCGCCCGCGCCATCCACCAGTCCGGCTCCGTCACCGCCCGCGCGTTCCCCAACGCCACCTACCCCCTCTACGTCAAGCAGTTCGAGACCTACATGGCCTACCTCGGCTGCCCGACGGACGGCGCCGACAATGCCGCTGCCCTGTCCTGCCTGCGCGCCGCCGACATCGACGCCATCCGCAACATCAGCACCCAGCTCTACAACGACTACGACCCGGCGCTCACCTGGCCCTTCCAGCCGACGCAGGGCGGACCCCTCCTCGAGAAGTTCGGCTCGCAGTCAGGCTACGACGGCACCTTCTTCCACGTCCCGACCATCACCTCCAACGTCAACGACGAGGCAAAGTACTACATGGCCGGCGACAAGGAGACGAACGAGGAGTTCGTCGACTACATGCACAACACGTCCCCCGCGCTCAACGAGACCGACCTCGCGCTGCTGCAGGAGCTCTACCCGGACCCTGCCACGCACCCGGACTCACCCTTCGCCAACTCGCCCAACAGCACGCAGTACAACCGCCTCTCGGCCGCGTGGAGCGACTACGCATACATCTGCCCCGGCCAGGAGACGGCGTACCGCGCGTCGCTCGCCGACGTGCCGACCTGGAAGCTGCGCTTCAACACGAACAACTCGTGGCCCGCGTGGCGCGGCATCCCGCACACGGCGGATACGAAGTACACCTGGGACGAGCCCGTCGTGCAGTACCCCGAGATCAGCCACGTCTACCACGGCTACCTGTCCAGCTTCGTGCTGTCGGGCGACCCGAACACGCACAGGTACCCTGGTAGTCCGGAGTGGCCCAGCTACAAGCCCACCGGGTACGGTCTGGAGTCGGAGCCGGCGCTGCAGCTTGTTGTTGAGCCGAACAATGGCACGAGGGTCGAGGAGGATGTCATCCGCAGGGAGGCGTGTCTTTACTGGAGAGAGCCGGAGAGGGCTCCTCGGTTGAACAAGTAGATTAATTCACTGTAGATATTATCGGGTACGAAAGAAGCCCTGCTATAAAATCGAATAATGACCATTTACTACACATCCCGGCGAAATCTTGGATGATGCGACATCTTCACGCTCGGATCTCCCAATCGACATCATCACCCAGCCACTTCTCCTTCCACTCATCCGCCAGCTTCTCATACTTATGCTTCTCATCCTCCCGGCCTAGCTTCTCGTATAGCATCGCTAGCCACATATACCGCCACTTCGCCGTAATCATCAAGTCCTCCTCGCGGAGCACCTCCAAACTCTCCTCGGTAAGCTGAATCGCCTCCTCCGTCTTGTTATCGTACGAAGCATACTGCGACTTCGTCTCCAGCTCGTGCAGCCTCTTCCTGTTCGCATCCGACGCCGCCACCTCTTCCTCCGGCGCGGTGCAAAGCTTACACCCGCACTCGAAACCCCAGTCCTTCTCCAGGTTCCGCCGGCGGCGCTCTCTTGCTAACTCGACCGGCAAGTAGCTGATGGTGATCTCCTCGCCCTGCGCGATGCCCTGCTCGCCCGCGACGACGGTGCCGGACAGCCCGTCGGTGGGCAGGCGCATGTACGCGTTGGGGCGGCAGTCGTGGTTGATGCGCGCGATGCGCGGGAGGACGGCCATGTTGGGCATGCGCAGCTTGATGGTTAGGCTGTTCGCGTTGAGGGTGTCGAAGACGAGGTTGCCCCTGGCGGTCGGCAGGCGGTGCAGGTCGGCGATGACGGCGGGCGAGGGCAGCTGCGCCATGCTGGCGTTGAGCAGCGTGTAGCCGTCGGGCTGCGTCATCCAGCGCTGGATGTTCTTGTCCATGATGAGGGTGGCCTTGTCGGTGAGGATGACCTCGTGCGCGGCGATGGGGCGCGTGGCGACGAGGCCCTTGCCCTTGCCCTCGATGTCGACGACCTCGTACGGCTGGGGGCTATTGGATCTGGAGAAGTGTGCTTGGGTGTTCTTGGGGAGGATGGTGCGGTTGTTGGCGACGCACTCGAGGATGCTGGCGTCCATGACGCGCTGCTTGGCGATGATGCTGATGCCGTTGGGGCCGTACTGCGTGTCGGTGTAGACGCAGTACTTGGAGGCCGGGTCGGCGACGTAGCCTTTGCAGACCGGCTTGTGCGACCAGACAACCTGCTGCGGTGTGTGGTTGATGGCGAGCCCGGGAGCCTCGATCGGGCAGATGGACGGGAAGAGGTCTGGTGTTGCGACGCCATCGGGGCCGACGGGGTGCCAGCCCACGAGATCCTCGACCAAGATGAAGGCCTTGAGGATGTGGGCCTTGAAGTCGAGAGCCTTGGGCCACATTTGGCCTGCCATCGTGGGTGGATTGAAGGTACGAGTCTGATATCACTGAATATTTGGAACTTGACGATAATGAGGGACGACGACGAAGGACGACGACGAGGAAGGACGGCGAAAGGACAGCGCGTGTGTCCCATGACCGTGGTTTTATTGAATTGTCAACCCTTTTGGCCTGTTTGTTCTCTAAAGGTATACATAAGGCAAAAAAAGATTTAAACTCGAGATAATCAATATTGCGAACCTTTTCAACCCTCGGATCAAGCCCCTCAAATACTCAATCCTAAATGAAGAAAGCTCCCTCTTGGACAACATCACATCTATCCACAAAACCAAATCCTTCTTTCGTAAAGCAAAAACGTAAAATGTACGGACAGTCGAATGAAACTAAAAATCGTTCACATCAAAGTACTATCATCGTCAGCCTATAATTCGCAATCCATCGACATGTCAAAATTGTGAAGACTGCATAAATGCGTTATCGATGTTATGCACACATTGTGACTGACTCGGCCGTCAACTTGGCCATTGACCATGTTCACAGTGAAGTTTGAGGCTGGAAAGACAATCGCAATTGGGAAAGCCGTTTATATGAATTATTGAATAGGTAAAAGGAAAACGCCACCTTCAATACCGAGTCTCTGGTCCTGTACAGCCAATGCAGCCTTCATTCAGCTCATTAACGGTCAGCCCCTCGATAAGACAGTGAGGGGCACCCTGAGATCGTCACTGAAGGAGGGGTGATGTCACCACACCTGAACCCAGTGAGACATGCAGGTACACTCATCTTGTCGATTTTCTTCCCATTGACTCAATCGCATTCATGTCGCGATGTTTTCTCCTGAGACTCACTCACTTGAGGCTCACCCAGATGAGGCCTCCCACTTCCCTTCACTCATCACATTTCAGTAGCAGCTACCTCAGATGGGCTTATTTGCGGGTCTCCGAATCATCCCCGAGCTCGGGAGGGGCTCTCAGAACGGAACTGGTGCCCCGCGGCCGTTTTTAGTGTTTGACTCATTCTTTCAGGAGAGAAAACTCATTGGAGGCGGCTGAGATTTTGCATTGCGATCACAGGAACTTCCCTCCCACCTCTCAACCTAATCCAACCACAAACACCTCTTCAACCCCCTCCCGACCATCATTCAACATGGCCTCCGCCAAGCACGACCACATCTTCACGCTGTCCTGCCCGGACAAGTCCGGCATCGTGCACGCCGTGACCGGGGTGTTCGCGGCGCAGAAGCTCAACATCCTGGACCTCCAGCAGTTCTCCGACCCCGTCTCGGAGAAGTTCTTCATGCGCGTGCACTTTGGCCCGACCGAGACCGAGTCGACGGAGCACCTCACGGCCCCGTTCGACGCCCTCGCCGCCGAGCTGCAGCTGGACTGGTACCGCATCCGCCCCGTCGCCCGCAAGCTGCGCACCCTCATCATGGTCTCCAAGATCGGCCACTGCCTCAACGACCTGCTCTTCCGCGCAAAGTCCGGCCAGCTGCCCATCGACGTGCCCCTCATCGTCTCCAACCACCCGGACTACCAGACCCTCGCCGGCAACTACGGCATCGACTTCCACCACCTGCCCGTCACCAAGGACACCAAGGCCGCGCAGGAGGAGGCCATCCTCAAGCTCGTCAAGGACAACGACATTGAGCTGATTGTCCTCGCGCGCTACATGCAGGTCCTCTCGCCCAAGCTGTGCGAGGCCATGTCCGGCAAGATCATCAACATCCACCACTCCTTCCTGCCGTCCTTCAAGGGCGCGAAGCCGTACCACCAGGCCTACGACCGCGGCGTCAAGATCATCGGCGCCACGGCCCACTTCGTCACCGCCGACCTGGACGAGGGCCCCATCATCGAGCAGCGCATCGCCAGGGTCGACCACGGCATGAGCCCGAAGGACCTGGTCGAGGAGGGCTCCAACATTGAGAGCCAGGTTTTGGCGGCTGCTGTGAAGTGGACTGCCGAGGGCCGCGTGTTCCTCAACAAGACCAAGACTGTCGTTTTCAACTAAGCTGGATATCCGGGGCGCATAGGGTTATGATGAAAAATAAAAGTTTGGCATTGTCTTTTTGGCGCTCATTCTATGTCTTCCGTTGGCCTCTGAGGTGACTGATCCGTTTTCTCATGACTTGCTGGCTGCTGTCTGGGGTTCGGCGAGACATCTTCGGCGGGCATCTCGTATACCATGCTCACTCCCTCCAGCTCATCCCTGCGTAACGGTGAGTGCAGCTCCGCCAGCACCTGCGGTCCCCGTTTCGCTGTGTCAGGGTGTAGCTCAGCTATCGGGATACCGTCTCCGTCCAATTCTGGCTTGCCTCCGATCGCATGGTAATCATCTCCAGAATTACCAGCGGCGTTCTGTCCCTCTTCTTGTCGCCGACGGCGCCTGAGATGCCACCATCCTCCGCCGATTGCCCCGGCGATCCCGGCGACGGCCCCGGCAACGATCCCGGCAACGACCCCGGGGTATGTGCCCCGATCGGTTGGCGCATCTCCGGGGCTAGTGCTGCCGCTGACTCCCTCATCGTCAGAAGACTCAATTTCCTTCCAGAACCGTCGCCATGTATCTGCGAAAGAATCGGCCGGGTTCGAGCTGATGGTGTCGGCATCGTCGTCCAGGAGCACTCTTTGACCTGAGTCGGGTCCCGGTGCTTGTCCCATGTAGAACTTTTTCCTATCGTAGTTGTACCCAGTAAAGGCGCCCTGTAGGAAAGCCCGTCCGAAAGGAAAGGGCCAAGGCGCTACCAAGGGCCAGGGATCGTCTTCATCGCCGTATGGATCTTTCCAAGGTTTGCAAGCCCAGTACTTCGTGTCGTCGCGCGAACCATTCCTTTTCGGCGAGACGTCGAGGACCAGCGATCTGAAAGGTATCTTGACAGTGACGTTTTCAGCCAATTTGTCGGAAAAGGTGAAGCTCATGTACGCTGGGGAGCCGTAGATTCGACCGATTTGCGCGAGCTCACCAGTGTTGTTCCATACGTACAGGCCCAGAGCGTCATCGTAATAAACGGGAAGGGACTCGGCTGCAGCGTCACACACACGGCGTGGCAGGTAGATGTATGGGAAGGATGCATCTGGGAGGACCGTCAATGACCCCAGCGGACCGCCAAGTTCCTTCACGCGCTTCTTGTCACTGCCCGTGATATTATTTCCATCCCAGACGCTTCCCAGTTTCCGACCAGAAGGAAAAGGAGAGGCTCCATACTCAACCCCCAGGGCGACGTCAAGAAGAAAGACGTTAGGCATTCTACCTACCGGGTCCAAGCTGAAGGTGCCCACAGGACCCAATACTCGATTCCTTTCGTATCCCCCAAGAGTCAATGAGCTTGGTTGCTCAGCCGAGGCGTCGCCCAGATGCATGAACCATGAGTTGGCCGTGATCGTCTTGTTCTCAACGAACTGCTCGAGAATCGACGGAGGGAATCCGACCTCCTTCCGATATTCATCAGCGTCGTACGAGACGCCTTTTCCAAGGCCGAGAATTCCGGTTGGGTCCTCTAGCCCATCGCTGCTCCTGAAGGACGTGACGTTGATAAACTGGTGACTGGATCCCGCAGACTCATGAATAGTGGTATTGGCCTCCACAAATCTTGGTCCGCTGCAGTCTTCTTCGAGCCAAAGTCCTATAGTGTCGAACCAAGTCATTGATGTACTTTCGTTCTTCATGTATTCCGTGGGCCATCCGTTGAAAAGACATCCACTCCAATTAAACAACCCTTTGTATTCGACTGCGTTTCTGTCGGATTTCTCTCCCTTGTACCATCCTCCGTGGTCCGCAGATAGTTGCTCAGACGGTGAGGTCCTGGTAGGCCACACCGTCAAAACGAATGTTCCCTCTGAGTTATAGGCATCGATAGTCATCAAATTCCATGGTCCATCTGGGTTTTGGGTCCGATGGCCAGCCTGGAAGACTATGCGTGTCGTGGCCGATACGCAAACCGCAGCAGATGCGAGAAGCCGCCGCGATATCCGCATACTTGGTCGTCTGTTTCCTTTCTTCGGAGCGGTCGTAATGAAAGGAATCTCGGCCTGGGTAGAGGTTTCCAGCAGTGAAGGACTTTTGTCGAGAAGGTCATAGAAGTCGTGCAGACGCTTTTGGAAAAGAATGCGCGGAATTCTCGCGATTGGAGATGGCCGAAGAAGAAAAACATGATTGAAGATGTTGAGAGCAGCGCCGCATCCTTCGGACATCGTCAAATGAACAGGTAACCGGGCAAGGTTGCTAGTCTGGGATCACGATGTTTGCTAGCTCCAACGGCTCCAACGGTTGGACAAGAACCCCGGAAGCCAGTCCCGACATTCTGGGCAGCTTCGCTTGAAGACCCTGTCCGGGACACCTCATTTGGGCCTCAGACATCTGGATAGGATGAGGCGATTGCCTGAAGTTTCCATCATGCTCCTCAACTACGTGCCCCTTTTCCAGTAGATGCCCCGGCAACCAAAGCCCGAATACAACGCTGACGGAAGGTGTCTCTGCAGACTTCTCACCGACATATTTGACAAGCAATCGAAATCCAGTAGCCAGGACAATGCGAAATGTTCATGTCGTGAGTATATCCGCCTAGTCGTCGCGTGGATGTGAGGCTGATTTAAGCTCGTCTAGATTGGCCCCCGACATTGTTACACCGGCACGGCATCCACACCAGATTCCATGGGGGCTGAATATCTACAAACTGGCATAGGATGCCGGGAAGAGATAGAATATACTTCGTGAAGTTCGGCCTGTTGCTAGAAGGAGTCAGTGGCCCCAACGTGATCAGCAGCGGCCGGGCAACCCCTCGTCGAGTTGGCATGATTTACCGCTCCAACAAGCCTGCATGGTCCTTTTGGACTCATACCAGAATCGCGGAAAAAATCAAGTCCAAGCCAATCCGTCTCCTGACAATACAAGGGGCCGCCAACCCTCAAAGTGCCAAGATGGCACAGCAAAACCCGTGTTAGAAATCGAGGGCCCAAGATACGCAATATTTCTGCCTCTCCCGTTCGATGGGGCTGAACGTTGTTTTTTCTCCGGGATAGAGACTGATAAAAGATTGAAGGATCAACGAATAGTGCAAGGATACCCGTGTCTTTTGCTGGGTCTCTGAGTGCCTAGGTTGCCAACAATGTTGGTTGCACCAACACCCAATGTTTGCCAGGTGTCTGCCAAGTCTGGAAACTGCTCCTTTATTTCCGACGTTGCGCTGATCCTCCGAGGTAAGATTTTGGGACGATAACCCGGAATTCTGCGGTCATCTCCTTTACTGTCGCATCACCAATGTGTCGCAAGCAAGCAAGTGCATCGAACGGACCTCAGTGATAACATCGAAGACGGTCGGTGTTCACGGCCAGCTTCGGTCGGAGAAAGTCCTCGCTTACAAGTCGTAGACTTTGGATCGGCAGTTCAAAGATATGTTCTGTCTGTCATTAACCATCTAAAGGTGAAGGTGTCGCGTTCCGCCTGAGATCCCAGGCACATGCCTCATCACGTAGGGCTTGCACCGTTCCCGGACATCTGCAGTTACAATTACAATAGCAAAAGACCATCACCAGAACCTAGTTCCACGAACTCATAATCAGGCCCTTTGCCTCCTAACTTCTCTTCTTCAGCTTCCACGGCCTCTTTGAGCGTATATCGCGTCCTCACGAGCAGAGGGGCAATAAGCCCGCCGCCTGTCTTGACTTCGTCATGCGTCGCTACCCAATATTTTGCGCCGGTTTCTCCAACGGCCTTGATGCCATTCAATGCTCCCAGATTCAGCTGTTTCGTCATCCAAATGCGCACGTCGTGGAGACCGTGAAGTAGGGCCAGCGTGGAGAAACCTGACTCCCGAACGGAAGTCAAGTCTGAAGCTTGGATGCCGTGGGGTGAGTAGAGGATTGTTTCGGGCTTTCCAAGGTCGAAGGCAATCATGACGGCCGAGTGGTAGTAGAGTGCATTGCCTGCGGTAACGACGCGGCCGATACCCAACCAAGATGGCAAACCGGCGACGCTGAGGGTTTTCCTCCAGTCCTCGGTTAACGAAGAAAAAGCTGGAGTTGTTGTAACGGAGTCGAAATGATTCCATGATCGGATCAGATCGGCTCCCTTGTCGGTCGCAAACACGGGCGTCGATTTGGATAGCTCCTCTAGTGTCGCTTGATGGCAATGGTCTGTAAACTCATGAGAGATGGCGACTGCATCGATGTAAGGTTTCTTAGCGTCATCGTCTCCATCAGATTCGTTTTCGAGGTTGGCAAGCAATGAGTTCAGCTCGGCCATGGTCTTGATACTGGGCTCGACGAGATGCCATTGTGTCGAGAACCAAGACGCCACATCGGACTGAGGACCCTGCAGCCAAGGGTCGAGAAGTATGTTGAAGCGCTTTCGTCCGTCGGGGGCTGACTCGAAGTCAGGATACGGGAGTTGAATGAGCCATGTGGTATCGGCGTTAAGGTGAATGAGGATGGGCCGATCGGTCTTGAGCGCCTCAGCCCAGGTAGCTCGATCGCTCACCTTGAGTGTTTGAGGTGTTGACGATGAGCGGTTGTCAATAGCCATAATTGTTGCTTTCTTATTATTTTGCTCCCACTCAATCGATGACTTTCACGACCACCAATATCTCATGCTGCGTAAATGTTGATAGACTGAAAATAGCGAATGAAGTCGATCTCGGACAGAGGGGTCCGAAAGTCTGTGACGTCGTCCAAACTCGCGTATTCGCGGCACGGCCGCCCGTCGCATCCTGGCCCTTGCCACCCGCCGTCTTCAACTCTTAGCGGCGGGGTTAGCGTAAAGTGGTCATGACCATTGTCCTCAGAACTCCAAAGCAGCATCGATGAAAGAGAAAATTAATTGTGCGCCGACGTGAGCTACTAACAGGTGCTAGGATGCTAATTAATTAATATGAGCTTCTTCGCTTACTGGACGGACAGTGACGCTGATAGACGAGATCCTTCAAATCCCCAAAACACTTTACACCAAAAGAAAATCAGTACAAGCAAGCGTCCTGACGTCTAGTTGGAGACCGTTGCATTCTTGTTAACTGCCATTGCGATTGCGGCAAAGTCTTTGTCGAGTTTAAATTTGCGAATAACCTCACTTGAGAGTTTCAAATGGCTGATTGATGCATTGTCCGATGTGGCGCACATATGGCAAAACCTAGCCAACGAGTTTGTCTGCCGTTCTTTGCACTCGGCAGTGCATGGCAGCAATGCGCCTTGTGCCTGTAGCGTTCGACGCGGCGCACCTCAAGGTTATTTGGTTGCCAATCGGGAAGATCAGAAATGATGCATCATTTCATCGGGCGACTATGGCTTGGTGGCTAAGCACCACCCAATTGCAGCGTCCAATCATTTTAAGATATGTTGCCTTGATTCGTGCTGCCTAAGCGGCGTTAGATGCCGAGAACCTGTGCGATGAGTGAGACAAAAAGAGTTGGCAGACGTAGCCATGTAATGCACCCGTCCACGATACACTTCGGATTTGAGACCGACATGATCACCCAATTCTTTCCCTAACGAAGTAAAGTTGAACATAACCTCTTCCATAGAAAAAGACTTTCGTTCGCACTTTCAAGCAATACCAGAGTCGAAACTTTGTGTATATACTGTATGATTTTGTCATCGAAGCTCTGCTACAAGTCCTACACAAAGGCACGATGAAACTACACTGTTTGTCCATTCTCATCGCTGTTCAGGCGACTGAGCTGCAGAACGGTTTTGGACTGGAAGGGGACTTGACATGGGACCGTTCGGGAACGACCGGTCCTTTAACAATAATCAGTCAGATGAGATCTACCGAGAAGCCATTACCAACCCGAAAGCTATGCGATCCGTCAAGTTCGTCCCATTCTCAGGGCTCATAAGCCCCAAGGTCTACGGAAAAGACCCGTACTGGACTTGGAGTAAGTAGCACTGAGAGTTGAACAAGAAGATAATACTGAAAAAACCAACAGGAGTTAACGTGACGGAGTTCGCCTTTCCCTCGGGAATCAACGTTACTGATGCGGTAACTGGGGCCGAGCAACCCGTCGAAAACCCTTCCTACGTCAGCACAACCTGGGACTTTGCGTGGTCCAGTAGTGGGAATATCTCGCAGGCCTTGGGCAACTCAACAGGCCCACTTTGCGTGTCCATATTGAACATCGTGGCATACCCAGCAAACGTCACCAACCTTTACACGGATGAAAATACCAACAACACTGATTGCACGCCAATATTGGGAGAAGCGTGCGTGCGGGCCATGCTCAGAGAAGGCAGCAACTTCAGCAGAGGAATAAGGTGCAACTCGCCAAGGACGTTGTGGGGCACGCTTCCCGAGTGCAACAATACCCTCGGATATACCATGAGAGAACGCCTAGATGATAAGCTGTTCAACCGCACCTATGGCGGCGGAATCGCAACAGCAAACCTCAAACCGGATCCGTTCAACTCGCCAAATGCCAATTCGTCAGCTGAACGCAACAGAACCTTTGGCGTAACCAGTGGGAAGGCATTCATGGGCCTTCATAGCGGAGTAGTTCCTGGGGCTAATGCCACGGATATATACTTGGCCGCTGCGAATTCTCTTCAAACTTTCATGATCAATCATGGATTCGGAGACAGAAGTCTTGGAGAAACGCAGCTTCATTGTATGAGGGTAAATACTACCCAGCTGGCCGTCGATGAAAAGGAGAACGAGGAGGATGAAGACAGCGGAACCATGCGATCAGATTATCACATAACTTGGGTTTTAACGACTGTGGCTCTGAGTGTGCTGATGGCAAGAGTGATCTGATTCTCAAAAGCTGTGGGAGCTTGGCTTCGAGTATTCGGGTAGAATTTGTCTGAGGCCTTTGACATAACATGTTGATACTGAATATTTGTGCGAGCCTCGGCTGTCTTCGAAATTTCTACCAATGCACGTGGCGAAACAGTCATCTCATTAGCATACTGCATGAAAGTAGTGATTCTCTATGCCTATTGCAGCGGAACCTATCGCAAATCAGGTAATTCCAGCATAAAACTTCGCTGCGTTTGCAATAAGTCTAGAGGAGCTGCGACGTCGAACACATCAGCGATTGTGGCGACCTGAGAAATCTGCATTCGAATTCAGCTTTCTGGGGTTAGACCACTCTCAGCTGCTATTGGAAGATTCTAGGCGCTTCCCCATGTCTGCTGGTCACATGGCTGAGACATGCTTCGGGCTGGACCGTCCCACGAGACTGACGAAACGCCTAACGTACGCAGGCCATTCCGAAAGCAGAATGTCAGCTCAAACCTCTCATATTCTGTAAGGTTGTATCAGCAACAGGTTCACGACTGGAATGGCCCAAAAAACACCTCAGAGAGAACATCAGACCACCTCTTGATATTTCAGCTCAGCCATCGGTCTTCAACTCATTGTGGTGTTTCAGATGCTTGCATGTAGCCACAGCCTGTGCAAGCCGTGAGCATTCAAGCTTGACCTGTTAGACCCTGTTTATCACAAGTTACTGTTCCTTGGAGATGCTACCTTGCATGATGAGCTCCATTAGACTATGCACATACAGACGTTTACCTTATATATAGCCCCTCAGTCTATCCGCTTTCATTTCTCATCAATTCATTCACACATCCCCAAACTCTCTCCAACCTTTGGTTACAATTATCTCAATATGGCTATTGGAGCTCGAACAACTACCTCCGAACTTGATCCTAATCATGTTCGGCAAGATACTTATTCCACGATTTCGGGGCCTCTTCTGAGTTACATCCTGGACAGAGACACGTTCCTGAATGGAGAAAAGGCTTCAAACGGGTTCCTGCTTGCAAAGTCAGTGGCGTTTAAAGCTGCCGGGGACGATAAATCCGACGACATTGACGACGAAAGCGAAGAGGTGAGGGAAAAGCTGGAGAAACTGATCAATGAAGGTGCCCCTAAGATTGAAGGACGATCCGTGAGTTGCAGCCTGCATTTCATACGCGTAACTTGCAGGAATCATTGACTTGCTAATCTGACTATGCAGGTTACCATCATCGGCGCTGGCGTGTCCGGTCTTTCTGCCGGCTATGAACTCAAGAGAGCTGGCTTCAATGTCACTATTCTGGAAGCTTCCTCCCGGGTTGGCGGGCGTGTGGTTACATTCAGAGATCCCACCTTTGCTCCTGGTCTTCATGCTGAGGGTGGTGCTATGCGCATTCCCGGTAATCATTACTTGCTGCATCAGTACATCAAGAGGTTCGATATCGGAGAACTTTTGGACTTCCAGATGGAAAATAAGTTCATCTCCTTGACTGGGTACCGAGGGGGTCAAACGATGACCTACACCGAGTTCGACAAGAAGCTTGAGGATCAGGACGAGGAGCTACTCCGTCTATTTCCCGGCCTGAAGAAGAACGAGCGTGGAAAGACCTGCGACACACTTTTCCATGAGGCTATTGAGCCTGTGGTCCAAACCTTCAAAGCCGCTTTCAAAGCTGAACCTGGAGAAAGGCCGCAAAAGATCAAGGAGGGATACAAGGCAATCACGCTCAAGTACGACAACTACACTCTTCGAACATACCTGAAAGAGGTCGCAGGGTGGAGTGACGACGCCATTAAACTTTATGACCTCGGAAATGCTCACGTCGTTTTCGAGAATGGGTTCATTGAGTCTTTGAAGGACGCATTCCTATCAAGCAATCACGCCGGAGTCGCAGCGCAGATGAAGCAGCTTCAGGGCGGCATGGATCTTGTTCCCAACGCTTTCATCTCTCCCGATAGAAAGGAAGCTTCTCTCATCGACAACATCATCTTCGGCGCAAGGGTTGTACACCTCAAAGACTTGGAGGTCGAGGTCGGGAGAGTCAGTCGCCAAGTTGAAGTCACCTATGAAACCTCGGCAGCAGAACGACGAACAGTGCAGAGCGACTACATCATTTTGGCAATTCCCTACACTGCGCAAAGATCAATCACCAAGTCGAAGCCCTTCCAGCCCAAGCAGGAAGATGCGATCCGCGAAGTTCGCTACGTCGAGGTCACGAAGGTTCTTCTTCAGTACAAGAAACGGTGGTGGAATGATGTCTTTCTGAGTAAGGATCAGGGCACAGACGGTGGCATGGTAACTGACCTGCCAATTCGCTACACCATGTTCCCGTTCGAAAAGGGCAACGAGCAGTTTAAACACAGCAAACGTGGGGCTGTAATGGCAGCATACACCTTCCAGCAAGACGCGACAATCTTGGGCGCCATGTCTCCTGCTCGACGAATTAGAATGGCTGCTGAGAATCTCGCCTCTGTCTTTCCCGAAGCCGATTCGCTGCAGTACTTAGAGGCCGGCGCTTCGCAGGTGTTCCCTACTGACGAGCTCGCTGGCGGCAGTGCGTTTTGCTACTTCGGGCCCTTGCAGAAAACTATGTACCTTGACGCAATGTGTGAACCAGACTGGGATAATCGTGTGTTCTTCGCTGGAGAGCAGGCGAGCTTCTCCCACGGATGGATTCAAGGGGCGCTGGAAGCTGGGCTTAGATGCGTCCAGCAAGTCTGTGATACTGCCATTAAGAGCAGCTTTAAATGATTTTAATCACTAGAAAACGTGCAATGCTTGGGGTGATTGACTTCTTGGCTCCCTTTTGCAATTACGAAGAATAGTGTAATAATCGATCATCCCTGCAAAGGGGTTTTCATCTCTTGAAACTGCTGACCTGGTGGAAACCCTCGCATAGTATTTGCACTTTCTTTCCAAACCTTCTTCAATTCTCCAGAGGACCGTGCTTCTTCTATACCGATGTTGTTGACGCAGAAGTCAATCCAGAATGAGTGATCCGGGCTTCTCTGACCGGCATACTCTCCAACGGCACCCAAGGCCTCAAGGACGTCCTCTCTCAGGTCATTTACGTACTTGTTCACCTGCAAGACGATGTCTCCGCTGGTCATGCCAGAATTCGAGGTTGCGCGGATAACTAATGGTTCTGGTGGTCGATACGGCATTTGATCGCAGCATTCGCAAGGGACCTCGGTATCATCTTCGGGGCGATCTACCGTATGAAGGTCTTCCCATGCATCGCAACTGCCATAATGGTCGAGAATATCGATCGAAGCCTTCAACGAGGATATGGGAGGATCGGTGTACAACTCGATGGCAATAGGGTGTAGCGAGGAAGTACCCTCTCTAGCCTGGGTTTGGTACGGGTCCTGTTCAGAGTCCGCATTCGTTGGGTCGCGGAGCACTTTGATCTCATAGAGCGAAGCAAAGACAGGCCATCGGAACCGGTTGGGCCCCAAGTTTAGAGAAATTGGTTGAGGGTTTCGGCGATCGATGAACGTCTCCAGCGGGGGTAAGGACGGTGCAACCGACGATGTGGGCTCGGTAGCAAAGTCTGACATTGTTACAATGTAGAAACGGGTTCATGGGAAGACGATGATGTTGAAGGAAAGATGAAAATTTCGCTGCGAGGCCTCCGTCCCTTTGATTGAGGCAGTGATTGCTTGGCAACACCTACCCCTGTCCGGTCCTTGTGAAGGCCTATGCCACCAACAGTCTCATGGGTGTGTCTCTGCCTGGCTAAGCTCCCCAAAAAAAGTGAAGTCTTGCCAACGATACGACTGCACTGCATGCGGAGTAGAGCCTATGAACAGAACTGGTGTTATCGTTGAGGTGCTCCACAGTTGACTTCTAATGTCCTGCTAGCAAGCATCCGCGTGAAGAACAATCCTAAGCATAAAGCAGCCTCTCCTCCTGCCACGCTGGCTGCAAGTCCTTGGCATCGAAATGAGTGTCCAAGGAGCAAGCCCGCGTCTCTGTGACATTCCAATTGACCCCAACGCTTGTTCCGTTCGAAGATTGCGCCCAGACCAAGACCCCCAATCACATTATCTCCGTTGAAGTTTAGGATGCCGGGGTGGACCGTGAATCTGGTGGCCGAGTTGACGTACGGTGAGAAGCGGCCATATTGGTATCCATTGACGAACAACAGGGCTCGTGTCGTGCTGTTGCCCCCAGGAGTGCTCAACTCGAATCGAACCGAAAGATCAACACCGGCAGGTGTGCTCAAAGGTACAGTCGTACGGTAAAAACGGATTGTGGCGTTGTCGAAACCTTCCGATGGTGACGCCGTCGGCCAATTCGAGTCATCGAAGCCTGGAAGATGACAGCCAAGCCGTTCAGCAGTCCACCCGCCCTCGTTGTAAGCTCCGCGGACGGGATCAAGCATCTTGCCTTCTGAACGACCGGCAGTTCCAGTTAGCTTCCAAGAGTCGAAGCCCTCAGAGCCAATCAGCGTTGCGTTGAGGATCCCTCGGATTGACAAGGCCCCTCCGGCTCCTTGGTCATGGCCGGAGTTGTCTTGTATTACAGTAAGCACATTGGTTGTGTTTTACGACGACGTGTCTACTGGGAAGCCTAGAAGTAGTTTTCCGGAGGCCACCTTGGTTCCTGGGCTGCCTGGGAATGCCTCCAAGAAACGGCCGTTCAAGTACACCGAGAATCCGAAGGCTTGACCGCCGTAAAGGGTGAGTGATACTCCATCTGCACGACCAGTAAATCTGCCACGGTAGATGAATGATCCAGTATGGAATCCATAGTCGTTAGCGTAGAGGTACGGAATGTTAGCATCGTTCTTTGAGTTCTTCGTGGTTTGGTGATTAGCATTGACCTAGGCTACCCCGTCATCGGAATAGTCGACAAGGACTTCGGGCAGAGAATCTTGAACTTTCCAAGGGCCCAGGCTCGGTAGCTCTATCTTCGGTGGTCCCTGAATTCTCCCAATGAGACTGCCTTGTCGTGTTGGTTTCGTGTCGGCTGGTTTGCCATTCCAAGTGACTTTCTTGACGTTGGAAGGGGCGAACACCTCAAGCTGAGCGTCGTAAATCGTGTCTCCGGTGATCGCGATCACATCTGAGCTGATTTGTGCTCCGCGGACGAGAGAAGGACCGTGTACCAGGACTTTTGGATTTAGTCAAGTTTGGGTACGAATGTTCCAAGGGAAGAACCTTACCAGTCTGATTGACCGGGGCCAAAGGTTCGTTTGTCAAAGTCGGTGCGAACATCGCATAGGCACCAGATCGATCAACCATGATAACCCTTGTGTCTCCAACGAAGGCGACACTAAGTCCGGGGCCCTGTGTGAACTTCAGTATCGTGCCGTTCTCGGTAACGTTGAACTGAACGTCTCTGCAACCGTCACAAGTCTGCAGCCTCCCCTGGTGAGAACCAGTAAAGCAAACCTCTCCTGACTCATCAGGGTGAACCCAAAGCACCAGCGTCGGCTTTTTGTCCATCACGGCGTACGTGAATACTTCAGCTGTGGAGTAAAGTAGCTTGTCCCGACCAACTGGAAAATCTGTTACCAGGATCTTGGCAACATGGCCTTTGAGCGACGTTGCCGGCGCGATCTGTGGGACAGTGAGAGGGCCGGCCGAAGTGTTGACGTGAAGCTGGAAGGTGACAGCCTCATCGCCTTTCGAGTCCGTGTGTCGGACAACGTAGAATCTTGCATCTGTGTCTGGATTGTGAAGCTCAGTCGCAGAGACGGATGGGTTCGTTGTGTAATTGCTGCCGCTACCGATGCGGTCTGTCTTCGCCAGGTCCTGGGCAACCCTTGTGAAAAGCGCCAGGCTTTTGATCTCGTAGAAGCTATCCCTGAGAGACCGATCCTCAGCGATGGGTGCAGAATAGTCATAGCTGGTGTCGAGGAACGGGACGCCAAGCCAGCCCCAACTTGTGCCTCCGTAGGTCATGTACAGAATGAAGGCCGTCATACGCTGATCAATGTTGTGGCGGTAGTAGAGGTTGCGAAAATCGGCACCGACTGTGTCTGCGCAGCCATTTGGATATCCAGCAATGGGGACCACTTTCCCGCCCTGGAAATTTGGAATTCTAGGCTGAACATTGGATTGCTTGGTGAAGACCTTTGGAAGTCTGGATAATAGTCTAGAAGAACCCAGTCTCCGGAGCTGCCGGAGCTGCATTGATCTGGGTTACAGCTCCAGCAAAGGGGCTGTCGGCGATGTTAGTACTTCTTTTCTTCAAATATTTGCGCTGACATGTGACTCACGTAGGAATCGTACCCATGCACGTCGACGTTTCCGCCCGCACCAACTGTGTCGTAGTCCGAAGCCCATGAAATGTATCCAGATATGTCATTGTGAGTCAGAGGTATCTCGATGCCGTTGGTGACTACGAATGCTTTGAGGTCTTCCATATAGTCGACAGAATTGTAATTCGGAATCTTCTCGTTCTGATTTGTCCACTGCTGGGGGTACTCATTCTCGATCTGAAAGTTGATGACAGTTCCGTTCTTGTGGATCTGGTACGGGGCGACCAACTCGGCTACAGATGACATGTAGCCATTCCACGCATCGGTGTAGCTCGTACCATTCGATCGAAGCTTGCCGTAAGCACCGGTCGTAATCCACAGTGGGAAACTTCCTGCGTTGAGCTCGCCGTTGATGTATGGACCAGGCCGAGGCGTGACGAAAATTCCATGCTTCTTGGAGTATTCCAAAAGAAGCTCGAGATCGTGAGCACCATTGGAGAAGTCCAACTCTCCGTCAAAGGGCTCACGATAGCCCCAGTGTGAATAGAACGACATGGAATTCATACCCATGGCCTTCATCTTCTCGATGACGTCTTCCCATAGTTGTGGAACGGGGATTCGAAAAGGGTGCATCTCACCGCCGAAGAGAAACTTTCTCTGTCCATTGATGATGAAGCTGTAGTGGTCCCATTGTACGGCATCGGTGTAGGGAGTTTGCTTGACCGGCCAAGTATCATTGTCGGCTGCCTGGGCACCTCCGAAAAAGGAGAGCAAGCCCAGCGCGAATATTGACAAATGCATTGTAATCAGGCACGAAAGCATGATTTGGGAGGAAAAGCGGGGACCATGAAGGCTCGACGGGCCGTGATCAGAAGACGAGCCCTATATGGGGACTAATCTCTTGCTTCATAACGACCAGCCTTTTTGTAGTGGGCATCCTAAATTTGACGTTACTCGGCTTATCATTACCGCGTCCCTACATATTTTCCGCGAAATAACCAGTCTCGTATGCGAACAAGATCTAGTTTCTGATTGTACTCAGTGATCGTTGCCTTAGCATTGCTTAGGTCTCGTGCGGAGAGATCCTTCATTGCAACCTTCCTTGCATGGACCACCGGAGCCATCCGGGATGAAATTGCCGGGTGTCGTTGACAAATCTGCCACGGAGCCGAGAGTATTTTCTCCGTTCGTCATGAAGCAGTAGCTCAATTGGGGAGGAACAATACGGTGTGGTGCACCATTGGGGTAGCCGCTGTCCAAGATTGGAAATGCGTTTCTTGGCTGGCTTCATACACCCAAGACCACACGGTATAACAGGGTACGAGAGAAGTCTTCATGTATCTCTGTTGCATGGCGATCTATTATCAACAAATGCTTCCTTAGTTTACATCTAGAGAGAAAGACCCATCAGGGGAGATGGATCGAATTGCGCCGTGTTAACCTGGTATTTCTAAGATCTCCATTCAGCCAAACCTTACGGAGAAGAAACGTTCAGCATGGTTGGTATATGCTCTCCAACATATCTTTCTGTGACTTAACGCATAGCAGTCGTTCATCGAACCATTCTTCGCATCCTGGAATGCTTCAGGTGTGGCGGCAGACTTCCTTAACAACTTCCAATCCCCGCCCACTCTGTTTCGCCCTTGCGTCCGTTGGTGGTGGCCCCATGGCGCCGTTGAAAACGATGAGATCCGGACCGAAGTCATTCAGATGGCCGACGCTGGCTTTGGCGGAGTCGAGGTCGAAGACGTCCACCACAGCACCAGTGAAGGTACTGAATGGCACACTGACACCAACGGCTGGGCTTCCGAGCCCTGGTTAGACGCTGTCAAGGTTGCTCTTACCGAAGCCAACTCGCGGGGCATGGGTCATGACTTTGCATTTGGACCCGCCTGGCCGATGGCAGTTCCGACTATTGTCCCTGATGACGTGGCCGCAGCTAAGGAGATTGTTCTCGGCAAAGCCATCATCAATGCCACGACTACCTACAATGGTTATGTTCCGGGTCCCTTCTCTAGGCGAAAGGATGGTGTCAATGAGCAGGAGCTAGTTGCTGTTCAGGCCTGGCGCATCAGTCAAGATTCTGACCCATACAGCAATCCGGTGTATCTGGACTACGGATCCATGGTAGACTTGACCGATGCAGTGACGGATGGCAAAGTCGCCCTCTCCCCTCCAGAAAACTCCTCATGGTTGCTCTTTTCCGCTGTAATCCGTGGCACAGGGCAGCAGCCGGAGGACTATCCCCACACGACACCAACCTGCTACGTCGTCGATCACTTCAGCGAAGCTGGCGCTCAGGCCGTGATTGACTTTTGGGAAGATCAAATCTTGACACCGGAGATGCTTGAACTCATAGCCCAGACTCCAACATCGCTGTTTGAGGATTCCCAAGAGATGGTCTCTGCTACGTACTGGACGCCCAACTTTGCCGACGAGTTTCTGTCTCGCCGCAGATACAGCATCGTGGACATTCTCCCCGTCGTAACGCAGTACAAAAACAACGCCTATCTCTTCCTGTTCAAGGATTCGAAGGCGCAACGAGGATCTCTTCACGACTATCACGAGACCATCACCGATCTCTACGCCGACTATCAGAGTGCACCCCTCTGGAAGTGGCTGAACTCTCGCGGTATGAAATACAGGGCGCAACCCTACGGCATCGATAAGTTGGACAGCATGAGAATCGCCACAACTCTGGAAATTCCAGAAGGCGAGTCTCTTGGATTCCAAGTCATTGATGACTATCGTGTCTTGGCTGGAGCAAACAGCTTCGCTGGTGTCAACATTATGTCGAACGAGCTGGGCGCTTACAACAAGGCCGCGTACGCAACTACATGGAGCAAGATTCTGGGAACCGTCAATCCTCACAACGCTGCTGGCCTGACTCACAACGTTCTCCACGGTTTCTCATACATCTACGGTCCGGAAACGACGTGGCCTGGCTGGGGGGCTTTTACTCCGTACAAAGGACGCATCGGTTACTCCGAGTCTTGGGGTCCTCGCACACCAACTTGGATGCACGCTTCCGACTTCACAGCCTATATGGGAAGAGCTTCCCACTTCACCTCGCAAGGTACTACGAAGTATGATTGCGCTTTCTTTCGACAGAATGGAGCTTCCGACGATCACTACGTCGGCCCATACTTCACCAGCGAGGGCGCTCAACTTGGATGGACGACAACGTACGTCGACGAATATTTGCTGCATCTACCGTCGGCTGTTGTAAAAGACGGGCGCCTTGCACCTGACGCAGGGAATTACAGCTTGCTTGTTGTGGCTGAAGATCCCGATGCAGGCCAGGCCCAACTCACGCCCACATCAGCCAGCAAGCTGAGAGACCTTGCCGATGAGGGACTACCGATGCTTTTCCTTGGGAACTGGACATCACCCGGCCAACTGGTTCTGTCTGACACCAACTCTACGAGCGTAGGTACATACATCAAGCATCTCTTGTCCTTGAGCAATGTCGTTAACGTCGCCAATTCAAGCGACATCCCGGCCGGACTTGAGAAGCTTGGGTTATCCCCAGCTGTCACGTACTTGGCATCCCCACTGATTCACATCCGACGCGAGCATGGCGATTTTGATTTGTACTTCACTGCTAACTCGTCATCAACTGGCGTGAGCCAAGACGTCTCGCTGCCTATCCGCCATGAATACGTGACACCGCTTGAACTTGACCCTTGGTCTGGCGAGATCAACGTAGCTGGCCAGTATACCATTGCTGATGGCCGGCTCAACATTAGGATATCACTCGACCCACAACAGTCAAAGATGCTCATCGTCGCTCCATCGTCGGCGGATGTCGTACATGTAGTGAATTCCACTGCCGACTCCATCTATGTTCCGCAACAGCACAAGCGGGCAGCTCTTTGTTCGGAATGGTGAAGTTGGAGATTACACGATCGTACTGAGCAATGGTTCGCAACTTACAACATCCTTCAAAGCGGCCCTGCCTGCATTAGACCTCACGGATTGGGCCTTGGAGGTTGATGACTGGCAACCAGCAAATGAGAACCCTTCAGACGACGTGGAGGATATCATAGCCACCAAGTTGGTTCATCACAGTTTCAACCTTACATCACTGAGTCCCTGGTCAGATATAGATGGACTGCAGGATGTCTTTGGGACCGCGACCTACTCGACAGAGTTCGTTCTTGGAAATGCGGATGCACCATACGGTTCTGACACAGGTGCATACATGAAGCTCGACATGTTCCAGGGGTCTTTCAGGGCTAAAGTCAATGGAGAAACACTAGGTTCTCTCGATCAAATGGCTCATCGCTTCGACGTCAGCAAGTGGCTGCGAAATGGCACAAACACCCTCGAGATAGAAGCAGCAACATCGCTGATCAACCGGACGAGGGCATTTCAACCGCAATACTATGAGCAGTACGCGAGGCAAAAGTGTGGTTTGAAGTCTGTCACAATCCAGCCGTTCTCACAGGTAGCTCTTTAAGAATCTAATTGATTTAAATCTGATTGGATGTGCTGCATATAACGCCCCGTGTAAATGCGCCCTGGAAGAAATAATCGTACATGATTGACGGCGAGCTCAGTGATCTTTTCCCAACCACGAGCACACAACCGTCCCCAAGAAAGATGACAGAAACAGAAATTAAGAAACACGCGCGCCCCGACACCCGGAAATGCTGGGCTAATGAGGACCAGTCCGTTTGGGGGGCTATCCGACCACAAAAACACAGCCGAGATCCGAATGGCGCGCGGGGATCTCTTATGCGGACCTGCTACGAGCCGTCACCCAGCACCATCCAGGCATAGTCGGAGACGCCGTGGTTGGCAGCAGCACGTCCTCTCCTACTCCTCGGACGCGCCATCGCCCAATGCTGCTGCTCAGACGAGGAAGTAAAAGAAGAAAGAGAAAAGCGATCGGAATCAGAATCAGTTGTCAGGTCAGGGGTATCCTCGGTGTCGGAATCGGGAGGGCTCAGGAGCCCGGAGTCAAATTGCGAAGTCGTGAAATCGGAGGTGTCATCAGCCTCAGACGGGGGCTCGTCCAGATCAGGCGAACAAAGATAACGGGCGAAAGATTCGTCGCGGCCTAGCTCGGCGAGCGACAGATCCAACGCTAGCTGTAAGTCATCTTCGTATGAGCGCCGTTGAGCCTGACTCCCGCGCGCCCGTTTGGCGGGACGGACGGTGTACTCGGGTTCAGGGTGCGCGATTGAGTCCAACTCGAAGCCCTCGCCCCGGAGATGCTCATCGTCGTAAAGGAGACCAAGGCGATAAAGTTCGTCGAGGCCTTCGTCCTCTTGCTGGATTCGACTCCTGGTCGTGCCGGAGAGCTGGAACGCGCCCTGCCGCTCCAGGGACGGGGTACGGCGCCGTTGTGGGCCCTCGCCCGGAATTCTAACCCCGTCGAGGGCCGCGAGCTCGCGGCCCTCGTCCGTCTGGTCAGAGCGCCATTGCTGGATGCAGCGGTCGGTCTGCTGGCGCCGGCGGGTCCGGTGCCTCTGGGCTCGTCGCTGGTGGTTGGCGTGGAGGACGAGATCGAGGAGGCGGAATCGTTGGTCGGCGTATTCTCTGTTTAATGACAGAGAGCCGTCGGCGCGGAGGAATGCGCCTTTGTAGTTCGCGCGGGTACGCGGGTGGGTGACCTGCAAGGGGCCTTGGGAGAGAAGATTTAATGCATCGGCGCTGTTATGAAGTGAGAGACCCATGGTGGCGGTGTTTCGGGAGGTGTGCTTATATATGTGGTGGGTGATTCGATCGGTGTAAGTGAGATGGGCGGGATTTGTCCAGAGAAGCTAATCGAAGTGGGAGGAGAGGGGGTCTTCGCCGAAGGGCGTGGGATGAGGGCGCAAGGGCGCGTGGCTTCTTGCCGTTTTCTTGATGTGTGCGTGTCTTAGCTGATGATAGAACGTCGGCGAAGGAGGCAGATATATATGGCGAACAGGCTGCCTGGTGTTGGGCTGACGAGTGTTGGTGATGTTGCGCCTACGAGTTGGATGGATTGGGCATGGTGTAGGCTGTTGTCGTAGGCGTCTCTCGAATCCCTGCACATTGGCGGCCGAACGCTCGTCTCAGGGCCCTTCTGTCGGCTTGTTAGCGGCCATTTGGGGTCGCTCAGGTAGGGTTGCGGCGGCCGGTGATTGGGAGCCGGCTGGATGGCGGAGAGTGAGTCATGCTTGGCGATGATGAGGCGGAGTGCGCGGTTGGTTACCTGACAGGCATGCTTACAGGACTGGTGACTTGGAGGCAGGGTTCACAGAAGCCAGATTCTGGGTCCGAGAGGCATCCCACCTGGAGTGCTGTTTTCTATCGAGAGTTGGTGGTCTGAAATGAAAGACTGAGGAAGAAACAAGCTCACATGCACAACGTGGCGAGCGGATAGCTTCGGCGGCAATACCGGAGTGAAGTTCCGGGGAGTCATGGGTGGATGAAATCCGCTACACGGAGCATTAAGGCCGAAATACAGCACATGGCGCCGCGGACAAGTTCAAGATAACACAGCTACATGCCGCTCTTTTGGTGAGACAGAGAAATATGATTCATCCTAAAGAACGATGATGTTATCTCCGGATGTTCGATCCGCGTTCGCATCTTTGTCTGTCTTGAAGCGGTTATCACTGGGTCGATAGATCCGAGGAATCGGGTTGAGTCACTGAACAGGGTGTACAGCGATCAATTGGGTTCGATGCATGCTTCGATACCCGATGTCTGACGCAGCACTGCCCTGTGACTCGAACATCCTTGTCACAACAGCACCAGATAGCCATTGTCCGTCGAGATTTTCCAATTCGTCTGCTTGATTGGACAATTGCAATTTGAATGCAATTCTGGAAAACTGGTTTGTCCAATTCTTCGATGACCAAAACTGCTGTTGTTCACGCGGGCCTCTCCCTGCTAGACCCTGAGGGTAAGGCATTTGCACTACGCGGCCAGAATACAAGCGGCCGTCACATTATTCACGAGGCAGTGTCAGTTTTCACGGACACAATGGCACAGCAACCAACAGTCTTGACATCAAAAGCACCGGAATGTGCTCTCTCATGTATTCGCTACATAGGTAGATGAGTCCGTGACCTCCACCACAACCCTACTGCGAGACCCGAGGCGAGCGACTTGCTACCGAAGGAGCTATTGTCGTGTCGGTCGCCATCGTCGTTGTCGTGTCGCCGAACGACTTGTTCGGTTTGTCGTGGTACATTTGAGATACTGACACCGTGCGGCTGCTTGACAACGATGAGCCCATTGCGGATGCCACGGCAGTCGACAGGTGAATAACCTTGGAGGGAAGCGTCTTGAGCAGCTGGCGCACGTTAGGTAGGCAGGCGACGACGACGCCGACGCCAAGTTCCACGTAGGCCCAGAGTACGACTGCTACGGAGTCGGCTGGAATATGTTAGCAAAACAGTCATCTAGTGTGAATAGATGTGTCCATACCAGTCGTGTTCAGTGACGTTGCGAAGGCAGTCAACGTCTTGATGCGCAGGATGCTGACGATGGTGAGGCTGGTCAGATGTCAGTTGTGATGTACCCATCAATGACGTTGCGTTTTCAAAACTTACAAGATACCGACCAGAAACATAACCATCACTCCGAGTTTCTTCTTTCTATCCATTTGAAGCTTGTAGAGCTGGGTGATGGGCAGAATAAGCATCACAATGTCCAGCGTGATGTTCAGGGCGACGTGGCTAAGTCCGACACGATTCAAGTCCAAGCACTTCCCCTCGTCTTCACCATCCCAGCCATTCCAGAAAAAGTTGATAGGCTGGCATTCGCAAAAGCAGAGGATGATGAAGGACAAGCCGACGAGCAGGTTGAGACCCTGTATTAGCCAGAGGACCTTGCGGAAGCGGTTGTCCGGGAAGATCTTGAGGAAGAAGAACAAAATCGAGGCTTTGATAGAGGCGAGACCGATGTAGTAAAAGAACTCGAAGACGTAGAGGAGCTGCCTCAGAGTTAGCTCACATCACTTTGAATGCATGGAGGCTTGATTTCTCTGACCTTCAAAAAGTACGTAATGTCATAGTCGTGAATCGTCCAGATGTCTCTGCCAAGCCCAGCGCGAACGACTAAATTGAGGTTAGTCGAGTTTCGTGAGAATATGTCCACCGTTGTTGGGTTACTCACAGAAGAACAGTTCGATGTAGTAGGCGATGACCATTCCCTGATAAGTGTCAGTGCTTGTAATGATAGAAGCCGGGCCGATAGTCTTACAAAAGCAACCAAGATGACGGTGTCGTCGGCTCCCCACGCCGAAAGTTTCATGGCCTTGGAAATGAGTCGCATGGCCATGAAGGCAACAGTGACGACGGTCACAGCGTCACTGATCCAGTAAATCGTAGGCCTCTCATCCGTAAGGGGGAAATGGCATTGCGACCAAGTGGCGTTCGTGGAGACTGCGTTTCTTGTTAGATGGGCCGATCTAGCACGCTGTTTGTAACGTTGATGCACCCACTCAGGATCTCTTTGATGCTACATGTTTGCTGGATGCATGGTCCCACGGCTGCATTGAACTTTGGATCGACGCAGAGACATGCTGCGTCGGTGGCAGGACACGTTGATTGCGTGAGCGCCTTGATCATGCAGCTGACCTAGTAGAATCATGTCAGTGATGACTATTGCCTTGGAGACTGCTTGCATACTGCACAACTTGGGACACCGTCCAGGTCAATAGCCGCTGAGGCCATGCCCATGAATCCCAGGAACGCCAGAGTAAGGGTAAGGAACCGCATCTTGGCTGTTGTCGGTGATCGATATCGCAATGTGCGTTTGTGGACCCGGATCTCGAATTCGTGCCTTCCTGTGGTGTTCTCAGGGTCTCATCCCACCGGGCGGCAGTCGAGATAATCAGGCACAGAACAAGGACATGCTCAGGAATGGCGCGCATAATAATGGACGACGGGATAAGAAAGAGGGGTGCGCAAATGACGATGCAGACGCCACATTCTTCTCAGTGATTGAACTACCGATCAGTGATAGAATCGCAGGGACCACAAGCCAGCGAGAGCTCCTTGCGCCGGCCTTTCTGTGGCTTGAAATTCCCTTGTCTCCAGATATCTAGCTCCAGTTCAGTTACTATGTAGTCGATCTGGAGATTTTGCTCTAGGTACCTCTCGCCATATAGATCGGGAAAGGTGCTAGAGGCCGGTGCGGGTCCCGGAAGCCGCGAGAGACCGGTGCTGGCAGACCAAGCTGTGGAGTTGAAGGGACGCAAGGTATCGTTGGGAGGATTCCCAGAATTCAGGGGAACTACTCAAGGCTGGAACTAGCAGTTATCGACGGCTACAGACTCCCGTGCTAGCTTGCGGGCGGCTGCTGGCTACTAGGGGTTGTGGCTTAACAGCGCTAGGCTGTATTCTGGAGTGCTCTGAAGATCTTCATAGCCACAGTTAAGTGAGGCCACAACGCGAGTACCCAAGTCTTTCGCATCTTGGTCTCTTTTAGTAAACTCTTCGTGTTTCTTGTGACGCGGATGACCGTTGCCGGTTGCTCGAGTGGACCGCCACAGTCTGCAGACACGCGAATGCCCAAGACATGGAGGTACCGCATTTGGTCCCAAAGGCCCGGACCATGTGAACGGTCTTTACGAAAGCAGACTTCAAAGGCATGTATGAAGATGATCGATTGCTCTTCTAGAAACCGACGTTCGATGTTTGCGAATTCGTATCTGAAAAGTCTTCGATGCATCTGAGATGGCTTTCTGCACTCCGTCCATCGCACAATGCTGCTAACGGAGACATCCGGCCTTTGAGGGACCACAGGTAACACAATGTTATACCCGTCGCTGCCCAAGACATCCGGGCTACTCCTTGAGACTAGTTAGCCACTAAAGGAACCAGCCGACATGCTAACACATGTCGAGATTTTGCAGAAACTATCACATCATCAGAGAGCAAGCTTCAAAAGGATTTCAGCTATTTACATGAATTGGGACGAGGAAACAAAACTCCTGATCTTTGACACTTCGGCGTTCTCATGCCAAACATCGCAAGACCTTCTGACCGAATATTATAATAACATGAGTAAAGTGGTGTTGCAATCCGTCACACGTCCCTCGTTCTTCATGTCCAGATGATGAATGCATGATTGATCTGTCTAAACAAGTCTCTAGTCTGTGCACCCGGCAGTTCGATGTCAAACAAGAGAAATCTCACTGCAAGGGGCATTCGCAGTACCGTGCCCTCTTTCGCGCTCTCGTAGATGATGGCACTAGCAAAATCCTTGACGCCACTCAGCAACTAATTCACAAAGACGTTGACCGGCCCGGGACCGTTGGGCTGGGAACGCCGCATCGTTCTGTTATGAATGGGTGTTCCGGCGGATCCTCAAAAACTTAGTTGGTCCCAAGTACCAGGACCAAAGCTGCAACGAAACCAAGTTCAAAGGGCAGTGAAATGGTCGTAGGCCAGGCGGCTGAGAGCAATGCGATACAGCAGCGCGCACGCGCCCTACTGTACCTACATATCTCTGCGGTTCTGAGGCTGTGGCGAATAACGCGGGCAGAAGGGCATGGTGAACGAACGTATATATGTAGATGTCTGTGGAAAAAGGAGGGCAGTAGGGATCGCGAGGGCAGGGGTTATATATACTCCTACGAAGACCCCTACTACGTATATCTTTACGATATACCCCCCTAGGAGCGATATATATTGCTTTTAAAAAGCTCTATAAAGTATATATATAAAACTAAAGTAATATAAAACTATTCCTACTTCTTTATAGAATATACTTAATATAAAAAATCTATTTTACTTATTTATAGAACGTACTTAATATAAATAGGTATTTATCTATTTTTTAACTCTATAAATTATATTTAATATAAGTAATAGACTATACTTAACGTTAGAAAGCTTTAAAATATATTAGAGTTAGAATTCTAAGTAATAATATTAGTAGTATTAGTAATAGTATCTAGCTAGCTTTATTAATAAAGATCCTCTATAAAATCTTTTTATTTTTAGAACTAAAAGTAGATCTAGATATTATCTATATTATTAGAGGATATCTAAACGTTTAGTTAGCTAAAATACTTACTATAAAGCGCTTTTTTAAGCTAGTAATACTTAATAGAGCGCTATTTATACTAATACTTATAAAGGTATAAGTAGTAGGTCTCTTTATTATTAGAAGTTATACTAAAAAGAGGCTTAGAAGTAGCTTTAGTAACTTATATAGCTAACTAGGGTTTTAGACGTCTACTAAGTATAGTATATATATTATTTAAAGTGTAATTTAAGTTAATACTCTAAGCGTTTTAAATAACTAATATAAAGAGTTATTTATACTCTTTAAGTAATTTAATTAATTAGCTACTTTCTTATATAGTTAAAAGCTTAAATTAAGTATATTCTACTTAAACTAGGGCTAGATATATACTAATAGTGTTTAAGAAAGCTTATATACCTAATATATTTTAAACGTTAGGAATATTATAGACTTTTATTACTAGAAGTATATAGTATTAGCTTTTATACTACTAAAAAGGATTAATATTACTATTTATATTATATAGTGTATATTAGTAGTCTTTTTAAATAAAGTTATAAACTATAAGATTAGTAGAGTAAAGTTAAGCTTAGAGGGTTTATATAAAAGCTTAGGTTATTTTAGATAACCTATTTAAAGTATTTATAAGTTTAAGTTATATTATAGAGAGAATTATAAAGTTAACTATATATTAGATCTATTACTATATATACTAGAAACCTTTAGAAACTTTAGTATACTTAGTAAAAGTAATTTTATAATTATAGATCTAGCTAAAATGTTCTTTATATATATTAGTAGTAGTAATAAGTAATAGAGGTAATAGTTCTAAGTTATTAAGTATATTAGAGGTAGTAGTCTTAGTATAGTGCGTTTAGTACTAAGATATTTATATATTATAGTTAGCTTTATACTATAACTAGGGCCTCTAGCTGTTTACTGTGATTTTACCTGCTTAGAGTGATGGACCTCCTAACTCTGCGCCTCCTAATAATACACACAGCCTTCAGTCACATGATCCTCTCCTAACCTCAGCTGCACTTATATATGCACGTTAGTTAACAACCTCACGATCTTTAACTTTACTTTAGTAACGATGTAGTTTGTGATTACTTAATTACTAACTACTGAACTGTCGACCTATCCTCTCTCTCGTGTATTACCTGCGCTGCTAATACTATCTCTATTACTGCTTTGCTGTCTGCTATTTTAAGTAGTCTTCTTATTCGATTAGGCTGGCTAACGCCTTCGCAGTAGCTATACTATCATTAGTAACGTTCTCTCTATTTAGTGTAAGGCGTACTCACTAATCCCTAGAGGGCTGCTTCTACCTTAGTATTATAGAGGGCCTGTTTAAAGAAGGGCTACTCTATAGAGTACGTAAGTACCCTACCTACCTCTACTACTAAGTTTACGCGCTTATTATTAATTAAGTTATATGTTATAAGGTACCCTATAGAGGTATTAATAAGAGCTCTCTTAAGCGTTATTCTAACTATACGCTCTCTATATATCTTAGATTACGCGAGGAAAGAGTAGGTTTTATTAATCTAATCGATATTAAACTCTATAGTAAGTTTTCGCGTATTATTTATATTAATAGGCGTACTAGGTTTAAGGTATCTATATATAGAGTTAGGTACTAATATTATAAAGGTTTTTTATAAGTTAATAAAGAAGAGGAAGAGGGATAAATATAAAGTTTTATATATAGTAGAACTTTTTATACTTCTAGCTATAAGAACCTCTTATAATAACCTCTTTAGTTAAAGAGTTATCTCTTATGTAGTAGTATTACTAAGCTATAAGAGCCTTAGTAACCTATTTAGCCTTAATATGATTAGCCTCACTATATATAGCGCTACTACTACTAGCCCTACGCTATATAGCTAGCGCTATTACTGTTCTACTAGTCTATTTAGCTAGAGCGTATATTTAACTTTATAATGCTTAGAGGGTTTACCTACTAGTAGGAACGTATAGGGTTTCTATACTGTTTTCCTTAATTAGTAGAGGGTATAGGTTAAAGTGCCTATATAGTGTTTCTAGAATTATACCTACGTATAAGGTGAATTTTGCTATAGTCTTTTTGTAGGGAGGCTGCGTTATAACTACAAACTTAATACTATAACTAGAGGTTTATTTAATATATCTAAATAACTTTATTAAGTATAGGAGGTTATTAGTATATCTAAGAGGGTATATTAAGTATACTTAGCGTAGGATTTATATATTCCTAGACTCTATAGTGCTAGATATATTATTATAGCTATAGGACCTATATAAGCTAGTCTTATAGCGATATAAGCGTTATAGTTACTAGTAAAGTAGTTAAATTTATTATAAAAAAGTAAAATAAGTAATTATATATATTACTTATATAGTAAAAGGGGTTATAAAAGTATTATTAAAGAGCTAGGCTGATAACTGTAGCGAATAATATAGGTAGAAAGGTATAGTAAATAAATATATATATATAGATATCTATAGAAAAAGGAGGGCAGTAGGGATTGTAAAGGTAGGGGTTATATATACCTCTGCAAAGACCTCTGCTATGTATGTCTTTGCGATAGAGGCTTATAATCCTAAAAGAAAAAAAGAAAAAACTCCTTGCATACTTTTTAGATCTAATATAAAAGGAATAGGATAAAAAGCTTGAAAATCAGCTAGAAAAATAAGTAAATTCTACTCTATTATCTATAAAGTGAAGTGATAATGTCTAAGCTAACCTCTTGCTCTTGAGGGGGCCTAGTAATCTGTCCTCTAAACGCTGAAAACGCTGAAAAATCTAGGGGGCCCACTAAACCTCGTTCTAGTAGGAATAAGGTCTTATAGTCTGTTGCACTAACAGCATCTACCCCCCCTTTTTGCTGAAATTATGTATGCATAATCTCTATATATATATGAAAATTTGCCTAACGCTATATAGATATTTGTAGTATAGTAATTAACCTATTTTAATAGCTTTAATTAATCTATTCTTATTAAATTTTACGATCTAAAGGCGTTATAATACCTCCTAAGCGTTACTATATACTTTAATAAGTAGATAATAACCTATTTAGGTATTATCTTTCACTTATTACTAATAGTATATAGAAATAATAATATATATAATAACTAGTATAAGATACTACTAGAGATCCTCTTTAACGCTCTACTTTACTATTAATTAGGATTATTATACCTACTAAGAGAGCTTATTAAGCTACTACTACTAAAGAAGCTATTAAAGAGGTTATTATTACTAAAGCTAGTCTTAAAACTAATATTTTAATAGCTTTTAAGTTTATATTATAAAGAAAGTATATATATATAGCTCCTCTATTATTATAAAGAGCTCTAAAAGTATCTTCTTACTAAAAAGTAATAATAATATAGAGAAAGTAAAAAAAAGATTTACTATATATAATCTAGCTCTAAAATACTTTACTTTTATTAATACTATTATTTTAACTAGATTTAACTCTAGTTAACTTAACCTTTTATTAAACTACTTAATTTACAGATAATATATTTATAGCCCTTTACTATAGTACTAATAATATATTTATATTATTCTTTAATATATTTAAAGAAGAAGAAAATATAGGTAATAATAAACTAACTCTACTATAAATCTAAATTATCTATAGTCTAACGCTTAAAAGTAATAGTTTATTTATCTTTAATCTAATTATTAAGAGTATTATATATAATAAATTTAGCTTTATTAGTATATTAGATATAAATAGTAGAGACTAAGAAGTAGATAGTAGCACTTAACTTAAAGTAGAAGTAGCTTATTTATATAATTTAAAGAAAACTAATATTACTATTATTATTACTTAAAAGAAGCTAACTAATATATTTAAACTAATATTAATCTTTATTTAGGTATATCTATCTACTAGAAGTATTATTTAGCTAAATATTCTATAAGTTAATATTATTTCCTCTTTTAAATAAGTTAAAAAGAGAAGTAAAGTTTACTTCACTATTAAGTAGTAATATAGTACTATATTAATCTCTAGTAAGATAGTGACTAGTATATAAATACCTTAAAAAGGTAGTTAAGTAAGCGTTTTAGCTAGTATATAAGAGGTAATTAATTATAAGGTTAATAATTTTATAAACATTAAGCGTTAGAAAGAGAGTATATATAAATAACTTCTCTATATATATATCTACTTAACGTATTATAAATATAAGAATAGTTTAAGTAATAAGAAGTTTAACTAGTATTATATATTAAGCTAGAAGTATTATAAAATTAAATCTTACTATATAGAGAAGTAGGTAAAAGCTATTCTAAATAAGTAGACTAGCGTTAATAATATAAAACTACCTAAAAAACTACTAAATAAGATATTTTATAACTAGTTTATTGAGGATAAGAAATACTAAAGTAAGAGAAGTAGAAATATTATTGAGGTTAATAATAATTAGAAGATAATAGTAATAATAGAAGAGAAAGCTAAAAATACTATACTTCTATTATTAGAGTTAAGATTTAGCCTAACTAACGCTAATAGTAATGCTATTATTAATATATATAGTAATATAGAGGTGTTAAATTGTTATCTTTAGTATTTTAACCTATATATATAGCTACTACTGCTACTACTAGTATATTAGCTATATATAAACGTCTTATAGTATTTATTACTAACTCTTCTGCTATTAAATCTTCTAAGTACTTATTAACTAAGTATTATACTTCTAATTTATTTATTCTTACTAGTAGTATTAGATTTACCCTAAAAAGCTTTAGATTAAGTAGCTAGCTTTATTAAGTAGTTTATATCTATTTATAATAAGTAATATAATATTAATAAAGAGTTTAAAAAGAAGCTATAGAAACTATAATTAGTAGATAGTAGTTTATAGATAATTTATAAATTACTAGATATTTAATTTACTAAATAGAAGTTTACTTAAAATCTTACTAAAGATATTAGGAACTTAATTAAATCCTTTATAGATAATAGCGCTTACTATATAGAGTAGTCTAATATCCTCTCTAATATAGTATCTCACTTTAAACTTTATTTATACTATTAAGAGTTAGAAGGAGATATTTATATGAGAATATATACTAGATTACTAGGAGGGATAATAGTAGCGCTAGTTAAAAACTCTGTAGCGCTAGTTTTAAGTAAGTTAAAGTTATTTTAATATATTAACGCTTTAGTACTATATTAATCTATTAAATAAGAGATCTATAGTATACTAGTTGAAGTTAGTTAATATAGTAAGTATATATAGAGCTATTTACTGTTAAATATAGCTAACTTTATAGACGTTTTAAACCTCTTTAGTTTTATTTTATTACTACTACTATTAATATTATAGATATTGCTTATATAGTTATAAACTAAATAAGATAAAGTTAAGCTAAGTACTAAAAATAATTAGATTTAAATCTTAAGTAATATATTATTAATAGAGATATATTACTAGAAGGGGGCAGAGTTCTTAGAATTTTTAGTAATTCTAACCTAAAAGTAAGGGGTTAGATAGGCGTTTTCATAGGCGTTAGGCGTTATTATAGGAGAAAAAGGCTTATATAAGTAGATAGAAGCCTAGTTAGCTTATAACGAAAAAAACTAAGTAGATAAGTAAGAAATATACTTGTTTTTATATAATTTCCTATTTTCTCTTAATAACTTTAGTAACTACCCTCTTAGAAGAGCTTTTAAGGTTCTTTAGCCTAGTTTATAGAAAAAACCTATTAATTCTTATCCTTTAAAAATTAAATAAAAATAGGTATTTTTAAGTTTTTTTAGCTTTAGCTAGCTTTACTTTTGTTCTTTCTCTTAATTTTTATTATACTTCTTTAATTATTTAAAGTAATAATAAGGTAGAATATTATAGAGATAATATTACTAAACTTCTTCTTAGTAGTTTATTTTCTCTTAAGAGATTATATAACTTAAGATATAAAAAGAGTAAAAAATATAGATAAAATATAAATTAGTTAAGCTTATATTTATATATTTATTTTTATATCTTTTATAGTTATTTAGAAAATTAATATATAAATATTTAAGGTATTTTTAGGGGTTTTCTATTTAAAGTAGAGTACTTAATATAATTAATAAGTTTTCTCTTTTACTTTATTATAAAATTAGTAACTAGTATAGGGGGGTATAAGTTAAACTATTATAAAAAGTTCTTTTTATAGTTATTCTATACTACTTTACTAAATTAAAATAGAAAAAGCTTAGAAGAAGAAGTAATTTAAGTATTATTATATTAGAAGAAAATTTAGCTAATATATTTTTAACTTCTATTTTTCTAAAGTAAAGAGTAATAACCTAAGTATTTAGAATTAAAGATTAACTAAACTTATAAGAGTTTAAAAAACCTTAAGAAAAAGAATATTTAGTTAAATAGAAGAGAGTAAGTAGAGTTCTATATAAGTTTAGTTAATTCTTTTTATTAACTTACTATTTATTTATTTAAAATTATTATATATTACTTTATTATAAGTTACTATAATAATAACTTAAAAGTAATTAAAATAAAGTAAATTTATTTTACTTTTATATTAAAAGTTAAAGTTATAAAAGTAATAATATTTATTTTACTCCTTTTATAAACTTTAAAAAGAATAAAATTAATTAATCTATTCTAAGAAAACTTTCTCTTTACTTAAACTTATTAGAAGGTTTCTAATAATATATTAACTAGTAAAAAGAAATATTAAAAAGTCTAAAAACTTAAGATCTAAGTTATACTTATATATAGAAATACTAAGATCTAACTTTTTTAAATTATAAAATACTATAAGTATAAAGGTATAAAAAACTAAAAAAGAAAAATATTATAACTATACTAACTTTTTAAAAAATAAAAAGGGGAATATTTTTTAAGCTTAACTAAAAGCATTTCTCCTTTTTAAGAATAATTTTATACTAACTCTATAGAAAGGAAGGTATATATATCTCTTTAGATTTCTCTTTTTTTATATTTTTAAATAGTAAATAAGTAACTAAAATAAAGTACTTCTTTTAAAGTTTATAGTTAATACTATAGTTTTATTATAAACTTTATTAAATTTTAGATTTAACTTATAAAAGAGGAGAGTTATAAAGTAAAGCTATAGAAGATACTATTAAATATAGCTAGACTTCTCTTATAAAGAGAAGAAAAAAAAACCTAAGATATAAAATAACCTTACTATTAGAATAATAAAAAAGAAAAAGAATAATAAATATATATATACTTTCTAGATAAAAGAAAAAGATAAAAATAGAAATAATAATAAAAGTATCTCCTTTCTTCTTTATCTCTCTTTTTACTTTTTATTCTTTTTTTAAACCTATATTATGAGAATTCTTCTATTACTCCTTCTATTAATAAATTATTAGCTTTATTTAAGTTTTATATAATCTTTTTATGTTAGCTTTCTTTAGTAAAGCTTTTTTCTATTTCTTTTTCTATTAATTTATTTATATCTTCTTTAGAATAATATTACTAAACTTTAGAGCTCTAAAAACTTTAACTTTAGCTTAAGATAAATAATTTAGACTAGAAATAATAGATAATAAAGCTAATTTAGTTATTAGTAATATTTTAGTAAGTCTTTTTATAGGTTTTTCTTTTTACTAACTTTAATAAGAGAGACCTTTCTTAATTTTAGATTTAGATTAAAGTTTTAAAGTAATTATAGAAACTAAACTCTTTAAAGTAATAGCTTCTAAAAGTAGCGCCTCTAGTATAAATATAATACTTAGAGAGGATTTTTTAAGAGAAAAAAGTATATAAAGCTATTTAAACTCTACTAAATCTTATTAAAAGGTCTCTAAAGTATATAGTTTAGAACTTTAAAAATTTAAAATATTATAACTTAGAATAGCTAAAATACTATTTTTTATTAGAAATAACATTTTAGACTTTTTTAAAAGTTATAAAGCTATAATAGAAGTAGTAGAAATAACTAATACTTTAAAAGTATTAAATATCATTTTTTATATAGATATACTTTTTTAAGCTGATAATTAAATAAAACTTAGTAAGAAAACTTAGTTATAGGTGAAAATATACCTTATTTAGTGCTATAGAGCTATAGATAAAGATTACTAAGAACTACTAAATAACTAGATTAATTAGATTATTTCTATAACTTTAATAATAGATAATTTAGACTATAAAATAGTTATATAGTTCCTATAAAAGATTAATAATATTTAAACTAAAGCTATAAGATGTAATTTTAATATTATAATTAGCTTCTAAATTATCTATATAGCTATATTAAGATTTAATTAGTTAGCTTTAGATAAAATAGCTCTACTTATAAGGATTAGCATTTATAAGTTATTTAAAAAAGGGGATTTTAATAAATTTAAAGTTAATTTAATAAATTAGCTTAGTTTTAAGGCTATTTAGAGGTAAACTTTTTAGATTACTACTTCTATCTGTTCTCTATTTTCTATATTTCTAAAAGTACTAAGAAGGGAAGTTTTCCTCCCTCTATAAGCTAAAAGAAGTAAAGCTAAGTTTAATTAAAGCGTTAAAAACCTCTAGAGCTAGTTTTTAAACTAGTAACTTTTTAACTTAGTGAAAATAATAAATAACTAGAAAATCTCTATTAAAAGGATTACTTATTTTTCTCTAGCTGTAGAAGACTACTATTTAGCCTTAGTTTATTTAGTTAAAGTTAATAAAGAAAATCCTAAGCTTTTCTTTTATAGCTTATGTAGTTAGTGCTAATATATAAGCTATATAGATTATAACTTTAAAGAAAGCTATTATTTTTAAAAAATAGCTAATAAAAGAAGTAGTTTAATTTAATACTTCTAAAGATACTATTCTTATAGATTTTAAAATAATAAGTTTTTTATCCTCTAGATAATTATTACTTTATTATAATAAGATAGTAAGCTTAACTAAGAAGCTATTATTACTTATTTTAAGAATTAAGATAGCTATAAAGCTATAAAAGCTTAAGTTACTAAGATTTTTAAGTAGAATATTAGCTAACTTTAGTCTATACTTATTAAGGTTTTATAAAACTATAATAACTTTAACTTAATTAAATTTTCCTATAGGTTTATAGAAAAAGAAAGTGTTATATTAGATAATAAAGTATTTAGTTAAGCTTCTATTTTTTAAATATTAGCTATTAGTAAATAGAAATATAAAGATTTAGTTTAGCCTTCTCACTTATATAACTTAGTATAACTTAATAGTTTAACTAAAGGTGATTTACTTAATTTTATAGCATTTAGGCTTATAATTACTTAGTTAAAAATATATAGGGCTAACTTATTCTTATAGAAGAAGCTGAAGTTACTAAATTTTAGAAAAGTTAAAAAGAAAGCTTTAAAGTCTCTTTCTAAAAAGATTTATTTCACTATATAAAATATTAAAGATATTTTAACTATTTTAAAGAGATCTTTTTCTTTATAATTTTATTCTAAGAGTTATTTAAACTTACTAGAAAAGTTAGTTATAGAGAAGAATTTACTTCTTAACTAAGAAAGGTAAGAAGAAAACTTAGATATTAAAATAAGGGAAAAAGGCTTTTTTAAACTAGCTTTTATATTTACTAATATTTTAGAACTAAAAAGAGCGTCTAGAATAAAAAGAGAAGTAATACTTAATAAAGTTATTAAGATTTCTCTTTTAAAACTTATTTTAAAACTATTTCTTCTAAAAGGTAACTTCTAGCTAGCTATATTTCTTAATAGTAAAAATTAGAAATTTATTAAAAATAAAGAACTTATTAATAAATTTATTTTATATAAACTTTATAGTTTAGTTAGTCTATTAATTAAAAAAGTTTATAAGATTTAGCTAGAATATAGAGAAGAGTTTATTAGAAGGATATATACTTTTATAGATAATTTAGAAGGAGTTATCTATATATTTATTCTTATAAACTTTATAGACTTTACTAAAACCTTAAAAGAAAGAGCTTAATAAACTAATTAGGTTTCTAAATATAATAAAGCTATTTAAATTTAAAACTATTTAAAGGTTTTTTTAATTAAAGCTGTTATTCTAATAATTATAAACTAGATAGCTTTAATAATTGTTATACTATAATTTATTTTAAAGATCTCTATTAGTAGTAAGTGCTTTAATAACTACTTATCTGTATAGGGTGTGATTAATATTAGCGTAAAATTTAGTTTTATAAGTTATTAATATATTTTAAACTATAATATTCTAATTTCTATTACTATTTTAATAATGAGAATAATAGCTAAAGGTAACTTAAAGCTATACTTTATTAAGGTATACTATATATCTATTTGAATTAATAACTATAAAATTATAATAACTATAATAGTAGTAAACTTTAAAACTGTTAATTATAACTTATTTTTTAGATTTCTTTTTACTATTTCTATTAAACTTACTTTTAAGTATTTAAAACGCTTTATTACTGCTGTAATAAAAGTAAAAGACTATAGAAGTAATAAATTCTAGAAGATTAATATTTTAATAAGTTTTATATAATTAGATTCTTTACGTTAGATTTAGTGCTATTTCTCTAAATAGGAAAACTATATAAAAGATATCTATAATATTTCTAAAGTTACTAAAAGCTAACTTAAGACTAACTAGAACCTTAGTGATATATATAATGAAGTTTAAACTTACTATGTTAATGCTATAATTAACTATAAAAAAAAGCGCCTTTTTACTTAAGAAAGAAAAAAAGCTAACCTTTTTGAATAAAAAGAAGCTGTTTTTAAGACTAATTAATACTTTATTTTAATTTTACTTTTAGCTACACTTAATATCTTAAGAACTATTACTAAAGTAGTAGTTATCCTAATTATAGAAACTATTTAAGCCTACTTTCTTAAGAATACTAAAAGCTAGTAAAACCTTTTTAAAGTCTTAAAAGATTAAGTATTCTTTAAGTTAATTAAAAAAAACCTTAAGCTTAACTAAAACTTTATTAGTATTTATATAATATATAAATATAAAAATAAAAAGGTTTATTTAGTTAATAATTTACTTTTAGATAGTTTTATTTTTAATAGTTAGAAAGACTAAAAAAAGATTTTGACTTAAAAAGTAGAGAGCTATTATTAGCTTTCTAATTTCCCTTTTATTAGCTATATATATCTATAATTTATATAGTTTAACTAAGGGATTTACTTTACTTTAGAAAGGTTTTTAAAGCTTAAAGTTATTTAGCTGCACTTTTTATTAAGAGAGATTAAAATATTTAAATATATTTTTATAAATTAAGAAGGGGTGTTAGTATAGGATTTTATAAAATATAAGTATATTAACTTTTATATAGCTTTACTATAGAAGATTAGGACTGTTCTATATATTATATAGTAAGAGAAAGAGATTTCTATTTCTAAAGCTTTATAGGGAAAGGTTATTAATATACTTAGATTGAAAGTTATATAAGGAGTTTTAGAGGAATCCTATAGATTATATAGAAACTTCTAGTTTTTTATTACTAAAAAGGATAGTAATATAAAGCTAATTAACTTATATATAAAATTTAATAAGATTAGTATTAGAGATATTTTTATTCCTCTAGAGGCTAATAAATTCTTAAAAGATTTTGCTAACTATGAGATTATAAGCTTTTTAGACTTATTTTTTAGATATAACTAAGTTTTACTTAATAAGTTAAGTTAAAACCTAACTATATTTACTATATTTTTAGAGCTATTTAGAATATATACTTTATTTTAAGAGGTAATAAATTTAGTTACTTAGTTTATAAGGGTTGTAATAAGAATTCTTTATAACCTTATTTTAAGTGTTTACTAACTTTTTTTTAATGATATTTCTATTAGAGGGCTAAGAATAATATATAATAGTAACTATATAGTTAAGCTTCTAAAGGTATGTTTATATATTTTTAAATACTTTATAAACTTAGATATAGTATTTTAAAACTTTAAGCTTACTAGTGCTATAATTTTTTTTGAGAAATTTTAGATTTACTAGTTTATTATTAACCTCTTTAGTTATATAGTAGGTAGTAGGGGATATAAGTTTAATTAGAATAAAGTTATTAAAATCTTTAAGTGGGAAAAATGTAATAATATTATAGTAGTTAAAAGTCTTTTTAGTATTATTAGGTTTTATTAAGTATAGATTAAGGATTATAGAACTATTTCTATTTTACTAGTAAGACTTTTTTAAAAAGGAGTATTTTTTAAGTAGAGGCTAGAATAGTAGCTAGCTATAGAAACTTTTAAACTTTATTTAGTTAGCTTTCTATTATTTTAACTTATTAATTATAAAGAGAAAGCTAGTGAAATCTATCTATTTACTAATATAAGTATTAAGAGGTAGGGTGTTATGTTTAGATAATATTATTAGGGCAAAAGATATATTGTTTAGTATAAAAGTAGAATTTAGACTAGCGTGGTTTTTAATTATAATATAAGAAAGCTTAAGCTTTAATTAGTTTTGCTTACTTTTAAGAAGCTTAGAAACTACTTATATAGTATATAATTTACTTTTAAAACTAATATAAAAGTCTTTATAGATTAGATTAGTAGTACTACTTTAGATTTACTTAGAGTGGTTTTTATATAATAGATTATTTAAATTAAAATATTTAATTTTGATATTTACTATATATTTAGTATAAAGAATAGAGTTATAGATAGTCTCTTATATAAACTAGTAGGGGAATCTAATATTTAAGAAACTAAATAAGAAGAAGATTTAGATAAGATAATTAATAACTTTATCTATATATTTAAAGTAGAAGAGGATTTTAGACCTAGAGTAGATAATTTATTAAGCTTTAAATAGATTTAGTTTTAATAATTATAATAAATTGCTAAGTATTTAGCTTTATTATTACGCTTAAGGACTATTTCTTAGATTAATTTTAAGAAATTTAAGTTATATATAGCAAAATATATGTTTTAAGATGGTTTTTTTTTTAAAAAGGAATGAAGTTAAACTTAATACTGAGATGAGTAGTTAATAATAAAGAAGAATAGAAGAAGTTAATTTAGTATATATATACTAAGGGAGGGTATAGAGGCTATAATATAATATACGTTAGACTTTAAGAGCGATATATTTAGGAAAATATTAGAAGGGGGCAGAGTTCTTAGAATTTTTAGTAATTCTGACCTAAAAGCAAGGGGTCAGATGGGTGTTTTCATAGGCGTTAGGCGTTATTATAGGAGGAAAAGGCTTATATAAGTAGACAGAGGCCTAGTTAGCCTACGACAAAAAAGACTAAGTAGATAAGTAAGAAATACACTTGTTTTTATATAATTTCCTGTTTTCCCTTAATAATTTTAGTAACTATCTCTCTAGAAGAGCTTTTAAGGTTTTTTTAGCTTAGTTTATAGAAAAAATCTGTTAATTTCTATCTTTTGAAAATTGAATAAAGATAGGTGTTTTTAGGCTTTTCTGCTCTTAGTTAGCTCTGCTTTCGTCCTCCTTTTTGATCTTTATTATACTTCCTCAATTATTTAAAGCGATAATAGGGCAGAATACTATAGGGATAATATTACTAAACTTCTTTTTAGTAGCTTATTTTCTCTTAAGAGATTATATAACTTAAGATATAAAAAGAGTAGAAAATATAGATAAAATATAAATTAGTTAAGCTTATATTTATATATTTACCTTTATATCTCTTATAGTTATCTAGAAAATTGATATATAAGTATTTAGGGTATTTTTAGGGGTTTTTCTGCTTAGAGTAGAGTATTTAGTATAATTAATAAGTTTTCTCTCTTACTTTATTACAAAATTAGTAACTAGTATAGAGGGGTATAAGCTAGACTGCTATAAAAGGTTTTCTTTATAGTTATTCTATACTATTTTATTAAACTAAAGTAGGAAAAGCTTAGAAGAAGAGGTAATTTGAGTATTACTATATTAGAAGAAAATTTAGCTAATACTTTTTTAACCTCTGTTTTCTTAAGGTGAAGAGCAATAGCTTAAGTATTTAGAATTAAAAATTAATTAAACTTATAAGAGTCTAAAAGACTTTAAGAAAAAGAGTGTCCTATTAAGTAGAAGAGAGTAGGTAGGGTTTTATATAAACTTTACTAAACCTCTTTATTAGCTTACTATCTGTCTATTTAAAATTGTTATATACTATTTTATTATGAGCTATTATGATAATAACTTAAGAGTGACTGAGATAAAGTAAACTTATTTTATTTTCACTTCTAAAGCTGAAGTTATAAAGGTAATAGGATTTATTTTACTCCTCTTATAAACTTTAAAAAAGATAAAATTAATTAATCTATTTTAAAAAACTTTTTTTCATTTAAACCTATTAGAAGGTTTCTAATAATATGTTAACTAGTAAGGGGAAATACTAAAAAGCTTAGAAACTTAGGATCTAAGTTGCACTTATATATAGAAATACTGAGATCTAACTTTCTTAAATTATAAGATACTATAAGTATAAAGGTATAAAAAGCTAAGAAAGAAAAATATTATAACTATACTAACTTTTTAAAAGATAAAGAGGGGAATATTTTTTAAGCTTAACTAAGAGCGTTTCTCTTTTCTAAAAATAATTCTATACTAACTCTATAGAAAGGAAGGTATATGCATTTCTTTAGATTTCTCTCCCTCTATATTTTTAAGTAGCAAATAAGCAGCTAGAGTGAAGTATTTCTTTTAAAGTCTATAGTTAATGTTATAGTTTTATTATAGACTTTATTAAATTTTAAACTTAACTTATAAAAGAGGAGAGTTATAAGGTGAAACTATAGAGGATACTACTAAATATAGCTAGACTTCCTCTATAGGAAGAAGAGAAAGAAACCTAAAGTATAAAATAACCTCACTATTAAGATAATAGAAAAGAGGAGGGATAATAAATATATATATACTTTCTAGATAAGAGAGAAGAATAAAAATAGAAATAATAACAAAAGTATTCTCTTTCTTTTTTATTTCTCTCCTTATTTTTTATTTTTTTTTTAGATCTATATTATGAGAATTCTTTTATTACTCCTTCTATTAATAAATTATTAGCTTTATTTAAGTTTTATATAATCTTTTTACTTTAGCTTTTTTTAGTAGAGCTTTCTTCTACTTCTTTTTTTATTAATTCACTTATATTTTTTTTAGAATAGTATTACTAAACTTTAGAGCTCTAAAGATTTTAACTTTAGCTTAAGATGAATAATTTAAATTAGAAATAATAGATAATAAAGCTAACTTAGTTACTAGTAATACTTTAGTAAATCCTTTTATAGGTTTTTCTTTTTACTAACTTTAATAAGAGAGACCTCTTTTAATTTCAAATTTAGATTAAAGTTCTGAAGTAATTATAGAAGCTAAAGTCTTTAAAGTAATAGCTTCTAAAGGTAGTATCTCTAGTATAAATATAACGCTTAGAGAGGATTTTTTAAGAGAAAAAGGTATATAAGGTTATTTAGATTTTACTAAATCTTATTAAAAGGTTTTTAGAGCGTATAGCTTAGGACTTTAAAGATTTAAAATGCTATAACTTAGAATAGCTAGGGTATTATTTTTTACTAGAAATAACATTTTGGACTTTTTTAAAAACTATAAAGCTATAGTAGAAGTAGTAGAAATAACTAATATTTTGAAAGTGTTAAGTATTGTTTTCTATATAAATATATCTTTTTAAGCTAATAATTAAATAAAACTTAATAAGAAAACTTAGTTATAAGTGAAAATATATCTTATTTAGTGCTATAGGACTATAAATAAAGATTGCTAGAAACTACTAGATAACTAAATTAATTAAATTGTTTTTATAACTCTAATAATAGACGATCTAGATTATAAAGTAGCTATATAGTTTTTATAAAAGATTAATAATATCTAAACTAAAGCTATAAGATGTAATCTTAATATTATGACTAGCCTTTAAATTATCTGTATAGCTATATTAAGATTTAATTGGTTAGCTTTAGATGGAATAGCTTTACTTATAGGGATTAGTATTTATAAGTTATTTAGAAAAAGGGATTTTAATAAGTTTAAAGTTAACTTAATAAATTAGCTTAGCTTTGAGGCTACTTAGAGGTAAACTTTTTAGATTACTGCTCCTATTTATTCTCTATTTTCTATACCTCTAAAAGTATTAAGAGGGGAAGCTTTCCCCCCTCTATAAGCTAAGGGAAGTAAAGCTAAGTCTAACTAAGGTATTAAGAACTTTTAGAACTAGTTTTTAAACTAGTAACTTTCTAACTTAGTGAAAATAATAGATAACTAGAAAATCTCTACTAGAAGGATTACTTATTCTTCTCTAGCTATAGAAGACTACTATTTAGCCTCAGTTTATTTAGTTAAAGTTAATAAAGAAAATCTTAAGCTTTTTCTTTATAGCTTATATAGTTAGTACTAGTATATAGGTTATATAGATTATAACTTTAAGGAAAGCTATTATCTTTAAAAGATAGCTGATAAAAGAAGTAGCTTAATTTAGTATTTCTAAAGATACTATTTCTATAGACTTCAAAATAATAAGTTTTTTATCTCTTAGATAATTGTTGCTTTATTATAATAAAATAATAAGCTTAACTAAAAAGCTATTATTATTTACCTTAAGAATTAAGATAGCTATAAAGCTATAAAAGCTTAAGCTACTGAGATTTTTAAGTAGAATATTAGCTAACTTTAGTCTATATTTGTTAGGGTTCTATAAGATTATAATAACTTTAACTTAATTAAATTTTCCTATAGGTTTATAGAAGAAAGAAGTATTATATTAAATAATAAAGTATCTAATTAGGCTTCTACTTTTTAAGTATTAGCTGTTAGTAAATAGGAATATAAAGATTTAGTTTAGTTTTTTTACCTATATAACTTAGTATAACCTAATAGTTTAACTAAAGGTAATTTACTTGATTTTATAGCATTTAGGTTTGTAATCACTTAGTTAAAAATATATAGGGCTAATCTATTCCTATAGAAGAAGCTAAAGCTACTAAATTTTAGAAAAGTTAAGAAGAAAGCTTTAAAGTCTCTTTTTAAGAAGGTTTATTTCACTATATAAGATATTAAAAACACTCTAATTATCTTAAAGAGACTTTTTTTTTTATAATTTCATTCTAAGAGTTATTTAGACTTATTAGAAAAGTTAGTTATAGAGAAGAATTTACTTCTTAATTAAGAAAAGTAAAAAGAAAACTTAAATGTTAAAATAGGAGAAGAGGGCTTTTTTAAACTAATTTCTATACCTATTAATACTTTAGAACTAAAAAGAGTATCTAGAATAGAAAGAGAAGTAATACTTAGTGAAGTTATTAAGATTCCTCTTCTAAAACTTATCTTAAAACTATTTCTTCTAAAAAGTAACTTCTAGCTAGCTATATTTCTTAATAGTAAAAATTAGAAATCTATTAAAGATAAAGAACTTATTAATAAACTTATTTTATATAAGCTTTATAGCTTAGTTAGTCTACTAGTTAAAAAAGTCTATGAGATTTAGCTAGAATATAGAGAAGAGTTTATTAGAAGAATGTGCATTTTTATAGACGATCTAGAAGGAGTTATTTATATACTTATTCTTATAGATTTTATAGACTTTACTAAAACTTTAAAAGAAAGAGCTTAATAGACTAACTAGATTTCTAAATATAATAAAGCTATTTAAACTTAAGATTATCTAAAGGTTTTTTCAGTTAAAGCTGTTATTCTAATAACTATAAACTAAATAGCTTTAATAATTGTTATACTATAACTTATTCTGAAGATTTCTATTAGTAGTAAGCGCTTTAATAACTACTTACCTATATAAGGTGTGATTGATATTAGCGTAGAATCTAGTTTTATGAGTTATTAATACGTTTTAGACTATAATATTCTGATTTTTATTACTACCTTAATGATGAGAATGATAGCTAAGGGTGACCTAAAACTACGCTTTATTAGGGTATACTATATATCTGTTTAGATTAATAACTATAAGATTATAATAACTATAATAGTAGTAGACTTTAAAACTGTTAACTATAACTTATTTTTTAGACTTTTTTTTGCTGTCTCTATTGAATTTACTTTTAAGTATTTAAAACGCTTTGTTATTGCTGTGATGAAGGCAAAAGACTGTAGAAGTAATAAATTCTAGAAGATTAGTATTTTAGTAGGTTTTATGTAATTAGATTTTTTGCGTTAGATTTAGCGCTATTTCCCTAAATAGGAAAACTATATAAAAGATATCTATAATACTTCTAAAGCTGCTAAAAGCTAACTTAAGACTAACTAAGACTTTAGTAATATATATAATGAAGTTTAAATTTATTATATTAATATTACAATAGACTATAAAAAAGAGTGCTTTTTTGCCTAAAAAAAAAAGAAAGCTAACCTTTTTAAATAAAAAGAAGCTATTTCTAAGACTAATTAGTATTCTACTTTAATTTTGCTTTTAGTTATACTTAATGTTTTAGGAACTATTGCTAAAGTAGTAGTTATTTTAATTATAGAAATTATTTAAGCCTGCTTTTTTAGGAACACTAAAAGCTAGTAAAACCTTTTTAAAGTCCTAAAAGATTAGGTATTCTTTAAGTTAATTAAGAAAAACCTTAAGTTTAACTAAAGCTTTATTAGCATCTATATAATATATAAACATAAAGATAAAAAGGTTTATTTAGTTAATAATCTATCTTTAGATAGTTCTATTCTTAATAGTCAGAAAGACTAGAAGAAGATCTTAACTTAAGAAGTAGAGAGCTATTATTAGCTTTCTAACTTCTCTTTTGCTAGCTATATATATCTATAATTTGTGCAGTTTAACTAAAGGACTTATTTTACTCTAAAAAGGTTTTTAAAACTTAAAGTTATCTAGCTATATTTTTTATTAAGAGAGATTGAAATGCTTAAATATATCTTTATAAATTGAGAAGGGGCGTTAGCATAGGATTTTTTAGAATGCAGGCGCGTTAACTTTTATATAGCTTTACTACAGAAGATTAGAACTATCCTATATATTATGTAGCAAGAGAAAGGGATTCCTATTCCTAAAGCTTTATAGGGGAAGGTTATTAATATACTTAGATTAAGAGTTATGTGAGGAGTTTTAGAGGAATCCTATAGATTATATAGGAACTTCTAGTTTCTTATTACTAAAAAAAATAGTAATATAAAGCTGATTAACTTATACATAAAACTTAATAAGATTAGCATTAGAGATACCTTTATTCCTCTAGGGGCTAATGAATTCTCAGAAGATTTTACTAACTATAAGATTATAAGCTTTTTAGATTTATTTTCTAAATATAACTAAGTCTTATTTAATAAGTTAAGTTAAGATCTAACTATATTTACTATACTTTTAAAGCTATTTAGAATATATATTTTGCTTTAAAGAGCAATAAATTTAGTTATTTAGTTTATAAAGGTTGTGATAAGAATCCTCTATAACCTCATTTTAAATATTTACTAACTTTTCTTTAATAATATCTCTATTAGAGAGCTAAGAATAATATATAATAGTAACTATATAGTTAAGCTTTTAGAGGTGCATTTATATATTTTTAAGCACTTTATAAACTTAGATATAATATTTTAGAACTTTAAGCTTACTAGTACTATGATTTCTCTTAAGAAATCTTAGATTTATTAGCCTACTATTAACCTCTTTAGTTATATAGTAAGTAGTAGGAAATATAAGCCTAACTAGAATAAGGTTATTAAAATCTTTAAGTAAGAAAAGTATAATAATATTATAGTAGTTAAAAGTCTTTTTAGTATTATTAGGTTCTATTAAGTATAGATTAAGGATTATAGAACTATTTCTACTCTATTAGTAAGACTTCTTTAAAAAGGAGTGTTTTTTAAGTGGGGGTTAGAATAGTAGCTAGCTATAGAAACTTTTAAGCTTTACTTAGTTAGCCTTCTATTACTTTAACCTATTAATTATAAAGAGAAAGCTAGTAAAATCTATCTATCTACTGATATAAGTACTAAGGGGTAAGGTGCTATACTTAGATAATATTATTAAAGTAAAAGATATATTGTTTAATATAAAAGTAGAATTTAGACTAGTGTAGCTTTTAACTATAATATAGGAAAGCTTAAGCTTTAATTAGTTCTATTTACTCTTAAGAGGCTTAGAAACTACTTATATAGCGTATAATTCACTTTTAAAACTAATATAAAAATCCTTATGGACTAAATTAGTAGTGCTACTTTAGATTTATTTAGAGTAGTTTTTATATAATAGATTACTTAGATTAAAATGTTTGATTTTAATATTTACTATATATTTAGTATAAAGAATAGGGCTATAGATAGTCTTTTGTGCAAACTAGTAGGAGAATTTAATATTTAAGAAGCTAAATAAGAAGAAGATTTAGATAAGATAATTAATAACTCTATTTATATATTTGAAGTAGAAGAAGATTTTAAACCTAGAGCAGATAATCTGCTGAGCTTTAAATAGGCTTAGTCTTAATAATTATAATAAATTGCTAAGTATTTAGCTTTATTATTACGCCTAAGGATTATTTCTTAGATTAATTTTAAGAAATTTAAGTTATATATAGCAAAATATATACTTTAAAATAGTTTTCTCTTTTAGAAAGGAATAAAGTTAAACCTTATACTGAGATAAGTAGTTAATAATGAGGAAGAGTAGAAGAAGTTGATCTAGTATATATATACTGAGGGAGGGCATAGAAGCTATAATATAATATATACTAGACTTTAAGAGCAATACGCTTAGGAAAATATATATTAAATAATAAGTGATAAAATAAAGAGCTGTTTACTTTACATATAAGCCTAACTAAGGCGATTTAAAGACCTTCACACTTTTTCTACACCTCTAATAATTCTATTTCAGTATATTTATATTAATATTCAGAAGATTAGTAATTACTCTCTAGCTAAAGCTTAAGATATGCTTATTAGTTATATAGAAGTTTATTAACTTCTTAAGAATATTAACTTAAGGATAATAGCTAAGTTTATCTAAGAAGATGTAATCTACTACTATAGGATCTATAGGTTCCTCATAGTTAATAAGAGACTAGAAAATAAGAGGTTTATTAAAAAGCTTAATTAAGTCTATAGGAGATAATACCTCATTATCTCAGTATATAATTTAAAGGCTAATAGACTTATTAAAAAAGGATATTAACTTCTTATTTATACTTTTATAACTTAGTTAGACTTTAGTAGAAAGAATTAGACTTCAGTCTTTTATATAGCTCTATTTACTAACTGAATATCAGTTAGATCTTCTATAAAATACTTTCTTTTTTACTTTATTTATAGTTATAACTTAATCACTTTAATTAAGACTAAAAGTATTACTTAGTGAGTGTTAGACTAGTTAAAAGTTAGAGATGCTGAAATTAAACTCTTTTTATATATATAGACCTTTAAATAACTTAATTCTAATTAGTAGATGGCTTTTAAATATATTGCGAAGTAGTGCTACTAAGTTATTAAGGATTATAACTAAAGAAATAAGTATAGAATATAATATAAAGAGCTATAAGTTAGGAATATTATTCTTATTTATGATATAAGGCTATTTATTAATAAAAGCTCTTCTAGTAAGCTTAGCGTATACTAGTTAAGCTCTTTTTGCATTTAGCAGATATCTCTTTGAATTTTATTCTATTTACTTGAAATTTTTACTAGAATTCCTATTGAGTAGACTATAGCTAGTAATTGCTTAAAGAAATTTATAGTAAATAAAGATAGCTATCTAGATGATATCTCTGAAATAGAAGTCTAATTAGACTTTAAGTAAGCTTTTAATAAGGTTTTTTCTACTATAAATCAACCTAATCTTAATACGCTTAGTTTAGTAGAAATTTTAGACTTTAATAAGTTATTTGCACTAGAAGAAGTAGAGACTGATAACTTTAATGCTATAAAAATACAAATTAAGTAATTATAAAAATAAAACAAAACACTATAAGCTGAAGTTAACGTTTAGCAGAAAAAAAATAAAATTATAGTAAGTATCTCTATAAAGAATAAAGGATTTAATAGCTAGTATTAAGATATAGAGGAACTAGAAGATAGCTAAGTCTATAATAATTATTAAATTTTATTTATTTTTAGTAAGAAAAGCGATATTTTATCTATTTATATTTAGTTACTTTTATATTATGATTTATATTAACTATATATTTATATTGCTTCTTTTGCTTTTAATATATATTATTACAAAAGAAGGGGAGATATATAATAATAAAAACTAATAAATACTAAAAAAACAAAAAAAAATGCTAGAAAACTTAAAAGAAACTAATATTATTTCTAAAAAATTTAAACTTAAGACAGACTAATTACTTCTCTAAGTATAATAAATAGTAGCTTCTTTTTTCTTTTTCTCATTTTTATGCTTTAATTTCATTTTTACTGTTAAAAAGCTAACCTATTTATAAAAGTTCTTGCTAAAGATCTTATAGGAAACTACTTAGGAATACTATTATAATTTAAATTTATACTTTAGAGCTAACTTAGTGAATTAATTAATTAACAGTCTACATACTAGTATAATAGTCTTACTTTTAGGATATTTATACTTAAAATAAAATATTATATTAACACTTCTATCTTTTTTATAAGAGGTACTATTAGAAATACTTTTCTTTTTATTACTCTTCTTAATATATCTGATCTAGCTAGTAGTTTTTTAATTATAGTTAAGTTTATATAAATATAAGAAGCTTTTTTTATAGTAGATATAATTAGAATAAGCTTCTTTCTATTTAGTTTAGTAGGAAACACACTTTTAGAAAGGAATAGATATAGTAACTTAGTAGCTACTCTATTTAGCCTTAAAAGACATCTTTACTTAGCGTTTAAAGTATCTATTATATAGAAAGAGATTCTAGGCGCTATATATATAAATTAGTAAAGCTTTAATTACTTCTAATCTATTTATCTTTTAATATAGCTATCTCTAAAGACTAGTATAACCTTCTATAATATAAACCTCTTTTATAAAAAATAAGAACTTTTCTAGTATTTTTCTCTTATTAATTAGCTTTATATATATTGTTAAGAACTTAGTAAGTAAATGCTAGAACTTTAGAGTAACTTTTTTAACTCTTTTATTAATAATAATCTTATAGATAAAGCTTATTTTATATTAAACCTAACTAATAGGACTTTTAATAGGAGTTTAAAAAAGAGAAAGAGAAGCTTATATATAGGTTAGTAGTAGTTTAAATAGTTTTAGAAAGATAACCTATTATAACTAATAGTAGTATAATAAGTTTAAATAGATAAATAGTTTCTTTTTTATTTTTGTGATTTATAGAAGCTAGCATAAGAGAGAAGGGGAAAGGCTTATATATTTAGTTTAGAGTAGTAGTATAAGAGTAACTTAAGTTAATTTTAATATCTATAATTATACTACTTAGAAGTTATTTAGTTATTGTTATAAAGTGTTAGTTAGGCTAGAGATTATGAAGAATAATATATTGAGAGGAGGAAAAGAGAGATATAGCTAAGTAGAAGAAATGCGCTTTTTTATATCTGATTAAAAGGTTAGTTAACACTAAAAATAGTAACTATAAGGGCTTAAGGATTTATTTACTATAGTAACCTATTAATAGGATAAAAAAGAATAACTTAAAGGACTTTTTACTGTAAATCTAAGATTAACTAAACTAAAAAGAATGCATTTATTTAGGTTTTAATAGTAAGAGCGAAACAGGTATGTTAATTGAAATGTTGCTATCTACAAAAAGGAGGCTTTTAACTTTATATATCTTGTAATTAAATTATAAAAAACCTTATCTTTTTTATAGCTATAAATATTAACTTTTCTCTTAAAAATATATAATTATAAGCTTAACTAAACAGTTTGTAACTACATTTTTTCTTCTCTTACTATTAAATCATATTAGTTACTGTTTTTTTTTCTACTTATTATCCTTAATATTTAACTTTATTTTCATTTGATCACTAGCTGTATCTAGTAATTGCTTAAATCTCACTTTTGAAAAAGACTACTTTATACGTTTGACTAGTTTCTTCTTCATCTAAAAATTACATTTTTAGAAGGATTATTAACTGCTAGCGCTAAATTTGCTTTTATGACGTCTATAAAAGGGGGGTATTTTAATCTGCTAACTTTCTACTAAACATCTTTATATATTTATATATATAATAACTATCCTTCCTCAATAGATATTTTTATATTTAACTATAAGATTTCAACTAAATCTGATTATTACTTATATATTCTAAAAATTATATCTTTTTCTTCCTATTTGTTTTTACTAACTTTTGATAAAAACTATTAATATTATAATTAACGCCCTCTCATTTTCTATAAATTTACTTTTTTAACTTTTTTTTTCTTTTTAAGATATCTAATTACTATAACTTAAATAAATAGCAATATAAGCTTGTTTAGTATATTCTATATATTTATAACTTAATAGCTTCTCTTCTAGATTACTACAGAATATTATGCAATATCTTGCTAAACTACTTCTATTACCTCTCAGTTTCTATCTTCTAGAGATTATAATCTTAAGTTTTAGAAGGTCTATAAAACTATATAGGATGTTAACTAGATTAATAGGATTAAGTAAAAGCTTATAATCTATATTATGTATTTTCACAAAAATTAATTAGTTTCTTAGGGTGAGACTTTATAAGTAGTAGATATATCTATTCTACCTCTATAAGAAAAACAGCTTCTATAGCTTTTTAATTTCTATTTTAACTACTCTAGTGAGGTGAACACTAAATTAAGTAAGACTAGGTATATCTAGCTTATATAATTTAACGAAAAACTTTTTAGAATTCTCTTTAAAACTGTAGAGCTTATTAAGTCCCCTATTATACTTTAAAAGCTTTATAGAGTATTAAAGCCTAGTTAAGATAGATCTTTTCTAGCGTTTAAATAGATAAATACTAATAATAACCTCACTAATATAACTCTAACTAGATACTAGTAGGGTAGATTCTTTTATAATAATAGTGAAAACTTAATTTAGGGAATCTAAGAGTAAAGTATCTAAATAAGAGTTCTTTCTAACTTCTATAATATATTAGAGTTTTTATATTAAGGCGATCTCCTCTTAGAGGGCTATATTAAGGCAACTTATAACCTAACTATTAGAGATATTATTAAAGAATAATATATAAGGGTTCTTATTATTTAGGTTTCTTTCTATAATAACCTCATAATAAAGCATTATAGAGTTCTAGCTAATAAGCTTATTTTGTGCAATTTTATTATCTTTTTGCAACATAATAGTGGAGGAAAGTATATAAGCTTAATTATTAATTAAAGAAACAGCCTATACTTCTACTTAAATAGTATATAGGATATTACTAATAGCAGTAACCTAAATAAGTTAGAGACCTCTTTTAGGACTATAGTTAAGTTAGTTTATAATTAGTATAAAATCTATAAGGCATTAGTAGAGACTTAAAAGCTTATTAATTATACTTCTTTTATTATTTTATAACTCTAAATTAAATTAAAAGAAGATCTATAGAAATACAGTCTCTATACTATAGACTTCATTAGATATATTATTTAATAAAGCATCTTTAGTATTAAGACTTTATATTTAGAAACTGCTACTAAAGCTTAAGAAGCTAACCTAAATCTTTATAAAAACCTTTTTAACTACTAAGTTAAGCTTATTACTAAGGAGTTTAGCTTTTATACCTCACTTAAAAGCTTAAAACTAAAACCTAAAACTAGGTTTAAAAACTAGCTAAAAGCTTTAAAAGGAAAAGGGTAAGAAGAATAATAAAAAGATAAAATAAATATAAGCCTTAGAAAGGCTATACCTAACTAGATATTAGTCACTTAAGAGTTAATTAGAGTTAAGGCTAAAGATCTAACCTTTCTGAGAGAGACTAATAAGATAGAAGATGTGGTCTATAATAATAACTTTAATTTTATAACCTTTATTATTAATATAAAAAGAAAAGACTACTTTAGAGAAGTATTAAATAAGGTTAAGGATATATAGGTTTAAATAGAGAATAAGCAAAGGAAGCTCTACTATATAAAGATTAAGAGAAAAGTTAGAAGGCTTAAGCTACTTATAGTAAATAGGCTTAATAACTTAACTTTAAAGTAATTCCTTATTATTTAAGATAATCTAATTGAAAATATAGCTTAAGCTATATAACTTTAGGACGCCTTTTTAGTTCTAACTATACTAAAGGGATAGATAGTATTTAGTATACAGTAAGCTAAAGAGATCTAGAGGGAAGACTATAATTAAGCTTATATTAAGAAAGAATTAGTAGAGAGACTAGCTACTAGCTAAAATAGTAGAGGATATAGGTTAAAGGCTAAATAGAATATTAAGTATATAAAATAAAGGTGTTTAAGTTTTTCTCTCTTTAGTATATAAAAAACTTAGGGGATATATAGAAGGGGGTAGAGTTCTTAGAATTTTTAGTAATTCTAACCTAAAAATAAGAGGTTAGATAGGCGTTTTTATAAGTATTAAGCGTTATTATAGGAGGAAAAGGTTTATATAAATAGATAGAAGCTTAATTAGCCTATAATAAGAAAAACTAAGTAGATAAGTAAAAAACATACTTATTTTTATATAATTTCCTGTTTTCTCTCAAAAATTTTAGTAACTATCCCTCTAGAAGAGCTTTTAAGGTTTTTTAACTTAGTCTATAGAAAAAATCTATTAATTCCTACTTTTTGAAAATTAAATAAAGATAGGTGTTTCTAAGCTCCTCTACTTTTAGTTAGCCCTACTTTTATCCTCTTTCTTAATCCCTATTATACCTCTTTAATTATTTAAAGCGATAATAGAGCAGAATACTATAGGGATAATATCGCTAAACTTCTTCTTAGTAACCTATTTTCTCTTAAAAAATTGCATAACCTAAGATATAAAAAGAGTAGAAAATATAGATAAAGTATAAGTTAGTCAGGCTTATATTTATATATTCACCCTTATATCTCTTGTAGTTGTCTAGAAAATCGATACATAAGTATTTAGGGCATCTTTAGGGGTTTTTCCACCTAGAGTGGAGTGTCTAATATAATTAATGAGTTTTCTCCCTTGCCCTGTTATAATATATATTAAATAATAAGTAATAAAATAAAGGGTTATCTGCTCTATATATAAGCTTAACTAAGATAATTTAAAGATTTTTATACTTTTTCTATATCTCTAGTAATTCTATTTTAGTATATTTATATTAATGTTTAGAAGATTAGTAATTACTTTCTAGCTAAAGCTTATAATATATTTACTAGTTATATAGAGGCTTATTAACTTCTTAAGAATATTAACTTAAAGATAATAGCTAAGTTTATCTAAGAAGATATAATCTACTACTATAGGATCTATAAGCTCTTTATAGTTAATAAGGGACTAGAAAATAAAAAGTTTATTAAAAAGCTTAATTAAGTTTATAAGAGATAATATCTTATTATCTTAGTATATAATTTAAAGGCTAATAGACTTATTAAAAAAGGATATTAACTTTTTATTTATACTTTTATAACTTAGTTAGACTTTAGTAAAAAGAATTAGACTTTAGTTCTTTATATAGTTCTATTTACTAACTAAATATTAGTTAGATTTTCTATAGAATACTCTCTTTTTTATTTTATTTATAGTTATAACTTAATTACTCTAATTAAAACTAAAAGTATTATTTAGTAAGTATTAGACTAGTTAAAAGTTAGAGATATTGAAACTAAACTTCTTTTATATATATAAACTTTTAAATAACTTAATTCTAACTAGTAGATAGCTTTTAAATATGTTGTGAAGTAGTGCTATTAAGTTATTAAAGATTATAACTAAAGAAATAAGTATAAAATATAATATAAAAAGCTATAAGTTAGAGATATTATTTTTATCTATAATATAAAGCTATCTATTAATAAAAGCTTTTCTAGTAAGCTTAGTATATACTAGTTAAGTCTCTTTTATATCTAGTAGATATCTTTTTGAACTTTATTTTATTTATTTAAAACTTTTGCTAGAATTCTTATTAAGTAGACTATAGCTAGCAATTACTTAAAGAAATTTATAGTAAATAAAGATAGCTATTTAGATAATATCTTTAAAATAGAAGTCTAACTAGACTTTAAATAAGCCTTTAATAAGGTTTTTTTACTATAAATTAACTTAATCTTAATATATTTAGTTTAATAGAAATCTTAAACCTTAATAAGTTATTTACACTAGAAGAAGTAAAGACTAATAATTTTAATATTATAAAAATATAAATTAAGTAATTATAAGAATAAAATAAAATATTATAAACTGAAGTTAATATTTAATAGAAAAAGAATAAAATTATAGTAGGTATCTCTATAAAGAATAAAAGATTTAATAGCTAGTATAGAGATATAGAAGAACTAAAAGATAGCTAAGTCTATAATAATTATTAAATTTTATTTATTTTTAGTAGAAAAAGCAATATTTTATTTATTTATATTTAGTTACTTTTATACTATAATTTATATTAACTATATATTTATATTGCTTTTTTTGCTTTTAATATATATTATTATAAAAGAAGAGAGGATATATAATAATAAAAACTAATAAATACTAAAAAGACTAAAAAATGCTAAAAAACTTAAAAGAAACTAATACTACCTCTAAAAAATTTAAACTTAAGATAGACTAATTACTTCTCTAAGTATAATAAATAGTAGCCTCTTTTTTTTTCTTTTTATTTTTATACTTTAACCTCACTTCTACTATTAAAAAGCTAATTTACTTATAAAGGTTCTTACTAAAGATCTTATAAGAAACTACTTAGAAATACTACTATAATTTAAATTTATACTTTAAAGCTAACTTAGCGAATTAGTTAATTAATAGTCTACACACTAGTATAATAGTTTTACTTTTAGGATATTTATACTTAGAATGAAATATTATATTAATATTTCTACTTTCTTTATAAGAGATACTATTAGAAATATTTTTCTTTTTATTGCTCTTTTTAATATATTTAATCTAGCTAGTAGTCTTTTAGTTATAGTTAAGCTTATATAAATATAAAGAGCTTTTTTTATAGTAGATATAGTTAGAATAAGCTTCTTTTTATTTAGTTTAGTAGGAAATATATTTCTAAAAAGAAATAGATATAGTAATTTAGTAGCTACTCTACTTAGCTTTAAAAGATATTTTTGCTTAATACTTAAAGTATTTATTATATAAAAAGAGATTCTAAGCGCTATATATATAAATTAGTAAAGCTTTAATTACTTTTAACCTATTTATTTTTTAGTATAGCTGTTCTTAAAAGCTAGTATAACTTTCTATAATATAAACCTCTCTTATAAAAAATAAAAACCTTTTTAGTATTTCTCTTTTATTAATTAGCTTTATATATATTATTAAGAACTTAGTAAGTAAATACTAAAACTTTAGAGTGATTTCTTTAACTTTTTTATTAATAGTAATCTTATAGATAAAACTTATTTTATATTAAATCTAACTAATAAGATCTTTAATAGGAGTTTAAGAAAGAGAAAAAGAAGCTTATATATAAGTTAGTAGTAGTCTAAATAGTTTTAAAAAGATAACTTATTATAACTAATAGTAGTATAATAAGTTTAAATAGATAAATAGTTTTTTTTTTATCTTTGTAATTTATAGAAGCTAGTATAGGAGAGAAGGGGAAGGGCTTATATACTTAGTTTAGAGTAGTAGTATAAGAGTAACTTAAATTAATTTTAATATTTATAATTATACTACTTAGAAGTTATTTAGTTATTATTATAAAGTATTAGTTAAGCTAGAGATTATAAAGAATAATATATTAAGAAGAAAAAAAAAGAGATATAGCTAAGTAGAAGAAATATACTTTTTTATATCTAATTAAGGGGTTAGTTAATACTAAAAATAGTAACTATAAGGGCTTAAAGACTTATTTACTGTAGTAACCTATTAATAGGATAAAAAAGAACGATTTAAAGAGCTTTTTACTATAAATTTAAGATTAACTAAACTAGAAAGAATGTATTTATTTAGGTTTTAATAGTAAGAGCGAAATAGATATATTAATTAAAATGTTGCTATTTATAAAAAAGAGGCTTTTAACTTTATATATTTTATAATTAAATTATAAAAAAAACCTTACCTCTTCTATAGCTATAAGTATTAATTTCCTCTTAAAAATATAAGATTATAAGTTTAACTAAGTAGTTTATAGCTGTATTTTATCTTTTCTACTACTAAATTATACTAGTTACTTTTTCTTCTTCTACTTGCTACTCTTACTACTAAACTTTATTTTTATCTGATTACTATTTATATTTTGCAAATTATAGCTTTAAAAACAACTATTTTATAGTTTAACTAACTTCTTTTTTACTTAAAAATTATATAATTAGAAGGAATATTAACTACTAGTGCTAAATTCACTTTTATAACGTCTATAAAAAGAAGTACTTTAAACTGCTAACTTTTTATTAAATATCTTTATATATCTATATATATAATAATAACTCTTTTTTAATAGATATTTTTATATTTAATTATAACATTTTAAATAAGACTAATTATTACTTCTATATTCTAAAATTATATATTTTCTCTTTTCACTTACTTTTACTAACTTTTAGTAAAAACTATTAATATTATAATTAATACTTTTTTACTTTCTATAAATTCACTTTTTTAACTTTTTCCTTTTTTTTAAGATATCTAATTACTATAACTTAAATAAATAGTAATATAAGCTTATTTAGTATATTTTATATATTTATAACTTAATAGCTTCTTTAGACTACTATAGAATATTATATAATGTTTTACTAAACTATTTCTACTACTTTTCAGTTTTTATCTTCTAAAAACTATAATTTTAAGTTCTAAAAAGCTTATAAAACTATATAAAATATTAATTAGATTAATAGGATTAAATAAAAGCTTATAATTTATATTATATACTTTTATAAAAACTAATTAGTTTTTTAAGGTGAGACTTTATAGGTAGTAGATATATCTGCTCTATTTTTATAAAGAGAACTACTTTTATATCCTCTTAATTTCTATTTTAACTACTTTAGTGAGGTAAATACTAAACTAAATAAAACTAAGTATATCTAGTTTATATAATCTAATAAAAAACTCCTTAGAATTATTTTTAAAACTATAGAGTTTATTAAGTTTTTTATTATGCTCTAAAGGCCTTATAGAGTATTAAAGCTTAGTTAAGATAGATCTTTTTTAGTATTTAAATAGATAAATATTAATAATAACCTCACTAATATAATTTTAATTAGATGTTAGTAGGGTAGATTCTTTTATAATAATAGTAAAAACCTAATTTAAGGAATCTAAAAGTAAGGTATCTAAGTAAAGGTTCTTTTTAACCTCTATAATATATTAAAGTTTCTATATTAAAGTGATCTCCTCTTAGAGGGCTATATTAAGGTAGCTTATAATCTAACTATTAGAGATATTATTAAAGAATAATATATAAGGGTTTTTATTATTTAGGTCTTTTTTTATAATAACTTTATAATAAAGTATTATAAAGTTCTAGCTAATAAGCTTATTTTATATAACTTTATTATCTTTTTATAATATAATAGTAGAGGAAAATATATAAGTTTAATTGTTAATTAAAGAAATAGCTTATATTTCTATTTAGATAGTATATAAGATATTACTAATAGTAGCTATTTAGATAAGTTAGAAACCTCTTTTAAGATTATAGTTAAGTTAGTTTATAATTAGTATAAGATCTATAAAGTATTAGTAGAGATTTAGAAACTTATTAATTATATTTTTTTTATTATTTTATAACTTTAAATTAAATTAAAAGAAGATCTATAGAAATATAGCTTCTATACTATAGACTTTATTAGATATATTATTTAATAAAGTATCTTTAGTATTAAGACTTTATATTTAGAAACTACTACTAAAGCTTAAAAAGCTAATTTAAATCTTTATAAGAACCTTTTTAACTATTAAGTTAAGCTTATTACTAAGGAGTTTAGTTTCTATACTTTATTTAAAAACTTAAAACTAAAACCTAAAACTAGGTTTAAAAACTAGCTAAAGGCTTTAAAAAGAAAGAAATAAAAAGAATAATAAGAAAATAAGGTAAATATAAGCTCTAGAAAAGCTATATCTAACTAAATATTAGTTATTTAAAAGTTAATTAGAGTTAAAACTAAAGACCTAGCTTCTTTAAAAGAGACTAATAGGATAGAAGATATAGTCTATAATAATAACTTTAATTTTATAACCTTTATTATTAATATAAAAAAGAAAGATTACTCTAAGGAAATATTAAATAAGGTTAAAGATATATAGGTTAAAATAGAGAATAAATAAAAAGAGCTCTACTATATAAAGATTAAAAGAAAAGTTAAAAAGCTTAAGCTATTTATAGTAAATAGGTTTAGTAATTTAACTTTAAAATAATTCTTTATTACTTAAAATAACCTAATTAAAGATATAGTTTAAGCTATATAACTTTAAGATATTTTTTTAGTTTTAATTATACTAAAGAGATAGATAGTATTTAGTATATAGTAAGCTAAAGAGATCTAGAGGGAAAACTATAATTAAACTTATATTAAAAAAGAATTAGTAGAGAGACTAATTACTAGCTAAAATAATAGAGGATATAAGTTAAAAGCTAGATAGAACATTAAGTATATAAAGTAAAAGTGTTTAAGTTTTCCTCTTTTTAGTATACAAAAGACTTAAGAGATATATAAAAGGAGGTAGAGTTCTTAGAATTTTTAGTAATTTTAACTTAAAAGTAAAAAGTTAGATAGGCGTTTTTATAAGCATTAAGCGTTATTATAAGAGGAAAAGGTTTATATAAGTAGATAGAGGTTTAGTTAACTTATAATAAAAAAGACTAAGTAGATAAATAAGAAATATATTTATTTTTATATAATTTCTTATTTTCTTTTAATAATTTTAGTAACTACTTTCTTAGAAGAGCTTTTAGGGTTTTTTAGTCTAGTTTATAGAAAAAACCTATTAATTTTTATCTTTTGAAAATTAAATAAAAATAAGTATTTTTAAGCTCTTTTAGCTTTAGCTAGCTTTATTTTTATCCTCTCTTTTAATCTCTATTATACTTTCTTAATTATTTAAAGTAATAATAGAGTAGAATACTATAGGGATAATATTACTAAACTTCTTTTTAGTAGCTTATTTTCTCTTAAGAGATTATATAACTTAAAATATAAAAAGAGTAGAAAATATAGATAAAGTATAAGTTAGTTAGGTTTATATTTATATATTTACTTTTATATCTTTTATAGTTATTTAGAAAATTAATATATAAATATTTAGGGCATTTTTAGAGGTTTTCTGCCTAGAGTGGAGTGCTTAATATAATTGATAAGTTTTCTCCCTTGCCCTGTTATATTACTTAGAGGAGGATGAGGAAAAAAAGTAATATAGTAAGAGTAGTGTGAAGTTTAACTATATGTGTGATTTTTTTATATAATATATTTAATTATAGAAAAGTTTACTTATAGCTATAGATTTAATACTACTACTCTATATATATAAAAGTAATAAGATTACTATAATTTTAGATCTATAAATAATATAATCTATCTTAATACTTCTTAGTTAGTTATAGTTAAAATTTCTAACTATAGTAGTTAAAGTTTATAACTATAGTAATATATTATTATTATAAATTATTACTATAAGTATTAATAATATGTTTCAGCTGCTATATAGGTAAAATTGATATATATATATAGCTACTAATGAGAATAATAGATAATAATAAGTTTTCTATACTTTAGTGTAATTATAGTTAAATCTTTTATAATCTTATTAACTATAATTATAGATCTAATAATTCTCTATCTTATAATAACATAATTAAGATTTATTATAATTATATAATAAAGATTTAGATTACTTACTAATATTTAATATTTGTAAATTATTCTCTTTTTTATAGTTTAATATTATTAAATATATACTCTATTTTATTAAAGTTGATAAATAAATAGTAGAAATAGCTTTTAATCTGAGGTAGATAATATCTAATCTCTACAGCGTAGTTATATAGATATTCTATAAAATCCTAATTATTATTCTTATTATTATTCTATTTTAAATATATCTTCTTAATATATCGCTTTAGATTACTAAAATACTCTTTAATAGGGTTAAAGTTTAATAAATATAGAGGTAGAAACTTAAAATTAACATCTAATACTTAGTATAACTCTTTAATTTAAGATATTACAATAGGGCAAAAGAGAAAACTTATTAATCGTACTAGGCACTCCACTCTAAGTAGAAAACCTCTAAAAATACTCTAAATATTTATATATTAATTTTCTAGATAACTATAAGAGATATAAAAGTGAATATATAAATATAAACCTAACTAACTTATACTTTATTTATATTTTCTACTCTTTTTATATCTTAGGTTATATAATCTTTTAAGAGAAAATAAGCTACTAAGAAGAAGTTTAGTAATATTATTTTTATAGTATTCTACTTTATTATCGCTTTAAATAATTAAAGAAGTATAATAAGAATTAAAAGAGGGGATAAAAATAGAACTAACTAAAACTAGAGAAATCTAAAAATACTTATCTTTATTTAATTTTTAAAAAGTAAGAATTAATAGGTTTTTTCTATAAACTAAGCTAAAGAACTCTAAAAGCTCTTCTAAGAGAGTAGTTACTAAAGTTATTAAGAGAAAATAGAAAATTATATAAAAATAAATATATTTCTTATTTATCTACTTAGTTTTTTTTATTATAAACTAACTAAACTTCTATTTATTTATATAAACTTTTTTCTCTTATAATAATACTTAATACTTATAAAAATACCTATCTAACCTCTTATTTTTAGGTTAGAATTACTAAAAATTCTAAAAACTCTACTTCTTTTTATATATCCTCTAAATCTTTTATATACTAAAGAGAAAAAAACTTAAATACTTTTACTTTATATATTTAATATTCTATTTAGCCTTTAACTTATATCCTCTATTATTCTAGCTAGTAGCTAGTCTCTTTATTAATTCTTTCTTAATATAAGTTTAATTATAGTCTTCTCTTTAGACCTCTTTAGCTTACTATATATTAAGTACTATTTATTCTTTTAGTATAATTAGAACTAAAAAAGTATTCTAAAGTTATATAGTTTAAACTATATCTTTAATTAGGTTATCTTAAATAATAAAGAATTACTCTAAAGTTAAATCGCTAAGCCTATTTACTATAAGTAGCTTAAACCTTCTAACTTTTCTCTTAATTTTTATATAGTAAAGCTCTCTTTACTTATTCTCTATTTTAACCTATATATTCTTAATTTTATTTAATACTTCTCTAAAGTAGTTTTTTTATTTTATATTAATAATAAAGATTATAAGATTAAGGTTATTATTATAAACTATATCTTCTATTTTATTAATCTCTTTTAGAAAAGCTAGATCTTTAGCTTTAACTCTAATTAACTCTTAAGTAACTAATATCTAGTTAGGTATAGCTTTTTTAAAACCTATATTTACTTTATTTTCTTATTATTCTTCTTACTTTTTTCTCTTTAAAGCCTTTAGCTAGTTTTTAAACCTAGTTTTAGGTTTTAATTTCAAACTTTTAAGTAAAGTATAGAAGCTAAACTCCTTAGTAATAAGCCTAACTTAATAGTTAAAAAGGTTCTTATAAAAATTTAAGTTAGCTTCTTAGGCTTTAGTAGTAGTTTCTAAATATAAAGTCTTAATACTAAAGATATCTTATTAAATAATATATCTAATAAAATCTATAGTATAGAGGCTATATTTCTATAAGTCTTCTTTTAATTTAATTTAAAGTTATAAAATAATAAAAGAAGTATAATTAATAAGCTTCTAAATCTCTACTAATACTTTATAGATCTTATACTAATTATATACTAACTTAACTATAGTTCTAAAAAAGGTCTCTAATTTATCTAAATTACTACTATTAGTAATATCTTATATACTATTTAAGTAGAGGTATAAGCTATTTCTTTAATTAATAATTAAGTTTATATACTTTCTTCTATTATTATATTATAAAAAGATAATAAAATTGTATAAAGTAAGCTTATTAGCTAAAACTCTATAATACTTTACTATAAAGTTATTATAAAAAGAGACTTAAATAATAAAAACCTTTATATATTATTCTTTAATAATATCTCTAATAGTTAAGTTATAAACTACTTTAATATAGCCCTCTAGAAGAAGATCACCTTAATATAGAAACTTTAATATATTATAGAAGTTAGAAAAAACCTTTACTTAAATACTTTACTTTTAAATTCCCTAAATTAGATTTTTACTATTATTATAAGAGAATCCACTTTACTAATATCTAGTTAGAGTTATATTAATGAGGTTATTATTAATACTTATCTATTTAAATACTAAAAAGAATCTATTTTATCTAAGCTTTAATACTCTATAAAGTTTTTAAAGTATAATAAAAGACTTAATAAGTTCTATAGTTTTAAAAAGGATTCTAAAGAGCTTTTTATTAAATTATATAAGTTAAATATATCTAGTTTTATTTAGTTTAGTATTCACTTTACTAAAGTAGTTAAAATAGAAATTAAAAAGCTATAAAAGCTGTTTTTTTATAGAAATAGAGTAGATATATCTACTACTTATAAAGTCTTACTTTAAGAAACTAATTAGTTTTTATAAAAGTATATAATATAGATTATAAGCTTTTACTTAATTCTATTAATCTAGTTAATATTTTATATAGTTTTATAAACTTTTTAAAACTTAGAATTATAGTTTCTAGAAAATAGAAACTAAAAAGTAATAGAAGTAGTTTAGTAAGATATTATATAATATTCTATAGTAGTTTAAAAGAGCTATTAAGTTATAAATATATAGAGTATACTAAATAAGTTTATATTATTATTTATTTAAGTTATAGTAATTAGATATTTTAAAAGAAAAAAAAAGGTTAAAAAGATAAATTTATAGAGAATAAAGAAGTATTAATTATAATATTAATAGTTTTTACTAAAAATTAGTAAAAGTAAGTAAAAAGAGAAAATATATAATTTTAAAGTATAAAAGTAATAGTTAATTTTATTTAAAGTATTATAATTAAATATAAAAATATCTATTAAAGAAAAGTTATTATTATATATATAGATATATAAAGATATTTAGTAGAGAGTTAGTAGTTTAAAGTACTTCTTTTTATAAATATTATAAAAATAAGTTTAGCGTTAGTAATTAATATTCCTTCTAAAAATATAATTTTTAAGTAAAAAAAGAGCTAGTTAAACTATAAAGTAGTTATTTTTAAAGCTAAGATTTAAGTAATTATAAGATATAGATAGTAATTAAATAAAAATAAAGTTTAATAATAAAAGTAATAAATAGAAAAAGGAAAGGTAATTAATATAATTTAGTAGTAAAGAAAATAAAATGTAGCTATAAACTACTTAGTTAAACTTATAATTTTATATTTTTAAAAAAGAATTAATATTTATAGCTATAGAAGAAGTAAGGTTTTTTTATAATTTAATTATAAAATATATAAAGTTAAAAACCTCCTTTTTATAAATAGTAATATTTTAATTAATATACTTATTTTACTCTTACTATTAAAACCTAAATAAATATATTTTTTTTAGTTTAGTTAATTTTAGATTTATAGTAAAAAGCTCTTTAAATTATTCTTTTTTATTCTATTAATAAGTTATTATAATAAATATGTTTTTAAACTTTTATAGTTACTATTTTTAGTATTAACTAACTTTTTAGTTAGATATAAAAAAGTATATTTCTTCTATTTAGTTATATCTCTTTTTTCCTCCTCTTAATATATTATTCTTTATAATCTCTAGTCTAATTAATACTTTATAATAATAATTAAATAACTTCTAAGTAGTATAATTATAAATATTAAAATTAACTTAAATTACTCTTATACTATTACTTTAAACTAAGTATATAAGCTTTTCCCTTTCCCTCCTATATTAGTTTCTATAAATTATAAAAATAAAGAAGAAACTATTTATCTATTTAAACTTATTATACTACTATTAGTTATAATAAGTTATTTTTCTAAAGCTATTTAAATTATTACTAATTTATATATAGATTTCTCTTTTTCTTTTTTAAACTTCTATTAAAGGTCTTATTAGTTAAATTTAGTATAAAATAAGTTTTATTTATAAAATTACTATTAATAAAAAAGCTAAAAGAGTAGTTTTAAAGTTCTAATATTTACTTATTAAGTTCTTAATAATATATATAAAGTTAATTAATAAAAGAAAAATACTAAATAAATTTCTATTTTTTATAAAAGAGGTTTATATTATAAAGAGTTATACTAACTCTTAAGAATAGCTATACTAGAAAATAAATAAGTTAAAAGTAGTTAAAGCTTTACTAATTTATATATATAGTAGTTAAAATCTTTTTCTATATAATAGTTACTTTAAGTATTAAGTAAAAATATTTTTTAAAACTAAATAGAGTAGTTATTAAGTTACTATATCTATTTCTTTCTAAAAATATATTTCTTACTAAACTAAATAGAAAGAAGCTTATTCTAACTATATATACTATAAAAAAAGATCTTTATATTTATATAAGCTTAACTATAACTAAAAAACTACTAGCTAAATTAAATATATTAAAAAATATAATAAAAAGAAAGGTATTTCTAATAGTACTCTTTATAAAAAAAGTAGAAGTATTAATATAATACTTTATTTTAAAAATAAATATCTTAGAAGTAAAATAATTATACTAGTATATAGACTATTAATTAACTAATTTACTAAGTTAGCTTTTAAATATAAATTTAAATTATAATAGTATTCTATTATAGTTTCTTATAAAATCCTTAGTAAAAACCTTTATAAATAGGTTAGTTTTTTAATAGTAGAAGTAAATTTAAAAAGAGAGGATAAGAAGAAGAAAAAAGAAACTACTACTTATTATACTTAGGGAAGTAATTAATCTATTTTAAGTTTAAATTTTTTAGAAGTAGTATTAGTTTCTTTTAAGTTTTTTAGTATTTTTTAGTCTTTTTTAGTATTTATTAGTTTTTATTATTATATATCCCCCCTTTTTTTATAATAATATATATTAAAAGTAAAAAAAGTAATATAAATATAGAGTTAATATAAATTATAGTATAAAAGTAACTAAATATAAATAGATAAAGTATTACTTTTCTTACTAAAAATAGATAAAATTTAATAATTATTATAAATTTAGCTGTTTTTTAGTTCTTCTATATCTTTATACTAGCTATTAAATCCTTTATTCTTTATAGAAATACTTATTATAATTTTATTCTTTTTTTATAAAGCGTTAACTTCAGCTTATAGTGTTTTATTTTATTTTTATAATTACTTAATTTGCATTTTTATAGCGTTAAAGTTATTAGTTTCTACTTCTTTTAGTATAGATAACTTATTAAAGTCTAAGATTTCTATTAAACTAAGTATATTAAAATTAAGTTAATATATAGTAAAAAAGACCTTATTAAAGGCTTATTTAAAGTCTAGTTAGACTTCTATTTTAGAGATATTATCTAAATAGCTATCTTTATTTACTATAAATTTCTTTAAGTAATCGCTAACTATAGTCTACTTAATAGAAATTCTAGGAAAAGTTTTAAGTAAATAAGATAAAGTAAATAAAATAAAGTTTAAAGAGATATCTACTAAATACAAAAGAAGCCTAACTAGTATACACTAAGCTTACTAGAAAAGCTTTTATTAATAGATAGCTTTATATTATAGATAAGAACAATATCTCTAACTTATAGCTTTTTATATTATATTCTATACTTATTTCTTTAGTTATAATCCTTAGTAACTTAGTAGTACTACTTTATAATATATTTAAAAGCTATCTACTAGTTAAAATTAAGTTATTTAAAGGTCTATATATATAAAAAGAGTTTAGTTTTAGCGTTTCTAACTTTTAATTAGTTTAATACTTACTAAATAATACTTTTAGTTTTAATTAGAGTAATTAGGTTATAACTATAAATAAAGTAAAAAGGAGAGTATTTTATAGAGGATCTAATTAATATTTAGTTAGTAAATAGAGCTATATGAAGAATTGAAATCTAATTCTTTCTACTAAAATCTAATTAAGTTATAAAGGTATAAATAAGAAGTTAATATCCTTTTTTAATAAATCTATTAGCTTTTAAATTATATACTAAAATAATAAAATATTATCCTCTATAGACTTAATTAAGCTTTTTAATAAACCTCTTATTTTTTAGTCTTCTATTAACTATAAGAAGTTTATAGATCTTATAGCAGTAGATTATATTTTTCTAGATAAACTTAGCTATTATTTTTAAGTTAATGTTTTTAAGAAGTTAATAAGCTTTTATATAACTAATAAGTATATTATAAGCTTTAGCTAGAGAGTAATTACTAATCTTCTAGATATTAATATAAATATACTAAAATAGGATTACTAAAGGTATAGAAAAAGTGTAAAGGTCTTTAAATCGTCTTAGTTAAACTTATATATAGAGTAAATAGCCTTTTATTTTATTACTTATTATTTAATATATATTTTCCTAAGTATATTACTTTTAGAGTCTAGCGTATATTATATTATAGCCTCTATACTTTCTTTTAGTATATATATACTAAATTAACTTCTTTTATTCTTCTTTATTATTAACTACTTATTTTAGTATTAAGTTTAACTTTATTTCTTTTTAAAAGAGAAAACCATCTTAGAGTATATATTTTGCTATATATAACTTAAATTTCTTAAAATTAATCTAAGAAACAGTTTTTAAGTATAATAATAAAGCTAAATATTTAGTAATTTATTATAATTATTAAGATTAAGTCTATTTAAAGCTTAGTAGATTATCTACTTTAAGTTTAAGATCTTCTTCTATTTTAAGTATATAGATAGAGTTATTAATTATTTTATTTAAATCTTCTTCTTATTTAGCTTCTTAAATATTAGATTCCCCTACTAGTTTATATAAAAAACTATCTATAGCTCTATTCTTTATACTAGATATATAGTGAATATTAAAATTAAATATTTTAATCTAAGTAATCTATTATATAAGAACTACTCTAGGTAAATCTAAAGTAGTATTACTGATCTAGTTTATAAGGATTTTTATATTAGTTTTAAAGGTGAATTATATACTATATAAGTAGTTTTTAAGTTTTTTAAAAGCAAATAAAACTAATTAAAGCTTAAGCTTTCTTATATTATAGTTAAGGGCTACGCTAGTTTAAATTCCACTTTTATACTAAGTAATATATTTTTTACTCTAATAGTATTATCTAAGTATAGCATCCTACCTCTTAGTACTTATATTAGTAGATAGATAGATTTTACTAGCTTCTTCTTTATAATTAATAGGTTAAAGTAATAGAAAGCTAACTAAGTAAAGCTTAAAGGTTTCTATAGCTAGTTACTATTCTAGCTTTTATTTAAAAAGTACTTCTTTTTAAAGAAGTCTTATTAGTAGAGTAAAAATAGTTCTATAATCCTTAATCTATATTTAATAAAACCTAATAATACTAAAAAGATTTTTAACTACTATAATATTATTATATTTTTTTTACTTAAGGATTTTAATAACTTTATTCTAATTAGACTTACATTTCTTACTACTTACTATATAACTAAAGAGGTTAACAGTAGGCTAATAAATCTAAGATTTCTTAGGAGAAATTATAGCGCTAGTAAGCTTAAAGTTCTAAAGTATTATATTTAAGTTTATAAAGTGTTTAAAGATATATAAATGCACTTCTAGAAGTTTAACTATATAGTTATTATTATATATTATTTTTAGCCTTTTAATAGAGATATTATTAAAGAAAGGTTAGCAAATACTTAGAATAAGGTTATAGAGGATTTTTGTTATAACTTTTATAAACTAAGTAACTAAATTTATTACTTCTTAAAGTAAGGTATATATTTTAAATAGCCTTAAGGGTGTAGTAAATATAGTTAGGTTTTAATTTAATTTATTAAATAAGACTTAGTTATATCTAGAAAATAGGTCTAAAAAGCTTATAATTTTGTAGTTAGTAAAGTCTTCTGAGAATTTATTAGCTTCTAGAGGAATAAAGACATCTCTAATATTAATCTTATTAAGTTTTATATATAAGTTAATTAGCTTTATATTACTATTCTTTTTAGTAATAAGAAACTAGAAGTTTCTATATAATTTATAGGATTCCTCTAAAACTTCTTATATAACTTTTAATTTAAGTATATTAATAACCTTCCTCTATAAAGCTTTAAAGATAGAAATCTCTTTCTTTTACTATATAATATATAAAATAGTTTTAATCTTCTATAGTAAAGCTATATAAAGGTTAATATACCTATATTCTGTGAAATCCTATACTAACGCCTTTTTTCAATTTATAAAGATATATTTAAGTATTTTAATCTCTTTTAGTAAAAAGTGCAGCTAAATAACTTTAAGCTTTAAAAACCTTTCTAAAATAAAGTAAGTCTTTTAATTAAACTATATAAATTATAGATATATATAGTTAGTAAAAGGGGAGTTAGAAAGCTAATAGTAGCTTTCTACTTTTTAAGTTAAAATCTTCTTTTAGTCTTTCTAACTATTAAGAATAGAACTATCTGAAAATAGATTATTAACTAGATAAACTTTTTTGTTTTTATATTTATATATTATATAAATACTAATAAAGCTTTAGTTAAGTTTAAGGTTTTTTTAATTAACTTAAAGAATACTTAATCTTTTAGGACTTTAGGAAGGTTTTACTAGCTTTT